>OX465197.1:5658301-8158301 GCA_949987655.1 Polymixis flavicincta | reverse complement strand
ACGAGACAAAACCATAGAATGTTTAATTTTTGATGTACATAGTCAAACAGTGGAGTAAAACCCTCCCGAAGTTTGTATGGAAAAAATGTGGACAAGTGTCACCTTAACTACACATTTTTATTCTTTAAATTTCTGACATACCTATTCTCGTCATTATTTTACATTTTGCATCAATTTTAATACTGACTATTTTTTAGTGATCGTCATGGAAATCATGTCACTTGGTTTAAATAGGTTCATTTTATTTATGTAGATTATTTTACAAATTGTGTATGAAAGAATGTTGTAGGCCTTACAGACTGTAGATTTGTAGACGATTTTCTATTCTGTAATTTCATTCCTCTAAGTAGTACCTATAAGTACTTATTGACAGGCCTGCACTGTCCTCCCATACCTATTATCACTGTAATTTGAAAACATTGTTAAAGGCAATTATTTTTAAAAGAGTAACCGTGGAGAGTTTCATAAGTGCTCATGCAGGTTTATGTGAAATAAAAGATTTTGATTGGATTTGATTTGATTATTAAATACTAATCAGCAATATTTTATGTTGTGAAACTTTTATTTAAAAAACTATTATTTAGAGCTGTTTTGTGCAACATCATTAATTCATTAGAGTTAATGATCCATAATAGCGCTACAGGTGGAATGATGGCTCACTTCACTTCAGTCTCGGAGAGATGGTTACAGAATAGACCGAATGGCCAGTCGTGTGTACAAATCAAGCTTGTGATTGGAGTAATGTTTTAGTTTTTTGGTTTGATCATGTTTAGATCTCGTTACCCATCACGTATTTGAGTTTTGCTAGCTAATTCAATTTGACTCTGTATATTATATAAAATCATTTATTTCGGAAGAATCAGATATCCATATTTGTGTTAGTAAGTATATATATTGACGTCAGGTATTAATGAATGAATCTTAAAGAGACACTTTTCGCGGGCTCGAACTCACTGGTGGGCCTGGCTAAAAATCACGCTGTCTCACCAGGCTTCGTATCCGACAGAGATAGTATCAGTGATGAGCAGTTAGACGCTAGTCTACAGACACGCACAACGTTACTGAGTGAGATGCAGGAGCATTTATAGCAAAACATTCGCAAAGCCCTTCGGAAGATCGGGTTTTATGGAAAAACCACGGCATAAATCAATGACCAATAAAGTTTATTGAACTTATCGATAATTGAAAATTGTCGGTACCGACTTGCTTTTGGAGATTTTACACTTCTTTTATTACTTAAACACGCCCAAAGTTAGGTTAAATTAGCAAGAAAAACGAATCTTTGTTAGCTCATAACTTTTTAATGGCTTTTTATTTTAGTATTCTGTTTCCGTACCAACAATATTAATAATGAGACAAAACCATACCATGTTTAAGTTTTGATGTACACTATCAAACAGTGGAGTAAAACCCTCCCGAAGTTTGTATGGAAAAAATGTGGACTTGTTTCACCTTAAAATCAGATAATATGCTCGTGACACTACATACCTAACTGTCAAATAATCATAGCTATGGGTTCAGTTGTTTAGGCGTACAAAGGTAACAAACAGACAGAAAGACGGAGTCACCCTCGAATAGGGTTGCCACCTTTAACTCATGCAAATAAAGTACATTGGTTATTTTAGGTAAGAAAAAGAAGTACATAGTATCAAAATAAAGTACAATTTATTTTTCTTTACTAAACAATTGCACAGCATCTTAACATTTTTTGGTGTAACATATTCAACTTGTTGATCCGTTTCACTGTCAAAATTACGTCTTGTAGGTGTATTTGGAGTATTCTTGGCCATGATTTACTATAGCATAAATCTATAAAACTTTAAATCGTATTCTTATTGCACTCAAACCGCTTCGCACAAAACAAACAAGTAATTATGACAATGACACTGACATTATTGACATTTGACGTTAGGTTGCGTTCATAAATTGTTAAAAACGAGTGATGTGATGTGGCGCTGGCGAGTGGCAACATTGATTCAGGACCAATCGACAAATTTCGTTTAACGAAAAAATACTTACGACTAAACTTTTCAAAATCCCAAAGAAATTAAATCATGTGAAATAAAGTATTTTCGTGTACTTTATTGTTCTCATAAAGTATAGAGTACAATTACCTGAAATAACGTACAATACTTTATTATAAAGTACGGGTGGCAACCCTACCCTCGAAGGATTTCTTGCTTTTAAAGATTTTATTACTATTATTATTTGCAACATCATTAAAAATAATGTACCTATACAGCGAAAAGTAAATAGACAGTGTTCTGCAAAGTCATTGGCATATTAGTGTTAAATACAGGTTGATGATACAACAGATTTGTTACAAAGACATCTCGCTGTTATCGTTAGGTGATTGAACAGAACTTTTGTATCATTTATCAACGTTAGTTGATAATGGTAGGTTAACTTGTTTTGTATTAAGGCGAGATTTTGCAAAAAAACCATTAAAATTAATTTACAAGTATCCTATTCTACTATAATGTATATTTTATTATTTATAGTATATTATTCTTACTTAATAAACGCGAAAGTTTATGTGTATGGATGTTTGTTTATCTTTCACGCAAAAACTACTGAATGGATTTGGATGAAACTTTCACAGACACTCACTACACACCACACATTCACCGCATACACATCATACATACTCATCACACATCACACATATTCACACACTCTTCCCTCCTCTGTTTTATTTCACTGTACTTTATTGATTTATAGATGTAGTTCATTATAGATGTAGTCTTATACAAGCAATTCCAACAAAAAACTGTGAAATGTGTTCTTTGCACTTATGTTGTTATGTTCCATCTATTTAAGCTTCTTGGTGGGGTCCAGCGGGCTTAGCATGACGCTTTATATTTCCACGAAGAATAGACAGTGCTTTTTCAATACAAAGTGACGTTTCGTTCCTACATTTCTGTTATCGCACCGTAGATATCCTTCTACAATCTGTCATTTTGTCTTTCGTTTCTAACGATATTTGTCTAGGTCCATAAAAATGTAGATTATTTCAGAAGAATATTTATTCCCAAACTGTCAAAATCACACTGACAACAAATTTTCTACTCGACGGCCACAAAGTATTATCTGCAAAATCATGATTCGTTTAGAACGCATAACTGTGATAATGTATAGAAAAACATAGCTATCTTCTCCTATTGTACAGATGCCAGCACATCAAGCTACCCTAATCTGTCTTTCTTTGATAGTTTTTCAACTTTGTTACAAAGGAATAAGGTTCATGTTCAATTGGGAATATTTGACAGTTTGGGGTAGGTTGACCTGCTGGCGTCTGTACAAAATTTTATTAATAGTCATGTCTATTCTTCCGTCTACAAATCGGTGCTCATGCTAAGCCTGCTGGTGTCCTAAAATACAGGCTTCGGCTTAGTTTAGGCGCCAGTTTCCCACAAATAAAATATTTGGCCTCTAAGTTCAATTACTAAAATAATTATGTCCTAAGTCCAAGTTCAGTTCCTTTTAATTGTATGTATTATGTTTTTACTTGTGTTATTTGTGGAAAAGAATATAAATAATTTTTATTTTATTTTTATTTGTCTCACAGATACTTCTTATCCCGGTAGTACGTTCCCGCGCCATAATTTTCGACTTCCACGCGGACGAAACTACGTGCGGAAGCTAATAATGTTGTTACTCAATCACGCAAAAACGGCTGAACAGATTTTGATGAAATTTTACACAAATTAATCTGCATTAACAAACACATAGGATACTTCATAACCCGGTTCCCGTGGTGTAATTTTCAACCTCCAGGCAGGCGAAGCAGCTGGCAAAATCTTTAATCTAAAAAAGGGCTTGTGGCTCAGTTATACCAGCCTAACGGCTCGATCGGTCAGGTTAAGCTATGCTTTTCACGGTTAGTCCGTAGACGGGTGACCATCTTTGCATACGAAGACCCGGCTTTTGTTGTCTGTAACTCAGTAGGCCGAAAGTCGTCAGTCTTACCAAGGGGTATCGTATTACCCAGTAACTGGGTTGTGGAGTTCAGATAGGTGTCGCTCCATCGCTCCATGTAAATTACTGTTATTCTACTGCATCCGTTTGACTGGAAGCCCATCCCAACATAGTTGGGAAAAGGCTAGACAAATAATGATGGCCTACTCCATATGAAATTCCGTAATGAAAATCTATGCTGGTCCAGTCTCTCTCTATGCTCTTCATCGTCCTCAGCATACAAGAACCCACTTCCACTACTAGATGCCTATCTAATTGTAAGTCACTGTATCTGATCCTTAGACACTCATTATCATCTGCTGGACATAGGCCTCCCCCAAAAGGGAGGTTTTGCCATAATCGCCACACCTGGCAGGCGGGTTAGCGATCGCAGTATGGTAGTAAAATGCATATAGAACGCTGCTGCCCATTCTCTAGTAAGTCCCTTAGTCGCCTTCTACGACACCCACGGGAAGAAATGGGAGGGTGCTATTCTTTTACGTCCGGCACCACACGGGACTCACACTCTCATTCATCTATTACTAGCGTCCATTAACGAAGAAACGAGCCCATCCGAAAATAGTTCGTTAATTCGGAATGATCCCTACTCCCGATGATTTGATTTTTTCGTCCGCCAAAAACACTTCAAGAGTAAGGACAACTATCAAATCCTGGGCTTAATAATAGTCGATTCGCATGAATTTATTAGCCCGAATAGGGCGAATCATCAGTATCATCATTTTTAAACAATACTATCTATAGGTAAGCGACAGGCACGAAATTAATTTATTCGTGGGCGAATCGACAATTCCAAAAACAGGTACGTATGGGGCAATTGACTCGTTTTGTATTTTATGAAATAAAGTTACAGTACTTTGTCCTTAACTTTTCGTTGTTTCCCTAACGTTTTATTCAAAACGTGCCAAATCGTGATGTAACTAATTCTTAATTCAGACCCCAAAGTAATCCCATGTCCGTAAGTGATACGATACGGAGTAGGTAGGTAACGCCTGTAACTTCAGCCGAAACTACGGCTTTCGTGTTTAGAAAATATACCTCCAGAAGTCGTCACTTAAAGGCGAGAATTTTGTGATAACGTCTCGGATACAGTTCTGCTGGACCAGTATTTCTCCATCGTTCTAAATTGTTGATACTTATTATACTATAGCTGTTTCCTTAGAACACCCACAAGTCAGCAAATTACTAATTTAAAGTAAACTCAGGCTGGATGGACATAGTCTGGTCCAAAGAAGCAATATCAACAGGCAGACACCGACTGACAGACACCACCTCCACTCTTATCAGAGATGAACACACAAAGAGATCGGACCAACTTTAAAAGAAACAGCCAAAAAAAAAAAAACATTCCGTCGACCCATTCATTCAAATGTTAACACATTAGTGTCAATATCGTAACACAAAAGTTTAAAAGTTACTGTTTACAATACCAAAAACGAAATACAATGGAACATAAATCCCGCTAAAGATATACCAACACAAAGTTGCAAGTAACCCTTTAAAATCGTTGCACCTTCGGAAGCCTTACAACCTTTCTTATTATAACTGGATTATTAAATAAAACAAGCAAAGCAGGGTTATGTTTCCATCTCCTTCTCGCGCCACGCGACCGTATACCTCACCCTTTCTGACTTGCAAAATAATCTATGTGACATCCCGCTCGCACTGCACGCTTATATCTCCGTCTTTGTCTTTCTGGGTGAATGCACGATACATCCGTTGAAAACTGGTCTGAGAAGTGACAGGTGTAAAAACAAGCAGATCTCGAGTCTCGAAGAGAATTCCTTGACCAGTCCAGCCAACAACAGATGGTCACATAACACAGGTATAACTATATATAGTCTTTAATCTTTTTTATGCAGACAGCATTTTATTTGCATGCGTTTATGTGCCGCTGGAAATTGAGTTGACTCTCATAATGATTGGTTTTAGCTGCGAAATTAAATAGGTATTTTATGTTTCTCCCAATGGTCGCTGGTTCCCTTTTAGGAAGTAATAGTTATGGTTATTCGAAGGATACTTGGGTTATGTGGAAATAGTTCTCAGTAAAAGGGAAATTGCTTAGTCATTATTTAGAAATAACTTACCTGTTTTATTGAGTTGATTTTGCGAAATCCTGTTGCTTCATTGGTATCTGGAAAATGCAAAGCTGCACACGAATTGCGTAGTACACTATTATTATTATTTTTAGGATATTGCCAATTCATTGCTTCATAATGTTCGAATAATTTGTCGACTCAACAACGTAAATAACGCAACGAATACTTTGAAATAACGCAGTGAACAACACAACACAAACTGTCCCACTCCTGGACAAAGGCTTCCTTCCACTCCTTCCATCTTTCGCAAACCCTCGCTTCCTCCGCCCAATTTTGACGGAACCTATCTGGCTCATGCCGCCATCTCATACGTGGTCTGCCGCGAAACCGCCTCACTGTATTATTTGATGATTTTAATGATTATAATTTGATAAAACCATACTTATTTCCTCACAATATTTTCCTTCACCGTTTGAGAGCAGTGGTGATGAAATAATTTACAGAAAGTAAAGCGCCTGGCTGGGTTCGAACTTACGACCTACAACTCGTAAGTCACGGCCGTTATTACTTCGGCATGTTCTAGAACAAAAAATTCGGAAGATATGTGACATCTACCAACCCACACTGTGGATTACGGCCCAATCCCTCTCATAGAGGGTAGGCCTGTGTCCCAGCAGTGGGAACATTATAGACTGATGATGATGGTGATACTTATTTAAGTCTTGTCCTTTTTCTAATTAAAAATTCCCTGTATCAGCGTAAACTCCAATGTTTCATCATTATCGTTCCATATTAATTTGGTGAGGATCATCAGGCCCTACTGCAAAAACACGATTTCATAAAATGACAGAACTCCGATATTACTATAAATTCAAAATCCCATTCTCCCAATGTGATCAAAGCTTATCACCGTGCTTCAAATATCACGTACATTTATTAAAAAATCTCATCTCTAATGTCTTATTAATAAGATAGTTTTCTGCATAAAAACATTCCACATGACTTAGACATAAAATACCTTGGCGTCGCGTATATGAACAAACTATGTCATAATTACATTCTTTCTGCGTTATGAAACTTATATCCTTTCTAGGAATTATTTTCAAACATATTTAGATTGCTTTTTTCTTTGCTAAGACTTGTCTAGACGTTATAAAAAGGCGTAGGAAGAATGTCTCTGTTACGTCAATAAAAATAATTTAAAGTATTTTTTTTTTTTGAATTTTTACCCCTATTCAGTAATAAAATAAAAACTGGCTGTGCTGGGACACAATTAAAATATTGGAATTCAATGGGAAAAGAAAGAAAGACAGACACCAACTTCCGAAATTAAAGTTATTTTATTTGTTATATGTGAAAAAATAAGCATTATTGAAGCTAAATCAAAAACTAGTAGTAGTTTTTATCCAGTGCGCAAACTGTAACCATGAATTCAGAATATCATTCTAGACCCCTAGCGCAGAAATTTTCTGCCGGTTTTACAAAAAAAAATCAGCTGTTTCATAGAAAAGTGCAATACCTACGCGGTCAAAATGTATGGAACAGCAGATTTTTTTTTTTGTATATCCGGCAAAAAATCTCTGCTCTGTAGGTATACACTTTCAATTTTTTTTTTTTCACATCGACTATAAATGCCAGAGTAGGTACTGAGGTAGAGGACCTCCTACTTTTTTGAAGTTGGTTGTCCTAGATCCATGGCACGAAAAAATCCTGACGCGTGTTTATACGTCCGTGTGCTGGGCAAAAGGCGTCTGCAATAAAAGTTATAAAATTATGTACTTTTACACCACAATCACAAGACAATAATTTCGAATGTTGAATGGTATATCTGTAAAACCACCTACGTAATAACACAATTTTCGATAGTAATTAAGTAAAACACAACGATTTAATTAAATTCCAACCTGTCAGAATTGTTTGTCTGTTCTCAGAGGAGTTAAAATTCAGAGTTTATAATATTTATTAAAAGATTTAACGTAAATTTATTAACAAAGAAACTTTTAATAAGTTTCAAAATAAAAATTTCTATACATAATTATAAAATAATGTTGATTATTGTGTCTGTCTATGTGACAACGTTGTATGTACCTACTTCTAAGCTACGCAACTGGCCCCAATTCTGTATGCATATAATGATTCCCCGCGGAATCTTACTACGTTCAAACTACGTCAATATCGTTTTTTTTTTAAACAATGTAACGGTAAGGAATCCCCCCGAGTGGGTTCCCGCATTGTCATTGCGGGCTCAGTAACCGTGGTCTCCCAGCCACGGTGAAGCGAAGAGGAACCCAAAGGTAGGGCCGCTCGTCAAGGCTTTTGCCTTCAAGCCGATGACGTAGCAGCCAAAAAGTAGGTTGGGGTGAGGTGCACCGCAACTGAGTTGGGCCGCGATGTCGAATGGGAGGGATCGCGGCTGAGGGTTACGGGCTGCGGCAGAGGAGGAGTGCCGGTGCTTCTGAGCAGCGCTCTTCCCTTCCGTGGCTTGGACGGGGTCGCCACCGTTTGATGGCGGACGCGGTGGGGCCGCAGGGGAAGAGGAGTGTCGGTATAGCGTTGACCGCTCTCACTATCCCCTGCGGCCGAAAAGTGGTAGGCGGGACGGCGCGTTGTGTTCCACGCGCGCCGCGCGCCGTCAGAGATGTCAGCAACAACTGGTTTGATCCGCGAGGGCCGATGCCTGCCAGGGGTGCGGGTTGTTCGCAAGAGACACCGTCGCCCTTGGTACATAGGCAGCTGAGGGAACACGGGTCAGTAAAAGTCTGCACGCCCTCCTGCTCTCTAATCAGAGTGGGAGAAGTCATTTGATGATTTCCTACCAAGAAAAAAAAAACGGTTAGGAATCGAAATGTCATATTCTGTATGTTAAGACAATTTGTCGATATTATTTGTACGATATCAGTAGATTTCGTGTGTGATTGACGTGGTTACGAGTAAGGAATCGTTAAGTGGTCATATTGATTTTAGGTGATTCTGATACGGTTTTCAACATAATTTTGTAATTTCTTTCCGAAAGGCTTTTGGCTTTTCGAAACAATAGTGAACGTGGTGGCCTAGTGGTAACTTACCGAGTTGTAGGTCGTGGGTTCGAACCCGAATAGGCGCTTTACATTATGTAAATAATTTAATCACCACTGCTCTCAAAACAGTGAAGGAAAACATCGGGCGGATAAGGAAACCGGCATGTCTTAGAAGGAAGAATTCGAAAAGATGACGTGACATTAACCAACCCGCACTGGGCCTGAATTCACTATGACCACTTAACGATACCTTATTCGTAACCACGTCAATCACACACGAATTCTGCTAATATCGTATTCATAATATCGAAAAATTGTCTTGGAACATACAGAATATGACATTTCGATTCCTTACCGTTACATTGATTTCTAAAAAAAACGATACTGACGTAGTTTGAACGTAGTAAGATTCCGCGGGGAATCATTATAACGATACAGAAATGCGGCTTTGCAGGCTTAGCACGAGAACCGTAGACGTAGAGCCGTACCGAGAAATGTAGACAAGCGATTTCTATTCTAAAGTAGAGTAGAAATAGAAAGCGTCATGCCTGCTGGTCGTGTGGATTACACGTAGATTACAGCCCAGTCCCTCTGCATGAGAGGGGACCTGTATCCCAGCAGTGGGAACAGTATAGGCCAGGGGTCGGCAACCTGCGGCTCTTTGGATGTGACGCTGCGGCTCTTTAGTTCCATACGCAAATATTATTTATTTTCCCATTACCTGGCGAGCTATCCAATAAAAAAATGCCGAGTTTGTAAAAGGCGTAGATTAGGCCACGCCCCTTTTCAGTCACCTTGCGTTTAAACCCCGATTTCACGCAATTTTACTATGAAACCAAAAATAATTGTGACTTGTTTCGTAATCTGTATGAAATTTTAATTTTTTGTGGCTCTTAAGAAACTTTAAAATTTTGTAAATTGTAATTTTTTACTCTTTCGACGCTAAAGGTTGCCGACCCCTGGTATAGGCTAATTATAATAAACGTCATCATCTGCCTAGCCTTTTCCCAACTACGTTGGGGTCGGCTTCCAGTCTAACCGAATGCAGCTGAATACCAGTATTTTATATGGAGCGACTGCCTATCTGACTTCCACAACCCAGTTACTGGGTAATGCGATACCCCTTAGTAAGACTGGATGTCAGACTTTTTGGGCTTCTGACGACCCGTAACGACTGTCAAAGATCCAAAATGACAGCCGGGACCAACGGCTTAACGTGCTTTCCGAGGCACGGAGGGGTCTTGGTATGTAAAGATGGTCACCCATCCGCGGACCAACCGCGGCAAGCGTAGCTTAACCTGATCGATCGACCCGTGCAGTTATTGTTACTTAGCCACAATAAAGAAATCTCGATGTTTTGTCAAGTTGCAAAAGCCGTGTAAAGCAGGGGTTGGTCGCTAGTTTAACTATGAATCGCTTGAGCTAACGGTTCTTGGGTTACAAGTAAATTAGATTTAGTAGTTAATCCGATACGTACCGGTAAACTATGATTACGTGCACTTAACTTCGCGTTTTATCTCTACGTTATTAACTGATTTCGAAACGGTATTAATACTACTTGCATAATATAGTATAAATTACTGATTCTGGGCTGTTTGTGTTTGCATTGTATAAATTCAAATTTTTGTATTGTATAATTGCATAGCATATGTGTGAGCACTATGTTCCTACTATAAAGCAAACATTTACAGGGTACGTCTTTCATTGACTTGAATGTGCCCTAGCAGCTGAGAGTATGTCATGCTCACTCAAATGTCTCGCTGGTGGTGGCGTGTGTGTTGGATCATTAAGTTCCCTTCAAAATGGTTAAGCTGAATGGTGCTGATGCATACGTCATGTCCGTGAACGGGCGCCGCCAAGGACTGGTCATCTCTTAGCTCCCACGGCTTATTTTAATTGTTATTTTATTTTAATTACGGACGCTTTTAATGTGCACTTTTTACATCGTTCTCACATTGATAATTTCAACATAATGATGTAACCAACTTTTTGTAACAAAATCTTGATTTTAAAAGAGTGTCCATGGAGTTTCTTGCCCGTTCTTCTCCATAGGTACCTACGCTTTGGAATGGGCAACTAGCTTCATCTTTCTAACTCACCGACCTTGACAATTCAAAAGTGCCTGTAATTGGTTTATTTGAAATAAATGCTTTGAGTTTGAGTTGAGTTTGAGTTTGTGAGATTAAATGTTTGTAAAACACCCACAAATACAGGAGAAATTCCTAGTGTGTGACAAAGATTTTTAACAAACAAAATCTATATAAATAAAAAGAAAAACCCTGACTGATTGCCCAAACCCTTGGACCTAGAAAGCTGAAATTTCCCTTTATAGTGTTAACAAGGAAGGAAAGATTTTTCGAAATCTTGTCTTTAGTAAAAATAATATTCCTCCAGCATGCTTAGCATGACGTTTCTATTTCTACGAAGAATAGACAGTGCTTTTTCAATACTAAGTGAGATTTCGTTTCTCCATTTTTGACGTCGCACCGTAATATCCTTCTACAATCTGTCATTTTGTCTTTCGTTTCTAACGATCTTTGTCTAGGTCCTTATAAATGTAGACTATTTCAGAAGAATGTTTCTTCCCAAACTGTGAAAATTACACTGACAACAAACTTTCTACTCCAGTAGGGACATCTATCAAATCGTGATGTTATTCATTTGTAGAACGGGCCTTGAACTAATCTTATGTCCGTGGGTTATACGGAGTAAAAAAACCTATAACTTCGACCGAAATTACGGATTTCGTGCTTAGGGAGAAGACCTCTTGTACCTTAATATACATGCTAACTCCACAACTGAATACTATGAGTAAATGTAAAATTCCACATAATCTAGGACTCAATGTTATAACTGCTAACAACTCCAATTTCTTCCCGCAACATTTCAGTTTGTAAATCTGACACTCAACAATACTGACGTACTTATATGTAGTCACAAACACACACACACACACACATTTAATTTCGGCAATCAATGCTTGCAATGAGAAATCACCGGTGCCCAACTTATAAAGACCCATTCACACGGTCATTTTTGGGACTTAATGTAGAACGCGCGACAAAAGGCGACATGTATTCAATGTTTTTCAACAAAAAAAGGTTTTTTTTTTGTTTCGTGACATTATTATTATTTAAATTCAAATTTATTTATTTGCATAAGTGACACAAGTAGCTGAATGGGATGGTTCAAAATATTGGATACAGGTACACTGAAATTATAACAATAAGAAGTTTGTAAATCCTGTTTAAATGTACGGCAAAAAATATTGTCATGCATATTAAAACAATGTCAAAAACAAATATACCTATTATGTTTATTTCTTACCTTCTAGATGTAACTATTATATGTCAGTATTTATACTAACGGGCCACAGTAGTTGATAATTCACTAGGCAGCCACACAGCTCGCCCATATTGATTATAATCGCGACATGTGACACTATCGCGGTGAAGTGTGAGTTTTGAACGCGCTTTCCTATCGATACTGTATCAATTCTATCGATGGAGCTTCCCGTCTCTATTAATGCCACTGAACTAGTGTGGTGACTATCGAGAAAAATCGCTACTCTGCGATGCACAGATGAATGGCTAGCAATATCCATCTACATTTTATTTTCGTTCATTCATCTGCCTATCCTTTTCCCAACTATGTCAGGGTCAGCTTCCAGTCTAACCGGATGCAGCTGAATACAGTATTTTACATGGAGCGACTGCCTATCTGACCTCCAAAACCCAGTAACTGGGTAACATGATACCCCTTAGTAAGACTGGTTGTCAGACTTTCGGGCTTCTGACGACCCGTAACGACTGTCAAAGATCCACAAAGCCGGGACGCTATTATTACTTAGCCACAAGCCCCTCCTACATTTTATTTTAATTTTAACGATTAACTAGGGAATTTAATCCTATCAACTGTTGGATGTAAATTAAAGGAAAAATAAGTAACTTAGATTAAAATAATGACGTCAAACTAAATCGTACATTAAAGTTTTATTTCTTTTGCTGTTAATTTCCCATTGCTGGGCAAAGGCTTTCCTACTTTATTTCCAGCTCTCTGTCCAGAGCTGCTAAGGACCAATGTTTATTAAAGGAGTCTACCTCATCTCCTATAATACGTTTTTTTTTTAAACATTCTGAATAGCATTTAGATACTTTATGTACCTAATCATAATCTTCAGCGATATAGACACTAAATAAATACATTTATTTATTAAAAAAATCTCATTCATAAGGTTCACAAAAACAATATTCGAAGTAAAATAAAAATTACCAGAACAGAAAAAAGTGTATCGTTGGTGCCCGTACTAATAAATAAAAAACTGAGAATTTGCTATAAAATGATCTCGTAAAAGTATTTATGTAATGATAAAATAAACAGTTATATATCTAATAAATGTTCATTTTGCACAAAGATTATTTCTAGTTCAGCATAACACCAACACTCACTTCGTCGACAACGCGTCGTGACGCGGTTAAAATCGTCCTAAATAAAACTGTGTATTCGGGCCCTAACTTCGCCACCACTATCACACCTGCGAGGCTTAACTATGTAACTAACAGAGCAGTAGTGGCCCAGTGGTAACGGCCGCGACTTACGAGTTGTAGGTCGTGCGTTCGAAACCAGCCAGGCGCATTACTTTGTGTAAATAATTTCATCGCCACTGCTCTCAAACGGTGAAGGAAAACATCGTGAGAAAACCGGCATGTCATAGAACCTAGGTGACATCTACCAACCCGCACTAGGCCCGCGTGGTGGATTACGGTCCACTCCCTCCCATGGAGAGGAAGCCTGTGTCCTAGCAGTGGGAACGTTATAGGCTGAGTATGTTACTATGTAACGACGATCTTCAGCGATGTCCATCTCTCTTCTATCTTAGCACTTTCTACAAAGATTTTTCAAGTTGCAAGCGCATGCAGCATGTCACCCACAATAACTTTGACCGCTTTCACATGTTCGTCGAGAACGCGACTTGACGCGGTTAAAACCGCCCCAAATAAAACCGTCTATTCGGGTCCTAACTTTGGCAGTCCTACCACAATCACACCTGCGAGACTGCATCGAAGTTGAACATCGCAACAATAGAGTACGCAGTCGTAATAAATATTTGCTTTGCTTTCCTCCTAATCGATACAGACCGTGAAGAGGCATTGTGCAGGTAATGTCGGTAGAGCAGGGTGGAGCGATAGGTTCGGATTCCAGTTCATACATACATACTCAGCCTATAATTCCCACTGCTGGGACACAGGCCTCCTCTCCATGAGAGGAAGTGAGCCGTAATCTACCACGTGGGCTCAGTGCGGGTTGGTAGATGTCACATGTCTTCGAATTTTTGGTTCTAGGACATGCCGGTTTCCTCACGATGTTTTCCTTCACCGAGAGCAGTGGTGATGAAATTATTTACACAAACTAAAGTGCCTGGCTGGGTTCGAACGCACGACCTACAACTCGTAAGTCGCGGCCGTTACCACTGGGCCACCACTGCTCTCCAGATTCCAGTTCAGTGGGGACTTATTAGTCGATTTGATGATGATGATGATAGGTGACTTGCACAAAGTTAATTTGTTTGAGTCGATAACTTCAGAAATACGTACTAAGCAATCGAAACGTTTTGAATTTTATGCCCGTTATTGTATGCACTTGCAGTGACTTGTTGAATATCTTTATAAGTATTAAATTCAAAATTCCTAATACGTATTTCTGAATCTGTCGTTTCACCCACAAATAAACTAACTTCGTACGCGTCGCCTGTAGAAAATATGTTATTTAAGGCGATGATTTCTTGAACACGCTCAAAAAGATGTTTTTTTAAACCAGTATATCTCTTTGATCGTAAATAATTTTGAAAGCAAAAAAATACAAGTATGTCGCATCCGGTCATTAGTACGGACACGAAACGAATCGCAAGCGCGCCACTAGCGACATAACGTATTCTACCCTACACCAACTGACAGCGCGCTTCTACAGAGTCGTGATGTTTTAAGCCGACGGCGAGGAGGACATTCAGAGTCTGATCGCATCGGAGTTAAGACGTCGCGGAACTGTACCCGATTCGTTGTGCCCAGTTATTATAATTAGTAATTTGTGATTTTAATAAAAGCAGTATATCGTACCCAGTGTGTTTTCATTGCACGAAACCCATCTTCTGCCCACATGATGTCTGAATCTAACGGAATAAATCCTGACGATCCTACATCAGAAGTGGTATCAAATCGTGCTAATGAGATCACACGCGGGAACATCGACATTAACAATCAGTGGCGGTTACTTTTTGAAATACAAAACGAACAAATGCGCGCGCTGATACAAACTCTTAAATCTCAGCCAATGAATAACAAGTTGGTGTTGCCGGAATTCGACCCCGATAAACCCGAGTCCGATGCGCGATCATGGTGCGCCACTGCTGACTTGTGTTTCGATGGGAATGCAGTGGAAGGAAGCCAACTTATTTTAACATTAAGCAGGGCGATGAGGGGCTCCGCATCAACATGGCTGTCGCAGATAACCTATCCAGGTATGACGTGGGACCAGTTTAAAGAACTCTTCAAGGCCAGATTCATGTGTGTTGAAACTTCTGCGGCTACCCTCATTAACCTGAGTAATGAAAAACCAAAGGATAATGAGACTTACGCCGCCTATGCTAGTCGTCTTGTGACGTTTTTGTTAAACCGTTGGAAGGATCTGAGTGTTGAACAGATTGCTGCTTCGACTGTAATCGCTCACTTGGCGCAAATCGATACACGCTTACAACGTCTCGCTTTTACCACGGAGATTACAACGCGTCATAAGTTGCAGCAAGAGCTCCAAGCGTTCTCCTACCTGAAGAGGAGAGCCCCTACAGATACGCGTACTGACACCGGGAACGAGAAACGTCTGAAGTTTTCGTCACTACCGCCAATCAAGTGTCACGCATGTGGCAAGCTTGGACACAAACAAGCGGATTGTCGCATGAAGAAGAACGACGTCAAGAAGCCGTTGCCTGTGCCACCTGCTACCGGTGCCGCGCAGCGACAACAATCCAGTAGCAGCTCACTGGTGTGCTTCAAGTGCGGCACACCGGGCCACATCGCCAGTCGCTGCACAGCGGGGGGGTCCAGCGCTGCTGTACCGGTGGAAAAACGAGTCGACCTTTGCATCGTCGAGCCACCATCAGGAACATTGAAGCATTTTGGTGAGTGTTTCAAATTTGATTTTGATTCCGGTGCTGAATGTTCTTTAATGAAAGAGAGTATAGCTTGTAAGTTTAGAGGTAGGAGAGTAAATGATGTAGTGTCTTTGGTTGGTATAGGCAATAAAAATGTTAATAGTACTATGCAATTGCTGTGTCAGGTAGAAATCAACGATTTCGCTACGGAGATTCTATTCCACGTTTTGCCTGATATGTACTTGCGTAGTAACATTCTTTTAGGTCGAGAGATTTTGAGTAACGGTTTTTGTGTGAGTTTGACTGCAACTGAATTAATTTTGACTACAGAGAGAACTATAAACGTGTGTAACTCTATTCCGACCAAGGCTATAAAGAATAATTTTGATAAAGTTGATACTGATTTACCATTTGAGGGAAGACGTGACCTTGTAAAAATCTTGGAATTTTACTCTGATTTTTTTATAAACGGTTTTCCAACCACACGTGTTAACACTGGTTCGTTGGAGGTAAGATTGATCGACCCTAATCGTACAGTGCAAAGACGTCCTTACAGACTGTCTCCGGACGAACGTCAAATCATGCGCGATAGAGTTAACGAATTGTTGAAAGCTAAAATAATAAGACCCAGTAGTTCGCCGTTTGCTAGTCCGGCCCTTTTGGTTAAAAAACATGATGGATCAGACCGTATGTGCATAGATTATAGAGAGCTTAATAATAATACAGTGCCAGATCGCTATCCGTTACCTTTAATTTCTGACCAAATTTCACGACTCCATGGTGCAAATTACTTTACAAAGTTAGATTGTGCAAGTGGTTTCCATTTAATTCCTGTCCAAGAACAATCTATTGAACGCACTGCGTTCATTACTCCTGATGGACAATTTGAATTTTTAACCATGCCGTTTGGTTTACGTAACGCCATATCTGTTTTCCAACGAGCAATCATCAATGCACTTGGTGACCTTGCATACCAGTACGTAGTTGTGTACGTCGATGATATCTCCATTATCTCCGACTCTATAGAGCAGGGCCTGGAGAGACTGCACACTGTATTAGAGGTGTTAACAAAAGCAGGGTTCTCGCTGAACCTTAAGAAATGCTCCTTTCTTAAAACGCGTATAGAGTTCTTGGGTTATGAGGTTGAAGCAGGTAAGATTAAACCAAACAAGCGAAAGATAGAGGCTTTGGCTTGTTTACCTTCACCACAGACACTTACACAGGTACGACAATTCGTAGGTTTGGCTTCTTACTTTCGTCAGTTTGTACCGGATTTTTCCCGCCTCATGGGTCCGATCTATAAATTGACATCTGGAAAGTCACCGTTCGAGTGGACCGCCAGCCGTGAAGAAGTTAGACAGAAGGTAATCAAAATACTAATTAGTGATCCAGTGCTCATGATTTTTGACCCACAGCACCCAGTGGAGCTTCATACAGATGCTAGTTCAGAGGGTTATGGCGCGATTTTGTTCCAAGTGGTAGAAGGTAAGCAACATCCTATTGCCTATTTTAGTAAACGCACGACACCAGCAGAGTCTCGATACCACTCGTACGAGCTGGAGACGCTAGCGGTCGTCAACGCGGTGAGACATTTCAGACAATACCTGCATGGCCGAAAGTTTACAGTAGTAACAGACTGTAATTCTCTAAAATCGTCACGAAACAAAATCGATCTAACACCGAGGGTACACAGGTGGTGGGCATTCTTACAGTCGTTCGATTTCGATGTAAAATACCGCGTAGGTAAGCAAATGGCGCACGCTGATTTCTTCTCTCGAAACTTATTGCCTCTGCCACCAAAACCAGCTTGTAAAGTTGAACAGAAGCAGGTAAACCTTACTGCATTGTCTGACAACTGGCTTCTAGCAGAGCAGCAACGAGATGAAGAGATCAAGAAAATTATGTCTGATCTAGAGCAAGGTCAGCTTAACGACGACGTGGCCAAAACATGTGAGGTAAGATCAGCTATACTTTACCGTAAAGTTCAACGTAACGGTCGAACAAAATGTTTGCCAATCGTCCCCCGTGCTATGCGTTGGTCTGTCATCAATAACATCCACGAATCCATTATTCATCTAGGATGGGAGAAGACGCTGGAGAAGCTGTACAATCATTATTAGTTCGAGGGTATGAGTCGCTACGTAAAAAGGTTTGTGGACAACTGTGTCACCTGCAAGATAGCAAAGTCCCATTCAGGTAAAATACAGGCGGAACTTCACCCTATACCCAAGACAGCGATTCCATGGCATACCGTCCATATAGACGCTACAGGAAAGCTGAGTGGTAAGAGTGACAACAAGGAGTACGTCTTCGTGATGATCGACGCTTTCACCAAGTACGTATTGCTGTTTCATAGTAAAAACATTGACACCAAGAGCAGCATCAAGGCAGTGTCAGACAGTGCTGCACTCTTTGGTTCTCCTGTGCGTATAATCGCTGATCAGGGACGGTGCTTTTCGAGCAAGAGTTTCGCGACTTCTGCCAAGGTAAAAATATCAATCTTCACCTTATTGCTACTGGTTCATCTCGTGCGAATGGTCAAGTAGAAAGGATAATGAGTGTGCTCAAGTCAATGTTAACCGCGATAGAGACTGATAAAGATCGGTCGTGGCAAGACTCGCTAGGAGATGTCCAGCTAGCCCTTAATTGTACGGTTAACCGCGTTACAAAAGCTAGTCCATTAGAACTCTTGATAGGTAAGGTAGCACGTCCACTTAATTTAATGGCTAATGACAATGACGATACTATAAACCTTGATGACATTAGGAGATTAGCATCCGAAGGCATTGAGAAGTCTGCGCGTTATGATAAAAGTCGTTTTGATAGTACAAAGGCAAGCGTGAATAGGTTCTCTGTTGGTGAATTCGTGCTTATTGAGAACGAGGAGCGTAATCAAACTAAGCTTGACGTGAAGTATAGGGGGCCATTTCAAATTGTTGAAGTGTTAGATGGCGATCGATATGTTTTAAAATCTCTTGTTAACAAGCGTACTTACAAATACGCTCATGACCGTGTTAGGAAGATGCCCGAGGGCCAAGTACAAATTGAGATTGTAGACGAAATAGATGGTGAATTGGCATCACCTTAGTTTATGTGAACAGGTTCTCGGTTCAGTGGGTCGGAGACTATACCAGAGTATCGTAGCCGTAGCCCGTTGGAAATCGGTATCTGCTCAATGAGTAGTCCGTGGGTACGCGGTAGGCGGTAGCTCTGGGTGGTATAGTCGGGTTTTGCCTAGAAGCAAAGACCATAGAGTCAAGGGTTGACTCGGTATTCCCGTGGGGAAAATAGTGTGTGTTATTGACCATGAATGAGATACCTGAGTTTTGTTTTCTTTAATTAATGTAATGTGCTTGGTCTCGGTAATCTCGAAACTAGATAGTTATAATTCGTAGTTTAGCCTAGTTTTTTTGTTTCAAATTTGATTACTAATTGCAAATTTCTTGTGTAATAAACAGATTTCAAAGAGTCTAGTCCTTTTTAACTATCTCATTAGTCTTCATATGAGTCAGGATTGGACGAACAGAAACTGTGCCAGAATTTTGTATTTTCCAGATTGATAACACACGAGGACGTGTGCATCGCAGAATGGCCGTGTCGCATCCGGTCATTAGTACGGACACGAAACGAATCGCAAGCGCGCCACTAGCGACATAACGTATTCTACCCACACCAACTGACAGCGCGCTTCTACAGAGTCGTGATGTTTTAAGCCGACGGCGAGGAGGACATTCAGAGTCTGATCGCATCGGAGTTAAGACGTCGCGGAACTGTACCCGATTCGTTGTGCCCAGTTATTATAATTAGTAATTTGTGATTTTAATAAAAGCAGTATATCGTACCCAGTGTGTTTTCATTGCACGAAACCTATCTTCTGCCCACATGATGTCTGAATCTAACGGAATAAATCCTGACGATCCTACAAGTATGATATTTTCAAGTCTTTTTTGCATACAGTGATGGAACTCAAAACATAATTAAACATACTTTAATGCATCAAAAAAATCATAAAAGTCACCTCATAATTATCTTTAAAACCAGTTTATCACTTCAATAACAATTATTATGGTTATTAAAAATATACCACAAAATTTCAAATGCAAAACTGCATCCAGTGATGGATCATTTTTTATCAAATAGTTAGTACATAATTTTATACGATTTTATTTGCATTTTTAAGACAGTGCTTGCTCATTTTTTATTCGAATTTATTACAACAGATTTTAACCCGTATCGGATTGCAGCAAGAACTATGTATTATCGCTAATAACGACAATACGATGAGTACATTCAAAATTACCAGCACCCTAATTGCGTAACTCACGATTGATCATAATTGGTTTCGTCTTCACAGTTAAATGATATTCATTGCGTTATTTATGTATTTGTGTATTTGTGTACGTATTGAGTATTGAGTATATGTTGTCGAACAGACAAATTTTTCGAACAAATGAAGCAATGGTTTAACAATCCGTTTCAAAACGATACAGATTATGATGAATCGTGAGTTACGCAATTAGGGTGCTGGTCCTTTAAAGTGAAATTCGCCCGATTCACGCTAGTTTTTCATGCGAGTCAACTAATAAGCCATTATGAGTTGTTAAACGGCAATTGCTTTAAATTGGACACATAATATTACTTACTCACTTACACTTTTGAAGTAGGTACTTACTTGGTTTCGAAAGCAATAAAAAAAAAAAAAACGACGATGCCAACGAGACAGGCACTTAATTTGATACAACCCTTAACCCTTCGCCGCCGTGGCAGTTAATAATAAGCTTGATACAAAAATAAAATCTACCCGCATTTACACAAAAAATCTTCACCGAGGTAACAGGTAATTATTTCCCGTGTCGGATCCAAACGTGGACTTCCCACGCTAGGAGAACCTAAATAAATATTATATACGTACCTGTGTTTATGCATGTTTATGATCTAGAAGCTGAGAAAGAGTACACAGGGTAATTTTTTTTACCAGTGCACAAACTGTAACTATGAATTCAGCATATCTTTCTAGACCAACAGCGCAGAAATTTTTCGTTAGTTATACAAAAAAGAAATCGGCTGTTCCATACATTTTGACCGCGTAGGTCTTGCACTTTTCTATGAAACAACAGTTTTTCTTTTGTATAACCGACGAAAAGTTTCTACTGAATTCTTCTGAATTCATGGTTACAGTTTGCGCACTGCTTAAAAATTTACCCTGTATAAGAGTTTCTTGAAACGGTGAAGGAAAACATCGTGAGGAAACCCGCATGTCCTAGAACAAAAAAAATCGAAGACATGTGACATCTACCAACCCACATTAGGCCCACGTGGTGGATTACGGCCCAATCACAGAGTGGAGCCCTGTGTTCCAGCAGTGGGAACATTATAGGCTGATGATGATGATGAAGAGTTTCTTAACACTATGGTTTCCTTGCAACGTGAGAAGTAAAGCAATGTAAATGTCATTTGTAATAAGCAGCTCATTTGTAATAAACCTTTAGATGCGTTACCGGCGCTCAATTTTGGCAAGATAAATGAAAGGTAATTGCCTGTCATGTTATTAGTAACGTACCGTCCAGTGACGCGGCGACACGCTAGTGACGTAACTAATTATATATGTTTATCTCTTTCTAACAACAGCAATCGGTATAAGTCTTTCCTGTTCTTCGCGCACTGTATGATTGTTACTAATACGTTCATGGTTTACGCTATTTTTGGGTGCTATAATGTTCGTGTTTGACGCGTATATTAATTATAATACGTCATTGGTAATAAGTCAATTTAAAACACTAGCACTGCAAAGCAACTCAAATTCAAAGTATTTATTTAATTTATGCTTTTTACAAGCACTTTTGAATTATCAAGTCAGAAATATGAAGCTAGATGCCCACTCCAAAGCGTTGTAGGTACCTTTGGAGAAGAACATTACAATATCTTTGGAGAAGAACGTCATTGTAATAGGTCAATTTAAAACAGCCGATTCCTGGCAAAGAAATGAGATAAAGTGAGCGATGTCACAATTTTTCTGTCGAAATTAATTTCATGGTAATATTGAATCGATTAGTAGCAAAAATAATCTGTAAAAGGTTTTGCATTTAAAAACATAATGACGATTATCCGAAATTACCAGCTGCATCTAGCGCGCTTCGTCTGCGATCCAGGATGGCCTATGTCCTTACCCAGGTCATGGTCTATCTGTGTGCCAAATTTCATCCAAATCCATTCAGCCGTTTTAGTGTACAAACTGAATTTTGCTTTCATAATATTAGTTAAGATAAACTCCAGGCTGCTAAGAATTCCTCAAATAAAATTCTTTGGGTAACCTAGGTGTTCCATGTGGTACCAGACATAAAGAATAGCACCATCCCATTTCTTCCCGTGGGTGTCGTAGAAGGCAACTAAGGGACTTACTAGAGAATGGGTAGCCGCGTTCTCTACGCATTTTACCACCATACTGTGATCGCCAACCCGCCTGCCAAGCGTGGCGATTATCTGCCAGGGGTGCGGGTTTGTTCGAAAGAGACACCACAGCCCCTGGCATACGGGCTACTGAAGGAACACGGGTGGGTTTTAGTCAGTAAGAGTCTGACACGCCCTCCTGCTCCACCCAGAGCGGGAGAAGTTATTTGATGATTTCCCACCCAAAAATAAAAATAAAAAGCGTGGCGATTATGGCAAGCGCCCCCAAATTGGGAGAGTCCTATGTTCAGCAGTAGACGTCTTTCGGCTGAAATGATGAACCCAGGTATTTCATTTTTGAAGAATCAACAAATAATCCAATCATTCTACTTCAAAGGCCGGTTCCACCTCAAACTAACGTCGGTTCAAAGTAACCTTAGTTTAACGTCACCCAATATCCCACTCCATGAACTAGGTACGACAGTCCTGTAACCACAACCACTTCTATAAGTAAAGGATCGCACTCCCGAAACTTCGCTGTAAATATATTTAAGCCATCCAAGCGCTTCGGCTTAGCTGAAATTACTATGGAACCGAGGCACACCGGGAAATACATAGAAAACAATGATGGTGGAAATATTTTTCAAAAGGTTTATAAATATTGCAAACGAAGTAGAATGAATGTGAGAGCGAGGTTGTGACTTTTATGTTTGTTTTTCAGATGTAGAATGTGGCTTGCTGTGGAGTGTGGTAGACTTTAAAGTTTTTGGTTTATTAGTTAAGAATATAATGGGGCCTTGTGGTTAGTGTGGCTAAGTAGTAAAAGTTGATCAACCAAATTAAACTACGCTTACCGCGGTTGGTCCGTGGATGGCCGACAATCTTTACAAACAGTCTTACCAACGGATATCGTATAATCCAGTTATCGGGTAGTGGAGGTTATATAGCAATCGCTCTATGTAAAAGACTAGTATTCAGCTGCAACCAGTTAGATTAGAAGCTGACCCCAACATTGCTCGTAAAAGGCTAGGCAGATGCAGATACTGAGTTTGTTTCAGCATTTCTTCTCAGATTAGTCAAAGTCAATAAGTCAAAGTCAAAGCATTTATTTCAATTAGGCACATAAAAGGCACTTCTGAACGTCAACATTTACATTAAAATAGAATTGATTCTAGTCGCCCCTTCCAAAATGTAGTTTCGTATGGAGAAGAAAGGGCAAGAACCTCCACCGTTACTCTTTTAAAATATTATAAGTAATTTAACATAGTAAACGACAACCAAACGATACACCCAGAATAAAATTACCATATCTTAAGTAAAAAGAATTCAATTGAAGCAATACAGATTACATTTTTACATTGTAAGGGTATACGATTTTCCTAGAATATTTACAAGTAATCACTGAGTGTAAATCAATGTCACAAATATAATTATTTATACAATTCAATTAGCAACCAGTTTGAATTAGTCAGACAGGAAAAGCTGATCACATCTAGTTTTTAAAATATGATTTACGTGTCAAGGGATTTTGGTACTATACCTACTACTTACAGAAACAAAATAATTTATGACACGCCACGTTTTGGTCAACATTTTAGAATTGTGCGGGAATGCACAGCGCCATCTAGTGGCGCTGTACATTCCCGCACAGTAGCTAGCTATTCAAAAATAGATGGCCTGAACTTTACTACGTATACGGTACTTAAAATTTTAATTCTCCACCCATAGCATCCCCTACATTCCCCGTGACCCCGCACTATCGACCAGCTTACAGCCACTAAATACGACACTACCAACAAATGTATGGAAATTATTCTGTACCGTAACCCATTCAGTTTGCATTTAATCCCAGATTATGAAGGGATTAAGCCCAAACCCTTGAAAGTTTCTACGTCTTTGCGTGGTTATGCGTGTAGGATAATTATTATTTTAATCCTCGGTTTGTGTGGTGTTTATTGTTAAGCTATTGGTTGGTGTTCAAATGTTGTTTTGGTGTTATTGTAGAATATAGTGTTTATTTTATTTATAACTAGCTTCTGCCCGCGACTTTGTTTGCGTGGAAGTCGTAAGTCACAACAATTTACTAAAATAACAGCCACAATTTATAAAATTTTCCTGTATACTACGTTTGTAGTTTTGGTTACAGTACAGTAGTCCGTGTGAGAAGCAGTTTATCCTGCCGTCGACTCCCGCCCAACGGTCATATGGCCATTGGCATTCAATTTTATAGAGAATACTGTGGTTGTTCGCTGCAGCTTGATCATTTTTGAACGTTAAAATGGCCCGTTCACACACCCAAGAAATAGAAGTACATCAAACGAATCTGACCTTCTAAAGTGGGAACTACTCTACCAAGAGCCTCTGGTAGGTTCACCTACAAATGCCTTCCTCTGGTAGAGTGTCTTCACTAACTTTAAAAAGAACTCACATGTTGATGGTCAAGCGCAGTCTATAAACTTGCGTCCAATCGACCTATTCAACGTAGCATTCACCTCTTCAGTCCTGGTTCCTAGGCTCACCAGATGTAGTTGTAACTAGTGGATCGTGAATCATTGACAGTCGCTCCAAGTCAAATACCAGTACTCAGCTGTATCCGGTTAGACTGGAAGCTGACCCTAACATATTTAGAAAAAAAGCTCGATAGATGATGATAATTCAAACCAGACTCATCATTAGATAGTTGGAAGTAATTACCATAACACAGCAAATTGACGTACTAAATCAATTTGATAAACAATTAATAGCTCTCACTGTACACAGAGATGACGTCAGTCCAACACTATAAATTCCACACAATTTCCTCCCACAGTACAGTGAAGTACGGCAGTAACCGGATAAAAGTAATTTAGTTAACAGGCAAAGTCGGGGCGTTTATAAAGTTTGCACCGAACGTTAACTGTCGGCCTTGCGTGCGTTAATTACCTTCAAGTGTTACGTTCTACCGTTTGCGATGGGGTTAAATAGAAGTTTAAAATTAACTCGTTTAAAGTATAAAGTATGTGACTTATGTATGGAACAATTCAATTATTATAAAACTAGCTACTGCTCGCGACTTCGTCTGAGTAAATTTTACCCCCGACACACGGCGTCATATCCTATACCTTAATCTCAAACTCAAACTAAAAGTAAAGTTACTTTGCAACAAAAACACATTGACGTAAATTACAATGGAAACGATGATAAATACTATGTCGCTGCTATCAACGCCCGTCTAATCATATGAAACACGTTGTTCCAGACTACACTATGACAGGCACAGTTTAGCTAAAACAAAGGTCGTAAGCATCAATAAAAATAAAAATTTCCAAAAAAAAAAAAACAACGTGTGTATGTTAAGTTGTGGTGCAGTATAAAATGGTACTGTGACTTGTGAGTGTGGGTATGTGTGAGTAAAGGTGTGTGTGAGTGTGGGTATGTGTGAGTAAGGGTGTGTGTGAGTTAGGGTGTGTGAGAGTAAGGGTGTGAGTGACTGCTTGGTCTAGTTAAGGTTTAGGTTTACACATTTTTTTTTTCAGTCTAAAAAACTCAAATCATTTATTTCAATTAAACCATTTACTGGCACTTTTGAGTTGTCAAAAACTCAGTCAGTTAATCAGAAAATTGAACTTAGAACTTGCTTGCCGAAACCCACAATTTTGGCGGGTTACCTTGGCGCATCCCCTCAAGGTAAACGCATACTTGTCCGCGCCGAATTAAAGAAAAACTTCCAAATTCTTCCGGCGATTCGCCCAATTCTGCGCCGATATTACTGTGCAAGGTTTAACATGATTTCATACAAGTAATTAAATCTCTCTTCACAAAATATCTAAGCTGTATTTCACCCTTGTGAGAGATTGGGGCCTAATTTACATGTTTTTGAAAAAAAAAAAACTGTTTTACAGGTCACCCCTGCCACGGCTAGCTAATTATAAAACTCGATTATTTTGAGCTCCTTCGCTTCTTCCAGCTCTCATAAGTGTGCGTTTACCTTTAAACATCAAAGTTTGCACCATTTAATGTCAGTTACCAGTATTTTCCACCATGCAAGTACTTGCATAGAGAGTCCAAGTATTGCATGAACTAATTACAAGTTACGACGCGTGTTGCCACTGACTAAAGTATTATAATGAGAGATGTAGTCGATTATTATTAGAGTTAATGGTTCGCGACGATGCGTCACTACATAGATTTATATAGTTTGTTTTTGACATTAACTTAAATTCATAGTGAATAAGTGCCTAGTATAGAAAACCGTAAGTACCACCCTTACAAACCTCATTTAAGTGGGTTGTATGGCCGTAATTTACAGTCTCAAGTGCGTCCAGGTAACCTAGTACCGAGACCTAGCTCTGGGCGTAACTCTCAATATTGTTAACCTAAGATAAAGCCCACTTAATTGAGTTTGACGAGCCGCGCTGCCGACCTTGGGGTTCCCCTTCGCTTCACCGTGGCTGGGAGACCACGGCTACTGACCCCCCCCCCCTCCTGCTATGATAATGCGGGAACCCACTCGGGGGGAACATAACTAGCGTAATGTGGATGTAATGTAGGTACCATATTTCTGCCTTAGGTACCCTTCATGAGATTACAGGTGTGATGTTATGTTAATAACTGATCAAAAACCATTTTCAACCGCGAAACACAAATTCAGTTTTCAATTTCTACCATTCAATGTCCACACAAAAACATTTACCTTACTTCCATATTTTATTTCAGTAAATTACATTTTTGCACACGCAAAAAATATATCCGAAAAAATGCTACGCTGAATTTTATACCTTTTTGTGTTAGTAATACAGTTTATTTTCCAATAAGCTGTAAAACCAACTAGTGGTGCGGCAAACTGATCGATATCTTGTTAATACAAGTACGTAAAGCTTAAATCGCACCTTTATCCGCCCACTTTGTAAATCTTTACCTGTATTAGTGCGGGATTATTTTATCGATATAACTTGGGATTATCGATACCTATACTGTGTAAAAATAGATTTTTGCGTATGTACGTTTTTGGCTGAAATAATAATGAACCGCGGAAATTGGATTTTTTATTTGGCAATTTACGTTCGTGGTGAAATTATACAGTATGAGATTCTAAAATGCCCTGCATTGAAGTTTTTCGCCTGTTATTAAAAAAAACCTACTCTAGGATGTTAGAATCATTTGATAAATTCATGGTTACAGTTTTTCATTTCATCCTTGAATAACTTCCCCCTAATTCTTTGTTATCTAACGTTTTTAGGGACATATTTGTAATAGGTACAGGATAAAATTTTAAGAGCGCTGTCACAGGTCCACTAGCGCCACTCGTTTAAAAAAATATGATCTCGTGACTGAAAAGGAATTATGAAAAAAGGCTCAATCGGGTGTGTCTAGAATTTTCTAATATCTTTGAGACACGAAGCAAAAAAATACGATCTAGAGGAATGTGGCCGTTTTTCTTTAGATCAAATTTTGTTGCTTCGTGTTGTGATATTGACCATTACGCCATCATTGAAATACGCCATCGCTGAAGAACTAAGGTAACCAACATAGCCCGAAATATAGCCAGGGTCCATTCCTCGCAGAACAGATCGCCGATGGGCCCGGTAGGTTCTGGAGTGGCGACCACGTACCGGAAGACGTAGCGTCGGAAGGCCTCCCACAAGGCGGACTGATCTCCTGGTAAAGGCCAATTGAATAGGCGGTACTTGGAAGAGGCCTATGTCCAGCAGTGGACGTTGTTCGGTTGAAATGATGATGATGATGACGCTGAAAAATCACTATCTAAACAACCCGCAAAGCAATTAAAACTAGGCTTATCTTAATAAAAAATATTCCCTTCTCATTTCCGCTACCCACCACACACTGCAAAGGAAACGAATCAAAAACAGCCACGATCGCGAAACCAAAAGATTCTCAAATATTCGTCCTCAAGCTCATTTTCACCGCATAACCGTAGTTAAGTTCACACACGTAGGAAGAACCGAATAACCGGAGAACCGGCGAGAGGACTCGTAAAATTTAACCGGCGCAAGAGCTGATAACGTGCGATAAGTTAATTTGAATTTAAAAATGGATCCGGAGAGAGACACCTCCGCATGATTCTTTGTGAGGCTGCGAAATTCGCGGGTTAGAAGCAAAAAAATAAATAAATTATGTTTGTTGTGGTTATTAATCGATTTGCATTTTTTTTTTTTTGTGAGCGAATCGACAGTTCCAGAAATACGTATTAGGCAAGTGGCACGTCCCATATAATAGCAGATAGAAACTGTATCCAAAAAAACAACAACCGACTCCCGACTTTTCACTGTGTAGTGTTATTCCGAAAGTCGGTTCGCTTTTTTTTTTAATTAATTTTAATTTTTCACTTAAAGTACCTACCCCACACCAATTCGAAATTGCATGATCCTTGGGGTCAAAACAATGCATATTTATGCGATAGCAGCAATCGCCGTTGATTGGCTGTAATTTTTTGAAGAATTCCGTTGTCGGTCTCCGAAGCGCATCATCAGCTCTATATGAAATTTAAATGGGACCATTTCGGAATAAACCCCTTTTGCAAATCCGTCTATACAGGGTAAGTTTTTATCCAGTGCGCAAATTTTAACCGTGAATTCAGCATATCATTCTAGACCCCCTACCGCAGAAAATTTTCGCCGGTTATACAAAAAGAAAACAGCTGTTTCATAGAAAAGTGCAATACCTACGCGGTCAAAATGTATGGAACAGCTGATTTTTTTTTGAATAACCGGCGAAAAATTTCTGCGGTAGGGGGTCTAGAATGATATGTTGAATTCATGGTTAAAATTTGCGCACTGGATAAAAACTTTTCCTGTATATGACGGAGTTATGCCCGAACATACATAAAAATATATACATATATATCCATGTCGAATTGGTAACCTCCTTTTATAGAACTCGGTTAAAAACCTAAAAACACTTTGGAATCGAACCCAGGGCCTCATGCCAGCAGTAGCGCTTGCAGAGAACGCGTGTAGCTTTGAGTTCTGCGAAATAATAGTACACTCCCTCCTACGACGACATACTAATCACCACTGGGTAGTGTAAACAAGGCAAATATTGAGCGATACTGTCCCGAAAAGTCGCAGAGACATATCCACAGTCCAGCGATGTCTCTGCGATTTGTCCCCTGGTGAAAACAGCTTTTATAATACGGGTACAGCCAACGGCTAACCCTTTGAAGTCGTGTTGTATAAACAAAAATTTAAATATTAGGTAGTTACTTTATAATTTATTTTATTTTATTCGAAAATCTTATCAATTTCAGGAAATAACAAAAAGATTGGCAATTTTGCTTAGGCCGCCTCTTAAGAATACAGATAGGTATATTAAATTGTTTGAAGGAAACAGTAGTTAATAACTAAACATTAAGATGCTGTCGATCGACATCGATCAGTTGAATTAATCGGCACGAATATTAGAAATATTTTAATCGACGTGGTAGCAATGATTGATCGTCCATCGATTGCAACTTCGATCAACGTCGTATAAAATTAATCGGTTAGTAATTTATTTGCAACTTATGATCCAAGGAGCGATAATTTCGAATACATTGAAATAAAGTGGTTGAGAGTATATATATTCCAGTACAGTGAAGGAATAAATATGACAAATTCCTAAGTTTCTTCTTAGCGTGTCGACGGCAATCTAAATAGAGGTCGCTCAGAATTTAGGTAACTACGAGTTTGTCGGTGGCATTCATCAGTTCCTGTAATGTGCAGGAAACAGGACACACTGTCCTCGATATTAAATGCCCCATTGTTTGTGGAACTGCACAACATTCAGACTCCAGGGCGCAGTCATCTGTGAATCTCTACCTGCACCCTAATTGCGTAACTCACGATTAATCATAATCTGTTTCGTTTTGAAACAGATTGTTAAACCATTGCTTCATATGTTCGAAAAATGTGTTTGCACAACAATGTTAATAACGCAATGAATTCATTCATTACTTACCTGCAGGCTTAACATGACGCTTTTTATTTCTACTCTACCGTAGAAATCGTAGAATAGAAGTCCGCTTGTCTACCTTTCTCGGTTCAAAACTGTCAACTGTCTACACGGAAACGTCATTTTTGTCTACTCTTCCGTCGACAAAACGCTTCTCTACGGTTCTCGTTTTCATCCTGCTGGACGTCTTTTAATTAGACTCCAAAATCTAATTAAAAGACGTCCAGGTAAGTCAAGGTAACTCGACATGAGTTACCTTGACTTGGACCTTGACTTGACGTGGAACATTTTCAACTGGTTAAAAGAATGGATTGGGAACAGACCTTGACTTAAAAAAGGAGGAGGTTATATATGTATGTTCCACTATAAGTTTTTTTTTTTTTAATGTATATTCATCGATTTCTCCCCCATTTGTGGACCGATTCTCAAAATTATTTTTTTATTTGCAAGAGTATACTTCTGAGGTGGTCCCATTGGCACCAAGTCAGGATCTGATGATGGAATCCCAGGGAAATCGAGGGCAACCCTCAAATTTTGTTTGTATTAACAATGTTTTTCATATGTTTTCTAAAGCTATTGAGACATCTGCATATGTTCATCATTATCTCATGACGCTGAGCTCATGAAGGAAGGTACAACTCTTTAACAGTTAGGAATTAGGTGGAGGTTCGGGCATAACTTCGTCATAAGACCGATTTGCAAAATAATTTTTTTGTTCGAAAGGGGTTTATTTCAAAATGGTCCCATTTAAATTTCATATAGATCAGATGATGCGTTTCGGAGACAGACAACGGAACTCTTCGAAAAATGACAGCAAACTAACCGAGATTGCTGCTATAGCATAAATATGCATTATTTTGACCCCAAGGATGATGAAATTTCGAATTGATGTGGGGTAGGTAATATAACTAAAAAGTGAAAAATAAAAAGTTTTTTCTGACTACGTCATTGCCAACATTATAATTGAAAATGACAGTTCGAAAAGATGGCATGCGCCAACAATGTGGGTAGGTAACGAATTTGTCGAATTACTAAACGTCATCTTTCCTTGAAAAAAAGCCCAAAAGTGTTACAACCAGACTTAATAAGAGGTTTCGTAATACCCAGTTCCTTGAACAATGAGTAGATAGATAAATAATTTGGTAGAAGAATAATGTCGTACCATTATTATTTTACCAAATAATGTATCTACGTATTCCTATTCGAACCCCGCTCATCTAATGGCTCCAAACGCAAGAATCACCCATTTGAATTGATACGCGCTCCCAGCACTTATTAGAGCAAGGAAAAGATCCTCAAATGCAATCCTATTATGTATATTGTGGGAAATGGTACCCCACGTACCTATACGAGGATGTTAATGACTTAATGTTGCCTTCAACATGAGCAGTTTTGTAATCAACGAGAGGAAATTGAGGAAAATGCTTTGTTTAAATAACGTTAAGAGTTCATTTGCTTTATATTGTAATCTTTCAAAGATGTTTCCTTGTGTTTTAATGTAAGTATTTCGGTAATTTTAGCTCGTAAGAACACACCTTCGTAATCCTTTGGATCGTTATTCTTAAAGTGGATGCAAGCCCGGGAAATTCAAATTTTCTTATTATTTCCTTCATATTAGAATACAAAATCGTAATCTCATCATTTCAGCCGAAAGACGTCCATTGCTGGACATGTACTTCCCCTAATCTCTGCCACTTCGACCGGTACTGTGCTTCCCGCATCCAGCGGACTCCTGCGGCCCTCACAAGGTCATCAGTCCACCTTGTGGGAGGCCTTCCAAGTTTACGTATTCCGTTACGCGGTCGCCACTCGAGAACCTTCCGGCTCCATCTCGGCATCGATGCACGCAATGTGCCCTGCCCACTGCCACTTAAGTTTGGAAATTCTTCGGGCTATGTTGGTTACCTTGGTTCTCCTGCAGATTTCTTCATTCCTGATTCGATCACGTAGAGAAACTCCAAGCATTACCCAATCGAATCGACTAATAAGCCAAGACAACTTCCAACAAAAATTCTAAAAGTAAATAAAAAATATACATATAGGGTACTAAAAAATATAAAAACTTTTTAATAAAAAAATTAAACCGCCGAAAAACCGAAAAATAATAAACTAGCTTTGTCCAACCCCAATAAATAAGTTCGGAAGGCGGTGACATATAATCAAATACATATCCAAAGTCACCGACTTCCGAACTTATTTATTGGGGTTGGACAAAGCTAGTTTATTATTTTTTATTTTTCGGTTTTTCGGCGGTTTAATTTTTTTATTAAAAAGTTTTTATTTTATAATTTTTTGTGGCTATAATCTACTAATTACTACATGCTTAATTTTTGATTTAATACACGACTCAGTATTAAAATCTGTGAGTAAACAATCAATCATCCCCTGTTTTCTTACCCTTAGGGTTGGAATTTTTCTTCGAAATTTATATGGGACCAACTTCGAGGTATACCCTTTCCAATAAAAAATCGTCTCGAATTATCAAAATCGGACTACTCTGGAAAAAGTTATGCGTGGTCATACATAAAAAAAAAACAAAAAAATATACGCGTCGAATTGAGTAACCTCCTCCGTTTTTTCGTCGGTTCGAAAATACGATAGTACCTGCGAACACTAGCGTTATTAAGACACCGCCGCCGTCGTCACATGAAAAATTGTGTCGACAACAGTTCCGGTAGGCATCGCTTCCAGGAAATTATGTTGACGTGAATCGGCAATTTTGGAGGTATATAGGTAATAGGCGCACGTTTGCGACTCGGCTTTTAGTCGCATGATTTATTAGTCAATCTACTTATGTATATCTTAATTATGGTGCCCATATGTAATAAAATATGAGGAGCAATATAAATAAAAATGGACGCTTTAATTCATTACCTTTGCGTTTCACATAATCCTTGGGAGGATTATGTGAGAGATGATGTTGTGTGATAGGGAAAGGGAGACAAAAAGAGAGTCCAAACTCTCTTTTTGTCACCCTCTTCCCCATCAACATTTGTATATATTCTTCAAACTGTATAGACTATAATAATGGACACAAGTTAAAATACTGCCTCGTCGGTTTAATAATCGCAAGCGTTACCCCTGAGAACGAGGTCCTGAGTTCGATTCCCAGGTCGGACAAAGTGTTAATGGGATTTTTTGTGCACGGTTGATAGCAATAGGATCGCCCCTATTATATGAGATTTTTAAACATAACTGGAGAAACGTTGGTGTAGGTACTATTGTTACACCTCTGCCTAATCCTGCGGGAAATGCAGGCGTGATATCATGTTCTGTTGTTAAACAATGAAGTTCGAAGTTACTGCGACTATTAATCGCAACTGCACGCCAACTCCATAATTTGACGGGCCGTGAATAGCTCCAAGCTAACCATTGGAAGTTCTGTTTGCTAATTACTCAAACTTCGCTATTGTGTTGCCCATTCACTGGCTTACAATTTCATCGATGGCTAGCAAATAATGATGGCTAAACAGTCTAGATTCCGACAGTTGACTTAATTAGAACTGGAGGGTAAATTTTGGCGGGAATTCAATATGGCGGCGTATTTTGCAAACAATATTTCGTCTGTGGTAGTTTGCATTTGGATATTAAGTATACAAGTTGTTTTACAGTTTTTTTTTTTTTGTATGTTGGTAAATCATTAACTTCTCCCGCTCTGGGTGGAGCAGGAGGGCGTCTCAGACTTTTTACCGACTAAAACCCACCCGTGTTCCTTCAGTTGCGTCTGTGCCAGGGGCCACGGTATCTCTTTCATCTCGTTTCTTTTGGGCTTATTAGTTGATTCGCACGAATTTAAGTGCCCGAAACGGACGGCTCAACACTTATAAATAATATATCAACATTATCTGTAAGCGTTTCGCACGAAGTTAATTTATTTGTGTGCGAATTGACAAGTTCAGATAAATGTAGGTACTAGGCAATTGGCACGTTTTGAATTTTATTTTATTTTTCAGCGCCATCATAATGGCCGCGGAGTTTGACTATACGGTGTCAAAAAATGCTTTCTAGGAAAACACACCAATTTACTTTAAGGCGCAGACAGCCGACTTTTAAGGACTTTTTACTGAAGATCACGTCTAAACGGCTTATCTTATGTATTTGAAAAAATTATATGTGAAACTAGACAATTTTCTTCGTCATTTGATATGTGAATTATTTTAAATAATATTTTTATAACATAATGTAAAGTAATGTCTATCGCGGACATAAAAACGATAATCACGCAAAAACTATCGGGTGTATTTCCATGAAACTTTCACCATCTAAAAGACAATTTAATCACCCAAAATTTAGTATACGGTTTTTCTTTGAATTGTGTTTGTTAAATCAACATGGGTTGTTTTTCGAAAAACTTGATGCGCGTTCAGGCGGGGTCTCTTGTGAGCTACGGGCGGCAGTGCATCGTTGTAGGTAGCTGTCATCTAATATCTAACGTTTCAGAGACGACTTTCGACGGTAAATTGCGGACGCTATGTTTTGGCCACCGTTCTTCAAGAAAACCAGCGCTTTATTGCAAAATAATTTTTAATTCTAACAATTTTTTGGTCCTTCTTTATTTTTTTGGTTTCTTGAACCATTTTTGGCGCAGCAGTCAAATTCAAAATATTTATTTCAAATAGAAACATAAATGGCACTTTTGAATGTCAAAATTTACAATAAAATAGAATTGATGCTAGTCGTACCTTCCAAAAGCTTCATTAATTGGAGAAGAATGGGCGAAAAAATCTACCGTTAGTCTTTTAAAAAGTTTTACAAAATTTACATACATTAATTATAATTATAATATGTGAAAACGATGCACCTAGAATAAAATTACCAAAGGTAAAAAAAATACGTAATATACGTAAGATACAGTGTGCTTATTTGTATATTTACACATATTGTAAAAACATTTCTTAAAATTTTAACAAGTAATTTTGAGTCAGTGTGTAAGCTAAAGTAATCACAGAATTTCGGTATTTCAATGTAATAAAAATTAATAAATTATACTTTGATTTTGTTGTTTGTTGTTGAAACATTATTTTCTACTCAGTTATTTGTTTGTTTTAGAATTGTGTCCAAATAAACATCATTATTTTCTTTCTTTAAACCCATTCAGTCAAAACTCGAATATTTTTAGAATAATCCTAAATGCAATTCGCATTACCCAAGTGGAATACCTACATTCTACTATAACATTTTGCTGCATCAAATATCATATACAGAGAACCATTTATGCATATTAAGTATACCACATAAACCACATACATCGTTCGATACACATACCTACATACATAAACTTAGATATAAGTTACATACGTACAGGCCAAGCAGAATTATTACTGCAATAAAATATAAAATAAAAATCAGTCAACGGTGGACGACATTTTTATAAAAGGTTCCGTAGGTTCAAGTTACTATTTATAAATATTATATTTTCAGTTGCTTCAAATAGTGAAGCAATTAACTCAAGTAACTAAATGTAATACTTATTTAATAGCAAAGAATCAGAGTGTTGGCTTTTCATTTAACTTTTGTATTAAGTTACTAGCTTAATAAGTTAAGGCGGAAACGTCAGAGTGTGCCGCGATATTCAAATTTTCTCAAGTTTTTTGCCATTTGCAGGTAAGTAATAGGTGGTATGATGATCTAAATATGATTCGCGACTGTAACAAATATTGACTTAAAGAAATATAATAATAAAAATTATAAATAAATCTCAAAAAGTTCATATAAACCTATTGAATGACTATTTTATGAAGTCATGACATTTGAAGCCAATTCTAACTTAAGAAGTTGTATTGCCGATACGAATGATTTTATTTCTGAAATGCCATAATTGTTACGGTTTGATGATTTCAATTAGTATAAATTTGGGTGTAGGTAAACTAAGAGCTGGGTAGAGAATGTGGACAGACATGACAGACGGTGGCGCGTGCGTTGGACCATTAAGCTCCCTTCAAAATGGTTGAGCTGAATAGTGCTGATCCATGCCCGTTCACAAACATGACAATGTTCGTGAACTGACGCCGACATCGGACTGGTTATCTATTAACTGTCACGGCTTATTTTGATTATTTTATTCTTGTTTTTGTATTTGTTTCTATTTGCTGTACTTTGGCCGCTTTTACCATGCATGCACGTTTTTTACATCGTTCTCACGTGTAATTATAAATTGAACATTAATTAGGGAAATACCTACTTAACAATATAATTTAAAAGAATGTCCATGAAGTTTCTTGCCCGTTCTTCTACATATGCATCTACTACGGTTTAGAATGAGCAACAACCTATTTAACATCATATTTTTGACTGACCGATTCCTTGACATGCAAAAGTGCTTGTAAATGATTTTGAAGTTTGAGTTTTGAGTTTGGCATAGCTAACAAGTGTTCTTAATTTCACTAGGGAACCCCAAAACCCGCCCACACAAATAAAAAATACACAAACATACTTTTACAAACATCGTTTATTTTTATTTGTACATAAAGAGACAAAATTACTTTGCCTTCTTAAATAAAACTATAAAACAGGCCTATCAAATGTTACGCTTACTTAGATAATCTGAAAGACAGAAAGCCTTAAACCATGATTATCTCCGAGATATAAACCCTTGGGGACCGAAAACTCTGGGGACGTATATACCCCTAAGATCGAAAGCCCCCAACCCCCTTCCCCTGGGGAAAATTGAATTTATACTTCATTCCCCCATAAAATGCCTATGCCAAATTTATTTTAGACCATTAGCATATTAAAACGCTCTTACCTTTGTAGCGTTAGCATAAAAAGTTGTTGGAAATTGAATTGTTGTTTTACAAGTTGTTTCTGAAAGTTTCTTAGAAACGTGTTCTTTTTGTTAAAACGAACATGCAGTAATTTGATTTTTATTGGAGGATCGAAAATATATCAGAAAATGTAGGTACATACCTGTACCTGCAAACGCGAGGACCTATAATTACTGCGTCAGCGAACGATATTCGCGTTGCTGAGTTTCGGGCCAAATAAAAAAAGATGTACCTATACGGAACAATTTTCTTGTTATTTTTGCCAATGACACGCTAAGATTTCAGATTTCTTAAACAACCCACCTTTGTCTTGAGAAAGTGGATTGTATAAGAAACCTAAAAGCTAGGAACGTAAACTCAGATCTTTGGCTATCACACTTCTAAAATGAGATTTGAAAAAAAACTCAAACAATATTCGTACTACCTGTTTTGCTTACCTTACAATCGTCGTACTTTAAATAATAAGATCAGTACTTTTATACGAGGCATAAAAATCTAGATGTGTTCCAAAAGATCGCGCTTAGTACCTTTTGGGATGAGTAGAAAGAGTGACGCCAAGCGAAGAACATTTTGTAAAGAAATTGTTTGAGAAAGTTACGAGTTGGTACATGAAACGCCTTCTTTATATCATGTGTAGAATAACGATAACCCACATCGATAAGGCTCTCGCAGACAGGCGCGAAACGACAGCGTACCGCGACACTAGTAGAACAATTTCTATGAAAACTTCGTGGAAATTGTTAAAACACGCACCGTCGCGTCGCCGTCGGGCCTGTCTACAGGAGCCTTTGAAACGAAATGACATTATTATTAACTAGATCTTTTATGACACTTTTACACGACAATATTTTGTTGGTCAATATTTTAAAAACTAGATGGCGCTAGCATTTCCTAGCTGACTGTTCCCTCAGAAGAAAAGACAAAACAAACTGAGAGGGCATGGTCTCTTTTAAAGTCTAAACATTATATTATTCGAATTTTATGTGAGTCTAACAATGCAGGGCAATGTCTGGAAGAGCCTTTTGAGGAAAGAGCCATTGCAGTTTTAAGCTGACCTGTCTCAACAGACGACATGTTTGTATCAATCACCGTGTAGCTCAACCCTATTTTAGAGCTCAACGATCCGTCACAAGACGCTACTTATCTAACAAATGATATAAATAATGCATTTAATTACTCTTTTGTTGATTTTTTTTACTATTTCTGTATGTGTCGCCGGGCGTAAAAGAATAGCACCATCCCATTTCTTCCAGTGGGTGTCGTAGAAGGCGACTAAGGGACTTACTAGAGAATGGACAGCAGCGTACTCTATGCATTTTACCACCATACTGCGATCGCCAACCCGCCTGCCAAGCGTGGTGATTATGGTAAAACCCCCCATCCTGGGGGAGGCCTATGTCCAGCAGTGGACGTCTTTCGGCTGAAATGATGATGATGATGAATGACTATTTCTGTATAGTAGATGACAACTTCAAGGGAAAGAAGAAACTAATACGATCATGATTTTGATCATAAACACGCAATTAAAATTTATATTTTTAACATCAATGAAGCCGTGCAATTTTGTTTCTCATATTGTGCTATAATACTTTAGCAGATACATACATTTAGGACAAAGAGTATAATTGAAGAAAAAATAAATAAAAAACAACTGAATTGAAAACCTCCTTTTTTGAATTCGGTATTTTTTAAATGAAATCAGTGCCATCTTAATATTCGTCTGTTCAATATTACACACGCAATAATAACCAGAACTCCCGTTTTATTAATACATCCTTCAAGACCTATAAATTCCTATTGAAAAATTGCCATTTTATAATATAATTTTCAATTTTCCCTCCATCGGCCACCGCTGAAGAAATCTTACAGGTGAGAAGTTATTAAAAGAAATCTATAGACGACGCGAATGGACGACTTTTGAACGGAATTCATTTTATAAAATGTCAAAGATTTCCTGCAATCTGTAAATGTGAAAGACTTTAGTTTTAAAGTAAACGTAACATTGACTTTAAGAGTATTTTAGAGTTTTTGGTGGGATCGCGTAGGAACATGTCGCACGAAATTTCATTTTCATGAAATTTTGTGAAATAGCGAATTAAATTGTATATTTTTGGTAGTGAATTATTCAATTTAGTTACATGTGAGTGCACAAGTGTAGTGAAGGTGAAAACAAGTGACTAACGTGGACTTTTCGTGTTCCCCCCAAAAACTCCTAATAGGTTGTTGTAAAGTTATCTACTACCGCTTTACAATAACTTTGACTTGACTGACTATGAACGACTATGACTTTTTGTAACTTAGTGCCTGATAACGGGCCATTTACTTGATCGAAAAGATTTTTTTTGAAGATTCATTACTTGACCACAAATGCACAAACCGTGCGAAGACAAAACACAAAAAATAGAGTATTTTATTTAAGTGTCAAGGAAAACTCTTTTTTGTTTAGTATTAAAGTGAAATAAATGTACAGAAATAACAACATATGTACTTATTAATAAAAATATTAAATCCTGACTTCATCGCAACCGACTCGGCTGTGCAGCGTTCGGGAAGCTATGCAATATCATCTTGTCCCACATACCGCAGTGTCTCAAGACGAAAGTCTTTGACCAGTGCGTGTTGCCAGTGATAACATATGGTACTGAAACGTGGTCGCTCACAATGGGCCTTATCAGAAGACTTAAAGTCACCCAAAGGGCATTGGAGGGGTTTCCCTACGCGATCGAATCAGAAATGAAGAGAGTCGCAGGAGAACAAAGGCAACCGACATAGCCCGAAGAATTGCCAAACTTAAGTGGCAGTGGGCAGGGCACATTGCTCGCAGAACAGATGGCCGATGGGGCCGAAAGGTTCTGGAGTGGCGACCGCGTACCGGAAGACGTAGCGTTGGAAGGCCTCCCGCAAGATGGACCGATGACCTTGTGAAGGCCGCAGGAATCCGCTGGATGTAAGAAGCGCAGAACCGGTCGAAGTGGAGGAGGCTTGGGGGAGGCCTGTGTCCAGCAGTAGACGTCTTTCAGCCGAAATGATGATGATGATGATAAATTTTCCCACTGCCGGGACACAGGCCTCCTCTGCGCTCTCACAGAGAGAAAAATTTGTAGGTTTTTGGCCCAGTCCCTTCTGGACTGCGCCTAAAATCTACAAAATTTTAATTAATTTAACAGATGCTCTTCTCTAGGTCACCACGACCATGTCACCAAGTAAACATTTACCCCCATATTTATAAACGTGGCTTAAAGTTAAGTAATGATTACTGACTGTTTAATCATACATTTTTGACGTTTAAACATCTCTTAACTATAAACAACGTTTATACACACGAGAGCTAATCTACACCTTAGAAACTAGACAAATTACACGTACTCCGTCACCTGAAACTTTATCAAAATAACCTGCAATCCTAAAAGGTAGGTAGTTAACAAAGTAACATCGGTACCGAGCCAAGAACAAAGGCCACGGGCATCCGCTCTGAAAATGAGTGTTTTTAACTCACGCACACTACTGTATGAGGTTGAACTTCTTTACTCGATAGGGGCAAAGATAATGGAAATATGATAGATAGGTATTTTTTTTTTGTAGAAAACCGTAGGAACGCTCTCGACAATTATTATTATGTCGTCTTAGTAAAGCCATAGACCTCATTCATCGCTTTCCATCAGGCGTGATCGAGATCAAGAGCAATATAAATAAATATTATTAATACCGGGCTTTTTTACCCGACTGCGCCAGAAGGAGGGTTATGTTTTTCAAGTGTATGTATGGATGTATATTTCTTTGGCACGCTCTGTAGCCTAAACGGCTTGATAGATTTCAGCTTGAGAGTTAACGTTACATTTTGAAGAAATAAAAAGGCCGATTTTTTACCGACTTCTTGGCGCCATATTGTGTCTTCAATTTTTGGTTTTCTCAACCTATTGAGTGGGGTATCAAAATAAAGGGTTTCAAAAATACCGTATATATTTTCATAAAATAAAATTCTAATTTTAATAAAATTCTAAAAAACTGCTGCTTGCTTATTATTTTCTACCTAAATCGATCCAGGCCAAACACTACTCTATGCCCTAACCCGTGTTTCTATTTTGCGCACAGTTTTAGTCTCGTTTGTTAACAGAAGTCTTTTGTGAAGCACAGTCAAGTTAGCACGTGGAGTATACAAATTGCATTTTACAGTAAGATCTCCTTTTTGTTTGTATTTTTACTTGTCTGTTTTGCTTAAACATTCTTTTGGTTTTAAGGAACATTTTGAATAGACATTAAAATATAGGCGTATTAAAAAATATACACTTTTGAAATGCAATATCTGAGTCGAGTTTGGGGGCTAAATTTAAAACCATGGCAAGTAAGAATGTGACTTTTTCAATTCATGTCTACGTTCTGAGTTTATCTTGGACTGAAGCAAAACATCGTAAGGACACCTGGACTTATATTTAGTCAATACTTATAAGTCAGAAATGGCCAACCCGCCTTGAGACAGTTTGGTGATCAAAACTCTTAGCTTAAGGGGGACCTAGTCGCGGGCTAGAACTCACAGGTGGGCCTGGCTGAAAAGCACGCTGTCTCACCAGGCTTCGTGTCCGACAGAGGTAGTACCCGTGATGAGCAGTTAGACGCTAATCTACACGCACAATATTATCGAGTAGCTGCAGGATCAGTTATAGTACAAAAGGCGCGTAAAATTTTTATAAAAGTCCTTCGGAAGATTGGGTTTTCTGAAAAAACCACTGCATAAATCAATGACTCATAAAGTTTATTGAACTTTTTCGATAATAAAGCTTTGTCGGTATCGACTTCGTTTTGGAGATTTTACCCTCCTTTTATTATTTAAACAAAGTTAGGTTAAATTAGCAAGAAAAACGAATCTTTGTTGGCTCCTAACTTTTTAATGGTTTTTGATTTTAGTATTCTGTTTCCGTACAGACAATATTAATAATAAGACAAAACCATACCATGTTGAATTTTTGATGTACGCACGGCTACACATCAAGCTATACATTCCCCCCCCCCCCGAGTGGGTTCCCGCATTGTCGTTGCGGGGGGGCTCAGTAACCGTGGATGCCGGCCACGGTGAAGCCAAGAGGAACCCAAAGGTGGGGCCGCTCGTCAGGGCTTTTGCCTCAAAGCCGACGACGTAGCGGCCAAAAGGTAGGTTGCGGTGAGGTGCACCGCAACTGAGGTGGGCCGCGATGTCGAATGAGAGGCATCGCGGCTGAGGGTTACGGGCTGCGGTAGAGGAGGAGTGCCGGTGCTTCTGAGCAGCGCTCTTCCCTTCCGTGGCCTGGACGGGGCCGCCACCGTTTGATGGCGGACGCGGTGGGGCCGCAGGGGAAGAGGAGTGTCGGTATAGCGTCAGCCGCTCTCCCTATCCCCTGCGGCCGAAAAGTGGTAGACGGGACGGCGCGATGTGTTCCACACGCACGCCGTCAAAGATGTCAGCAACCACCGGTGGGGTCCGCAAGGGCCGATGCCTGCCAGGGGTGCGGGTTTGTTCGAAAGAGATACCACGGCCCCTGGCATACGGGCTACTGAGGGAACACGGGTGGGTTTTAGTCAGTAAAAGTCTGACACGCCCTCCTGCTCTACTCAGCAGGAGAAGTCATTTGATGATTTCCAACCCAAATAAAAAAAAAAAAAAAAAAAGCTATACATTTCCAGTTTACTGATCTTGCACTGTGCGGATATCCTATACAATGCGAGATCAGCTTATACTGGAAATGTATAGCTTGATGTGTAGCCGTGTGTACATTGTCGAACAGTGAAGTAATACACTCCCGAAGTTTGTATAGGAAAAATGTGGACTAGATTCGCCTTAAGAGTCGTAGGTCGAAGTTCGAACCCAGATAGGCGCTTTACTTTTTGTAAATTATTTCATCACCTCTGCTCTCAAAACGGTGAAGGAAAACATCGTGAGAAAACCAGCATGTCCTTGAACCAAAAATTCGAAGAAATGTGTCAACTACCAACTCGCACTGAGCCCACGTGGTGGACTACGCCCTACTCCCTCTCACTAAGAGGAGGTCTGTGTCCCAGCAGTGGGAACATTTAAAAGGCTAATTAATCTAATAATCCAAAATGATATTCACTTACCATTAAGATTAACTCCTATAAAATCTTAAACTAGTTAAGAAGAAACTAGTAATAAATATAATGTCAAGTGGGCAACTAGCCGTGACCGCGTGGTTGCTGAAAAATATTTTCAGTAGAGCGTAGTAAAAAGTTTCAGGGCAAGCCAGACTTATGGCCGGCTTTAGGTAATAGGTGCGACCGTTCTACAACAGTGTTATATAATTGAAACGTAATTTTATACGTTTTTTTTTTATGAATTTGAATTGATGCAGATAAAAATGAAATACATTACGTCTGCCCTGGGCCTCAAGTCTGCTATTACAATAGTGTCAGAATGGAGTTCATAATTGTTGATTTTGACAAGTTTGGTAAGCTACTAGTGTAATGGCATCATTATGACTTTCCAGTGGTCAGCCCACTCCATTAAAAGAAATGGCATTTATTGGTAATCTCGTACATAATGACAAAAGAATGACTGACTTACGCGGTAATCTGCTAAAATGTTGACAGTTCCACACAAACTGTTTTGTTTTAAACAAAAATCTAATTAAAACACTCAAATGTAAATAAATACCTATAAAAACACCGGCCGCTAGAAATAAAAACAGATACACGTCAGTAAGCAGTAATATCACATTTGACTTTGACAGCTAAACAGATAAAATATTATTTAGTTCTGAGTTTTTTGCTATTTACGAAATTCCTACTACTTCAGATTGCTCAAAACACTAATATAATTATAATATGTATATAAAAGTATATATAAATGAAATTTGGCAATAATAAATGTTCAAATTTAGTAGAATTTTTTCGAAAATCATTTCTACTAACGCGATTTATAATAATGGCAATACGACAATGCCATTATAACACAAATAATATTACGAGATCATTGACGGACCACTCATCGACCATTATGCATTTAGCAGATTACGTTTAGTAAAATGACAATCAAGGGATCGTGTTGGAATGACGAATTTTTAAAAATAGCAGACTAGGGACCCTGTTTACATGATAAGCCCATGTAGGAGCAAGCCCATTGCCATGCTCGAAACTTAGTTTGACCTCGCTCGAAGAAAGTAACAGAGATATTGCATTTTCGTCGTTTAGAATAATCGTTGATTACTGGGGAGAATATTTTCTACCACAGATGACGAAAATAAATGATCAAATGTTCTTAGATTCATAATGTTAAATCTTTACCCGGGAAAATAATTATTTGCTAGCATATATGACGAAAAAGAATGGTTAAATGTTCTTACAAAACTTTTCAGTCGGTCAGTGTCGTGGTTACGTGTGGACGCTTAGTCAGTCAACAGTTGTGGAGATGCTGACCGCCCAGATTGCGCCAAACTCTTAAAATGATAAATGATTTTTTTTTCTGCAAATAGGTTTTAAAAAACACTAACACGTCAATCATATTTTCAAAACCATATGAAGTCGGCGTTTCCTATCTGACTACCCTGAAGAAAGGCCGAAACTAACTCAGAGGTCACAGTCTCTTTGAAAGTCCAGACATAATCTTGGTTAGATCATATGAAGACCATGTAGTACGGTATCTGAAATGGTCTTTTGAGGAAAGAACAAAACGGATTGAGTGGACCTGTCCACGTCCTGTCAGTGGACGCATTTGTCACTATTTGTGCAGCTCAACGGAGCTCACCGATTCGACGAACAATACCAAAGACAGGATATTTGGGTAGGCCACATAGATTACTCAAACTGCCATATCATGATTACAACCAAATGAGAAAAAAAAAATACCCATAGCGTCTTTACATTCCATAGAAACATTATCATCACTCATGAAGAATTCTTCAATACAACTAAAAATGCTTCCAAAAAAGTTATTCCTTTCTATTTTTACCTCCAAGCCACACAATCAGATAAAAACATAATCCAAATAGCAATCACGAGTAATTGGGTGCCTACATCACGTGAAATTCCGAGGACTATTCCGCCATCAATTCTCTTAAACGGCTCGATTTAAATTTCAAATTTGTCCTCATTCAAATCCAAGAGGCGAATGGTAACTCTTGGTTTTCAGTACTTATTCCTCAATATCTTCCAGATAGAATGGTTACTGTAATGGGTACTTTAGGTAGGCATTAGTGCTAAGAATTGCTATCTGAGGAAGGCTTTCCTGGCGTTATCATTATGGGATTTCTATTGAAAGGGATGACTGTGGAGTTACATAATCATCAGTAACTGCCTTTGCTGATCAATGGCTGATGATATAAGTGTATTATCTTGCATTAAGATTGATGAATGTAAACCTTGACCGTAAACTTTACCTTTTAAAATGCAGGTATTACAGCTTAAAGAGGTTAGAGTATTATTCTTGTACAGGATTTGCAACATAAACTATAATATATTTTGTTACCAAATATCAAACTGTATTTCAAACTCTGTAAGTATGTTTGGATAAATAAAGATTACATTATTATTACTAATATTTTATTTAAAACAAAAACCTTTAATGGATATTTATCACTCTCCGGTGAATCGCGGTGTTATGATTCTCCGCAGAAGAATAATCTTCTCGAGCATAGTTAAATAAATTGTCGTCTTCAAAATAAACATTGATCCTTCCGATCCAGGCTGTACCTTTTTGCCCTCTTCCAGCGAGATACTTAGGCTGTAAACCGAGGTTCATACGCCACGGTGACCTTGCGTGTAGTCGCTTAGTTTTACGTTTTAAGCTCTAGCTGGAGGCCAGAATTTATCGAGGCAGCCACAGGCAAGTTCTGTTAAGCAGCTGACAACCTGGGGCCTAAGTCTACTAATTTATAAACGTTACAATGGTCTCTCAATGGTGTGTTTTTGACAGTTTTTGTATGGCAAATCTGTCAAAAACTTACCATTGAGAGACCATTGTGACGTTTATAAATTAGTAGACTTAGGCCCCTGATAGGTTGATCAGCGAGATGTTATTTAGAAAGAAAATGTTAACTCTGGCGTTTAATTAGGATCAATAATCATCTGCGCTTAAAGAGGATGAGACAGCGTAACCCTCGAAATCAAACATCCTCAATTTTTTTTTTTTTCATTTTGCAAAATATCCAGGGGTCCAGGGCCAAATAAATGAGGGCTGAGTAAGTAGCAGATTACCCCACCTATCCACCATTTTCGTATGTTCAACGTTCTGTCAAACACCCTGTATGTTCACCGATTTCTCCCTCATTTGTAGACCATTTCTCTAAATTATTTTTTTATTTGAAAGAGAATACTCCTGAGGTGGTCCCATTGGTACCTAGTTAGGATCTGATGATGGAATCCCAGGGAAATCGAGGGTAACCCTCAAATGTTATAGGTATTAACAATGTTTTTCATATAATTACTAAAAATATTGAGACATTTGCGTATGGTTATCGTCATCTCATGACGTTGAGCTGATGAAGGAACGGTTAGGAGTTAGGTGGAGGTTCGGGCATAACTCCATCATATATACCTAGTGCTATTTGCAAAATTCTTTTTTTGTTTTGGAGAGGGCTTTATTTTGAAATGGTCCCATTACAATTTCACATAGATCTGATAATGCGTTTCGGAGACAAAAACGGAACTCTTCAAAAAATTACAGCAAATTAACCGCGATAGCTGCTATCGCATAAATATGCATTGTTTTGACCCCAAGGATCATGAAATTTCGAATTGGTGTTGGGTAGGTACTATAGCTAAAAGGTGAAAAATAAAAACTTTTTCCAAAAAAAAAACCAGCGACTTCCGGAAAAACACTACAAAGTGAAAAATAACTTTAATTTCGGAAGGCGGTGACAAGAAATTAATAAAATATACATCCAAAGTCACCGAAAGAAAAGTTCTGTGAATAACAGCAGTTATTTACAGAACTTTTACTGTCGCTACGGGTCTTCAGAAGTCCGAAACCTGTATTACCCAGTAACCGCGTTGTGGAGGTCAGGGCCTGAATTCACTATGACCACTTAACGATTCCTTACTCGTAACCACGTCAATCACACACGAAATCTGCTAATATCGTATTAATAATATCGACAAATTGTCTTGGAACATACAAAATATGACATTTCGATTCCTTACCGTTACAATGGTTTCTAAAAAAAAAAATGACGTAGTTTGAACGTAGTAAGATTCCGCGGGGAATCATTATAACGATACAAAATTGGGGACCAGACATAGGAAAGATATTGGGAAAAGGATGATGATGATCCTTATTTAGTAGTAGAAATGCTTACAACTTATACTCACATGCCATTTAGCGAAATAGGGTATTACACCCATTTTTGAAGTGACTTTAAACTTCTAAAACATTTTATTTAATCGATTAGTGCCATAAAATGCATTTAAATTTAACATTTTCAAATTTTGCACGTAATTTGACGAAAACGCTGGACGCAGTGGACGCCATATTGCTCTGTGGGTATGACGTCAGTTTGCTATAAACAAATGCGCTGATATTTTATAAGATAATTGTTTATATTTAAAATTTAAAAAATGATTTAATTTTCTACTTATCGTTGGTTTGCTGTTCCTGAATGCGAAATATTATTTAAATAACAATTACTTTTGTTACGAAAATAATAAAAGTACAAAGTTGCTCAATTGACATGCCGTATGACGTAATAACATGACGGCTACTATTTCATGGTTTACAAAAACAGATTTAAAATAAACTGAATTTTTTACATTCAAATTTAAAATTTATATTGTTATTTCATGAACCAAAACTAACACTTTTCGACTGCATTTTGCCTAAGCTATCTTAATAACATATTTTTAGTTTTTTTTCTCACAAAGAGTAAAATACCGTATTACGCAACCGCGTAAATACTTCTCAATAATAAAATCTGCAGGTAAACGTCTAAAAAAGGTTCTCAATTATATTTCCCAACCTAAACACCCTACAAATAAGAGTCGGGTATCTATACTAGGAAACCTTATAAGCAACTCCGGTCCAATAGATTATTACCCCGTCAGGCCCCCACACGAAGATTAAGTGGAAAAACTTTAGGGTTAAGTTGCCGGCCGGGTTACGGGTTAACTAGTGTAGTACCAAGTTTGGGGTGTAAATTTTAAGCATCGTTAGGTTATATAAGTTCTGTGTTATCATTTCGCGGCATTGATTACGTTGTTTGAAAAGGAGGGTTCGTTTTAGTCATAATTAAGAGGGAATAGAGCGTGCGATTCTCTATACAAATGTACCTATTCCTCCTTTTTCTTTCTGAATAATGCCTCCAGAGCATTTTTTTTTTTTCATAAAATCAAAGTCTGCTGTAAACACGTCCTTGTCATTTACTTTTTTTCTGTAACTAATTAGTAAAGAAAATTACCCTTAAAAATTATAAAAAAATACCCTGTTTTTACCGCCGTGATTAGAGGACTACCAGACAAATTATAAAAAAATACATAAAAAATGTTAGAAAAAGGGGAATAAAAAACGTCGATCTCATAAAAAATGGTGATAATTCTGGTCTGAGCTTCAGCTGTCCCTATCACATACTACGGGGCAGACTTAATGACAGCGCGACGGCAACAGTTTCTTCAAACACCTATTTTTCAAATTCCTCGCAGGCACCGTCCCCTCTTAAGACTATGTAAATAATTTCATCACCACTGCTCTCAAAACGGTGAAGCAAAAGATCGAGAGGAAACGGGCATGTCCTAGTCCAAAAATTCGAAGACATGTGACATCTACCAACTCGCACTGGAGCCGCGTGATGGATTATGGCCCACTCCTTCAAACAGAGACGAGGCCTGTGTCCCAGCAGTGGGAACATTTTAGGCTGATTAATGTGTGTATTTGTGTACACTACCTGTCTGTGTTTTTTTTTTTTCGTAAGAAACTCCTTTCCGAAAAAAGGGATTTTGCAAATCGGTCTATATATGACGGAGTTATGCACGAATCTGCACCTAACTCCTAACCGTTCAAGAGTTGTACCTTCCTTCATCAGCTCAGCGTCATGAGATGATGATAACCATACGCAAATGTCTAAATAGCGTTAGAAAACATATGAAAAACATTGTTAATACCTACAAGATTTGAGGGTTGCCCTCGATTTCTCTGGGATTCCATGATCAGATCCTGACTTGGTGCCAATGGGACCACAACAGGAGTATACCCTTTTAAATAAAAAAAGAATTTTGAGAATCGGTCGACAAATGGGGGAGAAATCGATGAATATACATTTAAAAAAAAACATACATACAGTGGAACATAATATATAACCTCCTCCTTTTTTGGAAGTCGGTTAAAAAATAGCTACCCATACACTTAAAAAACGAATGACCCCCTAAAAGAGCAGCAGTAAACACAATTTCCTAATTACTAATTAGTAATGATACCACGTAGTAATAATTAGCACCTGTGCAAGACGTTGCTCTTGGATTTATAGTCCCGTAGTGCGAATCTTGGAGCTCCACTAGAAATTGCACTGAGAACCAATTTATGCGCTAGTTAAAGATGTGTGTACACAGTTATAAATTTATAATACTAAAAATCCATAACATTATTGGCGGTATGATTAGATAATTAGTTAAATGTTATTAAACTTGAGGTATTTAATGACTGACTGAGATCGCCATAAACAAATGGCTTAATAGCCGATTCGCGAATAAAACGTTTAGGAAACAACTCAAAAATATGATTGACGTGTAAAAGAGTTTGTACAAACCTACTTACAGAAATAAAATCATTTATCATTTATCGGAAAGTTAAGGAAAAACTTCACTAACTTTATCTAATACCTTTAAAATAAATAAAATAAAATGGTTTATTGGGTCTCAAATGATTACATTTTCAGATTTTTAAGTAAGACAGCCCCAGTAAGTAATTAATAATACTTGTGTTGGGGTTATCGTTTAAAAACCTTAAACGAGCAATTCTTGTATTCATAATATACAGGGTTATTGGAAAAACACCAACAACCTCTTAAGAGGTCATTGAACTCATCATTATGAACAACTTTTACTATGGCACCAAACCTGAAATCGCGAAAAAAAATCAGCTGTTACTTACATTTATGTTCGTATAACTCATCGAAATGTAGGCAACTGCAGATTTTTTTCCCGATTTCAGATTTGGTCCCATAGTAAAAGTTGTTCATAATGATGAGTACAGTGACCTCTTGTTAGATAGGCAGTCGCTTCATCCTACGAATATTAAAACGTGAAAGTTTTTATGTTTACATGTTTTAAGGATTAGTTATTTACATGTAAATAAAAACAAATATAATACTAACTTAATTAAACTTATTCACAAATTCCAAAATGGCGTCAAAAAATTCATCCTCTTAGCTGTCGACTGGTAATGTTCCCAAGAGACTGGCAGCATTACCACGTTGACAGAGGCTGTTGGTGTTTTTCCAATAACATTTCATTATTAGAAAACGTCAAACAAAAAAAAACCGAGCTCAGCTCGGTCATCCACAAGCCCAAGTCGACGGCGCGTTGTGTTCCACGCGCGCCTCAAAGAGATGTCAGCACAAAAAGTGATGGGACCCGCAAGGGTCGATGCCTGCCAGGGGTGCGGGTTTGTTCGAAAGAGACACCACAGCCCCTGGCTTAAGGGCTACTGAAGGAACACGGGTGGGTTTTAGTCAGTAAAAGTCTGACACGCCCTCCTGCTCCACCCAGAGCGGGAGAAGTTATTTGATGATTTCCCACCCAAAAAAAAAAAAAAGCTCGGTCATCCAGATACTTACATTAAAATACAAAACGTGTAAATTCCCTAATAGGTACGTATTTTTGAAAGTGTCAACTCGCTCACAAATACAGAGTCGCCTATTGAAAATATTGTATTACGAGTATTCAGAAGTGACTCTCCCGATGTGGGCTAGAACAACTGTGCAAATCGACTAATTAGCCTAAATAATATGCTTTTGCAGCTTTTCAAATGACGTTTAAGAACATTTTGTCAAGCTAGGTTTGGGTTTGACAATAGGTACTTAACTAGGTGCTGGCAAAGTACAGGAATGCTTTTTCCTCGTCACGTTACAGTTGACTTAGCCATATCTTACACTAAAATACTATTTTCCAGTTCCATCTTTACTTAGCCCAAAACAAAGGCCTCTTTTTCCTCTCTGTGTCTGTCGTCTAATCCATCATCATCTGCCTAGCCTTTTCCCAACTATGTTAAGATCGGCTTCCACTCTAATCGGATGCAGCTGAATACCAGTATCTTACATGGACCGACTGACTATCTGACCTCCACAACCCAGTAACTGGGTAATACGATACTCCTTGGTAAGACTGGATGTCAGACTTTCGGGCTTCTGACGAGCCGTAACGACTGTCAAAGATCCACAAATGACAGCCGGGACCACGGGCAACTGAAAAAAATACGAGCGTTTTTCTAAAATAAACTACTCTAATTAACTTAATCAACATACGAGTATATTCCCCAACATGTGTATTCACAGCCTAACATAGCAAGGCACAGTGCACACGGGACGCTCAAGTTCCACTCGAGACATAATAATGTTACACGATTTAGCGCATATATAGCCATATAGCTGGACTACGGAAATTGTGGCTAAACCGAATTCAAGCTATTTTGACGCTTTGAGCGGAAGTTTTCGCTGATTTAAGTAGGTTTAACAGCTTTAATACAGCTTTTTCGACCGTCAAAAGGTACTAAGAAAATAACCTAGTAATTGGCTTGGCAGGCGGGTTGGCGATCGCAGTATGGTGGTAAAATGTATAGAGAACGCTGCTGTCCATTCTCTAGTAAGTCCCTTAGTCGCCTTCTACGACACCCAGGGGAAGAGATGGGATGGTGCTATTATTTTACGCCCGGCACCACACGGGTGCAGATTGCCTTGCTAGAAATAAGAACAGGTTGATGTTATTTCTGATTCGATCGCTTAGGGAAACTACAAGCTAAGCCCTCTCCATTGGTCTTTGGGTGATTTTCAGCCTTCTTATGAGGTTCATTGTAAAGGCCGCAAGCATCCGCTGGACGCGAGAGGCCCAGAACTCGGGTCAGGTCAATTTAGTTGATGCGAGCTGTCAGTAGTGTCAATTACTAGGTGGACATCACTTCACCTTATTATTTATTATTCACGGTGAGATTTTTTCAGAATAAACCAGCAGGATCTAGTTTAATTCATCAAAGTTTTGGAAAGTCCTTTACGATACCTTCTAAATGATTTGGATGAGGATTTTTAAGCTTTCCAAATGCATAAGCAAAATCAGCCTATACAGTTCCCACTGCTGGGACACAGGCCTCTTCTCTGTGAGATAGCGAGCCACGCGGGCCCAGTGCGGGTAGGTAAATCTCACATGTTCTCAATTTTTTGGTAGGATAAAAGCCGGATAGATGCCACACTTTTTTAAATCACTCTTTATCTCTCAGTGCAAACAGCAAAATACTTCATTTGTAAAACTGGCCGAGACTTTGGTTTTGTATCTACAAATTTATGAAAAGTAAAAAACATTATCTTTAATATTTCCTGAGTATTAGCGATTTTTCTGGACCCCTTTATTTTGAGACATCTATCTCACATAGGGTATATCCATATAAAATACGTTAAGGATAGATGCCCCGCCGAGAAACAGGACATCTATCCCGTAAAAACTTTGATCGCATTTTGCCTTCCCATGCAATCGCGTTTAGACATGCGACACGATCAACTAAGTGATATTTGGAGTATTTTGGAGAGTCTTTCGATAGATAAATAAATTAGCATGCAATTAATCCGCGAAACTAGAGTAATTATAATCGGGGCAACCACACCCCTGGGGCAACTATTCTGCTTTTACCTTAGAGGACATACCGGTTTCCAATATATATTTTCCAGCACTGTTTTTAGAGCAATGGTAATAAAATAAATACACAAAGTAATGCGCCTTTCAGGGCTTTTTTTTTAGGTGGGAAATCATCAAATAACTTCTCCCGCTCTGGGTGGAGCAGGAGAGCGTGTCTGACTGACTAAAACCCACCCGTGTTCCTATGCCAAGGGCTGCGGTATCTCTTTCGAACAAACCCGCACCTCTGGCAGGCATCGGCCCTTGCGGGCCTCATCAAATTGTGCTGACATCGCTTTGAGGCGTGCGTGGGACACAACGCGCCGTCGACCTGGGCTTGGTCCTTACCGGACAGCGAGCTACCCATTACTCGCCGTCCGCAAGCTCACGCCTATGGTGGCCGAATATCGGCCTGGGATTCACAACGCCCAGGGCGTCTCCTCAAGTGCGCCGCCTCCCTCTTCGCGAGTATTACTGCTTCGCTGAAGGATGTGACGGCTACCCATGCACTCTCACTCCGTACCACCGAACGCGAGAGATCGCCGCCGCCGATCGCCTCCACGAGGACACGGCGGTGCTCCGTCGAAGCCGGGCAGACCGCCACCGTGTGCTCCACCGTGTCCTGCGCCTTTCAGGGTCAAACCTACGACCACGACGACAACTCCTAAGTCACGGTCGTTTCCCCTGGACCGCCACTGCTCCAAATGACTGGAATGACTGTCGTCAAAATGAGTAAAACCTCACTGACAATTAGAAATGCGAGGTCTAGATAAATCCACGAGCTCCTCAACGACTTAATACTAGTTACCTAAAGTTAGGGAACCAGCACCCTAATTGCGTAACTCACGATTGATCATAATTGGTTTCGTCTTCACAGTTAAACAATATTCATTGCGTTATTTATGTTGTCGAACAGACACATTTTTCGAACATATGAAGCAATGGTTTAACAATCCATTTCAAAACGATACAGATTATGATGAATCGTGAGTTACGCAATTAGGGTGCAGGTCATACTCAGTTAACAACTATTAAAATATAATAATGTTGAGAACGAACTCTGGCTTGTACGTGGCACAGAAGCCACACAAAACGCATGTCGTACGGACCTGATGGCTAAGATGTACTAAACCATTAAAAGGACATGTTATTTACATAACTAGTACTGTGCACACTGGCTTTTGCCAGTAGCTTCGCCTGCGTTAACCAATTTAGACAAAACCTTAAAATTCTACATTTGAACCTTCCTTATGAAATACTGTCTATTGGTGAAAACCGTTCGTTCAGTACTTTTTTAACCCCTGACGCAAAAACAACGGGATGTTATAACTTTGACGCGTCTGTGTGTGTGTGTGTGTGTGGGCGTACGTGCGCGTGAGTGTGTGTGTGTGTGTGTGTGTGTGTGTGTTTGTGTGTGTGTGTGTTTGTGAGGCAACATAGCTACCGAACTTATGAACCGATTTTGCATTTGTTTTTTTTTTTAAAGGTGAATTTGTCGGGAGTGATATTAGACATGTGTCATCAAAATCGGTTCAGCTGTTTGAAGATTATCAACTCTTATCGGGTTGATGAAGAGATTTGAGCATCTTCCACGGGTCTGAAAAGCAAGAAATAAAAGTTAAATTAAAAATTTATAAACCACCGACAGAAACAAAAACTCTAAAAAGTAGCAGGTACGCCAAACAGAAGAGGCCTAGCATTTTCATTAGCCGTCCCCCGACATGACAATGCCTTGATCAAAATATTACCTACAACTTAAAAGGCCAATATTTTGTCGCTGTCCATGCCAAGGTTGCCTGGAAGAGATCGCGGAAAGCGATAAGGCCGCCCATTGCATATTATTACTTTTTAGCCTCTGTGGCACCGGAACTTCATGGTTTCATGTTTTCTGCCTCGTAAATGCTTTTTGTTAGTCGCCTTTCATTCATCTCCTTCGTTCATTCTCTTACTGTATCTTCTTAATCTGTCTATTATTATAAATAAATAAAAGTCCTGACTGACAGACTGACTCATCAACGCCCAGCCCAAACCCTTGGGCCTAGAAAGCTGAAATTTTGCACAGAGGTTCCCATTAAAATGTAGACAAAGAATGAGAAAGGATTTTTCGAAATTCAACCCCTAAGGGAGTTAAGTAGGTGATGAAAATTGCACGCGGGCGAAGCCACTAGCAAAAGCTAGTTAAGAATAAAACACCCAAAAATACCTTCTCCAAAAGTCCTTACAGACTGTTCCGTGACAAAATTTTCCATTAAAGCAAAAATATGAGAGGTATTTACACTGTACGGTAGCCCGAAGCCGGACAAATTAACCTTTGCGGCGCTGACCACCGGAATTTCATAGTTGCTACCCGTACCACAGATTTAATATTAAAAATGGTGACACGTGACTTTTTGGATTGGACTTGAGGTTCCGTACATTTGGTTACTAGAGTTATGTGTTAAAACGTTAGTAACAAGGTCCTGTAGGTGTGGTTAAAATGGCCAGCTGGGTAATTTCGTAACATATCTACTATCAATCGAAATCTGAATAATTTTGAAGAAAATTTCTAATCCATTGCTTCGTATGTTCGCAAAATGTGTCTGCTCATCAACGTAAATAACGCAATGAATATTGTCGAACTGTCAAAATTAAAGACGTTCCTTTCTGTTTGTGTGTACCGCAAGTACCCCGCTGGATCTAAGTATAAATATTCTATACTCTTATTTATAAGAGACTTAGCTTTTGCCAGCGGCTTCGCCCGCGCGGAACTTTCATCCCTATGTAACTCCCTTAGGGTTTGAATTTCGAAAAATCCTTCCTTGTTCCTCGTCTACATTATAAAGGGAACCTCTGTGCAAAATTTCAGCTTTATAGGTCCAAGGGTTTGGGCTGGGCGTTGATGAGTCAATCAGTCAGTCAGGAGTTTTCTTTTTATTCATATAAATAGATAGATAGATGTTTAAAAAATCCTTAATATTATTGAAATTATTTTCATTCAACCATTCATATAATTTAATTTTGAATAACCTGTCATTAGACTAGTTTGGTTGCTGTCCTTCGTCGTCGGCATGAGGAGCAAGGTGTTCACCGATCGTCTATAGAAAAAGGAGAATCCTCCGACCAGACGGGTGTCATGTCTGGTGGTATTTTTTTTTTTTTTGGGATAGACATCTCGCAGTTCGACCTATGAGGTTGACGTCTGCTTAACCTGGCTTACCTGTGATAATCTTAATAAATTAAGATTACCACCCATAGCTTAACAGAACTTAAAACTAGAGCGACTGCTCACTAAGGACATCCCCTGTGGGGTACGGACCTCGGCTTAGGGCATCGCTGCTAGAGGAAAGCAACGGAAAAACTGAATTGGTCTGATTGTCTTGATGTCAGGACATCATTTTACACACGGCTACACATCAGCTTGATGTGTAGCCGTGTGTAAACTAATACATTTCCAGTATAAGCTGATCTCGCATTGTATAGGATTTCCGTACATTGCAAGATCAGCGTAAACTGGAAATATATACCTTGATGTGTAGCCGTGCGTAGTCCCGTATGTGTCGTCGGGCGTAAAAGAATAGCACCATCCCATTTCTTCCCGTGGGTGTCGTAGAAGGCGACTAAGGGACTTACTAGAGAATGGGCAGCAGCGGTCTCTATGCATTTTACCACCATACTGCGATCGCCAACCCGCCTGCCAAGCGTGGCGATTATGGCAAAACCCCCCATGACTGGGGGAGGCCTATGTCCAGCAGTGGACGTCTTTCGGCTGAAATGATGATGATGATGATGTAGCCGTGCGTACATGCTAGTTAGGGGGTCAAACTCGATTTTGCGTGACGTCAGTGAGATTTATAATTCGTATGTAGTGTTGTAGATGCAGCTATAAATGACATACGTACCTACCTTGATGACAAAGCCTAAACCCAAAGACCATCACACCCGTTTTTTTGTTACGGAACCCTAAAAATTACTGTAACTTACACCATATTGTGAAACAAAGGCTTTGAAATTCACTATTCGTCCTCGGCTTTATATTTTCGACGTTACTAAAACATTTTTCCTGGAATATTTCATTTATAATATCACTTTGTAACTGTTTCTACTCTTTGCTGGGTTTCTCATACAGACATATTTTTTTTAAATTAAATTTGTCTGGTAGTCGTTTTTAGGATTCCGTAGCCAAATGGCAAACAACGGCCGCTTATCTGTCTGTCCGTCCGTATGTCACAGCCACTTTTTTCCGAAACTATAAGAACAACTATGCTTTTGAAACTTGATAAATAAGATGTATTCTATGAACCGCATTAAGAGGACACTTTGCGCGGGCTCGAACTCACTGGTGGGCCTGGCTAAAAATCACGCTGTCTCACCAGGCTTCGTATCCGACAGAGATAGTTTCAGTGGTGAGCAGTTAGACGCTAGTCTACACGCACAACGTTATTGAGTGAGATGCAGGAGCATTTTTGGCAAAAAAATAGCGAAAAAATTAAGAAAAGTCCTTCAGAAGATCGGGTTTTATGAAAAAACCACTGCATAAATCAATGACCAATAAAATCTATTGAACTTATTGTTAAATGAAATTTGTCGATACCGTCTTGGTTTTCGATATTTTACACTCCTTTTATTACTTAAACACGCTCAAAGTTAGGTTAAATTAGCAAGAAAAACGAATCTTTGTTGGCTCATAACTTTTTAATAGCTTTTTATTTTAGTATTTTGTTTCCGTACAGACAATAATAATAACGAGACAAAACCATACTATGTTTAATTTTTGATGTACATAGTCAAACAGTGGAGTAAAACCCTCCCGAAGTTTGTATGGAAAAAATGTGGACAAGTGTCACCTTAAGATTTTCACACAAAAATAGAAAAAAAAAAAACAATAAATTTTGGGGGTCCCCCGTACTTATAACTGAAACTCAAAAAATATATCATCAAACCCATACACGTATCGGGTATTTATGGATAGGTCTTCAAAAATTATACTGAGGTTTCTAATATAATTTTTTTCTAAACTGAATAGTTTGCGCGAGAGACACTTCCAAAGTGGTAAAATGTGACTCCCCTCCCCCTGTAACTTCTAAAATATCAGAATGATAAAACTAAAAAAAAATATGATATACATTACCATATACACTTCCACCGAAAATTGTTTTGAACGAGATCTAGTAAGTAGTTTTGTTTTAATACGTCATAAATCGTATTATGTTAATTGCTGCTACGGAACCCTTCATGTGCGAGTCCGACTCGCACTTGTTTTTTTTTTTTTTCAAGTAACGCAAAGTTCAGTGGCTTTACCCGCATGTATGTCGAAAATTAATCCATGGGAACGTACTACCGGGATAAAAAATATCATCATCATTTCAGCCGAAAGACGTCCACTGCTGGACATAAACCTCCCCCAAAAATTTTGCCATAATCTCCGCGCTTGGCAGGCGGGTTGGCGATCGCAGTATGGTGGTAAAATACGTAGAGAACGCTGCTGCACATTCTCTAGTAAGTCCCTTAGTCGCCTTCTACGACACCCACGGGAAGAAATGGGATGGTGCTATTCTTTTACGTCCGGCACGACACGGAACCTGCATCCTATGTCCTATATTATAACCTATAGTTTTTGTCCGCGGCTCCGCCCGCGTGGATGTCGGTTATCGCGTAAAAAAGTAGCCTATGTCCTCCTCCATATCCCAGGCTATATCTCTGCCAAATTTCATGACGATCGGTTCAGCGGTTTAGGCGTGAAAACATGACAGACAGAGTTACTTTCGCATTTATAATATTAGTATGGATCCCATCCCATCCAGATTGTAAACTATCTGTGTGTTAAATTTCATCCAACTGCGTTTTGCCGTTTCCACGTGATTGTTTTAAAAACATCCAAACATGCAAACTTTCACATCTATAATATTAGTAGGATGAAATAGGTACGTAAAAAAATAAACTGTTTAAAATTTATTTTCATACGAGCGACCCAATTTCATATCTATACTAATATTATGAAGAGGAAAGATTTGATTGTTTGTTTGCATTGAATAGGCTCCGAAACTACTGAACCGATTAAAAAAAATATTTCACTGTTGTTCACCACATAGGCTATATTTTATCCCCGTATTCCCACGGGAACGGGAACTACGCGGGTGAAACCGCGGAGTGCTGCTAGTATTAAAGATATATAAACTTAACATCACGACTGTATGCCCCGAAGGGAAAGGCAGAGGTGTAGTACCGTACCTACCAACATTTCAACAGTTATGTGTTCAAAGTCCAGACTCCGGGCTACTGAAAAATCCCAGGTGGATGAGATAACACTTTTCCCCACCCAAGAATCGAACTCAGTCTCTAAATAATTAAATACAGAAAATACTTAACAGGTCCTCTAAAAACTTATTAACCTGTAATGATGGAGACTTTTTTTTAAATAAATGAACGTCTGAAAACTTTTGGCACTCCCAATCATGTACACTTTTTTTAACAATTTAGCATTTTTTTTTTACTGTGGGGAAAGGCCAGATACCTAATTAAGCTAGGATTCTCCGACCAAACGTGTTTGAAACTATGACCAACCTCGCGAGCGCCGCGCGAGCGCTACATCCAATTTGGTCACAGTAACTTGGCCATTTAGTACAATGCCACATGCGAACTACGCATCAAAGACTTGACGTCACACAAATCTTACACCGCGCGATTAGAGTTTACCGCGCGACTCATAAACAGCACCCTAATTGCGTAACTCACGATTCATCATAATCTGTATCGTTTTGAAACGGATTGTTAAACCATTGCTTCATATGTTCGAAAAATGTGTCTGTTCGACAACATAAATAACGCAATGAATATTGTTAAACTGTGAAGACGAAACCAATTATGATCAATCGTGAGTTACGCAATTAGGGTGCTGGATGTAACAGAAACCCTATTGCTATTCTTAAGCACTAAAGATAACAGCTGCTATAGAATCACTATACATCGTTTCAGCTCAAAATAAAATACTCTAAGAATTGATACCAAATTTTCGGTTTCATGTTTCTTAAATTCAAATCATAACAAACATGTCACCGCACTACGTAGGTGACAACTTTCCACGTTACTTGCCAATATCACGATAAATCTCTTCAGAGCGATGTGTTTATTTCAATTTGAAAAGTTCGTTTTCTGGTATCAGTGTATTAAAAATTCTCATAACATCCGAACATGTAGAGATAGGATCAAAAAACCCTTCCAATATCGTTTGATATCATCCAAAGAAGCCGTGCCCTTGGTATGTACGTATATATAGGGTGACTGGTAATTAGTGACCGAAATTTCAACACATGATTGTACTCATCATAGTTATGCGAAAATAAATGTAGGGAACAGCCGATTTTTTTTTTTCGCGATTTCGGGTTTGGTCCCGTGGTAAAAGTTGTTCATAATGATGAGTACAATCATGTGTTTAAACGTCGGTCACTAATTACCAGACATCCTATTTACCCTTTCCGTTACATGTTGTATATACAACATCCCAACATCAACCGTAGGGCAGTTGCCCACCAGACACAACACCCATCTGGTCGGAGGATCCTCCCTCTTCCATACAGTACGAGTGAACTTTACACCCCGTTCCTCATACCTCTATAGTAATTTAAGACCCTAAATATAAATTATTTGAGGTTAACAAAAAGAGTCTCAATCATTTTTAAATTAGACTGTTCAATAATATTTTTAGAAACGCAACATGTGGATTATTAGAGGTTCAATTAAATACATACCATTACTAATGTAAGAGCAGTGGTGGCCCAGTGACAACTTTCGAGATGTAGGTCGTAGATTCAAACCCCAGCAGGTGCTTAGCTTTGTGTAAATTATTTCATCACCATTGCTCTCAAAACCGTGAAGGAAAACATCGTGAGGAAACCGGCATGTCCTAGAACAAGAAATTCGAAGACATGTGACATCTACCAAACCGGACTGGGCTCGCGTGGAGGATTACGGTCCCTCTCACCGAGAGGAGGCCTGTGTCCCAGCAGTGGGACTATTATAGGCTGATTGAATACTATCGTTTCGTAGAAAATACATACGAAAAGTAAACCAGAAAGCTCCAACGCAAGTCGCGGGCTCGAACTCACTGTGGGCCTGGCTAAAAATCACGCTGTCTTACCAGCGGGCTTACGAGGTGCATTCAATAAGTACCTAGCCTCATCGCCAGAGGGCGCTGTAGTTTAGTTTTAAAAGAGTTTTACCACAGTGTAGCACATTCTTTTTTAATTCTTTTTTTCAAATTTTCAATCCAATCCCTTCATTTGTTTTAATTTGACAACTTATGGAAGCGAACGTGTCGATCGGTTTTACAAAAATGGAAAAAGAGCAATATCGTTCGGTGATTCGATTCCTATTTTTGGAAGGGAAAACGCGCATCGAAATCAAAGAGCGCTTGGATGCTGTGTACGGTGACTCTTCTCCATCGATGGCCACCGTCAAGAATTGGTTCAACGAGTTTGCACGTGGCCGTACGTCGGTTTTTGATTAACCACGTCCAGGTGCATCGAAAACAGCTGCTACGGAGGAAAACATTAAAAAAATCCATGATCTCGTATTGGCAGATCGCCGATTGAAGGTTCGGGAGCTAGCTGAGACTGTAGGCATTTCAGAAGGAACAGTGCATCATATTCTTCACGAGGAACTCGGCATGAGAAAGCTGTCGGCGCGATGGGTGCCGCGTTTACTCACACCAGAAAACAAGCGCAACCGTGAGACCACATCGGAGACGTGTTTGGCGCTGTTTAAGCGGAATCCAGCGGAGTTTTTGCGTCGTTTTGTGACCGTCGATGAAACCTGGAACCACTGGTACACACCAGAGACCAAGGAGCAATCAAAACAATGGATCCAGACCGGGGAACGTGCTTCAAAGAAGGCGAAAACTGTAAAATCAGCCGGAAAAGTTATGGCCACCGTTTTCTGGGATTCACAAGGTGTGATCTACATCGATTACCTCGAGAAGGGTAAGACAATTACAGGGCTTTACTATGCCGATTTATTGGGCCGATTCGACGCCGAATTAAAGAAAAAAACGACCCCATCTGGCGAAGAAAAAAGTGCTGTTTCACCACGACAACGCACCGGTTCACACGTCTGCCGTTGCCATGGCCAAATTGGTCGAATTACGCTACGAATTGCTGCCCCATCCACCGTAGGTATTCTCCAGATTTGGCCCCTTGTGACTTCTTTCTGTTTCCTAATCTGAAAAAATCACTCGCCGGGAATAGATATGGATCGAATGAGGAGGTCATCGCCGCCACGGAGGCCTATTTTGCAGAGTTTGACAAAAACTATTTTTCGGACGGGTTAAAAAAGTTGGAGCATCGCTGGGCTAAGTGTATCGAACTAAAAGGAGACTATGTTGAAAAATAAATTGCCACTTTTCCAAAATTTTCGTTTTCTTTTTGTAGGCTAAGTATTTATTGAATGACCCTCGTAGCATGACGCTTTTGTATTTCTACGAAGAATAGACACCGCTTTTTCAATACAAAGTGACATTTCGTTCCTACATTTTTGTTATCGCACCGTAGATATCCTTCTACAATCTGTCATATAGTCTTTCGTTTCTAACGATTTTTGTCTAGGTCCTTATAAACGTAGACTATTTCAGAAGAATATTTCTTCCCAGGCTGTCAAAATCACACTAACAACAAACTTTCTACTCGACGGCCACAAAGTATATGCGATTATCTACAAAATCATGATTCGTTTAGAACGCATAACTGCGGTAATGAATAGAAAAACATAGCTATCTTATCCTATTGTACATAATTTATTCAATAGTCATGTCTATTCTTCCGTCGACAAATCGGTGCTCGTGCTAAGCCTGCTGGCTTCGTGTCCGAGAGAGATAGTATCAGTGATGAGCAGTTAGACGCTAGTCTACACGCACGTCACTGAGTGACATGCAGGATCATTTATAGCAAACGATTCGCGAAAAAAATCAGAAAACGAAAGTTTATTAATTCACCTTTTTAAAATGTAAGTCTGTAAATGCGATAATCGCCATTTTGGGGACGGTGGTGTTCGAGGCTAAAAACATAAAAACTGGAGATTTCAAACATCCAAACTCCATCGCGGGGCAGTGGCAGCATACATCATTTAATTACTTGACAAATTTATCCATTGTTCAAGTTACATGAGTGGTGGTAATGAAGTTTTTTGATTTCCAAAGTCGAAGTTTCGCGCCAATCGTGCGTGTTTACATTTTACTTTTCACAAATAAAGCACACACAGATGTACTTGCGTATTTAAATGTGACAAATAATATTTGAAATATTATGAAAAATATGAAAATGTCCAGATCTTAACGTAATATTCAAACACAAGTCCAAAATCACGTAATATTCATTACCACTACTCAATTTGTGTACAAAATCGCCGACCATTTTTGTTTTTTTAATTGTAAAGATGTCCGAAAGCGATTGTGCCAAACGATTTTTTTTTATTTCGATCGACTCGATTCATTCGTATGTCGAATGTCAGAAATCGAAACTTACTTGGAAATTGCAATAAAATTGGTTTTAAACATTAAATGCAATAAACATTGTTTATAATAATGTTTTATACGTTTCTAATATAATTTTGATATTTTTCGAATATTATATTGAAACCAAGTCAACAGTCAGGAGTGTCAGGACCTATGACCATAGGTACCTACCTCAATTCGCGCTGAATTGTTTCTCGATATGAATTCAAATTCGGAATACGCTCGCTGTTCAAAATTATTTTTATTTAATTGTTGTGAATTTCGTTGTTGATACTTTTTGAAAGTTTGCTACAGAATGCCCAGTATACATTTTAGGTAGATTTAGCAATATTTTGTTTGCGAATGTTAATAAATTCATTTTCAAACTGAAAAACAAAGTTCATTCTACGCTTGTAGTCACAACTGACAACCGTAGCATGAACTTTGTTTTTCGTAGTCATAGAATTAATTATTAAATTCCCATATCTCAATAACAATTGGCTTAACAATCAAAGTCACTTTAAAGTCCCATACATAAAAACCTTAATCACCTAAAACCCCACACGCTTATGTGCATAGACTTTTTTTCTTCCCGGTTATTATGTATGGGGAATGCCACACCTTATTAGTTTATCATAATTTCACTACACGATTGTTCTGCGGTGCAAAGAATAGGTACAACTTCTTTAAAATCATCGATATAATGTACAGACGCCAGCACATCGAGCTACCCCAAATGTCAAATTTCCTCAATTGAACATAAACCTTAAGCTTATGTTTTAAAGTTGAAAATCTATAATAGAAATTTGACAGATTGGTGTAGCTTGATGTGCTGGCGTCTGTACTGAAATAGTTTCCGAGAGAAATGGCTGTATGGCACATGGACACGGGCGGGTCATGACAAAATTAAGGGTTCCGTGTTTTAGAGATTTTGGGTATAGAGTTAACAATCGACATGAACTTCCTACGAGTATCGAGGTGGCCTTGCACAAGTCCGAGGCCATGTGGTTTCATGATCCTCGGAACGCGCCACCGACGGGTTCCCAGATAACGGTGGGAGGGGTTCACATCGGCGTCGAGTCGACGATGAAGTACTTGGGACTCGTCCTCGATAGCCGGTGGAACTTCGCGGAGCATTTCCGCCGTTTGGCTCCCAGACTGGAGCGGGCCGGGGCTGCGTTGAAGCGGCTCTTGCCCAATCTAGGGGGGCCAAACGCCTCCTGCCGGAGGCTCTACGCGGGGATCGTGCGATCCATGGCCCTATACGGAGCGCCGGTGTGGGCGCCTACATTGAGGCGCCAACCAGCTCGCCGGTTGAGGGCGTCCCATAGGGTCATGGCGATCAGGATGATCCGGGGATATCGTACGATCTCCGGCGAGGCGGCGGGCCTCCTTGCCGGATTACCGCCATGGGATCTGGAGGCAAAGGTCCTCGCGCAAATATGGGAGTAGCGCGAGGAGGCCAAACGCCGGGGCGTAAGTCCGCTGCCGCAGGAAATCGCGGCACTGCGGACAGAGCTCCGGCGGGATCTCATGGTGACATGGAGAGAGCGATTGTCGCAACCCAGTGCTGGGCACGCCACGATTGCGGCGGTAAGTCCCCTCTTTGAGGAGTGGTTTGAGAGGCGGCATGGCGTCCTCACCGGACACGGTTGTTTCGGGAGGTTCCTGTTTCGGATAGGGCGGGAGGAAACGCCCGGGTGTTTCCACTGCGAAGATCGCCCTGAGGACACGGTGGAGCACACGGTGGCGGTCTGCCCTGCTTGGGCGGAGCACCGCCGTGTCCTCGTGGAGGCGATCGGCGGCGGCGATCTCTCGCGTCCGGCCCTGGTCCAGGCCATGGTACGGAGCGAGAGGGCATGGGGAGCCGTCACCTCCTTCAGCGAAGCAGTGATGCTCGCGAAGAGGGAGGCGGCGCACGTGAAGGAGAGGCAGCATATGCGCCCTCGCGACCCCAGCCGCCGCAGGATACGGAGACGCCCTGGGCGTCGGGAATCCCAGGCCGATTTCCGGCCACCGTAGGCAATGGTAATGGGTAGCTCGCTGTCAGGTAAGGACCAAGCCCAAGTCGACGGCGCGTTGTGTTCCACGCGCGCCTCAAAGAGATGTCAGCACAAAAAGTGATGGGACCCGCAAGGGTCGATGCTTGCCAGGGGTGCGGGTTTGTTCGAAAGAGACACCACAGCCCCTGGCATACGGGCTACTGAAGGAACACGGGTGGGTTTTAGTAAGTAAAAGTCTGACACGCCCTCCTGCTCCACCCAGAGCGGGAGAAGTTATTTGATGATTTCCCACCCAAAAAAAAAAAAGACTTCCTACGAGTATTGATTTAAGATATTATAATTTGGAATAGCCGCCATCTTAAAATCCAGATTGTCCATCTTATTTGATGGCAGCACTATCCCCCGAAAACCATGCCAAAAAATGGTCCAATTGCCTCCATCTTGGATTTTGATTTTCGGTCTCAGCACCTACCCCAGAAAACATAAATACCGTTAATAAAAGTTAACCTTAAAGTTTGTTAACCGAAATACTTAAAAAAAATGATGAAAATAGACCATTAGGCACAGTAGTTTCGGAGATAAGGGGGGGTGCTTATATCCGATTAGATGTTATTTAAAATTAACAAATACATACATATTAATTTGAGAAACCAACAAAGTGATCAAACATGTATTAAAGATATGTATGTCACACTGTACTTACCTACATCTTGCAATTTTTTTTTTTAATTTTCTCTTTTTTCCCCAAAAGTAAACCCCTCATTCAAAATGTGTCCTACCTTTCAACTTAATCGGTCCAGCAGATTAGAAACAAATTGGCCGTACTGTAACACACGGACATACCGTTTTTCATTCAGACGTACCGAACCCTAAAAAATTACACCTCTATCCTCACTACACGTGTCTATAAAATAATTAATAAAAAAAAAACAATGAATTAAAATCATACCAGTTTTTATTCATTTACAACATTTTTTTTTCAAACCGATTTAATTGCGAGTATCGATTAGACTGAATACAACTTTTGAATCGTAATAAAAAAATTGGTGGCCGGTCAGCACTAAGAAGTGCCTTGTTGCAACACAATTTTTAGTATTTTTTGACAATATTTGATCCTGTTTTTATGTAGTTTAGGTATGAATAATGGTGAAAGTAAGAATGCAGAGCGAATTATTGTATATTTATTTTGTCCTTTTGCATATTTTCAGCAAGAGAGGAGGCTGTTAGTGTACATATTGACAGCGAATTTATGATGCCTACGGTTTAGAGAGGTGTAGTAATACCTATTTTATACAACTTTTGCAGTAGACTGACGCAGATTGTCCGGCCTCAATATATAATTAAAGATATTTGTCACAAACTTATTGTATATAATAGGCGTGGTAACATATTTTTCTTAATAAAACCGAATGCTGAAAGTTGATGTTAAATCCTGAAATTCATGGCGTAATTTGCAACATCCCGCCGAGTCAGCTGATGTGTCATATGTCAAAATCTTGTCGAGCAGAGAGGTTAAACACGTCCAAAGTTAGGTTAAATTAGCATGAAAAACGAATCTTTGTTGGCTCCTAACTTTTTAATGGGTTTTTATTTTAGTATTCTGCTTCTGTATAGACAATATTAATGATGAGACAAAACCATACCGTGTTTAATTTTTGATGTACAGACGCCAGCAGGTCAACCTATCCCAAACTGTCAAATTTTCCCAATTAAACATGAACCTTATTCCTTTGTTTTAAAGTTGAAAAACTATCAAAGAAAATTGACAGATTGGAGTAGCTTCATGTGCTGGCCTCTGTACATTGTCGAACAGTGGAGTAAAACACTATATGTGAACTAGATTCACCTTAAAACCCCTACTAATGACAATGATCGACACAGAACAGTTTCTCGTGTGTAATGTATCAGCACTAAACCTTTGTTCTAGATACACGTGCGTGCAAATTAATGACCCACCCTTATTTGTGTCGTGAAGCGTTGTACCTTCGTCATGGAAATGATAATTTAGGTAACTATTATATTATAATATGGGCAGAAGGTAGTGTTGATTTTTGCATGGGGCGTATTATAGTAAACTTATTATTGGTGACTGCCTCGGAAAGCTTAGCATGTCGTTCTGGGTTCGATTCCCGGGTCAGGTACGTTTATGTAATTTGATTTTTCCATCTGCAGGCTTAGCACGAGCACCGATTTTTCGACGGAAGAATATGACTATTAACTAAATGATGTACAATAGGAGAAGATAGCTATGTTATCACAGTTATTCATTCTAAACGAATCATGATTTTGTAGATAATCGTATATACACAAAATTTTTCGCCGATTATACAAAAAAAAACAGCTGTTTCATGGAAAAGTGCAATACCTACGTGGTCAAAATGTATGGAACACCGGTTTTTTTTTTGTATAACCGGCGAAACATTTCTGTATATACGATTATCTACAAAATCATGATTCGTTTAGAATGCATAACTGTGATAACATAGCTATCTTCTCCTATTGTACATCATTTAGTTAATAGTCATATTCTTCCGTCGAAAAATCGGTGCTCGTGCTAAGCCTGCAGATGGAAAAATCAAATTACATAAACGTACCTGACCCGGGTTAAAATTTGCGCACTGGATAAAAACTTATCCTGTACTTTGGGGCCGTCAAGTAAAAGTTTGTTGTCAGTCTGATTTTGACAGTTTGCGACAAAATATTCTTCTGAAATAGTTTACATTTACAGGGACCTAGACAAAGATCGTTAGAAACGAAAGACGAAATGACAAATTGTAGAAGGATATCTACGGTGCGATGTCAAAAGTGGAGAAACGAAATGTCACTTTGTATTGAAAAACTACTGTCTATTCTTCGTAAAAATAGAGAGCATCATGCTAAGCCTGCTAGAATTTCTCAGTAGCAAACTGGAGTCTGGATTTGTAACCTTTTGATGACATTAGGCTCACCCCTTATTACATGGGACTTAACATCACTGGAGAAATGTGGGTGTATTATATGAAAAGCTCTGCATTAACCTGTGGAGAATACTATTCCACTGGTCACCATTACAAGGGTTTAGAAAAATACATAACAAACTTGAACCGTTTCAGACAATTGGACATTAATTTTGACACCTGGTTAAGGATCTTAAGGATCGATGTCAATGTGGCCACCGCCTACCTTTTACTGTCGGCCACATTTTACTTTTAAAATATCTAAGTAATTTGAACCATTGTCACGGAAGAATGCGACTCTCTCTGCTATATAGATACTTACTCATATACTTTTTAAAGGGGTACTAATTAAATACCTTAATAATAACTTTGAATTTTTTTTTTTAAATAACGTTTTAAATATATATTTTTTAAATCCAAAATTAGCGACCAAATACAGTACCCCACAATTCCCAAACATAAAACCTTTAATACACGTACCGACGTTCACAATTATCACTTCAAATTCAGCTCACCTCCGAGAAAAAAGTGGTACAAATGACCCCAAATTAATTTCTCCAAACAAGTCCCAGGAGTATAATTGACACGCAGCAAATAACAATACGGCCCCAATTCGGTACATGGCCCGAAAAACAAACAGCCAGTTTGGGTCGAAACTGACCCGTAGTCCCGTACAAAGTTTTGACAAACCGTCCCACTGTTTTATTATTCAACGATGGTGTAATAAATTATTGAGTTGGTTTTAGTTGTTTTACGTTATAATCAGTTTATTAGGTTAGTCAGTTGTTCGGGAAAGGGTTATTTGAGGTTAGTTAGGACTACCTGATGGGATAATTTTACGGAAAATAGTGTTGGGAAAATCTATGATGTCGATAAAAAATATTATAATGGGTCGTGTATTTTCATAAAATTACGTTCATGAGTCATTCTTATTAGTTTCGTGAACTCAATGAAATGCACAAAAGTGAAGCAGTTACTGGGTAATACCAGAAGCGTGCACATAATTTTTAGACGGGGTAGGCAGAAATTGAAATAAAAATACAAAAAAAAAACCAGAATAACCGATTGCTGTATCTACGCAACATACAACCTGTGAGGCAATTAAATGAACCATAATCTATTATTGTGTATTGAATTTACGATTGACTTTTCCTTTCGTTTGTTTTAATTGCAAATGCCGTGTACACACGGCTACACATCAAGCTATACATTTCCAGTTTACGCTGATCTCGCACTGTACGGAAATCCCATACAATGCGAGATTAGCTTATACTGGAAATGTATAGCTTGATGTGTAGCCGTGCGTACAACTACTTTTCACTATCGCAGGTTTTTTTTATGTTCACCGATAGATAGTTTTGAAAATGCATATTTTTTGCGACAATTTAATAAAACAATGCCACCTTTAAAAATAGTCGCATAGCCAACTTTGTTCGGAAAATTTCAGCAAGTTTCGCAATTCGTCGTGTCAAAAGCCAGTGACTATCCTGTACTATTGTGTGCATTAATTATTACATTGTGTGCCACGTATGTATAGGAACGCACACACAGTAAATCTGCATGACCACGAGAGCACACATATAAACATTAAGCCGCGAATAGTTCGTGTGAATAGTTTTTAGGTCCAAATCAGTTCAGCCATTTGTGCGTGACTGAGTAACACACAAACTAACATAAAAACTTTCGCATATTAGTAGGATGTTAACTAAAATCTAATCCCACCCACATTTTCCTATGCAATAATAATAGCGACCAATTAATTACGTCCGACACTGTACTGCAGTCAATTTGTCGAGATTAGTACCGGAGTACACTGGCTGTCAATAGAACATAGCACACTCAAGTTATGAAGCGACACTGTGCCGTGACGTCATTTGTAAGCGTTATGACGTCACGGCTGGCTATTAAAATGATTGATACTGGTATTGTTAATTGATTAATGTGTTGGTTATGTTGCGTTAGTTCGAGGCTTGGGTGTGATCTAATTTGAGTATCGACAGTGTAATTTTTGCTTAACTTTTGTGTTTTCCGGATTTAAAAGGCGTGCATAAAATTGAAAAAATGGCGTGAAGAAATTTGACAGATTGGGGTAGCTTGATGTGCTGGTGTCTCATACCTTCATGGTATTTCAATAACCCCTAAAATACGGGGCCTGAATTCACCAATCTGGCAGTTTGAGTACTTTATGCGGCCTACCCAAATGTCCTTTCTTTGGTATTGTTCGTCAAATCGTTGAACTCCTCAAGTTCTGAGTTGAGCCGTATGATTACTGATACATGCGTGCACTGAATGGACAGATCCACTCAATCTGTGTGGTTCTTTCCTCAAAAGACCATTTCAGACACCAATCCTCATGGTATACACATGATCTGACCAAGATTATGTCTGGACTTTAAAAGAGACTGTGACCTCTGAGTTTGTTTCGGCCTTTCTTCTCAGAGTAGTCAGATATGAAACGCCGACCTCATCTAGTTAAAAAAAAATTATTGATGTGAAAAGTGTTTGTACACACGGCACATCAAGCCATACATTTCCAGTTTACGCTGATCTCGCTTTGTACGGAAATCTTATACAATGCGAGATCAGCTTATATTGGAAATATATAGCTTGATGTGTAGCCGTGCGTACAAACCTACTTACAGAAACAAAATCATTTATCACTATGACCACTTAATGATTCCTTACTCGTAACCACGTCAATCACACAAATTCTGCTAATATCGTAATAATATCGACAAATTGTCTTGGAATATACAGAATATGACATTTCGATTCCTTACCGTTACCTTGGTTTAAAAAATACTATATTGACGTAGTTTGAACGTAGTACCTATAGTAAGATTCCGCGGGGAATCATTATAACGATACAGAATCGAGGCCCTGGGTGCTTACTCTGGAATATAATTCCGATAGATCGACATTGGAATTATGAGTTAAACGTCAGGGATTGGCTGGACTCACTGAGTCGAGCCAATCCCTGACGTTTGACTAACAATTCCAATGACGATCTATCGGAATTATATTCGAGAGTAAGCACCCTGGTCCAGGCTAGATAAGGATCATAATTATGGCAATATATTAGTATGCTATTTTATTATGACTGGCTTGCAACATGTATTTTTAAGTGTCAAAATTTTTTTTTTTAGTTTTACAAGATGAAATTAGTAGATTAAAAATAAAGTCTCAAAATTGCAAAAAACATACCTAAGAAAATTTTAATTTCGCAAGTTACCCTGGATCTCCATATTGTAGCTGTTCCGTGTATGTACGTTAAACTTAACAAGCTGGTTACTGTTCACGCTTGTCCGCTTGACCCGGGTCAACTTAGTTCCGCAGTGATAAGGGTGCCCTGGACGAGGTAGAGTGTGGATAAGTAATCAGAGACTAGGAATAGCCGACCACTTCCTCACACAATTGCTTTATCACTTTTGAGAACAATTCCAAGTTAATTGCAACTTCACTTCACAATGTTGGAACTGTCATATTCACAAAAAGATCTTGCCGTTTTATGACATTCAACATAAGGGTGGTAAGGTAATTACGTGGTTGCCAATATAATGATGGTAAAAGCTTAGTGACTAAAATGCATTTTCAATATTATAAGTCATTTAAATAACAAAAAAAAAAACTCAAAAATCTTTACTCTCGGTTTTTCTTGAGTATAGAAAGAAAGAAAGAAAGAACGTTTATTTGCGGTAAACATGACGCAAAAAGAACAGGAATACAAAAATAAGAAAAGGTTGAGGGAAACATGCGTCACATCCACGCAAAACGGCTATCGCTCAGCATTTTGCTGCGACCCTATGCAAGACACGAGCCCCAGCGCTGGTTTTCAGTGACAGCCGGCTTCAATCATAATTACGCACTAATTCTACATATACAAACTAGGAACTTATAACATAATAGATACTCGTAGCCCATGTGATAAATCAAGTAAAGGAGAGAATATTGAGGTCTTAGGCAAACCGATGTTTTTATGTCTAGTAACTAACAGAAGCCATGTGAGAATATTCCTTTTATTTATATTCTAATAATTGAGGTAGTTTGCACCCTAACCTACTTTATTTTTTAACCACTTCCAGCAACCATAAACAATAGATGTTCTATTCTCTTCTAAAGGAGCACCTGTATTACATAGTAGCTGCACCACCCTTCTAAACCAAAGCCCAAACATTCCCCCCCCCCTTATTTATAAACGCTTCTGAAAGTTAATTAATGATTAGCGACTGATTAACCATACATTTTTGATGTTTAAACACCACTTAACTTCAATCATCGTTTATGAAGATGCCCCTTCATATCCATCCTCTTAAAATCTACGTAATTCGTCCATGAAAGTTGGTCCAGTAACATCAGACTCGTCTCGTTTGCTAGAGCGCCACAAGTTGGGAAGTGCCACAGTTTTTAGTTCGACAACTAAAGACGATATTCTGAATGATAAGCAGAGGTAGCAGTTTTTTTTTTTTTTTTATCATTATGATCTTCATTTGAAAAAAGAACACCCTTTGCCGTACCTAGTCGGTATTTTTTTTAAATTCATATTCATTTTTTTTTTTAAGTAATTACAGCCACAAGGGTAGATCGGTGAGGTAAAGTTGTGCTTGCCGCGTTTGGTCTCTGGATGGGTGACCATCTTCACATACAAACACCACTTCGTGCACTGGAAAGCACGCTAAGCAGTTCGTTGAGATCTAGTGTGGGAAAAAATCACGCCGCTCTTTTTAATAATTAAGTCCATGTGGACGTTGACATAAAACTCTCGAATCATCAAGATATTCATCATTTCAGGCGAAGGAAGTCCACTGCTGGACATAGGCCTACCTTAAACTCCGCCACTTCGACCGGTTCTGTGCTTCCTGCATCCAACGGATTCCGGCAGCCTTCGCAAAGTCATCGGTCCACCTTGTTGGCCTTCCCACGCTACGTATTCCAGTGCGCGGTCGTCATTCCAGAACCCTTTCAGCCCCATCGGCCATCTGTTCTGCGAGCAATGTGCCCTGCCAACTGGCACTTAAGTTTAGCAATTCTTCGGGCTACGTCGGTTACCTTGGTTCTCCTGTGTATCTCTTGATTCCTGATCCGATCGTGTAGGGAAACTCCAAGCATAGCCCTCTACATTGTCCTATGGGTGACTCTCGAATGTTCGAATGCAACTAAAGTTGTTTTAAGCCTGTACAACATAAGGTCGACTTTTGCTGTCAACCTTCACAGTACTTTGTGTCGTATCTATATTTCTACACTAATATTATGAAACTGAAGAGTTTGTTTGTTTGCTTGAACGCGCCAATCTCAGGAACTGCTGGTCCGATTTGAAAACTTCTTTCAGTGTTAGATAGCCCATTTATCGAGGAAGGCTATAGGCTATATAACATCACGCTAGGGACCTTAAGAGCCGAGCAAAAAGGAAAAGATCACGAATACGAAGTACTCGCACGGCCAGGCGATTCGATGGTCAGGGGAGCAAAAAATTTGACGCAGACGAAGTTGCGGGCAGATGCTAGTTATTAATATTTCTTTACAAAGACCTTATGCAAATGAACCTGCCCAAAACAAAAAAGAATAACAGATTAACCGCAACAACTCAATCGGGCGTCAAGTGCAAAATAATTGAAAAAGTGTGACAGCAATCATCATTAAAAATTTACGAAGCTCACTAAAATTCTAAGAGCTTAAAATCAATTTGTTACACGACTCTTATCTCATTGTAATAAGGACTTAATTCTCTTGGCAGTATTTTAAGAATTTGACCTCGACAAAATTATCGTAACGCTCCTAAAGTGCACGTCAAGCTAAATAAGACCTAAGCTGTAAAGTTATAAAGGCTAGTCTAAATATTTGGAACGGTGATAATTAAAAAATTATGGTCAAGTTTTTTGCCAATGATTGTTTAACCATTGAGGCATAACTTATTAGAAACTAAACGGTCGGAACTATTTAGTCAAACTTTTGCTACGCGAAATTATATACACTTTGTAAATAAATAGTTGATTTACACCGTTAAGGCGACGATAGATGACAGCTACCTACTGTGATGCACTGCCGATGCCGCCCGTCGCTCGCAAGAGACCCTGCCTCAACGCGCATCAAGTTTTTCGAAAAACAACCCATGTTGATTTATCAAACGCAATTCAAAGAAAAACCGTATACTAAATTTTGGGTGATTAAATTGTCTTTTAGATGGTGAAAGTTTCATGGAAATACACCCGATAGTTTTTGCGTGATTATCGTTTTTATGTCCGCGATAGACATTACTTTACCAATTAATTACATTATGTTATAAAAATACTATTTAAAATATTCACATATCAAATGAGGAAAAAAATTGTCTAGTTTCACATATTTTTTTTTTTTCAAATACATAAGACAGGCCGTTTAGACGTGATCTTCAATAAAAAGTCCTTAAATGTCGGGTGTCTGCGCCTTAAGGGGGGCACTCATTGAATCGGGCCGCACCGATGTGCAACGAGCGCAAAAATTATGGTGTCAGCCCGTTGTTATAATCAATCAACTAACTTACAGTTTCTTAAAACCTTATCAAATCTCGGATCAGTAAACCACGCGGGCTCATTTTGGGATGGTACATACCTAGATGTCACAAATTTTTGATTTTTTGGTTCCAGGACATGCCGGGTTCCTCACGATATTTGCCTTCACCGTATTGAGAGCCTTGGTGATGAAATAATTTACAGAAAGTAAAACGTCTGCCAGGATTCGAACCCACGACCAGAACCAGTAACTGTTTCTGTGAATATATTGTTCATTCCGATCCAGTCTGTCCCTTGCTGCCCTCTTCTAGCGATGTCCTTAGTCCGTCCCCCACAGAGGTGCCCTTAGCGAGTTGTCGCTCTACTTTAAAGTTTTTGACCTCATAAGTTCTTAATGGGTCAATTGTACTTGTTGTTCTATGTTCTATGTTATTGGGTTTGGTTTCCGCACTTAGTCCTTTAAGTGGACCATTGTGCGTGAGCCATGGCGGCCGTCAGTGGTTATTCCAACCAGCCCACCTCCCTCCAGAAATTGGCTATAACTCCTGGTCTGTTGAGAACATCCGTGTAAGATCTGGGTGCCCCGAGGGTTTCTGTCCTAATCTGGGCTACGCCTGTACATTCGAAAAGCACATGCGCGACGGTTTCCTCAGCCTCCATGCAGGCCCTGCACAGGGGGCTGTCCGTTATGCCTATTGTGTAGAAGTGTTTGTTTAGCGGGCAGTGTCCCGTGATGGTCCCAGTCACTAGACGCAGGTCCTTTCTGTCCAGGCGTAACAGACGTCTGGTCAGCCTGCCATTCAAAGATGGCATTGCTTCCCTAGACTGCCTGCAGCCTGGTGTCGAGGTCCACCAGCTCTCTGCTTGTATGTGTGTGTAGTCCTGAAGCCACCTGCGTATCTGGTTAAATGGGATGGGCATTATGGGCTCGGGTCCACATACCGACGCGCTGGATGCCCTCCTAGCCAGTTCGTCAGCAGCATCGTTGCCTAGTGATCCGCTGTGTCCTTTTATCCATTGCAGTGTCACAGTGTTGCGGTTAGAAACTGTTACTCGTTCAAGTGCATTGTGACATTCTAGTATTAAACTCGATGTTATGTATTTTTTCCCTAGGGATTGGAGAACTGAAGCACTATCGGAGAGTATCCGTATATGGGTGTCTGTGACTTTCCTGGCTTCTATCGCGTGTACCGCTTGTATAATGCCCACACATTCCGCCTGGTAGACGGTGTTGAACATTCCCAGCGGGCTGGATATGTTTATGTTAAGATCGTGTGAGAAAACTCCGACTCCGGTTCCGGTGTCAGTCTTAGATCCATCTGTGTAGACTCTTAGCTCTTCCGGACCTGAGTGATCATTCTGTTCTTCTGTGAGTGTCACGTTGTAGTGCTTGTGAAAGCAGTGCAATTTCGGGGTTTTATCGCAGGGTGATGCCATCATTGGTTGTCGTTTGATCGCATTGTCCCTAATGCGTATATGCTTTACTCTAGAGTCTTTGCCTAGGGTTCCAGCTATGTTGAGCCTGAAGGCAGCCAGGGCCGCCTCCTCCCGCACGATAAGGTGTAGAGGAGGCAGCCCCAGCATTGCCTGTAGGGCAGCGGTGGGTGTGGTTCTCATGCAGCTAGTGATTGCTACACAGGCGCACCGCTGCAGTTTTTCTAGGTCTTTTTGGGCTGTACTCAGGTCTGTTCTGGGCCACCAAACTATTGAGCCGTATGTGATCATTGGTCGAATAACTGTGGTGTATAGCCAGTAGGTGACTCTAGGGCTAATACCCCAGTTCCTGCCAAGCATTCGCTTGCATTGCCACAGGGATAAGCTGGCTTTTGTAGTGATGTAGTTAGTATGTTTTGCCCAGTTCAGCTGCTTGTCCAAAAAGATGCCCAGGTATTTGGTTTCAGTTGATAGGCTTAGGGTAGTCCCAAACAGACGTGGGAGTTGTAGTTCCGCGATTTTCCTCTTTTTTGTGAAGAGGATCAGTTCGGTTTTTGTGGGATTTACTGTTAGTTGGTGTTTGTTGCACCAGTCTTCGACTATTTTCAACGCTTGGCGCATAAGGTTGCATAGGGTATTTTCATGGGTGCCATTTATTATAATGGTTAAATCATCAGCGTAGCCTACGGTGAAGTAACCTTTGTCGTTTAGTGATTTGATGAGGCTGTCTACGACCAGGTTCCATAGAAGCGGCGAGAGGACGCCCCCTTGCGGGCAGCCCTTCGCCACTACTGCCCTTGTAGTGTCGTTCACGGTGACTTGTACAGCTCTCAATTTGAGCATATTGGTGATCCACCCACTCAGGGTCGTGTCTATATTGTGTCTGTCAAGGGCCAAGCGTATGCTGTTGAACATAGTCTTGTCAAAAGCGCCCTCAATGTCGATAAAAGCAGCCAGTGCTGAGCATTTGTGGTCCACTGCGCATTCAATTTTGGCTACCACACTATGAAGTGCGGATTCTGTTGATCTGCCAGTGGAATATGCGTGCTGTTGTTTGTGAAGTGGTTTCATCCGGAGAGGTCCGTCTCGGATATGCCTATCACACAGTCTCTCGAGGGTTTTCAGTAGGAAGGATGTGAGGCTTATGGGCCTATACGCCTTGGGTTGAGTATAGTCTGGTTTGCCTGGTTTGGGTATGAAAATGACTTTCACCTCGCGCCACGCCAGGGGTATGTATCTGAGTGCTATGCAGGTGCGGTAAATCTTCACCAAGCATGGTGTCAAGTGGTCAACCCCCCACTGCAGTAGGGCTGGGAAGATACCGTCTAGTCCTGGGGACTTGTAGGGCTGAAAAGTGTTAATAGCCCACTTTACCCTGTCTTCTGTTACTATACTAAGGGCTCTGGACCAGTCTAGGTCTGTAGGTGTCCATTCTGGCTCAGCCTCCCACGTCCTGTTCTCCAGGAGGTTGCAGCCTGGGAAGTGAGTCTCGAGAAGGACCTTACTGGTTTCATAGTCGGTTAATGTGTATGAGTTGTCGGGTTTTTTCAGCGCGCCAAGGCTTCGATCCTGATCGGTCGATAGGATTTTCCTTACCCTTGCGGCTTCGTTGTTGGTTTCGATGGATTCACAGAATTTCCGCCACGCCATCCTTCTGGCAGTTCTAATCTGCTTTTTGTATAAATATTGGGTTTCTTTGTATTGCTCCCAGTCGTCCGGGAGCCTAGTGTTTTTGGCTCTATTGAATTGTTGTCTTAGTGTATCTCTGAGTTTACCCAATTCGGCGTTCCACCAGGGGTTCCTGACGCTGTTGTTTGGTGGCGCCCTTAGTTTGCAGCATGCGTGGTATGCTTCAATTAGGTATTCTGATAGTTTTGTCACGGTGTACTCCAGTTGTGCAGTGTCTTTTATGGTTACTTGTGAAAGGTGCCTTTCTAGTAAAGCCGCCAGAAGGCGTTTGTACTCGGGCACCTTAGTGCGCCGCGGGTTACGTTTTGGTTCTGGCTCCTTTATGTGGGAAGCAAGTGTAAACCGGATTCTTCTATGGTCTGAGCTCGAAGGCTCGTCAGATACGTGCCAGTTAGTAATGAGGTTTGTCGCGTTTTCTGTGGCGAGAGTTAGATCGATGATTGTTTGGCCTCGGACTGTGACCCAAGTGGGTTCAGAGCCTCGGTTAACAATGTTAAGGTTAGTAGAGAATAGATAGGTGGATAGTACCTCTCCTCTGGAGTTCGCTGACTCACTGCCCCAGAGCGGGTGGTGGGCATTGGAGTCGGTGCAGATGATCAGTTCCAGCTTGGCGCGCTCGCAGTGTTGCACTAGGTCGGTCATCTCTTTTGGCGGGCAATTATTGTCCTCGCCTGGCATGTACACCGAGGCCAGTACAACATCTGGAACGTCACATGCAGTCTGGAGCCTGACAGCTGTCAGATCTCTGGAACAGAATTGAGTGAGTGGTGTGGTAGGGATTTCTTTGGGAATATATACACAGGTTCGTGGTTTTTCTGCACCATGTGTATTGAGGATCAGCTTACCTCCGATGTTGCTGAGGCCGCAGATTCTGTTGTTTCTGATCCACGGCTCTTGGATCAGTGAGATAGTTCTGGGTTTAACCTCCAGGGCCCTGCGTAAACTAGCCGTGGCAGTCTGGCTGTGTTGGAGGTTGGTCTGGATGACATTTATGGGCGGTGACGGCGGTGGAGTGGAGTTAGTCGGAGATGGATCCATCGGGAAATCTCTCCGCTGCCTCCACTCTGAGATGGTCTTCGGGTGCGTCGCCCGGCGAAGAGGCAAGCAGTTGCTCGTTCCAGCCAGGCGATGAGGGGGGTATGGTGTCGTTGTCGTCGTCCATTGCTGCTCGGGCCATGACCTCCTCGAGCTGGGCAATGTCCATGTCGTTCGTCTGTGTCGTTGTCGGTGCGGTCTTGTCGTCTGTGCTGTCAGTCTTTTTGTCACAGGGTGGGGTCGTGGGCCAGAAGCGCACGTATATCGACCCCAAGAGGTACGATATCCGGCGCTCCCGGGCTAGGACCCTGTCGGCTTCCTCCGGTGGCACACCTAGGGTCAAGTATGTCCCGTAGTTGTCGCCACCGACGGTAGTCGCCCTGTACAGTGACCACCTAGCAATGTCATACCAAGTATTCTGACGAATCAGAATACTTTGGAGCCGGGCTACGTCACCCTTGTAACGGGGGACGAAAAGCGAGGCTCGGACACGGGTGGGCACGTCGGACTGTTTGAGTACTGTCAGTGCGAGGTCGGTCTCTTTGAGTTTAATTAGGGGCACGTTTCGGGTCAACCAGGTCAGGGCATAGTCGTCCTCGCACCAAATCTGCACGGTGCCTTCCGCTACCCGTGGGTATCCGCGGAAAGCCGGGAGTGGTGCTGTCGGATCTGTGTCCATCAGTCGGGCTTCCAGGTCGGTCTTGACGTGCTCTGCCTCTTCCTTGGTCAGGTCTCGAGAGGGGGGAGGGAAGCAGATTGCTACGGCCAGCCTCGCAGGAATATCCTTCGTGGCTCGCGCGTAGGTTCTCTGCTCCCCCTGAGCGGAGTGGACCCTCACACGCTTGGCGAGCCCCTGTAGCGTACTCGGCGAAGCCGTGTCGTCAGGGCGCTCCCTCTTCGCCGGCCCTGTACCACTTGGTCCAGGCTGCGGCTTGGAGGTGCCCGGCAAGATGTTAATTGCCGGCTGCGCCTGTGCGTGTGTTGGTCTATACCGCCTACCTCTGTTCTGTCTAGGTCGAGGTCGGTCGAGGGTATTGTCGGAGTTCTGGGGTTGGCTGTCGGTCCCAGCAGACTTTGTCGCGTCCGGCCGCGTTTCGCGCTGGGTTTCCCCTTCGCGGACTAACGGCCGTTCGCACGGCTCCGCGTCCGGCCGCGTTTCGCGCTGGGTTGCCCCTTGGCGGACTAACGGCTGGTCGCGTGGCTCCGCATCCGTCCGCTTTTCGCGCTGGGTTTCCCCCTCGCGGACTAACGGGCGGCTGCGTGGTTCCGCGTCCGGCCGCTTTTCGCGCTGGGTTACCCCTTCGCGGACTAACGGCTGGTCGCGTACTGCCTCTGCCTGTGCCTTTTCGGCGGCCGATCGCGCCTCGCGCTGGCTATTGCCTGCGCGGGTGTGACGCTTTCGGTTACCGACTCTTCTCTCCAGGGCAGGGATTTTTCCGCGCTTGTTCAGCAGGCGTACTTCGTCAACCGGGAGAGTATTGGAGCTGCCAGGCTCGTCATCCTTCCCCGTCCCTCTTCGTCTGTGTCGGTCTTGGTCGTTGTCAGGGTTGGTGATGCTATTACGCACAATGCTCTGTTGCCAGAGGCTCGTGGTTGGCATACACCGGGTGGCGGGTTGTGGCGCTTGGATAGCGGCCGAAGTTGGGTTGAATGGCGCGTTAGTCGCAGCCAGTTGTGGGTTGTTATTTGGCGCGTTGGTCGCTGCCTTTGGGTTGGGCGCTGTGTCAGCAGCCGGCTGCGCTGAAGAGCGCGGCAATAAGGTGCAGTCGGTTGCCCCCCCCAGAATACGTTGGGGGCTGACCGCCGTAGCGGTGTGGGATTCCCCGGCTTGGCCGGGACCCACCTGGGTAGTTACTATTGCCTTCTGCATTTTTTTTATTTTTTTATTACGGTTGGGGGTGGGCTTTTTTGGAATCGAGGTTACCCCTCCTCTAGGACCGACGGGATATGGGGATAGGAAGGAGGCATTTATTGGGAAGGGATGGGTTCAATTGGGGTCACCTTAGGTCTGGGATTAGGTCTAAGGGTTTGGGAGTAGACAGGATGTCCGGATAGGTAGGGTTGGCTTATTTGGATGGTTGGTGCATAGGAAGAGGTACATAGGTTACCCTGAGCCTGGGATTTTGGCCTTCGGGAACTTCTCTTGTCCGGGATCTCTTTCAAGATGCTCCGGGTGCGAGTTCGGCCGTTATGATCGACCTCACCCCCGGAGTTAGGCTATCCGCAACCTGCCCACCCGCTCGGTTGCAGGAGAAGAAGTGCCTGGTAGTCTGGGTCACCCCACCGTAGATATACGCATATATCAGCGTTGGGGCAATCCGACCTCCCCGAGTATCTATCTAGGGTGTACCATCACTTGCCGATACATTTTTTCTACATCAGCAGACAGAATGTATTTATGTTTTCTGAATCTGAGAAGTAAAGACATTAAGTCGTCTTGTACAACTGGACCTACCATTTGTAAGTTGTTAGATGAAACGCCTGAAGTAGTAAGACTACTGGCATTAAACACTACTCTTAATTTTGTGGTTATACTATGTTCGCGTAGAACACCGTGGTGTGGAATAAAATATGCCAGTTTTTTAGAATCTACGGAACACTCAGACATGTGTCCTAATGAAATGTACTCTTTCATGAAATCGCAATAAAGCGTTTTTAAAGCTGGCTGTCTTTGAAATCGACGTTCAATCGAAAAGAGACAATGTTTTGCTCTAGCCAGTGAGTCACCTAGAATAAGGTGTGATTGTTTGAGTGGTATCCTAACACAAAACCGACCATCTGCCATTCGAGTGGTGTTTTGTACAAAATGTTCTTCACATTTAGCTTCTTCATCAGAATATGAAGATGACTGATTGGGGACTTCTTCCAGTTCCCAGAAACGCAATAAAAGGTTTTGAATATCATCTCCTGAAGCTGGGTTGTGCGAAGAACTGACATTGAGTTGTGCAATGTTAACTTTATGAAGTGATGGTAACCGTGGTACTTGGACACTATTAACTAACGGACCTGAAACTAGCCAACCTAGCCTAGATTCAAATAGTATTGGTTTGCCTTCACCTAAGTTGATTTTTTGCCGCCCCAGTAGGTCCCAGAAAATATCTGCCCCTATTATAAGATCCACTGCCGATGGCGTGTGGAAATGAGGATCAGCTAAACAAATATCGCTTGGTATATTTAAATTGGTAATGGATACTTTATCACATGGTACTTCACCCGTTATGTTTGGTAAAATAAAACAATAAAGATTAGTAGTGAATTTTTCACTTAATGATTTTACAGAAACACTGCACATTTTATTAATCATTGTTTTAGAATTATTAATGCCTTGTACAGATTCATTAACCTGTACGGTAGGTAAATTCAATAAATCACATAACTTATCTGTCATTATACATGAAGTACTGCCAGTGTCCAATATAGCCCGAGCGATATGTTCGCGATTATTCACATCATAGACTTTTATTAATGCAGTAGCCAATAGAACATGACTTTTACTTTTATTTTTTAGATGTCAATTGTACTTAGAGATCGCTGGATGCCCTGCGCGTCCAATATAAAAATGCTTTCAGGATGTTGTTGAGGCTGCCTCGTTACTGTAGCGCGTCGGAAATGTTTGCGCAAGCCTGCACCGACGGCTTCCATGCAATTATACGCAAAAAAACAGCGTGGCTACTGAGGAGAGTGAGGGGTAGTCGAAACAGCATCCTGAAAACTGCAGCCGAGAGCTTCGGCTCTCCGATTGTACAGTAGTTAGTGCGGAGGTTGATTTTTACTAACACTAAGCAATAAGTTATTTTCTTGTATGTTACTAACACTACATGGATATTTGTGTCCGAAATAAAGCTATTCTATTCTATAAGTTGACCTGCGAAATGTCAATCCCAAAAAAAACCCAATTACCCCAGTGTGGTTTGACTCGATTAATCGAATACACCCCAAGATTTGCTGTTTCATTGTGACAAAAACTAATTCGCCGTTGTTACAACTATGCAGAAAAAATAATTATCAGCTGTTTCCTACATTTTGATGAGATAAACGAACTTAATTGTAAGGAACAGCTGATTTTATTTTCGCGATTTCAGGTTTGGTCTAATAGTAAAAGTTGTTCATTATGATGAATACAATGCCCTCTAAGAGGTTGTTGGTGTTTTTCCAGTAACCCTGTATATTCCATTATTTACACAATTCCACACACTGTCGAAAACAAGACTTAATTTACACGAAATTCTACGCACAGTTCTTCTCTATCGTAACATAGCAAGCAAAAGTAGTAGTTCATAAATTCATAAATATAAAATGCCCGACAAGATTATTGTGGTCCGTCATAGTGTGTCCTTTAGAGAAAAAAATAGGTTGAGAAGAAATTTATGAAAAGTTCGTGTATGCTTAATATGCATTACTTGAAGCTTAAGTTTAGAAAGCAATAGTTATTAATACTTTAAAAAGGCAAGCTTTAAAAGTGTTTTAAGTTATGGTTACGGGAACCGATCACTTTTCTGACTTTTTTTTTTGTTCGAATTTCATTTTACAATAAAACTATTGCTCGACGTTTTTAATCTAGGTTATAATCTATCTTTTTGCCAAATTTCATCTAAATCCATTCAGTAGTTTTTGCGTAAAAGAGTAACAAACATCCATACATACCAACTTTCGCGTTTATACCTAATATTAGTAAGGATTTTGCTTGCGTCAACTTTATATTAATTTTTAACCACATTTCGGCCATATTTTTGGAGTTTCTCTCCATGCCCAAGTAGTGCTTTGCCAACTCTTGACAGCGACACAAGAATCAGTGTTCTAGCTAAACACGAATTGGAATTTCGACTCATGGTGAAAAATAGAAGGTCGCGCGCAAGCGCATGCTGGCACACGCAGTGTGACGTCATGGCCAAATTATAACCTGCTTATATTTTTTAATTAATATGACTTAACTTTTGAGTACTCAACTATTACTCTAACACTAAAACTCTCGTAGTTATTAACGTTTGAAATCTTACACGTAGGTATTTGACGGTCAGAAATATTGAACTTACCACCGGAACTCAGAGCGAAAATACGTTTTCATGTCAAAATAGATATATCTATAGAACAAAGACCAAACAAAACAAATAAATCTAATCAATTTCCCAGAACTGACTACCCAAAGTAAGCAAACGCAACTATGATGAAATTCAACAGAGAGTCTGACTGGCCGCCGAAACAGAAGCGGTATTGTGGTAGCTAGCTCCTACACTATGTCTACATCCATTCTAGAATTAAGTACGTACGTTTAAGGGGCATGTTCAACGGAAACACGAGCTACGTGTGTGGCTATCAAGCAAGCGTGAAGAGAGTACAGAGGCCAGCACATCAAGCTACCCCAATCTGTCAAATTTCTTTGATAGTTTTTCAACTTTATCACAAAGGAATAAGGTTTATGTTCAATTGGGAAAATTTGACTGTTTGGGATAGCTTGACCTGCTGGCGACTGTACATTGTACTGTCTCTCGTTTACGTAGTTTAATGTCAACTGGCAGGGACATCGATGCGCTAACAGTAATCATGAATTTTCATCGGGACCTTATAAAAAAAACAGTGGCACTCAGGGAGTGCCGACAAAAGTGAAAACTTGAACAATTACGTGTGTATTTTTTAAATCGTTGGGAAATATTATTTTAATGGTCAGATTAAACAACGTTCAACGTTCAAGGGTGTTCGTTCGTACGCAGTGTCGCAAGTTCAACTGTTTTTTTCCTATCTCAAAAGATGCCCAACGCGCCTAAAGAAGTTTTCACTTCAAAAACATTGCTGTTTCATAGAAAACTGTAGTACCTACGCGGCCAAAGTTAATGGAACTGCTAAGTTTTTTTTTTTTAAATTTCAACGCTGGGGTCCAGTGTCAAGTACTGAATCCATAGTGACTGGTTGAGCATCGATGTCCCTGCCACCCTATATGTTGACTTCAGCAAAATAACACATAACTGAAAGAGAATGTAAATTTTTATATTTTTATGATAAGAAGTATTTACAAGTACCGATATTTGTAAAAAATCGCAATACTTTGCCTTAGACTTTTGCTTTACCGTAACAAAATATCACAACCTGTATCTTTTTTTTAGTATTAGCATAGACACGTTAACCTTATCGACCACGCACACACAACAAATAAAACAAAACCATACCCAACTCACAAAATGGGTACTAAAACAACTCCCAGTAGATAGCCCGCTACATTTACAGCCACACATAAAGTTTACTCAGTCACTATGCTAGACTGATTACGTTATTGAAGTAGTTAGGATCGTAGACAAATAATACTAGACGAATGTCTGCCTGACTAGATATCTCTAATACCTTTATACGAGCAATTCTTGTATTATATAATCTGAATCTTGGAAACGGCTCCAACGATTTTCATGAAATTTAGTATGCAGCTAGTTTCAGGGGCGTTAAATCGATCTAGCTAGGTTTTATTTTTAGAAAACGTAAAAAAAAAAAATACTCTAGGGTCTGGTTAGTTTTACCAGCACTGGACATCCGGGGGGACATTTGGCCAAGTCTACATACATATTCATCATTTGCCTTGCCTTTTCGACAGGCATACTAACTAGTCTTAGCTCTGTACCAGTATCATACACGAAGCGACTGCCTACCTGACATCGACAACCCAGTAACTGGTTAACACGGTACCCCTTGGTTAGTCTGGTTGGCAAACTTTCGGGGTTTTGACGACCCGTTACGACTGATCCACAAATAAAATTCGAGACCAACGGGGGTGTACCAATACCCCCCTCAGCACCTACACACCAATGTAAAGTTAGTCACCCATCCACAAGGCAACCACGGCAAATGTAACTTAACCTGATCGATCGATGAGTACCGGTGTTTTTATTTTGCCAAGTTTAAATACATTAGTGGTGATTCACACAAGTGCGGTGTCAGTGAACATCATATTTTAATTAAATACATTTAAGCCCCTACTAGTTACTGAACTTTTAAACCCGGCAGGTAGTGGTCAAAACGGCTGAAGACGACCTCCATAAGTGGGATTCGCTAAAAAAAGGAATATGTAAAAAAAACAGTTTTCGTCATAGAAAGGATAAAAAACAAAAAATGTGATGGCAACACTAACTCCATCACCAAAATTATCCTCGTGTGTGTCTAATTTTATCACCACAGAGTTACAAACTTTAAAGGATGTAACAACACAGTGTTTGTTGTAGGAAAACGCAAAACTTTGCAGACCCTTTCAGTTTTAAAACTATTTCGGTGTAATTGAGTTAGCCAGAATTTCGCGCTAGACAGAATTAGTAGTTCGCTGCTGAATGAAGGGTGTACAGTTTAATCTACACTTTGTAAAGTTGAGGCATAGAGCAAATCGGCATCAGAAGGTTGGCTCCGTACAATGAGCGAAAATGCACGCACATGTTACATGTGCGTGCAATATGTAACATATTGCAAGACCTTACACACCGCAATTATGAGTTAAAAATCATAACACATCATCGCAATATGCAATAAATGATTTGATTTGATTTGAACACAATTACTAAAACTAAAAAAAACTTATTATTATGAAGAAAACCCGCATTGTCTCTAGCATTATTTGTACGCATTTTAAATTTAATCTTATAATCTTATTGCCTGTAAATGCGATTTAATTTCCTTTGGCTCAATCGGCAGTTAGTGTGGCACAATTTTGTGGCTGAAATCGTTTCGAATTAATGTAAGCATGTATCCTGCACGGGGTTTGTTAACACTTTTATTACACACTTTTGGAACAAACTGTAAGCATCTATATATGAAGCGACGGAAAACATCCGTCTGGTATTTATGCTGAAATTAATCTGAACCTGAAAACATTTGAATCATTATTTTCACTTTTTTACTTTGTTATATTTGTATTTTGTGTTTCACGACTTGTGCCCAAATGAACAGTATTCTTTCTTTCTTTACCTGTTCTCGTTGTAAGGAGTCAACCTTCTGGACCAATCTGTGTTATTTTTGAAGTTTCAAGTTGTACTAAGTTCGGTATAATAGTAGGAAATGTATTGACTAACGTAAGCTGATCTTAGTTGGTTTGTAGAATTGCTGTAGAAGCGATAGCCGAGCAAGTTGTTATTGATTGATTGAAAGGCAAGTAAGCGAAGTTGATTTAGTACATTTAGTAAGCCGGTATGGTTGGTTAACTAATTTCCAGTATCTGCGAGGAGCTTAAAAGTTATTTGTTGCATCTTGCTGTTTGGGTTTATATCAATATATAGTGTCGTATGTGATTGAATTCAAGGAGGGGCGATATCTTGTGGTGACCATCTTTACATAGGTATCAAGACTCCTCCGTGGCTCGGAAACGTTAAGCCGTTGGTCCCGGCCATCATTTATGAATGTTTTCCCGTCTATGTTGGGGACAGCTTCCAGTCAAACCGTATGGAGCTAAATAATAGTATTTAACATGGAACGAGTCCTATCTGACCTCCACAACCTAGTGACTGGGGTGGGTAATACCTACAATACCGCTTAGTAAGACGGGTTGTCAGACTTTCTGGCTTCTGATGACCCGTAACGACTGCAAAAGATCCACGAATCCATGGCTTTTTTAACGTGCTTTTCGAGGTGCGAAGGGACTTTGGTACGACGATCGAACCGGGCGAAGCCCCCACTAAATAAAATTAAATAGGTATAAAATACAAATAATATATTGTAAACAATCGATCATCGATTAATTTTCAAACTTTCGACTTATATGTCATGCCAAAGCTCTAAAATAAGGCATAAAGTACATAAAGCCTACGCGGCTTCACCCTTTACAAAGGCAGCGATGGCGGCTATCAATAAAGCCTCTGAACCTATAGTGTGATAGTTAAATCAATTGGTCGCATTACTGTAATGGCGCCGTATCGCGATGCTCGTAATATCTGCCAGATTAGTACTTTGGATTTTGTGGTGTATTTTATAAGCGGAAGAGGGAGCGTAGTTAGCAATTTTGTATGTCCTATCTAATATACAATGTCCTGTACATTTGCAGGGACATCGACGTGCACACTGAAACTATGAATTCAGCTGAAGATTCTACAGCCCCTAGAATAGAAAGTTTTCGTCGGTTATGCAATACGCCAATAATACGCCGGCAATACGCCGTCAAACTGTATGTAGTAGCCAATTTTTCCTTAATACCAGACTAAAAATTTCAACGCGGTGGTGTTGAAAATCATGTACAGAATCTTGGTAACAGATGATGCGTCGATGTTCCATCCAATATTATAAATGCGTTTGTTTGTTTGTTTGTAACGCTTTCGCTCTAAAACAACTGAATGGATTGGGATTAAATTAGCCAAACAGGTAGAAATGATCTAGGTAATGACATAAGCTATTTTTCATTCTGGATTGCAGACGACGTCGCGGGCAACAGCTATTATTTATATTATAAATGCGAAAGTGAGTTTGTTATGCTTTCGCGCTAAAACGGATGAATGGATTTGGAAGAAATTTGGCAGACAGATAAACCATGACCTAGATAAGGATATAGGATACAGCTACAAGTTTTATAAATTAATATAAATCAATCGTCAGGCACACTTGCTCACCAAACTTATCACTCGTCTGGTCGGAGGAATCACTTTTCTATGGAGGTTGAGTGAACTTTACATCCTTTTCCTCATACCTCTATAATAATTACATTGAAAACAGGATAGTACTTTAGAATCCGAATATCCTTGACAAAGTAGATGCCAAGTTATTTAAAAATACACAAAAAAATATCACACAAATTTATAATCGCTGCTAACTTCAATCTTAGACCACACACCAAGTCTGATTACACGCCACGCGGGTACAATTCATGATAAATATTAGCTGTACCTTTAAGCAATACATTGCCGGTCGGAGGCAACACTCACCAATTACCATCGTAACCACTGCGCAATGTAATCAAAAATTATTAACGATGCCTCAGAATTGAATCCAGGATCGCTTTTTGTTTTTGATTTTTTAAGGTTGTTTTAATATGCACGTTGTCAGGTTTTCGCATTTCTACACGTAGGTACATAAACTAGGGTAGTTAGGTAGATTAAAATAATAGAGGTTTACCTGCACATTGGATTGACTATCTTAATCACCAGCCTTGCTTTGTCTTAACTCTCTATTTTGGGAAACTTTGATGGACCGTGTGGTGTCGGACGTAAAGAATAGCACCATGGGTGTCGTAAGAAGCGACAAAGGGACTTACTAGAATGGGCGGCAGCGTTCTCTATGTATTTTACCACTATACTGCGATCGTCAACCCGCCTGCCAAGCGTGGCGATTATGGCAAACTTCCCCAAATTGGGGGAGGCCTATGTACAACAGTGGACGTCTTTTGGCTGAAATGACGATGATGATGGACTATCCAGCATTTTTTTCTTATAAAAATCATTTTGAATGATTTTCCAGTTCTGATAACTTCTTATGATTAAACATTCCTTGTTTTTTTTTTTTAATTTATTGATTAACTAGCTGACCCGGCAAACGTTGTTTTGCAGGTAATTTCTAGTGAACAACCCTTATCACTTAGGGGTATGGAAAATAGATAGTAGCCGATTCTCAGACCTACTGAATACGCATATAAAATTTGGTAAAAATCGGTAAAGCCGTTTCGGAGGAGTACGGTCACTAACATTGTGACATGGAAATTTTATATATTAGAATATCGCTAAGGTCATTTTAGTGGCCTTAAGATTTTACTTATTCTATCTACTACCTATGTACTACAAATATACAGGGTAAAATTTAAAACAGTGCGTAAACTGTAACCAAGAATTTAGCATATAATTTTAGACACCCCAGCGCAGAAACTTTTCGTCGGTTTTACAAGAAAAATCGGCTGTTCCATTCATTTGTTTTTTATTTTTTTATTTTGCTATTGCACTTTTCTATGATACAGCAGATTTTATTTTTGTATCGCCGATGAATAATTTCTGCGCGGGGGACAACTAGAATAACATGCTTAATTCATGGTTACAGTTTGCGCAGTGGATAAAATGTATCCTGTATTTGGACATAGTTAAACTGGAACCAATAGAAGGTATGTTGTTTATATTAAAAACAATACCATTTTGACCATGAACTATAATGAGAATAAGTAAATTCCAAATCCTCCAGAACGACCACCGATGGCACACTGGTGATGACCCCTTCTTACGAGTTGTAGGTCGTTGGTTCGAGAACCCAGGCATGCAGCGAAAACTGTCAAAAACGGTGAAAGAAAACATCGTGATGAAACCGCCATGTCCTAGAACCCAAAAAATCGAAGACATGTGACATCTACCATACTGCACTGGGTCCACGCGGTAGACTTAGACCTCTCCTCTCAGGGAGAGGACGCTAGTAGTCCCAGCAGTTTATGTTTTAGAATAGAATATAATTTTTATTTATTACAGTAACAAGACTCAACAAGATTGTTAGTAAAACTTACAACTATGTTGGTAAACACAGACTATACACAAAACAAAGAAAACAACGTTGCGACATCCCATGAGAGACGACACAATAGTGACCCACGAATACACAGTCCAAGCGACTCGCAACCATACTTAAGGGTACACCAGTCGCGGGCTCGAACTCACTGGTGGGCCTGGCTAAAAAGCACGCCGTCTCACCAGGCTTCGTGTCCGACAGAGGTAGTATCAGTGATGAGCACTTAGACGCTAGTCTACACGCACAACATTATTGAGTGAGCTGCAAGATCAGTTATAGTAAAAAAGGCGCGTAAAAATTAAGAAAAGTCCTTCACCAGATTGGGTTTTCTGAAAGAATCACTGCATAAATCAATGACCAATAAAGTTTATTGAACTTTTCGATAATTGAACTTTGTCGGTACCGACTTGGTTTTCGAGATTTTACACTCCTTTTATTACTTAAACACGCCCAAAGTTAGGTTAAATTAGCTAGAAAAACGAATCTTTGTTAGCTCATAACTTTTTAATGGCTTTTTAGTTTAGTATTCTGTTTCCATACAGACAATATTAATAATGAGACAAAACCATACCATGTTTAATTTTTGATGTACCATAGTCAAACAGTGGAGTAAAACCCTCCCGAAGTTTGTATGGAAAAAATGTGGACAAGTGTCACATTGGAGCTGCCCCACACCCTGCGCACCAGGGAAGCGTAAAGTCAAAGTCAAAGTCAAAGCATTTATTTCAATTAGGCACTTAAAAGGCACTTTTGAACGTCAATATTTACATTTAAATAGAATTGATTCTAGTCGCCCATTCCAAAATGTAGTTTCGTATGGAGAAGAACGGGCAAGAAACTCCACAATACACACTCCACGTACCTTATGCGCTATACATATTATTGAATATTAAATTACCTTTACAACTACATATATTTCCATAATATGGCTCAAAATCTTCTATAATCATATACCTATTTCAAACGGAAATTAGTCTAGTAATCCCCATTACAAATTAATAGGAAATCAAATCATCAAACAACATCAGAATACCTACTTTATTACATGAACAGAAAAAAAACACATCATTTGAAATTTCAATCAAATCGCTTCGTTGCTTTTTGAGAAAATTGCTTTTACAAACATACCAATATGAAAGCCATTTCTTTTTGAAAATATGACAGATAATTATCTAAAGTAATGATGTTGGTATATAATGTAATGAAAAATGTCTTATCGACAAGCTCATCAAAGGTTGGAGACTGATCGGCGAGAAAAAGTCTGCTCATCATAAAAGTGCCCGATAGATGTATTAAAATCTTAGCATTACACAATTGGTGCAATTGGTTAGGGGTTTTTAGCACTATGTACCTAAATGAATAAAACGAAGTGTATAATCATGTGGGAAACGAATATTTTCAACTGTGAAATCGTTCGAATGTACGCAATTTAGTTCGCAGATTATTTCTAGACACACCAGCTGTACCCGTAGAGTCCCATTTTTAAACGACTTCAGTACTTTTTTTTTACGCCTTTTGACCAAAAAAATAATTTGCAAATTCGTCTAGATATGACGGAGTTATGCCCGAACAAATCGGGCATAAATCCGTCATATATTGACGAATTTGCAAAATTTTTTTTTTTGTTCGCAATTATGTTATTCTGAAATGGTCCGTCCCATTTTAATTTTAAACAGATCTGATGATGAGTTTCGGAGACAAACAACGGAACTCATAAAAAATGGCAACAAATCAACTGCGATTGCTGCCATCACATAAATATGCATTGTTCTGACCCCAAGTTCAAATTAATATGAAAAGTAAACATGAAATTGTATTTCAGTCCTCAGAACGTATAGTTTCGTTTGGTGTTCCACAGGGGATTGTTTTGGGGCCTCCTTTGTTTATACTATACATAAATGATCTACCGAAAGGCAACCCCGAACCTCTAACACTATTTTCTGATGATAGCACCATAACGATACCTTGTAAAAGTGTTGACACTTATGAAAATTACATAAATGATTCTATAAATTCAATGGTAAAGTGGCTTGATGGCAATAACTTGAAAATTAACTTAACTAAAACTAAATTACTTAATACATTTCAATCAACAGATCAATAAGTAAGAGTAATTTAAATATACACTACGGTGACCAGACTATAGAAGTGGTAGATACAACAAAATTTTTAGGGCTCCGCATTGATAAAAAACTGAATTGGAAAACCCATATCGAAATCTTAAGTAAACAAATCAGTAAATCTGCCTATGCCCTGAACACATTGTCGTCTATAATAGGCGTGAAGGCATTACTTACAACTTACTATGGTTTAACAGAATCTCATCTACGTTATGGTGTCATTTTTTGGGGCAACTCAACAGAAAAAGACATGGTGTTCAAGGCTCAAAAGAGATGTGTTCGTTCAATATTTAAAATTAAACCTACTGATAGTTGCGTGCCTTAAAAAAATATAAAATACTTAGTTTGCCATGTCTGTACATTTTAGAAATATCTGTATTTGTCAAAACAAATCCACTCCGATTTAAACGATTAGATGAAGTAGTCCCACGTAACAGCCGCGACAACAGTAGGATATGCTCTCATACTGCGAAAACATTCCTCATGCGCAAAAGTGTTTTCTGTATGGCTCCGATGATATTTAATAAATTGCCTAAAAGTTGAAGAGAACTGCCCTTGTCACTTTTCAAAAATAAGCAGAGATTTTTTTTAGTTAATAAAGTGTATTACAATGGTTTAGATTTTTTGAATGAAAAGGACTTTTCTATTCCGACTTCTAATATTTAAGGTTAAGAATACAATCTGATAATGTGAATTTTAAATCAATTGACTTTTGAATGATACTATTTGACTGCATAATAATGAATTTACTGGACATCATTTAATTTATTTTTGACCATAATAATACTAATCCTATAACATCTTGGCATCAATTATTATTTGTTTGCTGTGTATTTTGTAATGAAATTTAAAATGACTATGTAAATGCAATGAAATGTAATTTCCATACCTACAAAATTTGTACGCTGTTATTGGCAAAACATGGACGCTCACAACATATTAATTCAGTACCCTGCATGTCTGATTAGTCAGTTTATGTAAACGCATGTTTGACAAATAAATTATGTTTTTTATTATATTTATAATTATATTATGTTATAATTATATTTTCGAGCCGTTTGGGGTTGAAACCCTAGGGCCGTGGGGTCCAAGCACTCACGGCCTCTTCAAGGAAATCTCGAAAAGGCTGGTTGACACTTCCCGTGACCCAAGGGCTGGTTTCTACCTTTGCAGCGGCTAAGCATTACTATACAACGTGGTAATGCTGCCACTCTGCCATTCTCTTGGGAACATTACCAGTCGACAGCGATGAGGATGAATTTTTTGACGCCATTTTTTAATTTGTGATTAGGATTAGCTAAGTTAGTATTATATTGTTTTTATTTAATCTTTATCTTTATCAAGGATGATGAAATTTCTAATTGGTGTGGGGTACCTAGGTACTACAACTAAAAAGTGAAAAACAAAACTTTTTCCAAAAAAAAAGCAACCGTTTCCCGGAAAAACACTACAAAGAGAAAAATAAAAACTTTTTTTCAAAAAAGAAAAACAAGCGACTACCGGAAAGTGAAAAATAACTTTAATTTCGGAAGACGGTGACAAAAATTTAAATAGAGAACCAACTTCCGAAATTAAGTTAGTTTTTTGGAAGAAGTTTTTTAAAGAGACATGACGGGTAAATGGTACCCAATTTATACAAGTGTCTTTATACAACGTGTTGTTTTGCATCCTCGTCAAATTCAAAGAGGTAACGATGCTAATGATTCTCGACACGAATCAATAATAAAATAAGTAGTTTTTTTTTCCATATTTTCGGACATCGGCGTTTGGCATTTTTTTTTTTTCGGACACGCATGTTAAAACACGGCCCGTGTGATACCGCACTGTAACACACAGCGATATAGTCGTGCGACACTGCCTACCGCACACGGAACGGGGCGATAATGTTCTTTGAAAGAGGTGTTTTCTGAAATACTGTTAAACTTAAATAACTTAAAAAACAAGTATGTATTCGTTAGTGAGCAAGTATCGTAATTTTATTTGATTATTTATGTCTTTCATAACAGCCTCCTGAAATTTGACGAGGATGCAAAACAACACGTTGTATAAGTAACCAAGTACAAAAATGGCTCTGTAAGCAGCCTAGTTAAACAATACCACTATGTAATAGTATGCCGCCGTCTGCGAGATGAGACGCGACAAAAATGTACAGCATGCAGAAAAATTGTTACCGATTTACATTAATTTATTATTCCACGCTGACAATTTTTTTAAAGTTTTGGTCGTTGTTGGACTCCAATTCCATGCCTCGGAAAGCTCGTTGAAAGCAGTTGGTCTCGGCTGTCATTAATTTACCTTTGAGAGTCGTTACGTGTCTGACAACCAGTATTGCCAAAAATAAAACTTGTTACCCAGTATCTGGTTGGTAGAAGTCTGATAGGCACTCGCGATGCAAGTAAAATATTAGTATTAAGCTGCATCGGATTAGACAGGAAGCCAATATAGTTGAAAAAAGACAGACAGATGATGAATATTGTGTAGAAGCCCAGGGAACAAAAATACTTAAGGCAATCGAAACTTCATTTAATTTGACAGTTCTAAAGCTTCACTTCCCTTTTTATTTCGCGAGCTGTCTGTAAGAGATAGCGATACTGAAATTGGTGGCAAATCATCAAATAACTTCTCCCGCCCTGGGTGGAGCGGGAAGGCGTGTCAGACTTTTACTGACTAAAACTCACCCGTGTTCCTTCAGTTGCCTGTGTGCCAGGGGCCACGGTATCTGTTTTGAACAACTTGCACCCCTAGCAGGCATCGACCCCTGCGGACCCCAGCACTTGGTGCTGACATCTCTATAAGACGCGCATGGAACACAACGCGCCGTCGACCCGGACTTGGTCCTTACCGGACAGCGAGCTACCCATTACTCGCCATCCGCAAGCCCGCGCCTGCGGTGGCCGGGAATCAGCCTGGGATTCCCGACGTCCAGGGCGTCTCCTGCAACTCCTATTTTAGTTTAAGTAACGAACAAAAGAATCGGCACCACTGCCTACCAAAAATCTCCGATACAAAATACAAATTCAAGACAGTAACACTACTGCTATCTTGCACCCTAAATGCGTAACACACTATCAATCAGAACAATCCATTGCTTCATATGTTCGAAAAAATTGTCTGCTCAACAACGTAAATAACGCAATGAATGTTGTTGAATTGTCAAAATGAAAGATACTGTTAGTGTGAAAATACTCCGCTTTTGTTCATATCACCTGGCGCCATGGTTCGAAATCATAATCCCACTGTTAGGGACCTAACTAAGAACCAAAACTCAAATACAGGTTAACTGTAGTTTAAATGGATATAATCCGTATAGGCACAAAATTAAGTTGGTAAAAGTATGGAGAGCGCGCTTGCCGTCGTCAGGGATCGGTAGTGAAGTAGCTCGACGGCTCGCATCCCGCACGCCGCACCTCTCGCCGCCGCCCGCCGCCTTCCGCTGTCTCACGACAGCAGCATAAGATTGCCGAGTGGTCGGAGACGCCCGAACGCCCACCTTTTGGGATCCACCAAAGTTGATTAAAAAGGTTACAAAGATTCAATTTTGACGAAACAGCAAACGTACTAAACAAGACAATTCAAAGAACATGACTTATCTAGCACGGCTCAAACGAAGTTAAATGAAAACTGTCTTGCTATCCGTATTCACTATACAAATAAAAATGTAGTGCAAGAAAGAAAAGCGCGCGTTTTCCTATATTTTGTGCAATAAGCTTGGGAGCTTAATCATGTGCAAGATAAGCAGGTCGAGTCAGGGCTGTCACTTGTATATTAATTCGATTACTGTAAGACATGACTGTTTGTTCTACCAATGATCTATCATCGGTCGATTGAGTTTGTATGATATGTAAAAAAAAGCAAATGCTTTCCATGAGAATATAATAGAATTGGAAAGAAAGAAAGAAAATAAATATAAACATCACGCCCGTATTACCTGAAGGGTAAGGCACCACTGCTCTCATTCATCTCATTAATCCCATATTAAAGAGTTAGAGCTCAGATTAAAACAAAGGCAGATAGACCGCGCGGAACACCAAGAGTGAAGCCAAAAAACCAAATACTAAAGCGTTGCATTGTATATAATGCGAGGCTTTAGTATTTGTTTTTTTGACTCTTGGGTGTTCCACGCGATCTATCGGCCTTTGTTAACCGACTTCCAAAAAAGGAGGACGTTATAATATGTTCCACCGAACGTATTTTATTTTTTATTTTTATGTATGTTCCTCGATTTCTCCCCCATTTGTGAACCGATTCTCAAAATTCTTTTTTTATTTGATAGAGTATACTCCTGAGGTGGTCCCATTGGCACCAAGTCAGGATCTGATGATGGAATCCCAGGGAAATCGAAGGCAACCCTCAAATCTTATAGGTACTAACAATGTTTTTCCTATGTTTTCTAATGCTATTGAGACATTTGCGTATGGTCATCATCATCTCATGACGCTGAGCTGATGATGGAAGGTACAACTCTTTAACTTAGGAGTTAGGTGCAGATTCGGGCATAACTCCGTCAATAGACGCCATTTAAATTTCATATAGATCTGATGATGCGTTTCGGAGACAGACAACGGAACTCTTCAAAAAATGACAGCAAATCAACCGCGATTGCTACTATCGCATAAATATGCATTGTTTTGACCCCAAGGATGATGAATTGGTGTGGAGTGGGTACTATAACTAAAAAGTGAAAAATAAAAACTTTTCCAAAAAAAAACAACCGACTTCCAAAAAACACTAGAAAGTGAAAAATAACTTTAATTTCGGAAGGCGGTGACAAGAAATTAATAAAATACATGTCCAAAGTCACCGACTTCCGAAATTAAAGTTATTTTTCACTTTCTAGTGTTTTTTGGAAGTCGGTTGTTTTTTTTTTTTTTTGGAAAAAGTTTTTTTTATAATCTAAACCAAAAAAACAAAAAGAAATCTAAAGCGTCGCATTGTATGTTACATAAAATGCGACGCTTTGGTATTTGGTTTTTTGGCCTCACTCATGGTGTTCCGCGCGGTCTATCTGCCTTTGTTTTATAATCTAAACCAAAAAAAAAAAACAAATAGTAAAGCGTCGCATTGTATGTTACATAAAATGCGACGCTTTAGTATTTGGTTTTTTGACCTCACTCTTGGTTTTCCGCGCGGTCTATCTGCCTTTGTTTTATAAACTAAATAAAAAAATTAAAAAAAAACAAATAGTAAAGCGTCGCATTGTATGTTACATAAAATGCGACGCTTTAGTGCATGGTCAGCATGCATGGTCAGCCATCAACGAGCCGCGACCAGTTTAACCTTCGATCGACCTGTTATCGCTTAATAAATTTGAATAAAGAATCTAAACTAAGAAAAAAAGATCCATCCAGAAAAACACTACATAGTGAAAAATAACTTTAATTTCGGAAGACGGTGACTTTGGATTTTTATTTTTATTTTTTGTCACCGCCTTCCGAAATTAAAATTATTTTTAACTTTGTAGTGTTTTTCCGGAAGTCGGTTGTTTTTTTTTTTATTTGTTTTTTTTTTTCGCTTTTTAGTTCTTTCATCATCCTTGGGGTTAAAACAATGCATATTTATGCGATAGCAGCAATCGCGGTTGATTTGCTGTCATTTTTGGAAGAGTTCCGTCGTCTGTCTCCGAACCGCATCATCAGACATATATGAAATTGAAATGGGACCATTTCGGAATAAAACCCTTTCGAACAAAAAAATAATTTTGTAAATCGGTCTATAAATTACGGAGTTATGCCCGAACATACATAAAAAATAATAGAAACATGTCGAATTGATAACCTCCTTCTTTTTGAAGTCGGTTAAAAATAAAGTAGCATGCAACCCTACAAAAAATTCGGGCAGGCCTTTTGTCCCGTACCAATTCAATTTAGTGATAAGGGACAGAAAGACTTGCGATAAACACTAAGACAAATAAAGTGGCCTTCGATTGAAAGACGAGGTCAGGGTGTTAGGGAAAATGGGGGTCGTGCGCCGAATAGTAAGTACTTCATCTAGTACTCTTTATTAATGACGGTAGGCTGCTATCGGGTTACAGGGAGGCAGGGCCATCGACAAGCAAACTGTAACGGCGGATTTAGTACATGATTTTAAGAAAATTTTCAGCGCTCACTGCGATGAAATTTTGCCCCCCTTTCCCCCCTTTAAAATTGCAGAAAGATATCAGCCTATTATTGTCTAGGTATTGAGACAATAATAAGCTGATATCTTATTATATTGTTATTAAACAGGATTCATTTTGAAACAGTGCGCAAACTGTAACCATTAATTCAGCATAATATTCTAGACGTAGCGTAGAAATTTATCGTCAGTTCATCATCAGCCTATAATTTTCCCACTGCTGGGACACAGGCCTCGGTGAGAGGGATTGGGCCGTAATCTACCACGAGGGCCCAGTGCGGGTTGGTAGATGTCACATGTCTTCGAATTTTTGGTTCTAGGACATGCCGGTTTCCTCACGATGTTTTCCTTCACCGTTTTGAGAGCAGTGGTGATGAAATAATTTACACAAAGTAAAGCGTCTGTCTGGGTTCGAACTCACGACCTACAACTCGTAAGTCGCAGCCGTTACCACTTGGCCACCACTGCTCGCTGCCGTCAGTTATCAAAACAAAGTTGCTGTTTTATAGAAAAGTGCATACCTACGCCGTCAAAATGTATGGAAAAGCAGATTTTTTTTGTAGAACTGACAAAAAATCTACGCTAGGGGGGGTCTAGAATGATATGCTGAATTCATGGTTACAGTTTGCGCACTGGTTAAAAGTTTACCCTGTATATTATTATTACATTTCATATTTTTAATAATTAAGCTAAAGTGTTTGTTGGTTTGAACGCGCCAATCTTTGGAATTACTAGTCGGAAAAAAAAAATGTGTATTTGTTGGTCCAACTTCCGAGAAAGGTTATATGCTCACCATCTTTTTTTTTTTTTTTTGGGTGGGAAATCATCAAATAACTTCTCCCGCTCTGGGTGGAGCAGGAGGTCGTGTCAGACTTTTACTGACTAAAACCCACCCGTGTTCCCTCAGTAGCCCGTATGCCAGGGGCTGCGGTATCTCTTTCGAACGTACCCCCACCCCCATCGCTTTGTGCTGACATCTCTTTGAGGCGCGCGTGGAACACAACGCGCCGTCTACTTGGGTTTGGTCCTTACCGGACAGCGAGCTACCCATTACTCGCCGTCCGCAAACTCATGCCTACGGTGGCCGGAAATCGGCCTGGGATTCTTACAAGCCGAACAAAAAAAATCTGAAAGAACGCAAAGCAAAAACGAAATAACAGAAAAAAGAAAGAGTGCGGGTTTACGATGGGAAGGGCATGGACGAAGCCGAAGGCAGACGCTTGTATTAATATAAAGTACAGGTTTTCTCACGATGTTTTCCTTCACTAACATCAGTGATGTCAAAAATAAACTAAGAAAGTACACATGAATTGAAAAAGTCAGATTGGAAGGTACTCACGGCTACACATCAAGCTATAACATTCCAGTATAAGCTGATCTCGTATTGTATAGGATTCCCGTGCAGTGCGAGATCAGCGTAAACTGGAAATGTATAGCTTGATGTGTAGCCGTGTGTACAGTCACGAGCACTAATATGTATACATACGCTTACCAACTTTTAAAACTGATTTTCTCCTCTTGTACTGATTGTAATTTTATGTTATTATGAAAATAATCTTTTGGAACCCACACTATAATGAAATACCTAGGTTATCTCAAGGTTGCAATCGATTTAGGAAAAAATCGCTTTTGAATTTGGCAATGTCGTGTATACATATTAATGCTCGTAACTGTACCTACCTAATCGAATTTGAAAAACTGTAGTAATTTGCATTATAACTTATTTTATATTATTTCTTACGATAAAATGCAAAGACCAAGAAACCTCCGATCGAAATAAGAAGGGCAACACGAAACAAAATGGCGAACGTGAACAGAATAGGAAGTACAACTTATTAGTGTGAGGAATTGAAGCCGGGGTAAGATTACAAAAGAGGTGATTAATAACGGTATACGGAAAATATAACAAAACAAAAGAAACCTGGCTTTGGGCAATCAACGGAGTAGAGGAAAACGATGTGGTTCTGGAAGGCTTGATCTAGTCTAGAGGGTCAAATTAAATAAGCTGGAAATACTTTGCCCACGTTTTAGATAACGATATCGAAAACGAATGCTAAAAAAAAAAAATTACAGCCTTCGAACTTTATTCAAGTTTAGGGCCAACCTGAAATCACGAAAAAAAAATCAGCTGTTCCCTACATTTATGTTTGCATAACTCGTCAAAATGTAGGGGACAGATGATTTTTTTTTTTTCGCGATTTCAGGTTTGGTCCCATAGTAAAAGTTGTCCATAATGATGAGTACAATCATGTGTTTAAATGCCGGTCACTAATTACCAGTCACCCTATATAAATGAAGTTGATCCACGAAACATTACAAAAACAGCTGAGCGATCTAAACGTGCTCGTTGACTGGGTTCGCTGATAGATTACGGGCATTGCCCATCGAATGATGAAAGAAGAGAAAATTTGAATATCCTTTTAAAATGATCTTTACTTAGTATAAAATAAAACAAACGGGTCATTCTCAGGAGACTCATTATTTGGTTGACTTCGGTGTCATTTTTGTTTTCTAATTTAGGCATGAAATATCAAATCTAGAGTTAACACTCTACTACCAACATGCTTTAAATTAACTCTAGATTTGATATTTCATGTTAACAAGGCCTAAATTAAAAAAAATTGACACCGAAGTCAACCAAATAATGAGTCTCCTGAGAATGACCCAAAGTCGCTTTCTCCTGTCTATACGCTTAGATCTTTTGAACTACGCAACGGATTTTAATGCGTTTTCGTCAATAGACAGATTGATTCAAGAGGTAGGTTCATAATATATATAATACACCGACCTTCACGCGGACAAAGCCGCTAGCAAAACCTAGTCTATATTTATAAAAATTTCGTGTCACGATGTATGTTCGTGATAAACTCCGAAACTACGGAACGGATTTTGATAAAATGTTGTAACCATTTATAATAAGGTCCAACTTAAAAGATAGAATAGTTTGTATGTTAATTATTGATCTCAATATTTATTATTGCAAATTAAATGTTTACTAAACGACATTAGTGTGTATTTATCGGTTAGTTCTATAAATTCCTAATAGATGGCGGTTTAGCATCTAAGTTGCACAGGTATCCGGCAGATGGCGTCATATTTATATTATTATACGACATTTGTGTGAATTTATCGGTTAGTTCTGTAAATTCGTAGTGTAGTGTAGGGTAGTGTAGGGTAGCGTAGGTAGGGTAGGGAAGGTAGGGTTGGTAGGGTAGGTAGGTAGGTAGGGTAGTTAGTGCAGGTAAGGTAGGTCGGGTAGGTAGGGTAGGGATTTTGTATGAATGACTTTTGGACGGACAGGACGACGTCTGTCGGGTCAGCTAGCTGATTATAAATTTTCTTTAAAATTGACCAATCACAAACCAAAACCGGTAGCCTCTCATGAAACCAATGGAAAAATGGCCTCTGTCTATTAAAAGCGGATAGAAAAGTCAACACAAAGAAAAATAATAATAAAAACCCTCCAATTGAAATAAAAGGTCGGAGGTCAATATTACGTAACAACGCTTCGTGATACGAATTGCAAATACTTTTATTAATCTCCCGATAATGGACATTTCTTTGGAATAAACCTACTATAGGGATTCTGTCTTTACACCTACCCTCTTTTAAGGAGCTGCTGTAAGCAAATTATGCTACTTTCCTAGTTTTTACCTGCGGTTTTCCACGCGTGGAGGTCGGAAATTATCCCACATGAACAAACTACCGAGATAAAAAGTATCTTATGAGCTAATTCGGCATAAAAATTATCTGTGTGTCAAATTTTATTCCAATCCGATCAGCAGGTTTAGACAAAACACATATCTGTTAACGTAACTTGACGGCACGGTTGGCGCAGTGGTTAAGCGATTGACTGCTGCGCTGCGTGTCGCGGGTTCGATTCCCGCACGGAACAAATATTTGTATGACCTACAAGTAGTTGTTCTGGGTCTAGCCGTTTGTGTATGTGAGTTTAAATGTTTGTAAACGCACCCACAATACAGGAGAAATTCCTAGTGTGGGGCAACGTTCTTTTTAAAAAAAAAAAAAAGTTCACGCCAAACGCTACGCCAAAATGTATAGGATAGAAAGGTCACGTCGTGTCCTTTCCGCAGATAATGTCATTCCCATACATTTTGGCGTAGCGTTTGGCGTGAACGCTAAAAGAAATGTGTTTTGTCTCTAGGCCCTGTCGTTTTTGCGTGATTGACTAACAAATCTCAAAACATGCAAACGTACAAACTTTCACATTTACAATATTAGTAGAATACCGATTGTGCAATAAAGTGTGCAAAATTTAAAGTCATTGTGCACATGTTTACGCAATTACGGCGAAGGTAAAAAGGTAATGTTTTCTTTCGTTATGTGCAATCATGTGCAAAATTGAAGTTGTGCTCACGTTTTACCCGATTAGGTTTTTTTTTTTTTTTTGGGTATGGGAAATCATCAAATAACTTCTCCCGCTCTGGGCGGAGCGAGAGGGCGTGTCAGACTTTTACTGAATAAAACTCACCTGTGTTCCTTCAGTTGCCTGTGTGCCATGGGCGGTATCTCTTTCGAACTACTCGCACCCCTGGTAGACATCGACCCTTGCGGACTCCACCAGTTGGTGATGACATCTCCTTGCGCGTGGAACACAACGCGCCGTCGACCCGGGCTTGGTCCTAACCGGACAGAGAGCTACTCATTACTCGCCGTCCGCAAGCTCGCGCCTACGGTGGCCGGGAATCAGCCTGGGATTCCCGACGCCCAGGGCGTCTCCTGCGGCGACTAAGGCCTTGAGGGCGCATGTATTGCCTCTCCCGCACGTGCGCCGCCTCCCTGTTCGCGAGCATCACTGCTTCGCAGAAGGAGGTGACGGCTTCCCATGCACTCTCGCCCCGTACCATGGCCTGGACCAGAGCCGCACGCGAGAGGTCGCCCCCACCGATCGCCTCCACGAGGACACGGCGGTGCTCCGCCCAAGCATTCGCACGCTCCATGTTGCCTCCAGATCCTGCTGGAGCTCTTTCCGCTGTGCCCCGATTTCTCGGCATACCCGATTACGGTGAAGTTAGAAAGGCTTTATCTCGTGAATTCCAAGAAACAGAACTATAGAAGAAGCTTCTCCGAATGTAAAGACTAGGAAGTGGTAATAATGAGACATTTCAGGTGCTTGTCGACAGACCAAACTGGATTAATTATGATAAATAAATAAGTCATGTTTTTTACAAAACATTATTACAATCTTATAATTTTACTTTTAATGTTTTAAGCTGCTAGATTACGTAACATGTTGCCCTAAATATAATACTAGTTTGGTTATAACGAGCCGTCCAAATGTGGTTAATTACGTCATAAAACTTAATTTGAACTATCCAATGAACAAAAGCAAGCCATAATTCTACACCACTCATTAATTTAAACCCGTTACAAAATTCGGAAACAAAACAAAACTAAACGGCCCGATTAATATCGAGTTATCTCGACAAATGTGCGACAATCGGAATGATCGAATGACCCATTTAAATCGACTAAATACCGATCCGATACCATCCATAGTATAGAGTTTAATACCGATTGTTTGTTTATCGTACGCAGGAATCGATATTCTAGTCCACTCGACGATGAATAATGGGTTTCGCGTTCAGTTGATAGTCTAAAATCGGGATTTAATCGAATTATTAGATTAGCGAACTGATTTCATTGTAAATGGAATGTACGCGTATGGGCTGTGATTTTGTGACTCTGTTTAATTTTAGTGGGCGAATTTTCCGCGTACCGGAAGACGTAAAGTTGGAAGGCCTCTCACAAGGTGGACCGATAACCTTGCGAGGGCCGCAGGAGTCCACTGGATGCGGGAAGCACAGAACCGGTTAAAGTGGCGGAGCTTGGGGGAGGCCTATGTCCAACAGTGGACGTCTTTTGACTGAAATGATGATGAGGCAATTTTTTGCGTTTTATTCCAGGTTTAAGTGTTCTTTGTGATTCATTGGGTAATCAGTATAACAACTCACATAGGTTATGTGCACTTTATTGGAAATAGGTACCTATTTGGTAGTAAAGTCTCCTGGATAACTCGGTCCGTGTTTGAATGATCATTTAAACATACCGAGACCTGGGCACGCCACGATTGCGGCGGTAAGTCCCCTCTTTGAGGAGTGGTTTGAGAGGCGGCATGGCGTCCTCACCTTCCGCCTGACGCAGGTCCTCACCGGACACGGTTGTTTCGGGAGGTTCCTGTTTCGGATAGGGCGGGAGGAAACGCCCGGGTGTTTCCACTGCGAAGATTGCCCTGAGGACACGGTGGAGCACACGGTGGCGGTCTGCCCGGCTTGGGCGGAGCACCGCCGTGTCCTCGTGGAGGCGATCGGCGGCGGCAATCTCTCGCGTCCGGCCCTGGTCCAGGCCATGGTACGGAGCGAGAGGGCATGGGGAGCCGTCACCTCCTTCAGCGAAGCAGTGATGCTCGCGAAGAGGGAGGCGGCGCACGTGAGGGAGAGGCAGCATATGCGCCCTCGCGACCCTAGCCGCCGCAGGATACGAAGACGCCCTGGGCGTCGGGAATCCCAGGCCGATTTCTGGCCACCGTAGGCATGAGGTTGCGGACGGCGAGTAATGGGTAGCTCGCTGTCCGGTAAGGACCAAGCCCAAGTCGATGGCGCGTTGTGTTCCACGCGCGCCTCAAAGAGATGTCAGCACAAAAAATGATGGGGCCCGCAAGCGCCGATGCCTGCCAGGGGTGCAGGTTTAGACAGGTAAACACAAATTTTAAAACCAATCTTTCACCACCAAGAATCTCCATACAAAGTCGTGTCTTAAAAACTGGTGTAACTTATTTACGTCCACGACAGACGTCGGTTTTTTTTGTTCATCTCGAAACCGATAGTTAACATCCGTGCTCGGTGGATAATCGCCGGATGTTCGGCCGAAAATCGGGTCGTTAGTGCGCGCTGAGACTTAAGCAAGTGATTGCGGAGTGTGGAGACGGATTTTGGTCTATTTAGTGTATTCGTTATTTCCATGAGGGCCTTGTGGCTCAGTAATTACAGTCACACGGGTCGATCGATCAGGTTAAGCTACGCTTGCCACGCTTGGTCCGTGGATGGGTGACCATCTTTACATACCAAGTCCCCTCCGTGTCTCGGAAAGCACGTTAAGCCGTTGGTCCCGGCTGTCATTCGTGGATATTTGACAGTTGTTAGAAGCCCAATAGTCGACAACCAGTCTTACCAAGAGATGTCGTGTTACTCAGTAAATGGGTTTTGAACTTAGCAATTGAAGGTATAAGAATTTGTGTGGTACAGCTCGATTCAAACTTTATGGCGGCTCGGAACACGAGGCGAGTCGCTGCGCAGTAACAAATTCATGGGTCAGCGGGGTTGAGGGGTGGGGTACTGCGCAGCGTGTAGCTCACTTCAGAGCCGCCATTAAGTTTGACGCGATTATACAATTAAATAACTTTAATTTAGAAAGTTGGTGGCAAAAAAACGAAAATACTAAACCAAAGACACCGAATTCCGAAAAAAAAAATATTTAATCAATACAGTGTAAAAACAACTTTTGTTTTTACATTGTATTGATTTAATATTTTATTATTGGTACCAAAGTAAGCAGTTCTACAAAGAACCGTCTCCACACAATCCAACCATAATTTACTCATATGTATGTACACATAGCGCTACCATACGCATCTCAAAAACAGTAGAGCAGCAAAAAATGTGACTCTACAATTTGAAATGAAAGGTCCGGTGTTTGATACACGCTCGGTAGTTACCAACGAATTATTGCTCTACCAAATTTGTAGAGCGTGATCTAGCTACGAATGGTAGAGTAGAGTCCATATTTGTTTTCTTCTACTCTCAGTAATGTAGAGGTCAATTATGAATTGTTTTGTATGTATTCGGTAGTTTAATTGTGTTGTCCTTAGTTAAGTATGGTTAATTTTTTCTTTTGAATTTTTTCCCACGAGTGGGTTTATAATGTTGGGCTATAAAATGTCTTGTGCTGAACGTAAGCATATCATAAACCACTATAAACCATGGGCATGGGAAAACAATGTGATAATCACCTTTCTTCGTTCAAAAACGTACAATGTAACTGTTGAATCACAAAAACACTAAATACTACTCTTAAGGTGAATCTAGTCCACATTTTTTCCATACAAACTTTGGGAGGGTTTTACTCCACTGTTCGACAATGTCACATAAAAAAATCAACATGGTATGCTTTTGTCTCATTATTAATATTGTCTGTACAGAAACAGAATACTAAAATAAAAAGCCATTAAAAAGTTATTATAGCCAACAAACATTCGTTTTTCTTGCTAATTTAACCTAATTTTGGGCGTGTTTAAGGGAAAAAAAAAGTTTAAAATCTCCAAACCAAGTCAATACCGACAAAGCTCCTCTATCGAAAAGTTCAATAAACTTTATTATTCATTGTTTTTTGCATAAAACCCGATCTTCCGAAGGACTTTTCTTAATTCGTAACACGCCTTTTTACTATAAATTATTCTGCATCTGACTCAATAACGTTGTGCGTGTAGACTAGCGTCTAACTGCTCATCACTGATACTAACTCTGTCGGACATGATGCTTGGTGAGACAGCGTACTTTTCAGCCAGGCCCATCAGTGAATTCGAACTAGTTTCCCCTTAAAGGTTCGACACGACTTTAGTAGAACGATTTCAATGAAAACCGCTTTGCACATTTGCGTCTCGCCTGTCTATAGGAGCTTTAGACCCTATCTAAGGCCACTGAGGCTATTGATGTGGTCAGGCTTTGGTGAATAAGTACCTGAAAAAGGAAACAAAACAATGTTAGGACGTACAGACGCCAGCAGGTCAAGCTATCCCAAACTGTCAAATTTTCCCAATTGAACATGAACCTTATTCCTTTGTGATAAAGTTGAAAAACTATCAAAGAAATTTGACAGATTGGGGTAGCTTGATGTGCTGGCCTCTGTACCTAAGGTCGAAGAATTTATATTCGACAATACATCTAAAACTCCTACTATACTACTTCCTATTAATATTATAAATATAAAAGTTTAGGAGAATGGATGAACGGATATTTGTTACTCTATCACACAAAAACTACTGAACGGATTTGGATGAAATTTGACACACAGGATGTTTTTAAGCTGGATTAACACATAGAAAGAAAGAAAAGAAAGGAAATTGTGTATATTGGCATTATATCGGTAGTAAAAACCTTAAATTATTTATTTCAAAAGAAAAGAAAAAAAAAACAATGACCTCAACAATGATAATAATGCCAAAAGGCCTCAGCTCAGCATATTGTCAGATGGCAACACAGTATGCACCACCTGACGCTGATTTTCAGCTGCAACCCACGAGTACCATACGCTAGAATAATAAAATAAAGACATAGTGAAGTGTGTGTCCGTAATAAATTAATTAATAATATAATAAGAAAGTAAAATAAACAAAATAAAATGTTGTGGCATACATGTGCGTGAATGTGTTTTTTGTGACTACTGACGAATAAGAAATTAACGCAAATTCTCATTGAAATAGATAAAAAATAATGATAACATTGATAAAATGAGCAAAATTGATAAAAAATGATATAGGGTAAATTATACTTTTCATCCGGGTGGTACGTTCCCGCGGGAACGAATAATATAATTAATAATTTCCGACCTCCGACCACGCGGGTGAAGCCGCGGGCATCATGTTTGTTTGTTACGCTTTCATGCAAAAATGGCTTAACGGATGAGGATGAAATTTAGCACATGGGTAGACTATATACAACGTGTTGTTTTGCATCCTCGTCAAATTCAAGGAGGTAACTATGCCAATGATTCTCGACACGAATCAACAATAAAATAAATAGTTTTTTTTTTCATATTTTAGGAAATCGGCATTTGGTTTTTTTTTTTTTTTTTCAACACGTTGTTTAACTTGCATTAGTACTTTTATCTCGATATTGTTAAGGGATCCAGAATTATGCGGGTGAAATCCAGGGTGCAGCAAGTTTTGTACATTCTGGTTTATCATACAAAGTATGCGACGCAAGAGGCAATAAAACCCGAACCAACTTTATAATGTTGGCGACTCATTATGAAAGACGTAAACGTCATCTGATTAAGCTCACTAGCTGCCCCTGTCAATCCTAACAGAAAGCCAGGGGCAATTCTATTCTTTTCCATGGGAATTAAACAAGATATACGAAAAAATTATCATTCTGCAAACAATAGCATGCAGCTTCTCAAAACTAACAAAATTTGTGTCGACCGCGATGTTTTGGTACAACAGCCGCCATTACGCTTTAAATGGATCGCTTCTATTAGTTTTAATTTCAATGGAAAATCCTTTTTTGGGTTTGTGTGCACCTATATTGATTTCAGTATAAAGCATAAAAGCCGGTGTATTGGCTTTACCAACGTAATTAATTATAATGCATGATCTGATGTTATACTTTCAGTACCTTTAAATAATGGTTCATTAAAATCTATACTAATATTATAAAGCTGAAGAGTTTGTTGGTTTGTTTGTTTGAACGCGCTAATCTCAGGAACTACTGGTTCGATTTGAAAAATTATTTCAATGTTAGATAGCTCATTTATCACGCGAAGACCAATAGGAGCCGAGCAACAAGAGAAAGAAAGTCACGAATACGAAGTACTTGTACGGCCAGGCGATTCGATGCGACGGGATGGTTCGGGGAGCAAGAAATTTGACGCAGACGAAGTTGCGGGCAGAAGCTAGTTTTTTTTATAAAAGAGTACCCGTGGAGTTTCCTGCCGGCTCTTCTCCATACAAAATGAAGAATTGGAAACGTGCACCTAACTTCTGACGTTTCATAAGTGCCCATGTAGGTGTATATGAAACAACATTTAGATTTTAAATTTGAATTAAAACGAGATGACAGAACATAGTTATTTAATCAGTTATTGTGTCGTTGTTGATGTTATTATAAATGTAAATAGTAATAATAATGTTATATTTTATATTTTGAAATGTTTTTTTTTATGATTTTGTAAAAATATTTAAAAATATACTTAATAAGTTTAAAAGAAAATAAATGATTAATAATAATGTTACGGACAGAGAATTTTAAGAATACGTCACCAATAAACTGAATCATCAATATTGTATTGATGGAATTCACTGCTACCATACTATCTAAAACATATGAAATCAAAGATGCGATATTTTTTCATGTTTTAAGCTTTTATAGAATTTATTATTAGAAAGTTTAGCAGCAATAAGTGGTTTGGAACCAATAGATGAACCAATTAGTAATATTCTTCACTATAACGCGGAGGTGTGATTAGCCGATGATGATGTTAACGATGAAAAAATTGCAGATTGTAATCTGGATGCTCAAACTTAAAGTCAAAGCATTCATTTCAATTGAATTACAGACACTTTTGAAAATTATCAACGAGTCGGTCAATCAGAAAGATGAGGGTACTGCGATGCGATTGGTAAGAGACCGATACATATATAGCAGTGGGATAGCGATGAATATTAATCACGAACTATGACCTTGCCTACTTATAAAATATGTAGAAAAAACGAATCATTAGTGTTATCAAATTAACTTTTATGTTGATTTAATTAAAACTCTTATCAATATCGTTAATTTGTTTCAAAGCAGTTCAGCTAATATTTGTGTCTATATCACACGTGTTTGTGAAAACTACCAACCATATTATTATGATTTTGTTGTTAAAAAGTTCAGTAGAGTTAAAATCGGTAATAGAAGTATAACAAACTGCTTAAACAATTCCCGGAACGGTATTAAATGATCAAGTATTCATGCTACAAAGTTTGTTCCGCTACGAAAGAAGATACATCTACATGAAATAGTTGGTGGACAAAAAGAAGGACAAAGAACATCTCGAAGCTTCAGTGACGAATCGAAGAACAAAATGGATGCCGTAGAAAATCTGACCAGATCGGACCTGTACAACTACAGTGGAATGAACATCACACTACCAGAAGACGTTGTCTTCATATTCCCTTGGAGTCTTGCAATTGTGACTATTCTCTTGGCTGCCTTGGTCGTGTATATTGCTATATGTTCAAAACTTCCCGAAGAATTGTACAGATGTCTCGCTTTAGAGCATTTAGCGTCTAACTGGTTACAGGTCACGTGCCTGACTTTGTACAACTTAAAACTAGATATAGATTTCTTGAACTATGTTCTAGATGAAGCATACTCAACTTTAGATCTAGTAATAACATTTGGAACCGCATGTTTAGCTTGGGTAGTATTTTTAAGAGTGTTCTTGTTCAGAAATGGTGAAGAATTGTATACTTTAAAACAGTTAACGATATTTTCAACGTTGTCTATAGCAGTCATTGAAGTATATGAATTTTTGATGACTATTGTTGTAATTTCAGATTCATTGCTTCCAGCTTTAAGACTGACATCGATTTTGTTGATCATGTTTGTACCCGTTGTTGTCTTTATTATATTATTAAAATCTTTATTAACTCCTTCTTCAGAAGTGCCAAAGTTTCAAGCGGTCTTTTTTATGGGTTATCTATTAATGTTTATAACAAGTGATGTACTGCTATTAAGGTTTAATTTACATTGTGCATCCAGTTATATGTTACTCTGGAGTATATTTTTGTTTCTCAGGTTAGTGGTTGAAATTATTTTATACATCGTTTTTGACCGTTACCTCTCACATTTCTTTTTAAACTGATTTTGTTAATTTTTTAGTAAATAAGTTATGTTATTGGTCTAATTTTGTGTTTTTATTTGATTCTCTACAAACCAATTGCTTTAGCTACGTCAATGACAATTGCAATGGCAGTGATAATAACTATTACTGTCGATACATTCTAAAGTGTGAAATTATTCAATTCACTTTTTCTTGTCTTCAAGTCTTCGCAAAAAATCAGTCTCCCTAGTTTTTCTCAACTATGTTGGGGTCGTCTTCCAATCTAACTAGATGCAGCTGAATACCAGTATTTAACATGAAGTGACCACCACAACCCAGTAACTAAGTAATACGGTACCTCTTGATAAGACTGGTTCAGACTTTCGGGATTCTGACGACCCGTAACTACTGTCAAAGTTCCACGAATAACAGCCAGTACCAACGGTTTAATGTACTTTCCGAGGCATGGAGTAGTCCCGGTACCTATATAAAGATGGATCAACGGACCAACCCTTGCAAAAATAGTATTATCTAATGGAACGACCCGTGCAGCTGTCATTACTTACCCACGAGACCACCCCGCTTTCTCCGAGTTTTCCAAATACTAGTCCAAAAAATCTAATGATTTAAGCAAACAAATCAGCATCTCTATAGAAATAAACATACTCTTCGCACTTCAACACACAAAAGATTCTTTGCCAACACTCAACCAACACAGTGTCGTAAACGAAATACCGCAAGACACATATATCACAAAACAAAGGTTGAAATGTTAACAGTTTACGTACAACACAGTAAGAATGTCGGGGTTGTAATTCTTCAGGGCACATTAACGATGCCGCTAAAAGTTGTGCCACAAACGCAAACTCTATGGTGAAACTTCCAAGTTCCCGAGTGTCGGGGCTAACGATTTATCGATCTTGTTTAAAATGTTGAAATCGTAGGTTTTCAAGAGACTGTGGGGTCGCTTTTAGAGGATTTTATCTTTAAATCCGTTAAGTTTTGTCGTTATCATCTGGGTATGCTTAGACATCTATTAAAGTGCACTGATATACCTGATTATTAGCCTTTTCTATCGAATTAAATTTTCAATCTGTTTCGACTGCTTGACATAGTGCTGTGCATAAGTGGGTTAGTTGACACCGCGCTTTCTGATATAGCTGGTACAGTGGTTCATAATCAGCTTAAAATGTTCAGCCTCTCTTAGAGAGGGAGTGGGCTGTAATCTACCTCGCGGGCCCAGAGCGGGTTGGTAGATGTCACATGTCTGAGCATGGGGCGCATCCGCACATTTTCTCCGGACATCAAGCATGGCTCTCTGCTTTTCGGCTGCGGTAAACTGCTCCGCATTAATGGGTGGAAAGAAGCTGGCCGATTTGTATGGTAACACTTGCGCAATACACCCCATCTTTTAATATGAATCTCCGTGAACATAAACACCAAGTTAGAATGAATGGTGGAACACTTTCTCAACCCATCAAGCCCCGAGGTAGCTTCACCTGATCGATCAACCCATCATTATTCCTTACTAGCTTTTCCCCGCGGCTCCGCCCGCGTGTATGTCGGTTATCGTATAAAAAAGTAGCCTATGTCTTTCTCCATATCCCACACTATATCTTTGCCAACTTTCATGACGATCGGTTCAGCGGTTTAGGCGTGAAAGCGTAACATATAGACAGACAGAGATACTTTTGCGTTTATAATATTAAAGTAGGGATAGCCACGGGTCCCTCCTGAGCTTACCAAGAGATACAACAAAATTAACAATTGTCTATCAACCCAACAGTCAGAAATAATGAAATTGTGAACTGCCGAGCTCAATATTAATCTGCTAGAATGAATATGGCGTAATAATTCGGTCGTTCATTGTAAGTGCTATTCCTGTCGCCAAATTGTGCAATTGTGCTTTGCATTGCCGTTGATGGTAATTTGATTATTAATTTATTTGTTATATAGTGACGTTTAAATTGGATTACTTTTGGCTTGTTCTATCATTAGGGTTGGCTTTTGATGATTTTTGGTTTATTATGTTAATGTTTTGATTGCTTCGAAGTTTTAAGGCCTTACCTCTCATACACGAAGTTGTGGGTTCAAATCCTACTAATGTGAGTACTTCAATGATAAATGGTTTTATTTCTGTAAGTAGGTTTGTACATACACTTTTACACGTCAATCATACAGGGTAAGTTTTTATTCAGTGAGCAATACGCCGGTTATAAAAATAAAAATCAGCTATTTCATAGAAAAGTACAAAACCTACGCGGTCAAAATGTGTGGAACAGCTGTTTTTTTTTTTTTGTTCAACCTGCGAAAAATTTCTGCGCTAGGGAGGGGGTCTAGAATGATATGCTGAATTCATGGTTACAATTTGCGCACTGGATAAAAACTTTTCCTGTATTTTAAAACCTGATGAGTCGGTGTTTCCTATCCGACTACTCTGAGAAGACGGACCGAAACAAACTCAGAAGTCACAGTCTCTTTTAAAGTTCAGACATAATTTTGGTCAGATCAAGTGAACACTATGTGGATTGGTGTCTGAAATGGTCTTTTGAGGAAAGAACCATACAGATAAAATGGGCCTGTTCTGTCAGTGCGAATTTATTAGGCGTTGGTCCCGGGTGTCATTAGTACTTACATCGTTGAAAGTCGTAACGGGTGACAACCTGTCTTACCAAGAGGTATCGTATTACCCAGTAACTGGGTTGTGGAGGTCAAATAGCCAGTGGCGCCATGTAAAATAATGGTACTCAGCTGCATCCGGTTAGACTGGTAACCGACCCCAACATAGTTGGGAAATAGCTAGGCCGATAATGATAATGATGGCCAAGACCGGAAACATTTAGGCACCTACTACATAAGCGTGTGTAGCATACTGTTGCAAGTCAAATCGAGACCCAATTTCTATGGTATTTTTATGGCGATCATCTGTCACTTTCACTGCTGCATACAACCGTATCTTGTCTATAATATGAAAATAAGGTATTTTACTCTTTATGAGAAAAAATCTAAAATATATTATTGAGATAGCTTAGGTAAAATGCAGTCGGAAAATGTTAGTTTTAGTAGATGAAAAAAAAAAACAATTCAAAGAGTTCAATTTTTTTTAAATCTGTTTTTAAACACCGTGAGATAGTAGCCACCATTTTATTACGTCATAGCGCGTGTCAATTGAACAATTTTGTACTTTTATAATTTTCGATACCAAAGTAATTTTTATTTAAATAAAATTTTGCATTCAGGTACAGCAAACCAACGATAACTATAATAATAATTCATTTTTTTTTTTAATTATAAACAATCATCATATAAAATATAAGTGCATTTGTCTGAACAGAAAACTGACGTCATACCTACAGAGTAATATGGCGTCCACTGTGTTTTCGTGAAATTACGCACGAATATTGAAAATGTAAAATTTAAATGCATTTTTACAGCACTAATCGATTAAATAAAAATGTTTTTTTTTTGTGGTTTAGTAGCACTTTAGAATCCAATTAGGACACTTTTCAAAAATGGGTGTTATGCCCTATTATTAGGGTTACTGGTATGACCAGTGACCCTCCAAAATAGGCACTCATAGCCGGCGGAGCACGCAAATTCTGGAGTGGAGGCCGTGTATCGGCAAACGTAGTGTGGGGCGCCCTCCGCTGGATGAACCAAAGATCTGAAATGGTGGCTGGAACAGACTGGATGCGGAACGCAGTCAGACTGAAGACAGGGTATTGTGGCGTACCCTGAGAGCGGCCTAAGTCCAGCAGTGGACTGCAATGGGCTGATTTCATTGAACCGGGCATGTCATTTCTTTAAAGTCACGGAAACCACACAGACTTGCTAGAAAATGGGCAGCAGCGTGGCGATTATGGCAAACTACCTCCTTTTATGGGAGGCCTATGTCCAGCAGTGGACGTCTTTCTGCTGAAATGATGACTGACGTATGTATTTTGGATTCAATTGTCAATTACATTGACAATCGAGTAATCAATCATGTTCTTTTGTTTAAAAGCTTGTTCCTTTTTAAGCTGCACCTAAGCATATTAAAAAAAAAAGCAAAACCTAGTATAAAATATCCGAATTAGGTATTTTAATTTGCTGTGTCAAACATACCACTTAAAAATCTCACCGCTTCAAATAAGGTAAAATAAGCGCCAAACCAATTATTAATAATCGTTTTACCACAAACCAAAAATACCCGGACTGTCAGCCCACGCAACAATTCAACCTAAATACTTCATTAGTCACAAATTAATTCAATAAAATAGAGTTTTATGATGGCTCCAATAATCTTGTTTTATTATATTGGGTTGATTAAGGATATAACATTACACATGTTTACCCCAAAAGGATACAAATAAGTGATACAGCACTGGCTACCCGTTGTGGGGTAAGTGTCGGTAAATACTATGATTATAAGTAGGTACTCACATATCCAACTCAGTTGGGCAGCGTTCGGGAAGCTTCGCAATATCTTCTCGTCCCACATACCGCAGTGTCTCAAGATGAAAGTCTTTGACCAGTGCGTTTTGCCAGTGATGACATCTGAAACCATATAGACTTAAAATAACATCTAATAAATATAATACGTAAATGCCTATTTATTGCTATTTTTAGATAATTTAGGTACATACCTGAGTGACCTACGGAAAAATTTTGCCCATCAAAAAAGCCATCATTTTTTGCATTTTCTGAGATAGGAAATTTACAATGGTAATGTATATTTTTTTTACACCATCAGAAAGCAGAGATTTTAACAAAGCCCACCATTTAAAAACAGGAGATATTTTGACGGGAGAATTTTCGATTGACCATTACGGTGCTTTTTCGATATTATGTCAAAATAAGGTGAAAAAATAAATGTTTAAATTAAAAAAATACAGTGTGTTTGGGGCATAAATAGGTAAGGTTTCACAAAATTTCGTGAAAAATAAAAAACCAAAAACTTGGTTATTTTAATTTTTCACATAAATGTTGAGGTTATGTGAAAAAAGTTTGAATGCAAAAATTTTAGATCTTTTTATTACCTACAACTATGTCATAAAACTTTTTTCCATAAGACTTGTTGTTTAGCCGGAAATCGAGATAAACCGTTTTTTACCCTTAAAAACGCACTCCCATCCACTTCCCGACCTCAGATCGCCCGTAAATTATTTTTCCTTTCATTTTTGTTATATTCTTTTCCATTTCCAATAGTTTTCATCCTATTTTATTATTATTATATAATACTAGCTTTTGCCAGCGGCTTCACCCGCGCGGACCTTTCTTCCTCTATTTAACCCCCGTAGGACTTTAATTTCGTAAAATCCTTCCTTATTCCTTGTCTACATTATAAAGGGAACCGCTGTGTAAAATTTCAGCTTTCTAGGTCCAAGAGTTTGGGCTGGGCGTTGATGAGTCAGTCAGTCAGTCAGTCAGGACTTCTCTTTTTATTTAGATAGATTATTTTTTCAGTTTCAAAAATTATCTACCCTGGTCTATACCGTTTTTGTTGGTTTTCTCAGGTTTTCGAGTAACACAGGCATAATGATATAAATAACATAATGTTTTTTTACTAGTTTTTAATAATTAAGAACCAGTAGATAATTGACGTGTTCTGCTGACCTTACAATCGTACAAATAGCGTTGTGTATATGACGGTTTGACTGGTAACAAAGATTTGGCCTTATTTGGCGACACCTACGCAAATTCTACTAGATTTTTTGTTATTTATACGTTAATGTTAGTGTGGATGTGACTTGTTAGTTGTTCGACTTGTTTTTTTAAAGCTTTTGGATAGATATTAGATTATATCTTTCAAAGTCTATATAAAAAAGGATGAACATGCGCAATCTATAGTTATCACTTGTGAAGAGCAGGTACATCAACTCTTAGTGAAAACATGACTTAAAACGTATAATACTTTGTGTGCACCCTGTTTACCTAACTTGCTGAAAATACCCTTGTTAGTTCCTACCGCAAACCTGTTATTTTATAGATTTTGTGTAAGACTTTTTGCATGTTTTCTGTGTACTTATATCACATTAATTTTGAACTTAATTTACGCTGCTAATCATCCCAACACTCACACGCATCCTCATTTGTATAACACACACACTCGCACCTTTATACATGCTACACACCATAACAATACATTCGCTTACATTAACCTAAAACCTACCATAATGTGCCTAGTCATCAAAGTAATACATAAACTACTGCAACTTACTCTAATTAACCTAAACACTTATCTTAAAGAAACGTATATTCTACTTACCTACAAATAATTTAAATGAATGACGCACTATTAACCGTAACCGATATAGATAATATCGAAATTGCCCGTACAGTCGAATGCGGGATCTCAGAACTTGGCAGACACGTACAAATTAATAAGAATGATCTCACTATTATTTCCCAAAACATAAGAAGTATTTATTGTAATTTTGATGATTTCGTGCTCAACTTATCAACTTTTCTAGAAACAGATATTATTATACTAACGGAATGTAGGTTAAGTGCTAGCAAACCTATTCCACAACTGAATAATTATGAGTCTTACTTCACTAAACGGCAGCTAAACCAAAACGATGGGGTAGTTGTGTATATAAAACAATCATTGAAACCAAAAGTTAAGGAAATTGAGCTATCACAAGCGTCTTGTCTTCAACTGGATATTCTTAATAATATAGTGTTATGTACTTACCGCTCCCCGTCAAACACAAACACGGATAGCTTCATAAACTCCCTTAGTGCGTGCCTAGATAATTTAAACTCTCACAAAAACATTATCCTAGCGGGAGACATAAATATAAATATTAAACCTAAAGAAATAGAATCGTCCCATGAGCATAACAATAGAAATAGTTATCTCAATATGTTGTCATTGTATGGAATACTACCTGGACATACGCTACCCACTAGAGAAAGAAACTGCTTAGATCATTTCATGTTAAAAATTAATAAAAAGAAGGTATCAGCATTTATTGCAATACTACACACCTCTATCACTGACCACTATACAACATTTCTGTCCCTGTCTAAACTAAAAAACACCAGATTTCAAAAAAAAACTGCAACTATAATTGACTTTGAATTAGCTATGAAAGACTTACAGGAAAATAATTTAGCCGAACTATTGTTTTGTAATGATCCAAATCTACTGACCAACCTTCTCATAAATAAACTCTCTAATACTTTAAAAAGCAATAGTACCACCCGCACCATATCAAACAGTAAGCAGATAATTAAACCGTGGATTACCAACGGCATACTACGGTGCATAAGAAACCGTAATAAATTACAAAAACGACATAAATCTGATCCATACAATGATATCACAAAGATAACCTACATTAGATACAGGAATTACTGTAACAATTTGATAAAAAAACTAAAACGTAAATATGAAAGGGACCTGCTAGCAAAATCTGTTACAAATAATAAGCTACTCTGGAAAAATATTAAAGAAATCACTTATTCCACCAAGTCAAATAATAATAACTCTGAACTATTAAATATCAAGTCTTCCCCTCTTGAATCAGTAAATTTTATCAACGATCACTTTGCCAACGTTGGTAAACAGTTGGCTCAGCAAATTCTGCCTAGTAATAATTACCCTATAGAGCAACATACCAAGCTACCTGCACAGTGTAATTCTTTTGTCCTCCTGGATACTGACCCCAATGAAGTTGATCGAATCTTGATGGGCCTTAAGTCTGATAGTGCCCCCGGCTGGGATAATGTCTCGACAAAATTTCTGAAACACGTACGAAAGGAAGTTGCTCCAGTAATTACTCACCTTGCAAACCTATGCTTCCAAAGCGGCACCTTCCCTGACCTACTGAAACATTCCATTATTACTCCCGTCCATAAGGGGGGAGACAGAGATGATGTCAACAACTACAGGCCAATATCTGTTTTACCATGCATTTCTAAAATACTGGAAAAATTAATTAATAATAGACTAACAACATATTTCTCTAAATTTAATTTACTATCTCTCGCCCAATTTGGCTTTAGACATGGCTTATCCACTGAAGATGCAGTTACAGCACTGAGTTCTTTAGTAACTGAACATCTTGATAAGGGAAATAAATGCCTGACTGTTTTCCTAGATCTTAAAAAAGCTTTTGACACCGTCTCTGTCCCTCTCCTTGTGAGCAAACTTGAAAAACTTGGAATAAGAGAAATCCCTCTGAAATTGCTCAAAGACTACCTCTCGTCTAGAAAGCAAAGGGTTAAGGTGGGTGAATTGACCAGTAGTAACGTTGAGGTCACCTACGGCGTTCCCCAAGGCAGCGTACTGGGCCCTACACTATTCCTGTTATATATAAACGATCTCTGCAACATGCATATCAACAATGCAAAAGTATTTTCATACGCCGATGATACCGCTGTCGTTTTCTCTGGGAACTCCTGGCAAGATGTGAAACTCAAAGCTGAGATGGGTATGGCACAAGTAGCCAATTGGCTAAACAATAACTTGCTCACTTTAAATACATCAAAAACCAATTACATTTGCTTCAGCATCAACAAAAGTAGTCAGCCAAGTGAGGATCTCAAGCTAAGAATACACACTTGTGGAGATACCAATAACAGATACTGTAACTGTTCATGTATCAAACAGGTAAATCAAACTAAATATCTAGGCGTGATCGTCGATCAGCGACTATCGTGGTATCCACATCTTGAACAGGTCTCAAATAGGGTTAGAAGATTAAGCTGGATCTTTAAAACACTTCGATATGTTGCTCCAAGAAATATCACCAGTAAACGAGACGCCCCCAGAAATATTTTAAATGACATCTACATAGCACTAGTGCAGTCTGTCTTATTGTATTGCATCCCTGTTTGGGGAGGTGCAGCGAAAACAAATTTTATAGCTGTGGAGCGATCTCAACGAGCTCTGATAAAGATAATGTACTTCAAAAATAAAAGATACCCTACTGATATCTTATATAAAATGAGTGATCTCCTTTCCGTAAGAAAATTGTACATTGTCCAAATAGTCTTAAAAAAGCATAAAACCCTGCCATATGATCCAAACTTATTACGGAAAAGGCGGACTGACATTGTTGCACGAATTCCAAAAACTAAAACTATGTTTGCTTGCAGGCAATTTAATAAACGGTCTGCTCAACTATACAACAAAATTAACAAACATATTTACTTATACACAAAAAAAAGTTATGAATGTAAGAAAATAATAACTAGTTGGATAAAGACACTTACATATGATGAAACAGAGGCACTTTTGGAACACATAAAGTAGCAGATACACTCACACATACACTCACACATATACTCACACATATACTCACACATACACTCACACATCCACTCTCACTTACACTGTAACATACAATCTCACAGACACTTTCATATACAGACACACTACGCACAGGTATTCACACTCGAATCACACTCTCACTAACATATTTGTTTTTATTTGATATTTTAAGTGCTTACGGATGTCTTGCAAATTTATTGATATTATGCTGTACTATGGAAGAGCGGAGTCTCCTAACACAGGCATTGTTTGCTTAAAAGGAGGCTCCAAACACGAAACCCTTTTTTGTAAACTGAAGCATAAATAAAATTATTATTATTATGACCTTTATTTCACTTATATACATATAACTTACATTTTTAAATATTTGTATAAAAATATAAAAACATTTAAAAATATAAAAAATAGTATCCCACCGGTATCGGGAACAGGGTCCAAGCTACCGGCGGTCAGGGCTCCAGAGAGAGGAACCTCCTAACAATGCGAGCCGTGTCAAGAAGTACCGCTTTCTGAATCAGGCCCTTGACCCAGCTGCCCAACGAGAGCCTCCTCAGGTGTTGGTCGAGGCTCTTGGCTATCAAGCCATTGGCTGTAACGACTATCGGCACAATGATCGCTGAGTCCACATCCCACATGTCGACAACCTCGCGAGCCAAGTCAAGATACTTGATTTGTTTATCTTTCTCGGCTTTCACGAGGTTCCCGTCATGCGGGACCGTTATGTCAACGATCATTGTGCGCCGCTCTAGTCGATCCACCACCACTATATCAGGCTTATTGGCAACAATAGTCCTGTCAGTGATGATGGATCGATCCCAGTACAGTGTGACATGTCCATTTTCAAGAACTGGGTCGGGCACATACCTGTAGTACGGCACTTCTGATTCCACAAGGCTGTATTTCAGAGCAAGTTGCTGGTGGATAATCCTGGCTACAAGGTTGTGTCTATGCAAGTAATCCTCGTTAGCTAGACGTTATTATTATTATTATTTTGAGTTCTTTATTTTTCTTCTCTTTTAAGAGAGTTTACGACCTCACACACGGGCCGGAACCAAGTGTGTAAGGGGAAATTAAATTGAAAAGGTGGATGATAATGTGGAAGAAGTCAGGAACTTTCGTGTTATGCGACAGGTGTTAAGAATGGTGGCTTTTTGGAGCATGTAAAGTGTGTGAGATGGCATGTGTAGAGTCTCAAGACTTTGTGTGAGAGCCTTCGGGACTACACCGGTAGATGAGAGTACTATAGGGACGATATGGACAGTTTGTGCTTTCCATTGGGTTTTGATTTCTATGGCGAGGTCTTGGTACTTACTAAGTTTTTCGGAAATTGTAGTTTGAATGTTGTGTGAGTTAGGTATAGCTATATCTATCAAATAAACAGTTTTATTTAACTTGTCGTGAACGGTAATATCAGGTCTATTGTAGTGTATAGTTTTGTCTGTAATTATTGTTCGGTCCCAATAGATTTTCTGGTTCCTGTTTTCTAATATGGTTTCAGGTTTGTATTTATAATAGGGAATCATCTCACCTATAAGTTTGTATTTGTGCGCTAAGTGTTGGTGTATAATTGCGGCGACCTGGTCATGTCGGTGTTTATAATCGGTCTGGGCGAGTGATTTACAGGCCCCTGTTATGTGTTGAATAGTCTCAGAGGCACTGTTGCAATGTCTGCATGTGTCAGACGGCTGATTGGGGTCTTTTATAATGTATTTTCTGTAGTTACGAGTTACTATTGTTTGATCTTGTATTGCAAGCATGAAACCTTCAGTTTCAGGAAACAATTCACCTCGCTTTAGCCATTCGTTCGACTTAATTCTATCGACGTGTGGTTGGCACAAGTAGGCTCGGTGTCTTCCATGTAGCGCTTTCGCAGACCATGCTGCAATTTTTTGTTGTGTGGTTATGAGATTTTCATTAATTTGAGTGTTTTTGTTTTGTAAGTTGAGTGGTGTAAGTTTTATATCTATTTCCGTTACTTGTTTGTGTAACGACGAATGTTCTGATTTGTCATGGAAGTAAGATCTGAGTGCAAGTATCTGTTTGTTGTGCAAGTTGTGTATGTCTATTAGTCCTCTTCCTCCTTCTTGGCGTGGTAGTGTAAGTCGCTGTATGCATGATTTAGGGTGATGTTTCCTGTGTTTGGTAAGGAGTGTATTGACAGTGCGCTGTAGTTTTCTGATATCGGATTTTGACCATCGTATAATTCCGAAAGAGTATGTAAGAATGGGTATTGCGAATGTGTTGAAAGCTTTTATTGTGTTTCTGGAGTTAAGGTTGGTTTTAAGGATAAGGTTCAGGCGATGTGTAAATTTTTTGAGCAGTTCTTGTTTTGTCATCTTTTGTTCTATCTGTCTCGATTGTTTGAAACCTAGGTATTTGTAAGTACTGTGTTCATCCATTGGCTCAATAGATTTACCTGATCCAAGTGTGTAACTGATGTTTTGTGTTTTTCCTTTGACTATTGACAAAATTTTGCATTTGTCTACTCCGAATTGCATAATAATATCGTTAGAAAATTCTTGTGTGGTGTCTGCTAAATGAAAAAGTGATTTCTTATCTGCTGCGTACAACTTTATATCATCCATATACATTAGGTGTGTCAATTTGGTGAATTGTGTGTTATCGTTTGTCAATGTGAATCCTGTGTTAGTTTTATCTAGTAAGTGTGAGAGTGGATTGAGTGCCATGCAAAACCACAGAGGGCTCAGAGAGTCGCCTTGAAAAATGCCACGATTTATCTTGATTGGTTCAGTGGCCAGAATCGTGGAGGCTTGATTTATTTTAAGAACCGTTTGCCAATTTTTCATAGTAGATACTAAGAAAAATCTGAGTGTGGGGTGGATGTTATAGATATCTAGGACGCGTACCAACCAGCTGTGCGGGACTGAATCATAGGCCTTTTGGTAATCGATGAACATGGTATGAATATCTTTTTTGCGTTTTACTGCGCTGTTCATAGCAATCGCGTCAATAGTGAGCTGTTCCTTACATCCCTGGCTATTTTTACGACAACCTTTTTGTTGTTCTGCAAGAATTTTATGTTTGGTTAAGTGTCCGTATACTATTTCACTTACACAGGCTGTCAAGATTTTATAAAGAGTTTGTAAGCAAGTGATTGGTCGATATTGGGCTGGATCTGTGGTGTTATTCATGTCCTTAGGTATCATGTATGTTACTCCATGTGTTATGTATGATGGAAGCAAGTGAGGTGATTGAATGAATGTGTTTAGGTAATTATATATAAATGGGTGGATGCTTGTGAATTTCTTATACCAGTAGTTGTGAATATTGTCTGAGCCTGGAGATTTCCAGTTGTGTGTGCGTTTGATAACATCTATAAATGTGTCAATTGGAATAAATTCAAACTCCATTTCGGGGATTTCTGGTGTTGCATCATTAATCCAGTCTGCTTGATTATTATGGTATACTGGATTTTCCCAAATGTTTGCCCAAAATTCTCGTAGTGCTTCGGGAGGAGGTGTGTCAAGGGTTTGGTTCGCGGTGTCGCTGTTATTAGATGTAAGGTTCCTATAAAATATTTTTTCGTTGTTGATAAATTTTGTATTTTGTATTTTGCGGTTCGTACATGTGAGATATCTTTTAAGTCTACTCGATGCTGCGTTTAATTTTTGTTTTAAAGTATCCAAAAAGTGTACTAACTGTGTGTTTGAATTTTCGTGTTGCGCGTGTAGTTGGTATTTTATTTTGATTTCTTCAACTGCAGCTATTAATTTTTGACTTCTACTACCATTAATGAAATGTGTGAGCCGACCTATGCTGGCTCTTAGATTTTTGATTTTTATTATTATTATTATTATATCTACCTATAGCTGCAAGTAGATACGCTTGCCCATAACATACACAATAGGATGGATAACCATCTTTATATAACAAGACCCCTAAGTGCCACGTTAGGCCGTTGGTCCCCAGTGTCATTCTTGGATCTTTGACAGACGTTACGGGACGTCAGAAGTCCGAAAGTCTGACAACCAGTCTTACCAGAGGGTATCGTATTACATACATATAGGCAGTCGTAGTAAAATACTGATATTCTGCTGCATACGATTAGACTGTAAGCCGACCCTAACGTAGGTAATTGAGAAAAGGCTAGGCAAATTATGATTCTGTTATTGAAAGATCCAGGTAGTTGGACGTGGATCCAATTGGCAGAAGACATTTACAAAAGAACTTGATTTCGCCTGACACAAATACTTTATATAAGTCTTGTTATTTTCATGTTGAAAGTCCGGTGACTCAATGCAGTTTCAGCTACATATGAGACATTAGCAACTTAAACAATATAAAATAGTGAGATGCAACTAAAGGGGATATAAGTTTTTAAGCTATTAATTTCAACAATTGAAACTTTCAAAAAGTAACAGGAAATGTCACAAAAATATGCTAATCGCCAATCCACACTAAGCCATCGTACCGCTTGCGCTCGCGCCGCTTGGCGCCACAAAGTCGCGGCCTGATCGCAAACACACCGTTATACACACCACGGACACGAGACACAGGCGAAAGCGGAAGAGGAAACGGAGATCGATTGCTTAAATATTAATCAAGAACAAACCAAACTAGGTGAATTAAACGTGTGTGGAGATTCGTTTTTATGTTATATACTCGTATGATTGAAAATAAGTTATCAATTCGACATGTTTATGTATATATTTTTTTATGTATGTTCGGGCATAGCTCCCTCGTATTTAAGATTTGCAAAATTCTTTTTTTGGTCGAAAAGAAAGGAAGGTTCGAAGGTTTTATTCCGAAAGGTCCCATTCAAATTTCATATACATCTGATGATGCGTTTCGGAGACAGACAACGGAACTCATATTTCGTCCCAATCTTCAAATTAGAATGGTTTTTAATAAATTGAAAAATACCCTATTCTTCAAAAAATTACAGCAAATCAACCAAGAATGTTTTTACCCCAAGGATGATGAAATTTCGAATTGGTGTTGGGTAGATAGGTAACTAAAAAGTGAAAAACAAAATAAAATTTCAAAAAAAAAAAACATAACAAAGTTCAAAATAGTTTTCATTTCGGAAGGCGGTGACAAAGAATTAAAATACACATCCGAAGTCACCGACTTCCGAAATTAAAGTTATTTTGCACTTTGTAGTGTTTTTTTTTGGAAGTTGGTTGTTATTTTTTTGCATACCACCACACCACATATCTATAATAAATTACCTAATGCTCTGTTAAGTATTAAAGATACCCATTTATTTAAGAAGCAACTCAATAATCTACTGATAAGTAAGACATACTACACAATTAATGAATACCTGTCTGATAGAAATTTGTGTGTATAATAATACGTGTAATTAGGGTGAACACTTGAGTCCGATTTGTCTCTTATTTGTAGTGCCAATTGTGTGTTGACTAGACATTATTTAGATAATATGACGTTAAATATTCTGACAGTACACACTTATTTATTTGAATTTATGACATTGCATGGTATTATTTTGAGTTAATGAAATTATATAACGTATTAATGTGAATTTATGAAATGGTATAATTGTGTTGGTATGATTTTAATAATATTTTTGCATGCCTGAATTGGTGCAACACAGTGGACTGCGCATTCACTTGACATCTAGAAATGTAAGATTATGTACTGTGTTGAGCAATAAATATTTGAATTTGAATTATAAAGTTTTTTGTAGACGTATCCTTATTGTTACTTAGCCTCTAATCCTACTAAAATTATAAATGAGCAGGTTTGTATCTTTGGAAGTTTGTTATTCAATCACGGCAAAACAGATTTGGATGAAATTTGGCACACAGATAGATCTTAACACACAGGAAACTTTTATCCCAGTAATACGTTCCTACCTCCACGCGGGCACAGCCGCTGGCAACAGCTAGTCTATGTATGTATGTAACTTGAATGGCTTGAATACATTATAATCTGAATGTGTACCCACGTATATTTTATTATGTATAAACATACATAACTAGGTATGTCTAAATCCAATTAACATACCTAATGTTGGGACTATCTTCAAAGGCTTGCTAAGTTGGTAACTTAGCCAGCCTGTAGGCTGTAGGCAAATCAAATTCTTCACTTCTTATGTATTCCCGATTATCTTTTCGGGCTGGGCTGTCACATCTCACACGCAGTGGTTCTACCCCACTGCCTGTGAGATGTGAGAGCCCCCGGTGAAATGAAAAGGCTGCCCAGTATTTAATTGGATTTATTCTCTTGTGTAAGTACTTACGAAACAACTTGATTGTCTTTAACACAATTTCAATAACATTTAAGTCACAACAATACACATAATCAGCCTTTTTCTTGATTTACAACTCTCGGCGCCTAGCCGAACGTTGAAAATCCATTACACGATAAAATTCCGCTGCGATATTTTGGCAACGGTGCGAACGTGGACTTTTTTTTAAATTATTTGTTTTATTACAAAAAATGGACTAATCCTTTCCCTACGATGGCACAAGGCAAGCAATGCTTCAAACTTATTCCAACACTTGTATAAACATAAGGCATAACCATCCATAACGAAATGTGACATTGTGTAGACTAGGGCCAGGGGGGTCAAAAGCTTTGTGACGTAAAAAACCTAAAGTACTAAAACTCTACTTACCTATTCTTACTTCTAAAAATAAGATTGAAAAATATGTGACATCACACAAAGGGGGAGGGGGTTTTAAAACTGTGACCAGCTGTGGTAAGTATGAGGTGGGGTCAAAATATCATAAAATTTATGGATGGCCCAGTCCTTATTACATCACGCCTAGTTTCCCCGAAGGGTACACCTCTTCCCAGGTGTTCGTCAGTTAAGTATTGTAACAGGTGATCCGATTGCCATCAATCGGGCACAAATCTAGGCTTGAAGAAATCTAGGAAATCCCAATTACACTTTGGCCGACCTGTGAATCGATCCAGGACCTCCTGCTCAGCAGCACTGCTTGCGACCACTAAACCAACAAATAAAATACCTATCCATTTATTTCAGGTTTTCCCATAATACAATCACAAGATATGAAACACGAGATCAATACCAATCACAATAAAAATTCAAAATACTATAAAATGTATAATATTAAATTTAAAATCATGCCATTGTTTAAGGCAAACGTGATGATCTATTTTATGTCATCTCTTGAATGCCGACAATTTGTGTTGTATGTCTTGTACTCATGTTTGGGCAAATAAATGATTATCTTATCTTATCTTATCATAAATACAATGTCAAATTAAAATAAGCTATCAATGTCAAATTGAAATAAAAAAATTAAAATTAATCGGAAATTAATAATATAAAATACAAATTAAGCGGGGCATTACTCTTGTTTAAACCTCTCTAAAGAACTGAACCAGTGTTCAACTTTGGTCTTACAATTTGACAAATAACCCCTCGTTAACAAAAGATATAAGAGCTGATCTCTCAAACCTCATTATTGTTTAAAAGTTTGTGACTTGTACCCTCGACCCGTCCATGTTTCCGTCGATGATTTGTCGAATAGTTTTACATAAGACTGTCACTTCTGATGCAAGAATTTGAGATAATTGAATGACTATTATATAGAAGAGATTTATTCGAAATCGTGGAATGGTGCTGAGGTAAATTTGTATAGGAATGTCCACTGGGTTTTACAAGTTTGCATTACCTCCACGCAATAGTATTTACTTGTACTAGTTGGTCTACCAAAAACAAGAGTCTATATACAGTGCCTACCTATCTAACTGGCGAAATGTGAGTGTAAAAATCACCTCTGCCTAGCCCTTCAGTCATTACGGGCGTTATGTTATGTTGTTTATGTTTACAAATTAAAAGATTGGAGCCAGAAAATATTTAAAAAAAAATTCTGAATACGTCTTTGGAGTTGCTAAATATGGACAGTGTGCGGTAAAGACATTTAAATACTGCATCCTACTATCTCGTAATCATAATCTCTTTGGTGTGTGGCTAACTTAATGACAAAGAAATAATTAGGAAACCCATCACTGTTTAAGGCAAGTATAGTTAATTAGGGAACCACAACTTTAAACTTTTTGTTGATTTTAATTTTAATTCGTTACAGAATATATACAGGTGAAGTTGAACAAGTGCCCCAAACTATAATATTTTAATATAATTCACGTGTTATAAAGAAAATGTTGAGTATGTCAGCACACACGCGGTTATCAGCAAGCGATTTATTTGGCAACGTCTTCACGCGTCCTTTTTTCGTAGATACGGTCAAAATGACAAGTAAAAAAATTGGTCTTTTAATTTTCTTACTTGTTTTCTTAGAATACGATATATTTTTTACTGGACTGCCGATAATTTCTGTCTACTTGAAGAAAATAACACGATTTTTTCAAGAATTAACGCGAGTTTTCAATTTCATTCTGTATCAGCAGGCTTAGCACAACGCTTTCTATTTCTACGAAGAATAGACAGTGCTTTTTCAATACAAAGTGACATTTCTACGAAGAATAGACAGTGCTTTTTCAATACAAAGTGACATTTCGTTGCTCCATTTTCGACATAGCATCGTAGATATCCTTCTACAATCTGTAATTTTGTCTTTCGTTTCTAACGATATTTGTCTAAGTCCTTATAAATGTCAATTTCAGAAGAATATTTCTTCCCAAACTGTCAAAATCACACTGACAACAAACTTTCTAATCGACTGCCACAAAGTATATACGATTATTTACAAAATCATGATTAGTTTAGAACGCATAACTGTGATAATTAATAGAAAACATAGCAATCTAATTCTCATCATCATCATCATTTCAGCCAAAAGACGTCCACTGCTGGACATAGACCTCCCCCAGGATGGGGGGTTTTTCCATAATCGCCACGCTTGGCAGGCGGGTTGGCGATCGCAGTACGGTGGTAAAATGCATAGAGAACGCTGCTGCCCATTCTCTGGTTAGATGCCTTGAGTCGCCTTTTACGACACCCACGGGAAGAAATGGGATGGTGCTATTCTTTTACGCCCGGCGACACATACGGGACATATCTTATTCTATTGTACATCATTTAGTTAATAGTAATGTCTATTCTTCCGTCGACAAATCGGTGCTCGTGCTAAGCCTGCAGGTATCATTGAGCATCTATGACGGTTTATCTACACACCTTATAATATTTTTAAGCTCTCTAGCTCATAGAACCGTTTCGCTCGACTGACGTGTTCACACACACTTGTGCTACGCACAAATATTGTCAAACAACTTACTTTTTGACTTTAAATGTTTTAGCAAATATTTCAGTGTCCAGACCACTACATTTGAAGCACCTTGAGAAAATCTGTGTATGCGACAAATGACTATCTTGTGTTTGTTTAACACTTAAGGTGAATCTTGTCGATTTTCTTTTATCCATACAAACTTCGGGAGTGTATTACTCCACTGTTCGACAATGTTCATCAAAAATTAAACATGGTATGATTTTGTCTCATTATTAATATTGTCTGTACGGAATCAGAATACTAAAATAAAAAAATCCATTAAAAAGTTAGGTGCTAACAAAGATTCGTTTTTCTTGTTTATCAACGTGTTTAGGTAACAAAAGAAATGTAAAATCTCCAAAACCAAGTCGGTATTGACAAAGCCCAAATGTCGAAAGGTACAAATTTTTTTATTGGTCACTGTTTTTTTCATAAAACCGGATCTTCCGACTTTTCTTAATTTTTACACTCCTGTTCTATTTTTTTTTTTTTTTTTTTGGGTGGGAAATCATCAAATGACTTCTCCCGCTGAGTAGAGCAGGAGGGCGTGTCAGACTTTTACTGACTAAAACCCACCCGTGCTCCCTCAGTAGCCCGTATGCCAGGGGGTGTGGTATCTCTTTCGAACAAACCCGCACCCCCGGCAGGCATCGGCCCTTGCGGACCCCACCAGTGGTTGCTGACATCTTTGACGGCGCGCGTGTGGAACACAACGCGCCGTCCGTCTACCACTTTTCGGTCGCAGGGGATAGGGAGAGCGGCTGACGCTATACCGACACTCCTCTTCCCCTGCGGCCCCACCGCGTCCGCCATCAAACGGTGGCGGCCCCGTCCAGGCCACGGAAGGGAAGAGCGCTGCTCAGAAGCACCGGCACTCCTCCTCTACCGCAGCCCGTAACCCTCAGCCGCGATGCCTCCCATTCGACATCGCGGCTCACCTCAGTTGCGGTGCACCTCACCGTAACCTACTTTTTGGCCGCTACGTCAATGGCTTGAAGGCAAAAGCCCTGACGAGCGGCCCCACCTTTGGGTTCCTCTTGGCTTCACCGTGGCTGGAATCCACGGTTACTGAGCCCCCCCGCAACGACAATGGGGAACCCACTCGGAGGGCTGTTTTTTTTTTTTGTATCGTTCTTAAATAAAAATAGTAGGATATAGATATCTGTACCATTTAGTCCGTTTAGTCCACTCTCGGACCTTCGACCCCTAAAAAAACATTTATTTATTTGTTTCGTCTCAACCCCTAAACAACAACCTAACCTAAACATAGTTCACACTAGACCACCAGGACACTAAATTTTCATCCATGGGACAGGTATACCTCGTCCATTTTCAACCCCTAGTTCGGTAAGTACGTAAATTAATATTTTGGTACAGTAAGGTACAGAGTACTTTGGTGGTCTAGAGAAAACTAAAAACTTGGCTGGAAAATATAATCCACTCTCGACGTCCAAGGGTTTTTTTTACACTACATAACTTTTTTTTTAATTATTGCGTGTCGAGGGGCCAAGAGTGGACTAAACGATCTATATACGGGGTATTGTATTACCCAGTAACTTGGTTGTGGAGGTCAGATAGGCAGTCGCTCGTATTCAGGTGCATCTGGTTTGATTGGAAGCCGACCCTAACATAGTTGGGAATTGGCTAGGCAGATGATGACTACATCTAAATCTATTCATACAAGTAAATGAAATTAAAGTGTCTGTTTGTTATGTCAAAATAATAGCTTTTTACTAAATGCATGTGAAAGTGTATATCTACGCCACCTGAAACAAACAAAAAAACATATATTTTTATTTGTGTCCGTCTGTTTGTACCGACTAATCTCCGAAACGGCTCAACCGATTTTACGGGACTTTCACTGGCAGGGAGCTGGTATTATAAGCAGTAATATAGGCTTCCGTGGAATAAACTCCAACTGACTCCAACATCCACTTGGGCAAAGCTATGGGCACAACTTCTTGTCATATAATTTCCAAGTCGATTTAACAGCAAATGGCTTAAACCTAGCTAAGAAACTGTTAATAGGCTTTGTGTTCAAAATAAAATAATAAATAGGTTAACAGTTACTTACCGAAACTCTTTGAAAGAATACTAGACCGAAAAACACAAAGACATTTAATCGAAAATTCGCAAAACTTAAAACCAAATTCAATATCTGAACCAAAAGCAAACTTTACCGACAGTCTTTAGAAAACTAAACCCGGTTTTAAAAGTTGACGAATACAACCCAATACGGTCCCCCATTCCCCCCATTTCCTCCACATCGGAAACAAATCCGTTCTACGCAGAGCAATTGAATCCCCCAAGCCCCCGACAAATAAATAAAACTTATATATATTCTTCCATTCAAATCCTGCAATGGTGAAATTTAATCTAAACTTGTGGTATATTCAAATAGTATTTCGTATTTTGTTTCGTTTTGTATAGAGGAAATCAAGTTGTAACTGAATTTGGTGCAGGGATATTGAATTGGATAATGTTTTGAATTGAAGAGATGAGATTTGTTTAGGTTTAAAATCCTTTAACACTCGATGTTAGTCATAGTAGAATGATAGGCAAAGACACTGTGTTTATTTCGAAAAACCATGTATAGCACAATTTACTTTTACATACTTTAATTAACGCAAGACCTAGAGACTAACATATAGAAGACCAGAGACGCTCCAACTAGAGTATTGCGTGAAAAGCATAATTCGATGACCAAAGCTTTTTTTACTAAGCAATCTATTATTAATTAAGAAAACAGCGTTAAGCCCACCATTACTTTGTGAATTTAAAATTGAGTTTTATTGCCTTAAAAATAAGATTTAATTTTCTTTAGCTCAATCGGCGGTCAAAAACAAAAAAAAACGTATTTACCGCAAATACGTTTTTTTGTTTTTTTAATACCACTATTGAAACTCACATCGATTTATGAACAAACTAATTTCAGGACTTGCGCTTACTCTCTCTCACCTTGTATAATCATCATTCATCATTTCAGCCGAAAGACGTCCACTGCTGGACATAGGCCTCCCACAAAAGGCGGGCTTTGCCATAATCGCCACGCTTGGCAGGCGGGTTGGCGATTGCAGTATGGTAGTAAAATCTATAGAGACGCCTTCTACGACACCCACGGGAAAAAATGGGGTGGTGCTATTATTTTACGTCTAGCACCACACGGATACCACCTTGTATAATGTTGGTTATAAATTGTAATCATTCCCATTTTGCGCTTCTCTTGGTGGCTCAGTTGAAGACCAGTGGTGACCTAGTGCCAACTTACCAGTTGTACTCGTATGTAGGTCGTGTCTTCAAATCGAGGTAGGCGCTCTATTTCATGTGAATAATAATCTCATCACCACTGCTCTCAAATCGGTGAAGGAAAACATCGTGAGGAAACCAGCATGTCCATCACCCATAGTGGGGCCTACCAGGGGTGCGGGTTGTTCGAAAGAGATACCATGGCTCCCATAGAAATATTACATCTATGGTGGCTCCTGAAGGCAACTGAAGGAACACGGGTGGGTTTTAGTCAGTAAAATCTGACATGCCCTAGCTCCACTCAGAGCGGGAGAAGTTATTTGATGATTTCCCAACCTTAAAAAAAAAAACTGGGCCTCCGTGGTAGATTACAGCCCACTGCCTCTGCTCGCAGCGAAACACGACGCCGACAACTTTACGTGTAAGTACCATCATATCAGCCGAAAAACGTCCACTGCTGGACATAAGCCTCCACCAAAAGGGGGGATTTGCCATAATCGCCACGCTTGGCAGGCGGGTTGGCGATCACAGTATGGTGGTCAAATACATAGAGAACGCTGCTGCCCATTCTCTAGTTCCTTAGTCGCCTTCTACGACACCCACGGGAAGAAATGGGATAGTGCTATTCCTTACGTCCGGCATCACACTGTACTTATGTGTATTACGGTACTTACTATACCTACGTGTATCGTTATAGTTTAAAAAAGGTTCTTGATATGTATTAGTTTGTCATTATTATTTAAGATTATTTGTGTATTTTCAATGGGCCCTAGTTTCCTGACAATAAAATAATTATGATTATGATAAAAAATATAATGAACACTGTAATATGAGGATTCCTTCTCTCACCGTTCTTAAAATATTTAGTTTGAGTATCTTCGCTTAGTTGTTTTGAAAAATTGAGCATCATTAGAAGCGGAAAATATTTTTAGATATAAATATTTCCCCATATGGTTTTACCAGTTACCTGACTGTGTATAAGTTTTTTTTTTAAGCATGCTTACAAAAGCAGTTCAAAACTCTTGTTTCTTCCACGTTTATTGTCTTCGAAATCTCATAACTCTAATAATCTTGAAATCTATGTAATAACTCTCATTATAACCATATAGAGTTTTAATTTTGAATGAGATAGGATCTAAAAAATCATAATTTAACGAAGTTCCGTGTTTCAATACTTAGCGTATCTGTTGCCAAGGCCATTAATAATAAGCTTAGGTATGCGCCCACGCAGGATTAGCAATACATGTTGTATTGTTATTATTCTTCACTGTCAGTCTCCGAACCAAGCTGGTATTAGAACATAGGGCTATGATTAAACTGTTATACTTGACGGTCGGGAAAAAAATCTCCTTTGTTTTAGTATGATCTGTAAAAAAACTGTGTGTGGTGATTTACACGGCGCAAGCGCTTTTCAACCGGCTTAAAAAAAAATTGTCGATTGACTGCTTGACGAATGAAGAAAACGGCCGATTTTTTTTTTTTTTTGGGTGGGAAATCATCAAATACCTTCTCCCGCTCTGGGTGGAGCAGGAGTGTGTGTCAGACTTTTACTGACTAAAACCCACCCGTGTTCCCTCAGTAGCCCGTATGCCAGGGGCTGTGGTATCTCTTTCGAACAAACCCGCACCCCTTAACCTATATTTAGTGTCAACCGGTACCAAAGTGAACATTTACCAAAGCTGCTTTGTCAAGTCTACCTAAGCGTACTTTGATTTTGGCATGCTCATGTTTATAAGTGCACTATAGCAACATTCGATAGAGTTATTAAGAAGCTGTTGCTCCATCAGCTTTCCAGACATCGACGAATTTTACAAGTGAACTCAAAAGCAACCGTTCCGTTTTTTGCCCTTCCGAACTTACCCAACAAAAGGCCCCATATGTGCAGCCTCCAAAGTTTGTACTAACCGTTGCCCAACATAATTCCTTTTAGTACAAAAACGGGCAACTTGGTCAAAGGATTCTGTTGTATTATGAAATCGTATTATGTTAGTTTTTGTTTGACTCAACTCAGGAATTTGAGGTTAGGGGGAAAATTCTGCTATCGAGTATAGGTCTCTGCATTTCGGCGTTTTTTGATAACACTGCTAAATATCCTGTTGCATCATCTGAAAAGTGGAAAGATAAAAGATTTATGTTGGTAGGAATAAATCGAAACTTTACTATGAGAATTTGTACCTCGCGGGCCTAGTGCGAGTTGGTGAATGTCACTTGTCTTCGAATTTTATTTCTAGGACATTCCGGTTTCCTCACCACGTTTTCCTTCACCAGTTTCAGAGCAGTGGTGATGAAATTATTGTTACACAGGAGAGCGCCTGTCTGGGTTCGAACCGACGATCTCGGAAGTCGTGGCTGTTACCAACAGCCACCACGGCCAGCACAGCCCAGCTGCTGAGATATTTTTACTAGTATAACCGACGACGCTGTTATACGTGTCCCGTTTGCACCACTCTACGAAGACTGAGGACATCGTAGAGTACACACGAGTGAAGACCAACTGGACTTTGAGGGTGGAGAAGTTGGAGGCGCGCCGTAACACCAACTTCAAGTAGTTCGTGGTGCGCGTTCCGACTCACCATTTGGTGACCTTCCTCAAGGAAGAGTTTTGGCCGAAAGGTGTGTTGTATCGGCGTTTCCGCGGCCAGTACGCGACACCTCGCAGCGTAACACGACGCCGTCACTTCGTGTGCAGTAGTTTTTAAGATTGCCTGATATAAAGGATAAATAATATAAGTACAAAGCCAAAGCTCTTGCTGTTGCTTGAGTAGGTAATAATAGTGCTGTTCTGCAAAAATCACAGAGTAAAGTTGACTGAAATGAGCTACCAGTGAACTGTCATCCCAATGCTAGAAATTGACAGTTCACTTCAAGGTTACCTCATAATTATGGCATGACTTCCTTGTGTATCTCGTGCTTACACAATAGAATAAGAAGTATACGGTACGACATGAGACTTCCAAAATTACCCTAAGCTGATACATTTTCGTTAATAATAGTAAGTAAGTAATAAGCATCAGGGAATGACTTGAATTTGAGACGGCCTATTGTCATAACATTATGTAATGTTTCTTTCACTCCAAATGTTACCTACCTGTATCTAAAGGCGACATTAACTTCAGGACTTTCTGAAACCAACCACATGACACGCACAAGGAGCTTAGCAAAAGTTCAGAAATTCTATAAATAGACCTTATAGAAGGTCAACTTAAGGCCATAATTCTAACCTTCCACCAATCTTATTAGACCTGTCCAACCTTCAGGATTGTGTTTAAAACACTAACTTAAAGCACTTTTACTATAGTTCAAAATATACTAGCTCCTATACTATAAACGCTCACCTTGCCAGGCGAATTGCAACCTAAATTTTTAGAGATAAGACTGATTTTTCTTTTTCTAGCAGTGACATATGAATCGAGTTTCATTCATTATCTACCATGACTGATGACAAATGATGTCTCGTAACCCGTACTTAGATGATGAAAAGGACGGTTTATGCGGGATGTAAGCATGAAATGAATGGAGCGACATTTTTCTTTAAGAAGTGTTATAAGTTTTTGTCACATGGAAAATGGTTGACGGTGGAAATTTTTGGTTTATTTTATGGGTTATTTAATGTAAAGTGTGAATTTAAGAATGGATGCAGGTTTTTATAAAAAATGGGTATTATTGACTGACTAGATAAGGCCTTTCCTCGGTTTTAATATAAGACTTCAGTGATGAGATGTGATAAGCTACAGCATCATTAGGTATCTGGATTAATGCAGAATGAACCGGATTTTTGTTTTCGAAAAAAAGACTTTTTTCGATTTCGCTGATTTTGTGATTTTTCAGTTAAAATAATGTATTTCTATTAGTTTTACTGCAACACATGAAAGATAATTCCAATTATGATCTAATGAATAAGCTGCTTCATTTTTATTTATTTATTAAAACCTATAATTTATTTCCGAGCGTGGTACATTTTGATCTTAATATTATTAAAAAGCTTCACATATACTACCGTTGCCGATTAAAATTAGGTAGTAAAAAAGTAAAAATATATATTAATAAATTAAAATTATTGATAAATATCACAACTTTTCGTTAAAATTCAAATGTCCACTATGTTTCATTTAGTTGTACTTCCATGCACAGACCTGAATCCAACAGATCTTAGATCGATAAACACAACGTTCCCTGAAAATATAAAACTTACACAATACACTTTCTATCCTTACTAATATTATAAACGCGAAAGTTTGTATTTATGGATGTTTGTTACTCTTTCTGGCAAAAACGGCCGAACGGATTTGAATGAAATTTGGCATACTTACAGATAAATTATTACCCAGATTAACACATAGGATACTGTTCATCCCGTAGTACGTTCCCGGGGGATAATACATAGTTTAAAATACGATAAGTAGATCTTTTGTAAATTGGTATTCTGAACGAAGTACCAGGTTGTCATAACTTGGTAGGAGCTCACCTAACATAATTGTGTCAGCTAGAAAACGCTTTATCGCTTCGAAGTACCAGGTTGGCATAAATCGGTAGGAGCACACTTAACATAATTGTGTCAGCTAGAAAACGCCTAATGCCTTCGTAGTACTAGGTTGTCATAACTCAATAGGAGCATACTTAACGTAGATATGTCAGCTAGAAAACGCTTTATGCCTTCGAAGTATTCCCGTGGGATAATTTCCGACCAACGCGCGGGCAAAGCTGCTGGCAAAAGCTTGTAATTAATAATTCCCCAAAAGTTAAGGCTTCATACTGATGAACGCGGACCTACCTGACAAATACATGATTAAACTCACCTTCCTACCTCCCTGGATCCATGACGAGCCACCCATTCATTTATCATAGGAGCTCACGTCAATATCAATATTGCCGTAACAGTTATATTCTTATTCGATGGCTTTTCGATCGGAAAGTGGAGATTTTTGAGTGGAAATACGATGTAATTTTTATACCTCGACTGCCTCGTTGGTCTGGTTTTCGCAAGCGCTACTGCTTAGAAGGTCCAGCAGGCCTAGACAAAACACATTTCTGTTACCGTTCACGCCAAACGCTACGCCAAAATGTATGGGAATGACATTACCTGCGGAAAGGACACGACGTAACCTTTCCGCAGCTAATGTCATTCGCATACATTTTGGCGTAGCTCCACCCAGAGCTGGAGAAGTTATTTGATGATTTAACCCACCCTCAAAAAAGATGGTCTTGGCTATGAAATTTGTAGCAAAACAATTTTCAGTTAACAGTTTTTTTTTTTAAATAGCCAACATATAACATGGATTATTGTCCATTATCTTTATCAATGACTATTAAATAACAAACGGTAAAAGGGATTCCAGGAAGGGTTCCCAAAATATCGATTCTACCTGGTCAGGATTATGATACAAATTGTGGTTACGCCCGGGAAGACGAATTTTATTTAGTACATATCTACTTAAAACACTTTTGTGATGAAATTCTTACACGTTTTCCGCATATATCAGCGCAACTAACTAATCTGAATCTTTAACTTAATAATTACTATGTTTTAGACAATGCGACTGTTGTACTGCAAGCCACATTCAATGACAATAAACAAAATGAAACATCTAACACGCACCACATATTTCCTTAAAAGATTGAGTAATCACAAACATAATCGAAGAAATATGTTGTTTAATATTGTCCCACACAATGTTATTGTTTTATTATAAACGTTTCTACACTAAGAATGATAATACGACACATATATATATATAGTAACAGATAATTTAGTCGTCAGTGTGCTAGGAGATGTGTGTTCTGGAATAATACGCGGAGCTGTGTTGTGTTGAGTTTGAATATTTTGTGAAAGAAAGGTACTGGTTTTATTATTTATTGCTTTTATTGTCGTGTCGTTGTGTGGTGTACAAAATATTACCACAAAACTTGCTATGTTAGGAGCTGTACAGTAGCCCGCAAAATTAAAACTTTCTTACGTTGTTTGCAATTTTCAGAGGTTCTAAAAACGCCTCTTTTGGAGAATCATAATTATGAATTGATTGAAAATCAGATGAATTGCGTGGATTGTACGCAGCTAATTATAGGAATTGTCAATTTGTGACCATTTTACGAATTTTTTGCATGATTCATAATATTATGATCGTTCATAAAGCCAAAGTGGCCTTTTTAACAGACTTCAAAAAGAAGGAGGTGATCAATTCGACATAAAGACGGCTGTGCAAAATTCTTTTTTTTTTGAAAAGGGGTTTATTCCGAAATGATCCCATTTAAATTTCATATAGATCTGATGATGCGTTTCAGAGACAGATGACGAATCTCATCAAAAAATTACAGCATATCAACAGCGATTGCTCCTATCGCATAAATATGCATTTTTTTGACCACAAGGATGACTTCCGGAAAAACATAACAAAGTGAATAATAAGTTTAATTTCGGAAGGTGACAAAAAATTAAAATACAAATCCAAAGTCACCTACTTAAAGAAATTAAAGTAATTTTTCACTTTGTAGTGTTTTTCCAGAAGTCGGTGGTTTTTTTTTAGACCACCAGGTCAGTGCCAGGCTGTATGTGGATTATTTGACGAAAATGTCATTCATAGAAATTAAATTAACCTAGAGGATGATATTGATAATTTTAATGATTATAATTATAAACCTAAAGCCATATTTGTTACGGACGCGCATCATATTTTGTTTGAGACTGACACTGATCAGCAAATTGCAAAAAACTTGAGAGAACATGAATTTATCTGCTTAACTTCCTCCTCGGAAAGCAAACTATAACGTAAGAGTCTTTCTTACGTTAAAGCGTTTCTTACGTTTCTTTCTTTCTTACTACTTCTCCACCTTATTTGAAGTATATATCGTCAATTGTTTCGATTGTACGTTGTTTAATGGATGTTTCAGTCAACATTCCTTTCCTCCGTCCATTATAAAAAGCCACCACATGTTTCCGTCTAATAATACTAACGTATTGTCTCCAACCTTTCTGTCAAACATGGTTATTTCTTTTTAAATCCCGTAAAATAATACGAAAGTAGAAGTATTTTTTTAAAATATCTGTTCTATATGTCACCGTATGATTGTTGACACCGTTGGTCTACAGTATATTTCGCGAGATTATAAACTGTCGATAAATTATGAACTGCATCATACTGCTTATCGGTTCGGTTAGATTAGACTTGTGACCAACCGCGCGCGAGCCGAGCAAGCGCTACTTCCAAGATAGTGGCAGTTCTTGACTATTTAGTAATAGCGCAAAGTACTATCCGTCTTGATACCAGTTCACAATTTGACGGTTTCGCTTCTATAGATTATAATCTACCGAAAAATAATGCGTTATATTAAGAAGTAATATAAGAAGTAAATTTCGTAAAATAATACGAAAGTAATAACCCCAAACCTGGGGCCCAAGTCCGCTATTTTTATAAATTCCTTATGCGAACACGATTCCATTGTCATTTTGCTAAAAGTTCGTAATCTGTTAAATTCATAATGGTCGATCAGTGGTCGGTCAATGTTCTCGTAATAGAATTGTGTTATAATGGCATTGTCGTATTGCCATTATTAGTAGTATTTTTCGAAAATCATTTCTACTAACGGTAGTAAAATACTACTAAATTTAAAAGGTCTTACTCGAGAATGGGCAGCAGCGTTCTCTATGCATTTTACCACCATACTGCGATCGCCAACCCGCCTGCCAAGCGTGGCGATTATTACAAAACCCCCTTTTAGGGGTGGCCTATGTCCAGCAGTGGACGTCTTTCGACTGAAATGATGATGATGATGATGACTACTAAATTTTAACATTTATTCATGCCAGATTTCATTTAGATGTTTAAATTTTTACATATTATTTTAGGAACTGTCAAAAATTACCGCCAAGTCAGTCATTCATTTGTCATTATGTACGAGATTACCAATAAATGCCATTTCTTTCAATGGAGTGTCAGTGGCTGACCATTGGAAAGTCATAATGACGCCATTTAATTAGTAGATTACCAAACTTTTCAAAATCAACAATTATGAAATCAATGATAGGCCATTTTGACATTATTGCAGTATCAGACTTGAGGCCCTGCTTACACCTAAGGCTTGTTCTGTCCAGTTCTTGATGATTAATTCAGTTTACATTTATCTAGGCACTATAATCTACATGCAAGATTGTATGTTCAGAAAGTCTTCAATCAAGCTTCCAAAACCTGGAAGTGTCATTGTCATTAACATCTTTAAGCTCTCAAGGTTGCCTATAAGCCTCTTTTCTTTTGCATCAAATTTCTCTGATCTGCGAAGATTGCAAAAGTATCCTATTAAAATAAAATTCAATCGTGATACGTAAGATACTTACGGACGGAGAAGGTAGAGGAAAACATTATGAAAACAGCCAAGCGTTAAATTTCCACCGCGTAAGCCTCCACAGAGAAAATTAACAATGTGTATAATTGAAATTGTATGGTTCTATCTCGGGTTTACCTTACGGAAATCATGGATAAGTATATTAATTTCTCATCATCATGCAGATGAATATTACCTACCAGTATTTTACATGGAGCGACTGCCTATCTGACCTGCACAACCCAGTTAATGGGTAATACAACCCCTTTGGCAAGACTGGTTGAAACACTTCCGGACTTCTGACGAACCGAACCCGGTACTCTAAGTATGAATGAATGAATTAATTAATGAAATGCACCGATCCCAGCGTGGCTTGACCAGACTCGATTAATCGAATAAACCCCAAGATTTGCACTAGCCCCTTGAGCCTCATGCTTCATCTTCTTGGGTAGGTTCAACTGTTTTCTTAGCTCTTTTCTATGCCCGTGCTTCGCTATGTTCTGTGTTGTTGTTTTCATAGTCGTCTTCTGAGTTCTCGCTGCTTTCAATTTCTGTTTTTTTTTGTAGAAATTGCTATCCGCTTTCTTGATATTATTTCTGTCTCCAGCCATGCCACCTACTTACGGTACTCTAAGTAGCTGCAAAAAGTTTTCATTACAAAAAAGATAGTAAGAACCAACGTCCTACCTTCTAAGTAAACAACAATACATGCTGGCAGCATCATTGACGTGAAACCTATTTCCGTTACAGTACAAGATTCTGGAGACCCTTTTTTAATATCCGTTCCATACATTTTGACTGCGTAAGTATAACACATTTGTTCCAAAATCATTTACTGAAGAGAATCAAAGTCAAAGTAAAAGCATTTATTTCAAATAGGCACTTTTGAACGTCAACATTTACATTAAAATAGAATTGATTCTAGTCGCCCCTTCAAAAATGTAATTTCGTATGGAGAAGAATGGGCAAGAAACTCCACCGTTACTCTTTTAAAACATTTTAAGTACCTACAATATTTAACATACATTAATTACATATACATATAATTATGTGTGAAATTGATGCACCTAGAGTAAAATTACCATACCAAAGTCATCATCATCATCAGCCTATAATGTTCCCACTATTGGGACACAGGCCTCCTCTCGGTGGATTGGGCCATAATCCACCACGCGGGCCCAGTGCGGGTTGGTAGATGTCACATGTCTTCGAATTTTTGGTTCTAGGACATGCCGGTTTTCTCACGATGTTTTCCTTCACCGTTTTGAGAGCAGTGGTGATGAAATAATTTACACAAAGTAAAGCGCCTATCTGGGTTCGAACTCACGACCTACAACTCGTAAGTCGCGGCCGTTACCACTTGGCCATCACCGCTCCTGGTCACGAAGGGGCATTATGAAAATTACCGGGCCATTGCAGAATCATGTTTGGGAAAGACTGATTTATGGTAACAGGTTGTGCGTCGATGTACCTGCCACCCTGGTTGTATCTATGTCTGCCTCATTAGTCTGTGGTCGCAAGCACCACAGCTGAGCATGAAGGTCCTAAGTGTTATTGAGTTTTTCATTTGAAATTTCTCATAAACACTTATCCCAATAGGCTCGCCCCGATTACATGATCAAAATCAAAAGTCATTTATTCAAACTAGGCTGAGAGTCGGCACTTTTTGAGCGTCTAAATTACATAAGACAGTCCCCCAAAAACGCCCGCCTTTCACCACTTCCTAGTGCTTTAGCTGGGAAGAAGAACTGGCGCAACAAACTCCCCAGCAGCACAGCTGTCTGACTTGATTCTATACAATAGTAGGTAAGTAATTAACATTACGAAAAACAAAAAAAAAAAAAATACCTTATGTCAGCTAGCATACGCCAATATACCAACAAAACATTGAATACTATCGGTATTCAAGCAGTAATAATTAGTTTTTAAAATAAAACGTAAACAGAACTTACAACCCAAATAAAAGCCTCAGGGCGTGCCTGCTTAGGATACGGAGACGCCCTGGGCGTCGGGTATCCCAGGCCGATTTCCGGCCACCGTAGGCATGAGCTTGCGGACGGCGAGTAATGGGTAGCTCGCTGTCCGGTAAGGACCAAGCCCAAGTCGACGGCGCGTTGTGTTCCACGCGCGCCTCAAGGAGATGTTAGCACAAAATGATGGGGCCGATGCCTGCCAGGGGTGCGGGTTTGTTCGAAAGAGATACCACAGCCCCTGGCATACGGGCTACTGAGGGAACACGGGTGGGTTTTAGTCAGTAAAAGTCTGACACGCCCTCCTGCTTCACCCAGAGCGGGAGAAGTTGTTCGATGACTTCCCACCCAAAAAAAAAATGCCTGCTTACACATGCAATTCTGCATTAGGGGACTTAAACATACCTAACTGGCATAATGTGGGTGTACCTACTAAAGGCACTTACACTTCTACCCTACCCTTCGATGAATATTGGCATGATTTTAAATGATGTTAACTATATCTCAGAAAAAAAAACTATTAAAATTAGGTGGGTACTTGGTGGAGTGATTAGCCATGAAGAAAATGTAGGCACCATAACCCATTATTTATAAACGCTGTTTAAAGTTAAGAGAAGTTTAATCTTCAAATATGGTTAAACAGTCACTAATCATTACTTAAATTTAGGGACTTATTCAGCTCAGCAGGCCTAGACAAAACACATTTCTGTTAGCGTTCACGCCAATCGCTATGCCAAAATGTATAGGAATGACATTACCTGCGGAAAGGTTACGTCGTGTCCTTTCCGCAGGTAATGTCATTCCCATACATTTTGGCGTGGCGTTTGGCGTGAACGCTAACAGAAATGTGTTTTGTCCCTAGGCCCTGTTCAGATTTTGTCCATAGAAAACAACGATTTTGTATGAGATGCGTACGCTCGATACGTTCAGCCGCGGAAGGCTAAACGGACTCTAAACAAAATCGTTGTTTTCTATGGACAAAAGCTGAACAGAGCTAAATAAGTATGAGTAGTCCCTTAAGCAACGTATTTTAAATAAGGGGGCAAAAATAAAGATTACCGAATAAATTACAAAGGACCAAGCTGAGAGTCTTGGGAAAAATCTCTACACAGGAAAATATTCGAAGGATTATCAGCACAGTAAACAAAATAACTTTATACTGAGAAAACTGCCTTGTTTTCAAAAGATTTTCTTGAAAATTGATACTTAATCTTTAAGTAAACAAATAATCGTAAACAATTCTACTTAGTTAATCATTGATGTAGAAACCAAGAATACGGATAAGATTCTTACTAATTAAATGTTATATAATTTTTAGGTGCTTCTATTAAAACGTGAAAATTTCTTGATCACAAAAATATGTCCGAAGTTATATATATATAGGTATAAATATCGTACCTGCATGCATTTTAAATACAAACAGATGTACAGAGGCCAGCACATCAAGCTACCCCAATCTGTCAAATTTCTTTGATAGTTTTTCAACTTTATTGCAAAGGAATAAAGTTCATGTTCAATTGGGAAAATTTGACAGTTTGGGATAGCTTGACCTGCTGGCGTCTGTACCTGATTCCTTGGTAGAGAATGTCGTTTTTATCTGCACTTTTAAACAAAATATTACAATCTACTCTTAAAAATGTAATTATGATTGCGGCTCGTTTAACTTCCAATTTACGACTTTTTTTATAGGACTAATCTTGCAACTAAAAAATATTTTACTTGCAGTACCTAGTTGACTGTCTACAGACCAATATGTTTATATCACTCCATTTGATTTCAGATGGAGAAACTATTACTGGTACTCCTGTCAATAGTGACAACCATCAGCTCAAGCCCAGTGATGACCAGGCAGAGACTCGAACAACAGACCTCCAGGGACACCTTCTGTGCCACCCTCCTCAATTTCAACAGGTTCCACTACCTTTTAGAAGAAAAAAGGAACGTCACAGGCATACCAGCAGACATGAGTATTCATTGGAAGACCGGCAAAGTCTTCTTCACTCTCATAAGTGACGAAATGAAAATGAGTCTCCAAGTCATGCATCCAAGCGGAGAATTCGAAATCATAAAAGTCGCCGGACTCGGCCAGTCGACTTGCGTTGATAACCTAAACGACATCGTGTATTTAGCCACTGATAACGGTGTCTATAAGTACAAAGATGATAGCTCTATCGAATTGTACACAGCTTTGGGAGAAGATGTTATGTATATAGCAGTAAACAGCGATGGCAGTGCAATGTACATAGCAACATGGCCTCAAAACCGAGTCCACAAGATCACGAATGAAGGTCAAAAGCAGGAAACATTTTCGGCTATACCAAACGGTCATGGTTTGACTGTGGATACGAGAAATAACTTATACTTCGTAGCTACAAAGACTTCGTATATTCTGAAGAATGGAAACACAATACCAATCAAAATCAAAGGGTTACCTAATGATAAAATGACAGGGGTTTTTGTCAGTCGATCTGATGAAGTGTTCGCCATGGATGAGAATAGTAACTTATACGTAGTTGATCCTGAAAACACAAGTGCCAAACGTCTGGGAACATTTGGCATCTCAGGAGTGAATTCGTTTGCAATGGATTCAGCGGATAATGTGCTTGTCGGAGTAAAAGGGTCCATATTGAAATTCAATGCATATGAGAATACTCCCTGCCCGGAATATGAAAAGTAATATAAGTGTTGGGACTAACTGGACTGGTTAAATTTTTGTTTGTAAATAAATTCATGTACACACAGCTCCACAGAAAACTCATCCCCTACAAAGGCAACTTCGTTATTAATACTGCTACTTTCTTATTACTTAGGTACAGACGCCAGCACATCAAGCTACTCCAATCTGTCAAATTTATTTGATAGTATTTCAACTTTATACCGTACGCTTAAGGTTCATGTTCAATTGGGAAAATTTAACAGTTTGGGGTAGGTTGACCTGCTGGCGTCTGTACATAATATGTAATATAGTTTAATTTTATTTCTTCAATTAATATTTGCGCACTGGGTACTACTTACACTACTCTTGTTAATGCAGATTCTTTTTTTTCATTCTATTTATTTTATCCGGCTTTTATGGATTTGATTCTTTATGCTCATTATGTCGATTAATTAACATACTTAGCACTTTTTCTTTCAATCTCTCTCTATTTGTTTCTATTTGCCACCTTCTGTTCTCTCTCCTCTTCTGTTTTTTGTTCGTGTCCTTTTGATTTCTTAGTTATGCATCATCAGTATTTCATTTCAATGTAATGGTGAGTTTTATCAATTTAGATTTTCAATTATTACCTATAAAGGTAACAATAAATGAATAATGTATCTATCTACGACACTTAAAGGAGACGATAATTATGCTTGGAGCTATCCTTCGTACAGACGCTAGCACATCAAGTTACCCCAATCTGTCAAATTTGTTTGATAGATTTTCATCTTTATTACATAAACATAAGGTTATTTTTGAGGTTGGAAAATCTTCAAATGACCCCTCCCGCTCTGGGTGGACCAGGAGGGCGTGTCAGACTTTTACTGACTAAAACCCACCCGTTTTCCGTCAGTTACCTGTGTGCCAAGGGCGACAGTATCTCTTTCAAACAACCCGCACCCCTGGCAGGCATCGGCCCTTGCGGACCCCACCAGTTGGTGCTGACATCTCTGACGGCGCGCGTGGAACACAACGAGCCGTCCCGCCTACAACTTTTCGGCCGCAGGGGATAGGGAGATTGGCCAACGCTATACCGACACTGCTCCTCCCCTGCGGCCCCACCGCGTCCGTCATCAAACGGTGGCGGACCCGTCCAGGCCACGGAAGGGAAGAGCGCTACTCAGAAGTACCGGCACTCCTCCTCCGCCGCAGCCTGTAACCCTCAGCCGCGATGCCTCCCATTCGACATCGCGGCCGTCTCAGTTGCGGTGCACCTCACCGCAACCTACTTTATGGCCGCTACGTCGTCGGCTTGAAGGCAAAAGCCCTGACGAGCGGCCCCACCTTGGGGTTCCTCCTCGCTTCACCGCGGCTGGAAGACCACGACTACTGAGCCCCCCGTAACGACAATGCGGGAACCCACTGGGGAATAAACATAAGGTTCATGTTCAATTGCGAAAATTTGACATTTTGGGGTAGCTTGATGTGCTGGCTTCTGTACATGACCTTAGCGCGTCTACCATAGTACAAATTGCTAAGGTGAAGGCTTCAGTAGTAGACACTGCTGAGTTTACTGACATTACCGAGTATTATTAAGCTCGAAATAAAAATCTCAATAAATATTATTCTATTCTTTCCGGCCCAAGAAAAGGTAAAAAAATAAATCAGATGTTCTATCAATACATTTTGACCGCGTAGCTATTGCACTTTTCTATGAAACAGCAGTTTTTTTTTTTTTATAACCGACGAAAAATTTCTGCACTAGGGGGCTAGAATGATATGCTGAATTCATGGTTACAGTTTGCGCACTGGTTAAAAACTTATCCTGTATTTTATTTTATGTTCTTATCTATTCTACCCGACTTTTACTTTGTCAACATTGTCTTTGTCTTTTTGTGTATCTGTGCAGAACGTTGTTGGTTGCACATTTATATAACTCCATATGACATATGGAGTTATATAAATGTGCAACCAACAACGTACCTACTATTTATTTGTAAAATAAAATGTGTAGTTGTTTGTCCTATAAAATAAAAATTAAATCATTAAAATCATCATTACTTGCAACCCTTTATCTAAGTTCATTTAATCCCATTGAAAGACTTCTCCATGAAATTTTTAAAGTGTTGATGATTTTAATGATTACAATTCTATAAATATACGTTTTACGATCTCGAGGGTAGTGAATCATAGTTTTTTACCCGATTGCGCCAGAAGGAGGGTTATGTCTTTCGAGTGTATATACCTATGTATATTTCTATGGCACGCTCTGTACCCTAAACGGCTTGATCGATTTCAGCTTGAGAGGTGCCGTTAGATTCGTCTTTGACATACCCAGTGTCACTATACAGAGTGACACTGGGTATATAAAAAATTGAAAAAAAAATGGCCGATTTTTGGCGCCTTATTGTGTCTTCAAAAAATTTTATTTTCTCAAACCTATTGAGTAGGGTATCAAAATAAAGTTTTTCATAAATAGGTCTCATTAACGTCAAAAATAATTATATTAATTAATAACTGTGAAAAAAAAAACTACAAAATCAAAAAACCCGACTGCCTGCATCTTCTTAAATTTCCTACTGCATGAGATTGCTTATAGTATTCAGTCTAATAGTCATCCTTTTAAAACCAGTTTCTTGTTTCCATCTTTTCTAATTAAAGTATAATTGAGTGAACTCAGTTGAGCTGTATGATTAGGTACTGATAAATGATGCGTACACTAAATGGACAGGTCCACTCAATCTGTGTGATTCTTTCCTCAAAAGACCATTTCAGACACCAATCCACATGGTCTTCACGTGATCTGACCAAGATTGTATCTGGACTATAAAACTTTTTAATAAAAAAATTAAACCGCCGAAAAACCGAAAAGTAAAAAATAATAAACCTGCTTTGTCCAACCCCAATAACTAAGTTCGGAAGGCGGTGACATATAATTAAATACATATCCAAAGTCACCGACTTCCGACTTAGTTATTGGGGTTGGACAAAGCAGGTTTATTATTTTTTACTTTTCGGTTTTTCGGCGGTTTAATTTTTTTATTAAAAAGTTTTTATTTTATATTTTTTTGTGGCTATAATCTACTAATTACTACATGCTTAATTTTTGCATAATACACAACTCAGTATTAAAATCTGTGAGTAAACAATCAATCATCCCCTGTTTTCGTACCCTTAGGGTTGGAATTTTTCTTCAAAATGTATATGGGACCAACTTCAGGGTATACCCTTTCCAATAAAAAAAGAATTATCAAAATGGGACTAGTCTGAAAAAAGTTATGCGTGGTCATACATTAAAAAAAAAAAAAAAATACGCGTCGAATTGAGTAACCTCCTCCGTTTTTTCGTCGGTTCAAAAAGAGAATGCGACCTCTGAGTTTGTTTCGGCCTTTCTTCTCAGAGTAGGTAGTCAGATAGGAAACGCCGACCTCATCTAGTTTAAAAAAATATGATTGACTTGTACAAGTGTTTGTACAAACCTACTTACAGAAATAAAATAATTTATCATTTATCAAAGTTCACTTTTTAGGCAGTCTGGTTTTTTGTTTTAGTAAATTATTTTTCAAGATACGGCCTGACACTGACTTTCAAATTGTGAGGTTTGATTTTTACTGGCTACCATAACGCATCAACCTTAGAAATAACTTCGGAACTAGTTAATACTAGATCAATCGGTAAACCTGCCCTGATGATTTTTTTTAGGTTAGATACTTGTAGTAAAGTTTCCGATTGTCGATTTTTCTACTTTCATAAAATTGAACGCACATGCATAGTTTTAGCTTTCAAACGAAGGTAGAAGCCCTACTAAGTTGTAGGTATTCATATTTAATATTAAATATTTTATTTTTTACGTAGGATCAGCAAGAAAGGCAAGAGACACAGTCGCAAGAGAAAGTCCAAGAAACGAACCACTACCACCCCAGAACCCAATGAAGAAGAAGAAGACGAAGAATGAACTATTTTACTTACAAAATAACTATCTTTATTTTTGTCACCACGGTGAAATATATGCCTTATGTTAATGGACTCTATTTTAACATCATTCTCGCTGCTAAAAAGAATCTGTCGAAATAAAATGTTTCATGCAATAATTGGTTTCAATGACATCTATATAATCATGAAATAACTATTTACTTTGAGCGTCAACTACACCATCTGTTACAAAAGTCTAGAACTAATACGATGAAGCTTCAACCACTGTTCACGAGATGGCTACACTGAGCTAGTGCGTTAAGTTTCTGTCTCGGTGATTAAAATTATAAATTATAGACTTTATCATTGAACTTGATCATCACAATGTTTTTTTTTTTTTTTATTAAATTCTGGAAGCTTTAAACAAGAGAAATTACAAAATTAGGCTGTTATGGTAATAGTTGTAAGCAATATCAAAACGTGTTACCTGCGATATTGCCAAATCAAAAATATATACTGTAAATACTGGGAAAATTTAATTTATTGGAATAAAATGTTTTCCAAGTTAATAACGGAAAATTTCATTTTGATTATTAAGCTTGATTTAAAACAAAACAAAGCCCTATCTATGAGATTCCCTAGTTCCCATAAATAAACAAATATTTGATTTGTTTTTTATTTCATAATTAAGAAACACATAGGACCTTAGTCGGTAGGGTCTGTGGAATACTCGACGAGAAGACTCGACGTGGTTTCCCGAAAGCTACCTACCCTAGCTGAATTAATCTGTTATCCTTCTCCGCAAAGGATGATGTTTGTTTCCACATGGAATTTTTTGTCTGGGCGCTCGATAGAGTTTGATTTACCGACTCAATTTTTCATAGTGATGAATTCGTTGTAATGGCAATACAGATCGTGACGATATAAGTATTTAAGTTACCTAAATAAAAAGGGGTTTAATAAAATGGTCACGCCATTTAAAGGTTTCGGTTAGTGTCAACTTTGGTGAAAGGTGTATGCTATTTATATTTTCGTTGTCAAGATAATAGGTATAGTTGCTATCCAAAGGTCTGCTCAGCTTCAAAAAGTATTGGGTGTTGTAAACGAAAGAATTTTAAATATAACGAAGATATAAAAGACTTGACTCTACAATCTGGGAAACTCAATTGCCTAGCCTAGAAAATTGACAGAATACTTTAAACTGCTGCAACTTTTTGAATATAGATAGGTATAGAATATTAAAGATAGTAAAAGCACAGTTGTAAATTAAAAATCTGTGGAAATTAAGTGAACCCGTTTTAACTTTGTCAAGTTCATTAAAAAAACATCATTTTCTCTTGCGTTCTGTAGTTTCTGCACCATATACAAAATGTGTTGGTTTATGTACAATTTTCTTTATGGGAAGCAGCCAGCCACTGGTTCAAATCGACTATTTCATTATTCACATCATTTTAAGCAATGATGACTTTGCCATGATTCTGTAATTGAACGTGATCAAAGAATGTAGAATTAACGTTTTAAATTATAAAATTACCAACCAATTAAGGTTTTTTCCATAGTAAAAGGTCCATCAACATAACTTTTTCTCTAAGTGGTTTATCAGTCCCGTTTAAAATCTAGTCACAATCTCATTAATGTCAAACATTTTACGTAAAATAGAAGGATTTTTGACGAACGAACGAACGTTAAACAATAGGAATTACCCGTCAATTTAAATCAAAGTTGTGTGATAAATTTAATCATTTACCGGGCAACACCAACTCGTCCTCCAAAGTTCCAATCCAACCCATTTTCTTTCCTGACACTTGGTTCATTCATTCATTTATTTGTCAAATTGTCATACGCGTCGCCGATGTGTCAGTGGGTGATCGTTTTAGAGTGTGTTATTTGTGTCGTAAATGTGTTTCGATTATGTGATAATGAGAAGACACGCGCTTTACAACATTATAATTAAGTGATGCATGTGTTTTGAGTTTAGTGTCGTGTTAAAAAACGTTGTTTTCATTTGTATGTCATCGGACTCTTCAATATGGCGGCCCCTCGTCACAAATCACAACAGAAAAATATATCTTCGATATTTTCGAAGTTGCATGGGGCGTTCTCGGACGCGGTATGCCCTACTAAACTGGCTACCGATAAAAGGACATTGGATAAGACTTGGAAATTGATGGATAAAGTGGTGAAACTGTGTCAGCATCATAAGATGAATTTGAAAAACAGTCCACCGTTTATCCTGGACATTTTACCGGATACGTATCAGCGTTTGCGTGTTATATACTCAAAGTACGAGGACAACATGCTGGCGTTGAATAACAATGAACATTTTAACATATTTATAATTAATTTGATAAGGAAATGTAAGCAGGCTATTAAATTGTTCAAGGAAGGTAAAGAGAAAATGTTTGATGAGAACTCTCACTACAGACGTAACCTGACGAAGCTTAGCTTGGTGTTTAGCCACATGTTGAGTGAACTGAAGGCGATGTTCCCGAACGGCACGTTTGCCGGTGACCAGTTCCGTATCACCAAGAGCGACGCCGCCGAGTTTTGGAGGACCAACTTTGGAAACAGGTGAGTTTCACCAACCTTACTAAATAATCGCTTACATTGTGTGTCTTCCACGATTGTTGCGTTATTGTATGTATACATGGGCAACTGCTAAATAAGGAAAAGTTTATGCAACTGGACAGAATCCCTACTGTCCCTAGAATGATATTGCAGTAACCAATAACTCTATGTTTGTTCTACAAATCTACATTTTGCTCACTATGTTTATATCGTTGTTACTGGTCATTATGCTACTGATATGTTCAGAAAGCGTGTGCCTACCGAGATGATGACTAATAGAGAAGTGTGGAAGAAAATAAAAAATGTTTCCACCCCATATCAATTTGGGTAAGGGCAGGAGAATGATGACGGTTGTTGGAAGCCCGAAAATCTGACTACCAGTCTTATCTAGGGGTATTGTATTACCCATTAACTGGGTTGTGGAGGTCAGTTAGGCAGTGGCTCCATGCAAAATGTGCCTCTCGACTATAGCAATCTATGAGTGTTAATGTAATACGCTTTTCACCATCTGATAATACCACCCAAAATGTTTCCAGTGCGTCTTATTCCTGTTTTTTTCCTTGTTAATGTAGGTATTAGGACCTATGTTAACATGTAGACTTTAAGGAATTGTAAAAAACCTGCCGTTTTTTTGGTAAAATATACATTATCGTATCTTAAAATACTGGAATTCAGGTGCATCCAGTTAGACTGGAAGCCGACCCCAACATAGTTGGGAAAACGCTAGGCAGAAAAAAATCCACAAAATCCACACACCACACAAACACCACATGAATACAATATTCCAGTAAATGTATGCTGATCAAGAAATTAGCCTATTTTATCTTAAAAAATAAGTCCTTAAACATTATTGGTGCACCAAACTTAATGCTGGAGTATTTATTAATTATATACATCAACAACCTAAAGTAGTCTTTTAAATCATTACTAAACAAATTTACTAATAACTCGCCCTCAATTACTGGGACTTAAACAAGAATGGTGAAATGTGGGTGGACACACTGCTACACATCAAGCGATGCATTTCAAGTTTACGCTGATTTCGCACTGTATGGAAATCTGATACAGTGTGAAATCAGCTTATACTGGAAATGTATAGCTTGATACTTAGCCGTGTGTACTATAGGTACACCTCTGCCGTTCCCTTCAGAGAAATAAGGCCGTATGTTATGTTTACTAACTTAGGTTTTTTCTTAATCAATGTTTGACAGTTATGTTAAATGGCTATGTCGTCAATTGCCTGCATTGTCACGGGAAATTGACATAATGTATCAATTTGATTGAAGATTAATTTTGCTGACTGTTTTACTCTTGCGATAATGTTTAATTCTTCTCTTGTAATGAATGTAATATAATTAGTATTATGTGGGTTATTTTCTCTGTTTGGCGTTACCAGTAAATGTTAGCGGCAAATTATACCGTCAAACTAAAAATGGCATAACACAGGCAGAAAATAGGTGTTAATTTGGATATTTATGACTTAATTTTCTCAATTACCTGCATGTTATTTAATTAGAACATAGTTGTAAATTTTACTTAAATGAGTAGTTATTATTTATACAAAAAAAATGTACTATGTAGAGTGTTTGTACAAACCTACTTACAGAAATAAAATCATTTATCATTTGTACACATGAAACATGGACTGTGTGCACAAACTAGACATTTTTATGTCTGGTAAAACCTGTATAAAATATTCCTATGAAAAAATGAAAACAATAAAATATTCCTGTTCTGTTATTTCTATTCTTTTTCTGACATGAGCAAAATTACTGACCTATGAAAGCAGTTTTTTTTTTTAACTAAAAACAATACAAATGAAAATGGTTAGGTGATGACGTCCTCCTTGTGTCATTTTCTAAACCATATTGGGAAGGAATTCCATGTTCCATGTGTTCTATTGCATGTAGCCGAGATGAGAATGTGTGGTGTTGTGATGGATGGACTGTGTGAATGATGATATGGTTAGAAAGGGTGTGACTACAGAGATGACGACTAACAGAGAAGTGTGGAAGAAAAATACATGTTGCGCCGACCTCAAATAAATTGGGATAAGGGCAGGAGAATGATGATTTGGAAGGAATTCATGTCAATAAGGTTCATAGCATAAGTATAATCAGCCTATAATGTTCCCACTGCTGGGACAAGCCTCTCTCCATCAGGGAATGGGCTACAAACTACCGAACCGGCTGAGTGCGAGTTTGCAGGCCCTCATATATTACAAAAATATACTATGTATTATGTTGGGTTCACTATGTCATTTTTTGGAATAATATTACAAAACACCTTGTTTGAGCAGAGTTGCAATGTCTTGATCTTGATGTATCTGATTCCAGATAAACAAAAATACTGACCAACCTTATTGAAACCAGGACCTTGTGCTCAGTAGTAGCGTTTTTGACCACTAGACCAATGAGGCAGTTAATAATATTATGTTAGTTGTAAATCTCTGCTTAATGTTTATAAAATATATTCCTTTTATAAACATTAAGCCAATCAACCCAACCACAAGCAAAAATTGCAATCTGCCCTTCACAAAAAAGTTTTATAATGGGCCACACTATGGGAAAGTTTTATTATTATGCGGACAAAATATGACATGGAATTTTAGAACGAGGGGCACACACATGTAACATGCATCATCAATATTAGGCAAAATAATTACATAACTACCAAGGTTCTATAAAAATCTAAGTTTGTACTGTTGTGTCCTGCCAAACGCTTCTCCTTCTCCCTCTTAGTATTGATGGCAAATATTATTTGAAAAGAAGTTTTTTTTTTTTTGTTTGGCCCATTGCTCAGCAACCAGTCACCAAACACTAAAAAAATGAAAGATAAACCTTTATCACAATATTTTAAAATTGAAATGGCAATGACATGAACTATGTGATACCATTTTCCTCCTAGCCAATGATTTTTCCTCCTCCATTGCAATTTTACACGAGGATAGTTCTGCATTTTATGAGTTAACCAGTGTTTTTTTTTTTTTTTTTCATTTTAGTATGCAGAATTTACTAACTAAAAAAATCCCAAGTAATTATTGGAGTAGTTATTACAAATAATTATCAATATTGTGACTAACCACATTTGTTTATGTGGTTTTAATTTTTTTCATTGGTAGGGAATGTTTAATAAAGTAATTTCTTGGGAAGGTAACACTGTAGCCGTTTTTAATTCACAAATTAAAACCAACATAATTGGTTGGTAATAAAACTCAGATTTTTTGTTTTATTTTCTAGATTAAAATGGAAGCTGCAGCAAACTTTTTTTTTTCAATATGACAGCTAAGCGAAAGCTGATATTTTAGTCTATTAAAAATCAAAGTATTAGTACTTGTACCCGTAACATTTCAACATAACTTTATATTCTGCAGAATTTCTTTAAAGTATCAGTACATATTGTGATTGAAAATTAAGGTTCATAAAAGTGTTATTGTCAATAAACAACTGTTCATTCAAAAATAGGTCTTACTTGTTCAATGCCTCAATGAAAATGAGCATAATTTGCGTAAAACATTTTAAAAAGACTAAAAAGTGACATAATAATAACTCTACAAGTAATATTCTGTTCCTAGTGCCTCTAAAAATAAATTATCCACTCATGACGACACGTTTGGCGCAGTGGTTAAGCGATTGACTACTGCGCTACGTGTCGCGGGTTCGATTCCCGCACGGAACAAATATTTGTATGAACTACAAGTAGTTGTTCCGGGTCCGGCTGTTTGTGTATGTGAGTTTAAATGTATGTAAACGCACCCACAATACAGGAGAAATTCCTAGTGTGGGGCAACGTTATTAAAAAAAAAAAAAAAAAAAAAAATTTAGCTGTCAGTACAACACTATTGTCATAGAATCTCTCCTACAATTAATACTAAACCACAGTTAACAATGGAGGTTTTAATTTCTCACACATGCCATGCCACACTTCCTTATTGAATGTCATAGCTTTCTCGTGGGAAACAGATTTTTCCTATTATACCTAATCTAGACTTGGAAACCATGCTATCAAGTGATATTTTTTACAGAATGTCAAATGGGTTACATAGTGTCTTTCTTTTTTATCCTATATTGTATCCCACTGCTGGGAAACGATCGACTTTTCCTTCCAAACCTCTCCGTATTGTGCGTTCTATGGCCATGTTGGCCCCACAAACATTATCAGATCATCACACAAGTTACCCATTTTTTTCTTTTGTGGTGGGAAATCATCAAATAACTTCTCCCGCTCTGGGTGGAGCAGGAGGGCGTGTCAGACTTTTACTGACTAAAACCCACCCGTGTTCCTTCAGTTGCCTGTGTGCCAGGGGCCATGGTATCTCTTTAGAACAACCCGCACCCCTGGCAGAAGTTACCCATACGTTGTTTGCATTCTATTGTGCAATGCATGACGTGTATTTTGAGGTGCTTTGAGTGATGATGCAGCTGACTATAGTATATGCTGGCCTCTTGCTTCGAAGTTACTTATTCACTTGTTAAATAATGATACCCAATTATGCAAAATATATGCTGCTGTAACTATTTACAGGGCAAAATATTTCGGTAACCCAGGTACCCTACGTGAGATTGTCAGCAACACCAAGGCGTTGCTGGCCTGTCTCGAGGAGCTGGGGTCGATCAAATAACTGATTCTCCCACCTGTACACAAAATACCTACGCGCTTTGACATGGAGTTGCGGACAACAGCCCGTTTTATCTATCACCTATGCTGCTGTAACAACGCGTCCCAATCTAACAGTTAAATCTACAAAGACCTATTTCTAAATGTTTCAATAGATTTCATTTCAAACCAATACCTACCAAGCAAAAAAAGTCCCTAAATCTAATCTGATTGACGCACCAAACTTAGATAATAATAGATTCATTCATTAAAAAAAAAACGAAAGGAAACATCACTGTCATGAATGGGCCGAATTATCAGTAATTTTATCGGACAAATCTACAGTAAATAGTTTTATCGATATTGATGAATCAATCGCCCTTTATTCATAAAAAAATATGCGCAAAAAATGTCGCAATGACTAGTCAAATAACACAAAAAAAGATAACCGTCTTTAGAAATAGCAAGTATTTTTATCATTTCCTCTGATAAATCTTATCAAAATATCAAATGCAGAACCTAATACGTATCGTTTTCATTGAATCGCACTTTAAAATGTTTTTTTTTTAACAATCGGATGTAATCAATAAACGAATCCCATGATCACCTTATTGATACGACGTTCGAAAGTTCGAATCGCGTTGAGGAACAGGTATTTAAACGATTATAATTCAGTAGGTAAATTAAGACATAATAAATAAATAAAGACATGGCCCTGCGTTGTTAGACTCACATAACATCCTAATAATAAAACTTAAAAAAAAACAACCGGCTTCCGGAAAAACACTACAAAATGAAAAATAACTTTAATTTCGGAAGTCAGTTACTTTTGAAATGTATTTTATTAATTTCTTGTCACCGCCTTCCGAAATTAAAAGATATTTTTCATTTTGTAGTGTTTTATCCGGAAGTCGGTTGTTTTTTTTTTTTTTAATTGTTTTTATTTTTCATTTCATAGTTATATTATAGTACCTACCCCACACCAATTCGAAATTTCTTCATCCTTAAGGTCAAAACAATGCATATTTATGCGATAGCAGAAATCGCGGTTAATTTGCTGTCGTTTTTTGACGAGTTCCGTTGTCTGTCTCCGAAACGCATCATCAGATCTATATGAAATTTAAATGGGACTATTTCGGTATAAACCTCTTTCGAACAAAAAAGTTTTACAAATCCATCTAGTCCAGTCTATATGACGGAGTTATGCCCGAACATACATAAAAAATATATAAACACGTCGAATTGATAACCTCCTTCTTTTTGAAGTCGGTTAAAAAGTGGTCCACATACAAAAAACAACATCAAATTCTGGAATATCTGCTAAAAATATTTTGGTCTAACTTTTTCATAAATTAGTCCCATTCCCAATACGATTGACTGAAACTGCACCAGTACCTGCAAAATGTTGCTCGAAACGAGAATAAAACTCAGTTGTGGAAACGCCCCGACAAAAGCTTTTCGCACCGTAAATTCCACAATTTGGAAGCTCGAATTTCGCCGAAAAATGTTTGGTTTTCCAGTTGTGGTAACTGGTAGTTAGAGTTAGTTGTTTGTTGTACCTACCCTCTCTAAATATAGACCTGCAGTTAGTTTTTAAACTACACGAATTCGGTGAAAGTTGAGAATGTTTAGTTTTACTCATTATTTATTTTCAGAGCCAGGAGTTTTGAACAACTTTAACCCTATACTTTCTCGTTCCCATTTTATTGCATTAACGCGTCCTAGTTCAGGAGATGGCAATTCCATTTGTTGTTAAATGTCCACTTCTGATGACAGACCACGCAACTGACTACTACCAAATACCGTTTGAGGGAATATTATTGCCGTTATTCGTATTTATATACTTATCTATAGCGCAATGGAACTATTGAAAGCAGTACACTTACATGTACATTTTGCTTTTAGTTAGATCTCCCAAGAATTACAAACCATTTTCGGAGTACTCTTACATTACCTAGATGACCTTCTCTCGTAGCTCCTTGCAAATGGCAGTTCAGAAAATGCCTCAAGAGATGCTTCCACTCTTCGCAAAAGCTGCGTCGTATGCTACATTTACCTACGTAATGTGAGTATTTAAGACCCACACAAATCTTCCCACTCGATTTATAAATATACCAAGAAATATAATTTGAACACAAATTATGTAACCGAAATTTATTGATAAGATTTGCGAAGGGAGGGAAAAGTGTAGGTTTGTATTTTTATTGCGTAGATTTTAGATTCGGGTTCACAACATCAATGGAATCACGGGCAGAATTTTTTTATGCTTCTGAAACGGTAGAACTCGAAAGTCTAACATTACTTAATATTTGGACTGGAAATGAGGACATCACCCGAGGATTACGATTTGCAGGACTGTTGATTTGCAGGGCAAGTCAGAATAAAGAAGAAAGAATGGTTAGCAGTTGCACTGCCCATGGTCCTAAATCGTATAACACTTCACTCATCTTGATCTGCTCTAATTGGGACTAGACTGATCTCTTAGCCATGTTTCCAAGGCAGGCCTGCTAGAAAAACATTACCAGGCAAACTAAAAATACTCACTTGAAATTGCTACATAGTCGAGAGGCTTTACGATTCCAAATCAACCCTCCCACCTGCTCCATTACATGTTCCACATTAAGTAACGCCACATAATCCTATACAACGGAAACCAGTTGATACATTACTGTTGTTCGAGCTCATCCAACCGAGTCGTTTCCAATCCAGTGACACAACTCCACACACGCTAATGTTGGTTTAGATACGATAATACGTTGGATATTGTGGGCTGAGCAGCGTCCGATAGAGTACCTTTTGATATCTACCGACTGAAAGCTCTACAGATCGTTTTGGCAGATTGTATCCAGAATGTTCTTAAATTAAAGACGGTGAGTACACGAAAATTTTATACCGTTTCTCGTTTATTCTGTCCCTAATTGCCTTTAAGTACCTCTAAAAATGGAACGCAAATTATCTTTCTAATAAAATAAGTTGGTTCTTGTTCAATAGTTAGTAGGTGGAGTAGACGATTTTAGAGCACGATTCCGAGAAAAATAAGTAATATGTCTGTCACGTTTTAATATTGGAACGAGATACGACAGTTGATCACCAACTTCAGTTACATCCGGTATTCTTTGAAAATCTGATTGGGTATGGTTGTAAAAAAGTGGTGTGCACAACTCATTTGCACTTTTTGCTGACTCTCTGTGGTTTTAATGATCCCGAAAAAAGCTTTGATGAAGCGCAAAATGTCAAAAATGATTAAATGCATGATCTTTCATGCAAGATTCAAAGAAAACAAAGGACCTAATTATAAAATTTGCATGCCCAGAAGAATCCTTTTTGTGTGTGCGTTATAAACTTGAAGCCAAATAATAACCCCGCTCACAAAATGATGCTGGAAGCAAATAATTCCCAACATTTCGTATATTTTCCTGACATGCCACCTAAAAGCTTGTTTTACCTGAAATTTAATTTGAAAGAGGTCTTGCTTTTACTTGCGAATGTATTTCATTATGCTCTCTGTGTTACAAGTACGTACCTAAACATATACTTGACATACTCGTAAACTTTCCGAGAAATTGTCAGAATCCACACGACATTCAGAATCCCGAGTTGGTAAACTTTTGACATGTTACAAAGCACTCCGAAGCGTGGACTCCTAACATAAAATAATTCATTCATAATAGGAGTTTCCCTGATTCAAAATGAGGTCAACGCATTCTGAAGCCAATATAAAACTGCGTCACTACATGAGGCGAAACACAGTGTGTGTCAGAACCCAAATGGATCAAAACAATTAAGCTGAATCAGGGAAGTCTAGAGAAGTCTTGAACATTTTGCAACTTCTCGGCAACATTGTACTTAAATTTTGAACATTGTAAGGTCATTAACCAGTAGCAGCAACTCGAAGCATGACCGTCCAACCGTTAGTTTTTGCAAAAAGTCATTAAGGAAGTCTCAAACAGGATGACAGGTGTACTTTGAACACCTTTGTAGTCATTAAGGGGAAAGTATGGCCACTTGAAACTTTCTAGAGGGTTACAACGATTGGAACCAGTTTGCTAATAAATGAACATATAAAAATATCAGCGAGTTCATTACCTTTTAAACTATTGAAGTTTTTACGTATTCAAGACGTTACGAGAATTAATGCGGTTTTTTCATCGGCAGTACGTGATTGTTGTGGAAAACAGTGAAATCAATTCAGGAAACTTTTTGTACTGTTTTAGGGATGTCTTGGGAATTAAAGAATGTCTTTACAGCGCTGATACTCCTACTACTGATAAAAATATAGATTCGTACTCTACGACATAGGAAAACATGTGAAAGATGAGAATTTCAATTGGCCTTGTACTAACAAAATTGAAACAAATTCGCTTAAACGATTGTTTGTCTCACCTTCATCAACAATTGTACATAATCTTTCAACAAACTCGTGAGGAACGGATGATGGAAAAAGGATGCCAGCGACGACGACGGATACGCGAACATTCCAAACATAGTTGTCGTTGGTTCCATGATTGTTAAGTGTTCCGCTGACTTGTGTTATCGTCGGCTATCATTTCCTTCAGCATTATCCAGATCATTAGCAGCCTTTTCTGCTACTGAGTATCCTGCTTTTATGCAATTCTTCTTCTTGTTATCAGTCGCCTTCCCGCATATAAGTCCATTTAATCATCCTATGTCTATGACTATTGGAATGCAGTAAGTGTTTTTTGGTACTACGAATTAGTTGTTCTTAAAGTAGGATGGTGATTTAACTATGAACCCACCAGAGAGAACCAGAGTTTTTCTCGTTACATCCCAAAATCCGTCTCCAAATAACTCAAAAACTGGGGCATCCCTAAACACTATCTGATCAAAGACATATCTTTTTACTTCCTAATCTTGGAGGCGTTTCTGGATCTCGAAATGCAAACTGTCAATGCTACTGACAACTGTCGCTACATACATTAGCAGTCAGAAAGTAAGACTAAGACAAGCAATTGACAAAACCTCTTAGATAAGTTCAAGCACTTTGCTATTTGTCTTGCTTATGCGAACTTTCTTTGTCAAAGGATTTTCTGTTTAATTTGCTATTGCTATGCATATGCGTCAAGTTATGAGTATAGTCTTGTTTTTGTTCTCACATGGGCTTTTCAAGAATGAAGGATGAATTCACATAAATTGTGGTTAATGTTTCTCTGGCCAAAGTATTGCATTCATGGTCCTTTTCCTTTATTTATCAACAGAAAGAGACATCTTTGACTATTCATCTCAGTTATCAATATCTTCTTGGTTTGGTCGCTTTTATTGCAGTCTTTGATCTGACAGTATGACCTTGATTATATCGTCGAAAAGCGATACATTAGGTTTGCTAAAAATAAAACAACGAATACACACGTAATTGCACACAGCTATCTCGATCAGCCGCTGACGGCGGATGGGATAATTAAAGGTCTGTTTATTGTCCTAAAAGGGCAAAAACGGGGTACACAGTCGTCCCATTAAACAATGCTACATCTCTATTTTTGGGTCGCGTTTTTATGTTAATAAACAATGCGACATCTCTATTTTTGGTTTGTATTTTTGTTTTCCACATTAAGTTTTGCTTTATCATTATAATGACCTTCCAAAATTCGTTTTCGCACGCAAGGTTGACGCCTACACGTACATTAAATCTCGAAATATGTAGGTACTATGATGTTTTAAAAGCCACATTAAGGTACGCTTTTAATTAATTCCCCTTGGGGTAGATAGGGATTACAGAAAACTTTGTGCTACGTGTCTTGCATGTTGCTCTGCTGTTTTCTACATTGATGTGTCCTTGTGTATCAGCATATTTCATGACACTTGTGTGCATTGCATGAGTATTGTTCAGAGTGAAACGCATTTGACCTTATTTGTTATTTAGGTCAGTCCTTGTACTTTAGAATAAGCTTTATCTAGTTTACGTAATAATTTACAGAATACTAGCTTTTGCTTGCGTTGAGGTTGGAAATTATGCCACGGGAACGTGATACCTGGATATCCTCCAGTATGTATTAACCCAAGCCATGGTCTGCCTACGTGCATCGAAATCCGTTCAGCTGTTAATACGTGTAATGTAAACTACGTATGGAAGTACGGATTATATTGTTGTGACATATTTTTAAGAATCGATTGAAAAACCCGCTCGTTAGGAGTGTCATCCCAAGTCGTGTGAGTCATTTCAAGGAAACATAAGAACGGCGTAGGCGACGGTTCAGCAGCAGTTTATGTATAATGGCAGTTTTGTGCAGTATAATGTATTTACCCATAGTACGCTATCTTCAAGGGCGTAAAAACGTATTATAGTCTTGTGAGAAGTCATTCTTCGTTCAGTAGCAAAGCACTCTCATACGAGGTGCATTCAATAAGTACCTAGCCTCATCGCCAGAGGGCGCTGTAGTTTCAAAAGAGTTTTACCACAGTGTAGCACATTCTTTTTTAATTATTTTTTCAAATTTTCATTCCAATCCCTTCATTTTTTTTAATTTGACAACTTATGGAAGCGAACGTGTCGATCGGTTTTACAAAAATGGAAAAAGAGCAATATCGTTCGGTGATTCGATTCCTATTTTTGGAACGGAAAACGCGCATCGAAATCAAAGAGCGCTTGGATGCTGTGTACGGTGACTTCTCCATCGATGGCCACCGTCAAGAATTGGTTCAACGAGTTTGCACGTGGCCGTACGTCGGTTTTTGATGAACCACGTCCAGGTGCAACGAAAACAGCTGCTACGGAGGAAAACATTAAAAAAATCCATGATCTCGTATTGGCAGATCGCCGATTGAAGGTTCGGGAGCTAGCTGAGACTGTAGGCATTTCAGAAGGAACAGTGCATCATATTCTTCACGAGGAACTCGGCATGAGAATGCTGTCGGCGCGATGGGTGCCGCGGTTACTCACACCAGAAAACAAGCGCAACCGTGAGACCACATCGGAGACGTGTTTGGCGCTGTTTAAGCGGAATCCAGCGGAGTTTTTGCGTCGTTTTGTGACCGTCGATGAAACCTGGATCCACTGGTACACACCAGAGACCAAGGAGCAATCAAAACAATGGATCCAGACCGGGGAACGTGCTCCAAAGAAGGCGAAAACTGTAAAATCGGCCGGAAAAGTTATGGCCACCGTTTTCTGGGATTCACAAGGTGTGATCTACATCGATTACCTCGAGAAGGGTAAAACAATTACAGGGCTTTACTATGCCGATCTATTGGGCCGATTCGACGCCGAATTAAAGAAAAAACGACCCCATCTGGCGAAGAAAAAAGTGCTGTTTCACCACGACAACGCACCGGTTCACACGTCTGCCGTTGCCATGGCCAAATTGGTCGAATTACGCTACGAATTGCTGCCCCATCCACCGTATTCTCTCCAGATTTGGCCCCTTCTGACTTCTTTCTGTTTCCTAAACTGAAAAAATCACTCGCCGGGAATAGATATGGATCGAATGAGGAGGTCATTGCCGCCACGGAGGCCTATTTTGCAGAGTTTGATAAAAACTATTTTTCGGACGGGTTAAAAAAGTTGGAGCATCGCTGGGCTAAGTGTATCGAACTAAATGGAGACTATGTTGAAAAAAAAATTGCCACTTTTCCAAAATTTTCGTTTACTTTTTGTAGGCTAAGTATTTATTGAATGACCCTCGTACATGCACAAAGGCTGTTGGTAATTTTGTTTCCGTTTCAAGTTGAATGTCTGAGTGGTAGCATATTTCGGCTTGTACTTGCAAACTATTTTTGCATGAGTGGGTACAGGAGAGACCTGTAATCGATAATGCCGACTCGTAATATATGCTATATGCGATGCATTTCAGCACAAAAATACCAGACTAGATACGTCAAGTAGTTCACAATTTCAGGGTCAAACCTGGATCCTGACGTCACGCTAACGATCGTCCGTCTGAATGGGCTCGTTAAGTCCGCCGAATGCATGGAGTAGAAAACAAATGGAGAGCGAACTTGCGTGCAAATCCAAATACTGCTCGTCTTTCTGCTGCAATTTTTTAGCAATGAAGTACCGTACCTCGTCACGTACCGTGTAATGATATTGAATTTTAAATCTAAATACAAGCTAAGTCCACTGCGTACTTTCATTTTCCTTAACTCCTTACTTTCTCGAGCCCGCGCATTCTCCTTCCAGTTTTGACGGAACCTATCCAGCTCGTTCCGCCATCTCCTACGTGGTCTGTTGCGACCCCGCCTCACTGTCTCACTCAGGCCACCAGTTCTGTGCTAATTGGGCCCACAATTTGTCCGGCATGCGGCAGATTTGTGCTGCTCGGTCCCATTAAGTTGTCCCATTTAAGTTGGACAGCTGCATACTTACCTAAAAATGTAGCACAGATAAAGATGTTGTGTTCTCTGTTCTAAGCCTATCCTGAAACGAAGGGCTTGCTGACTCTGTAAAAATATGTCGGTGTCATAAATTGCGTTTAGTTTATGTACGAAAATGTCTATTAGCATTTCATTTGTTTTCTTCTCCGTGGCCGGATGTTTTGAGCGGATAACACCCGGACGGATTCCGTTAGGACGCCAGTTTTAGATAGCGTTTTATTTTTAGTGTTCCGCACCGGAATTGTGTAAACGGAACTCTTCTCGGCGTGAATAGCTGTCTTTACTGACTTTTTTTTTTCTTAACTATTTTTTGAGATTTGGGGATCTAAAATAGTTAGTTAAAATATTAGAACTTTAACGAGATGGTTGAGTCTGGACTCTGGACAGAACTTAACTGTCGTATCTAATGTGATTGAGCATATTTAAGTAACTTTACCTACCTTTTTTAGTGTGGTATTTATTCTATCGAAGGATTCAAGGAAATTACAATTTGATTTATTTCAGTGCAAAAAAGTTTACCCGTAGCTCCAGGGGACGAAAGATCGAAAGTTATAGCTATCTATTGGGTCGTGGCATGAATTTGAAAGGCGATATAGATTGATGCTTCTCTTGGTAAACAGTGTCAGAATTTTTGGCGGAGACGCCGTTGACGGTAAATTGCCCGTGTTTATTTTTCTTAATTAGATTGATGTTTACTTTGCCATTAATCATATTATACTGGCGAAAGTTTGTTACTTCCAGGCAAAATCAAAGGCTTCTTAAGTTATAAATTTGAAGGTATTTCATATATTATAAATATCATAGATATTTTGATCTTCTCAAGTTACGCTTACTGCCAAGGCTGTTTGGCGCAGCTGTGAGGCACTCAGAACTATTTTAAATAATTTCTGTTCTGTGTGAATATTGTGAGCCTTCACCTGGGTCAAATAAAAATGTATTTCTTTGCAAGATGGATCCATACAAAGTCTTTCTTCTAAGAGAGTGGTTGCTATTGAGGCGATAGCTGCACCATAATATATAGTATACCGTAGATGTATCTTTCACCCATCGATCGGTATTATCTAATACCTCGTCTCACAATTTAATCCTTCACAATTCTCAGTTGCTACCCTACCTAGATTGAAATCGGAATCATAAGTACCCGCCTACCTACCCAGATGACATAATTTCTGCAATTTCCCGGTAGCATCCAACGCAAATATTAGATTCTAGCTCAATCAGCTCCAGGAAATGAAGCCCTTGAAAGTTATGATGTTATTTGAGCTTCATTGGATCTGATTTCTTTTTTAATCTAGGTAGCCACTTTTCTAGTTCATCGCACAGGAAAATAAAGCAAAAATTTGTCAATAGAGTTAACTTACGGAGGATCTCTGTTTAGTTTTTGTCGAAAATGAAATGTTTACCAGAATCGGTCAAAATCGTAATGCCTAAAAGCTTGATGTTGTTGATGATTATTTTGTTAGTTAATTTTTTTTGGTACGAATCTACCAAATGTTTTCCAACTTCAAAGTACCTACGCACTCCAATGAAAGACTACATAATACCTAGAGTGGGCGTCCCTTACTGTTTCCTTTTATTCCAAGGCTTCAACTGCGTAGCAAATATAACAAACGAAGTAATTTATCGTTAGGATATATATTGTTATCTTGTTTGTTCAGCTATATTTTTGTTAATACGGTAGGTATACGAAAAATGCCGTGTTTGCGTAACGCCGTCTACCGCTGGGATGTTGCCGAGAAAATTGGCTGTTCGCTGGCCCGAAACATAACTGAATGACTGTGCTTTAAAAAGAAAATAGAAATTGTACAGATATAAACAGCGGGGAATACGAAAAGGGACCTTAATCCCATAGACCCAGCAGATAAGTAAGTCAATAAACTGTATCGTTTTGTGGGAACGTTGCTTCTGGCGCAATGTACTGTTGTGGCGGCAGATATACAAAAAAGTATTTCTTTAATCTTTATTTAAACATCTATCGAAATCAATAATAATGAAGTGTATTTGTAATATGAAAATAACAGATTTTTACTAAATACATGTGAAAGTGTCGTAAATCATCGGCACCATTCGCACGTTCCCGTGGGACAATCTCCAACACTCACGTGGGGGAAGTCGGTGGCAAAGCTAGTAAATAATACGAATAATAGTGTCATCACTAGCAATATAAATTTACAATACATACTTATTTCTGATCACTTATGTACGCGACAGAATGACAATGAGGAACCTTTACTACAAATTGATGTTGAAAGGACAGGAGACGTGGATGATGAAGATCATTCTAACGAAAATTAATAAACCATAAAATCAAATAAATAAACAACACGTCATCTAAACTAACGAAAATTATCTTAAAATTATTAAACAAGTCATTGCACCAAGGACGAGTATCCCTGCGGCTTCGCTCGGGTACAATACAACTTGTCAAAGTTTGACACTTGCCAACTTCAAACATGTTCTCGTCGTGATTAGTTGGAGCTTTTGATGCCAAAATTTATGACAGCCTTGCCTTAAATGCTGCATTATTACTTTGTATCTGTTAATTATGGTTACGTCTTGTCATCTCTGACTTAAGGTTTATTAAAAGATAATTTTCTGCTTGATGACTGACTGGTGTCTCAAGTCATCATCCTTTGTGTAATGTATGTTATTGATATTGTCGTGACCTTTACAGACTGTTAAACTTTATTTATACTAACAATTGATGAATATATGAATAGGTACTTTAAAGAGGTTGTATATATATTTGCATTGTTGACTTTCTGCTTGCAAGGTCCACATCCTGTTGTAGATTTATTTTTGGTTTCTTATGAACTTGACTTCGTTTAAACGTAAACAGGATTCGAGTACATGAATCGAACACGGTTAATGTTGGTGTTAATTTCAAACTTTAGAAAGTTCGGGCTGTAACTTGGTTAGCCCAGTAACATGATTTATAGCCCAGATTTCCGTAACGTAAATTCGGACAAGCGAAGTGGAACAGTAAACATTATTAAGTACGACATAACAATACTGATATTGATAAAAAAAAAACATCAATTTTTACAGCCAATATTTTATTGACTCCTCAAACAGTTAAGTTATGAAACGGTTACTTGCACGTCGTAAGTTATTATTGGAGCAGTTTTATAAGTCACTAAACATTAACGGCGCTCGTGATCGGGTAAATGCCAAGTTGTGTGCTGATGCTGACATTTGAGATCGTCCAGTCGCTCGGAAAATGTTGGGTACATCGATATGTTTTAGTGTTCTCAAGGCTTTGTCTGTTAAGAGGCTAGCGATGGCTCTATTAAGTGCCTCTTGTGTAGAATGTTACTTCGCCTATAAGGTTACACTTTTCGCATTTTCTTTCTGAACTATGTCATTAATGTGGACATCTGTATCTTCATAATCAAAGTTTTCGTATGGTTAATAGAGAACAGTGCATGGTCCCATTGTATGTTCCCAAAAGTAGGTACATTAGAAAATATTTGCTCATATGCTTACATAGTATTCACGTCGATTCCCTGAAACAAAACTTCAAATTAGACGTCTTCGATTGTAACATTTCACAGAATCAATCATGGATGAACTTGTAACTGTAGCAATTGTTCTGTTACCAAATACTATACTATCCCTCCCACGCAAGTAATCACTGCAAATTTTACGTAATAGGTTACCCATGTATATGCTTGAATGCCACTTTCGCAGAAGGACCTTTTTCGCCTCCGTAGTAGATGGCAACATAATCAGATTTGCTCGCCGATATGAATAGGTGGAGATATGACTATAATGATTATGTGAAGGCGTGCTGTATACAGATATTTATGTACGACGTTGAAAGGAAAACTACAAATAATCGGATTTCTGTATTCAGCAAGTTGAAAGAAACTTGGGTCAATAAAATACTCTTTAATAATGTTACTCGTGACTGTTTCTTTTCTGTCTTTCTTGAAAGTAGTTGGAGTAATGTATTTACAAATCGCCCTTTGTGACTAAAGATTATTATATGTAAGTATCCTGTAATGGTTAGGGTTTGTAATCGAGTTTTTTTTTTCTTCATCATCTTTTAGCAGTTCCTTGCTTGGCAAAAATCAAGAGCTATTTCAGTTGTTTTTTTTTTTTTTTGCTGTAATGCGGATAAACTCCTTTTTGTCCTTTCTTTCCTGCATCAATGTGTCGTATAACCAAAAAAACAATAAAAACACGAATTGTATGTATTACGAGAATTATGGAAATAGCGAAAATTTTCAACTCAGCTCAAAAGTTTTTAACGTATTGTCTACATTGTTCATTCATAAAGCATCCATTGATGGAATTCAAATGAAGTCCTTGATATTGGCATTCCTCGGAGAGGGATTTAAACCGTTTGATAACTCTGTTATCCCATCAATTGATTCCGGATGAAAAACAATTTTGGCCCCTTTATCCGATTTGTCGATAGCTTTTATTTCGTGATGTAGTACTTTTTTAGTATTTTTTTTTTCATACCTTTGAAAATGATCTACCTATCGATTTATTTCGTCAGAGTTCGCCAGTCTCCTTTTAATACTCCTTTAGATTACTTTTCTGCTTCAACGTCGTTTTGATTATCATATTTGTCGATGGTCTCATCATATCCATCGTTAATGCCCACAGGATTGAAATTTGTTTTTCAAACTCCGATTAAAATAGCTCCCAATTTTACATATTTTGGGGTATGCTCATCAACCGTTGGCAATTAACTTCATATAATGGTGCAAGCATGATAATAGCCCTCCACTCCTGGTTGTTTGTTATTAGCATTTTCATTATAGGCTCATATTAATTCCGCATTAAACTCGATCTTTTAAGCACTTTGAATTAATTACTTCAGTATCGCTTTAATTAATTGCGTACCTTTGGCTGAATATTGCATTTCATTGTTTGGTAGGTCACATTAAAATTGTATCCTCTTAAATTTTTTTGGCGTTGAATCCTATATATACAAGTGTTTAGTTTTGTTATTGTTTGAATTAAATTCAAGAAGACATTATTGAATGTCATTAATTCAGTATGCAATGGAGGCAGATAAAGCACGATCGGTTGTTTAATCATACTTGCTCTAATATTGCGTTATCATCCTTTATTTTAATGTTTGAATGCTAACCATTGTTAAACCAATAATTTTCTTGAATTGACTTCCATTCATTTCATATTTCTTCATATTTATTTTCCTTCGCTGAAATGAATTGAAATAAATGCAAATAACACTCCAGAGACGTTACAACTTACGTCATACCTTTACAACGCAGTAAATTCTTTTTTGCCGTAATGTCTTAGAATGTGACAGAAAAGAATAAGGAATACCTCTCTTTTCCCATGGGTGTCGTATATGGGACTAAGAGAAATGGTGAAAGAATGGGTGATAGGAACGAACAGTGCAGTAATGTGATGATATATATATTATTTTATGTGGTCATGGTGCCAACATTTTCTCGATGAACGATCAGTAACATAGTCATCAGTTAGCTTTTACGGCTATGTTTAAGTATATATTGCTAAAATTATTCCATCCTCGTGTCTCGCCCTTTCTAAGCTCAGTACACCGCCGTACATCCATGGTTAAAAATATCATCGCCATGTTTCGCTAAGCAATAAACCAATTGAGTTCGCCTGCCTGAACTTGACCCCTCGGACAATTGTAGCGATACGCTCTGCTTGCAATTTTTGAACGACCCCTTTGTCATTCGAATGTCGTCTTTGTCTCTAGAAGATTAGGTTCGATATAGGATGAAGCTTATTTGTGGATTTCAGTCTAGAGCTCGTGTCATCCTATTCCCGACCTTATTGCTAGAGAAATTCTGTATAGTTTCAGTCGTGCCAAGTTTGGCGTTCATTGATTCCTTGATTCTACCTTGCGTCTTGAATGGAATATTTTTGCTACCATTGTGGGTGCTTCATGTATCGTACTGGACTTGTGCCAAGGGATTTCCGTTATCGAATACAAACGCCACTTTTATATTTTTTTAGTTTTCGTTATTTATGTTTATTGTACGTACTCAATTCGGGATTTGGGTGTGCGGATAAATGTGAATGTTTGGAAATAGAATGTCTTTGATGAATGAAAATAAACGTATGGTGAATAGAAATGATGGTATACGGGTTATGATTTTATCAGGGATTTTGTAACTCTTTAACAATAAAGTAGAGTGGCTTACTACTTATATCCTTGTGAACTTTTCGCTCAAAGGAACAAGTGGTATATCCTCCTGTCCTCCAATTTGCCTGCTGAGAGCTGAGATCAAGATATTTAATCATGAGAGCAGTGGTGAGCAAAGGCCCCAACTTACGAGTTGTAGGTCGTAGCTCCGACTTCGAACTTAGGCAGGCGCTTTACTTTGTGTAAATAGTTTAATCACCACTGATCCTAAATCTGTGAAGGAAAACATAGTGAGGAAACCGACATGCGCTATAACGATAAATTCGAAGACATGTGACATCTACCAACCCGCACTGCGCCCGCGTGGTAGGTACATTACAGCTCACACCTTCTCGAAGAGAGGAGGCCTGTGTCCCAGCAGTGGAAAGTTGGGAACATTATAAGCTGATTATGGTAGGTATTTCATAAACCAATCTTCAGGCTGATTCCCGGCCACCGTAGGCGTGGGCTTGCGGATGGCGAGTAATGGGTAGCTCGCTGTCCGGGAAGGACCAACCCCAGGTCGACGGCGCGTTGTGTTCCACGCGCGCCTCAAAGAGATGTCAGCACCAACTGATGGGGTCCGCAAAGGCCGATGCCTACCAGGAGTGCGGGTTGTTCAAAAGAGATACCGTGGCCCCTGGCACACAGGCAACTGAAGAAACGCGGGCTAGTTTTAGTCTGATGACGAAGATGAGAAGTTATTTGATGATTTCCCATCCTCAAAAATAATAATCTAAAGGACCATAAGTACTAAGATGGATTGTGAAATGATTTACAACCGATTTCAGTAAAACTTGATCGGTAATAAGGCTTAAACCGCAATAAACGTCTCGAGTATAGGTTTATGGACAATGATCAGTTTATGGAGGTGCTCTAAGTGCAGATCCAGCCTCTACCATTAATAGTTTGATAAGTAAAACTAAGATTTAGTTAGGGCGGGTGATGATTTAGTGGCCTTTGGGGGTTAAGATTTCAACAAGGTCACGCAGTATGTTACTTGGTGAGACGTAAAGATTTTTATGAAGAACAGTTGGGAAACTTACCTGTCTGGCGAACGTTCTAAAATATAGATTTTAAACACTCTGTCTCTACTACGGGAGTTTAAGAATGGAGACTGTAATAATATTTTGAGATGATGTTATTGATACAGAATCAAATTGAATTAGCAAGCGAAATGGGTATCTGGAAATATGATCAAACAAAAATTAATTAATTTGATGACCGCAGCTAGGGTCACTTGAAATATCAGTATAAAAAAACAGTTTTATCAGTGCAAACTTTAGAGACGTGATGGGTATTTACAACTAAACATTAAGATCGTGAATCGATTCACGAGGTTACGATCCATTACGATCCAGAAGATCGATTCAAAGCAAAAAATCGGCCATCCCTACTAAAAAATATAAAACAGAAACAGATTTTCTCAAATCACACTTCAAGCAGCTTTTGTTCCCCCCCGAGTGGGTTCCCGCATTGTCGTTGCGGGGGGGCTTAGTAACCGTGGTCTCCCATCCACGGTGAAGCCAAGAAGAACCCAACGGTGGGGCCGCTCGTCAGGGCTTTTGCCTTCAAGCCATTGACGTAGCGGCCAAAGGGTAGGTTGCGGTGAGGTGCACCGCAACTGAGGTGGGCCGCGATGTCGAATGGGAGGCATCGCGGCTGAGGGTTACAGGCTGCGGTAGAGGAGGAGTGCCGGTGCTTCTGAGCAGCGCTCTTCCCTTCCGTGGCCTGGACGGGGCCGCCACCGTTTGATGGCGGACGCGGTGGGGCCGCAGGGGAAGAGGAGTGTCGGTATAGCGTCAGCCACTCTCCCTATCCTCTGCGGCCGAAAAGTGGTAGACGGGACGGCGCGTTGTGTTCCTCACGCGCGCCGTCAAAGATGTCAGCAACCACTGGTGGGGTCCGCAAGGGCCGATGCCTGCCAGGGGTGCGGGTTTGTTCGAAAGAGATACCACGGCCCCTGGCATACGGGCTACTGAGGGAACACGGGTGGGTTTTAGTCAGTAAAAGTCTGACACGCCCTCCTGCTCCACCCAGAGCGGGAGAAGTTATTTGATGATTTCCCACCCAAAAAAAAAAAAAAAAAAAAAAGCAGCTTTTGTTGACCCAAAAATGTCGATACCCATCACATTTTTTTTTTTTATTTTTTTTTTTTGGGTGGGAATTCATCAAATAACTTCTCCCGCTCTGGGTGGAGCAGGAGGGCGTGTCAGACTTTTACTGACTAAAACCCACCCGTGTTCCTTCAGTAGCCCTTAAGCCAGGGGCTGTGGTGTCTCTTTCGAACAAACCCGCACCCCTGGCAGGCATCGGCCCTTGCGGGCCCCATCATTTTTTGTGCTGACATCTCTTTGAGGCGCGCGTGGAACACAACGCGCCGTCGACTTGGGCTTGGTCCTTACCGGACAGCGAGCTACCCATTACTCGCCGTCCGCAAGCCCATGCCTACGGTGGCCGGAAATCGGCCTGGGATTCCCGACGCCCAGGGCGTCTCCGTATCCTGCGGCGGCTGGGGTCGCGAGGGCGCATATGCTGCCTCTCCCTCACGTGCGCCGCCTCCCTCTTCGCGAGCATCACTGCTTCGCTGAAGGAGGTGACGGCTCCCCATGCCCTCTCGCTCCGTACCATGGCCTGGACCAGGGCCGGACGCGAGAGATCGCCGCCGCCGATCGCCTCCACGAGGACACGGCGGTGCTCCGCCCAAGCCGGGCAGACCGCCACCGTGTGCTCCACCGTGTCCTCAGGGCGATCTTCGCAATGGAAACACCCGGGCGTTTCCTCCCGCCCTATCCGAAACAGGAACCTCCCGAAACAACCGTGTCCGGTGAGGACCTGCGTCAGGCGGAAGGTGAGGACGCCATGCCGCCTCTCAAGCCACTCCTCAAAGAGGGGACTTACCGCCGCAATACCCATCACATTGATTACATCTTCGGAGTTACGCTAGGAAATTAATTTGACCCCTTAGTATATGTATATTTAGGCTGATAATATTGTTGATCCATACGTCATAATCCCTTACTCGCCTCTCACCACACCCACGGAAATCTTATTATTAGCCGAAAGTCAAACTGCTGGATTTTCCTCAGATCTTTCTCATACTTCAAACTACTAATAGATACAAATATACTAATAGATACAAATATACAGACCATGTACCTATTCATTCATTTCTCTACGTCAAAACATTCAAAGGAAACATTTATAACCTTGTTCCGAACCAAACAAACTCAATATGATTTGAAGCCAATATCAACTCAGAATACTTGTCTAAAAATACTCAAGTTTTATTGTGCTTTATAGTAAATAGCTATCAATGTTTCACTCTTGTTTCAGACCAGTAAATATGCTCCAATATAACTAAACGTGACGTAATAACTACGTAAATACAGTAAAGAAAAATGCGCATATAAGATAACGGGGAGGCAGGAAAATAAGATGTGTTAAGAATATTTGAGCCTCATCTATTTATGAATTAATAGTGGTAGGAAGCGTGTCTATCGTATTCGCCCTTGAATCGACTTTCGCGGTTTTGAACGCACGCTAGCTCATGAATGGTAGAGTCTCATTGATACTAGCGAATGGGCGTGTTTTGTGTATTAATATCTATTATACGACGCACCCATATCGCTAAATGTTTATCATTCATTCAGTTTCATTCCATTATGCAATGTTGATGTTCTGGACACGATCTTAGCTTTGAAATTTTGATTCTGTTCTTTCTGATTAATAACTTTGGGGAATTAGATTACGTTCCGAAAAACACTTTGACATGTTTGAACCAATTTTTGTTTGAAAATTTTGTTTACTCTGAATCGTAATCATGTTTGTTTACTATTATTTTTTTCGTCGTTTATTTCTGTGTACACGGAATAAATCAATCATTGTAATGTCTGCCAATCTCTTTCCCTTGGGCTTCGTAAAACAGTAAGCAATCATACTAATATTATGAGAAGGAAAGTGTTGTGTGCTGAGGCTTGGCCCAACCGCGGTTAATCCATTCGTTATGAAAACTTCAGTGTTTGTGGATTTTTCGGTGGGCAGATGTTGGGAATTAATCACTCGCTTAAAGCACTCCATTTAGGTCTTCTACTCCAAGATACCCATCCGGTTCGGCTCGCAATTCTTTCTTATCCTTAAAGCACGTATTCCCTACCATAACAGCGCCCCCGGTCTACTGCTTATAGGTCTTAACAAGGAGTCATGTCTACTATCATCATCACCGGGCTCGTAGAATTCTCTAATCATCTACATGGCTAGGCTAGCAGAAGTAATTCATTTTGCCTGGAACCAATAAATTATATTATTTTCTGTTATGTATGATTTTTATCGTTGGCTCTCTGCCTAGAATAATCCACTGGATTATAGAATATCGCAATAGCATTTAAGTGCTTATCGATAAAGTGATAAGATTGCCCACAACTTTCGAGTGCTTGACTCATTTCCGTTTAGTCAGCTTTCCTATTGACAATGGGCTGATACAATATCCTGTACACTTTCACGTTAACAATCCAATTCAAAACGGTCATTATTTTCTTTATTATCTAGTTGTAATCATTTTGCGAATCCGATATCTCATATGGGATAGACCTACTCCAGTATTAAACTGCGATAGACTGTTATTGACGGTTTTAGCTTATCTACCTCCACCTGCATTTACCCTTTTTCAAAGTCAACTTGTTGAACTCTCGCAGAATGATCTTCTCCGTAGCTATCTTATATCTGAAGATCGTTGTTTGTATCTCTATAATCCTTCCGATTATAAGCATGTTTTTTTTTTTGACTGCCTGCTCCTTTCCTCACATTTTTCCCCTGACCATCCATGTCAATCCATCTTGATACGATCCTGCTATCTTTTTTCCTCTTCTATCAGTGAAGAGTTTGTATAAAAGATAGGTGATATATATTGGTTTTTTACTTGCAAAATACGGAAGTATTGTTTATGAAACTGACTTTACTTACTACGCATATCATCTGTTTTATTTTTTTCAACAAATCCACGTGTTCCTATGAAATTAAGCAAGTAGGTATCAAGGTTGATATAGTTTAACATAAATCAGATGTGGGTAAATCCCTGAAATAATGATTTCCCCGAACATTGCAGTTTTGTATCTCACAAATTCTCGATTCCCTATTTTTGATTTATTTCTAGTAATACCTACGGCCATAAGCATGTCACAGATATTCAATGTTTATGGAGTTTGCCGCTCATAGATCAGCTTGCATTATTTCCTTACTTGGGTTTTTACTGATTTGTACATAATTTTAATGTTCTCTTTTTGAGAATACGGGGGACTTTATAGTGGATTCATGCAGCGGAAGTAGGTGTTTTTAAGGGAATACTTAATTTGGATTAAGTTAAAAGAATAAAGCACGGATGCAAGGGTTCACCGCCTTCAAAGATTTTATTTAAAATGGGCCCTTCCTGCTCGATATACTAATAGAATATTGATAACTAGTAAATATGTAACGTAAGTAATACGATACCGACTAATTAGTGTCCATATTAATTGTGATAACATTTCATTTATAATTATACCTAAGTCGATAGGACATAATAAGTACACACTTAAAATTCATGAACCTGTAATCGTGACTAAGATAAAGTTTCATTCAAAAAGATTAGATACCTTTGTACATTTGTCGTCAATTCATTCATTTATGTAGATATCACCTCGTTCAATATTATTAAACGTTATGTAATACAACAACAAACTGTTCTTATAATAACGTTGTTTGCAATAAAAGGTTGTTAGAACAAATCTGACGCGCGAGGAAGTTGAGAGGAAGTAGCTCCTCGTCCGTGACCCAATAAGAAAAAAAAAATTAGGTTGTGGGCATTGTGAACATTTATTTGTGAACAGCGTTTAAAAGACTCCTACGATAAAATTGATTGATTTTTGATTCGATAGGGAAGCGTATCGTAAGATTGCGAGTATCTATACGCTACAGATTTGCCTACGCATCGAAAGCCGTCATAATCTCGAAACACCATTGTAAAACCATAAAACAACCACATACTGGCATCAATAAAATTTCGGATGTTTGGAATCAACCCACACTGGCTTATTACCAAGCCCAGGATGTTACTATTTGATAAAACGCAACTACGCGCGTGGGATATCGGTTGATTGTTTACGTCCTTTGGCGGCGCCATCTTGGATTTTTGTTGTTTTTATTTTCACGAGTGAGTGAGCGATTTGGCTGAATGAACGGGTGAGTCATCGTGGGAAATGTTAAGAGCCAATTGAAGCAATTGAGTTGGATATTTTTTGCACTGCTGTTGCATTTTGACGTGGCATGACTTTAAAATATATTTAACGACTAGCTTTTTCCGGCGGCTTCACCTGCGTAAAGGTCGAACATTTCTCACGGGAACTTACTACTGGGATAGAAAGTATACTGTGTGCTAATCCAGGTTATAATCTATCTGTGTGCAAAATTTCATTTAAATCCATTCAGCTGTATGTGATTAAGTAAGAAACATCTAAACTTTCAAATTTATAATATTAGTAGGATAGGATAGGATTCATGATGCTGTCTTCGAAAGGAAAGATCAAATCATCTTAGCTATGACCTTGGCAAAGATAAACTAGGACTGCTAAGGCAGTCTTTCCATGTCCGTTCCAACTTAGATCGATGTACCGTTTACTTACCCCTACCCTAATGTCCTTTCTTTGGTATTGTTCGTCAAATCGTTGAGCTCCTCAAGTTCTGAGTTGAGCCGTATGATTACTGATACATGCGTGCACTGATTGGACAGGTCCACTCAATCTGTGTGGTTTCTTTCCTCAAAAGACCATTTCAGACACCAATCCACATGGTCTTCACATGATCTGACCAAGATTATGTCTGGACTTTAAAAGAGACTGTGACCTCTGAGTTTGTTTCGGCCTTTCTTCTCAGAGTAGTCAGTTAGGAAACGCCGACCTCACCTAGTTTAAAAAATATGATTGACGTGTAAAAGTGTTTGTACAAACCTACTTACAGAAATAAAATCATTTATCATTTATCATTTATCACTTATTCATGAACCTCTCTTGAAAGAACAAGAAAACAATTAAAAACTCCTGGCTTTATTTCAGCAAATGTTTAATTTAAAAAAGTGAACAGAAATATTCCGGACATTTCTGCTAAAATCCGGGGCTTAATAGGAAATGTTTGTATTTCAAGCTCGTTTGCGAATGAAAAGAAAAACAAAACGATTGTTTTTTTTTTTTGTCTTCAAACCAGCGGAATTAATTTGGTCGCGCTGGTCTAGTGGGCAACAATGGAACATCAATAGCCCAGTTCCTTACAATTTACGAAATGATTTTTCTTTAAAATACAACTAATGTCTGTATTCTGTCTCGGAACCAGACTAGAGTTATAGAATCATAGGTACTGCAACAATGGTCTGAAGAATCTCAGTAACCATCTTCATTACAATATGGCACATTGTAAAGTAATTCTTCTATTTTGCATTCCATAAAGCAAGTGGGCGAAACCGCAGCGGAAGTCCATTAAAACCGCTATCAATTCAACATTCTAAAAGGTGATTGATTACAATCATCACATCAAAAAGCACGTGCTATCTAATAATACACCACTAGACTATCGGTAGAAGTCTAGACGAAAATTCCATCTCTGCATGAATGGTCCTACGCCACACATTCGTTGTATTGTACGCCGCTAACCTTGCTCGGGAAACTCGCCAATCGGATGTTACTGTTTTAGTTTAGTAGGTCATTAAACGAACGTGCAGACGGTTCTGGCACGTTTTTGGGGCTGGTACTTAGGTATTATTATGACTGTTGCTCATGGTAGAAGCAGATAGCTCTTTAATGAATGGAGATATTGTTCGGGAGGGGGCAGTAACACGAGAGTGACGTGTGGTTGTGTGCGAAAACTATCTTCCACCACTAGGTTACTTCATCACCACTGCTCTCAATAGTGAAGGAAAATATTGTGAGGAATGAAGCGGCATGTCCTAGAACCAAAAATGTGAAGACATGTCACATCTACCAACCCGCAATGGGCCCGTGTAAAGGACCACTCCCTCTCACCGAGAGGGAGCCTGTTTCTCAGCAGTGGAAATATAGGCTGATTATGCTTATGCAGCACGACTTCCATTGCTGATAATGACGGGCAAAGTAGTGTAGTAGGGGTAAACGACGTGTTGTCGAAGAAAAAAAATACAGGTTGAGAAGCATATGCGAATGGACTGGAATCATAAGTTTTGTTGAGCTGTTCCCCTTCCTAAAAGACAAGGAGACGTCTTCTGAGCTGATGGCCAACCTTCACTAATTGGAGAAGCAAAAAGAAGCAGATAATGGATATTATTATGCAGTAAATGGAGTGCGCAAATCGCCAAAATGATCACGTCTCGGTTTCTGCGCCATCCTGTCTGCAGTGGACTGTGACATTTGAAGCAGTTCGTGAGGGTTTTGACGATGTGGGTAGCTTTGGGCAGTCTTCGAAAAGGTTTGTTGAAATTTGAACGCTCCTGGTTGGTGGTCTGCTCAACACTGCAAGTAGAGAAGTACGTTATACGTACATGCAAAAAAATGTGAAAAGTCTTCATTCAAAGTTCCTCCGTCTGAAAGTTTACACATACATACTCAACCTATAACGTTCCCACTGCTGGGACACAGGCCTCCTCCCGTGACAGGGAGTGGGCCGCAATCCACCACGCGGGCCCAGTGCGAGTTGGTAGATGTCACATGTCTTCGAATTTCTGGTTCTAGGCCATGCCGGTTTCCTCACGATGTTTTCCTTCACCGTTTTGGGAGCAGTGGTGATGAAATTATTTACACAAATTAATGCGTCTGGCTGGGTTCGAACGCACGACCTTACAACTCGTAAGTCGCGACCGTTACCACTGGGCCACCGCTCCTTGTCAATTATATATTATTTTATGCAAAACACTTGGGCCATGACTTTCACGTTAACATGCTAATAGCATGACTAATTCCGGTGAAGTTTTATCCGTATTTGTCATTAAAACTTCTGAAAGCATTTCACCACCTTATGAAATTCCCTGTTTGTTCCGTCAGTCACTTCCATTATCATCTGCCTAGCTTTTTTTCAAATATCTTGGGGTTGGCTTCCGGTCTAACCGAATGTAGCTGGTTACTAGTATTTTTACACGGAGCGACTGCCTATATGACCTTCTACAACAATTTATTGGATAGCACGATACCCATTGGTAAGACTGGTTGTCAGACTTTTGGGCTTCTAACTACCCGTAACGACTGTCAAAGATCCACGAATGACAGTCGGGACCTACGGCTTAGCGTGATTTCCTAGGCACGGGGGGTTCTCGATACTTATGTAATTAATGGTCACCCATCTACGAACCAACCCCGGCAAGCGTTGCTTAACTTGATTGATTGATCCGTGCGACAGTTTTTTTTAGCCACGAGCTTCTTCCCTTAGTCGTTTCCTTTGTATCAATTGTGCAAGGAGGTACTCGTACGTAAGAATTTTGCACCTACGAGAAGATGCCGCGACCGATTGAGCCAAATAAGTGTTTTCCTGTTGCAAATATTTGAACAGGTTGCAATGAAACAATTGCCGTTTGGAAAGGTCATGGCGGTGAAATCATATTTTTGTGAAAACTAGAATTTAAGAAGGTCCCGATAAAGACCAATTTGATTTACCCTGATGACAGTTTAGCTTCAAATATTGTCGTATTGAAAAAGTAGAAGAACGACCTTGGGAAATCCACAATATATACTTTTTCACCAGTGTCTTACTGTTGAAATAAAGCTCCGAATAGAATTAATTGAACCAAGAATTCATCCACAACGAATGCAAAGAAGTAAAGCTCAAATTGGCACTGCTTTTAAATTTGACATGCGAAATCAAGACCGATTCATTCCCAATAGAAGTCCATTCAAACTTTCCCAAACGAACCACAAAGAGTAAAAAAGATCAATGGATTGCAGCAATTTTTATGTCGATGATAAACGCAGCGTATTTAAAAGGAAAAATGAAACGGCGCCCCTTATGTTTGGTCTCACGCAGCCAGACAGACACGGAACGCTTTCCAATTTAAACACCGTGTTACCGGCTGGTAGTAAAGTTGTGAGTTGAAAGTTTTCCAACTAAAAACACAGTGTTGCCGTTCGTAGTAAAGGTGTGTTTTTGGGAATTCTGTTTGAACTTCGAAGTATTTGCTCTTGTAAATTGAATAAAAGCAATACTGCTTGCTAGTTCCTTTGAGTACAGGTTAGCAATTCAAATCTAATGGGAGTTGTTGGATAAGATACCTAGCAGATTAAATCAGTTATCCAGTGATTCTGGATATTCACAATTCTCTTAAAACTTTAACAACTAGATTATGCTATGTTTAGAGTAATGTAGATGTCCTAAGATTCATTCAGTTCCCTTTTTTCCCTGACTTACTATCTGTTATTGTACTTGTAACCTTCACCTACAATCCGATTCGGTATTTCCCACATTCAACCTCAAGTTCTTCCAACATTCATTCACAAGCACCGCAAGAAAAACAAAACACGCGGACGCCGCACTCGAAAATAAACACATTGCATGCTCATCGTAACGCAAAGGTCACGCACTGTTCAGCCTCCCGCCAAAAGAGCAAAAAGGCGCGAGCGGTAATGGTCGTGTTCAGAGTCATCTGCTCGACGCTCGCTGTTTCCGCCGCGGCCATGTTGGATTTATGGTGGCTAAAAGTGTTGGCATCCGTGTAGCCCTTGTAAGTTCTGCTAATTGAATCGTTAGTCATTGTAAATAAACTATCCAGAACTGCAATCAAAAAGTTTTTTTTCTTTTTATATTTGCTTTTTATGAACACCTTCGTTTCACGTCTTAATTAAAAGAACAGAAATACCAAACGGTAGTAATTCAACGGTAGCACTTAATAACCCTCAATAAAAATAAAGAATTCTACACTAAAAGATCAAACACCTGTCAGTTTCCGTTGCATTTATCATAATTTATGACATGTTCCGTAATAAGCATCATCGTCTTTTTATACACACTAAATTAACTGTTATTTTTGAAGACTTAGTCATCGGTATATCGGTGCCTAATGATCCAGAAACTAAAAAGGCTGAATGCAGTTTCCCGCCAAAAGAACAAAAAGATGACCGGTAATGGATGCGTTCAGCGTCATCTGTTCGGCTCTATGAACGCATACGTCCGGTTCCGTTGCAGCCATATTGAATTTATGGTATCTTCATGATCTTTATCCTGTATCACGTCATCAGATCTGAGGGATAGTCACTTTACGAGTCACGTTTGGAAATTATTGCATTGCGTTTTAAGAGCTCTACAATCTACTGTCTTCTAAAATATTTAAGCAGGTTTTAATAGCAGTAACGAAATTTGTATCCATAAGGGCAAAGGTCTCGTCTTCCTTCTGCCCTCATCACAATGTATTTGGGTCTGCGTTGCTTGTCTTCTTCTTAAGTCGGTAGAGATCTAGTTGTTTTCTATTTTACTGCCTATATATGTTCCTCCTAGATTTTTAGCCTTCACCTCATATGCAATAATAATAACCTTCACAATACCCTTTTCATACTATTCGCTGACGTTTTATGTTAAATTAAACATCATCTCGGATGTTTTCAGCTATTGTAAACAAGTATTAATACATTAATAGAAAGTTTACAATCATTGTTTTTGACACAAAGATAGCAAGTTTGAAAGAAATCATCATTTTCGCCTCTAAATAAATCGATTTAAACATCGATTTCGTTAACTATGTGAACAGAATCGCGTGTTGGATGTTCGCGAGACGATTCTTTGTTCGAATATTAAGTATAGAGTTCTAATTAGAATCGTTTCGCCGACAATAGGTATGTTGCATGATTGTTCTGAGAACAACGAAGAGATGTTTATTTTTTTTTATACGTCATACACGTCTTTGTGTTTTTCGGTTTGTATGTAGTTGTAGGAATTTTTGTAAAGGATTATGTGTGGAGCAATTATATTATTGCTTGTATGCTTTTTTATTTTGATTTTAATAGGAATGAGAATACACGGGAACGTTTAGGTCTCACGAAAATGTCTACTGCTGAATATTTTTGTGAATTGATTGCTCCTTCGCTTATGCTAATTTAATTGTGATTGACACATTGTATATTTTTCTTTCATACATAGAGATGTATCAATAAAAATATGACGACGATGAATGACGGATTTTCCGTCATTCTAAAACGACGGATGTTAAAGGCTTCCTTCACCAACTGTCTAGCCAATCTTTAATGAGTTCTAGATTCATCTTCATCTGCCTAACCTTTCCCCAACTTTGTTGGGATCGGCTTCCAGTCTAACCGGATGTAGCTGAATACCAGTGTTTTACATGAAGCTGGGTAACACTATACCCCATCGTAAGATTGGTTGTCAGACCTTTGGGCTTGTAACGACCCGTAACGACTGTTAAAGATCCACGAATGACAGCCGGGACCAACGCCTTAACGTGTTTTCCGAGGCACGTCTTGGTATGTAAATAAGGTCACCCATCCACGTACTAGCCGCGGCGAGTGTAGCTTAACCTAACGATCGCTTGTTCTATGCGGCTGTTATTATTTAACAACAAGCCCTGGGTTTGGATTCTGACAGTCAAATACCATAAATTAGATAAGAATACATTACTCAGCATTATGACATTTCAGTTTAATTCATACTGCAATAATGTGCAGAGCTCGGAAATTTATCGCTGACAAACGTTTACAGTATGAGTAATGAAGTCTTACAAAAGCAATACCCTTCGGCCCCTTTGCAGATGATACAATTGGGCCACAGAGCATTGCGTTCTCATCAACAAAATTCATTGACAGTGTGATTTCCAGTAAGAAAAATATGTCACCCTTTGTTTAGGTGTCTGAAAGGTGACTAAGGGATTAGGACAAGACAATGGACAGAAAGATCCACCTGTAATAAGCAACGTCAATTTTTAAATTAATTTCGCCATTTATGGCGAAATTTTTTCTCACTGCACGCAACCATTTTTGGCAAGAAGCGTCACAAGGTCATGTTCAATGTTCATCATTTTAAGGTTGAGAAAAGTAAAATTAATCAATTCTTCTCTGAAGTCTCAAGGATGAGCCCAATTAGACGTAAACATGTAATTAAATAATGCATCAACAGCAATCAATCTGCTATATATGCAACATGGCAGCCGATCCAAGGTACAAGCAGCCTTTGTTACAAATGCAGTTGCATCAACACCACACAAGGTTCTTGCGCAAGTACTAAGTGATACTGCCTAATTAAATAAACCTACTTGCATATTCTTGCACCAGATTCTTGAACATCCTTTTTTTTTTTTTTTTTTTTTTGGGTGGGAAATCATCAAATAACTTCTCCCGCTCTGGGTGGAGCAGGAGGGCGTGTCAGACTTTTACTGACTAAAACCCACCCGTGTTCCTTCAGTAGCCCGTATGCCAGGGGCTGTGGTATCTCTTTCAAACGAACCCGCACCCCTGACAGGCATCGGCCCTTGCGGGCTCCATCATTTTTGTGCTGACATCTCTTTGAGGCGCGCGTGGAACACAACGCGCCGTCGACTTGGGCTTGGTCCTTACCGGACAGCGAGCTACCCATTACTCGCCGTCCGCAAGCCCATGCCTGCGGTGGCCGGAAATCGGCCTGGGATTCCCGACGCCCAGGGCGTCTCCGTATCCTGCGGCGGCTGGGGTCGCGAGGGCGCATATGCTGCCTCTCCCTCACGTGCGCCGCCTCCCTCTTCGCGAGCATCACTGCTTCGCTGAAGGAGGTGACGGCTCCCCATGCCCTCTCGCTCCGTACCATGGCCTGGCCAGGGCCGGACGCGAGAGATCGCCGCCGCCGATCGCCTCCACGAGGACACGGCGGTGCTCCGCCCAAGCAGGGCAGACCGCCACCGTGTGCTCCACCGTGTCCTCAGGGCGATCTTCACAGTGGAAACACCCGGGCGTTTCCTCCCGCCCTTTTCGAAACAGGAACCTCCCGAAACAACCGTGTCCGGTGAGGACCTGCGTCAGGCGGAAGGTGAGGACGCCATGCCGCCTCTCAAACCACTCCTCAAACAGGGGACTTAGCGCCGCAATCGTGGCGTGCCCATTCTTGAACATCCTTAGACTAATGATTTTGTATTTACTTCAAAACGCTCTTATTATTCTAGCGCATTACCAAAAGCTATATCATCTTCCTGGTTATTGTAATCACAATCTTATTTATGAATAGTTAAGAAATCTTATTCTTCGAATTAAAATAATTTCAAAGCGACATTCCTACATTTTAGCACCAGCATCTTCTACGCGCATTAGTTGTATGTAACGGTTGTAGAATTTTATGGAGTGCATAAAGCGCTGTCCTAGAAAAAGCCTCTTAAGTGCACAACTCCAATAAAAATGTTTTATGGACTCATTGTAATAGCCAAGGCATTGCAGTACAAATCCATTATTATTGCAATGCGTATCTCCATGCAAAGTAAACTCATCTCTAAGTGGTATACAAGGTCTTTTGGTACGTAAAGCCATTTTAAATTCCGTTCATAATTTATTGATTGACTATGCATCATTAAATTAGCAAATATTATCATGTTCATTAACTATTATTATATGTGCGTTGGTAAACGCATGAACGCGTGGAGGTTGCGTGTCCGTTGCGCTTGTTAGACTCGATTCTGCAATACTTAGGCATTATCTGTAATTTTGCCTTATCATCTACCTTGTAGAAAATCTCTATACCATGTCTAACAACGCAAAATGCTTCAGTTGACAATTGTATTGCGAATATTGTCTCTTCTTATCTTCGCTATTGTAAATTGAGATACGAAGTAAAACATTTTATAGAAATTCTAGGTGCTGCGAATGAATTCAAAATTTGTAAAAGAAAACTTGAAGACGACAATGATATGTCCTTTACATCTAATTGAACTTAATAATTCTGAATATGAGAGACTCAGTGACATATTTCATCTTATTCAAGTTTAAGAACAAGACGTAAAATTCTCTCTAATCTTAACTCGAAATGTTGGTTGTTTAAACAAAGATGATTTTCTAAGACAACGCTGAATAACGAATCAAAGACTACTTGTTAATTAAGCAGCCTCTCGGGGCGATGAGTGTGTACGCCTGTTATCTTTGTTAATATTCCCGCCTGGGTGTTATGAAATCTGAACTTTATCCTTTATAACAAAGAATTTATTTTTGTTTGAAGAAAATTCGTTTCGGAGAACGTTTCATAAATTTTCTTTTCGTAGACTTTGACGTATAATCCTAATATTGGGTTGGGAAGAATTTGCTTACCCCCAGAAGCTTACCAAATTGGGTATTTATGGTTTTCTGGCAAAGCTTTATTTCATGTTTGCAAGATTTTGCTGATAATGCAAAAACAAAAAATGTTAAGAGTCATTTCCATCGTTTAAATTACCGAGGCTGCCAAAAAATAGCTTACGGCAGACTTAATTAGCTAGGCGATGTCGAAAGAATTATATATTAGGACCTTGCCGTTTGGGACAGGTTCATTGTTGTAATATATTATTTTTCGAGGAAAATACTATCTCGTTTTGCGTTGTAAAATTATATCTCCGCAAATATTCAAATTCCAATTAAAAATATCTTAGTCCTCAGCAAAGCATTGTGGTCGTGTTTCCCAAAATTGAAAACAACTCGATATTTATTCTAGCGTGACGAACGGGAATTTACTAATTCAGCTTAATAGTGTTCGTGTCCAATTTATTCCGTTACCGTAAGAGTAATTTCTGTCCCCCAGAGCGAACATATTCCCAATGATTTCTCCAGAGGATCCAAAAAGCTGGGGGCAAGCGGCTGTGAAATTTATCTTTGTGATTTATTTAGCGATTGTGTTCAATATTTCTGGCGCTTTGAGCGCTTTTGGACATTAAAAGGAATTTAATGTTAGTATTTTGGGGTTTGGATGAGTCTTTACAAATTGATTTAGGGGGATAACTTATGATTATTTGATGAGTCGGGAAGAACAGTATCTTTAAAGGGGAAGCTCCGTAAGTTCATTTAATCCCATTGAATGACTTTTTCATGACATAATCATGAAACGGAATTATATGAACTAACAGGTTTATATTTATGACTAGCTTTTGTCAGCAGCATCGTCCGCGTGGATGTCGAAAATTATCCCACAGGAACGTACTTTCGGGATAAAAAGTATCCCATGTGTTATGAAACATCTAAAGATATAAACTTTCACATTTATAATATTAAAATAGTAGGATTTTAATGATAATAATTCTGTAATTATACACGAATCATAAAATCAAAATCAAGCGAGTCAGCACTTTTCGAACGTCAAAATTACTTATGACAGTCCCCCAAAAACGCCCACCCTTCGACACTTCCTAGTGCTTTAGCTGGGAAGAACAAGTGGCGCAACAAACTCCCCAGCAGCACAGCTGTCTGATAAGTTGGAAGAACTTGATTCTATACAACAATAGGTAAGTAATTAAATTTCATCAAAAAATCGAAATTACATTTAAAAAAAATATATAATAATAACATATTTGGTTCAAAATGACAAAATAGGATTCGACACACCTTACTCCTGCTAATAGCGAAAAACGGAAGAACATTTGAATTTCGCGGGCTACCCCCGGGCGCTTCCACCTAAAGTTTCCAGAACTATGTCTTCTTTTAATTTTATAATTCTAGTTTTCTTTTCTGTTTCTGTTTCAGGTATGTCCACATTCACATCAATTAAGACGAGTTTCCTTCAGTTCTTCTGGAGTTATGGTGAGTGATAATGGAATAAGAAGAACATATATTATAATATAACTTATTCGGGGAAACAATACCTGATGTTATAGTTTTATTCACGGTATACCTTGAGCTTCTAGTTGGAACCTTTATAACTTCATTCATTATTCAACTATCACTGTTTGAACGACAGCTTCAAAGTTAAGCGGTGTACAGCCAGTAAATGTGCCATGTATTGTCGATACCACACTCGCCACGTCAACGTGTAACTTGCTCCGCAAACTTTGTGACGTTGTTACACCAGTCTTGTATAGGTAGCTAAGTTATATATGTGCATGAGAAGATTATACATATATGCGGAGCTTAATATTATGGGTACTGTATAATTTGCATAATGTAATATTTAAATTAGTTGGTGCGTTAGTACGCAATTTGGCCTGTCCGTAAGAGAAAATTATGACTATGGGTGTATTTTACAGCTAGAAATAGGATGGGCCTTCTAAAAACGAAGTAAATACAAAAGCAAAAGATGAGTCTGCTGAATCGTCTATCATCTTTTTACAAATGTGTGTCGAGAAGAATCATCGAAAAATGCTAAAGAGCACATACTCTTGAACGCATTACTAAATAACTTAAGACCTTTGTCGACCGATGGTTATGTTTCCATATTCTCTCACCTAAGAAACTAATTAGCTTGAAGTTCAAATTACAAACATTTGACCTACTTTACATCTGTAGTTTCAAATCACAATTCCCTCCTCTATTAACATTGTTATTGTTACTGCGACACAAGCCTTGTGTTGACGTGAACATAAACTGATTTACGCCTTGCTGTGTCAAGATTCAGCTCAAGTTTGGCGTATATTGATACACAGTTGTATAACCTCCTTATTCATCAACGTATGGTAACTTGTTAAATTCGTTGCTGTTAACACAGTTTATATTATTATGTTCTGGTTTCTCTATATGTGGTTTTGTTAAGATTGGTTCGAGTCCTTTGTGCTGTGTAACCTCTTTGATCGTAATAATTGATATAATTTGAATTGGTTTCACTGAGAAACCTTTGACTTCGTCAAGTCACATCATGACATCACACATCTTTGTTCATCGAATTTCGTGATATTCCTACCACGACGTCTTGCAAGTTTGTTCGATTATTTTACCTTCGAAGTTTTAGAATAGGCTTCTATTCTAACATACAAAGTTTTGGCTGTTCATAATGAAGCCATTATAACTTGTCCTTGAACTAAAGAAAAATGACGAAAATTGTATCAGAGTCGTAAAATGTCTTCTAATTTTCTTTTTCTTACCGTTTTCAGTTTGTTACCCTGATCCTGTTTGTTAAATTAACTGTCTAACGACTTTAACCTATTTTCAAAGCTTTTTTTCCTTTGACTCATTAAACTCTCGTTATTACAGCTGCCAGCCAACCTTGCGTTCAAAAGTAACGTTATTAGGTTCGGTACAGAAATGTCATATTTTTCTTTTGTACCGTGAAGTAATTTCTCTGAAACCCCAAATTGCTTCGGGGTTCCTTGTTAACACAGGTTACCGAGTTGCGTACAGAAGGATCATATTGTGTTGATGGCAATTTTTACTCACAAGATATTTTCGAGCAGATATTACACAATACAAATACTACCAATATTTTGTTGTATTGGATATATAGGATGACTGGTAATTAGTGCCCGACATTTAAACACATGATTGTACTCATCATTATGAACAACAAACGATCATCTGTTCCCTACATTTTGACGAGTTATGTGAACATAAATGTAGGGAACAGCTGATTTTTTTTCGCGATTTCGGGTTTGGTCCCATAATAAAAGTTGTTCATAATGATGAGTACAATCATGTGTTTATATGTCGGTCACTAACCATTCACCCTATATAAAAGTTTTCGCGACCTTTAAACCCTACAGAACTCATCCATGGGCACCGACAAGTTTATTTTCGGGGGGTGGACCTCGATCATTTTTGCATTTCACATCGGATATGTAAGGTTATCGTTTGTCTATTCCAACAATGAGTAACTTTGTCGAATTATGTAAATAAGCGAGAAAAGCGAGCTCGATAATTTGTACATCTCTTCTCAAATCGGATAGGTTTTATTTTGTCCATACAAACAGAAAGAGAACTAACTTTCTATTAACATAAAGAGACTTAAGATACAGCAGAATGCAAGAGCGAGCGAAGCAAGCTCGATCCCGCCTAGGGTCGATTAGATGTTCGGAAGTAAGGAGTTCGAAACTTGGTTGACTAGTGAAATCTCGATTTAGGTATTGTACCTAAATTGAGATTTCTATCGCAAGCTCACAAATCATAGGATCTTCCTCCAATAGGTTGAATTCTCCATTAGGCATTATAGGTTCTGAATGTTTTTACACTTATATTCTAAAGACGAGAGTGCAAGGGGATGCGAGTGCTCGCATTGCACCCCGCTCCCAGCGCACTCATCAAGCAGAGGAGTAAAGATGCCAGCACATCAAGCCACCCCAACTGTCAAATTTTCCCAATTGAACATGAACTTTATTCCTTTGTTATAAAATTTAAAATCTATCAAATAAATTTGACAGATAGCAGTAGCTTGATGTGCTGGCGTCTGTACATAATATAATCAGATCTCTACTAGATAATTAGCTATGCAGTACCTACTCTCACACTGATGCCATACATAATTATAATCCTTTAAGGACATAGGTTTTTTATCCTGTGACTATATTTGTATCGTTTGCATGCGGATTATCATGGCCGTACATCGCTGATTCCATAGTACTATTTAAATCGTAGTTACGAGGTATTGATTATCATCATCTCTTTATGTAGTTCGAATAGCTTAGTATGTACTAGCTGTGCCCGCGGCTTTGCCCGCGTGGTGGTCGAAAATTATCCCACATGAGCTTGCTGCCGAGACGAAGCCTAGTTACGTTAGTTACATAGGCAGATTAAGCCGATTTTGACGAGACTTAAAAAAAAGAACGTCTCGTCAAAATTGGTCGAGCCGTTTCGGAGATTAGCCGGAACAAACAGATAGATAGACAGACAGACATTTTTTTTTTTGTCTAGTGTTCCGTAATTTCACATGGGGCATTTAAATTAATTTCCCGATTTACACCGTCTATTTCGTATAAAGCTGTTATTTTTACATTACAACAGACAGTTTATTTTTAATCGACTTCAAAAAAAGAAGGAGGTTACGAGATGCATTCAATAAGTACCTAGCCTCATCGCCAGAGGGCGCTGTAGTTTCAATAGAGTTTTACCACAGTGTAGCACATTCTTTTTTCATTCTTTTTTCGAATTTTCATTCCAATCCCTTCATTTGTTTTAATTTGACAACTTATGGAAGCGAACGTGTCGATCGGTTTTACAAAAATGGAAAAAGAGCAATATCGTTCGGTGATTCGATTCCTATTTTTGGAAGGGAAAACGCGCATCGAAATCAAAGAGCGCTTGGATGCTGTGTACGGTGACTCTTCTCCATCGATGGCCACCGTCAAGAACTGGTTCAACGAGTTTGCACGTGGCCGTACGTCGGTTTTTGATGAACCACGTCCAGGTGCACCGAAAACAGCTGCTACGGAGGAAAACATTAAAAAAATCCATGATCTCGTATTGGCAGATCGCCGATTGAAGGTTCGGGAGCTAGCTGAGACTGTAGGCATTTAAGAAAGAACAGTGCATCATATTCTTCACGAGGAACTCGGCATGAGAAAGCTGTCGGCGCGATGAGTGCCGCGTTTACTCACACCAGAAAACAAGCGCAACCGTGAGACCACATCGGAGACGTGTTTGGCGCTGTTTAAGCGGAATCCAGCGGAGTTTTTGCGTCGTTTTGTGACCGTCGATGAAACCTGGATCCACTGGTACACACCAGAGACCAAGGAGCAATCAAAACAATGGATCCAGACCGGGGAACGTGCTCCAAAGAAGGCGAAAACTGTAAAATCGGCCGGAAAAGTTATGGCCACCATTTTCGGGGAATCACAAGGTGTGATCTACATCGATTACCTCGACAACAAAAGAACAAACAAGAAGGGTAAAACAATTACAGGGCTTTACTATGCCGATTTATTGGGCCGATTCGACGCCGAATTATAGAAAAAACGACCCCATCTGGCGAAGAAAAAAGTGCTGTTTCACCACGTCAGCGCACCGGTTCACACGTCTGCCGTTGCCATGGCCAAATTGGTCGAATTACGCTACGAATTGCTGCCCCATCCACCGTATTCTCCAGATTTGGCCCCTTGTGACTTCTTTCTGTTTCCTAATCTGAAAAATCACTCGCCGGGAATAGATATGGATCGAATGAGGAGGTCATCGCCGCCACGGAGGCCTATTTTGCAGAGTTTGACTAAAACTATTTTTCGGACGGGTTAAAAAAGTTGGAGCATCGCTGGGCTAAGTGTATCGAACTAAAAGGAGACTATGTTGAAAAATAAATTGCCACTTTTCCAAAATTTTCGTTTACTTTTTGTAGGCTAAGTATTTATTGAATGACCCTCGTATATGTTCCACCGAACGTATTTTTTTTTATGCATGTTCCCCGATTTCTCCCTCATTTGTGGACCGATTCTCAAAATTCTTTTTTTATTTGAAAGAGTATACTCCCGAGGTGGTCCCATTGGCACCAAATCAGGATCTGATGATGGAATCCCAGGGAAATCGAGGGCAACCCTCAAAATTTGTAGGTATTAACAATGTTTTTCATGTGTTTTCTAAAGCTATTGAGACATTTGCGTATGGTCATCATCATCTCATGACACTGAGCTGATGAAGGAAGGTACTTACAACTCTTTAACGGTTAGGAGTTAGGTGGAGGTTCGGGCATAACTCCGTCATATGACCGATTTGCATAATTCTTTTTTTTTTTAGAAAGGTGTTTATTCCGAAATGGACCTATTTAAATTTCATATAGATCTGATGATGCGTTTCGGAGACAGACAACGGAACTCTTCGAAAAAATACAGCAAATTAACCGCGATTGCTGCTATCGCATAAATATGCATTGTTTTGACCCCAAGGATGATGAAATTTCGAATTGGTTTGGGGTAGGTAGGTACCATAACTAAAAAGTGAAAAATAAAAACTTTTTTCAAAAAAAAAAAAAAAAAAACAACCGACTTTCAAAAAAACACTAGAAAGTGAAAAATAACTTTAATTTCGGAAGGCGGTGACCAGAAAATAATAAAATACATATCAAAAGTCACCGACTTCCGAAATTAAAGTTATTTTTCACTTTCTAGTGTTTTTTTGGAAGGCGGTAGTTTTTTTTTAACGTTTTTTTTATTTAGGTATTCGTTAAATATATGATAAACTAGGAAAATGTATAATAATAATAATAACTATAACATAATATCAAAAAAGACCGTATCGTGTAACACCTGTTCACATACTGTCCGAGTCACGTCCTGCCGTAGACTTAATTATAATCTTTTGCTTCACATTGTCCTTCTGAATAATACTACTCTGTTGTTTCTTCATACTGTGGCAAAGTCGTGTAATTTGTCAGAACTTCCACAGGTACAACAATATCATTGTTGGATATTATTTTATATAATACTAGCAGCGCTCCGCGGTTTCACCCGCTTAGTTCCCGTTCCCGTGGGAATACGGGGATAAAATATAGCCTATGTCACTCGGGGATAGTGTAGCTTCCCAACAGTGAAAGAATTTTTCAAATCGTTTCAGTAGTTTCGGAGCCAATTCAATGCAAACAAACAATCAAATCTTTCCTCTTTATAATATTAGTATAAACTAGCTTTTGCCAGCGGCTTAGCCCGCGTAAATTTCTGAAATTATCCCGCGGGAATATGCTACCGGGAAAAAAGGCCTACGTTACTTACTTTTAACATCAGCTGCCAGTGAAAGTCCCGTCAAAATCGGTCCAGTCGTTTCGGAGATTACCCGAAAAAACAAGACAGACATTTTTATTGTATTTTTTTTTTTTTAAATCACCGTATATACTTGCCTATGCATTTAGTTAAAAGCTATTTTGGCATTACAAACAGACACTTTAATTTTATTTTAATAGATTTTGTAATCATCAGACTTGCCATAATCCGATGTACAACAACAGATTATTATTTTATCGGGGTATTTTCCTGGTGCTCTCGTTTTATGATGAAAATAACGAATAAGTTGTTTATAAATATAAATTCAGGCACAAAATAGCTCTCTTCTAACAAGGATTTAAATTTCTGTTCCACTTGAAGTCTAAATTCAGAACTTCAAATGGTTTTTAGTCAAGGATTGCTTCGGTATTATTCGCTCTTCGAAAAGTCTACTTAAAATCCGCTTAAACTGAAAATCAAGACATTTATTTCAATTAAATAATTTAAAAGCACTTTTGTACTGTCAATGAGTTGGTTAGTCAGAAATATGAAGCTAGTTGCCCATTCCAAAGCGTAGTAGGAGTACCTTTGGAGTAGAATGGGCAAGAAACTCCATGGGCACTCTTTTAAATTATATTGTTACAGAAATATTAGTTACATCTTGCCCATTCCAAAGCGTAGTAGGTGTACCTTTGGAGTAGAATGGGCAAGAAACTCCATGGACACTCTTTTAAATTATATTGTTACAGAAATATTAGTTACATCTTGCCCATTCCAAAGCGTAGTAGGAATACCTTTGGAGAAGAATGGGCTTACTCCATGGACACTTTTAAATTATATTGTTACAGAAATGTTGGTTACATCTTGCCCATTCCAAAGCGTAGTAGGAGTACCTTTGGAGTAGAATGGGCAAGAAACTCCATGGACACTCTTTTAAATTATATTATTACAGAAATATTAGTTACATCTTGCCCATTCCAAAGCGTAGTAGGAATACCTTTGGAGAAGAATGGGCAAGAAACTCCATGGACACTTTTAAATTATATTGTTACAGAAATGTTGGTTACATCTTGCCCATTCCAAAGCGTAGTAGGAGTACCTTTGGAGAAGAATGGGCAAGAAACTCCATGGACACTCTTTTAAATTATATTGTTACAGAAATATTAGTCACTTCTTGTCCATTCCAAAGCGTAGTAGGAGTACCTTTGGAGAAGAATGGGCAAGAAACTCCATGGACACTCTTTTAAATTATATTGTTACAGAAATATTAGTCACATCTTGTCCATTCCAAAGCGTAGTACCTTTGGAGAAGAATGGGCAAGAAACTCCATGGACACTCTTTTAAATTATATTGTTACAGAAATATTAGTCACATCTTGTCCATTCCAAAGCGTAGTAGGAGTACCTTTGGAGAAGAATGGGCAAGAAACTCCATGGACACTCTTTTAAATTATATTGTTACAGAAATATTACTTACATCTTGCCCATTCCAAAGCGTAGTAGGAATACCTTTGGAGAAGAATGGGCAAGAAACTCCATGGACACTTTTAAATTATATTGTTACAGAAATGTTGGTTACATCTTGCCCATTCCAAAGCGTAGTAGGAGTACCTTTGGAGTAGAATGGGCAAGAAACTCCATGGACACTCTTTTAAATTATATTGTTACAGAAATATTAGTCACATCTTGTCCATTCCAAAGCGTAGTAGGAGTACCTTTGGAGAAGAATGGGCAAGAAACTCCATGGACACTCTTTTAAATTATATTGTTACAGAAATATTAGTCACATCTTGTCCATTCCAAAGCGTAGTAGGAGTACCTTTGGAGAAGAATGGGCAAGAAACTCCATGGACACTCTTTTAAATTATATTGTTACAGAAATATTAGTTACATCTTGCCCATTCCAAAGCGTAGTAGGAATACCTTTGGAGAAGAATGGGCAAGAAACTCCATGGACACTTTTAAATTATATTGTTACAGAAATGTTGGTTACATCTTGCCCATTCCAAAGCGTAGTAGGAGTACCTTTGGAGTAGAATGGGCAAGAAACTCCATGGACACTCTTTTAAATTATATTGTTACAGAAATATTAGTCACATCTTGTCCATTCCAAAGCGTAGTAGGAGTACCTTTGGAGAAGAATGGGCAAGAAACTCCATGGACACTCTTTTAAATTATATTGTTACAGAAATATTAGTCACATCTTGTCCATTCCAAAGCGTAGTAGGAGTACCTTTGGAGAAGAATGGGCAAGAAACTCCATGGACACTCTTTTAAATTATATTGTTACAGAAATATTAGTTACATCTTGCCCATTCATCGCATCATTAATGTTATGTATTTATAATTGTATGTGTTAAAAACATCCAGAGTACAGATAATACAGGATAAGTTTTTATCCAGTGCGCAAATTTTAACCATGAATTCAGCATATCATTCTAGAAACCCTAGCGCAGAAATTTTTCGCTAGTTATACAAAAAAAAAAAAAGCAGCTGTTTCATAGAAAACTGCAATACCTTCGCGGTCAAAATGTATGGAACTGCTGATTTTTTTTTTTTTGTATAATCGGCGAAAAATTTCTGTGGTATGGTTTCTAGAATGATATGCTGAATTCATGGTAAAAATTTGCGCACTGGATAAAAACTTTTCCTGTATAGGAAAAATATATATGACTGGGGCAGCCGCGACAGCTAAGAAGCTGTTACGGCTGCACCAGTACCAACTGAGAAGAAAACAAAATAAAAAAAGAAACGGCGCCCGTTCACGAACGTGGATCAGCACATTCATCACCATTCAGCTCAACCATTTTGAAGTGAACTAAATGATCCAACACCAGCTCAAAACTAAGTCACTAGAACTTCCCAGGATTCAAAATCAATAAACACTCTTCAAACCACGTAGGTACACCGTCTCAAGCACCGCTCTAGTTATATCGCGATACAATCGAACAATTCAACTGTCTCCTTTCCTAACCTGACACTATTGACACTTATTTACACTACAAGATAAGCTCTCGACACTCCGTTTTTCATTCCAACATCTGCACGGAAATTCGTGACTCGATTACACCATAGTACCACCATAAAGCTATTATGGTGACGTAATGTTGGTACCTACTAGTTTCGCATGGGATGCTAGGGAAGTAACCACTGCTAACTTTGTGTTTAAGTTATTGTTCAGAGATTTAGGAGAAGGTAGGGGTTTGAACTAATGTCTTAGAACCAAAAATTCGGACACATGTAATATCTACCAGCACGCACTGGGACCGCGTGGTGGATTATGGCCCACTCCCTCAAATATTAAAAACAAGCTGGCATCTTTACAGTGTGGTTTTTGGGTCTTACTACACGATCTCCTTCCTAATCTTTACAACTAGCAGCGCTCCGCGGTTTCACCAGCGTAGTTCCCATTCCCGTGAGAATACGGGGATAAAATATAGCCTATGTCACCCGGGGATAGTGTAGCTTCCCAGCAGTGATTTTTTTCTTTCAAATCGGTTCAGTAGTTTCGGAGCCTATTCACTGCAAACAAACAAACAATAAAATCTTTCCTAGTATAGATAAATAAAAATCTGACACATTATTAAAAAATACCGATGTTTTCTAGCGGGGGCGGGTCACCTGTAGTTCCTTATTCAGTCCCATACTAGTTTGCCATAGTTAGCACAGCACACATTGACAATTATTGTCAATTGTGCTAACTATGGCAAACTAGTATGGGACTGAATAAGGAACTACAGGTGACCCGCCCCCGCTAGAAAACATCGGTATTTTTTACCATTTTTATTGAAGATAACGCTTGTAAAAAATACTGGCAACCGGCACCCTAATTGCGTAACTCACGATTGATCATAATTGGTTTCGTCTTCACTGTTAAACAATATTCATTGCGTTATTTGTGTTGTCGAACAGACACATTTTTCGAACATATGAAGCAATGGTTTAACAATCCGTTTCAAAACGATACAGATTATGATGAATCGTGAGTTACGCAATTAGGGTGCAGGTTATCCACGCGGATCGAAGAACATCCATCTTTTAACCTTACATAAAACAAGATTTTCGTAATGCATCTAGATATTTCTAACTTACCTACAAAGACTGCATAGCACACTCTTTTGACGTTATTACTACATATAGTCCCGTGTTACACGAGCGTTAACTTTTTAACTGAAAGCTAAGTCGCCATCTTTTTTATTCGGATTAAAAAAACCATAACTTTTTATATAGTCGCTTGTCGTTCAGGTGTAAAAAAAAAAACGGGCGAATAATACACGTAGATAGATTTTCCCATTTCGCGTGGGTGTGCACTTAAGTACACCCACCACGATTTCATTTGATACCACTGCATCAAAGGAGTCGTGGATTTCGTGATGACAGGTTCACGTAAACTCTGGATATTAAACCCGGCTTACGATAGTTTTTTGAATACTGGCAAAATAAGGCGTTTCTTCGAGCTTCGTAGCGACAAGACGCTGACGACTTTTATCGTCCAGTTTATTTTTGGATCCTTATGCCATCCACTGTAAAAAAGTAAATCTAAAAGTCAGTCCGATTAAACGAAAATGCTAGTCATCATCATCATTCCAGCCGAAAGACGCACTGCTAGACATAGGCCTCCCCCAAACAGGGGGTTTTGCATAATCGCCACGCTTGGCAGGTGGGTTTTTTTTTTTTTTTTTGGGTGGGAAATCATCAAATGACTTCTCCTGCTGAGTAGAGCAGGAGGGCGTGTCAGACTTTTACTGACTAAAACCCACCCGTGTTCCCTCAGTAGCCCGTATGCCAGGGGCCGTGGTATCTCTTTCGAACAAACCCGCACCCCTGGCAGGCATCGGCCCTTCCGGACCCCACCTGTGGTTGCTGACATCTTTGACGGCGCGCGTGAGGAACACAACGCGCCGTCCCGTCTACCACTTTTCGGCCGCAGAGGATAGGGAGAGCGGCTGACGCTATACCGACACTCCTCTTCCCCTGCGGCCCCACCGCGTCCGCCATCAAACGGTGGCGGCCCCGTCCAGGCCACGGAAGGGAAGAGCGCTGCTCAGAAGCACCGGCACTCCTCCTCTACCGCAGCCTGTAATCCTCAGCCGCGATGCCTCCCATTCGACATCGCGGCCCACCTCAGTTGCGGTGCACCTCACCGCAACCTACTTTTTGGCCGCTACGTCAATGGCTTGAAGGCAAAAGCCCTGACGAGCGGCCCCACCGTTGGGTTCCTCTTGGCTTCACCGTGGATGGGAGACCACGGTTACTAAGCCCCCCCGCAACGACAATGCGGGAACCCACTCGGGGGGGTTGGCAGGTGGGTTGGCGATCCCAGTATGGTGGTAAAATGCATAGAGAACGCTGCTGCCCATTCTCTAATAAGTCCCTTAGTCGCCTTCTACGACACCCACGGGAAGAAATGGGATGGTGCTATTCTTTTACGTCCGGCACAACACGGAACCGAAAATGCTAGTATATCCTGGTAAAACTGTCCATCATGAACAACCCGCTGCACTTTTCAGGATTTAAACGCAGCTAATGATATAGCTTTCCAGCAGGCTTACCACGATAGCCGTAGAGAAGCGTTCAGTCGACGGCAGAGTAGACAAAAATGACGTTTCTGTGTAGACAGTTGACAGTTATGTACCGAGAAATGTAGACAAGCGAAAACTATTCTATGGTAGAGTAGAAATAGAAACCGTCATGCAACTTTTAAATGTCGCAGCATCATGCTGAGATAGTGGCCTTTTGGCATCGTACAGGACTTCGTTTTTTTTTTTCTTTTTTTTGTTGTTGTTTAAATCTTATGTTAATTTTAATAGTAGTGTAGCATAGTAGTGTTTTAGTTGTTCTTTTTATGTGTTTAATAATCGTATTGTACTGTAGTAAGTTTGTGATATTCCTGTGTAAGTCCAATAAATATATTTTCTTTCTTTCTTTCATGCTAAGTCTGCAGTTGGTTACACTGCTACACACGGGTCGAACAAAATTTGAGTCGAAACGAAGAAACCATAAATAACATTTTACCAAGTCAATCACTAATATAAACAAAATAAATCTTATCCCATTTTCCTCTCCAACCTGTCTCAATGTTTCTTTACGACAGCTATTCCACGTTAAGTGGGTTACACACAATAGACAGTCTTCCTTGGTTGTCAATCCACCAAAATTGTTCCAAGTAATTACTTTCACTTCCCTGATTACGCTTTGTTTTGTTACAAATAGTGCCGGATTGGTGTTGAAACTAATTTGTGACTTACGGCTAAGGAGAAGGGAAGATGAGGAAAACGTTAATTAATGTGAAACAGGATTTTTCAAAGAATGAATTTAGAAGTTCGAATTTACACGCTCGTAATTTGTATGTTTATATGTACAAAGTTTGACAAGACAAGATAATCATGAGGCCTAGTTGCTTTAAGTACGTCATCAATCATCATCAAAAATTTTCATCTCGGTAGTCACGTATTTTGCATGAAAACGTTTAAAAGCGGCATCATGCCTACATACAAAAGGTACTGCGTACGCTGCGCCTGCGCCGCGCCTTCACCTTACGCCGTTACTGTGTATCGCGCATTACACATTCAAAATTCTCAATGTCAAAGATCTTTATTGTGAGATAGTGGTTAAAGAGTTGTTATTGTGTTATTTTGGCATACAATAGTTTAAATAATTTGTTATCTTAGACCAGGGATTCCCAAACTTATTTTGTCTTACTGCCCACTTTGAGAAATTATTTCTTAGCGCCCCCATTTTTTCGCCTACTTAAAAACCACTATAACTTCAAATTACATTAATTATTGTGAGCTATATTAGCGGAGATTGAGCCGAATTAGCGGGTCTCTTACCCCCCCCCCCCCCCCCCCTTAGGCCTGCAGCGCCCACAAGGGGGCGTTTTCGCCCACTTTGGGAAAGGCTCTCTTAGACCTAAATTACACATATTTTTAAATAGAGTTCTAATTTGCATCAAGACACACAAACAGTTTGGCACTAACTCATCGCGAATCTGTCGAACAAAAATTCATGCAAGTACTGTATAATAAGGTCTATTCACCAAGAAGTCGTTTAATTTATTAAAAAAAAATATGTTTCCAATTTCTCTTATTTGCTTAGCTTATTATAAATTCATGAGGACATTCCGAAGAAACTTTTAGAAAGTAGGGCTGTTTTTGAGGGAAATAACAAATATTTGTTATTTTGTCGGCATGTCGACGGGAGTGCAGGTTACTAAATTTTTCCTTATTGGTTTTTACAAATATAGCGACCTCATATCTTAAGCTTTTTAAAATATGGCAAACAGCTATCTGGGGCTCGTTTGCGCCCTAAAAGCGAGTTCCCTGCCTGTAGCATTCCCCCAATAAATAAGTCCATATCTAAGCGTAGACGTGATAGGCGGTTAGTATTGCTGCTTGATTTACATTCTTGGATAGTCTCTATAACGCGTAGAAAAATGTATTTAGTTTTTTACACCGCTTCAATTTGCGTTCTCCATTACATATTTTTGTCAATTCATAGTCTAATATAAATTTTCTGGATGTCAGTTGCTCTGACTGAATAATTACGGATTCATTCATTCACTCTAGAATTGTGGGAGCAAAATTCAAAAATAAATTTTCTGTTACGTAGTATTGTTGAATATAGGATGTATGTTACAAAATACCCGGAAATTGAATGAATGCAGTGAATGTAGCGCTTCAAAGCAGACATTTTGCGCTGCATCAATATCAGTAATTTAATCGCTGAATTGAACGCCTCCCATTGAAGCTACGTGCCAGCCTTTTCAATATCGCACAGGTATGCCCGCGGTATTTTCTGCTGGTACCTATCTACCGCAGGCAGCTGTATTATTTTTTTATTTGCTTTTGTGCTTCTCTATTTTTTTTTTATGTTAGTGTGGATTTCATTAGTGTCTGTGAAGTTAGGAGTATCATCCTCATCATTTCAGCCGAAAGACGTCCACTGCTGCAGGCTTAGCACGAGCACCGATTTTTCGACGGAATAATAGACATGATTATTAACTAAATGATGCACAACAGGAGAATATAGCTATGTTTTTCTATTAATTAGCACAGTTATGCGTTCTAAACGAATCTTGATTTTGTAGATAATCGTATATACTTTGTAGCCGTCGAGTAGAAAGTTTGTTGTCGGAGAGATTTTGATAGTTTGGGAAGAAAAATTCTTCTGAAATAGTCTACATTTATAAGGACCTAGACAAATATCGTTAGAAACGAAAGACTAAATGACAGATTGTAGAAGGATTTCTACGGTTCGATAACAAAAATGTAGGAACGAAATATCACTTTGTATTGAAAAAGCACTGTCTATTCTTCGTAGAAATACAAAGCGTCATGCTAAGCCCGCAGGACATAGGCCTCCCCCAGGGTCCTCCACTTCGACAAGCACAAGACCGGTCGAAGTTAGTAGTATGTTTTTTTTATAAAATATTATGTGTCTGCGTAGAAACTGATAAATGAACTGATTGTTTTCTATTAATTTAATTTATTTTCTTTGAAAACATCAATCGGTTTCTTACTACTTATCTCTCTTGGTGACCGTAAAACGGTTGTTACCATTTTAGTTCGCCCTCGCATTTCTCAGCCCGTGTAACTAACTTGAATTTTCGTTACACGTGTTCTGTTTCTATAAAAAAATGTTTTTAAACTACTTCCAGGATTACTTGAATTGGTCACAAATTAATTGGGGGGGGGGGGGGGGGGGGCTTTCATTTTCTTTGATACTCACACTTTTAAGTATTCTTTGGTGATTAATTTTCCTATCCTTGGTTTGAAATTCTTAGTAACATCTATCTGAGCCTAGAAGTACTTACCTATGTTAACTTGGGCTTTATACTGGAAAAGTTTTATCTAGTGCGCAAATTGTAACCATGAATTCAGCAAGACATTCTAGAAATTTCTCCGGATATACAAAAAATAAACAGCTGGTCCATACATTTTGACCGCGTAGGTATATTGCACTTTTCTATGAAACAGCAGATTTTTCTTTTATGGTTAACTGGCGAAAAATTTCTGCGCTAGGGGTTCTAGAACGATATGCTGAATTCATGGTTACAATTTGCGCACTGGATAAAAACTTACCCTGTAGATATTGAAAACTAGTCGGCTACCTACCGTGTATGCACCCAGCGTAGCCGTTTCGATGAGAAAGTAGATCAGAAAAAGTCGAGTCAAAGTGAAGATCACTAGTGCCAGCCAGGGAAAAAAAATGTGTTACCTTGGTCGGGGAAGTACTTTTTTAATTTTTGGGTTCCGTATCTCAAAAGGTAAAAAAGGAACCCTTATTAGATCAGTCTCTAGTCCGTCTGTCTGTCCGTGTGTCACCACCGATTTTCTCAGGAACGGGTGGAACTAGCAAGTTGAAATTTATACCAGATACTGAGTCCCTATTAGGTGTATAAAAATCAAGGTCCCGAGTCAACACGAAAAAAAAAGTATGGAAACATTTAGATTTTTGCGAAAATCAAAATTTGCTCATATCTTTTTATTATGGCGGTATATTGAATAGGTACGGAACTCTCGGCGCACGAGTTCGACTCGTTTACAATTGCCTTCACCTTCATTTTTAACCTGCACCATAATTATAATTACGTAACTCACGATTCATCATAATATCTGTTTCGTTTTCAAACAGATTGTTAAACCATTGCTTCTTAAGTCCGAAAAAATGTGTCTGTTCAACAACGTAAATAACGCAATGAGTACTGTTGAACTGTCAAATTGAAACCTATTATGGATTAATCGTGAGTTACGCAATTAGGGTGCTGTATTATCTACTATGACAAGAAACCTCTGCGAGTGTTCCTATAAAACTATTTTTTGCTTATAAGCAAAATATCCAGGTCACCTTTCATTTACTTCAGCCAATCGGTAGTATTTCATTCAAATGTATAAACCTAGATTTTGCAACTTTAAAAAGCAGCTCATGGAATGGTCGTAGACATTCGGCGCAATAGTAAATAAACTCGGTCTTCCCCGACCAGTCATGTGTTTTCTCTGGTCCCACTTTGGCTTTTGGGCCCAACTTTGTATGAAATGTGGCTTGTCTCCTTTATCGTTCGTCTTTTGATTTATTTCATACTAACATGTTTATGTATTCTTTCATAAAATTTTACCTTTATTTGAAGTTCTTAGTAAAATGTAGGTAGCTGATTGAGCCTAGGGATCTCCGAGGCTTAAATTGGGCCTTATAAATGGTGATGGCCAAGCCTGTATGAACCCTGCTTATTGCAGCAACGCAGGTTCATCACTATAATTAATATATTATAATAAAACACCTATAATTAAAACTTGAAATATCATTGACAACCAAGCCTACATAGTTTCTGCCTTGTCTACGATAGAAAGGTGTGTAGGTCAAACTTATCATCATTAAAATCGACACTGAACAATTTATCTTTAAACGAAAACCCATCAATTAAGATTTAATAACATTAACGTCTTCATTAACATGACGTAATACCAAAAAAGAGGTTTTAATAAACCCTTTTATTCTTAATTTGACGACGGCATGTCAAGTTAACTAAAATTTATTGCACAGAAGGGCTCATTAAGAAGTAACTGCTGCAGCAGTAAATCAAAACTGTTACCGTGGTGAAGTGAAATGACAAGGAATAATGTACAGAAAGACCAGGCTGTACCACAACATTCAATGGAGAAACTGAATACTGAATACAATGAACAATCTGGCGTAGACTAGGGAAAAATTGGTTTATGTATCACAGAAACACGTGCATACAAAAACATAATTAACTCGAATAATAAAGTGAAAAAATGTAAAATGTGGTGCCGGGCCGGACGTAAAAGAATAGCACCATCGCATTTCTTCCCATGGGTGTCGTAGAAGGCGACTAAGGGACTTACTAGAGAATGGGCAGCAGCGTTCTCTATGCATTTTACCACCATACTGCGATCGCCAACCCGCCTGCCAAGCGTGGCGATTATGCCAAAACCCCCCTTTTAGGGGAGGCCTATGTCCAGCAGTGGACGTCTATCGGCTGAAATGATGATGATAAATAAACAAAATAGATCCTTTAATCACGAGAACAAAATAGCTAAACAGTCGACCGCTAGTGATGCTGTGCCATGGAAACCCAAAGCACAAATATAAAGAAACGTGACATGAAATGATACATTAAGACCCGTACTCATATAGCTGCGCGCCCTTACTGCATACAACACTATCAATCAGAATCTGAATTATTTTGAGGGATATTGCATATCCATTGCTCCATAAGTTCGAAAAATGTGTCTGCTCAACAACAGAAATAACGCAATTAATGTTGTTGAATAGTCCAAAGAAAAGCCATTCATACTGTTAGTGTGTTATGCAATTACCTCTCTGATCTTGATCTCAATAATAGCCCCAGATATCAGTGTTTCGAGTCTTCTATCGAATCCGATTTGCTGTGGTTATTTAGGCTAAATAACGACGCCCAACTAATTAGATTTGACATTACAATCAAATATGCTTGCAGCTTCCTGTGGTTTACTCTGCTATGTTCGAGATTTCTCGTGATTAGCGTCTGTGATGAATGAAGACGTAGTTATTATCCTTCTGTAGATTGTGGGCCTTCTTCCTCGTTATTATCCTTCTGTAGATTGTGGGCCTTCTTCCTCGTTATTTTTTGTGGTGAATGGTAATGAAATCTTATGTTGCCATTTAAGAGTGTAATTGAATTCATCCTCGCTTGGAGTGACCGTAAAAGTGTTGTTTTGGGTTTATAGTGGTGCATTCTGTTCTTTTATTAAAGTGTCACTTTGTATGTTAGGACTTTTGTCTTGTAGATAGTTTTCAGGACCTCATTTCGATGTTCTTTGAGTTTTTCTCAAACTGAATTAGGAACTTAAACTGTTGATCCTAAAAACTTCGTGTGATAATCTATCATTTTTTATCTATTCTAGCATTATGTTCACGAATTTTTCATTAAACAGTCTGCTGAAATGCAATAGCTAGATACGTTTTAAGTCTCCCATATCGCAGCATCAGTCATTAGCCAGGAATGCGAGTTAATGCCAATAGCCGGTTTGATCAGTCACTGACACCAAAAAATGTCATAATAAAAAACTGAATACCTAATGCTGTGCATTTAAAAAGCAGTTTTGGTTTTTTGTTCAGAATATTATTAGCTATTGTATCTAAAGCTGTTCACGGATATTAAACTAATGCGCATTAAGATGTCCTGGCGACAAAGAACCGGAATATAAGAAAATCATTCAAGGAGAAAGCTGTAGATTTATTTATTGAAGACTTGATCAGGAGTCCAGGAACCGGGGCTTTTAGTGCAACGCCACAGATACTAATGTTGAATCACAAGAATCAATAAGATCATCCTAGTATCAAGATGAGAATATATACAATAACTTATTGTTTGCTTGTACATGAATATGAATTTGCCAAAGACATACTCGTAGATACAGTAGTTAAATTCTCAAACCAGATCATGTCCAAAAACGGCCACATTAGAAACCATTTCAAAACCGCAAAACTTCCAACCAATTTCAAAACGACGTACAAAAATGATAATACAATGTACTAATAAACCTACTTACTTAAGTGAACGTTGAGGTCGGTAAACCGTTGTATTAGCCAATGATATGACTGCCATCCTCTTGACCGCAGACCGCGATATGGATGGATCAATTTTAATTAATTCTGATCTGAATATTTGTGGAGTAAGATTTGTTTGGAGTGTTTTGTTTTCGTGAACATAAACCCCTCGTAGATATAAACTTGATAATTATGAACGTGTTTTTTCCAATCTTTTCCTGTCAAAGATAACCCCCCACCCTTTTAAGATGCTGGATATAAATAGTTATTGTTTTTTTTGTAATTAAGAGTCTATTGCAAACTATGAGGCTTCGAAAGAGATGACTTAGCAAATTTCAGGAGTATTCCCACTCTTCGTTCCCAATATCCTCTTATATGCTGAGGCTGCGATCACTAATCTATCCGCTGCCTTTTTTTGTCGTATTGATGGCGCGTCTTTAATTCTTAAGCTATAATTTCTTTTCTGGGCTGCGCATTCGCCAGTGCTTACAAATATTGCTCGTTTAATACACCAACAGGATTCTCATCCATCATCACTTTATCCTTTACAACATAACATTTCAAAAGCCTGCCAATTATCTTTAAATCATGTACCATAACTGGTATCATCAAGTTGTTGACCGCCTGTATCTATTCCTGTCGCAGTTGCATCGATTGCCAACCAACCATCAGACCTACCTTGCAATACCAGTTTCCCTGCAAGTCTAACTGTGCCATCTTTACCGTTATCCACCACAATCCAATATGGGTTTTATTACTTAAAATTTACGACAGCAATTTGCGTACAGCCGTATTGACTATAAAAATTCGCGGTCCACACGAAAAGTAATTGAGTTTATGTTTTATTGAAACGATTGGTTTCGTTGTTTTCGATTTAAAATAAACTGTCGTGTCGCGTCTCTGAATCCTTTGATGGTTATGGAACAACTCTTTTCACTTTAAATAAATTCTTGTCTGTCTGCAACAAAATATACATTAGATAGCTACAACAGCACTTCAATTTATTAGTGGATATCTTAAAGACAGAGAGCAGTGGCGGCCCAGTGATAACGGCCACGATTTGAAGAGTTGTAAGTAGTAGGTCCGAACCTGACAGTCGCTTTACTTTGTGTAAATTATTTAATCACCACAGCTTTCAAAACGGCGAAGGAAAACATCGTGAGGAAACCCACATGTCCTAGAACCAAAAATTTGAAGACACTTGACATTTCCACCCGGATAACAGCCCTCTCCTGTCACAGAGGGGAGGCTTGCGTCCCAGCAGTGGGAACATTATAGGCCGATTATATGATCTTAAAGACACAGTTTTGCATGCTTCACATGTGATTCGCCTACGCCTATGCCAGAGCGGCTTTACTGTCCTGAAATTCGGCCTAGACAACTGATCCTCTAAGGATTTCAGGCTGATGCTTTGGTACACCTATCTTCATATACTAGAATTTATACACAAGAAAAGAGGATTTCATGTCCCACAATATTACTTTCTCAACAATGTAATTCCTTTAGTATAGTATTCATCTCTTTCCCTCTCATGCATTCAAAGGAGACAACACAATATTGTACCTGTTGGCAGGTTTACGCGAGTTTCATGGCTGGCACGATTACATGCGTTTTACGTGTACATAAGAGTTTTATTGTTTTTGTCTTGTAAAAGGGTTTTACTGCTCAATCTTATTTTTATTTTCATGCCTTTTCTCTTTATGTAGGAAGATATAAATTTTTTGAGGACAAGGAATACTTTCTACAAGTGCCATAAAATGGACGACCTATCACTATGACTTTGAGTCTAAATTGTTGTTCATATATTCGATTTACTCTTCGTACGGGCGCCTGAAGATGGACGGCGCTGCAGAGGTCGGCTCTGAAAGCAGTGGCGAGATGACCAGGACACGTACCGCGAGGGCGGTTTGATGTGGCGCTGGAATCCAGTTTCTGGTAGGACTTGAGGGTGGCTTTTGGCCGGCCACCATTAGGAAAGTACTGACCAAACAAAACATTATATTTTTAAGTGCTTAGTCGCGACTTCGCGGCAGCTCGGGACATTACACAGTATTCAATTTGTTTTCATTGATTTTGGTGTAATTTGAAACAAAAATTCTGTGCTAGTAAATTTCAAATCAAATGCCAAACCATCCTCAGATTCTAATCCCGGATCTTCTTCGGTATAATTTCTCTATCTCGCATTTAAAAAACCGCCTAACCCTTTTAACTTGCTTAAACCGAATAAATTAACAATAATTCTCCTCGATACCGTCTTATTTACATACCGTTAGGAAATTATCATACGATTAGTTCGGTCAACTTCGGTCCATGTTCGTTCCGTGTTCGGTTTTATCAATCGATTTCAATCACATTACCGCTCCTTTGCTTTATTGGGTTCTTTAGTTACATAATTAAAGAGGTTTGTTTGTTTTAAATAATGGATTTGTTTTTTTGGAATTAATGAGCTTAAGAATTCTTGTTTATTAGGTACTTACCTTAGTTCCTTTTGTCATGTTCAGTCACTGACTTTTTTCTTACAACTACTTATGGATAGCTGTATTTGAAGGGCATTTTCATTTGTCTCTATCCTATTTTGACTCAACGTATAATATTTATAATATTATCTTGTCCATACCATGGGCAATAACTGTTTGTATCTTAACACGAATTTCCAAATTATCGTTTTGGCATAAATATGATTATTGGTACTTTCAAACTCAAATAGCAGCCAGAGGGTTAGTTGTAGAATTTCGTTGTAGTATTTTTTTTTTTTTTATCAAGATGGCATTTCCCAAAAGAAAACATATTTTGTTTTTTCTGGATGGCCCTTTAATTTATGGGTACGAAATGAATGATGGTCTTTAAGTGTGTGGTGAAGGCCATCAACGGAACAACTTTTCTCATGGGACCAATATCGAAAACTTCAACAAGAACAAGTAAAAATGTGACCGTAATATCTTGCGTGTGTCAGAATTTGTGCATTTGAATTACGTTCGACCGGAGACCCCGGGGGCTCCCATCCTTATCTGGGAAGTGGGGAGGACGGGAAACGCTGCACTGTTCGGTTTTAGCCGGTATTAGCCCGATGTTTCCGTCCACTCCAGTAGGATGTTCTACGAAATGATTATTATCATATTTCTCTCAATAGGGTATGAGAACTAGCACCAGAATAACATTAGCTGTAATACTATCATCATATTGCGTTATGATAACATCAAGACGATGCTTTTAAGTCATCATAATAATAATCAGCCAACAATGTTCCCACTGCTGGGACACAGGCCTCCTCTCTGTGAGAGCGAGTGTGCGATGTTTTTTTTCTTCACCGTTTAGAAAGCCGTGGTGATGAAATAATTTACACAAAGTAAAGCGCATGTCTGGGTTCGAACTTACGACCTACATCTCGTAAGTCGCGACCTACCCCAGGGCCACCACTGCTCTGCTTTTAAGTACCGTATTTAGTTCTACCAGTAACAGTATTCACGTATAAGTACAAAATTCTTCACTCATTAGTAAAATGCTTGTCACGAAAAAATCTCAACCTCCCGTTGAAAATTAACAATTCAATTAAGGTGCTGAGTCATCCATATAATTTCTTCGAGATAATTAAATGACTATTCAATTTCATAAAGATTTTATTATTACGACATGCTTTAGACTTCCTACTTATTTTCTGTTGAGTTTCAAAGAAACTATTCGGATAAATGATGGAGAAAAAATCCATCATTGTTAAGTTCGTTTTTACGATCTCCCTGCCCACGAGTAACCTTGCCTCTTCATGTGGGTGTGTCTCTAAAGGCAACTATGGAATCTTCTTGGATTGTATCCCCTTACTGAAATAACTTGTCGAGCAGTTGGTGTAGACTGTAGAATATAGACATAACTTTGCTTATGAACGGAAAAATATAGAGAGTCTTAAAACGGTCTTGATTCTAGTCTGCAAAATGCATTTCAATTATTATCGTATGAAACCTCTCAGGTTTCTCAGTTTTCGGAAGTCAGTGGATTGATGGTCTTCCAGTGACTAAAATCACACCTAGGTTGTCCTTCACCCTTTAAGACGCTTGTGTCGTGTTGTGGACTCGTCCTCAAAAAAAAAAAAGCTTGTGTGATCGCGCGACCTTTGAAAACCAAAGCTATCTCAGTCTGTCCGAGCGAACTCCAGGGGCATAACGCTTTTTTGTTACGTAACAATTTCTACCAGTTTACGCCTACCGCAAGCCGCGTTAAAGAACTTCGTTCCAATAAAGTGGTTACGCACAGGACCCACCCTAAGTGCGCGACAGCACGTGACCACAGCGTACGTCTTCTTCACGTGTCTTTGTACTCTGGCAACATGTTCCTGTCCGCTACCAACGTGCTACCGACCCCTGACAACGTGTTAACCTGCACGGGCGAGACAGACAAGATTTCTTATCGCACACTGAATTTTTAACTCTCGGTGTTGAGCCGAGAATTGCAATTCTAGAAAGTTTTTAGAGATAATAAAAGTTTAAGAAAAAAAAAAAAGTTAATAGAGAAAGGAAGGATCCGCTCTCTCTGGTGTTGTATCTGGTGAGTAAGTACCCGACGATTAATATCGGGATATTGTGTATGGATATACACAAATTCTGCATCTCGCAAGCGAAGTTCACCGCGCAACTACGATTAGTTGCGCGGTGAACTTTGCTTGCGAGATGCAGGATTTTTCGTGACGTCATTGTGATGCCTAGTTCACATGTGGCGTTGTAGATACCGCCACATGTGCTTTCCAGCGCGTCAAAAAAGACACTGCGGGATTTTCAGCTCTTGCCTCGTTTAAATATTACTTTTATTTACGAGTCTACGATGAGGCTTACGTTTTCCCCTTTTTCAACCGTTATCCCTATCTGCTGATTATCTAATAATGTCGTAGTAGGTGTGTGCTCGCATTTCGCCAAATGCTCTATTAATGTTGATTGTTATTGTTCTCAATGATAAGCAAAACCATTCGTGGAATACCGCGGGGTGTAATTAAGAATACATGCGTGAATACGTTCGTGTAAATATCGGTTAATTACTGTTGTTTAAGAATTTCTAGTAAACGGTATCAGCTGAAGCGCTATATGTATTAAGAAATACTTGAGAGCAGTTAAACTTGAAAATGTGTAGGCGCCTTGTAAGTTACGAAGTCGATTCTTAGTTTTCTAGGAAAGACAACTGTAATGAATTCAGTCACATTTGTTTAGTGGCTACATTTAGTGTTATTATTAATTTGCAAGTGGCTCATGGCTAAATAATAACAGGCGCAGATCGAGCAATGCTTGCCGAGGTCGGGCCGTGGATGGGACCATCCATTTGGTAAATACATGAAGCCGTTGGTACCGGCTGTCATTGTAGATCTTTGACAGTCGTTACGGATATTTTAAAGTCCCGAAAGTCTGACAAATCAGTTTTACCAACGGGTATCGTATTGAATAATAAAACTAAATTGAGTTAGACTGAAAGCTGACAAGCTGCATTCTTATTCTATAACGGCTCTAATGGGATCTGGCAGAAATTTTTCAAACTGAATGAAATTCTTTTTACATTTCGCAGGGCTCAACTCAAACTCACACGTCTTAATAATAAGAAGGGCACGTGGCCATGTACCTAATATGAGCCGCACATGTCGATCGATTAGGTTAAGCTGCGCTTGCCGCGGTTGGTCCGTGGATGGGTGGCCCCTCCGTGCCTCGGAAAGTACGTTAAGCCGTTGGTCCCGGCTGTCATTTGTGGATCTTTGACAGTCTTAACGTGTCGTAAGAAGCCCGAAAGTGAAACAACCAGCATTACCCAGTAACTGGGTTGTAGAGGTCAGATAGGCAGTCGCTCCATGTAAAATGTAAATGTTGGTATTAAGCTGCAACCGGTGAGACTGGAAGCCGACCTCAACATAGTTGGGAAAAGGCTAGGCAGATCTAAAGCTATCCATCAGGTACATCCTGCTCTCTGAGCAGTAAATTCCACTACCAACCTCCCTTGCTGTCTTATTTTTAACTGCGCCCTGACCTGTTTACACATAGCTCGTGCCGCCACTATAGAAAAACAACAACCTCAACATCTTATCGACAAAATAATATCAAAAACAAGTTTCATCCTACGCATTAGTATACAACATAAAGAGACGTTACAACTTACAAGTTATATTATAACAGAGATTTGACGCGGAAACATATTCAGCTTACGCTACGCTGATTACGTGGGGCGTGACGGAGACCTCAACTAATGGATTACGTTCGGTTTTATTATTTTGTAATCAAATTATTCTATACTAGCTTTTGCCCGCGGCTCCGCCCGCGTGGATGTCGGTTATCGCGTAAAAAAGTAGCCTATGTCCTTACCCATATCCCAGGCTATATCTCGGCCAAATTTCATGACGATCGGTTCAGCGGTTAAGGCGTGAAAGCGTAACAGACAGACAGACAGACAGAGTTACTTTCGCATTTATAATATTAGTAGGGATGTTTGTGTTGTATGGTTATATTTTTTCAAAGGAATGGTATTTGTTGAAGAGGGGCTTGTGACTAACTAATTACAGCCGCACCGGTCGATCCATCAGGTTCAGGCACGCTTGCCAAGGTTGGTCCTTGAATGGACCATCTTTACATACCAAGACCCATCCGTGGCTCTGAAACGATAAGCCATTGATCCCGGCTGTCAATCGTGGATCGTTGACAGTCGCTACGGGTCGTCAGAAATTCGTCCGAAATTCTGACTACTAATCCAAGGGGTATCGCATTACCCAGTAACTGGGTTGTGGTGGTTAGATAGCTCCAAGTATAATACTGGCATTCAGCTGCATCCAAAAGGCTAGGCAAATGATGGAATTTGTTGAAGAACGAAAAAAAATTCGTTTGCGTTTTGGAGAACCTCGTCAGGAAATTCTTTACGCGATACTCGCACACACACTCTTGTATATAAGAAAGAAAGTCGCATAAAGGGGGTATGACGCTTTTTCTAACGTGACGATTTGGTAGAAATTGACAACTACCGCAAGCCGCGTTAGTGAACTTCGTTCCAAAATGTAGCATTAAGAAATGTTTTTTTTTTTTGTGGGTGCATGGGAATTCGTCAAATAACTTCTGCCGCTCTGGGTGGAGCAGGAGGGCGTGTCAGACTTTTACTGACTAAAACCCACCCATGTTCCCTCAGTTGCCTGTGTGCCAGAGGCACCGGTATCTCTTTTGAACAACCCGCACCCCTGGCAGATTAAGAAATGGGTTACCTACTATGTGATTGTGAATTGATTGAATGAATGATCAGAATTGTGTACGGACATGCGGAATATTACTGGTTTGGTTAGTGCTATTTGTCCCAGTCCCCAGGAATAAGCGATCACTGCTAATAAATGAAGCGTGAAAAAGAAATCTGCTGAATGATTATTATTATTGGTTTCGATGATTTTTAGTCTTGGAACTGTGGATTTGTGACTGTAAATACGTTTAAAGAGGTCAAAACCACAAACTGTTATTTTAGTACAATCTTAGTATTGAGCTTTCTTAAATTATGTTGTAAAATAAAGCATATTGTGCCTATCTATCTATTTGATGCTACCAACTGGTTGCTTGAAAAGTGCAGTGAGAACCCTGCCTGTGCTGTCACGCATTCAGGGTTGACAGAAAATGAAAACCACATAGCTCAAGCATTGACCTTGACCAATCTTATTCATCCAGAGTTAAAATATTAACTGACTAGCGACCCCGCCCATGCTACGCACGGTTTTCACGACTTGACAAAACATCGAGATTTCATGTATTAAGTGCAAGTTTAATACCAATGTATTCAATTTAATACACACGAAAATTTCGGATTAAATTTTCTAAATCATTGTGAGCTCCGCGTCAAAATTCGTTTCGTAGTTTAGAATAACGAAGCGGTCACACATACGACAAGCTACTTAAATTTATAATATTTAGATACCTAGAAGACCAAGTACCCGAAGACCTTAGAAGCTCAGTACAAACGGTAACGGCTTTCAATCAGGTAACGCTTGCTAGGTATACCGTTCGAGATGAAGCGAGATGCGCGTATAACGGTGCCTAACTTTAATTGATACAAGTAAACGGTGCCGTCGACGCGGAATCGCGCACTAAGCTATAATGCGCACTGTAATACGGTAATATCTGTAATTCTGTGGCTGTATTGTTTCTTGAGGTAACGGTTTGAGGAGTTTGTATTCTGAGAGGATATGTTTCTTTGTTCTCTCATGCAGCGAGTTCCTAAGAAACTATTGTACTCATTTGTAAAGTGTCTTTTGACACACACAACAACATTATTTTATATCTTTACATACCAAGTCCCCTCCACGCCTCGGAAAGAACGTTAAGCCGTTGGTCCCGGCTGTCATTCGTGGATCTTTGATAGTCGTGAAGGGTCGTCAAAATCCCGAAAGTCTGACAAACCAGTCTTACCCAAAGGGTATAAGTTTTACCCAGTAACTGGGTGGTGAAGGTCAGATAGGCAGTCGGTCCATGTAAAATATTGGTATTCAGATGCATCCGGTTAGGTTGGAAGCCAACCTCAACATAGTTAGAAAAAGCCAAGGCAGATTGACAACATCACGGCCTTGGGATTAAAACATTACTGGTTAAATGTAGGTGTTCGATAGATACTTCTCTGCCTAACCTTTCAGGAATTGCAGGCGTGATGTTGTTATGTTACATGTCAATGTAAGTACTTATTGAATCACTTTGACAAGAATATTTACTTTGAGAAGTATAAAATTATTATTGTTATAAAAATTGTGAATGTGAGTACTATGTGGGTCTGTGGGTTTTGTATTTTTGTTTTTTGTGTTTCATCTCTTTCTCAGTTAGTTTTTAATGTTAATCTGGCAGTTTTGAGTACTTTATGCGGCCTACCCAAATGTCATTTCTGTGGTATTGTTCGTCAAATCGTTGAGCTCCTCAAGTTCTGAGTTGAGCTGTATGATTGCTGATAAATGCGTGCACTGAATGGGCAGGTCCACGCAATCTGTGTGGTTCTTTCCTAAAAAAACCATTTCAGACACCAATCCAATGGTTTTCACATGATCTGACCAAGATTAGGTCTGGACTTTAAAAAAGACTGTGACTTTTGAGTTTATTTCGGCCTTTCTTCTCAGAGTAGTCAGATAGAAAACGCCGACCTCGTCTAGTTAAAAAATATATGATTGACTTGTAAAATGTTTGTACATACAAACCTACTTACAGAAATAAAATCATTTATCATATAAAATCATTTATCATTTATCACTCTTGGCAGTCAAGTTAAAAACGAAAACATCGTTGATCTAGAAAAACAATTAAATATTTTCACTTTAGTAAAAACTAATCGAAACAATTAGCAACTTAACACAAACACTATTATTATAAAACACTCAAAGACAATAAAAACACAACTTAAACTTAACTATAACTTAATCATAACTTAGCTCCACATAAAACCGACAATTAATCTCTTAACACCCTGTATTTAAACAGACATACACATACGGGTGTAATGTGTTTCTAACTACACAGCACAACTAAGTTACTAATTATGAATGACGTGTAAATGAGTTAACTATTAGTGTTAGTAGCTCAACGGCTAGCTTGAACTTTCGCTCGCTCGGTCACTAGAATTTGACCTCATTGGTTTATTTTGATGCGAAGTAGTTAAGTAAGTAAGTGCTCCTTGTAGATATGGTAATGGGGTTACTTTAGTATTACTTATAATATCATTCGAGGTTGCCAATACTTGAAGTTTTATGGGCAGTTGTAAAAAGTCTAAAAGGGATTTGTTTGACCTACTGCTTTTAACTTAACTATGACGAAATCTGATGATGCTAGTTTAGCGGTATGAGGAACAGGGTGTAAAGTCCGCTCATACCTCTATTGAAAAGGAGGATCCTCCGACCAGACGGGTATTGTGTCTGGTCCGGGCAACTGCCCGACAGTTGTTGTCGGGATATTTTATCTATCTGAGTAGCGTGGTAAACTCTGATTGCGCGATGTAGAATTGCTTAGTTAGTTCGCCTGTGGCATTGTAGATGGCGCCACTTTTGTTTTTGTGTTTCTTGATATTTGTTGTGAAGCATTTTTATTTGTAGTGCCGCTACATCACTCCCCCCCGGAGACCGGAGGTCGATAGTGGGCTGAGTCAGTGCATGTTATGCATGCTTGCCAGTGCCAGTTGTGGTGCCAGTGGGTCGGAACCGGGTGTCACATAGTTCGCGGTGAGTCGGAACTGTCTGCGACGATTCCCCAGTGAGTCGGGGTTGCGCTGCGTTATGCTCCAGTGAATCGGATCTGGTACAGCGCTGGGTTGAGAGGTTGAGGCTGACTGCTGGCGTCGACCGGGAGATTGGGCTCTCGACCGGCCGAAAGTGCAGTGTGCTGGGCCATGGTTGCTGATGAGGCTGTGGGTGATGACCAGGCATGCGGTTCGCTGCATGCAGGTGGTCAGGATACCCGTTGAAGCCGTGGGTGCTGGCTGGCTGTGTGACTCGCCGCTCGAAAGCTTGAGGAAGTGGTCTTGATGTGATGATGATGACGTCACGCTGAAGTGTTGCACGAAGGCTGCGCTGACGTTCTTTTCACGGGGTCACCAATTTAGCGGTATGAGGAACAGGGTGTAAAGTTCACTCATACTTATGATGGTAAAGGAGGATCCTCCGACCAGACGGGTATTGAGTCTGGTCCGGGCAACTGCCCGACAGTTGCTGTCGGGATATTTTATCTATCTGAGTAGCGTGGTAAACTCTGATTGCGCGATGTAGAATTGCTTAGTTAGTTCGCCTGTGGCATTGTAGATGGCGCCACTTTTGTTTTTGTGTTTCTTGATATTTGTTGTGAAGCATTTTTATTTGTAGTGCCGCTACACTAGTAAAAAAAAATTAAGGTCCCGTTTTGACCATTGGATGCAAATTAACTTCCGGTCCTTTGAATTTTTGGTATTTACTTATAGTAGTCCCATAGGTGGTCAAAGGCCTTTGGGACGTTAATGGCTAATAATAATTTCCGAATGGTGAAATATGGCAGAACTCTGGATTGTGATACCTACAACTTACGTATTACCCATATTTGCAAATAAATTATATTCTATTCTATAGCATTTTTATTTTTGAACAGTTTTAAACAAATTTTGCTGGTTTATTGTTTAAGTTTTCTGGTAAATCATTAAAATTATATTTTGCGGACTTCCAAAATGGCCTCGGTTCATGCATGGTGCCTATCAAATCATCGACACCTGTGTCAAAATTTTAAAACGAGAAAACCTACCTGTGACCCAGGGGTCTACCTATCCCTTCAACCACAACAGTCGACTCGTCATACCATGTAAACAAGCTAGGGTGTCCCATTAATCATGCATAAGCATTTAAATAAAAAATGCAAAAACAACAAGTTTCACATTTCTTGCGTTTGCAGTGGGAAATCTAACCACGTACTAGTTAAATATTCAAATGGTATGCACATTACAAATATGCATGACATTTTGTTTGTTAGTCATATAATGCGTGTTTTGTTGTGCTTAATTGGCCAAGGCAGGGCTTGGTAACTGCGTTATGCTGTGGTTCTGCTTGCTGCGATATAATTTAGGAGAAAACTGTTTTTTTTTTTTTTTTCAGTTCGTAGTTTACATGTAAAAATTAAGTTTGTAATCAGCCGGATAACAGTGTGCTAAACCTTACAATTGGAATGCCTCATGTCATACATACATACTCAGCCTATAACGTTCCCACTGCTGGGACACAGGCCTCCTCTCTGTGAGAGGGAGTGGGCCGTAATCCACCCCGCGGGCCCAGTGTGTGTTGGTAGATGTCACATGTGTTCCTCACGATGTGTTTTTCCTTCATCGTTTGAGTGCAGTGAGCCTGGCTGGGTTCGAACGCACGATCTATAACTCGTAAGTCTCGGCCTTTACCACTGGGCCACCACTGCTCCTGGGCCACCACTGCTCCTGGGCCACCACTGCTCCTGGGCCACCACTGCTCCTGGGGCACCACTGCTCACTGGGCCACCACTGCTCATTTCAACATTGCGTCATTGCATCATTTACGTTGTCGTCCAGACGACGTCTTTCAAACATGATCATGTAGCAATCGCAATTAATTAGGAATTTCCTCAAAAATCATTTGGATTGTGTCTAAAAGTATGTTACACAAATGTGGTGCTGGTTGCCCTATCTGGATCTCATTACCCTAAGTAGCACCTAGGATATCCTCTATCACCTTTTACATTTCCCTTATTATAAACACTGTCACGTGTGTTACCGGAGGTAAAAGAATAGCACCATCTCATTTTTTCCCGTAGGCGTCGTAGAAGGCGACTAAGGGACTTACTAGAGAATGGGCAGCAGCGTTCTATATGCATTTTACCACCATACTGCGATCGCCAACCCGCCTGCCAAGCGTGGCGATTATGTCCACCCCCTCCCCTTTTTTTTGGAGGAGGCCTATATCCAACAGTGGACGTCTTTCGACTGAAATGATGATGATGATGATGATGATGAACACTGTCAATCCTCTGGAAAGACATATGTATTGAAATATTCAATGTAGAAATGTTGCAAGGACAAGCACACAACCACGACTGCAGAAAGTGGCACGAATGTCAGACAAGCAGTTCCGTAGTAGCAAATTGAAATTCAGACGTTCCAATTTATAATAGGAGCCTAAGAATTATTGCAGCCATCAGTATTATTTATGCATTCGCTAGATTAAACTAAGGTGTGGTGAAGATGCAAATAAATACCAGAATGTTATATTGAAGTCTCTTGTTATTTATTGCGGAATCGACACGAATGGAAAAATTACTGTAGGTACATGTTTTATAATGCCTAGGTATATTGTTAATATGTTAGCTCTTTAAAAAGAAAAGGTCTCATCGTAGATACGATGAAGGGATTTTACAGGTCACCGGGCAGCTAAATTCACCTGCAAAATAGGATGAAAATATAACGTTGGAAGCTTTGATAAGATACCAAACGGCAAATGTAATCGGAGTAAACTAGCTTGAATGATCATCGTCATTGCAGTGCTATGCTTTCTTGGGAAAACTTAAATATGTCGCAATCGAGTCGTATCCGGTACGCCAGCGCCATCTGGTGGCGCTCGATAGAGTTGGTGGGGTGCACGCCGTGGATCGAGTCACTTGTCTGTTGGCGGTCGGCGCGTGCGGACATCACTGAACCATCGCGCGTTCTGTGATACGTACATGCCTGGCTATATTTGCTTTCCTATCTACTACTGTGTTTTAACTGTTGGATTGGAATTACTTTGAGCATACGAATCTGTTTTCCATGTACCGAGGCCCACAGTTAAGAGGACCAACGATGAGTGCTAATAATGATGGAGAGGGTTCTCCTCCGTCACATCGAAACTGCGTATGCCTTCGCAAATCCTAGGTATCCCACAATTTGGAACTGAAACAAGTGCTTAGTAATATTATCAGTACAAAGGTTTTGCCATCTGCAAACACTACATAAACCACATTTAATCTCAGTTTCGATCGACCAACAGCTCTATAGTTCATGGTCAGAATCAGTGCACCACGGCTTATCGCATCGGTGATTTGATTACAGTCTACACTATTATCTATATTGTAATGCATGCAGACTATGCAGATATTATAAGCCATGGGCACGATGAAATAATTACTAATAAGTTTCCTTAGCTTGATGGCGTAAACACTGGGAAGCTTACGAGTCCTGCGGAGGGACTTTCCCTAGAAGATGATTACGTATGCGTTTTTTTTTTTTTTTTTTTTTGGGTGGGAAATCATCAAATGACTTCTCCTGCTGAGTAGAGCAGGAGGGCGTGTCAGACTTTTACTGACTAAAACCCACCCGTGTTCCCTCAGTAGCCCGTATGCCAGGGGCTGTGGTATCTCTTTCGAACAAACCCGCACCCCTGGCAGGCATCGGCCCTTGCGGACCCCACCGGTGGTTGCTGACATCTTTGACGGCGCGCGTGTGGAACACAACGCGCCGTCCCGTCTACCACTTTTCGGCCGCAGGGGATAGGGAGAGCGGCTGACGCTATACCGACACTCCTCTTCCCCTGCGGCCCCACCGCGTCCGCCATCAAACGGTGGCGGCCCCGTCCAGGCCACGGAAGGGAAGAGCGCTGCTCAGAAGCACCGGCACTCCTCCTCTACCGTAGCCCGTAACCCTCAGCCGCGATGCCTCCCATTCGACATCGCGGCCCACCTCAGTTGCGGTGCACCTCACCGCAACCTACTTTTTGGCCGCTACGTCGTCGTCGGCTTTGAGGCAAAAGCCCTGACGAGCGGCCCCACCTTTGGGTTCCTCTTGGCTTCACCGTGGCCGGAATCCACGGCTACTGAGCCCCCCCGCAACGACAATGCGGGAACCCACTCGGGGGGGATTACGTATGCGTATGATAACGAATCTAATTCGAATAAGTATAGAACAGCTTCGTTCTTTATTTTAAAAACATTATCCATTCTTGGCTCCGCTAAATAAATGCTAAATTCCTGGCTTATGGGAAATCCCTTGTGTATGAAATGTACATATTTATCAAAATTTCCCGCGTCTTGCTCCTTTAGAAATATTTCATGCTTACGTTTTTGTTTCAGGTAATTCATGAATTTCAAATCCTGCTACCCCGCGGGTATTGTATTCGAGTCCTGGGTGAGTTTTTGTTTCGCCAACCCTTTTTTCCAGTAATTATTTTGGGCATATCACAGTATTATAATAACGAACGTAACGTTCTTATTTGGTAAAAAAGAAAACCAAATATATTTGGCTTTTTCTTTGTGGTAGAGGTAAAATGGCCTAAGGTAACATTGTTTTAGATCAAAGACGATTTTAAGCTCGGCTTTTTAATAATAAACTTGTATGCAGACTTGGAAACAGTTAACCTTGCAGTATCCTATCCGTTTAACGGTACAAAAAGCCCAGTTAAAATATTACGAGTCGTATCAGGATTCAGAACAACGTGCTTCCGTAACCATTCGACGGATTAAAATGCCAGTTAATTGGTATTGCGCCAATCTGTTAAAATTCAGGTCGAGTTAACGCGTGTGTAAACTAAATGTTTTCCCACCTTTTGTTTTGTTATCGCTACTGGTTAACCTTATTGTGTGAGCCATCCAACCGTAGGGTAAACAAATGCAGTATGTCAACTTGAGGCGGACAAACTCGGTAGAGTACGGTGCCCATACTTGTCAATAGTGTTTATGACAGCGATAGAATAGCCCATTTTAGAGTGCAATCATAAAAATAAACAAAAAATTATTCAAACGGCTTTATTACTTTTAATGGTGCGGCTACACCTACGAGACACGCCATTGAGTATCGCGATGTTAGACGTTAACCGTAGGTGTAGCCACAACTTATCACGATAATTTTACAACGGCATTCACATTGCCATTTGACGTTAAGCGATATCGGTGGGAATTGACGTTGACCGTTCAAGTCGGCCACTGAATTTATCGCTTTAATTATAGGAATCTCTACCGCGTTGTTTATTGCGATGTTGGGCATTGACGTTGACCGTAGTGTGGCCCCAGCATAAAAGCGAGGTGAAGTGGCCCAGTGGTAATGGCTCATCTTACGAGTTTCGTGGGTTCGAATCCAGGCAGGCGCTTTACTTTGTGTAAACCATTATTTAAATCATCACTGCTCTCAAAACGATGAAGTGAAACAACGTGAGGTCCAGTCAACCGGCATGTCCTAGAACCAAAAATTCGAAGACATGTGACACCTACCAACTCGCACCAGGCCCACGAGTTGAATTACGGGCCGCACCCTCCCACAGAGTGGGGGCCTGTGTCCCAGCAGTGGGAACCTTAGAGGCTGATTATGAGTTTCCTTATCCCTTGCTTGAGAAATATATTATCTTTGGCATGAGTAAGAAATAGTTCGGTTTTGAGCATTGTATGATTTGTTCGGAGTAAATCTTCTGTAACCTTCTGAGTGATAAAAAAACTAAAACAGTGTGGGAGGTTTAACTTTTCTGACAGGTCTGACGGTATCCGGAAATTCATACATGTCTTGTTTATCGATAACATCATTACGTTTTCCGATAGAGGTGGGTAGACACTTATTCACTGTCGCTGCGTGTGTCTGACTGGCATCCCATTTCGAAAGATTTTGGTGTTCAAATATGTTGTTAATTTTCCGTGTGCTGTGTTGTTAAAAACTGCCTACGATAGCCTCCTATTGGCCGCCAAGCCTTTATTTCTAAAAACCAATATAAAGGGTGTCCAGCGGGAATTTTACTATTTCAAAATTAAATTACAAAGAAACGAATAAGTTTCGAATTATTATTTTATTTTTAAAATGTAACAAGGGTCTGCGGATTTCACTTCTTAAAAATAATACGACTATCTTCCAAGTGACGTCCATTTCTCGCAATACACTCTTGTAAGCGAACCCTCACATTGGCAAGTACGCGGGAACAAAGCTCGGGGGTATGGCAGCGATTTCACGCCGAATATTTTCTTGTAGGGCAGTTATGGTACGGGGATAATTGCAGTACACTTTAGATTTAAGGTAACCCCACAAGAAAAAATTACACGGTGTCAAATCTGTAGTTCGAGTTGGCCAGGGTATGTCTCCGTATTTGCTTATTAATTTTCCAGGGAAAATTTCCCTTAATCTCAACATTGAGACCCTGGCAGTGTGTGGAGTTGCCCCATCTTGTTGAAAATGAGTTCTATTGTTGCGTTTGTGAAATACTTGCAATTGCGGTAACAAAAACTCATCAATCATACGGCAGTATACCGAAGAAGTGACAGTTTCTCTCATATAAAAAAAATATGGACTTTTTCTGCTCATGGAATATGGATTATTCCATGAGCAGAAATCGCGCACCATACTGTCGTTTTAGGGCTCTTTTGATGCCGTTCTCTTGCATTTTTGGGGTTCCAGTAACGCATATTTTGTTTATTTACATATGTGGAAATGAGCTTCATCGCTAAACAATATGTTTCCAAGTGTTAGGGGGTCCGAAAACGTTCCAAGTCCAACATCGTTCGAGCATGCGTTTCTCTTAAAACATAAACGCTGTTTTGTAGTTTTTGGACGATTTGCATTTTATAGGGAAGAAGTTTTTTTTTTTTTTTTTTTTTTTCAAAATCACATTCACAGTTGACTTCTTAATGCCTGTAGAGGCCGCAATCTTTCTCACCGATTTTTTTGGATTTCGGATGATTTCTTGTAGCACCTGTGCCACACGTTCTGGCGTTGCTGCTGACGTAGACGGCCCTGTTGGTGGCCTATTAACCACTGTCTTCTTGTCGGAATGTTTGTACCCACGACCATATAAGCTGCGTGCTCGGACCATCGTTTAAGCGCCGAATATCGAAGTGGGAACAGAAAGCACGACGCGCTCGAACCAACGATTCACCACACTTTTAATATTGCTCAACCGGAAACGCGCGGTGCGCTCCCGACCAATGACTTATGGTAACTAACAAATCCGCAAAGATTACAGGACAAACGCTACCCCTCCCGCGCCTCTAGCCCCGCTAATAAATGAATAACGATAATTGTAGTTAAGTTGAAAAATTCCCGCTGGACACCCTTTATCTAGCTTTTTTTTCTACTATGTTAGGGCTGGCTACAAGTCTAATCGGATGCAGGTGAATATCAGTATTTTACAACCCAGTTACTGGATAAAACGATAGGTACCCCTAGGTAAGACTGGCTGTCTGGACTTTTTGGGCTTCTGAAACCCGGAACCACTATCAAAGTTCAACGAATGACAACCACGACCAACGGCTCAACGTGCTTTCCGAGACAAGGAACTGTCTCGATATGTAATGTACGCTCACCCATCCACAAACCGACCGCGGCAAGCGTAGCTTAACTTTCCATCTACTTTATCTCCATACAGCTTTTAAACCAGATGAAAACAATACAAAATATACATTAAAATTTCAAATACCTTTCTCTGTTTCAAAGGACGATGTCAAATAAATGATTCAAGCAACATTTCCGTATACCAAACGGTCGATAACATTATATACAAACGTTTATGTATCGCACAGTCGATGTGTGGCTCTTAATTTATTCATTGCGAAAGGCTTTGCCCGCCCTGATGTATAAATTGTGCTTTGTAAACTGTTTGTTTTTACGCTGTGGTTATTTTCAGATATGGTTGAAGGGGTCGTCAGCGTTAAGCTGCGCTTGCCGCGGTTGGTCCGTGGATGTGTGACCATCTGTACATACTAAGACCCCTCCGTGCCTCGGAAACCAGGTTAAGCTGTTAGTCTTGGGTCTGACCTCTCTCCGGACTACGAGAGTGAAGGAAGAGCGAGTGCACCTATGGTTGCGCACACACTTGTGCACTATAATACGTCCCGCATAGATGTAATTCTGTAAAACTATAGTAATGTGGTCAATCCCAATACTTGTGACGAACTGTCTTCCCATTAGGGTGTGTCTCAGTCATTCTACACGTCTTTGAGGAAGTCTTTGCGAGTGTGTACCTTAAACGTTACACGCAAAGGATGTTACATGCGTAACACCCACTGGAAAAGCCCGTGACAGTCTATACTTGGACGTAAACCTCATTCCTAAAATAGTCTACCTATCCAACCATAACCAAGTGTTCAAATCTGGAATATTGAAATTCCCCTTGATGCGAAACACTTTTGAAACAATCTACATAGTTTCAGAAAGGAGCAATGTCCTGCGTTATATTATTTTGGTTAGCTCTGCTAGTACTGAATTTTAAAAGATTACCATAGATAAAGAAGGCGATGAAATCTCGTACTGGAATCTGGGAAATCGATACCAATATTCTTATTATTTTTGCTAACCAAATAAAACCAGGGTATTACCACACCTCTGTTCCTTTCTTCTTGTTTGTTATATGTGTTTACATTAATGGTGAAATATATTAATAATTTGAACATAAAATGTTCAAAACAGAGCTTAACTCGAAACTTCGGCTTCTTTTCGGGAAGCCGAAAGACACCATGTTGTTGAGACCCCTAATCAGCTTTTATATTAATTTTAGAGGCAGCAAAGATTCAGAGAGACACCTACACACCCTTTTCCACAAGGGATATTTTCATAGTTATGAAGAAATTTAAACCTTGTCTCCGGTGACCTATTTATAGCTTGATAGGAAGCTATCCTCACCTAGCTGAAGAGCTAGGTGAGGTGTCTTACACTAATTATATTCTCGTAGACAAAGCAGCGAAAAATTATAAAGCGCTCATCACCAACATCATCAGCTGCACGCACTTCAGCTAGATTTTTAACAACTCATCCAGCTGCTACCAGCCACCCTGTGAAGATCGTCGCTCCGTCTAGTCAGAGCGCGTCCTTCCTTAGGTTTGCCGATTCGCGTTTCCCACATAAGGACATGTCTTCCCCAACGGTCACCGGTTCTACGGCTAATATGGCTGGCCTATTGCAACTTCAGCTTGCTTATGACACAGGTGATGATGCTCAGTAATCGTACAAAAATTCTAACTTCACCAGCACCATCTCTTACAATGTGAATTTAAATCGTTCAGAACGCGAAAAATTCAGTCTTTATCACCGTTCAATATTCTAAGGCTCACTCCAAAAGCTAAATATGGACCTGCCAGTATCAAGTCCTCGACACAACGTTTTTTTTTTCTGCACAAATACTTTTTAAAAGTCTTGCAACAAAGTGAACTAGATCAAGTTGCCAGCACTTTGTATTTTATGAAACGAGCATAGAGATAAAACTGCAATGTCCAAGTACTTGTTGATATCGGCTTTCTTGCGAATGGCGCCATGCCAAACGAGGCATATATGCACCATTTACATTTTAATGTAGTCTGGGATTTAAAAAATACAGGTGTGCATTGTTTGACTAAATGTGGATTGTGGGCCGGCCAAATTAGCTGTTGAACAGATGACCTTTGGTGCGTAGACGTGTTCTTGAGTGGAGACCGCGAACCGGAAAACGTAGGGTAGGCCGTTCTCAGGCTAGGGAGTAGAAAGACGATCTTCGTAGGGTGGTTGGTAGTAGCCGGATAAAAGTTGCCTTATCTCTCATAAAAGTTGGATTCTCATCCAGCTGAATAACGTGCGATTGAAGAGACCTATTTCCAGCTATGGGACGATGATGAGGCGTGCAATGTTTTATTAAACGTAGCTGGTTCGTTTGTAGCTCATCACAAGGGCTGTCACCAATGATATGATTAAAGCAATTTTAAAACGTTTGATCGGTTGTTTCAAAGTCACATAGTCATGTTTTTCTTTAGGAATATCGCCTGTTTAGAATAGGCTTTCCAAGGAAAGAACTTTTTATATATCAGCACCAATGAACTGTACCAAATATGGTGATTTTTGACTTATTTTCCTACTCAATAGTAAGGAAAAGAGTTGAGCCTCATCGTCAACCTTTTGACTGTGAGTGTAAAATTTAGATCTACCCACAGCATGACAACAGCTTTTAAAACTTGCGTCACCTTTATCTCTCATTTCCAATCACTTAATAATTGCCAAGTACGCCTTTCCCTTTACACAGCAACTTATATTTCAGCATAATTACCGTAATCGAACCTTTAATTACCTTAAACGATCCATAAAACTAGGAGTGGCTATAGCCATCCACGCCCTAAGCTAAGAAAGGTATAACCATAAATTACGATACATTTTCATCTAATTAGCTGGTAGCCAACATGGGAGAAATTTGCGTAGGCATAACACATGTTTTCCTTTGTGAATAAAACCTACGCATCCTTGGTTTAAGTGCTACATGGTATAAAATGAACAGAAGATCAACTCAAGCCAACGGGCGGTGAGGATCCCACACAAAAAGTAGAAAAAAGGACATGCACATTTGTTTAGTTGGTCGTCACATCGACTGTCAATGTCAAAAATATAGGTAATGATGAGGTAATTTTGACAGATCGAGACTGAGATTAGAATGCATGTTATATTATAAAAATCCAGGAACTGCCCGTCAGGTCTACTTGGGCTTGTGTAATGTCCTCTACAATGACTGGTTTTGATAATATTTCCCTTTTATAGGTCAATTTTGAAGATGCTGCTCTCCTGAGTTTCTTGTACGAAACCCACGTGTGAAAAGGATTTTTGCCACCATGGATTCAGGAAATATTTTCGAAACACGGAAACTTCATAAAAGAATTAAAAAGCAAATCTTTCAGCTGACCCACACAGACCTTCTGTCCCTATATCCTACGGTATAATGCAATAAAGTGTGACAAAATAAAGTCCGCCCCAGTTGATTTTATGACTGATATTTTTAGTATGTGGCTTTATTACTTTATTGATGGAGGCGAGAATGTGTTTACAGAGAGCTCATGCTGTGATTGTGTGGGTGTTACTTGGTTTAACCTATGGACTAGCTTAGATATAAGTACTTCTTTTTTATAGGTACTGTATCGGTTATTAAGCTGGATTGAATACGTCAAGGCTGGACCAAGTTCCCTTGGTATTTGGGGGCCTACTCTCCAAGTCCGTCAACGAAGATACGGCGTCGTCTGAAAGTGGTTTGAAACTTGGGAGTGAACTTTGCTCCCGATTAATTAACTTTTTCGGAAGGCCCTTAACATATCAGGAGTAGGGGCAACTGTAAAATCGTGTTTTCATTCATTCTTAGGTCGTAACATCTGTAGGTGTTACGGAGTAGGAAATGCCCGTGACATCGATAAAAACTACGGATATCGTGCTTACAGGCAGAGTAGACCTCCTGGTACAATTCAGAGCTGACGAAGGATTAAGTACCAGGCGGTTTAACTCTTTTTTTAATCAGCTTTTGGAGAGCACAGGTGAATCGGATTTGGGATTGTCTATCATGATGTCTTTTCTGTTCCAGTTCTTGGTAAAATCTCCTTAGTAAGTAGTCGTTAAGGAGACAATTTAAATTTTACACAGGTACGAACAACATGACGAAACTGAACCGTATGCTCGGATCGGTGACGCTGAATCGAGCATACGCGGTTCCAGTCGTACCTAAGTTTTCACTTCTATCGATCTGCTTTACACCGTCGTTTTGTACTTCCTGTATACTCTAGAAATAACAAAGTGTCTGATAATGGAAGTGAGAAAACCTTTTAAGTGCTATTTAAGTATTTCCATTCTTTATATTTTACCAACAAGAGCGTCTCGTTTATATAAGCTTCCTATGGGCACTACACTAAACCATATGACATACGTACCTATAATCATAATTTAAGTAAGCAAGCACAATTTAATTTTAGTAGCATACGTATGCAACTAAAATTAAATAATTAACAAGTTGGAAATAAAAGTTAAAGATTAAATACAAATAATTAAACTATGTAGTGGTCTCCCAGTGGTTGAAATTCAATCATTAATCATATAATTTTTAATCAAACCTAATCAAAAATATTAGTTTTCTGTACAATCTGTTTAGTGTTCTGTTTTTTTGTGTAATTTTCGTAAAAAAGGGATATAAAGTTTTTGCCTAGGTATGACTAAAACACAGGATAAGTTTTTAACCAGTGCGCAAACTGTTACCATGTATTCAGCATATCATTCTAGACTCCCCAGCGCAGAAATCTTTCGACGATTTATACAAAAAAAGGCTGTTTCATAGAACGTGCAATACCTACGCGGTCAAAATGTATGGAACAGCTGATTTTTTTATGATATGCTGAATTCATGGTTACAGTTTGCGCACTGGTTAAAAACTTATCCTTTATTTAACACCGGCTGTCTTGGTCTGTGTTGTGGCAGTGGCAAAAGCCTGCATTTCCTTAACATTCTTCCCTATCGACTGCTATTCGAGTCCATAATTTTCCTCCTGTAAATTATTAATTAAGTATACCTACAACTATTTATTTACTGAATACTTAGAAAATACGTGCAATATCAACAGTAAAGGTTGGCCCAGAGTTACCTCATCCATTACAAACTAGTGTTGTGCCTGAACTTTCAAATATATCGATAAAGTTCGAAGAGGAAATGTTCAATTTAATTAGTTTTGTTGTTTAGCAGTTTATACGGTTTCCTAGCTTTTAATTAGGTTTTTGTTTAGAAGTAAACTCAATAACGTAGTATTATGTAATGTTATGTTTTTTAAAGTCATAAGGAAGTTGGTGTTGAAGTGAATTCACACAGTGATTATTGCGTAATAAGATTTCTTGGATATAAAATTGTATATTTTTTATATATGGCTTTCAATTAGGTTGCATTATCTTTATTTGGTCGATACGTAAACAGTTTCAGTATCTCAGAAAGATATGTCTCAATAAAGAAATGTATCATCAACATATCAGCCAAAAGACATCAACGAATGATGGACATAGATTTCCGTAATAACAATCAATGTGGGAATCTAACATTAGACCTTCACAAGATCTAAAGATCTATAATTTAAACCCTTGAATCAGTATTTCATGAAAAAGTAATTCAATAGGATTAAGTGAACTTAGATGGTGGTGATTCTGTAAAACCATATATGCTAAGGTCGCGAATCATATATTAATTAATATACAGCCCGTCAATGACCTGCAAATTGCAAAAACGTAAGAAATTTTGAAAATCGGGGGCTATTCGCCGCTTCCCCCATAACTAATGTATTTAATAAAGGTACAGACGCCAGCACATCAAGCTACCCCAATCTGTCAAATTTCTTTGATAGATTTTAATCTTTAGAATAGAATAGAATAGAATAGTTCTTTATTTGCACAGAAAGTAGGTACATGTCTCAGATGTTCAGTTTAAAGTGACCCTTATACTAACTACCTTAACTAGGGCATGCAAACAGTTCAAGTTATATTAATAAAGACTAATTTATCATACATTATTAAACACATTCGGTCATATAATACAAGTTTACTATGTCGAAAACGAATTCAGTGAATACATAATGTCAAGTTGAATAAAATGGGATTAGAAATAAATTCGTCAAGTTCGAGGTCAATACAATTAAATTAAAAACATAAATGATCTAATACAAGTCAAGAGTAGGTTCAGGGATGTCATTTTATCAATTTAAATTATCATCCGTCAAAAATTCGCCAATTGAGTAATAACATTTATTAATTAATAGGGCAGTCAATTTCTTTTTGAATAATGGAAAAGTCTAATTTTTTATTACATTGGGTATTTTGTTAAATATGATCACATTATAACACAAGTACCATTTATAACATAAGTGTAAGGTTCATGTTCAATTGGGGCAGTTTGAGGTAGCTTGATGTTCTGGCGTCTTTACATGCTGAATTAGAAAATTGTGCACTGTGCTGCATTTCTTACCAATAAATTTCATTTCTTTTAGCTCCACGCCACTGAGAACCATGTCGCAATGCCACCAGATCAAAGCCTGTATATCAACATTGAAACTAATAGGTCTTTACCTATGAAATTGCCGTTTTGTATGAAAAAATTTAAACGAATTTTTTTCATGAATTTTTTATTTGTATTAATCGAAGTAATCACCCATGCAATCAATGCATCTTTGCCATCGCAGTGGCAGTTTATTGATGCCCTTCTTAAAGAAATCAGCTGGACGGGAGGCAACAAATTCTTCAAAGGCATTTTGTACTGCCTCTCGGGTATTAAATTTTTTTCCCGCCAAGAAGTTATCCAAATTCTGGAAAAAGTAGTAGTCTGTAGGCGCAAGGTCTGGTGAGTAGGGCGGATGACGGAGAGCTTCCAACCCCAGTTCTTGCAACTTGGAGACCGTCTGCTGTGCAGTATGAGGTCGCGCGTTGTCGTGCAGGAGCAGCGGAGACGAGCGATTGACCAATGCTGGTTGGAGATGCGCCAGCTTCTCCATCATTGTGTTCAGTTCTTCACAGTACACATCTGCAGTAATGCTCACCCCGTTTGGTAAGAAGCTGTGATGAATCACACCGGCGCTAGACCACCAAACAGTGACCATCACTTTTCTAGGGGTAAGTTTTCGTTTAGGGCATTGTTTAGGTGCTGAACCAGGATCCAACCAACTTGCTGAGCGCTTACGGTTATCAAACAGAATCCATTTTTCATCGCAGGTAACAATGCGGTTCAAAATTCCTTCATTTGTGTGTCTGTTGAGCAGTGCAAGGCACGTCTCGACGCGTACTTCGCGCTGGCGATCATTGAGTTCGTGGGGCACCCATTTGTCAAGCTTTTTTACCTTGCCAATTTGACGCAAATGGACCAATATTGTTTTGACGCTAACGTCGAAAGCTGCTGCTAATTCAGCCGTAGATTGTGTATCATCAGCTTCCACAATCGCCTTTAATTCGTCATTGTCGACCAAAGTCTTCGGACGACCGCGAGGTTCATTTTTCAGGTCGAAATTTCCAGAACGGAAGCGAGCAAACCAATAACAGGTGGTGCGTTGGTTTGTAGTGTTAGCTCCGTAAACGTCGTTGATGTTGCGTGCCGCTTGTGCCGCGTTGCTGCCACGACGGTACTCATATTCCATAATTACTCGAATTTTTAACGTATCCATGATGACGAAAAAGATTGAAATGCGATGAAAATGTAACACTAATCAATAAAGAAATGACTACTTTTAGAAAAAAAAATCCATGTTTTTAAAATAAAATTAATTTGAAATTAGAATTCTTAGCCAAACAAAAATTATTTTGATTTGAAATGGCCAGTACTGCAGAACGGCAATTTCATAGGTAAAGACCTAATATTAAAAAACGCTTCGCACTTATCGACTTGTAAGTTAAGTAAACCGGACAAGTCGTTAACCTAATCCACATCTTGTTTATCCTTTCGACTACCGACTGCATCACCCAGATTACTCAAAGCATAATCCTCATGCGCTTTCGTTCTACTGACCTTTAAAACGAGGTTCTTGAATTCAAGAGTCGAGAAAATCTCTTTAGAATGAATATTTAGAATCTTTCAAGACTGCACTAACGTTGCTGATATAGTTTGAAATACTGTCTAGTTTATGGCAATCAGTCATCACTACATCATTCCGGGGTTTCTTTCATATTTCTACTGAAAGATGTCCACTGCTGGACATAGACTGCTGCTAAACATTGCCACTTTGACGGGTTCTGTGCTTCTCATATCCAGCGGTTTCCTGCGGTCTCGTAAGATCAGCCCACCTTGTGGAAGGCCTTCCAACGCTAGGTCTTCCGGTACGTGGTCGCCACTCTAGAAGCTTTCAGCTTCTCGACTATCTGTTCCGCGAGCAATGTTCACTGCCACTTAAGTTTCGCAATTCTTCGAGCTATGTTTGTTACCTTGGTATCCCGCGGATCTTTTCATTTTTGATACAATCACGTATGTAAACTCGAAGCATTGCCGTTTGGAGTGACATTCAGCCTTCTAATGGGGCCCATTGTAAGCGACCACGTTTCTGTTTCGTTTTTTTTTGCTAAAACTGCTGTTCTATCAAATCAGCCTTAAAGTTATTTTATTATGGCCTAATTGCGTAACTAACAACATAGACTTATAACAATCGTTTTCATTTTAACCATTATGCATTGTTGCATTGCAAGTTGTCAACAAACCAACTTAAGAAACAAAAGAAGTAATGGAATTCGGATTTCATGCGTGCTCGATGTTTAAGATAGTCACGCAATCCACAACTTAGAATACCTATCTCAAATACAACGTGAAACGTGAAGACACGACAATTTTCTCGTGTCATTTGTAATAGTAATAATCTTGCCTCATTCATGTGGAAAATCATGCAAAACACAACATGTTGAGATGCAATTTACTTAATAAACTCCATTAACATACGTGTAGCGTACATCTGCCTCATTTGGTATGAAAATCATGTATAAATTGAATTAAACAAAGGAAGTAACACGAGTGAAATGAATAAAATATGTTCAATATCAATCAAGTATCAATTTACCGAATGAATGTTTCAATTCTGATCAATTTACTTTTGCCGAGTTTCGGAAAGATATTGAATCAATAGCCAATCCCCTTGTTAATCTATTTGATTAGTTGTTGTATTTCGGTCAGCCTATAACATTAAGATTATAAGTTGATATTATTCAAGAGCACCTCGTGGATGAATGGATAATCAATGCATGTCGAGACTACTCCGTGTTTCGGAACGCTCGTAATGCCGTTGGCCCCGAGTGTCATTCGTAGATCTTTGACCATGGTAACGGGTAGTCCGAAGCCCTAAAGTCTGGACAAGAAGGTTATTGTGTTCTCCAGTAACTGGACTGTTGGAAGTCTAGACTAAACCCAACATAGATTGAAAAAGGATAGACAAATTGATTTTGCAGTTAATATTATTCAGACATAAATTATTTCAGAAATCGTTTGGTCTGTCAGAGATCTCATCTATACAGCTTGTATCAAGCAAGGTGTGGTCAAATCCAAGGGTGTGGTACAGGCCATCAAACTGAATAACTTTCCATGGGACCAATATCGTAATCGGGAAAAAATAATCATAAATTTGCGTCGAGTAGGTATTGAAGTTTTGTATGGGGAAGTAAGCGTGTGTCCCACGCTGTAAATAAACGCCGCCGCTCGAAAACCCGAGGAAGTGATGATGATGACGTCACGCTGAAGTAGTTGCACGAAGGCTGCACTGACGTTCATTTTCGGGGTCACCAGTATAAAGGTATGAGGAACAGGGTGTAAAGTTAATTCATATTCTATGGAAATGGGAGGATTCGCCAACCAGACGGGTGTTGTGTCTGGTATACCAGTCGCGCGTTAAGCTTATTGCGCGATGCAAAATTTATGTGACGTCAGGTCATTGATGCGTAGTTCGCATGTAGCGTTGTAGATGCCGCCACAAACCCATATCACATAATATTGCGAATTAAAATCACCTTTTTAACAAAAAAACATTCACGCTTTAGAACTATGTTAATAACGTGACCAGACGTCCCGTTTTGAACGGGACTGTCCCTTTTTATAATAAAGAGTCCCGGTGTCCCCGAAATGGACTCTGGGACGCAAAAATGTCCCGTTTTCTGAAACCGCGCGAAAATTTGAGTAGTCGTGCCGGCCGGATGCGAACGGTGTGCAAGAGCGAGACCGCGTCGTCGGTCGACACAACGATAGCCGAGAGTGGCCAAGACGTCATCGCTTGCGCTTTGTTGACTAATAGGGTATTTTCCAATTTATTAAAAAGTATTTTAATTTGAAGATTGGGACGAAATATGTAACAGAAAAATAAATTGATTTATATCCATTTTCTCAATTACAAACGATTTAAATCGAACACATTTTTCGTTGTTTTGAATTTACCGCCAAAATATGCCATTTTTATCACTTGGCGGGTTGTTCGAAAGAGATACCGCCGCCCCTGCCACACAGGCTACTGTGGGAACACGGGTGGGTTTTAGTCAGTAAAAGTCTGACACGCCCTCTTGTTCCACCCAGAGCGGGAGAAGTAATTTGACGATTTCCCTCCCAAAAAAAACACATGTGACGTCACCTTTGTGTAAACTATAGTAATTGTAAAACAAGGGAATGTCAAGTTTCTAATTAAAAAGCTTGTTAATAGATGGAAAATGGTATTACTGGTGTACGGTGCCTCTGTGCACAAATACTTCTAAAACTGCGCCACATAAATTATTTTTACCAGTGCCGTTTACACAAATCTGAAATCTGACGTTACGTCTGGGGCCTAAGTCTACTAATTTATAAACGTCACAATGGTCTCTCAATGGTAAGTTTTTGACAGATTTGCCATACAAAAACTGTCAAAAACACACCATTGAGAGACCATTGTAACGTTTATAAATTAGTAGACTTAGGCCCCTGGTCACGTGATAAAAATGTCATCGGAAGGCGCGTTTTGGCAGTAAATTCAAAACAACGAAAAATACATTTTATCTTAAGTAATCGTTTTTAATTGAGAAAATGGATTTAAATCAATTCATTTTTATTTTTCTGTTCAATATCTCGTCCCAATCTTCAATAGGTTAAAATAGTTTTTAGTAAATTAGAAATACCCTATTGTTTGACAGATTTTTCGTTCGCCCACTTCTCGATATTTATTTTATAAATAGTATAGTATAGTAATCGTTTTTAATTGAGAAAATGGATTTAAATCAATTCATTTTTATTTTTCTGTTCAATATCTCGTCCCAATCTTCAATAGGTTAAAATAGTTTTTAGTAAATTAGAAATACCCTATTGTTTGACAGATTTTTCGTTCGCCCACTTCTCGATATTTATTTTGTTGTTGTTTGATGTTCGTGTGGGTACCTGTTAAATAATTAAACTTCTTTTGTTTCGAAATCTTAAGTTAAGATGCCGAAACACAAGTGTCCGTTCAATGTTAACTTACAAGCGCAAAATTCGTTTATCAAACAAATAAATACCTACTCCCTCAGATGTCAGATGCGAAAAGTATCGTAGGTACAGAACTTTAAAAAAGTGTTTTTTTTTTAATTGACTTCCTGTTATATAACCTAAATACCTAAACCAATGACCAATGTCCCGTTTTGAGTCAAAGAATAAATGGTCACGTTAACTATGTACTCTGTTTTCCAATACTTTTCTTGTTTAAGTCAACCGCGTAATCGACCACTATCGTAATAAACACTTATCGACATGTCCCTACCCTCTTTCTGCTCGTGTCATATGTCTAAAGACACGCTGTACAGCATTAGACCTGTTGACCCATTTCGTACCGTCTTGAGATGAGATAGCGTTTTAGAAACTGATCCTGCTTCTTACAGATTAGATTGAAAAGCGGTTTAATGTTCTTTGAAATGTGACTATTTGTTTTATTGATCTTGGGGAGGTTATTTTGAGATGTGCGTTGCAAGTGTTAATGACATGGAAACTCAATTAAACCATTTACAGGCACTTTTGAACTGTCAAGAACGGGTCAGTCATTAAGACGAAGTTAGCTAAGAAAAGTCATATAGCAACCCCATTTCCACCATCTCATAATTTAAGCCAAAAGACGTCCACTGCTGGACATAAGCCTCCCCAAAAGGGGGTTTTTGCAATAATCGCCACGCTTGGCAGGTGGGTTGGTGTTCGCAGTATGGTGGTAAAATGCATAGAGAATGCTGCTGTCCATTCTCTAGTAAGTCCCTTAGTCGCCTCCTGCGACAACCACGGGAAGAAATGGGATGGTGCTATTGTTGTACGTCCGGCACCACACAGAACCATCCCACCAACCATTTCACCATCTTTCTACCAGATAAGTTCAAATATATATACAAAGGGAAGTCCTTTCATATGTGTTTTAATGGGGGGCAAGTCTCCTATACTCCTGCAAGACTCTTCCAGATATGTTTACCTACTGGAAAAACAAAAGTTCTATTTATTCTACTTATCGTTCTCCTAGCCTTATCCCAAATTATTTGGGGTCGACGCAACGTGTCTTTTCTTCCATAGCTCTCTACTTGCCTTCATCTCGGTATTCACCCCATTCCCAGCTATATCACACAGTCCGTCCATCGTCTTTATGGTCTTCCCCTACGAGCCATCCACATTCACACTAAAAACCCTTACGAAATTTTCCTTTCCAAGTTGTATATCTACTATCGTTTCCTATTTGAAACATCCGAGGCCCCGTTTGTACCTACTGTCTACTTAAGTGTTGTATATGTCTGAATCTGAATAGACATCGTTCAGTACATTAAGTAGTCCTCTTGACCCACTTCCTCGCATCTAGAAGTGCGAAACACGATATTTTAGGTATAGTGCCTGCTTCCCTGCAATTTTGTTCTTTAGAAAATAGTTGCTTTTGAAAACGGTTTCAGATCATTTGGACCGTTTTCATTATTAATTAATGAAGAGTAGTGGCGGACCAGTGACGGCCGCAATTTACGAGTGGTAGATTGTATGTCCGAAAGCCATTTGCTTTACTTTGTGTACATTATTTCATCACTCTCAAAATGGTGAAGGAAAACGTCGTGAGGAAACAGTAGGTGCCTAGAACCAAAAATTCGAAGACATGTGACATCTATCAAACTGAACTGGGCCCGCATGGTGGATTCCGGCCCACTCCCAATGACCGAGAGGAGATCTGTGTCTTTGCAGTGGGATCGTCATAGGCAGATTATGCATAATTAAATGCTGTGAATTCATCCAATGCTAAAGTAAATAAGTACCTAGCTACAAAGTGAATAGGCGGCATCCCAAAAAGCTTCTTACCAAAAATCCCTCGCCATTTGTGAAACGCTGTACTTAATTTCGGTTAACATGGAAATGTACTGCCATTTCCATTTTGTTTTTGAAGCCGGATAAGGTCGTTGCGGGTCCTAAAGGCTTTTATAATCATTTAAACTACCCCAAATAGTTCACTATAATAAAAAACGATTGCACTTCCTTATCGATACTTTCCAAACCTTTCTCGTCAGTGTCGGGTGTTCCAACTAAGCGACACCGTGTTTTTCATAAGACGCTCTGACCCACTTCTCCAACCAAGAAGTTGACACTGCAATTAATTAGCCAGCCAATTTGTGTGTTGTTTTATTTTTATTGTTGTTAACTGAGAATGTTCTTGTTAGACTAACAAGGTCTTTAAAGTATGATAATTATGCAAGGTACAAATTAATTGTTGAATGCTACTAGTTGTGTAGCTATGACATGTTTTATGAATTTGGTATGTAAAATGTTGAAGCTTGCTTGTTTATGAATGGCACCATTTCTTTCCTTTTCCTATGTAAGTCCAGGAGTTGTAGCTGCGGTTCCCGACTGAACACCGCAAAATATATATTAATGCCAAAGATTTCTCTCGTAATTTTAGTGGACGAGGTAGCAACTACTAGACCCCTCCGTGCCTCGAAAAGCACGCTAAGCAGTTGGACCCGTCTGTCGAACGACACCCGGGACCGGGGCCGGATGACCTGTAACAACTGTCAAAGATCCATGAATATGGATCTTCGACAGTTGTTACGGGTCGCCAAAAGCCCACCCACTCACCCAATCTTACCTAAATATCTAGGGTACCCAGTAATTGGGTTGTGGAAGTCAGATAGGCAGTCACTCCATTTAAAATACTGGTATTCAGCTGCATCCGGTTAGACTCGAAGCCGACCCCAACATAGTTGGGAAAAGGCTAGGCAGATTACGATGAGGTAGTATCTCCGACCTAACATAATGAATATTGATTACATTTCAGACGCTAGCACATCAAGCTACCCTAATCTGTCAAAATTCTTTGATAAGATTTTCAACTTTATAACATAAACTTAAGGTTGATGTTCAATTGGGAAACTTTGACAGTTTGGGGTAGCTTGATGTGCTGGCGTCTGTACATTTCTAACTAACAACTACTATCCAAAATAAAAACATCAAATTCATTAACAGTACTATCTCTATTTCATTAAACCCCTTTGCCAGCCCGCCTAGGAAGTTCCCTAAAACGTCCCCAGCAATTTAAATTCAAAGGTACAGTCCCAATTCCAGCTTGAATGGAAACTTTCCGAGTCTTATTCGCGCCCAAGGAAATCTCGGACGAAACGTCTAAAAATGTATTCTAGAAATTCAAAAGACGCGGGGAGTAAAGTCACTCGATAGCTCGAAAGTGGGTCACGATCTGTATTCTGGTGTTGAATTCACACTTAAAGCTCCTCTATGTGTAAGTTCTGGACATGTTATTAAGTTCTTGTGTGGATATTTAAGCCATTTAGACGTGGAAAAAAATGTTGTTAGTGTCTTTGATTTCTTTGGAGTCGGACCTCATTTTGCTGGAACTATACTGATTTCTGGAATCTTTTATCACCCATATATCCTTAAATATCAGGGACTTGTGGCTAAGTAATAACAGCCGCTACGCTGGCCGCGGTTGGTCCGTGGATGGACCATCTTAACATACCAAGACCCTGAGTGTCTCGTAAAGTACGTTAAGCCCTTGCCCTATTCAGCGGCATGAGGTTAGATGAGAAGCCGACCATAAAGTAGGTAAGAAAAGGCACGGCAGATTGATTGGTATCGTGATGCCGTGGACGCTCACGATAATAAATCGTCACGTTAGAAATGATAAAAGGTCAAGAGAATATGAATGAAGACAGGTGTTGTTAAAACCTGTCTTCAACACACATCCTGCAAAGATATCGTACATGCGTCTAATAAAAACACCCACAATGAAACTTATAACGTCTTCCCGAAACAAAAGCCCACCCTTAATAATGCCCTAGGATCCAGAAAACCATAAAAACTTGCCCCAAATTCAGAATAAGGCACACTGAAGAACGTCGTGCTATGCAATGCTTCAGTGCATACCATGTAGTATGCTAATGCAGAATACATTATCTGACTTGCGTAACTGCTCCTCGCGTAGATTAATACCTTCGCGTTCGCCTCGCCTCGACGTGGCCTGATTAAGCAGCATTTCAATGAAATGTTTCTGAATATCAAGTAACCTTTGGGAATAGGTTTTGGGTGACTGAACAGACAGATTTCTAACTGAATAGGTTGCTTTGCTGCTGGTGAGTTTGTTGCGCCACTTTTTTTTCCCAGATAAAGCACTGCGAAGTAATGTGAAGATATTATGTGTGAGAAGTGTGTGACTGTCTTGTAGTTTTGACGTTCAAATAGGGCTGACTCTCTGCCTAGTTTGATTAAATGACTTAATTTTGATGAAATTATTTAGACTGTTCTTTTATTTCATTTTTTATACTTATTTAGTATATTTTTACAAAAATCATTAAAAAAAAAAACATTTAAAAATATAAAAAATAGTGGCCCATCGGCATCAGGAGCAGGGTCCAAGATGCCGGTCGTCAGGGCTCTAGAGAAAGGAACCTCCTGACTATGCGTGCCGTGTCTAGGAGTACTGCTTTCTGAATCAAGCCCTTGATCCAGCCGTTGTTTTGGAGTTTTAGATTAGATAGATACACAAATTGTTCGGACATAACATTAACACATTCACCGAAGGGCATTGGTATACATTAAGAGGGCTATTACAAATCGAAGTGCTCAATTTTAGGAAAATTATACGGCGCGTGGTAGCCGATCGCGGGTGTGTGTCTAGTGAAGTACGCTACGCACATATGCTATCCGCTATGCGTTGGACGCCCAGGAACAAACTAGGGCGGACTAAAAGTTAAATCCCGCGTGTCCCAAGTTTTACAGCGTTGCATTCAACAATTGCTTAAACATATTAGTTTTAGTTTTAAATAAACAACTTTGTTTTCTAGCAAGCTGACTTAGTAACCTTAGTTATAAAATACTTTTTGTTTGAATTTCGATTAAACATATACAGATAGAAAATATAATTTGAGACGAAATTTTTTCATAAATTCTGTGTTTTACAGAATTATTTTTGGTGAATTACTGTATGAAACATAAAAAAATGGTTTGAGCGTTCCATAGAACAAGGTATAGTCCTACCATGGACATTTTTATAAATTACTCAACTGTTATAATATGTTCCATGTAATAAAGCATCTAAAGATGCCCAAAAGTACAATTTTACTAAACATCATTTGCCGAGACAAGGATTTTACTGACTTATGTAAACAAGTTAAAATATTTGTTTAGAACACTCCCTAGACCAATAATGAAATTTTCTAGAACATATTTTCGTTTTGAATTTTTGGCTATATCTACTTGTAAACCATAATCACTCATCAAATATCGAGTAAAACGTTCAAATTCAAGCAAAAATGTGATAGCGCCCCCTTAATGCACCGACATTTCGCCATTACTGACATTAAGTCCCATGTAAAAGGGGATGAGCCTATTGCCATCAACCGGGGCTCAAATGCAGACTCCGGGCTGCTATTGAAAATGTTCTGATTGAAAAACCCAATATCACTTTGCCCGACCCGGTAGTCGCACCCAAGAGCTGCAACAGTCCACTAGACCAACGAGGCAGTTCGGACATAGCTGATTAATTCTTCCACATGAACGTCCATCAATGGATGAAAACCTGTTAAGGCTTTCTTTCTCCTTAACCTAATCCAGGGGTCGGCAACCTTTTGAGTCGGAATTGTCAAAAATTTAAAAATCTGCTGTTTCATAGAAAAGTGCAATACCTACACGGTCAAAATGTATGGAATAGCAGATTTTTTTTTTTGGATATCTGGCGAAAAATGCCTGCGCTGGGGGTTCTAGAATGATATGCTGAATTCATGGTTACAATTTGCGCACTGGATACAAACTTTCCCTGTATACAGGTTTCACAGTAAAATTGCGTGAAACCAGGGTTTAAACGCGGTGAAAAGGGGCGTGGCCTAATCTACGCCATTTTTTTTATTTGATAGCTCGCTAGGTGAAGGGAAAATAAAAAACATTTGCGTATGGAACTAAAGAGCCGTCACATCCAAAGAGCCGCATGTGTCTCGCGAGCCGCAAGTTGCCGACCCCTGACCTAATCGAATGGGAGACCTGTCAATAACGAAGCAATATCAATTTGTGGCGCTGTCCCCAAATATCAATAAGCAAAAAACCTTAACATGATACTGTATCCCGTTTTCCTGTAGTTTTCCTCATACAAACTCCAATATTCCCCGAATTGGGTCAGTACTCCCGGGGATATTGGAGTAAAAAATATTGAAAGCATTCGCTAAGACAATAGTTGAAATATTTTTTTCTCATTTGCTCGGCTTTCTGTGTGATGATATTTTATAGACGATAGATCGCTGTCGTAACTTATTTTTTTTTTTTTCAATTTTGTGAAATGAAGTGATATTTTGTAAGGGGTTTTTATAGTAAACGTTACTCTAATAAATTGAACTCTTAATTAACATGGAATAAAAACGTTTAATTGAAAACCGATCTTTAAGATGCACATAACACCCTATCTTTTACTTTATAGATGGAGGGACATTACATCGTTTGACATATGGATCACTCACACTCGCAAAAATTTGATGCTGTCGGCACTTTCTCACTAGCGGCCCGGAGTTTTGATTTGTGCCCAATTGATGGTAATAGGTTAGCCATCAAAACGTAACGCGAAATGTGGGTGACATGCTGTCTGTTAGGACAGGTCAGCTCAAAGCTGCAATGGCTCTTTCTTCAAACACACACACACACACGCACGCATACACACACACACACACACACACACACACCACACACACCCTGCCTCAAAGGAGTACTGGCGTGATGTAATGCTTTGTTGAACTTAATGCTGTCCATCCTTTTGACATTAATTACGCAAATCTTCCTCTAATTGACAGCGAAATTATTCAATCCACGCAACCCAACTTGTCAGGTCATTTCAAGCTTACCCCACTTCACAAGGTAACTCCTTAAAGTTTTACATAACTGTCGTATTTTCGGAACCGCTTGGCATATAGCCAAGGACGGACGGAAACTTGACGGGGTCACACTTCGTCGTCATAACATCCCCTTAAAACTTAGTTGCTAGCGATATTCGGGGATGTTTTGAATATTTTAAGGGTTTCTAGTTGAAAGTTGAGTTTCGTTTGCTGGCTTCTGGTTTTGGATATAACATGTCTGAATTTCTCAAAGGTTTTTTTGTCGATACTGTAAGCGGAGTAGTACTCTGAAATAAATGTGTTCGCATTAAAAAACTTAACATATAATTATTATTTTTCTTTATAATTGTAAGAATACAAAAATATCCCCAAAATAATAAGTCCAGACACCCATGATACTTCAGAATGAAAAACCGTTACATGTGGATTGTTTCAAATACTTGCTGCTTGAACGACGAATGCAATAAATGAAAAATCATCCAGTAGCCCCCTCTACCACCGCTGACTGTGTAATATTTTTAACCGACTTCAAAAAGAAGGAGGTTATCAATTCGACATGTTTATATTAGGTCTTTACCTATGAAATTGCCGTTCTGCAGTACTGGCCATTTCAAATCAAAATAATTTTTGTTTGGCTAAGAATTCTAATTTCAAATTAATTTTATTTTAAAAACATGGATTTTTTTTTCTAAAAGTAGTCATTTCTTTATTGATTAGTGTTACATTTTCATCGCATTTCAATCTTTTTCGTCATCATGGATACGTTAAAAATTCGAGTAATTATGGAATATGAGTACCGTCGTGGCAGCAACGCGGCACAAGCGGCACGCAACATCAACGACGTTTACGGAGCTAACACTACAAACCAACGCACCACCTGTTATTGGTTTGCTCGCTTCCGTTCTGGAAATTTCGACCTGAAAAATGAACCTCGCGGTCGTCCGAAGACTTTGGTCGACAATGACGAATTAAAGGCGATTGTGGAAGCTGATGATACACAATCTACGGCTGAATTAGCAGCAGCTTTCGACGTTAGCGTCAAAACAATATTGGTCCATTTGCGTCAAATTGGCAAGGTAAAAAAGCTTGACAAATGGGTGCCCCACGAACTCAATGATCGCCAGCGCGAAGTACGCGTCGAGACGTGCCTTGCACTGCTCAACAGACACACAAATGAAGGAATTTTGAACCGCATTGTTACCTGCGATGAAAAATGGATTCTGTTTGATAACCGTAAGCGCTCAGCAAGTTGGTTGGATCCTGGTTCAGCACCTAAACAATGCCCTAAACGAAAACTTACCCCTAGAAAAGTGATGGTCACTGTTTGGTGGTCTAGCGCCGGTGTGATTCATCACAGCTTCTTACCAAACGGGGTGAGCATTACTGCAGATGTGTACTGTGAAGAACTGAACACAATGATGGAGAAGCTGGCGCATCTCCAACCAGCATTGGTCAATCGCTCGTCTCCGCTGCTCCTGCACGACAACGCGCGACCTCATACTGCACAGCAGACGGTCTCCAAGTTGCAAGAACTGGGGTTGGAAGCTCTCCGTCATCCGCCCTACTCACCAGACCTTGCGCCTACAGACTACTACTTTTTCCAGAATTTGGATAACTTCTTGGCGGGAAAAAAATTTAATACCCGAGAGGCAGTACAAAATGCCTTTGAAGAATTTGTTGCCTCCCGTCCAGCTGATTTCTTTAAGAAGGGCATCAATAAACTGCCACTGCGATGGCAAAGATGCATTGATTGCATGGGTGATTACTTCGATTAATACAAATAAAAAATTCATGAAAAAAATTCGTTTAAATTTTTTCATACAAAACGGCAATTTCATAGGTAAAGACCTATTATATATGTATATATATTTTTTTAATGTATGTTCGGGCATAACTCCGTCGTATAATGACGGATTTGCAAAATTTTTTGTTCGAAAGGGGTTTACTCCGAAATGGTCCCATTACAATTTCATATAGATCTGATGATGCGTTTCGGAGACAGACAACGGAACTCTTCAAAAAATTACAGCAAATCAACCGCGAATGTTGCTATCGCATAAGTATGCATTGTTTTGACCCCAAGGATGATGAAATTTCGAATTGGTGACTAAAAAGTGAAAAATAAAAACTTTTTTCAAAAAAATAACAACCGACTTCCAAAAAAACACTACAAAGTGCAAAATAACTTTAATTTCGGAAGGCGGTGACAAATAATTAAAATACACATCCAAAGTCACCGACTTCCGAAATTAAAGTTATTTTGCACTTTGTAGTGTTTTTTTGGAAGTCGGTTGTTACTTTTTTTGAAAAAAGTTTTTTACATGAGCCTAACCTATCTTTCCATGATAAATTGGTAATCATGAATTACCATTGCTAGCTACTACAATCCCTGGTGAACGCCAAACATCGAAAATGAGCATAACTCTAAAATATTCGCAGAAATTTGTATGTACACGAAGAACAGTGTTTGGAAAACACTCCGCATTCCCGCGTATTGACGATGTGGCATCGACATTCGTATTGATGATTGTCAAGTGTTTGACAACTGCCCTTTCAATGGGTTTCGTAAACATGTCGATTTTCTGTTTTCCCTTTAGATATTTGCTTTTGCAAGCAACAAAGGCTACTTGCTTTGAGTACCTATGAAGATTTTTTTAAACCAAAGGGAATCTGGGACGTTTTAGGATTTGTATTATGAGAGTGGAGAGCAGTGGTGGCCCAGTGGTAACGGCCGCGACTTACGAGTTGAAAGTCGTAGGTTCGAACCCAGGCAGGTGTAGGTACATTATTTCATCACCTCTCAAAATGGTGAAGGAAAATATCTTGTGGAAACTGGCATGACCTGATACCAAAAATTCTTAGATTTGTGACATCTACCAACCCATACCTACTTAGGCCCGCGTGGTGAATTACGGCCCACTCCATCTCACCAAGAGGAGGCCCGTGTCCCAGCAGTGGGAACATTGTAAGCCGATTATGCTATTATTAAGCAGAATTTATCACTTCGGCATTGTAAAAAACCCGGATTGAGAGGAAAAATTCTGATTATCAATGTTTTTATAGGCACCTAAGTATTTAAACGTCAAAATGATAGCGGATTGACATTTATGATCTTTGTGATAAAAGATCTATGAATGGGTGCTTTGGTATCTACATTTCATTCACAAGACCTTTGGGAAAACCCGTTCTGGAAAAACTCAATGATTAAATAAATTACATTTTATAGAATTATAGCGTCACAGATAAGCACGAAACATTAAAATAAAACTTAATTACTCGATAAGCATTTCATTTAGTTCATTCAATAGTCTTGAAACCACAAACGATTACTTTTAACGTTCAACCAGTATTCCTATTCCTTTGAAAAATTGTGCTCATCTTACTGAGCGAAATAACGATCTTCGAATTTCGATCTAAGCCTTAGGATTAGGACACACAAGAACGCAGCAGAACGAAAAAAAGACCGAAGCTGTCGTGCGAAACCCGTTCACACCTTCAATTTGTATAATCGTTCACGTTTAGCCGATTTGATTGGGATATTCACACGGCACACCGAAACTGATCTGATTATCTGCGCGATTTGGTATACTATGACACATCGGTTGCTGGGCCAATTCGTGCGTGACTAAGTGGCACAAAAAGGTATGCAGGTAATGTAGTGTTGAGGGCATTCATCTTTGCACCTGCAGGCTTGGTAACCAGTACCGTGACAAGTGTTAAGTGTCACATATTCGTGTGTTGTTTCTGCCATTTACTTCGTCTTTGCAGTTTTGGCTGCTGTCTGCGTATGCATCATTTTGCGAATTAATATATGCGCTTATTGCACTTAATGCATTTTCCTGTTTTGCAAAACAGTATGTAAGTAGGTATGTTAGTAACATACTTGCTTTAAGTCGCTTGCTTTTAAGACCTTTAACGATCGAAACTGCATTAAGTGACAACATGGCCCACCCGCTGTGCAAAAGCACCATAACGACTTGACCTAAAAAGAAATAACTGTAAAAACAAAACCATACTTTTTCCAAATACAAAAAAATACCTTCACATTTCTTATCATTTTCTCAAGAGTCGAAGACGATTAGCGATCGTTACGCGTTTCTGCGACACGCTTCGGTTCGATGCGGTCCGCCATTAAGCTCTAGGCCTTACGTTCATTCACCTTCACGCTTTATCGCCTTGTAAACTGAATGGATTAGACCTAATCTGGACCATTGCGATAGTAGAAATTGTTCAGAAGTACTATTTGAATTTATAGGATGGCAGAGAAATTGACGCCCGACCTGCTACCATGAATTCAGCACAAGATTCTAAATCCGCGGTAAAATTTCAGGTTACAAAAAAAAGCTCTGTTCTATACTTACTACTTTTCTGTGAAACAGCTGATTTTGTTTGCCTTTGTATCTTGTTTATCTTTCACATTCTGATTATTCCCTTAATATCCTCATCATTAAGGGTTTTGTTTGTCCTGCGATTAGTATAAAAATTTACCGGTAGTCATCATTTAAGTAATCTTGTTTTCTCGTGTCTGCACTATGTATATATCGAGAGCATATTGCTCGAGGCGTAATGAATACGTTAGTCAGTTAGTAAGGTTATTTCCTAGACTGGGATGCGAGGGAGGGCTACATGCACTTCGTATATTCATGTAGCCTGTATTTTTCGTACCTAAATATTATCTACATGTTTAATTAAGACATTAGTATTAAGTAAATTCTAATATAGTAAATTAACTAAGTATGTCACCATACATAAAACTTCAGTTAAATATTGTTAAGAAATCAGTTGTCCTAACATAAATAGTAAGAAGTCATGCCGCCTGTGATACAGGTTTATCCTAGTACAGGCATCATACTTTGTACTACATCTATATGATTTCTAAGATTTATACTGTATTTTACCAATTTGCATTTTTGAATAAAAAAAAATTATTATTTCCTTTATTCCACTAAATAGACATATAAATTAAATTTTTAAATATAAGTATAAAAATATAAAAACATTAAAAAATAAAAAAAATATTATTATTTATATCTTGGCGATGAAGTCAGACAACTGATTTGAAATGACTTTTGTAAGTTGTAAAACCACGCGGTGCTTTGGCTTTTGTTAAAACAATTCTACTTTCATAATTCCTTCAGATATTTACTATGCAATTTATTGAAGAAAAAACTGATTTTTAAACACTACTAACACATAATGTGGACCTAAACTTGTCTTCCTATCCTACTAATAACTCACAGGTCGTTTCATCATCATCATCATCAGCCTATAATGCTCCCACTGCTGGGACACAGGCCTCCTCTCGGTGAGAGGGATTGGGCCGTAATCCACCACGCGGGCCCAATGCGGGTTGGTAGATATCACATGTCTTCGAATTTTTGGTTCTAGGACATGCCGGTTTCCTCACGATGTTTTCCTTCACCGTTTTGAGAGCAGTGGTGATGAAATAATTTACACAAAGTAAAGCGCCTGTGTGGGTTCGAACTCACGACCTACAACTCGTAAGTCGCGGCCGTTACCACTTGGTCGTTTATAATCTGGATTTAACACATAGAAAATTTTTCATCCCGGTGGTACATCTCCGTGGATTAATTTCTGATCTTCATGCGGGCGGAGCCGCTGGCTAGCTAAAGCTAGTAAATTATAAAATGTGGAAGTTTGTATGTTTGTTACTCATTATCGCAAAAATAACCGCACGGATTTGGATGACATTTGGCACACAGATAGTTTATAATCTGGATTTGCACATAATAATATGATACTTTTTACACCACGGGAACGCACCAGGGCCTAGAGACAAAACACATTTTTTTTAGCGTGAACGCTAACAGAAATGTGTTTTGTCTAGGCCTGCAGTTCCCGTGGAGTAAAAAGTTTCCTATATCCTTATCTAGTATTCGGCCGTTTTTACGTGATTGAGTAACTATCATACAAACTTCCACATTTATTATATTAGTAGGATAGGGAGGGAACGCACCAACTCCCGTGGAAAAACCCTAATACCTAATCAAAAAAATGAACATTTTTTTTTTTTAAATTAAGTACTAGGTTAGTAGTAGGTTTTAGTGGGTAGGGGATTCTATTCTGCTATAATAATAGCAGAATAGAATCACAAACGGCGCATATCCTAAAACTTTGACCACTAATTTTCATTACCCAACACCGTCTGTATCAACCCGACCTTCGTACCCTTATCTATACTCTGATAAATACTTTAATATCACCATTCATCTTCAGCTATCGATTCAGATAACGTATCTCTTTAATCTCTGTTACGACCCTCACCTCAGCTGTGTTATTCATTTATTATCTTTGCTTGTAAAAGTCCATTGAGAACGTTGGATTTCGATGCTGATAATCCACTTCATTTGTGATAGTGATGTATCAATGAAAGTGACATTTTCTATTATATTAAATTGTTATTGTTTTTTGTATCCTAATATTCTGCTAATATTTCAGAGATGAAAGTTTGTATGTTTAGATGTTTGTTACCCCATCACGCGAAAACGGCTGAACACGGCTTTGGATGAAATTTGGCATGCAGATAGTTACTAACCTGCAAACACGCGGCTTCGCGTGGATGTCGGAAATTATCTTACGAGAACTTGCTACCGGGACAAAAATCAAAATATTTTATTTCACAGAAACCTACATGGGCACTTATGAAACATCAGAAGATGGGTGCATAGTTCCAATTTGTCGCTTCGAAAAGTATGTTACTTCTTATGATACCACCTATCTGCCACTGAGAATCCCTTCAAAATCGGTCTAGCCGTTTCGGAGATTTGTCGAAACAAACAGACGGACAACAATTTTTATTAATTTTTAATACCGTAGGTATATTCTTTCATATCCATGGAGTAAAAAAGTGTTATTTTAACATTACCAACAGACACTTCAATTTTATTTATTTGTATACAGGGTAAGTTTTTATCCAGTGCGCAAATTGTAACCATGAATTCAGCATATCATTCTAGAACCCCTAACGCAGAAATTTTTCGCCAGTTATACAAAAAAAATAATCAGCTGTTTCATAGAAAAGTGCAATACCTATGCGGTCAAAAGGTATGGAACAGCTGATTTTTTTTTTTGTGTAACCGGCGAAAAATTAATGTGCGCTGGGGAGTCTAGAATGATATGCTGAATTCATGGTTACAATTTGCGCACTGGATAAAAAATTCCTGTAGATATACAAGTTGTAACTTAAATAACACACAACCTATGGAAAAAATTCAGCTGTTCCCTACTTTTGACAAGTTATGCGAACATAAATGTAGGGAACAGCAGTTTTTTTTTTTTCGCGATTTAAGGTTTGGTACCATAGTAAAAGTTGTTGATAATTATGAGTACAATGACCCCTTAAGAGGTTGTGCGTTATTTAAGTTACACCTTGTATATAGATTACCTAACATTCTAATCGATTTTTCTCACAAAAGCCATATTTTGCCAAGAATTCGATTTCCAATCCTAAAATTTGAGTCGAACCGTGAACAGAACTATTAACAAATATTAATTGGCTCCGAACATTTCACGCTACATGAGTCACGGCATTGCAATACGGATCTATGTCACGTTGTTTCTGTATAAGGTGTTCTGCATTAGGAATTCATACAATACTCCTTGACTGTTCACGGAATGGTAAGTGAATGGAGCACCTCTGAAGGGAGGGCGTTTTGGGGGTCTTCCTTCATTGTCACGCTCGAAAAGTGCTGACTCGCAGCCTAGTTTGAATACGTGACTTTTGATTTGATTTTGTCAGTGCTTAAAATTGTTCTATCACACGCTCTGCATCACCTACAAAAACGTAAGATCAAGCTGTCACTATACTTGGTTTCTTAAACTCTATGCTCTGCTGCTTTTGGAAGGCACTTGCAACAATAAATAAGACCGGGTCACTTGTCAACTGAAATTGCAGAGACTTGCATAGCTATTCACAACCATTCGACAGGCTATCGTATCGAAAATGACACATTTCGATAACCTGATTTGCCTTGGTCCCTGACAGCATACAGCTGTCGGTCGTCTATTTGAGTAAAACTGACAATATTTTTTTTGGTTTTTGATTTGTGACTACTACGATAACATTGATTGATGGTTGTGAATACCTATGCAGTTATGGATTGCAGCTTCACAGTTGTCGAAAGCGGAGCTCTCATCCTCGTTACTCTTCACACTTTCCTTCTACTTCTTCCTGCTAGCCACTAAGAATACCACTGCAAAGACTCTGCTTCTACTGTATTAGCCTTTTCATAACCGTCAACCTCTCAACATCATGTGCCTAGCCTTTTCCCAACTTTGTTGGGGTCGGCTTCCAGTCTAACAGGATGCAGCTAAATACCAATATTTTACATGGAGCGACTGCCTATCTGACCTCCACAATTTCTACAACCCATTTACTCTCAACATCATGCTCTTTAATCAGTTGAAGAACACCGAACAAGACACAACGACACGTTTAGGTGTGCCTCTTAGTGTTAACACTCCATTTTCTCTCTCCTCCATGTCAACCCATATACAGTCAGAGTGGGCTGCTTGTGCAGCAATAGACGTCCGATTAATATAACGCAGCTCACAATGAGACATTATACATGCAAACTGATAAGCCTGCTTGTAATGTATAGTATTTCTATTCGTTTCGCATGTTAGAATAATATGTGAATTGTGAATGCAATTGACGGGATGTTGCTGTGGCAAGGCAAAATGGTAATGGTTATGGGAAAATTGAGAAATATTGACGGATTGTTTGTATTGTTATGCTTTCCTAGTTGTTGCGTCATTTCTTCCCAGCTAAAGCACTAGGAAGTAATGGGAAGGCGTTTTGAGGGTGTTTTTATGTAATTTTGACGTTCAAAAGAGCTGATGCTCAGCCTAATTATCCGGCTACGGCGAAGCAAAAAGGAGGGTCATGATTTTGACCGGGTATGTTTGTGTGGGTAGGTTCCGTGTAGTGCCGGACGTAAAAGAATAGCAACCATCCCATTTCTTCCCGTGGGTGTCTTAGAAGGAGACTAAGGGACTTACTAGAGAATGAGCAGCAGCGTTCTCTATGCATTTTACCATCATACTGCGATCGCCAACCCGCCTGCCAAGCGTGGCGATTATGGCAAAACCCTCCCTTTTGTGGGAGGCTTATGTCCAGCAATGGCCGTCTTTCGGCTGATATGATGTTGATGTATGTTGTATGTGTATTCATCTGGTCCCTCATAACTTCTAAACGACTTATCATAATTTGACAAATGTGGTATCGTTGGAAGCGTCTTGATCGTCCGCTGACTATGTGACGTCACATTATTTAATTAACAAACGACACACATATCGCCTTTAAAGGTGTACAAATGTTATCAACCAGTGACTAATATTTTTTAAACCTGTTATTTCAGCTAAAGCACTAGGAAGTGTCGAAGGGTGGGCGTTTTTGGGGGACTGTCTTATGTAATTTTGACGTTCGATAAGTGCTGACTCTCAGCCTAGTTTGAATAAATGACTTTTGATTTTGATTTTGACCACTGAAACGGTGAACGAAAACATCGTGAGGAAACCCAGAACCAAAAATTCGAAGCATATCCTAGAACCAAAAATTCGAAGAGATGAGACATATACCAACACGCGTTAGGCCCGCTTGGTGTTTTGGCGCACTCCCTCTCACATAGAGGAAGTCTGTGTCCCAGCAGTGGGAACGTAATAGGCTGAAAATGCTATACAACTACCAGGAACTCTTTTCCCGCGCCACCTCGAACCAACCGTCTCGGTTACTATATTAAGTTATAGTAACTATCTACAATTTCAAAATTATATTTAACAAACTGAAATGTATACGCAGAATAATAGTAGAATTGTCCTTTATTGAAAACTGTATTAATGTCGTTCGGGAAACCGCAAATAATTTTAAACGAACAATAACTTTGTTCGACAAACATTGCTCTACAGGCTGCGGTGGAATTGTTCATCTAACTGACAACGACATCACCACTTGTTTCTCTGAAAGGTTGGGCAGAGGTTTGCTTATAGTACACACGGCTACACATCAAGCTATACATTTCCAGTTTACGCTGATCTCGCTTTGTACGGAAATCTTATACACTGCGAGATCAGCTTATGTTGGAAATGTATAGCTTGATGTGTAGCCGTGCGTACACCCACATTTCGTCAGTTATGTTTAAGGCTTGTATACACGCCAAGGACCTTAAGCATTTGGGCGCACTTTTGTGAGCGAGTGCGGGGTGATGTAGCCGTGCAGTCTTTAATTGGTCGCATTTTTAATTTATTATAACAAAAATAACGCATATTTGTAAAAGTAACAAAATAAAATCATTTTCCTTTCTATTGCAAAGCAGTAGATATTTTTTTTTTACTCTTTTGTTAAAAAATGAAGGAGTAAAATGGTTTCATCTCAACGATTTGGAGGTGATTTGGTGTTTTTTTTTTTTTTTATTATTATTTGATACCCATAGAAAAGTTATGCCTAAACCAAATGACATATCACATTATGTAGATTTTTGTAAATGCCGACGAAAAGTGGTTTCATTTGCATGCTGTTTTTAACCATTTTTTGAGAGGGCAGCCTTAAGTCCCATGTCATAAGGGGCGAGCATAATGCCATCAACCGTTTACATATTATTTAGACTCCAGGCTGCTATTGGGAAATTCTAGAAAGAAAAATGATTTCATAAAAATCAAAAGTAATTTATTCAAATTAGGCGGAGAATCAGCACTTTTCGAACGTTAAAATTACACAGGACAGTCCCCCAAAACGCCCGCCCTTCACCACTTCCTAGTGCTTTAGCTGGGAAGAAGAAGTGGCGCAACAAACTCCCCAGCAGCACAGCTGTCATCGTCATCTGCCTAGCCAATTTCCCAACTATGTTGGGGTCGGCTTCCAGTCTAACCGGATGCAGCTGAATACCAGTATTTTACATGGACTGCGACTGCCTATCTGACCTCCACAACCCAGTTACTGGGTAATACGATAACCTCTTGGTAAGACTAGTTGTCAGATTTTTGGGCATCCGACGACTCGCAACGACCGTCAAAGATCTACAAATGACAGCCGGGACCAACGGCTTAACGTTGTCCGAAGCACAGAGGGCTCTTGTTATGTAAAGACGGTCACCGATCCACGGACCAACCGCAGCAAGCGTAGCTTAACTTGATCGAGCAACTCGTCCGGCAGTTATCACTTTGCCACAAGCCTCTCAGATGATGAATGAATTGATGTGTTGCCATTTTTCGTTGGTTCAAAAAAAAATATTGAGGTAACAGTCTGCGCGTCGATGTAGGTATGCCACCCTGAATAGACTGCAGATTTTCTTTTCATCCCCAATATTCATGTGAAAGTATTTTTAGTGCTACATTTCCTAGTCCTTTTCACAAACGAAGGTATAGAGGTTTTACACGTGCAGTCAGAATACTAAAAATTCAAGTACAATTTTCCTGTGTGATCTGGTTGATGGATGAAAATTTAAATTGGAGTGGGCCGGGACGACTCGCCTCTACCCTCTACAATTGTGTCGACGCGACGTATTAACTGTACGAGTGTGCGTCGTATCGACGTATGTTTGTGTACGTCGTTGTGGCGTGTTTGTGTAAAAATAATTGTGAGTGTGTGCGATGGTTTCCATTTTTCATTGCTGAGGACAGTGTTGTGTTAATTGATGCATCGTGCAAACACTGCACGTCAGCAAGGGTGACGATGATTTATGATATTTTTGAGACAGGTCCACTTTCGATTAAGTATTATAATTTTGATAAGCACGTATAAACATAATTTAAAGAGCTTGTGGCTATGCAAAAACAGCCTCACGGGTCGATGGACGAGGTTTTCTTTTTTGGGTGGGAAATCATCAAATAACTTCTCCCGCTCGCTTACTGACTAAAACCCACCCGTGTTCCTTCAGTAGCCCGTATGCCAGGGGCTGTGGTGTCTCTTTCGAACAAACCCGCACCCCTGGCAGGATGAGATGGACGAGGTTAAGCTTCGCTTGCCGCAGTCGGTTCGTGGATTGATGAACATCTTTCACACTGTCTTTCTTGCATTCATTCGTAGGTCTTTGATAGTCGTTACGGGTCGTCAGAAGCCCGAAAGTCTGACAACCAGTCTTACCAAGGGGGGGGGGGGGGGGGGTATTACGTTATTTGGTTGCAGAAGTCAGTCGCTCCGTGTAAAATTTTGATACTCAGCTGCATCTGCATAGACTGGAACCGGACCCCGACATATTAGAAAAAGGCTAGAGGCATATGATGACATAGTAATGAGAATACAGAGAAACCTAAATATTAACGATTCCGATAAACAGGAATTTTCCTCATCTTTCTGAGAAAAATATTGAGGTAGTCCCAATCGTAAACTAAATCACACGTCGGAATAGCAATGTGACTAGAATATTTTAATAATTTGCCGGATTAACCTGGATCGTGTGAGTGAAACGTAGTTCGGGACAGCACGTAGCCCGAAGGTACCTATCACTTCTTGGACTAAGTCGACGATGATAAATGGGTCCTCATCATCATGATTTCAGCCGAAAGACGTCCACTGCTGGACATAGGCCTCCTCCAAAAGGGTGGTTTTGCCATAATCGTCACGCTTGGCAGGCGAGTTGGATATCGCAGTATGGTGGTAAAATGCATAGAGAACGCTGCTGCCCATTTTCTAGTAAGTCTCTTAGTCGCCTTCTACGACACCCACGGGAAGAAATGGGATGATGGTATTCTTTTACGTCCGGCATCACACGGAACGACATAATAAGTAGAATAAATAGGTATTTTATCGGTATTTTGATATTCTTAATTTCTTTAATGTTTCGGAATGTATGCTTTGTGATTTTTGGAACTCACATGCCCAATAAAAACGTATAAAAATCGATCTACCAGAATCGCGTCGTGCCGGTATTGTCGCACAAACTGTCATCAGTAATCACTTTAATTTTGACAGTTCATTAATACTCGTTGCGTTATTTACGTTGCTGAGAAGACAGTTTTTTTCGAAAATAAAAAGCAATGGATTAGCTTTTTTCGTCAAAATGATTCAGTTTGTGACTGTAGAACGCAATTAGGGCGCAGTTCATTCACCAAAGTCCTTCGTTATATCGTTTTGGACACGTTTTGGCCGACGCGTCACCACCATTGTTTTAATTTTATTAAACATTGGCCAGAATATTTGTATGCAAATTAAATTATATTAAAAGGGTGCACAAACAACACCAAATGGAATTGAATAATACAATGAAAATTCATACCGCAATTAAGTCATAAATACTATGCAAAAGATTATTTTGTAATTTGTTTCCTTGTTAATTGTTTCCTTCTAAAGGAATACCTATCACAATGAAAACTTTCCTACATAAATTGACATTTTAAATGAATCAAATGCTTTTTTCCTCAAAATTGTGGAATGCCAATGAAATAATGCCGGTACTACACTTGGTCTTGTATTCAATCAACGACTTCGGACGAGTTAACAACTTCGTATAATTACCGACGAACTTCACCTACAGGTAAGTTTGACTCTCCAAATATCTTATATGGAGATTGATTCTAAGAGTTTCTTAAGGTGAATCTACTCGATTCTTTTTTCCATGCAAACTTCAGGAGTGTATTACTCCACTGTTCGACAATGTACATAAAAAAATAAACATGGTATGGTTTTGTTTCATTATTAATACTAGCTTTTGCCCGCGGCTCCGCCCGCGTGGATGTCGGTTATCGCGTAAAAAAGTAGCCTATGTCCTTACCCATATCCCAGGCTATATCTCGGCCAAATTTCATGACGATCGGTTCAGCGGTTAAGGCGTGAAAGCGTAACAGACAGACAGACAGAGTTACTTTCGCATTTATAATATTAGTAGGGATTATCGGTACGGAAACAGAATACTGAAATAAAAGCCATTCAAAAGTTATGAGCCAACAAAGATTAGTTTTTCTTGCTAATCTAACTTTGGGCGTGTTTAAGTAATAAAAGAACTTCAAAATCTCCAAAACCAAGTCGGTACTGATAAAGTTCAATTTTAGAAAAGTTCAATAGATTTTATTGGTCATTGATTTATGCAGTGGTTTTTTTCATAAAACCCGAACTTTCGAAGGACTTTTCTTAATTTTTTACGCGCCTGTTTTACTATTAATGTGCCTGCATCTCACTCAATAATGTTTTGCGTGTAGAATAAATAGCCTTTAACTGCTCATCGCTGATACTGCCACTGTGGTACACGAAGCCTGGAGAGACAGCGTGCTTTTTAGCCAGGCCCACCAGTGAGTTCGAGCAGGCGACTAGATTCCCCTTAATAATTTGATGTCACGGCGCGATTATCGCTGAGATTCTCTCTCTTAAGAAGATGGTATGTTTCTCCAGCTCTTAAAATTTTTGTTCAGCAGTTGGTTTAACTGTTTCCGTGAAAATAAACAAATTGGAATAGTGTAGTTTAATACGCAAAGTGGCTCTGATTAGTTTCTCTGCTTTTGTACATAACTTAGCAAATAATACAAATATTTAATTGTGTACAGACGCCAGCACATCAAGCTACCCCAATCTGTCAAATTTCTTTGATATATCTTCAACTTTAAGCCATGAGCATAAGGTTCATTTTCAATTGGGGAAATTTGACAGTTTGGGGTAGCTTGATGTGCTGGCGTCTGTACATAAAACAATACAACCCAATTAAATTGCTTCGTTTCTACAACCATCATGTAATCATTTGAGTAAATTGCAATAATTTCCTGAAATGATATCCTCCATTTTATGAAAACATTGACTAAAAATAGTACTGTTGACAAACAATAGGCTTTATTAATTGTTACCTGCCCTCCGTGCTGGAAAATTACCCACGTTGTAATTATAAGTAGGGACAAGGATAAATACGAACTGTTTTTGCGATAAAATTGTTTATAACCGGGCTTTTAATACTATTTATAACACAGCTGATTTATAATTACTAGTGGTCGCCTAGTGGTTGAAATTCGATCAAAATTCATTTAAAAATTTAAGCAACAAAAATAAAAAATATTAGTTTTCTGCATTCGTACTCCACAACTGTGCCCAATTTGATACTCCTCCAACCGCGTAATTTTCTTAAAAACAGGTACAAAGCTTTTGCTTCGCGTATTAATATTGTTACGAGCTAGGGGTTCGTGACAATTAAAAGCTGCCGATATGAATTACCAAAAATAACACTTTAATTAAACTCACTAATAACACAACACAATAGCACTACGGATCACTCTTAAGTCGCACTTGAAGATCGCTTTAGATGTTCTCGCATGTATCGCTTCCAATAAACTACTACGAGACGCGCTCCGTTCCCGCTTATATAGGGCCCTCGGATAGTTCCAGAACCTTCTACCGTAGAAGCATCTAGAATGTTCGAGTACATATCGGCCCTGACCGAACACATGTCGATAGTTCCAGAAAGTTCTAGAACATCATCGAACTTTATAGAAAGATCTTGACGATTAACTCCGCTACTCGATACGAGATGTCGCTAGTGGCAACCAAACATTAATTGTGCGGCGCAACACTGCCCCCACCTAAGAAATGCTCGTCCCGAGCATTATCGGCCCCATAATAACGCGCCAGTCGATCCACGTGGACTATCTTAGGAGTACCTCTTGCACCTTTCTGTATCCGGTAGGTAACGTCATTGATCTTTGTCACAATCCGGTACGGTCCGTCCCAGTTAGCTTGAAGCTTAGGAGATTTCCCTTTGCTGCGGACGGGGTTGTGCAACCACACTAGTGAACCTTCGTCAAACCCTTTATTGTTCATTTTGCGGTCATAACGGGTTTTCATCTTTTCAGACATTTGCTGGCCTGAGTGTCTGACGTGCTCATAAATGTCATTCATCTTGTTCCGCAAGTCACTCGCATAATCGGTTATACTGCGTGGGGCATCAGGTGGTATTCCGGTGATCAGGTCTGCAGGTAGCCGTAATTCCCTTCCAAAGTTTGCGAAAGCTGGTGTCACCGATGTGCTTTCGTGAACAGCGCTTCGATATGACAACAAAAACGGTTGTATGTGCTTGTCCCAATCTCGTTGCCGATTTTCCACAACTTTTGCTAGGTACCTCTCTAATGTCTGATTGAATCGTTCCACCATTCCATCCGATTGTGGGTGGTAAGAAGTTGTTCTTGTTTTATGAGTACCCATAACTCGACAAGTTTCCTGGAATATTTGGGACTCAAAATTCCTTCCTTGATCACTGTGAATCTCTAAAGGTACTCCAAAACGACAGAAGACTTCATGAACTAATTTATCTGCAACTGTCGAAGCTTCTTGATTTGGAATGGCGAAGACTTCCGGCCACTTAGTGAAGTAATCCATCACAACCATGACATACTTGTTACCACTTTCACTTTCCGGAAACGGCCCCGCAACGTCAAGGGCTATCCTCTCCCATGGTGCACCAACATTGTACAATTTCAATGCACCTCTGCTACGCGTCTGAGGTCCCTTTACAGCTGCACAACTTGTACATTTGCGACACCAGTCTTCGACATCGTCCCGACAGTGGACCCAGTAAAACCGTTCTCTTATCTTCAGTAGAGTCCGTTTTACTCCTAGATGACCTCCTGAACAACCGTTATGGTAAAGCTGGAGAACATCCGGTACTTGAGCTTTAGGGACTACCATTTGTAAATGACAGCTGTTTCCCCGAGCATTTTCCCATTTACGGCACAGGACTCCATCCTGAATCACCAAGCTGTCCCATTGGGCCCAATAGCTCTTTGTGGTGGAACTCATTGCTGAGACGTCACTCCACCTGGGCTTAGGAGCTCTGGCCTTCATCCACTCCAGAATCGGCTTGATCTCCGAATCTTCCTGCTGTGCACGTTGTAGGCTTTCCTTCCACTCGTTGCTGAGGTCTGTCCTGAGCATCCTCACAGGTACCATTTCCTTACTCTCTTGCCTAGTACAATGCTTGCAGTCTTCAGGACAAGGTCTTCTTGACAATGCATCTGCGTTGCCATGAGATTTCCCGCTGCGATGTTCGACCACAAAGTCGTATTCCTGCAGTAGCTCAATCCATCGCGCAACTTGTCCTTCTGGATTTTTGAACTGCAATAGCCATTTCAGTGCAGCATGGTCGGTTCGTAAGTGGAATTTCCGCCCCAGAAGATATTTGCTAAAATGCTGCAATGACTTTACCATAGCAAGCAATTCCCGTCTCGTAACACAATAGTTCCTCTCCGGCTTTGACAACGACTTGCTGAAGTACGTTATCACAACCTCTTGATCACCATCCCGTTGAGACAACACACCACCGAGTCCTATGTCACTTGCGTCTGTGTCAACTATAAATTCCTTGCCTGCATCAGGGTACCCCAAAATAGGTGTTTTGCATAGTCGGTCCTTTAACTCCTGGAATGCGATATCGCAACTTTCATCCCAGCAGAAATGTCGCTTCTCCTCGGTTAGCTTATGCAGGGGTTTGGCTATATCTGCAAAGTTCTTAACAAATCGCCGATAATAAGAGCACAACCCCAAAAACGCTCTGACCTGCGTCTTGTCTTTTGGAACTGGCCAATCCTTGACAGCGGCGATTTTTTCTGGATCCGTGCGGATACCTTCTTCCGACACTACATATCCCAAAAAGCTAACTTGCCGTTTGAATAGTGAACATTTCTTCGGACTCAACTTGAGGTTGGCACTCTGGATTTTCATGAGCACGCGTTCCAGGTTTTGAAGATGTTCTTCAAACGTACGGCCTACGATGATGATGTCATCCAAGTAGACCAGACAGGCATCGCCAATCAACTTAGTTAGTACAAGTTCCATCAACCTTTCAAACGTTGCCGGAGCGTTGCACAATCCAAACGGCATAACTTTAAATTGCCACAGACCCTTTCCTGTTGAGAATGCTGTTTTCTCCTTGTCCTTGGGGTCAATTTCAACTTGCCAGTAGCCACTTTTCAGGTCCAGCGTGCTAAACCACTTTACTCCAGTAAGCATGTCCAACGTGTCATCAATTCTTGGCAAAGGGTAGCTGTCCTTCTTCGTAACTTCATTCAGACGACGATAGTCAACACAAAACCGCATGCTGCCGTCCTTCTTCCTTACCAGCACTACAGGTGAACACCATGGACTAGATGAAGGTTCAATAACACCATCCTTCACCATTCCCTCAATCATGGTTTCTACTTCCTTTTCACGCGCTACCGGCAATCTCCTTGGCCGCTGACGGATAGGCAACTCGTCGCCTGTATTTATTTTGTGTTGCACTAAGCCAGTCTTCCCAATGTCACTATCGTTTAGGGAGAAAACTTCGGCGTACTTCAGTAACATCTTCTTCGCCTTGCCCATCTCATTTTGAGACAGAGGGCTGCGACACTCTTCTAAAAGTGTGGTCACTCTCGTTTGTGCATCCTTGCTGGGGGTCCCAGTCGATAGATATTGGCATTGACGCAGCCAATCCACTTCCTCGCAAGTACCAATCAGTGTGCCTTTTTCAATAGTCTGTTCCTGATCACAAAGGTTCAGCACGCGTACCCCTGAGATGTCGGTGGCTCTGACCAAAGTTCGTGCCACTTTCCATGGAAGGTCATTGTCTACCCTTTCCACGAGTACACAACGATGAGTTTGCCCAGGATTCCCAGGAAGACTAACCGGCACAATCGTTTCTGATCTCGGAGGAAGAACAATTTCCTTAAGGCTGTACACATTCCCTGGTAACGCCCCTTCCATAAAAAGTTCCTCTCGTCCACATTTCATAACTCCCTGCTTGACGTCAATCTCGCAAAAATTCTTCCTCATAAAGTCAAGACCCAGGATGCAATCGTCCATTATATCAGCCACGATGACATTATGCAGGTAGTTCCTGTTGCCTAGCTTCAACTCCATCTCCTTCTCTCCACGGACGGGTATGCGCTGACCGGTGGCTGTCACCAAAATAATGCGATCCCGGTTGTATGCGGAGTCCCCAAGGAGTCGACTCATAACTTTGGGACTGACGACCGTACGAGAGGCTCCCGTGTCTATGGTCAGCTTACAAGGCATTCCGTTGATCTCACCCTTGATGATTAAGGTGTTCCCGTCATGGGTTTGTGTGAACGAAATCCTTGGGGCTCTTTGAACATCAGCCAGCACCCGCCCCGCAGTCCTGGCTATTACTCGTTTCCCTGCTGCTGCTGGGTAGTGCTGTTAGCCGCGCTACCCTCTGGAGACCGGCCCTCTTCCCTTTCTGCAGTTCGCTTAGGGCAACTAGATCGAAGGTGGCCCCTTTCCCCACAGCCGTAGCACCTAGGGCTGTATCCTTTACGATCGCGAACTGTAGCTGCTACATATCCTTTACGATCGCGAACTGTAGCTGCTACAACCTCCCTGACGCGATGGGAACGATGATCCTGCCGCACAGCTTCCACCTCTAGTGCATGGGCCAAGGCGTCCTTAAGCGTCCCGTGGTGACCGAGTCTCACAGCAGCTCTAACTTCAAGGTCCCGGATGCCGTCGATGAATGCCTGCACCAGGTTCCCATCAATAAGCGCAGGTACGGACTGGTACGCTTTTCGAACCAGCTTCTCTACTTCAAGGGCCCACTGCTGCAGGTTTTCGTTACTGCGTTGCACACGATCCTTGAGCTGCGCACGAAACACGTGTTCCAGGTGAGCGTCGCCATATCTAGCCTCCAATGCCTCGAGGAGCTGCTCGTAAGTCACTTCCTTACCGAGAGCTTCCAGCACATTTAAAGCCTGGTCGCGCAGGCCTAGGGTGAGGGCAGTCATGGCCTGACTTTTATTCCACCCGTTCGCCTTCATGACAGCCGCAAACTGAATTTTGTAGGCCGACCAGGAAGAAGTCCCATCGTACGGCGGCACTTTGAATCCACGTAGCGAAGGTGTTGTAGCTACGGGAGCTGCGATTCCATCCCCAAGTTTGAGGTTACCCAACTCTTGCTTTACATCAGCAATAACGTCACTAAACTTGCTGATCTGAGTTTCAGCTTCTGACAAGCGGTTGTCATGCTGGGCAACCTTCTCCTTCACCTCCTTCATGTCTTTCCCGAAGGTTGCGTGAAGGTCCTTTATGAGGAGCATCTGCTCTTCCTGGCGGTGCACCTGCTCCTCCTTATCCCGTTTGAGCTGTTCTTCCAAACGGCGGGCCTGTTCCTCCTGTCGGCGAGCCTGTTCCTCCTGTCGGCGGGCTTGCTCCTGCAACATCATCATCAGAGCAGCAAAATCTGGTGCTGGTGATGCTGGGGCAGCTGTGGACGGGCCGGCCTCTGTGGTTGGTAGCTGGCCCTCCGACGCCTGTGGCATTGTTCCACCAAATCGCCTCTGGTCCGTCTCCTGCTGGCGTTGACTCCGGGTACGGATACCCTCCGTGTCGTCTTTAGGTAAAATCGGCATGATTTTAATCCTTGCTTCTGACACCAATTGTTACGAGCTAGGGGCTCGTAACAATATATAGATTTAAGGGTGTAATCACAAGCATTACTGCGATTGCCAGGTACTTTTCTTGTAAAAAAATATAAATATATAAGACTTCATGGTCACCCTACATAATCCCAAAAGTCTGAAACAGTCTTCGATGCATATAAAAAGCTTTTCAGATCCAATAAATGAATATATTTCCCCATTTTCAAGAGTTTGTACTACATAATTATGTATTAACGAATTTATAATACAGCCTTTAAGGTCTGATTTTCAAGTCAGTTAATTGTTTTGAAGAATAAATCTGACAGTGCTGACGATCCGTGTGGTGCCGGACGTAAAAGAATAGCACCATCCCATTTCTTCCCGTGGTTGTCGTAGAAGGCGACTAAGGGACTTACTAGAGAATGGGCAGCAGCGTTCTCCTATGCATTTGACCACCATACTGCGATCACCAACCCACCTGCCAAGCGTGGAGGGGATTTGCCATAATCGCCACGCTTGGCAGGCGGTCTGATTTTGGGGGAGGATTATGTCCAGCAGTGGACGTCTTTTCGCTGATATGATGATGAAGTCTGACAGTTTGGCATATTTTCTTTTCAAAAGCTTTCAACCGACATATTTGTTCTTCAGTTAAAAGTCATATATCTATTGAAAAATCAGCCTTAAAACAATAAAGAAAGGACAAATCGTTTCGTAATGAATAGTTTAATTTGCACAAAGATAATATTAGACTTTAATAAATTATGACCTTCTATTTTACAATCGTAACAAACAAAGGAGAACCACTTTCAAATTGGATTTTAACCCTTAAAGCGCTAGGGGCAATAAAATATTGTAGGGACGTAAAGAACTATGGTAATTAACCACCAAAGCTATAGCTATACGGACTTTGTGCCCTAAAAAGTTTACCTTGGAGTTGGCAGTGGATTTTATTTAGAAGGTAATGCTGACAAAGTACGACTGGGCAGTTTTATTTTGGGTTACGCTAAAAAGGTTTGGCCATGTTTATTTGTTGATGCGCGATTTGTGGGCGAATCGACAACTCCAGAAATACGTACTAAGCAATTGGCAAGTTTTTAACTTTATGCAATACTAGCTTCTGCCTGCAACTTCGTCTGCGTCAAACTTCTTGCTCCCCGACCCACCCCGTCGCATCGAATCGCCTGGCCATGCGAGTACTTAGTATTCGTGACTTTTTCCTTTTGCTTGGCTCCTAAAGGCGTGATGTTATATAGCCTATAGCCTTCCTCGATAAATGGGCTAGCTAACACTGAAAAAAATATTCAAATCGGACCAGTAGTTTCTGAGATTAGCGCAAATAAACAAACTCTTTAGCTTTATAATATTAGTGTAGATAATTAAGAAAAATAAAATACTTGTCTTATCACAAGAAAGGACAAAATCGAATTTTGGGTGACTTTCGGCCTTATAATGAGGCCAACTGTAACCCAACCCACTCTTTTATCAAGCATACAGGAAAAGTTTTTATCCAGCGCGCAAATTGTAACCATGAATTCAGCATATCATTCTAGAACCCCCTGAACCCAGCGCAGAAGGTTTTCGCCGAATACTCAAAAAAAAATCAGCTGTTCCATACATTTTGACCACGTAGGTATTGCACTTTTCTATGAAACAGCAGATTTATTTTTTTGTGCAACCCGCGAAAAATTTCAGCGCTAGGGGTTCTAGAATGATATGCTAAATTCATGGTTACAGTTTGCGCACTGCATAAAAATTTACCCTGTATTTAGCTTAAGTAAGAAGGATGGCAGGAGGAAAAGCTGGCCAAGTGCGAGTTGGACTCGCACACGTAGGTTTTCAAGGCAACTAACGTTTCTTGTATGGAGACCCCTTTAATTTTTAACTTTTTTTTTTTTAAGAAAGAAAGAATACCGTTTATTTGGACACAGTTAAAGTTGTTGTTTTATCGGCACCAGATATACACATTCTGTGAAAATTTCAACTATCTATCTATTACGGATCATGAATTCATGAGATACAGCCCGCTGACAGACAAACGGACGGCCGGCAGAGGCTGAGCAATAGGGTCCCGTTGGTACGGTACCTTTTTAGGTACCATACCAACGTACCGTCACTTCTGTAATCCTAAAGGATTACAAAAGTGTAACTAAAAAACTGTAAAAAAAAACTTTATCAAAAAAAAAAAACAACCGACTTCCGGAAAAACACTACAAAGTGAAAAATGATGTCCAAAGGCACCGACTTCCGAAATTAAAGTTATTTTTCACTTTGTTGTGTTTTTCCGGAAGTCGGTTGTATTTTTTTTTTTCAGCTTTTAGTTATAGTACCCTACCCCACACCAATTCGAAATTTCGCTATCCTTGGTCAAAACAATGCATATATTTATGCGATAGCAGCAATCGCGGTTGATTTGCTGTAATTTTTTGGAGAGTTCCATTGTCTGTCTCCGAAACGCATGATCAGATCTAAATGAAATGTAATTATGGGACCATTTCGGAATAAACCCCTTTCGAACAGAAAAATAATTGTGCCCGAACATACATAAAAAATATAAATAAACATGTCGAATTGATAACCTCCTTCTTTTTGAAGTCGGTAAAAAAAATACGTTAACTCTTCAATACACTTCCGCGTCAGAAAACCGTGTGAACCGTCAGCATACACCGCCAGCTCGAAATCAATACACGCTGATGCATATTCAATGAAACCTGCGACAGCCCTACTGCATTGGATATGCAAGCTGAGCAAAAGTTCACGCTGCCTAGAGCTCGTGGAACAGTTTTCATTGTTAGTGTGGTATTTTTTCAAGCTGGCATTATTGCACTATACGTTAAAGCTGTGAATATGCTTTTACTACATGTACAGGATAAGTTTTTAACCAGTATGCAAACTGTAACCATGAATTCAGCATATCATTCTAGACGCCCGCGCCCCAGCGCAGAAATTTGTCGTCCATTACACAAAAAACAATCAGCTGTTCCATACATTTTAACCGCGTAGGTATTGCACGTTTCTATGAAACAGCTGATTTTTTTTATTTAACCGACGTGTCTAGAATGTTACAGTTTGCGCACTGGTTAAAAACGTATCCTGTATTATAAATTAAAGTCGCTTTTCGTGTGTGTTTTTGTGACCGCGTTGTGCTTCTAAACCATGCTACGGATTTTGCAGAACTATGCGGTTTTCACTGTCATCTAGAGGATTTATTTAGGAAGGTTTATCTGAAAAATACACTATTATCGCGATGTTTTAGCAACTTGTAAAAACCGTGCCAAACAGAAGCAGGTAGCTTATATATATATATATATAATATATATATTATTAAAATTATTATTGCATTAAAAATGCAAGAAGACGTAAGAAAGACGATATTTTATGCCATTTCAAAGTAAGTACTTTAACCAACTGAAAGACTGCCAGTAAATCCAACAATAAAGAGTTTATTTACCGTAAACATAGAAAGCAAAGACCGAGAAACTACTTTTCTGTAGTTATCAATAGTACAAAACATACAAACACAACACAACAAACACAAACAAACAAACACAAACAAACACCACAAACAAACAAATACAAACAAACAAAACGACACACAAATATCGCCGCGACTGTTTATCGTGCACTAGATTTTGAACTCTCTGTATTGCACCGAGCTTAGAGAAACACACTGCATCGCGAAAAAATACACTATTTAATTTTCGAGTCTCGGCGCTAAGCGGTTCCTGTGTAAAAAGAACCTTCTTTTTATTACCTTTTTAAATTAATATACAACAATATTAAATAAAATAGTTTTGAAATTTTCGTGTTCGCGACTGTACCAAAACATAATGTATGTAGAAGTTTACATGTAAGTTTAACATACTTCTTCATAGTTAAACGGGGGGAAATTATCATGGTTGGACACGACTATTTCATGACTATGTTTTGACACCAAATTCAAATTCAAAAACATAAGCGTTCCGCGGTAATCAGATGAGGATTGTGGCGACAAAGGCTCACCCCGTAATCCTCACGAAGACACCTTTATGTCTCTGGAATCCCTTAAGGTGACACTTGTCCACATTTTTTCCATACAAACTTCGGGAGGGTTTTACTCCACTGTTTGACTATGTACATCAAAAATTAAACATGGTATGGTTTAGTCTCATTATTAATATTGTCGGTACGGAAACAGAATACTAAATTGCTCCTGCATCTCACTCAATACCGTTGTGCGTGTAGATTAGTTTCTAACTGCTCATCACTGATACTATCTCTGTCGGATACGAAGCCTGGCGAGACAGCGTGATTTTTAGCCAGGCCCACCAGTGAGTTCGAGCCCGCGAAAAGTGTCCCCTTAATGACTATTTTCGAGATTTGGCATAGCTTTACGACTATTTTTTGGAATAGAAACCAAGTCGATACTCCCAGCCCTTTGCTTGCACTGAGGTGAGGATTGTGTGGTGACATTCACCCCACAATTTATTATTTCGGAATCAAAATGTGACAATTTTTTTAATCTTGGTGACTATGACTATTCTTTGGCGTTATCAAAATTGATTTTCATGAACTTTTCAAAGGTGATGATTGTGTGGTGAAGGACACGATATTTTTACATCCGTCTCTTATAAACTTTATTTACAGTAGTAAGTAACTGTCATCTACAGCCCCTGCCATCGTCTCTCCTAATAAAACGCCTGTCTCAGTCCCGACGCCCACAGGCCCCACAGCCATACAAACAAGCCCATTTCATTTCCACTTACATAGGTACATACAAACATAAATAATCCCCCCTCCACATTCGAGGGGATGCCCGAATAATCGTTACGTCTGCCCACTGTCAATGCCAACCGCTCCCCTTCAATCGAATATAGGAAATTAATTCGGCTAATTGGAAAACACGCGTCGTCCCACTCCTGTTTACATTTTGTATGGGGACCATTGAATAGATGGTCGCAGAAGACCTGCTCCATATTATCCTATTAATATTATAAATGTGAAAGCTTGTATGTTTGGATGTTTGATACTCAATCACGCAAAAACGGCCTAACAGATTTGGATGAAATTTAGCACACAGATAGTGCATAACCTGGATCAACACCAACAACAACAGAGAACCCTCCGTGTCTCGGAAAACAGGTTAAGCTGTTGGTCCCGGCTGTTATTCGTAGATCTTCGACAGTCGTTACGGGTAGTAAGAAGCCCATCAGGCTGAGAACTAGTCTTCTCAAGGGCTATCGTGTTACCAAGGATGGTCCTCTGTAAGTAAAAGAGATACATAATAATATAATATATTAATAGTTGATCACTGTCTGCCGGTGAGTACTCTTTTTTTGTCGCTGTGACATAGCTATCAATGAGAGAACGCGCCCAGCGACGCTCGCTTGGCGAGGAGATCACTCACGCTTGGTACATTTGCATACCAGCGAGCTCTTCGCCGTCGCTAACTCACTGCTCGTTGCTCACCAACTCGTCTAAAGCGTTTAGTCCAATCTTGGCACCTCGACCTCCAATAAATAATGTGTCCACTGGTGGTGACTATAGTTTATTCTCGACCCTTGGTGGTCAAGAGTGGATTTTATTTTCCAACCAAGTTTTAGCTTCCTTTCGACCCCCAAAGTAGTCTGTACCTTACTGAACTAAAATATAAATTTTAGGTACTTACCGAACTAGGGGTTGAAAGTGGACAAGGTATGCCTGTCCTTTGTATGAAAATTCAGTCTCACCCCCTGGGGGTTTTTTTTTTTTTTTTGGTGGGAAATCATCAAATAACTTCTCCCGCTCTGGGTGGAGCAGGAGGGCGTGTCAGACTTTTACTGACTAAAACCCACCCGTGTTCCTTCAGTAGCCCTTAAGCCAGGGGCTGTGGTGTCTCTTTCGAACAAACCCGCACCCCTGGCAGGACCCCCTGGGGGTCGAGTGTGAACTATGTTTAAGGGTTGAGAGGAAAAAAATAAACACATCTTTTTTTAGGGGTCGAGGGGCCAACAGTGGACTAAACGGTATTTAGTTGCTAGGTCTGCTCGCTTGACCCCAGGTGTCTTAGCAGTATCATGCGCACAAAACTCCAGATGTTGTACTTCTTTTGTTTTTGTCCAGTACAGCAATATCAGTAAAGCGCGGTCACGTTTCGACTTATCGATCACCACTTATTCAGACCTAGCGTGATGTTTGACTTTGTAATTGTCGCGGCTCCCTTTGTGGACATAATATCTACATAATATTATGCTTATGTTGATCTTCGGAAAACAAGCTACTTCTCTTCGCGAAAACAAGGGGTGAAGAAATGGCAAAGGATATGAAATTAAATCTTTAAGGTAGGCAACACAATCCTGATCCATCTAACCTACTCCGAGTAAGGTTGCCATTTCAATTTTTTTAAAGTCCTGAGAATAAAAGGGCGGATACCTACTTCCAAAAAAGTCGTTTTCGGTCCAGGCCAAAATCCGGACGGGGGACCAAAAAACCAGACAAAGCCGAACGGATGCAAACCCTAATTCCGAGGCACATATATATCTGATCAAAGATCTGGGTCCTCTGGGCCTTTCAAGTCATTTCATTTCGTGTCCAAGTTTTTCTGTGCAGACGGTAATCTAATTTTAACAGCTTCGTAGAAGCAGCTATATGAATTCAAGAGCTAAGCTTTAAAAGTCCAGTACAGCGGAGAGGTTTTACGTGAAGCGTGATCCTTTTCTCAGTGAGCCTCTTGTACGATGCAACAAGATTACTCTAGCTTTAAGGACTAAGCCAACGTAGATTAATCTCGCAAACTCGTGCTTTTGTTCTTTCGTGGAGAATGTACAGACGCCAGCACATCAAGCTATCACAAACTGTCAAATTTACCCTATTGATTAAGTACCTTATTCTTTTGTTATAAAGTTGATAAACTATCAAAGAAAGACAGATTGGAGTAGCTTGATGTGCTGGCCTCTGTACTTTAGATGTTACTAGCTTTTGCCGGCGGCTTCGCCCGCGTTAACCAATTTAAACGAAACCTTAACATATTATACACCTAAACCTGAATCACGTTGTTGTTATATTCAGTACTTTTTGGGAAAATCCGTTCAATACTTTTTGGGTTTATCACTAACAGACAGACATCACGCGACGGGGGACTTTGTTTTATAATATGTAGCGATACTCTGTACTAGGTACGTTAAGCCGTTGGTCCCGGCTGTCATTCATGCATATTTGACAGTCGTTACGGGTCTTCAGAAGCCCGAAAGCAAGGGGTATCGTGTTACCAAGTATGGTTGTGGAGGTCAGATTAGGCAATCGCTCCATGTAAAATACTGATATTCAGCTGCATTCGGTTAGACTGGCAGCAGACCCTAACATAGTTGGGAGAAGGCTAGGCAGTTGTTGATGATCTTACTAATATTATAAAGGTGAAAGTCTGTGAAGATGTTTGGATGTTTCTTACTCAATCACGCAAAAACGACTGAACGGATTTGGATGAAATTTGGCACACAGATAGATTATAACCTAGATTAACACATAATACTTTTTATCCCAGTAGTATGTTCCCGCAGGATAATTTCCGACTTCCACGCGGGCAGTAGCTAGTATTTTATAAAACTTGTTCATGTGACCATGACCACATGTCTCAACGAAGATCAATCTCCAATAAAACCAATGGGTTCTGGGAGACTTCACCAATTAGGATTCAGTTGAAAACCAGCGTCAAGCACTAGTTATCTGGCATTTATGCTGATCTGGGCCTATTTCGTGTTGCCGTGAACCACACAATATTGTTTTCAGTTTTTTTGTTTAGTGTGAATATTGTGCGTCTTAATTTGGTTCTAATACATTTATTTTATTTCAGTCATTGTTTTCATTGCTTAGTTAATAATTTAAAAAAAAATCGAAGTCGATCCTGGACCAACATGGGCGAATCCCGTCTATAAGCGATAAGCTCGTCCCGCCATCTTTGCTGGACCTGCCGCGATGCCGTTGGACGTTTGTCAAAATTGTACTAACCTGAATTTTCTTTTGTCCACAGCACTCTGGTCCCTTGGAAGATCTTCCGCGAGGAGCTAAACAACGTGCATCCCATATCATCGGGGTTGGAGACGATGGCGTTAAAGACCACCATAGATCTCACGTGTAACGACTTCATATCCAACTTTGAGTTTGACGTTTTTACGAGGTCAGTATTCTACTGTAATCTTTTAGGGTACAAAAATGGTTGCCGAGATTAACCTGCCTTAAAGGTCTTGATAGTCCATGTGCCCAGAGTGTAAGAGCGTAGATCGTAGCCAAATGTGTAGTTATCGTAATAATTTGGTAAACAAACGGGGGTAACTTTATGATATGGCCCTCAATTTGTCAGAAAGTTGAAGCTGCCCACTCCAAAACGTAGATCTGTATGGAGAAGAACAGACAAGAAATAAGGACACTGTTTTAAATGGAGATATTCAACATCCTGGTTACATTATTTTTGTTGTTTCTATACAGGGAAAGTCTTATCCAGTGCGCAAACTTTAACCATGAATTCAGCATATCATTCTAGACCCTTTTTCGCCGCATATACAAAAAAAAATCAGCTGTTCCAAACATTTTAACCTCGTAGGTATTGCACTTTTCTATGAAACAGCTGATTATTTTTTGGATGTCCGGCGAAAAATTTCTGCGCTAGGGTGTCTAGAATGGTATGCTTTTTTTTTTTTTTTTTTTTTAATTAAAAATAAGACATTTTGATGGTCTTACGTTTGAGAGCAGTGGTGGCCCAGTGGTAACGGCCGCGACTTACGAGTTGTAGGTCGTGCGTTCGAACCCAGCCAGGCACATTACTTTGTGTAAATAATTTCATCACCACTGCTCTCAAACGGTGAAGGGAAACATCACGAGGAAATGTCCTAGAACCAAAAATGCTAAGACATGTGACATCTACCAACCCGCACCGGACCCGCGTGGTGGATTACGGCCCACTCCCTATCACGGAGTGGAGGCCTGTGTCCCAGCAGTGGGAACGTAATAGGCTGAGTATGTATGTATGTATGTATGATGGTCTTAATTGTGCCTAGAGTGTAATATCGTATATTATTATATTTTGATAAAGAAACAGAGTTCTCCCAATGAAACTTGATAAGTTCCACACCCGAACCTTGACATCTGCAACACCTCAAAGTTGCAATGATAAACTTACCAACGAACGACTAACTTTGCACCTTAGTTATAATACTTGATTCGCCTAATTTGAAAGGTGCCCTTACCTTTCATATCGCAACAACGCAGCATGTACGCTCACCAAAAGAGGTAAAAAACCAGGGCCTCAAGTCTGCTATTACAATAGTGTTAGAATGGTCTATCGTTGATTTCATAATTGTTGATTTTGACAAGTTTGGTAATCTACTAATTTTATGGCGTCATTATGACTTTCCAATAGTCAGCCACTGACACTCCATTGAAAGAAATGGCATTTATTGGTAATCTCTCACATGATGACAAATGAATGACTGACTTAGGCGGTAATCTGCTAAAATTTTGACAATTCCTAATAATATGTTAAAAATAATATGTAAAAAAATATAATTAAATGAAATCTGGCATGAATAAAAGTTCAAATTTAGTAGTATTTTTTCGAAAATCATTTCTACTAACGGGTTTTATAATAATGGCAATACGACAATGCCATTATAGCACAATTCTTTTACGATACCATTGACCGACCAATGATCGACCATTATGAATTTAGCAGATTACGATCTTTTAGCAAAATGACAATGGGATCGTGTTGGAATGACGAATTTGTAAAAATAGCAGATTTGGGCCCCAGGGTTATCGGATAATGTTTAGTAAGAAACCAACGGATGATTTTGAATAAAATTTAATTTAATTATTAGAAAAGAAACAGTTCCTATATCAAATTAAATTTCATTCGAAAACATCCATCGTTTTCTTACTAAACCTCGACTAATCCAACGACCCTCGTTATTTATCTCTTTTGATGACTGCACTTAACTTTAAAACCGGATTTGTTAGTAACAAATGCTCATGCTCTTTTACCAACACTCGTTCTCAACAATTCCAGGTTATTCCAGCCCTGGAGCACGTTACTCCGTAACTGGCAACTGCTGGCGGTCACACATCCTGGATACGTGGCGTTTCTAACGTACGACGAGGTCAAGGCGAGGCTCCAGAAGTATATCCATAAGGCTGGCAGTTATGTGTTTAGGTGAGAAAGGTCTAAGCTTCCTAATACCACTATACTTGGTCATGTTTACCAGCAGATCCGTCTGATGTGACTGAAAATCGTACCTTAGGGGCAATTCTGGTAATTTTAAGAACGTTCACAGTCTGATCTCAGTGTCAATCTGTCAAAAATACCTCGAGTTTCCATACATTTTTATCAAATTTTTGAAATTCGATTGTCGCCGAGATGACACTGCGACCGTTTTTATTTACGAGAATTGGCCTTCTTGTTTGTAACTGTTACGGCCCAAGAGATATCTACATACACACACATAATAAACTCAAGTATTCTTCCCATACCTACCTCCAGGAAGAAACTACAGAACGCCACCAACAGGCTTAGCACGGCGCTTTCTACTTCCACTCTACCGTAGAATAGAAATCGCTTGTCTACATTGCACGGTTCAAAACTGTGAACAGTCTACATGGAAACGTCATTTTTGACCACTCTTCTGTCGACAAAACGATTCTCTACGGTTGTTGTGCTAAGCCTGCTGCTACGATTCTTGCATACTCCTTTTGCGTCGTTTACATTCATAATCTGTGGTCCTAGTTTGAATTTCTTTTAACCATGCCGTTCTAACGCATCGAGCGCTTCCGGCGCTTCGATTGGTCCTTCACCAATCCAGGAGTACTCGGAGCACCGACCGCGCTCGATGCATTTGATCGAGATGGCTAAATGAAACTTATACTAGGGCATCTGGTCATACACGCACGCCGCCGGTTGAGAGTTCTACACCGCCTGACGCTGACCTTTCTGAAAAACATCACCAATAAGATCACTTTATGTCCTTCCCTCCTGGCGTTTCCACTTACATCTGCTTTGAAAATACCTGTTAATAAAATATTTGTTATTCGCCTTTCATTCATCAGCTCAACTTGATCAAATCAGACCCAGATCTAAGCATAGTCTTTTCGCTTTCAAGAGTTCTCTATTTGCAAAAATATCTGTTAAACTAAAACTAAACAAGGTCATCATCTCTTTTAACCGATCAGCACCCTAATTGCGTAACTCACGATTCATCATAATCTGTATCGTTTTAAAACGGATTGTTAAACCATTGCTTCATATGTTCGAAAAATGTGTCTGTTCGACAACATAAATAACGCAATGAATATTGTTTAACTGTGAAGACGAAACCAATTATGATCAATCGTGAGTTACGCAATTAGGGTGCAGATCGAAATGGCGCGGATTCTATTTTCTCTATATTTGGTGGCACCAAATATAGATCGATTCTGCGCCAGTTTAGCATCCAGCTTTTACAATGCAGGCTCTTATGTAACTTGGTGTCATGATGACTCTTGGCTAAGTATTCAGGTTCAGGATCAGGTTAAGCTACGCTTGCCGCGGTTGGTCAGTGGATGGGTAACCATCGTTACATACCAAAACCCATCCGTGCCTCGGAAAGCACGTTAACCCGTTGGTCCCGGTTGTCATTCGTGGATGTTTGGCAGTCGTTACGGGTCGTCAGAAACCTGAAAGTCTGACAACCAGTCTAACCAAGAGGAATCGTGTTACCCAGTAACTGGGTTGTGGAGGGCAGATAGGCAGTCGCTCGATGTAAAATACTGTTATTCAGCTGCATCCGGTTAGATTGGAAACTGACCCCAAGATAGTTGGGAAAAGGCTAGGCACCCTCCTGATGGTATGTAGTTGGTGCAGCTTAACAACAGAGGCATAGCAGATGCAAAATCGGAGCATTCTTTGGTGCATTCGAGAATGAACCCGACCCATAAGACCGTCCGTCTTAGAATTATCAATAAAATTTTAGCTAGAAATGGAATTCCATTTTCCACATTCCAGTACTCCCTATCATCGGAAATATCGATAAACCTTTAGCAAGCAATAGAATTTCCAACGATAGATCGTTAACGCAACGGTCGTGGAATTCATTTGCAATGCTTCCTAGGTGACCTGATTTTGATACATTTTTTATGCTTAGAAAAAGGTTCCTGTTTGATTTTATTTTTAAACTAGCTGTCCCTGTGAATTTTGCCTTAATATTTTATACATTACAATATATTAATTAATTAAAATATAGCTCAACGTCAGTCAAATCTTTCCTCTATACAATATTAGTATACATGACAGACCTTTAAGGCTACGTCTCCTTCATCATTTTCTTTTAATTTCTATAAAACAACGAACAGAACAAGTACGCATTAATAATTCAACAATATAAAATAAAAAACAATTCGCAATGTGGACATGACATTTCAATCACTTTGAAATCTCATCAACAGAACGTTTAAAATTCGCTTTACGCCCAAACTATTAATCATTCCCGTCATAATTTCGCCGAAACGTGAATAATTTCAGTTTCCAAATATAGTCCATTCACTGAAAACCGTTATCTAACAAAGTGACACCTGTCATTATTAATCCATTAACACGTTGAGCTTTAATTTAAATCCTATAGCAAATCGCTGAAATTTGTCACTCATGAACATTGAAATAGGGTCTAAATGGGATTGAAGCTAGCGTTTCACATATGCCAATTTTAACGCGATGTGCTCTAAATCCTTCGGCAAATGGATTAAAACTGTAGCCTATTTGCAAACCAATAAGGTCCAAATTGAATTAAAGTTGGCGTATCACATACGCCAAAATTCCGTACAACTGAAATGCAACGGAAATACCAAATAGGTTGGGGTTGGTTTGACCTTTAACCACGTTTGTCGAATGGATATATATATATATCTATCCTTAAAATTAGATACTAGGCAGACGCCCACGGCATATCAGTTTGCACTTGAACTGTGTAGGTGGTTGTGCTTTTACCTACATATATGGATCCAAATACTTACTGCATTGTTTTATTATCTACATGGTCTTCACATGATCTGACCAAGATTATTTCTGGACTTTAAAAGAGACTGTGACCTCTGAGTTTGTTTCGGCCTTTCTTCTCAGAGTAGTCAGATAGGGAACGCCGACCTCATCTAGTTTAAAAAAAATATGATTGACGTGTAAAAGTGTTTGTACAAACTTACAGAAATAAATTCTTTTTATCATTCGGTTTCATGGAAATTCTTAGTTAAAAATAACTTTTAAAATATTGAAGTTGTATGTGTCGTATTTTTTTTTTTTTGTGTCAACACGAGCAATACTAAAGCTCATGCATGTCGTGGTATAAAGATTGACCTTTTAATGAAATGCGTGCAATTTACTTAGCCTTCATCCTGTTTGAGCTTTTCCACTAGGAAATTTTCAGTACCAGCCCGCAATCTAGATTTTTGGGGCCAGTCTAGATGTCGAAGTCTAGGTTTTTGGGCAGTAAGCTCACTCCCATCTACATGGAGGTAATCGCTAGTGCAATTTGAGCCTTTTCGAATAATTTAGGAGAAATGTTCCTAACTTATTAACAGTGAGTTGCGCTTTCACCAAACTTAAATAACTATTATATACTAACTAATACTAACTATTATATAATATTTGCACATCACATGTAATGGTAGAATGTAAGAAAGAAAGAAAGAAAAAGTATTTATTGTGACTCGCACAGGAACATCACAAAATAAAATAAACTAGTACAAAAATTATAAAAAAAAAAAAAACAAACAAACTTGAGAGTAAAAACTATTAAAAATAAAACAGAAAGTCCTGCACGAGGCCAAAAGGCTCCTACCTCAGCATAATGCTGCGACATTTAAAAAGTGTCGCAGCGCTGGTATTCTGGTAGGGCCCGAGCGATGTGATGTCACGGGCAGTTACAGTATAAATAAATAATCTGTACTAAAGTTAAAATGTATATATGTACACACATATGTACACACACATGTATCTAAACGAATAAAACATAATACCGTCAGCGCAGAGCGTGACCCTGTAAATGGGCCACATTAATAATAACAACATACTAACTTTGTACACCTACATTTTGGCAAATACAGCATTACTTACTTACTCCAAACGAACCATCTTATCGCCTTTCAAACACTAATTTAACCAATCACCTTCTGTTTCCAGGTTATCATGTACACGACTCGGCCAATGGGCGATAGGGTACGTCACGGTTGACGGAGAGATTCTACAGACAATACCACAGAACAAGAGTTTAGTGCAAGCATTACTCGACGGATATCGAGAGGGATTGTAAGTTTATACCAGTTGCTATATATTTGGGAAGGATTTTATTGGAGGGGTAGTTGAGTGACCATCTTTACATACCATGCCTCGGAAAGCATGTTAAGCTATTTGTCCCGGCTGTCATTCGTGGATCTTTGACAGCCGTTACAAGTCTTCAGAAGCCCGAAAGTCTGACAACCAGTCTTATCAAGGTACAATGATGATTTTTAACCGACTTCAAAAAGAATGAGGATATCAATTCCAAATGTTTGCATTTTTTTTTTGTTATGTATGTTCGGGCATAACTCCTTCATAATTACAGCTTGGCAAAAAAGTCGTGAAAATAATGGTGGCGCCACTATCGTGCATGTTGTAACCCTATATACTACGATGATAACGCTTTTGATACTTGTTTTTTTTTTGAAAATTAATGTGTATGTTGGCGGGTTTTAAGAAAAAAAAACATAAGCTTTGAAACGCTTGTTCAGGCACTGCCTAGAACGATAACATTTGCAGTTATTTATTTAAGTGAATTAAAAATAAAATTATTAGGTACGTAGGTATTAAGTGACTGAATTTTATGTTTTACAAGACCCCAGATCAATTCAATTGGATTTAGATCACAGTGACAAATTGGAAGCCTTACTACTGTGTGACTGTGTCCCACAAATCCAAGTTCTCCTCTAACCACAGGCAAAATGTTCCATAGTTGGTGTTCTAAACAAAAACTAAAAAAATAATCAGAATCAAGAATTTTAATCAGAATCAAAAATATTTTCGTCTAAGTATTCCACGCCCGAAAAGGCTTCATCCATGTCTTGGTGTGAGCTTTCACCAAAACTCGGTTGGCAATCTTCAGATGTGTCACTACTGCTGCTTTCATCTTGTAGGTTTACGATAATTTTTTCAATGTCACTATACAGAGTTTGCCCCCTTCGAAAATAACCTTTTTCTATTTTCATGACATGTTGACATGAATTTTTCCAGTCGTCAACTGAAATGCTCCGAAACGCTTGTTCAGCCACTGCCTAGAACAATAAAATAAAAACAACTAAACATTTGCAATTACTAACTACATAATAACGAATTAAAAAAGGAATAATTATATTAAAATACCTTGATGTCAACTGATCCTACATTATGTGAAGCAATTTTATGTTTTGCTAGACCCCAGATCAATTCAATGGGGTTTAGGTCGCAGTGATAAGGTGGGAGCCTTACCACCGTGTGACCATGCTCGCTTAGGAGTTCATCTATTTCATAGATGGGCATGGGTTTATGTCGTTTAACAAGCATGAGCAGGTTCGGCTTCCTTGCTGATTCTTCAAACGGCACATTGTTCTCAGACAACCACAGCTTTATTTCGCCAACTTTTGATGCAGAGGTAGGTGCCTTATTGCGAATCACTGAATGATAGGGGGCGTTATCCATGACAATAATTGAAGGTTTAGACAAATTCGGTATTAGTTTCTCCTTAACCCATTTAGTAAAATTTGACTTATTCATCTCCGAGTGGTAGTCTTCATTTTTATTTTTCCCACAAAATATTAACAAAGCATTTGGTACAAAACCATTTTCATTCCCTGCATGTATGATAATGTACCTGAGAAAAAAAAAACAAGCAGAACGTGCAACACATGCAACATACATAACGCATTAAATAGGTAAAGCATGCTTCAGCAACAATTTACCTTTTGCCTTTGGACACACTTTCTTTTATTCCACTGACGTTAAGAGACTGCCAGCATTTTTTTAATTTATAGGAAGTATGAATATAGCTTTCGTCTAGATAAATAATGTCCTTTCTCATATCATCCGGCAAATTCCTATTTTTAATAATCTTGTCCAAGTAGACTTCACGTTTTGCAGCAATATTCGGCTTTTCCATCAAAGATTGCCTGTCTGATTGGCACTTTTTGTATCTAAAGCCCAGGGCTATTAGAACCTTTCGTAAGTGTTCACGACTTCCGTCAAACCCAAGTTCTTCTCTAACCACAGGCAAAAGGTTTCGTAAAGTTGGTGCCTAAAAATAAAAATGACAATAAATGTATCTCAGTGTACTTGATAAAAAAATAATAAAGATTGATATAAAAGAGAAGTTTAAAGTTCTACTTACAATCTTTTTTACAGTGTAAAAGAATTGTACTTTTTGTCTGATTGCACACAAGTCAAAGTTGTCCAATTCTTTTTTAGGTCGCCCTGCTCTATGTCTCCCTGGTGTGGAGAAAACACCTTTGTTTCTTTGTCCTTCTATTGCAATTCGCCTTATAGTACTGATGGATTTACCTAAAAAATAATCACGTAGTTATTTTTGTTCAGTGCAATATTAACAAAAAGTATCAAAATTATACAAACGCGCTGCATTCCGAATGTGTTTTGTAAACATAACCTCAAATTCGTGAATGCACATTTCAATAATTGTATAAAAGGTTTATACTAGATATTACACCTTGAAATACACACTTTACATGTGATTATATGTATAAAATATAATTTTACCCGTCATTTCAGCGGTTCTTTTATACACATCGTTCAGATCGGATAAAATTTGTCCGGCCTCGAGTTCCGCCAAACATCTCACGTACACTTTATAAATTATCGCTCTTGCGGAGCTGCGAATAACAGATCTGTTCATTATGAACACAATGAGTCACCAGTATCACCACAATAATGCAAGTAAATTAAAATAAACACGAGATACAGACACAGATTACAAGAAATGACAGATTATGTACCTTACGCGATGAAGCAGAGCGAGTGTTGCCAATGATTAAAAATTTTAGTTCCGTTTCAGGACTTTCTTGCCAAACTGTATATAGACGGATTTGCAAAATTCTCTTTTCGTTTGGAAGGGGTTTATTCCGAAATGGTCCCATTTAAATTTCATACAGATCTGATGATACGTTTCGGAGACAGATAACGGAACTCTTCAATAAATGACAGCAAATCAACCGCGATTGATGCTATCGCATAAATATGCATTGTCTTGACCCCAAGGATGATGCAATTTCGAATTGATGTGGGGTCGGTACTGTAACTAAAAAGTGAAAAAAAAAACAACCCAAGTCTGTTTTTTTTTAAAGTTTTTATAACACTTTATAATATGATCAAGTCGGAGATCAGTAAATCTGCTGTCAACTCAGGTTGCGACTAGTTGACTGGCCGGTAGCCATTGAAAGTAATGATTATATATTTGCTAACAGATTAATTTTACAGGCATTCATCCCCCCGCTGTAATCATCTCTGAATCTTCTGATCAATTTTCAAACAATTGTCCAGTCCGATTCTAAATTGTCAAAAGTCTAGATTTTTTCTAGGTTTTCAATGAAGTTCCTAAACAGCCAAGTATACCAACACAATACGGATTACCCTAGCAATAAAAAAAGTCTATACTATGCTTTCAGCTACCTATATCCGGACGGACGGGACGTGAATCCGGATTTAAGCAGCGCCATCATATCACCAGCTGAAGACCATATCACCGTCACACAGGAACAGTACGAGTTGTATTGTGAAATGGGTAAGGAATAATCAGCCTATAATATTCCCACTGCTGGGACACAGGCCTCCTCTCAGCGAGAGGGCGTGGGCCGTAATCCACCACTCGGGCCCAGTGCGGGTTGGTAGTTGTCACATGTCTTCGAATTTTTGGTTCTAAGACATGCCGGTTCTCTCACGATGTTTTCCTTCACCGTTTAGAAGGGCCAGTCTGGGTTCGAACCTACGACCTAAAAACTCGTGAGTCGTGGTCGTCACCTCTGGGCCACCATTGCTTGGGCTTATCCTAGTGCTTGGACCCTAAGTATTGAGTTTTTCCACAAGGAACTTCTTGATAACAGCCCGGAAGTGTGGTAGTTGGCGGTATGATACCGCCGTGCCTCGGAAAGCAGGTTAAGTCGTTGGGCCTTCGCTTGATCTCTCTCCAGTTGTATGGGATTGCCCTCCCATCGGACTATGAGAGTAAGGCAAGAGAGACTGCACCTGTGTCTGCGCACACACTTGTGCTCTATAATATCTCCCGCTCCAAAGGCTTGTTGTCCGTTGAGATTGGTCGCCAATGCTTCGGTCCCATCAAAATACTTGCGTTGCGGATTTTTTTAAATATTGTATTATTGTGTTAAGGCCTTTTTGTCCTCGCACTGGCCCTTTTTTTTCTTGTTTGTTTTTAATTATTAATTTCATTCGTCTTTAATGCGACTGTTTTTTTTATTTTTATTGTTAGTATTTTATCTTGTCCGTGCCCCAAATAAAAATATTTATAAATAAATATTTCTAAAATTTCAGGCAGCACGTTCCAGTTATGTAAGATCTGTGCCGAGAACGACAAGGACATCAGGATAGAACCTTGTGGACATCTGTTATGTACACCCTGCCTAACTGCGTGGCAAATTGTGAGTAGTTATCATGTAACAGATATGCATCAATTCAAATTGTCACCACTGTGCATACAAAAATAAATCCACTGTACTTTTGTGCCATAGCACAAAGAGAAGTGGCGCCATCTACATGCCATCTGCGAACTACGCAAAGAAATCCTACATCGCGCAGTCAAAGTTTACCACGACATTCAACTGTGGGGCAGTTGCCCACCAGATACAGTACCCGTCTGGTTGGAAGACCCTCCTTTTTTCAATAGAGGATGAGCGAACTTAACACCCTGTTCCTCATACCTCTAAAATTTAATTCTTAGTTAGCATGAGAGAAAAAGTCTATAATGTTCCCACTGTTGGGATACAGGCCTCCTCTGTGAAAAAAATAAGCTAGAATAGCCACGTCATCATTTCAGCTGAAGGACGTCCACTGCTGGACATAGGCGTCCCCCAAAAGGGAGATTTTGCCATAATCGCCACGCTTGGCAGGCGGGTTGGCGATCGCAGTATGGTGGTAAAATGCATAGAGAACGCTGCTGCCCATTCTCTAGTAAATCCCTTAGTCACCTTCTACGACACCCACAGGAAGAAATGGGATGGTACTATTCTTTTACGCCCGACACCACACGGAACGAATAGCCACGTATCTACAAGTAATGAGCACGTCGGCACGGTTTTTTTAGAGATGAAGTAAATCCCATATTTCCCTCTTCTTTTTTTGGTAAAGTGCTACTGCACCTAATGTCGAAAACCTGAAGGTCGAGACAACGTGCAAATCACTTTTAAATCGTTACGTATTTCTACAACGACTTTCAATAGAAATTGACATAAGTTTTTCATTAGCTTGTGTCAGTCCCATCCCATACATTTTTTACTTTTAAATCGCTGATTTTTCCCAGCCTGCTATCATAATTCAGTGAGGGTTATTTATTTAACAATCCTCAATATTCAACACGGCAATGCATAATTAAGTTTCTACTAACATCATTATCTACTGTTTCAGGACTCAGAAGGTCAGGGCTGTCCGTTCTGCCGGGCAGAGATCAAAGGGACTGAACAGGTCGTAGTCGATGCGTTCGTCCCGCCGCGTCCTCCTACATGTTCAGACAAGTAAGTGAGAAATATTAAACATACGATATTTTATCTCTGCCAGGGGTGCGGGTTGTTCGAAAGAGATACCGTGGCCCCTGGCACACAGGCAACTGAAGGAACACAGGTGGGGTTTAGACAGTAAAATTCTGACACTAAGTCCTGCTCCATCCAGAGCGGGAGAAGTTATTTGATGATTTCCCACCCTCAAAAAAAAACATGACACTGGCCTGCAAAATGCAAAAAAAAAAAACAGTAAAAATATAAAAACTTCGTGGGTTATCAATATTGACAAAACTTCAATAATTCCTTTAAAAAATCCGCTATCTCGGTAACTCGTAGTTGACCTTGAGTGGCCGTGACTACTTAACAGGACTTTCCTGTGGCTGCCTTAAGAAAACTTGAAGCCTCCAGCCAGGGGCGTAATACTACTTAAATTAGTAAGCGACTGCACGCTGAGGGCACCCCCTGTGGGTACGGAAAACATAAAATATGAAACTGTTTTGCTTTGAAAACGCAAAGATGCAGAGTTTTGCGCAAACAGTGTGCCTTAAAATTTCGTTTACATGACAATAGTCACTATGATATTCTCAAGCAAAGCTGCCTAAATGTTCGTAAATGCATGCAGTTAAACATAGTGGAATGGGCACCCTCTTTAACTAATGAAGTCTCAAACAGTCTGGTAACTAATGAGTAAAATGTTGATTACAGAAACACAAAGACTGCAGTGAAATCGGTGTCATCAAACTCGTCCGGATCATCCGGTTCGTCCGGTTGTAATGGTTCCAGTAAGTCCATTTTTTTTTTTTTTGGGACATGTCTCGTCTGTCAACCTGGGAGGTTGTCGGCTTCTTAACCGAACTTGTCTGTGGTTGCCTCAATACAGGATAAGTTTTTATCCAGTGCGCAAATTGTAACTATGAATTCAGCATATCATTCTAGTCCCCCTACTGCAGAAATTTTTCGCCGGTTATTAAAAAAAAATCTGCTTTTTCATAGAAAAGTGCAATACCTACTCGGTTAAAATGAATGGAACAGCTGATTTTTTTTTTAATAACCGGCGAAAAATTTCTGCAGTGGGGGGGTCTAGAATGGTATGCTGAATTCATGGTTACAGTTTGCGCACTGGATAAAAACTTTTCCTGTATAGTCTCTTCCAGCAGGCTTAGCAAGACGCTTTCCATTTTTGACATCACCCTGTAGATACCCTTCTACAATCTGTATTTTTTTATTTCGTTTCTAACGATCTTTGTCTAGGTCTTATTATAGTATGTAGACTATTTAACGATCGTAGGACCGTATGATGTAGACTATTTCAGAAGAATATTTCTTCCCAAACTATCAAAATTACACTGACAACAAACTTTCTACTCGACGGCTACAAAGTATACACGATTATCTACAAAATCATGATTTGTTTAGAATGCATAACTGACTAACTGTGATAATTAATAGAAAAACATAGCTATAAATATTAGTCATGTCTATTCTTCCGTCGACAAATCGATGCTTGTGCTAAGCCTGCTGCCAGGTCTAGTCTAGCCATTATCTTTAAAAATAAATTTATTTTGTAAGTGTGTATGTCACTGAACTACTAAACGACTGGACCGATTTTCATGAAAGTTTATGTGTGTGTTTGGGTGCCTATATGGTTTGAATTCACTATTGGATCCTATAAATGGTGCTGCGATCAAGTGCCAGGAAACAGGACAACTTCTGCCTAGGCAGCTAATTATTTATAAACTAGATTTTGCCAGCGGCTTCGCCCGCGCGGAACTTTCAACCCCTAATTAACTCTCTTAGGGGTTGAATTTCGAAAAATCCTTCCTTATTCCTTGTCCACATTATAAAGGGAACCTCTGTGCAAAATTTTAGCTTTCTAGGTCCAAGGGTTTGGGCTGGGCGTTGATGAGTCAGTCAGTCAGGACTTTTCTATTTATTTATATAGAAACTTGACGATTGATAGACTCGCCCCCCTACAACTTGTTTAACATACTTCCAGGTATGGACGTGACAATATCGGGCGGCGCTAACGGCTGGGCGCACAGAAACACCACCTTCAACGGACTCACAGATGACATCGATGACGCTGAGGTAAAATATATGCTTTTTTATATAAATAATTGATATACAGACGAAAGGATTACCTTTTTTGAAGTAATTAAATAGAAGAGACGTGAGGAAAAATTAATAATTTCAAACAGAACGACACTGGGACGAATAGAAAGGATATTAGTAACCGCCGAGTTGTAGGTCTTACGTTTGAACCTCAACAGCTATTTTGTGTTAATTATTTCATCACCACTGTTCTCAAAACGGTGAAAGAAAACACCGTGGGGAAACCGGCATGTCCTAGAACCAGATACTCGAAGACATGGGACATCTACCAATATGACAGTCGTTACGGGTCGTCTGAAACACGAGAGTCTTACAACCAGTCTTACCGTACTAAAGGGTATACCCAGTAACTGGGTTGTGAAGGACAGAGAGGCAGTCACTTCATGCAAAATACTGGTATTCAGCTGTATCCGGTTAGACTGGAAGCTGACCCCAATATATTTGGGAAAAAGGTTGGCAGATTTACTGTATATTTTGTTTTGTTGACGTGACAACCGCAGGGCAAAAGAGCATGGAACAGCGGGTTTTATGAAAGCAAAGAAATCAGCACGATCGATTGAATGAGATAAAACTGCAGCATTTTTATCAACTCGAATCATTTATTACGAATGTCAAAATACTGCATAATAATCTTATCAACAACTATAAATAATACCAACTTCCGGTGATAAAACGTTATGAATGAAAATCTTTATCTGATAGTGACTTTTGTGAATGGCCCGTTTTTATCCTTTCGTCTGTATGTCAAGCGAGAAAATTAATAAAGGGACAACAGAAAAGGTTTGCGCTTCGGTAAAGTTCGTGTTTCCGAATTAGCACGAATGTCGCACCACAAAGGCAGAATTTCTAAGTAATGCACTGCCGCGTTTTCATAGAGTCTATCTATGATATTATAATCACGGTAATACAAAATAGACAATTACTTCAATGGTACCGCCATAGAAGTACTTGCTCTACATAATCGCGCGTTCGTATTTTCGAAAATGTACAATTATTCCCGAAGTGCAAACTTTTCTTGGGATGTCTGTACTTTGATCAAGTGTTCCCTGAAATTGAATGAGCGTAAAGTAATAATTGATCTTGTCATAATCGCCACGTATGCCAAATGGATCGGTGATCGCAGTACAATATAATCTTGCCATTGGCTAGATAAAGTTAAACTGGTGAAACACCAAGAATCTTGACTGTGATAATAATAATAAAATTGAGCTTTTTCGCGTTATAAACTTTTCAATATAATCTATATTGATATAAAAATAATTGGATTCGAATTTGGATTGCCAAATGGATGGAAGTTTTGCCAAGTTCAGACCATACCAGGCCTCAAGCAAGACCGAATTCTGAGTGAAAAATTGGAATAGAATTGTGTAAACATCACGTTTAGCAAGAACTAGTAAGTAGCTTAGTTGTTTACACTATGCAAGTCACTCAATAACACGATCGAAATAAGAATAATATTTTCAGTTCAAGATACATTGAAGGAATGTCACATGAATGAGTGATAAAAACAACTTATTTTTTTAGAATTTTAGAACATATACAAGATGTGACATAGTAAACGCAACCCCCCACCCCAATTAGAGTATGAGTTAAACGCTTATTAAAATGACCATTTTTTTGAAATTGTTTATTACTTTTTAAGAAAATCGTTTTGTCCCTAGCCATAACATTAATAATTTAAAATTGAGTCTTATTGCCTTGAAATAAGATTCAATTTTCTTTGGCTTAATCGGCGGTTAGTATGTCAAATTAAAAATATAAAAAACCCCATATTAAAAGCTACTGAAATCAATTTACTAGTCGATAATGAACACGAACAGGACTTCTGTTTATTATGTTACACCTTGCAGATATCGTACCAAAGGCGGTCTCCTGTTCTTATTTTGATCGTAGGATACAAGTTTATGTTTATTACTTTTTCAAATCAAATCATCATGGTGTTTCCGTACAAGTATAGCATGGTGTGCATTTTGTTTGTTTGGCCGTGTGGCATGTTTGTCGTCGTTTGAGCTTATATCTATGCGTTTTTTATCATTTATCTGTTAATTATTTTAAAAGGTTGTTGGTTATCTGTGACTACAATATATCATGTCAGTTTTTTTTTTTTGTTACAATTTTCAAATTAAGCACCGTCAGCGATGGCATCTTTAGTTTCCGTGACAAAGAACAATGCCCACCTTCCATACATTTAAAAACCTGATAATGAAAGTATATGTATAGTTATATGATATAGTAGAAATACTTCATATAAGTTTATAAAATAATGTCTTATAGTCATTTTGGCGATTTAAACGCCACGAAGTCCAAAAAATATTAATGTTTCTTTTTAGGTTAGGATTTGGCGTTAGGTACCAAAAATAATGAAACAAACGTGCATGAACTAATTAATTAGGTACGCTCGATGTTTTGTCTAAAATAGGAGTATTTACCTAACTATGGTATAAAACATCCTTTTTACTTTGTTAATTCCTTGAAACTAACTGCCCCTAAGTCAACAATGCTAAGACTGCGCCGACCAGTGTTGCCATATGGAGGAGGCGTGAAATCTATATTTTCATTTTAAAAATCCGTATTACCAGTAAAATCTCACCATTTTTCATTGTTTTTTGGCAAAAAAACCTGTAACAGATCTTTAGGACGTTATAGGTACTGAATTTCAATGTTTAGTCGTGTTCATGTACATACTTAAAAATATTCGTCTTACCTCCGCGTCCAATAGATAAGTCACTCAATTTCTTTTTACATAATGCAAACGTGCAAAATCCTTCTTGCTACGTTTCAGCAAAACCTTGAAAGTAGATTCAGCCAACCAATCTAAGTTGAAGCGCTAAATTATGCCTGATTTTTTGCATTTCCAGCCATTGTTTTCAAACTACACTTAATGTCCTTTTCAATCAAAGACAATAGCTCTAAAGGTTTTGTCTTTGATACACGGTTTCGAACGCGACCTATGGCACGGTATTCCCCACATCTCATGTTTGTGTTACGGCTCTATTATGTTATATTTCCATGAAATGAAAATAATAGTTGCGACAGAGGACTAAAATGTGATTTATAATGAATACTACGAAAAAAACTTCGGAATATGCTCTGTACAGCATCTGGCTGAGGTTGAGTCCATCTGTACGTAAATCCGTATAAAAGTCCGTAAGCATGATTCATCCGTACTGGACTTCCAAAATCCGTACAAATATGGACAAATCCATATATATGGCAACACTGGCGCCGACCGCCGATGCAAATCACAGAACTGTTAAATGTCAAAAAAACCATTTCACTTGCGCACACTCAATGAAACACTGAATGATTAATTTAATTCAATTATTGTGTTATTTTTATATAATTTAATTTATCCCATGACTAATAAAGAAATAGTTACTGATCAAATTAAACGTAAAATAAGTATTAAACTACGAAACGAAGTTAAATATGGTCAACCAGCAATGTTTAAAATGGAACGTTTAAAAAAAAAGAATGATTGGATGCGTTCAAAATATGTCAATACGATATGTCATGACGTAGAATTAGCTTAAATTAATGTTAAAAAATCTTTTTTTCCTGCGTTTCTTTTATCATTGTGATAAGCGTAATCAATATACAATTCAATAAGCTATATTTTAAGATTTATTTCATTTCTATACATAGTCAGGTCAAAAATAAGCATTCTTCTTTTAATCATGAGTAAAATATGAATGAAATATCTCTAAATTACTAAAAATCGTGTACAAATTGTCGATTTTTCTACTCTTATACAAGAGTAGAAAAATTGACAATTTATGTTATCAAAGCGATATCGCTTTGATATTAACCTATTTATTACCCTAATAGAATATTGAGTACCTTTATTGCAAGGAAAAAATAGTTACTTAAATACAAACATACTAACTAAGCATAAATATAAAAATAATAATTACACAGTATGTACAAGTATATATAAAGTAAAAAAGGAAGAGCTCACTGAACATCAAAGAATTCGTCCGCATCGCTGTCAGTGGGAAAAGTGCCCAAAAGGCTGGCAGCTTTGCCACGTTGTATGGCAACGCTGATTCTTTGACCTAAGAATAGGCCAGCCCTTTGGTCACGCGAAGAGTCGAATTTGAGTACCTAACAAGAATAATACACCATCAGCTGTAATTTAATTTCTTACCTACAAACAAAAAGCTTTTACAATGCATTATTCTTTCTATGGGTGGGACCCACAGCTGATAGCGCTCGCGCGATCCGTACGGTGGTTAATTTAATGACAAAAGAAAAAGTGGTAAAAGTGGTTTTTTTTTTTTTTTCGTTTGTAACTAAACTAAATTACAGCTGATGGCGGCTAATATTCTAATGGGGTGATTGGAGAAATGCGCTAGTTAAATAATAATAAAAAATCGTTTCTTTGGGAAAGTTGTTTGTGGTGATGAGTACAATCATGTGTTTAAATATCGGTTACTAGTTACCAGTCACTCTATATGTACCCACAACGAATAGGGTAGTGCACTGAAATAAAACTAAGAACGTACATAGGTTCGCAGTCGTATAAATACGACTGAGGCGGCACGGGCACGAAGAAGTTTGTCGTATTAATTCGAATGGAGTGGTTAAAGGGTTAAATGGCTATAACAGATGTTTATTAATTGAGATATATTTAATTACAGTATTCATGGGTAAGATTGCTCATAGAAAGTAAAGATGCCACATTTGATCGTAAAGTTTTTTCTTCAATATAAGCGTTAACACAATTTACTTTACTGTTCAATTTGCAAGCTAAGTAAGCTTCGTTATTGGTATTAATATAACCATGGAATTTATTTGTCTTTAATGATAGTGATTATTTTATTTCTGTAAGAAGATTTGTACGAACACTTTTATACGTCAATCATATTTTTTAAACTAGATGATTTCGGCGTTTCCTATCTGACGACTCTTGAGCAGAAACCCCGAAACAAACTCAATGGTCACAGTCTCTTTTAAAGTCTAGACATAATTTTGGTCAGCTCATGTTAGGACCACGTAGATTGGGGTCTGAAATTATCTTTTAAGGAAAGCACCACACTGATTCAGTGGGTCTGTCCTGTCAGTGCACATATTTGTCAGTGATCGTTCAGCTCACTCATGCTTTTTATTGCATTTAAGACTACGCTGACAAACTATCAAATAAACTATAGCAGTAAATTCAGAAAACAAAGCAACAGGAAATAAAGTAAGTTACTTTCGTTTCAAGACTCTCAAGAATAATTTAACCTTACGCCTTGTGATCTTTTAAAAGTGTTGCTAATTTTCTTTTCATTCAAACTAGTCTTTTTGTAATAATATTAAAAAGAGTGTCCTAGTGTCTTGTTTGTTCTTCTCTATAAAAACCTACTACACTTTGGAATGGGAAAATATCTTCATGTTTTTGACTGACCAACTCTTTGAAAATTCAAAACTGCGTGAGAATGGTTTAATTTAAATGTTTTGACTTTCGGTCTTATTACAAAACAAGGTTTTTTCTTAAGCTATGGTTTAAACCAGGCATGGGCAAACTACGGCCTGCGGGCCATCTCCGGCCCGCGAAGCTTTAAAATCCGGCCCGCGACCATCAAACCAAAATCAAAGTGAAGTCGAGATCAGAGAACTCGCTTTCGGTGGAATTTTTGGAAAATTCTTGGAATTGTCAATGCATCAAACCCCGTGAATATATTGTGTTGATAAGTTTTACAACCACACATAAACCACAATTAAGCTGTGGTAATGCATTTAAGAGAGTGTGGTACTTAAGAACGCAGATTCAAGACTTTCTGACGATACAAGCCGAATGGACGACATTAAGATCCAAATGGGACTAAATAATATAGCCAAAGATGCAACAACTTGGCCCGCCATATTTTTCGCCAGTAAATATTGGCACGCGAAGGAAAAAGTTTCCCCATCCGTGGTTTAAACCATCGAGCCTCTTTTTGAAATAAGAACCTAGCAGAAATCAAAATACAGTTCTTTTTACGAAACCGACAACTTAGGGCGAATTTCACCCATTAAACTAAACGCGTTCAGAACATCTAAACCGCGTTCAAGAACTATCAGTGTCAAAAATGTTATGAAATGTTGACACTGAACAGTTCTTGAACGCGTTTTAGAAATTCTGATCGCTTTTCATTTCTTTGGTGAAATCCGCACTGAGACCGGTACTAAGTTGTAAGTTTTGTATTAAGAACTTTACCCCAATTGAAATAGAGTTAGAAATACAAAAACTAGCTCAGAGCTTGAGGCTAAAACTAAAGTTAGGTTGCGTTTTGTAATAAGACAGTTTAAGTTTCATTCAAGAATAATTCAACCATATTCCTTCTGATCTTTTAAAGCCATTGCTAATTTTCTTTTCTTCAAAACTAGTAAATGTCACAGATAACCACCATCCCATGCATGGCATCCACATAAAAACATGATGTATGTTTATTTTGCAGAGACAGCGGCGGAAATCACCGCATGCTTAGCTTGCTCGGGTTGTTATGTTTGCTTGACAATGACGACGGCACCGCCTCGGATAACACATTCCCTTTGTTTTTTTTTTTTACGTATTGTCGAAAAGTGGGTGGGGCCTGTTAGGATGAAAAATTATGGCTTTAATCAACTTTTGGCTTTATATCTTTCATCAAAAAGTTTGTTTTAAAAATTGTACAAAAAATTATGTAAAATCATGATGATTATTCTCTTCGAAACTCAAAATTTCAAATAAAATTCTTGTTATGAGCGTTCTCCCCACGCGGTCTGGCAACGGCGCATTTATGGCGGTATCTAAATACAAACAAAAGTAAACATTTTTTTTTCAGCCATGCACTAGGTCGTTGGTATTTTCAAGTTTGTATGCAATGTTTTACAGTTATTTTGGTATTTACTTATAACAATCGAAATACCGTCAATTATTTTCTATTTGAATTACTAAGTACGATTAAATGTTTTTATTAAAGAGTAAATGTTATAAATAATTATAAATGCCAACGATCTAGTGCTTGGCTGAAAAAAATATATTTTTGTTTATATATAATGAAATAATCACGAAAAATCACAATAAATGCGTTATTGCCAGCCCGCGTGGAATGAACACTCTTAAAAACTCCAAAAGAGACAAGTAACGAGGTTCGTCGAATGTGGTTGAAGTTTAGTAGAAACTCATGGATGTTTTCGAATGAAATTTAATTTGATAAATGAACTGTTTGTTTTCTGGTAGTAAAAAAAAACTATCGGTTTTTTACTAAACTTCCAAGTATATCTGACGACCCTGGTTATTTATCTTTTGGATGAACGTAAAATACTGGTACATAGGCGGAATTAATGCCACAAAATATTCTTTGCTATTAATAACCATAGTTGCCTATTCGTGACCTGTTTCGTGGTTTCGAACACTTTTTATATAGACCCTGCCCACTTTTTTGACGTACAGTCACGAGCAATAACATATAAACACATCGCCAAATTCAAAAGCGATTTTCTTTTAAATAGCAATTGCAGCCTTGAGATAACTTAGATATTTCATTAGTGTGGGTTCCAAAATATTATTTTCATAATAAAATAAGATTACAATTAGTAAAAGTGGAGAAAATTACTTTTAAAAGTTGGTAAGTGTATACATATTATTGCTCGTGACTGTACGCTTTAGTTTTTTTGTCGTACAGCATGAATTTTGTAATCGTTATAATTTTGATAAGAAATTTCATCATGGTTAGATGTTTGTCGCCAGTGACTGTAGGATAGAATAGGTATTTTCAAATTTATTAAAAACTATTCTAATTTGAAGATTGGGACGAAATATGCAACAGAAAAATAAAAATAAATGGATTTATATCCATTTTCTCAATTAAAAACGATTTAAACCAAATTTATTTTTCGTTGTTTTGAATTTACCGCCAAAACGCTTCTTACGATGACTTTTTATCACGTGACATGTGACGTTTTTATTTGAGAAAATGTGTATTAATAAATTTATTTTTATTTTTCTGTTAAATGTATCGTCCCAATCTTCAAATTAAAATAGTTTTTATCAAATCGGAAAATACCCTATTGTGACTGTGGAAAAGCTGTTTTACGATAAAGAGTCCACTAGCGCCACACCTCTAAAAAATATTATCTCGTGACTGGAAAGGAATTATGAAAAACGGCTCAATCAGCTGTCTCGGTAAGTGTGTCTAGAATTTTCTAATACCTTTTATAAAGTTCCATATTGAGACACGAAGCAACAAAATACGATCTAGAGGAATGTAGCCGTTTTTCTTTACGTCTTCCAGGTTATTTTCTCACTACAGTGTTTCCATCATCACAAATCTATCCCCGCTTGTTGTCTACGTACGGTTGCAACAGAGTTTCTTTATCTGTATATTGTAAGTAATTTGGAAATTATGTTACAGCTTATTCATGATTGTGTTTGTCTTAATAAGTGACTTTTCGCGTTTAGACTTGGATACTTTTTATTTTTAATAGGTAAATAAATACAATGAAGTCTTGAATTTATTTTTAGTTGGAATAGCACAAAATATAAAATTACATGCTGCTGCTATGTCTCAAAAACTTTTATCTATACTATATAATCTACTAATATTATAAAGACGAAAGATTTGATTGTTTGTTTGTATTAAACAGGCTCCGAAACGACTGAGCCAATTAGATATATTATTACACTGTTGGGAAGCTACAGTATCCCCGGGTGACGTAGGCTATATTTTATATCCGTATTCCCACGGACACGGGAACTACGCGGGCGAAACCGCGGAGCGCTGCTAGTATATTAATAAAATTATAGCAGGTTCTTCAGAAGCAGTGGTGCGCCAATGGTAACGGCATACAGGCTACTGAGGGAACACGGGTGGGTTTTAGTCAGTAAAAGTCCTCCTGCTCCACCCTAGAGCGGGAGAAGTTATTTGATGATTTCCCACCCAAAAAAAAAAAAAAAATGGTAACGGCCGCGACATACAAGTAGTAGATCGTGGGTTCGAACGCTAACAGGCGCTTTACTTTGTTGTAAATTTCATCACCACTGCTCTCAAAACGGTGAAGGAAAACATCGTAAGGATACCGACATGGCCTAGAACCAAAAATTCGAAGACATGTGACATCTACCCAACCAGCACTGGGCCCGCGTGGCGGATCACGGCCCACTTCCTCTCACATGGAGAAGGCCTGTGTCCCAGCAGTGGGAACAATATACGTTTATAATGATAATGCTAATAGGGTATTCAGGAAATGAATTTAAAAAAGTTCTTGTTCGATTACGTTTTGCAGCGCAGCGTTTGTGAAATAAATGACACAATCTGGTTCTAAAAAAAATTGGATACCTTCAATTCATGCATGAGCTCTTTTTATCGACAACTTTTTATACATTTCCGATCTGTTCCACAAAAACGCACATAAGTCACTTATAATTTGGTGCAATCGTACTGAATATAATTTATTAGCATTTACACGCTTGTTGCAAAAGTGGTAAAGTTTTGACTTTTATTTATTCATCAATGTTTCTTCTCATGAAGTCGAAACCTCTTTTTAAAGTTGTTTTTGACAGAAAAATGAGATTATTTTAGCCACAGATTTGTGTGTAGATACTTAAAGATTGTTCCATTGCAAATAAAGGTTCACTTTTTCTTGAATTTTTATCACTTTTGCAGCCAATGAAAACCTTTTTATTTTTATTATTATTTAAGGCACTTTACATATTTTTTTTATTTGTATAATGGGAAATATTTTCCTGAACAAATGGTGACAATAATTGTTTGATGAAATATTCCTCATTTTTTTAATTTATTTTTTTATAAACCTAATGCAATAGTATTAATTTAATTAATTATTTATGATTATACCTGTCACATTGTCCAATATAAATAAAATTAATTTTGGAATTCTTGTACATAAAGTTATTGTAAGCCTTTTGACAATATTTGTAGTTTTTTTTTTTTTTTTTTTAATGGAAATATTTTCCTAAATTATTTAGGGTTAAAATGACTGCTTCAGAGTATAGAAAAAGGCTAAAAGCTTTCAGGGTAGCCTGAAAGCTTTTATCGTTAATTTAAAATAAAAGTAGTTAAAGATCTGAATACACTGAATACTACCCCTCTTACGAATAAACACAGAATTAAGTTATTAACTATGAAAATGTATGGTAATTCTTTAGTTATTCCTGGTATAACATGATTCCGTGTTTAATTAGTGAGAGGGTACTTGTTTATCATATTTCAGCCCGTATTAATATAATTATTTAATAAAATTAATTAATTTCCAGACATTTTGTTATGTTTACGCTTAGCTCGTATTTGTCGTATTATTTTGACAGTAAGCAATAATTTAATAATTATTTTTTTCGTATTATTATGACGATTTAATGATTTATTTATTTGTAAGTGTATTTTTTTATGTTGAAAATATACGCTTGGTGATATGTGCTTTTGTTTTTTTTTTTTTTTTGTTTCCTTTGCCTGTTCGAATTGTTTTGTTTTTTCTATTTTTAAGTACACAATTCATTTTGCCGCATGTTAGAAAGTGCATGCATTTGATTTTCTTCACTTCACAATTACGCATTGAAGATACAATCATACAACTCGTTGATTTATGCATGTTTCGGTTTTAAATATCATTTTACAAAATTATACTTAAGGTGAATCTTGTTGACATTTCAAAAAATGAACATGCAAAGTTTTGTCTCATTATTAATATTGTCTTTACGGGAAACAGAATACTAAAATAAAAAGCCTTTAAAAAGTTTGGTGCCAACAATGATTCGTTTTTCTTGCTAATTTAACGTAACTTTGGGCGTTTTTAACTAATAAAAAGAAGTTTAAAATCTCCAAAACCAAGTCGGTACCGACAAAGCTCAAATATCGAAAAGTTCATCAAACTTTATTGGTCATTGATTTATGCAGTGCTTTTTTCTTAAAACCCGATCTTCCGAAGGGCTTATCTTAAATTTTACGCGCCTGTTGTACTATAAATAATGATCCTGCATCTCACTCAATAACGTTGCGCGTGGAGACTAGCGTCTAACTGCTCATCACGGATACTACCTCTGTCGGTCACGATGCCTGGTGAGACAGCCCATCAGTGAGTTCAAGCCCGCGACTAGATTCCCCTTATGGAGGAAACGCCAGAGTAACACGAAACACAAATTTTCTTACGCTTTTTTACAATTTGCAGGGCAGTGTCAGGCTATTTGTTAATCAAAATATGTTTCGTGACCTTAACACGTATGTCTTCACAGAATTAAAATCTCTAATGGTCGCCCAGTGATCGAAATTCGACCATATTTAATTTAAAATTACTGAATCTATTTCTAATGCATTATTAAGTAAAAATATTCGCTCTCTGCAAGTCTTCTCCATGTAAACTTTAACTGTACCAAATTGAATACTCCTCCATCCGCGTAATTTTCTTAAAAGGGGACACAAAGCTTTTGCTTCACGTATGTATAGATTAAATTCAACAACACGGCCCTCTTACTTCATATGATCCCATTGAATGACTATTTCGTGAAAAATTTCGCTACATGAGCATATCGCCTTCCCTTTAATAATAAAATGTTGTATCGCTACGCTATCAATACCCAGGGCTATATTGGGTCAACTTATAATCAACGTAAATGCTCCTCATTATACAACGTGTAACGGAAAGGATATATAAATACCAAGGGCACGGCTTCTTTGGATGATATCAAACGATATTGGAAGGGTTTTTTTTATCCTATCTCTACATGTTCGGAAGTTATGAGAACTTTCAATACATTGATACCAGAAACCGAACTTTGCAAATTGAAATAAACATCACTCTGAAGAGATTTATCGTGATATTTGCAAGTAACGTGGAAAGTGATTGACCTACGTAGTGCGGTGACACGTTTGTTATGATTTGAATTTAAGAAATATGGAACCGAAAATTTGGTATCTATTCTTAGAGTATTTTATTTTGAGCTGAGCTGTATAGTGATTCTATACCAGCTGTTATCTTTAGTGCTTAAGGGTAGCAATAGGGTTTCTGTTACACTCTGTATACGGCAATTGCCTTTTTGACTATAAGTAAAGGTATTTCATAACATAAAATGAAGAAGGATAATATCTTAGCCGGTGGCGTTCTTTAGTTTCTGCCTACCCCCATATGCAGAAGAAGTTCATGTACTTATATTATACTAGTTTCCGCCCGAGCCTTCGTCGGCGTGGAAGTCGGAAATAACCCCGCGGGAACATACTTCCGGGATAAAAACTATCTTATGTTTTAATCTAGGTTATAATCTATTTGTGTGCCAAATTTCATCCAAATCCGTTCAGCCGTTTTTGCGTGATTGAGTAACAAACATCCAAACATCTTCACAAACTTTCACATTTATAATATTTTATACAACGTGTCGTTTTGCATCCTCGTCAAATTTAAAGAGGGTAACTATGCTAATGATTCTAGACACGAATCAATAATAAAATAAGTCGTTTTTTTTTTTACATATTTTCGGAAATCGGCATGTGTGGGACACGCATGTTAAAACGCGGCCCGTGTGATACCGCACAGTAACACACAGCGACATAGTCGTGCGACACTGCCCTACAGCATATGAAACGGGGCGATTCTGTTCTTTGAAAGAGGTGTATTCTGAAATACTGTTAAACTTAAATAACTAAAAAACGTATGTATTCATTAGTGAGGAGGTATCATAATTTTATTTGATTATTTATGTCTTTCGTAACAGCCTCCTGAAAGAACAATGGCAGAAAAATAGTTGACAAAAATGTTAGCGTCTAGAAATGTCTTATATGTAAAAGGAGTTTAATTATTTTTCTATGATTTTTCAAACAAAAATGTATTTTAGTTAAAGCCGCAGAAAAAAGCATGCATTTTTGGGAATATCAAATGACTAAGTGAATAATAAACACAATTCAAGAGTTGCCATTAGCTATATTCATACTATTCTTGTATATACTTGTAAGTCCACATACAGGTTCAAAATATTATTTTAAAGCAGTTACTAATAACCATAATACAGTAATAATTAAAACAAGTGTTATGTTCGAAAATTAGTTTAAAATTACTTCCTGGTATTATATAATTGGTGCATCAATCATAATACTGTGCAACAATTCTTAATGTTATGGCAAGAGTAAGGTTACGTTCCGAGATACGATAATATCGATTTGAGCGCGCTCACACTCGTTCCGAATTGGCGTGAGCGCGATAACGAAGTCCCGCGAATCGTCATAGATGCGCCATCTTGCGATAACGCCGACCATGAGTTAAACTAATATCACCGTGAGTGCTGTCAAAAATGACAGTTGTGCTGTTTTGTTTTGAGCCGTATCGTATCTTTAGCTCTTTAGCTAACTTAGATTTATTTGAAGTAGTGCTTCTATCTAAGAAAAAGAAATGTGTGGTGTTGAATGAATACTTTTATCGTGATCACGAGCGCTCGTATTGATGACAAAAAATGACGATTTTTAGCTGTCAGAATCGTGATATCTAACTCGGAACGCAAAATATCGATGTGAGCGCGCACAGCGCTATTTTTCTAATACGGAATGCGTCCTTATGAACAGAATGAACTGTCAAGGAAAGCAGTCTGCTGTCTGTGGCTGTCTGACACTGATGCTCCTGCGCTTTTCGTGGCGGTCGTGTTCGTGTTCTTTTTGCTATTTTATTAGTTCTATTTGACTTGGATTGCTTACGGACAGACATTCGCTTTGCTTTGTGTGACCTATGCGTGCCTAAAGGAATCTGATCTAGCTCTTCTACGTGACTATGTTTTGACATAAAACATAACCTTTAAAAAGTTCAATTTGAAATATCTTTTTTTGGAAGCCTTCTCAGGACAAAATTCTTTTATAAAGTTACTCAGAGACTGACGCTTAACATTTTAAGATATTTTTGACAAATAGACGCTACCATTTCTTCTCAACTGTATGTATGAACGTCTGCCATTGTTCTTTGAAGAGGTTGCAAAACGACACGTTGAATATTATAGTAGGACTAGCTGTGCACGTGACTTCGCTGGCGTGGATGTTGAAAATTATCCCACAGGAACCTGCTACCGAGACGTAAAGCCTCTGTTTCTCCGCTCTGCCAGTGAAAGTTCATCAAAATCGGTCCAGTTGTTTCGAAGATTAGCCGGAACAAACTGACAGACAAGTACCGTATAGACTTTCATATACATTTAATAAAAAATTGTATAAAAACACTTCAATTTTATTTATTTGTTCAGAGTATGGCTAATATTGAGACTGCCTGACCATCTAACTGGTAGCAGCCTAAACTTGTTAAGCAATTGATACAAGGTTTTTTTTTTGTAAAGAAGCAGTGATCATGATGTAGGCTCAACGTATTCGGTCAATTGGTTCATACTTAATTGGAAACTACAGAAAAATCATCTGCTTAATAAAGCAGATGATTTTTCTGTGGTGTTCAAAGCATATTGTTCTCAACGAAACGTCTTAAAGTGCCGTTTTACTATTGGGACCCAAATGGTCCTTCCATTTACACACACCTTACCAACATTTATTAGCAAATCGTCCTAATAACAATGGAAATGGTACAGTTATACCAGACGTTTTTTTCTTTTTAGCCTCTACCGCCCCACTGCCGGGCAACGTCTTCCCAGGAACTCGTCCCACGCCACAGCATGCAGGTCATCCCGCCACCGCTTTCTGGGCCGGCCCCGGCGGCGTCGACCATGTGCGGACACATTTGCTCAACGGTCATCCTGCATGCGACTGGTGTGACCAGCCCAATTAAATTTGAGCCTAGCAGTCTTCTTGCCTACGCTTACTTTACCCCTGGAATTCAGCGTTGTAAATTCTGGCCTGTATTTTTACATACTTACATAAATGTGAGATTTGTTTTTATTAATCATCTGCTCGCGACTTTAAACTTTAAAAATTGAAAACCGCTTAAAAAATAGTTTATTTTGCATTTTTCACTTCATATAATAGGTGGCTAAGTAATATTAGTCATACGGTTCGATCGATCAGATTAAGCTACGCTTGCCGCGGTTGGTCCGTGGATGGGTGACCATCTTTGCATACCAAGACCCCTCCGTGCCTCGGAAAGCACGTTAAGCCGTTGGTCCCGGCTGTCATTTGTGAACCTTTGACAGTCGTTACGGGTCGTCAGAAGCCCGAAAGTCTGACAACCAGTCATACCAAGGGGTAGTCTTACCTAGTAACTGGGTTGTGGAGGTCAGATAGGCAGTCACTCCATGTAAAATACTGGTATTCAGCTGCATCCGGTTAGACTGGAAGCCGACCCCAACATAGTTGGAAAAAGGCTAGGCAGATGATGATATGACGATACTTAAGTACCTACACTTACAAAAAAATCAAAAGTCATTTATTCAAACTAGGCTGGTGTCAGCACTTTTTGAACGTCAAAAATTACAAAAGACAGTCCCCCAAAAACGCCCACCCTTCGACACTTCCTAGTGCTTTAGCTGGGAAGAAGAAGTGGCGCAACAAACTCCCCAGCAGCACAGCTGTCTGTTATGTTAGAAGAACTTGATTTTATACAATGGTAGGTTACGGAATATCAAAATTGAAATTAGTTCTAGATATAATAGATCCATTATCGGGGTCGCTAGCTAGCTACATCTTGCAATTTAACTCATTATAAAAAATTAAAAACAATGAGTAGGTAGATTATGTCAACACTAAGTAAATTCAAATGAATTTATATAGTCAAATAAAAAACAAACAATTATGTTAATAAAGATATGACCTGTCAGTAGGCAAGGAAACTCTGGTGAAAGAACACAAACATTGTCTTGAGTTAATCACAGCGACCAACTATTCTTATCGTTTAAGTAGTCGTTGATAGAATAGTATGCCTTTGCGCAAAGGTTGGATTTTACTTTAGCTTTAAACGCATTAAAATTCAAATCTAGCACAGAAGAGGGAAGCTTGTTATAAAAGGTAATACCAAGACCAATAAATGAGTTATGAACCTTATGAAGCCGGTGAAAGGGAGCACGTAGTTTGTCCTTATTTCTAGTATTAATATTATGAAAATCACTGTTTTTAGTGTACAAGTGTATGTTTTGCCTTATATATAAGATGTTGGCCAAGATGAATTGCGATGCCACGGTGACTATACCAATATCTTTAAAAAATCTCTAAGAGAAACTCTAGCACCTAGTTGATAAATTGCTCGAACAGCTCGTTTTTGAAGAACAAAAATATTTTGAATATCTGCGGCTTTGCCCCACAGCAGAATGCCGTAGGACATAATGCTATGAAAATAACTAAAATAGACTAACCGCGCTGTGTCAACGTCAGTGTATTGTCTTACTTTCCTGACGGCGTAGGCGGCCGAACTGAGCAACACAAACGCTTACAATGCGTAAACTAAACAACATCTTGTTGGCAATTGACTACAGTAGTCGTTGCTAATTTGCTGTCACAGATTGTTCGGATATCTATCTCCAAGTACTAAATAATTCCCATATTACATACAAGTTCCCGTCCCGAGAAGCTAGAAATTTTGTAAACACACATTCAGAGATTCAAATGTTTACGTTCCATGAGTCAGAAGGGTTCCAGTCATCATTTCAGCCGAAAGACGTCCCCTGCTGGATATAGACCTCCCCAAGCTCCGCCACTTGACCGGTTCTGTGCTTCCCGCATCCAGCGGATTCCTGCAGCCCTCACAAGGACATCTCTCCACCTTCTATGGTGCTTTCGCCACTGCTATATGTCCCGGCATTTCCACTCACATCTGCGTTGTAAATACCTTTTGTTAGCTGTCCTCCATTCATCCTATTTTATTGTCCTAAAATACTAAATGGCGACTATTTATGAGTAAAGGACATAAAGTTTAAAAAGGGATTTATAAAAAAAGCGTACCTACATCATACGAAGATCGATAAGTTTTAAAAGGATCAATAAAATATTTCCATAAATTTAAACCCTTTATTTCCATATATCACCATTTCAGGCGTTCACTGTTTTCCATCAAACATGAATTTCAAATTGATATAAATAATTAACTGCAACAATTCAGTACGGTAAAAAAATTGTAAAACGACATCAGAGGGACAGACAGATTGAGTCTGAGATCAGACTGGACGTTCTCAAAATTACGGGAATTGCTCATGTGGCATTGACACAAAAATGAATGTTAATTCCTTGATGATACCTGTCAAATAAATGCCACAATGAGCCGTGACGATAAAAACCGATAGTGAATTTTCGACATTACTACTACATTCCATACTAAAATTGTGCTAATGGTCCTACCAGAAGCAGAACGTCCAACTTGTAAAAGAAGGACTTTGTGCTAATAAGACCATTTTGCTCATAGGACGATTTGCTAATAGGCCATTTTTCCAAAGTGTCATTTTGATTATATGGTGTTTTGCCACTGGGACCGTTTGCTTTTATGACTGATTGATACAGAGGGGGTTAGCGAATGTCGGTATTCAGTGGCAAAGTGACCCTCATGAGTCAACTGCTGAACGTGGTTACGGCATAAAACATTAGCTATCCCCTCTTCATTAATTAAATATTGTAAAGAGATTTGATAAAAGGTTTTCTAATGACAATATACTGAGATCACCAATTCATCTGTCAAGTGTGGTGATTATGACAATATATCCTATTTTCATACCATTCTTTTTTTTTTTTCGAATATATCTTATTAATTATTGCAAAAAACAACGTAACCCGTTACTTGAACCTCTCCCCAACAGGACTGGGCGGAGTTCAATGCGGCCACGTCCACCATCGCCGCGCTGCGGCCTACAGTGCGTTCCCCGGCCGCGTCGCCGCGCCACAGCCCGCGCGCCCCACGCCGCCTGCCGCAGCCTGCTGAGAACGCCTACGGAGAGCTCAGGGCTCCGCCCCTCCCGCCCAGGAAGAGCTTGTCGCCCGCTGAGAATGTAATTGTGGCGGCCTCGAGTGTGCAAGATATAGCTGCAGCGAGCAGTGCGCATGGTGAGTGTCTACAAACAGTCGTCACACCACAGGCGCGCGCCCAGCTTTCCACCTTCGCTGCTGCCGCTCAGGAAGAGCTTGTAAATGCCTAGATCATTCAAAGCCATTTTTATTTCACAAACGCACATTAAAAAAAAAACAAGTTTATGTGCCGAAACCAGAAAATTCTAATGGGGAACTAGACATTGAAAAATGTTTTCACAAAAAGGCAGAAACTCCAAAGTTACCTGTAGGTACCATTAATTGGCCAATCATAAAATTGTCCACCAAAAGGTATCACTGTCGCTGGTAAAAGGTATCACTCTACTAAAGTACATTTTTAACGCCTGGGAAGAAGCACAAATGCCATCGGAATCTTTTGCGACCTGTCTAAGGAGTTCGATTTCGTAACCCATGAGTTATTCTGATGACAGTAGAGCACCATAGATTAGACATACAACTCTTGATTTACTAAAATCATACATAAATAAAAGAAAGTAAGATTAAAGTTCAAGTAAATGGCATAAACGCAGTTGTGAAATGGCAATGGGCGTTCCTCAAGGTTCAATGTTGGGATCTTTTTAGTTTACAGTCGTGTTTTACCCCATTTACTTCTAAATCATGTTATTTGCAGATCATCATTGGTATTATTTAATATCGATATTTGATGTAAATGTTGACGTCCAAAATAAGAAATTATAATTACCTGTCAACGAAATGTTGTAATAATCAACAGGCAAATGGAAACAATATATCACTACCTGAGGCATATAAATATGAAATATCATGAATCAACAAACCGACTGCTTCGAAGACAAGCCCCGAAGCTCCTCGGAGCATTCGTGGTGACTTCTGAGCGGCTGCTAAGGTTGACCCCTTTTTTTTTTTTTTTTTTTTTGGGTGGGAAATCATCAAATGACTTCTCCTGCTGAGTAGAGCAGGAGGGCGTGTCAGACTTTTACTGACTAAAACCCACCCGTGTTCCCTCAGTAGCCCGTATGCCAGGGGCCGTGGTATCTCTTTCGAACAAACCCGCACCCCTGGCAGGCATCGGCCCTTGCGGACCCCACCAGTGGTTGCTGACATCTTTGACGGCGCGCGTGAGGAACACAACGCGCCGTCCCGTCTACCACTTTTCGGCCGCAGAGGATAGGGAGAGCGGCTGACGCTATACCGACACTCCTCTTCCCCTGCGGCCCCACCGCGTCCGCCATCAAACGGTGGCGGCCCCGTCCAGGCCACGGAAGGGAAGAGCGCTGCTCAGAAGCACCGGCACTCCTCCTCTACCGCAGCCTGTAACCCTCAGCCGCGATGCCTCCCATTCGACATCGTGGCCCACCTCAGTTGCGGTGCACCTCACCGCAACCTACTTTTTGGCCGCTACGTCAATGGCTTGAAGGCAAAAGCCCTGACGAGCGGCCCCACCGTTGGGTTCCTCTTGGCTTCACCGTGGATGGGAGACCACGGTTACTAAGCCCCCCCGCAACGACAATGCGGGAACCCACTCGGGGGGGAAGGTTGACCCCTCATAGGGTAAAATGTTATTGGGTTTTCATTAGAGATAATCTATAGTAGCCCATAGTTTGAATTTGTGGTTCGTTTGAAGTAATGGGATCTACACACCCTACTACGGGTCGTAAAATTTCGAAAGTTGTATACTTAAAGAATGTGCTTAGAATATGGGACACTTTTGGGATTTACAGGCTTGCAGTTATGTTATATGATTAAATATCTCTTTTCAGTGGAACCTAGAAGACGTTCGTCATTAGAACCAGAGCCGGACTCACGACACCGACTCACATCTATCATCACAGGATCTACGGAAACCATCACCGGAGTTATTGACACGCGACACGAGGTACCTACATTAGATAGTTGAGATAGTTATAGTATACCACTCAAAATACGGGGTTGTACGTGGAGTTGAAAACACAAGAACTACACAAAATATATATAGAATACAATACTACAATTACAGCACATAATATATTTTGTTTATTTCTTTTAAAAAAAAAAAACGTTACCCCACACTAGGAATTTCTCCTGTATTGTGGGTGCGTTTACAAACATTTAAACTCACATACACGAACAACCAGTCCTGGAACAACTAATTGTAGGTCATACAAATTTTGTTCCGAGCGGGAATCGACCCGCGACACGCAGCGCAGCAGTCAATCGCTTAACCACTGCGCCAACCGTGCCGTCTTTGACATTTGATTTTGTTATAGTCATCATCTGCCTAGCATTTACAACTATGTTGGGGTCGGCTTCCAGCTGAATACCAGTATTTTACATGGAGCGACTGCCTATGTGACCTCCACAACCCAGTTACTGGGTAACACGACACTCCCTGATAAGACTTTCGGGCTTCTAACGACCCGTAACGCCCGTCGTTTTGGCGAGGTGCTGATAAATTTAAGGGATTTGAGACATTTCTCCTGAAAGTGACAATTCGTCTACAACTTCGTAGGAGGAGGACTTTCATCGATACCTCCCCATACCTTTTGGTGTTACAGTCATTTAGCTATCGGTCCCACGGACGTAATAAACTCGCGGCAGGATTTTTTCGCGCAATGGATTTGCGACGCCCTGCTAAACGCCGAGAGTTGAAAATTGAACACTCTGTTTTTCGACGCGCTGAGACTCACTCGCGCTGCACTCTGTTGATTTCTCAAAGGTGGGTTCACGGTATTGAACGGTTTTAAAGTAAAAATCTAGTGCACGATAAAAATCCCGCCACGATTTTATTATGTTCGTGTGGACGTCGACTTACAAGCTGTAAATGGTGGTGGAAAATGACATGTTAGCTCATAATGGTCACGTAAACAATAGATGCGTTTTGATCTTAAATGTAAATTAAAATGATAGAAAAATTATGTATATTTCTCAAATCTCAGGTGCCACCCGACCCTCGAGCCTTCGAGAAACCTCGCCGAGCGTGCACCCCACAATCCAACAGCCGGCCCCTCCCCGCACCCCCTCCTGAACGACCCCGCACCCCCACACCCACAGAACCAAAACCAGAACCCCGAAACATACCCGACAACAGATACAACTCCGAAAGACCCGAACCGCCACCAAATAGACAAGAAAAACTACAAGAAAATAGACAACACATGCCAGAAAATAGGCAAACTGACCGCCATGTCCCAGAAAGACACGTGCCAGAAAGAATAACGCAAGACCGACACGTGCAAACAACGCAAGAGAGGTCAGAACGGGTCGAAAGTCGACAAGAACGGCACATCCCTACTCCAGATAGACAAGAGAGGCATATACAGCCAGATAATAGACACGAAATTAGAGTAATGGACAACAGACAAGATAGGCAAGTCCCTGAAAAAACAGAAAGGCATTTGCCCCTTTCGGATACTCGGCATACAGATTTTCGGCTTCCCCCCGAAAGGCCGCCAGATAAACCCGAAAGAATTATCGAGTCTAGGAATAGTTTTGACCGAGAAACTGTTTTAGCGAGGCTAGAGAGTAGGGCACCTCCTAGGCAACGGTCTTTGCCCGCAACGACCAGTGGGAGTGTGGACCAGCCCACAAAATCTACCACTATGCCCAAATTCCCCTCTGAAGATGCGAAAGACCCACCGTATGAGAACGTGGCTGTGGAGAAGAACGAACTTGCTGTTCTACGTGAGTATTTGAATTAACTTATTTCTTGGTATCTTGATTACATTAGCTTGGCCATAAAACAGTCTTAAAATAAGTAAATAAGTGTCCTAATTCGATACTAAAGTGCTAATAAACAACTAAAAAAAAGCACAACGTTTTCATTTAATCGATTAGTGACGTAAAAATGCTAAAAATGCATTTAAATTTTACTTTTCAAATTCCGCGCGAATTTTGACGAAAACTCTGGACGCAGTGGACACCATATTACTCTGAGGATATGACGTCAGTTTGCTGTAGGTACATGGTAAGTTTTATCCAGTGCGCAAATTGCAACCATGAATTCAGCATATCATTCTATAACCCCTAGCGCAGAAATTTTTCGCCGGTTGTACAAAAAAAAATCAGGTGTTTCATAGAAAAGTGCAATACAAAATGTATGGAACAGCTGTTTTTTTTTTTTTGTGTATACGGCGAAAAATTTCTGCGCTAGGGGGTCTAAAACTAACATTTTCCGACTGCATTTTGCCTAAGCTATCTCAATAATATGTTTTAGATATTTTCTCATATACAGGATAAGTTTTTATCCAGTGAGCAAAAAGTAACCATGAATTCAGCATAATATCATTGTAGACGGGGTGTCTACAATGAATAGCACATAAATTTTTCGTCAGTTATACAAAAAAAAATCAGCTGTTCCATACATTTTGACCGCGTAGGTATTGCACTTTTCTATGAAATAGCTGATTTTGTTTTGTAAAACCGACGAAAAATTTCTGCGCTTGGGGGTCTAGAATGATATGCTGAATTCATGGTTAAAGTTTGCGAACTGAATATTTTTTTTCCTGTAGAGTAAAATACCCTATTCTCAGATCAGTAATTCTACTATCAAAATATAATTCGCTGTTGTATCTGATTTCATAAAGAAAGTAACCAGGCACAAACCTAGAATCAGTTTCTGAAACAAATAATACGCAAGAAATTCATAGACGGATGTCACCTACTGTGATGAAATAACCGAATCATCAACCGCCAGTCAGATAAAAATAGTTTAATTTTGTATTTTCCTTCCAAAAAACCGGGTGCAAGTATCGTACCCTGCAAATCCCTCAAAAATACATAGTTTATTTTGAAGTAGCTGTTGTTCGCGACTTCTGCGGTTCAAGATGAAAAGTAGCCTATATTATGCTTACCCAGATCATGGTCCATCTGTGCGCCAAATGTCATCACAATCTCTGCAGCGCTATACACCGTGATATTTTAGCTTCTTACAAAGGTGGTCCACTCAATGTATTCAACATTAAATACCTCTAGGCGCGATTAAAAAATTGATACGATAATAGGTCATCATCTGCCTAGCCTTTTCCCAACTATGTTGGGGTCGGCTTTCAGTCTAACCGGGGGTTAATACCAATGAGAGCGCCGATCGACTGCCTATCTGACCTCCACAACCCAGTTACTGGGTAAAACGATACCACTTGGTAAGACTGGTTGTCAGACTTTCGGGCTTCTGACGACCCGTAACGACTGTCAAAGATCCACAAATGACAGCCGGGACCAACGGCTTAACGTGCTTTCCGAGGCACGGAGGGATCTTGGTATGTAAAGATGGTCACCCATCCACGGACCAACCGCGACAAACTTAGCTTAACCTGATCGATCGACCCGCGCAGCTATTGTTACTTAGCCACAAGCCCCTCTGTTACGATAATAGGTACAAAGAAGAATAAATATTGCTTTAGAATTATGAAACACTCTGTTAATAATGTTTACGTATCAAAGGGTGGAAGACACCTATACCATAAGATATATAAATGTTCGCAGCATCATGCTGAGATAAGAGTCTTTTGGCCTCGTACAGGACTTTTTTTTAACTTAATAAGATCATTTTGTGTCTCATACATTTTTAAGATTGTGTTTTAAGTAAGTGATCTTTCTGTGCGAGTCACAATAAATACTTTTTATTTCTTTCATCTTTCCATAACTGTTCAGCCGTTTTAGCATGGAAGCGTAACACATAAACAAACTTACTTTCGCATTTATAACATTATTAGTTAAGATTAGAATCTGAATCTTGGTATATTTATAATAAAGACCTTTTCTTCTTTTACAGCAAAAAAAATCAACCCCCTAACACACGACAAGCATGGCAGAAAATACGGCGACAACGTGTCTTATGAAAATATAAACTTAGACTACATTGCGCGCTTAGTAGGCGAAGGATACCCTAAAGACATAGTCGTACGCGCATTGGGGATCACACGGAATGACCTCGAGATGGCGTGCGATATACTACACGAGTTTGGATCTAAAGTACCTAATAAGTGTTAAACGTAGTTAGTTTGTTCTTTAAATTATTTCGTTTGGTGAAGTCAGTGGTTGTTTTAAGAAATAATCAATTTAGTCAATTCTATGTCATTTTATGTCATATAATTGCTACTTCGTAAAACTTAAACACAATTGCTTTTTGATGGGAATAATGTATTTTGTTAGTAATTCGACAGGTTTATTGTTCATACAATAATTACGATTTCAATTTATTTAACGCATTAAGCAAAGCTATACTTTTATCCACACGATAATTCTAATTATCCTGCGCCATATACAATGTTAAAAAAAAGTGACCACTTACTTCACCAAATCGACACTACAGGTTTAGAATTCGTACCTTATGAACTAAATATAAGTCTGATTTTAACGTGTACATATTTCAGTGTCATCGTTTGTTTTTTTTACATAACTTTACATAGGAAATTGACAGTTATCACGTTAAAAATAACCACTATTTTACTTCGATCAATAGCAGCGAGTATATTTCTATAGTCAGTAAACAATACTACGGGTTTTACATATTTGAGCAGCGTTTGGTTGATCATTTCATTGGTCTCTGGCAGCTTCATTAATTTGTGTAATCAGCCATTTCAGCTATTACATACATGCATACATAATCAGCCTATAAAGTTCCCACTGCTGGGACACATGCCCACGCTGGCCTACCCAAGTAAGGGTTGCTGGATGTCACATGTCTTCCAAGTTATGGTCCTAGGACATGCCGGTTTCCTCACGATGTTTTCCTCCACCATTTTGAGAGCAGTGGAGATAGAATAAATTATAAAAAGTAAATTGCTTGCCTAGGATCGAAGCCACGACCGACGTAAACGTAAATTCGGGCCGTTACCACTACACCGCCACTGCTCCTATTGTGATTAGTTGATCAAAATAACCATAGCCAATCAAAAATGAGCTTTGACTGTACTTGAAATTAAATCTGCTGCCAGAAATTGAATGGTCAAGCCAAATTGTTAATAACATTAATATAAGCATAATCTTTAACAGCACGTTTCCATATGCTAAGTCCACGTTCGGACGGATGTGATAATATCGCAGTGGGAATTTTTCGCGTACTGAACATCCAGTACGCGAAAAATTCCTAGAGTTGAAAATCAAACGCTGTGTTTTTTCGACGACCTGGGATGCAGTTTGTTGGATTCTAAATGCTAGGTTTAGCACCGAGAGATTAAAATCCAATGCGTTAAATTCCCACCCCGATATTTTTAAGTCCGCCCACATTCGCTAAAAATACGATACTTATTTACCTTCGTCAAAACATAAAATTAAAGGAAATATGGGAATAATTTGTAACATAAAATATATGGAAGTACGTGCACGTTATAATGTGATTGTGGACGGAAATTTAAAAGCGTCTTATTTATATTTCCATCCATTTTACGATATTTTCGCAAATAAGCAACACCAGGTAATAATTATTATTTGACGCACATACATACATATTCCATGCCTTGGTGCAAAAAATATTACTTAAATTATTTTCACTTTAATAGCAATTTTAATATTTTCGGGGGAGTAAAAATTAAAAATTAATTATTTTAGCAAACGATCATTAGTATAATTAAAAATATCAGTAAGGTTGAATTTGTTAAAAACAATCATCATACTATTATCTTGTAAGTGAAAATTAAAGTTCTATAACGTAAAATTAATTTTTAATAGTTAATTAATTACTAATTGATTCTTAGAGTACCTTGGGAACACCAAAAGTGTTACATTAATTATTATTGTTATGGGTAAAATCGTGGAGTGGGCAAAGTGGGCTTTGTTCGGGCATTGTCTTGCCTCGACTTTCTGGGTGTATGAATGATTGGCTAATTACGGTTAGCCATTACAATTTAGGAATTATGAATGCCCAACCTTGGGAACACCAAAAGTGTTGCATTAATTATTGTTATTGGTAAAATTGTGGAGTGGGCAAAGTGAGCTTTATCCGGGCATGGTTGACATTGCCTCGATTTTCTGGGTATATGAATGGTTGGCTAATTGTGGTTAGCTGTTACAATTTTGGGAATTATAAATGCCCAGCTATATGTATTGATTTTCTACTTTGCCTGGGCATACGACTTTTTATGGCTCTCATACAACATGATGAATTTGCCGATAGATGCAACTAATTATTGTGTCCGATTGGTCCTAGTGTATACAGGGACCTGTCAAAATGACAGAATGACAAACTGTCAACACGGATAGGTAGTGTTCAATTATCACCCTTACGCGCTTACCGATCCTAACTGTCATTTAAAAATCTAAAATCGTGTGATAGTATTATAGACTAATAAATAAACTTAATTTTAAGGCACATCTAATGTATTTATTTTACATCATTTTAGTGACAGTAAAACTTATATTCCAGTGGTTTTTATTTTAATCAGTATTCATTTAACTCAATAAATTTTTCGTTAAATAATAAAATGCTTTGTAAATATATACTTGTACGAATAAAAAATGCCTATATTTTCCTATAAAATCGCTGTCTCATAATGTTTACTTAATAGTGGTTCATATAGAATATATTTTTTCATATATATGTATGGAGATAATACAAATTTTGACACTTCGACTTATGACACTTGCAATATTTAATGTCTAGTATACCTATAACACTTAATATTGTTGATGTAAATAATAATTCATATTTATATTTTTCTGGAAAAAAAAAACTCGTACGTGTTTCATTGATCTTCCTTTTTGGTATAATATTAGAAAAAAAAAGATGTAGCTAGTTTGATAAGTTTTTACTAAATAATACAATTCTTTTGAAATTCGAAGAGCTTACAATGGCACCAACGTTTCCTGATATTGTTCTTCGTATTTTTCTATATAAAACATATTTTGTAAAAGTGCAATTTTTCTAATTGTTCGTCTTTTCTTTTTATATTGCTTATACACTTGTAAGAAAACTGCTTCAAATCCTAATTATTATGCGTTTTTTGTTCAACTGTTAATGTTTTGTTTGGCCTTTTCACGGTTGATTTTCAACTGAATTTTGATGCAGTTTTTGCAAGACGATTAATGTGCTTAGTGAATGACTTGACTGAATTTTTAGGTTATAATCTATCTAGTCTTAATATTTCACTTTTTTGCTAATTTCATCTGTTCGTTTATAATAGTTTTTAAATGAGGATGTTATAAATTGTAATTAATGCCAGTAATTCTAAATATTACAACTGTAATTAATAGTTCGTAGTACCCATTGACGTTTTAGGTACCTATTAACTATGAGTGAATACATATCCACCACACTACTAGTCAAATTTCACTTTTTACATAAAAATGTTCTGCATTTTTTGCATATACATTTTTATCTAAAACGCTGTAATGTTAGTATTTTGTGATTTAAAAGTTGTGTGTACATTTAAAGATTTAAAGTGCCAACACCTTTTATATAATGCACGAATTCATACTTAAATCAATTAATGAAGCAGGGATAATCTCGTATTGTACATAAAATAATAAGTAAATGAATAAGGACACAACACATTAAATAAATTTCAAAACATACGACACTTAAATTATTGTAAAGTTCATTAAATATTTAAATCACGAAGTGTACACCAACTTAAATAAATTGTAATTCCCATATAACTTAAATTATCGAATACGCAAGCTGTAATAATTATAATTTCCTTTTAAGAGCGCGTATTGCTTCTTATTATTTTAGTTATACTACGAAATATTAGTAATTATTTATATTTAGTCAAATAATTGTTTATAATCTCATGGACATAACAAAACGTTATTACTTTTGAGTAGTTTAATTAAATAAATGGAGTATTTAAGAATACATTTTCGAACTCTCCAATGATTTCATTCAAAATACTAAGCAAGCTGTAGCGTGTGTCAACAGTAACAGATAATACGAAATCCTGGTTTGGACAAAGTGGAATATTGTTATTCAAATGACTTAAGCTACGGGTTCCTTGAACAGCGGTGGCCGCAAAATGATTTTATTTATGTAAGAAGGTTTGTACAAACACTTACACGTCAGTCATATTTTTTAAACTAGATGAGGTCGGCGTTTCTTATCTACTCTGAGAAGAAAGGCCGAAACAAACTCAGAGGTCACAGTCTCTTTTAAAGTCCAGACATAATCTTGGTCAGATCATGTGAAGACCATTTAGATTGGTGACTGAAATGGTCTACGCTAACAATGTAGCGTAGAATATTTCAGCAGTTCTACAATTATAACGGCTGCAGTGACTGGCTCTCATAAAAATTATAGCCGTGGTTTGACTTTACGGTGTAAAAAAAAATTGTTAGGAAAACACTTTACTACTTTTCATAAACAACGTTTCAATGACGTAATACGCCGCCGGTTAGTTGCGGAGCCTAAGTGTCGGCCACCGCAAGCTTAGAAAACCCTAGTTGAAGTAGCTTTCATACATGCAAGAGTGTTATAACTATTTAAATTCATTTTTACAAGAGATAAACAGTACTAGTAGAATTTCATATCATGGGACAATATTTTGCGGTTGCTACAGACCTTTATGTACAATGCACTTTTACCGGTGCTAGTTGTTACTGGCTAAAGGCAGAAACGGACTTGCAACGTTTTTTTTTTTTTTTTTTTTTTTTGTAATGTATCAAGGTTTTGTAACGCGTTACAGTAGTCAGTGCAGCGAGCCGTGCCACTCGATGGGAGCATTGCGAGCGCATTTTCGCAAAAGTCAGTGAAATTGACGTGTCGTCGTAAGCACAACGTATCACTCGTTTTAATCTCTTTCTCGAAAGTAAATACACACAAAACCTCTACGTCCGCCAATCTGAATAAAAATGGATCACGTTAGACTCAAGTGCTAGAAGCGAGCGTTCGCCGCATCTTGTAACCAATTGTGTATCGCCGTTTTGTAACCAAGCTCACCTCGAATAATGCATTAAGTACAAACAAACGTTGCAAGTAATTCTCCGCCTTAATGTTGTTAATGTTAGGGGGTCTGCAGAAAGTGCGTAGCGGCAATGGTAGGTAGGTATTTGACATTGCAGGAATTATTTCAGATGTGTCGGGATGAAAGACAAATTTAATTAAATATAATTGAGCGTTTTTGGCTGCTTACAGTTTCATTATTTCATAAATCAAATTATCCGTTTTCATGTTTAAATAAACAGTTTTAGGCCGCGTTCAACTAGGAGCGCTCGTCGCACACGCACAGGATGGTCGCGTTAATTTTACGTATGTCACTTTTTGTTCGGAAAACCGGATGGCGCCCTCTGTCGGAGCGATCACGCGTTCTGATTCGCCAAACAAAAAGTGGTAATTATAAACACGACGATCGCTATAATAGGATGCGGGAATAGACACGTCCGAAATATTATTGTTTAATTTTTGTGTCTTAAATTGTAATCACATTGTTATTATTTTATTTTGTTTATTTGCGTTATACATTGAAGTTTCTTTTGGTGGATTGTATGAATTATATAGAAATGTAATTATTAATGAATAAATTCAGTAATGCATTAACGATGAAATTGTAAAATATTATTTTTGAAAACAATGCCATCTATCGGATGATTGCCAACGGAATGTTTTGGGGGAGGCTACGTTTTGTTTTACGCTTTAGTAAAAATACGTTGCTAAATATATTTAAGTAAAATTAAATTTGTTGTTTTTATTCAACGAAGTATCTCCTTACAAATTAAGCGCACGTCGCATCGCCTTAGTATCGCTAAGGACGCGACGAGCTATCAACGATATTTTCGAGTAAGTAAAAGAGATTCAGAATAATAATATTTGATCGCCGACTGTTAACACTACTCGTTTGTCGCAGCGACAAGAGTAATTAAAGAGAGTACTCGCTCAGCCAAGGTCGCTTGGCGTGTAGAGCACTCCACTTTGTATGTACCAAACGTGACTCTCACTATAGAAACTGACCAACATACAGACTAAGTATTTGCTAGTATGAGAAGCACGTGAACACTCTCTCATAATTTGTTGACAATACAAACGTATGGTAGGTACCATCGAGCTGGTCAGATGGTGGACCAGAACGCTACATGACAGAACCATGGTATGGCTGCTAGTAAACCCATTGAGTATGGACTCATTGGATGTGTCTTTACAGAGTCCTGTTTATTTTACCTGATGGCTGACCTAGACGATAGATAACCAAAAAATATCTGTCAGGCACGAGCTTGTGGCGTCATGTTACCAGACCTACACTAATGTTTCATAATTGTTCACAGTAGCCTACATCTCTTTCACTTGTTGGCGTGAAGGTGCGCGCACGCCGCGCGCCGCCTATCTATCTATGCGAGCGCTACCTCACCCCGAACGCTTCGCACCGCACAGCCTCCTCAGCCCGCTCAAGGCGCAGACGGCGTCGACCGCCGCGTTGTCGCTAGTAGTTGCAAAGTACTCGTAGTTAGCGGCTAGTGTTTTCAGAGAGATCGGCTCCCACACTATGACAATGTCGCCGCGTCTACGCAACATTTTGGTTCATCATCATTTCAGCCGAATGAACGTCCACTGTTGGCAATCGCAGTATGGTGGTAAAATGCATAGAGAACGCTGCTGCCCATTCTTAGTCGCCTTCTACGACAGCCACGGGATGAAATGGGATGGTGCTATTCTTTTACGTCCGGCAGGAATACATAAACTCATCATTTTTCTTTGGTTGCGTTGTATGATTTTGACGGCCATATTTGGTCCGTGTGATTTTTTTATTACTATTAATTTTCATACAAATTATCTCCAGACCACGTGGTGTCGATGTGGTACGTGTAATGGGGCCCTTATTGTCGTTAAAATAAGTTTGCTATTGGGTCGGATCGCAGAGCACGGCCTCCACAAACTACAAAGAGGTACTACCGTATACGGCCTCGGTGTCCGCTGCCGACGACGCAGAGATTCCGTGCTCTGTTTGACTGATAATAGGGTTGACAATCAAATGTAAATGATTTTAGTAACTTACTAGAGACTCTTTGGTCTAGTTCCTAGTGATGAGGTCCTGGGCTCGATTCCCCGGTCGGGTAGTGTAATTGGGTTTTTCTTTCTGCAATTTTTCAGGAGCAGCCCGGAGTCTGGATTTGTGCCCGGTTGATGGCAATAGGGTCGCCCCCTATAACTCCTATTACATGAGACTTAAACATAACTGGCAAAATGTAGGTGCACCCTTCTGCCCAATCCTCCGGGAAATCAAGGCGTGATGTTATATTCTTTTATTAAAACATTCACATGAAAAAAAGGCATTTTATTAAAAAAGAGGAAAAATAATATTACATAAAACACATAGCGCAACATTTATAAATAATAATAATATTTTTATACGGATCCACATAAAACATTATGCGTTAACAATCTTAGTATACAAAGATAAACTTATGGTTTGTCATGTATTAATTAATATGAACCTTCCTTTTAACTTAAAAAAAAAAAAAACATTTTTTGCTACAAATATTATGTACTGGGCTCAACAGAACAACACTAATCGAGTAGGATTCATAAAAATTAAACTAAATATATTCGATACTCCGTAGACCATGTATTTAAAAACTTATTCGATTAAAAAAACATTTATTTAGGCACACACTGGCAAAATAATCGACTAAAAACCTGTAGCATTTGAGTTTAGTGCAGTCCGTGTTTAGTACCATACTGTTTCTAGGCCTATACTTAGTTTATGCCTATAATGGCCGGGAGGGAAACTAAGGCACAGAATATTTGTAGCATGACATTACAATCAGTCACTCTAACGAATAAAAATCAACATTACGCGTTCTTAGTTCTTACATACAACGAGAAAAGTCTAAATATGATTACTGGAGATTGAGAAAGCCGTGTTTTAATGGTCCACGTTGCTTTTTTTAAATAAAAGCTTTTTCGTTTGACAATAGTTTTTCTTATCGTAAATTTAATCTCTTCCGTTGGTATGATCTGTACAACAGATACGTCAAAATAGTAGACTTATATTTGACGATTATGACATTATGTTTAGTCGATTTATAAAATCGATGTTTGGCGTGTTTTTTTTATAAGTCAAGTATTTTTTTCAATCTCCAGCAATAACTCCCAAAAACTACTAGGTGGTCACTGTCAAGTTATGGCCAAATATTAATTTCTAAGATAGTAAGGTATAAATTTGAAAGCTCAAAGCGCGTGTTTATTATTAAATATTAGACTTATTGCACATTCGACGATTACAGATCACAATTTTGTGCGAAAAAGCACATTTATTACAACTAAAAAATAAATATTTCGAGTTATACAATTTCATTTTAAATAAAACATTTAGTGTTTCCAACAACAAAAAAAAAACAAAAGAAAAAAATGGTAACTTTAGGTAAATTCTTACAATATTGTCGTAACTTTGAAGAAATGAGGTAGAAAATTTTGTGTGAAATTCTAAATTTTTGGCTGACGTTTAACATTATTATGTGGTAATGAAATCTAATATTTGCTTTGAAATTGGCTTTGATGGTGGGCTCTAGCGATACCTAAACTAATTCTAACAATTTAACGCCAAGGGAAGTTGGTATACTCAAACGACAGGCCATCGGCCATCTTTTAACTGTCAAATCTATCAATCATTCTACAGTATATTTTTCATTAAGATTAAATATTTTGTCTTTATTCCATTACATCTGAATAAAAGATTTTCCAACAGTGAATTTTTTAAGCGGGTAACATTTTACAGATTTCAAATAGTCAGCGACGCTTAGAAATCCTACGGTATACTTAACACTAATTTTTAAACTTCATTTTTGCATATAAATATATGTAAAAAAGCCTATATATTGTATTTGTCAGCTGGGTATATAAGTGTTGTACTTATTTTTAAGTAATAATTAATATTAATTTAAGTAGATTTTTTAAACGATGCTTTGTGCATTTCGCAAGCTTTTTAATGAATAATCACAACATCCTTATATTTTTATCTGTGTACGGAGATGCGATGTAAGTCCTGAAAAAGAAAAAAAGAAATTAAACAAATACTTAAACAAAAATAAAATTAAAAGTTGGTAGTTAAGTGTTACTTATTTGAGGTGGTATATTAGCTGAAGATATGGCAGTTCCCAATGAATAATGAATTAAAATGAACTATATTTTGTATATTATACCTACTATTTTGTATATTTATCCATAAGTTTTATAATCTGCGTACTTCAGCCAAAGTAACACCTCTTCTGTAAACAAATATATAATTCTGGCTAAAATCTATTTACTACATAAAAACAATAAACATATAGTTACAGTTATGCAATTCACGAACCCAATCGTTGCGTCAATCATTCCAATTACTATACCAATGATAAAAGAGTTGCAAGTCGCTTGCTCATGAATTGCATTATCTATAAGGCATGCAACGACATCAAATATAGAAAACATAAATATATACACAAGTGAAATTATTCGAAACTTTTAATATAATCTTAGAAAAATAAGTGAGTTTCATAATAAAGCTACATTTAATTGCAACATTTTCCTTCAGCGATTTTTTTTTTTTATGATATCGATAATTTGTGTTACAGAAAATACGTATTATAAAAAAAAACATGCACAAAAGCTGCTAAAAATCACGAAAAAAAATATTATTACAACATTCTATGATTTTTTAGTAAAATCTAACGGTAAAAAAAGAACGCCATGCATAACATACGAAAACGCAAAATAATTAAATATTGACGACTACAAACTTCAATAGTTATAAAGAACCTGAGTGAAAATTGCTTGTTATCATTTTTTTTGTATTTTTTAAATATTTTTTCTTGCAGTCTTCTCGCTTAGCTTGACTATTCACTTAACACAGGGAGCATGGATCTAGAAAAATAGTATTTACTTAGGTTAATAAATTATACATATTTTGATAAATGTCACATACAATATATATTTTGAATGTTCATTATTTATTTACACATTACTATTTCTTTTTACGATGTTTTCAATTTAAGTGTAGATAAATAATAAACCGTTAGCAAATAGTTCTCAAAAATATATAAAAATGTATTGATCATTAATAAAAGGTGATTTCTAATCCTATTTTCTGTCGAAGAAAACTATCATGATTTTTCATATTACATACATTTTATAAGCAAAGCGAACTATAGTGATTTATCCATGAAAATGTATGGGAAATGTAGATGTGCATAATTTATTTATTTATGCATTCCTAAACCGTTTTTGTGGAGAGACAAAGTCTGCTACTTTTCTTGTGCTCCATTTTACTATTTTTTTATTATTATGCAAGTTGCCAGCCTCAAAAATAACAAAACATTGGTCGGGCTTCTAAAAAAGAGTAAATTAAAAAAAAAATCCTAAAATTGAGCTTTTTTTAAAAGAGGGTTAAAACAGTTTTTTGGTTAAAGTTTTGCTTTGAATACTACTTTAAAGGTATGTTTTTTTTTTTTTCAAAAACCTGACCACATGAGCTAGTGATATAGGAATATTTTAAAATGATAGAAACTAAACGAGTACCTTCCATTTCCAAAGCTATGGGAATGGGACCTTGGGCAGCGTAAAAAAATAAAAATACATAATATAAGCAATACAGCATAGATGAAATCAGTTTTATGAGCCGACCAAAAATTATAAAGTCGATTCACAGTTTTTTTTTTAACTTGCCTACAGGGTAAGATTAAATTAGCTGGCAATACTTTACCCACGAGTTGGGTATCGATATCAAAAAATAATGGAACAAAAAAAAAACAACAAAAAATTTATATTTTTTCATCATTCTATGGACGAAGGTCAATTCCCGCCCGCAAGCGATCAACTATTTTTGTAATTTTCGGTGAACAAACCAAAACACAACAGTTGTTTAAAAGTTTAAAACAAACTAGAATGATGAAAAAAGGTTTTTATTAAATTTTTTTATTTCTTTACTTTTCGAGATCGATTTGGCGAATCTAACGATTTAAATCTTTGCTTGTCCGAGTAAAACAGAAGTTTTATTTGTAATTAACGTTTTCGTAAGATATCATTTTAAAAGTAATTTTTGGTCGGTTTTTAATGTTAAATATGACTAAGTAGGTAATTGCGTGTTTACTGTTAAATGCATATTTGTACTTTTATCAGAAATTAATATTTTTCTTATTATTTTTACAAGGCAAATGAATGATTAATATATTTCTGATCATTCTGCCTAGCCTTACCCAACTATGTTGGGGTTGGCTTTCCGTCTAACCGGATACAGCTGAATACCAGTATTTCACATGGAGTGACTGCCCATCTGACCATCACAACCCAGTTACTGAGTAACATAATATATTTCTGATAAAGGTATAAAATATTTAATGGAGGTTCGAACGCCATAAGCTTTTTATTCTTTTTTTTTCATCTAGTATTGATTAATTATAAAAGGCAGCATTAGCAGCTTATGTTTCGAATAAAATATACCTAAATATAATAGAATAATGTTATAATTACAGAACTAGTGTAACTACAGATGTCATGAAAGATTTATAGGGATTGTGTTTGTAAATAAATGTGATAAGGACTTGGAACGATTTCATTCAGTGTTTTATTTAAACCAACCAGTTGAATCGTCTATTTTTTGTATCAGATCATCTGAGTTTGAATATTAAAAAAAAAAAACACTTTCAGTATTTTTAATATTTGTTTAAAACAACTGTCAAAAATATTAAGTAATGTCTGCAAACAAAAGTGTAAGCAATTTTATATTCAAACTCAGTTTTTTTTTCCATTTAATCATGGATCCAGTGTCGGGTGTATTCTACTTAAAAAATCCTCTTGCTGATTTTTTTGAAATTTGTAATGTATGTTGCTGGCGCATTGTGATTCATGAAAATATAAAATATGTTTGATTTGATTTCTCCATTAGCATGGAACTGCGGTGTATTTTGATATTAAAAGAATATCAAGCATATTGAAACAAGTCCTTATTTATTATTATTACACACCTTGAAACTTTACTGGTCCTCGAACAGAATAGGAGGACTATAAAACGTCAAAGTGTATTTAAATATATTAAAAATATTAAGAGTGAAAATCTTTAGCAAGAGTCAAATTGTAAAAATCTGACAGTCAATCTGGGAATCACGATTTTTTAATATCTAATGTTTATTAGTATTTATCGCAAACAAAAAAAAAAAATACTTCCCACGTTGACTGTGCATTGTTAACTTAAAATTGCGGCAGACTATTTAAAAAAATATTTTAAATATCTCCAAATGTAACAATTAGGTACCTTATTATTTTGTGTATATAATTGACTAGATACTAATTACTTTAAAATATAATTGTAAAAAAACTTTCCAATTACACGTCATCACTTACCGTAACGGTGAAAAGTAAAATAAGAAAATGTTATGACGCCATATTTGCATTAGTGTTGCTTGTTAGTAAATTTCTTCTAAAATGGTAGAATTTGGGTCAAGTTAAGATAAATGATTCTGTTAAACGATGATATGAGTAAATAAACTAAATAATATTTATAATACGTTGGTAATTTTCAAGGGTAATTTTCTCCCCGCTTCGAATCTTACGAAAATCTTTAAAATAATGGTAATCTTGTCGTTACTGTAAATCTTGTGTAGTGAATATTATTACTATGAATAAGTAACTTTAAGCTGTATTATATGCTATGCCTAATCACTAAGTCTGCTAACAAGAAATACTTTAATCTCGGTATCATAAGTGACTTCATACATCTTTATGTAGGTACGCAAAACACGGTACTAGCTTTCCAAAACACGGTGTCAATCTACACTAATATTATAAAGAGATAAAATTTGTGAGTTTGGATGTAGCAGGTAATCTCCGAAACTTCTCATCAGATTTCAAAAATTATTTCACTGCTGGAAAGTTACGCTGTTGCCAAGTTCCACATTTGATGGTATATTCGGCTTCCACGCTGAGCCGAGGGTATAAAGTAGTGTTTCATAAATAGGCAATTACTTACAGCTCCATATTGTGCACGGTGGAGCGCGGGCAGTTGGTGGCCACCTTGACGTGGCAGTGCTTGTGGCAGCGCAGCATACAGTCGCGGCACTCGTAGCCTTGCTTGCCGAGCCGCCGCGCTATAGTCTTGGTGCACACCTCGCACACAGTGCCACTGGAAATGTATAGGATTGCGGGGATTAGGTTGGTTCAGGTGATGTGTAGGGTGTTTTATTTATTATTTATGTACTTAAATAAAATAAAAGCTGAAGATTTTTTTTTTACGTCGAATTTCAAAAAATCTTTTTGCGTTTGATAGCCAATTCTTGAAGAAGGCTTTATGCTATCTACTCTAAGGAACCGAGCATGAAGATTAAAACTAAATAATAGAGCAGGCGGCCGTTGCGTCAGGGGCTTCTGCTCTATCTCTTCTGTATCACACATAAAAGTTCTGTTTGTTTTTAGAACGCAATAGCAGTCTTGTGTTTTTAGCCAGGACTTTGGACATCTGCGACTTTTATTAAAACTAAATAGAAGATAATTTTCAGTATGTCTTCCTATTACGTGTGTCAAGTTTCAAAACTCGGCACACAGATAGTTTACCTGGAAAAATATCCTTTGTGTTACAAATGATGATGTTTTTATCCCGGTAGTACACTCCCGTGGTATAATTGCCGACTTCCTCGTGGGAGAAGCCGCTGATAAAAACTAGTCTAAAGAAAAATATATAAACGTCTAAACTCACCCACTCAGATGTTTAGCAATAAAAGTATGCTCATTATAGATATGCAGCTTGATGCCCTTCCGCCTCCATCTTGAACGCTGGGCGATGGTCAGAGGCACCAGATAGTGCTTCTTAATCCCAGCCTCTATGGTCTCCAACACCAGGGTCGAAGCCTCGTGGATGAAGGTCCTGGCTGATGCTGTACTGAATCCTGAGACCTCGCTGAGAGATGACCTTGAGGGTTTAATTTTTTTTCTCGAAGGACGGTTCGGGTGGTTGCAAAGGAAGGGATATCATGCATATATTAAAGTGCAGAAGTGTAGCGAAAAATATGGGTAAACAATTTTTAGAGGGATGCCAAAACAAGGTTTGAATTGGAAAAAATATGGAATAGAAAGTTGGATGATGTAACAAGCATGATTTGTAATACAAATACAAATAAAAAACAAAAATACAAGAAGAAAAGAAATCAAAAAGTGCAAAAGCATTGAACAGATCATAGTAAAATCAAGCATTTTCATTCACGCATATAATGTAAAATGTAGGTAATGTAAAAATATTTTAGTATGAAAAACCGGTGTTACCAGATTGCAGAGTGCCATTACCCCCAGCGCATTGTGAGTGTTGACAGATGGAAAAAAGAGAAAAATCTTTTATTAGTGTCGATGTTGCCATACTCTAAATAGTTTAAAAAATACTATGGCAAGACAGCATTATTTTAGTTAAGCGGTGAAGTTAGTAGTAACTAAAAATAAATAACTTTTAGAGTAAAATGTTGTTAAAATTAGAAATAATGTAGTCTTGCCAAGCATCTACGTTTTTAGGTATTAAAATACCCAAGGATGTATTAAAATTCGTTTTTTATTTTTATAAGCTCGGGTTTTGTCAATTGGTTATTGAAAAGCTAAATTCAATTCGAACTCAATGTCTACACACGGAAAAATAGGTACATATACAGGGTAACAGGACCATCGACGCGCAACTCGTTACCATGAATGCAGTACATGTCTCTGAACCCTCCTGGGTTTCCATTTTACGTCGGTTATAAAAAAATCGCTGATCCATACATTTTGACCGCGTCGGTTACTTTTCTATGAAACTGCAGTTTTTTACTCGGGAGTATAGAATAATGTGCTGAATTCATGGTTCCTGCCACCCTATATATAATTTTTATCTTTATAGCCACAAAAAGTATGCGACCATGTTTTGTTTCTACTTTCGAAGTCTAGGTAGTTGTATTCGTTTTCGATGAAGGAAAATATTCTTTACCGATTCAATCTTCTTTTTATAACTCTAAAATTACCATGATAATAATACAAAAATTACTTAATGATCCCACCGTCAAATTATGTCGAAATGTATGATGCATGGGAATGAGAAAATAGTATATGAACAGTTTCCAGAAGCACCTTTTCTATGTACATAGGTACAACATTGCTCCCAACCACCAAAGTGACACGATGTCGAAAAGCCAGTATATTTTTAATGACAAACTTATTCAAAAAAGATAGTAATTTAACAAGACGAAGTTAAGAATGTCAACCATATATTATTTGAATACACCAAAATATTTATCAGTCTTACTGTATTGTGTATCGTTGACCCATTAGAAATAAAAACAATCTAGTTTAACTGTAGGAGTGTATTTTTTTCGATTTTATTGGTCTAACTATTCGGTAAAAGTCAATAAGTTACAGGCAACATGATTATTATGCTATTCAATCGCTTTCGACAGTCTAGTCAAGTACAGTCAAACAAAGAGATAAGTATACAGGCAGCTAACTATTAAACCACTTTAGTTTTTTTAAGTTAATACTATTTTAAGGTTACCAGCGAAATCTAAATTTTCTTATTTTGTTGTAATTTACAGGACCAGTGTCAGGTTGTTCGTTGATAAACATGTGATTCGCAATCATTACAAATAATATTTATTTTCAAAATTGTAATTGGTACAACTCAGAACGATCGGAGATCAAACTACTATTGAGTGACTATTTTGTAGAAAAATGAATATTTTTGCCTGTATACCAAACTATTGTATGATTCTGTACTATAGGCCCTAACAATGTAATGGAATGATGATCGTACCTCCTGGAGGTCCGGGACTCGTCTCCAGACTGCGCAGGCGACGCGCCTGCTGAGTACACGTTCCTGTTGGGGATGGATAGCGCTTTCTCTGTTGGAGTGAAGATTTAGAGCATTTAATATACATAGGACAAAATTAAATTATAGCTGCTCAAGTGTGCCTTCTGTTAACATGTGTTATCCATAATCAGCCTATAATGTCCCCACTGCTGGGACACAGTACTACTCTCTATGAGAAGGAGCAGGCCATAATCCACCACGCTGGTTATTATTGGTTTTCGATTTTTTTTTGTTCTGAGATATGCCGGTTTCCTCACGATGTTTTCCTTCACCGTTTTGAGAGCAGTGGTGATAAAATAAAATACACAAAGTAAAGTGCCTGCCTGGATCCCAACTCGAAGGAGATACCAGTGGACCACGGACATGTGTTAGATTCGTTGAAATAAGAACTGACGAAATGTTGAGGTTGATTAACCTAAGCTGTTGTTTACTAAGCCATTACACCTATAGATTATTTTGTTTTGATTTAGTCAAATCTAGAAGTCTTACTTCCCAAACATAAAAGTCAAGTGTCCAGAGGCGAGTATCAAGTGATATTATGATAATCCATTTATTTTGATTAAATGTTTAGGTTCTTCCTTAACATCGCCTAATTCTATGACGAATACGGCTGATAGGATACCGATGTAAGTTCTAACATTTATTATTGGCTTGCAGGTTCACGGTAAAATCTATAGTCACTGTGTTTTATCAACATAAACTCACCATGTGCATTTCTCTCAGCGCTGATGCTGCGAATGCGGCTCTGGTTCTCGAGCTCCGAATCCGTGAGGTCCAGAGACGCACCGCGAGTGCGGGACCGGCCTAGTCTGGAAACAATATACGAGTTAGATACCAGCGAAGCGGCACTGTCTGATGGCGTCTATGACAGCTTGTGTGTTAATCCATTCGATGAATTATAATCTCAGCGGTAGGTAAGTACCCGACAGTAATGTTGCATCAGATTTCTCACAATAAAACGTCAAATAGAAGTTTTCTGGATTACAAAAAACCAAAAACTGGTATTGGAAGATAGTTTTTGGATGCATCGGCAATTTTAAAAGAGGTGATTGTCCAAGGAGCAAGCGATCATGTTTGGCATACGTTAGACGCTACATCCTGGGTCGCCGATCTTCAGCCGAGTAGCAGCAGGATGAGAGTAGCCGTGACCATGGCGTGCAAATGGAGAAGCCAATGACCAGCAGTGCACTGCCATAGTGGCTTCATATATGTCTAAACATTTTACTTCCCCATATTATCGCAATGCCGTGACGTGGATGTGGACGTCCACGATAATATCGTCACGTTAGAAATTATAAAAGCGCACTATGTTTACCTTCTCTTAATGGTCCCAAAGAAGTCCCTTCTCCTCTTGCGAGGCGCGGGCTCCGGTGGGACGTTCTCATTCTGCTGTTGTACGTAGTCACCCTGCTGAAAGGATAATTTTATTTGAATTGAGACTTTAAATGAAATATGGGCTCTCCCGAAGTTAAGGCAAAAGGCAATCGGATAGTAATAAAATTTAATTTGTTCGAATAAATACATAATAGCAAAGTGGAGTTTTATTGGGCATTGAATTAAAGTGAGAAAGAATATAAAATCCCCATAGATCAATCTTGACTTTAAGCCAAACGTCCGAAAAATAATCGAACTAAAAAGTTTTGATTCTTACAGAAACAACAAAATAACAACTAATCTACCAAAGACTGTGCACAAAAAAAAAGGAAAGTTAATAATTTTAGTAAGTATGTAAAAAAAGAAAAAAAAACCACAAACAATACGTTACCTCGGTATCACCATTAGCTTTAGCACCATTCTCCTTTATTCTCACCGTCTTTGCGGGCGAGGCATTAGGAGTGACTGTGACAGGTATATCATCTGTCTCATTCTGACTCTCATCTATTGTGTCACTCTCTTGAGGTACTTCGGAGTCCACTTCTGCTCTCTCCACTTCGATGAATTTCCCGGAGTCGGTAATTTCCATCTTTTTGGGTAGATTTTTTGCGGGGTTAGTATGGCAACACAGCACACGGGGTTTTGAGAGGTATTTTGTAACATTGACAGATTAGAAATAACTCGAAAGCATTTTGATTTTAGATTCACATATTTAATAATAAAAATATGGAAACGTATGGCGTTTAAATTAATAAGAATATTTTTAGCCGTGGAAGGTAAAATTTAAGTATAGATATTTTTTAATTGCCATCGTAGTATCGGCCATTTTTTGGGTTGACCAAAATTTGTTACGGTGGCCATGTCACAAAATATCTCCCAAATTAAAATAATCATGCTTAGGATAATTAACTTACATACAACATGGTTTTAAACTAGACTTTGTAGCGCTAAAAGCTACTCTAAGCGTTAAATACTAACGCAGAGCGAACTTTGGCAAACAACAACTTTGTTATAATCTAAAAGCGCTAATAATGTTACCTATCTATTTATTTTTTGTACAATATTTATGGACGAGCTACTGAGACCACACCTCGAACCAATTACGTACAGATTTGTAATATACCTGTTTACACTACAACCTCAAAACCATTTTTTCCATAAATAATACTGTATACAATAGATCTATGATAAATAAATACCTAACAATCATTTAAGGCGGTTACATAGACATTCAACCGGCAATTAAGGTGCCCAGTATAAATATGTGCTTATAGTTTCAGTCGGTCTTGATTTATTGTAATTCAAGATTTTCGTGCTGACAATATCTTGTCAGCTTGTTTACACATCCTGTCCGAATTTCAGTAATTCGTTCAAAATTCCCATGGAAAATGAAATTTCTGCTAACCCGATATTTTGGCCATTCGTTTGGGTTTTTCCTAATGTTCTTTTCAGACCCCTGTATTAGGTTTAGCGAGACTAACGAACAGCAATTGATTTTTATTACAGCTAGATTACTCTTTCCCCACGTATCGTACCGTCGACTGAACTCAATCGTAAAAAAAACTACAAGCTAAATAATATTAGTAATACAACTCACCTTGATGGATTTCTTCGGTTCCTGTGTATGTTATCACAGCAAACGCACGCAATGTAAAGGAAAACCAACAACTTGTTAATGTTTAGGTTTAGGTACATTTTGTAAATGTGGACATGATGGGGTCTTTTGGATCACACTAATTACAAACAGTGTCTTGGATAGGCAGTTGCTTAGGGGAACGATTATTTCGATATGCTTACATCCAAAAAAAAAATGCTTTATATCGGAGTTATGAGAAACAAGAAAGTGAGTTTCTACTAAAATTTTAACCACAAATATTTTTTGTTTTTCTACCATTTTAGTAGAAATTCGAAAAATATAATCTATTTTAAATACTACTTTTGTGCTGTCTTACATTTTATCACAGGACAAAAATAGTAATAAACCATAACAATGTCGAATTTATTTTTTCTGTGCTGATCACAGTACAGAATAATGTAGTAGGTATCTTTTTTAATAAGTTTAATATTGCTATCTAGATTTTTTCAAAAATGTACGTTCTCCTAAACAAAATACCCTAAAAATTAAGTAATATCTCATTATTACTCTTAGTTCTAACTTTTAGTCGGTGTCTGCACGACTATGAAACTCAAAAGTACACATCGCAAAATCATAAAGTATGCAGGCAACTAGCGACATCTATGCAATACCAAAATTATTTTAGGGTGGTTACTAGACTATAAGTTGTTTGACGTACTTTTTTGGTATGCACGCCGTAGATGATTTAATGCTTGTAAATTAAACTTTTGCTGCTTAAGGCATTACATTGGTAATTAAATTAACAAAACGTTATTTGATCGTAGCAAGGTGATGTGCTGTCGTAAAGAGCAGGCGAAGTGTATTTATTAAAGAACACCGATAGCGAGTTTATGTGATGTTAAATACTTTATTGCAAAGTACCTAATTTCTTTTTTGGCATTTTGCTAGCTCTTAAAACTACACGTTTTATTATAAAACTACAAATGTCGCTAGTCACCTAGACAATGGCTAGAGGTGTGCTATATAAATGGTATCTCACCCTCTGCACAGAGTGTATGATGAGTGTGGACTTGTTGGCTGCGTTTGTGGGGCTCAGCTCCAGTTCGCGTAGGGCTGATTCTGTCAGCTGGGAGTTGTCGTGTCCTGAAAAGTAAAAAAAAGTACTAAAGTGATGATAACGATGTAACTGGCCAGACACCACATATATGGTCCTATGAATGTTCAGAAAGTTAAGATAGAAAGAAGATAGAATACTCTTTATAATGAAATTACGAATAGAAAACCTGTATTTTTTATGATGTTGAAATTGTACAAAGGGTGACAGAATGGGCGGCCTTATCGCTAAAAGCGATCTTTTAAAGATAACCTTTGAATTGATTAACGAAGAATGAAAAACAATACTGAAGTTATTAACTAAGAGATACGAGTTAAAAAGGGCGAGCAGCACCCTTTCGTCATGATACCATGCATTGATGTATCTATTCCCTACCTAATCTAGGTATCTTCCAAGCTTGGTAATTAATGGTTCAGCATATTTATGTGGGTTGATAAGACGATGAGAGGCCAGTTTTTAAGATATTCACATACACATCGTTAAAATCAATAGTCAAGTAATAGTGAATACCAGTAACAAACTCAGGTATTCATATTTTTGCAGGAGAACAAACCATTTTGTTTGAAGATAGTCTTGGTTGTGGTGGTGGTGTGTCCGTGTGGCGACATTGTGCGGAGACTCTCCTTGATCTTGACGGGGCGGGAGCCCAGGTCTGGGATGTCTGCTCCTTCTATGAAGAGGAACTGTGGACGGAATGACATGATTATATTAATTGCTGAAGTTTAAATGTGCTGATAGAAAAATAATAGCTTTAACAATCGAATAACAGTAATCTCTTCACCACCCTTGGTTGACTGGTAGAGAATGCCTAAGGCATTAAGTCCGCCTTTGTACCTTTTTTGTGTGCGAGAAGTTTAAATAAATAAATAAATAACAGTCCAATCAAAAATGACAAACCAAATACCCATCTTTTGGAAGGTGGTTAACGCCACCTATAGGGTTAGGCTAGCTCAAACAGTACCTATTTACGGTATTTTCAAGCATAATTAATACCTATATTGATATCTATATAAATAAAAAGAAAAGTCCTGACTGACTCATCAACGCCCAGCCCAAACCCTTGGACCTAGAAAGCTGAAATTTTGCACAGAGGTTCCCTTTATAATGTAGACAAGGAATAAGGAAGGATTTTTCGAAATTCAACGCCTAAGGGAGTTAAATAGGGGATGAAAGCTCCGCGCGGGCGAAGGCGCTGGCAAAAGCCAGTTACTTATATTTTGCCAAAAAGTTCAAAACTACCGTTGTCTTCCAAGCTGGAGCAGTGGTGGTCGTGGTAACAAACCCGGCTTACAAGTTGTAGGTCGGTCGTTCAAACCCAAGTAGTTTCATCGCCACTGCTCCCAAAACGGTGAAGGATAACATCGTGACGAAATTGGTATGACCGACAACCAAAACTTCGAAGACATGTGAAATGCACCAATCCACACAGGACCCGCGTGGTGGATTATAGCCAGCTCCCTCTCGAACAGAGGAGCCCTTTGTCCCAGCAGTAGGAACATTATACACATTTAGTATAAAAACGTTAATCTGTGCTTATTTACGAACGATTTATGCGCTGCGTTTGGCTGGCTCGGCTATTATTTTCTAGAATTTGGTGATTGGTGGCCAAACCTATTTAACCCGGTTCTCGCAATTTTTTAACTGTTTTTTTTTTGCGGAAACGGAAGCCCCTTATGTTGTCGTGCAGAGGCGGACATTTTTCATGAGAACCTACACACTAAAGAAAATGTAATTTTTGTTTGCATTCTATAGGCGTAATTACCTCAACAGTAAGTGTACCGCTGACGTCATGGTCCTCCATTGGTCGTGTCTGCAGAGCGATCTGTTGTCGCTGTGACGGAGCTGCTAACAACTCGTCTATACCCACGAGACCGAGACCTAGGAACCTGCCGGAAGAAGGAGGGTTTTAATCAAGAATATTACAGACGTTCCTGATAGAAGAACAAAAAAAAGAGGTTCCGACGAATTGAGAACCTCCTCCTTTTTGAAGTCGGTTAAGAAAGGGGGCAAAATATGATTATTTTTAAATGTATGTATTACATAATAGTTTAAAGCTTTTGAGAGATCGCGAAAAAAATCTGAAATAAATATATTAGGAATCAATTTTCCATCACCAATTTAATGTGCAATCAAAGGATAGTCAATTTACCTAAACTGTTGTTATTGGTGGATAAAATTAAAAACAGCAACTAATATGAGCTGAAAGACAACTCGACGGTAAAAATGTTCATCCTTTTTGCATTTGTTTTTTTTTTTTTAATTTAATAATGAACGCCTCCAAACTTTCAATAACTGCAACCGAGAGAGTCTAGTTCTCTTGACTGTTACCCCCTTATTACAAAACAAGGTTTTTCTTTAGGTATGGTTTAAACTATCGAACCAGTTTTTGAAATAAGAACTTAGAACTGAAATATAATTACAGCTCCTTTTTCAAAACTGACAATTTAGCACTGGACTAACTTGTCAGTTTTGTAAAAGGAGCTGTATTTCGATTTCAGTTAGTTTCTAATTTAAAAAACAGGCTCGAAGGTTTAAACCATACCTAAAGAAAAACCTTGTTCTGTAATAAGGGGGTTAGAGTTTAATAACCTATCCTGCGCTCGTGATTTGGTCTACAAACATGTAAACAAATAATTACGCAGTTTTGGAATAAGTTTGCGCTATTACTTCACCAACATTTTTATAACCTTTCAATAGTAGTAGTCATTCTGATATAAACTTAATTTACAGTAACAAAGTTAATATACGTTTAATAAAAATGGAAATAAAATTCATTTGAAGCCAGGATTTGATTAGACTATATCATTTTAAGTTCTAAGGTTAGTGAGAAGGAAATATTTACCTGTTCTGCGAGGCCCCGCCCCCGGGTGACGGAGGCCCGGTGCGGTCATACACCTCGAACAGGAGCTCTGCCGTCTGCGGGGACAGGTCACTGTAAACAAACGACAACAATTTATACAGCTGAGAAGTGTACATAAGTCACCATCATCGTTCAGCCAGAAGACACCAACTGCTGCACATATGACTCCCTCAAGGGTAGCCACTTTGACTGGAGCTTTGCTTCTCGCATCCAGCGGATTCTTCCGGCCTTCACCTGGTCATCGGTCTACCTGATGCTACACTTACCTACCATCATCATCATCATCATCATCATCCACAGCGTGACATCGCCCAGTGCTGAGAATAGGGATCTATTTTCATGTGTCAATCCCCACGCTCCTGTGCGAGACTAATCCAAGTTTTGCCCGCAATGGCAACAATGTCGTCCACCCGTCTCGTCTTCCAGTCCTTACACGCCACTCTGTCACTTTAGGAATATTTTTCAAAAAGAGTGATAAGCGATTTTCCAGCATTTTTTGTGCAACTAATGGCTCTTCTGCACTTAAACTGACCAAAAAATATTATAGTACGAGTCCTATGTATACAAAAACAGCGTTTAGATAAATGTCCTCACCAACCATCTCTAGAAACTCGGAGCCTTCTAATTAAAATAAAATACAGCCTTTACCTAACTTTATTCTAACTAAGAACGACTTAAGAGTCTTGAGTGGGTAAACAATCAGAGCATTTTTAAAGCTAGCTGCCTGTATACCAAACTCTTTTATTGACTGTACCTACCTCTAAAGGAAGAAGAAAGAAAAGTGTCGGAGTTTTTGGCGGGATCGCGTTGGAACATGTCGTACGAATTTTCATTTTCATGAAATTTCGTGAAATAGCGAATTAAATTGTATAATATTGGTAGTGAATTATTCAATTTAGTTACGTGTAAGTGCACAAGTGTAGTGAAGGTGAAACTAAGTGACTAACGTGGACTTTTTGTGTTCCCCAAGAACTCCTAATAGGTTGTTGTAAAGTTACTACCGCTTTACAATAACTTTGACTTGACTGACTATGACTTTTTTGTAACTTCGTGCCTGATAATGGGCCATTTACTTGATTGAAAAGTAAAATTACTTGACACTGGCTAAATGCCCAAACCGTGCGAAGCCAAAAACAAAAAACAGTTTCTGGTACTTACAATAAGAAGTGTTCCTCCCACTGCGGGCTGGTGGTATCCTTCTTGAAGGCTGTCTGGTTCTTCTGTGGAGGCTCGTCCATCTCCACCACGCAATACGGCGCTATGCAGCCGGTTTTACCTGGAATTATTAATATTAAAAAAAAAATGAACTGTGTTTCAAACTTTGTCATTAAAAGTAAAAAATAAAGAAGAAGTGCGTTACTGTTCGGCAACAATATAGATCTCTTGCATAAGAAACTTTGGGCCGTTTTTTTTTTTTGTCATCTTTAATTTTGGTTAAAGCACCATTATTTTATACAGAACAAGTTAAACGCACATTAAATCCTTCATGACATAGGTAATTATGCAAAACTAAACATCAGGAATTTAGCAGTGGTAGCCCGAGGTTAGGATTTGTGCTTGGTTGATGGCGTCCCTCTCAAAGAGAGGAGGTCTGTGTCCCAGCAGTGGGAACCTTATAGACGCCCACGGCTTCGCCCGCGTGGAAGTCGGAAATTATCCCGCGGGAACGTACTAACGGGATAAAAAGTATCCTATGTGTTAATTTAGGTTATAATCTATCTGCGTGCCAAATTTCATCCAAATCCATTCAGTCGTTTTTGTGTGAAAGACTAAACGTCCATACATACAAACTTTCGCGTTTATAATTTTAGTAAGGATTATTTGTCTATTTTGTGGACACTGAAAATGGTAACTCTTTCCTTCTCTTCTACTGAGTTCTTTAATAACCTGAGAGGGTAACGGCTATGCTTACCTCCCAGATCCTTGGCACAAACGAGCTTGACGAGCAACCGCTTGTCTCCATGCAGGGTGACGCTGCCGGCTGTTGAGTTAGGAGTCGACGTGTACAGTTGACGGTCTTGTTGCAACTGGAACATGGAAAATAATGAATTAATTGTGATCTTCTTCTTTGTCGTGTCGATGATTCCAGTTGTTGGTTTTCGACCAGAAAACAGTTAACTCGACAGCGTTATCGTTGACCTCGCAAAAGTTTTCCATAGTGCAGGCACAGAGAGCACGACAAGAGGTGGGGCATAGTTTGTGATGTGGCTCCACATCTTACTGCGGCTCATTGGAGTTCTCCTAATCTGACCAAGTTGTCCGGCAGCAGCCTCCTTCTTAGTCGATTAAGGGATTTCCAAGTCGAACAACGCCCTCTTCTAGAGGTCGTCTATTTGCTAACCTTCAAGCAAATATTTTTTGTAATTAAAAAAATATGATCCTTACCATGGCGTCATAATGCAGTGGCAGCCTCGGTCCCGGGGTCTCGACGTATCTGCGCAGGCGCGGGCAGGTGGGGTAGTGCGCTAGATTGTACTGCAGGTTGGTACTGCGCAGCGCGTTCACTACTATGTCACTGGAAGAGGAGGGTAGTTTAGTAAATTGGTGGTTATTTTTAGTGTAAAGTAAGGGGCCATGCATAAATTACGTCACACGTTAAGGGCGGGCTGTGAGATTTTGTGACAATAGAGGGGTCAAAAGCTTTGTGACATCCCATATGTAAGACGATTAACACACGGCACCGCGAACCGCCGCAGTAGGCGGTGAAGCGAATCTCATGGCGCATTAGTCTCTAATAAATCCGTTGATGCCTAACACACGTACACCCACAGAACTAAAAAAACGGTAGAAGTCGTAAGTAGGCGGAGCCCGCGTACCCCGAGTTTTGCGTAGTGCCGCAAAGTTTGCTTCCGCGCACACACCACGCACATTAGTCTTGTTACAACCGCCACGGTGAAACGAACTTGAAAAAAAAATACAAAAATGCCCTATTGTGCTGTTTTACAATGTAAACATGATAGCAGAACTAAAGAGGTATCAAATGGAGGTATATCATACAATCGGTAAGTCTTATTTGATTTTAATTCGATAAAAATGTGAAAAACAATATTTTATTAAACAATACAAGTAAAAGTTGACCTTATAATGTTTTTCTTAAAGTCTACTTTCTTTTAAACTCAAACATATTGTTCGCGAAGATTCCAACTATGCACATGTCACAGTCAGCTACTCAATTAGAGATTACCGTTATCGATAATGAGTTATCGATATTTTAATGTTACAATGTTCTGTGTGCGATTATGGGAAAAATTTAGCACTGTGTGCGGTTTGTTTTTGCAGTATTCGAACACATTTCCATAAATTGCTCATACCTTTTTCTTTCTAATTCTACCTTATGCAAGTTTGAAATAAATAAAACATGGATGTAATCTATTCGTTCACAAAGTCTCAAACCTATAAAAAAGTGGGTTTCGTTTTATTTTGTGACTTCAGATTTGCTAATGATCCAGACAGAAAAGAAAAATGTGTAAAGTTGGTTTCTTGGAAAAACTAGTACAATTTGCTCAGACCACTTCGTAGAATTAGATTGTTTAATTAAAAGCGGAAAAAATTACCTAGCCGACACAGCAGTGCCAAAACTAAAAATTATACATTTTCAAGTACGTACATATGGGCGCCAAATCATTATTTGATTTTAATTTTAAGCTTGTTTGATTGTTTTGTACCTAATTTGACTTCCATGTTAATAAATAAATGAATACTTGTGTTTTCGGTTAAGTCTGTAATAAGGTTTTATTTTGATGTATTTAAAAATGATGGTTTCCGGTTGAATTTATATTAAATTTCTATTTAGTTACTTACTTCCTTTTGACTTGTTTAAAATACTGTAGTTTCCGGTTGAATTTAAAAGTTTTTATTCTGATACTTCCTTTTGAGTTATTTATAATATTGTGCGTTTCCGGATGACTTTGTTTTAAGGTTCTATGTATTAAGTATTTATTTTGAAACATCCGCTGGAATTATTTAAAATGTAACTTCCTTTGAGTTTATATTATTAAGGATTTATTTTGACACATCCGTTTGATTTATATAAAATTCTACTTGGCGGCAAAGTTTCGCGTAATGTTTGGCGGCTAAACTTTGGCGGGTTAACTTTGGCGGTAATTTTATGTATAAAAATGATGGTAATGCTTATGAATTAATTATTATTTGCTCGTCGCTCGTGGAATAAACATCTTGAGTTTGATTAAGGTATTTTCTTTGAACTTTCTTAAATATTTTACTGCCATTTTCTTTTACTGTGCGTGTGTGTAATATATTGGTGCAAACCAATATGTCGGACTCCAACAACGACGGCTATGAAGCGCCGACAGCAGCGGTGGGATCCACCTCGCCCCTACTGAGGCCTTCTGGATTCCGCGTCCGTAAACCAGTGCCGACCGCCCAGCCTGACCCAACTTTCTCCATGGAGCAAGTAATGAGCCTGGTGACATCAATCACGAAGCAAGCCACATCGAGTGCCGTAGCCGCAGCGCTATCCGCTGCTCCAGCGCCTTCACGGGATCGTGCCAATTTCTACCTACCGCCATTCGATCCCGATGTGCGCTCGCACGATATCAGAGACTGGTGTGCCAATATTGACCAAACCATTACAACTATTGGCATATCACCACATGAAGCTCGCATGAAGGCAATACTGCAGCTGAAAGGAAGAGCGAAGACGTGGGCTGATACGTGGTCCCTACAATCCACCACGTGGGAGCAAGTTAAGCAAGATCTGATCCAGACATTCGGCGAAGAGTTCCGGTATGCTGACGACGTCCAGCGGTGGCGCGGCTACACGTCGGAGCAGGCGAGCAGCTACGCGGACTACGCAACCACGGGATGGACGCTGTTCAAGAGAGTGCGGCCCGAAGCCGCAGACACCGAGGTAATTGATGCTCTTATCACTGGTATCTACCCCGATTTTGTGAAATGTGAATTGTTACGTAATACGCCTGACTCTTTGCCCAAACTAGTCTCCGTTCTGAAAACTTTTCGTAAACGTGACCGACCGAAAACAGACAGTGCCGACAAAAGTAACCTTAACAAAAAACCCCGACTTTCGGAAACCTCTGATTCATTAATCAACGGTCATTCGCCAATTTGTTTCAAATGTAAAAAACCTGGTCACAAAGTTCGTGACTGTAAGGACTCTAATGTATCTGTAAAGCCAGCCCCACAGGTTTCGCCTGATAACCGCAAGTTTATTGAGTGTAACTATTGCCATAAAAAAGGTCATTTAGAGAAAGCTTGTTTTCGCAAGCAAAATGACGAAAAATCTAAGTCAATAGATCAAAAATCCGTTAATTTTTGTGGTCCTATAAATCGTTGCACGACTACCGTCAAAATTGGAGCTACTTCATATCCTTGTCTATTTGATTCCGGCGCAGATTGTTCGTTAGTACGTAAAAGCATTTCTGGTTCGATTCCGGGCAAAAGAAACACTGTCAATACAGTTTTCAAGGGAATAGGTGGTGTGAATGTAACGTGTTCCCAGAGCATCTCAGCGGTGGTCCAGATCGATGAAGTTAGTGTGGAATTAGAGTTATTTGTTGTAGAAGATCACCAAACCCAGTTTAATATTTTGATTGGCTATGATTTAGTGCAAATTCCGGGTCTTACTATCACGTTAAAGGATAAAAATATGAATGTCACGAGAAATATGATTATTTCTGAAAGCTCTTTAGCAGAGTCAGAAATTAAACTAAATACTGACCTTGCTGATCCTACTATGTCAGAAAAATTACTTTCAATTTTAAACAATTTTAAAGACTATTTCACTTCTGGTAATAAAGTTTCTGAGGTAAAAACTGGTCAATTGACTATTAGATTAAAGAATGAAGATAAAATAGTTCAACGTAGACCCTACAGATTGTCACCAATGGAACGCGAAAAAGTTAAAGACATTATTAACGACCTAAAAAAAAATGGTATAATCCGAGACAGCTCATCCCCTTTTAGCAGCCCGATTTTATTAGTTAAAAAAAAAGATGGGACTGACCGATTATGCGTCGACTTTCGGGAGTTAAATGCAAACACAGCTAGGGATAATTTTCCATTACCATTGATTGCCGATCAGATTGATAGGTTAGGTAAAGCGCGTTTTTTCACTTGTTTAGATATGACTGCAGGGTTTTATCAAATACCGATTTCAGTAGATTCTATAGAAAAAACCGCGTTCGTTACACCTGATGGTCAATTCGAATTTTTACGCATGCCTTTTGGGCTGTGTAATGCACCGTCTGTTTATCAGCGTGCCATTAATAAAGCTTTGGGTGACTATAAGGATAAGATTGCTCTGGTTTATATTGACGATGTCCTTGTAGTTTCTGCAACTATAGAAGAAGGGTTAACTAACTTGAAATTAGTTTTGGAAAGGCTAACCAATGCAGGTTTTTCATTAAACATAAAGAAATGCTCATTTCTAAAAAAGTCTGTTGAATATTTAGGAAATATAATAGAAAACGGAACTGTTAAGCCTAGTCCCAGAAAGTTAGATGCCCTCTCCAAGTCTACTGCACCAAAAAACATTAAACAATTACGGCAATTTAACGGCCTAGCTGGTTATTTTAGGAAATTCGTACCAAATTTTTCCAAAATTATGGCCCCTTTGTATGAATTAACTAAATCTGGCGTACCTTGGAGGTGGACTGAAAAGCAGGAAAATGCCCGAAATGAAATAATTAGTAAATTAACATCTTCCCCACTCTTGACAATTTTTGACCCTGATTTACCATGTGAACTCCATACAGACGCTAGTTCTCAAGGTTACGGTGCGGTATTGATTCAGAGACATGACAAGAATCCTCATGTCGTTGGTTATTTTAGTTTGCGAACGACCAATGCAGAGAGCAAATATCATTCATATGAGCTCGAAACATTGGCTGTCGTGAAAGCTATTAAACATTTCCGTCACTTTTTGTATGGTAGATGCTTTAAAGTTGTAACAGATTGCAATTCGCTAAAAGCATCCAGAACAAAAAAGGAACTAACGCCAAGAGTACACCGGTGGTGGGCATTTCTGCAAACATTCGAGTTTGATATTGAGTATAGGAAAGGAGACAGACTTTCTCATGCCGATTTTTTTAGTCGGAATCCCGTAGCGAGCCCCTGTAAAACCCCTATCGAGAATAACTCGTTGCAATTTTTAGTAAACTCTTCCACACTTGATCATAACTGGCTCCTAATAGAACAAAAACGTGACCCAGTTCTTAAAAACATAGTTGAACAACTTAGTTCTGATACAATCCCAAAAGACATTGCTGACACTTATGTCATATCGCAAGATAAATTGCTTAGGCGTAAAGTTCAAATAGAAAATAAAACTCGTAAACTCATCATTGTGCCACGTAATTACAGATGGAATCTTATTTCCCATTATCATGATAACCTCCAACACTTCAGTTGGGAAAAGGTTCTAGCTAAATTAAGAGAGCAATATTGGTTTCCCAATATGTCAAAAATAGTTCGAAGGTTTACAGAAAATTGTGTCAGTTGTAGAATTCGCAAAGGTTTGTCTGGTGCTAAACAAGTTACCCTTCATCCTATAGATAAAATTGCAATTCCCTTTCACACTATACATGCTGACATAACTGGGCGTATGAACGGTAAACGTGATAATGCTGAATATGCATTTGTATTTATTGATGCTTTTACCAAATATACTCATTTAATTTATACTAATGATCGAACTTCTAATACAGCTATAACTTGTCTGCAAGAAGTAATTTCTATTTTCGGCACTCCGAATAGGCTCATAACAGATCAGGATAAAAGTATGACATCGTCTGATTTCAAGAATTTTTGTCATCGCTTCGGTATTGAGCATCACGTAGTAGCTAAAGGCGCTAGTCGGGCAAACGGTCAGGTTGAACGTATTATGAAAATCATTAAAGATAACATGTCTGTTGTGGAGCTTAATACACAGTGGCACAGTGCTATTCGAGATTTACAGTTGGCTATTAATTCTACCGTTTCTAAAAGTACGGGAAGATCTCCCATGGAGCTATTGTTTGGAAAAAAATGTTCGCCACCGGGTATTAAGCTCTTGCAAATCGATGATGATGAACCAATTGATGATATTAATACTGTTAGATCATTATGTAAATTAAGGATGGACGAGCGATCATTTCGGGACAAGTTAAAATTTGACAAGGGCAAAGCTCAAATCAAGCCCTTTGAAAAGGGAGATTTCGTCTTAATGCATAAGCATGAAAGGCATACGACTAAACTTGGTCCTAAATATGAAGGGCCTATGGAAATTCTAGAAGTATTGCCTAATAATCGCTATAAATTAAAACATGTCAATTTAAGGGGATGTTCCGAAAAGATTGCTAGTCATGATTTTTTGAGACCAGCACCTCTGGCTCAAAATGATCCATTTATGGATGACGATGATAACGAACCGACCGTATGGGCGGATAATTTGTAAATTATTTTAGCTACTCCACCTTCCTCCCTATTACGCTGGCTGGCCACCATGCGTATCCTTTTTCCTGGTCTTAGGGCTATATCCCAGGCGGGTGATTGCCATGAGATGTGGCTAGATCCAAGGCGGGTGATGCCGTGTTAGGGGGCTATATCCCAGGCGGGTGATTGCCATGAGATGTGGCTAGATCCAAGGCGGGTGATGCCGTGTTAGGGGGCTATATCCCAGGCGGGTGATTGCCATGAGATGTGGCTAGATCCAAGGCGGGTGATGCCGTGTTAAAGAGCTAAACCCGAGCCGTGGGTTTTTGGGTGGTGCTGATTTTATGTAAAATGTTTATAACAGCGCAGAGAGCGCGCTGGATCAGAATGGCCGTATGGGCGCCAAATCATTATTTGATTTTAATTTTAAGCTTGTTTGATTGTTTTGTACCTAATTTGACTTCCATGTTAATAAATAAATGAATACTTGTGTTTTCGGTTAAGTCTGTAATAAGGTTTTATTTTGATGTATTTAAAAATGATGGTTTCCGGTTGAATTTATATTAAATTTCTATTTAGTTACTTACTTCCTTTTGACTTGTTTAAAATACTGTAGTTTCCGGTTGAATTTAAAAGTTTTTATTCTGATACTTCCTTTTGAGTTATTTATAATATTGTGCGTTTCCGGATGACTTTGTTTTAAGGTTCTATGTATTAAGTATTTATTTTGAAACATCCGCTGGAATTATTTAAAATGTAACTTCCTTTGAGTTTATATTATTAAGGATTTATTTTGACACATCCGTTTGATTTATATAAAATTCTACTTGGCGGCAAAGTTTCGCGTAATGTTTGGCGGCTAAACTTTGGCGGGTTAACTTTGGCGGTAATTTTATGTATAAAAATGATGGTAATGCTTATGAATTAATTATTATTTGCTCGTCGCTCGTGGAATAAACATCTTGAGTTTGATTAAGGTATTTTCTTTGAACTTTCTTAAATATTTTACTGCCATTTTCTTTTACTGTGCGTGTGTGTAATATATTGGTGCAAACCAATATGTCGGACTCCAACAACGACGGCTATGAAGCGCCGACATACATAATTCGGTTACTATTTCTTTGTTGACCTAAGTACAATTATCTGTATCAAATGTATGCAATTTGGTCATTTTTACGGTTTCATAACATTATGTTATTGTATCGTGATTCTTCTGAGATTCTGGCTACATGAGGTAGCTCGCGAAATTCAAATTTTCTAACGTTTTTTGCAATTTGCAGGTCAGTGTCAGGTTGTATCTTGACCAAAATACTATTCGCGACCATAGCAAATGTATATTTATAGAAGTATAATCATTAGAATCATTAATACATCTAGAGATCTGAAAAAAAGATGAGAATAAAGTCATTCAATAGCACAAATCTAACTACGATTTGTTCTATTGAATGACTTTTTCATGAATTCATGATAATAGGTCTTTACCTATGAAATTGCCGTTTTGTATGAAAAAATTTAAACGAATTTTTTTCATGAATTTTTTATTTGTATTAATCGAAGTAATCACCCATGCAATCAATGCATCTTTGCCATCGCAGTGGCAGTTTATTGATGCCCTTCTTAAAGAAATCAGCTGGACGGGAGGCAACAAATTCTTCAAAGGCATTTTGTACTGCCTCTCGGGTATTAAATTTTTTTCCCGCCAAGAAGTTATCCAAATTCTGGAAAAAGTAGTAGTCTGTAGGCGCAAGGTCTGGTGAGTAGGGCGGATGACGGAGAGCTTCCAACCCCAGTTCTTGCAACTTGGAGACCGTCTGCTGTGCAGTATGAGGTCGCGCATTGTCGTGCAGGAGCAGCGGAGACGAGCGATTGACCAATGCTGGTTGGAGATGCGCCAGCTTCTCCATCATTGTGTTCAGTTCTTCACAGTACACATCTGCAGTAATGCTCACCCCGTTTGGTAAGAAGCTGTGATGAATCACACCGGCGCTAGACCACCAAACAGTGACCATCACTTTTCTAGGGGTAAGTTTTCGTTTAGGGCATTGTTTAGGTGCTGAACCAGGATCCAACCAACTTGCTGAGCGCTTACGGTTATCAAACAGAATCCATTTTTCATCGCAGGTAACAATGCGGTTCAAAATTCCTTCATTTGTGTGTCTGTTGAGCAGTGCAAGGCACGTCTCGACGCGTACTTAGCGCTGGCGATCATTGAGTTCGTGGGACACCCATTTGTCAAGCTTTTTTACCTTGCCAATTTGACGCAAATGGACCAATATTGTTTTGACGCTAACGTCGAAAGCTGCTGCTAATTCAGCCGTAGATTGTGTATCATCAGCTTCCACAATCGCCTTTAATTCGTCATTGTCGACCAAAGTCTTCGGACGACCGCGAGGTTCATTTTTCAGGTCGAAATTTCCAGAACGGAAGCGAGCAAACCAATAACAGGTGGTGCGTTGGTTTGTAGTGTTAGCTCCGTAAACGTCGTTGATGTTGCGTGCCGCTTGTGCCGCGTTGCTGCCACGACGGTACTCATATTCCATAATTACTCGAATTTTTAACGTATCCATGATGACGAAAAAGATTGAAATGCGATGAAAATGTAACACTAATCAATAAAGAAATGACTACTTTTAGAAAAAAAAATCCATGTTTTTAAAATAAAATTAATTTGAAATTAGAATTCTTAGCCAAACAAAAATTATTTTGATTGGAAATGGCCAGTACTGCAGAACGGCAATTTCATAGGTAAATACCTAATATTTGAGAATAAATCTTACTGATGCTTATTTACTTTGCTTTCCGAGGCACGGAGGGGTCTTGGTATGTAAATATGGTCACCCATCCACGGACCAACCGCGGCAAGCGTAGCTTAACCTGATCGATCGACCCGCGCAGCTATTGTTACTTAGCCACAACGCGCTTACGTGTATGCCAACTAATAATTGACATAAAATTTACTCATATTTTTTCCCACTGTCAGATGCATCTCAAAACTTTGCAACATAAAAGAAAACATGATGATGTAACAAAATCTCTACCACAAAAAAAAAACAAGCATTAGATACTACTTCACCAGCTTCTACTCGTCGAAAAAGAAAGCTACAAGGAGTGTTACGGTGGAAGGAATGTAAAATTAAGAGACAGAACTTGATAATCGATAGATTCAAAGCTAAAAAATGGCGACTAAAAAAACAAACGATTATGGAACCTCCATATTTTTTAAGTAAAAAGTGGCTTAAGTGTAATGTTTGACATCTAAGATCTATCTATATACCAAATTGCATCAAAGTCCGTTATGGAGTTAGTCAAGCTAAACATAATACGAGTGTAGCCGCAGGCGAAAGCGCAGGATTCCAACGTCAGTAGGAAGTAGTGTACCCGTAGTAACTAATCGATATAATCTATCGCATAAAATAGAAACACCACAGGTGTATATTTCTATCAACAGAATAATTTTCAAAATCAGATCAATGGTATAACATAACAATTCATAATTATATTTTCTATAAATCGTAAGTATGTATTAGATTATATATTGACTAATGACATTTGATTTCACACATAATAATATTTATCGACTCTACATGTTGACTATATTTTGTTTAAAGATAAAACGGAATGTCGATAAATAAGTCAACGACAGTGGTACTTCCCTAGAGGAGGACGGATAGTAATTGACTTCGTTACGCAAATACAAATCGTAATGCTAACGAAATACAGCGTTAAATTAAATGCATTTATTATAGTGACATCTAGCGGCGAGTAGCGTAACTTAGTCAGGAAACTATGACGTGTGCACTTTAAACAGAAAAGGAATAAATACGTAAACAGAGTACACAACAAACAACTCTATAGTCATTTCCCTGTGGTTTATTTTCAATTATGCGACAACTGACATATTTCCTACTTTCATTCAATATTAAACTACCAATCAGACCAAGGATTTCTTAGTATTGTGTGAGTTTGGGTACGCTGGTTCCGATACTAATGAAGCGCTATCCGACTTCTAGTGTTTTTCCTTTTCTATACGTACACCGCCCGAAAACGCGCTCGAATTGTATGCCGCCGCCGCGGTGCGCGGTGCTGTGTGTTAATCGCCTTAAAATCTAAAATACTAAAACTCAAAATGTATTTGTAAATCCAAAACTAAAAAATATTACTAATTCAATCTATATCTATAAGGCTTACCTATGTGGATTATTTATAATATAAAAAATTGGCCAAATTGCTGTTTTAATGACTTCTAAAATATAAAATTGAAAAATATGACTGTGACGACAAGGGAGGAGAGGGTTTCACAAATGTGACAGCCTGTGACAAGGAGGGGGGGGGGGGGGAGTTCAAAAAACCATTAAATTTGTGTCGTAATTTTTTTTTTCTACTAAGCAAGGAAAGACAAACTACTAGGTATCAAAACTGAGGCGGCATCTACATCGCCTCATGCGATATAATCATAATAATATATTATACACCAGACACAACCCGTCTGTTATGAGAATCCTCTGTTTTCTATTAAGGATGAACTTTACACCCTGTTCCTCATACACTTAGGTATACCCCAATGTGATCGTAAAAAAATCCAAGATGGGTAGTTCAGAAACTACTTTTGACATGCTTTTCACTCGAATTTCGAATTCGATCATGATAGATAACGATTATTTGTTATGTCTTTAAAGACGCCAGCACATCAAGCTGCTATAATCCCTCAAATTTATTTAAGAGATTTTCAACTTTTATCATTAAAACATAAGGTTCAAAGTTGATTAGGAAAATATTACAGTTTCGGGTAGCTGGCGTCTGTACTTTAAAGTAAAATTAAAGTACATAAACATTGAAGGGAATTACTACAAACAAAAAATACCTTTTTAATCTCTACTGTAATGCAGAAATAAAACCTCTTTAGAATAGTAATTATTGCTATTTTATTTAGTGCGGAAAGCTTTAAATCTTAATGCAGGTTATTCAATCCTTGGTAAAGTAAAGCTTGGTTATTTTGTGAATATCTCGAAATCGAATCTATAACCCTATGAAATTCGCAAAACCTGCTAAATGGATAGTCTTTAAAACAGCAAATTTTACAATACCTGATAAGTTGTTGCAAATTGCTCTCGGTGGCGTTAGGCCTCAGTGCTCCCACTGGCGCCAGTGCCACCTTCACTTCAGGCCACCCGTCGCACTTCAACTCGCCCGTCAACTTGTCTGTCACGCAGACTACGTTCAAACGAGCTCTGAACCTGAAATATTGCGGATGAACACCTTGATAAAAACGTTACGTTTATAATAACTATGTTTGAAAGTATTTAAAACGATTAATTAGCGTTTAAATGAAACAATTCAATGAACCAATTTTTTCATCGCCGCGTATTTTTTATTCGGCATTTGAAATGTCAACTGTCAATAAAAAGTAAAAGTATAAAAAAAGAAGTTGAGGAGGCATACGACATAAAAAGTAGGTACTCTGTGAATACGACCAAGAAGGTTTATTCTAATTTCGAATATTTTATTTGGATGTTGTAAGAACATAAATCAATAAGCGTTTCATAGGTTCGAGATAAATGGCGGTACAAATAGTAGGTAGCGTAATTTTTTGATATTTTCTCGCTGTCGCAATCTAAATTCAAAAGAATGGTTACACAATCTCTTGCCAGTCGCCTATAAGACGGATGATCTTGTCATCCGCTTCCTTCGATTCGCCGGTGTATAATGTTCTTCTGCTTTTTTTTAAATTTCATTACCCAACTGCGCTAGAAGGAATGTTTTTCGAGTGTATGCATGTATGTATGTATATTTCTTTGGTACGCTCTGTAGCCTAAACGGCTTGATAGATTTTAGTTTGAGAAATGCCGTTAGATTCGTCTTATTGAGGGTTTTCTGGCAGTACTGAGACGTCAGGTCCGGGCACCTGTCAAGTGTCAAAGCGCCTACAGACTGAATGGTGAACGAATGAATGAAACGAATGACATCAAATATTTTAAGTTCATTTTCGGACTGGAAGACCTCTTGTTAAAGTGGCACCAACTGGTGGCTTGAATATTCAAGAACACCCTCATTGTGAGAGTGACACCGAGTGGGTATATAAATATTGAAAAAAAAAAATCCCATTTTTGACGCAACATAGTATTTAAAAAAAAAAACTGAAAAAATATCCAGGGGCCAGGGCCAAATAAATTAGGGCTGAGTAAGTGGCAGATAACCCCACCTATCCACCATTTTCGTATGTTCAACGTTCTGTCAAAGATATAATTTTAAAGGATGCAGATTAAGGATTTAGCATGTAAGACCACACTATCGCAATGGATCGCAGATATGTAACGGTAGTTGTAGGTAAGATTTGCGTAAATAAATTAATGGACTCACCTGTTAACATTTACTCTGTAGTGCGAGACTTCTACTTTTTCCCCTCGTTGACTGAATGCCTTCAGCTGGAAGGCGGGGGTAGCTTCACAGTCACAGGTGATGGTCTGGAATTAGAAATAAATTAACTTTTAACATGGATGTGTAGCGGCAGTACAAAATAAATACTTCACAACAAATTAAGAAAGCGCAAAAAGAGAAGTGGCGCCTTCTACAGTGACACAGGTGAACTAAATTAAGAAATCCTAGATCGCGTAGTCAAAGTTTACCACGACACTCGAACATATACAAAATCGCGACAACAACTGTTGGGCAGTTGCCCACCAGACGCAATACCCGTTTGGTCGGAGGATCCTCCTATTACCAACAAAGGTATGAGTGAACTTTAAACCCCTGTTCCTCATACCCACATAGATGTAAAAAAAAGAACCGGGTCATACAGGATTAGTTTTTATCCAGTGCGCAAACTGTAACCATGAATTCAGCATATCATTCTAGACCCCCTAGCGCAGAAGTTTATCGTCGGTTAAACAAAAATAATAATCTGACCTGACCTGATTTTGACCCCGTAGGTATTGCAATTTTCGATGAAACAGCAGATTTTTTTTCTATATAAAAACAGACAAATAAAGTAGGTACTCGTATGATCAGCGTGATTACTAACTTGCGATTCAAACATTTTACGATAATTTCCTTCAAAGGATCACAAGTAGTCCAGAAACCGTATTATTTTCATATCCTGCAAATATTTTCCTTTTTTAACCAAGGCCAGAGCTACATGGATAAGTAAATATCTTCCCATTACATTCCAACATCAGCAAAAGAAAATACCATCCTAATTTATGATACCTACTTCCATTTTATGAAGAAAACAGCAAATAAGTATTCCCACGAGAATTCGCCAGATAAACAAATCCATTGACCTATGACATCATACAAACAACTATTTTAACATGACCTTTCTTCTCAAACAAATTGATAGTTCATTGAAAACAAATGAACAGATCAAGCGATTCTGGTTTTGTCATATCTTTCTTCCTACGCCATGTCAGTATCGGAGTATGTACCCGTATTTGGCCGTATCTTTCAACGGGGATATAGCTCAGTGGCAGAGCAATCGACTGCAGATCGATAGGTCCCCGGTTCAAATCCGGGTGTCCCCTCAGCTTTCCTTTTTGTGTTTATAAGGATTTCGAATATGGAAGGATTTTTACGTAGTTTGCGTGCTACGCAGTTGCTACGAAAGTGCTACGAGATTACTACGCAGGATTTTAAGTTTTACTTTTTTTGTGTTTGTTTCGTGTGCACCTTTTATTTATAATTCTTTGTATTTTTAACCGACTTCAAAAAGAAGGAGGTTATCAATTCGACATGTTTATATTTTTTTTTTATGTATGTTCGGGCATAACTCCGTCGCATATAGACGGATTTGCAAAATTTTGTTCGAAAGGGGTTTACTCCGAAATGGTCCCATTGAAATTTCATATAGATCTGATGATGCGTTTCGGAGACAGACAACGGAACTCTTCAAAAAATTACAGCAAATCAACCGCGAATGTTGCTGTCGCATAAATATGCATTGTTTTGACGCCAAGGATGATGAATTTTCGAATAGGTGTGGGGTAGGTAACTAAAAAGTGAAAAATAAAAACTTTTTTCAAAAAAAAAAAACAACCGACTTCCAAAAAAACACTACAAAGTGCAAAATAACTTTAATTTCGGAAGGCGGTGACAAATAATTAAATTAAAATACCCATCCAAGGTCACCGACTTCCGAAATTAAAGTTATTTTGCACTTTGTAGTGTTTTTTTGGAAGTCGGTTGTTTTTTTTTTTGAAAAAAGTTTTTTATTTTAGGTTTTATAGAAGTAAATCAAAGCAAGCGTATACGTAGCAATACGTAGGGTTGAAAATAATCAACCGATTTTAATCAATGGGATTCGGGACACAATCCGTCTGGTCCGGACGAATGCCAGGGAAGGTATGTAAGGGTCAATTCTCCCAAATCGACAAGAGTACATAGGCATGTAGCGTCGTCCTGCATTGTTTTTATCCACGTCTGTTATACTCTCGTATCTCGTCCGTTGTCAATGTTTGGTCAGGTTTTTTTTGCGGGGCGATTACATTCGGAATTTTGAAGAGAACGCTATTCTACGTGTGCTATAAGATTTTCCATGATGCAGTTTAAAAACCCGGTATTTATTTTTGAAGACTTCTACTTTATAACAAAAGTAATTTCAAAAGCAAGCGGAAATTATGAGGCATGTTAGACGAGACACATAGAATTATCTAATAGAATTGTAGTAGTTCTTCCTTTTGCTGGGGAGATTGTTGCGCCTTGTCTTCTTCCCAGCTAAAACACTTCTATGAAGTGGTAAATGGCAGGCGTCTTAGAGGACTGTTATGTAGTTCAGACGTTCAAAAAGTCTTGATACTCAGCTTTGTTTGAATACATGATTAGACATTTGCTTATTATTCTGAACCACAAAGACCCCTACAAATGACAAACCCTGCCTAAACACTACCAAATATCGTCTGCGAAATAGAGAGCTTAAACCTAGCAAGTAAACAAAATCAGAGAAGGCAGAATAAAGTTTACTTGTAGCTTAAATGTAGATACTTTAAAATCTGCCCATACTGCAGAGTATTCTATTTAAATCTCACCGTGAAACGCAGTGAAGTGAGCTTAAAGTGACCAGCATTTTTATTCTGTGACGATCCCACCGCGTGAAGTGAGCGTGGAGTGAGCTGTCGGTGTCATTCCACTGATGCTAGGGATTGATAAAGCAATCGAATCGACATGCCGTAGTGCTATTTTGTAAAAAACTCACACTTAAGTGAAGTGCGCTGTCATTCCACAAGCGGTCAATCCCTAGTATCAGTGGGATGACACTGACAGCTCACTCCACGCTCACTTCACGCGGTGAGATGATTACCGAATCAACTTAGTGCTGCTAGGGATTGACGCTATTGACTACTCAATACAAGCTCACTTCACCTAAGACTTTACGGTGAGATTGTGTCCAGAATAGATCGGCTGTCATTCCACTTGATCCTAGGGAATAACACTACTCACGGCTCACGTCAAAATCACTTCACCTAAGTTTTCAGTCTTATTTGTACAGAATAGACCGGCTGTTCCAGTTAAATAAAACAGTCTGCATATTTCGTAATAACAACTGACCTATCATAAACCAAGTAATAAGATTGTATGACTGCTTTCCGTTTGACGCAATCACAACATCCGTTCAACCAATTGAGTAACAGAACGCTGCATGTGGTCCTGTTTTATCATTCAAAATATTGCTTATATCATTCATCATTTCAGCCGATAGACGTCCACTGCTGGACATAGACCTCCCCCAAGCTCCGCCACTTCGACCGGTTCTGTGCTTCTCGCACCCAGCGGACTCCTGCGGCCCTCACACGGTCATCGGTCCACCTTCTAGGAGGCCTTCCAAGTTTACGTCTTCAGGTACGCGGTCGCCACTCCAGAACTTTTCGGCCAAATGTGCCCTGCCCTCTGTCACTTAAGTTTGGTAATTCTTCGGGCTATGTCGGTTACCTTGGTTCTCCTGCGGATCCCTTCATTCCTGATTCGATCAAGCAGGGAAACTGCAAGCATAGCCCCCTCCCTTTGGGTGACTTTAAGCCTTCTTATGAGGCCAATTGTGAGCGACCACGTTTCCATTCCATATGTCTTTTTTTTTTCAGTCCCATCGTATCCTTAACAATTGCACTTTCACAAGCCATAGATTTGAACAAACGAATCCTTGGATTCGATTTACACCTAATTTACAACTACACAGTTAGATTTGACTTACACCTACGTCATAAAAATGCATGAGCTTGCAGTGGTCAATTGTATGCATAGGTAGGTATTCGAAAATCGGACTGTATGTAGTCCAATTTTCAAAAATGACTGCAATTTGCATGCATGCATTTTTTATTAGATTTTCACCTCTTTGATCATGCATTGGACGTAATATCACGCCTGTAATCCGCGAAGGGATAGGCAGAGTTGTATCGATAGTACACCGAAATTTCACCGTTTCATGTTTCAGTTCCATGTAATAGAGGGTGAGCCTATTGCCATCAACTGGGCAGAAAACCTGACTCCGGGTTACTACTAAGAAATTCCTGATGCAAAAACCCAATAACTCTTTGCCCGATCTGGGAGTCGAACCTTGTGACTAATAGACCAACGAGGCGGGTTGTTCAATAATAATAATAGGTCTTTACCTATGAAATTGCCGTTTTGTATGAACAAATTTAAACGAATTTTTTTCATGAATTTTTTATTTGTATTAATCGAAGTAATCACCCATGCAATCAATGCATCTTTGCCATCGCAGTGGCAGTTTATTGATGCCCTTCTTAAAGAAATCAGCTGGACGGGAGGCAACAAATTCTTCAAAGGCATTTTGTACTGCCTCTCGGGTATTAAATTTTTTTCCCGCCAAGAAGTTATCCAAATTCTGGAAAAAGTAGTAGTCTGTAGGCGCAAGGTCTGGTGAGTAGGGCGGATGACGGAGAGCTTCCAACCCCAGTTCTTGCAACTTGGAGACCGTCTGCTGTGCAGTATGAGGTCGCGCGTTGTCGTGCAGGAGCAGCGGAGACGAGCGATTGACCAATGCTGGTTGGAGATGCGCCAGCTTCTCCATCATTGTGTTCAGTTCTTCACAGTACACATCTGCAGTAATGCTCACCCCGTTTGGTAAGAAGCTGTGATGAATCACACCGGCGCTAGACCACCAAACAGTGACCATCACTTTTCTAGGGGTAAGTTTTCGTTTAGGGCATTGTTTAGGTGCTGAACCAGGATCCAACCAACTTGCTGAGCGCTTACGGTTATCAAACAGAATCCATTTTTCATCGCAGGTAACAATGCGGTTCAAAATTCCTTCATTTGTGTGTCTGTTGAGCAGTGCAAGGCACGTCTCGACGCGTACTTCGCGCTGGCGATCATTGAGTTCGTGGGGCACCCATTTGTCAAGCTTTTTACCTTGCCAATTTGACGCAAATGGACCAATATTGTTTTGACGCTAACGTCGAAAGCTGCTGCTAATTCAGCCGTAGATTGTGTATCATCAGCTTCCACAATCGCCTTTAATTCGTCATTGTCGACCAAAGTCTTCGGACGACCGCGAGGTTCATTTTTCAGGTCGAAATTTCCAGAACGGAAGCGAGCAAACCAATAACAGGTGGTGCGTTGGTTTGTAGTGTTAGCTCCGTAAACGTCGTTGATGTTGCGTGCCGCTTGTGCCGCGTTGCTGCCACGACGGTACTCATATTCCATAATTACTCGAATTTTTAACGTATCCATGATGACGAAAAAGATTGAAATGCGATGAAAATGTAACACTAATCAATAAAGAAATGACTACTTTTAGAAAAAAAAATCCATGTTTTTAAAATAAAATTAATTTGAAATTAGAATTCTTAGCCAAACAAAAATTATTTTGATTTGAAATGGCCAGTACTGCAGAACGGCAATTTCATAGGTAAAGACCTAATATTAGCCATTGATTCATCATTTCAGCCGAAAGACGTACACTGCTGGACATAGGCCTCCCCCAAAAGGGGGGTTTAGCCATAATCGCCACGCTTGGCTGGCGGGTTGTCGATCGCAGTATGGTGGTAAAATGCATAGAGAACGCTGCTGCCCATTCTCTAGTAAGTCCTTTAGTCGCCTTCTACGACACCCACGGGAAGAAATGGGATGGTTCTATTCTTTTACGTCCGGCACCACACGGAACCATTCATTAATGATTACTATACTTCAATGCCTGGGAAGCGCGTCTCCTCGATTCCCAACCATAGTCTACATTTCCTGTTTTCCTAGACCTGTAAACTACTTTAACTTTTAAAATACCTACTGGACGATTGATTCAAAAGTTCGAATGCCAATAAACTCTATGCGGCGCAGGATGGAAGGTGAAACATTGCCTGTGGAAAGGTGCCGCATGCGCACTTGAGATCTGAGTCGTGTACCCCTATGTGTGGAGATTGTCTTTGCTCCGTCCGACTTGGGTTCGAAGTCTATTTAGAGATTCCCAAGTCGGCCACGGTAACGCGTACCCAGGCGGAACGCTCTCAGATCCTGCGCGCATGCCCCTAGGCATTTGATGATCTTATGAATACGGCAGTGAGCGCAGTTCGCGCAGCTGAATTTTGGGCCAAAGATGTTTGAACTTTTCGCCACTAAGAAGAAGAAAAACTCTACGTCACACCTTATACTCACTAGCGATATATTACTGCAACGTTTTTATAACGAGCGTGGGATTTTTCAAGTCTCGGTGTTGATACGAGCATTCATAATTCAACATCGTGCATCCGAGTGCGTCAAAAAATACACTGTTGGATTTCAACTTTCGGCGAGGAGTGCGCTGAAAATCCAGGGTGCAAGGGTTTGTAGAAGGATAGATAAAAGGAACATCAGTAGGAGAGGGCCAATTCTATAAGGATTTGTCCACAGGAAAATGTGTGATAATAGTGGTAAATACTTACGACATCATCCTTGGAGTCGCACTCACAGAAGACGTTGGAGATGCTGGGCGGGTGGCTGTCCAGAGCACGCACCATCTCCACGCCAATACCTTGCTGGAACAAAGAAAACAACTGGTTAACATGGTATATTGTCTGCAGAAGTATCATGGGCCGGTAGACTTAATGAACGGCTAAAAGAATTCGCATTAGATTGAGTAGAACAGAAATTGATACACCAACAATTTTATGATGATGCATTGAGCATTTTTTTTGCACGCTTATTTGTCTACAAATAAGCATATTCTCAGTCAAATTGCCTAGTCTTTCCCAGTCTAACCGGATGCAACTGAATACCAATATTTTACATGGCACTTCTTCCTATCTGCCCTCCACAACCCAGTAACTGACTAGTTCAATACCCCTTGGTAAGACTGGTTGTCAGAATTTTGGGCGTCTGACTACTCGTTACGCCTGTCAAAGATCTACGAGAGACAGCCGGGACGAAAGGGTTTCCAAGGCACGCAAGGGTCCCGATATACTGGAAGGGTTTTTTAAATACTATCTATACATGTTCGGAAGTTATGAGAATTTTTAATAAATTGATACCAGAAACCGAACTTTTCAAATTGAAATAAACACATCACTATCGGAAGACATTTATCGTGATTTTGGCAGTAAGTGGAAAGATTGACCTACGTAGTGCGGTGACACGTTTGTTCTGATTTGAATTTAAGTAACATACGAAACCGAAAATTTGGTATCAATTCTTAGAGTATTTTATATTGAGCTGAAACTATGTATAGTGATTCTATACCAGCTGTTATCGTTAGTGCTTAAAGGCAATAGGGTTTCTGTTACACCCCGTATAATAGATGGTCAGTTGGTCACCCATCCACGAACCGAGCATTTTTTTATACTTGACAAACGGATTTTGATAAATTTGGGCACATTGGTATACCATGACCTTGATTACAAAATGAATAGGTTATTATTCCGATATTCAAACGGCATCGAGAACAATGCGGGTGAAACCGCGGGGCGCAGATAATACAAAATAAAGTAAGTTTTTTTACTTATGTGTGTGCAGTACCTATGTAGAATCCTAATCTTTTACTGGATAAGAACCCGGATAAACATTAAAATCGAATTAATACATTAAGATTACACAGCCGCTATTCGATTACAAATCGATTAACCATTATGTTGGTCAACACAATTGAGGTTACCGATTCTTTCAATCGATTTATTAATAAAACTGTATTTTTATCTGATTTTTCTAATTGTTTTATCGATTTTCTCATAAATTGATTAGATGATTGCGATAAATGAAGGGGAAATGGTTTTTTCATTAGTTTTGATTAGTTCTGTGAGATATTTATACCTAGTCTTTATTTACATAATAGTCTTATTTATACTAGATTAAGAAATAGGGTGATAAGATAGATCATCATCATCTGCCTAGCCTTTTCCAACTATGTATGTCGGGGTCGGCTTCCAGTCTAACCGGATGCAGCTGAATACCAGTATTATACATGGAGCGACTGCCTTTTTGACCTCCACAACACAGTAACTGGGTTACACGATTACCCCTTGGTAAGACTGGTTGGCAGACTTTCGGGCTTCTGACGACCCGTAAACGACTGTCAAAGATGCACAAATGACAGCCGGGACCAACGGCTTTACGTGCTTTCCGAGGCACGGAGGGGTCTTGGTATGTAAAGATGGTCACCCATCCACGGACCAACCGCGGCCAGCGTAGCTTAACCTGATCGATCGATCCATGTGGGTGTTATTACTTAGCTACAAGGTAAACTTGCTTTATGTTTACTTCATTCATCTTCTTTTGTTTATAACGGATACCTGTTTTCGTCCATCTCTCAATCTATATCATATGAAACGTTTTTATTATCATTACCGACTCCCACACGAAATTGCGAGGTCATCAGACATCAGAGTCACCTGGTGCATACTGCATACTGTGTTGCCATCTGACAATATGCTGCCCTGCTAATCGTAAATGCAGCACTTTCAAAAACGCGGTTTCGAGAAAAAAGGCCGAAATCTAAAAGTAAAATTGTCATGCAAGTAATGTGATAACGACTTATCAAATAAACATAGCTACTTCCAGTACACAAATATTTTTATTTTTCCTATATAGGTTTCTTTTTTTTAGGTGGGAAATCATCAAATGAATTCTCCTGCTGGGTAGAACAGGAAGGCGTGTCAGACTTTTACTGACTAAAACCCACCCGTGTTCCCTCAGTTGCCCGTGTGCCAGGGCGGTAAGTCTTTCAAACAACCCGCTCCCCTGGCAGTTCCCATTTAGGTTTGCCCCTAAAGATACAATTTTTGCTAAAAAGTGAAAACCCAAGTGTCGATTACTGCAGATACAATTAGCAGGGCAGTATGCTGAGTTGAGGCCCTTTTGACATTAATAACATTGTTCTTATTTATTTGCTTCGCTCAAGTGAAGGTCAGTGTATTATACATATTTTATAAACCTTCCTCTTGATTCACTGTCCATTGATGAAAACCGCATAAAAATCCGCTACGTAGTTTAAAAGATCTAAGCGTACAGACGCCAGCACATCAAGCTACCCCAATCTGTCAAATTTCTTTGATAGATTTTCAACTTTATTGCATAAGCATAAGGTTCATGTTCAATTAGGAAAACTTGACAGTTGGGGCAGCTTGATGTGCTGGCGTCTGTACAAATACGAAAAGCGACTTTGTTTTGTACTATGTAAAGATTTAATAGTTTTAAGGTTCTATAAAGCTGTAATGCCAACTAACGCATTTTTTTTTCTTTAAAGCTTTAAATGCCAATGCATTCGACAACATTCTGTTCAGGCCGTTCGTTTGTGGAATGTATTGCCAGTTCAAATAAAACACGCGCAATCGTTACAAACATTTAAATTTTAAGAGACCCGTGAAGGAACATTACTTAGTAGTATTGTGAGCTTATAAGTTTAGTATGAATGTATATAGGTAAGTATCTATTATACAGCATATCTATAGTGATGTTCTTCAGAAGGTTCAAGTGCTTAGTACTCGCAACCGGCGTGCGTGTGGCCCTAATGTGAGTTCTTTTTAACCTCAGATTATAAAACAAAGGCAGATAGACCGCGCGGAACACAAAGACTGAGGCCAAAAAACCAAATACTAAAGCGCGTAAACACGAAGCGTCGCATTGTATGTTACATACAATGCGACGCTTCGTGGCGTAGTACTCGAGTTTTGAATCAGTATTATTTGTTTTTTTGGCTTCAATCTTGGTGATCTTCGATCTAACGCATCGACCGCGTTCAGCGCTCCGATTATCCCTGGATTGATGAAAGACCAATCGGAGCGCCGAATGCAGTCGATGCGTTAGATCAAGATAGTAGAGATGTATAAACGTAAATGAGGCAAAAGCAGTACCTATGTGAGGATCGACATAGTTATATATTCTATAGTTTCTGCCTACCCTCATGGCAAGAAGACTTACCCAAAAATGGCACAATAGACCACACACCAAGACAATAAATATGATAACAGCAATCTAAATTTCGTAACAGCACAATAACAGATTAGGGGCACGTACTTGACATATAAAATAAACCATTACCTACGACAAAAAAGGGACAACGCAATACATTAATAGCACTTTCTCTTTCACATAAGCAATGTTTATAACTGTTTTGACAGGTATAGTGCAATACAAAGCTTTAGGGCGCATTCCCACTATGTCGTAACGATTAATATGTCGTTGGACGACTGTCGTCTTTAGCCGTTCCCATTATAACGACTGCTTATCAAAAACACAACTAAAACAATTCCTATTGAACAAATGTCTGTATACCATTGAAGATTTGTAGATTCCTATCTGATTATTGTATTATTTAGAATTATTATATGACATAAGTACCTAATTAGAATTCATTTTGTAATATCAAAGTTGTTTGCTTCTGTATTGTGTAAATTATTTTTTATTTAATTTAAATGTAATGATAAAATGTAAATTCAGATACAAATTATCGTTAATGAATAAATGACTAATGACTAAATGACTGTGTTGTCGAAACATTATATTGTTGTACCGACTGTCGTATCTAGTTATTCCCATTGGACCTTTTAAAAAAAATTTTTCATTATCATTATAGGTCATACCATACCAAGACACCTTCGTGCGTACCTCCGTGCCTCGGAAAGCACGCTATGCCTTTGGTCCCAGCTGTCATTTGTGGATCTTTGACAGTCGTTACGGGTCGTCAGAAGCCCGAAAGTGTGACCACCATTCTTATCAAGAGGTGACGTGTTACCCAGTAACTGAGTTGTGGAGGTCAGATAGGCAGTCGCTCCATGTAAAATACTGGTATTCAGCTGCATCCGGTTAGACTGGAAACCGACCCCAACACAGTTGGAAAAAGGCTAGGCTAAAATAACTTGTCTGATGATGATTTTTAATTTTCAAGTTATTTTAGAACAAAAGTTATAAATAATTTTCTACTGCATTTTCCACACAACTATTTCCGTTATCCTACACGTTTAGCATCAATTAACACCGTGCTTCTAATTATAACTCTGCAGATTCCCACGCACTTTAGACACTTTTCTTGTGTGTTACATAAATAACGCAACATTCGCATCAAACAATCGATTGCCGTGACTTTCTCAAGGTCAAGGGCGAGTAACAAAGTCATATTGATACTTGAAACACGTGCTATGATAGGTAGTTTACTATTCACAATTTTTGAAAAGAGGTTTCAAACACTCAAATAGCCGATCATTATTGTAAAAATCTCACCGTGAAAACATATTTAAATAAACTGAGCTGCGGTTTTCGTTTCTTTTTTTCAAATATCGAAACATCATGCTGAAGTGTCCTACTTCGTGGTTTTTGTCCCCGCACATTAGGTTCCTTTTTGTTTTTATGATTTTGTTGGATTATATTTTCTGTTTTATTGTTTGTATTTTCTGTGCGTGTCCTAAGTAAAATATTTTCTTTCTTTCTCCTTTCAGCTGTCATTCCACCTGATGCTGAGGATTGACAATAATGACAGCTCACTTCACCTAAGTTTTCACGGTGGCATTTTTACAGAGTAGATCGGCTATTTGATAGATTAAAACCAGTAGTTAGTAATTCAATTCTTTCCTTGGTTATTGTGTAAAATTTTATTCGTGATAACGAAGGTGAAGTGTGCTTGACGTGAGCTATCTTCGATTCTGTAACCATCTCACCGCGTGAAGTGAGCGTGGAGTGAGCTGTCAGTGTCATCCCCCTGATGCTAGAAAGAAATTGACCAAGCATCAGGTGGAGTGACACTGACAGCTCACTCCACGCTCACTTTACGGGGTGAGATCGTTACAGCCGACCTATTCTGTTAAAATCTCACCATGAGAAATTAGGTGAAGTGAGCTGTCATTCCATCGTACATCGTAGGGATTGATGCTAATGACAGCTCACTTCACCCAAATTATCATGGTGATATTTTAACAGAATAGCAACGCTGATGCCAGTTACTAGTTTTAATAGAATATGTATGGACTCTCTTTCGTATAAATATTTGTCATTATTATCGTCTGGGAATTTCAGCGAATGCATTGTCAACGTAATGACAGCTGTCACATATAGCAAATATCTATCAATTGAAAACTCTGTCTACACTACTATTAAGTTTATTTTTAAGTGGATGATTAGGATTACACGTGTTCTTACAACATATTTAAAGTATTTTTCTCTTTTTCTATTTTGGGCAAGCACGCAGAAATCGCCAATGTTAAAGTGGTTGATTTTATTATTCGGAACCTAAATTCAGCAGTGGACGTCTATCGGAGGAGATGAGATGATAATGGTAGGTATTTAGACATATAAAATAACAATAATAAAAGCGTAGTAACTGTTGCATTTTCATTGCTCGCCTCAGCACCGAAAGTCGGAAATACAACAATGAAATAATATTTAGACGTCCATGTCCATCCACGTCCGAAACACTGTTCGATTTTCAAAGATAAAGCATCTCTCGGCATTGAGCACTGCGTCGAAGATTCCGTGAACGATAAAAAACCCACCGCGATATTTGTACGTCCAAGCGAACGTGTACTCTTTGTCTAGCTGTCAGTCAAAGCAGGCTTAGCATGTCGCTTTCTATTTCTACTCTACTGTAGAATAGAAATCTCTTTGTCTACTCTTCCGACTACAAAACGCTTGTCTACGGTTCTCGTGATAAGCCTGCTGGGCGTAGACAGAGCGCTGCTGGGCTATATCTTTGGAACTTACCACAAACAAAATTGATAGAACAAGATTGTTTACATATGAAACGGAACCTGTTTGGCTCAGAAGATAAAACAAAGGCAGATAGACCTCGCGGAACACCAAGAGTGAAGCCAAAAAAACAAAAACTAAAGCCTCGCATTATATACAATGCGACGCTTTAGTATTTGGTTTTTTGGCCTCACTCTTGGTGTTCCGCGCGGTCTACCTGCCTTTGTTTGAGAATCTGAGCTGATCGGCTTTACTTTTCCTTGCATTGGAATGTATTTGATTCTGTATGAATTACAGAATCAAATACACATACAATAATTATGTATGAATTACAGTTACCTACCTACTACATAAATGAGTTAACAATACATAGGTATTTAGTAAACCAAGAGTCCAAGAACGACTTTCAAAGAATAGAACCACTGTGTCATGTGCATTAACTACCTACTAGTTAAAAACTGCGACATCATAACGTATTGTAATCACAAGTTGCTCCTCTATTATCTATGGTTGTTCGTTTTCCATAGAAAATTACCTTTTCTGCATTCATTTAATTTACCCGAACATGATATTCTTGCAGAAGGAATTTAAAAACAAACAAACAAAATTAGAATAACGCCTGACAAGCAGGATTAGTTTGGCGGTCGAACTATCTTCATGCTTATCTGTGGTAGTGTCGTCCGCAGGTCAAAGATGGCGCTGCGTTAACACACTGGCCCCCCTTGAGAGCCATAGCTGTCAACCTTGGCTGCCTTGTCTTCAACTTCTGGCGACGATGATGAGACTGGGAGTGGGCAGATCTTCGAAAACGCTCTCTCGACGACGGAGTATGTGAGTACCGCAGCAAGTGGCGTTCTGTAGGTTCTGCCTACGCCCATGCAACGAAGACGTGCGTTCATGTAGATAATAATATATGTGCAGATATTCATTTTTTTCTTGATGTTCGATCATGCATGATGTTACTTCAAAAATGGAACTTCGAGTCCGAATGACTTGTTTTTTGTTTTTGGATTTTGGTTTCGCACGGTTTGTGCATTTTGCCAGTGTCAAGTAATTTTACTTTTCAATCAAGTAAATGGCCCGATATCAGGCACGAAGTTACAAAAAAGTCATAGTCGTCTTTAGTCAGTCAAGTCAAAGTTATTGTAAAGCGGTAGTAACTTTACAACAACCTATTAGGAGTTTTTGAGGGGAACACGAATAGTCCACGTCGTTAGTCACTTATTTTCAGTTTTCACCTTCACTACACTTGTGCACTCACACGTAGGAACTAAATTGAATAATTCACTACTAGAATTATACAATTTAATTCGCTATTTCATGAAATTTCATGAAAATGAAAATTCGTGCGACATGTTCCAACGCGATCCCGCCAAAAACTCCCCGAATGACTTTAAAAACAAATGAGTTCGCTTTCGAATTGCGCGCGGTCACTCGAGTGATGGTCCAAGCGGAATTTACAGAAAACTTACACGCAGAAGATGTTGCGGGCAGAAGCTAGTTCTTATATATAACTGAGTAGGTATGTATACACAAAGCACATACCGTGATCTACGATAGGCAGAGGTTCGCCGCTTAACATCAGTTATGCTAACTGCCAGTTTCGATACATCTCAGCATCATCACAGCAGCTTCCAACAATGACAATACGTTTGTCCATCGCACCTTTGACATTTAACTGGCTAATCTTTTGACTCGGGGGCGTCCATAAATTACGTGAGGCAATTTTGGCGATTTTTCGAACCTTTGGTGAAATGTAGTGAGATTTGGCTCATAGTAACACGAAAGAAAGAAAATAAATATATACGCATGTACACGCAAAAAAATAAGTGGAAAATATCTCGTCTTAACCTGCCAATAACTGGCACAAAATCGACAGTTTTCATCATCTATTTTTAGTCAAAGAATCAGCAATGTACTTGAATATCCATGACATTGATTGAACACATAGATAGACGACTTTTTATATGTCGCCACAATTTGTCGTGGCTGTACTGTCAACCGCTTACCTTAGGAACAATTTGACACTGACAGCGACTTTATTGCATTGTGATACGGATGGTTTTAGTAGTTCTAATGAACGGTTGAACGTACTACCGTTGGCAAGCTATGTAATATGTTGGCGGGATGCCAAAATCGTATTGTTGCTAGTATATTGTCTTGTTCGTTGTCAAACTTGGTAAATAGGATCGTTTCTATGATCTTGCTGTTGGTAGAGATACTGTTATAGTATTGATTTTGCGTTTTCCTGGTTTCCTGGTGGATCAGGACAGAATCTTTTTCGTTTTCTGCTAGAATCCTGTGTATTACTACTACCAATATTAGTTTAATGAACTCATCGTCTGTCTAGGGTTGTCCGAACTAAATCGTCTCACACTGGAACGCGCTGCGAATGCGCAAATCACCAAATTTGCTCTTGTTGTTTTTATAATTATTTTACCGATTTTCAACTAGTTTTATCTTAGAAGTTCAAGTGTACTTCGACAAAAACTCAGTGCAAATATAATCGTGAAACGTTTAGTCTTCTCAAAACTTTAGACAATAAACGAAAACAAATAACGAAATACCTTTTAAAGTGCTTATCATCCTGACTCAAAAGCGTGCGCAACGGACACTAGTGGTTAAGTGCGGGACATACGTGCTATTACGGCGTGCATTACTTACTCGCGGTACCGTCATCAGTGCTACCAACACTCAGCTGAGAATCCTGGCATAAACGTTCCAGATACAGAAATAAAAATAACGGGTTTTCGTGCATTGTTTTGTTATTTTTGTATTATTTTTGTACATGCTGCGTCTACGCGTCTAAAATCCTCTACGTGACTGGAGTACTCCCCGGCCCCTATTGATATTGGATTTGCATCAAATATAAATGCCCAAAATGCAGCGCACTCCTCCCAAATCCCCGAAGACCCCCAGAACAGGACAGTCGCAATCTGTTCCTGACATTGCGTCGGCTTCCAGATGCGATGCGAATGAGTCCAATGCAAATGTGACCGTCAGGGGCAAGCGGCCGCGCATCGTTGACTCACCCAACAACCTGGTGATGGAATCATCCTGTGCATGTCGGGAATGGAAAAGTGAACTCATGCAGCTACTGACTAAATGGAAGGCTGAAAATGACCTTAGGTTGTCTACGTGGAAGACTGAGCATGACGCAATCCTGTCCGTCCTGGTTATGGATGTCTCCGACATCAAAATACAGTGTGCAGCCATCCAAAAAACCACCTCCGAGCTAGAGGTCAGTATGAGGTCAGATAATATTCAAAAAGGAGCAAAAGGGAAGGATCTGAAGAAACGCCATCAGGAGAGTCAAGACCTAAATCTCCAGTCATGCTCGGCATCCTCCCAGTTACTAACCGCCCCACCGAATGACACTAAAGAAGTAGGGGTTTCAATATCGACGGCGGCAGAAGGGGTGCGGACTACGGGACTACGGGATATACACCACGAAGGAAATCCGGTAACATCAGCTACCCGCCAAGCTCCCAAACCCCGTGTCCTCTTGCCGCTGCCTGCTGCTGTAGCGGACGTTTCGATAGGCATTACAGACCAGGATGTACAATCAACTGATGGTTGGACAGAAGTTCGGCACAAGCGCTCCAGGCGTTCGCTCGGCAATGTTTTGCGTGGGACAGCGGCACCTGGTACCACCAACCTAGAGGCCTCAGAAAGATGGAGATACCTGCACCTCTACTATGTGAAGCAGGGTACCTCTGATAGCCAGGTAAGTGACCACTTAACTACCATCTGTGGAGCTAACGTATGCACGGTAGAAACGCTCAAACCTCGCGGCAAATACGCTTCCTTCAAGTTGGGTGTGCCATCAAGACTGGCTGAACACACTATGGCAGCTCAAAACTGGGCAGAGGATATTTGCATCAAGCCATGGCGCCGTAACTTTCGTGGCCGAAGTAATGAGACTCAGTAACCACCTCAATGTTTCTGCCTTACCCGGGTCCACTGTTCGCAATGTGTATATGCAAGTACTATACCAGAATGTACGTGGGCTCAAAACTAAGCTACCTACCTGGAGATCAAGCCTGTTACTCTCTGAGCATGACTTAGTAGCCGTAACAGAGACAAATCTGGACCAATCTATAGAGGACGCAGAACTGTCAAGTGGAGATTGGAGCATCCTACGCAGAGACAGAGTGACTCTGGGTGGCGGCGTGTTGCTTGCTGCGCGCCCCGCCGTTACCATGAAGAGGAGGCATGATCTCGAGACTGACCGTGGCGAAGATTTATGGGCGATGACCACAATTTACGGCCATAGCATATATGTTTGTGTTGTCTACGTAAAGCCCACTGCAACTGACGATGATTATATGACGTGGTTTTGTAAGGTTGAAAACGTAATCTCAAATTTGAAAGGAATGATAATAATCTTAGGCGACCTTAACTTAAGAAGTGCATCTGTGAATGTTAATAATTATTACTGTTATTTCTTAAGCGTTTGTAGTCTGGTTGAGATGAATGAAGTGATGAATATGCGTGGGAGTAAGTTAGACATAGTGTTGGCTCGGGAGGGCACTGAAGTAAACTGCGAGCATATCAAAGGTACAGAGCTGGTTCCAATCGATTTATATCACCCACCTTTAGATATTGCCATTACCGTCACATCGCCTAGGGATAGTGAAAAATTGGACCCCAGCAATATTGATCGTAGTAGGGACTGGAACTTTATTAAAGGTGACTACGCACTCTTAAGCGATCTAATTCGTTCTGCTCCGTGGCAAGACGTTCTACGCTGCAAAGACGCATCCTCCGCAGCTGATGCATTTTACAAAATAATGTATGACCTATTTGATTCTTCCATTCCAAAGAAGAAAAGAATGATCGTTGGAAATAGGCGGTATCCAGTCTGGTTTACTAAAAATATTGTAAACGATACCCAGCGTAAAACCAGATTACACCATAAATGGAAAGTTTCGCGCTGTGATATTATATATGCGGAATTTAGTGCTCTACGAGCGGATCTCAAAGCAAGAACACAGGCCGCCTACAGGTTGTATTGCAATACTTTGGAAAATAATATAGGCAAAAAACCGCGACAGTTCTGGCAGCATGTGTCTAGCCTGCGATCAAAGGGTGGCTTCGAGCCAAATGTGGTGTACAATGGTGAGAACTGCTCGGGTGTCAAAGCGGCTGACGCATTTGCGCAGTATTTTTCTGGCGTGTTTCTACCCGATACACCTGAATTGGACCCTAGAAAAATAAATATGAGTAGTAAGGGAGATACCATTCCTCTTCCCTTTTTAACACAATCTGATGTAAATAAGGCGATAGCTAAGCTCAAACCCTGTAGCTCGGTTGGCCCTGACAGCATTCCACCTTTTATCCTCAAGGGATACCATGATATCTTGGCAGTCCCTCTATGCCATGTCTTCAACCTCGCCCTTCAGTCCGGCGTATACCCTAAGCAATTGAAAACTTCCCGAGTCACTCCAATTCCTAAAACTAGTGATAAAACATCAGTGGAGGAACACAGACCCATTGCTATCCTGCCAACTATTGCCAAGGTTTTCGAGCACATACTTTTCTCTTTTATTTTCAGTCGCGTAAACCTGTCTTTGTCTGATGCCCAACACGGTTTTCGGCCAGGCCGCTCCGTAAATTCGAACTTACTGATTCTCGTGGACTTCATTTCCCGTAGGTTGGATATCGGTGGACAGGTTGACGCTTTATACTTCGATTTCCGGAAAGCATTCGACAGAGTTGACAACGATGTACTTTTAACAAAGCTGGAGGCCATCGGCTTCTCGTCCGGGCTTCTCGAGTTCTTTTCCGATTACCTGCGCGATCGCAAACAGTTTGTAAGACATGGCTGCTTCGAGTCCAAGCCTTACAATACACGCTCGGGCGTAAGTCAGGGATCCGTATTGGGGCCGCCTCTTTTCCTGATCATGATCAACGACCTAATAACTAATGTTAAGTTTGCCAAATGTCTACTATATGCCGACGACCTCAAGCTAGTCGCAGAAATCAAAACGGACGAGGATTGCAAACTCCTACAAAGGGATATTAACGCCATCTATGAATGGAGCATTGTAAACAAATTGATTTTCAATACAAGCAAATGCTATGTCATGACATACGGTAGAGGGTTGCGACCAATTCATTGCAATTATAGTTTGGGTGGTGAGGTAATTACTCGGGCCACCATCATAAAAGACCTGGGAGTGACTTTCGATCGTGGTCTGACTTTTAGAGACCACGTTTCTATCCTTGCGAAGGAATCCTTCAGGCGGTTGGGATTTGTTTTAAGGAATGCTCGTGACTTTCACAACCCAAATATTATTCGACTGTTGTACACTGCTTTGGTTCGCAGCAAGCTCGAGTCCAGTGCCTGTGTTTGGCATCCCTATGCCGCCACCCAAACACTGATGCTGGAAAAGGTACAGAAAACTTTTCTAAGATGCCTATTCCAAAGGTTATATTATTTCTTTCCTTACATGTATCCTACCAACTATCTTTTAGGGACGTTGGGTTTTAACTCATTAGAGGTGAGAAGAGGTTTTGATCAGCTCACGGTAGCCTGTAAGACATTACGGGGACGTATTGACTGCCCAGAGCTCCATGGCCTTTTCTGCCGATTATTTGTGCCCGATAAATACATCGGACACCGTGAGAGCCGCCGGCACAATCTGTTTGCGCAGCTGCCATGTAAAACTGTAGCTAGAGCCGAATCCCCAGTCTGTCGTACCCTAAAAATGCTAAATGCCCTTCTGACTGCCCACCCTGAATGTGATGTATTTGCGGATGAATGGAATAGAATTATGCATATATGTTTGGTGTTCTGTGAGGGAAAGTATGCGAGGGAGTCCACTGTTCCATGTTAGTTTTTAGAAGCTTAACATAATATTTGCTACGTTATAATATTGTTTCTATGTTAATTAATGTAATTGGTGTTACCGTTTTAATTAACTATAAATAAATAAATAAATAAATAAATAAATAAATGGGTCCAGGGGCGACGGACTGGGGAATCCGTCGCTACCTACTTCTTAGGACCCGAGATGGCGGCGCGTAGTGTTCCACGCGCGCCTCTCTTTGATGTGGGGCGGGGAGGTTAACACCTAACTCCCCCCCTAACGCGAGGTGGCCCGCCTGCCGGCACTAGCCGGGGATCGCGGAAGTCTCACTAATTCCCGGGATCCTTGGTGTAAGTGAGAGACGGAACTCCGGGGTGGTTTTAGTCAGTAAGAGTCTGACAGACCCCTCCGCCTTCCCCGGGGCGGAGGACATCCATGAGGATTTCACCCCGTAACAAAAAATAAAAAAAGGTTGTGCGAACTGTGATGGGGTCGGCTCCTATCTATCCGTATGCAGCCGAATACCAGTACTTTACATGGAGCAACTGCCTGTTTGACCTCAACAACCCAGTTACTGGGTAATCAGAAAACCCCTTGGTAAGACTCTATCATTTAAGTATGTGTCTGGTAGAAAATCACCTGTTGAAGGATGCGGGATGCACAAGACTGGTTAATGCGGCAATGCATGTGGGGGAGGCCTAGTCAGAAAATCGAACGTTTTTGCCACAAATTCATTAAAGTGTTGGCACGTTTTACTTGCAGAATTTATTGCTTAAAGGAAGCTGACATCTCTATTGTTACACACGATTTATGTAATAACATAATGATAATATCGTTTGTTATTCTTCTTAATTTCCATTTCACATACTGTTGAAAAATCTCACAACTATATAGAACATACTAATTCCATGCTCACAACCCACATCCGATAACATTTTCATTAGACCACAGACACAAACACAACTTAATAGAGAATCTATATTTGAATCGAGTGAAAGTAATCGAGAACGGATCACGCCGGCCGGAGATCCGTGTTCTAATTTTAAATTCTCGCGCCAATCGACCTACATTCCCAGTTCCTGAGGGACGGGCGATTTGACAGATTTTTATAAGTACAACGAACTCGGGAAATGTGGTGTAAATCCTATTTCGGAAAATATAAAATGTCGTAAATCATTAAAATCTGTAGGATTTTACAGCGGTATAAACCTAGATAAATGTTTTGAAGTCGTCTTTGTACCTACAGAAGCTTGTAAAAAGAAAATGGAAAATCCGCCAACTAAGCGACGCCATTTTTAATCCGCTTTAAATTGCTCGGTCTGATTGTATTGAAATTCGATTGCTTCTACTGAACTTGTCCGGATTTGCAGATTCTTTATTTTCGCCAACATCACTGCTGAAAATTACCGTATTTTTAGTAGATAAGCTATGAGATGGCAGTTTGTAAAATGAACACTTATGTTAGCAAATCTAAGAGTGATTAAATAAAAATAAATAAATAAGTAAGTTAGTTACTTTAATCTTTAAATTATGTAGTTGAGTAATATGGTGCACGGTAAAACGCCAATTAGTTTATTGTTTGCATCTAAAATTTATACTGAACAATAATTCGGACCACCCATGCAAAGTCAATAGTCAGCTGATCAATTTTGTATGGGAAGTCCGAATTTTTATTCTTATTTCGAGCCATGTTCCTTGGAGAAGTTGTTCAATTACACGAGTACAATCGAGAAATGTCCACGGTAACTAAAAAATCACCCAGTATATGTACGTAAATATTATATTATATTTAAACCCAAATATTATAGAATAGAATAAATAATTAAAAATAAGTAGCTACGAAAAATTTGGTACCTACTCTTTTCATGAATATGTGAGACACGGGCGTAGCCAGGGGCGGGTTGGATTCAAACCCCCCCCCCCCCAACCCCTATGAATTAAAATAAGAACAGGCGTGCGGCATATCTCATTGATTACCAACTATTACCTTTACCATTAAAATATACGGTGGATTGGATTGAAAGCAGCTATGACTCTCACCTACAACTCCAAAATCAGCTTTGGAATGCTTAAATAAGTGTGACCAAAAATTATATCCAAATATTTAAACATTGTTGCAAATATTGGCTACCATACCTGTTTCCACTGTTACCCCAGAAAGGACCTTTTGAAGCTTATGAAACTTAAAAACTACTTGCGAAACAACGAGTGAAAACAGACTGAACGGCTTGGCTCTCATGAACATTCAATATGGGATAGAATATGATGCGAATGAAGTATTGGATACGTTTAAAAAGAAAAACAGATTATTTTTGTAATATTCTGTGTTTCTGTGATATATAATCGAACATTATTTTTTATTTAGCTTATAGTATAAACTAGCTTTTGCCAGCGGCTTCGCCCGCGCGGAACTTCCATCCCCTATTTAACTCCGGGGTTGAATTTCGAAAAATCCTTCCTTATTCCTTATCTACATTATAAATGGAACCTCTGTGCAGAACTTCAGCTTTCTTCTCTTTCTTTCTGGCCAAAGGTTTGGGCTGGGCGTTGATGAGTCAGTCAGTCAGTCAGGACTTTTCTTTTGCTGTTCCATACATTTTGACCGCGTAGGTATTGCACTTTCCTATGAAACAGCAGATTTTTTTTGTATAACCGGCGAAAAATTTCTGCGCTAGGGGTTCTAGAATGATATGCTGAATTCATGGTTACAATTTGCGCACTGGATAGAAACTCACCCTGTATAGATAGATTGTCCATCATCATCATGATTTCACATCTTTAATATTTTTCTTAAATAAGGGTTATGTTATCTACTTTTAGTCGTTTTGTTTTATTGACCCCCCCCCCCCCCCCACCCCCAAAATACTAAAACCTGGCTACGCCCGTGATGTGAGATGATCTTGAAAATATTGCGTGAACTGTCCACAACTCCATTCAAATATGTAAATATTCTATTTATTGTATTAAACGCTAGAATGTCAAATTAATATGCACTGACACTTTGCGTGGGAGCAAGTCATCATAAAAAACAGTTGTTTTACGCTCTTTCGAAATTATACAGTTTCATTAAATAGTTTTTTTTTAGTACACGAGATACGAAAGCAAATATATAGTTAAGTAGACATAGGTATATGTTTTTGAGTAAACAAACATTGTAAAAGTAAACAAAAATATTGCAATAAAATCGTATTTACTTAGGAACATCGTAAAATATTGGAAATAAATATTATGTGAAGGCTTTAAAATAAAACCGATTGGATCGATGTCTCTATGAGTTGTATCACGTTTTCGAGAGCACGTGTCGGCAACAGTTATCGTTACGGTTAACCGAAATCAGTTAGTATAGCCCAGTAACAGAGTTATCTCGAGAAAATGAAAATTTTACTAAAAATCATAATCAGCCAATTATGTTTCCACTGCTGGGCTGCACACAGTGTGGGCTGGCAGATGTCACATGTCTTCGAATTTTTGGTTCCAGGACGTGCCGTTTTCCTCACGATGTTTTGCTTCACCGTTTTGAGAGCAGTAGTGGATGAAATTAATTACACAACGAAAAGTGACTGCCTGGGTACCTACGATTTGTGCGTAATCCCTGTAGTCCGTTTTGATGCCTCAATCATTCAATCAAATCAGCTCAACATTCACACTGCTGGGACACAGGCCTCCTCTCTGTGAGAGGGAGAGGGCCGTAATCCACCACGAAGTCCCAGTTTGGGTTAGCAGATGTCACATGTCTTCGAATTTTTGGTTCTGGATACATCGATGTTTTCCTTCGCCGTTTTAATGCCTAAAAGTTCTGAATCAGTATAGCTAGATTGAAATAATCATGATAATGACTACAAGTCACATTAAAATCCGTTTAGCAGGATTTAAAACGCAGGCAGAAAGGTATATTCGTTGCATTTTATGATAATAGATAATCCAAGATGGCGCTGTAGCAGTAACTACCTAATGACTTGTGAACAATTTTCTCTGAAGCGCGAACTGCATTCAATCGAATGATAATTTATCTCCCTTGTTGCACTCATGGGGACAAGGTTTAGTCTCTTTTTCATACTACGTAAAGACCAAGCTCGTCATTTCTGTGCAAAAATTAGTAGATTGTTATACTTACAGGGGTCGAATGGAATCAAATCCCATACGAGGTATTTAGACTATAATCCGAGTAGGAATTGGTGACTTTCATCAATGAAACATTTTACTTTTCATTTCGATTATAAGGAAAGTAAAAGAAAAAATGTTTCTTTTTTGCTCGCAATTTCATAAAATCATTGTACGTTTCTTTGGTTTAAAAATTTTGGCAAAAGATTTTCATTTACTGTACCTACGTACTTACCTAGTATTTAACCCAATCCGGGGTCAACACTTCGGAATCGCTTGAACCCATTGTCTATAAAACCGAGATTTTGAATTTCGATACAGCTTACAGAGTTAGTATCCCGCCAAATTACATAGTCTTTTTAAAATTTTAAATATGGAACGCACCGCGTCACACTCACACTAGCTGTTTATACACTCAAATAAACGCAGCATTTTATTTTTATCCTAAAAATTATGTTAAAAATTTCGTAGCCGTCGGACGCCACTACCTAACCAAATTTAGTTCTATTTTTAAATTCATTCCCGCCCGAGAGGGAAGCAATTACTATGAGTCTTTCCCGCCCAAAGGATAGCAGGAGTAGCGTCTTCCACCCGCTTCTCGGATCAAACAAACATTACTTTCCGTGTATGAGAAATGAACAATCAATTTCGATTCCTGGCTAAACTTTTTTCTTCGCTACCTCAAAGATGTAATGGCTCTTTCTTCTAAAGGCTGGTCCTGCATTGTAAGACTCACATAAAGTCCTAATATTATAATGTGTGGAGTTTTAAAGAGATCATGACCTCTTAGTTTGTTTCGACATTTCTCATTCAGATCAGCCAGCTAGGAAATGCCGGCGCCATCTTGTTTTAAAATATTGATCAACAACTTATTGACGTGTAAAAGTGTCTTACAAAATCTACATGTACTTACGTAAATAACCATTTAATACATTAAACCTATTGTTCATTTCCATAAGTAAATCGTAAATCCCCCTGACACCTAACCCATTAATTTTAAAGTGTCCTAATACATTAGGCGTCGTTTCCTAACCTACATTAAATACTACTCACTTATATGGTCACACTTGGATATGATTACACTGCAAGTGGTCAAGGTTTGTGTCCTACGATATTTGATTACGAAGGGTCGAAAATATACTGCGAATATTAGTGATATCTTTAGCTTATTTCCCGTGAGGTATGCTTGAATACTATTGGACAGGCTATGTTAAGTCCATGGGGAGATATTTTGATGACAAAGAGGACGCACACATTATTTAGCATCTTATTTTTGGCTTGGTAAAATCAATCTGCCTAGCCTATTCTTAGGATGAGGTCGGCTTCCAGTTATAACTGAATGGAGCTTTTATTCTGTTCTATAGGGATTTAGGGATGGTGTTCTTTCATTAAAAGTCAGAGCCCTAGCAGGTACTTGCAACTGTCTCGTAACCGGCGCGAACCTGGACATATGAACCTGGTCAAAGCAAAAGAAGTACTTATATAGATATAAGAATAGTAGAACGTCGTATAGGTCTATTGTTTTCGCCTACCCCCAATCATCACCATCTTCCTTTTCCCAATTATGTTGCGGTCAGCTTCCAGTCTAACCGGATGCAGTTGAGCACCAGTATTTGACATGGAGCGACAGCTTATCTGACCTACACAAAATAATTAATGGCAGACTTGGTAAGACTGGGAATTTTGTACCTCCAAATGGGCAAAGTTTCTGGCAAAAGCTAGTAAGCAAAAAAAATAACAAAAGTAAAATGAAAATAAAAAACAAAGTCCTGTACGAGGCCAAAAGACCCTAATCTCAGCATGATGCTGCGAAAGAGAATCTAACTTATTATTCAAAATTATGTCAACAGCCAATAACGCAATAACTGATGATCGATTTATCTCAAGATATCTCGCGTCTTGAGATTTATCGATCATTCAAGGAATGCTGCGCGTGAGTGCGTCCATGTGAAATGTGATAGATTGCATGTATTATGTGATCGTTCGCATATATGGGATCAAAAGAATTCCAAGTTAATAATGTAAGCGAGACATCAAAATGGTGCTCAAGGAAAACTTACGGCACACAAAATGCATGTCTTGTGTTTTTTTTAAAGGTACTGTCACCAAAAAAGTTATGAAACCAAGGTCGTCGGCTATAGTTGAAGTATAGTCAGAAACCGATGGATGTTTTCGAATTAAATTAAATTAATAGAAAACAAATGTTCATATTACATTTAATTTAATTAATGAACCGTTCCGTGTGGTGTCGGACGTAAAAGAATAGCACTATCTCATTTCTTCCCGTGGGTGTCGTAGAAGGAGACTAAGGGACTTACTAGAGAATGGGCAGCAGCGTTCTCTTTGTATTTTACCACCATACTGCGATCGCCAACCCGCCTGCCAAGCGTGGCGATTATAGTAAACCCCCCTTTTGGGGGAGGCTTATGTCCAGCAGTGGAAGTCTTCCGGCTGGAATGATGAATGAACCGTTCAATCAAACCCATGACTTTCAACTCGTAAATCGGTGCTGTTACCACTTGGCCACCAGTGCCACCACAGCTCCTCGTTCTCGCTCGCTCGCTCACCGTTAAACCTAACATAACAGAACACCACGCCACCAGGCTTAGCATAACGCTTTCTATTTCTACGAAGAAATAGACAGTGCTTTTTCAATACAAAGTGACATTTCGTTTCTCAATTTTTGACATCGCACCGTAGATATCCTGATACAATCATTTAGTCTTTCGTTTCTAACGATCTTTGTCTAGGTCCTTATAAATGTAGAATCAAAAAATCACACTGACAACAAACTTTCTACCCCACGGCCACAAAGTATAAATGATTATCTACAAAATTATGATTCTTTTGGAACGCATAACTGTGATAATTAATAGAAAAACATAGCTATCTTCTCCTATTGTACATCATTTAGTTACTACTCATGTCTATTCTTCCGTCGACAAATCGGTTCTCGTGCTAAGCCTGCTGTAATTCACGAAAGATTAGGCAAAGGCAAACCTACAGTACACCCATATTTCGCCAGTCATGTTTAAGTCCCATATAATAGGGGCGAGCCTATTGCCATCAACCGGGCACATATCTAGACCCCAGACTCCTACTTAGAAATTCGCGGTGGAAAAATTCAATAACACTTCGGGCGACCTGGAAATCAAACCCAGGAACTTATGTTCAGCAGTAGCGTTTGCGAACCACTAGGTAGACCAACGAAGTAGTCTACCTTATAACATTCACACTTAATAAAACTATGCTCACAACATGTGCAATAATAATGGCAATAATTCATTGAGCGTACTGATGTTAAGGGGAGTCGCGAGCTCGAACTCATTGGTGGGCCTGGCTAAAAAGTACGTTGTCTCACCACTCACCAGCAGGCTTAGCACGAGCACCGATTTGTCGACGGAAGAATAGACATGACTATTAAATAAATGATGTACAATAGGATAAGATAGCCATGTTTTTCTATTCATTAGCACAGTTAAGCGTTCTAAACGAATCATGATTTTGCAGATAATCGTATATACTTTGTCGCCGTCGAGTAGAAAGTTTTGTTGTCAGTGTGATTTTGACAGTTTCGGAAGAAATATTCTTCTGAAATAGTCTACATTTATATGGACCTAGACAAATATCGTTCGAAACGAAAGACTAAATGACAGATTGTAGAAGGATATCTACGGTGCGATAACAAAAATGTAGGAACGAAATGTCGCATTGTATTGAAAAAGCACTGTCTATTCTTCGTAGAAATACAAAGCGTCATGCTAAGCCCGCTGGCATCATGTCCGACGGAGGTAGTACCCGTGATGAGCAGTGAGACGCTAGTCTACACGCACAACGTTGTTGAGTAAGATGCAGGATCATTTGTAGTAAGACAGGCGCGTAAAAATTAAGAAAAGTCCTTCGAAATATCAGGTTTTATGAAAAAACCACTGCATAAATAAATTACCAATAAAGTTTATTGCACTTTTCGATGTTTGAGCTTTGTCGGTACTGACTTGGTTTTGAGATTTTACACTTCTTTTATTACTTAAAAACTCCCAAAGTTAGGCTAAATTAGCAAGGTTTCTAACTTTTAAATGGTTTTTTATTTTAGTATTCTTTTTCCGTACAGACAACATTAATAATGAGACAAAACCATACCATGTTAAATTTTTGATGTACATATTGTCGTACAGTGGAGTAATACACTCCCGAGGTTTGTATGGGAAAAATGACGAAAAGATTCACCTTAAGTAATTTGTATGGTCAAACATAAATAGCAAGTAAGTAACTCTACTGCTTAGGTCATAAAACTCAGTGAAGAAAAGTAAACACGGAACTAAAGACCATCCGTTTTATGCGTTTCCTGTTTTTAGCAGTGATTTATGGCGTAAGGCGTTCTGCACACTTGTTCGGGTCGGCAAATTTGATTCAGAAGTATTTGACGAAATAAAAGCCGACCCGAAGCAAACTGTTCCAAAAGTATGTAATAAAATTTTCTCAGAAAATGTACGTATAATGTAGAGGCCAATTTCTAGTGCCACTGCCCGAAATTATAATTTTATATCACCGTAAAGATATTTTTCATTTGAGTTAAAGTTCGGTTTAAAGAACAAACAGTAGTTCACGAGAGATACAAATAAATTGTTATTATATGGTAACATATTATCTCCATGAGTCGATAACAGCAAAACAAATTATTTAAAACTAGGGCTTCTAAATATTTCAAAAGAGAGTGATACTACCTATCATTTGAAACAACATAATATATGGTATGAAACTCTTAACCCATTCGTGAAAAAACAAACAAATTAATATACAACAGTAGACAAATTATTTCGATGCATGAATGTTTTTTTTTTATAATTCGGGTATGACTTTCATAGGAGTAGTCATGAACTCACCACCCTAGGTGTAGTAATCACCCCCTTAATGGATGTAGGTGACTAAATCCCCACCCTCTATTTTCGATTTCGACCCTGACTGTGCCAGTCAGCCCAATCTAGGGGGGCCAAACGCCTCCTGCCGGAGGCTCTACGCGGGGATCGTGCGGTCCATGGCCCTATACGGGGCGCCGGTGTGGGCGCCTACATTGAGGCGCCAACCAGCTCGCAAGCTGAGGGCGTCCCATAGGGTCATGGCGATCAGGATGATCCGAGGATATCGCACGATCTCCGGCGAGGCGGCGGGCCTCCTTGCCGGATTACCGCCATGGGATCTGGAGGCAAAGGTCCTCGCGCAAATATGGGAGTGGCGCGAGGAGGCCAAACGCCGGGGCGTAACTCCGCTGCCGCAGGAAATCGCGGCACAGCGGACAGAGCTTCGGCGGGATCTCATGGTGACATGGAGAGAGCGATTGTCGCAACCCAGTGCTGGGCACGCCACGATTGCGGCGGTAAGTCCCCTCTTTGAGGAGTGGTTTGAGAGGCGGCATGGCGTCCTCACCTTCCGCCTGACGCAGGTCCTCACCGGACACGGTTGTTTCGGATAGGGCGGGAGGAAACGCCCGGGTGTTTCCACTGCGAAGATCGCCCTGAGGACACGGTGGAGCACACGGTGGCGGTCTGCCCTGCTTGGGCGGAGCACCGCCGTGTCCTCGTGGAGGCGATCGGCGGCGGCGATCTCTCGCGTCCGGCCCTGGTCCAGGCCATGGTACGGAGCGAGAGGGCATGGGGAGCCGTCACCTCCTTCAGCGAAGCAGTGATGCTCGCGAAGAGGGAGGCGGCGCACGTGAGGGAGAGGCAGCATATGCGCCCTCGCGACCCCAGCCGCCGCAGGATACGGAGACGCCCTGGGCGTCGGGAATCCCAGGCCGATTTCCGGCCACCGTAGGCATGGGCTTGCGGACGGCGAGTAATGGGTAGCTCGTTGTCCGGTAAGGACCAAGCCCAAGTCGACGGCGCGTTGTGTTCCACGCGCGCCTCAAAGAGATGTCAGCACAAACAGTGATGGGACCCGCAAGGGTCGATGCCTGCCAGGGGTGCGGGTTTGTTCGAAAGAGACACCACAGCCCCTGGCTTAAGGGCTACTGAAGGAACACGGGTGGGTTTTAGTCAGTAAAAGTCTGACACGCCCTCCTGCTCCACCCAGAGCGGGAGAAGTTATTTGATGATTTCCCACCCAAAAAAAAAAAAAAAGAAAAACTGTGCCAGTCAATGCCGACCCGAACAAGTGTGTAGCACACCTACGGCATACATTACATTATAGTACACAACAATTAGGTACGACGTAATCGTTGTTACAAAGAAATAAATTCATCACACGCATTGTGTAACGCACTTCCAATCACAATACCTTTCTTACTATGTTTGTAATACTATCTTGTCTGATTATAAATACCGTCCGTACCGGGTTACCAAACCTATGGCCCACATAAAATAAAAAACAAATATCATTGACATGGACATATCATTTATTTTATTTCTACAATAAAATTGGGCCCAGTACTGAGCCCTGCAGAACACCTCTTAGTACAGTGAAAAGATTAGATAGATATTTTTGATTTATCGTCTAATACCTACCAGATAAATCTGCAACTCTGCAATACCACTCTTAATAAGTATCTCGTCTTGTTATCTGGTCTGTCAAAAAACGGTTGACAATGGAACACAGCAATCAAATGCTGCTTGGTGACAACTTCTTAATGCTCTTCGAACTTACGATACTACTACGCTTTGTTTCACTATCCCAAAGATCTCGGACACCATGCAAATGTTTCGTGGTAGGACATAGCTTAATAAGGTATAAACACCGATTGTCGGGAGGCCAACATAACTCTGTTCAATAAAGATGGCGCCAGTGCCAACATTTAAGATTGACACAAAACATACACACTGAAATGATGTTAATTTTATGATTGGCGGAAAAATAAATCAGTTTATGGATATTGATTATTTTTACTGGATGCGGAAGGCGGAACACCGGGTGTTGTGGAGTAACTTAGAAGATGAATGTTGAGCAGTGGAATGCGATAGGTAGAATTGCTTTGTGAATTTACTTTGTGAATTATTAAACTACCTTATTTGTTTATTTTCATTTTTGTTATCCTACACGGTACCTTCACGTGTTCTTGAGTGCAAAACGCGACTCATACTAATCGTAAGGGAAAGCAAGCCTGCAAGCTAGGTGGAACGAAAATTTTGGCAAGATGACTGGTTACGCGTGATATAATGAGTCGTTAAACTCGATAGTTTAATGGCTCGCGATTGGGGTGACTTATGTAAAGCTATGTTCTCGTCCCACATACCGCAGTGTCTCAAGACGAAATTCTTTGACCAGTGCGTGTTGCCAGTGATGACATTTGAAACCGAAACGTGGTCGCTCACAATGGGCCTCACGAGAAGGCACCCAATGGCGATGGAGAGGGCTATGCTTGGAGTTTCCCTGCGTGATCGAATCAGGAATGAAGAGATCCGCAGGAGAACCAAAATAACCGACATAGCACAAAGAATTGCCAAACTTATGTGGCAGTGGGCAGGGCACATTGCTCGCAGAACAGATGGCCGATGGGGCCGAAAAGTTCTGGAGTGGCGACCGCATACCGGAAGACGTAAAGTTGGAGGGCCTCCCAGAAGGTGGACAGATGACTTTGTGAGGGCCGCAGGAGTCCGCTGGTTGCGGGAAGAACAGAACCGGTCGAAGTGGGGAAAGCCTATGTCCAACAGTGGACGTCTTTCGGCTGAAATGATGATAATGTAAAGTAGCAGAGTGATAAAACTGGCTGACTTGTAATTCCACGTATTCCTTCGAGGACGTCATAGTATATCCTTAAAACCGAGGCAAAAATCCCTGACATTCCCAAAAATCGACATTCAATATTAGATTTCTCATTACCATATTGTATGGCTTCCATTTTTTTTTTTTTTTCATTTATCCTACTCTACACTGCTGAGGAAAGGCCTCCCCCAAATCCTTCCAGGCCTCCTTTTCCAGGGCCTCCTCGATCCAGCACGTCTAGGTTGTCACGCCACCTTTTCTTGGCTTCCATACATCCATACATCATTTATTTTGTTTGTTTGCTATTAGCTAATAGTTTATTGTACAGTCTGATGATGAGGATCTAAACTTTGATGTGGCCATTTACGATTTGAAAATGTTGACCCAGAACATGAGACTCAGAACACATGTTTATGCCATTTTGCCTTCATTGTCGGCAGCATTACCTTGACGTACCTACCCTTGAGTTATTGATTAATAAATTACGAGATTGAATGACTTCGCTGGATGAATAAGTTTGCAGAAAAAGCCCATTTTACAATCCACGAACACGAGACATTGAGACCGAACTGGGACTATTTGGCGCAGCCGTGAGAGGCACACGCATATTTTCAGATTTTACTCTTTTTTGGTTTTTTTCTCCCCTTGAGTCATATAATTTTTTTTCCTTTCTTCTTTCTTTAACTTTTTTTATAATTCCTTCTCAGCCAAAACTAAGGCAGCTGTTCTGTTATTGCATGAGGCATAAAAGGTACATCACATAACAGTCGTATTTACCTTAGTCAGGAATTCATATAGATTAGCTACACTACAGATAATCTTACGTCGGTACATATAAGATGTAACATTGTTACTAAGAACAGATTAGATAAAGTAAAACTCTATGATAATGCGTTAAGAGAGTCAGTGTGTCATGAAATATTTCGAGAATATTTTACTTTTTCCTTTTTGACGCGAAATTAGTGTCAACTTGTATCAAATCATGAATTAAAGTTAGATTATTTATTTCGGGATTTTACGTGAAAATCCCGAAAATTTGGTAATTGAAAGTTTGGTTAAAAATTGCTTTTACCTACACATCTTATACAGGATAAGTTTTTATCCAGTGCGCAAATTTTAACTTACTGAAGATTTTTCCCAAATCCCGGGAAAAAAATTTTTCGTCCTAAGGAAGTCTCCGTTTCTTGTCTCTGTTCTTCGAAGTTTAGGCAAATAGCCACTACCTATTCCTATCACTGGTTATATTCATACTCATTTTACGAAACCTTTCCTATTTGCATATTATTTATCTGTAACAGTTTTACCAACTAATGACGTCACGGATGACCTCATCATGGCGTCACCTACTCAATGTTGCGTGGTCGTGTATTTATGTATCGGCAATGGCAAACGCATCCAAATGGAATCTGTCGATTGAGCGGCGTGGAATGAAAAGCGGAGGTGGCGTCTTTGAATTTATGATGCTACACCTACAGGTGTTGAACGGACTTTGCTTTCATACAACCTTTAATTTACACTAAGTAAGAAAAACACAATTGAAGGTAGTTTTTACTACTGTAGAGTTGAATCTTTGGCTTTTGGAGAATCTCCATCAGCCGTCTTGGGATCTGTTTTCCGTCCGTCAACGAAATCAGGGGCAAAGTTGAATTTATTTTTTTGTGAAAATCGACATCTGCTTAGCCTTTTCCATGCTTTGTTGGGGTTCCAGTATAACCAAATGCCGCTGAAAACCAGTATTTTACAAGGAGCGACTGCCTATCAGAAGGCCAATTCTCGTTATTAAAAACGTTCACAATCTAGTCGCAGTCTCATCTCAGCGACAATCAAACGTCAAAAAGTTGTCAAAAATGTATGGAAACTCGCGGCTTTTTTGACAGATTGAGACTGAGATCAGACTGTGAACGTTCTTAAAATTACGAGAATTGCCCCTCTGACCTCCACAACCCAGTTGTCAGATTTTCAGGCTTCCGTCTACCCGTAATGACTAGTAAAGATCCAAGAATGACAGCTGGGAGCATGCTCGCTTCCCGAGGCACGGAGGGTTCTTGGTATACTTGGTTACCCATCGACGGACGAACAGCGACAAGCGAAGGAGGGCCTTAGCCACAAGCCAAATGTCACAGAAATTCTATTGAGAAAACAAGATGGCAGCATGGGCATAAATTTCAATTTTTACCACGCGCAAAAGTTTCTATGTCGCGTTGTACATCGTCTGGCACACCCCTAGAATCAGTTTACCAAACTTGCCTAGCTAATATTTCCACCACACCATGAGCTCATAACAAAAGAATGACTCCCTTTGCTTTCTATAAATAAGTACCAAATTTCTAAACAGCCTAACTTTAGGCCATTCCCCGAACTATTAGGCCATTGGCGGTGCCTTGGTCACGGCACGCTGTAGACGAGTTATGTCATCGGGCGTGTCTCGAGCGTGCCGGCACGACCGCGATAGTGATGGGGCTATTATTTTTATTTCAGTAATACATTTGAATAGGCTAGAACGGTATTATTAAGTTATTCAGAGTATGTATAACACCGTCCTTCTTCCGAATCGGCACGAACTTGAAAACAACACATTTGGTGATCAAATTTGTAAAGGATAATATTCTTTGTGAACCTATGGAGGATCCTCCGACCACTCGGGTGTTGGATCTGGTGGGCAACTGTCCAACGACACCGTTACACTTTGATCGTTTAAAAAATCCTTTATCGTGATATAAAAACGAGCTGATCCATACATTCTGTCGTGTTATGCGAACATAAATGTATGGATCAGCTCATTTTTATTTCAGGGTTCATCCCATTGTAAAATTTGTTCGCAATGATGAGTACAATGACCCTTTTAAAGGATAAAACGATCAAAATGTAACGTCGTACATACATCATCATCATCATCATCATCGTTTCAGCCGAAAGACGTCCACTGCTGGATATAGGCCTCCCCCAAGCTCCGCCGCTTCCACCGGTTCTGTGCTTCCCGCACCCAGCGGACTCCTGCGGCCCCCGACCGGAAGATCTAGAGTTGGAAGGCCTCCCGCCTTCCAACTCTAGATCTTCCGGTACGCGGTCGCGACTCCAGAGCCTTCCGACGCCATCGGCCATCTGTTCTGCGAACAATGTGCCCTGCTCACTGCCACTTAAGTTTGGCAATTCTTCGGGCTATGTCGGTTACCTTAGTTCTCCTACCGATCTCTCCCTTCGGCCCCCTTTATTTATAAATATATAAATAAAGCGGTATAAGTTTACCGCGCTAAATACTTTGAATTTAAAAGCACCCCGTATAAAGCCCATCGTCATCTGCCTAGCCTTTTCCCAACTATGTTGGAGTCGGCTTCCAGTCTAACCGGATGCAGCTAAATACCAGTATTTTACATGGAGCGACTGCCTATCTGACCTCCACAACCAACCAACCTCTCTAATAAATAAAAACAACAAAACCCCATTTAAGTAGTTGCTAACGACCACAAAATTAGGTCATCCATAATCAAAAGATTAAGCCCTAGTTAGCTGACCTAAAACCTCCCAGGTAAAGCTTATAACCTAGATATTATCCAGCCCAGTAGCGTGTTCCTAGAATAATGTGGTTAATACTCGTAACACTAAAAAGCTTGGGTAGTAAATAGATTCCGAGTAGACGGTTTTAAGTTTGCAGTTTTATGGAACAGTGCAGGGGTTTTAATGCAGTTGTCGTAAAAAAATAATCTATGGTATTAGAGTACTTAATCCTACTATTCCTAGTAATTATACAACAACCCCATTTGGCCCCACTGCTTCCCGTGGGTGTCGTAGAAGACGACTAAGGAACTTACTAGAGAATGGGCAGCAGCGTTCTCTATGCATTTTACCACCATACTGCGATCGCCAACCCGCCTGCCAAGCGTGGCGATTATGGCAAAACCCCCCTGGGGAGGCTTATGTCCAGCAGTGGACACTTTCGGCTGAAATGATGATGATACAACAACGACATTTTGAACTTGGCAACATTTTCATGTAAAATGTGGCCAAGACGAGACCATATGACACACTGTTAAAAGATCTCATATAGAGACAAGCTTCTAACTCTACACGCCCTAACTCTACCAGGCCTAACTTCACAAACTCTATACCTCAGTCAAAATATGTGGCTTGGTCATTTCGCTACATTCACATGGGCGTTAAGTGAAAAATGTATCAACTGTTCATTACTTTTCTGCATACAATAGTTGTTGTAGAAACGAAAAAAAACACCAGTTTTTTTTTTTCTATTACAATTTCTGAAAATGTTAACAAAGGACCTAGGTATAAAGAAGCTTTTATTTCTCATGTATAGACCTCTAGTTCTGCTCGTTATTTCTTGTTTCAATATAAAATATCCTTGACACTTGGCAACACTGTAGCTTCCCACTACAGAAAGAATTCAGAATCGGCCATACAAACTCTTTATAATATTGATACAGTACAACTATTTTCTTAATGTCCCTCGGAAAACTACGTTCTTCGTTAGTCGTCAGATTTCTATCAGTTGCCTTTTGCACTTGGTGCTGACCGGACGCTCTCAATCGACTTGGAAGTATAGAGAGTTGTTAATCCTCTTTTAAATTAATGTAATTAATTTTTACATTGCAGGAAAGCTGCTAAAGCTGCTGAAATGCGATGATTCCCGAGGAAAATTAAGAAAATAGTTGTACTGTACATAATTATGTGGAAAACATTCATAAGCGCTAATGTCGGAATAAATACATTCGGTTCCAATTTGTAGTTTCCTATGGAGATCAACCACCATGATACACCACGTCAGCACGTCACTATGTCAAAACCATAGACTATTAAAATATTCGATAGACTTGTGATATTAGGGTTCCCACAATACTCAACTACCTATCTCGCTTTATTAGTTAGGTATGTCTATTAATAGTTCTTTGTTTGCATGTACCACCAAATAATCACAATGTTAATTACCATGTCGACCTCACCGCTCTTCGGGGCGTCACACAAAGGTATTTGACGCACGGTAGTCCGTAAAACATCAGATAAAGATGTATACGGGGTGTTTCTATAATTATATTATTATAACAGGTAATATTTTTGTTTGATTGTAAGTTTGTATGTAGGGTAGGACAAAATGTGGAACTACGATCGGATTTGAAAACGATAGACTATTTAATATCAAGCTACGACCCAAGCTGCGAGATTTCTCAGAAACTACGCTAAGACAAAATGAAGTAAAATCCCGAGTGGGAGATGTGATTTATGTTAAAATAGTAAATTACACGCGGACGAAATCACGACTGAATGACGATAGAACACAAAGCCTTCCTACTATGGGACGATGCTGAAGCACAAATCTAAATTGGAACTTAACTTGAGTTTAGATTAGGTACAATGAAATCTGTCACATTGTGTCAGCTTCGTACTGTTCTACAGGATAAGTTTTTAATCAGTGCGCAAACTGTAACCATTAATTCAGCGTATCATTCTAGACCCCCATCGCAGAAATTCGGTCGAAATGTGATCTCTATTATATTTAACGGGCAGAAAAATAGAGCGTAGAGCGAGAAGATTATTAAATGGTTTATTATTTTTGAGGGTGGGAAATCATCAAATAACTTCTCTCGCTTTGGGTGGAGCAGGAGAGCGTGTCAGACTTTTACTGACTTAAACCCACCCGTGTTCCCTCAATTGCCTGTGTGCCAGGGGCCACGGCATCTCTTTCGAACCCACACCACTGGCAGGCATCGGCCCTTGCGGACCCCAAGAGTTGGTGCTGACATCTCTTTGAGGCATGCTTTGGTTGATTTCACTTGACCCGTTTCGTCATTATAGGACCATTGAAGCTACCTTTACAAATGGCCTGTTAACAAAGAAAAGGTTGACCTCATTCTTCTTTCTCTTCGTCGTTCGAAACCATCGCAACCACATACGACGCATCTTCAAGTTATGTTGTCTTCTGCAGAGTGTACCACTCGGTAGATACTGCCTCCAACAGCCACCTGCGTCTGACCATCTTGCCGGTGACTACCTTGACCGCGTTTTCCTTCCCCCACGCCCAGTACGATAAGTCTTTTTAGACCATGATTACATGAAGGTAAGGACACGGTCTTGGCATATTATAGATAGGCATAGAAGCTTGGTGATGTTGATTTCCTCTAGGATGTATTCATTTGTTCTCATTGCTTTCGGTCCCTTACCCTAATACCCTAGATTTAAAAAAGCTTACCCTTTATGTAAGTAACTATTGCCTCCTATATCAACATGGCTTTGATTTCAGGAAACTGTAAGACTAAGCTTAATCGCGGCGTTCAATCTCGCTTCAGATATAAATACACCCTGTATAGAAGCGAGTAGACTCAGTCACGGCCGGTCCGTTCCGTGTACGACATGCCAGAAGACATAAATTAACTGTGGATAGGGTTGCCAATGTTGATATAATTACTTGAATTTGAATTATGACTTGACACTATTAAAATCGGTACTAATATACTAAATAGATTATAAATAACTAGACAATCTATACTAATATTATAAAAAGTCTTGTATGAAGGGAGAATCTTCAAAACTATTGATCTTATACAATTCTTTCACTAATCGGAAAGTACATGGTATTGCGGAGTGTCATTGTATAATTGGATATTAAAAAAATCTGCTGTTCCATACATTTTGACCGCGTAGGTATTGCACTTTTTTATGAAACAGCTGTCTAGGATGAAATGCTGAATTCATGTTTACACTTAGCGCACTGGTTAAAAATGTATCTTGTAATATTTTATGTTAAAACTAGAAATTTCCCGCGTAGGTCACGGGCGGAAACTGGTGAGGAATAAAATGATTTTATTGGCAGAAAAAATAAGTTTGTGTTTCTAAAATAAACTGTGAAAATACTAAAGTTTAGTCAATATTAAAAGTATGGTAGGCGTTTTTGGCGGGATCGCGTTGGAACATGTCGCACGAATTTTCTCTTTCAGGAAATTATGTGAAATAGCGAATTAAATTGCATAATTTTGGTAGTGAATTATTCAATTTAGTTACGTGTGAGAGCACAAGTGTAGTGAAGGTGAAAATAAGTGACTAACGTGGACTTTTCGTGTTCCCCCAAAAACTCCTTATAGTTTGTTGTAAAGTTACTACCGCTTTACAATAACTTTGACTTGACTGACTAAAGACGACTATGACTTTTTTGTAACTTCGTGCCTAATATCGGGCCATTTACTTGATCGAAAAGAAAAATTACTTGTCACTGGCTAAATGCACAAACCGTGCGAAGCCAATACCCAAAAAAAAACATGGTAATCCCCAGGCAGGTTAATTGCGTACCACAGTAACAATAGGAATGGCTTTCATTTTGACAGTTCAACGATATTGCGATTGATAGTGTGTTACGCTGGGTGCTGGTTTGCTGATGGAAAAAGGGCCTCCTTAATCAGCCCACTTTGACAAACGTATGCAGGAAAAAGAACCTACAGGTTGTAATAATAACCAAAGTTGACCAATAAATTGGCTATCGCGGTTGGTATTCCCACGGGTTGATGGTGATAAAGAAAAGTTTAAAAAGTATGTTGTAAGTCCACGTAGCACGGACATAAAAAAATCGTGACGGGATTTTTTTGCTAACTGGATCTTCAATTTTCGGTGTTCGATCAACCCCAGCGCGTCGAAAAAACACACTGGGCCTGAATTCACTATGACCACTTAACGATTCCTTACTCGTAACCACGTCAATTACACACGAAATCTGCTAATTTCGTATTAATAATATCGGCAAATTGTCTTGGAACATCCAGAATATGACATTTCGATTCCTTACCAATAAATTGGTTTACTAAACACGATAATGACGTAGGTTGAACGTAGTAAGATTCCGCGGAGAATCATTATAACCATACATAATTCAACATGTTTATTATTTAATTAAATAAAAGACCACCATGAATGAATGCAACAAAATTGAATTACAAAATAATAATTAATTAATGTCAATATATTATAGTGACAGCCCTGACCATTACCGAGACGTTACGTGAGCAAACCCTAGTGCCAAAACTGTGTTACTAGGCTCTGTTACTCTCTTAGATATAGAATATAATGTTATTGTTTATATTATCAGATCAAGGAAAATAAGTGTATTTTTTTTTGACATTTCCATCCCTATGTTGTAACACAATGGCTTTTATTTGACAGTTCAGTAATGTTCATTGTATTGGGTGTTTTGACATTCAGTCTATTCAGACTGGTCCATGCAACGGCAGGATTGACGTGGAACTGTACATATTTTTGGAGGTTGGAAGGTTAAGGTGACACTTGTCCACATTTTCTCCATACAAACTTCGGGAGGGTTTTACTCCACTGTTTGACTATGTACATCAAAAATAAAACATGGTATGATTTTGTCTCGTTATTATTATTGTCTGTACGGAAACAGAATACTAAAATAAAAAGCCATTAAAAAGTTATGAGCCAACAAAGATTCGTTTTTCTTGCTAATTTAACTTAACTTTGAGCGTGTTTAAGTAATAAAAGGAGTATAAAATCTCGAAAACCAAGACGGTACCGACAAAGTTCAATTAACAATTAATTCAATAAACTTTATTCGTCATTGATTTATGCAGTGGTTTTTTCATAAAACCCGATCTTCTGAAGGACTTTTCTTAATTTTTTCGCGATTTTTTTTCCAAAAATGCTCCTGCATCTCACTCAATAACGTTGTGCATGTAGACTAGCGTCTAACTGCTCACCACTGATACTATCTCTGTCGGATACGAAGCCTGGTGAGACAACGTGATTTTTAGCCAGGCCCACCAGTGAGTTCGAGCCCGCGCAAAGTGTCGCCTTAACAGTACGTAGCTGTTAAGTCGTGAAATGCTAATAGACATACAGACAGACTGTCAGTCAGATAGACCGAATAACTTACACATTATAATGTTAGCATAGAATATTGCAAACATATTGAAGACGGATTTTAACAAAAAAAAAAAAAAAAAAAAAACTAACATTCAGAGACTCAAACACACAAAAACTTAGATCAAAATCGGTCCAGTCGTTTTGGAGAACTTCAGTGACATACACAAGTACAGAAGGATTATAATAAGTACATAGGATAGATAATAACATATTGGCAACAAAAACTATAGCTCATTTTTTGTACTGGTTTTGAATCTATTAAAAACACAACACTCATCAAGTCATCACTGCATTTCGATCACTGTCAAATAAAGCTATGACATAACAGCACTACGTCATGTCATATCGAATTCTACTCACAGCCTACAATGTAATCGTGCAAACAATGCTAATTAGGAACTATTTACAATACTATCGACACTATTACATGCGGTAGATGCAAATTGACACTACTTAACATTTTTATCGGGATATTTTACAGGCTGTGACCTCTTAGTCACCTACATCGAATGTTGTTTAGTCGTCGACGGGTCGGAAGCCTGAAACTCCCTGCCAGGGTTGGGGATTTGTTCGAAAGGGTTACCGTGGCCGTGGCACAGGCAACTGAAGGAACACGGGTGGGTTTTAGTCAGTAAAAGTCTGACATGCTCCACCCAGAGCGGGATAAGTAATTTGATAATTTCCCACACAAATTAAAAAAAAAACTGTTATGATAAGACGTGCCCTTAGGATAGGGAAGGATTTGTGAGTCTGTTTGTGTGTTTTATGTATATTTTTGCAAATTGCAAAACATGTAAGTACAGTACAACTACTTTCTTAATGTTCCTCGGCAAACTGCGTGTTATTATATTACACTAATAGAGAACGCCAAAATACTCTTTTTTCATAAAATTACTGTTTTTAGGTAAGTGTTTTCGTTTTTCTGCGGTTTTTCTATATTTCTCATTGTTAGATTTAACTATTTGTGGGTCATGAATTCATGATGAATGTGAAGTGAGAAGAGAGGAACCAGTATTTATACATTTTGATATAAATGAGCTCCTGATCTTATATTAACGTAGATTTAGGATGTTTGGAGTCCCACAATTCTTTTAAAATCATTAAAAATGTTATGTTTCGCGAAAAGTGGTAGAATAACCCAAAAAGAAAAATGAATAAATGGTACTGTATTTTATTAATCTGTACTCTTTATTTACTTCGACAAAATCAGAAATACTCTACCTTTTCTAGAAAACGTCGGCAACCCTAATTAAGGAGTCATTTTTTTTTAGGAATCCAAAGTTTTCAGCCCCATCGGCGACCGCGTACCGGAAGACGTAGAGTGGGAAGGCCTCCCACAAGGTGGACCGATGATCTTGTGAAGGCCGCGGATATCCGCTGGATGTGGGAAGCACAAGACCGGTCGAAGTGGAGGAGCCTGGGGGAGGCCTATGTCCAGCAGTGGACGTCTTTCGGCTGAAATGATGATAATGATGATGATGCAAAGTTTTACTCAACTTCGTCTTACGGCACTTTTATATTCAAGGTATATCTGTAACCTGGTAACCATATAAATAAAAATATGTAAAGCTACGTCACCCACTCACACATTCAACTCACAGAGTGTTCGTGCAAATACTTTCAAACAAACAGACAGACAATGTTGTAATATAAGCAACGATGAGGTTAAGAACACTTTACAGGTTTGTTTACGTTTGTAACGTAGCGCGGGTTATTTTGAGGAGCTGAGCAAAAGTGCAGGCTATACTTGAGAGTTTCCTATTTCAACAGCTTGGCTAAAGTTAGGGTAATAAAGACTTCAATTGCCATCATTTTAAGCAAAACCAATTGCAATCGCAAGGGCTATCATTCTGTCAGTAATTCTTGGACATATTTATGATAATTGGTTTTTTTATTTTTTATTGTGAATCGTTTCCTGACATAGGCCTACCCCAAGGATCGCCATTATTATTCAGTAGAAAACACTATCCATTTACTATCTATATCTATCTATACTAATATGTATATAAAGAGGAAAGATTTGATCGTTTGTTTGTTTGCTTTGAATTGGCTCCGAAACTACTGAACCGATTTGAAAAATTCTTTCACTGCTGGGAAGCTACACTATCCCCGGGTGACATGGGCTATATTTTATCGCCGTATTCCCACGGGAACGGGAGCTACGCGGGTGAAACCGCGGAGCGCTGCTTTTATACACGTCTTATCTTAATTTATCTTAGGGCTGATTTTTCAATAGTCACATATTCTTTATCTCAAGAATAAATCTGACAGTATGACATATTTTGTATACTAAAGTTGTCAAACGGCAATAATTATTCCTCAGATAAAAGTTACTATTGAAAAATCAGCCCTTACTTAAACAAAAAAAAACTAATTGATAAATAGGTATCGAATCAACCAAGGCTTAGGTATTTCATCTTGATCATCATTTCCGCCGAAAGACGTCCACTACTGGACATAAGGCATCCCCAAGCTCCGCCACTGCGACTGGTTCTGTGCTTCCCGCATCCAGCGGACTCCTGTGGCCCTCACAAGGTCATCGGTCCACGTTCTGGGAGGCCTTCCAACTTTACGTCTTCCGGTGCGTTAAAGAAAGAGGACTTATTTCATTTAAAAAAAACAATGATTTTAATTTTGCCCTGATAAAGGAGAAACCACTATTTAAGCCAACTTATGCATAGCGTAAGTAACGTATATCTTCCATTGAACACCCAGACAGTAAGTATTCATACCAGCATCGTATTATGAATGGGTCTTTAGTTTGTCGACACGACGCCATTCAAATCAAACCCAACGTGTGGCAATGAAGGGGTCAGAGATCAAGAGTAATCAGAGCATGAACATGTTACAGACTAATTATTTTATTATTTATTAGGTTAGTTAAAAGAATGACACGATTGTGTCACATGGTAGTCATTAGTTTTGGTAATCTTTATGAACGGTGAGCCCATTCATAAAGACTACCAAAACTCAGGAGGAGCAACATTTAAAAAGGTGTTATGCGGTGTATTGTAGTGATGTGGCGGCCATTCACAACGCCACATACGAAACTACAAATCAACAAACTTGGGAAACACAAAATGTTATTATTATATATTATGTAGGTATATTCATTTTATTTATGTAGATTCTATAACATATTATTATTTTGAACGTTGTAGGCCTTACAGACTGTAGATTTGTAGACGATTTTCTATTCTTTATTTTCAGTCCTCTAAGTGCCTGGTACTTATTGACAGGCCTGCACTGCCCTCCCATACCTATTATCACTGTAATTTGAAAACGGAAAGTATTTTACATGGAGCGACTGCCTATCTGACCTCCACAACCCAGTTACTGGGTAATACGATACCCCTTGGAAAGACTGGTTGTCAGACTTTCGGGCTTCTGACGACCAGTAACGACTGTCAAAGGTCTACAAATGACAGCCGGTACCGGGCTTAAGGTGCTTTCCGAGGCACGGAGGGGTCTTGGTATGTAAAAATGGTCACCCATCCACGGACCTACCGCGGCAAGCGTAGCTTGACCTCATCAATCGACCCGTGCAACTATTGTTTCGTAGCCACAAGCCCCGAAAGTAACTTCTATAATAATATAAAACAAGTAATTATTTTGCCATCACCATTTTTTTTTTTTTTTTTTTGAGGGCCGTGGTGGCCAAGTAGTAACGACCGCGACTTACGAGTTGTAGGTCGTGAGTTCGAACCCAGCCAGGCGCTTTACTTTGTGAAAATTATTTCATCACCACTGCTCTCAAAACGGTGAAGGAAAACATCGTGAGGAAACCGGCATGTCCTAGAACAAAAAATTCGAAGACGTGACATCTACCAACCCGCACTGGGCCCGCGTGGTGGATTACGGCCCACTCCCTCTCACAGAGAGGAGGCCTGTATCCCAGCAGTGGGAACGTTATAGGCTGATGATGATGATGATGAATTATTTTGCGAACACTAAATCATTTTTTTTTTCTTATTCCCCTTTTTTCTTCCTGAATAATGCCTCTAGAGCAATATTTTTTGTTTCATAAAATCAAAGTAAACACGTCCCTGTCATTTTCTTTTTTTCAGCAACGAATTAGTAAAGAAAATATGACCCTCCAAAAATTACTTTTTTTTTAAATTTTCCGGAAATATTTTTTAAATCGTAAGAGTAAACAATGTTCAACGTACAGAGGACAGCACATCAAGCTACCCCAATCTGTCAAATTTCTTTGATAGTTTTTCAACTTTATTGCAAAGGAATAAGGTCTATGTTCAATTGGGAAAATTTTACAGTTTGGGATAGCTTGACCTGCTGGCGACTGTACGTTCAACGTTGGTCGTTCGTACGTTCGTGTTATCAGTGGTGTCGGTAAGTGTCGCGACTTCATTGTTCATTGTTTTTCCCGTCTCAAAAAATACCCAACGCGCCTAAAGAAGTTTTCACTTCAAAAATATTAAAAACTAGCACCGCACCGCGGTTTCACCCGCGTTGTTCCCGTTCCCGTAGGAATACGGGGATAAAATATAGCCTATGTCACCCGGGATAGTGTAGCTTCCGAACAGTGAAATAATTTTTCAAATCGGTTCAGTAGTTTCGGAGCCTATTCACTGCAAACAAACAATCAAATCTTTCCTCTTTATGATATTATATTAGTATAGTTAATAATTACTAAACGTAGGTACATAAGTACTTTTAATAATCAATTATTTTGAGTTCGTTATAAATATGCAAATATTAAATGGGCGATGATGTTCGATTCGATACTAATTTAAATGATGACCTAATGCAGTAAATATAACTTTCCTACAAAAACAGTCCTATTTAAGATGGCAACATTAATAACTGTATATGTAAAAAGTTACCATAACCATTTCATTTATTTGGAATGTATTACAGCTATTCTTCAGTTTCCTGCATAGTTAACCATACGTATTAAAACTAGAACTATAAAAATTCTTTCGAGAAGTAAAAATGTTGTCTGATTTTACTACAGAAAAAGTATCGATAAATCAATGCTAAATGGAAAAAAGCAGTTTCAACCTGTTCTCTCCAGTATTTTGCATATGCATTGATTTGATTTCCACTATTGATCAGTTTCTAGGTTTCTAGATACCTATCTAAGGAATCGTTATCCTAAAAATGTAGTCAGGTTAATAACCCGCTCCCTAATTGTGTTTACACGCTATCAGTAATAAATAAAGTTGATTTGCTGTCTATCTCCTAAACGCATCATCAGATCTATATGAAATTTAAATGGGACCATTTCGAAATAAACCCCTTTTGAACAACAAAAGAATTTTGCAAACCTCCACCTAACTCCTAACAGTTAAAGAGTTGTATCTTCCTTCATCAGCTCAGCGTCATGAGATGATGATGACCATACGCAAATGTCTCACTAGCTTTAGAAAATATATGAAAAACATTGTTAAAACCTATACAATTTCGGATTCGTAGTTCGATTTCCCTGGGATTCCATCATCAGATCCTGACTTGGTGCCAATGGTACCACCTCAGGAGTATACTCTTTCAAATAAAAAAAGAATTTTGAGAATCGGTCCACAAATGGGGGAGAAATCGGTGAATATACATTTAAAAAAATACATACAGTCGAATATAGAACCTCCTCCTTTTTGAAGTCGGTTAAAAAGAAAAAAAAAACTCGACGAACTATAAGTATATTGTTCAACAATGGATATCACTGAATAGGTCTTTGGAAACCACGTAGATGTTACCGTTCGATACCTAGTCGCGCTCGTAGATAATATTAGCTTACGACCTTTCTTTGACGAACTAGACTCAGTAAATCGACGTTCATACGGCCGTATTAAATTCGCGGCGGGTTGTTTTCGCGCACTGGCTGGTGGCTTAGGGACTACTCACACTTATTCAGCTCTGTTCAGCTTTAGTCCATAGAAAACAACAATATTGTATGAGATGCGTATGCATCTGTTCAGCCGCGGAAAGCTGCACAGACTCTATACAAAATCGTTGTTTCCTTTGGACAAAAGCTGAACAGAGCTGAATAAGTGTGAGTAGTCCCGTAAGTGGCAATGGGCAGGGCACATTGCTCGCAGAACAGATGGGGCCGGAAGGTTCTGGAGTGGTAAGAGACGTAGCGTTGGAAGGCCTCCCACAAGATGTAAGTACCGATGACCTGGTGAAGGCCGCAGGAACCGGCTGGGTGCGAGAAGCACAGAACCGGTCGAAATGGCGGTGCTTGGGGGAGCCCTATGTCCAGCTGTGGACGTCTTTCGGCTGAAATGATGATGAATGAATGAATTGTCTTTATAATTGTAAGAAGATAATATTTACTTTTATGTTTTTTTATTTATTATTATTTGATGATTATGATTTTTGATTTGATTTTGATTTTATACTCTCGGTATAAAACCGAGAGTTGAAAGTCGAGTGCGCGACAAAATCCCGTTGCGATATTTTCTTTCTTATTCGATACTAAGGATTAAGAATTATGATGTCTCGAAAACCACCATAGTCATCGTCATAAAAAGTCTATGGAAAAAATTGCAAGTCAATAGACCTTTACAAAACCATGGGTAAGAAACCTGTTACTTATAGCTTTAGCTTATTTCAATAGCGTTAAATATCAGGGCGTTGACCCACCTAAATAGAGAGAAGTTGCCGCCGTCGATAGGCAACACCACCAAGATGACAATGTGCGGTTTTATCATTTGTTTTTTTTTTTCACATTTTTCGTTTTTTATTCAAGGTAAACTTTTTTTCCAAGAATAAAGTCTCTTTTGTTTCCCTTAATGTTTTCATAATACAACAAAATGTATAATAACTTCTACAACAACTCTGGCTCCTGCAACACATTTATAACTAGCGCAGGACTCACAGAAATCTGTCATTTGCTGTACAACTTGTTTCATGTCAAGTTTATTAGCATAGTAGTTTATACTAATATTATAAAGAGGTAAAGTTTGTGAGGTTGTAATAACCGATTTCGAATATTATTTTACTAATAGAAATTCCTCTCACCGAGAGGAGGCCTGTGTCCCAGCAGTGGGAACATTATAGGCTGATGATGATGATGATGAATAGAAAGCCACGTTATTTGTAAGTGTCATAGGCTATATACTAACCCGAAAAATGAAAATAGGTACTTTTTTTGGTTTGGAAATCATCAAATAATTTCTTCCGCTCTGGGTGGAGCAGGTCAGACGTTTATTGACTAAAACCCACTCGTGTTCCCTCAGTAGCCCGATTACCAGGGGCGACGGTATCTCTTTCGAACAACCCGCACCCCTGGCAGGCATCGGCCCTTGTGGACCCCTCGGTCACCCTGCGACGGGTCAGCACAGTGGCCCCACCGCCTACCACTTTTCGGCCGCAGGGGATAGGGAGAGCGGCCAACGCTATACCGACACTCTGAATTTTTCAGCCCAGTTACTGGGTAATACGATACCACTTGGTAAGACTGGTTGTCTACTTTATACGTGGTGACCATGTTTATGTAGACAACCAGGTAAAATATTGATTTTTCATGATACAGTTTTGAAATTCTGTACCATAAAAATACTAGACAACGTGTTTCGGGTTTCGCATAAATTAATTAATTTATTATGCTCTATTACATAAGATATTTATCGGAAATTCCTTTTGTGCCATTGACCCAATAATGGACAACATGCCCTACACCTGCTTAACCTAAAAATACATTACACACGACCTTATTTTGTACCAACAAGGTTTATTTTGGTGCTGAATCTATTTCCAGAGCCGCAAAATGTATTATTGTCGCAGGATGTGATGTCAACAGTGTGTAATACTAAAATGTGAGTCGTTCTTTTTTGTATTATCTGTAGGATGGATGACTAAGGACTAATTTATCAATAGTCAGATAACGTTTATCTGAAGAATAAATGTGACAGTTGGCATATTTTCTATACAAAAGCTGTCAAATCGTATATTTATTCCTCAGATAAAGGTTGTCGGATTATTGAAAAATCAGCCCTAAATAGGTACAGGATAAGTTTTTAACCAGCGCTCAAACCGTAACCATCAATTCGGTATATCATTCTAGCCCCAGCGCAGACATTTTTCGTCGGTTATACAAAAATAAATCAGCTGTTCCATACATTTTGACCGCGTAGATATTGCACTTTCTTCTGAAACAGCTGATGAGCGCTGGGGCGCGGGCGCGGTCGTCACACATTCGATGGAATATTGATCATCATCTGTCTAGTCTTTTCGGTCGGCTTCCAGTCTAACCGGATGCAGTTGAATATCCTTAAGGAAAAATAGGTCTACCTATAAGAGAGGTAGAGAACCAATGAATCAACAAAAGGAATGTATGAAAGATTGTACGGCGAAAATCGAGATATGTACTGTTGACGAAGGTAAAGAAGGAGATATGAGCAGACAACTAATAAATGAGGTAGCTAAGGGCTCAGGCATGGAGATGAATAGTGCCTTCGGAGAAAGATTTCTAGGAGTAAATGGGTAAAGAAAGCAGCATTAAAATTTTGAGTAAGTAGGTAAAGAAATGTATATTTTAAAAGTTTTACGAAAATCGATAACGAATAAAAAAAACTCTAGTTGCTATAAATAAACATTTTATTTCTATTCCAGAAAGGCCGTCTTAAATGTATGAAGATATCTGAATAAATCCTTTGACTGGTATCTGCACTAGGAAAATCTGTCACACAGATTACCAGTCTCTCCCCCTCCCCCCCTAAACATTGTTTGATTAGGTATAACTTGAATCTTAAAGATAACAACAATATATAATTAACCTTTGGTAAGAAACACATTAGCGAGACTAAAATAAAGAAAAATAGGTTTTGAGAAAAAATAAATTTGAACACAGAATATGCCGCACGCCGAAAATAGGCCATTTTTTTTTCAATTTTGATATACCCAGTGACACTTTCACAATTAAGACAAATCTAACGGCACCTCTCAAGCTGAAATCGATCAAACCGTTTACAGACAAAAAAAATATTTACATACATACACTCGAAAAACATAACCCTCGTTCTGGCGCAGTCGGATAAAAAGATACAAAATTAAAAGTAATTAGTGTGTTTGTTATGTGGTACTGTGTGATGATAAGCTTCTCGTATAATTAGGACTAGTAAATATTAATTAATCAATCTTAATTTTGATACGAGTGCATTTAATCGTTTCCTTGTTGTTCGCCTAATGGCAAGGCTAGATGACTCAATATTTGACAAGATACGGAAGATTTCTGGTTTTAATCAATTTGATCAAGATCAATGTACTAATTTTTGAATACTAAACTCATCATCATTTCAGCCGAAAGATGTCCACTGCTGGACATAGGCCTCCCCCTAACACCCCTACTTTGATCGTTTCTGTGCTTCTCGCATCCAGCTACCTCACTTTAATTTACCTAATATGATAAAAATATGGGGTGTATATTTATATTTAAAAAGTATAAAAAATCGATAGACTTCACTAAAATAACTGCAAAACTATTAAAATTATAAGAAAATGTGTTCTATGAAAACAGCATGACTCGTAGCCGAGTTTAGAAAAAATAATATAAATGTCAATGTTCAGAAATCAAAATACAGTTCCTTTTACGGAACTGACAACTCATAAGTTGTCATTTTTGTATTAAGAACTTTTTCAAATCGAAATAATGTTCGAAATGCGAAATCGAAAAACTGGGTCAAAGCTTTAGGTGTTTTTTTTTTTTTTTTGAGGATGGGGAATCATCAAATAAATTCTCCGGTTCTGGGTGGGCAGGCGTGTCAGACTTTTACTGACTAAACCCCACCCGTATTCCTTCAGTTGCCTGTGTGCCAGGGACCACGGTATATCTTTCGAACAACCCGCACCCAGAGCTTTAGGTTAGATCGTGTTTCGTAATAACTGCCAGGTTTCTCGACGAATGCTGAGTACCAATAGGTACTCGTGGAGGCTCTTTTACTGGCAATGGTCAGAGTTCATAAAACTAACATAAAATTAAAACAACACATGTAAAATTTTATGCACTAGCGGTCAGTATATCGTCGTGAATCTAAATCGAGGCCCATAACATATGTTTCGTCAGGCGCGTCACGTGGCCTCCACTCAAGGTCCTATAAGCTTGTTTTATTATTGTTTAAATTCGTTACTACACCTCGGAACCGTGGAATTGGAGAAAAAAAAAACATGTTAGGCATATCAGATTTTTGTCTTCAAAAGTCTATTAAAAAACCATACTTGCTTTTCTGGATAAATGTTATTTTTTAATAATACGCTTTTATTAACTTCACCTGTATGTTTGTTTGTTTGTAATCGACTCCTTTCTTTGGACTTGATTTTAACCCACTTCAAACGGTCAGATTTCTTATATACTTTGTAGACATTTCGAGGAGGAGCGATGTCAATTCAATAATTAAAAAAAAAATGGAAAGGTTTTTTTTTTTTTTAATCACGCTATTGAAGTTAGCAGAACTAAAAAATGGTTGTCTATTGTTTGCCCGAAGATTATATGCCATAATCATCATTTTCCCGAATTTCATTTACCCGAATTACATTTGCCCGAATGTTTCATTTGCCATAAAAGACATATGACATACTTTTAATTGCCCGAATTTTAGATACCATAAGATACGAATGCCATAAGTATTGTTTGCCTTATTTTTATGTGCCATAATAATTATTAGACATAATATTTAAATGGCATACAAAAGAAGAATTTTTGCGTGCTTTAGCATCAAATTTGTATTTGCATTAAAAAAGAAATTGTACTACTTAATTTTAATTATATAGTTTTATTATTAAACTTGTTTTTAATTCTAATACTTACCTACTTATTAGCTTTCTGGCTGTCGATGTCGATGGGTGCGCAATGTTTGGTATAATAAGAATAAACTTATTTATTCTGTGCATGGTTTTTTTTTCTGTGCATGGATGATGGTGGGCTAGGTCGACGGAGCCCCGTTTCGCGGGGCTCCTACTTCTGTGTGGTTTACAAAAAAATATCCCCTTCTAACCTAACCTGTCCGAGTCGGGTGCCCTAAAGTACCAATTGCATCCAATTTCTCTTGATATAAACAACCGTTACACACCCGATGTCGATGGCAAATTATGTTATGGCATATCATAATTATGGCATGTGATAATTAGGGCTTACAATGATTATGATAAATGATGTTATGGTAAGTGACTTTATGGGAAACAATGATTCTGGCACGTGGCTAATATGGCAAATGAGAGTAGGGCAAATGAGTATTATGTCGTATGATATTATGGCTGTTGACTATTATGGCAAATGATATTAGGACAAATAAAATTCGGGTAAACGGCGGTATACCCTAAAAAATAGAAATAAATAACAGATTAAAAAATCTAAAAAAACACGCTTTAAAACGCAAACTAAAAAAGCAGAAAATAACTTCAAAAAAGCGTGGTGTGCTTGATATTAATTGATTTTAAAAGTTTTGAAAGCGTGTTTTTTTTTTCTATTTCTATGTACGAGTACCTATGCATAAGCATAATCAGCCTACAATGTTTCCACAGCTAGGACACAGGCCTACTCTCTGTGAAAGCGGGCTGTACCACGCAGGTCCAATGCAGGTTCGTAAGTATTGTTACATATGTCTTTGAATTTTTGGTTCGAGAACATATCGGTTTTCTCATGATGTTTTCCTGTACCGTTTTGAGAGCAGTGGTGATGTGTGCGTAATGGATAATTATGTTGTTTTCAACCGAGGAGTTCGATTTTACAGTACTATTGGCCTACTTCTATTTCATTGGCTTCCTGTTGATACTCGTAGAATCCGCTTAGATTCAATCAAAAATAATATGACACAAGAGATTCAAGCATTTCTAACTCCTCGACTTCAGTCTCACCATGTAGTTAAAATAACATTGATTTCAAGAACGAAATTGTGTTTGCAAGAGCTGTTCTTCAACTCCTTGAACTGGAACATGAAAAAAATCATAGTCATTTGACCAGCTTTTTAACAACTGCACCTATTGGTGTTACAGCAGTAATGGTCCGGTGGTAACGGGAACCGTCATGGGCCGGTGCCAACCAAAAATTCGAAGAGTCGGCAGATTACGGCCCATTCCCTCTCACGGAGAGGAGGGCTGTGTCCCAGAAATTCGGGGAACATTATAGGCTGATTCAGCTATTGGTCTTGTGTGCCAGTCTAGAACTGTGTGCATGCAGCTGCATTTTTATTTAATATTTTTCATGAATTTTAATTTATATTTTTTATGAATTTTTATTTTATATTTTTATTTTATATGGATTATACCAGTATTTTACATGGAGCGACTGCCTATCTATATCTAAAACGGTGAAGGAAAACATCGTGAGGATACCGGCATGTCCTAGAACAAAAAATTCGAAGACATGTGACATCTGCCAACCCGCACTGGGCCCGCGTGGTGGATTACGGCCCAATCCCTCTCACAGAGAGGAGGCCTGTGTCCCAGCAGTGGGAACATTATAGGCTGATGATGATGACTGCCTATCTAACCTCCACCTCAAAGCATAGGCTAGATAGAGAAAGAAAAATATAGAGAAATATTTGATTCATTTATCATAATGAATCAAAGATTTTTTTAAGTAACTGTGATTCATCAGTTCAGGTACAAACAACGACAATCGTCATTCATAGACATTCCACAGTTGCTTCGGTCAGAATCAGCAAATGTAAATGAGACATTACTTTGCTGGCAACGCATTTGAGATCGTATCTCTTTTGTTTATGGATGAAAATTCGATGTATTTGTAAAACTTGACTACATTTTCCAATATTCGATATTATTGGAACAGTGATGAGCAACTTACGAATTGCAGATCGTAAGTTCGAATCCACGCTTAAGCTTAAGCTGTTTAATTTAATCACCAATGCTCTCAAAACGGTGAAGGAAAACATAGTGAGGAAACCGGCATGTCCTAGAACCAAAAAATTCGAAGTCTACTAAATCGTACTGTGCCCGCGATTATGGCCCACTTACTCTCACAGAGAGGAGGCCTGTGTCCCAGCAGTGGGAACATTATATGCTGATGATGTTACAAGAACTAAAGAGTAAATATGTTGGGGGTAATATTGGAGTAGAAAATATTGTGAATGAGTTGACGCTGGTTGGATGAATGTGCGAATGAATAAAATCGTTGCAAAAAACGAAGATCTTCTGAATGTAGAAATCATGACGCATAATATTATGTTGGTGCTAAACAGAACACCAGTTAATATAGACGCATCATATATTATTGAAGATAAATCCAAAAGAAAAATCCTTGACAATCCTGTAACTGAAAAGACAAATATAAAACAAGCTGTAATATAAACTTACCTCTTCGACGGATTTCTTGGAGAATTCGTTCATGGACACAATCCATTGCTGCACGAGCTCATTCACAATAACTAGATCATTATATAACCACGTCAATAGGTCGTTCACCCATTGCACACTCGGCGGGTCGGGTCCCGTACATGTCGGGATTAAAACGGTTTGGTGCTTTTTTAATGTCAGCTGCTCGGGACCCGGGGACATGCGACCCAACCTTCTTTTGTTCGGTGGAGTAGCTGGCACGAACCCAGTAGGCTTTGCTGGCTTAAACGAGGCACTTTTAACTTTAGCACTAGTAGCCAATACACTATCAGCACTGTTTATAATTTCGTTCGATGTTTTCTTCGTGTCATCAGTCGTTGGCTTTTGTTTTGGATCGACCTCCACCACTTTATTTGCGAAGCGAGCGTACGCCCATTTCGCTATGCCGAGGAGGACGATCGAAAAGAGGATCCATATAAAAATTAGCATGACTAGGTTGTCCATGGCTGTGTCCATATAATCGAAGCTACATATGAGGTCGTCAACTGCTTCGGCAAGGTCGGCCATAGCTTTCCATGGTGTTCTCCACCACTGCGCGGCGACCGCACCCGCCGCGTCTTCCTCGGTAACTGATTGGGAGCCAGGCATTTTTTTTCTATTTTCGAACGCACTATTTTGGGACGCAGCTCTGTTTCGCTATGTCTGTCTCTTTCTATTTTGGATGCGTTCAGTTGAGTTAGTTTTGGTTTTAACACATTTCGTTCGTTCGTGTTTTTCGTGGTTTCAGTGTTCCCCTTTTTTCAGCATGTTTTTGAAACTCTGTAACAATGAAAAAAAAAACAATTTCAGTAAAAAGTCGGAATGAAATATGTAGTTTTGCAATGTCGTGGTGCTCAAAATACACAATAGAATAAAATTGTTTTAGAAATAAAACCTACTTGTAATTTAAGGAAATTGTAGGTTTCTGAAGTAGAGGTCCTAAATGGTAGTCTTTAAAGTCAACAATAGGTCATCAACTGCAATGCATCTCAGACGTGAGTTAATAACCCGTGCAATGCAATGTAATACTATGTTATGTTTATGAAATATGTAAGTGCAATATCAACAATGTTATTCAGGAAAACATTTGGTTATTTTGACAAATCTATACACATAAATAAAATTGGAGTGTCTGTTTGTAATATTAAAATAATCGCTTTTTACTAAATGCGTGGATGTATACACGGTACTTAAGAGGCCTACGTACAATGAACTGTCCATACATACGTAATACCTAAATCATTTGCAACTTGAGCATATTTCCATCATATTATGATGATATTCGGATTCAGACAGTATTTATCTAGGCTCGTATGGGTTTTTTTTTCCAAAATACTTACCTGAAATGAAGTTTAAGCGAATTGCATTTCGCACATTTTTACAGCGTAAATGACATGTTTTCTCACTGTTTTTTTGGTATTATAACCACCAATTTCCGTAATATTGTTGTCTCAGAAGCATAGTTCATATTATCAAGTTGTAAAATGTCGAAAAAAATATTAAAATACAATAAGTTTTCATTCATCATTTTTGGTATTACGGAACACATCCAAATTCATCATAAATGGTCAGTAGCTAGTAGCGCTATCGCGTCAAGCCATTGTCAATGTGTGTGTGATCGTACTGCTCACTGTAGGTATGTATCCTCGACAGGTACTAACACTAGCGCAACGATAGCAATTGTCAGACGAAATATTGTCTCCGCCCGAATCCTAGTTGCGAGCTTCGGTCGTAGGATTCTTAAACCAATTTTTTTTTTTACAATTTTTGTCTGTCTGTCTGTCTGTTTGTTCCGGCTAATCTCTGAAACGGCTGGACCGATTTTGACGGGACTTTCACTGGCAGTTAGCTGATGTAACAATGAGTACGTCAGGCTACTTTTTTTTTCGTATTATCTAAACAGATACATTTTCCCGTGGGACAATTTCCGACTTCCACGCGACCGAAGCTGCGGGCATAGCTAATCCATAATAATTATGTCAGATTATTAACATAACCTCAAGCTTTGTTTCCCCGAGGGATTAGGCAGAGGTGTTCATATATGTAGTACACGTGGGTGCCAAAAAATGCGACATGTGGATGTCGCATTTTTTCGTCTAGTGAGCACGAGGTCCTTGGGTTAGATACCCAGGTCGGGCAAAGCATTTCTATCTGGAAATTCTCAGAGCAGCCCGGAGTCTAGATATGTCCCCGTTTGATGGCAATAGGCTCGCCCCCTATTACATGGGACGTTAACATAACTGTCAAAACTTGAGTGATCTATTATGGGCATTTTTTTTTAATGTTATTTTTAAATTTCAAGTGAAGTTTCAAAGAAATATCCTTTCATTAATTTTTCAAAACACTTCCTCATGACAGCCATTGATACCAGCTGTTGGTTCCTGTCTTTAATTATAAATTAACTCAAGAAAAAGCCTTCCAATCGACCACCATTTAAATGTTATAGTCATTAATGTTATAGATTTCTGAGTCTCACACTTGAAGACCTTTTAAATAAACTTGAGCGTTTACAGAACATCTGTATTCGTTATGTCTTTAATCTTAAGAAGTATGATCATGTTTCCAACTTTCGTAGAGACTCAAATGGTTCATTCGCCTTCGCAGGAACTCTCGGATATTATGTTTGCTGTTCAACCTTCTTCCCAATCCTAAAACCCCTTCCTATCTGCGGGACCGTTTTTCCTACCCCCGTCCTTCAGATGCGCCTTGCAGGTCGCATCTTCGAAACCTCCTTAAGTCCCCTCCCCACTCCACTGACTTCTACTCCTACTCCTTCACAGTGCACGCGGTGAGATTGTGGAATGCACTTCCACCCGACATTAGGGACTGCCAAACTGTTGCAGTTTTTAAAAGAAGAGTGAAAGAACATTATCTATCCACATCGTCATAGCTGTGTAGGTATTATTTAATTTACAGCATTATTATTAATATTATAGTGATATTTATTTTAGGTGTATGTATGTATGGTCTAAGTATGTATGTTAGTATATTATTAGTTATAAATGTAGTTTATTTTCCCTTTTACTCGTTGTCTACATCTCTTTATCTTTTCTCCTGTCGCAGGTATGCTGGAAGAGATTTCTTTAGAAATACGCAACACCTCTGTACCTATTTTTCTGTTCTAATCTTCTTGTCTGTTTATTTAGTGTGTACATAAATGGTTAAATAGTAATACTTATTCAGCTCTGTTCAGCTTTTGTCTATAGAAAAAAACGATTTTATAGTGAGTCCGTTCATCTTTCCGCGGCTGAACACATGCTTACGCATCTCATACAAAAACGTTGTTGTTTTCTATGGACAAAAGCTGAACAGAGCTGAATAAGTGTGACTAGTCCCTAAGTCGACGTACAGATGACAGCACATCAACATCATCAGTCCATTGCTGAGCAAAGGCCTCCGGCAAATCCCTCCAAGTATGCTTTTCCAGAGCCAACTCGATCCAACCCTTGCAATACTCGTCTAGGTCGTCTCGCCACCTTCTTAGGCCGGCCTCGGCGGCCCCGGCCATCCTCAAGCACCCACTGTGTGGAGACTATTGTCCAACGGTCACTGTGTCGCATTTCTAGAGATTTTATTATATATAAATCAAAGTATCTACTATTTTTTTCAGCCAAGCACTAGATCGTTGAAAGACATTTAACCGTTATAAGAAAGTAATTGACAATATATAATTTTTTATAAATAATTACCATAAAATAACTGTTAGATAATAGCATATCTACAAACTTGTAAATGAAAACGATGTGGCTTGGCTAAAAAAAAATAGTACTCTGATTTAAAATTAATAAGATATTCGCGAAAAACCACTTCAAATGCGGCGTTGCCAACCCGCCCCGGATAAACGTTCTTAACGCCAAAAACACTCCGCTCCATTACTCTTTCCTTTTTTAAAAACACTATCACCCTGAATTTCAAACCACAGACTATACACTCAAGTTAGCACAGTTACATCATCAGTTATGCCTGACTGACTGAGCTACGATAACTAAGTAGTATGTATTAGCAAGACAATAGTGTATTGGCCATTGTTAGGAGAATAGCGTACATTGTTACACTCGGAGGCACAGCGAAGGTTCTTTTCATTCAAGATGGAAGATTTTCTAGTTTCTTTGACTATGGGTAACTAGCTTCTGCCGAGAGAACGAACAAATCTATCCTCCTGCTGATGATGATGATGTGGCCTCCCTTTTTCACACTTAAGACACTCTCATTTGGTCCGTTGTGCGTGGGGGTTCTGGCTAACAAAGCCAGCCTAGCTCCGTCCAAAAGTACAAAAGCTTCCTGGGAGCTTCACAGGCTTCGTGGACCTCACTGTTCCGAGGATATCTTGACGTTGAGAAGCCACGGCCTCGCATTCCAGGATGACGTGGGCGGCTGATTCCTCGGCGTCAAAGCAGTCCCTGCAAAGCGGGCTGTCTGTGGCGCCTATATTATAAAGATGGATAAACTACCCACGATCTGGTACCAAAATATTCTGGGTTACTCTGGTCACATTGCCCGCCGGAAATCAGATAACCTTGAAAAGTTGGTGGTGATGGGCAAAATAGATGAGAAAAGACCTCGCGGCCGGTCACCTAACCACTGGTCCGACCAAGTAACCACCCTCACTGAACTCTCTGTTTCGACCGTCATGAGAGAAGCCGAGAACCGAACGAAGTGGAAGCGAACATCGTACTTAAAGCGACGAAGGGCTTTCAGGGATACGACTATCAGTAATGAAGTCCGCGACCAAGAAGAAGCTTCTGCGGCGGCATCGCTCGCGTGCGAGCCATTACCGCCGACATAACGTAAGCGACATTTTACCTAAGCTGCGTTTTGCGACATTATAAACTACTATAGCTTCCGCCTGTAGCTTCGCCCGCGTGGTAAGTATATTATCGCCTATGTGTTATTCTGATGTCTAAGCTACATTACTGGAAAGTTTAATCCAAATCCGTTCAGTAGTATAATTTGTAAAATTTGGCTATTGTCGGTTACACTAAATCGGCGGTAATGGCTCGATTATGTCAATAAAAAGTTCACTATAGCCCATACCACTGCCTAAGCCTTTGAGGATTACAGGGGTTATGTTATGATATGCTATGTATACACATTCAACTTTATTTAAAACTTTAAATTATAATATGTACAGGTATATAAAAAGAAAATAATCATAAGGCATCAAAAAATACGTCCGCGTCGTTGTCAATGGGAAAAGTGCCCAAAAGGCTGGCAGCATTGCCACGTTGTATGGCAATGCTGATTCTTTGGCCAAAAAATAGGCCAGCCCTTTGGTCACGTGAAGAGTCGACCAACCGCTTGGAAATGTCTCGGAAAATTAAGTGGGCACTCGGACCCCATGGCCCTAGAATTTCAACCCCAAACGGCTCGAACATATAGGTTCCAATAAAAAAAAAAAAATATGCTATGTTTCTTTGTAAATGGGATTCTTTTAGCTTCCGATGCTGATGACTGGATTGGATTTTGAAGTGTCCATCGACTCGTCAGGGTCGTGCGTTGGTTCTTGGCTAAGTTATTTTTTATGTAATGGCTTGGATTTTAGACGTCAATAATGTTGTTAACTCGACCATGTGGGGTGTCAAAATAAAGTGCTTGAGTTGATGATTCCAAAACTACCTTCATCTGCCTTGCCTTCCCAACGATGTTGGGGTCAGCTTCCAATCTAACCGGGTACGGCTGAATACCAGTTATTTACATGAAGCAACTGCGATGTGACCTCAACCCTGTTACTGGGTAATATGATACCCCTTGGTAAGACTGGTAGTCATGAACCTTAGTTCTGAAAGAGTTAATAGGAGTATATGAATCAAGCGCTAGGTCCCTGGGTTATGGACTGGTACTTTAGAGTCTAGAAGCAAGAGGAACGAAAGACACACCAGCACTAACTTTTAACGAGAAAATAAATCTTTTCGCCCTAAGAACTAAGGCGCCAGACTATGCGTCAAGCATAAACTTCATAATGATTTTAACCTTGTTCAATTGTAATGTTTCAGATTGGTTAATTGCCTCAATGAGAATTGGATTAGCTGCGGTGATTAATTGTAACAAAACAAACACTGTTGCTACTGGCTGCCTGACTGACAAATAAGTGCACTGATTGGACACTGAACAGGTCCACTCAATCTGTGTGGTGCTTTCCTCAACAGACCATTTCAGACACCAATCTACATGGTCTTCACGAGCCCTTGTCACCGCGTACCAGCAGTATTAGAGCCAAACGGCTTGGTACGTGACGATGGGAAGAGACCAAACGTGACGTTATTGCCTTGGAAGGTGGATAGACCTCTGGTGTGGGACGCAACCTGTGTCGACACCCTTGCGCTATCCCCATGTTCCTAGCACGGCGGGCTGAGACCCTCAAGCAGCGTAAATACTGTAACCGTATTTACACTGGGTAACTACAACTTGGTCATGGGGCCCGAGTGCACATCTTCTCTTTACGGAAATTTCTCGCCAGCTGGTCGACACTTCACGTGACCAGAGGGCTGCGAAGTTCTATGGACTCTAAAAGAGATTCTCGACCATATCAAATACCTATGGCTTTACATAATTAGGATCATATTCGCCTAACATAAATTCTGCCTGGAGGCTATCTGGGTATTTGAGGTCTGTTTACGTTACGTTACGTTATTTCTATGCTTTGTTGGTGTATTGGCGTGTGCTAGCTGACAGATGGCAAATACTTTTATTTTAATGTTTTGTTTTTAGTATATAATGTTAATTACTTACCTACCTACTATTGTTTAGAAACAAGTTCTTCTAACATAACAGACAGCTGTGCTGCTGGCGAGATTGTTGCGCCACTTCTTCTTCCCAGATAAAGCACTAGGAAGTGGTGAAGAGAGGGCGTTTTGGGGGACAGTCTTATGTAGTTTTGTCGTCCAAAAACTGCTGACTCTCAGCCTAGTTTGAATAAATGACTTTTAATTTTGATTTTATAGTCATGCATCGTCATCATTTCAGTCGAAAGACGTCAACTGCTGGACATAAGCCCCCCCAAAAGGGGGTGTTTTGCCATAATCGCCACGCTTGGCAGGCGGGTTGGCGATCGCAGTATGGTGGTAAAATGCATAGAGAACGCTGCTGCCCATTCTCTAGTCCCTTAGTCGTCTTCTACGACACCCACGTGAAGAAATGGAATTTAATCATGCCTCTCACTTTAATTCATGAAAAAGTCATTCATCGAATAATGAAATTATAGAGTGGTATTGATGATTCAAATCATTATAAATAAGTAGAGTAATATTTGTTACGATCGCGAATCAAAAAAAAAAAACACGTATCTGCATGGGCTTATGAAACGTCAGAAGCTAGGTGCACGGTTCCAATTTGTCGCTTCTTATGGAGAAGAGCCGGCAAGAAACTCCACGGTTACTCTTTTAAAAATAATTGGCTTTAACAATATTTTCAAATTACAGTGATAATAGGTATGGGAGGACAGTGCAGGCCTGTCAATAAGTACCAGGTACTTAGAGGAATGAAAATATAGAATAGAAAATCGTCTACAAATCTACAGTCAGCAGGCTTAGCCCGAGAACCGTACAAAGCCTTCTGTCGACAGAAGAGTAGACAAAAATGACGTTTCCGTGTACACAGTTGACAGTTTTGAACCGAGAAATGTAGACAAGCGATTTCTATTCTACGGTAGAGTAGAAATAGTAAGCGTCATGCTAAGTATACTGGAGTTTCTCGAAATATAGTGAATGGACTCATCCACAAACTGACCTCGGCAAGGACTGCCACTGCCACCTATTCATTCATCATCAAAATAGTCAACAAAGCTTATCAGCTGACTCACAAAGCCTATTCACAAATTGAGTCATACTAGGAGTCCAACCAGCACGCGTGTGCCAGACTAAATGACCTAATTGTGGTATCGCTAATATGCCACATTTGACCTCACCCAAATGTACTACCAATTAGGTTGATCTATTCCGGTTGCTTCATTTTAAATTTGATTAGGGAGATATCTTTATTACCCAATGACTGTTTTTTTTTTTCTGGGTACCTTTTGGCTTCGGACGGTTTGTGCATTTAGCCAGTGTCAAGTAATTTTTCTTTTCGATCAAGTAAATGTCCCGACAGGTACGAAGTTACAAAAAAGTCAAAGTCGTCTTTAGTCAGTCAAGTCAAAGTTATTGTGAAGCGGTAGTAACTTTTCAACAACCTATTAGGAGTTTTTGGGGGGAACACGAAAATTCACCTTCACTACACTTGTGCACTCACACGTAACTAAATTGGATAATTCACTAGGTACCTAAATTATACAATTTAATTCGCTATTTCACAAAATTTCATGAAAATGAAAATTCGTGCGACATGTTCCAACGCGATCTCGCCAAAAACTCCAATGACGTGATTCATTCGATCATATTTAAGACTAGGTTCTGCCTGCGACTTTGTCGGTGTGTAATTCCTTAATTTCTCGACCCATCGCGTCGCATCGCATCGTCAATTCTGCGCTCACCTACCTTTACCGCTACCTTTAGTGCCACAAATATTATTAGTGTAGTGCCGCGTCTAGACGCTACGTATAGTCTGTTTAGGCAGTATGGCGAAGTAAAAAAGTAAATTGTACAGTCTCTGTTCGTGATCCAGTATATACTCGTAAATACCTTAATAAATTTCGTGCTTGCACCCACACATATTTTGTCAGAACTTATGTTAAAAAGTCCCATGTAGTACCTAGGTTATAGGGGCCTGTTGCCATAATTCCAGATTTTGGGCTGGTATTGAGAATTTCCTACACCCAACTTAAAAAAATAGTTAAAAGAGTGAGACAGAAAAAGTGTTATGGCTCGTTTACACTCTCGCCTCGCGGCTCGTCTCGTGGCTCGTCTCGTGGCTCGTCTCGTGGCTCGTCTCGTGTCTCGGCCACAGGTCGAGATAATCAATGTATGTTTACACTCTCGCGGCGCGTTCAGTTGTTTTCGAAGTACCGACTACACCCCGCGCGCTTCCCCCGCGAACCTCTTTGACTCGTGCCCAAAAACCGCTTCCGACGCGAGCGCTGCGAGCGGCGAGACGAGCTGCGAGGTGAGCCACGAGCGCACCGTTTACACACGCGTCTCTTGGTTCGGCTCGCGGCTCGTCTCGCCGCTCGCGCGAGAGTGTAAACGAGGTATTATAATTTTGCTAACAAGTAAGTACTCAAAAAAGGAGCTATGCTAACAAACTGCTTTGCAGTTTGACAGAGGTAAAATATCTCGTAAAAAAAAACTTATTGCTTTTTTTTTCAATATCTCTCTCACCGAACTGGGGATCGTGAGCCCAAGCTCAGCATTCGCACTAGAATAACAAGAACGAGGTAGCCATAATTAAATCACGCAACTACAATGTAAATCTTAATTCTTTATAACCTAAGTGTTATACATATTACAGACTTGCTAAATAACACTTAGTTCATACTGTCTTTATAATGAACCATGTTTAAGTCATAGACTTGCGAGTCAGTCAAGTCACAAACGATACTCATTCCTGTCAGACTAGCTCTTATTAAGTGTAGCAAGTTTAAAGATTTTAATGCTATGATGAATAATGTATAGGAATGTTAAATGTTTGTAACGTTTTTGATAATTTAAGAGGTATTTTACAGTAAAAATATTTTACACTTCTTAAAAAGTAATTAACTTTGTCTGAACCATTATTTTTTATGTCACAGGTCAAGGCTACAGCTTTACTGAAACAATAAAGTATTATGAACAGCCGTATTTAGTTTGACAAAGACTAACATCGGAATAATCAATACTAAAGTCGTTACTGTTAATTAATTATTCAAAATTAACTAACAGTTAATTAATTATTCAAAATTAACTAACAGTTAATTAATTATTCAAAATTAACTAACAGTTTTTCGAGCTTTTTGCTCGATCTTTAAAAACAAGTTTTAAATATATTTTAAAGTCAAGGTACGCTCAATTAGTTTAATGCCAATGTTAAAGTAATAATGACATGAAAAAAAAAACACAAAAAACAAATATTTTTAGATCAAGTCAGCTCAATTTAGTATTTCCCTTTCTCCAAAATATGAGCTTGCAGTGTCAAGCCCAAGGCAATTCCTCCCGGCATCACTTGCTATCCCTATTCCAATACATAATACAACAGTATCGGTCGACCTGACCTTGAATGACATCACCGCGAGGTCATAGATAAACAGCTGAATTTTTAATCTATGCGCATAGAATTTTAATTATGTTTCGTCTGTGGAATATTTGAACATGGCTGTTTGATGTTCTTGTTTATGAACATTGAGCATAATTTGTTGAGGGAATGATTTTGTAATAGAGATTTGAAGCTAAATTAATTTAACTGGACATTATTTAAAACTGAGAATAATTATAGTGAAGCTGTATAAAATGCTAGAGAGCTTAGGTTTTTTCACTTACTTACAAGAATAAGAATAACTAACAAGTCTGCTATTTTTATTTTTTTATGCTGGTTGGCAGAGACATCGACGCACAACCTGAGGGGCAATTCTCGTAATTTTAAGAACGTTCACAGTCTGATTTCAGTCACAATCTGTCAAAAATACCTCGAGTTTCCATACATTTTTGACAAGCATTTGACATTTTTTGATTGTCGCCGAGATGAGACTGCGACAAAATTTTGAACGTTTTTAATTACGAGAATTGACCTTCTGATACCATGAATTCAGTAGATGATTTCTGTTGAGCAGACATTTTTCGAACATATGAAGCAATATATGTATTAGCAATCTGTTTCAAAATTATTTAGATTATGATTGATCGTGCGTTACGCATTTAGGGTGCTGTTCCGTGGTTTAGAAGAAGTAAGTGGATAAACAAACAGGCAAAAATATCAATTTTTAACCGACTTCCAAAAAGGAAAAGGTTATTTGTTCGAATGTATGTATTATGTTTTATTTTATTTTATGTATGTACATACATCGATTTCTCCCCCATTTGTGGACCGATTCTCAAAATTATTTTTTTATTCGAAAGAGTACCTATACTCCTGAGGTGGTCCCATTGACACCAAGTTAGGATCTGATGATGGAATCCCAAGAAAATTGGGGGCAACCCTCAAATATTATATGTATTAACAATGTTTTACTTAGGTATATTTTCTAAAGCTATTGAGACATTTACGTACGGTCATCATCATCTCATGACGCCACCCGTTAAAGAGTTAACGCCAACCGTTAGGTGGAGGTTCGGGCATAACTCCGTCATATTAGACCGTTTTGCAAAATTATTACTAACGTTCTTGTTCGATAAGGGTTTATCTCGAAATGATCCCATTTAAATTTCATATAGATCTGATAATACGTTTCGGACACAGACAACGAAACTCTTCAAAAAATGGCAAATTAACCGCGATCGCTGCTATCGCATAAATATGCATTGTTTTGACCCCAAGGATGATGTTTCGAATTGGTGTGAGGTAGGTACTTTATCTAAAAGGTGAAAAATAAAAACTTTTTACAAAAAAATAACAACCGACTTCCAACAAAACACTACAAAGTGCAAAATAACTTTAATTTCGGAAGGCGGTGACAAATAATTAAAATAGACATCCAAAGTCACCGACTTCCGAAATTAAAGTTATATTGCACTTTGTAGTGTTTTTTTGGAAGTCGGTTGTTATTTTTTTGAAAAAAGTTTTTCACTTTGTAGTGTTTTTTCCGGAGGTCGGTTGTTTTTTTTTTTTTTTACTTTATATTATTTACAGATTCATGTCTTTGTTGTGGGTGTCTGATGTCATCCGCAACAAAGACTCTAAATAATAAAAATTATTAAGCCATTGCTGATTTTGGTTTGCAATACCACAATGACGTAATTCTTAAACTACGAAGTTTGTACTATAAATAGGTCTTACATATGTAATTTAAACCTTTGTAATTAGCGCATTTATCTATAATTCGAACTAGTTAGTACCAATTGGATATAGAGAAGGTTTTGTTTAAAAAAATGAAGGTTTACAGAAGATGTTAATTTGAGAATAGTAATTAACAGTTTTACTCAACCTTGATTATGCCTCACCTGTTTAGGAGTAGGTACACTAAGAGTAAATATATCGCACCTTTAGAATTATAGAGACCTATTTCACAAAATACAGAGAGCACCTATTTTGTTTTCGTCTAATAGCCTGCGTCAATTTGTCGTGTTAAAGCTACTTACCTAACACCTACTTACGGACAATTTAAGATGGTAGACAATTTGCTTAAAAAAATATTCGTCTTCTTAAACCTTTAGGTACCTACTTAGGTTTTTATTTTTCGCCAGTTTAAAGCTCTGCTAATGAACACGTAATTCACACTCACTATTGTTAATAACATTGTTTTGTTTTGATATGATTAACAGTTTTAACAGCCACGATAACATTGGTGATATTGAAAAATTTAATAATATTTCGACAAACGTAACTGCATGCCTAGACAAAACACATTTCAGTTAGCGTTCACTCCAAACGCTACGCTAAAATCTATGGGAATGACATTACCTGCGGGAAGGACACGGCGTAACCGCGTGACCTTGGGGCGGGTTTGTTCAAAAGAGATACCGCAGCCCCTGGCAAACAGGCTACTGAGGGAATACGGGTGGGTTTCAGTCAGTAAAAGTTTGACACGCCCTCCACCCAGAGCGGGAAAAGTTATTTGATGATTTCCCACCCAAAAAAAAAAAAAACCGCGTAACCTTTCCGCGGATAATGTCATTCCGTTCATTCATATCGTTCATTTGTCATGTCATCCCATACATTTTGGGGTAGCGTTTGGCGTGAACGCTAACATAAATTTGTTTTGTCTAGGGCCGCTGGTCAGCTATTGCTGAGCGTTCCCACACAGAAATACACAGGATCGATTCAGGTTTGATATCGAAGTCAGACAGAGTAATTTAGGTTTTTCCATGAGCAATTTTTCAGGAGTTTTGGTGGTTTACAGTTTATTAACGATTTACAGTTTTATTTGACCTTTAATACATGATAGTTATTTTAACAAAACTGGCAAAACTGTGTACAATTTGTTACCCTTTATCTTTTTACAATAGCCTTATCTACCTATACTTCTATACTAATATAATAAAGAGACAAAGTTTGTGAGGTCGTAGGGGGTAATTTCTGGATCTACAGAACCGATTTAAAAAATATATTTTACCAATAGAAAGAAAGCCACGTTATTTGTGAATGTCATACGCTGTATAGGTATAGCCGGGACGGTCAGCATATAGCTGACCGTCCCCGACTTCGTACGGATGGGATCCCATTTCTTTTTTGTTCGACCGTTTTTTCATCACGACTGCGTTCCCCCCAGGGTTAAGCAGAGGTGTGCCTATAGTATTCCCAGACTATGCCAGTTATACAACATTATTTTTAGTATATGCGAAACCTGAATATAGTTTGTTCAAAATAAGGCACTGAATCGGTTCCAATAGTTTTTACACCATGTCATATTTTTCAAAAAAAAAAAAAAAAAAAAATATCACCAGTTAATTACAAAACAATTGCCATGCTGTTAGATATCTACTGCCTAATTATTATCAATGAGCACAAACCACGTAGAACGCGCGCGCGGTGCGTGTGGCCTATGTTGACCATGTTTGTGTAGACAACTAGGTAACATAACAAGCTTATAACTTTGTGATTTTTCATGATACAGCTTTGACATTTTGTATATAGACTCTATACATAAGAATACTAGACATGTGTTTCGGGTTTCGAAAATATATTGAAAATAAGGTTGTAATATAAAATAGGAGACGAGCCTAATAGAATAATTGAAAAAAACCAAGCACTTTTCCCAATCTGGGAATCGAATGCAGGACGTCATGCTCAGCAGTAGCGCTTGCGACTACTAGACCAACGAGGCTGGCAAATTACAAGCGTAATAAAAAATATAGATGTCGTATGATATGAGTCTGATTGATATTATTAAAGTACGATGCTTTAATATGTTAAAACCATGTCCACTACACACGGCAATTTTCCATGGTAATACTCAAGTTTAATCGTCATTGGAAAATAAAACTAATAATTCGCTGAACGTACGAATTCCTGATAAGAAATAATGGCCGTGATAGCAACAAGCTCTGTAGTTCACTTCATTTTGTACTAGTTGTTAAAACGTTTATAGAAAACATACATAACAATTTTTTTGAGGATGGGTAATGATCAACCATCTTCTCCCGCTCTGTGCGGAGCGGAAGGCCGTATCAGACTTTTACTGATTAAAAACGACCCGTGTTCTTTCAGTTGCCTGTATGACAGGGGCCACGGTATCTCTTTCGAACAATCCGCACCTGGCCCTTGCAGACCCCACTAGTTGGTGCTGACATCTCTGAAGCACGCGTGGAACACAACGCGCTGTCGACCCGGGCTTGATCCTTACCGGACGGCAAGCTACCCATTACTATATCAAGCCTGTACTCCCGAAAGGGTAGTCATAGGCTGGTGTGCTTACCTAAAGTACCTATCTATTATTCGACACTAACGTCCCGGCAGTGTGTGTTTCGATAGTTCTCCAAATAAGGTACTCAGGACCACCTTACTGCATAACACACTATATAGTAATCAAAATCTGAATTCAAATTCATTCGAAACGTTTTGAACGTTATTGATAATAATCCATTGCTTCTATGTTCGATTTTTTTTTATTTGAAAAATAACTGACAATGGGCAGACATGAAAAAAGTGTTTATATCATTGTATTAGACTCGAAGAAAGTAGAGAACGGACTTTTGTAAAGTCTAGTTCAAGTTTAAAAATAATTATCACATAAATATTAAGTTAGATAAAACTGATTTAGTGTAGGCTAGATTGTAACTAAATATTTTAGATAAATAGAAGAATCTAATATGTTAACTTTTGAGGAAAAATATTTTTTTTTTTATTTTTTGTTCGAGTTTTAGTATTTTAGATTTTAACATGTGACGTCACAAAGCTTTTGACCCCTCTGTAGACTAGAATAGAAAACATTTATTCGACACAGACACAACACAACAGCAACAAACACATAAAAAAAGAGAACGTTAAACATAACAAAAAACATCCAGTATCAGTTGTGTGTACCTTGTCACACAATGTCACATTTCGTTGACCCCTCCCCCCTTAACGTGTGACGTATTTTATGGATGGCCTCCCCAAAATCTATTTGCTTAACATGGGCATCTAACCCAGAACCTCACGCTCTGCAGTTGCACTTCCGACCAGAATAATTCACGAGACTATTAATCGTGAAAAATGATTTTTATCTCTGAAATGTCACTTTCACATTGATACTTCGTTATTTATTTACAATTTTATTCGTTGACTGAAATCAAGGCTAGACATCGGATTAGATTAGGATTGAAGGCTTATCAGTGCAATAAATACAACACGTTATCTATGCACTTAGGAACACATTATACCTTTGTTGACATACAACTTGCAGGGGTGATAACGGGTGATAATAATAAACAACCGTCATTGATATAATCCACATTTATGAACCATGACTCGATGGTATTGTTAAATAAGAATTATATTCGGTTAATTTTGCGACGATCGATTTGACATAAACAAACATTATGATTCGTGTGACTTAAGTAGTCCATTATTGCACGGTGTGTTATTAAACGCCGTGCATTAATAGAGTTACTAAGTCACGAGTATCGTTACCGTATTTTATGAAAAACTCGCACTTAAGTCAAGCTTTTCTGCGACTTAAATAGCGAAAACATGAAAACTGTGACTCAAGTACGGGTTTAGGTCACACTGGTCACACAGTGTTATAAATAAGTTTTTACGCTTTATTGGTATTCAAGGATTTGCCATCAGCAAAAAAACCTCTTCCATACGAAGATATCAGCCCCTACTTAACCCCTACAGTGAAGGTGCATTTTCCAAAAACCTTCTTGAGAGTTCACTTTCGTTATAGAAAAGGAACTCTTGTGCAAAATTTAATGCTTCTAGACCCAGCTATTTATAAGGCTTTGAATTGTGTAACACATTTTCAATCACTATCTGAATGAAGAAGAATAAATTTTGAAGGAAATTTGCTAATCGACGCGCCCATGGGTATAATGATGAAACTTGGCGACGCCGCGCGCCGCGCCATCTAGTTTATTTTAAGGGGAGTATCATTTCAGCTCCACGAAGCAAGTTCGATCATATATCTTAGGTTATCGTTTCTCCATTCATACAAGGAGTATCTTTGTTGACATATGCAGAGAAGCTTAACAATTAAGAAAATTTCGTATTACAAAGATCTATCATCTAACAACAAAGGCTCGTGGTAATGAGGAGGCTGACCGATTATCCAAACTAGCAGCAGTAGAGGGTACAACAATTGACTACTTACCTAATTATTGGGAATGCACATACAGTGAAACCTGGTTAAGTGGGACCTGGATAAGTGAGAAACCTCTATTATTGAGAACTACAATGAGGTCCCGGCACTTTTTCATCGAATTACCTCTGTTAATGGGACTTTTCGAACTTGGTTAAATGAGATTTGATTTCTAGGATTTTTTCGATGTTTACCTCTATAATTGGGACTCTGGAGCTCAATTCCCTTTATAAGTGAGACAATTTATCAGGTTGGGACAGGTTACGACACGATTGTTTATAAACATTTGAATTTCTTTCACAAAATTTCCACCTTTATAAATGGAATAACGGTACATTTCGACCTCTATAAGCCTAATTGGAAAACTGGATAAATGAAAACCTCTTTAAATGGTACAAAATCCTTGGTCCCTTGAGATCCCAATTAACCAGGTTTCACTGTATAAATTAAAAATAATTTGTTATAAACTCCTGGAAACAACACTTTGTAAATATCAGTCAGCAAAAAGGTATATGGTATAGGTACCATACAAGGCGAGCCGTCTCGTATGCCTTGGTTTGATGTTGATAAATTTGATAGGAATTACGTTAAATGAATACTAAGACTTCTCTCTCTGGGAATTATCCATCAGCGAAGTTTGCATTCCTTATGAAAAAAGCTGATTCGCCGAATTGCAGAGTCTGTGATCAGATTGAGGACGTGCAACATTTGCTGATGGTTTGTGACCGGAACAGGCGCGAGAGGGAGTAATTTTTTAGGAATTTGACTTAAACAAACTAAACATGGGATTTCAATTCAATCAATTTTATCTCAACCAACGTCAGAAGGTGCCAAAAAGTTAAGTCGTTTAATAACAGTCCTTCATCTGTGACTCTCGTCTTTAAACATAATAAGTTGATTGTTTAGATGTATTACATATACTTTATTATGTATAAGTGTAAATTTTATGTATTGTTAAAAGACAAAATGGGGGTGGTGTATCTGTTTATATAAAAACCCCTAAACAAATAAAGAGAAAAAGAAACCAAAGGCTTGTAAAAGTGCTCTAGTTGAACTGGCTTCATAATCTAGATTATAATACAACTGAGGAATTACTAAATCATCCAAAATAATCCGTCCCGCTTGCTTCCGAACGCATAATATCACCCTTTTTACCACTTAGGTAGGTACTTATCTTTTTGTTTTTCCTTCACAGTTACTAAATAACCAATAATGTTTACATACCGTGCGGTGGGACCCTGGTGATCTGCTATACAGGTATTCCTAGTGCAGACACCAGTTTCTCACAAACTTGTGTCTCTTAATTTTTAAGCTTTTATACCCTTGTTTGTGAAGAGAAAATAAAATTATTTCGGATGCAAGAGCGAACGAAGCAAGCTAAATAATGTTAGCACCCCGCGTAGGGTCGACTTTTTTCGGAAATGTGAGTTCGGTACTTTGTTGACTAATACACAAAAGCTTTAGAATCGAAAGATTAGAGAGTGCAAAAAAAATATAGACAGTTTTAGGATTTCGTCTCGTCTCGAATAGGGTGAGTTCTCTAGTATTCTTTTAGTCCTTTTCGGATGTTTTTTTAGTTCTGAAGCCAGGCAGTTGCAAGTGCACTCTCTTGCACCCTGCTCCCGGATCCCATGATAGTACATTTAGATTCGCACTAGGTTTTTGAAACATTTTACACGGAAGACAGCAAAACCGCCCACGGGAAACTGATTTCTAGTGCTTAACTAGGTGCAGAGGGAGAAGAAGAAACATCATCGGATCATACTCCCGACATGACCACAATTCGTGATTAACTTATTAAACGAAAACACAAAACTTATCAACAAAAAGACAATGAGAGCCTCACCTCTATTTTATCCGTGTAAAGTCAGCGACGAATATAGTAATTTATGTAAACAAACACAGATTCACACACAACATGACTGTTCGCGATCGATCGCGCGGGGAGACTGACTCATATGTGTAGGCATCAACTTTATTGCAACTTAACTAACCTTACTTTTAAGTTAAGTAAGCACTTATTATAAAATCGCGGCGGTATTTTTTCGCACGCTGGATTTTCATCGTTCTGCTTAGCGCCGAAAGTTGAAAATCGAACACTGTTATATCGCAGTTCGATTTTTAACTTTTATAACAGAACTGCGTGTATTTTCGACGAGCTGAGATGCGTTCTGTTCGATTTTTTACTTTGAAAATAGAACTGCTTGTATTTTCGACGAGCTGAGATGCGTTCTGTTCGATTTTTAACTTTTAAAATAGAACTGCTTGTATTTTCGACGAGCTGAGATTCATTCTGTTCGATTTTTAACTTTGAAAATAGAACTGCTTGTATTTTCGACGAGCTGAGATGCATTCTGTTCGATTTTTAACTTTGAAAATAGAAATGCGTATATTTCCGACGAGCCGAGATGCATTCTGTTCGATTATCAAATCGCGGCGTTGATCTGAGCATTGAGAATCTAACAGGGTGCAGCGCGAGCGAGTCTCAGCGCGTCGAAAAATCAGAGTGTTCGATTTTCAACTTTCGGCGTTAAGCAGAGCGTCGAAGATATTACGTCCGTAGAATGTGGGGTTAGAGGTGTATGTGTATCACACACCTCCGAGTTTCGCCAGTTATGTTTAAGTCCCATGTAATAGGGGGTGAACCTATTGCCATCAACTGGGCACAAATCCAGACTCCGGGCTCCTACAGAACATTTCTTGATAGATAACCAAAACACCCTATGCCCGACCTGGAAATCGGAACCCGGATCTCTTACTCAGCTGTGGCGCTTGCGCCCACCAAACCAACGAGGCAGTGAAACACAAAAAAACAAATAACAAAGTGAAAATAATATATTAGCTATACTAAGTATCATAGGGCTTGTGGCTAAGTATTAAACAGCAGCACGGGTCGATCGATCAGGTTAAGCTACGCTTGACGCGGTTGGTCCGTGGATGGGTGACCATCTTTACATATTTATCAAGACCCCGTGCTGGTCCCGGCTGTCATTATTGGATCTTTTACAGTCCTTTATGGGTCGTCAGAAGCCCGAAAGTCTGACAACCAGTCTTACCAAGGGGTATCGTATTACCCAGTAACTGGGTTGTCGAGGGCAGACAGGCAGTCGCACATGTAAAATACTGGTATCCAGCTGCATCCGATTAGACTGGAAGCCGATCCTAACACAGCCGGGAAAAGGCTAAGCAGATAATGATCACTAAACTATCATGAAAATATTATAAAACGCTATTACGCTACATAGATACGTGAACAATGAAAAACTGAACCGGCCTTAACAGTTCCCACGATATATTACATAAGCTTCAATTTCGCACGCCAATTTAGTCATTATCACCTTCCATATACAGATTCTAATACTTGCGATATAAAAATAAAACATACATACATTAAATCGTGTCTGAATGTACCTACTCATTGTTGATCGCTTCCTCGCTTTCATGAGCAGACGAGTGGCCTAAAATGTTTTCAGTTGCTAACTGTAATCTTTCAGTAATAATACAACAACAAAAAATAATAATGCATTTTAGTGAACCAGTATTTAGTCTATTAAATTAATTATTTGTACGTTTTATAAAAAATTGTACGCTTCATCAGGCAAAACATGTACTTAGTACGGACTTTTTACCTATATTAAATATCTTGCATGCTCGATTTGTACGTAAACGCATATTTGACAAATAAATTAACTTTTATCTTTAACTTTATCTTTATAAAATGATGTTCATTCAGTAGCTCAAACAGAATTGAGTGAGTGAAGGAATATCAAAACAAACCTACGACGTGCTCAACTTTTAAGGTATATTTTAAAATCAGTTCATGATTAAATCGACTCGTTACTCTTTTAAAATAATTGGGTTTTACAATGTTTTCAAATTACAGTGATAATAGGTATAGGAGGACAGTGCAGGCCTGTCAATAAGTGCCAGGTACTTAGAGGAATGAAAATAAAGAATAGAAAATCGTCTACAAATCTAGGCTGTAAGGCCTACAACGCCAACGTTCTCTCATTCACAATATGTAAAATAATCTACATAAATAATAGGTCTTTACCTATGAAATTGCCGTTTTGTATGAAAAAATTTAAACGATTTTTTTTCATGAATTTTTTATTTGTATTAATCGAAGTAATCACCCATGCAATCAATGCATCTTTGCCTTCGCAGTGGCAGTTTATTGATGCCCTTCTTAAAGAAATCAGCTGGACGGGAGGCAACAAATTCTTCAAAGGCATTTTGTACTGCCTCTCGGGTATTAAATTTTTTTCCCGCCAAGAAGTTATCCAAATTCTGGAAAAAGTAGTAGTCTGTAGGCGCAAGGTCTGGTGAGTAGGGCGGATGACGGAGAGGTTCCAACCCCAGTTCTTGCAACTTGGAGACCGTCTGCTGTACAGTATGAGGTCGCGCGTTGTCGTGCAGGAGCAGCGGAGACGAGCGATCGACCAATGCTGGTTGGAGATGCGCCAGCTTCTCCATCATTGTGTTCAGTTCTTCACAGTACACATCTGCAGTAATGCTCACCCCGTTTGGTAAGAAGCTGTGATGAATCACACCGGCGCTAGACCACCAAACAGTGACCATCACTTTTCTAGGGGTAAGTTTTCGTTTAGGGCATTGTTTAGGTGCTGAACCAGGATCCAACCAACTTGCTGAGCGCTTACGGTTATCAAACAGAATCCATTTTTCATCGCAGGTAACAATGCGGTTCAAAATTCCTTCATTTGTGTGTCTGTTGAGCAGTGCAAGGCACGTCTCGACGCGTACTTCGCGCTGGCGATCATAGAGTTCGTGGGGCACCCATTTGTCAAGCTTTTTTACCTTGCCAATTTGACGCAAATGGACCAATATTGTTTTGACGCTAACGTCGAAAGCTGCTGCTAATTCAGCCGTAGATTGTGTATCATCAGCTTCCACAATCGCCTTTAATTCGTCATTGTCGACCAAATTCTTCGGACGACCGCGAGGTTCATTTTTCAGGTCGAAATTTCCAGAACGGAAGCGAGCAAACCAATAACAGGTGGTGCGTTGGTTTGTAGTGTTAGCTCCGTAAACGTCGTTGATGTTGCGTGCCGCTTGTGCCGCGTTGCTGCCACGACGGTACTCATATTCCATAATTACTCGAATTTTTAACGTATCCATGATGACGAAAAAGATTGAAATGCGATGAAAATGTAACACTAATCAATAAAGAAATGACTACTTTTAGAAAAAAAAATCCATGTTTTTAAAATAAAATTAATTTGAAATTAGAATTCTTAGCCAAACAAAAATTATTTTGATTTGAAATGGCCAGTACTGCAGAACGGCAATTTCATAGGTAAAGACCTAATAAAATGAACTGTATAGATAACGTCAAATAATGACAAGAATATGTCGGACATTATAAAAAAATAAAAATTAACATTGTTATTTGGGAGCAGTTAATAGACTTTCACATAGTTATGCTGTTAACGAGGTACTAGGGAAGCCACATGTAAATATACAAACGTGTCGAATTGATAATCTCCATCTTTTTGAAGTCGGTTAAAGAGAATCAAGATCCATTTAGTCATTCCGTTACTCAACAGACATACGCAACCGGAAACTTCATTCAGTTCGTTGGTAAACACTTGAAACATATTCTAGCAATAAATACTGGTATTACGGTAGTACATATTCACTGGAGCCTCGTAATAAAATATAGTGATGTCCTTTTTTTTGGGCGGGAATTCATCAAATAACTTCTCCCGCTCTGGGTGGACCAGGAGGGCGTGTCAGACTTTTGTCCTTGATGTCATATATCGCTTCAAAAACAGAAGCTATAATAAGTAGAGTAGTGGTGGCTCAGTAGTATTTGCGCTGATTTATGAGTAGTAGGTTGTGAGTTCAATAAACATCCATACATTCACACATACAAACTTCATCCTTAGCATCCTCAACATCTTTACTAATATTATAAACACGAAAGTTTATAATCCGGATTTATAATTATATTTATTTATAATCTGGCACACATCGTTTATAATCTGGATTCATAATTATATTTATTTATAATCTGACACACATCGTTTATAATCTGGATTCATAATTATATTTATTTATAATCTGGCACACATCGTTTATAATCTGGATTCATAATTATATTTATTTATAATCTGGTACACATCGTTTATAACCTGGATTCATAATTATATTTATTTATAATCTGGCACACATCGTTTATAATCTGGATTCATAATTATATTTATTTATAATCTGGCACACATCGTTTATCATCTGGATTCATAATTATATTTATTTATAATCTGGCACACATCGTTTATAATCTGGATTCATAATTATATTTATTTATAATCTGGCACACATCGTTTATAATCTGGATTCATAATTATATTGATTTATAATCTGGCAAACATCGTTTATAATCTGGATTTACACATAAGGTACGTTTGTCCCGGTACTACCTACATACGTTTCCGTGGGATAATTTTCGACAAAAAAAGAATAATTTGTGTTTATGACTTAGGCGCGGTCTTCCATAACCTTCGCACCATTACTACTAAGTACTGAAACACTAATTACTCACTCCTTAACACTCATTACTGCCCATAAACATGATATCACCCTTGTAAATGACTCCCGCACGCAACCAATGCATGATCCCATTCACAGTACACAATCTTGGTTTGTTCGACAGAAATGCTGTGTAACGCTAATTTCTTTGCCCTTGCTCTCCTTACCGTGAATGGGCGCCTTAAACTCAGTTTTAAACACGTTTTTTTTTTGTGTCTTTATGAGTTGGTACTTTAATGTTTCGATGATGTAGGTAATTAATAAAAGACAGTCTGGTTTAGTTTCAGTTTGAAGTGAATACTTCTTTAGCCGCGTTAAGCGATTTTTGTTAGGGTCTAAACTTTTGGGTCTGTGTCACTGACATGGTAATTTGGTCGCGTCACCGACATGCTAATGTAACGTGTTTTTTTTTTACAAAGTTTTTAAGAGTTCACTTCTATGAGTAGTCCCCATGCCTGCCAATATTTTTGAAGTGAAAACTTCTTTAGGCGCGTTGAGCACTTTTTGTGTGAACAAAAATCATGGAACTCGCGTCATCGTCACCGAACGCTTTCCATGAGCTATATGTATACTGTGTACCTATATATGGGTGAACGAGCACACGGATGAGTCGCGCGTTGATGTCTTTTGGAAAAGTCCCTTTCTTTCATTAGGAAATTCTAATACTATCTCTTTCTTTCCCTTTGTATTTCAATCGTAAAAATCTGTGCTAAAATAAAAACCTTTAATGGCTGAAGTCGATCACGCGTTTATCATTTTTTACCGAGAGCAATCAGGACCCAAGGACCCAATGTGAAATCCTGTATTGACGATTAAAAAATATACCTACACGTAATTTTCAAGTTTTCATCTTCTGTCGGCACGGCACTCCCAGAGTGCCACTGTTTTTTTTTTACAACTTTCGCAAAAATTTTCAGACCATGGCAACCTGTAGGTAATCGAAAAAGTACTTACACCATCGATATACAATTATACATACTCCATTTTAACTCTATGACTTACACAAACAAAATTCTAGTTAAAAAACTTGACTGAGGCGACAATCCGGAATCTATGCAGCATGATAGAGGTCAAGAACAGACCAATTCCAAAATTTAAAAAAATAAAATACTTTAGTTTGTGTACAAAATACCATCTGCTATCAATTTACTCCGGTGAAGTATCAATTACTTAAATCTATTAACAGGTGCCAAGTCTCGTATTTCGTCATGGATTTTGCCAAATCATGCCTGAAGTGGAACGCAACCAGTGGCGCTGGTTCTTCGTTTAACTTCATTATTTGTAAGTTACGAAGACAGGTGGGGCACCTGTTAAGGGATAGCCTTCTATATACTAATATTAAGGGCGGTATCACATTTTTGCTTGAATTTGAACGTTTTACTCGATATTTGATGAGATTAGATATAGCCAAAAATTCTAGGTGGTCTAGGGAGTTTTCTAAACAAATATTTTAATTTGTTTACATAAGTCAGTAAAATCCTTGTCTCGGCAAATGATGTTTCATAAAATTGTACTTTTGGGCATCTTTAGATGTTTGACATGGAACACATAATAGTTTAGTAATTTATTAAAATGTCCATGGTAGGACTATACCTTGTTCTTTGGAATGCTCAAACCATTTTTTTACGTTTCATATGTGTTTCATACAGTAATTCACCAAAAATAATTCTGTAAAACATAGAATTTATGATAATTTTTCGTCTGAAATTATATTTTCTATCTGTATATTATGTTTAATCGAAATTCAAACAAAAAGTATTTTATAACTAAGGTTACTAAGTCAGCTTGCTAGAAAAAAAAATGTTTATTTAAAACTAAAACTAATATGTTTAAGCAATTGTTGAACGCAACGCTGTAAATCAGTAATAAAACTCGGGACACGCGGGATTTAACTTTTAGTCCACCCTGGTTTGGTCCTGGGCGTCCAACGCGCGGATAGCATATGTGCGTAGCGTACTTCACTAGACACACCCGCGATCGGCTACCACGCGCCGTATAATTTTCCTAAAATTGAGCACTTCGATTTGTAATAGCCCTCTTAATACAACGTACGACCAGTGGCGTAGCTAGGTAACGAAAGGCCCTGGGACAAAAAATAAACAAATAAATATTTATATTCCGATTGTGGGAGAAATTTTCACTAGTTCAATTTATAATTTGTAAGTCCGAGGGGTCAGGTCCTGATAGAGCTTGGGAGCCCCGGGGCACTGCCCCGTCTAGCCCTCCGGTAGCTACGCCACTGCGTACAACACAACAGTTAGCATAGGTTTTAAGGCTTCTTCGAACAGGCGCGACGAGACTCTCGTAGAACAATTTGTGTGAAAACTTCATGGAAATTTTTCTACAAGTGTCACGTCGCGCCTGTCTTAAGAAGCCTTTACGGAATATTGCATTGCGTCGGTCATAATTGGCGGGATTCCGTCGGTTATTATTATTAATAATAATTACATTGGACAACAGACACTAATGTAGTGACGTCCCAAAATCCTGTGCTTTCCCACATCTTACTAATGTTTACAAAACGACAATAAAAAATCTGAACTAACCAAGACTGTACCTATGTAATAATTATAAAAGTTTTTTAAAACAAGTTCTCGGCTTTTAGAAGCAGTACCTACCAATTTGGCAGGTACTGCTTCTAAAAGCCGAGAACTAGTTTTCCAAAAAAAAATGTAAGGTTACCTACTGCTTCTAAAAGCCGAGAACTCGTTTTTTTTTTAACTTTTATAATTATTACACAGGTACTCAAATGATATGTTTGTACATGTAAAGAAAGAAAGAAAACTTTCATTTATATCTTTAAGTACTTACTTAAATGTTTTAATACTTTTTTTAATCAATTAAAATGTTAAGTATTCACCTATTCAAAAAACATTTAAAGAAGTTTCTTGTAAATAAGTCTTATTATAATATAACTGAGTTTCTGAAGAATAAATATAAATATAATTTTTAATGATTGACATGTCTTTGTTACTTGACATCTAATTATATTGTTTTGTAAGTGATATTTTTATATTGACATGTGTTTAATTGTTTTTTTCTTTACTTGCTATATGATTTTGACTTCCAGTTGTGTATAACTTGTTCAATTTTATTTGACATAATTATAATATATAAATGTTAATAAATTATTAAATTCAGATTTGATAATATTTGTACGCTTCACAGCAAAACGTAGAGAACCATAACTAACCTATGTTTACAAATAAAGATTCTTATTCTTATTCTCGTATTAATAAGCTATTAAAAAAAAAACTAATTAAAAATTATTAAAACATACGTACTCAAAAAGATCAATAAATAATTTTCTTTCTTTCTTACGGTTTCTTTTATTTATATTTTTAAATTTTAGACTTAGGGTCTAAAATTTTAAGAACAATATATAAGAATATATGACACAAATAAATAAACTGTTAGGAATTATAAGTTTAATCTATACAATAAATAAAACCTAGTCCTGACTGACTGACTCATCAACGCCCAGCCCAAACCCTTGGTTACCTAGACAGATGAAATTTTGCAAAGAGGTGATAATGTAGACAAGGATTAAGGATGGATTATTCGAAATTCAACCCCTAAGGGAGTTAAATAGTGGATAAAAGTTCCACGCGGGCGAAGCCGCTGGCAAAAACTATATGGGATATGGGTATTTTCAATTTTCAACAAAACGGTAGGAGAAAATCTTTTTTGATACTTACTTACATATATTATGCTCGTGACTGGAGAATATACCTGCTACTACATTTCTATTACTAGATATCTATATCTTTACGTACCTACTCATTTCATTCCAGACCTGATTACTCCCGAAAGCTCTTAGCAAAAGTTTTAATATCCAATATCAGGATCAGAGCCAGGAAACTGTCAGGAACACACAGGACACAAAGGAAAACTGCGAAAATACATAACTTAGCAAAGAGCAAACTGGCAGCGCGCCAAAAACGCTAAAATGACAAATTGAAGTAAGAACTAATTCGAATATGGAACAGTTTTTATCCTGCAGTAGTAATAAGCAAATAGTCGCATGCAAACTCACTTCTGTGTTTCGCATCCGTAGTGACATTATGAAAATTCGTAATTTTTTATTTGTTTTTGTACAAAGTCGTGATTTATTTAAAAATTCAATAAAAATGTATCGATCGATTACTCGTATTTTTTCTAATAAGCCACAAAACAATAATTGCTTAGTGGATTTATTTCCTATTTTCAAATTAAAAACATTTCATGGTCATGCCATAGCCATAATAAGTAGTGACGGACCGAAACACGATTATCAGCCGAAATCGAAACCGTAACCGAACCGGAACCGAAATCGACATCAAACCTTGTGAGGTTCAGTATTTTCGGAGGTTTATAATAAACTAGCAGCGCTCCGCGGTTTCACCCGCGTAGTTACCGATCCCGTGGGAATACGGGGATAAAATATAGCCCATGCCACCCGGGGATAGTGTAGCTTCCCAACAGTGAAATAATTTTTCAAATCGGTTCAGTAGTTTCGGAGCCTATTCAAAGCAAACAAACAAACAATAAAATCTTTCCTCTTTATAATATTAGTATAGATTAGTGTCGATAATACCATTACGGTTCCGTGTGGTGCCGGACGTAAAAGAAAAGCACCATCCCATTTCTTCCCGTGGGTGTCGTAGAAGGCGACTAAGGGACTTACTAGAGAATGGGCAGCAGCGTTCTCTATGCATTTGAACACCGTACTGCGATCGCCAACCCGCCTGCTAAGCGTGGCGATTATGGCAAACCCGCCTGCTAAGCGTGGCGATTATGGCAAACCCCCCCTTTTTGGGGGCAGGCCTATGTCCAGCAGTGGACGTCTTTCGGCTGAAATGATGATGATGATGAATCCCATTAAGGGCTGATTGCAATAAATTTTTTTTCTTTTCTTTTATTCAAAGATGTAATTTACCTACTTTTGCCAGATTTTATAGCGTTCACCTGACGCGGGCTGGCAACGTCGCATTTCGTGATTATTTTATTATGTTTTACTCAAAGTAAGTACCTAGGTACTATATTTTTTCAGCCAATCACTAGATCGTTGGCAGCCGAACCAGTTTTGACTATAAAATCTGGTTTTATAGTCAAAACTGGCCGAAACCGAAACCGAACCTTCAATACGACACTAATAAGTAGTAAGTAGGTACCTTTATTACCCACAAAAAAGAATAGAGCGCGCGCGATCCAAAGGTTACGTAAGAAATGACATCATGGCGGTCGATGACGTCACAATGGCGGGTTGATAACCCTAAAGACAGAAAGGCGGCCTAAATTGATTTTTCTGTCCACAATAAAATATTTAAGTCGGAAATTACAGCACTTTTACTTTGGGCTCACATTTACAAATATTGACAGGCGGTAAAGTTCAGAACAACTTTTATTTATGAATGAAATCGGTAGCCACCAATTGACACGGTAACTTTAAAATTTTAAATGAAGTGCACACGCAACAACTGTTTTAGTTTAAATGATTGATGAATTGATTCGTATTTCGTAATGCAAAGTCAGTGTATTCAAGAGCAATTAATTTTATCAAGCACTAATTTAACGTTATTCTGTCAATTAAAAGATTACCTTTAAACCTAGCATTATCAGCCAATAATGTTTCCACTGCTGGGACCTCCTCTGTGAGAAAGCGTGGGCCATAATCCACCACGCGGGCCCAGTGTGGGTTGGTGGGTGTCACATGTCTTTAAATCGTTCTAAGACATGCCAGTTTCCTCTCGATGTTTTCCTTCGCCGTTTTGAGAGCTTTGATGATGAAATCTTTACAAAATAAAGTGCCGAACTCTCAACAACGACAACTCGAAAGTTGGTGCCGGCCGATACCAATATTGCTCTCATAGATTACCTATGCCGAAATCTAAGGCAACAGGACCGTTCTTCTGTGGGCTAATACTCGTAATTACATCGTCCGCGTGTGGTGCCGGACGTAAAGAATAGCACCATCCCATTTCTTCCCGTGGATATCGTAGGAGGCCACTAAGGGAAAGTACTAGAGAATGGGCAGCAGCGTTCTCTATGCATTTTACTGCGATCGCCAACCCGCCTGCCGTGGCGATTATGGCAAATCCCCCCAATTGGGGGAGGCCTATGTCCAGCAGTGGACGTCTTACGGCTGAATTGATGACTAATAGCTAAACGTGGTGATTATTACAACATCCCTGAATATCTAAACGTCGTTACGTATTCGTTTAGTAAACGAATATCTAAGTAAATATAACCAAAACCAACTAGCTTTTGCCACCGGCTTCGCCCGCGTGGAGGACAAAAATTATCCCATGGGAACGTGCAACCGAGATAGAAAGTATCATATGTATTAATGGGTGTATTCATAAACGATGGTTAAAGTTAAGAGATGTTTAAACGTCAAAAATGTACCTATGGTTAATCAGTTGCTAATCATTACTTAACTTTAAGCAGCGTTTATAATTAAGGGGGTTATTGTTAAGCCAGGTTATAAACGACCTGCACCCTAATTGCGTAACTCACGATTGATCATAATTGGTTTCGTCTTCACAGTTAAACAATATTCATTGCGTTATTTATGTTGTCGAACAGACACATTTTTCGAACATATGAAGCAATGGTTTAACAATCCGTTTCAAAACGATACAGATTATGATGAATCGTGAGTTACGCAATTAGGGTGCTGTTTGCCAAATTTCAAATCTGTTTAGCAGTTTTTTGCGTGAATATACAAATTTTCACATTTATAACATTAGTAGAATAATAACAGCTAAACCTAAACGTGCTGATTATTGCAATACTTATACCTAACTAAACGAATATTTAAGTAAATACAACGAATGTGGAAAAAATACGTATATGCCGAAAAGCAATATATTACTCAACTTTTAACAGACTCGATTTTACTACCCAAGTCTAGAATTTTACTAAAATTGACAAATTCCTAGAAATCACAAAACTGAATAATAAACTTAGATACTGGGTACGCGTTGACCTGCCCAATATTTAATGGGCACGACACCCCTGTGGCCAGTCGACCTTGGTCAATGTCTGCCTTTCTAATTTATTACATGTAATTACATGACAGACACGCGTGTTTAAACGTTTAAGTTATTAAATATTGCATTACAGACACAGTAATATGGGTTTTTTTTGAGGGTGGGAAATCATCAAATAACTTCTCTCGCTCTGGGTGGAGCGAGATCAGACTTTTACTGACTAAAACCCACCTGTGTTGTGTTCCCTCAGTAGCCTGGGTGCCAGGGGCCAGCGGTTTCTCTTTCGAACAACCCGCACCCCTGGCAAGGGCATCCATTGATTCAAAAATTCGTCAGCTCGAAAAGATTTGCGCAACTTAACATGTAAAGTATTATAAAATATGAGCAAAGGGCGCTGACCACCTTGTTCTCATTTCTTGATTCTCCCTCTTCCCCTATTTATCTAGCCATATTTATCATTTGCGCAAACCACAATAAAAATCTATGCTCATCGCATAATAGTCTTCTTCAATGTCCCACTCACCGCACAGACTTCATTCACTCTTCTTTCTTCATCCTGTCGTTGTCGTCAATGCGTTCCCCCAAGAAATCTGGATGGCAACCAACCGATTGACGTACCATTTTTAATAACGATAGAATGGCCGATGCGAATCCCCGAAGGGAAGCCGGTAACAATCGTGTTATATGGTGCTTTCGCCACTGCATTTAGTGAAATTATTGGTCAGGTGCGTAGTACTCGCAAGCGGCGTGCGTGTATGACCAGGGGCCTAAGTCTGCTATTTTTATAAATTCGTCATTCCAACACGATCCCATCGTCATTTTGCTATATGTTCGTAATCTGCTAAATTCATAATGGTCGACCAGTGGTCGGTCAATGGTCTCGTAATAGAATTATGTTGTAATGGCATTGTCGTATTGCCATTTTTATAAAACCCATTAGTAGTAATGATTTTCGAAAAAATACTACTAAATTTGAACATTTATTCATGCCAGATTTCTTTTAAATGGATATATTTTTACATATTATTTGTTAACATATTATTTTAGGAACTGTTAAAAATTACCGCCAAGTCAGTCATTCATTTGTCACTATGTACGGGATTACCAGTAAATGACATTTCTTTCAATGGAGTGTCAGTGGCTGACCATTGGAAAGTCATAATGACGCCATTATATTAGTAGATTACCAAACTTGTCAAAATCAACAATTATGAAATAAATGATAGACCATTCTGACACTATTGTAATAGCAGACTTGAGGCCCAGATGTATGAACGTAAACCAGGCAAAATTCCACAATTGAGGGGTATAGAAGCAAAAACGCCTCTGTCCATTTTTTTTTTTTTTAATCTATTGATATCATATTTTGCTTAACGTCAAGCATAATATGATATCCACAGATAAAAAAAAATTGTAGGCACAATTATTGTGCCCCCAGGCTCCTCCACTTTGACCGGTCTTGTGCTTCCCACATCCAGCGGATTCGCGCGGCCTTCAGAAGGTCATAGGTCCACCTTGTGGAAGGCCCTCCCGCTCTACATCTTCCGGTACACGGTCGCCACTTCAGAACATTGCGGCCCCATCGGCCATCTGTTCTGCGAGCAATGTGCCCTGCCCACTGCCACTTAAGTTTGGCAATTCTTCGGGCTATGTCGGTTGCCTTGGTTCTCCTGCGGATCTCTTCATTTCTGATTCGATCGCGTAGGGAAACTCCGAGCATAGCCCCCAAAGGGCAACGGAGAGCCATTGCCCTTTGGGGACTTTAAACGTTCTGATAAGGCTCATTGTGTGTGAGCGACCATTTGTTAATAAAAGACGAAAAATGTCTTCTCTAGAGGGTCCAGCTAGAGTCTAGAATGGTGTGCTTGAATTCGTTTTTCTGAACCCCCTGGTTCATGTATTGAATTCAATCATGGTACCAGGGGCCTAAGTCTACTAATTTATAAACGTCACAATGGTCTCTCAATGGTAAGTTTTTGACAGATTTGCCATACAAAAACTGTCAAAAACACACCATTGAGAGACCATTGTAACGTTTATAAATTAGTAGACTTAGGCCCCAGGTTGTGCGTCGATAGTACATCTTCCCACCCTGTATTATAAAACGATACCGGCGAAAATTAGGGCAGTATAAAGGCAGGAGGTATAAGGGACCTTGGTCACCCTCTACACAGCGTGGCTGTCACGACCGATCAATAGATTATAAAAGAAAAGGGCAGAGACAAAAGATTGCAAGTGGCAGACCCTCTCAATGCTTGAGTGTCCCCTTCAAAATGAATTTAAAAAGAATGATATTTCAATGGGCAAGTTGAAACGAGTGCTGTAAGACTGGTTTTTCGCATAAAGATTTTGAGCCGAAACCTACACAAGGAGACACGGAGTTCGTATAATATTGATATAATATAAAGGTTTTATTTAGTATTTGCAAGAGCAGTGGTAGCCGAGTTGTATCGGCCTCGACTTACGAGTACTTTCGTCGTAAGTTCAAACCCAGGCAAGTACTTTATTTTGCATAGTTAATTTCATCACCACTGGTCTCAAAACGGTGAACGAAAACATCGTAAGGAAACCGGCACGTCCTAGATAGAACCAAAAATTCGAAGACTTGTGTTATCTACCAACCCGCACTGAGCCTGCGTTGTAGGTTACGGCCCACTTCCTTTCACAGAAAGAAGGTCTGTGTCCCAGTGCCAGCAGTGGGAACATTATAGGCTGATTTATGCTAGTCCTTGCATTGGTTTACTCAAAATGTCTTCCTTCGCTCTAAGTACCACATTCTTTATATTTTTTAAAGAGTTTTGTGTGCCCTTTTGGCATTGCCAAACGCCAAATATGGCATCAGTGGTATTTTTTATTAAGATCTCAATTCCTACGAACGTCCACTTGCCCAGTTAAGTGCATGGTGACATTGGCTACCGAAGATTTAATTTGTGAAATTAAACTTCCTTGACGAGTTCCAACAAAGAAATCTACTTCTTCTAAAATACTGTTTTTGCCTTATAATCTTTGAGTTCAAGTTTTTCAGCTAGGTACTACAGTAAAAGACGTAATATTATCGAACACTTACATCAACATGCCACATTCCCTTCCTGGTTACCGGTCCCCCATGGTTACGAACACACAAACATTTAGTTTGGACTCTTACACTTCATTACTTAGTAATGTAATCATAGAACTATAGAATTTGTATTGCCGTGTGTTTTCCTACCCCGTGAGTGGCGCAAACTGATTAAAAATATAACGCCACAAGGCAGCTTAGCAAATGAAATAGGTTTCTAACATAGAACAATCAGTCTTTATTATTCCCACTGCTGGGATACGGGCCTCCTTTCCGTGAGGAAGTGGGGTGAAAGCCTCCACGCGGGTCCAGTGCAGGTTGTTAGATGTCACATGTTTTCGGATTTTTGGTTCTAGGACATGCCGGTTTCGTGTACGTTACCCTAGCAAGAAAGTGTCTCCTAGAGTTATATGAGTAGAACGTATAATGTGTGCCTTATCTGCTGTAAATGTGCCCCCACATAAAAAATGTGTGCCCCCTGTCGTTTTGGAGAAAAACGGAAAAAACGATTCTTGCTGGGGTAACGTTTTTCTAGCAGGAAAATTCTAAACGAATGATCGGAGAGAGAAAAATTGTGCGTGGCCAGAGAGCTTATATGTGTGCCAAAATGTGCCCCCAAAAATAAAATCTGTGCCCCTTCAGGTTTTCGAGATATTGCATTTCCTGCTGGAGTAAAGTTTTGATGAATCGTATTTCTCTAAAACCATTGCATATGCCCCTGTAGAATAAACATACACGAGTAGCTCTTAATGTGTGCCCCTTAGTGCCCCAATTAGATTTAAGAAAATATTTATAGTTTTCATGTTATCGCGGTTTTATGAAAACCCGAAAAAACATCACAGCGCCTAAATGAGACAAGGCACAAGTTCGCTGAAAAGTGTATTTGGTCCTTCTTGACGCTATTAATAACCATACAAAGTTTCAAAACTGTTCATGCATGCGTTTTTGAGTAATCTTGCTAAAAGTCAAAACGATGGTGTCTTAACTTTGACGGCAAAATACAAGGAACCGGCTCAATCCCAGATGTGTAGGTGTGAACCAAAATTGTGTGCCTTTAGTCAAAAATATATGGTGAAAATATTCAGCTTGGAATGTTTCGCATTAAGTTAATATTAACAAAAAACCAAAATATGTAAGCAACGGCTGGTTATCCGACCACATTTGAATGACTACTAAAAAGCGACGGATTCATACATAACGATGACCTTCTTTACTTTACTCACTAACCGATTCACACGTGTTGTGCCTGAGTACACTGAAGTAGAAAAGTAATAAGTAATAAAATAAAGTTGTTATTGGATTATATTCTAGTAGCTGTTTCTATTATATTTATTTATAAGCCATAGGTTAGATAAATTAACAGTAAGTTTTTCATCAGTAAGGGGAATGCTCCAACCAGCCCGCGAAATTCAAAGTTTCTTGTGTTTTTAAGGCACACATTATACGTTCTACTCATATAACTCTAGGAGACACTTTCTTGCTAGGGTAACGTACACGCCGGCGCCGGTTTCCGATGTTTTCTTCCACCGTTTCGAGTGAATTATCCACTGATCTCAATATCAAAGTGATTTTTTGACCTTTTCAAATGCACAGTAAGTAGGCCTAAAAAAGCATAAGTAGAAAATAAATTCAAAAGAGTGGGGTGCTTTTTGAAATAGTATTTTTATCGTCAATTAGACACGCGCAGGGCGCTTGATATTAATTGATTATAAAAATAAGTCATCAGCAAATTATCGTATCAGCAATTTATTTTCTATATTTATAGTTTGTTTTTTAAAGTGTGTTTTTAGTTTTTTAATTAACTTTATTTTTATTATTAGTTGTTATAGCGGCCGATAGGAACACAAATTGTGGAAGTGTCTACCTATTACGGTTCAAAAATAAGGCTATTATTTCCTCTTTTGTGACAGACGGATAGATGAACGGACAAGTAATAGGATCCTGTTGGCACTCTTTGGTAATGGAGCCTAAAAAAATTACAATAACTTTATGATTTACAGATTCTGCTTATCACAGGAAGTTTCCACGTGTTTTCCTCCTAAACTAAATATAGTTACAATAACGTTCAAGGAAGTTAATTGTCATAAATGTCATACACGTACTTACGACCGTGACCCACAGTAAATAGGTAAATACACAGCAATACCATAGTTATTGCATATATTTGTTAATGTTGACCTTCACGGTAAGTACACAATTATCTTGTATTACCGCGTTTTCCCTGTTTCAGAGGAAAATAGTGACTATTAATACTTAGATGAAATCTTTAATTTCATATTGTATTTTGACTATTTCAATAACCATGGGTATTTGTGCCCGGTCGCTCGCTTGTTCTTTTCTTCTTCATGTCGCTGCAACGATTATAACATTATGTTGACCCAAAACTTCGCCACTTCCACGGCGTATGTGTGGCAGCGCAGTGGTCACTCTGGCTGCAGGTTTTGAGCACAGATGGCAGGATTGCAGGTGGAGTATTTGGTCAGCTCCCTGCTGCCGTTCCGTCGAGGTAGCACCACTTTACGAAGTTCGATGGTACAGCTTTCCACTTTGGTTTAGAGACAGTTCGGCAACTTACAAGTGGACCACGGAAGGTTACATCCAGCAGGAAGATGCTCGTCTGATGGTAGACAGAGAGTACTCTCTCGCTTCCGGACATCATCCAGTCCATGGTCGGAAGTGAGAGCGCGTGTGACGCCCTCGCCACCTTCTGCGAGTAAGAGATAGTCGCGAAGGAGGCGGTGGAAAGGGAAAGGGAGGATACAACCTCCCTTCCAATCCGCAGAAGACACACATGGCGCCGAAGGACGCTGAACGATGTCCGCCTTAGGATGAGGCCTGCAGGCAACAGACTTGGGGAGTTTGTTCTCTGAACAGTGATGGCACGAGACGGCGACTAGGCGGGGCGGCGTGTTCCGCGCGTGCCTCTCTGTAGAGCAGTTTTGGCCGTATGCGGTCCAACACCTGGCCGGAGGAGCGTGATCAAATGCGGAAGCCAGCACCAGCACCCCAGCTAAAGGTAGCAGCAGAACACCGTGTGGTTTTAGTCAGTGACAGACCCCTCCACCCACCCCAGGGTGGAGGACATCCACGAGCATTTCGACACGATAAAAAAAGGGATAAGGAAAGGTTTCCTGCCATAGTTTGCAACGCTCGCTCTCTATAACAACCCGATGCAAACTAAATGGCGACTCTGAACACGAGGCGACTAGTTGTGCAGTAACAAACTCATGTGACAGCGGGGGTGAGGGATGGGCTACTGCACAGCGCAGAGCCCACTTCAGGGCCTAGAGACAAAATACATTTCTGTTAGCGTTCACGCCAAACGCTACGCCAAAATGTATGGGAATGACATTACCTGCGGAAAGGATTACGTCGTGTCCTTTTCGCAGGCGATGTCATTCTCATACATTTTGGCGTAGCGTTTGGCGTGAACGCTAACAGAAATGTATTTTGTGTTTTGTCTCTAGGCCCTGGACCACAAATAAGTTAGAAACTCTCTGCTTATGGAACTGAAACATACGAGTAAATGACGAAATCATCATCATCTGATCTGAATACCAGTATTTTACATGGAGTGACGTCAGTGTGGTGCCGCGCGTAAAGAATAGCACAATCCCATCTCTTCCCGTGAGTGTCGTAGGAGGCGACTAAGGGACTTACTAGAGAATGGGCAGCAGCGTTCTCTACGCATTTTATCACCATACTGCGATCGCCAACACGCCTGTCAAGCGTGGCGATTATGGCAAACCTTATGTCCAGCAGTGGACGTTGTTCGGCTGAAATGACGATGAATGATGACATGGAGTGACAGCTCAAGTATCTGACCGCCACAACCTTCACTGACTAACAAAATGAGGGTGTACAATATACCTTTGTCTTTTCTTTAGGGGAATTGAATATAGGTCGGCTTGATATTATTTAATATTATGAACATTACGTAACGGCGTATCATCATCATCTGCCTAGCCTTTTCCCAGCTATGTTGGGGTCGGCTTCCAGTCTAACCGGATGCAGCTGAATACCAGTATTTTACATGGAGCGACTGCCTATCTGACCTCCACAACCCAGTTACTGGGTAATGCGATACCCCTTGGTAAGACTGGTTGTCAGATTTGCGGGCTTCTGACGACCCGTAACGACTGTCAAAGATCCACAAATGACAGCCGGGACCAACGGCTTAACGTGCTTTCCGAGGCACGGAGGGGTCTTGGTACGTAAAGATGGTCACCCATCCACGGACCAACCGCGGTAAGCGTAGCTTAACCTGGCCGATCGACCCGTGCAGCTATAATTATAGCCACTACGTAACGGCGTATAAATGCCTTAATCTTTTCAGTAACGCTAAAGAACTTGCTGCTTCTGGTCTTCTTGACCTGCTAAGCTGCCTTTTATGCCATGCATTTATACCATTCTCCCTGCGGCTGTAGCCCACTAAACAGCTACCTATCCAAACATTCATTCAAAACTGGTCCACAGAATTAGGGCGCGAAAGCGTTGACACATTCATGAGAAGAGAACCCCATGTCTATTTTGATGAGGGTCTGTCCCCCATCTAACTATCATGGACATTAAGGACTTTATAGCTATTAAGGCAGCAGCGTTATGGTTTTACGGGTTTTAGTAATTGGAGACCTGCCTGAAATGTATGGGACAAAATGTATTTTTGTGTCTTAATATTTTCGACTTCGTTTCGGTTACCTGACACATGACGGAGTTATGCCCGAACCTCTACCTAACTCCTAACCGTTAAAGAGTTGTACCTTCCTTCATCAGCTCAGCGTCATGAGATGATGATGACCATACGCAAATGTCTCAATAGCTTTAGAAAACATGTGAAAGACATTACCTACAAATTTTGAGGGTTGCCCTCGATTTCCCTGGGATTCTATCATCAGATCCTGATTTGGTGCCAATGGGACCAACTCAGGACTCTCAAAAAAAATCAACTCTTTCAAATAAAAAAAGAATTTTGAGAATCGGTCCACAAATGAGGGAGAAATCGGGGAACATACATAAAAATTAAAAAATACGTTAACTCCTTTTTTTGAAGTCGGTTAAAAAAGATAAACGCATACCATAGACAAGATAAACTCTACAAACGATGACAACTGACAAGTGAATGTATACGGGGTCGTAAAAAAAAAACTAGAATTTCTGGTTGTTGTAACCTTTCGTTCGTGTGTCCACGTAACCTCTGTTTTTGGACCAAGGTCGTGACGTCACCTTTTGGACAATTCGTTTAAATAATTATAATTTTACACGAGTAGCGTGTGTGATAATCATTTGTAATTTATATTTTTATTGTAGGTAGGTATGAGAAGTATTTAAATGTGATGTTCCCATGCTTAATTTGATAAATCAGCACTTCAGCAGATTGTTAACAAATTGCAGTAAAAAGAGGGATAGTCTTAAACTTGGCCTCATCTCATCTGATCATATCTACTAGCCCTGAGAACTTCAGGACCATTCTAGTGTCGAATTTCGATTAAATAAGTGGTATATTGGATCAGACATAGTTAAATTATAAAATGCCGTATTATTCACTACACCAATATATAATTTGGAAAACAATGCGACCACTTATCGCATCCATTTCTTTTTCAGAAATTGTTGGCTCATTTCGGGCGGGAAGAAACAATAGAATAAAAATGATCACGTACCTACCTATTGTAAACGCCAATTAAAAAGTAAAACTAAGTTTATGACAGTTAAAAAATAACAACTTTAACGTGTTGTAACTTTAATGAGAAAATATAAATTCTTAAAGTAATAATGTATGGTCACTTATTTCAAGGCTGAGCAAACTGGCTTCCAATGCCAAGTTAGAGCTGGATAAAAAACTGGCGTAGTCTATAATCTATGAAAATACATGGTATTTTTTGTTGTGGCATACAAGTTTCTACTTTCGTTGTTCAATACCAAAAAAGGACAATAAAAATAAAAACGGTTGTTTTATGAAGAACTGTATGACTTCTTACGGCCCTTAATAGGTACAGACTGAAGTGATTAGAATATCATCTTTAGCACGTCCTTTCTAGATAGAGCAATAGGAAACTCCTGAGGCGAATCTAGCTCAGACGCGGCGGGACTTCTTATGATCAAACATTGGGACTCAAAATTATGACGTCACCGTGTGCTAGAGTGATCCAGTAGTCTGTATGTATACAGGCCAGCACATCAAGCTACCCCAAACTGTCAAATTTCTTTGATAGTTTTTCAACTTTATTACAATGGAATAAGGTTCATGTTCAATTGGGAAAATTTGACAGTTTGGGATAGCTTGACCTGCTGGCGTCTGTACATGATGCAGCACGACTCTACGTACTTTCTTACTTTATTGAAACTATTTCTGTCATATTACAAAACAAGGTGTTGCTTTAGACATAGTTTCAACCATTGTTAAACAAAAAACCCCATCGAGCCTATTAATTACCTAATAGAAATAAAAATTCAGTTCCTTTTACAAAACTGTATTTTACTCTAAGTAATAAATGAATTAAAATCTAAAAATATATCATTGAGATAGCTTAGGCAAAATGCAGTCGGAAAATGCTAGTTTTAGTTCATGAAATAACAAAATTATTTAAAAAAAAATTAAATTCAAAGATTTCAGTTTTTTCTCATTGAGTTAATATGTTTTTTCTATCTATTTTTGAACACCATGAAAATATAGTAGCCGTCATGTATTGACCGTCATGTTGTAACTTAAAACGTCATACGGTGCGGCGGCGTGTAAATTGAACAACTTTGTACTTTTATTATTTTCGTAACCAATGTATTTTTTATTTAAATAATATTTTTCATCCAGGAACAGCAAAGTAACGATAAGTAGAATAATAACTATTTTTTTAAATTATTTACAATTCTCATATAAAATTTCAGTGCATTTGTCTATATAGCAAACTGACGTCATAGCCACAGAGCAAAATGGCGTCCACTGCACCGAGCGTTTTCATGAAATTACGAGCGAAATTTGAAAATCTATCTATTTAAATAAAAAGAAAAGTCCTGACTGACTGACTCATGTCATCACCGCCCAGCCCAAACCCTTGGACCAAGCAAGCTGAAATTTTACATAGAGGTTCCCTTTAAAATGTAAACAAGGAATAAGGAAGGATTTTTCGAAATTCAACCCCTAACGGACATAAATAGGGGAAGTTCCGTGCGGGCGAAGCCGCTGGCAAAAGCTAGTGTGAAATATAAATGCATTTTTACGGCACTAATCTATTAAATAAAAATGTGGTGTTTGTTTTTAGTTGTTTATTAGCACTTTCGAATCCAATTATTTTATGACACTTTTCAAAAATGCCCCATTACTTCGATACTCTTGCGCCATCCCATCTTTCTGGCTCGGCGTGCTGTGCTGGCGCTGCCGCTGCGGCGTATAACAACCTTATTGGTTTATTATATTTTTGAGCTGTTTGCATGGGGTTGAAGCCCTCGGGCCGTGGGGTCCGAGTGCTTGGTCTCTTCAAGGAAACGGCTGGTTGACACTTCCCATGACCCAAGGGCCGGTTTTTACCGTAGCCAGTCGCTAAGCATTGTCATACAACGTGGTAATGTGGGCGACGTTACCACGTTGTATGGCAATGCTTAGCGACTTCGGCGGTCTCTTTGGCACATTACCAATATACCGAAAGACTAGTGTACCAATGTGCATGCATTGATATATTGGGATTTCTCCTCTACCGATCGGTATTTCTCCTTCTCCTGTCACAGTTTTGTTTGTATATGTATGAAGCAGTGCTGGCCTAGTGGTAACGGCCGCGACTGATGTGTTTTACGTCGTAGGTTCGAATTCAGTCCCGGATGGACGCCGGCATGTCCTATTGGGCCCGCATGGTGGCTTGTGTTGTGTCCCAGCAATGGAAACAGTAAGGCTGATTATTATAAATGTTAGTGTGTATTCTTGTATTTTATTGTCAATTTTTGTACCTACTCCCAAACAGGGGCGAACTAATAGAAAATGGCGTCTAGGGCACGCATCACATTTGCGCCCCTTCGTAAATTATCTTCTCGGTCTATATTGAGCAAAGCTAGGTCTCATAACCTGTCTTGACCAATATAGCCTTCAATAATGAAGGTATTAATTTCAAATTGCTAAAAATCGCTGCAATTTTAAGAGAATTTGAATAGAAATACGCTTTTATGCTCGTACAGCACAAAATATTCAAGTAGCTCAGCTCTTCAGAAATTTTAGAGATAGGTAACAGTATGATTTGCTCTAATGATGTTTTTTTTTATTTTATTTAATAATTGGCGACTTGTATCGCACCCCTTCGATAGGCACCCAGGGGTCTTGCCCTGCCTGGACCATCCTAGTTACGCCACTGCCCCCTTATGTTGCGCCTGCCATGTTTTGTCTCTACATCACCAAAGGTTGACTGGTAGAAAATATACATATCTGACATTTGTACTGTATTTTTTACTAGTTCATAAATAATAAGTACCTACGTAAAAAAACCATTTAAATATGTCTATAAGCAGTAGTTACGTAATTTTCCTTTTTTACGATAAGAATATACCTACCTATGTAAGTAAATGTTAATGTTACCAATTCGATTCGTGATATTACATCACGTTTCAAGCTTATGTTTTTTAGTAGGTACCTAGCTACATAATTTTATAATAGACAACTATTCTTTAGTAGTATTTTTTTGTTGAATAGGTATAAAGTTAATTTTGTAACTGACTAGTGATGATAGCTTACCGATTAGGTATATAATAATTAATCAATGTAAATAAAACCCAACTAGTGAAAGATAACGCTCTAAAAGCATGAAACAAGAAAAAATTCTCACGTGAATGCCGTGGTCATATAATCATATTAGGCCCCATTCAACGACGCTTCCAACGATACCACATTTTTTAAATTATGATAAGTAGTTTAGAAGTTATGAACAGATGAACATACAAACAGACACACATAAAGATATACCGGTCAAAATCATAATTACTCCTTTTCGTTTCTTCGTAGTCGGATAATAATGGACTGGCAACCGAGTGGTCGAAAGTTCTAATCCCAATTTAACCGCTCAGCGCCTTTTGGTCGCATTCGAAACCGCAGCTACCTGCTTAAAATATTATTTGGAGATCATGGCTGCAAAAAGAAAAAGCTGGCGCTTTGCCAGATTTCAGTAAAAAAAAAAACTTACTTATATCTTCAATCGTATCATACCGAACTACTTATATGAGAATTGCCAGCCAGCAGTGGGGCAGTCGACCGCACGTCCAAGGTAAACATTGACCATGAACTGGCCTAGCGTAGTACGGAGTGTCAATAGAATAAAGCGCTGGCCACATCGCGAGCTTCTAGCACTTGCTTGAAAATTTTAAAGTAACTTAAGAACTTGAAAGCTGACTAAAATAACTGTTCATGATAAAACAGGTGAAACGATGCTCGCCTGGCAGCCGCGGTGGGGCTGAGGCCAGCTTACTGGTTTTGTTACCATCCTGGCATACTGTCTACTGTATAGGTACTGATACAGTAGACCAGTGATTTTCAAAGTGGTACAGTTGCACCCCGAGGGGTCCGAGGGAGAAAAGAGGGGGTCGTTGGCGTGTAAAAAAATAAGGTGTTTCCATCCTTAGATCAAATCTTCACATTTTTTGAAGGGCTTTGTGATTATGGCATAAATGTAGCAGCAGGGGGGGGGGCACCAAACCAAATAAATTTTTGAATGTGGACTACGAGAAAAACAAGTTAGGGAACCTCTGCAGTACACCCTTTCCTCACTGATATTTCGCAGTGAGGGAAGGGTGTAGGTACTATTATTTTTCGCTATTTTGTATTCGTTTTTTCGACGACAGTTGTTTCTTATTGTGACATAATAGGTCACATCACTATTGTGTATTTTAGTAACTAGTGAGCGCAGCACTAGTCTGGCTCTGGGGGATATGGACAGCCATGTTGGGATCATGGAAATGTTTTAAATTTTAACTTAATTGTGCATTCTCATTACAAAGCTGTTTAATTTACACGGCCCAAAACATAAATTGACACTTATCGCTATTTATTGTATATTCGACCGAACTTTGGTGGTAACAGTTTGGACTTTGAGCTGGCTTGCCGTACAGTTTTAAAAGAACGACCTATCGTACCAGTGTATCAGTGAAGATAAAGTGTCCAACGGTTTCACGAACGGTGGGCTGTATTGTAAGTATTCCAGGGCGAAAATCGTTAGTTCCATTTTCCCAGACAGTTGGTCGTCAGAAGCCCGAAAGTCTGACAACCAGCTTTACCAACGGATATCGTATTACCCAGTAACTGGGTTATGGAGGTCAGATAGACAGTCGCTCCATGTAAAATACTTGTACCCAGGTACTTAGCTGCATCCGGTAAGACCGGAAGCCGACCTATAGCATCGCAGTAAGCAACTCATCATCCAACATACTTGGATGACGAGTTGCTTACTGCGATGAATACCATCTATATAAATAAAAAGAAAAATCCTGACTGACTCATCAACGCCCAGCCCAAACCCTTGGACCTAGAAAGCTGAAATTTTGCACAGAGGTCCCCTTTATAATGTAGACAAGGAATAATGAAGGATTTTTCGAAATTCAACACCTAAGGTAGTTAAATAGGGGATGAAAGTTCCCGCGGGCGAAAGCTTTTGCTAGTTGAAATACAAAAAAACCTTTGATCAATGCTTATCATCTTATAACATAGAATATTGTCTATGGCTACACATTTCAGCATCGTGAAGGCTTAATATTGCTTTGGAGGCTATTTTAACGCTATCGTGTAGCTATGTTGTCTGTCTGCTATCACTAAAACGCTTACAAAGTAAACTCAGCACTAAATCTCGGAAGTCTCGGAACTAACCTCAACAAAAACTGTATTGCGTCTACCACATACATACGAAGGCCATAGTTTATCAACAAGCATCGAGATTGAACTATACACATTGCGATTGTGGTATATTTAGACCTGGAGCCATTCATGAGATGTTTGCAATTTGCAACAGTTTTTATTTTTTTTAACACAGTAACCGCTGGTTTTTATGTGGACGTAAAATTACCTAGCGTAATGTGTCTATATGTAGATATACCTGTGCGAAACACATTGGGGAAAATAAGCGTGATGTTTTGTATGTATGTACATCAGGGATGCACAGACTTATTGAGACCATGAGCCACTTGGACAAATGATGAACTAATCGTGGGCCACCAGCACAAATTAAAAACATAAAAATAGCCCCAGATTTAAATTTATATTATTTGTAAACCTCAGCAATATTTTTCCTTCAAATGTACGAGGGAATATTTTGGCTGGCGGGCCACTGGCATATTGCCGGGGGTCTCATGCGGCACGCAGGCCGCGGTCTGTGCATCCCTGATGTACATCATCATCGTCATCTGTCTAGCTATTAGCTAGCTTGCATAACTCATTTCCCAACTAAGTATGTTGGTGTCGGCTTCCAGTAGCTGAATAGGTAGATACCAGTATTTTACATGGAGCGACTGCCTATTTGACCTCCACAACCCAGTTACTGGGTAACACTATACCCCTTGGTAAGACTGGTTGTCTTTGGGGATTCTGAGGACCCGTAACGACTGTCAAGAAACTACAAATGACAGCCGGGACCAACGGTTTAACGTGCTTTCCGAGGCACGGAGGGGTCTTGGTATGTAAAGATGGTTACCCATCCACGGACCAACTGCGGCAAAAGTAGCTTAACCTTATCGATCGACCCATGCGGCTATTCTTACGTAAAAGTCCCTCTTATATGGCACCTATTTATTTACGTGTTTGTAAAATTACAGGTAGCTACAGTCATCAAAGTAGGCGGATGACGGATTATCTACAGAAGATTCTGGGGAACATTGGATGAGACTCGCACAGACCAGGGTGCTTACTCTGGAATATAATTCCGATAGATCGACATTGGAATTATCAGTTAAACGTCAGGGATTGGCTGGACTCTCCCCCCCTTATTATTTTGCACTGGACTAACTTGTCAGTTTTGTAAAAGGAGCTGTATTTCGATGACACTTAGGTTCTTATTTAAAAAATAGGCTCGAAGGTTTAAACCATACCTAAAGAAAAACCTTGTTCTGTAATAAGGGGGACTGAGTCTAGCCAATCCCTGACGTTTGACTAACAATTCCAATGTCGATCTATCGGAATTATATTCGAGAGTAAGCACCCAGGAGAGCATGGCACAGAAGGGACGAAGCCTACACTCAACAGTGGGTGGAACAAGGCTGCCAATGAAGACTATGATGGCAGTCATCAAAACTGTTAGCCCCCGTCAGCACGGACGTAAAAATATCGCGGCAGGATTTTCAATTCAATTCAATTCAAAACGTTTATTTCGGACAATAACAATCCATATTTTGTTAGCAGATACAATAAGGTAGCTATGTTACACAATGTTAGTAGGTACACGTAACATCCCTACTAATATCCCTACTAATATTATAAATGCGAAAGTAACTCTGTCTGTCTGTCACGCTTTCACGCCTAAACCGTTGAACCGATCGTCATGAAATTAGGCAGAGATATAGCCTGGGATATGGAGAAGGACATAGGCTTTTTACGCGATAACCGACATCCACGCAGGCGGAGCCGCTGGCAAAAGCTAGTATAAAATAAGATTAAATTAAAAATTTAATCCAAATTAAACTAAATTACAAAATTTATTTACAATTAAATCAGAATAAAATTAAATCAGAATTTAGTCAACATTAAATTAAATTAAAATTAAATACTAATCAAATATGAATTATTAAATTAAATTAAGGTTTGGGGTTTCTCGGTTTTGGGCCGAGCATTGAGAATGCAAAATAGCGCATCCCAGCGGGCTTAGCATGACGCTTTGTGTTTCTACGAAGAATAGACAGTGCTTCTTCAATACAAAGTGATATTTGTTCCTACATTTTTGACAACGCACCGTAGATATCCTTCTATAACCTGTCACTTAGTCTTTCGTTTCTAACGATATTTGTCTAGGTCCTTATAAATGTAGACTTATTTCAGAAGAATATTCTTCTCTAACTGTCAAAATCACACTGACATTTATCAAACTTTCTACTGGACGGCCACAAAGTAGGTATGTAAGTACGATTATCTAGAAAATCATGATTCGTTTAGAACGCATAACTGTGATGATTAATAGAAAAACATAGCTTTCATAACCTATTGTACATCATTTAGTTAATAGTCATGTCTATTCTTCCGTCGACAAATCGGTGCTCGTGCTAAGCCTGCTGCTCATCATACAACCACGCTATTAGATTTTCAACTCTTGGCAGAAAGACGTACGTTCAAAATCCAGTGCGCAAAAAATATCGCCGTGGGGAAAACATGCCCGTTCGATTCTGGGCTTAAGTAGTAATTGTAGCACAGACATTGATTATAAGCACAGATTATGTTGTATTAGGTAATGTATGATCTTTCTTTCGCAAGAAATCTCTGCATTTAGGTAGGTACTTGGTAGGTTAAATATCTTTAAAAAAAATGAGAGGAACAAGACATCTCCTTTTTTTCAGACCTTATGGATTTGGCGACCTAATAGATTAGTGTAGTGTGGTAAAGAGCTTAGGTATGTACGCTAAAGGTCGGCGGTTTGGGCACGTCACGATTGCGGCGGTAAGTCCCCTCTTTGAGGAGTGGTTCGAGAGGCGGCATGGCGCCCTCACCTTCCGCCTGACGCAGGTCCTCACCGGACACGGTTGTTTCGGGAGGTTCCTGTTTCGGATAGGGCGGGAGGAAACGCCCGGGTGTTTCCACTGCGAAGATCGCCCTGAGGACACGGTGGAGCATACGGTGTCCTCGTGGAGGGGATCGGCGGCGGCGATCTCTCGCGTCCGGCCCTGGTCCAGGCCATGGTACGGAGCGAGAGGGCATGGGTAGCCGTCACCTCCTTCAACGAAGCAGTAATGCTCGCGAAGAGGCAGGCGGCACACGTGAGGGAGAGGCAGCATATGCGCCCTCGCGACCCTAGCCGCCGCAGGATACGGAGACGCCCTGGGCGTCGGGAATCCCAGGCCGATTTCCGACCACCGTAGGCATGGGCTTGCGGACGGCGAGTAATGGGTAGCTCGCTGTCCGGTAAGGACCAAGCCCAAGTCGACGGCGCGTTGTGTTCCACGCGCGCCTCAAAGAGATGTCAGCACAAAAAATTATGGGGCCCGCAAGGGCCGATGCCTGCCAGGGGTGCGGGTTTGTTTGAAAGAGATACCACAGCCCCTGGCATACGGGCTACTGAAGGAACACGGGTAGGTTTTAGTCAGTATAAGTCTGACACGCCCTCCTGCTCCACCCAGAGTGGGACAAGTTATTTGATTTCCCACCCAAAAAAAAAAAAAAAGGTCGGCGGTTTGATCCACGTATGAAGTGAATAGTTTTTTGTTAAACTACTATACGAAGTTCACATAGTTTTCCATCGGATGTTCGCCGTACGGTGAAAAAGAAAATCGAAAATTAAAACGCATGAAGCGAAACCGGTGGCTAATGGTTTGCTTAGTCGGTTTATGATTTAGATACTAGTTAACAATTTTAATTATTATGTACTTGTTTTAATTTAAATAAATTAAAGTGATTGTTTTTACTTATTGATAAGCTGACAATCTTTCTCTAACACTGTTTAAAAAAACCGCTAGGTAATGAAAGTTTCACACACAAGCACAAATTATAAAGACAGCCTTACAAACTGTTTTTCCAAACACAAATATTATAAAAAAATTAGTTAAGTCTATGAACATTTTTCGAAAATTGTACCCCCAATGTTATAGGGATGGGGCAACATAACACGCTTACGTTATCGATTTAAATTAAAGCTAGCCAACCATCGATTACATTACAAACCACTAAAATTAACGAATAATACATTAATCTCACCTCATTTTAATTCCAAAAACAATTCCATTATCATCGCACATAACAGTGATGTTTTCAGTCAAACACAAAATTAGAAGGAATATAATTTAAAATAAAAATGAAACCACGACAACACGCGAACTTTGTACGAACTAGTGATTTAACATTTCATTATTTGTCACGTTTTCGGTCAAAAAACATCAAAATAACACTGTGTCATACACTTCCGAGGTAATCGATAAGAAAGCGCGCGTGAACGTCCCCGTCGGAGCAATGCCGGTGCCGCACTGACAGACTAACATACTAGTCAACTTACAAAATGGCGTACTTATTTGAGTTTGCGCAATGTGTGCTTGCTTCTACATATGTAGCACGTTGTAAAAACATCTTAATCCAATAAAAAATCCCATAATCTTATTAGCCAAGACAGTTTTCAAATAATAATGGCTACTAATAGTCCGTTAATCAACTGTAATGCTCAGAAGGGTGCGCTGAAAATCAATATTTACATATTTTGTCTTTGTTGTGTTGCGGTATTTTCAGGTCAATGACCTTTTAGGCTATTACCTATTTAACAAAAATGCGGTTTTGTGTAGTTAACTTGGCTAAGTTACCCACATAAAACGGCATTATTTTAGTCTTATTTTATTATTTACAAGGCAACGGAGGATTCAAGTAGGAAGTAGAGGGATTAATAGAATCTGAAAAGACGCTGAATTTTCAAGTATCTGCACTAACTTTTCCATTTTGTAAGTTAGCATATCCAAATGCAGCTGAAGCGTAGCGAGCAAGCACCCGAAAATTAACGAGCGTTTAATTTCAATAATTCATACTGTCTATTAATGAATAAAACATCCAGTAAGTGGTTTAATTAAGTTTAAGATGGTACACGTCATTAAAACACTACACAACGAAGCGGTATAATTGGGGTAGACAGAAACGTTACCAGCGAGTAACGTGCTCCGATCACAAAGTGACCCCCCATTTGCTGTTTCACAAATGCTTAGTTCGCAACGCACCTTACCTTTTTTAATCCCCGACGCAAATAGAGTAGAGGGGTGTTTTATGTTTGACCGCTATTTATGTGTCTGCCTGTGTGTGTGTGTGTGTCTGTCTGGTGGCACCGTAGCTCTTAAACCGGTCAACCGATTTGTGTGCGGTTTTATTTTATTTTAAAGTAGGTTTCTAGAGGTGGTTCTTAGACATGTTTCATCAAAATCGGTTCAGCCGTTTGAAGATTACCAGCTGTTTTCTGGTTGTTAAAGGGATTTGAGCATTTTCCACGGGTCTGAGTTAGTCGTAATTTGGTATTCTATTACTTCAATGATTAGACGAACAAACTAAGCTTGAACTGATGCTGGAGCATTACTTGGAATTTCCAGGATACCCAAGTTACTCACCAACAAACAGCAGAAGAATCGGGTTTGGGCTCATTGAAAAAGTCTCAATAAATAGGATTATGTAGATAAAAGGTGATAAGGACGAGGGATGAGGATAAACTTCACTATGGGAAACATACGTAAAGCTCCGCAGATTTAAGCCCGACATAATGTGTCGATCGTAGCGTTTACTGTTACTACCTATTTTAAGTTTAAAAAGCAGGAAATAAAAGTTAAATTAAAAAAAAACCCCTGGCCCAAACAAGAAACCTCTAAGAACTAAAAAAATAAATATTTAACATCATCATCATTTTAGCCCAAAGAAGTCCACCGCAGGCTGCAGGACATGGGCCTCCCCCAAGCTCCGCCATTTCGTCCGGTTCTGTGCTTCCCGCATCCGATTCTTTCGGCCTTCCCAAGGTAGGCCTTCAGGATAACATATAAATCTACATCGATTCTCGCTTAGGTAATCTTTGATTGATTGGTCATCGTCTATGATTTCAGCATTGAAGGAACAACTAAACGCCTGCAAGATAATAATAGCGATGATTTGGAAGGAATGATTGCTATTGACATTTATGACATTTTTTAAATGTAGCCGATAGAATAAATACCTAGTATTTACAGATTAACTAATTATTAATATCTACATAAACTGAAAAATCGACTCGGATTTTTATTTCCGCATTCTAATGATTTTTGGAAGCTACGTCGGCGGAACAGCTTCGTAGAAAATATTACCCATCAAGCATTAAAACATCACTTCACTTAGCTGTCAGTTTCAAAGTTATTTACAATGCTGAATTATTGCTAGTTTTTGGCGGGATCGCGTCGCACGAATTTTCATTTTCATGAAATTTCGTGAAATAGCGAATTAAATTGTATGATTTTGGTAGTGAATTTTACGTGTGAGTGCACAAGTGTAGTGAAGGTGAAAATAAGTGACTAACGTGGACTTTCGTGTTCCCCCAAAAAACTCCTAATAGGTTGTTGTAAAGTTACTACCGCTTTACAATAAGTTTGACTTGACTGCCTATGACTTTTTTGTAACTTCGTGCCTGATATCGGGCCATTTACTTGATTGAAAAGTAAAATTACTTGACGCTGGCTAAATGGAAAAACCATGCGAAAACAAAACCCAAAAAAAAAATGTTGAATTGCTGATTGCTGTCAATGTCATACTTGTCATAGTCCGTCATGTGTCATTGTTTGTTGTCAGAAAGTTTTGGCGGTTATTATTTCCGCTCTATGTTTCGAGCTAGGTGCTAATTAATAAAATTAAACAAAACAATGGCTGAAAAACTCGAGGACCTGAATCTCCCGATGACTGTAGTCACGAGGATTGTCAAGGAAGCATTACCCGAAGGAGTTTCGATATCTAAAGAGGCCCGAACTGGACTGGCAAAAGCTGCATCAGTTTTCGTCTTGTATGTAACTTCAGCAGCTACAAACATTGTGAAAAACAAGAAAAGGAAGGCTTTGACTGGTCAAGATGTGTTAGACGCTATGAGGGATATAGAATTCGATAGATTTGTGGAGCCTCTGAGTGAATCTTTAGAACAATACAAACAGATGGTATCTGCTCGGAAATCCAATGCTAGTAAGAAGAAGGATGAAGGAGAAGAGGTGGAATTGATAGAAGACGACTGAAGTGATATTTTGACTCAATAGTGTTAAGTATATTTAAGTATTTTGTTAATAAATCGTGTTGAAAACATCCTGTGTTTGAGTTCATAACCTCAAATGGTTTTGTGTTCTCTCTGTTCCTACCATGTATTATGTTCAGTCATCTCTGAAGTCTGTTCCTCATTGCTGATGAGTGTGTCTCCATCTGTTGGGGTCCCAATGCATAATAGCCTTGCTAAAACCACCGCTAATCCATTGGTTGACCTCACTGTCTATTTAATTGTTGAAAATCACTTCGATCTTTCGACTTTTACTTATAAACTAAGGGAAGAAAACACCATAAAATTAAACAACCAGAAATATGTTTGTTCGTCACTTTATTCAGGAGTCAAATCTGTTCAGAAATAATCTTGAATTAACATTGAACCAACATTTTATTACACCTCAGGACACGCTACCTCTACCTATGGCGTATATACAATCTTCATCTTCGCCGATCCTACCTACCATCTGTAATAACGAAAATAAATATTCATATCTCTAATTTTATCATTTCGAATGCTATTATAATCTAATTTATAATTTTCTCTGGTTATAATTCTTTTTTTAAACTTTACTGTTAAAACTATGAATTTTATTGGAGAAAAATGGAAAGACCTTATTCTAAAATAAATTGTCATAATTTTTGTACGAACTAGTCATAGACACTACAGGAAGCGAAGCTAACAACTGAACTGAAGGCAGTTTCCACCACAGCGGACCGGAGGAGAAACATCATATACAACCAATTGGGTATTGCATTGCTTTAAAGCCGCCACAGACATGTCAAAATATTACAAACCCGTTGGTTGTTCAAGACAGCTCTCATTTCTCCTTTTATGGAAACTGTAATGAAAAGTCATACCATATGTCAAAATCACAAAAAATTAAGAAACCTGATTTTGACAGATAGTATTTTACGGGATGATCCCACTGCAGTCTGCTATTTTTATACTTCTCTTTTGAATGATAAGTGGTTATGACAACCGGGATAGTTTGTTGTTCAGATTAACATCCACAAAATTTCGGTTTTTAGGGCTTGGGGGGCCATTACAAGTATTACGTGAGCAGATATAGTTATTTGTAACCGAACCCCCTTCCCCCTTGTCAGCACAAGTAAGCAGAGCTCTTACAACCCCCCCCCCCCCTGCCCTCCAATGATATGATGTTATCTACAATCCACATGATGTATTTGATTTGTTGCTAGATATATTCCTTCTAACTATTGACTACTTGATACATTTTCATGTACGTATTCCTGCATTGGGATCACCAAACATTTATAAATAAATAAAAAAACAGTTACACAGTTACAGCTTTTTTTTTTTTTTTTTTCTTTTTTTTTTTTTTTTTTTTTTTTTTTTTTTTTTTTTTTTTTTTTTTTTTTTTTTTTTTTTTTTTTTTCTTTTTTTTTCGGGGGTAGGTGTCAAAAAGTGAAGACGTTTTTCTAATTCGGAATTTAAAAAAATATATTTAAATCAAAATACTGATTAAGTTTACATCAGTACTTAGTCCGAAAGAGTGATATAACAAGTACTCACGTTTGTGGCACTTATATGTGACATATACACTTTATAAACACCACCTGCCAGCTCATCATCTACACTTTCATACAACAGTTGTTAGCACTACACACACAGAATGTCTCAACTTGCTGAAGTCCTTGTTGCCCAGAAAACACTTGAGGATAACTTTTTGAGGAAGATGGGTGAGCTAGAAGCACAGATCCAATGCGCCGGTCCTGCCAAGGACACAGTGGCTAAGATAGCCGAAGAGTTCCGCACCTTCCGTGAGCTTATATTTTCTATGCTTGGCCTGCTCCGAAGCCAAATCACTGAGTGTGCCAAACAAATTGATGGTCTAGAGACCAGGCACCGGCGGAAAGCCTTAGTCTTCCAAGGTCTTGCTGAGGTGGACAACGAAGACAGCTCAGCAGTCATTCTGGATGTCCTCAATACCAAGCTTGCCCTCAAAAATCTCTCAGTGTTATCAATTAAAGCCTGTCATAGGCTTGGAGCCCAAGGCAAGGAGCATCACAGGCCTATTCTCGTTAAGTTCGCCAGTGTAGAAATCAAGACTTCAGTTTGGAAGGCAAAGACAGGCCTGAAAGGCACCAAAATATCCATGAAGGAATTCTTGACCAGGGCCAGGCAATCTGTCTTCGGAAGGGCGCGCGATCACTTTAGCATGCGATCGTGTTGGACTCAAGATGGCGTTATCTTCATAAAGGCCTCTGATGGCAGTCGGCACAAGGTTACTTCCGCCGACGAGCTAAAGCCTTTGATAGCCAAGTATCCTAAGGCGCCAGGCGCGACTCCATCAACGAGATGAAGAAGTGTCCATGCTGTCGGGAGCCTGAAAAACACAATACGTAATTATAGTGAATGTTTACTTTGATGCTTTGTTGTTGTTTCATGTATAGTCATAATCTTAATTTACCGTTGTGTAGTTGTCCCGTCTCTTTTTTCCATTTGTTGTGTACCCAACTGTTGCGTAAGTTTTGTTTCTTAATGTTGAGGTCTATTGGTATTTCGATACCCTCTTCAGTGTTTGTTTTTCAACCTCAACTCATGTTCTCTGTTATTGTCAGCTTGTCAAATTGACATTAGTAAATTAGTAATATTAAATTGACGTTGACGTTTCAAGGATTCGTTCTGAAATAACTGGCTATTAAGTTTCCTAAAGTGTTGTTTTAGATGCAATAATTTCTCCAGTTGGGTATTCGGTTTTTGTTTAATTTTATTTAATGTTTTTATTTTTCTATTTTTATTCTTTATTTGGGAACTACGATTTTAGCCTTGTAGAATTTTGCTATAATGTAATGTGTGCTTAATTAATATCATGTTGTAATTGCTTTTAGTGTTTGTGTTAGCTGGCGGGTGGTGCAGTTGCACTTGTCAGTTATTCTGCTTTTAGCAAAAGTATAATATTTTTATTTATATATTTCTTTCAATTTATTAATTACCTACTGAAATTTATGTCAGACAATGAGTCGTATTTTTCTGCCAATCAATCTACTGCTTCTTCAAGCGATGAAAGTTTTTGTTCTTTGAGCTACACCCTTGGTGACTTTATGAAACAAACTTTCAATGATCAGTCTAATCGGTTGATGAATGTGTGTCACATTAACGCTCAAAGCGTTCCAAGCCACTACAGCGAGCTGTATGACGCGTTCAATAATAGCAATGTTCATGCCATCTTGATCTCTGAAACTTGGCTCAAACCGCATCTCCTGTCCACCACTTACCCTCTCACTGGTTTCATTCTTATACGGAATGATCGGATTGGCAAAGGGGGAGGTGGAGTGGCCATATACCTTCGCAATGACTTTCCGTATAAAATACTTGCTATATCCTCTTCAAATTATTCTACTTCTGCTGAGTTTATTTTCCTCGAAGTCTGTGTCAAAGGAGTCAAAACCATTATTGGTGTTGTCTACTGTCCTCCCACTGTTGATTACTTCACTGAATTCGAATCAGTACTTGAATCTTTGGGTTCAGAGTATGCACATCACATCATCATGGGTGATTTCAACACAAACCTCCTTGCTCACAACTCCCCTCGGTCCCGTAAGCTCCTCCACCTGATCGAGTCAGCTAGTCTGCACGTATTGCCACTCAAACCTACTCATCACAACACTGTTGGCGAAGACACCTGGCTCGACCTAATCCTTACCTCAAATCCTTCCCTCGTTTCCTTCCATGGTCAACATGACGCTCCTGGTTTTTCTCATCACGACATGATTTTCCTTGCATATTTCCTGAAACCTCCCAAACCTAAGCCTAAGGTTCTGTACAGGCGTTGTTTTGCACGGATGAATATTGAGAAGCTCAAGGAAGATGCGTCTGTGGTCGATTGGGAGCCTATGATGGAAGCCACTTCAGTTGACGACAAGGTTGCCATCTTCAATGATGTTGTAGTGAAACTTTATGATATCCATGCTCCCGTCAAAAAGGTTAAGCTAAAACGCCCACCTGCACCATGGATGACTAGGGGTATACGGATGGCAATGCGACGTAGGGATCGCGCGTTCCGTAAATTTAAAAGGGATCGCACTGAAGAGAACTGGACATTGTTCAAGGCTGCAAGGAATAGATGTAATCAAATGATACGCAATGCTAAACGCCGCCATATTCTTGAAACTATCAATTCTTCTTCTTCTGCCGATATTTGGAAATTCCTTGGAACTCTTGGTATCGGCAAATCGCGACATTTAGATCTTCCTAGTTCAATTGACTTAGACGATCTCAATCGGCACTTCTCCACAGTTTCTAAGATGGATCGTCTAACCAAACAACAAACTCTTTCTTTAATTTCTGGTCTAACGCGTCCTCATATTAACCCTTTCGGTTTCATTCCAGTTGAACCGGGAGAGATCAGAAAGATCGTTCTCTCCATAAAATCTAAAGCAGTGGGATGTGACAATATCACCCGTGGTATGATCATAACTATTTTGGATCACCTCCTACCCTCGATTACCCACATTATAAATTTTTCCTTGTACTCCGGAGTATTCCCTTCCCTGTGGCGCAAAGCCTATGTTCGCCCACTACCTAAGGTTTCTAATCCCTCTCTTCCTACTGACTTCCGTCCTATTTCTATCCTTCCCTTCTTATCCAAAGTGCTTGAAGCCTGTGTCCACAAACAATTCTCCAACTTTGTTCATCTTAACAAAATTATTAGTCCTCTTCAGTCTGGGTTTAGGCCTGGGCACAGCACTGTTTCCGCCCTCCTTAAAGTGACTGGCGATATAAGGGCAGGAATGGAAGACACTAAACTTACTGCTCTAGTATTGGTTGATTTCTCGAATGCTTTTAATACCGTCAGTCACGACATCCTATTAGCCATTCTGTCACATGTTATGGTCTCTCCCGAAGCACTGGAATGGTTCTCCTCTTATCTTCAGGAACGTCAGCAATCCGTTCATGTTGGGGATTCTTCCTCTTGCTGGTGTGGTTTGGAAACTGGCGTTCCTCAAGGCGGTATACTTTCTCCTCTTCTGTTTTCTATTTTTATTAATCTTATAACTTCTGAACTTCTGTGTGCGTATCATCTGTATGCAGATGACTTGCAGCTATACTATCAAGGAAAATTCGATGAATTACCTGACGCTATCGACAAACTAAATAGGGACTTAGTAGCCATAAAAACCTGGGCTGATAGATTTGGTGTAGCTGTAAACCCTACGAAATGTCAGGCGATCATCATTGGCAGTCCTCGCAGTATTAGCAAGGTGGCTGGTACAATCTTGCCACCAGTTCTCTTCAATGGTACGATCGTTCCTTTTAGTACTGACGTAAAGGACCTAGGCTTGCATATCGATAGTTCCCTCAGCTGGCATATTCAAGTCGCTAGGGTAAGCCAAAAGGTTACTGGAACGCTGCGGGCTCTGTATCGATTGAAAAATTTATTGCCATCGAGTACGAAAGCAATGCTTGTGCAGTCCTTAATCTTCCCTATCATCGATTATGGTGATGTGTGCTACTATGACCTGAATGCAGATCTTCTCGACAAACTCGACCGTCTTCTCAATAATTGCATTCGATTCGTTTTCAATCTGCGTAAATATGATCATGTCTCTGCACATCGGTCCCTTTTAAAGTGGTTGCCCATACGCCAGCGCAGAGAGCAAAGGGCGCTGACCACCTTGTTTTCATTTCTCGATTCTCCCTCTTCCCCTGTTTATCTAGCCCCCCACTTTCAGTACATTTGCGCTAACCACAATAGAAATCTACGCTCATCGCACAATCGTCTGCTTCATTGTCCCACTCACCGCACAGACTTCATTCACTCTTCTTTCTTCGTTCAATCTATCTCTCTGTGGAATGCGCTTCCCCAGGAAATCAGGATGGCAACGAACCGATTATCCTTCAAGTTTAAAGTTCGCGAGCACATTCGCAAAAAGTTGGCAGTATCATTACAACGGTAATGTTTTCTCATTGTTTGTCTTATTTGTTTTTAGTCAATTCGTTTTTTATGTACATTTATTTGTGCTTATATTTATATATGGTTAGGTATATATGTATTATATTTATAGTTTAAGTTAGGTTTATGCGTTTAAGTTAAATATTCCTCAAATTTATTGCACCTACCACTGTTTTTCTCTGCATCACCCAAAGGTTGACTGGTAGAAAATGCCTATGGCATTAAGTCCGCCTCTGTACATCTGTGTGCTTAAAGTGTTAATAAATAAATAAATAAATAAATAAATTAAATAAAACAATTGCTATTCACATCTAGATTTTTTTAGCACAAACCATTGCACGTCTTGCAGCTCTACATGCACGAAAACAAAAATGCAATATTCAAGAGCATTTAATGCTAATTTAAACGTCTACAATTTATAATTATTGTTTTAATAGACTTTCAATGCCAGACTTTTTTTAATAATATTTATTTTTTAATTCTAAAGAGCAGGTAATTATTATCATCAATATAATTAAGTTTTATTTTCTTAGTTACATGCTTACACAACGCGGGACATACATACATAGGCTAATAAACACATAACCCTCCTTTGCGTCACGCAGTCGGGTTAAAAGAAAATACTTATTAATAAAATGACTTTCATTAAAAAAAATTAAAACGATCTTAGCTTGTCCATAAACATACTGCATAAACTTACGCTTTTTCCCCAGGGGGGTAGGTAGACAGGATCGTTAAATCTTTTACTTTGTCCACAAAAATCATCTAAATTTACAATTATCCAACGATGGCCTCAGTTTCTCCGGCATGTAACTAACAAATAAAAATGCGTTTTAACTTCAGTACTGGTGTTCTAGTGTTCCTTTAACTCTATTATATCGAAATATACCTACAAATACATCTATTACTAAACGGGACTATAACTATAATTAATTTGATCGATATTTATATGCTACAAAATTCATATTACAGCCATTCTCAGTCCAACTGCCAAGTGGTTTGGCATTCTCCATATTAAAAACAATTATATTAACTAGTTTATTATTTTCACATAAAGATATTAATAGGGTATTTTCCAATTTGATAAAAACTATTTTAATTTGAACATTGGGACGATATATATAACAGAAAAATATAGATACATTTATTTATATCCATTTTCTCCATTAAAAACGATTCAAATCAAATTTCTTTTTCGTTGTTTTGAGTTTTTATCGCCAAAACGCTCCTTATGATGACTTTTTATCACGTGACATGGTGACGTCAGCTTTGTGTAAACAGCACCAGTACAAATACTTAGTTTGGCGCAGTTTTAGAAGTATTTGTACACAGAGGCACCGCACACCAGTGATTTCACTATCTATCCATAAAAAATCTTGATAATTATTTATAAACACGACACTCACTTGTTTACTTACAACTACTTTAGTTTACACAAAGTTGACGTCACGTGATAAAAAGTCATCGAAAGGAGCGTTTTGGCGGTAAATTCAAAACAACGAACAATAATTTTGGTTTAAATCGTTTTTAATTGAGAAAATGGATACAAATCAATTTACTTTTATTTTTCTGTAACATATTTCGTCCCAATCTTCAAATTAGAATAGTTTTAATAAATTGGAAAATATTGGAAATACATGCCTACATAAACTCGCGCCTATTTCCCATGGGGGTAGGCAGAAACTATAGAACGCCACTAGCTACGATTCTTACATAGGTACTCCTTTTGCTTCGCATACATACTGTCATACACGCCCGATCGTTTTTTTTTTTTTTTTTTTTTGTGAGGGTTGGAAATCATCAAATAACTTCTCCCGCTCTGGGTGGAGCGGGAGAGCGTGTCAGACTTTTACTGACTAAAACCCACGCGTGTTCCTTCAGTTGCCTGTGTGTCAGGAGCCAAGGCATCTCTTTCGAACAACCCGCACCCCTGGCAGGCATCGGCCCTTACGGCCCCACCAGTTAGTTGGTGCTGACATCTCTTTGAGGCGCGCATGGAACACAACGCGCCGTTAACCCGGGCTTGGTCAGTACCGGACAGCAAGCTAGCAATTACTCGCCATCTGCAAGCCCGCGCCTACGGTGATCGGGAATCAGCCTGGGATTCTCGACGCCCAGGGCGTCTCCTGCGGCGACTAGGCCGTGAGATATACTGTCTCTTACGTGAGGGCACGTGCGGAGCCTTCGCGAGCATTAATGCTTCGCAGGAGGTGACGGCTACCCATGCACTCTTCGGGTGTCAACTTCCGCTGTTTCCACTTTCATGCTTCTTTTGCCACGCCCAACATTAACTTCTACACATAAGCGTAGCAAATATAGTCACATATTTGAGTAACGAAACCCTTCGCACACGGCTTGCTTGCGATCGCCACTAGCGGTAAGCAATAGTCATCTATCCCTACTAATATTATAAATGCGAAAGTAACTCTGTCTGTCTGTCTGTCTGTCTGTTACGCTTTCACGCCTTAACCGCTGAACCGATCGTCATGAAATTTGGCCGAGATATAGCCTGGGATATGGGTAAGGACATAGGCTACTTTTTTACGCGATAACCGACATCCACGCGGGCGGAGCCGCGGGCAAAAGCTAGTACTAATATAAAGAGGAAAGATTTGATTGTTTGTTTGTTTGCATTGAATAGGCTCCGAAACTACTGAACCGATTTGAAAAATTCTTTCACTGTTGGGAAGCTACACTATCCCCGGGCGACATAGGCTATATTTTATCCCCGTATTCCCACGGGAACGGGTACTACGCGGGTGAAACCGCGGGGCGCTGCTCGTACTTTATACATTTGATGACCGTTTCCACTGCCTAAATGTATGAAAACTGGTTATTGCCAACATTTAGTGGTTGAGATTGGTCTTTGAGCAGATACACTAATATGCATAGTATAATTCAGATTCGATGAAACTCTACAAGAATTCCTTTGAAACGAAATACCATTACTATTCATATTGTTACTTCGTTTTGATTGACATATAATAAACTAGTTAATACTAATGTATGAGAATAGTATGACAGAGATAGTCAAAGCAATGAAGAAATTATTTTCATCATTGCATATTTTAGTTTGGCGAACAAAACTAATGCATTTACAGGCATTTGCAAAGCCTCCGTAAAGCAGTTAGCATTATTAGTTTTTATGAGCGCAGCCAGAAGAATTAATATTAAATACGTTAAAATGGTGTCTTTACATTTCCCTGGCTACGTCCATTTTTTATGAACATTAAAGACAAGTGGGGCATAGAAGCGATCCTTTTTTTACTAAGTTACATACATAGTTATTTTAATAGCATTGCATCAACCCCCTTTACAATTAATGCTGGATTGTTCAAGATGTATCAGAATATAAACCATGTTGATCCGTAATATCTAAGTATTTTTAATATAAAATTATATTTCTAAGAATTTAAATTTATGAATAATAACCAAACTAAACAAATAAATACATGGTAAAATAATTAGGGAATAAACAAAAAGAAAAACAAAAATGTACGAAATAAAATTTATTGGAAGGTATATAAATAAAAAGGATCATTAAAAAGAGCTACACATAATGCATTTTGTTTAACACTCTGACAGCGAAATTCTCGTAAATAAAATCATCTAACACTTTAAAATCACTTGCTATTTCAACATTTAATGTGCTGGACAAGTACATTATAAAGTATTTTTTTTATAATACATACATAGGTAATACATCCGTTATACAACAAAGTAAATAAAACAGACAAGAGTGTGTAAATCTGAATTTCATAGTACTTCAATTAAAATGGCAAAGCTGGTCATTTGTTAATGATTTTAAGCCTCACACCAATATTTACACCGATAAGAAAAAAAAAAACTTGATTCAAATGCAAGTTCTATGACAATTTGAGACCAGCCCTTTGATGTCATTCAGACGAATCACTGAAAGTTAAATTACAGCACAACCATATAAAACAAAATTATGACTTGAAATAATATGCCAGGATTTCATTGAAATTATAAACACAAGTAAAACAGCGACAGTAATATTACATTAATTTCACATGTCACTGTTACATGAACACTGGATATTAAATTATTCACAAAAAATCACGAAAAAATCAGAATAAACAAGATTTTTAGTATGAATATAGAACAGACCGGTTTCTAGGGCGTGGACTTTAAATTGTAGTAATTATAAGTCTTTTAGTCCACTGACAGTAAAAATAAATAAAGCATTATCGAAGCTGTTACTTAAGATAGGACCTCGCCGCGTGGTCGCACCGACCAAAAAACAGCTAACTTGGTCGCACCGACCAAAAAACAGCTAACTTGGTCGCAACAACCCAAAAACACAGTTTACTCCAAAGTAGACAGCTTGGTCGCAGAACTTTTGAAGAGAATTTCTGGTCGTAACGACCAGTGTCATGGTCGTAAAATCTAGCGAGATCTTAATTCCACTGCAAGCTAAGAAAACCATTTTCTAAGACATATTTTTATATCGCAATTAAATATTTTGTGAACCTTCTTAGCTCTCAGTGGAACCAGCCTTTATCTGTCAAAATCGCGATTAAAAAAAGAAATATTTTTAATTACAATAACTAATGTCTAACGATATTATACAGTTCCACTAAAAACTAACTGGAATAATTATTATATTTACAAAAAAAAAAAAATTACAGAAGCGTGTTTTCCTCGAAATTTATTAAATGAAAATTGTCTTTTATATATTTTTTTCGTTACACGTACAATCACATGTTGTGATATTTAATATTAAAATTAAACAATGAATAAATAAAGTACTATTTATATTTAAAATATAGTGAGTAAAAAGATCTATTAGTATTTTCGTTATGTTTTTATGGGGGCTAGAGGTGCCCCGACCATAATCATCACAAGATTTTAAAACTAAAATAAGAATCGTAAATAAAGATGTGCTAAATAAGGTTTTGATTGGTAGTCAAAAATTCGACTAAAGAACATCCAGCCAGACCAGAGAGCTGTCAGTGTCAATATTCCATAACAATTTTGACATTGACAGCTCAGAACGCGTTCGGTTGGTGAAATTCGCCGTTAATAATTCCATGCTCAACTACTCATTCAAAACCCTGATCAGTACATCAAATGCTTTAACATTTTATACATGTTTAGTTAAAATTCCTTAATAATGCGATCACAGCAAATAACTGTAAGATTAGATATTAGAAATAAATGTTATTTCGCATATTCCTTTAATATTTTGTTATTTGCAGTACTTTTATGCAAAGTTACATGCAATATTAGATTATTTTTCTCAACATCTGTTTGAAACCCCTAACATAGCTTTATGAGACGTATTCAATACTTTAAATGGGCCATGAAAGTTTGCAAGCGAAAAATACCTTGCATATTTTGGCTCCTGCTTTGGCAGAACATAACTCTCTTGGATTTTGCTTGCTCTCTAACAAAACTGGCCAGAACCCGTGACATATCTCACTATTTTGCGAGAAAGCCCTGTGAAAATGTTTAGGTAATCAACCTTTTTCATGATACATACATTTACTTGCTACTACAATATGGAAGATTTTTCATCCCGTTCTTTACCTAACTGATTTTTTTCGCCACGCAACGCCATAAACGGCATACAGTATGTTGAGTATCTCCGATTTATAACCTATCCATCGGCGATTACTATTACTAGAGACAGAATATTTAAATAAATTCACGACATTTTTCAATGAGGGTAAGTAGAAACTGCAGAACGCCACCTGCAACGACCCTAAAGGTGCGCTTACATGAGCAACTAAAATAGGGTATTTTCCAATTTATTAAAAACTATTCTAATTTGAAGAATGGGACGAAATATGTAACAGAAAAATAAAGTAAGTTGATTTATATCCAATTTCTCAATTAAAAACGATTTAAACCAAATCTATTTATCGTTGTTTTGAATTTACCGCCAAAACGCTCCTTATGATGACTTTTTATCACGTGACGTCAACTTTGTGTAAACTAAACTAGTTAATAAGTAAATAAGAAATGTCGAGTTTATAATTAACAAGATTTTTAATGGATAGAAAGTGATATTACTGGTGTGCGGTGCCTCTGTGCGTAAATACTTCTAAAACGGCGCCAAACTAAGTATTTGTACCGGTGCCGTTTACAAAAAATTAACGTCACATGTCACGTGACAAAAAATCATCGTAAGGAGCGTTTTGGCGGTAAATTCAAAACAACGAAAACTAAATTAGATTTTAATCGTTTTTAATTGAGAAAATGTGTATTAATTAATTTATTGATTTTTTTCTGTTAAATATATCGGCCCAATCTTCAAATTAAAATAGTTTTAATCAAATCGGAAAATACCCTATTGTTCAACACTGGTCAATTCTCGTCAACTACAACGTCACGACTACATCCAACAATATAAGGCAATAGCAACATGTAGCGTCCTGTTGCCAGAGATACGGCCACAGAATATCATGCAATATGGAGAAACTTAAAAAAACTAAGCAATACGCCGCCCCCGCCGATTCCGCCACCAGCCGGTTCCTCTCGCAAAAATGAGACGTAGTTATACGTACAAACGAGATAGAAAGAAAATTGACTAAAAACTTTCCAAATCGATTCGATATTCGGCAACTCATATTGGCGACATTGAGAAATGTGAAATATATGGAGCAATCAATATTCCCGAAACATATCCGCAATTTATTATTGTTGCTCCAGTTTGCTCCACTTAATTGGTCCAGATTGATTCATTAGTGTTGCTCAAAAAATTGCCCGTGTAAGAGCACCTTTACATACTTATTTTGTTTCGTCAACGTTCATAAGACATAAGACAGAGCATAAGAATTCGACTTTTAATAATCTCTAGTAATTTAAAAACAGATAGGTTATTGAATCCGTAATACGTTGTATAGAAGGAACAAATTAGAAAGAGATGGATTATACTTTCCCTGTGTAGGCGAAAGGGGAATAGAAGACATAATAACATTAATTATACTTCGTTTGCTAATCAAACTTATTGCTTTTTAGGAATGATAATCTATAGACTTCACACACAGTGACCCATAATTTTTATGCCGACACTATAGTTGGTGTTTTTGCGAAAGTATTCACGTCATCGCTAACATAAAATGAACCTTTTCTGTTAGACATACGGCACATTTTGTGTTGCCAACATTAAGTGCAGGTTTTAATGCCTCTGCAAATGGCGAGACTTAAATGTATACGTCCGTTCATTCTGCTCTTCTATCGGCATGAGAATACTTGTACCTCAAGTCGAGGAAGAAATTTAAAATGGATTTTTAAGGAAGCGGTGCCGCTGTATAACGGTTGTCAAGTAAATGACAGCATCATTAATGACGACTGTAATATCGGCACATATGATTACAGTGTTCACTGTAATCATTTTTTATATATTTCATGAAATCATAATATATACTTAGAGGGTGATTTAGATTATTATAAATCAGGAAATACATACTTGATATTGTTGCGAATCTTATTTTGTTCTACATACAACCTGATACTGAACTGAAAATGTCAAAAAACGGTTTCGCGGGTTATCCTGCCGCTTGCCCTTTAACGCACATTTATGTTTCGTCATTTATAGAGATTGCTGTGTCGAATCAAATACCAGCAAGATTGTCTATCTAAGCATTAGTTAAGGCATCGGTCCCTTAGCTACAATTAAAAAAAAAAATGCTTTATTTAGCTAATACAAAATCAACCATATTTCTTCACAGATAAAGTTAATTTTGTATTAGCTAATAAGTACTATGTTTTGCGATGAATACCGCAAAAATGTGCACTGTTATGTTGGTATCAGTCAAAGAAACACAGCTAGCCTTGTCTACCCTGATCATTTTAATACAAGAACGAAAGAGATAGGTTGCTTGGTTCCACAGAGAAACACAAAATAGTGTAACCACAGATTATCTGCTGTTCCACAGCAGATGTCAGCTAACGGAGCCTTTTTATCTGCTGTGGCCCAGACGATGTCATCTGAAGGGGCCATTAGTGTCAACATGACAAGTAATATAATGACAATCGGCTAAGCGAAACCTTTTTCTTTAAAATCGTTGCCACAATCACGGGCCACTGTGTAAAAGCTATCAAATGGCAGTGACGGGGTATTTTAAGGACAATTTATTTATAATATTAACTAAACATTACCTTCTACAAGTAATTATGAGATAGTAAAATCGTTGATTGAATCCGCCATATTGGATTTTAAAATATTGCTTTTTATTCGCTAGTGGTGTTCTTGACTATTTTGTAAACTAAACGACTAATTGGCATTTTCTCGATTCGATTATTTTCCGATAATCGATTCTTATTTTTTTTAGTTTCATTTGATAATAATTAGGTACACATGAATTTGAAGTTTCATCTTAATTTAATTATTTATTGAAGTGAATCATTTATTTTGGATTTGCGCGGATTTAATGTAAAGGTAATATATAACATAGCGGTAAAAATATGGATTTGACAAGATATTTTTCTATTTAATTTAATTTTTATTAACCGAATGAATTGACTTATATTATTGCTATTTCAACTGTGTATTTATACTTTAATCATAAGTTGTAATGTAATACTTTTTTTAAATACAGTTCTCTAGTTCTGGGCACAACACAAATTCTAATTGGCTTTTCAAGCGTTCAAAAGCAGATTAACTCTCCTGGTCATAGATGTGTAAGTTTCAAAACTTATCTTCAAAAACAACCAATAAAATATAATTACTCATTTCTCAACTCCAGTATCATCTAACAAAACTTAATACACACGAACAAAATCTCCTTTGAAAAAACAGCCTTTTTTAACGTTCAATCCGTTGTTAGTGTCAACTTGACACTTTACTCTCGTGGTACTTTATGGTACCTGTTTGTGGCACTAGCTAGTGGCACTGGTACCTCAGTAGGACGCTTCGTGGCCCGCTAGGATGTAGAGGTCGTTGCCATCTTCGCCGGATAGCGTGTTGTTTTGAAGAACATGCGATTCTAGGACTACGACCCTGAAAAATAAGTTTTAGGAATAATATTATTCATTATTATCAGTGATAGGAATAGGTAGTGACTATTTGCCTAAACTTCGAAGAACAGAGACAAGAAACGGAGACTTCATTAGGACTAATTTTTTTTTCCTCGGGATTTGGGAAATATCTTCAGTAAGTTAAAATTTGCGCACTGGATAAAAACTTATCCTGTATAAGATCTGTAAAAGCAATTTTTAACTAAACTTGCAATTACCAAATTTTCGGGATTTTCAAGTAAAATCCCGAAATAAATAATTTAACTTTAATTCATGTATTGGAATTATAATTTACGATCCAACTAACCGTTGTATCAAATCATGAATTAAAGTTGATTATTTATTTCGGGATTTTACGTGAAAATCCTGAAAATTTTGTAGTTGCAAGTTTAGTTAAATATAGCTTTTACACATCTATATAAATATCTATCTATATAAATAAAAAGAAAGGTCCTGACTGACTGCCTGACTCATCAACACCCAGCCCAAACCCTTGGACCTAGAAAGCTGAAATTTTGCACAGAGGTTCCCATTATAATGTAGACAAGGAATAAGGAAGGATTTTTCGAAATTCAACCCCTAAGGGAGTTAAATAGGGGATGAAAGTTTCGCGCGGGCGAAGCCGCTGGCAAAAGCTAGTCTTAAATAAAGCTTATTTTCAACTTACTGAAGATTTTTCCCGAATCTCGGGAAGAGAAGAGAAGTCTCCGTTTCTTGTTTCTGTTCTTCGAAGTTTAGGCAAATAGGCACTACCTATGCCTATCACTGATTATTATTATTCATTAACAGGATATAAACTATCGCACAGTATCTTGTCTGAGTGTTAATTTATAAAATACTCAGAAGTAGTGCCAGAAAATTTCAGTAGACTTTATGTTTGCTATTGATAATATTTTAGTGTTAGTCATTTCAGTGCATTCTCGTGCATAGCATAGCAGAAAAAATTGTTTGATAGTTTGCGGAAGTAATAGAGTACAGTGTTATCTCACGAAACGACGCGCTTTACATGAAGTAACCAAGTGTACAAACAAACTGAAAGTGTGCGTGAAGACGAGTAGCGTCAGCATATAAAACACACAAACACGACCCATACCACCATTATTTCGGACGGTACCGAGAGATTCTGCGCTTACACACACAAAATCACAGCGTGATTGTACACTTGGTAACCACAAGTAAAGCGCGCGTCGAAATGCAATAGTAGCTACAGCCACCAATTTATTTGTTGGGATATTTCTCTTTCAGATTATTGTATTTTTGGGAGATAGGTATCAGTGGCCTATAACTTACTTGTCATGCGGCAGTAGCCTGTAAGCCCTAGACGCGTCAGTGATCTCCTGCGTGACCTCCGCGTTACGTAGGGAGCGGCCCTGCACGCCGTGCCGGTGGAACGCCAACACGGAGTCTGCTAGACATACTGAAACAAATAAAATTGTATTATTATACGATGCGTAGGACTAAAGAAATAATATTGAAAGCAAGATCACCTATAATTCAACCAATTCTGGGCACATTTAACTTTTTTTTCTGTAAAAACGGACTACTCATTAAGTGACACATTGGTGTTTCCCACAGATTACGAGTATGTAGGCCATTTGGCCGTTCTCAAAGACGTATGGAATATTATTCACGGAATTAGTCAAGGGGACATTTCTAGAACTTTGCGATTCGACGCAATTTTTCTTACACATTGAGTTACATTTGTGAAGAGAAAATTGACTATTAAACATTTTTTTTTGATACCAACTGATTTTTTTTAAATTCCTAAATGAGCCTGCTTTTGACCTCGATCTCGCCTTATAGAAAGTAGTTGATGAAGTCTATGATGGATCGTGTCCCGTATGTGACGCCGGGCGTAAAAGAATTGCACCATCCCATTTCTTCCAGTGGGTGTCGTAGAAGGCGACTAAGGGACTTGCTAGAGAATGGGCAGCAGCGTTCTCTATGCATTTTACCACCATACTGCGATCGCCAACCCTCCTGCCAAGCGTGGCGATTACGGCAAAACCCCCCCATCCTGGGGGAGGCCTATGTCCAGCAGTGAACGTCTTTCGGCTGAGATGATGATGATGATGATGGATCGAGCGTGCCCAGAAAATGCCTGTTCACTCTTGTTTTGAAGGTGGGTTATATGTGGAAGGGAACACAGACGCGGTCAGAGAGTTCCACACTTTGGCTGTGCGCATAATAAATGTGGAGGAGTAGCGCTGAGTACGACTGGTCGGGATATCAACCAAGTGCGGATGGTACCCTGCAGTGCATCTGGTAGACTGGTAGTAAAAGGGCGATGGTGGGATCAGGTCGTGGAGCTCCTGCGCACACTCTCCGAAGTACAGTCTGTTGAAGACCGACAGGCGAGCCAAGCTGTAAAGCTTAGCCACCAACATTTCGTCGCCTATGAGCCTTTTTGCATTGCGTTCCACCGAGTCAAGGGCAGCAAGCTGGTATTTCGCTGAGCCATCCCATAATTGGTTGCAATACTCCATACATGAACGCACTTGAGCTTTATACAGGCTCAAAAGCTGTCCAGATGTGAAGTATAGCCTCACCTTTTATTTGGGATGCCCAGCTTCTCGGCTGCAGTCTGAGCTTTTGACTAGTTAAGCCGAAGTTGAGGTTGGACGTCAACTCTATGCCCAAAAGCGTTAGGCGGTCGGTAACGGGTACGGATGCACCTCGGAAAGTTGGGGATAGCCGGAACTAGCTCCTTTTGGCAGTAAAAAGGTGTTTTCTGAGCATTGAATTTAAACAGATTGTCATCAGCCGAAAGACGTCAACTGCTGGACATAGGCCTCCCCTAAGCTCCGCCACTTGGACCGGTTCTGTGCTTCTCGCCTCCAGCGGATGCCTGAAGCCTTCACAAGGTCATCAATCTACCTCTAAGTCTTCCGGTACGCGGTCGCCACTCCAGAACCTTTCGACTCCATCGGCCATCTGTTCAGCGAACAATGTGCCCTTTATTATAAAACGAAATAGTTACTCACATATACTGTCAATATTGAAGTCGAACTGTATCCTGGAGAGCAGCTTGTGTCTTCTCTTGTCGTCGTCGTGTCGCCAGCGCGTCGCGTCGATAGTCGCGGGCAGCACGGGAATTATGTCTACTACGTTCTCGTGGCATACCAATACCTGAAGCATTATAAAAGCAAATAAGTGAGCTTATAAATAGGTAGAGATATCAATATAAACGATAGAGTTTTATCTATTTGGAACGAAGTTCTTTAACGCAGCTTTTGGTAGGAGTAAAATTGTAGAAAAAGCATTATGCTTCTCCACTCCATGTCACTTTTTATTATGTACTAGCTTCAGAACAGGACTTCACCCGCGTGGAAGTCGGAAATTATTCCACGGCAACGTACTACATTACCGGGATAAAAAGTATCCTGGGTGTTAATCTAGGTTATAATCTATTTGTGTGCCAAAATTTATCCAAATCCGTTCAGCCGTTTTTGGGTGATTGAGTAACAAACATCCAAACATCTTCACAAACTTTCACATTTAAATATTAGTAGGATAATAGAAAGAAACGGAGAGACTGAATTAGCTAGTTTTCATGGTTTTCGAGGGTGCTGAAGCCAATAGTGAAGTCAAAATGACAATCCAAGATGGCAGCTGCGATTTTCATCGTTTTTTCATGACGGTTCCCGTTTTTAAGGTTTTCGGGGGTGCCGGTCAAAATTTAGTTAAAGTATTTTTTAAATAGAGTAACCGTATATAACTTCGTTCCTGACCCCCGTCAGGAACGAAGTTTCTTACGTTTTTTCTCCATCTGTCTTCCCAAATAGTATTAGGATTCCCATCCTAATACTATTTGGGAAGACAGATGGAGATACACAAGTGAAATAAAGCTGTTACAATAACAAACCTTCAATTATCCGTTTAGTTAACATAAGTTCATAAGTCTTCGCTTCTAGATTGCTAAGATGGTTAACACCGGTGAATCACCCATTCTCGGCCGAAACTGGCTTGGAAATTAACCCAAACACAGCTAGAACAAAACATACTAAGACAAGTGACATCTACCAACCCGAACTGGACCCGCTTGGTGCATAAGGGCCTCTCTCTCACAGAGAGGAGGCCTGCCTGTGTCCCACCAGTGGGAACATTATAGGCTGAGTATACAGCTTGAACACGATTAGGCTAGAAAAAGAGATACTTACAGAGTCCTTATTCAGCTGATGCACAGCTCTTAGCGTGTGCAGGCGCTCGGGGCGAGGTATCACAGTGTTGGAGCCTCCTACGCACACTTCCAGCTCATCAGAATGGAACCACGACGCTCCTGAAGGAAGAAAAATAATCACATTATTAATTAATGTCACTTTTCAAATCCAATAGAACATCTCAGCATGGCGAAAAAACACTTCGATTTTCAACTTTCGGCGTTAAGCAGTGGTTTGAAGATCTAGTGCGCGTCAATGTTTTTTTATTGCTATCTCGAAGTTGACCTTGAGAGGCCGTAACTGCTCAACCGGACTTTCCTGTGAAGGCATTTTAGTGATACTAAAAGCCTCCAGCCAGGGCATAAAACCTACTTAACTAAAGCCACTGCACGCTGAGGGCACCCCCTGTGGGGTACGGGCCTCAGCTCAGGGCGTCACTGGTGGGGGGGACAACAAGTGGGGACAGGCTGGATCAAAATATTTTCATTATTATTATCAATCGGGGAATTTAACTCTACTGCCTCAGCTGCGGCGCAGGCTTCAACGAACAAGGGACGGTCGGGAGTGCGCGTCAAAATCCCGTTGCGATATTTATACATCCGTGCGCGTTTTTTCGCGTACTTGATTTTCAACACTGTGCTGTGCGCCGAGAGTTCAAAATCCCGCCGTGATATTTTTGCGTACGTGAGTACGTGGGCCCATACGCACAACAGAGCGACGTGATTTTTTACCTAGAGAGAGGTTGCTTATAGTATCCCATAGTATCCGCAAAAATGCACGGTTACTATGTGATTGACCAAGGGATCCCGGGAAGCCGCGTTTAAAAGCCAGATAGATGGAATATAATACGTTGTTGTATACGAAAATTGAAACACACTTCTATGTTATACAGGGTGGCAGACCTACATTTCGGCTCGTCGATATCCCTGCCGATCTGTACATATTGTTATTTAGTTGTATGTGTTTAATAAGTAATATGTCTATTCCCTTACCAGAGTTAATATTGAGCAAGTTGAGCCTCATAGGTTTCCTGGTGGCCCCGACGCACAGCAGAGGATACTCCAGCTCCGGAGTGATGATCAGCTCGAATACTAGCAGCGGAGATGGTAGCACGCATTCTATGTTCTGTGAATATTAAATAGCGAAACATTAGAAAAAATGATTTACGAAAGCTTCTATATTATTTTTATTTTGTTTTATCTGGTGTACAGTCACGAGCAATAATATATGTACATTGTCACATTTTCTAAAATATCTTAACTTCTACCATTCAAAAAATATGTGTACGGCATTTTTTTTCGAAATTACCTAACCATCAAACTGTGTCAAAACTGAGTACACAATGGTTTCAAAGTAATGTAAACGAAACAAAATCAGTAAAAAGTTTACACTTCCAATGTCATTTTTAAGCCTCCATGACAATTTCTATTACATGTATACAAAATGTAATTAGTATACGTGTTATTGGAATTGTAATGGATACATCAAAATGAAATTGAAAGTGTATACCAATTTTTTCTTGTTTTATTAAGTTTAATTGTATCATACAGTGGTTTATAAATCGGACGAATTCAGTGATGATGATTAATACAATCATCATCAGCCTGTATCAGGCCACTGCTAACAGTCCAAGCTATGTCGGATACTTTTGTTCTTTGCTGCATGATTATTATGTAGCTACACTTCACGACAGCAAAAATTATAAAACACCCGACCCAAAAAACCTCTAAAAAGTTTAAAAAAATTGTTTTGGCCTGATAGGTTTAATAAGAAGTTGTATGTAATATTTTGATAAAAGCCTTTTTACGTCGGGGGACGGTCAATTAGGTCGGGTTTTTTTTTAATTTAACTTTTAATTCCTGCTTTTTAAACTTAATGTAGTAATAAAAATACGACACACGTCACTATCGAAACTTGTGTCACTTAAATCTGCGCAGCTTTACGTATCTTTCCCACTGTGAACCTTGTTACAAAATTATCCTCATTGTTCGTTACTTCTCCATCATCAAACCCTGATCACCATTTACATATTCATTGAGACCTTTTCAATGAGCCCAAACGCGATACTTCTGCTGTTTTTGGTGAGGTAATTGAGTATCCTGGAAATTCCAGGTGAAGCAGCAGCATCAGTTTAAAGTTACTTTGTTCGTCTAATATAATTAAAGTAATGAATACCAAATTCAACTCGATCAGACCCGTGGAAAGTGCTCAAATCCCTTCATCAACGAGAAAATAGCTGATAATCTTCAAACGGCTGAACCGATTATGATAAAATATGTCTTAAAACTACTGCTATTTCTAGAGGTCCTACTACCTACTTTTAAATTAAGAAAATAGTACCCAAATCGGTTCACCCGTTTAAAAGCTACGGTGCCACAGACAGACACACATAACTGTCAAACTTATATCACCCCTCTTTTTGCGTCGGGGGTTAAAAAAACAAACGTAATGCGCGCTTATCCCACTGTATGATTTGCAATGTTGTCGTACGAATCTAATAACCCAACAGTTTTAAGACGGCATACGGAAATAAAAACAGTCGACGGGCGTGTCGATGCCGCTTGCTAATGGCTACTAGCTAGTAGTTACCATATTTACATACATAGTCAGCCTATAATGTTCCCACTGCTGGGACACAGGCCTCCTCTCTGTGAGAGGGAGCGTGCTTTAATCCACCACGCGGGCCCAGTGCGGGTTGGTAGATGTCAAATGTCTTCGAATTCTTGGTTCTAGGACATTAGGTTTCACACGATGTTTTTCCTTCACCGTTTTGAAAGCATTGGTGATGACATAATATACACAAAGTAAAGTCTGTCTGGGTTCGAACCTACATCTCGTAAGTCGCGGCGTTACCACTAGGCCACCACTGCTCACAATTTGTAATAACGGAAATTAGTGATAAAAATTCTTATAATACCTGTATATAATATTATAAGATCCCATATTTATGTATACCGATTTTGTCAAATAGGTAAAATTACAATTGCTACTTATTTCCGAGCTCAAGCTCCTTGAAACTGCTGCTTTGTTATTGTATACATAATTTTGAAACTGTACTGTAAACATGTTTTTGAAATTTCCCTGGGTATATAACTATGTAACTAAAAGTTAGTATATTTTTTTGGTAATCTATTGTAAACGAAATTTTGATAAAAGTGTGTAGTTCTTTTTGACCCAAATTAACGTTAACATAATTATTGGACACAGTTAGCATACAGATTTTTGCAATTTAACTTTTGTGACATTAATTTGAACTTTAAGGGCGTTTCTATGTTATTGCTCGTGACTGTACACACGGCTACACATCAAGCTATACATTTCCAATTTTCGCTGATCTTGCACTGTACGGAAATCCTATACAATGCGAGATCAGCTTATACTGGGAATGTATGGCTTGATGTGTAGCCCTGTGTATAATAATGTATACTAGTGGTCGCAATTCAACCATTTTTCATTTTTAATTTAATATATTTCTAATGCATTATTATATAAAAATATACCTACCACTGAGTGAGCCAAAGAAAATTCAATCTTATTCCAGAAGAAATAAGACTCAATTTTAAATGCACATAGTAATGCTTGGGCCGACACGTTTTTCTTAATAATATCAGTTAGCTAAACAATTTTGGTCATTGTAATATGCTTTTAACTCAAAAATCTAAATTGGTGTGTATGAGGTCTAGCGTTAATTATGTTACTCGTTGTATAGCAGATTAGTACCTTGAGCAGCATGAACTTCCGGAGCGGGTCGTACCACTGCATGAGGAACAGGCCCGCCGGCGTGGCCCCGCACAGGTACTTGTAGCCGTTGTACGGGTTGCGGGCCACGGCGCAGCGCATGCAACCTAGGAGGATAGATAGAAGGGATAAGAATCGATCATCAGCCTCGTCTGTTTCCAACGATATTGGGATCGGCTTCCGACGGCAGCGTCAGCTGAATACCAGTATTTTACAAGGAGCAACTGCCTATACGACCTCCACAACTCAATAAGGCTGCCTGTCTAATGGAACGGAGAAGAGAGGAGAGGAACGGAGAGGAGAGGAACAGAGAAGAGAGGAGAGGAACGGAGAGGAGAGGAACAGAGAAGAGAGGAGAGGAACGGAGAGGAGAGGAGCGGAGGTGTGCCAATATTAGCCAATAGAAACTAAACTATGCTTCGCATGGATGAAAAATATTCTATTGATCAAGCAACCTAACTGGCTAATACGATACTCATTGGTAAAAACTGGTTGTTGGACTTTCGGGCTTCTGACGACCCGTAACGACTGTCAAAAATCCACAATTGGACAGCCAGTACCAACGGCTTGACGTGCTTGTCGAATCTCGGTATGTAAAGATGGTCACCCATCCTCGGACTAACCCCGCAAGTGAAGCGTAACCTGATAGATCAAACCGTGTGGCTGTCACGATAAAGATATTTATATTAAATAATAACATCCTAACGTTAAATGCAGATACAACAAAATATATTTTATTTCCATGAGAAATACTAACATACCGCTTACTAATCTAGACATTTACGCACATCATTGGAGCACGTACGCTGACACTGCATGTTCTTGCCCTACTTTAGCTAAACCAGATCATTTGAAATATCTAGGTGTCACTATTGACTCCCAACTTAAATTTCCGTAAACATTTTGATTTATTATGTACTAGAGTGCGCAAATTAATGTATGTTTTTAAGAATTTACAGAACATAGCCGACTATAAATTAATTAAACAGGTTTATTTCGCTTTGTGTCAATCCATTCTTAGCTATTGCATAACTTCATGGGGTGGCGCAGCAAAAACAATTTTACTCCCTCTAGAGCGTAATCAAAGAGTAATTCTAAAGGTTGCTACCTTTCGCCCTTTCAGATTTCCTGCACACCTGCAGCTCTACATAGCATGTAATGTACTAACAGTTCGGCAATTATTCATTTAAAACATAGCATTACACCAGCACACTGCATTTCCTTTTGACCCAGTAGGTACTTTCTGACAAAAGAAGCAAGGATTTAGTTTGCATAAAGCCTCAAAATAGACATGCGTTTGCTAATCGATTTCATGTGTTTTTAGGTCCTTTTCTGTATAAATAGACTTAACAAATTAATGAGCATCTATAGTTTAAACTATAAAAAAATGTAGTACTATGTTATCAGAATACTTAGCGTTACTCAATTACACAGAAACAGAAAAACTTCTAGAAATGTTGTCATGACGATAATTTATTCCCTCGTAAGAATTTACTTTTGCAGTGTTTACATTGGCTTAGTTGTAGGTATTAATGTTTAATTACCAATATGCTTTATCTCATAGTTATTAATCGAATATTGTTATATTAATTTAATTTCAAATGTTAATGTCCCAATTTATTTGAAATTTAGAGTGATGACCCGCAACACAGGTTTGAATAAACCTATATCGGGTGGGTCGCTACCTAACATTCTAATTCCGAAACATTATCACTTGCAATTGTCACATTGTCACTGGCAAAAAATAAACTATTTCTAAAATATTTTTATTTTGTAATATTTTAGAAATAGTTAATTTTTAGGCACTTTATTTGCATGAGAAACTTTACTACTGTTGGCCAAATGTACTCTTTTTGTATACGTTTTTATTAAATAAATTATTATTATTAAAAAAAAAACTGTATACTATAAAAAAACAGATTGGGTATGTGATTTTTTTTTTTTTTTTTTTTTTTTTTTTGGGTGGGAAATCATCAAATGACTTCTCCTGCTGAGTAGAGCAGGAGGGCGTGTCAGACTTTTACTGACTAAAACCCACCCGTGTTCCCTCAGTAGCCCGTATGCCAGGGGCCGTGGTATCTCTTTCGAACAAACCCGCACCCCTGGCAGGCATCGGCCCTTGCGGACCCCACCAGTGGTTGCTGACATCTTTGACGGCGTGCGTGTGGAACACAACGCGCCGTCCCGTCACCACTTTTCGGCCGCAGGGGATAGGGAGAGCGGCTGACGCTATACCGACACTCCTCTTCCCCTGCGGCCCCACCGCGTCCGCCATCAAACGGTGGCGGCCCCGTCCAGGCCACGGAAGGGAAGAGCGCTGCTCAGAAGCACCGGCACTCCTCCTCTACCGCAGCCTGTAACCCTCAGCCTCGATGCCTCCCATTCGACATCGCGGCCCACCTCAGTTGCGGTGCACCTCACCGCAACCTACTTTTTGGCCGCTACGTCGTCGGCTTTGAGGCAAAAGCCCTGACGAGCGGCCCCACCGTTGGGTTCCTCTTGGCTTCACCGTGGATGGGAGACCACGGTTACTAAGCCCCCCCGCAACGACAATGCGGGAACCCACTCGGGGGGGTTGGGTATGTGATGGAAGGTAGTTTCATTACCTTATTTGATTTTCAAGTTTTTTTTTTTTTTTTTAATATGAAAAATATTTAAATTGGTATTATAAAAATAATTAATTCTAGAACATTATTTAATTCAAAATTAATCTTTGCAGAAGCAAATATCTGTAAATCTTGATTATAGTTTTAAGAATATGCATTTTCTTATAGATTTATAACGGCCCAATTCTGGAACGTATTTTATCGAAAATCGCATTCATATTGATCATTGATTTTCAAAACCGCGTTTATTATAACCAATTTAGAAATGAATATCGTCAAAGCGTCATAAAAATGTGATCATCGATAGGAACATATATGTGTCACGCAATTAGGTCGCAAGAAATGGTAGTTCATTCAGTATAGCAAAATCCACAAACCTTAACTTTGCTATGTAAAGTAATCCTTCATACGAACATGAACCTTATTCTTACGAGTGCCCATATTCATACAAGTAAATGTGAACAATCGTGTCATACGAATATGAATTTAAATTGGACACGAATAATGTAAAGGTACTCACCCCGTGTGTCAGGTACCCTTGTAGTTAAAGCGAACCTCCTGGGTAGAAGCCGGGGAGGTAGCACGCGCAGTGACCGGCCTCCGCGCGCCGAGCCTATTAGCGCCAACAGCTCGTGGCGGTACAGGGACGGGGTCTTGCCTGCAAAAGAACAATTATGCAATAACATATAAATGTCCGGCCAAAAAAACATGATCCATTCCGATAAAAACCAAGCCCAGGTCGACGGCGCGTTGTGTTCCACGCGCGCCTCAAAGAGATGTCAGCACAAACTGATGGGGCCGATGCCTGCCAGGCGCGCGTCATTCCGCCTACTCACACTACTGTAAAGTTATGTTGAATTTTTTCTTCACGAGTATACAAATATTAAGTTTTGTTAATTCTACCTCATTTACAATTTTGGTCATAAATAAGACTAAAGCCGAAAATTGTTTTTTCATTAATCTATATCTATATCTATACATATAATAAATCTGTGAAGGAACTTTTTCTGTACATTTAAAATATTTCGAAAATAATTGCTTGGGGTGGTAGGGGATAATCAACAGATGACATTTTAACCCTTATCAAAATTTTTGTCTGTAGCTCGGTTTTTCAGTTTCTATGTTGAATAGATCAAGCATCACGTCAAAAGAACGAAACTAATATGGTTATCTTTCATACTCAAATATTGTTTATAACTCAGAGTTTATATTAGTCTTTGTTTCATCGCAATCGCTTCGGTCAACCTATCTAAATAATTTAAAGTGTTCAAGAAGAATTTATTTACTTAATGTTGAAACACTTAGCGACATCTATTGGCGTGAATCGGTACTAACGAATACTTAATAATAACACGTCATTCTCATTTAAGTTACTTACTGTGTCTGTTATTTCAAAAAGTAATGATACTGATTACTAAAATCGCTTTCCGTTGGTGGTTGATTCCCACGAATCAAAAAAGCTAAAAGAATTTCAAATAAAAAGTTGTGATAATATTAACTGACGTGGTGTTCTGAGTCATATACCTAGAATGCAATGTTAGATAAATATTTATTAGTTTTATCAATCAAATTAATACAAATAGAGGGGAAGAAATCTCATTTTTAATTGTGATAAAAGTCTTAGTAGCGCCATCTAGCATAATGTAGCAAAATTAGAGCGGCTAGAGGAACATCTCCAAATTCTTAACCTCTAGCGTCAGTAACGCCATCTAGGTTTGAATAGCAAACATGCAAAGACAACAACTTGATTTCGCGCGAAATTTGATAATGTTAAATTTAAATGCGTGTTTACAGCATTACCTACTCGATTCAAATAATGGGAGTTTTGGGAGTAAAGAGTTGTAAATACTTATGTGCTAATTTTCGTGATGTTAGTTTTCGAGGTGGGGAGGGGTTCAAGCGAGGTCGGATGGTGAAAGTCGCGACCATAACTACTGGTGGATTTGAGTAAATAGATAGGTTTTCACACGGGCAACTGTAGTTATGTCGATGCTCTTCCGAGCAACATCGCTTACAGACAAGCATTTTCTTAGTTAAAACAAGTTTAAAAATGTATTTATTTATCCATTTGGCATCTCCAACAAAGGATACATTACCTACACAGGAACAATAGAAATCACAATAGTAAAATATTGACAATTTTAAAGTCGCTTCTATAAATATAATTATTTATTGGTCTACAAATAAATGTATGGCTGAACAAAAGAAACACTGAAACATTTTTGATTACAATTTACAATAAAAAGGCATCGCAACTGAGAGTCGCGGAGGATCGCTCTGTTACGTCCATTATCCTCGGGATCGGGCTCTCTCTCTTCCTGCTGCCTGCGTCAGCAGCGGGGAGAGAGGTGGGGGCGCGCGCGTTATGGCACTACGTAGCAACAACATCGTACTTACTATGTTCATAGAAATCCCGTGCTATACAATTAAATAGTTTTTTTTGCCTGGTTTGGTTTTTTTTTCAACAGCGCTTTTAATGTGGATAATGACCGACGTTGCGGGGCGTAGGTAATGGTAACATTCGCAGCGAGCATGTCTTTACGCCGTGTGCTAAAATCAGTGTTGCTCGCTCGCATGTTTTGCCGTAGGTACTACTGACTGCACGAATACTTGCTTGGTAACATATTAGGTGCATTTTGGCCCGTGACGCCGGTCAGTATCCACCTTTACAGCGTGATCTTTCTTCATCGTGATAACGCCATGGTCCCATGGGCCGTTAACTGACAGGTGGCGTCAGGTGTTACTGCACTGCTACCTGTCGAGGCCTATCGCAGTCCGTGCAGAGCATTCCCACTGCTGTGGTTTTATTCAGTGGTCAACGTTTGATAAACAAAGCTAAAAGACACGCGCCTGTACGGGCCGAGATAGGCGCCCGCGTGGAATAATGCTTCAGCACACTCAACCAGACGCGCAGTCGATTTATTGAGTAAGTACAGTAAAAGCTCCTTATTCGTGCTTCCTTCATTCGCGTTTTCACTAGGTACTCGCGGATTAAAAAAATGCGACCCAATTCCTATATCCGCGGCTAAAGATTTATTTATTTGCGGGTCTAATCGGTACATCGGTACATACATATTAACAAATAACAAAAAGGATTCCAATAGGTATCCAACCCAATATCCTTTGTAAATGCGTCGTCAGATGGACTATAAAAAAGTGAAATAGACCTTATTACAACTTCGCCTAAAGTACATTGTCAAATGATATCGGCGCTGTATTGGTTCGGCCTTTGACATCTACAATAGCCGCCTTCGCCGCGGTCGGTGTTTTTAACCGACTTCAAAAAGAAGGAGGTTATCAATTCAACATGTTTATATTTTTAATGTATGTTCAGGCATAACTCCGTCGTATATAGACGGATTTGCAAAATTCTTTTTTTTTTCGAAAGGGGTTTACTCCGAAATGGTCCCATTGAAATTTCATATAAACAGGGCCCGATCTAGCTATTTAGCCGCTCCGGGCAAAAATAACATTCGCCGCCCTTTGCACTAACACCATCAAAGATGGTATGACCATAATTATGTGATATTCTTTTAACTATATAATATTCACATACGTTAGTCTACTACGGCTTCTGAAAAAGTATACAAAAATTCATGAGAGTAGGTATGTTTGTAAGTATACATTTTGCCGCCGCTCATTTTTGCCGCTCTGAGCATTTTCCCGGCTTGCCCCCCCTTAGATTGGGCCCTGCATATAGATCTGATGATGCGTTTCGGAAACAGACAACGGAACTCTTCAAAAAATTACAGCAAATCAACCGCGAATGTTGCTATCACATAAATAAGTATGCATTGTTTTGACCCAAAGGATGATGAAATTTCGAATTGGTGTATGGTAGGTAACAAAAAAGTGAAAAATAAAAACTTTTTTCAAAAAAATAACAACCGACTTCCAAAAAACACTACAAAGTGCAAAATAACTTTAATTTCGGAAGGCGGTGACAAATAATTAAAATACACATCCAACGTCACCGACTTCAGAAATTAAAGTTATTTTGCACTTTGTAGTGTTTTTTGGAAGTCGGTTGGTATTTTTTTGAAAAAAGTTTTTTGAGAATGTAAACAAACATAATGAAACCAACCTCATCACCATAAAGTATATTTATATATCAGCATCATCATCATTTCAGCTGAAAGACGTCCACTGCTGGACATAGGCCTCCCCCACATTTATAAATGCTGCGACTTAATAGACATTCCATCCTTTGGTACGAGCCGCTTTGCGTGTTTTACCTATTGTTTCATCTTTCCATTTATTGCAAAATGTTGAAATTTTTTTTTAACTTAAAAACGATTTTCGACGCGAAAAAATCTGTTTAACGCATAGAAATGCTTGATCGTTTACGCCTTGGAGAGTCGCTTGCATCCATATCACGCTCATACAATTAATCAATATGGTCAAAAACTTCAATTAAATTGTTTTTTTTTTTTTGTCACTTAGGAACGTATCCCCTATAATCCCATATAAATTACCATTCCATAGTCACGGTTTCTGTATTCGCGGTAGGTATTTTACGGAACGTATACCTCGCGAATAAAGAGCTTTTACTGTACCTACGGCAGGTGCACATTTATTATAAAATGAGCCTCGACCAGGCGCTTTGATCTATATTTATTCTTAAAAATCTGAGTGAGACTTCGTCGCAATATCATTATAACCCCTAAAGACGCCTGCAGGCCTAGACAAAACACCTTTCTGTTAACGTTCACGCTAAACTCTACGCCAGAATATATGGGAATGACATTACCGTGTCCTTTCCGCAGGTAATGTCATTCCCATACATTTTGGCGTACCGTTTAGCGTGAACGCCAAGAGTAATGTGTTTTGTCTCTAGGCTCTGGACTGCATTCGAAAGCTGTGGTAGATACCTATCAGGATAGATCGGAAGATCGGAGGAGTGGTACCTACACCGTCAAAGCGACACATTATTGTTTTCCGACATGCACGCGAACGAAGTCGCGGGCACAGCTAGTATAATAATAAAATAACAGCCTTTATTAACAATCTTACAATCTAGTTATCTTTCTTCGTCAATCTTTTTTCATTAACGGCTGAAAATCCATTTTCGGTCGGACACTAATAAATATTTACTGAATGATGATAAAAATGACTTCAATACTCAATTTAGAGATATTGAAAATTTAGTTTTAGACTCCGACCAAACATCGCCTCCACATCGGTTTTACGTAAGTTCTACAGTGCAAACTGGTATGTGACTGCGTTGCGCGGACGATTATCCACAGATTAGTTATACAATATTTTAGTATTTTGAAAACTACTATTTTCGATCAGCAATAGCACCAGCTTTCCGATGAACGCATCAAATAGGGTACGGGCGAAAAACAAGACGACATATACCCCCTTATTACAGAACAAGGTTTTTCTTTAGGTATGGTTTAAACCTTCGAGCCTGTTTTTTAAATAAGAACCTAACTGAAATCGAAATACAGCTCCTTTTACAAAACTGACAAGTTAGTCCAGTGCTAAATTGTCAGTTTTGTAAAAGGAGCTGTAATTCTATTTCAGTTTTAAGTTCTTATTTCAAAAACAGGCTCGGTGGTTTAAACCATACCTAAAGAAAAACCTTGTTTTGTAATAAGGGGGACCATGTTTGTCTTATTTTGCAACATTTTTTAAACCTTAAGATAATAAGAGCTACTGAAATTAACTCACAGGATTAGTAGTATTAGATAAGTTTTGTTTTTATAACACAAACTGTTGTGAAATAAAAAAAAGAAATACGTGTGGCACTCGGGGGCTGCCGCGGTAAAGCTATTGCATAGCATTTTTTATCAACTTATGCAATTATATTTTTTTATTTATTTTTTATTTATGCAGTCTTTTTTTTCGATATTAATTCAAGTTTTTTCTTTGATATTAATTCAAGTTACAATTTTTGAGCGTGGTGACCGATAAGAAAACAAATTTTATTATATCTTACAGTCGTACCATATACATACACGTTAAGCGAACGCTCGGCCGAGCTACATGGTAGGCGGAGTGGGGGGTGTCAGGTTTTATTTTCGTTACGGAATTTCTTGATTCGGTCGCCGCGCTCAAAGCCCACGATAAAAGCTATGCAATAGCTTAAAAACTTATCCGAAAGGACAATCCTAAAGGACTGCCTTTACTCAATAATTACACATTACTCACCAGAAAGGGACATGAGGACATCTTTGATAACATGCATCCATATGGTGCGTCGTGGACAGAGCTGGTCCATCGCCGTCTCGTGGAGTTCGTTCAGGTTCAGCGTGTAGATGCCTTCTTCCGCGCCTGCGAACAACACACACAAAATATTATATTCAGGTATCATGTATAATACCGTAGCAACGTGAACATCGATTAAATATCATCATGATCAGCCGACAGCAGTCCACTGCTGGACATAGGCTTCTCCAATTGCACGCTATTCAACTGGATTCTCGGCAACTCTCATCCAGCTGCTACCAGTCACCCTGCGAAGATCGTCGCGCCACCTGCCTGAGGGCGTCCTACCTTAGGCGCGAATTACACAGAAACGTCGTAAGGTGATGGCGCGGCGCAGGCGCAACGTATGCGTACGCTGCGCCTGCGCCGCGCCTTCACCTTACGACGTTTCTGTATAATTCGCGCCTCACGTATGCCGATTCGCGGTCTCCACTCAAGAACACATCTACCACGAAGGTCATCAGTTCCATGGTTAAATACCAACTGGACACAAGAACGTACAATTTTGGGTTTACCAAAATTATACAGTTTCAAAATCAAGAAAATTGAACTGGAAGTCTGAACAACTTTACAAATAAATTATTAATTTCTAAGCCGCGTAGCGGGCGATTGTCAAATTTTTGGGAATAATAAGTCTCATGCACTGTGATCTTATAAAATGGTACCTTTCGTGGGTCCGTGGTTATTTTTTTTTTATAACTTCATCATCATTCTCCTGTTGCTATCCTAATTTATTTGTGGTCAGCGCAAAATGTATTTTCTTCCACACGTATCTATTAGTCGTCATCTCGGTAGTCATGAGGAACAGGGTGTAAAGGTCACTCATACTCTATTGGTAAAGGGAGGATCCTCCGACCAGACGAGTGTTGTTTCTGGTGGGCAACTGCCCGACGGTTGATGTCGGGTTGTTGTATATATGCGGGTCGCGCGGTAAACTCTGACTGCGCGATGTAGTTACGGTGCGACGTCAAGTCTTGTGTAGTTCGCATATGGAATTGTAGATCACTTTTTGTGTTTCTCAAGTTTGTTGATTTGTAGTTTCGTATGTGGCATTATAAATGGCCGCCACAGTCAAACCCTTTCTTACCATATCATCATTCACACAGTCCATCCATCGTTTCTTTGATCTCCCCCTACTCTTATAGCTATCGATATTCATGGTCAAAACTTTCCTATGAACATTTTCTTCATACCTCAGTATCACATGCCCATACCATGACAACGTTCTCCACGCAACCCATCAAGCGCTATAGCTCCAGAACTGGAGAGACAGCCGAAATCACAGAACAAATATTCAGCTAAAATTGGTCTCATGCACTGTTGTACACTTATAAAATGGCCCCTTTCGTGTGTCTGTGGTTATAAAAAAATAATTAACTACAAATAATCTCTTTAAATATGAATCTGTTCTGAACTCACCAATTAGTATGTGTTGGTCTCTCGTGTCTGGATGTATCCATGAGGCTGTACAGTTGATCCGCAGTGGACATCCGTTGAACACCTGGCATTGAAACATGTTTCATTTCTGGGTAAAGGCCAAGCCTGATTAACATTATATTAATTTTTGAATACCTATCTCTGATTTGATGAGATGTGTAATTTGGTTACAATTAATTAATTCCATTTTTCCACTGAATCTATGTAATCAGAGCGTATGTAAATAGTATGAGGTTGTAACGCGATAACGACTTTAATTTGTACGCAAAGGGCGCAAGGGGCTTTTGTGTGTAAGGGCGGTTTTCGTAGAGAAACTGAAAAAAAAAATATTGGTAAACCAGCAAATTCATCCTTATTTTCAGTCTGTAGTGGTAATTCAAGTTACGACTCTATACAACGTGTCGTTTTGCATCCTCGTCAAATTTCAGGAGGCTGTTATGAAAGACACAAATAATTAAATAAAATTACGATACCTGCTCACTAATGAATACATACTTGCTTTTTATTTATTTAAGTTTGAACAGTATTTCAGAATACACCTCTTTCAAAGAACAGAATCGCCCCGTTCCGTATGCGGTAGGCACAGTGTCGCACGACTATGTCGCTGTGTGTTAGTGCGGTATCACACGGGCCGCGTTTTAACATGCGTGTCCCCATACATGCCGATTTCCGAAAATATGAAAAAATAATAATACCTACTTATTTTATTATTGATTCGTGTCGAGAATCATTAGTATATTAACCTCCTTTGATTTGACGAGGATGCAAAACGACACGTTGTATACAGAAGCTTCATATTAAAAAAAGAAAATTGTTTTATTTTTGTTCATTTTTATGGCTAGAAGGGCTTGCTCTTGATCTTGCCTGCCTGATGGAAACCGATGAATGAGGTCTACGTTGGATCGAATGTGCCCGGAAGATGCCTGTTCTCTATTGTTTTGTAGGCTGATTATGTGGTTGTAGGTGAAGGGACCACAGAATTATGAAGTTCCTTCGTGATGTCCATACCTTAGAGAAGCAAGCCCCCATGTGCACCTTGGGCGTGGGCGGCAGGCCGTTGGGGGCGGCGCGCGGCGGCGTGTGGCGGCGCACGCGCGCGCGGCGCGGCGGCACGGGCGGCGTGCCCGGCGTCTCCAGGGCGTCTGCGGGGAATTGGGTGTTAGTCCAGGCTTATAATACAACAAAGTCTAGTCCACACAGATACCTCTATAAAGTCTTAACTTCATTTTATCGTTCGGCTGATCCCTTACAGGGTCCATATTTCTGTATGTAGCTTTAAGCCCTTTGTAACATCTTTAAAACAATATGGAATGCAATAAATGAATATAGATCTACCAAGTCTTTCTTGCAGCGCTCATAAACAAATAGCCATAGACCCAATCAACACATCACATTAACATTCTATCTAATAAACTCACCCTTATTATTATCAACTTTGGCCTTATCCCTCTGGCTGTCAGACAAACTCCGTTGCCTCTGCGTAGTCTTAATCTCTTCATCGATCACCTCCGCCTTAGCGTCCCGCCCGTTTTCATCCACCATTTTGAAAATCTCATCAACGGAAGATGTTTTTCTTTTGACCTCTAGTTCACACTGACAAAACTGGTTTAAGTCTATGCCAGCAGTAACAGAATCTGAATGGTGTCTACTATGCTTTTTTCTATGTTCAAAAACCTTATCTTCCATATTCATACTCATATCGATTTTTCTACACAAATCGTCGTCCGTGGCGCCATTTTGTAATTTGTCATCTTCGGAAATTCTTAATCTATTTGCGATTTGTAACGCTCTGAAGTTGGATACTGAGATTTTTTGCTTTTTACAATGTTCGCAGATTACTATTCCAGAATCCGTATTATGGTTTGAACAATTTCTGTAGTAGCTCAGTATGTCCCCGTTTGAGTTGCAGACGTCACAAGAACATTTTGCTACGGACCTCTGTAGGTCACTCAAAGTGTTATTGTCTCTGGGTTCCGGTTTTGGGCATAGACCACATTCGCAGTTAGCGTTCCTTTGTAAATCTAAATGGTCGTTTTCTTGCTGATCCACATACATTATGTCTTCACCTATTTTCCTGCATAGAGGATCGTCGATGGAGACTCTAGAAGCACCTATAGGACTTTGAAATGTCGAAGTGAGATTTTGATAGATATTTGCGGTAGAATTGTTCAAAAAGTTTTGTTTTAATTGAATACATTGCGATAGGTGTTGGTCGTGCATTGATATCGCGGTGTTGGCACCCTGCGCCATGTTCGCCGTTTCCGCTGTTAACGGTAGTGTTGCCCTGTAATAAAAATTAAAAATTACTATTTTGGTAAAATATTTTTGGTAGTTTTAGTAGCTTTTTTTGGACCGCAGTGCTGTTAGGTTTTTTTAAGCTATTTCGAGTGCTGTTAGACACAAATGTGGGAGGGGCTTATGTTAAGGTGTCACGTAGACAAGCTATACATATGTTTATTCGTGTTAAAATAACAAGTGGTGCTGGTGGGATATAAAACCGTTTTATTTTCAAAAATATTGTATGATTCGGATATTGGTTTATGGATTTATTTTAATAAACTTTTGTTTATGTTTATACTTTACACATAATGTTTAGGCTGCAAAGCTTTTTTTACCATGCTTCATGCTACGACTACTCTATAAATTCGGCCAAATGCTTTCTGAAAATAATTTTTACTTCATTTCTATTATCTGATAATCGTTACAGACTTTTTATGTGACAATATAACCGTGGGTATCCGCGCTATTCGCCTGTTTACACCAAAATAATTTATTCTGGCAGGCTGAGAATCAGCACTTTTTGAACGTCAAAATTACATAAAACAGTTCCCCAAAACACCCGCCCATCACCTCTTCGTAGTGCTTTAGTTGGGAAGAAGTGGCGCAAAAATCTCCCAAGCAGCACAGCTGTCTGTTAAGTTAGAAGAACTTGATTCTATACAAATTACACCAACTTTTAGTGTACTTTTGTGTATTGGATGTAGCTGCCTTTGCTTCTACATAACCCAGTTACAAGTTGGCTCCCTAAAATTCATTATTTCATCATCATGTATTTCCAATAATCAGTGTCCAAATAATTCCCTTCTCTTTACCAAAAATGGTTGGGAAAAAGCTTTCTTTCCTTCCTTTTTTTTTTTTACAAAAGACAGTTGGCCCACTCTAGGAATTTCTCCTGCATTGTGGGTGCGTTTACAAACATTTAAACTCACATACACAAGCAGCCAGACCCGGAACAACTAAAGTAGGTCATACAAATATTTGTTCCGTGCGGGAATCGAACCCGCGACACGCAGCGCAGCAGTCAATCGCTTAACCACTGCGCTAACACAATGACAAAGAATCGTCAAACTTGGTTGACGATTCTTTGTCTTTGTTTTGATTGATGAGATTTTTTATAAATTGACTCGCGATTCCATTTATACCATTTTTTTAAATATTTATGTGTCTCAGGAGTTTCTTGCCCATTCTTCTACTTTGTGACTGACATACCCCTTGGCAATGCAAAAGTGTCTGTAATTGGTGAATTATTAAAAAATTTGCGATAGTTTTAACAGGTATCTAAATAATTTTCTTCCCCGATAAACAATAGCAAGCGATGAAGATTAGTTTTACTCAATTTTGTATTAATGACGTTTCACTTAGTTTATCATAAAAAGTCTGTGTATCACGCCTGTAAATTTTGCAGCAATATTTTACAAATAAATTAAAACTATTTTACAGATTAATCCAAACTAATCTAAATACTGGCTGTTCGGAATATTTATGCATAATTTTAAAGCCAAATTACAGTACCCGGTCGTTAATATCACACATCAAGCTTTAAAAAAAGAGGGTAAACGAAATTCAGCGTCACCGAACTACTGAAGCTGAGTATACCCTATTCAGAAACACCGACCGACTGAAGCCGGTTATACCCTATTCAGCGTCACCGACTGACTGGAGCCGAGTATTCGTAATTCAGCGTCACTGGTAAAGTCATTTTATTCTGGGTGCATGCCCTTCATATCTTATAAGTTTAATTAATGTAAGAATAATAGATATTACAAAAACTTTAAAAGAGGAACGATGGCCTTTTTTGCACATTCTTCTCCATACGAACCTTTTGAAACGACTAGAAACAACTTTATTTTCTTGTAAATTTTGACGTTCAAAAGCGCCTTTTTGTTGTCAAGTCAACTTTTTGTAAAACTCGAACATTTCTAATTTTACGGCCCGGTACTGTACATCAGATGCTGATTAAATAGCCAATCGGTTTTTAATTACAATCCAACATATGTTAGTGTTTTTATTTCAACCCTTTTGAGCCAAATTGATTGACATTATGGTCCAGACTAGCCCGCGAAATTCAGATTTTCTTCCGTTTTTTATAATTTTCAGTGTCACTGCCCAGGAGTGCCAGGTTGTATGTTGATTTAAAATATAATTTGCGACCATTACCAAATCAAATCAAAAGTCATTTATTCAAACTAGGCTGAGAGTCAGCACTTTTTGAGCGAGAAAATTACATAAGACAGTCCCCCAAAAACGCCCGCCCTTCACCACTTACTACATGTATGTCTCACCGTAAAATTTTAAACACCGTTGGATTATCTATTTCGCGAGATTGTGAACTGTCGATAGACTGTGAACCGTACCATACTGCTTAAAATTTAACGCATTATTTTTCGATTATTATCTATCAAAGTGAAACCGTCAAATTGTGAACTGGTATCAAGACGGATAGCACCTTGCGCTATTACTAAATAGTCAAGTAACTGCCACTAACTTGGATTTAGCGCTCGCCGTCCGCTGCCGCGGCACCGCTCGCTTCGCTCACTCGGCTCGCGCGCGGTTGTTCGCAATTCTAACCTAACCTATTCGGTCGGTAAGCAGTATGGTGCAGTTCACAATTTATCGACAGTTTATAATCTCACGCGATAGATAATAAACTAACGGTGTTCACAATTATACGTTGACTAGATTAGATAGAATAGATACGTTGATAGAATAATAGTCATTGAAATCATCAATATAACCCTCAAGTTGATTTAATTCTATTGAATGACTATTTGATGAAAAGTCATTTCTTGAAATTTGAATTTCGCGGGCTGCCATGCAGCTTCCATCTTAATTTAAAGGCGCAGAAGATTTCATTTCATTTGCCAAAACAATTTGGTTCAATCAATCCACTGAACCTATCGCAGTCCAGGGTGCTTACTCTGGAATATAATTCCGATAGATCGACATTGGAATTATCAGTTAAACGTCAACGCCTGACTTTTAACTGATAATTCAAATGACGATCTATCGGAATTATATTCGAGAGTAAACACCCTGTTCTGGACATATCAGTGGCCCCCGTGTGAGTTTCTTTTGACCATGTCGAACTCACACATCGACCGCGTTCGGTGCTTAGTCGTAAAGTCGGGATGGTTAAAGGAAAATTACTCTAGGGCATATTTTATCGACATATTTTATAGATTTTTTTTAGTGTTATTCCGAACAGCGTGAAAAGCTCACTAAGTAACTCACAAACACAGATTACATTGTAATGAATTACATGTTGCAATGGTTACATGCAAACACAAAACCTCTCCGTTTACCTGAGCATTAACTCTTCATCGATATATTGCAAGAGGCTCCTAAAACAAGAGAGATTTACTTACAGATGATACTCACTTGAAACGGCGTTGTTTTACTTAATTTAACTTTGAAAAACGATGACGTAGTTCCTTGGAACAAACGTCTTAAAGTTACAGAACTGTTTTTAGATCCTTATGTATCACCCTGTATGCAACGTTGTATTTGACTAGTTGGCGAAACTTTAGAGACTAGATGAGTTTGAATGATTAAATATGAAATCTTGATGACCGAGATTTGCTAGGAATTTTTTTTTTCTTAACGTTTTCAGAAAATGATGCCAAGCTAGATCGATTTATCGCCCCCGAAACCCCCTGCATACTAAATTTCATGAAAATCGTTGGAGCCGTTTCCGAGATTCAGATTATACATATATACAAGAATTGCTCGTTTAATAATTAAAAATATATTAAAAGTAGGGAAAATTAATCTGTATGCAGACGAATTTGTTGATGCTGCTCCGTGATTTATTTCTCTTCCCATTAATGTTCCCACTGCTGGGAAACAGGACTCCTCTCACCGGCATGTCCTACAACCAAAACTTCGAAGACACGCGACATCATACCTATGTAAATTAACCTAGGTAAATTATCAAATAACTTCTCCCGCTCTGGACGGAGCGGGAGGGCGATGTCAGATTTTACTGATTAAAACCCACCCGTTTTCCTTCAGTTGCCTGTGTGCCAGGGGCTACGGTATCTCTCACAGAACAACCCAAACCTCTGACAGCGCGAGATGGATTACCGCGCACTCTCACAAAGAAGAGCTTTTATATGTTATGTAAATATTATTATTAAATTATTCAAGATATAGCTAATCACGCCTACATTCCAAAAATATGTATATTTTTAATCCTTTTGTATAGCTTGCAGACACTAAACCCAGTCATTCCCAGGTGTCCACGGGAGGTTAGAAAGGGTTATCGTTGGCGTGAAATAAAATAATTTTTTTTTCAAATAATTTCTCCAGTTTCGATAGTAAAGAACATGAATGTTGGCTTGGCTTTACCTATCAATGTAGGCAGATAATAAACTACCCAAAAATGAGGGAGCAATAAAAAAAAATACGTGCTGTTTCGGTGAAAAATGGTCGTATTAAGACTTAAAAAAAAATATTTTGAAGGTTTACGATTCTAATTTTCAGATTTTTAGGAGCTACGGTTCTCATGCAATTCCAACAGACAACGCGAAAAAAAATCCGCGACCATGACAATTATTTTTCGACGAATTTTGAGAATATGGTAGAAATGTAGCAGCAGTCCACCGAAACGTTTTTAAGTGGTTTACGAGAACAAAAATGTTGGCGAACTGCTGGCTGCATTAAACCCAACACGTCTAAAGTTTCACCAAAGAATTAAAAGATCTCGTATAGACATGGATGAAACATAAGGAAATTTAAAGTGACGTAGATTCGGTCTGCTCCGACATAAGCAATGACTTTCTGAAGAAGTGACGTACATTCACAACCACTTCTGTCCACTGGTTCTTCATGGGCATAACTTTGACATTTTGAGAGGTCCACAATTAAGATACTGTTGGCTGTATATAGATTTTGATGCATTCGTAATAAGGTCTAAAGTTGCATTACAAGATTATGCAACTACTAAATTGTTCAGAGAATCTTGTTATTTGATAACTTTAGACCTTACTAAAAATATTTTTTCAAACACACTGAAGGCAACAACAGAGCGCCATAGACAGCGAATAAAAACTTCTTACCTCTTCATTTAAAATATCATAGACAACAATAGCCCATCCCATAGAGAAAACCATAAAGCCAAACAGAAAATCAACGCCCAAATCATGCACATAATCAAAAGTGTAACTAAACTATCATTTTGTGCATCCACACAACACTCAAGAGAAATCATTGAAAAATCTTTTAATAAAAAAAAATTACAACTCAGAAAAAAAAACCTCCACCACAAAATTATTAGCACACGGAAAACCCTAGCTGTTAGAAAAAAAAAAAAAAAGAATTTTGCTCAAATATTTATTTAAAACTTTTTTGGCCAAAACATGTACCTTAGACTCATTCTCAATATATCATCACCCGTGATCACCCGACACCACTTGCTATAACATAATATATAAACGTATAAAAAACAAAAAAGCGAGAAAAGTAACAAAACATCTAAATCATAGTAAAAATCGTTGTTTTACTTACTTTTCGCTCTGCGGCATGGTGTCTACGGAGTGGTCTTGTAGGGGATTGTGCTTCGGACAACTCAACAGTGAAGCGGCGGTCCAATCTTCACTAGATTGTCTGTGGTACGCTGTAACAAGAAATAGACAATGTGTAAATGCACGCTATTATCATTTGTTTCGTGACAATGTTATCGTACGGACGTAATAAAATCGCGGCGTGATTTTTGCGAGATGCCCGGATTGTGGGGGCGGGATGTTTAGAAGCGTCTTCATATATTTAGAAAGCGTGTTCACATATATTTCGAAAACGTGTTCATGTATTTAGAAGCGTGTTCAAATATTTAGAAGCGTCTTCATATATTTAAAAGCGTCTTCAGATATTTAGAAGCGTCTTCATATATTTCGAAAGCGTGTTTATACATTTAAAAGCGTGTTCAAATCTTTAGAAGCGTGTTCATATATTTAGAAGCGTGTTCATATATTTAGAAGCGTGTTCAAATATTTAGAAGCGTGTTCAAATATTTAGAAGCGTCTTCATATATTTAGAAGCTTCTTCATATATTTAGAAAACGTGTTCACATATTTCGAAAGCGTGTTCATATATTTAGAAGAGTGTTCAAATATTTAGAGGCCTCTTCATTTACGTGTTATCGTTATGCCGATAATATTGTCACTTAGGAAATTATAAAGGCGGACAATGGCTATCATTGTTAAATTATCTCTCAAAAATTAAGAAAAGGTAGGTAATATGAGCAACCAAATAGATTAAAAGTAACTTCCAAATATGTACCGCAATTTTTGGCGTAAGACCTCGTTTACATGGCGATGATCTTTACGACAATTTAGGATTTAAAAAAAAAAATGGGATCACACGACAACATCCCACTGTTCAGGCGGTTAAAAACAAATGCAGAATGAAACTGCCATCAATCTGCCTAGCCTTTTTGCAACTATGTCGGGGTCGGCTTCCAGTCTACCTGAATGTAGCTGGATACCAGTATCTTACACAGAGCGACTGACTATCTGACTTCCACAACCCAGTTACTGAGTTATACGATACTATTTGGTAACATTGGTTGTCAAACTTTCGTGCTTCTCACTACCCGGATTAAAGTGCTTTCCAAGGTATGGAGAGGTCTGAATGGTCACCCATCCACCGTAATAAAAATTAAAAGCAATAAACACTCACCATTCCTCTTAATAGTATCCCCATCACAACTTCTATTGACCTCAGCACTAAAATTAATAACTTTCGGCATGGATCTCACACTCAAATCATCGTCAGCATCCAAGTCCACTATGGGCGAGTCATCGTACACTCCGGACCGCCTATTGGCCGGCTCCCGCCCCTCGCCAGTCATGAGCCGCACGCGGCTGGCCGCGGCGATGCCGTCGTCGGCCAGCAGCGAGGTGGGGCGCGCGTGCTCCGTGAGCAGGCTGCGCGGGCGCACGTGGCTGGTGGCGTGCCGCGCGCTCTGTGCCTGCTCGGCCAGCACTCTGCGCGTGCCGCGCCCGGTGTGCTTTGACGCTATGCGTTGTGGAACGTTTGACATTGCCTGCGGAAAAAAAAATCAATCCTTTAAAATAAAATTCGTACCCGTGAAATATCGTTTATTTATAAAAAGGAGTACAGTCCACTGCTGGACATAGGCCTCCCCCAGGTTCCACTTTAACCGGTCTTGTGCTTCCCACATCCAACGGATACCCGCGGCCTTGACCAGGTCATCGGTCCACCTTGTGGGAGCCCTTCCCACTCTACGTCTTCCGGTACGCGGTCGCCACTCCAGAACCTTTCGGCCCCATCAGCCATCTGTTCTGCGAGCAATGTGCCCTGCCCACTGCCACTTAAGTTTGGCAATTCTTCGGACTATGTCGGTTGCCTTGGTTCTCCTGCGGATCTCATCATTTCTGATTCGATCGCGAAACTCTGAGCATAGTCCTCCCTCTCCATTACCCTTTGGGTGACTTTAAGCCTTCTGATAAGGCCCATTGTGAGCGACCACGTCTCTGTACCATAGGTCATCACTGGCAACACACACTGGTCAAAGACTTTCTCTGTCTTGAGACACTGGTATTTGGGACGAGAAGATATTGCGAAGCCTCCCGAACGCTGCGCAGCCGAGTCGGATTCGACGAATGACCTCTTTCTCGAAGTTGGACTCACCTATCTGAACCTGTGTGATAGTACCCGTGAAATTGAACATCTTATTCCAAGGAACATGGGTCGAGATATGAAAAAAATAATCGGACCTCCCATACAAAATCGATCAGCAGACTATTGATTTTGCATGGAAGGTCCGATTTATTTTCGACCGATGTTCCTTGGAGAAAGTTGTTAAATTTCGCGAGTACTATCACCCTGAAATTTCTTAACGGTGACTGAAAAATCGCTCCTTACGGTATCCTCATCGGGCTCATTGTTGCAGTGACTGGGCGGGTTGGAATACTTGTGAAGCAGTTCTATCGCGAGACGCTTGCTCATGTCTTGTTGGAAAAACGCGTGCTGGAAACGAAAAATGTAGCATTGAGAATTACTGCAGAAATTGTCACTTATGAGGTAGACTAGCAGATGATATTGAATCTATTGATTATGTTTTGACCAGATATTATTCATATTCTATTTTGTTTATTACGATGTAAGTTGGGAAGACTGAAGACGATTTTGCTGTGCATAAAGTAAACTTAATTTAGGTTATAGCTATATTTTTCTTTCTAATGAAGAAAACTGTTGAACGTGCCCAAGAAGCTCGACCTGAATCAACAAGCCGGCGACGTCAGACAAACCTCCTATAAATAAATCCGGTTGGCTCGCAATTTTTTCCTATCATATGGGCACGTCTACTTGACCATAACCGCGCCCCCCGAAGAAGTAGACACTTCTTGATATGCAATTGCCTCTGTAACATCATGACGCATGAGGCTCCAGGGGTTTTTTTTTTTTTTTTTGGGTGGGAAATCATCAAATAACTTCTCCCGCTCTGGGTGGAGCAGGAGGGCGTGTCAGACTTTTACTGACTAAAACCCACCCGTGTTCCTTCAGTAGCCCTTAAGCCAGGGGCTGTGGTGTCTCTTTCGAACAAACCCGCACCCCTGGCAGGCATCGGCCCTTGCGGGCCCCATCATTTTTTGTGCTGACATCTCTTTGAGGCGCGCGTGGAACACAACGCGCCGTCGACTTGGGCTTGGTCCTTACCGGACAGCGAGCTACCCATTACTCGCCGTCCGCAAGCCCATGCCTACGGTGGCCGGAAATCGGCCTGGGATTCCCGACGCCCAGGGCGTCTCCGTATCCTGCGGCGGCTGGGGTCGCGAGGGCGCATATGCTGCCTCTCCCTCACGTGCGCCGCCTCCCTCTTCGCGAGCATCACTGCTTCGCTGAAGGAGGTGACGGCTCCCCATGCCCTCTCGCTCCGTACCATGGCCTGGACCAGGGCCGGACGCGAGAGATCGCCGCCGCCGATCGCCTCCACGAGGACACGGCGGTGCTCCGCCCAAGGCTCCAGGGGTTCATTCGAATAATCGAGTCTGGTCAAGCCACGCTGGGATCGGTGCATTTCATTCATTCATAATGAAACAAGAAAGAGGCAGAAATAAATAAGAGCTGTCAAATTTAGTTGTAATACGATTTTCTTTGACGCAACAACGACGAACTAAATTAATCATGCTTAGTAATCATGCAAAGTCCAAGGCAATCGAGACGTGATAGGGTATTTTCCAATTTTTCGAAAACTATTCTAATTTGAAGATTGGAACGAGATATTTAACAGAAAAGTAAAAATAAATTGATTTCTATTCATTTTCTCAATTAAAAACGATTTAAACCAAATTTATTTTTCGTCGTTTTGAATTTACCGCCAAAACGCTTTTTACGATGACTTTTTATCACGTGACGTCAACTTTGTGTAAACTAAAGTAAGTAAATAAGTCAATGGCGAGTTTATAATTAACAAGATTTTTATTGGATAGAAAGTGATATTACTGGTGCGCGGTGCCTCTGTGCACAAATACTTCTAAAACGGCGCCAAACTAAGTATTTGTACAGGTTCCGTTTACACAAAGCTGGCGACAGATGTCACGTGACAAAAAGTCATCGTTAGGAGCGTTTTGGCGGTAAATTCAAAACAACGCAAAATAAATTAGATTTTAATTGAGAAAATGTGTATTAACAAATTTATATTTATTTTTCTGTTAAATATATCGTCCCAATCTTCAAATTAAAATAGTTTTTATTAAATTGGAAAATACCCTATTTAGTTTGACAGTTCTAAAGCGTCACTTGTCTTTTTCTTTCGTGGTCTGTCAGTAAGAGATATCAATACTTTTGTTTTAGTTTAGGTGGTGAACAAAAAAATCGGCACCAATGACGGTCGGTCTGTCGGGATCTGATGGAAACTGCTGAAAGTGCGAAGCTCGTAGCCAAATTCTGGGCTGACTGTATTTGGATTGCTATCGACACGCTAAGGAGACTAACGGTGGTAACCAGTAACATTCAGGAGTATTTATGCGTTGCCAATCTATCAGATGGTTAAAAAGTATTTGTGAGCTAATAATGTAATTAGTCCGAAACCCATATTCTTCTCATAAAAAAGGTAAATTAACGACACAAATAGATAGCTCTCTATGTGTAACAAGAACTACGAATTTGTTTGGGAATATGACAAAACATTCTTTGCTTTTTCCCAGTCTCATTTTCGTTTCTTTAGACTTGTGACGTTCCACACACACACACGCACGCACGCAGCCACACATGCACGCACGCACACGCACACGCGCTCACCAACACGCACACACACATTAGAAAAAAAATATGGCTCCTTTTTTTAATTCCAGAAAATACCTGTAACAGTTTATCAGCCGTGGGCCTCTTCTTGGGGTTCTTGGTGAGCGCTAGCTTGAGGAAGGCGTGGAACACGGCCGACCAGCGCTCGCGCTCCTTCAGTGACGGCGGCTTGAAGCCCGACTTGGACATGAGGAACAGGACCCGCATAGGGTGCAACTCGAACATCGGGGGCTGAAGTTCCGCAAGCTCTGGGAAAAGTTGAAAAAAAAAAAAACGTTAAATTGGCTGCACGACGGAATTGTATGGCTTGCGTGTAAAACAATGAAACTAGTGATGTGCCGTGGGAACATTCCCGTTCCCAGTAACTTCCCAACGGGAATGTTCCCGGGAATGTTCCCATGTGCCCGGGAACATTCCCAGTTAGTGGGAACACTAACACAAAGGTTAAAGATTTTTTCTTTTTTTAACTTTTTAGATTATATTTCTTATCGCATTTTTAAAATAATAGAAGATAGAAGTAAAATGCATATCTTTTACACCCACAATGTGTTACTGAGAATTTTCGGCAGTTAATTGATGTAGTTGGAGAGTTAAACTGATCACAAAAAAACTATCCTTTCAACTGTGCAGGTGTGATGCTAATTTTGAGAAATGTTATTTACTTATCCTTTGTGCATGATTTATGGCTCCAACTAACCGGGTCGGCGTAACAAACAATCCAGACTGTAGAGACATCCCAACAAATTGGCCGCTCAACTCACAATACCAGCTTGTGTCAGCAGACTTAAAAGACGCAACATCCTACAATTGGATAACTTGGAGAGAGCTTCGTTATTCATATGAAAGTTGCTCCTGATAAGGAATAACTCTTCCCTGCCAGACCTTCCTACAACTCATCTGCTCATAGTTTTTAAAAACTGATTGCAAGATAAAACACAAAAAAAAAGAAACGAATAATGTATTCTACCAGTCTATTTAAATAACGTTTTAAAATATTGTACATAATCTCTGAACGACGGGTTGCGGGTAACGATGGGTTCGTGGAAACTGTCCATACGGTCGGGTCTAAGTTTTTTAAGGCCCATCGTATCAATAAAAATGAGAGGCTCTCTGATCCTACTTTGCAGCTCATGAAGGAGAGGCGCGAGATGGTCCTGCAGTCTTCAGACGATGCGCTTGAGTACCGGCAGTTTAACAGACAGATCTTTAAGTCCTTGAAAAGCGACCTCCGCCGCTTTAATACAGAATGTATTAAAGACGCAATAGAACGGAATAAAGGCTCCAAGGTCTTTGCTAGGGATCTGTCTATTGGGCAGAGTCAGCTTAAGAAACTGACGACCGATGAAGGCAGGATCGTATCCATCAAGCCTGAGCTGTTGAGAGAGATTGAGAGATTCTATGGACAGTTATACAAGTCAACAAGAAATCCCGTTACGAATCTGGCAAACGACCCAAGAGCTAGATTGACCCGACAGTATACTGAAGACATCCCGGACGTCAGCTTGTACGAGATTAGGATGGCTCTGAAGCAGCTAAAAAACAACAAGGCGCCGGGTGATGACAGAATCACAGCTGAACTCCTAAAGGCCGGCGGGAAACCCGTTCTTAAGGCCCTCCAGAAGCTGTTTGATTCCGTCATACTCGAGGGCAAAACGCCACAGGCATGGAACAGAGGTGTGGTGGTACTTTTCTTTAAGAAGGGTGACAATGCCCTTCATAAGAATTATAGGCCCATCTCACTTCTATGCCATTTCTACAAGTTGTTCTCTGAAGTCATCACAAACCGTCTAGCGCGCAGGTTTGACGACTTCCAGCCTCCCGAACAAGCCGGGTTCCGTAAAGGCTTTAGCACAGTAGACCACACACATACGCTGCGGTAGGTTATACAGAAGACCGAAGAGTGTAATAAGCTGCCTCTCTGTTTAGAGTTTGTGGACTACTAAAAAGCCTTGGATTGGATCGAGACATGGGCTGTAGGTACTGCAGTCTCTTCAACGGTGTCAGATCGACTATCGGTACATTGAGGTGCTGAAGTGTACGTACGAAAACGCCACCATGGCAGTCCGACTCCAGGACCGGACCTCGAAACCTATCCTTCTGCAGCGAGGTGTAAGACAGGGAGACGTTATCTCTCCGAAACTCTTAACCGCTGCACTGAAGGATGTCTTCAAGGTTCTGGACTAAAAAGGGGCTGGCATCAACATCAATGGCGAGTACATCACTCACCTTCGGTTTGCCGATGATATAGTTGTCATGGCTGAGACCATGGAGGATGAACATGGACAAGACAAAGATCATTTCCAATGCCCATGTAACACCCACTCTCGTAACGGTCGGAGGAGCTGCACTGAAAGTTGTGGACGAGTACGTTTACCTAGGCCAAACTGTCCAGTTAGGTAGGTCCAACTTCGAGAAAGAGGTCAATCGTCGAATCCGACTCGGCTGGGCAGCGTTCGAGAAGCTTCGCAATATCTTCTCGTCCCACATACCGCAATGTCTCAACACGAAAGTCTTTGACCAGTGCGTGTTGCCAGTGATGACATATGAAACCGAAACGTGGTCGCTCAAAATGGGCCTCATAAAAGGCTTAAAGTCACCCAAAGGGCGATGGAGAGGGCTATGCTTGGAGTTTCCCTGCGTGATCGAATCAGGAATGAAGAGATCCGCAGGAGAACCAAGGTAACCGACATAGTCCGAAGAATTGCCAAACTTAAGTGGCAGTGGGTAGGGCACATTGCTCGCAGAACAGATGGCCGATGGGGTTGAAAGTTCTGGAGTGGCGACCGCGTACCGGAAGACGTAAAGTTGGAAGGCCTCCCACAAGGTGGACCTATGACCTTGTGAGGGCCGCAGGAGTCCGCTGGATGCGGGAAGCACAGAACCGATCGAAGTGGCAGAGCTTGCGGGAGGCCTATGTCCAGCAGTGTACGTCTTTCGGCTGAAATGACGATGATGATGATGATGAATCTCTAAACCTAGTCTCCTACATTCGAAATTTTTATTTACCCCTTTCTAAAATTAATACAATGAACGACAAGTTACTAAATGAGTACTCATTACATGCCAAATCTACTTACTTAATAAATCTTACCAGTAACTTTGTATGTTATTATATTTTTACTTTTATTATAATTCTATGTGGTTTCACCGACACGTTCCCAGCAATTGGGAATATTCCCGGGCACTGGAAAGATTCTTTTGGGAACATTCCCACTTTGGGAACATTCCCGGGAACGGCACATCACTAAATGAAACTATACAGAGTGATCGATGCACAGACTGGAACCATGTGCTTCTAGACCCCTTAGTGTAAAACCTGTTCGTCAGTTTAAAAAAAAATATAGGTCCACCATACATTTTTTGCCGCTTGGCAGCTCAGCAGGCTAAGCGCCAAAACTGTAGTGAACCGTTTTGTCTACGGAAGAGTAGACAAAAATGACGTTTCCGTGTAGACAGTTGACAGTTTTGAACGAGCGATTTCTATTCTACGGTAGAGTAGAAATAGAAAGCGTCAAGCTAATCCAGCTGTAGAGAGAGGTGGAAAGCAAGGCGGGCGTCCTTCGCCCAGCTGTGGGCAAATAATAGCTAGTGAAAAATAACCAACAAAAAGTTTCTACGCTAGAGGGAGAAAATAGATCTAGAATCATGATTACAGTTTGCGTCTCGATAACAGATTTTGTATAATTTTTATTATTAAACTATTGCGTCTCTGGGGGCTTGCACGGGTCGATCGATCAGGTTAAGCTACGTTTGCCGCGGTTTCTCCGTGGATGGGTGACCAAATTTACAAACCAAGACCTCCGTGCCTCGGAAAGCACGCTAAGCCGTTGGTCCCGGCTGTCATTTGTGGACCGTAGACAGTCGTTACGGGTCGTCAGAAGCCCGAAAGTCTGACAACCAGTCTTACCAAGGGTATCGTATTACCCAGTAACTAGGTTGTAGAGGTCAGACAGGCAGTCGCTCCATGTAAAGTACTGGTATTCAGCTGCATCCGGTTAGACTGGAAGCCGACCCCAACGTAGTTGGGAAAAGGCTAGGCAGATGATGATGTGTTTAGGGCTTGCAAATATTCTTTTTTTTTAATATTCGGTTTTTTTCGGGTAATATTGGAATATTTTAAAAAATAACCTGTTTTAATAATCATGCCGTAATTCCGTCATCACCTGGTGCCTTGTTGTTTTTAAGGTGCTTCAAAGCCATCTTAACCTTGTTCAAGTTGACGTCTGGGATGGTTTTGGCTTTGCCAGATTCGTAACGGGGTTACTTGTTGACGTGCATAACTGTCCATAGAACCTCTCGATCTCTCTCAACAGCTCAAGTCAAGACATCATCCTATCCTGTCTATGCTGTTTCCTGCAGGTTCCTCGCATTGTTCTTCAAGATAATTTCGTTTCTTTTTGTATACAGGGTAAGTTTTTATCCAGTGCGCAAATTGTAACCATGAATTCAGCATATCATTCTAGAACCCCTAGCGTAGAAATTTTTTGCCGGTCATGCAAAAAAAATCTGCTCTTTCATAGAAAAATGCAATATCTAACCGGTCAAAATGTATGGAAGAGCTGATTTTTTTTTGTATATCCTGCGAAAAATTTCTGCGATAGGGGGTCTAGAATGATATTCTGAATTCATGGTTACAATTTGCGCACTCGATATAAACTTTTCCTGTATGTAGATGTGCACTCACATGTGCTAAACATAGTTCACCATACAAAGGCACTTGTCGACCACACATATTACAACATCACGCTTGCATTTTGTGCACTTTGTGTTGTCACATCACCCTACGTTATGGAAATTGGTCGAATATTCGAATATCGATATTTTTGCATTCGAATATTCGTAATATTTTATTATTCGAATAATTAGAATATTCGAATGCAAGCCTTAGTTGCGTCTCTCTGCGGGGCAAAAGCCTCCCTTCCGTTTTCATTTTTGCTCGTATCATTCGCAATCTGAACCTGATCCATTTATTAAGTTAAAAGGATTTTCCGGCGTGATAAGCCACTGTTACTCACCGATAGCTGTAATGCCACACGCCCATATATCACAGAGCTGATTGTAGCCACCCTTGCGTTCCACTGCCGCCACCTGAAAAGGTAAAAAATATATTTAATATCATCTGTACAGTTACCAAAAGAAATAAGTAAGCGTGAGCATTACTACTGAACCTAAGGTCTGTGGGGTCGATCCCCAGGTCGGACAAAGTTACGGTGGAGTTTTGCCCTGCCGGGGCGGAGCACCGTGTCTCCTCGTGGAGGCGATCGGCGGCGGCGATCTCTCTCGTCCAGCCCTGGTCCAGGCCATGGTACTTAGCGAGAGTGCATGGGTAGCCGTCACCTCCTTCTGCGAAGCAGTAATGCTCGCGAAGGAGGAGGCGAAGAGCTTGAGGGAGAGTCAATCCTTGCGCCCTCGCGCCCCTAGCCGCCGCAGGAGACGCCCTGGTCGTCGGGAATCCCAGGCTGATTCCCGGCCACCGTAGGCGCGGGCTTGCGGACGGCTAGTTATGTGTAACTCGCTGTCCGGTAAGGACCAAGCCCGGGTCGACGGCGCGTTGTGTTCCACGCGAGCCTCAAAGAGATGTCATCACTAACTGGTGGAGTCCGCAAGGGCCGATGCCTGCTAGGGTCGCGGATTTGTTCGAAAGAGATACCGTGGCCCCTGGCATACAGCCAACTGAAGGAACACGGGTGGGTTACAGTCAGTAAAAGTCTGACACATCCTCCCGCTCCGCCCACAGCGTGAGAAGTTATTTGATGATTTCCCATTCGGAAAAAAAAAGGTGGGGCAAAGTGTTATTGGGTTCAATCTGGAATTTCTCCGCAGCAGGATTTCTGCCCGGTTGATAGCAATAAGCTCGCCTCCTATTACATGTGGCTTAAAACATAACTGGCGAAATATGGCTGTACTACACCTGTGCCCAACGCTATGGGGAAAAAAGGCGGTTTTTTTTAAGGACATATTGAAATAGTATATTATAGTTGTACGGCATAATTATACAAATGAGTACATAGGCAGTATGTGGCAGTTGTACTAATTTGTATAACTATGCCTTATTATGTGATGTTATGTATTTACCTCAGGCGCCATCCAATAAGGAGTCCCGATAAAAGACTTCCTCTTGTTGATGGTGGCTGTGATCTGCGCCGACACGCCGAAGTCTGCAAGCTTCACGTCGCCACATTCTGTCAGAAGGATGTTCGCGCCTTTGATGTCTCTGAAATAATAAGGAAAAGTTTAATGATATTATTTCAGTAAGCAAGTTTGAACCAACACTTTTACACGACAATCATATTTTAAAAACTAAATGAGGAGGGCGTTTCCTATCTGACTGACCCGAAATAAAATCAAAGATCTAGTCTCTTTTAAACTGCAGACATGATCTTGGTCAGCTCATCTGAAGACCAAGCACCTTGTGTATTCGCAATTCGATTTGAAGTATGTCATAGTGTGTCGAAATATTACTCACCGATGCATCTTGCCCATCATGTGCAGATAAGACAGACCCATCAGCGTCTCGCGGCACATGTAGGCTATCTGCAACTCTGTCAGAGGTCCTGTGACGTGATATATGTCCTGAAATGAGCAGATAAACGTTCAACTACCCGCAATAAATTAAATAAGAAATGGTTAAGAAAATTACAGAATACTTGTGACGTTTATAGGTCACGACTTTCAGCAATCAAAAATCAATTAAGGACAAATAAATACTAAAATTTGTAGGCAACCAAGTATCATAAGGAAGTCATGGCAGAATATATGACCCAGATTGAGTCTTTTAAAGAATACTGACTCCACATTAGGTCCTCGGCCTGTGATAATCAGGGATTCATACTAAACTATTTTAAACTAAAAGCAACTGACATGCTGTTCCAGGCCAATAATGAAAAGTGGCGTAGTTTTATAGAGGAATGAGGAACAGGGTGTGAAGTTCACTCAACCTCCATGGAAAAGGGTCCTCCGACCAGGGCCTAGAGACAAAATACATTTCTGTTACCGTTCACGCCAAACGCTACGCCAAAATGTATGGGAATTACATTACCTGCGGAAAGGACACGACGTAACCTTTCCGCAGGTAATGTCATTCCATCATGTCTAGGCCTGCAAACGGGTGTTTTTAGGGTTCCGTACCTCTAAAGGAAAAAACGGAACCCTTATAAGATCACTTTGTTGTCCGTCCGTCCGTCCGTCCGTCCGTCCGTCCGTCCGTCCGTCTGTCAAGACCGTTTTTCTCAGGAACGCGTGGAGGTATCAAACTGAAATTTCTATATGATACTTAGTTCTACTGTCCCTGGAAGCTGTAGAAAAATCAACCTTCTAAGTCAACGCAATCAAAAGATACAGCCATTTAGGCCGCAAAATTCCGCAAATTTTCGAAACTCGCACGGGAATCAAAACCTACAGGGTACTTCCCGTGAACTTAGAATCTTGAAATTTTGTACGAAGTCACGTCTTATAGTACAGATATAGGAAAAATTACGAAAACCGTAAATTTTTAGTTTCGTCATATAAAAAAAAATATTTTTGACAATTTTGAACTTTTACTTATATACCCACAGGTTTGTACGGAACCCTCGGTGCGCGAGTCCAACTCGCACTTGACCGGTTTTTTTTTGGTTTTTGGGGATGAAATCTCACAGTTTGTCGACTACATAACCGAACTTGCCTGTGGCTACCTTAATAAATTAAGGCCTCGAGCCAGTGCTTGAAAAACTTAAAAACTAAGCGACTACACGCTTTATTTTTTGGGTGGTAAATCGTCAAATAACTTCTCCCGTTCTGGGTGGAGCAGGAGAGCGTGTCAGACTTTTACTGACTAAAACCCACCCGTGTTTCCTCAGTAGCCTGTATGCCAGAGGCGGCGATATCTCTTTCGAACAAACCCGCACCTCTGGAGCGAATACACGCTAAGGGCACTCCTTGTAGGGTACTCGGCTTAGGCCCTTGCTGAAGAGGGCAGCATTGGACGGGTAAGCACTGGATGGGACTGAAGCAACGATTGATGTCGGGACGTTTTACATAGAGGATAAGTTTTTAACCAGTGCGCAAACTGTAACCATGAATTCAGCCATATCATTCTAGACAGCCCTTAGCGCAGAAAATTTTCGTCGGTTTAAAAAAAAAACAGGTGTTTTATAGAACAGTGCAACGCCTACGCGGTCAAAATGTGAAAACGTGTTTCTGTGACAAATAAATACATTTTTCTTTCTTAAAATGTATAGAACAGCTGATTCTTTTTTGAATGATATGTTGAATTCATGGTTACAGTTTACGCACTGGTTAAAAACTTATCCTGTATGCAAGGGGCGCGGTAAACTCTACTTGCGCGATGCAGGATATTGCATGACGTCAGTATGATGCGTAATAATTTTATGTTGTTCGGCTACGCTACGACATCTTTTGGACCGTGTTCTTTAGACCTTTCAATAGCAGATATGTACCATACAATAGATCTACCTCTAAGAGTAAACATCATCTGCCTAGCCTTTTCCCAACTATGTTGGGGTCGGCTTCCAGTCTAACCGGATGCAGCTGAATACCAGTATTTTACATGGAGCGACTGCCTATCTGACCTCCACAACCCAGTTACTGGGTAATACGATACCCCTTGGTAAGACTGGTTGTCAGACTTTCGGGCTTCTGACGACCCGTAACGACTGTCAAAGATCCACAAATGACAGCCGGGACCAACAGCTTAACGTGCTTTCCGAGGCACGGAGGGGTCTTGGTATGTAAAGATGGTCACCCATCCACGGACCAACCGCGGCAAGCGTAGCTTAACCTGGCCGATCGACCCGTGCAGCTATTGTTACTTAGCCACAAGCCCCTCACCTCTAAGAGTAAACATATATAAATATTACCTGCAAACTTCCACCACCACAGTACTCCATAGAGATCCACAGCTTATCCCTTCTGAGATACGAGCCATAATATGCGACGATGTTGGGATGCCGGCAGTCCTTCATCATCAGGATCTCCTGCTGGATGATGGCGAAGTCATCACCCGGTTCCAGCTTAATCACCTTGATGGCAGCAAGGTCACCATTGCCGTTGAGTCTTTTCGCCTGGAAAGATGAGATGGTCGTTAAAACATAACTTTAATTAAATAGATACGAAAAAAAATAGAGTCCTCTGTTTTATTTGCTGTCGAAGGGTCTCAATATTTTACATCTTTGTGGGGCTTGTCGCTTAATTATTACAGCCGGTCAAACTGTCCTTGCCGCGGTCGGTCCAAGGATATGACCATCTTTACAAACCAAGATCATTCCGCACCTCGGAAAGCATGTTAAGCCGATGGTCGGGGCTGTCAATCTTGGATATTTGACAGTCGCTACGGGTCGTCAAAAGCCCAAAAGGCTGTGCCTAAAAGAAAGTAATAAAATAGTAGTTTGCGTATGCTTCGGGGCTGCGTTTGAACAAGTCTAGTTTAGCATAATCTGTCTAAGCTGACGCTGGTTCTCAATTAAACTTTTGAGATAATATGAATAACGATTCCACAAATATGAATAAAACCTGCAAATTAATCACGCTTTAACAACTCAAAGATTTTAGTTTAAAAGCACACACAGTATTAAAAAAAAAATCGTACAATAACATTTATCTCAACACTATGCTGCGTTACAACTAAGGGAAAGAGTGTTTTCGATGAACTCTGGCACCCAATGTAAGATTTAACTTGGTTGCAAGACAAGCACAATATTTTATTATTATGATAACTATTTACTAATAAATGCAACTATGATGTGGCCCTAAAGTACCATTGTGGGGGGTTTGTGTATGTGAGGGAGATAAATATGTAGGACATGACAATAGGCCATGTCCTGTTATTTTGCATCTGCATACATGACATAAATCAACAAACAAAAAGGACGTTTACAAAAATACTGTTGCGCCGCACAATTAATGTTTCGTTGCCACTAGCGCCATCTCTTATCGAATAGCGGAATTAATGGTCAGGAGCTTTCTAGAAAGTTCGATGCTAGAACTTTCTGGAACTATCGACATGTGTTCGGTCAGGGCCGATATGTACTCGAACATTCTAGATGCTTCTACGGTAGAAGGTTCTGGAACTATCCGAGGGCCCTATATAAGCGGGAACGGAGCGCGTCTCGGGGTAGTATTGGATAAGCGATACATGTGAGAACATCTAAAGCGATTTTCAAGTGCGACTTAAGAGTGATTCGTAGTGCTATTGTGTTGTGTTATTAGTGAGTTTAATTAAAGTGTTATTTTTGGTAATTCATATCGGCAGTTTTTAATTGTCACGAACCCCTAGCTCGTAACAATTGGTGTCAGAAGCAAGGATTAAAATTATGCCGATTTTACCTAAAGACGACACGGAGGGTATCCGTACCCGGAGTCAACGCCAGCAGGAGACGGACCAGAGACGATTTGGTGGAGCAATGCCACAGGCGTCGGAGGGCCAGCTACCAACCACAGAGGCCGGCCCGTCCACAGCTGCTCCAGCATCACCAGCACCAGATTTTGCTGCTCTGATGATGATGTTGCAGGAGCAGGCCCGCCGACAGGAGGAACAGGCCCGCCGACAGGAGGAACAGGCTCGCCGACAGGAGGAACAGGCCCGCCGTTTGGAAGAACAGCTCAAACGGGATAAGGAGGAGCAGGTGCACCGCCAGGAAGAGCAGATGCTCCTCATAAAGGACCTTCACGCAACCTTCGGGAAAGACATGAAGGAGGTGAAGGAGAAGGTTGCCCAGCATGACAACCGCTTGTCAGAAGCTGAAACTCAGATCAGCAAGTTTAGTGACGTCATTGCTGATGTGAAGCAAGAGTTGGGTAACCTTAAACTTGGGGATGGAATCGCAGCTCCCGTAGCCACAACACCTTCGCTACGTGGATTCAAAGTGCCGCCGTACGACGGGACTTCTTCCTGGTCGGCCTACAAAATTCAGTTTGCGGCTGTCATGAAGGCGAACGGGTGGAATAAAAGTCAGGCCATGACTGCCCTCACCCTAGGCCTGCGCGACCAGGCTTTAAATGTGCTGGAAGCTCTCGGTAAGGAAGTGACTTACGAGCAGCTCCTCGAGGCATTGGAGGCTAGATATGGCGACGCTCACCTGGAACACGTGTTTCGTGCGCAGCTCAAGGATCGTGTGCAACGCAGTAACGAAAACCTGCAGCAGTGGGCCCTTGAAGTGGAGAAGCTGGTTCGAAAAGCGTACCAGTCCGTACCTGCGCTTATTGATGGGAACCTGGTGCAGGCATTCATCGACGGCATCCGGGACCTTGAAGTTAGAGCTGCTGTGAGACTCGGTCACCACGGGACGCTTAAGGACGCCTTGGCCCATGCACTGGAGGTGGAAGCTGTGCGGCAGGATCATCGTTCCCATCGCGTCAGGGAGGTTGTAGCGGCTACGGTTCGCGATCGTAAAGGATACAGCCCTAGGTGCTACGGCTGTGGGGAAAGGGGCCACCTTCGATCCAGTTGCCCTAAGCGAACTGCAGAAAGGGAAGATGGCCGGTCTCCAGAGGGTAGCGCGGCTAACAGCTCTACCCAGCAGCAGCAGGGAAACGAGTAATAGCCAGGACTGCGGGGCGGGTGCTGGCTGATGTTCAAAGAGCCCCAAGGATTTCGATCACACAAACCCATGACGGGAACACCTTAATCATCAAGGGTGAGATCAACGGAATGCCCTGTAAGCTGACCATAGACTCCTAAGATAGTCCACGTGGATCGACTGGCGCGTTATTATGGGGCCGATAATGCTCGGGACGAGCATTTCTTAGGTGGGGGCAGTGTTGCGCCGCACAATTAATGTTTCGTTGCCACTAGCGCCATCTCTTATCGAATAGCGGAATTAATGGTCAGGAGCTTTCTAGAAAGTTCGATGCTAGAACTTTCTGGAACTATCGACATGTGTTCGGTCAGGGCCGATATGTACTCGAACATTCTAGATGCTTCTACGGTAGAAGGTTCTGGAACTATCCGAGGGCCCTATATAAGCGGGAACGGAGCGCGTCTCGGGGTAGTATTGGATAAGCGATACATGTGAGAACATCTAAAGCGATTTTCAAGTGCGACTTAAGAGTGATTCGTAGTGCTATTGTGTTGTGTTATTAGTGAGTTTAATTAAAGTGTTATTTTTGGTAATTCATATCGGCAGTTTTTAATTGTCACGAACCCCTAGCTCGTAACAATACTAATATTTTCCGGCCTCTACACATGTCACAGCAGAGCATTATAGTTTCCTTATTTACTAATAAACTTATACCCAATTTAATTACGAACATTAGATATATGTTTTCACTAGTTTAGTAACTTGTAGTCACAAAATCTATTAATAGGTATGTGTATGACAAATACATGTATAAATTTTTAGAAGATTAATCATGAAACCGCATTACATAATTTGTAAGTTTGTGGTCATCGTCAATGGCGCGTGTAACTTTAGTCATTTGTAACTTGTATGTACTTTAATAAAATATTTGTTTACTTTTTATTCTTTTTTAAAAACTAGCTTTTGCAAGCGGTTTCGCCCGCTTTAACCACTTTACGCGAAACCTAAACTTATACACCTAAGAAACATTCCTCATTAATCACTCTGTCTATTGGTGAAAACCGCATGAAAATCAGGTCAGTCGTTTTCGAGTTTATCACGAATACTAATATTATAAAGAGAAAAGATTTGATTGATTGTTTGTTTGTTTGCATTTAATAGGCTCCGAAACTACTGAACCGATTTGAAAAATTCTTTCATTGTTGGAAAACTACAAAATCAAAAAATCTAAATCCAAAATTTTTATTTCTCATAAACCTGGGGCACTGATGACACTATCCCCGGGTGACATAGGCTATATTTTATCCCCGTATTCCCACGGAAACGAGAACTACACGGTTGAAACGCAGAGCGTTGCTAGTCACGAATAAACAGACGCGGCGGGGGACTTGTTTCATATTAGGTGGTGATATTAAAATTCAGATCGTCAGAAGCCCGAAAGTCTGACCACAAGTCTTACCAAAGGGTATCGTGTTACTTAGTAACTAGGGTGTGGAGGTCAGATAGGCAGCCGCTCCACGTAAAAAACTGGTATTCAGCGGAATCTAGTTAGACTGGGAGTCGACCAAGGCAGACAAAGAGGTCGGTAAAGTATGAGTTAACTGCACCTTCGCACTAGTGGTTATAAGCGGAACTGCTGAACATGGGGTCCTAAGTACAGTCCCCCGAACCGGCAATGTTATTAGGTTTCTTCATTAGGAATTTCTCACCAGCAGCCCGGAGTCTAGAGGCTCGCCCTCTCTTACTTGGGACTTGGACGTAACTGGCGAAACGTGGGAGTAACTATACCCCTTAGCCAAACCTGCGGAGAACGCAGGAATGATTTTATATGCTCCCATACTATAAGCCTCACCCAAAACTTTTCTCACGACACCTCCCTAATTCTTCGTTCATCATTTCAGCCGAAAGACGTCCACTGCTGGACATAGGCCTCCGCAAAGCTCCGTCACTTCGACTAGTTATGTGCTTCCCGCATCCAGCGGGTTCTAGGGCTTGTAATTTTTTGGGAAGTTTTGCCATAATCGCCAAGCTCGGCAGGCGGGTTGGCGATCGCAGTATGGTGGAAAAATGCATAAAGAACGCTGCTGCCCATTCTCTAGTAAGTCCCTTAATCGCCTTCTACGACACCCACGGGAAGAAATGAGATGGTGCTAATATTTTACATCCGGCAACATACGGAACTCCGGCACCATAATTCCTCTATACTCTCCTTATTGAAAAAGAGTGCTACACAGTCCCAAACAGCAGCATCAATCATACCAGACGTGTAGAACATCCAATAATTCGCATCACACGAATCCATGTTGTGAGTTCTCCCCTTTTCACATAATCATAAAAAGTTGAACGATTCATTGATTTAAATGAGCAGACGGTGAACCTACAGACTGGCGGAAGTGACGACTTGCCGACTTAGGGATGGCAAATAAGCTTTTGTAATAGATGTGGATATTTTGCAAACTCATCTTCTATTCTATGCGCACAGCAAAGTGTGGAACTCTCTCCGTCTGTGTTCCCTTCCAAATTCAACGCGACTGCCTTTAAAGCAAGAGGGAACAGACATATTCTGTGCACGCTCGTTCCATCATCGACCTCATCAAGCGCTTTCCATCAGGTGTGATCGATGTCAAGAGTGGGCCCAGAATATATATAAAAAAGAGCTTCACCAGGTGAGTTCTTTATGTAACAGCTGAGATAGGGAAGAACTAACGCAGAAATTATTTTCTGCCGTCAACCAACGTAGCTGTCTTTTGGTTTGTAGTTTATGGGAACCAGTGGGATTATAGGCACGAGTGAGTCCATTTCAGCTTTTGTCTCTAGGATAGAAAAAAATTTTCGCTACGTACTACTGTTCTATGAGACAGGTTATTGGGCACAGCACTTGACTTATAGGGATACGAAGAAATCTAATTCAGTATGTACAATAGTTTTATCTCGCAAAACGACCTGCGCTTTACTTCTGGTAACCAAGTATACAAACACGCTGTGAATGTGTGCTTGTAGACGAGTAGCGTCAGCATTTAGCACACACACGCAAAAACTCCCGAAGGAACCCCGAGTTCCTGAGCTTACACACACATTCACAGCGTTTGGTAACCAAAAGTAAAGCGTGTGTTGCTTCGTGAGATGAAAATATATTGTTTTGTAAAATAAAAATAATTGTATTATTGTCGTATCAGCCAATGGACTGATGGCCGAAAGCCTCGAACAACATCTCTCGAGGCTCTCGTTAGGCAGCTGGATCAAAGGTCTGATTCAGAAGGCAGTACTCCTCGATACGGCTCGCATCGTGAGGAGGTTCCTGTCTCTGGAGCCCTAACCACCGGTAGCTTGGACCCTGCTCCCAATACCGGCGAATCCCTATTTTATATATTTTTTAATGTTTTATTTTTTATTTTTGTTTTATAAAATATTTAAAAATGTATAGTAATAAGAACTAGAATGAATAAAGAAACAAAAATAAAAAATACATATCTGATTAGTACTTTACCAGTCACATTTTATATTTTTTAATTTGTTAATCGAAATAAAACCAATCAATCACACAATTTGACATTGCATATAATGATTAGGATTACCTACCAATCAAAATATGAAAATGTATTAAACATAAGTAGCGAAATGTTGGTGTACTATAGGTACAGTTCTGCCCAGCCCTCCGGGGAAACAAGGCGTGATGTTATGATATGTTAAATCGATACTTATTGTGTCTCTAACTAATTCAAACGTTTAAAAGATAAGTTTACCAGATTGTTAATTTTGGAATGGACAAAATTTCGCAAGAGCCATCCAAAAAAATATTTTCTGTCCATTTTCCTCAAGTTTTCTCTTTACTCCTTATTGATATAAAGTTCAATGTATCATTGATTCAAATGGGCAGACGAGACGGACAGACTGACGGAAGCAACAAGTAGCGTAGTTAGGGATGGCAACGATTTATTTTAAAAATTGCTTTAGAGATTTCTGCTTCAATTTCGCTTAGTAAGAGATACTTGGTGTGGTGGGATCAAATTTGCCTATATTAAGTTGGAGGGCCATGAGCCCAGGACTGATCGCTGTGGTGGCGCTGATGAGAGGCCTATGGCCTGCAGTGGAGTGGTCAAGGCTGAAATGATGATTTTGGATTCACTGGTATAAGCTTTACTTTTGATTTCTTTAATGGATGTAGATGATATTTTAGCAAGGTTTTAACATAACATAACATCACGCCTTATTTTCCCGTAGCGTTGGGCAGAGATGTACTAATAGTACACCCACAATTCGCTATTAATGTTTTAGTTAGAATAAGTTTTCGAATAAATTCGAATAGGTTTTTTGTTTCGAAAAGACAGTCAAAATAGTGTCGATGGAAACACAATTTAATCGGTGTACTCAAAATCAAAATATTTTATTTCACAGAAACCTGCATGGGCACTTATGAAACGTCAGAAGCTAGGTGCACGGTTCCAACTTTACGCTTCCTATGGAGAAGATCCGGCAAGAAACTCCACGGTTACTCTTTTAAAAATAATTGGCTTTAACTATGTTTTCAAATTACAGTGATAATAGGTATGGGACGACAGTACAGGCCTGTCGTAACAGGTACTTAGAGGAATGAAAATACATAATAGAAAATCTTCTACAAATCTACAGTCTGTAAGGCCTACAGCGTTCTCTCATTCACATTATATAAAATAATCTACATAAATAAAATTAATGACTGAATGAATAGTGTCAAATAATCCCACAACCCCCATAAATACACTATAATCTCATCCGATGGAACTTACACACGCCACTTTCGCCAACCCTGTCAAGTCAATGAGACGTCTGAGTCAAGTGTCTGCTATTGTTCCCAACAACAACTTTGTTAATTGTGTACTTACATCACTTAGTAAACGTTTGTGTCGATTTAATAATATACTGTTTGTGAACAGAAGTTGCAGTAGCTTTCCTGTGTAGTTACTATTATGAGATTTCACTTTGAAGAAGTTTTTTTGAAGGAATACACGGTGGCAGGGATATCAACGTACAAACTGTAACCATGACTTCAGAACAACAAAATATATCAGCTGTTTTATATGTAGAAAAATCAGGCATCTTCTGGGCACGCTCGATCTATCACAGACCTCATCAATCGCTTTCCATCAGGCGTGATCGAGGTCAAGAGCAGGCCCATCTATATCTTCTCTTATACACGGCTAATTTTAGATCGTTCTGGAGCCGAAACACAGTAACTCCAAATGAGTAATAGTTACTATTGGCATTGTTATTATATTTTTAAGACGTCTAATAAAGAAGTTAGAAATTTATCACTTTTTTTCTGTAATTCGAGTAAAATTTTAGTGGCACTTTCACTATTTCATTCATAAACGCAAGATCGTACGCGATCCGCTCGGTGATGACGTAGCGCGGCACAGCTGTGCGTGTGCGAATCAGTTGGTTGCGTAGGTACCTACTCGCGGTGGGTCAATAGACGTCGGACGAAAAACCAGCTGCAAGTAAGTACCTACACAAACCTCAATTGTTGGTTGGTGTAAGTTCATTTACCTCCATCATCTCTCATTGTATCGGAAGCACGGGATTTACAATCTCCTCGTAAGCGAGAGAAATTAATTGACATTAACTCACCCCTCTCGCATCACGATATCACCTAGTACACAAGGCTACACATCAAGCTATACATTTCCAGTTTACGCTGATCTCGTGTTGTACGAAAATCGTTTACAATGCGAGATCAGCTTATACTGGAAATGTATAGCTTGATGTGTAGCCGTGTGTACTACCCGTCAACTAGACACGACGAGTACGCTTGGGAGTTGCATTTAAGGCCTTGAATCGAGTGTCGACCAATCGAGCTAATAGGTACTTAATAAACATACAAGTACCTACCTACCATAATACTAAATACTGCCTAAAACATTTTTTTGCGACAATGCTTGCGGCGGCTTCTACAAAGGCAGGCAATTCAAACAGAAAAATGAATCGTTTAGTGAGTTGCATAGAGTTCATTATTAGTTGGAGGTGTCCCTTACTATGAAAATATTGAACCGAATTAAGACCTTATTTAAATAACTTTAACCGCGTAATTCGGTTGTGAACCTTGAACCCTTGTACAGCCCGGTCGGACACGAGACAATAGATTTCTCAGAATATTTTTAGTAAACTGCGGACCTACTAACCTAGTTTGGTGAAATTTCTATTTTTCCCCGTTAACGGTTATGAAATAAAGTCTAAATTCGCTTATCTTATTTTACTTGTGTACCTACATATTTAACGATTGCGTATTTATTTAAAAAAAAGTCGGCGCGTAGGCAAAGGTAGCGGCGATCAGCGAACTCTGTCATCTGTGAACTAGGTACCTACGCATAAATAAATAGACATAGTAAAACGGCAGCCACAGGTTTAGAAACACGTACCTATGGATGTAATTTAATCCATTCGAATTCATTTTCCATATTTACTATTGGCTAATTGGTCCCGTGTGTGTTGCCGGGCGTATAAGAATAGCACCATCCCATTTCTTCCCGTGGGTGTCGTAGAAGGCGACTAAGGGATCTACTAGAGAATGGGCAGCAGCGTTCTCTATGCATTTGATCACCTCACTGCGATCGCCAACCCGCCTGCCAAGCGTGGCGATTATGGCAAACCCCCCCTTTTGGGGGAGGCTTATGTCCAGCAGTGAACGTCTTTCGGCTGAAATGATGACTATTTTGCCAACATTGAATCGCCTGGCCGCCATTGTGGTACTACGACGTGGGTAGCGTTCGAAGTACCTACCTACTCCAGTATATCTGCCTCTAACGCGGTCCGCGTTGCACGTGTGCGGGCGCTCGAAACTGTCCATGATCGAGGAGGCGCTGAGTTGCGGCCAGAATGGTGGAGGTGAAGGGAACTTGAGGGTCGTTGATTCCACGTGCGCGCAGTGAGTTCAGGTATTCCGGCTGAGCATACAATCCTCTAGCCTCTTCCAAGTTATGGTTCGCAATCCCATAAAAATCCACATTTCACACACAGATTGCACTCATTTTTGGCGCGTAATTAGGTTGCGCGTGCGGTGTACGTGACCTAATACAGCGAAACGCGACACAATACTGGGAAGGAATTCGGAACAAGGAAGGGCGGGCGGTCGGCTAGACGGGGGTCGGGGGCGTGGCTTACGGATCATGCTGTCTGATCGATGAATGGATTTTTCTATGGATATCGTTCGCATGTGTTGCCGTTTGTCGATACGTTTTATACGCACGTATACATTGATCGCAAGGAAGCGTTACTTCGAGTTCTCATTATTTCACTCAAGTAAACAATAAATTTAATGATTCGTGTTTTTTTTTTTGTTGTTTATTTAAAATAATAGTCTCAATCGATTCTAGTTCGATGATCGAGTTCATGGCTTTCGGTTCCAGAACGACCTAAAATTAACCGTGTATATAAAAACTGCTTTTGCCCGCGGCTCCGCCCGCGTGGATGTCGGTTTTCGCGTAAAAAGTAGCCTATGTCCTTCTTCATATCCCAGGCTATATCTCTACTAAATTTCATGACGATCGGTTCAGCGGTTTAGGCGTGAAAGCGTGACAGACAGACAGAGTTACTTTCGCATTCTTTTTTTGTTGTGTTTCTTATTGTCTGTAGAAGGTGCTTATGGAAGAAAAACATAAGAAAGTTGTTCGTAACATTCAAAATTTAAGAAAACTTAACGACCATTTTAACTTTTCTATTATTATACTGTTGCGCCGCACAATTAATGTTTGGTTGCCACTAGCGCCATCTCTTATCGAATAGCGAAATTAATTGTCAGGAGCTTTCTAGAAAGTTCGATGCTAGAACTTTCTGGAACTATCGACATGCGTTCGGTCAGGGCCGATATGTACTCGAACATTCTAGATGCTTCTACAGTAGAAGGTTCTGGAACTATCCGAGGGCCCTATATAAGCGGGAACGGAGCGCGTCTCGGGGTAGTTCATTGGAAGCGATACATGCGAGAACATCTAAAGCGATCTTCAAGTGCGACTTAAGAGTGATCCGTAGTGCTATTGTGTTGTGTTATTAGTGAGTTTAATTAAAGTGTTATTTTTGGTAATTCATATCGGCAGTTTTTAATTGTCACGAACCCCTAGCTCGTAACAATTGGTGTCAGAAGTGGGATTAAAATAATGCCGATTTTACCTAAAGACGACATGGAGGGTATCCGTACCCGGAGTCATCGCCAGCAGGAGACGGACCAGAGGCGATTTGGTGGAGCAATGCTACAGGCGTCGGAGGGCCAGCTACCAACCACAGAGGCCGGCCCGTCCACAGCTGCTCCAGCATCACCAGCACCAGATTTTGCTGCTCTGATGATGATGTTGCAGGAGCAGGCCCGCCGACAGGAGGAACAGGCCCGCCGACAGGAGGAACAGGCCCGCCGATTGGAAGAACAGCTCAAACGGGCTAAAGAGGAGCAGGCCCGCCGACAGGAGGAACAGGCTCGCCGACAGGAGGAGCAGGCTCGCCGACAGGAGGAGCAGGCCCGTCAATTGGAAGAACAGCTCAAACGGGATAAGGAGGAGCAGGTGCACCGCCAGGAAGAGCAGATGCTCCTCATAAAGGACCTTCACGCAACCTTCGGGAAAGACATGAAGGAGGTGAAGGAGAAGATTGCCCAGCATGACAACCGCTTGTCAGAAGCTGAAACTCAGATCAGCAAGTTCAGTGACGTCATTGCTGATGTGAAGCAAGAGTTGGGTAACCTCAAACTTGGGGATGGAATCGCAGCTCCCGTAGCTACAACACCTTCGCTACGTGGATTCAAAGTGCCGCCGTACGATGGAACTTCTTCCTGGTCGGCCTACAAAATTCAGTTTGCGGCTGTCATGAAGGCGAACGGGTGGAATAAAAGTCAGGCCATGACTGCCCTCACCCTAGGCCTGCGCGACCAGGCTTTAAATGTGCTGGAAGCTCTCGGTAAGGAAGTGACTTACAAGCAGCTCCTCGAGGCATTGGAGGCAAGATATGGCGACGCTCACCTGGAACACGTGTTTCGTGCGCAGCTCAAGGATCGTGTGCAACGCAGTAACGAAAACCTGCAGCAGTGGGCCCTTGAAGTGGAGAAGCTGGTTCGAAAAGCGTACCAGTCCGTACCTGCGCTTATTGATGGGAACCTGGTGCAGGCATTCATCGACGGCATCCGGGACCTTGAAGTTAGAGCTGCTGTGAGACTCGGTCACCACGGGACGCTTAAGGACGCCTTGGCCCATGCACTGGAGGTGGAAGCTGTGCGGCAGGATCATCGTTCCCATCGCGTCAGGGAGGTTGTAGCAGCTACAGTTCGCGATCGTAAAGGATACAGCCCTAGGTGCTACGGCTGTGGGGAAAGGGGCCACCTTCGATCCAGTTGCCCTAAGCGAACTGCAGAAAGGGAAGATGGCCGGTCTCCAGAGGGTAGCGCGGCTAACAGCACTACCCAGCAGCAGCAGGGAAACGAGTAATAGCCAGGACTGCGGGGCGGGTGCTGGCTGATGTTCAAAGAGCCCCAAGGATTTCGATCACACAAACCCATGACGGGAACACCTTAATCATCAAGGGCGAGGTCAACGGAATGCCTTGTAAGCTGACCATAGACACGGGAGCCTCTCGTACGGTCGTCAGTTCCAAAGTTATGAGTCGGCTCCTTGGGTACTCCGCATACAACCGGGAACGCATTAATTTGGTGACAGCCACCGGTCAGCGCATACCCGTCCGTGGAGAGAAGGAGATGGAGTTGAAGCTAGGCAACAGGACCTACCTGCATAATGTCATCGTGGCTGATATAATGGACGATTGCATCCTGGGTCTTGACTTTATGAGGAAGAATTTTTGCGAGATTGACGTCAAGCAAGGAGTTATGAAATGTGGACGAGAGGAACTTTTTATGGAAGGTGCGTTATCAGGGAATGTGTACAGCCTTAAGGAAATTGTTCTTCCTCCGAGATCAGAAACGATTGTGCCGGTTAGTCTTCCTCGGAGTCCTGGGCAAACTCATCGTTGTGTACTCGTGGAAAGGGTAGACAATGACCTTCCATGGAAAGTGGCACGAACTTTGGTCAGAGCCACCGACATCTCAGGGATACGTGTGCTGAATCTTTGTGATCAACGACAGACTATTGAAAAAGGCACACTGATTGGTACTTGCGAGGAAGTGGATTGGCTGCGTCAATGCAAATATCTATCGACTAGGACCCCCAGCAAGGATGCACAAACGAGAGTGACCACACTTTTAGAAGACTGTCGCAGCGCTCTGTCTCATAATGAAATGGCCAAGGCGAAAAAGATGTTACTGAAGTACGCCGAAGTTTTCTCCCTAAACGATAGTGACATTGGGAAGACTGGCTTAGTTCAACACAAAATAAATACAGGAGAAGAGTTGCCTATCCGTCAGCGGCCAAGGAGATTGCCGGTAGCGCGTGAAAAGGAAGTAGAAACCATGATTGAGGGAATGGTGAAGGATGGTGTTATTGAACCTTCATCTAGTCCATGGTGTTCCCCGGTAGTGCTGGTAAGGAAGAAGGACGGCAGCATGCGGTTTTGTGTTGACTATCGTCGTCTGAATGACGTTACGAAGAAGGACAGCTACCCTTTGCCAAGAATTGATGACACTTTGGACATGCTTACTGGAGTAAAGTGGTTTAGCACGCTGGACCTGAAAAGTGGCTACTGGCAAGTTGAAATTGACCCCAAGGACAAGGAGAAAACAGCATTCTCGACAGGAAAGGGTCTATGGCAATTTAAAGTTATGCCGTTTGGATTGTGCAACGCTCCGGCAACGTTTGAAAGGTTGATGGAACTTGTACTAACTAAGTTGATTGGCGATGCCTGTCTGGTCTACTTGGATGACATCATCATCGTAGGCCGTACGTTTGAAGAACATCTTCAAAACCTGGAACGCGTGCTCATGAAGATCCAGAGTGCCAACCTCAAGTTGAGTCCGAAGAAATGTTCACTATTCAAACGGCAAGTTAGCTTTTTGGGATATGTAGTGTCGGAAGAAGGTATCCGCACGGATCCAGAAAAAATCGCCGCTGTCAAGGATTGGCCAGTTCCAAAAGACAAGACGCAGGTCAGAGCGTTTTTGGGGTTGTGCTCTTACTATCGGCGATTTGTTAAGAACTTTGCGGATATTGCCAAACCCCTGCATAAGCTAACCGAGGAGAAGCGACATTTCAGCTGGGATGAAAGTTGCGATTTCGCATTCCAGGAGTTAAAGGACCGACTTTGCAAAACACCTATTTTGGGGTACCCTGATACAGGCAAGGAATTTATAGTTGACACAGACGCAAGTGACATAGGACTTGGTGGTGTGTTGTCTCAACGAAATGGTGATCAAGAGGTTGTGATAGCGTACTTCAGCAAGTCGTTGTCAAAGCCGGAGAGGAACTATTGTGTCACGAGACGGGAATTGCTTGCTGTGGTAAAGTCATTGCAGCATTTTAGCAAATATCTTCTGGGGCGGAAATTCCATTTACGTACCGACCATGCTGCACTGAAATGGCTATTGCAGTTCAAAAATCCAGAAGGACAAGTTGCGAGATGGATTGAGCTACTACAGGAATACGACTTTGTGGTGGAACATCGCAGCGGGAAATCTCACGGCAACGCAGATGCATTGTCAAGAAGACCTTGTCCTGAAGACTGCAAGCATTGTACTAGGCAAGAGAGTAAGGAAATGGTACCTGTGAGGATGCTCAGGACAGACCTCGGCAACGAGTGGAAGGAAAGCCTACAACGTGCACAGCAGGAAGATTCAGACGTCAAGCCGATTCTGGAGTGGATAAAGGCCAGAGCTCCTAAGCCCAGGTGGAGCGACGTCTCAGCAATGAGTTCCATCACAAAGAGCTATTGGGCCCAATGGGACAGCTTGGTGATTCAGGATGGAGTCCTGTGCCGTAAATGGGAAAATGCTCGGGGAAACAGCTGTCATTTGCAAATGGTAGTCCCTAAATCTCAAGTACCGGATGTTCTGCAGCTGTACCATAATGGTTGTTCAGGAGGTCACCTGGGAGTAAAACGGACTCTACTGAAGATACGAGAACGGTTTTACTGGGTCCACTGTCGGGACGATGTCGAGGACTGGTGTCGCAAATGTACAAGTTGTGCAGCTGTAAAGGGACCTCAGACGCGTAGCAGAGGTGCATTAAAATTGTACAATGTTGGTGCACCATGGGAGAGGATAGCCCTTGACGTTGCGGGGCCGTTTCCGGAAAGTGAAAGTGGTAACAAGTATTTCATGGTTGTGATGGATTACTTCACTACGTGGCCGGAAGTCTTCGCCATTCCAAATCAAGAAGCTTCGACAGTTGCAGATAAATTAGTTCATGAAGTCTTCTGTCGTTTTGGAGTACCTTTAGAGATTCACAGTGATCAAGGAAGGAATTTTGAGTCTCAAATATTCCAGGAAACTTGTCGAGTGATGGGTACTCATAAAACAAGAACAACTTCTTACCACCCACAATTAGTGCTTCCAAAATTACGTATTTGCTAATTACGTAACTAGTTACGCATTTTGATGCTTCAATTACGTAACTACGTAATTACGTACTTAACTGTTTTGATTTTTTAAAGCACGATAAATTCTGGGCTTATTAGGTATTTTAGAAGTAAAAAATCAAACAACTTCAAATGAAAAAAATTATAATATTAAGGAATTAAAAGTAAATTACAGATTAAAATGATAATTTTAAAATTAAACTCAAAATCAAAATCGTCAATCAAATCAAAATGTAATATTTTGATTTGATTGACGATTTTGATTTTGACTAAACTCAATCAACAATTCAAACAAAACATGTACCACGCACAAATGGTTTAATAGTAAGAAACAATATAAAATATGGTTATTTTTCCAATCTTTGTTCTTGATAATATGATCTCATAAATGATAACGAATGCAATGTTCTGTCACCAAGGGAACTTCTTAGTTTAGAACAAAGATAGCCGGCAGAAGAAAATGCCCGTTCTGCTTCAACACTAGTAGGCATTATACATAGTAAATAATTATAAGCTGCTGTTAGGAAAACTTCACGACCGCCGCCAGTGCTATCGTAGATACACATTTCAACTCTGATGATGGATTCAAGATTTGTGTTTACTCCAGATTTGTTTACTGTAGACATAGTTTTCTGTATTTCTTTTTCTAGTTGCTGTGCAACAGTCAACTCGTCGCCACAACCATCATTAGCATCATTGTCATCTGCTTCGGAATCTAAACTCATTTGTGTACTTGTAGGCGGTGTAAATTTGAGCCTTTCTAATAAGTTTGCAACATATGTTCTAATATAATCCGACGTCGGTTTTGTAAAAGTTTCTGTTTCTTCGGTTTTATAATATTCTTCATTATTATGCAAATACTGCAAGACACCAGACACATTTGTTCGCCTTTCTTTTATTCTTTTTCTAAGGGATACAGCAAGCTTGTCACTGAGCCCATTGGACTGAGCATCAAGCTTATTTAACATAAACTGAAGCGCAGCATCTGCTGCTAACAAATTCGAGTCACGGCGACACAATGCCATCACTGTAGTTTTTATTATATCTAAACTATGATGAATGTTATGTAGATCTTGTATTTCTGTGTCTGTGAAACTTATATTTGATTTTAAGTCTAATAAAGCCTTAAATAAACTTGATTTCAATTTCAGAAATCGTCCAACCATATCTGATAAGCTGTTCCATCGCGTTTTGTAGTCTAGTATAAGATCGAGGCTTTTACCATGCTCTTGTAAAGAATATTTTTGCAACAAATCGGTCTTCAGTGGTGATTTTTTTGAATGATTTAACAAGTTTTCTTACTTTTACTATAATATCTTTGTACAGAAACTCTGGTTCTAGAACTCTAGGTACTTCTATGAAAAGTCCGCCATCGTTTTCTTCAATTTCTTCAGTGTCAGTATCTGAAGCTTCATCTTCTAGTTCTGGTTCAGTAGTTGTACTTTTCCGTGTCTTATATAATACGTCCAGCACTGCAAGTTGTATTCCGTGAGCAAAACACAACTGATGGTGACCATCAAAATTTTTGCCCATTTTAACCATAACACTGGCTCCGTCCGTTGTGAATGCAATTATATCTTCAAGTTTCAAATAAAAGTCATTTAGATGATTTTCTAACAGTACAGTTCCAACGTGAGCTGGCATTGAACCCTTTATCCTTACTAGTCCTAAATTTTTATATTTAGCTGGTTCTAGGTCTTTATTATGAATATTTATATTCATATACCTCCGGTTCCGGGTAGAGGTCCATTCATCAAACGTTATAGTAAACCGTTTTTTTTGGGACTTCATATCTTTAAACTGATTTATTAATTGTTTTTTTATGGCACAACTCTGTTCCAGGACAATTTTGGTAATAGTTGAAGGAGATTTCGGTAGATCATAGCCAGATTTTTTGAAAACATACCTTAGATCTTCAGAAGTACAAAATTTGCTTAATGGGATGCCATCCAATGCTGCCATTCTAGTCACTATAACGTCCAAGGAATACTCAGTGGAAAAGTAATCCGTTAGTTTAGTTTTCTTCGATGGAGGTTCTAAACTTTTTCTTGCTTGAAAGCACGATGAAGTACTTGCCCTTTGCGCATCTTGCTCTTGTGACATCTCGCCAATATGTTTAGCACGCATATGTGTATGTAGTGCTCCAGTAGCACCACCAGGAGTCTTCAAAAATTTTTGACAATGTTTACATTGGACACTTTGCCCATTTTCAGCCCTCAAAAAGTGTTCCCATATAGCTGATTGTGTGCGTTTGTTCAAAAACTCCTTATAAATAGTCTTCTTTACTGCAGACCTAAAACAATATATAAATATTTCATAATTTAATAGTTAGGTAATACATATAAATAGCATCTATAGTTAGGCACTACACTTAAAACGGGATACATTTACATACGTACCGTGAACTCATAATCAATGTCTATTTGCACAGACATCTAACAAGCAACAATAAAATAAAATCGCACATTTTTTTTTTTTTTTTAAACGTCGCACCACACTAGGAATTACTGCTGTATCGTGGGTGTACTCACAATCATGTAAACTAACATACACAAGACACCCAGACCCGGAACACCTATCTGTAGGTCATACAAATATTTGTTCCGTACGGGAATCGAACCCGTGACCCGCAGCGCAGCAGCCAATCACTCAACTACTGCGCCAACCGTGCCGTCAACAATATAAAATCAACTACTAAATTATATGTATAAACTCTCACACAATACCCTAGAAACAAAGTAAGTAGACAAGTAAAGTAATGTTAAAATAGGTACTTACATTTTCGTTGAAGTATCTCTACTCGTGTATGGTGATATCTACTTAGAAACTTGTAATGAAAAGCTTCTGAAAACCAAGCGTCAAACTTTGCGGCACATACACAAAATCACAAAAGTCAATAAAATAAGCTTAGACCAGGCAGGACAGTATCTCGCAGGTGTACGTAAGACGACTGAGTACCGAGTATTGAGATTGTTTCTAAATTCACGAAAGTAAAGAAAAATGTAGGGAGTTCCCTTAGCTTGCTCAATCCACAATATTAAACTTTATTATCTACGAGGTAGATCAAATACTTGCGAAACACTTATAAACTTTGATTGTGTTACGTACCGAACTATCCACAACCAACGGGGATTCCCTTCGTTTCCCGATTGGTCAACAATGAACTCTATTCTGTACGACTAAGAAATTAAATCTTGCGGACTCAAATTGGAAGTTATAAAATAAACCCCGGGAATTCGGGGGATACCCACAGAAAGGGTTTTGGTGTTGTCATAATGTAAGTCGTAGGTTAACTAAATTAAGGTAAATTGTAAATACACAGATAAACCCATGCCTTTTTCCCATGGAGTAGGCAGAAACTATAGAACTAAATAAATGGGTACCTAAATTAATTAATATTATCCTATAGTTACGTTATTACGGACTGCAGCTCTTCAGTTACGTATTTGTGAGATTTCTAAAATCTGTCCGTAATTACGTAATTGCGTAATTACGTAATTACGTAATGGAAGCCCTACCCACAATCGGATGGAATGGTGGAACGATTTAATCAGACATTAGAGAGGTACCTAGCAAAAGTTGTGGAAAATCGGCAAAGAGATTGGGACAAGCATATACAACCGTTTTTGTTGTCATATCGAAGCGCTGTTCACGAAAGCACATCGGTGACACCAGCTTTCGCAAACTTTGGAAGGGAATTACGGCTACCTGCAGACCTGATTACCGGAATACCACCTGATGCCCCACGCAGTATAACCGATTATGCGAATGACTTGCGGAACAAGATGAATGACATTTATGAGCACGTCAGACAATCAGGCCAGCAAATGTCTGAAAAGATGAAAACCCGTTATGACCGCAAAATGAACAATAAAGGGTTTGACGAAGGTTCACTAGTGTGGTTGCACAATCCAGTCCGCAGCAAAGGGAAATCTCCTAAGCTTCAAGCTAACTGGGACGGACCGTACCGGATTGTGACAAAGATCAATGACGTTACCTACCGGATACAGAAAGGTGCAAGAGGTACTCCTAAGATAGTCCATGTGGATCGACTGGCGCGTTATTATGGGGCCGATAATGCTCGGGACGAGCATATCTTAGGTGGGGGCAGTGTTGCGCCGCACAATTAATGTTTGGTTGCCACTAGCGCCATCTCTTATCGAATAGCGAAATTAATTGTCAGGAGCTTTCTAGAAAGTTCGATGCTAGAACTTTCTGGAACTATCGACATGCGTTCGGTCAGGGCCGATATGTACTCGAACATTCTAGATGCTTCTACAGTAGAAGGTTCTGGAACTATCCGAGGGCCCTATATAAGCGGGAACGGAGCGCGTCTCGGGGTAGTTCATTGGAAGCGATACATGCGAGAACATCTAAAGCGATCTTCAAGTGCGACTTAAGAGTGATCCGTAGTGCTATTGTGTTGTGTTATTAGTGAGTTTAATTAAAGTGTTATTTTTGGTAATTCATATCGGCAGTTTTTAATTGTCACGAACCCCTAGCTCGTAACAATACCAATGCGAATTCAATACTTATAGTTAAGACAGGACAACGTCGGTCGGGTCAGCTACTTTAATGATAAAAAACCAATAAAAAAGTGCAATACCTCTGCGGTCAAAAAATGCATAGTAGGTACAACATTGTTTATTATTTTATTTACCGACGAAAAATTTCAACGAAAGGAGATTCAGAATCATGTACTGAATTTGCCACCCTGTACGGGAGGACAGTGTAGGCCTGTCCACATATACCTACCATTGACATTTGACAAAAAGATCTACCTACTTCTACGTTTTTCAATAAAACAAGCCAAGTTATTAAATCCCGGAAAGAAAAAAAAAACAATAAAATAATTAATAAGTAAGAATCACGACCATATTAAATCAATTCTATAAAATAATTGCCCCTAATTAAAATGTTGTTTTGATTAATGTTAATTACTTTTATTTGCATGAAATACTTTCAGATAAGATTCTTTGGACTACCTACTGACATACTTTTTGCCTTATCATCACTATGACGGTTGACGCAATGTTTTATTATTTTTTAGCGACAAAATTGCATAACAGGAACTTACAGATCGCGGACCGTAAGTTTAACCAAATTCAGAACAAAACAACCCAAGAAAGGAGCGCGTGCACACGTTGTCTCGCACGGAAAAATAATGAGGTCACTCTAGCATAGTCATTGATGTAACGCGTACTGACGTTTGGAGAAAAATTTACAGATCGCGGCACGTAAGATGAACCAAAACCGCCATTTTGGTCCAACTTAGGTGCCGCGATCTGTACTTACCTATGTCGCATCATGCTGAGATAGGAACATTTTGGCTTCATACAAGACTTTCGTTTTTTTTTTTACTTTCTTAGAAAGTAATTTTGTTTTTCATTAGATTTAGTATGTGATATTCCTGTGCGATTCACAATAAATACTTTTTCTTTACCAGAGTCCATATTATGCAGCGGTAAGTGGTGATTTGATGAATGGCAACACAACAGCGGGGTATTGCGTAACACACAAACACTATGAATGGTTTAATTTTCACAGTTCATTGCGTTATTTACGTTGTTGTGTAGATTTTTTTTCGAACATATGAAGCAATGTATGAACAATATCCTTCAAAATGAATCTGATTCGGATTGAATGATTATTAGAGATCGGATAATCGGATGCATATTTACCTAAAGTTAATTTTTTAGTTATGAAAGTATGGAAGTGGCTTCTTAAATTATATTTTTTGTAAAAAATATCCCGAGATTCCAGGAACACCGGGAATTTATAAAGCTTTCTAGTCAGGTGTATAGTATGGAAGCGACTTCTAAATTATTAGGATTGTATTCAAATGCATATTTTTTATTTATTTAAAATTAACCCCGATGCAAGTAATATTTATGTGCATGTAGAGTGTAAGTCAGTAAGAGAAGGGGTGGTGTGAGTGAGTCATTTTTTTTTTACATTAAATAAAGATTTTTTCGATAAAAAGCGCGTTCTGTATAGCCAACACCTCAGCTTTAGGTTCACCTCAGCTTATGGTTATAGTAGGCTACCTTAGCCTTTTGATAGTAAGAATACAATGTTTAGTAGTAAAGTAAAAGGTGTAAGAGAATTAACGCAAGTTCTGAAAGTAGTTTGTTCATAATTGACTACTGAACGATTTCAGTAACTTTTATTAAGAGATTTTTTTTATTCCTGCTTCATGGAAACGTGTGCTTATTCTAGGGTAGCTCAAGGTCCAACTGTTACCAATGACGTGTAGTCATCGACTGTACCTACAATCAAGTCTACCGTCTATATTCTGCCCAGAGCTATGCCTACCCCACAAGGCCTAGAATCCCGTAACAACAGTTATCGTTGCCCAAACGCAGCGATATTCGACGACTAGGCTAATTAGTAAAACTTGCGGTTGCAGGGTCATTGACCCCGCGACAAGACTGCTAAGTGTAGTGTGTTTGTAATATTGACGAATGCGCGAATGAATTTTTTTTTTTTCACTGTGTAGCAAAACAATTCTAGTGAATTATGGTCAACTAGCTTTTGCCAGCGGCTTCGCCCGCGAGGAGTTCGGGAATTATTCCACGGGAACGTACTACCGAGATCAAAAAGTGCTCCTACAGAGTTATGACAACCTGGTACTTCGAAGCCATTGAACGTTTTCTAGCTGACACAATAATTATGTTAGGTGTTCTCCTACCGATTTATGCCAACCTGGTACTTGGAAGGCATAAAGCGTTTTCTAGCTGACACAACTATGATAAGTGAGCTTCCTACCAAGTTATAACAACCTGGTACGTTATTCAGAATACCAATTTACAAAAGATCTACATATTTAAGTAAACATTTCTTATTCGTTTCTATATTTTAAACTATTAACCCCCGGGAACGTACTACTGGGATAAAAAAGTGAAATGCGTCAGACAACCGTGAGGTTTTGCAAGTGTCTCTAACCACGTAAAGTACAACTATTTTCTTAATGTCCCTCGGGAATAATCGCATTTCCGAAAACAAACGAGCTCTCCTCCCATTTTTAAAACAAACTAGCTGTTGCCCGCGGCTTCGCCCGCGTGGTCGTTGAAAATTATTCAACGGGAACGTATTACCGGGATGAAAACCTATGTGTTAATCTCGGTTATAATCTATCTGTATGCCAAATTTCATCCAAATCCGTTCGGCCGTTTTTGCGTGAAAGAGTAACAAACATCCATACCTACAAACTTTAGCGTTTATAATATTAGATAGAGTAATGAATGGACCACTGGGCGCACACGAGTAAGCATAATTTGCCTATGAAAAAAAAAAAATAAGACAGTAAGATTAGGTATTTCTTTATATTGTAACACATTATTCCAAAAATAGGAGGAGGACATTTACGTAGTGACCTTATTGGTGAAGTTATTCAGAAACATCAGGTGCGTCTGCGTAGTACTTGCAACTGGCGTGCGTGTGTAACCAGAGAGGCGGTTCTCGTAATTTTAAGAACGTTCACAGTCTGATCTCAGTCTCAATCTGTGAAAATACATCAACTTTGCATGCATTTCTTTCAAGTTTTTGACATTTGACTGTCGCCGAGATGAGATTGCGTCTAGATTTTGAACATTTGTAAATTGGCCTTCTGATGTATGAACGTAAACGTGGCAAAAGGAGTATGTAAGGATCGTAGCACGTGGTGTTCCTTAGTTTCTGCCTACCCCCATTGGAAAAAAGGCGTGGGTTTATGTATGTATCCCAAAAACTATCTACGCATCAACCTAGACCCCGAGAACCGGTCTAACAAAAATAATCCTATCAGGCAAACTTCCAATTACGGACATTTTATTGTTCCACTTTCCAAAAATAGTCAAAGTCAACCGCGGCTCAATCTATTAAAATTTCCTTGGTATGATTTAGAAGAACTTTTGGAGTTCAAACAAAGTATTGCGGAGCCGGAAACCACTCTAGAATCTATTTTCGGATAGCATTTTCTCATTCACATAAGTGTATAGGAAGGGAAAACAAAATTCCAGTTAGCAAACTGATATACAGGGTAAATTTTCAACCAGTGCGCAAACTGTAACCATGAATTCAGCATATTATTCTAGACTTCGCAGCGCAGAAATTTTTCGTCGGTTATACAAAAAAAAAATCAGCTGTTCCATACATTTTGACTGCGTAGGTAGAAAGAGAGGGATATTGAAAGAAAGTCACATGGAGTGCGCATTTTGTTTTTTCCGTACATGGCGATTTGTGCCAGTCAATTCCTACCGCATAAGCAATGCGAAATTCGTCCCAAAAAACATAACCTTAGCTCTCTAACATCCTCTTAATAGAAATAAGCTTTCCAAAGAAATGAAATGGCTTTTAAATCATCGGTCTTGGCAAGAGATGACTCAGCTACGAACCTAACCTAACATAATTTCTTCGTCGAGTTTCGCTATAAAATAATTATTCTACAGCCGCATATTTTTTACTAAAACTTTTACTTTCATATAAGTACGTTAAAACAATTCCACCTCAGCTTCAATTTACAATTCTTCATACTTACATAACGAGCATTCTTTAGAAAACGAGTGCGCGTGAGTGGTGTACGATCCGAGATCTCGAAACGAATTGCTTGAATCTAAATCTAATAAAAATCCTTGCGCACGCGACTTGGAAACTGGAGGCTGGAGATGTAATCTGTTATAGTTTGTGTTGAGATATTGTCATAATACGTAAATACATCGTCACGGGTCGTCAGGAGCCCGTAAGTCTGACAACCAGTCTTACCAAGGGGTATCGTATTGCCAAGTTACAAGTTAAATACTGGTATTTAGCTGCATACGGTTAGACTGGAGGCCGACCCCAACGCAAAAGGCTTATGATAATGATGATAAATAATGGTAAGCAGAAAAGGTTTTCTGTCGTTGGGATGCCTTCGCATCTGGCGGCTATGATGCTCTCCAAAATGGGGACGATACAGGCAAGCAAGAAAAATTGACGGATCCAGCCACCCGATGACCTGACCCAGAAAGAGATGTTGGTGCAGAAAAACAGTATCTCAAACAATTTGGAGAAGGCCTTTGTCCAGTAGTGGGACAGAATAGCATCCTTTTAAAATCCCATGCCATATTATACAGGAAAAGTTTTTATCCAGTGCGCAAATTGTACACTCCGCAGTAGGTATTGCAATCTGCTGTTTCTATGAAACAGCAGATTTTTTTTGTACAACCGGCGAAAAATTTCTGCGCTAGGGGTTCTACAATGATATGCTGAATTCATGGTTACAATTTGCGCACTGGATAAAAACCTACCCTGTATGGTCTAAGAAAAATCAGGCACAAATTGACAGGCACAAATATATGGCCACGCAAATTCAGGTTGAAGCATAGACTGATGAAAATATTTTCCATAAGAAACATAGTCAGCCTATAATGTCTCCACAGGTGGGAGACAGGCCTCCTCTCGGTGAGAGGGAGTGGGCCATAATCCACCACGAATTTCCAGTGCGGTTTGGCAAATGGCACGTCTTGGAATTTTTGGTTGTAGGACATGCCGGTTTCCGCACGATGTTTTCCTTCGCCGTTTTGAGAGCGGAATGGTGATGAAATAATTTACACAAAGTAAAGCGCCCGTCTAGGTTCGAACCTACAAATCGTCGTAAATTGCGGCCGTTACCACTGGGCCACCTGCCACTACCACATTTAAACTTAAGAGGGAACGGGCGTGCGATTCTCCATACAAATGTATTCCCCCTTTTACTTCCTGAATAATGCCTCTAGAGCAATTTTTTTTTTTTTTTCATAAAATCGAGGTCTGTTGTAAACACGTCCATGTCATTTTCTTTTTTTTTCAGCAATTAATTACTAAAGAAAATATGACCCTCTAAAAATTACAAAAAATGCCCTAATTTTACCGCCGTGATTAGAGGACTACACAAATTAGAAAAGTTTTTAACATATAAAAATAAGATAGGAACCTAAACACAGTCTTTTTTTTAAATGTTAATGTAAAAAATAATTGAATCGGCTCAGTTTTCGAGGAGAAAAAAGGGGAATACGAAACGTCGATCTCGTCAATTTTTTTATGATAATTTCAGTCTGAGCTGCAGCTGTCTCTATCACACACTACGAGGGCAGACTTACTGACAGCGCGACGGCAATAGTTTCTTCAAATACCTATTTTTTAAATTCCTCGCAGGCCCCGTCCCCTCTTAAGGCTCAAACATGCCAGGCATTATACTAATGCCCTACTGCCCAATTATCAATTTCGCCAGCACAATTTCAAGCATACAAGACATATTATACGTATATTGACTAACATGCAGTCACGCGACCACCAACGCTTTCCCGATATCACAACAACATATTATCGATACTATCTATGCAAACTCGAATAACCTAGATTACAGCACTGATAAGTTAGTGTGCAATTAATTTTTGCATTGTTTGACGATGTGTTCGGTGTTTATGAGGGATATTATTGGACCAGCGAAATTTCACATATTTTAAATCATTCGTAGGATACAAAGGACAGAAGGACTTAAGGGTACACTAGTCGCGGGCTCGAACTCACTGGTGGGCCTGGCTAAAAAGAACGCTGTCTCAACAGGCTTCGTGTCCGACAGAGGTAGTATCAGTGATGAGCAGTTAGACGCTAGTCTACACGCACAACAATATTGAGTGAGCTGCAGGATCAGTTATAGTAAAACAGGCGCGAAAATTAAGAAAAGTCCATCGAAAGATCTGGTTTTCTGAAAAACCCACTGCATAAATCAATGACCAATAAGGTTTATTATACTTTTAGACAATTGAGCTTTGTCGGTACAAAGTTGGTTTTCGAGATTTTACACTGCTTTTATTACTTAAACACGCCCAAAGTTAGGTTAAATTAGCAAGAAAAACGAATCTTTGTTGGCTCATAACTTTTTAATTGCTTTTATATTTTATAGTATTCTGTTTCCGTACAAACAATATTAATAATGAGACAAAACCACACCATGTTTAATTTTTGATGTACATAGTCAAACAGTGGAGTGAAGCCCTCCCGAAGTTTGTATGAAAAAAATGTGGACAAATGTCACCTTAAAGGCTGAAAAGCGGCAAAAGATTTTTAAGTGTGTCCTCCCAAACACTGTCGAACGGTGTAAGGAAAGACTAAAGCTATGGCGAGATGGTGCTTCCCTACCAAACCCATTTGTTTCACCTGCTGAATATCTCGCACCTGGACATGAGTTGCGTTGGCTTTCCTGCGGGCATTGCCGTTGCAGGGGGGTTCAGTAACCGTGGATTCCAGCCACGGTGAAGCCAAGAGGAACCCAAAGGTGGGGCCGCTAGTCAGGGCTTTTGCCTTCTAGCCATTGACGTAGCGGCCAAAAAGTAGGTTGCGGTGAGGTGCACCGCAACTGAGGTGGGCCGCGATGTCGAATGGGAGGCATAGCGGCTGAGTGTTACGGGCTGCGGTAGAGGAGGAGTGCCGGTGCTTCTGAGCAGCGCTCTTCCCTTCCGTGGCCTGGACACCGCCACCGTTTGATGGCGGACGCGGTGGGGCCGCAGGTGAAGAGGAGTGTCGGTATAGCGTAGCCTATCCCCTGCGGCCGAAAAGTGTTAGGCGGGACGGCACGTTGTGTTCCACGCGCGCCGTCAGAGATGTCAGCAACAACTGGTGGGATCCGCAAGGGCCCTTGCCTGCCAGGGGTGCGGGTTGTTCGAGCAGACACCGTCGCCCCTGGCACACGGCAACTGAGGGAACACGGGTGGGTTTTACTCAGTAAAAGTCTGACACACCCGACCTCCTGCTCTCTACCCAGAGCGGGAGAAGTCATTTGATGATTTCCCACCGTTCAAAAAAAAACCAACACAACGTGAAAGAGTCAGTAAATTGACGCCAGTTGCCCGTTCCAAAACCTAGATGTCTATGCAGGAGACCGCGCAAGCAACTCCATGGACACTCCTTTCAACCACCATTGTTACTAAATCTTGGGTATATTTGTGCAAACTTTTTTTTTTTTTTTTTCAATACTTGATACTTTCATAACTTGTGAGATTGCTAGAAAATAAACGTTCGATTTGACAAAGTGGGCTTGCTGTGCCGAGTAATTGAATCAATTTAAGCCCGAAAATCACCAAAAGCATTACAATATATATGCCGAAATAGTATCTACTGCTTCTGCCTACCCCACTACACCCACAGTTTTACACATTACAGTAGCAGCGCTCGAAGCGTATCGGCTCAGACATGCAGCGCGTATCGCTTTCACTTATTTTGTCAGACGACCTTGCCTGGGCATCGAACTGGTGCCATTGACAGTGCCACTTGACTAAGTAACCTTAGGTTGAGAGCAATATGTTGTTATGAGACACTGTGAGACAGCGGTTACGATATTACCACATAGTATGTAATGGTGCTTGTGGTAGCGCTGATAATTATCTGCAGGCTTAGCACGAGCACCGATTTGTCGACGGAAGAATAGACATGACTATTAACTAAATGATTTACAATTGAAGAAGATAGTTATGTTTTTCTATTAATTATCACACTTACGCGTTCTAAACGAATCATGATTTTGTAGATAATCGTACCTACTCGTATATACTTTGTGGCCGTCGAGTAGAAAGTTTGTCGTCAATGTGATTTTGACAGTTTGGGAAGAAATACTCTTCTGAAATAGTCTACATTTATAAGGACCTAGACACAGATCGTTAGAAACGAAAGACTTAATGACAGATTGTGGAAGGATATCTACGGTGCGATGTCAAAAATGGAGCAACGATATGTCACTTTGTATTGAAAAAGCACTGTCTAAACATTAGCAATGGTAAAAGAAGAAAGAAATATTGTTTGTAGGTTTTTTTAAAAGAGACGTGGAGTATTTGGCAGTGAAAGTGGAGTAGTGGTCAGCCAACCATGGGCCCAACTCAGGGTGGTAAATTCTGCCCCGTCAGCTGGGTGAAACACCACACATTGGACTTTAAGGAGGAACAAAAGAAAATGGCGCGATATACTCACATCTAAAGGGCAAAAAAATATATGTTCTTACTTATTTTTCCATAATTAAGACACTAACTTACGATGAAGGATAATCTTCTACCATAGACTTGCGTAGCTTAACCTGGGGCCTAAGTCTACTAATTTATAAACGTCACAATGGTCTCTCAATGGTAAGTTTTTGACAGATTTGCCATACAAAAACTGTCAAAAACACACCATTGAGAGACCATTGTAACGTTTATAAATTAGTAGACTTAGGCCCCTGATCGAACGACCCGTGCGGGTGAAATCACTAAGCCACAAGATATGAGAGTGTTAACATTTTAATTGTACAAAAAGATCACAGACATGACGTGCTTGAAAAAACAAAACGGAATAACATGTGCCCAACACATTGTTATAAAATTATTGTTAATTGAACATTTGTGTACGTTATGCAATCTATTTTGAGATTCTGATAATTACGAGGCAGAGAGAGTTTACAATGTCTGAAGAGGTTTGATATTGTTTAATAAATCTTTCCAAATATATTATTTACTGTTCTGTGTGGTGCCGGACGTAAAAGAATAGCACCATCCCATTTACCCCCGTGGGTGTCGTAGAAGGCGACTAAGGGACTTACTAGACGCAGCCGAGTGGGTTCCCGCATTGCCGTTGCGGGGGGCTCAGTAGCCGTGCTCTCCCAGCCACGGTGAAGCGAAGAGGAACCCTAAGGTGGGGCCGCTCGTCAGGGCCTAGAGACAAAACACATTTCTGTTAGCATTCACGCCAAACGCTACGCCAAAATGTATAGGAATGACATTACCTGCGGAAAGGACACGACATAATCTATCCGCAGGGAATGTCATTCCCATAATATGTTGGCGTAGCGTTTGGCGTGAACGCTAACAGAAATGTGTTTTGTCTAGGCCTGCTGGGCTTTTGCCTTCAAACCAATGACGTAGCCAAAAGTAGCCAAAAAGTAGGTTGCGGTGAGGTGCACCGACGATTACTTCTCCCGCTCTGGGTGGAGCAGGAGGGCGTGTCAGACTTTTACTGAGCAAAACTCACCCGTGTTCCCTCAGTAGCCTATGTGCCAGGGACGGCGGTATCTCTTTCAAACAACCGGCACCCCTGGCAGTGGATCAACGGACGAGGGAATAAGCGGTTGGCTTGCTAAATTGATCTCCGGGTCCTCTAGTACAATTTTTCCATCACTGACAAGGTTCTTCACGGTTCACGAATGAAATAATTTTCCACTGCCAGTTCCAAATACCTAAAACTGTACAAGCCAAGTCATTTCTGATTTCATTGGAGTTTACCTTTTTTTTTTTTGAAGTCTGACAACAAATCATGCTATCGTGTTACCCTGTAGCTAGGTTTTAGGGGTCAGCTATACGCAGTCGTTCTATAGAAAATACGGGTATTCATTCGGGAAGATTGAACGCCGGGCGCCTAATGTTGGGAAAAGGCAGATGATGATTTCAAACATCATCATCATATAGCCGAAAGAAGACCACTGCTGGACATAGGCCACCCCCAAAAGAGGGGTTTTGCCATAATCGCCACGCCACGCAGGCGGTAAAATGCATAGAGAACGCTGCTACCCATTCGCTAGCAAGTCCCTTAGTCGCTTAAAAAGGCTAAGGTAAAAATTAATATCAAAAGGAATATATGTTCGAAATGGATAACAAGCGGAATAAGGATAGCCAGCAAAGTGAAACGTTTCCTTAACACTTTAGATAGGACACAATGCGATAATTCAGTTCTGAAATATCGGAATAATTATATTCGAACGTTTAGGAAAGTGGTGAGCTGCGCAAAAAGGAATGATGTCAGAAAACAAATACACATGGCATCAAATTCTAGTAAAATGATATGGCAAATAGTAAATCAACAGCGCAACGCTACCAAAGACATCAATAATGAACCGATTATACTCAAGATAGATAACGCAGCAACTAATAATGCCTTAGAAGTGGCTAATATATTTTCCGAAAGGTTTAACAACACAGTTCACTTAGACGCTTGTGACAAGGAAATGGCACTGACATTCTTAACTGAAAGTATAAGTCGGGTAGAATTGAATATGAGTTTTGATGCAGTCACACCTATAGACATTTTTAAAATGGTAAATAAAATGGTCAACAAGACCTCTGCGGGTTACGATGAAATTCCCTTAACCATAATAAAAGATAACATAGACTTATTAGCGACTCCTCTAGCATCTCTTTTCAATGAATGCATCGAGGAAAGTCTGTTCCCCGATCAGTTTAAAATCGCACGCGTGCTTCCAGTTTTCAAAAAAGGATCAAAAACGGACCCTGGCAACTACAGGCCAATTTCTGTCTTGCCTATATTATCAAAAATATTTGAAAAGATAATGAAGGATAGGCTCATTAAACATTTAATGATGTACGGTATCCTAAATGACCAACAATTTGGTTACCAAACATCATTAGGAACCACCGATGCTATTGAGGCGTTGGTAGACGAAGTTATCTGTAACTTGAATGATAAACATAGGGTAGCTGGTATATTCCTAGACCTCAGTTCCGCCTTCGACACGGTAGACCATGGTATTCTACTAGCCAAGTTAGAACATTATGGCATACGGGAAAATGTGCTGAAGTTATTTGGCTCTTATCTGCATAACAGACGGCAGTATGTAGAGATAAAATCGGTGATAGATGGAGAAGAAAAAACTTACAGATCTAATCTAGTTACGGTATGCCGTGGTGTTCCTCAGGGATCCGTTCTTGGTCCAATCTTTTTTATCATATTTTTAAATGATTTGATAGCGTATATCAAAAAACGTGTAAAGGACACAAAACTAATAGTATTTGCGGACGACACAAATGCGATAGTTACTGCAGATGATATACCGGAATTAGAATCTAAGATCAATAGTCTCTTGAAAGCTTTTGAACACTGGTTCAGTACTAATAATTTGCAACTTAATGTAAATAAAACAAAGTGTGTCCTATTTAAGCCCACGATACGAAATAACGTCAAGTTGGACATTGTATCTTGTGGGAACAAGGTCGAAATAGTTGACAGTGTCAAGTTCTTAGGTGTGCATATTGATGCATTGTTGAATTGGAAGGTCGAGACATTGTCTATAACGAAGTCTATTAGCTCGGCATGCTATGCGATTAGAACACTGAGGGAACAATTGAGTTTACCTCAACTTAGAAATGTGTACTTTGCCTTGGTGGAGTCCAAGCTAAGATACAGCATTGAGTTCTGGGGCAATAGCTATAAGTACAACATACAAATGGCATTCGTTATTCAGAAAAGAGCTCTAAGGACTATGCTCCGCATGAAACAGGCGGAATCATGTAAAGACCATTTTATTAGACAAAAAATCTTGACAGTGCCATGCCTTTACATTTTAGTGTTGCTAACCAGCTTAGTTAAAAATTTGCATAAAATGGAGACTGATGAGCAAAGACAAACTAGAGCTAGCACACGTAGGAAAGATTTGCCCAACACTATTCAACCGAAATTAAAAGTTGTCAAACATAGCCCGAGGTACCAGTCTGTACTTTTGTACAACAGGTTACCTATAGAATTCAAAACCATTTACAGTGTTAACTTATTTAAAAACAAATTGAGGACCTATTTATTGGGGAAAGGCTATTACAGCATCAATGAATTCCTAGATGACCTATGAATCCTATGACATTGTAACTTATGATTGATTTTATTACTCTGACATTTATTATTTATGATATATTGTACTTAAATTCTTAATTGACCTTTATTGTTTTTATTGACTTTTCTAAATGTATTCTAACAATTTAATTTTAGTTGCAATTTTATAATGTTATTTTTTTAAATTTTCAACACAATGTACCTATATTGTTATGAAATAAATTACTTATGACTTATGACTTATGACTCGCCATCTACGACACCCACGGGAGGAAATGGGATGGTGCTATTCTTTTACGTCCAGCACCACACGGAACTGATGATGATTTCAAACACAATAGCAAAATCCAAACTCTGAAATTGATACACAAAACAACCAGACAAAGAAATTCATAACACATAAACGTCTTATCGAATGACATCAGCCAATAACCGGTCATCTAAAGCCTATAGGCGTATAGATCTCCGGCACTTTTAAGGCCTGCGCAGACGACGGACTTTTCTCAAAAAAGTACGCTCCGCGAATAAAAAGTCCGCCGCGGATTTACCGTGAACTCAACGCACACGGTGTGCGATCAAATTTTGGTCGTGATCGTGATATTCTTTTTCTGACGTATCATATAAAGAAGTTCTTTTTTCGACTTCTTTTACTAAAATTTTAGAATCGATTTCCTGCGTCATCGTTTATCGTCGTGCATACGTACGTCACTCTCGAACGCACAACGCGGACTATGACTAAAGTCCGCCATGGCCAAAAAATAGAACTCGTGTGACTAGGCGAAGCAACGCACGCATGCTTCGCCTAGTCACACGAGTTCTATTTTTTTCGGGGACTCCCCCGTACTTTTGTCCGGTCCGCTCTTTGCATGTCCTCGGTTATTCGGGGGACTTTTTGTAGGCGGTACTTTTAATTTTTTATTTTCATTCATCAAACGTAAGTTGTGCCTGAAAGCCTTTTATACCGTTAAAGATTATATTGAGGACAAAAAAGCTTGGGATCGACCTGCTCCAATTTTGTATACTGAATGTTGTTTTTTCTTTGTTTTGCTCTTTGACATTTGATTATTATTATATACACTTTGACATTTGATTATTACATACACTTTGACATGAATATTTACTTTGAGAAGTATAATATTATTTTTGTTTTAATTATTGTGAATGTGAGGACTATGTGGTATTTTTGTTTTTGTGTTTCGTCTCTTTCTCAGTTCGATTTTAATGTTAATCTGGCAGTTTGAGTACTTTATGCGGCCTACCCAAATGTCCTTTCTTTCGTCAAATCGTTGAGCTCAAGTTCTGAGTTGAGCCGTATGATTACTGATACATGCGTGCACTGAATGGACAGGTCCACTCAACTGTGTGGTTCTTTCCTCAAAAGACCATTTCAGACACCAATCCACATGGTCTTCACATGATCTGACCAAGATTATGTCTGGACTTTAAAAGAGACTGTGACCTCTGAGTTTGTTCCGGCCTTTCTTCTCAGAGTAGTCAGATAGGAAACGCCGACCTCATCTAGTTTAAAAAAATATGATTGACGTGTAAAAGTGTTTGTACAAACCTACTTACAGAAATAAAATCATTTAATCCCTTGTTTGCGTTACTCGATATAGTTGTAAGCGATCTGTTTTTAGCGGATAAAAATGTCCGCGGACAAAAATCCCTCGTCTATGCGGGCCTTTAGGAGATCTCAGCCTACTGCCGGGTAAAGATAAACTGATAGTCGTAAATACATATACTTATGACAAGTTTACAAATTGAGAGATCATAAGTGGTAGTCTAATAAAAAATAGATTTATTATAGCTTGCGTTTTGAAATGATATTGGAATATCTGTTTAGAGTTCTGTTTCCTAGCAAATAATGAATAGACCACTAGAATAAAACGAATTGCTGAATTAGGTTTATATCCGTATGATCGTGAACACCGTTAGTTTCTAATCTATCTCGCGAGATTGTAGCCTATTGAAAAATAAGCATAGTCAAAGTCAAAGCATTTATTTCAAACTAGCTTCCACCCGCAGCTTCGCCCGCGTGGAATTCGGAAATTATCCCCCGGGAACATACTACCGGGATAAAAAGTATCCTATGTGTTAATCTAGGTTATAATCTATCTGTATGCCAAATTTCATCGAAATCCGTTGGGCCGTTTTTGCGTGAAAGAGTAACAAACATACATACATCCATACATACAAACTTTCACGTTTATAATATTAGTAAGGATAGGCGCTTTAAAGGCACTTATGAACGTCAACATTTCAGATTGTGTATACCTACGCAGTTAGGGTTTTATTTTGAGGTTGGGAAATCATCAAATAACTCCTCCCGCTCTGGGTGGAGCAGGACGGCGTGTCAGACTTTTACTGACTAAAACCCATCCGTGTTCCTCTAGTAGCCTGTGTGCCAGGGGCCACGGTATCTCTTTCGAACAACCCGCACCCCTGGCAGGCATCGGCCCTTGCGGACCCCACCAGTTGGTGCTGAGGCTGACATCTCTTTGAGGTGCGCGTGGAACACAACGCGCCTCGACCCGGGATGCAATTAGGGTGCTGGTCGGTTAGTATATATATAAAACGTTTATAAATGTAGTCCTCCTATAAAATAGGAGACTAGAAAATTCGTTACCAATACCACACCGACAGAAGTAAGTTAGGACCCTCTCCAGAAATAGCCGACAAGTCCCAAAAAGCGATAACACAGAAAAAAAAAATATTTTCGAAAACAATATCAAAGTCATTGTCCTATTATTCGAATGAAACATGAATCCAATAGTTAACGCCTTATTATAACAGCTGCAGATAAAATAAATATAAAAGAAAACGCTACAAAATCCAGTCCAAAATGTTTACATCAAACCGTTTTCGCAGTTTACATTTTATATTAGCAATCGGTTTTTTATATTGACGATCGTAATTCCCGAAAATCCTAGAACTCGAGATATTGAAGATCACATTGGAGAATTCTTTGAGTAAAGAGAACTAAAGCAGTAACAAAGAAAAGAACAGGAAAACGCTAGAACGAATAAGACCTGATTACACAAATTACAGAAAAAAAAACATTGGTAGAACGGTGTGAACAGACTACTGGATACTGTGGCGGCATCTACAACGATACGCAAAAATCCTGCATCACGCAGAGTTTACCCCACAACTGGTATATACTCGTATACAACGTCCCTACATCAATCATCAGGCAGTAGCCCGCCAGACATGACACCCGTCTGGTCGGGGGATCCTCTCTTTTTAATACAAGTGAGTGAACTTTACTCTCTGGTCCCTATAATACTAAGGAGTTTCCGACGCGTTTCCAGTTTTAGATAAAGTTAATACAATTAGGTCGCTCACAATGGGCCTCATAAGACGGCTTATAGTCACCCAAAGGGCAATAGAGGGCTATGGTCGGAGTTTCCCTGCTTGATCGAATCAGGAATGAAGAGATCCACAGGATAACCAAGGTAACCGACATAGCCCGAAGAATTTCCAAACTTAAGTGGCAGTGGGCAGGGCACATTACTCGCAGAACAGATGGCTGATAGGGCGGAAAAGTTTCTGGAGTGGCGACCGCGTACCGGAAGACGTAAAGTTGGAAGGCCTCCCACAAGGTGGACCGATGACCTTGTGAGGGCCGCAGGAGTACGCTGGATGAGGGAAATACAGAACCGGTCGAACTGGCGGAGCTTGGGCGAAGCCTATGTCCAACAGTTGACGTCTTTCGGCTGAAATGATGATGATGATGAATACAATTATGCAAAATATTAAATGCATGCATTTCTGCCTGTAAATTCCATTACACTGATATACTCAGGAACACGTGCTGTATGACTATAGAAATAGTCTCGGATCTATAAAGGTAAAAAAGGCTTCATGCAACAACACAAATATCAAAGACACTGTTGCAGATGTGATCAGTATCTGAAGTGGGTTGGGCAGTCAGTTCAGAGCAACATTAATCAAATACTTATTATGCAACACAATGAACAATGCCACTGAGATTAACCGCTCATACAAAATGATATAATCGATATCATGAAAAGCAGTCGTGGCTCCGGCTTATGAGTTGTAGGATGTGAGTTCTAACCTAGGCAGGCACTTTACTGTGTTTTTAATTTCACCACCACAGCGATCTTACCAAGTGGTATCGTATGACCCAATAACTTGGTTTTGGAGGTCAGATAGGCAGTCGCTTCATGTAAAATACTGGAAAATTTAGCTATATGCGGTTGTACGGAACTCGACACCAACATAGTTGGGAAAAGGCGGAACAGAAGATGATGAAGCGGCACTTTCTGAACTAAAAAGTACCTAAAAGACAGCATCCAAACCAAAATGCTCACTCTGTAACTCTTAGCTTCTTACGGTCTTATTCATAAAAGTTATCGAACATCTAAGCAGTTGCTAAAGTCTGGTTTCGTACTGAAAACCAGACTTTAAACAACTGTTTAGATGTTAGACTGTAACCACCTTATTACAGAACAAGGTTTTTCTTGAGGTATGGTTTAAACCTTCGAGCCTGTTTTTTTAAATAAGAACCTAACTGAAATCGAAATACTGCTCCTTTTACAAAACTGACAAGTTAGTCCAGTGCTAAATTGTCAGTTTTGGAAAAGGAGCTGTAATTCTATTTCAGTTCTAAGTTCTTATTTCAAAAACAGGGCCGATGGTTTAAAACCTTGTTTTGTAATAAGGGGGTAAGTATTTGAGCCCGCACACAATTTTAATAACCAACCCAAAATTCAACGGAAGTTTTTGACATTCCAAAGCACAAATAATCACTACCACAAACGGAACATGATTACTGAACCCACAAAGATAAATTCAACTCCAATATTTGGACAACATAATAACAACAGTCGGATATAATTATTTGTCCATTCAATCGTCAAATTACATGATAACTGATATCGAGAACTTTCTCTACGTCCCAAAACTTTCGTATGGGTGTCGAATTAAATTATGATGATTAAGAGCTGATCGAGGCACAACCAGTTAAAGTTATCCTCTATAATTTTAATTCCGGTTTAACTGGTCCATTCTGGTTCTTGATACAGGTGTTTTTTAGATGGTGTTTATAAAAACCTAACAGCCTGATGGTAAGTAGCCAACGTCACTTATGGACATCTGCAATACCATAGGCATAGCAGATACATTACCATCTCAAAGACCAAGATCTTGAAGTAAGAATAGTGTTTGTCCGTTGCATCAGGTGGTATGACAGCTAAGAAAATAACATAAGTTCATATGCAGTAAACATGATGCAGAGAATCAACACAAACGCAAAAAAGAACAAGTTGGGGAAAATATGCGTTACATTCACGCAAAACGCACCATAATGCTACGACTCTATACGAGATGGAGCCCCAACGCTGCAGCGTCGCTGAAAACCAGCGCGCTGGTTTTCAGCGACAGCCGGCGCTGACGTAATGACGTACGATATAATACAAAAAAAACAATTTAAATGCACAATTAGCAAGCAGCACACTTCAATCTCACTTCTCCTCGATTTCACAGTGAGACTTTTACAGAAGAGATCGGCAGGAAGGTGAGGGCGATGGTACATACACCAGCACAACAAGCTACCCCACACTGTCAAATTTTCCCAACTGAACGTGAACCTTATGCTTACGTTATAAAGTTGAAAACGTATCAAAGAAATTTGACAGATTGTGGTAGCTTGATGTGCTGGCGTCTGTACATGAGACATCTTTGTCTTTGGGATTGCAACGGATCTACGATACCTATGGTATTGCTCCTGTGGATATACCCTTCAAGTACCAACACGGCAACGCTTCTTAGCGGGAGAAAACCTCCTTGTCCTATCTCTCCCTCTGGTACTTCAGATATACATAAGCAGTCTAAAGTACAGGGACGAGCGGGATTGAAAAACAGACTATAAAAATAAAAAACTGCTGGGCTAATATTACATACGACAATATTTGCTTGTGAATCATCGAGGTTCATTGAAACTAGGCTTCACACCATCAACCTTAAAACCACAGCTAACTACAAGTGCAACGACCTTAGCTAAGTACATATTTATTGTAGGGGTATTTAACCTATCGCTTTGTCACGCAAGGCTTTACGTTTTCCAATAGGTCAAGCCATCATCTATTTGGGGACGCCAAGAAGCTATACAGCACAGGTATCGAAAGACAAGCGGTCTTAGGAGCAAGTCACAAATCCAGATTTAAAGGTCATTTTTGGCAAGAATAACTTAAAAATGTAATTTTGACGTTCAAAAAGTACTAACTCTCAGCCTAGTTTGAATAAATGACTTTTGATTTTTCATTTTTGATTTAATAACTACTACTCAATCACGCAAAAACTGCTGAACGGATTTGTATAATATTCAGCGCACAGATTGTAACCGGGATTAACAGGATACTTTCTATCTCGATAAGAAATATCACATAGCTGAAGTCGCGGGCAGAAGCTAGCCTATTTCCAGAAGTCCGAAGTCATTTGATGTCTAATACAGTTCTATTAGTCACCCTAAAGATCTTCAAAGCCTATTTCAGTCCACAGCTGAACAAAGACAGAGGCTTCGCAAAGACAAGAGTTACCACATCACGCTTTGAAAATAAAAATGTGAACAAATGCAGGGCAGTCGGAAGTAGTTTGGTTTCTACGAGTGTTCTATGAGTCACTTCATCATCACTTCACTACATATTACAAAACAAAGTCGCCCACCGCATCTGTCTGTTTGTTCGCGATAAACTCAAAAAGTACTGAACGGCTTTTCATGCGATTTTCACCAATACACAGAGTGACTCATGAGGGAGGTTTAGGTGTATTTGTATAATATTTGATAAGGTTTTGTTTAAATTGGTTAACGCGGGCAAAGCCGCTGGCAAAAGCTAGTAAGCTATAATGGAATTAAAAAATCACTCAAGAAATATTAGTAGTTCTTTAGTGATTTTTTATTCCATTATAGCCTATTTCAGTCCACAACTATACAAAGAAAAGGGTTGAGGAAAGACAGAGTTGCCCACAGCCTGCTTGGAAAAAGAAAATGTTAACAAACGCAGCCGCCATCCACCACCTATAGAAACACCTATTGTTTAGCAAAGGAAGCAGAATGTAATACAAATCAGCGTCACGCGACTCGTAGTCATAAATATGATCTGTGGTAAAGCGGGGTTTACATTACGTAACTATAATAAAAATATAAAAAACCTTTTATTTCAGATGTCACGATCCATAGATACACATAGAACAACATTAATTATTTTGAAATAACAGACATAATGAATTTGATACACAGAAATTAAAATAAACAAATTTAAATAATATAAAACTAAAGTTAAAAATTAACAAATTTAAATAAAACAAAATTTAAACAAACAAGTCGAAGTATCATAAAATAAAAAAACCTAAATTAATTAATTTAAATAAAATCAAATCAAAATAAGAAAATTTGAATAAATGGTCGATTCCTATAATTTACGGACCGTTATTGGTTAAAATTAAAACTCTTGTGCTTTGCATAACAGATCCTTCCGTACGGAAGCAGCTATCACAGGTACAATTAGTTTACGAACCTACAGGATAGTTTTTAACCAATGCGCAAACTGCAACCATGAATTTAGCATATTATTCTAGACCCCTCAGCGCAAAAATTTTTCGTCAGTTATAGAAAAAGAAAAATCAGCTGTTCCATAAATTTTTACCGCGTAGGGTTTGTAGGTACTTTTCTATTGGCAATAAAAAATGCTACCATTGGTAGGTACAACATAAGCATGGCGACTCGGTTTTGTTTATAGGAACTGATCATAAGTTGGAAACAGTAACTTGACTATGTTCGGTTTCGAGCTATAACTGAAGCCAACGGCACATAACTGTGTTGTGTTGTGCCGCGGGGTATACCAATCCCAGGTAATCTGTTCAAATAACTATGTCATATCACAACGAATTCTGATTGGCGCACACTGTGTCAGAAGACGTCATGACACGACACAACACAGTAACATGAATAGCTTCACTAACACCCGGTTTTTATACTTAAATGCTTTTCAAAAATCCGCGGGGTGATCATATTGTAACACATTTAGCAATGGCTTCTATTTTGACAGTTCAAAAACATTCAATGCGTTATTTACGTTGTTGAACTGAGAATTTTTTCGAAAATCCTACAGATTGTGTGTTATGCAAATAGTTGTGGAACACATAATCTGAATGGGGGTCTTAATTAGTTAGAGCCCGAAACAGTGGTTTCACGATACTATGTAGTTCCATAATGTAGACCCCGCTTAAGATTGTGCGATGTTTGATGACTCAAGAGATCCGTTTGAACTAGTGAATGACTGATTCATGAGGTAAACACCGATGATGTAGTTAATGTTACTTTTATAAACTTATCACCATCTGCCTAGCATTTTCCCAATTATACCTATTGTGGTCGGCTACCAGTCTAACCAGATGCAGCTGAGTACCAGAATTTTACATGGAGCGACTGCCTATCTGACCTCCCTACCTCAGTTACTGGGTAACACAATACCCCTTGGTAAGAATGGTTGTCAGACTTTCGGGCTTCTGACGACCTGTAACGACTGTCGACCACGAATGATAGCCGGGACCAACGGCTTAGCGTGCTTTCCGAGGCATGTAGTCTTCACGCATCTACAAACCAACCGCGTCAAGCGTCGATTGACCCGTGCAGCTGTTATGACTTAGCCATTTATCTAAGGGACCAATTTCGAATTCGCAAAAAAAAATCGACCCCCTAATTCTGTCGATCGTTTTTAAAGTCACCCTGTATAGGTATACGTACACCCTGTATAGGTATACGTACTAGTAATCGTAAGTTAATCCTTCATTAAAATTAATTGATTATGTCAGAGAGAACTTACTAGTAATCGTAAGTTAATCCTTCATTAAAATTAATTGATTATGTCAGAGAGAACTTACTAGTAATCGTAAGTTAATCCTTCATTAAAATTAATTGATTATGTCAGAGAGAACTTACTAGTAATCGTAAGTTAATCCTTCATTAAAATTAATTGATTATGTCAGAGAGAACTTACTAGTAATCGTAAGTTAATCCTTCATTAAAATTAATTGATTATGTCAGAGAGAACTTACTAGTAATCGTAAGTTAATCCTTCATTAAAATTAATTGATTATGTCAGAGAGAACTTACTAGTAATCGTAAGTTAATCCTTCATTAAAATTAATTGATTATGTCAGAGAGACCGTTATTAAAATACTTAACTGCACAATAACTTCAAAGAACAAATACGAATGCGTGATACTGTTAAGTGATATTCCTACAGCGTCGAGCTATTTGCAATATTGCATGTCTTGGGCACACGCTATGGGTAGATTTTAGCATTTTTATTGGTGCCTTCAAGCTGTACTGGGCTATTATATGTTTAAGGCTTAATATGTATGGGGCTGTAATGCGGTATTTTAGCAGTTATGTAAGAGCAATGTTGTTATTTTTAGGTAAAACGCATTTGAACAAGCAGGACAATGAAAATCTATATAATATACTTGTGGGGTCCGGCAATAGCGGAAGAAGGATAATGTGACATTTGACTGTTTGTTTTTTGTGCTATTTGATAAATTGTCGACAATTAAGTTAAATGATAAATTACTTTATTTCTGTAAAGAGGTTTGTACCAACACTTTTGAAAACTAGATGAGGTCGGTGTTTCCTGTCTGACTAATTTAAGAAAAAAAACGAAACAATAATCTTTTTTTTTTTCTTAATGACATCTCGCAGTTCAAACTATGAGGTTCATCATTTCATCCGAAAGACGTCCACTGTTGGACATAGGCCTCCCCCGAGCTCCGCCACTTCGACCGGTTCTGTGCTTCCCGCATCCAGCGGACTCCTGCGGCCCTCACAAGGTTATCGGTCCACCTTGTGGGAGGACTTCCAACTTTACGTCTTCCGGTACGCGGTCGCCACTGCAGAACTTTTCGGCCCTATCGGCCATCTGTTCTGCGAGCAATGTGCCCTGCCCACTGCCACTTAAGTTTGCCAATTGTTCGGGCTATGTCGGTTACCTTGGTTCTCCTGCGGATCTCTTCATTCCTGATTCGATACGCAGGGAAACTCCAAGCATAGCCCTCTCCATCGCCCTTTGGGTGACTTTAAGCCTTCTTATGAGGCCCATTGTGAGCGACCACGTTTCGGTTCCATATGTCATCACTGGCAACACGCACTGGTCAAAGACTTTCGTATTGAGACACTGCGGTATTTGGGACTAGAGCTACTACTTGCTAAGGGCACCCAATGTGGGGTACCGGCATAGGCCTAGGGCATCGCTAGTAGAAGGCAGCCAGGGACAAACTGAATCGGACTGACGAAACAAACTACAGACGCCACAGATTCTTTTAAAGTCCAGACATAATCTTGGCCAGATCATAATATATGAAGACCTTGCAGATTTGTGTCTAAAATGGTCTTTTGAGATCAGAACCAGGCCGATTTCCGGCCACCGTAGGCATGGGCGAGTAGTGGGTAGCTCGCTGTCCGGTAAGGACCAAGCCCAAGTCGACGGCGCGTTGTGTTCCACGCGCGCCTCAAAGAGATGTCAGCACAAAAAATGATGGGGCCCGCAAGGGCCGATGCCTGCTAGGGGTGCGGGTTTGTTAGAAAGAGATACACAGCCCCTGGCATACGGGCTACTGAAGGAACACGGGTGGATTTTCACAAAAAAAAACAAAAAACACGCAGATTTCAGTAGACCCTGTCCAGCCACGCATGCATTTCTCTGTAATCGTGAAGTTAAATATCGACTGGACTTCTTGCATCATGGATTGGCATCCTTGCTGATTACCTGGTCTATTACCCCGGTATAAAGTTTTATTTCGTGTGGCTTGATCGAAGTATTAATCCATTCTGACAGGCGATGGGGTAGTGATTCCAACAACAACCCTTCTCAACCGTCCACTGTACCGGTCTTAAGTAGTCTTAACATAAGCCCGAGATAATAGTAAATTTACTACTAGATCCCTACTAATATTATAAATGCGAAAGTAACTCTGTCTGTCTGTTACGCTTAAACCGCTGAACCGTTCGTCATGAAATTTGGCAGAGGTATAGCCTGGTGTATGGAGAAGGACATAGATTACTTTTTTTACGGGATAACTGACATTCACGCAGGCGGTGCCGCGGGAAAGGCTAGTAATATTATAAATGTGAAAGTTTGTGAAGATATTTGGATGTTTGTTACTCAATCGCGCAAAAATGTCTGAACGGATTTGGATGAAATTTGACACACAGGTAGTTTTTAACCTAGATTAACACATAGGATACTTTTTATCCCGGTAGTACGTCCACGTTGGATGATTTTAGACCTCCACGCGGGCGCAGCCGCTGGCACTAGCTAGTAAAAAATAAATGTCACCATAGCATGTCTATCCACCATCAACTCCCAAATATAATTTTAGTAAACCATTTTAAAAACGTTGTATTTAAAATTAAAAAGCTTTTTACGCCGTGCAAGCCACTCAAAATAATGAACAATATACTCGTAAGTACCTTGACTACTAGCACTTTGCCCGTGACTTCGTTCGCGTGTATTTCGGATTTTCAACACCCAATTAGGGCTCCAGGGGTTCGGATTATTCCAGGGGTGCGGATTGTTCGAAAGCCCCCCTGGCACACAGGCAACTGAGGGTACACGGGTGGGTTTTAGTCAGTAAAAGTCTGACAAGCCCTCCTGCTCCACCCAGAGCGAGAGAAGTTATTTGATGATATCCCACCCTCAAAAAATTAATAAAAATTGAGCTGATTTATTTTCAGCCTAGGCATAGGTCACGCCTAATTGCACGCCATTTAGCTCGATTCTCGTCAACTCTCATCCAGCTGCTACTAACCACCCTGCGAAGATCATCGCTCCACCTGACAGCGCCCTAACTTATGTTTGCCGATTTGCGGTCCCACTCAAGAACAAATCGACCCCAGCGATCATCGGTTCTATGGCCTTCCATGTCCAGCATTTTGTTGTAAAGCTCGTTTATTTCTTTCTTAAAAATTAAAGCTACAGAATATACTTCGGAGTGTGCGCAGGAGCGCCACGACCAGATCCCATCATCGCCCTTTTACTGCCGAACTACCAGACATACTGCAGGATACCATCAGCACTTGATTGATATCCCGACTTGTCGTACTCGGCGCTTCTCCTCCACATTTATTATGCACACAGCCAAAGTGTGGAACTCTGCCACCGTCTGTGTTCCCACCCATCCACATTTAACCCCTCTTCCTTCAAGCAAGAGTGAACAGGCTTCTTCTGTGCACGCTCGTTCCATCATAAACCTCATCAATTGCATTTCATCATTCTTTCGTTTTTTAAATATTCATCAGAATCGGTTCAGCTATTTAGCCGTGAGAAACCGAACGAGCAGACAGACACACTTTCGCGTTATAGAGTAGGAATGTAACTTTGTCCCGCGTATTCACTTACATCGTTAGTAAAGAATTTATATTGTAATTTGTAAAGAGTTAATTGTTTCATTGTTCTTTAAAGATAAATTGCGGTCATGTGTTAAAATTAGGTGTCTCATGTCGAAAGAAATTGTTAAAATAAGTTCTTCACATGTTGTTTTAGTTGTAACTCTTGATTGAAATATTTCAAATATTAGTGTGCGTTCCGTTTCTACATAAAATTCTAAGTGAATTTCAGACGTTTTTAGTTCGTCTGCGACGTACGCACGCTTGCATTAATATTCGCCCCTTTTACTAATATTCGCCCCTAACATATTTGTATGCGTGTGGAGTACCCAATTAGCTAGCGTCTGTACCTGTGCGTCTTATTGTTTAAGAGCTTTTGAGGTCGTTTTTTAATTTTTTATTAAGTATATTACCTATACTAGCTGTGCCCGCGACTTCGTTCGCGTGCATGTCGGAAAACAATAATGTGTCGCTTTGACGGTGTAGGTACCACTCCTCCGATCTTCCGATCTATCCTGGTAGGAATCTACCACAGCTTTCCATTACTTTTGGCGTTCACGCTAAACGGTACGCCAAAATGTATGGGAATGACATTACCTGCGGAAAGGACACGGTAATGTCATTCCCATATATTCTGGCGTAGAGTTTAGCGTGAACGTTGTAAGAAAGGTGTTTTGTCTAGGCCTGCAGGCGTCTTTAGGGGTTGTAATGATATTGCGACGAAGTCTCACTCAGATTTTTAAGAATAAATATAGATCAAAGCGCCTGGTCGAGGCTCATTTTATAATAAATGTGCACCTGCCGTAGGTACAGTAAAAGCTCTTTATTCGCGAGGTATACGTTCCGTAAAATACCTACCGCGAATACAGAAACCGTGACTATGGAATGGTAATTTATATGGGATTATAGGGGATACGTTCCTAAGTGACAAAAAAAAAACAATTTAATTGAAGTTTTTGACCATATTAATTAATTGTATGAGCGTGATATGGATGCAAGCGACTCTCCAAGGCGTAAACGACCAAGCATTTCTATGCGTTATACAGATTTTTTCGCGTCGAAAATCGTTTTTAAGTAAAAAAAAAAATTCAACATTTTGCAATAAATGGAAAGATGAAACAATAGGTAAAACACGCAAAGCGGCTCGTACCAAAGGATGGAATGTCTATTAAGTCGCAGCATTTATAAATGTGGGGGAGGCCTATGTCCAGCAGTGGACGTCTTTCAGCTGAAATGATGATGATGATGATATGTAAATATACTTTATGGTGATGAGGTTGGTTTCATTATGTTTGTTTACATTCTCAAAAAACTTTTTTCAAAAAAATACCAACCGACTTCAGAACGTCAGACTTTTACTGACTAAAACCCACCCGTGTTCCCTCAGTAGCCCCTATACCGACACTCCTCTTCACCTGCGGCCCCACCGCGTCCGCCATCAAACGGTGGCGGTGTCCAGGCCACGGAAGGGAAGAGCGCTGCTCAGAAGCACCGGCACTCCTCCTCTACCGCAGCCTGTAACCCTCAGCCGCGATGCCTCCCATTCGACATCGCGACCCACCTCAGTTGCGGTGCACCTCACCGCAACCTACTTTTTGGCCGCTACGTCAATGGCTTTGAGGCAAAAGCCCTGACGAGCGGCCCCACCGTTGGGTTCCTCTTGGCTTCACCGTGGATGGGAGACCACGGTTACTAAGCCCCCCCGCAACGACAATGCGGGAACCCACTCGGGGGGGAAGTCGGTGACGTTGGATGTGTATTTTAATTATTTGTCACCGCCTTCCGAAATTAAAGTTATTTTGCACTTTGTAGTGTTTTTTGGAAGTCGGTTGTTATTTTTTTGAAAACAGTTTTTATTTTTCACTTTTTTGTTACCTACCATACACCAATTCGAAATTTCATCATCCTTTGGGTCAAAACAATGCATACTTATTTATGTGATAGCAACATTCGCGGTTGATTTGCTGTAATTTTATGAAGAGTTCCGTTGTCTGTTTCCGAAACGCATCATCAGATCTATATGCAGGGCCCAATCTAAGGAGGGGCAAGCCGGGCAAATGCTCAGAGCGGCAAAAATGAGCGGCGGCAAAATGTATACTTACAAACATACCTACTCTCATGAATTTTTGTATACTTGTTCAGAAGCCGTAGTAGACTAACGTATGTGAATATTATATAGTTAAAAGAATCATACCATCTATGATGGTGTTAGTGCAAAGGGCGGCGAATGTTATTTTTGCCCGGAGCGGCTAAATAGCTAGATCGGGCCCTGTCTATATGAAATTTCAATGGGACCATTTCGGAGTAAACCCCTTTCGAAAAAAAAAAGAATTTTGCAAATCCGTCTATATACGACGGAGTTATGCCTGAACATACATTAAAAATATAAACATGTCGAATTGATAACCTCCTTCTTTTTGAAGTCGGTTAAAAACACCGACCGCGGCGAAGGCGGCTATTGTAGATGTCAAAGGCCGAACCAATACAGCGGCGATATCATTTGACAATGTACTTTAGGCGAAGTTGTAATAAGGTCTATTTCACTTTTTTATAGTCCATCTGACGACGCGTTTACAAAGGATATTGGGTTGGATACCTATTGGAATCCTTTTTGTTATTTGTTAATATGTATGTACCGATGTACCGATTAGACCCGCAAATAAATAAATCTTTAGCCGCGGATATAGGAATTGGGTCGCATTTTTTTAATCCGCGAATAGTGAAAACGCGAATGAAGGAAGCACGAATAAGGAGCTTTTACTGTACTTACTCAATAAATCGACTGCGCGTCTGGTTGAGTGTGCTGAAGCATTATTCCACGCGGGGGCGGGCGCCTATCTCGGCCCGTACAGGCGCGTGTCTTTTAGCTTTGTTTATCAAACGTTGACCACTGAATAAAACCACAGCAGTGGGAATGCTCTGCACGGACTGCGATAGGCCTCGACAGGTAGCAGTGCAGTAACACCTGACGCCACCTGTCAGTTAACGGCCCGTGGGACCATTGCGTTATCACGATGAAGAAAGATCACGCTGTAAAGGTGGATACTGACCGGCGTCACGGGTCAAAATGCACCTAATATGTTACCAAGCAAGTATTCGTGCAGTCAGTAGTACCTACGGCAAAACATGCGAGCGAGCAACACTGATTTTAGCACACGGCGTAAAGACATGCTCGCTGCGAATGTTACATTACCTACGCCCCGTAACGTCGGTCATTATCCACATTAAAAGCGCTGTTGAAAAAAAAACCAAACCAGGCAAAAAAAAACTATTTAATTGTATAGCACGGGTTTTCTATGAACATAGTAAGTACGATGTTGTTGCTACGTAGTGCCATACCGCGCGCGCCCCCACCTCTCTCCCCGCTGCTGACGCAGGCAGCAGGAAGAGAGAGAGCCCGATCCCGAGGATAATGGACGTAACAGAGCGATCCTCCGCGACTCTCAGTTGCGATGCCTTTTTATTGTAAATTGTAATCAAAAATGTTTCAGTGTTTCTTTTGTTCAGCCATACGTTTATTTGTAGACCAATAAATAATTATATTTAAAGAAGCGACTTTAAAATTGTCAATATTTTACTATTGTGATTTCTATTGTTCCTGTGTAGGTAATGTATCCTTTGTTGGAGATGCCAAATGGATAAATAAATACATTTTTAAACTTGTTTTAACTAAGAAAATGCTTCTCTGTAAGCGATGTTGCTCGGAAGAGCATCGACATAACTACAGTTGCCCGTGTGAAAACCTATCTATTTACTCAAATCCACCAGTAGTTATGGTCGCAATTTTGGATTTTTTTTCCTGACTTTCACCATCCGACCTCGCTTGAACCCCTCCCCACCTCGAAAACTAACATCACGAAAATTAGCACATAAGTATTTACAACTCTTTACTCCCAAAACTCCCATTATTTGAATCGAGTAATACTGTAAACACGCATTTAAATTTAACATTATCAAATTTCGCGCGAAATCAAGTTGTTGTCTTTGCATGTTTGCTATTCAAACCTAGATGGCGTTACTGACGCTAGAGATTAAGAATTTCTATGGAGATGTTCCTCTAGCCGCTCTAATTTTGCTATATTATGCTAGATGGCGCTACTAAGACTTTTATCACAATTAAAAATGAGATTTCTTCCCCTCTATTTGTATTAATTTGATTGATAAAACTAATAAATATTTATCTAACATTGCATTCTAGGTATATGACTCAGAACACCACGCGTCAGTTAATATTATCACAACTTTTTATTTGAAATTCTTTTAGCTTTTTTGATTCGTGGGAATCAACCACCAACGGAAAGCGATTTTAGTAATCAGTATCATTACTTTTTGAAATAACACAGACACAGTAAGTAACTTAAATGAGAATGACGTGTTAATATTAAGTATTCGTTAGTACCGTTTCACGCCAATAGATGTCGCTAAGTGTTTCAACATTACGTAAATAAATTCTTCTTGAACACTTAATTATTTAGATAGGTTGACCGAAGCGATTGCGATGAAACAAAGACTAATATAAACTCTGAGTTATAAACAATATTTGAGTATGAAAGATAACCATATTAGTTTCGTTCTTTTGACGTGATACTTGATCTATTCAACATAGAAACTGAAAAACCGAGCTACAGACAAAAATTTTGATAAGGGTTAAAATGTCATCTGTTGATTATCCCTTACCACCCCAAGCAATTATTTTCGAAATATTTTAAATGTACAGAAAAAGTTCCTTTACAGATTTATTATATGTATAGATATAGATATAGATTGTGTGGACTATTGACATGTCCCAAGTAAACATCTTTTTTTGAACAAATTACGTCATGCTTTCTATTTTGATGGACGGAAAAGCACGGAAACTGTGTCGTCTGTTTAAAACATGTCATCATCATAATTTCAGCCGAAAGACGTCCACTGCTGGACACAAGCCTACCCCAAGCACCCCCACTTCGACCGGCTTTGTGCTTCTGGGACCCAACGGATTCCTATGGCCTTGAAGATCGTCGGTCCACCTTGGGAGAGGTCTTCCAAGGCTACGAACGGTACGCGGTCGCCACTCCAAAATCTTTCGGCCCCATTGGTAATGTGTTCTTCGTGCAATGCACCCTACCAACTGCCCCTAAGTTTGGGAATACTTCGGGCTATGTTGGTTACCTTTCTATTTCAATCAAGTGAGGACAAGCATAGCCCTCGCCATTGCCCTCTAACGAAATTATTCAGATTAACTAGGACGAAGCCTCAATCGATATCAAAAATGAATCCTAGAACATAAAATACAAACTAACACCCGACTTTATATTTAGATTTTCTTTCATATTATTTTCTTTGTTATGCCTTCGTGCACTGTATTATATTTAACAGCTCTAAAGCCCGTCACTCATAAATTATATCACACGAAATACTTTTCACTTTAAATCTTGCGCGTTTATAATGAAAATAATCACGTTTGGCAGGCGTACCGTGGACTGAAGAGGTCATTATAGTACGATAAGAGGTTCTCTTAATTTTCTTTTTCAAGATAACATCTATTATTATTTTGAACTAGTTTTTGCCCGCGCCGTGTCCCACGTTGATTTCGGAAAGTATCCTATGTGGTAATCCAGGTTCTGGTGTTCATCTATGTGCGAAAGTCATTCAAATGTGTTTTTGCGCGATTGAGTAACATCCTACTAATATTATAAATGTGTATTATAAAAGTAAAGTTTGTGAGGACGGATGTATAGATGTTTGTTACTCTTTTACGCAAAAACTACTAAACGGATTTGGATGAAATTTGGCAGAAAGATAGTTTGTAACCTGGATTAACCCACCATACTGTTTATTTTCTTTGATAGATTTTCATCTTTATTTCTTAAGCATAAGATTCATGTTCAATTGGGAAAATTTGGTAGCGTGATGTGCTGTCGTCTGTACAATTTGTTTCTTTGTATGTTTTTATGTAGAGGATATTCTCTGGAACTACCAGTCAAGTTTGCAAAATACTTTTTTCATTTGATAATTTGCACAATTCTTGAAGAAGGTTATAGGTTATATTTAAAATCACGCTACGACAAATATGGTCAGACATTTTGCCTAGAATACTGCGCTGCGCTTCATTGCAAGTTGGCAAATCGCAAACCACATATTTCACGAATGTTTTCACATAATCGCTGATTTAGTTTCTATTAGAACAGTTAGTGATTGAATCACTGCGGCCTTGTGTTGTGCATAGTTTAATTATAATTAATGATCAGTATATACACAGTATAGTCTTGTTGCCATTTTGGGTCACCATGTGATTCAGGGAATCGTTGGCGTTTTTGTTACGATTTCACCGAGTTCTGTTTTTAATTTTCCTGGATGATCAATATCGTTAACTTAATTTATTATTTTATGTCATAAGGGAAAACAAACAGTAAGTAGTATTATCCTTACCCTTACATAGTATATTAAAACAAAGTCGCTCTTCGTGTTTGTACTTAAAATTTACCTGATCAAGGTGTTAGTTAGTGTTAAAAAAAATTAAGTTAAAACAGCAGAGTAGCCGTTAAAACATGGTAATAAAATTGAACTTATGTAACATTAAAAAGGCATATTATTTTTAGTTTACTGTACTCAATATCAATGTTCAATGTCACGTATTAATATAAAAGTCTACTTTTTCTAGCTTGTCTAAGAACAAATCCTGAAATTTTATTGATAAATATGATTAAAGATATTTTCTCAGAATTAAATATTTAAAATAAATGATAAATATCCGAACGAATACGACACACAAACTGTTAATATGACTTATGACATCATTCATGTACAACATTATGAATGAGGCTGAGTTACCCATTCACAAGTTCATTCAAGATAATTCCGAGAAATTATTGAAATCATACCAGATTTTGCCTTATCGGTCTAGTCACAGAACAGATTGTCTGTTCAGGGCCTAGAGACAAAATACATTTCTGTTAGCGTTCACCCCAAACGCTACGCCAAAATGTATGGGAATGACATTACCTGCGGAAAGGACACGACGCAACCTTTCCGCAGGTAATGTCATTCCCTCAGATCATAGAAAGAAGGTCATTCCCATACATTTTGGCCTAGCGTTTGGCGTGAACGCTAACAGAAATGTATTTTGTCTCTAGGCCCTGATGATTTTGAATTCCTTACTCAAAATCTTCTCGCATTTGCCTCTTCATGTTATAACATGAAGAGGCGAATAATCAACTTATAATGTTCCCACTGCTGGGACTGAGGCCTCCACTCTATTAGAGGGAATGGGCCATAATCCCCCGCGCGGTCTAAAACAACTCACCATTTTTGGCAACTTTCCGGTGCAAATAGCAGAAAGGATGCAAGTCATTCATTTCAATGTATTCGAAGTGGATTGGACTCGACAGGATAGTATTCCTTTGAGGGTTGAAGAGGTCCGTAGAAGGCGACCCGTGCAAAACCAATTCGATGATGGCTTAGCCCTTTTCACACGCGCCGGTTGCCAGGACACGAAGAAAATATAGGCACAAGATTAGGAGAGATATGCCGGTAAAATCTTTCATACTTACGACTTTGATAACGAAGACAGATTTAAAAAACTTTGTTTAAACTAAGTCCGGAAGGCTGTGAAATATTAAAATACATATCCAAAGTCACCGACTTCCGAACTTAGTTATTGAGGTTAAGCACAGCAGGTTTGTTATTATTTTCTTTTCAGTTTTTTCGGCGGTTTAATTTTTTGTCAAAAAGTTTTTATTTTGCAATTTTTTGTGGCTATAATCTACTAATTACTACATGCTTATTTTTTTATTACTTTTTGTAATACACAACTCAGTCTTAAAATCTGTGAGTAAACAATCAATCATCCCCTATTTTACTACCTAGGGTTGGTTTTTTTTTTTCGAAATTTATACGGGACCAACTTCGGGGTATACGGGCCCGGGGTATACCCCTTCCAATAAGAATGATCAAAATCAAACCACTCTGTAAAAAGATATGCGTGGTCATACATAAAAAAAAATATACGCGTCGAACTGAGTAATCTCCTCCGTTTTTTCGTCGGTTAAAAAAAAACGGTCAAGTGTGAGTCGGACTCGCACACAGACGGTTCCGTACCACAAGGAAAAAACGACGAAAGAAACACGTCTCTTGTATGGAGACCCTTTCATTTTGAACATTTCAAATGTCTACCTGTATGCTGACAGACATACGGTCGGACACACGGACAGCGGAGGCTTAGTACTAGGGTGATAGGGTTCCGTTGTTACCCTTAGAGTACGGAACCCTAAAAAACAATGACCAAACAAACTCCAAGACCGGGTCCACGAACCAATGAAAAACGGTTATTTGTGAAATGTAGGTATTCTTCTCTGATTAATCGAAATGGTGATGCACAAGTAAATCAATATTGAGGATTCAATATGTACAACGTGCCAGTTGCCTAATACCTCAGTTGTTTGACTTCACTCTTGGTGTTCCGCACGGTTTTTTTTTTTTTTTTGGTTGGGAAATCATCAAATAACTTCTCCCGCTCTGGGTGGAGCAGGAGGGCGTGTCAGACTTTTAACCCACCCGTGTTCCTTCAGTAGCCCGTATGCCAGGGGCTGTGGTGTCTCTTTCGAACAAACCCGCACCCCTGGCAGGCATCGACCCTTGCGGGTCCCATCATTTTTTGTGCTGACATCTCTTTGAAGCGCGCGTGGAACACAACGCGCCGTCGACTTGGGCTTGGTCCTTACCGGACAGCGAGCTACCCATTACTCGCCGTCCGCAAGCCCATGCCTACGGTGGCCGGAAATCGGCTTGGGATTCCCGACGCCCAGGGCGTCTCCGTATCCTGCGGCGGCTGGGGTCGCGAGGGCGCATATGCTGCCTCTCCCTCACGTGCGCCGCCTCCCTCTTCGCGAGCATCACTGCTTCGCTGAAGGAGGTGACGGCTCCCCATGCCCTCTCGCTCCGTACCATGGCCTGGACCAGAGCCGGACGCGAGAGATCGCCGCCGCCGATCGCCTCCACGAGGACACGGCGGTGCTCCGCCCAAGCAGGGCAGACCGCCACCGTGTGTGTTCCGCACGGTCAATCTGCCTTTGTTTTATAATCGGAGCCTAATACGTACTTCTGGAATTGTCAATTAGCCCAAAAATAAACTTCGTGCGAGTGCTTACTCGCTATAGAAATACATATAATCTATCTATCTATCTATAAATATATATAAAAGGAGAAACCGGCTGACTGATCAATCAACGCACAGCCGAAACGACTAGGAACGTGAAATAGGGTATTTTCCAATTTGATAAAAACTATTTTAATTGGAAGATTGGGACGATAATTATATTTAACAGAAAAATAAAAAAATAATTTTCTCCATTAAAACGATTAGAATCAAATTACTTTTTCGTTGTTTTGAATTTACCGCCAAAACGCTCCTTACGATGACTTTTTATCACGTGACATCGTGACGTCAGCTTTGTGTAAACAGCACCAGTACAAAAACTTAGTTTGGCGCAGTTTTAGAAGTATTTGTGCACAGAGGCACCGCACACCAGTGATTTCACTTTCTATCCATTAAAAATCTTGTTAATTATAAACACGACACTCACTTGTTTACTTACTAACTACTTTAGTTTACACAAAGTTGACGTCACGTGATGAAAAGTCATCGTAAGGAGCGTTTTGGCGGTAAATTCAAAACAACGAAAAATAAATTTGGTTTAAATCGTTTTTAACTGAGAAAATGGATTTAAATCAATTTACTTTTATTTTTTTGTTACATATTTCGTCCCAATCTTCAAATTATAATAGTTTTTAATAAATTGGAAAATACCCTATTTTGCACACGGCTTCCTTTTATAATATAGGGGAGCACTAAGAAGGGGTTTTTGGAAATTCAACCTTTAAGGGGGTGAAAAGGGGGGATTTTGTTTGTATGAAAAATCTTATTCCTTGAGTTAATAAACTTGAAACTTGGCACAAATACTTATCTAAGTAAATTATAAAGTTGGTTTTTTATTTTTTTCTAAACTACCCCCTAAAGGGGGATTGGAGGGTGACAAAGTTTGTATGGAAGAATTTTAACGCGCTGTCTGAATAACTCGAAACTCAGTATTTATACCTAAAACCAAAAATAAAGAATAACGTGTATCAGGGTTTTTCGAAAATCTAACCCCTAAAGGGGTAAAAAAGGGTAGTTAATTTTACAAGGGATGATTTTACTGCGAGTCTTGATTAACTCGAAAATTGGTACAAATAACCTTTAAGTCAAATAATATAAAGAAACAAAAAGCTTAAAAAAAAACCTTTGAGGGTGAAAAGGGGGATAGTTTGTTTGAAGAGCTTTCTTTGGAGAAGTAAATAATATACACATATACCTGAGCCATATTATTATAAACCTGAAACTTGCTGAGGTGGTTTTGTGTGCAGAATAGTGATCACATCACTTTATTTTGTTGACGTTGAAAGTCGGTGAAGATGTTTGGATGTTTGTTACTCAATCACGCAAAAACGACTGCACGCATTTGGATGAAATTTGGCACACAGATAGATTATAACCTAGATTAACACATAGAATACTTTTTATCCCGGTGGTACGTTCCAGCGGGATAATTTCCGACTTCCACGCGGGCGAAGCCGTGGGTGGAAGCTAGTCATTATACAAAAGTGACGATTCACCGCTTCGTTAATTCGTGCGAGCCGACTAATAAGACTTTTTGACTCAGCAAAGGTAGCTGAGGGGCCCTAAATTATTGGAGGCGTTAAAAACTACATAACCAGTGATGTCAACAACTCAATAACATAATTGTTATTGAGTTGTTGACATCACTCCCGATATCACTCTCTTGTATGACTGATTAGTTTCGTTATCGGCCTTGGCCAATTGGTTTAAATTCGCCTAAGGTCCGCCGGATACCAAGATCATATAGGTCAATTGAGTTCTTCTGTACACGACATTTATAAAAAAAACAGAATCTGATTTAGGCCTGCACCTTAATTGCGTAACGCACGATCAACCATAATCTGAAACATTTTGAAACAGATTGCTAATACATTGCTTCATATGTTCGTAAAATGTGTCTGCTCAACAACGTAAATAACGCAATGAATATTTTTGAAATGTCAAAATGAAACAGATTATGACTGATCGTGTGTTAGGCAATTAGAATGCTGATCTATACAAATAGCAGAGAAAAAAAAATGTTTGGTAATACTGTACGTGGAACTACCGGAGTCGGATTTGAAAAATATTTTTGCTTTTTATAGCCTAATTCTTGAGGAAGGTAAGAGCCTAAAGAGCCGAGTAAAAGAAAGGCGAGTCAGAAAGAACGCTTAGAGAAAACGAAGTAATATCCCGGGCGATGCGATGATATAGGATATATTTTATGTCAAAACAAGAAATTTCGCGCGAGCCAAGTCGAGCTCAGAACAGTAGCTAGTTTAAAGTAATTTTGCAGGATAGATGACAGCTACCTACAGCGATGCACTGCCGCCCGTCGCGCGCAGGAGACCCCGCCTCAACGCGCATCAAGTTTTTCGAAAAACAACCCATGTTGATTTATCAAACACAATTCAAAGAAAAACCGTATACTAAATTTTGGGTGACTAAATTGTCTTTTAGATGGTGAAAGTTTCATGGAAATACACCGGATAGTTTTTGCGTGATTATGTCCGCGATAGACATTACTTTACCAATTAATTACATTATGTTATAAAAATATTATTTAAAATATTCACATATCAAATGACGAAGAAAATTGTCTAGTTTAACATATATTTTTTCCAAATACACGAGACAAGCCGTTTAGACGTGATTTTCAATTTAAAGTCTGTCTTATGTAATTTTGACGTTCGAAAAGTGCTGACTCTCAGCCTAGTTTGAATAAATGAATTTTGATTTTGAAAGTCCTTAAAAATCATCTATCCCCGCCTTAAATGAAGAAATTCCTTTTGGAAAGACACTATGTGGTGTTATGTCTTGATAAATGGAGTGATATAAATGACAGGAATCTATTAGTATAACTTCAAAAAGGACGATCATGATTTTGACCGGTATGTTTGTATATTCATTTGATCCATCATAACTAAAATAATTATCATAATTTGACAAATGAGGTATCTTTGGAAGCGTCTTGATCGTCCGCTGATTATATGCTATGTGACGTCGTCATTAAATTGTATATGGCGCCCTCTAGATGAAAAAGTGATGAACTAAAAAAAAATTGCATACGTCCACGACACTTACATGAGAAATATTTTGTTGTGTCATACTTTTTAGAGCGTGATATTTTACTTTTTACATTCATTTCCGTGCGTTTTGAAGACCTTATTTTTGTAATCTTTTTGGCAATAACTTTGAGCACTGTTATACCGGCGAAAAATTTCTGCGCTAGGGGGTCTAGAATGATATGCTGAATTCATGGTTACAATTTGCGCACTGGATAAAAACTTTTCCTGTATTATTTTCTGAAAGCCAAGTCGTAAAGTTTTAAAACAAAACACCGCTACACCAAAAATATCTTGAGTCAATATTTGTCACCAAAAATGTTAATCCAATTTTACGGCACTACACTATTATCAGCCAAACAAAAGGAGATAATCTTAATACCAAGTGTTTGGCATATGGGTTACATTATAATAAAGCAAGATAGAGCTATTTTATAGCTGGCACTGTTCATGTATTAATTTTAAAAGAGCCTCCACGAGAGACGATACTTAAGCACGTCCGGGAAAACCCTGGGTAGACAGCCTCGCTGACTGGGCAATCTTTTTACCTCGGCATGAGCAATTTCTCATGTAGATACATAATAGCTCGTAATGAGCAGCGGTGGCTCAGTGACCACGATTTACGAGTTGTAGGCCCTAGATCGAACCCAGACAGTCACTTAACTTTTATGTAATTTCATCAACACTGTTCTCAAAACGGTGAAGAACGGTGAAGGAAACCGGCATGTGCTAGAACCAAAAATTCTAACACATGTGACATCTACCAACCCGCATTGGGCCCGGTGAACTCCCCCCCACTCCCTCTCACAGAGAGGAAGCCATCTCCCCAGCAGGCTTAGCACGAACACCGATTTTTCGACGGAAGAATAGACATGATTAAAATGACGCACAATAGGAGAAGATAGCTATGTTTTCTATTAATTATTACAGTTAGGCGTTCTAACCGAATCATGATTTTGTAGATAATCGTATATACTTTGTGTCCGTCGAGTAGAAAGTTTGTTGTCAGTGTGATTTTGACAGTTTGGGAAGAAATGTTCTTCTGAAATAGTCTACATTTATAAGGACCTAGACAAAGTTCGTTGGAAACGAAAGACAAAATGACAGATTGTAGAAGGATATCTATGGTGCTATGTCAAAAATAGAGAAACGAAATGTCACTTTGTATTGTAAAAGCACTGTTTATGCTTTGTAGAAATAGAAACGTCATGCTAAACCTGCTGATTTTGCTTGTTATTAATTCTGAATCTCTGTGTATTCTTCGGCAAAGGTATCCTCCAACCCCTTCCAATTCTCCCTTTTCTTTGTCTGACCATCCCATGTCTTTCTAGCCGTCCTCGCTAAACTCTCTAACTCCCTAAAGTTGTAGTTTACACAACATCTACCAACCCGCACTGGGCCTGCGTGGTGGATTAAGGCCCACTCGCTCTCACAGAGACGGGCCTGTGTCCCGGCATTAGGAACATTATATGATGATTATATGTTATACCACTCCACATTGACTTGTTTCTTTAAAGCCACCATCGTGAATTTATTTTGCATGCTAGTTGCAAGTGTCTTGCGTAATCGTACCGTACACTAGCTTGCATTATTGTTAGCTATTGAGATAAAATTGCTGCCTAACTTGGATGTAAGCCACCACAGATATAGATAGACTTGCTACATCAGGACATCAAAGACGAGAGGCAGTATATTTATGCGCTCTCACGGCCCTAGTTGCCCACAGGAGACGCCCTGGGCGTAGGGAATCCTAGGCTGATTAGCCGCGGGCTTGCGGATGGCGAGTAATTGGTAGCTCGCTGTCCGGTAAGGGCCAAGCCCGGGTCGACGGTGCGTCCTGTTCCACGCGCACCTCAAAGAGATATCAGCACCAACTGGTGGGGTCCGCAAGGGCCGATGCATGCCAGGGGTGCGGGTTGTTCGAAAGACATACCGTGGCCCCTGGCACACAGGCAACTGAAGGAACACGGGAGGGTTTTAGTCGGTGCAAGTCTGACACGCCCTCCCGCTCTAAGTTATTTGATGATTTCCCACCCAAAAAAAAGGGTATAAAAGACTGCCTATCTGACCTCCGTCACGCATTGGATAATACGATATAATACCCCTTGGTAAGACTGGTGGTCACTTTTGGGCTTTTGACTACCCGTAACGACTATCAAAGATCTACAAATGGCAGCCAGGTGCTTTCCGAACTACGGAGGGGTCTTGATATGTAATGAATGGTCACCCATCCACGAACGGACCGCGTCAAGCGTAGCTTAACTTCGATCGACCAATGCAGCTATCATTTATCCACGAGCTTCTTCAGCAGTTGGTATAATCGCTGATTCGCCACGATTTTGTCAAATATGACAATAAAACGGATGCTGACCAAAAACACGACATTGAGACCAAATATCGACATTATCAGCGCAACAATGAAATATCAAAATCACTGACAAGGTCGCTACACCTGACGCGATAGGTGTCCGCCGCGAGAATCGAACCGAAACACCTGTCTGACTCACGTCACACTGACTCATGTGTTTTGAAGTTAGCCGGTTGGTGGCTAGTTCGTAATGACATGAGAACATCGGACATGCTTTTATAAATATAACTTTCTCTGATAGCAGTAAATGTTAAAGACTTGGACTTAAAATCGCGTCGTTATTCGTCGATGCAGTAGGCAGACGTGTTTAGTACTCCCGTAGTGGGGCCTAATCTACCACGCGAGCCCAGTGCGGGTTGGTAGAAGTTATGTCTTCGAATTTTTGATTCTTGGACACGTCGGTTTCCTCACGATGTTTTCCTTCATCGTTTTGAGGGCAGTGGTAATGAAATCATTTACACCAAGTATAGGGCCTACCTGGGTTCGAACCCACGACATACAAATCATAAGTCGGGGCCGTTACCACTGGGCCACCACTGCTCCGACTAATAATTATTAAACGCATTTCGAACACTAAGAAAAATTAGGCTATACGTTCATAAATAAAGGGACTTGAATGGTGAATATTAAATGTAAATAAATATAAGTAGCATTATAGTAATTATGGTCATGTAGTAGTGGAGAACTTAAATGTAAATAATTGAATGCTTAAAAGTTCTGTAAATTATCATTGTGATGTTATAATCTGTATTAATCCTTAAGGAAAATAAATAATTGGATAATGTAAAAGATGAAATACAATATTAAAAATTGTTTAATTGTTGACTGATATTTAATGTATTAATGTAAAAGTTAAAAATCATTGATAATAAAAATAATATAATTGTACCTAAGATATTTGCACGCCATGACAAATGGCAGACATGTCGTGAATCACTCTTTATTTTTAAGATCTTGCATGCATGTATTATTTTAATTCTGTGTGTATACACATGTTCGAGCAAATAAAATTTCTTTCTTTCTTTCTTTCTTAATAACGCCCAGTTTTACTTGTAGACAATGTGTTATCTATACAAACATTTATGAAGTGGAAATATTTGATTATTTGTTTGTTTGCATTGAATAGGCTCCGAAACTACAGAACCGATTTGAAAAATTATTTCACTGTTGGGAAGCTACTCTATCCCCGGGTAACATAGGCTATATTTTATCCCGTATTCCCACGGGAACAGGAACTACGCGGGTGAAACCGCGGAGCGCTGCTAGTTATATATATTTTCAATGGCAGTCTGTACTGCAGTAGCTATAACATAATCTGTTGCATACATAGTGTTTTAGTGTTTAATTTTATTGTGTTGTAGCTATGTTTGAGATTTTCCTGTGCGCGTCTAATAAATACTTTTTCTTTCTTTCTTTTCTTACATACCACACAGTGTCAACAAGCCCTTCCTAAAGAATTATGGCAATCTGAATGTTGATTAAGATACAGATTAAAAACAGTTAGTGCCAACTAAACGTATTTGGCAAAACTACACTAAGTCAAACCTTGTGACATGCACAACATTTTGTTGTATTGCTGCAACCAGCTTCAGTTACTATTAATTTTTAATAATAGTCCTCCAAACCAATATTTAGCCATGCATGGCAGTCTTAACCTCAGCGAACATTTTTAATATTATCGATTAGGTTTCGGAATTTCTAAGACAAATGTTAGAATACCTAAGAAAATTAACTACATAATATATATTGCATGACGTTTTCTATTTCTACGAAGCATAAACAGTGCTTTTTCAATACAAAGTGACATTTCGTTTCTCCATTTTTGACATTGCATATGATTGTTTTATGCCAGACAGGCATGCATTACCTTAGCTTTGAAGTATGTTTGCCAAGAAAAACCTATTTACTAGCTTCTAGGAAAACTCCAAGACATAATTTTTCAGGAAAACACTTAATATAATGTCAATTAAAAAAGAAGGAAAATACTTAGATAAAGGACAACTAAACATACATTAAAATCAACATACAATGGACATTCGAACACATTATTCTAGTGCAGGAAACAATTTTAAAATAAATTTATATTATAATCATTTAAATTAGACCTTGTTGATAGACTAATTTTTAAAGAAGACTGGAGCATACTTTGCTCAGCAGTCACAGTCAATGTATTAATTTACAACACATACATAAACTCACACCACCATCACATGTGATGATGGTGTCTGTCAATCAGTTCATATTTCTGTCTAGATAGCAATCTATTTCATTTATGGTAGTGATTCTTACTGTTCATTTTTATTAATTTGATAAAAAAAATATGAAATTGTGCTATTTTCTAGTCGATCATACTCAGGGCTTGGCTGGAGTGACAGACTTCCTCACTTAGATATACCAAATGAAATGGAGACGGGCGGGTCATATGTTACGGACGAGAATAAAATGGAGAAGATTTTAACAGAATGGTACCCTAGATATGGAAAATTAAATAGAGGTAGGCAACGTAAAACATGAGTGGATGAAACCAATCTCGCAATGGTTCCATACTGGAGAAGAGTTGGAGTCCAGTGTGCCTCTTGGCAAAGGCCTCCTCTAACAATTTTCATAGCTCTGTCTTTTGCAAATCTACTCCAGTTTGAATCTGCTGTGAGATTAGAATATATTATAACTCAGTAAAACAGTTGCACATGTACCCTTTGAATGCACAGGCATCATCCAGATTAGGACAGAAACCCATAGGGCACCCAGCTCTAACACAGACATTCTTAACAGACCAGCAGGCTTAGCACGAGCACCGATTTGTCGACAGAAGAATAGACATGACTATTAACTAAATGATGTTCAATAGGAGAACATAGCCATGTTTTTCTAAAAATTATCACACTTATGCATTCTAAACAAATCATGATTTTGTAAATAATTGTATATGTACTTTGTGGCCGCCGAGTAGAATGTTTGTTGTCAGTGTGATTTTGACAGTGAAAAAATATTCTTCTGAAATAGTCTACATTTAAAAAGACCTAGACAAAGATCGTTAGAAACGAAAGCCAAAATGACAGATTGTAGAAGGATATCTACGGTGCGATGTTAAAAATGGAGAAATGAAATGTCACTTTGTATTGAAAAAGCACTGTCTATTCTTCGTAGAAATAGAAAGCATTATGCTAAGCCTGCAGGAGATATAATACACTTCTGAAGGGAGGTGGGCTAGTTGGAATAACAACTAACAGCCGCCATGGCCCACGCACAATGGTCCAATTGAAGGAATAAATGCAGACAAAGAACATAGATAACTTAGGAAAAAAAATAACAGCAATTAAATTGGCACAACAAAGGAGTTTCAGGATAAAAGGGCTATTGATTATTTAATTGATTGGTTATAATGGCTTTACCTAGTCAGTAAGATCTTGCTAAGACATATGTAGTATTGTTTAGGATAAAATTTCTGGATAAGTTCTACAATTTTGATAAATTAGTGAAAATTATGCATAGGAAATGGATCTTTGCATTACTCATGAACATCAACAGGTAAATTAACCTGTAATAAACACTTGACAACAAGTCTAAAAATAAGTGATAAGAAATTATATTTTGTAAACTGATGACAATGTTTTAAAAGTTGTAATTTTTTAAAATATTTCAAGTTTGGTGTTCTGCAATGTAGAATGCATAGGTATTGCATTGCACTTTATTTGCACTTAAAACACAGACATTATAATGAAAAAATTGGGTCAATTTTAAATACCTAAATAGAAAAATTGTAAATTGCACCTGTGCATTTTGTTGGAAATTATACAACAATTTGCTAAAGCCATAATTGCTGGCCGTTTTCATAAGTATTTTAAATTAAGAACAGTTACAGAACAAAGAGCTGTGATGTGTTTTGAATATCACAACACCTTTGGGTGTGTTCAAGACTAATTAGTAAACCAGACTTGTCTTGCACTCAAGGTCATTAGTAACACGTGTTTTATGTAACAAACACAGCCCCACAAACAATACACAACGCTAAATACTCTTTTTGTTACTAATTATAGTGGATTCTCAAAAAAAAATCGTGACAAATAATATTTTGTATTGCAAACGAGATTTACATTGCCATTTTTTATGACGAAGTGCCCGAAAAAGTGTTAGATTCGCATCGATGTCATCTTAAGTATACTTAAATTAGAGAAATAAGTATTTTAGAAAGGCCCCCTACCTTGTATACATCGCCGTAGGTCCCCGAACCGATTCTCTGAATGAGTTCATACTCATCTTGTGGATTCCTCCGTGATATATCCGAACTCAAAACACCACCACTATGCGCCATAATCACTATTGAACACTATACTAACATTTATCTACACTTTCATCTCATCATTCACATAATTATTAACACAAAACGTCGTGAAATTAATTATTTTTCTATCACTTCACTCGACATCGTCTGACATTTGCCACAGTGCCATTCTTGGTGTTACCATACAATGTTTTAAATTTACTACTATGACGTTGTCCAAATCGTTGCATAAAAGAGTGATGCATCCTGTGATGAGGCCTGTGTCCCAGCAGTGGGAACATTATAGAGTCTGACCAACGAAAGCTGTCCAAGAAAAAAGACGAGAATCAAGAGTTGTCAACCATGGCCATGGCTATACACTGCTTAAACGGAGTTAATAGATACTAATTCTTATTCAAGACATATTATTATGCGATATTTACATCAGTATAACCTTATTATAAGGTTAATGTAACGGTATATGGCATTTTTGGCATTATATAGGAAAGGTTGAATTAAATAATTCGTGGTCAGCTTTCGTTGGCCAAACTCTAGGCTGATGATGATGATGATGATCCTATGTGGGGCACTGGTTAAGTATGGAAGAGGGAAAGGAAGGCTAAAAGAAAAGGTGGATGGATTGCATGAAGAATGATATGAAAGAAAAGGGAGTGAACTTCGATTATACTTATTAATCGAAGAGAGTGAATAGATCGGGAGGAACGGAAGAAGAAAACATATTACGCCAAACTCAAGTGACATAGGTAGGACTAAGGCCGGAGGATGATGAACGTTGTCCAAATATCAAATTCAAGTTACTTGAAATTTCAGTTTGTAAGATCTGTTTTTTTTTTACTAAACTTCACAGACGTGGTAGGTATCGCAGTATCGCTATCTTATTAAGATAAAACAAATTAAACTATATTTTCTCAACTCATACTTCAGACAACACAACATGCTTGTTGTGTCACAAAAGATTTGAAAATCTGTTTTTAATTTTATCGTGTTTATATTTTCGCTGATTTCATTTAACCCTGTATTTGTTTTAGAAATCTACCAAAAACTGCGTTTTTTAGATGAAGCAACACAGATTTTTATTGTCAAAGTTTTGTAGTTTATGGTATACCACAGACATAGTGAAGATTTTTTTAATAGGCTTAGATCAGTGTAGACTAAACCTTATTTTTGGTTTTGACACATGACTATCGATAATAATTGATGGGTTGCGAATAGGCTCTCATGGCGCACAGCTATCAACTCAGCATATGTATCCAGTTTGTCCAAGCCGCCTTTTTATTCTAGCAAATATACAAAACAAGTGTATCAGTATCATCACAGTTGAAAGGCTATTCTAACCCTGTCGCAGACGCATAGTTTGAGGGCTAGTCCTACCTATGAAATAAAACAATAACACGGCACCTTTTATCCGTGGATCTACGATAGGACTGCAAATATATATAGACGCCAGCAAATCAAGTTATCCCAAACTCATTTACAGCTACATTACAGATAAAACTTTGTTTGTCGAAAAAGTATCACTACCTACCGACTCAGAAGTTTGTCGAATGGTTGTATGTGCTAACACGGTGTTATCCCTGGAGACCCTAAGGAATAAGTTTAAACAACGGCGGCACTTGCTCCCGCTAAAAGTGCAATTCACTAATATTCGTGGATTTCACTCAAATATCAATCCGGTCCATCACCACCTTGACACCAAGAAGCCGCAATTGTTCTTTTTGACGGAGTTAAAGATAGCGACTCCTAACACCTAACATACCTCACTGTGGCTCCACAATGCTGGAGATCTCAATACATTTAAAAGAGGTCCGGAAGGCCCTATGCTGTCTTGACGTGAATAAAGCCAGCGGACCTGACGGAATACCCGCAAGAGTCCTGAAAAGCTGTGCTCCAGAGTTGTCTCCTGTCTTAACCTGCTTGTATCGCCTCTCTCTTAAAACCGGAGTGGTGCCAGAGTCCTGGAAGCTTGCTAATGTAAGCAACGGGCGCCGTCGGTTGAGACTGGTCATCTCCTAACTTCCATGGCTTATTTTGAATCGCATTTTTTTTACATTGTTCTCACATAAAGACGCAACAAGAATAATGTTCCCAAGATTTTGTAATACCTGGCCGTAGCCAGTGCCCGAAAAGGTTAACCGTGTTGATCCTGTCGACTTTAGACCAATCGCCATAACCTCCATTCTGTGATTTCTGTGTAAAGTAATGGAAAGGGTACTGAACCATAAGCTCGAATACAATGATCTCCTCAGTGACCACCAGTGTGGATTCCGTCGTGGTTGACCGACCACGACGGAATCCACACTGGTGGTCACACTGGGGACCTTCTTGTGTATGTTACACATTGCTGGGGCGAGGCCATTGAGAAACATGGCGAAGCCTTGTGTCGCTTGATATCTCAAAGGCCTTTGACAGGGTATGACATGCTAGATTTTTGGGTAAGCTTCCTGAATTTGGCATCCCTGCTGACTTTTGCGACTGGATTTCCGACTTCCTGAGTGATCGATCTATCAGAGTGGTCATAGATGGCTGCTCATCGGATCATAAGGCTATTTATGCCCGTTTTCCTCAGGGGTTTGTTCTTTCTGCCATTCTATTTCTGCAGCATATCAACGACCTGCTACAGCTTGGTGCTATCGGGTACGCAGTTGACAGCACAGTGTCAGATAGATGCCTATCCAGCGCAAGAGCCAGCAGAGAGGTCAAGAGCAGGCCCAATTAGTAAAAAAAAAAATTAAAAGTAAAAATATCCGAATACCAAAACAAAAATCCACACTCCTATGTCTTTTCGATTATTTCTTGGTGAGCGAACCCAGAGTGAGCCTCACTCAAGCTCAGCTCAATCGTGATTGTGACCAAAAGACCAGCGAGACAGTTGTCAGAAAGTCTAAGGCCACGCAAAAGACCTCATAAAATCATTAAAATTGTTTGTTTGTTGTGCCGAAACGTTGAAAGCTGGCTTAAGCACCTAAAAAGGGAGCGCATCCGAACATGGTATGTGGTCAGATTGATTCCTCCTTCCGTAGACCTAAGTATGAGCCACGGTATGAGCGCATGACGTTCTCATTGATGGATCGTGTCCATCTCAAACGCTGCACACTTCCGCCGGGAGCTGGGACCCTGTCAGAGGCGGTGGGCCTCGAGGTCCTAAGCCGCCCGGCGGCCGGCGTCCTCCCCGTCGACGGTGTACGTTACCCCAGCAAGAAAGTGTCTCCTAGAGTTATATGAGTAGAACGTATAATGTGTGCCTTATCTGCTGTAAATGTGCTCCCACATAAAAAATGCGTGCCCCCTGTCGTTTTGGAGAAAAACGGAAAAAACGATTCTTGCTGGGGTAACGCTTTTCTAGCAGGAAAATTCTAAACGAATGATCGGAGAGAGAAAACTTGTGCATGACCAGAGAGCTTATATGTGTGCCAAAACGCAAAACGTGCCCCCAAAAATTAAATCTGTGCCCCTTCAGGTTTTCGAGATATTGCATTTCCTGCTGGAGTAACGTTTTGATGAATCGTATATCTCTAAAACTATTGCATGTGCCCCTGTAGAATAAACATACACGAGTAGCTCTTAATGTGTGCCCCAATTAGATTTAAGAAAATATTTATAGTTTTCCAGTTATCGCGGTTTTATGAAAACCCGAAAAAACATCGCAGCGCCTAAACGAGACAAGGCACAAGTTCGCTGAAAACTGTATTCGGTCCTTCTTGACGCTATTTAATAACCATACAAAGTTTCAAAACTGTTCATGCATGCGTTTTTGAATAATCTTGCTGAAAGTCAAAACGATGGTGTCATAACTTTGACGGCAAAATACAAAGAACCGGCTCAATCCCAGATGTGTCCCCCCCGAGTGGGTTCCCGCATTGTCGTTGCGGGGGGGCTTAGTAACCGTGGTCTCCCATCCACGGTGAAGCCAAGAGGAACCCAACGGTGGGGCCGCTCGTCAGGGCTTTTGCCTTCAAGCCATTGACGTAGCGGCCAAAAAGTAGGTTGCGGTGAGGTGCACCGCAACTGAGGTGGGCCGCGATGTCGAATGGGAGGCATCGCAGCTGAGGGTTACAGGCTGCGGTAGAGGAGGAGTGCCGGTGCTTCTGAGCAGCGCTTTTCCCTTCCGTGGCCTGGACGGGGCCGCCACCGTTTGATGGCGGACGCGGTGGGGCCGCAGGGGAAGAGGAGTGTCGGTATAGCGTCAGCCACTCTCCCTATCCCCTGCGGCCGAAAAGTGGTAGACGGGACGGCGCGTTGTGTTCCACACGCGCGCCGTTAGAGATGTCAGCAACCACAGGTGGGGTCCGCAAGGGCCGATGCCTGCCAGGGGTGCGGGTTTGTACGAAAGAGATACCACAGCCCCTGGCATACGGGCTACTGAGGGAACACGGGTGGGGTTTAGTCAGTAAAAGTCTGACACGCCCTCCTGCTCTACTCAGCAGGAGAAGTCATTTGATGATTTCCCACCCAAAAAAAAAAAAAAAAAAAATCCCAGATGTGTAATTTAAATCAATGTGTGTAGGTGTAAACCGAAATCTTGTGCCTTTAGTCAAAAATATATGGTGAAAATATTCAGCTTGGAATGTTTCGCACTATGTTAATATTAACAAAAAACCAAAATATGTAAGCAACGGCTGGTTATCCGACCAAATTTGAATGACTACTAAAAAGCGACGGATTCATACATATCGTTGACCTTCTTTACTTTACTCACTAACCCGTTGACACGTGTTGTGCCTGAGTACACTGAAGTAGAAAAGTAATAAGTAATAAAATAAAGTTGTTATTGGATTATATTCTACTAGCTGTTTCTATTATATTTATTAATAAGCCGTAGGTTAGATAAATTAACAGTAAGTTTAATTAGTAGTTAAGTTAGTAAGGAGAATGCTCCAACCAGCCCGCGAAATTCAAAGTTTCTTATAATTTGCAGGCCAGTGCTAGGTTGTATGTTGATTAAAATATTATTCGCGGCTGTAAGAAGTATGTAGTTACAGAATTATAAGTATCAAAATCACCAATACAACCCTCCAAGTTCATAAAGGCGTAGGAACAAAAAAAAAAAAAAACAGAAAAAGTCATTCCTACAGCTTCATGAACTTAGAGCGTAGTATTGATGATTTTGATGATTATAATTAAGTGATTTTTTGTGATGCCAATTTACTAATTATATGTTATACTTAGATGAAAAACTGATCTGTGATTTAAATAATAACGACTACACAACGTGCAAATAATTTATAATATTTAGTAGGTAGGTAGGAAATTAAATCTGTGATTTAATTTCCTACCTACCTACCTACCTATTTAATACCTACTTTAAGAATTAAAATTAAGGGAATAAAATAATAATTTCCACATCAACAAGCTGTTTCATTTAATATAGTCAAGGTGCATTTAATATATGGTTCAATGTTAATAATTTGCTTCGTAATGAAAAAAAGACCAAATGCATTAAGTTAACGCTACCTCACGTTAAGCAGGTGAAAACTAATGTGTTGATTAAGGGCGAAGAATTGAATCCTGAAGATAGCACTGTATTCTTGGGCTTAACTTTGGATGCCAAGCTTCAGTGGGGCCCACATATAGCTAAATTGTCGAAAAAGCTAAGCTCTGCAGCATACGCTGTTAGAAAAATTCGTAATTTAACTGATGTAGAGACAGCCCGCTTAGTGTACTTTAGCTATTTTCATAGTGTAATGTCGTATGGTATTCTATTGAGGGGAAATGCCGCCGACATTCAGACTATTTTTGTCTTACAAAAAAGAGCTGTCCGATCAATTTATAAATTAAGTCCGAGACACTCTCTCAGAAATAAATTTAAGGAGATAAATGTAATGACTGTGCCTTCACAGTATATTTATGAAAATCTTTTATATGCTCATAAAAATATTAAATTGTTTAAAAATACAGTGATATCCATAGTATAAATACTAGGAACAAACACAAATTTGTCATGTCAGATGTCAATGTATACGCTTTTATAATAAACTTCCAAGCCATGTTCAAGATCTAAGTCTCAATAAATTTAAATCATTCATCAAACGTAAGTTGTGCCTGAAAGCCTTTTATACCGTTAAAGATTATATTGAGGACAAAAAAGCTTGGGATTGACCTGCTCCAATTTTGTGTACTGAATGTTGTTTTTTCTTCGTTTTGCTCTTTGAAATTTGATTATTATTATATACACTTTGACATTTGATTATTATTATATACACTTTGACATGAATATTTACTTTGAGAAGTATAATATTATTTTTGTTTTAGTTATTGTGAATGTGAGGACTATGTGGTATTTTTGTTTTTGTATTTCGTCTCTTTCTCAGTTCGTTTTTAATGTTAATCTGGCAGTTTGAGTACTTTATGCGGCCTACCCAAATGTCCTTTCTTTGGTATTGTTCGTCAAATCGTTGAGCTCCTCAAGTTCTGAGTTGAGCCGTATGATTACTGATACATGCGTGCACTGAATGGACAGGTCCACTCAATCTGTGTGGTTCTTTCCTCAAAAGACCATTTCAGACACCAATCCACATGGTCTTCACATGATCTGACCAAGATTATGTCGTGTACGTTACCCTAGCAAGAAAGTGTCTCCTAGAGTTAAATGAGTAGAACGTATAATGTGTGCCTTATCTGCTGTAAATGTGCCCCCACGTAAAAAATGTGTGCCCCCTGTCGTTTTGGAGAAAAACGGAAAAAACGATTCTTGCTGGGGTAACGTTTTTCTAGCAGGAAAATTCTAAACGAATGATCGGAGAGAGAAAATTTTTGCATGGCCAGATAGCTTATATGTGTGCCAAAATGTGCCCCCAAAAATAAAATCTGTGCCCCTTCAGGTTTTCGAGATATTGCATTTCCTGCTGGAGTAACGTTTTGATGAATCGTATATCTCTAAAACCATTGCATGTGCCCCTGTAGAATAAACATACACGAGTAGCTCTTAAGGGGCACACCTTAGTGCCCTAATTAGATTTAAGAAAATATTTATAGTTTCCAGATATCGCGGTTTTATGAAAACCCGAAAAAACATCGCAGCGCCTAAATGAGACAAGGCACAAGTTCGCTGAAAACTGTATTCGGTCCTTCTTGACGCTATTAATAACCATACAAAGTTTCAAAACTGTTCATGCATGCGTTTTAGAATAATCTTGCTAAAAGTCAAAACGATGGTGTCTTAACTTTGACGGCAAAATACAAGGAACCGGCTCAATCCCAGGTGTGTAGGTGTGAACCAAAATTGTGTGCCTTTAGTCAAAAATATATGGTGAAAATATTCAGCTTGGAATGTTTCGCATTAAGTTAATATTAACAAAAAACCAAAAATGTAAGCAACGGCTGGTTATCCGACCAAATTTGAATGACTACTAAAAAGCGACGGATTCATACATATCGATGACCTTCTTTACTTTACTCACTAACCGGTTTACACGTGTTGTGCCTGAGTACACTGAAGTAGAAAAGTAATAAGTAATAAAATAAAGTTGTTATTGGATTATATTCTACTAACTGTTTCTATTATATTTATAGATAAGCCGTAGGTTAGATAAATTAACAGTAAGTTTTTCATCAGTAAGGGGAATGCTCCAACCAGCCCGCGAAATTCAAAGTTTCTTGCGGTTTTTTGCAATTTGCAGGCCAGTGCTAGGTTGTCATTCCTACAGCTTTATGAACTTAGAGCGTAGTATTGATGATTTGATGATTATAATTCTGTAACTACATAAGTCTTACAGCCGTGAATAATATTTTAATCACCACACAACCTAGCACTGGCCTGCAAATTCCAAAAAACGTAAGAAAATTTTAATTTCACGGGCTGGTTGGAGCATTTACCTTAATAGAAGATCTTTCGAGATTTGAGATTTCGCCTCCCCACACCGCTGCAGATATCTCTGGCCCCGCGGCATCCGCTGACGTCGTGTCGAAGGAGTCGGTTTGTCTAGCTTGGAAAAAGTGAGACAGCTAGTACGCGTACGGTGTTAGAGTGACAGAGACAGTTACGTGTAACATCGCTCTAATATGAATAATAGGTACGAAGTGTTTATTGACTGGGAAGTCCGTTTGGATTATTACTTGGTATTGGTAAACAGTTCCAGTTATGTTATGACGCCAAGGACACTGTTACGTTGAATCACGCAGTTGCACTGATACTGTTTGTTTACTTTTTTTAAGTTGGTTGAAAGTGGCGTATTAAGCATTTTATAACAATTATGTGGATGTAGGGGTGGTGAATTTTATGGCACCGATCTGCGGTGGTAAGTATTTAATGACATTGTTTTGACTTATTTAAAAATATTTGTACACTTATCAAGTAGGTACTTGGATTTTTTTCATTACTTTACCTATTTATTTATTTTTTTACAAAAAATGTTCTAAATCATGTTTGTTTTGTTCTCGTCTGAAAGGATATACATACTTTCCGATTGGTCCAATAGAAATTTCATCAAAATCGATTCAGTAATTTGTTTCCTTTTTGTTTATTACGTATTTAATTCTCTTGTGCTAGGTTGATGGCATATAATCCCTTAATAACTTCTAGTTACAATTTATCATGTCCAAAACTAAAACTCGACCACAATACGTCAACACTCAACATGTCACAGTCACAGGGCTGTATCTTTTTAGCCGAAATAGCTAAATACTTGATTTGATTTTTACAGAATGTTCTACGGCAGCTGCTATAACAACAATAATATAAACCAAGCAGGGAGGGGTGGCATTTTGCCTATTGGCAAGTTGCATAAACTTCCCATTGTTTATCTAGATGATGTAAGTAATAATTTTGTTGATCTATAGAATATTATGTATCTAAAAAAGTTCTGGCGGACCGATCAGGCTGAATATATCTATTTATTCAGGGCTAAGTTTTATCACAACTGTATTTTCAACTTAATTGCTAGAATATATATGGAAAAAATTGTGCACATTTTATATCCACGGATATACACAAACTTATATCCTATAAAATAGTGTAAATAGATTCAGGATTCTTCACATATTTTTGGACGAATGAACAAAACCAATATTACAATGAAACTTTAAAAAATAGACCGAAAATACTTTCTGTTGATGCTACTGGCTCCTTATTTCAACCAATTGAGCCACCACCTTCTAATGATTTATTAAAATATCGCACTCCCAAACATTTATTTTTATATGCAGTGGTTGCCTACACTCTGGATACCAGTGTACCAATGTGCTACATGGCCTCCGAATCCCATACAATGGGGACGATAACCACATGGTTAAATACGTGGCAAATCGGAAAAGTTTTGCCAGGTGAAATAATTAATAGCACAGCTTGCACTGGCACTGGCTTGCAAATTGCAAAAAACGTAAGAAAATTTGAATTTCGCGGGTTGGTTGGAGCACTGACCTTAACCAAATAAATTTTGGTACCTACAGTTTTGAGAGTTGTATTTACTGTACCTATACCTATAGTCAACCGCACATTGATCTGTGTTGCAACAACGTGTTTCCATTTTATATGTCGTATTACGTACCTATGAGGGATTTATAATTATTAACCAACGATTATAATTATTATAGCTGATTATGTAGTGTCACATAATTTTGATTTGATGGCGTTTTAGATATATAAGTGTCATTCCACAGTCAGGTGATAATGTTGTTACGTATATTGGATAAATCTGTTTATTTATAGCCAAACACCATCAGATAATTTGTGCACAGTCGATGTTTACAGTTATATCTTTATGCGGTTTACTATATTAACACACTTTAACTGAATCTATGTATAAGCAAATTACTCGTAAGAAAAATATTTATCTGTGATTTAAAATTTTTTATTTTTTTACACAATATTATATTTATACTTAATACTGATCTGTGATTTTTTGTGATGCCAATTTACTAATTACATGTTAAACTTAGATGAAAGACTGATCTGTGATTTAAATAATAACGACTACACAACGTGCAAATAATTTATAATATTTATAGGTAAGTAGGAAATTTAATCTGTGATTTGATGCAATACTTACTGGAATAAAAATAATAATTTCCACATCAACAAGCTGTTTCATTTAATATAGTCACTAGGTGCATTTAATATATATTTTTAATTAGCCCCCAAAACTTTTGAACGCAACTGTACGGACTACAGCTTAGGTATAATACGTCAATTAAAGAAGGTCATCGATATGTATGAATCAGTCGCTTTTTAGTAGTCATTTAAATTTGGTCGGATAACCAGCCGTTGTTTACATATTTTGTTTTTTTGTTAATATTAACTTAATGCGAAACATTCCAAGCTGAATATTTTCACCATATATTTTTGACTAAAGGCACACAATTTTGGTTCACACCTACACATCTGGGATTGAGCCGGTTCCTTGTATTTTGCCGTCAAAGTTAAGACACCATCGTTTTGACTTTTAGCAAGATTACTCAAAAATGCATGCATGAACAGTTATGAAACTTTGTATGGTTATTAATAACGTCAAGAAGGACGGAATACAGTTTTCAGCGAACTTGTGCCTTGTCTCATTTAGGCGCTGCGATGTTTTTTCGGGTTTTCATAAAACCGCGATATCTGGAAACTATAAATATTTTCTTAAATCTAATTAGGGCACTAAGGTGTGCCCCTTAAGAGCTACTCGTGTATGTTTATTCTACAGGGGCACATGCAATGGTTTTAGAGATATACGATTCATCAAAACGTTACTCCAGCAGGAAATGCAATATCTCGAAAACCTGAAGGGGCACAGATTTTATTTTTGGGGGCACATTTTGGCACACATATAAGCTATCTGGCCATGCAAAAATTTTCTCTCTCCGATCATTCGTTTAGAATTTTCCTGCTAGAAAAGCGTTACCCCAGCAAGAATCGTTTTTTCCGTTTTTCTCCAAAACGACAGGGGGCACACATTTTTTATGTGGGGGCACATTTACAGCAGATAAGGCACACATTATACGTTCTACTCATATAACTCTAGGAGACACTTTCTTGCTAGGGTAACGTACACGATTATGTCTGGACTTTAAAAGAGACTGTGACCTCTGAGTTTGTTTCGGCCTTTCTTCTCAGAGTAGTCAGATAGGAAACGCCGACCTCATCTAGTTTAAAAAATATGATTGACGTGTAAAAGTGTTTGTAAAAAACCTACTTACAGAAATAAAATCATTTATCATTTATATATTTTTAATTAGCTCCCAAAACTTTTGAACGCGACTGTACGGACAGCAGCTTAGGTATAATACGTCCAATAAAGAAGGTCATCGATATGTATGAATCAGTCTCTTTTTAGTAGTCATTGGAATTTGGTCGGATAACCACCCGTTGCTTACATATTTTGGTTTTTTGTTAATATTAACCTAATGCGAAACATTCCAAGCTGAATATTTTCACCATATATTTTTGACTAAAGGCACACAATTTTGGTTCACACCTACACATCTGGGATTGAGCCGGTTCCTTGTATTTTGCCGTCAAAGTTAAGACACCATCGTTTTGACTTTTAGCAAGATTATTCTAAAACGCATGCATGAACAGTTTTGAAACTTTGTATGGTTATTAATAACGTCAAGAAGGACCGAATACAGTTTTCAGCGAACTTGTGCCTTGTCTCATTTAGGCGCTGCGATGTTTTTTCGGGTTGTCATAAAACCGCGATAACTTGAAAACTATAAATATTTTCTTAAATCTAATTGGGGCACACATTAAGAGCTACTCGTGTATGTTTATTCTACAGGGGCACATGCAATAGTTTTAGAGATATACGATTCATCAAAACGTTACTCCAGCAGGAAATGCAATATCTCGAAAACCTGAAGGGGCACAGATTTAATTTTTGGGGGCACATTTTGGCACAGATATAAGCTCTCTGGTCATGCACATTTTTTCTCTCTCCGATCATTCGTTTAGAATTTTCCTGCTAGAAAAACGTTACCCCAGCAACAATCGTTTTTTCCGTTTTTCTCCAAAACGACAGGGGGCACACATTTTTTATGTGGGGGCACATTTACAGCAGATAAGGCACACATTATACGTTCTACTCATATATCTCTAGGAGACACTTTCTTGCTGGGGTAACGTACACATCTTAACATACCAAGACCCCTCCGTGCCTCGGGAAGCACGTTAAGTCGTTGGTCCCGGCTGTCAATTGTGGATCTTTGACAGTCGTTACGGGTCGTCAGAAGCCCGAAAGTCTGACAACCAGTTTTACCAAGGGGTATCGTATTACCCAGTAACTGGGTTGTGGAGGTCAGATAGGCAGTCGCTCCATGTAAAATACTGGTATTCAGCTGCATCCGGTTAGACTGGAAGCCGACCCAAGCATAGTTGGGAAAAGGCTAGGCAGATGATGATGATGATAATATTCATGCCATTCGATAGGGCGCACTTAGTTACGTTAGTTGGCACTCTTATATGTAACAAAAGCAACTATGAAGCTTATAGCGCATTGCATAGCGCCTACGGCTACAGCCACCCTAATAACTGTTTGTCTTATTACAGATTTAAATATCTATAATAAGACAAACAGTTATTACACTGCACTGCATATTGTTATTTTATTCCGCTTTTACTTAGGAATTTATTGCAAGTTGTCAGAAAGTATGAGTCCACATATGCTAACTCGACATCATAATTGCGGCCCTGCAGCGGTGAAAGAGAGGAAAAGCATTTATTAGCGGGTTAAGTTTCTGTAGCATTTGTACACCCACATGTTTATGGTGTGTACCTGATTAAATTAAACCATCGAGCCTGTGCTCTATGTGAGCCTAACACAAATCAAAATAAAGTTAGTGGTTTTTACAAAACCGACAACTTAGTCCGGTGCTACGTTGTCATTTTTGTATTAAGAATTCACCTAAATCGAAATAAAGTTGTAAAAGCAAAAACTAGCTTTTAGCTTTAGGCGAGAACTAAAGTTAGATCGCGTTTTGTAATTCGACTATACGTTGAGTAAAAAAAAAAAACCACGCTAATATCAACGGCCTCCCTCTCCAACCATTAATAAAACAAATAAAAATAATGTTAAAATGGTATATTTATTACAATCCAATATCTCCAGCCGGCATCCATGTAACGTCTTACAAAATTTGTTTTACGCCGACATCAATAATAACTTCTAACACTTTATTATAAAATTATATAATCTTTTGGTACAATCCATTTAAGTGCACTTTTACAAACTTTACGACTTATGTGACGTAAAGGCTACTCGAGTTAAGCATTCGGGGAAATTTTTAATTTCCGAAACAAAAAACATCGTAATACGCGTCGGCACTACGCGGTTCATACCTTTGCTTAAATCATGTTTGTCTATTGACTGGCTGTATAAATTAACAAGGTTGTTTTAATTTAAAAACATTGGCTATGGTAAAATATCAATCTTGTAAGTTGTATATGAAAATTACATTGGATTGCTCATAATCGTTTGTAAATTGCAACAATACGGATTAGTTCAAGTACTTTCACATTAATTATATGGTATAAATAATACTACTACTTTAAAGGTATTGGACTCAACTAATAATAGATGTAGCAACCCCATTAAATAAAATACCCATTCAAAATCTATGTATAAACTCGGCAACTGTGAAAGTACTTTACACTAATAAAACATTTGTATAAGCTATATCTAATTGGGATTCATAATATATATTTGAGCTATATATATATATATATATAACAAAATTTACGGGCATGTACTACATACTATATTCACTATTTATTTCGTCAATATTACATGCAAATCATTTTTCAAACTCAACGGCAATATTTCGCTAAACCTTCGAGAATCTTCGTCACTCACGAATATAACCGAAGTTGATTGCACTGTGAGTGAATGAGAGAGCGGTATGCTCGATCTCGTTTCCTTGCAAAGAACAAAGAATTTAGACGAACAGCCGAAATGCGATAAATAACATTATGATTTGTTAAAATCAGTTGTATAACTTAATTTGGCGCACATATTTGTCTTTAACAACAATTTCACATTAAAGTTTAATAGCATGCAACAATTTTATTTATTTGTAACTAAATTTTTGAAGTTAAAACATACAGTCAAGCTTAATCAGCTAATATAATATAATTAATCTTCAGTGCCTTATCGTATCACGATCACGATTGAATAGAGTAACATGCAAATTGTCAATTGAAACTATTTCCTTCTTCAATTTAATTATAAATAATAATTTTTTTATTACTCTTCCACCGAATTTGTACTAAATGCTATCATAGTATATTTACAGGGAAGTGAGCCGAAAACAACATAGTTTTTATTTGGTAAATCGCTTATAACGACAAAAGAATTAGATTAGGATTGTGTATGGGTTGTTTAATATTTTTCGTTTTTTTTTTTTTAAGTTTAATAATAATTATTATAATAAATAGCGAGATAGTTTGATCGTAGAGAAGACACGAGTCCCAAAGTAGAAATTGAGTAGAAAAGTTTAGTTTTTATATATTTCTGATTCATAAAAGGAAGTAACTGAAACCTGGTGCAGTTCTTGATATGGAAGAAGAATGGACGCGTATAATACCACAGACACAACGCTCAGAGATAAGAGACTACATTTCATTCAGAAAGGAAATTATTTTAATTTTTTTTTAAACAACCCATATACAAAATAGGAAGTATTTAGTTGTGATTTTAAACAATTACAAATAATTTCGAACGCGTAATATTTAAGCGGAATTTCCAAGCACGCTTTGGCACTTTCACCATAAATAAATATATATTCTTTTTTTTTTACATTTTTTGCAAAGTGGAAGAAAGAAGTAAGTATTGTAATACAAACGCCTATTATATCGAAGGGAACATTTACAAATTTAACCTATTATCCTATTCAAACAAATATACACACACAAACAAAGTAATTCATTTTATAGTTACGGAAAGAGATCTGTGAAGGATTTTTAAATTTTCGTTTTTTTTTGTTGAGTAACGGGAAATTTTGAATGAAGATGTGATCATATGAGCGATTTTTGATGATACCGCGAATTAAACCGTAGCGATCGTCTGCTATAGACGCCTATTACGGTACAAATCGCCTATGTGCACAAATCACAATAAAGAAACAATATACTGTATAGCGCTATGAAATAATAAATTATAATAATCCACAAAATAATTTTACTCTCATCTACTTAGACGTGCTCAATCACACCAATTTACCTATTTTTTTAATTAATTATTTTTTCATTATTCTATCCAAAAATACATAATAACCAACTTTAAAGAATTATTTCTAATGGTAATAATAGGGGAAAAAAAGTATCTTAAAAATTAATAGTAACATTAAATAAAAGGATTAAAAAATAAAAACAGGTCTAACGTTATTATTTTCACGAACTAGTTTTCAGAGGCTACCTACATTTAAAAAAGAAATATAACTTACTCTTTTTTTCTCGTTGAATAAATAATTTCTTTCCTCTGTTGTCTATGCCTACGCGTGAGCAAAGCGTCCATAAATTTTTATTGCATCACTATTTTGTCTCATTTGGAATTTGAGGTTAGCTGACGCCATATTGGGGAAATTTAAAACTAGAATATAGTTGCCGTGAGGCGCAACAGTCTATTATTTGTCTATATATGATAAGAGATGGCGCTAATCGTATTTGGGACTCGGTTGTTGTGATAGGAACGAGTGTTTTCACCTCCGGTTGGCGCGCGCGCGCGTGGCTCGAACGGGTGTCTTTTTAGCTTTGCTAGCCTTCGGGGCCTTCGCTTTCGCTTTGGCGTTGTCTTTGCGTTTGGCTTTGGTATTCGCGTTGGACTTGGCGGAGCGGTTGCTCTCGACGGACGTGACGCGTCGGTCGGACTCGAACGAGAAGGCCGGCAGCACGTGCTTGACCTCGGAGGGCGACAGGCTGACCTCGAGGCGGCGGCGCCGCGAGCGCGTCATGCGCACGTCCTGTGCGTCGGAGGCGTCGTCCACGTCGAGCTTCAGAGGTACATTTTTCGTCTTCTTAGCGCGAATAACTTTCCTTTCCTCGACGACGGGTTCGGGGCTGGCCTTGCGGGATGAGCGTCCATTTTGTCCCTTTTCTCTCAGAACAGGTTTAGTCACTTCGTATCTCCTCTTACGTGTGACTCTAGTCACTACCGTTTTCTCATTCTCTATAGATTCTTTCGTGGCCCTAGTCTTTTCTGTCACACTCTTACTCCTTAGCACACGTTTCTCAACTGCCTTGGTCTTTCTACCAGGAGTGCCATTTTCTACTTTGCTGCGGAGTTCTCTATTTCCATTCGCCTCCTTCTTAGTTTGTCTAGTATCAACTTTTCTGCGTTTCCTAGGGACAGGAGATTTAGACTTCTTAACGCGACTAGTTTTGGGGAACGCGACCTCTGTTCCATCGAGACCTTGACTGCTTTCGATGTAGATGTAATCGTCTAGTTTAGATCTAGATTTACCGTATGTCTTTTCTACTGGTTTCACAGGGGGGACGATGTCATCGTCTATGTCTGTGTAGGTTGGTTCTGAGGACTCTGTGACGGGTGTTTCTATAGTATTAGCCTTGATGAGTTCAACATCGTTTTCTATGGAGTTTTTGTTCATTCTGTTCTTGAGATTGTTGATCGTGTCTATTAGAGAGGTTTCTTTCTCCTCTGGTTCTTCGGCGATGTCTGATTGGGAGGTCCCGGCTTCTGAAGCACTGGATTCCCGGTGTTTGTTCTTGTATCTGCGCTTGTAGAGGTCCGCTTTGGTCATGTCCTGGGGGCAAAGGTGATTGGTTAGATTCGTTTATAAGAAATTGAAGAAAATGTATCATACAGGAATATGTTCGTATGTAGCGCCAGTTTTTCTTCCATTGCCGGGTAATTGAGTAACACTCAGTATTGCAATGCCTTTCATTCTGACAATAAAATTTAACAAGATTCATTGCGTGATTTATGTTATCTAGTAGACAAAATTGTGAAACATATATGAAGCAATGGTTAAGTTATTTCCTTTACAATCCTTCAGATTGTGATAAAGGGTGTGTTAGAGATAAACCATTCTAAAAATACACGCACCCCCCCCCCCCCCAACATTTATATAAAAACATTTGATATTTGTATGCAACAAGCAGTGAAACGGGGTTCATTTTTAAAGTGGTTTATCTCTACGGAATTGAGGTTTGGGGCGGTTTTTTGTAACTTTTGACATTCAAAAAGTGCTCTAGCTTCTGCCCGCAACTTCGTCTGCGTCAAATTTCTTGCTACCCGACCCACCCCGTCGCATCGAATCGCCTGGTCGTGCGAGTACTTCGTATTCGTGACATTTTTCTTTTTGATCGGCTCCTGGGCTATATCCTATAGCTTTCCTCGATAAATGGGTTATCCAACTCTAAAATACTTTTGTAATTCGAACCAGTAGTTCCTGAGATTAGCGCGTTTAACCAAACAAACTCTTCAACTTTATAATATAATATTAATATATACAGTATAGATGATATAATACTCACACATAGTCTAAAGCTGTTATCAACCGGGATGCTGATTCCTAGCGCGGCTAACAACTCGTCGGTCCCGAAGCGACGCAGCGGGTCTACTGCGAGCAGACCCAGGACTATGCGTTTGCTTTCATTTGATATGTTCTCCCAAATCGGTCCTGTTGAAGTAAGAAATATGTGTTTTAGTTATATTATGGAAGAAACCAGGCAATTGCAAGCAGCAGAGATGAGAATGGTAGGGGTGGTGTGTCGTGGTACGCGAACGGATAAAATAAGAAATCTTTCTAATATTATAACTGAGAAAGCTTGTATGTTTAGATGTGATGTGTTACTCAATCACGCAGAAGCGGCTGAACGGATTTTGATGAAATTTGGCACACACATAGATTATAACCTAGATTATTTATTTATATACGCTTTATTGCACACCAGAAAAAGCATGACAAAATAAAACATTAAACACTAAAAAAAAAAACATACAATGGGCGGCCTTATCGCTTTCTGCGATCTCTTCCAGGCAATCTTAAATGGACAGTGATTGCGTGGACATAAAAATGGGGTTGTTATTGGTGCAACAAATTTAAGATACAATTTATTAACACATAGAATACTTTTCATTACCGCGGGCGGAAGTTAGTACATGTAAAATTGTTAAAACACATGAAAAACTCGGCAACTAAATATAAGCTTCACCACACCGATATTGTAATGTTTATTATCCCAATTTATTTGTGGCCGGCGCTGTCTTTTCTTCCACACGACTTTATTAGTAATCTCCGTACTCACACCCTTTCTAACCATATCATTATTCACACAGTCCATCGATTGTTTCTTTGGCCCTATTCATAACTCATTCTCTCTCTATATTATGGGTTGAATAAAAGACAGCAGCATGGTTGCAGTAATACTCTTGAGTGAGCAAAACACTCATATTTTATTGACAGTTTCGAGACAAAAATTCCTGATTAAAAGATGACGCTGGAGAAACAGAGAGAGTCAGAGGACAGAGACTCAGAGTCAATTCAAAAAGTTTTAACCATAAATAACCAATTTAAAGGCCAATTCACATAAATACCTGTTTTGTTGGAAAGCAAAACAGTCTAAATATTAAAGATTGGGTCTTGTGAAAGAACCTTCGGTGAATACATAGTGATACTGACCATCCATAGTGAAGTTGCCAATCCTGATTCTGTCCATGAAGGCTGTGATAGGTTCTTTCTTGGACAGCGGCTGGAACGGCGCCTTACCGCACAGCATGTAGTACTGGAAACAAATTATAATGTCAATTTGACATACTAAAGATTGGTTGCCAACACCACCTTTTGATAAGTTCCTAATCTTGAAAAATCAGCCAATAATGTTCCAAGCCTCCTCTCTGTGAGATGAAGTGGGCCATAATACATCACGCGGGCCCGGTGCGGGTCGGTGGATGTCACATGTCTTCGAATTTTGGGTTCTAGGACATGCCCGTGTTTTTTTCATCGTTTTGAGAGCAGTGGTGATGCAATAATTTACACAAAGTGTCCGCTTGAGTTCGAACCCACGACCTACAACTAGGTAAGTCGACCACTGTTCTATATTACTACCTACAACGCCTATACTTCCCGATAGCTAGGCAGTATATATCTATACTAATATTATAAAGAGGAAAGATTTGTTTGTTTGTATTGAATAGGCTCCGAAACTACTGAACCAATTTGGAAAATTCTTTCACTGCTGGGAAGCTATACTATCCCCGGGTGACATAGGCTATATTTTACCCCCGTAGTCCCACGAGAACGGGAAATACGCGAGTGAAACCGCGGAGCGCTGCCAGTGGTTCATATGGCTATAGTACTTCAGTTTAATTTTTTACAGATTTATTTGACCTATTTGCTAGTTAGTCAATGCGTATTCAGCGTTCTTATTCCTCTAGTTTTCGTAATATTGTAGCAACAACTCAGTAAACGCATGATTAATGAAAGTTGGTGGTTGCTCGAATAAAAGAACAATATTCATCAATATGATAACCGAAGTCTTGATAACACTTGATCAAAATTTATCAATCTTTTTGTGATTTACGATGGTATTTTTTCATCATGGGGCCTTAGCTATATCATGCCATTTTTAAAGCTTGTTAAATCCGTCAACGAGGTCAATTTAATGCAGTAATACTGACATAGACAACTCCGAGACTCCACAGGTCGCACTGCGGGCCGTAGCCCGGCGCCGCAGCACTGCGCGCGCGGGACACTACCTCGGGCGCTGCGTACGGTAAGCTGAGGACGAAAACATTTTGTGAAATTAACTGTTAACTATTAGTTGTTTTAGAAAATCAAAATAGGCTAAGTATCAGTCCTTTTTGAGCGTCAAACATTTCACGACTACTCGTTCATGGCAAATTAAACCTTATGTCAATGACCTAAACGTTATAATTCGCACTCATCAATTAATCAACCAATAGAACTACTGATTCAAAGCCTTGATACAAGCGCCCAGAAAACGTTTTGTATTGAATTTCCAATTATCATTTTATTAACAGCTCAATTTTTGAGCTCATCTATTTGGTCCTTCGAGTCGGATTCAGAAGGACAAACTAAAAACAATCATTTTAAGCGAATAATTCTAGCTATTGATCCACTGCAGGTCAAAGGCTTCTCATACAGAGATGCTTCGGACGTTGATCACTACTCTTGCTCAAGGTACGAGTAGATCGGCGATTTCAGACTTACATGTTTACATAGTATAAAACCGACTCTTCCATGTCTGTACGCTTAGAGCTCTTAAACTACGCAACAGATTTAAATGTGGTTTTCATCAATATACAGAGTTTAATTCAAGAGAAAGGTTTATTTATACATAATACTCCACCCTCCACGCGGGCGAAACCGCTGGAAAAGGCTAGTTATTTTATAAATCCACATTCCAATGATGCGGTAAGCGCAAGACCAGTCGAGCCTGTATCCAGTTTCCGAGTTTCTATGTGTTTTTTCAATTATTCATGTACAGACGCCAGCACTATCAAGCTATCCCAAACTGTAAAATTTTCCCAATTCAACATGAACCTTAAACTTTTGTAATAAAGTTGAAACTCTATCAAAGAAATTTGACAGATTGGAGCAGCTTGATGTGCTGGCCTCTGTACACTGTACTGCTTGTTCTGTTACAACTAAAGGCCAATTCTCGTAATTAAAAATGTTAACAATCTAGTCGCAGTCTCACCTCGGCGACAATCAAATGTCAAAAATTTATGGAAAGTCAAGGTATTTTTGACAGATTGAGACTGAGATCAGACTGTGAACGTTCTTAAAATTACGGGAGCTGCCCCTCTGAGATACTGGTAGGGCGATAGTAAACTGACCTGAAGCAAGGCGTCATCATGCGCGGTCTCTCTTCAGCACATTCGGGCGTCCGTCGTGCGAACCCGAAGTCCACGACTTTAACCTTCGCTTCGCTGAGACGAGAAGTTGAAAGGAGGATGTTCTGTAAACAATGTTAATTACTTGCAGTTTACATTAATAAATTTAAGTTACAGTGTTGTGGAGTTACGAGGTAAAATGTTACATCGATGAAAAGGCACCATTTTTTAGATATTAAAGGTGCCATTGTCAAGCGAGAGGCTGCTTTGCTAAATATAGGGATAACAAAAGTGGCTACTCGTCTACTCTATGTACAGTACAACTATTTTCTTAATGACCCTCGGAAAACTTCGTGCTTCGTAAGTGATTGCAGACCGAACGATCTCAATCGACTTGGGAGAATATAGAGTTGCTGTAACCACTGTTGGGTTGTCTTTTAACATATAATTTATTTTAAAGACGGGAGGAAAGCTCGTTTGTATTCGGAAATGCGACGATTCCGGAGGGATATTAAGAAAATTACTTTTATAATGAGCTGTAAGTCCTCTTTTATTACACAACGTAGTTCGTAAAAAGATCGCCGTATTTACCTCAGGCTTCAGATCTCTGTGCACGACTCTCCTGGCATGCATGTGCCGCAGGGCTAGTGCCAGCTGAGCTAGCAGACGTCGCGCTACACGCTCGTCGATGCCGCCTGCTATTTGAGATGCTAACTCGCCGCCCGCTGCTAGTTCTGTGACAATGTAAGTGAAGGCCTGTGGAAGAAGTAAAGGTATTTGTTACTTGTGAAATGAAGTCGGCTTCCATTATAACCGGTTGCAGCTAAATACCAGTATTTTACATAGAGCGACTGTCTATCTGACCTCCACAACCCAGTTACTGGGAAGGATAAAGTTTTTGGGTTCTGACTACACGTAACTTCTTCTTTTATTTCTATCATAATACGTGATATTCAAGAAATGTTCGTATGTGTAACGATACCTCTAGGTAAGACTGGTTGTCTGATTTTCGAGGTTCTGACGACCAGTAACGACTGTCAAAGATCCACAAAAGACAGCCGGGACCAACGGCTTAACGTGCTTTCCGAGGCACGGCCCCTCCGTGCATCTCGGCATATAAATATCATCTTGGCATATAAAGATGGTTAACCATGTACACACGGCTACACATCAAGCTATACATTTCCAGTATAAGTTGATCTCGCATTGGATTTCCGTATAATGCGAAATCAGCGCAAACTGGAATTGTATAGATTGATGTGTGGCCGTGTGTACTAACCGCAGCAGGCAATAAATAGTGTTTATTTGCAGCACACAAAACTATCTTTTACGGTGAATGTTTATATTCTGTATAGTGTATGATAGAAACAATACAAAATGATACTTACAGAATCATGGAACACATCAAGCAAAGTGATGATGTAGGGACATCCTTGACACGCCTTCAGCAGATCTATCTCTTGTTTTATGTCTTTCTTCTGGGTCGATATTATCTGTTGGACAAGATATACATGGTTTGTTAGTACCGCGCCGTAGAAAATTCGTTCTACACAATGATCCATACACACGGCGAATAAACCGTAGTTTTCCACGACAAGAAAAAAGTGTGAACAAAGGGCCTTATATAGGTGTGGTGTCACGTGAACGCGCCTTAGATTACGTGTCGTCGCCTTTATTGTGTTATAACTAGGTTTTTGTATGTTAGTCAGGATCTCACCCTTGTTAAGTGACATGGCAACACTAAGCTACGATCCGTGGCGCTACCCGTAGCGTTCCTGTAGCGTCCCTTTCTCTTGTTTGTCAACCGTCACCAGACACAGACTAGATTAAGTCATTTCTTTATTTTGTCTCTATTAGGGCTGATTTTTCAATAGTCAAATAACTATTATCTATGTAAATAAAAAGAAAAGACCTGACTGACTCATCAACGCCCAGCCCAAACCCTTGGACCTAGAAAGCTGAAATTTTGCACAGAGGTTCCCATTATAATGTAGACAAGGAATAAGGAAGGATTTTTTTGAAATTCAACCCCTACGGGCGAAGCCGCTTGCAAAAGCTAATTTGAACAATAAACTGACAGTTTGACACATTTTCTATGCAAAAGTTGTCAAACGCAATATTTATTCCTCAGATAAAAGTTAATTGACTATTGCAAAATCTGCCCTTAGTTTAATTAGTTATGTGCTGAATAGTGTACCTAATTATAAACTATAATACGTGTGGGAATTATATGATTATAAATGGAGTGACACTACAAACAGTGGACACGATTCGTGACCTGGGAGTCCAACGTTCGTCAGTCACTTTGACAAAATAACACTGCCAAAGCTGCAAAAATGTCTGGCTTTATAAAAAGAATATGTCGAGATTTCCAGTCTATTTCTACCCTAAAGGTGCTTTTCCATACCCTTGTAAGAAGTGTACTGCACTATACATCTCCAGTTTGTAACCCTACCTAACGCGTCCACGTAAACAGGATTGAACTTGTCCAAAGAAGCTTCACCAGATACCTTCGTTTTAGAAGCACTAGCTGCCCACGGGATTCTTCTTACGTTCTAAGGCTCAGTCACTTTAAAATGTCTTTACTTGAACACCGAAGAGACGTGACGGACCACAATCTTCTCTATAGAATCTTAAATGGTTTTCTAAATGTTCCCGATCTTTTGGCGAAATTAAGTATCACTACTGCATGTCGCAATAACCCTGGTAGCGCTACACCTATGAACCGTCTAATAGGAAACTACAATAAAATCGCCACACTAACCAATAGTATCGACTTCTTCTCTAACCCTTTGTGAAACTTCCAATTGAGACTTCTAACCAATAGGGTACTTTCCAATTTATTGAAAATTATTCTAAATTGAAGATTGGGACGAAATATGTAACAGAAAAATAAAAGTAAATTGATTCATACCCATTTTCTCAATTAAAAAAGAATTTATTTTTCACTTTTTAGTTACCTACCCCACACCAATTCGAAATTTCATCATCCTTGGGGTCAAAACAATGCATACTTATGCGATAGCAACATTCGCGGTTGATTTGCTGCAATTTTTTAAAGAGTTCCGTTGTCTGTCTCCGAAACGCATCATCAGATCTATATGAAATTTTAATGGGACCATTTTGGAGTAAACTCCTTTCGAACATAATTTTGCAAATCCGTTGATATACGACGGAGTTATGCCCGAACATACATAAAAAAATAAAATAGTATAAACATGTCGAATTGATAACCGCCTTCTTTTTGAAGTCGGTTAAAAAACGATTTACATCGAATTTACTTTTCGTTGATTTGAATTTACCGCCAAAACGCTCGTTACGATTACTTTTTATCACGTGACGTCAACTTTGTGTAAACCAAAGTAAGTAAACAAGTGAATGTCGAGTTAATAATTAACAAGATTAGTAATGTATAGAAAGCGGAATTACTGGCGTACGGTGCCTCTGTGCACAAATACTTCTAAAACTGCGCCAAACTAAATGTTTGTAACGGTGCCGTTTACACAAAGATGGCGTCACGTTGTTACGTGATAAAAAGTCATCGTAAGCAGCGTTTTGGCGGTAAATTCAAAACAACGAAAGCGAAATTTGATTTTAATCGTTTTTAATTGAAAAAATGGATTTAAATAAATTTATTTTTATTTTTCTGTTAAATATATCGTTCCAATCTTCAAATTAAAATAGTTTTTATTAAATTGGTAAATGCCTTATTCGGAGTCTCGAGTTTTCTATGCGACACTCGCCGGTAATTAATAAATTGTAGTAACCTCTATTCTTCTCCGTCAAGTCTCAGTTCGTTGCTTCTTTGTCAGCCTTTATTTTCTGGTGTTATTCTTTTTAAAGCATTTTGTATTTTCAATTGCATTTGTAAACATTAACTCATTTTTTTTTTTAATTTAATTTTACTACTTGTATGAATTTTAACTAACGCAATATTGAACGTCCTGTAAATTGCTCTGCTAGTGCTGTGCACTTTTATAACTGACTAATTCACAATTCCTAAAACTATACGTGATTAGTGTTCGTGTATTGTCTGAGTGAAGAAGTCGTTGAATTGCCTTCTCAATAAATATATAATTATTATGTACAAGTTTGAGTTTCACTTCCGCTCTTGGATCACAACTTCACCTCCAAAAATCGTAAGAGGAGACAGGTGGTCAAACAGTACTATATAATACTCACTTTAACAGCATACTCCTTGCCAGTCTGCCGGTGTATGCACTTCCTGCACACGGAGTACGATCCGTCACCAAGTAGTGGAGTACTAAGCTCCACTGCGTATTTCTGGAAGAATGGCGAGTCCTGGAAACAGAGTGAATACGTTAGACACATTATTGTTTGGAAGATAACACTTTACCTATCATTCTAGGTAAACATCGACTAACTACTAGTAACTGTCGTAAAGGATTACATCAAAAGAAGTAATTGAAGTTTCTGTTGATTTTGTAGGTCAGTAATGACTCTTCATCATCATCATCATCATTTCAGCCGAAAGACGCCCACTGATGGACATAGGCCTCCCCCAATTTGGGGGGGCTTGCCGTAATCGCCACGCTAGGCAGGTGGGTTGGCGATCACAGTATGGTGGTAAAATGTATAGAGAACGCTGCTGCCCATTCTCTAGTAAGTCCCTTAGTCGCCTTCTACGACACCCAGGGGAAGAAATGAGATGGTACTATTATTTTACGTCCGGCACCACACGGATTTACTCTTAAATTGAACAAAATATGAAATGGCTCCCGTAGACCATCGCTATGCAAAAAGTAGATCAATTTCCGTGAAGTTTTGAAAGAAATTGTTCAGAGACGTCGCTGTCTCGCTGCGCCTGTCTGGGAGTTTCCTTCCTTTTCCTAATTAAAAATGTGAGTATCTCTTTGCGTTTCAACCTTTTCCAATATAAAACTACCAAAACGATTTCAGTGGAATATGGCTGTGAGGTAGCCTTAGAACAGGACATAGGGTACTTGCTCTGTATCTCTTCCTGAGTGTAAACCCCAAATGGAGTTAGTTGGGAACAGCCTCATTTACATTTCTCCTCCACTTCGTTCTGGCACTGTTTTACAGGGCAAAATACTTCGGTAACCCAGGTACCCTACGTGAGATTGTCACCAACACCAAGGCGTTGCTGGCCTTTCTCGAGGAGCTGGGATAGATCAAATAACTGATTCTCCCACCCGTACTCAAAATACGCGCTTTGACGTGTAGTTGCGGACAACAGCCCGTTGTACCTATTACCTAAGAGTAAATAAATATATTTACCTTAGCAACCCATCCTTTGAGTTTTTCATTCTTGTCCCCGGTAGCCTGCATCCATATCTGATCGGCTATCACGTTCTCAGAGAAGAGTATGCTCGGAGCTACGTAGGAATACCCTGCAAAGAAGCGTTTTCATTACAGACTCACAGATTGATTAACATAAACTTAAGATACGGGCGTTCAACAAACACTTTTACATGTTGATCATAAATTAAAAAAAAAACACATGATTGACGTGTTTGTTTCAAGCTACACACAGAAAAAAGCACTAACATTATTTATCACTTAACAGACAGCTGTACTGCTGGGGAGTTTGTTGCGCCAGTTCTTCCCAACTAAAGCACTTAGAAGTGGTGAAGGGTGGGCGTTTTGGGGACTGTCATAAGTAATTTTGACGTACAAAAAGTCCTGACTCTCAGCCTTGTCTGATTAATGTTGTTTTAAACTTTGAGATTTTGTTTTTGATTGAATGACTTAAGCTAATGAAATAGCAGTTGTGAAGCGTTCGTCCGGTAAAGCATCGGCGACTACCCAACGTAGCCAGTCAGCGAATAGGTAACAAGAGTGGGTCAGGCTTCTCCAATGTGCTAACTGACCAAGGCATCAGCAAGAACATTTCTTGAATATCACATATTATGATAGAAGCAAAAGAAGTTGAGTGTATTCAGAAATCAGAAACTTTATCCTTCCCAGTAACTGGGTTGTGGAGGTCAGATAGGCAGTCGCTCTATGTAAAAATACTGGTATTTAGCTGCAACCGGTTGGACTGGAAGCCGACCCCAATTTAGTCGGAATAGGCTAGGCAGATGAGAATTTGTGGTCCTCCGTGAAGATATTATGGAAAATATGTGTTTTACTCACCAAGGAACAGTTTGTCGTGATGCTTGGGCGCCTGCGCGGGCGAGTCGGTGGGCGGCATGCGAGTGAACTCGTCCGCAAAGTTGCACGTGTCGGCCGCGTGCGTGAGGACGGGCACGAAGGGCGCCGAGATCTCGCGCCGGGCTACTGCTTCCCAGTCTAAGGTCTAGAATGGTATACAGGTAATTTGATTAGAGGAAATATGGTCCTTAAGTGCATAGTGTGATAGACTCTAAGGTAGCTTATAAAAAATTAAAATAAAAAAATCAGGCCATTGACAGATGAAGATCGATGTGGATATTATGTTGTAAATTTTTAACAAGATATGATAATTTGATAAATAACTTGAATTCTTTTCATCAACTATTTTAATTTGATAGATATCTGTGCTTGCCTCGCTGTTTTGAAAAAAGTTACAGGAGAAGACAGTTTATAGGATCATTTATGTAAAATTGAGATATTATAAACACTTGAGCTGTAGCAGTTGTATTATTGTTTTACAACAAAACTTAAAATCAAACATTTGAATTCTGAATGCTACATTTTCATCCTGCACGTAACCTCTACAAAAATAAACCCTGGTTTTATGAGAAGCTTAGTGCAAAAACTCGGGTTATTTGCAAACTAACCTCGGAACATATATCTAACCTGGAAAAACGAATGCCTCTTGAGCTCTTCAGCGTCGAGTTCGCCTCCACCGAGCCGGCGACGAGGGTCTTTTACAAGTAATCTGTGGAGAAAAACATTGTTTTTTTAAGAAAAAGTACTTTTTAGGGTTCCGTACCTCTAAAGGAAAAAACGGAACCCTTATAAGATCACTTTGTTGTCCGTCCGTCCGTCCGTCCGTCTGTCAAGACCGTTTTTCTCAGGAACGCGTGGAGGTATCAAACTGAAATTTCTATATGATACTTAGTTCTACTGTCCCTGGAAGCTGTAGAAAAATCAACCTTCTAAGTCAACGCAATCAAAAGATACAGCCATTTAGGCCGCAGATTTCCGCAAATTTTCGAAACTCGCACGGGAATCAAAACCTACAGGGTACTTCCCGTGAACTTAGAATCTTGAAATTTTGTACGAAGTCACGTCTTATAGTACAGATATAGGAAAAATTACGAAAACCGTAAATTTTTAGTTTCGTCATATAAAAAAAAATATTTTTGACAATTTTGAACTTTTACTTATATACCCACAGGTTTGTACGGAACCCTCGGTGCGCGAGTCCAACTCGCACTTGACCGGTTTTTTTTCAATTTTCCCACTTCTGGGACACAGGCCTCCTCTCTGTGAGAGGGAGTGGGACGTAATCCACCACGCGAGCCCAGTGCGGGTTGGTAGATGTCACATGTCTTCGAATTTTTGGTTCAGGACATGCCGGTTTCCTCACGATGTTTTCCTTCACCGTTTTAAGAGCAGTGGTGATGAAATAATTTACACTTGAAGTAAAGCGTCTGTCTGGGTTCGAACCTACGACCTACTTACTTGTAAGTCGCGGCCGTTGCCACTGGGCCAACATTGCTCTACTTCTTTATCAATATTATAAATGCGAAACTGATTCTATCTGGCTGTCTGTGTTACCTTTTCACGCCTTAACGGCTGAACGAATCTGAATAAAGACTGGCACACGGATAGGACGGGTTAGGACATAGGGAATATATTTATCCCGGTAGTACGTGCGGTTACGGATCATTTCTGACTTCCACGGGGGCGAAACCGTGAGCAAAAGATATTGTTTTGATATAATTCAAGATTGTATACAAAAGCTTTCAGCTTAAAAGGAATTCAACGAGTATTTTTGTACCAGGCAAGCTGATTAAGATCCCTGAGAGGACATCAATTAGGTTGTTATGAGAATATTGTCTATCATTAGGATAAAAAGCCTGAATGAATTATTTTATTAATCAATAACTCTCTGACGCAATGGGCAATGCGATGCGACGCGGTAACCCAGGGGAGGAACAAAAATGTCATAATGGACATAAGGTATCGGTGAAGCCTTTTTACTCACTTCCTAATGAAGTCCTGTACTTCAGGACTGACATCCGGCGGTACAGGGTAGCTGCACCTGACGATGCGCTTGGTGATCTCCTGCTGCGTGTTCTTCTCGCCTTCGACCGTGAAGGGGGACGCACCGGTTAGCAGCTCATAGGTTAGCACGCCAACTGACCACCAGTCTACGGCCTGTGAACAAAAGGAGAGGGGGTTTAGTGATGCGAAGAAGTTATTATTAAAAAAAAAACGGTAGTAAACAGTTAGTACACCTACATTTCGCCAATAAATGAAGATTTTAGAATTAATTATAGATTTAAAAAATTGGTTTGAAAATTTAAATATGTATACTACAATAATGAAATCGTTTGATATTTGCTTTGCTTATTTGCAAAAGAAGTCTGCTCTAAAATGTACTTTTTAGCATCTTGTTACATCATGTTTTATGCAAATCAATTGATATAATTCTTATTCATGTTGGAGAACAACTCTGGATGAGTAAATTTTCCGTTTCAAAAGACCTTTATCAAGGATACATTGGTATTTTGGAAACATTTCCAATTTAAACTGAAATATTACCTATAGCAAAATTTTTGGTCCGTGGCAGAATATGGTTCAGTAGTTTACCTGTAGCAAACAGAAACTTATCGACATATAAAATCAGTGTCGGTACTCCAAATTTTTTGCATTAATGCGCATAATTTAAAAACTTATTTTCCATACTAAACCCTCGTCATAGGAAAGCGTAAAACCCCCATAGCAATACACATACTCTTGCGGTCATTACCAAGAGCGTATAAAACAGTTTGATCGATAAACAGAAGAACGGCCTTCGATAAAATAAATGAGAATACAGCGCGCCATTTCCTAAGGCATTATCGTGAATTAACTAATAAGTGTGTATTTGATACACGTGGCTATTTGTTGTTGTTATAGCATAAATAGCCTATAATGTTCCCACTGCTGGGACACATGTAGATGTCACATGTTTTTAACCGACTTCAAAAAGAAGGAGGTTATCACATGTTTTTTATACCTTCCTCACGTGTCACATGTTCCTCTACTTAGGTAAAGAAAATTACTTAGAATTTTATAAAGGGACAAACAAGTCTATTCAATTATTTCGGGGAGCATTTCAGGGAATGAATGTCAATACCGTGAATTTTCTTATGAACATTACGCAGTTTTCTTAGAAACTTCAAGAGCAAAATTTCCAATATTTCTGACTACGGTATATTTAAGGTAGGTAGGTATTATAGTACCTTCACAATGTCAAAGGTTATGTCAAGTTATCTTAACATCCTCACGCCTGTATTCCCGCGGAGTTAGCCAGAGGTGAGCATGTAGTACACTAACATTTCGCCAGTTATGATAAAGTCCCATGTAATGAGGTGCGAGCCAATTGCCATCAGTCGGCCACAATTCCAGACCCCGGACTTCCTTGTAGAAAAACCCAATAGCACTATTCCAACCCTTGGAAACTCAGGACCTCATGCTCAGCAGGGCACGCGTTATCGTAGCCGTCATGGAAATGTATAGACTTCGAACCCAAGTCGGCCGCAGCAAAGAAAACCTCCACAGATGGGGGTTTTCGGCCGGCTCAGATCTCAAGTGCGAATGCGGCACCTCCCCACAGGCAATGGCTCACCTTCCATCCTGTGCCGCATACCCTGTCACCTGAGCTTTTGATGATCTTATGACTACGTCGTCAGTGACTTTTAATTGACAGTTCGCGAAGCTGAGTTTTGGGTTTTAAATTTTTGCCATCGATAAAAGAAGCTGCTCAGTAGAAGCGTGTGCCACTACAACACCAATGAGGCAGTCAAGGTATGTCAAGTCATAGGATACATATGGAAGAAATAAACCTGCTTCAGCGTCGTATGAGGTATAACAAAATGGCTTCCACGAGTAACGATACTAAAAATGTATCTACATCCGGCGAACTTTGGGATAGTCGGCCTCGATACCATCTTGCTGACTGGCTGGTATTTACCACGGCATTAGGTATATTCTCATATAACTATGTAATGTGTAGTTCGTGCCGATACGAAGGAAGAAGAACCTCTAATAAATGAAACGTGGTATTAATTAACCAATCAGCATAAAATTATATCTCCGCGTCGCGACAGACATATTAATCATATTTATGTAGATACGTCTCCTTTGAATTCGACATTGGAATTCACGTGTGGTATTGAATCTAAAATAAACACATAGATTTAGAGAAAAAACACGTGCCAATTAAAAATACTAGCACGTTCAAATAAATGGAAGTAAACATTGATACGATTTATATCTGCATTTTAGCATCAACCAATTTCACCTTCTTTATAGTACACAATTATCAAGAAAATGATTTTCCTCAGACAAATGTCTTTTTCACACGTTCCGGCGGCCATTGCCGAGCGTTCCCGATGTTTGCCGAGAACACACGACCGCGCGCACGAGTCGGTTTCAGCAGGAACCTTGGCGACCGACATTAACAACGCCACACAATGTACGGTGTATTGTAAACAAATTTTTTTCGATGCATTAATTGGAAAACAAGAATTCTAACTTGTTTTTTTAAACCAATTTATAAATCCAGGTTTTTACTAACAATGACAGTGACAGCTCCTAAATTATCCAAAAACACACATAAGTGATTACAATCTGACCTACACAAACGAAAATATAGGCTGTTCAAACAAGCGTTGCTAAATTACAGCCTATTTTAGTCACCCCTTTTATCATCACGACCTCTCTTCATAATTTGTCCTTTAGATAAGACCGTGCGTCTATATTTAGATGTGTGAATATATGAAATGTTTATTTATACTTTTCGTGGCACGTTTATGACCTGACTCTAATACAAAGCCAGTGTTTACGTTTTTGGAAACGCGAATTTATGGGCAGTATTAGACAAAGCAAAGGATTACATGGAAAAGTCTTCTAAAATCTCTGAATATTAACCAGGAAGTGATCAAGTTTTATGATAAGGAAATGTTATTAGCTAAACATTGTACTGTTGCTAAGCCATGTAAACATACATAAACAATTAAACATGTTTTTAGTAAATGACTAAGTTTCAGTGAGTATTATCTACTAGAATTGGATACTGAATGAGTTTTGATGGAAGAATATATATAACAATACTCAAATTTAACAAAGATTGCCAAAATCTATCTGTCAGCACCTTGCAGCAGTGTGTAAAGCGAAAGACTTTTTTCTGAAACTGGCCTTATCTACGAAGACAAATGGAACCGCTTGCCACCTCTTAATGCAGAGAAATTAGTATTCATTCAACATAATTTGCTCTTAGTGCAGTATGAGTACTAATTTATCTTCTAAATTCTGGAATTATCTTTTGATTACTGAACTAAACAAAGCAATGAATTACCTTTTTTTAATCCGGTATTCGGCCGGATAGGCGCTAGTTATCCGGTAATCGGCCGGATAAAATTTAAGCCGCCGGATAGGCCAGAAACCGGATATCCGTTTCATCTCTAATCTAAGCTGTCAATGATTGGATTTATTCAAGACGAAGAAAAATCATTTAGTATTTCTTTTCTCTTTTTGTATGTTAGTATATTTTGACAGTAAATTAACTACCTACAGAAATGTATTACTATTAAATTTCGGATAGGACCACTAAAACATAATACTAGTAATATTAATGAGTTTTAATTGTTTCATTGTTCAGAACTTTTGACACTATTACAACACTTTGGACTTGAGATTTTTGTGTCAAAGTCAAAGCATTTATTTTGGGTACAAAAGTTTGTTTTGTTAATTATTTTGATGGATTATTATTGAGCCTGTTTATTTCGACCTATGACTGAATAGCCTACTATTATTGATATTGTTTAACCTGCTCTCAAAAAATGCTAGTGTTTCATAGACGTTGCGTTGCAGTCTGTAGTGCCAAGTACCATGCCAAGTCTTGTTACCATAAAGGAAGTAGCAGAAATAATCTTCCATAACGGTCTTCAATAACAGTTCCATTTCTATGAACCCAAGTACAGTAACGACTATTTAAAAATTCTAGATACTTTTTTGACTGATGGCTAAATCCGCGAACCGTTACCAGCGCAATACAACAGTTTTCTCCAAAATCTATAGAGAAATGACAAAATAAACCTTAAAGTTACGAAGACAGAGTTTGTTTTAGATTGTGCGCCACGTCTAGGAATCAAACCTTGAACGTGGAAGGAGCGAGGCCACAGCAGCAGTCTTGCGGAAGGTTACACTACTACAATGCAATCATACCAAAATATACTTTGTTAATAAAGTGAATAAAGTCGCCATTCCTTTGAATTATCGAGACAAGCTGTTTCCACAAAAGAATTTGAACTTTATTTCGTGGTGGTTAAGGTTGGAAATAAGTTGTGTTGTAGTGGTTAAATCTAGGTCGTTCGGTAGAAGTTTTTGGCAAGTTGGTTGGATGGTAACAGAGTAAATTTACCGGCTGCACGGAGAATGTATGTTTGTTGAAGATATCGCTTGTTCTTTTCTTTTTAAGTTTGCGGGTACTTAGTATTACTGTCACGCTTTTGGTCTTAAGGGGGCGGGTAGACGCTCTTCAAAAGCCCAGATGCCCATCTGGGCTTTTGAAGAGCTTTTCTTTTGAAATTTGATGATAGAGAATAGTTAATCTTGAGATTCGTCTTTCCTGCCCTTATGCAAACTATTTGAGGTTGGCACAACATGGATTTTTCTTTCATACTTCTCTGTTAGTCGTCATCACGGTAGTCCCCCTTTCTTTCCATATCATCTTTCACGCAGTCCATCCATCGTTTCTGTGGTCTAATTTACTCTGAGATTACAGAATACCATGTTACTGGAATACACTAGGCCTTGCCTTTTCAAAAACATTAATTGCTAACATTTAATGCTCCTTCTGGTTGAGCAATTTACATGAAGTTTTCATAGAAATTGTTCTACTAAAGTTTATAAGTCATTTCCGTCTTGTTTATTAAACTAATTTTGCACAACAATAATTCACATATTTGCATAACTGCAGTATCTTTTGTCATGATTTAGTAATAACTTCCTACTTATGCATTTTAACATCTATCCGTGCTTGGTACCGGCTCAAGTACTGCTGTCTTATCAAAGAAAATAATATAGCAAACATAATAGATTTTCTACATGACTTCTTCATTGCCTTCTCAAGCCTTCTTTAAATTCAGAAGAGGCACGGCTGGATATACTAGGACATGCATGGTATACATAATAAGCCTATAACGTTCCCACTGCTGGGACACGAGCCTCATCTCTGCGAGATGGAGTCGGCGGTAATCCACCACGCGGGCCCAGTGCGGGTTTGCTGATGTCACGCGTCTTCGAATTTTTGGTTCTAGGACATGCCGGTTTCCTCACGATGTTTTCCTTCACCGTTTTGAGAGCAGTGGTGATGAAATAATTTACACAAAGTAAACCGACGACAAACAACTCGGTAAGTCGCGGCCGTTTCCACTGGGCAATGCTCTCTTAAAAACATAGGGTAGATACGCCAGTTCGCCGACCGGCACCAGTTCTCGACTTTTTGACAGACTGTTCTTAAAAATAGATACAAAATAGCCATACTGACCGATTTACAAACAAAAAAAAAATACTGTGGCACCCCCAAATAGTTCGGAAGTACGCGCACAAAGACAAATTGCGAGTGTACCAGGTTACCGAGAAAAAAAATAGAGCAATCTGTGTTTCGCAAAGAACGCGTCATAACGTGTGTTCTGTGCAAAAAAAATTGTGAGGAGCCGCAGAGTTCAGGGCAAGTTTTTAATTGAAATTATGTGTTTTAGGGTTTGTCTTTTATTTGTTTAGTTATATTATGAACCATAGCATATTATGAAAGCAATTAATACTTATTTTTTTAATGAAAAGCAAATAAAATTAAGAGGTCGGGAACTGGTACGTCGTTTTCTTAGAAAATCCACTTCTCGACCGTGCGGTCGAAATCTGGCGTGGTCATGTTCAATAAGAATGAATCTTTGCTGTCATAATATTAAGGAAACCATTGAATCTAATTTATGAATTTAAATCTTATGGACACTAGTATTGTAAGAGCCAGTTCTCGACCGGATTATTACAAATGTATAAAAAATTACTACGTCACGAAAACCCCTTTTGGTCGAAAACAGGACCATGCAATCAGAGTGTGCCAATTTTCGAATTATCTAAAACATATTTTTATCATATACATTATTTTTGCAAAAATAGTTTAATAGGCATTTCTCAATGTATTTTTGTTGAAATTATGTTTATAACAAGGTTCTAATTTTTTTAAATATGATTTATAAATTGCAGTCGAAAAATAGCTCACGTCATAAACATGTACTTGTTTTCGAACGTAGTATAACCTGTTCGCGTTATAAAAGCGCTTAATAACCTGAAATTGCAACAAAGACCTTTTTTTGAAAGCCCACTCTTAAAATTTTTTTTGTTTAATTTTAGATGAGTTCAATATCTAAAAAGAAAAGAAAAAAATAACAACCGATTTCCAAAAAACACTACAACGTGCAAAATAACTTTAATTTCGGAAGTCGGTGACTTTGGTTGTGTATTTTAATTATTTGTCACCGCCTTCCGAAATTAAAGTTATTTTGCACTTTGTAGTGTTTTTTTGAAAGTCGGTTGTTATTTTTTTGAAAAAGGTTTTTATTTTTCACTTTTTAGTTACCTACCCCACACCAATTCGAAATTTCATCATCCTTGGGGTCAAAAAAATGCATATGTATGCGATAGCAACATTCGCGATTGATTTGCTGTAATTTTTTGAAGAGTTCCGTTGTATGTCTCCGAAACGCATCATCAGATCTATATGAAATTTTAATGGGACCATTTCGGAGTAAACCCCTTTCGCACAAAAAAATAATTTTGTAAATCCGGCTGTATATGACGGAGTTATGCCCGAACATACATATTTTTTTTTTTAAACATGTCGAATTGATAACGTCCTTCTTTTTGAAGTCAGTTAAAAGGACTACTTTTTACACTGAAGAGGCCTGACAAATGGCTCTGACAGAAATAAGAGTCATAAAGAGGGCAGTCTCATGTCGAATGGTGATTTGTGCCCACCATGTGTTGCTTACCCATTCGACCACCAAAAGCTGTGGTAAATAGCATGCCTCCTGATTGGTGTCTAGGTAAATCCAAAACAGGATGGATGAGAGGTGATGTTTTCTTTAAATATATTACCAATTACTTCAACAACTGTGATTTATTTTATTGTCATACTTGTTTTTATTAAAAGCCGTTGTTTTTATGATTTTAGCTCGTAATCTAAAAACTCCATATTAAAGTAGAGTATATAAGAGTACGTTCAGTAGTCTGTTGTATACTGTTGTGTAACCAGCTCTACTAATGGTCGAGAACTGGCGAGCACAAAGTCGAAAACTGGAAATTTCGGTCGAGAATTGGGGAAATCGGCATTTTTTGGTTTATTGATTTTTCTATAATAATTCCTAGCTCTTATTTGAAAATAAAACATGGTTAATGAAAATAGACTATATAACGAGTATATTCACATTTTTTTTTAAATCATTTACTTAAATTGAAATATTTTTTATTTCATCCTGAACTTGACAACTCCACTAATCGGTCGAGAACTGGCGAATCTACCCTACTTAATCAAAATCGAACAGGACCCCAATTCTGAATCATTATAATGATTCCCCGCGGAATCTTTATATGTTCAAACTACGTCAATTTAGTTTTTTTTTGTAACCAATGTAACGGTAAAGAATCGAAACGTCATATTCTGTATGTTCCAAGACAATTTGTCGATATGATTAATACAATATTAGCAGAATTCGTGTGTGATTGAAGTGGTTACGAGGTCTAAGAAAAGATGGTTAGACATGGGCCATGATTCGGCGAAACTGAGAGGCATCTGTAATCCAACTTTCACTGCCAATCAAACTTACGGCAATCGAAGTATCAACAATTAGATGTAATTATCTCTAATAGAGATAAGGTGTTTATCGTTATCGAATACTGCTAATGCCATGCAACCTTTAGAATAGAAAACGTGAGTGTTTGACATTCATTTATATTCACGTGAGGATTTTGTAGCGTCTGCAGTAGGCTTGAGCTGTGTTCTAGAAAGATTCATTCATTAATCTTAAAACTGGTTTTGCAGTTTTGTTTTTTAAGTTGTGCATCTTTCTAAAACACAGTTCTAAGATTAGCAGGGAATCTTCATTTTCATAACATGGTCATCAGTTCATCTTGTGGGATTGAAATATCTGGATTTTTTGTATCTATTATGATTGGTGTCATCTTGTATGCATATTTTTTATTGCATTCTGTAAGATTTCTTGCTAATCTTAGCCAGTCTTTGCTTTTATAGCTTGCAGTATAAATGTCACAATAGTTCTGGAAACCGTCCAATTTATTTTAAATAAACTTGAACTTAAGAGGCCTACGTACAATGAACTGTCCATACATACGTAATACCTAAATCATTTGCAACTTGAGCATATTTCCATCATATTATGATGATATTCGGATTCAGACAGTATTTATCTAGGCTCGTAGGGGTTTTTTTTTCCAAAATACTTACCTGAAATGAAGTTTAAGCGAATTGCATTTCGCACATTTTTACAGCGTAAATGACATGTTTTCTCACTGTTTTTTTGGTATTATAACCAACAATTTCCGTAATATTGTTGTCTCAGAAGCATAGCTCATATTATCAAGTTGTAAAATGTCGAAAAAAATATTAAAATACAATAAGTTTTCATTCATCATTTTTGGTATTACGGAACACATCCAAATTCATCTTAAATGGTCAGTAGCTAGTAGCGCTATCGCGTCAAGCCATTGTCAATGTGTGTGTGATCGTACTGCTCACTGTAGGTATGTATCCTCGACAGGTACTAACACTAGCGCAACGATAGCAATTTTCAGACGAAATATTGTCTCCGCCCTAATCCTAGTTGCGAGCTTCGGTCGTAGGATCCTTAAGCAGAATCATCACGTTACTCAACAAATTGGCTAAAATACGACTCAGGTAAAGATTGATGAAATAACTACATTATCATATAACCAAATATAATAATTATAGGTAAGAAATACAGGTACCTACAAGCAATAGTAAACACGGCAATTATTCACAAAAACCGGGTTAACGAACACACACAAACATACATATGTAAGTATGTATAATTATGTACTAAATGGTCAACAAAGTAAATGTGTGTTATGTATTTGCCTTTTAAATGAAACTGCCTTCCTTGGTGAGTGAGCACGAGAAAATTACTGCAAATGGCCGGAGCTAATGTAGCTCTTCGGGGTTATTTTTCACGGGAAATACGGGACCTTTTTTGTCCTATGGATGTTAGAAAAGGCCGCTGAGATTTTCTTGTAACTTATTGGGGTTCATTTATAAACGTTGCTTTCAGTTAAGTAATGAATACCATTCATTTTTGACATTTAAACGTCTCTTAACTTGAAGCCACGTTTATTAATAAAGGGAATCCTGTCAGCGGTGCGGGTTGTTCGAAAGAGATACCGTGGATCCTGGCACACAGGCAATTGTGTGCTTGACTTTTAAGCTAAGGTTCGTCTTTAGAGATGCGAGCATCAACTGGTGAGGTCCGCAAGGGCCGATGCCTGCCAGGGGTGCGGGATGTTCGAAAGAGATACCGTGGCCCCTGGCACAGGCAACTGAAGGGACACGGGTGGGTTTTAGTGAGTAAAAGTCTTGACACCTGCTCCACCCAGAGCGGGAGATTTTATTTGATGATTTCCCACCCTCAAAAACAAAGGGGGTTATTATCAGCTATTAACACTGTCTACTATTTGATTTATTTGATAGGCTGAGGATTTTTTGATACGGTGGGATTATCTCAGTGTTAGCCAATCATAGTTGTTAATAAGCAAGGCGCTTTGCTTTTTGTGTTTTTTTTTTTTTTTTTGCAAATTGCAAGTCAGTTTTAGATTGTATATTGATTAAAATATGATTCGTGAGCATAACAAATATGGCTTTATAGAATTAAGTAGGACTGGCTTCCACCCGCAGCCTCGCCCGCGTGGATGTCAAAAATTATCTCCCGGGAACGTATTACCGGGATAAAAAGTATCCTATGTGTTAATCTAGGCTATAATCTATCGGTATGCCAAATTTCATCCAAATCCGTTCGGCCGTTTTTGCGTGAAAGAGTAACAAACATCCATACATACAAACTTTCACGTTTATAATATTCATCATCATTTCAGCCAAAAGACCAAAAGACGTCCACTGTTGGACATAGGCCTCCCTCAATTTGGGGGGGGGGGGGTGGGGGGGTGTTTGCCGTAATCGCCACGCTTGACAGGCGGGTTGGCGATCGCAGTATGGTGGTAAAATGCATAGAGAACGCTGCTGCCCATTCTCTAGTAAGTCCCTTAGTCGCCTCCTACGACACCCACGGGAAGAAATGGAATGGTGCTATTCTTTTACGCCCGGACACTACACGGGACTTATAATATTAGTAAGGATAATTATTAATACTACCCTCTCAAGTTCATATTATTATAACCCCCTTGAATTACTATTTCTAAATAGTTACTTCAAGCGTCGGTGCCTTTCATAAACCGCGTGTGAGTAACGCAAGGTGCAATTTCACCCATATTTTTTTTAAATCGGTTATTATGAGGGAAAGCCTTGAAATGGCACTTATGGAATCCTCCTAGCAATGAAGGGTATTTTAAAAGAACTTCCGCATTTTCCATTCAGCCTTCACCTTCAAAGAAAGTATTTATGATACCGTAGAAAAAATATTATAGAAGACATTCCTATAACTCAAAATGCGGGTAAAACTTTGATGTGATTTCAAACTTTTAAAGCGAAGTGCCTATCCAATTTAGATCTCTAAAGTTTGACAGTTCCAAATTACTTTCATCTCTTTCTAAATTTTCGTAATAGACAAAGACAAAATCATTTTTCATGTCACCGCTGCAGAGAGTGCAGAATCTTCGCGATTTTCGTCCATATGTCATGCTTTTAACTCGTATAAAGTACAGAGGGTAATTCAAAAGGCTATTTAACTAGAATATAATACATAAAGCGATTAATGTGAGCAGTTTGGCAACGTCCGGTTAGTCTCAATGCCAGGCAATATGAAATAAGATAGTTATAAGAGGTTAGTCTTCACTGTTGTAAGGAATCGCGCACACTGCGAGCACTGCGCAAACGTAATACGGTAGAATACGGTACGAGTAGGTACGGCATTATCGTGTGCACTCGTTTATGTGAGGCTGTGTATCATATTTATTAGATGAATTAAAATTGATATATAGGATTACCAAATTAGAAAGATGACTGCAGCTGTTTTTTATGTAAAAAAATCTTAAAGCACTAATTAATTCATTTACTGCCAGATAATGGATAATTGAATGCAGAATGTATGCTTTCGCATTGACCGACTGGCCTGTTTTTAGAAATTGACCGAACGCAGTATGTACACACGAATTCACACTAGGTATCTAATCAACAATCAAATCAGAGAAGCGAATACTACTGTTGTCAAAGGCCTTTCCTAAATCCAAAAGTAAAATCTCGCTTTAAAATATATGACCTTTTATAACCGTAGAAAACTTTTATATTATTGTCACTCCAAAAATGTTTTTACACGACCTACATTCCAAGCACACACATAAACATTTATATTTCGCAACACTGACTTCAATTTCAAAATTCAACACAGACCCCAAAGAAGACCTTGATATATAGTCCTAAATGGATGAATTACATGATTCAAAACTAAATAATAGTGATAGGTAATATCCTATACCATCACATTTGCTTAAACCAAAATATGTAGCACCCATGACCTACACCAAACCACACATACATACTTGGACTTAGCATAAATCAACAAACTCCTCAAAAGATTTCAAGATACAAAAACCTAATAGCATCAAATAAAACAAGAATTTTACTCAAAGCTAATCGATATAATTCTTAACAAATCACAGCAGCAAGTATACTTCCTCCAAACATCTTGAATACCCATGCCGTTATCCAAGCAGTGGGCGTGGCTGTACAATTTGCATGACATTGAGCGGCCGTGTTTCACTAAATTATCGTCAGACAAGGTCAGTCGTAGTCTCTATACGTACTTAACGTAGGCTCGCGTGATACCGTTGATATTGTGTTAAATGTTTATTGTTTGTTATGTTTTGTAGATGATTTTAAATGAGGTAAAGATGGATAATAAATTATACTCGTAGTTAATTTAGTATTGAAAAAAGCAGAAGCTACAGTTATACTAAACGATCATGATGATGATGACAAATAGAAAACTATTTTAAATGCTAACAAAAACACTATTAACTAGTCCAAAAAGATTAAAGATGGAGATTCCAATAGGACTCCAAGCTGATTAAATATTTTCTCCTTATATTGCAGTAGCGATGCAATTGATATTCCTACTGAGGATGTTTAGTCTAGTTCTTGAGAATATTAATGCCGTAGTGAAAAAATATAGTTTTAGGGCTAACTGGGATTATATTTTAGTTTTTCTGGATCAGTCTAGATTAAATTTCATTATTCAGTAAAGGACGGACGGTCCAGCAGAAGAAATCTTTCGGCTTGACGATGACGATGATGGTGATAATTTTGCGATCAATGAAAGCGCAAGCGCAGCTTGTAATGAAGAACAGTAAATAAAAGCAGTAATAAACTGGCAATAGAAGCTAAACTTCAGAAAGAAGGACCAATAAAATAATACTAATATCAAAAGAGTGTTACTATTGGTTCAAAGCATGCACTAAATCCATTGTCAAAGAGTAGTTACAATCAGGTCGTATATTTAGAACAGTCACACAAACCCACATGCAGGCGAGTAATTACAATTTAATTTAGATCAGATTCGAAGTAGGTCATTAAAGTACAGTGCTGGTGATGTAAACTAGGATGTAACGCAGTTTTAGAGCTACTTAATGGAAGTGCAGTTTTAGTTTGTTTGAACTCCTCTTTTGTTTGAAACCTCGTTGGTGTAGTGATCGTAAGCGTGAGATCCTGGGGTCGATTTCCTGATCGGGCAGTGTTATTAGGTTTTCCTATCATGGCGAAATGTGGGTAGGTGCACATCTGCCGAGGGCTGATGTTATGTTATTTATTTAATATTATCTTAGACGGACCAGCAAGTACAAAAGTAACTAAATTAAATAATAAATTAAAAATGCTTTTGTAATACTGAAGGTAAGAAAATCAATGGAAGGCTAAAATCAATATATATTTTCACGTTACGAAATCACAGTTATCCGTGAATTTTTCGGAGGTAATTTCTCCCCTTTGTTTGAAAATTCGATCAGGTGTAAGGAAACAGATTGTTTTGTTAACAACCCTTTATCGAAGAAGAAAGCACCCGGGGAGAGATTTCAACACTGTACAATGTGTTCAGGCTTTGTTTTGAGAAGCCTAGTAAAATTCAATTGACTACTTCTCTTAACAAACAACTTCTACACCAATTTCAATAAAACAATACCTACCTTTTTCCAGCATTATTAGCCACGTGCCGGTTTCCCAGTAAAGAAGGTTTCAAGTACACAGTTTGTTTAATGAAAATGAAAGAAAAAAGCTTGCACGTGGCTGGCAAAACTCGGGGCATGTACATTGTACTTAGAAAGTAATCCATCGAAATATAATTTCATAATATAGTTAATGCTCTTCTATTTCAAGCTGAAATGGATATCTGTTATGGAAATAAGTACTGTGAACTAACAAAAATAGCTTGAAATGAGGTCGAGAAACAAACGCTAATATTTTAATCGTATACGGAAGAACAGTCTTAGAGATAGCAGTTTAATTTAGGAATTAGGTTGCGTAGCTCACATAAGAATTTTAAGTTGAGTTTATTTTCTATTTGTAAGTAGTGTTTCTGAAAGTTTTTGAAATACCACAAATACTTTCACTGCTGTATACCAACTTTCCTGTTATTATGTTTTTGACGTCATTTTGAACCTACTACCAAATTCCAGAGTAACCTTTAATGATTTCAGCACTATTTCTTTAAGCTTAATCAAACCTGAGAGGTGGGTAAGAATAAGTGAAGTGACCTTGTAAATACCCGCAAGTCCTTCATATGTGACTTTCTTCGCCCCAGTTACAACACAACATTAGGAAGTGGTGAAGGTTTGGTACTTCAGGAGCTATCATTTGACACTATAGAACATCGTCATCTCCTGCCCTTGTCTCATGTAACTTGGGGGCAGGCGTAACACATTACTACTATTTTCGAAGTCATACATCACTCTATCATTAAGACCTTTTACTTTCATATCATCCTTTAGAAACAATCCATCTATCTACCTTTTCTTTGGTCTTCCTCTCCTTCTTCATTCACCAACATTTATATTCATCACTCTCTTAGTTAGGTTCGTGCGTACCATGGCACTTTGTTTAGGACAGTGTCCAAAATTTCATTGCTATAATTATGTTAATGTTTCCAAACCAATTCCTCAGAATCACAATTGCGGAAGTACTTGAGAGATAGGATAAGATAAATCAAATGAGGTCGGGCATTAGTCTGGAAAAGGCAAGAAGGAAGAAGAGTTCTTCATGACCGGAATAGGAATTTCTAAGATGAATCAAATTCCTAGGCTAACAAAATTCCAGTGCAATCTATAAAGTTTACAGACAAAGCTGGTTCACGTGACTGGCGACCGTCGACGGCCACGTGAGGCCCGGCACGTTGCCACACACACACAACCAATAGTTTACTTGTGTGTGTACGGAAGCCTGTGATTGGTTGATTTTTGTTATTAGATATACGCACTAGGTGTATGTTGGATATGAATGGAGATGAAAGGTGCACATGGGATTGTGTGTTAGGTAAGAGTTTTAGGATTGGAAGAGGTCGAAATGTAACTCCAAATACACATTCTTGGAAGGCAAAAGTATGTACTATTATGGTGATGGTTTAACCTTTTATGATTGAAAAGGGTAGAAGTGTGTCTCCAAATTAGTCAAAATACAGATATGCACAATTTGTTGGATATGAATAGCAATGAAGACGATTTCGGGATTGGTGGTGTCTCCAAATTAGTACAAATACAGATTTTGTAAACACCAGAAAGACGCAAAATGTATTGGAAATGAAAGAAGATGTACAGTTAATATCTGATGGTGTGTTAGGTAAAGGTTTTAGGATTGAAAAAGGTCGTATGAGTACAAATATAGATTGCCTAGAAGGATATGAGCCTGTTATGGATATACAGGTAAATGATTAAAGCTATTGTTTTGATGAAATACGCTTGTACTTTGTACTGTAAGAAGATACCAAAACTGTTGATGTTTAGCATTATCTCTTCCATTTCTTTAAGGACGTTGAAGTCAGGACAAAAAATAAATTCTCCTTATATGCTTATCTATGTTTTAAGTATTAAAAAAACGTGTCAAACAAACCATAATAAACACAAAATAATCATGACTGCGTGCAAGTGTCTCTTATCTATGGTTTAAAAATAAAGACTGTCATTCTTGCTTCGTTACTATGTATTTAATTTATTAATTGATTTATGATAATTGAATTGTCACACGTGGGGTCAGCCCAGCGGTGCATAGATGAATAACCCGAAGAAGAGACATGGTGAATCTTGGGATAAATACCGACAATGATGGGTCAATCAATCTGCCCAACTTCTTCCCAAACTATGTTGGGGTCGGCTACCAGTCGAACCTGATGCAGCTAAATACCAGTATTTTACAAGGAGCGACTGCCTATCTGACCTCCAAAACCCAGTTACTTGCAAACACGCTTGACGATACCCCTTGGTAAGACTGGTTGTCAGACGTTTGGGCTTCTGACTACCCGTAACGACTGTAAAAGATCTTAGAATAACAGTGATGTATATTGACAGCATTTCATTGCTGCATTGAATGATCGACACGAAACTGTTTAAATTGTTTACGGCATGCTTAAGGCCTTATTTTGGCCACGAAGCTTTCTAAAGTCCCTCATTGGCCTTCTGGTTTGTGCGACTTAGATCGTACAAACCCGAAGGCCAACGAGGGTCAAAATCATAAACAAAGAAAGATACGCATTTCTTCACTCATTGAGTATAGCTTAAGGAAGATGTACTAAGGCAGCAAAACTATTTCTTTTTTTTTTTTGGGTGGGAAATCATCAAATAACTTCTCCCGCTCTGGGTGGAGCAGGAGGGCGTGTCAGACTTTTACTGACTAAAACCCACCCATGTTCCCTCAGTAGCCTCTATGCCAGGGCCGGCGGTATCTCTTTCGAACAACCCGCACCCCTGGCAGGGGACCGCACTCAAGGGGTTAAGACAATTTCTAGAAAAAACATGCTTAGTCTCCATACCCTGAGCCACTTCATTTTCATTCACTAACTCTTTCTCTTATTCTTAATTTCGTCGACAGTTCATAGTATAAAACTTATTTAAGTTAAAGCGTATCAAGTTGTATCAAGGGAGCTGTTTAATATTCATTGGAATCAGACATATTTCAAGGATCTCGTCTCAAGGCTACGTCTGTCTTTTTGATCTGTCCTAGAAGATTATGTGTAATATATGTAGGTACGTGTGGTGTCTGTGTTAAAGTCTGGACCGTAGATTTAGTTACTAAGGTCGAAATTCATGGAACACACTGACTTTCCAAAGGTAAAGTTGACGTTTCATACGAATGTGAACCCTGTTTTTGTTAAAGTATTAAATTCATATTCGTATAAGCGACTGGAAGCAAGCGTTTCATACGAATACTCTGGGGCAACCGACAGAGAGAGAAAAATGATAAATTCATTTAAATCTGAGCAGATTTTAAATGATTTTATGATTTTTAACAAAACTTACAAAATTTGAATTACGCAGACTACTCTGTCGGTTGCCCGGGTTGCCCCAGAGTATTCGTATGAAACCCTTGCTTACAGTCGCTTATACGAATATGAATTTAATACTTTAACAAAAACAGGGTTCACATTCGTATGAAACGTCAACTTTAAAAAATATTTTACAACAATATCTGTTGTCGAAATCAAGATAGATAAAGGTTGAATTTGTTGAGATCACTCAGCTGTTCATGAGGTATCATTTCAATTTCAACTGATCTGTCACTGTTCTATCAAGGTTGAAATTGGTTGTCACATCACATAACATCACGCCTTCTTTCGCCGAAAGATTGGGCAGAGGTACAACTACACACCTTCATATTTACACCCACATTTCGCCAGTTACGTTTAGGTTGCCACCCACCCTATTGCCATCAACCGGGCACAAATTCAGACTCGACTGCTACTGACAAATTTCAGATAGAAAACCCAACAACACTTTGCTAGACCTGGGAATCGAAGCCAGGACCTAATGCTCAGCTGTAGCGCTTGGGACCACTAGACCAACGAGACAGCCGAGGCAATGTAATGTTGATATTTGGCAATATACAAGGTGTAGCAGAATTGACGCAAGTCTTGGAATTAATTTGTTCATAATAATAATAATAATAATAATAAAGCCTTTTATTCCATAACCCTTAATTTTACATTTCAAATGTTAGTATTGTGTAAATGTTCTTAATATATAGTGTTAGTTAAAGATAAATGTAATTTAATTAAATCTAGTTATGTTTGGATATGGACCCCATTTTGGGTATAGGCCTCCCCCAACCTTTTCCACCTTTCCCTATTCTTGCCCTGGTCAAACCAATCTCTCCCCACCGCCTGCACGATGTCGTCTGTCCATCGCTGCTTTGGTCTGCCGGCTTTTCTTTTGCCTGACGGTCCCTTCCATTTGGTGGTCTCTATTGTCCACCTTCTATCTGTGAAGCGTGCGATGTGACCAGCCCATTGCCACTTTATTGTTAGTGCGTGTCTCAGCGCATCCGTAATCTTGGTTTTTTGTCTTATGTCCTTGCTTCGTACTTTATGTATTTTTCTGATCCGTAGTATGCTTCTCTCCATTGCTTTTTGTGTATTTTCTATTTTTTGTTTGATACTTTTAGTGAATACCCAGGTTTGACAGCCATATAGGAGGCATGGCGTAATACAGGTGTCCATCACAGTTTTTTTCATGTGTAGGCTATAGTTGCCTTTTAATATTTCTTTCAAAGACCAAAACCTTTTCCAGGTTAAAGTTATTCTTCTCGTTACTTCTTCTAAGTTACTGTTTGCATTGAATGAGACTTGTTTTCCCAAATAAACATAATTGTCAACATATTCTATTATGTGTCCGTTTACTTGTATGGGTCTTTTGTAATTGTTGGTTATTATTTTTGTTTTATTTGTATTCATCTCAAGTCCGACTTTTTTACTTTCCTGATCGAGAGTCGTTACCATTTCCTCTAAGTCTTTAGGTGTTTCAGCCAGTATCGCAATGTCGTCTGCAAATCTTAGATGGTTGAGGTACTTGCCGTTTATCATTATGCCTTTTTGTGACCAATTTATCTTACTGAAAATATCTTGAAGAACCGCTATAAAAAGTTTTGGTGACAGCGGGTCGCCCTGTCTCACACCTCGTTCAATTGTGAAGGGTTCTCCACTGGTCTCAAGTTTTACTTTGCTTGTACTGTTTTCATATATGTTTTTGATGATGTTGATATATTTCTGGTCGATTTTTAGTGAGTTGAGTGCTTTCCATATGGAGTTATGACTGATGCTGTCAAAGGCTTTGCTGTAATCTATGAACGCCACATACAGGGGTCTGTTGAATTCTGTGTATTTTTCTATTATTTGTTCGATGGTCTGTATGTGATCGATAGTGCTGAAACCTGAGCGGAAGCCTGCTTGCTCTATGGGTTGTGAGTTGTCAATTTCTTGGGATATTCGTTTGAGTACTATTGAAGCAAAGAGTTTGTAAGTGCTTATTAGAAGACTGATTGGCCTATAGTTCCCTATGTCCTGCGGATTGCCTTTTTTTAAAAGTAGAATTATGTCTGACGAGCACCATTTTTTGGGAACTGTCTCTGTGTTCAGGATCATATTAAATAATTGAGTCAGATGGTATAATAAGACTGGTGCTCCCATTTTTATAGCTTCATTGGTAATTCCATCTGGGCCAGGGCTTTTTTCGTTTTTTAATTGTCTTATGTGTGTGTACACCTCCCTTTCATCAATTGGTTGGACAGTGTTAGTTTTGATTTCATAGTTTGTTTGGTTTTCAGTGATTACATTGTCTTTTTTCTTGTATAGGTTTCTATAGAAGTTTGTTGCATGTTCGATCACTTTTTTCCTTGTCTTGGTGCCCTCTGATACGTGACTGAGGTTATGAATCCATTTTTTATGTGTGGCTAGTTCCTTGAATGCTCTTTTTGTACTTCTGAATTTTTCTATATTTTTAGTTATGATATTGTATCTGTAATTGCAGTAATCTTTTTTTATTGATTTATTTGTTGTTTTGTATAACGTGCTAAGTTTAGTTTTCATTTCTTTGTTTTTGTTTTTTGTTCTTATTAATTCTGAGCGTCTTTCGATGAGTTGTTCTGTTTCCTTGCTGAATATCTTGTGTGTTTTGACTTCTGCTATCTGTTTTGTTTTTAGGCTATCAAGTATGATGTTTTCGAGCTGAGTGTAATAAGTCTGTACGTCAGTAACTTTGCTAAGTTTGTCTGAAGTTCCCATTGTAAGATTTTTCAAATATTTGTCAATTTCTTCGCTTGTTTTGGGAGTACTTGTCGTGTTTTTGAAGTTTTTCCTGGACATTTTCGGTGTTTTTATGGTAAGAGTAGCTCTTAAAAGCCTGTGGTCAGAGGGAAATTTTAAATTGTTAATAACTTCAACATTCGTTACAATTCTTGGAGCATTTGTCATTATAAAATCGATTTCATTAGTAGTTTTTTTATCCGGAGATATCCAAGTCCATTTTCTATTGGTCCTCTTTTTGAAGAAGGTATTCATTACTGCTAACTTATATTCAGAGGCATATTCTATTAGTCTTTCGCCTCTTTCATTTCTTTCTCCGAAGCTGTATCGACCTATGATTTGGTTAGTACCAGTTTTATGGTGGCCTATTTTTGCGTTGAAATCTCCAATTACCAGAACTCTTTCGTCTATTAAAGAGTGGGCTTGGTTTAGGTCATCGTAGAATTGACGAATTTCGTCCTCGTTTGCTCTCTCTGTTGGTGCATAAGCCTGTATTAGCGATATTGGAAAGTTATCAAATTCCAGTTGTAAGAGTGCTACTCTTTCTGAGATTCCCGTAAATTTAACTATTTTGTTTTTGTGTTTCTTTTTAATGAGAAATCCTACTCCGTGTAGACCTTTTGTTTGGCCTATATAACACAAGACATAGTCCTGGTATTCTTCGATGTTACAGCCCAGTCGTCTGACTTCTGATAGGCCTATTATGTCACAGTTGATATTTTTGAGAGCATGGGTTAGTTCAATATATCTTTCAAATGATGATAGGGATCGTACATTATACGTGCAAATTTTTAGTATGTTTTGATTTGTCCTTTTGTTGTCGTTATTGTTGTTGTTATTTTTGGTTGGAGGGTGGCGGTCTTCTTCCCCCACGGTGACCGGCCGGATTGGGGTGCTGGTTGTTTTTTTGGTTGTCTGTTTGTTAGTTGTAAAATTCTTGGTCCGGTTGTCGGTGCTTTTTAGTTTTTTGGATCAGAATAAGATGGAAAGGATGGAGGTCGTCCTCGAGTTACATAATCGAAAATGTTGTTTATGTTTGTTTTCTTGGGAGCTGGTTTGGTTGCGCTTGTTTTACCATTAGGGGACTCCTTTGCATCTCTTTTCTTTTTAATTGGGTTGGCTTCTTCTGGGTCTTTTATTATTAGTTTATCTTTCTTTAAGTAGGCAATCTTGCCCTTCTCCCTCTCCCGTAAGAGTTGAGGCATAAGTTCCTTCCTTTTTAGTAGTATATCTTTAGGGAAATCTTCCTTGATCGTAACGGTGGGTTTGGTTGGATTTACTGTTTTAAATTTATTCCTGAGGATTAGGTTTCTTTTCCATATTGAAGTAAAGCTAACTAGTAAAGGGCGTGTTTCTTTTCCTTTGGCCCCTAACCTTTGCACTGTATTTATTTCGTAAGGTTGTATAGTTGTGTTAGTTTCCTTTTCAATTATAGTTTTTGTGTAGTCAATTAAGGAACCCTTTTGCTCTGTTTCGCTTACTCCGAAGAATATTAAATTGTGTCTTCGTTTGTTATCTTCCAGGGAATCAATTTTGTGTTGCAAAGTTTCAACTTTCGTTTTTAACATGTTATTTTCATCAATAACTGATGCTAGTTTCTTAGTCATACTTTCCAACACGCTTTTAGTTACTGATTCTGTAATTTCTTTGGTTTGTAGTGACATCTGTGCTTTTATTTTGTCGAGAAGTAAATCCATTTGATTTTCCATTCTTGGTAATTAAAGTTTACCTAAGGGTAACTCTTCTGTGTATTATTTGAGCTGGCAACACTGAGTACGTATGACAGTTGACAGATGGCAGTTTCAATCAATTTGGCGTTCAGAAAATCGTAGGTGACAGGTTAGCTAATTTTTGAACATAGACTATAGAAGTTACGTACGATTGACGTTGTTATGTTGGTACAGACTGCTTACGGCTAACTTCACGGTTCTTTTCTAACCTCAAAACAAGTTTTGCGTTTGTAATATCTTCTCTTCGTTTCGATTTTTCTTGACGAAAATTATCTGAACAGAACTGTATTTGTTTTCTTTAGCCGTTAGTTCCTGCCTCGTTGCCGTAGTAGTGGATTTTACACTTTTTTTCAATTCACTATTGTAGGAACAGTGTGTTTGTTCATAAATGAATGGTGAATTGATTTCAGTCCCAGCAGTGGGAACGTTATAGGCTGAGTATGTATGTATGTAAACATAGGTTCTTTTTTTAAATTATGTATTTTAAGGCAATAAGACTTAAATGCATGAAGTAATGCTAGGGTGAACACAATTTTCTTAATAATTCCAGCAGGCTTAGCGTAACGCTTTCTATTTTGTACTATACTGTAGAATAGAAATCGCTTGTCTACATTTCTCGATCAAAAACTGTCAACAGTCTATACGGAAAACGTCATTTTTGTCTACTCATCCGACGACAAAACGCTTGTCTACTTGGTTCTCGTGCTAAACCTGCAGTTAGCTTTAAAAAATAAGTTTAGATCATTGTAATATGCTTTTAACTCGATACTCTAATTGGGGTGTATGAGATCTTGCATTGATTATGTTACACGTTGTATGTATTGATCAGCGAGTCCACCAGGCTTTTATATCATTTGACACTATTAATAACTAGTTATGACAACTAGTTATTAATAGTAGCTGTACGTAATTGCGACAGGCAGACGTGTCTGATCTCTGGCTTTTGGTAGCATCCACAGACATGCAATCAGCTACCAGGAGCCATCTTACTGATTGATAGGTGACGGATAGCTACAACAGATAATACACGTCTTGCACTCGATCGTGACTAGTCTTGTTTCAACGGACTACTTGGAAAGCGATGCTGAAACTTTAAAAAAATCTTGTTCTCGTTTCTTTCCGACTATTTGTCTCGTCGTTTTGTTTTTTACTAAGACTGCGATTCTAGAGACTTTCGTGTGTCTTTATTCTTGTTAAAAGTAGGTTTCTTTGTAATGGTAGGTGCTAGGTAGTTTCACATTTAAGGTACCTACCTGCAGACCGGTGCGACGTGATTCTAATAGAGCAATCTACTAGAGTCGTCTTGTCTATTTAAACAAGAAATTATATTAATACGTGAAGCAAAAACTTTGTAGCTCAAACGAAAATTACGCAGACGGAGTAGTATGAAATTTGGCACAGTTAAAGTTTATTGGAGGAGGAATGCGGAAAGCTAATATTGTTTTTATAATAATGCATTAGAAATACATTAAATTAAGGGAAAAAAACATGGTCGAATTTCGACCACCTGGCGAAATATTTTAAAATTATTTAATATTATTATATTATCAAATAATAATAATTTTCATATAGTTTTGACAGTCAATTTTGAATTACCTTTGTTTAACTTAAGCTTAGAATTCTCGTGGAATCAGAACTCAAGAAAATAAAAATCCAGTCAGAATAGTTAACGGCTACAAACAAAAAGCTCGGTTCAAAGTTTGAGTGCCCCTGACTCCAATAATATAATCGATAGGTTACAAAGTTACGACAGACAATCGAGTACTCGACTCGCAATCGATTCGAGGCAATGTCATGACAATAGTGAAAGTTATTAAACATTTTGTAACATGTTCCGAAGTGTTCGGACAAATGTAATGATGTGTCAGTTTTCTGACAGGTAAAAAATGTTCGTTGTATTTATAGTGAAAGTAATTGATTTAGCTAGTTCTTGTTGTTGATAAGTAATTATTTGATAGTAATCAAAGTATTTGAATTGCGTATGAACATTAATGAAAAAATAAAATTTTACTGATGGATAAAAAAATTCTTAGTTGTTAAATTAAAAAATAACGTCATTCATCAGAAATGCCAAATAAAACAACCCACAAAAAAAAACCTAACCCTAAATTGCTACCTTAGTTCAAAAATTGACCGCTGCACATTATGTCATATACACATGAATGACATAACATAGCAAATCCCAGACCAAGTTCAGGGCTGGACGACCGGTCGGATCCGCGAGGCACACTTACTGGTGGCCTACTGACCCGCTTCTTGTGTGCGGCCTCGTGCGTCGGGGGGCACACAATGACAACAAACAATTATCTACTTTATTTTTCAGAACCTAAAGTTGAGTTTACAATGTACACAACGCGAGGATAACGCCGCGATGCTACATTTTAGTCGCGTTCTTGATTTTAATCAAAGTTAATGATTTATTTTCTCCTGAAAGTTGGGGCTTAACGTTCTGAGTTTTAAAGGCGGCTTTGGTAATAAAGAAGGATAATATAAGGAGGATACAATACATTTTATATCAGAGGCTCGTTTTGTTTTCCTCTTCGTAATAAGTTTATGTAAACAAGACGTTTTATTAGTGAAACCAGTCGTAAGAACGTACTATATAATAATGTCATTACACATTATGGTAATTATGTTAAATATTCAAGGCGTTTGAAGAAACAGTAGAGTTTTCAGAATATTCATGATGTCTATCTACCACATAATTATAACATAATTCATTCACATATCATATTACAAATACCTTGGTCTGTCGTATTTAAAAAAGAATTTAATTCTTCAGTCATACAATGTCGCCGTACCTTACGCAGGGTTGTCTGCTCAAAGATATCTAGTTTTAAAGAGGTCTGCAAACAAAATCTGGTTTGAAACAAAAAGCGAACCCTACTGACGTCAAACCGCTCATGTATTGAAATAGGGCTGTCACAAACATGGCGAGCTAAAAATATAATATTAGCGACAAACAGACAACGCCCACCGAGCGAGCAGCAGCAGCCGACTGAAAATTAACATTTTTATTTATAGACAGTTTTATTTCATAAATATTAAATTTTATCTTGTTAAACAGATAGTTTTTTTTTTTTAATTCTGACGCGCGGCTGAATTTAAGGGTTATTTTATGACGTAAATCTATTCAAGTATCACTTGAAAATAGCCTAAATAAAGGCTTAAATTAAATACCTTGACACAAAAGCATCTCACTACCATCATCAGCTTAGGCTTCCAGTCTAACCGGATGCAGCTGAATACCAGTATTTACATGGAGCGACTGCCTATCTGACTTCCACAACCCAGTTACTGGGTAACACGATACGACTTGGTAAAACGTAGTTGTCAGACTTTCGGGCTTCTGACGACCCGTAACGACTGTCAAAGATCCACGAATGACAAAAGTATCGTAGTATAAACCCAGAGAACTCACGAAATAAAAACATTTAACTTATCACTCCTTCCCAGAAACTCGACAAAAATATTCCTCATGCAATAACCGCCTGTAATATAAACAACACAAACATATATACAAAGTTACCGACGATAAACTCCGACCTTTATTAGCGAAGCCATCTGAAAACCTTCAGGCAACATTAATAGGTTGGAATATTCACTTGTTGCCTTTTCTCGTTAATGTTTCAAGAAAATTCATATATTTAGAGTTTTTTTTTCCTTGATTATTATCATTTCCCTTGAAAATGTTCAGAACTGAGAAAAACAAGACCAAGGACGGGGAATGTTGAACAGTATGGTAATTAACGGGTTGATTGGTTGTGTGAGTAAACAAATATTTAGGGGTCAGGGGTAGGGAAGCTAATGACTGATGGTAGCATATGAAAGGGATGAAAAACCTTTTTAACACGTGACTTGCTAGAATATTAACATTGATTCTTTAAAAAAAAACTTCGTTTAAATGGTTCTTTATTAAAACTAAAACCTTCGCTTTTAGAGGGTTAACTTTTTGACACGTCAATTTTTTTATGGAGCATCCCCAGTTCAGACTGTCGTAGCATCCTAAATTTTATGCTGAACCTGTTCACACCTGACCGTAGGTCCAGGTATGAAAGCAAATAACGATCAAGATTAACCTAACCCATCGCTGAGGCCCCTACCGACGAGGTTGCGACCAACTAACCTAGATACGCACGCGCGCTTCACTGTCGCCGCGCTCTCATTTGACTTATAGATGATTCATATTGTTTTATCCTTTAATTTTGTTTAAAAAAAGACATGCCATGCTTTTGGGGGGTCGAATTGGATAAATTTTTAATCAACAGTTCTCCATTTGGAGAAGGAAATAAGATATCTTACGCTTTATGGTGAAGAGATAGAACAAAGGTATTCGGCTATATGAAGTGGTTTTTGTAAAATAAGTGCAAATTATCAAGTGCACTGGATGGTATTTGAGTGAAAGAGAAAAAGAGAATGTTGGTAAGGCAGGTACAGATGTAAAAAATAAGTGCAGACATAACAGATTCAAGTTTACGAAGATCCGGTAACGCGCCATTTTGTTATTATTATTGCAAAATATTGTGCAATTCGCTAATTATCTTGAGTACTATGAAAGAGGATGTTTCTATTATTTGAAAGAGATAAGAAAATGTCATACTAACACATTACATTATAAATGACCCCAATGTATATGACGAAGGAAAAAACGACCACATCATCTTGGAAGGAGAGTAAATGTTCCTATAATGGACGAAAAAATGTTCCAAATACTTTTATGAGCCAACTATAAACTAAATTGAGTTCACACGGCGCAGAATATAACCTACTTTACCTATCAATCATTCTAATAATAAATCCAGACACCAGAATAGCCCATGGAAAAATAGCACTAAGCTTCTAAGACCTAGACTAAATTGTAGATCAAGGTTGAAAAAGATTCCTTAAACGATTTTATCCAAAGGGAATTAAGAATGCTTGGAAAACGAGGGTAACATTTAGAGAAGTGGGCTAATCTTTGAATAACATTAACAGTGATTGAGTTAAAGAAAATCATCCTATTTGAAGGAACCCCGTGACGTTTTAGAGATAATTTTGAGCTTACACGAGCGACCAACTTTCTCGTTCAGGTAACCAAACAAAGTTATGACTAAAATTCTATTAAAATTTAAGAAAATTTACACCCGGGAGTTGCTTCCGAACAAAGAGAACACCTGAATTTGGTACCGGTACCCGTCTGGAATCGGTACCCAGGCACCGAAATGGCAAGTATTTTTTGTACCGATTGGTTCCACCAAGTCCTGTCTGTAAGCTTAGTTTTTCCTATGAAAACGTTGAGAAACAAGCCATAACCAGATTAAATTGTCGACCAAACACACTATGGAAAGAAATGAGTGGCAGGTGAATTCAAAAGAAACTCACGTACATACATCCGTGCCACATACTGGTAGTGCACAATCAATGGGTGAAATTAGGTTAGTCGACACCGTTGTTATTTACTGGTGTAATGACTTATTACTTTTTTGTTTAACTAAGGGTAATTATTGGGAAAGGGGGTGACGTGACTATTGATTTTAATGTATTGGAGATAGACTGGTAGAAGGTATTTTCAGGACGGGGTCGTACTGTAGTCGATGAAATGAGGATGCAAAGCACTCAGTCTTGCATCCTCGTCATTTCAACTGGAAATAGATACTGCTAGTTAAGTTATAGTTCTTTCTCAATAAAAATTCAAAGCGACCAAAACATTGTAAGAACCTTCGAGAACAACTAGAGAAAGAACCATCGAGATGCCAAAAAAAAGTTCGCACAAAAAATTCTCAAACATCCAACCGGCTGTAACCTCTCACATTTCCGCGATCGCGATTTTATACGCCAATCTCGAGCAAGTTGCGCCACTCTAAACCATCCGTTTCACTTTTGCCCAAGCACTTTCACTGCTAACGGTACGAGCGTACCACGCTTGAATTACAAGCGAATAGCGACTCTACCATAGACGTCTTCGCTTACAGTTTCCATTGTCAACATTTCCGCATTTAATACTCTACGGATTATGAAAATGATGGCAAAGGAAAATCTGTTGTCGCAAGATATAATAAAGATCAGAATTAAAGAGTAAGGATCCGACGTTAGCCGAAGACAAACCGAGCGTGCACCGAGCGTTGGAGCAATGGCTTTCGTGCGCGTGAGTTTGAAAGTCGAATGCGCCCCACCGCGCTGGCTCGGGTACCGTAACCGCTTGTGTCATCCGTTACAGAGCGGTGAAACTCTTGTTACGTTGGTGGACCGCTATGTTACGCCTTCGAGCGGATGACGGAGTATCCAGAGCATTGTTCATCTACACTGCTCTTGATTCAGTCTATAGGTAACAGAAATGGGTCACCAAAACATAGGGTACTCAAATGTAGTGGAAAACTATCAAGGTGTGATTAATTATGAAATGAATGAATAAGCCACGGGTCAAGATTATGTCGAGGAACAATAAACAAATGGTGGAAGCATTGAATTCAAATCAGTCGGAGACGGAAATGATAGGGATCTGCATGACACGAATAGTTTCGAACTTACTGGACTACAATTGTTACCAAGCTATATTACTGATGGGTAAGTATTTTAGTAGCAAACGAACATAAACTGGGATGAATGATTTGACCCCGTTATCGATAGATGGTTCATTACCTGATAATTAAGACATTTCACGAAGTAATAGACAGATTTATGCGAACACTTCAGCAGAGACATTGGAGATATAACCAGTCCTATAAGTTTCAACTAGGGAAGATATGAAATCAACATAAACAAAATCAATCCGTCGTATTGTCTGGATAGCAAAGAAAATAATATTGTTAAATCAATAACAATATAAGATAAGGCGATCATTAAATAATAATCCGTAATAATCGATTGGAGGTCAACACGGAGTTAATATTCCAAGTAGATTATCTACTAGCAATATTGAATTAGTATTTAGTAGCAATAGAAATATAGATGAACATTGAACCGCAGAGGTTTTTAGCTGATTTTCATGAGTTTGTTGAAGAAATCAGAAGAAATAATTATAGAAGATGTACATCCAAAACTGGGTTGTGGAGATCAGATGGACAGTCGTTCCATGTAAATAAATATTAGTAAATGCAGCTGTATCCGGTTAGACTAGAAACCGGCCCCAACTTAGTTGGACAAAGGCTGGGCAGATGATGATGATACATGCAACTCTGGTCAGTGGAGTAACAGACAAATCCTATGACGAAGATATGATTCTTATTGTTAAAAGTTTTGCCCTAAACATGAATAAATGAACAAAAATGAATTCTCTCGGTACAATTAAACGACTTGAGTAATCATTAGATTTTATCTAAATCTGTGCTCAAGATCACGTCTGATTTAATTATAATGATGGAAGATTCGAGAATGTACTTCTGAAGATCTAAGTAAAGTACTTACCAACATTAGCATTTGCAAATTAAAAGCCATTCAACTGATCTTCCAGGGTCATTAACATGATCAGCAGTGAGAACATAAAAAATGTAAAATTCCATTGAACTTTTGCCATGAACTATTACGAAATATTATAATCTCTTCCCAAGCAAGGGCGGTATCGTAAATTGGCAATGTCAAGACATCAATTCATAAACACCCTTTCAACAACCACCGAAATATTTTAAACTTCAAATCGAAAAAATTAAGATTCAATATCAAGAAGTAATGAATTCGCATGTCGTCGAAGGAAAGTGGCCTCGTGATACGGGGAAACCCGAGCTGTGGCACGCGAATATACCGAGACAGGTTCGTTTGTATTTCTGTCTCTTTCTTTTGATGGAGGTTTATGAGGGAGTGCGAGAGGGATGGAGGAGGCACGAGTAACGGAACTTATCAGTCTCTATTTATAATTGGTCCGATGCGATACCGAAGTAATAACAGGATCGCGAATGTGTCATTTGGGTTACTGCTTGCGGGCCGATAAGCAAGCTCTTTTAATGGGAGAGATGCAGGACGATGGACTGAAGTATTGAGGTGATTGGAGTGGAAATTATCCACTTTAATTGAAGTAAAATAACAGAAACTCATAAAACTACTACAGTATGTGAGAGGCCAAGAACTATTGAGCAATATTTACTTATAACATTTACGACCCATCAAAATGCTGTCAATTCTTTTAAAGACATACGTACAGATGAACTCTATTATTGTGCAACAAAACTCGTTAAAGATGAAATTTAGATTAGAAGTTCAATAATAACAAGAGTAACTTTATAAAGAACTTGTTTAGATAGTAGCGCAACAAATTTGAAGCTCAACGAATTCGAAATTGGAGCCTAACCGGAACTGAAACCGGAAGTTTTAGACCATACAATGAATGTTCTAGGCCCAGTCAGATAAAAAGCAAAAACTGCCAGTGAAAGTCCTATGTATCAAAACCTCTTACTGACAATCAAAATTTAAAATTGGAATTGGAACACGCTGACCTCATTCCACACGCGTCTTTGAGGGAGAGCGGATGACCGGGTGGTAGTGCAAAAATAAATCAATTTAAAATAAGCTGCAATAATAATATTCATTCATTGGATCTTTGAGAGGACAGTGCTAGGCGTTTTGTCAATGAAGAACATGACGAAAAGCGTTCCGCTCTGATAAGCGTATTATTTGGTCGGCTTTCACTTCTCTTGGAAAGGAATTCGCGAACCGTTGTGAGCTGAGACCCAATAGACTTGTTTTGTAACAGTATATAAAATATACATCATTAGTTGGTACGTTGGGCAACTGAATAATATAATGAAGTGATAAATAATGCAGTTGAAGTATCAAATGAGTTGTTTACGTGCAATTATTTTGTTTAAACGTAATGCGACCTGGGTTTCGGTAAAACCGAAATGGGACATTCCTTGAGAATGATTGATTTTCATTGTTTGACAAACATACCGAGTGGCGAGCTATAAAACAACGCTGTTGAACATGCCTATTAAAAGAATTGTACTCGGGAAATGGAGTTGAGAATTTTTGCCCGCAATTTCGCATGCATGGCTTACGGAACTGAAAAAGTGAATTGGAACTCCGTCTAGTCATTAATGTAATGGTATATTCCGAGAAAGTTTGTATTTACAATTGAAATTAATGTTAATAAAATATCAGCAAAAGACTTTGCTACTAGACACGACGCCGCAATTATTATTTGGAACTGATCATGCTAAAAGTAATACAATATGATGAATCTGAGCACTAAAAAGCATACAAAAACATATCACAACAAGACAAAATCCACCATACTAATGAATTAAGATGATCATAAAATGGCCAAACCAGCCCAGAATTGTGTAAACAGTGATGATGTGCAAATGTATGCACTTTCGCTCTCAAATACATGGAAGCTGTTAAAATCCCAGCTAACATTAAACTGCGGGTTTATGATGATTAAATAAGTTTGCGAGATCGACACGAAGACGTCTATCATTCATTTATTTGGTCTACTCAGAGTTAGACCATCCGTTTTAGTACGTCTAGAAGTTACTGCAACAGAGTTTATGATGGACTGTAGAATTTTTATCTTATTGTATGTCAATAATTAATTCTGGATTACAGTTTAATAGAATAGGCGTTATTAGGTTATCCGAAACAGATTTAATTTGGATATATGATAGAAGGCAATTCTCATACTCAATAAATATGTCCTCGCCAACATAAAAATGAAATACGTTGGGCTCTCTTCTGTTATTATGAAAATATGTTGTAAGGGCCCTAAACATAATTTATTTTCATATTTTGCAGCAAATAAACAATCCAATTTAAATGTTTTTATTGTTACGAAAATGTCTGTACACGAAAACTATAGGACGTGAAAAAGATTCACAGGCATTGGATTTGAGGAAAAGAAAGTGAAAAGACGTAGACTTTAGCTCGATGAGTCACTAATGATCGTTTATAACTGTATGTAAAGTAATAAATTAAAGGTGCAAAAATATATTAGGATTACATAAAGAAGAAGTTTTTCTTAGTTACAAGCTGGTGAACCTTAACTCTTGATATTTACCGCATTTGGTTCTCGGTAAGAAATGTAAATCCTAATTCCCATCAAACTATCTCCTTGAAATGTCAGATCATAAAAATCTAACAATGATTACAGTAATCTACAAGGCATAGATTGTTGTTCTACAGCTCCAAAACCAGCAAGTCATGATGACTGATTTCTCAGCGATCAAGAATTACAGCAAAAGACTAAAGTCCACGGAACTGTCACCTCAAATGACAATGAACTTCATGCTAAAATATTCTTAGTTGTTTAAAATGTATTTATAGCTTCATTGAGGGACATAGATACTTCATTATCGTTTTTAGCTACATCATCATCATCAGTATGTGGCATCTTCTGCGGGACCGTATCTTGATCCGACGATAAATGATACGTTTCTACGACACCCGTTTTGTATTTGAAACTTCTAACCCCATTAGCTTTCTGCGGTTTGGTATCGTCATCAATGAAAAATGTATACTGTTCCCTATTCCTTCTCAAACCTTTTTGCTTCTCCAAACGACACGAGGATTATTTAGTATACTTTTACTTCAGGATCACAACAAAATAGTAAGTAGTAGTATCCAGAACAGACTTATATATCAATTTCGAGTATTCTTGGCACTAGTAATATTCACGTTAGTAGTAGATCACACCCAAAGAGACAGGTGGTACATACCATTGACGTAAATAGTGTAGTAAGTTCTGATTTAGGACCATCTAGTGGTGTAAATAATATCCCTATCCCGGTTCCGTAAGGACTATGGTTGGATTACTCGTATGATCAAGAATGACAATCCTATAACCTTGAGAGCGACTAAAAGCTCATTAGAATTCGTTTGTGGCACAAATTATGCTTTACCCGTTACTTTTCCACATTTCTCCGTTTACGTTACATCATGTCCTTCCCAAACACAATGCTGTTATACTCAAATGTTTTGCCTAGATCTATTTCGAATGCTCCGTTATGTTTTTATACATTTATCTTAAAGTCAAGGCCGTGTTTTTATACAAGGATATGACATTGAAACTGTAATTACGATAAACGGTGACTGGCTAACTTTATAGCAGCTTTTCCACCAATATTTCTGAGAAGGCCTCAAATTGTTTGTTAATTTCTAGAATAATTTAGGTGGTCGAAATTACCGTTATTCTTGCCCTTGACGAAGAATTTTCAACACTTATAGTAAAACAAATAACAATCATGTTGACTTATAAAATACTGAACACAAAACTAAGTAAAACATTGCAAACTTAAGTCAAATTGGTTTCGGGTTTAAAAAATTCGTAAGAGCAGCCACCGAGGCACCGATTGCCGTGACCTACATACAGCGGCAGCCATTTTGAATATTGCGCTCGCGCCGGTTTTGGTGGCACATTTCACATGATACCCGGCTTATCTGCGTCGTGTTTTCTTTTTTTGTTTATTTAATGAGATTCGTTATTCCTTTCGAATGCACTAAACGATATGAGATTATTTAAGATAATTTGCCTTAATGCCTTTTGGCGTTAAAATATGATTTGATTCATTTGATTTGTGATGTTGTGTTGAGTTAATTAAGCCTACTTTGGATTGTTAAATTCGGATTAATGTACAATGTAGGTCAAGTAACGAATAACTGTTGATCGAATAGAGCGATAGTTCAAATTATAGCATTAGTAATGTGCCATAACAAATATTATAATTTGGTATGACTAATAGCTTGCCCCGAATCAAATATTTAGGTTGCGTACCGAAAACCGTTGATTCAACAAATAATACTGATTTCATTCAGCAAAAATTCTTCCTGACTTTGGCATGTATAAAAGGAAGGAGGTACTTATCTGCCTTTTGAATTTGATTTGAGAGATGTAAGCCTCTCATTAGGGGGACTTCTTCTATCTAATCAACTCTACCAAACACGAGTGACATACTTTCTTTTACATTCAAATTATTTTCAATTCTATTCTAGTACATATTCATCTTTGCTATTAAGCTTTAATTCCCAGCACTATTTAATGATTCCTTGAAGATTTACTTCTTGAAAATCTACAGATCCGTTACCATTCTACCTATGTATAACATTGATTATATTTCTATTACCAACAAATATTGCATATACTAGCCCATTACCATTGTTTCGTCCTGTTTACATACGAATTACGTGATGGCCAATGATTACGCTAATTGGAAATTGTGAATCATACTGTGAGTGAAATGTTGTGCAAGTGCACTGCTTTGAAGTGGGTTGTTGTTATGAAAACCACCAATTAGGGTTCGTCCTTTGTGTGGGTTATCGAGAATTTTAGATCAGATAACACTAATCTAGAGGACATCAATATCGAAGAGGGAATATAACGAAGAAAGGAGGAAATAGGTTTCATTGAAGTGAAAGCATAACCTACCGTACCTGATTAGTTGGGTGTGTAAAACAGGTTTAGAAGAAGATGACTTCCTAGATTCTTGCATTTTGCACAGTTATACACATAACAGAGAAATGAAAGAAGTCCATGTAGACAAACTTATCAAAAATGAAAATTAATAAAGGCACGCAGGACATCCCCAATTCCTTTTTCATATTTTCTAAGAGGCTTATATCCAAGTCCAATAAACCTTAACGGGAACTAACATTATCATATAATCAAGGTCCTTGTCAAAATATATGGGCATAATGTAAGACGAATTTAGATCACGCAAATAAAGTATGCAAATACAGAGTAAAAATAACCTTACGGCGGTAGAACAAGGACGCATGAATATTTTGATTGATTTACTGCTCCCATTTCTCTTCATCTCTTTCACAAGATGATTTTTTGAGGAATGTGGAACATATTTTTCTTGTTTTTCGTATGAGTTTGAATAAATAGTGTTTTCGTTAATACAATGGTCCCCTTTTCATAGTTGGCTCTATCTTATTACCGTTATTAGTAATATCCTTTTCAGCTCAATTTAACGCTTTTAAGAAAGCCTTTACTTTCCAAAAGTTTAATAACTCAAGCAAGTAGAACGTAAAACAATTAATTGCAGTAAGGAAGCCATTACATTGAGTTAACTTGAATTACGCAACGGATTTGAGAAAGCCTTCGGCCTGGCTTCGGCTGATTCCGGAATTCACGGAGATATCCGAACTGTCTGTCCTGTTTCTGGAGGTCTTTAGTTTGGCAGTGCAATCTCTTTTAGATGATGGAAATTAAAATGAAATATTAGAAAATGTACTAGGGATAAGCATTATTTGTGTATTTGAAAATTATTTTGATGAAAAGCAAGATGAAATAAAACGCGATTTTAATGTACCTAATTCACAATTTCGCTAAAGTAAATACTTAGTAAACCTAAACGAAAGATTTGTTTTCAATTCCTCTGAAGAATATAAGAAGAATTTTAATGGAAATAGGACATACGTATTCCATGACTGCCGTAATCCAGTACATTCAGCCAGACATCAATAACAAAGATAAATAGAAAACAATCAGCTACATGCCATTCCGGCAGACACCGATAATACGTGCGTCTGTCTCTTTCACACAGTTATGCGCTAATAATAGCGTCTCGCTCTATTTTAACGTGCGCAAGAGTCCCGAAGGTGACACATTAATAAACTTGAAAATTTACGTGGGTACGCGTAAGGTGTAGCGGCTGGAGGCTCATTGATGGGAGTTTAATGGCTATTAGTCTTTGTTCTAGTGTTTCTGAAACTAATAACAAGCTCTTTATAGGTCTAATTGAAGGTAACAGAAGGGAATTTACGGTCGAAATCAGCTCCTACATTTATCTGTGACACTAGTTAAGACGGCTGCCTTTGCATTAGTAATCCTTCAATCTTTTCCAAACAGTCACTAAAACTTGTTTGTTACATTAGATTGAAAACATAATCCACTTACTTCATCTTTTAGTAGTAATTGCTATCTTCTAAATATTTTATTAGATGACTAGCTAACCCGACAAACGTTGTCCTGTGTTAACTATGAATGTTGGATTCGCATTGGTATAATAATAGGAAAATTAATATTGTCGTTAAGTTTTCTTAAATTTTCTAATGTCACGCGCAACTTTCCTAATTTTTTCTTTCATAAGGACATTCTCCTGACATTAACAAACACAACAAAAAAAGAATTCGCAAAATTGGTCCAGCAGTTCACGTGTGATGCCGTGACCAAGGAAAATTGGGATTCATTTTTATAAATATAGAAGATAGATAGATTCAGTAACGATTCTTTCCAGTTTTGGATAAGCTTTCTTTGTTATTTTGGCTGTATCGCAAATCACTTTGTGGGCGTGGCGCTCATGCCAAATTCCTTTGCCAATACCGTTAGCCTCTTCATATATTTTCTAAAACTTATCTACTTTTATTCTACTAAGTATTATATGGCCATTTCTTTCTGTTTTATGTTATATTCAACATGAGATTTTACTGATAGGAAAGTAGACGATTCCCTATGGGGTGGAGTTATTCTCCCCTCGTAAGAAAACGTGATGGTAATGTTCAAGTGGTTCTATATTTAACTTATTTTCCTCAGTAACTTTTTCATAATATGAAAAGATGTGAAGGCAAAGATTCGTTGCGTTGCATTTTAATAAAGTCTAATATCTTCTTACCGTTACGGGTCGTCAGAAGCCCGAAACTGACAACCAGGGGAACTGTATTACCCAGGAACTGGGTTGTGGACGTCAGATAGACAGTCGCTCCATGTAAAGTACTGGTATTCAGCTGCATCCGGTTAGACTGGAAGCCGACCCCAACATAGTTGGGAAAAGGTTAGGCAGATGATGATGATTGCATCAAAATTACTTGCAGAATCTCAAGTTAATTCTGCAATTGTATTTGGTATAATACACTAACTTACTTCAACAAAAGAATCATTAATATTATTAATTGTATTTTTATCACGAACCAAATGATGATTTCAGCAAAATAGGACTTCTTACTCCAAAGAGTAAGGTTCAATTTCATTTGATAGATACATTTCGGCATTGTTACCTTACGTTCAACACTGTTTTTTAAACGCTCTGTAATTCGAAATCGATCGATTTTGAACTCTATGTCTTTAAAAATAGGTTATGGTGTACTTTTTCTAGTTATTTTAGCATCGACATCGTAGGATCGGTCAATGACGTTTCCTTACGGTTGAATCGCATGCCTTCTGTATTTGTCATGCACGCCTTCTTAGGACGATCGCAGAAAAAAATATAATTCGTCTTTACAATAACAAAGCATTGTACTTCGCCATTTAAGTACACGTTTCTAAATTTTGAATCGCGAAGATTGGATTGTCGTGCTTATCTTTTGGTTTAAGTGAGAAAGATATGAGATAATACTGAAATAAGAGGATAGCAATTTCACTTATGTTGCCAAGTGATATGATTTATCATTTTTATGTATCCGACCACTGGTGTTATCTAACGATATCTGTATGCCCCCGTAGTTGTCTTGGGAAGATCAAAGTAACAAGTGTTTGAAGACTAAAAGTCCATTTCAAAATAATTGCCAAGATTGACGATTACTACAGGAAGCTAAAGAAAAACAAATCTTTGTTTCTGATACACACGAAAACACAAACAGATATACGTAGAATGGGGTTTATATATAAAGTCTCTGAGCATACCAAAAATAATAGGTAATGGGAAATTCCAAGCAGAGTTTCAAGTCTAAATTTTTTCCTCGATACATATCAAGACTAAAATATTGGAAATTTCGAGATGAAGTTTAGTTTCTATAAATATACTTAGTTTTATAGCTCTATTCATCTTGAATTCGTTTCGAATCAGAAGTTGGTTCCTTCTGACCATTGGTATCTTCTTTTACAGACGTTAGGATTTCATCAGTATTACTGGTAACTATTCTGCCACCTCTTTTAGGTGTTCTATGTTAAGGAGTTTGGTTTCCACACTTAGTTCTTTAAGTGGACCATTGTGCGTGGGGCATGACGGCAGTCGGTGGTTATTCCAACCAGCCCACCTTCCTCCAGAAGTTGATTATATCTCCTGGTTTGTTAAGAACGTCCGTGTAAGATCTGGTTGCCCCGAGGTTTTTTGTCGTACACTGAGCAAAGAGAAAGCCGAAGAGAAGACGCCTGTGCAACGAGTACATGTTCAACAGTTTCATCAGCCTCCATCTGTTTTAGGTGTTATATTCATATGAACAAAAGTACTGACACGTTTAACATAACAACACGGTAATAGATATACAACTATAATTAATTCTAAACAGTTAGTGCATGGAGCAGTTTCCCATAGGCTGCGCACAGGCAGCCTTGGTGACTAACTCACAATGTTATTGTGTAACGATATACTTAGAGATTGTAATTAGTTCATATATCGCTTTGTGATTGAACATGAACGAGTACCTAGATGTTAAATATGGTTATATTATTGTAACAATATGGTTGTAGGAAGTCGGAAATTCTACTATATGATTTTGCCAGACTAGAAAGATATTGAAAGAGACAATAGCTAGACACACCGAACAGTTAACTGATGAAACACACATATGATATCAGATAAAGAACAGGATATTGCAGATCTTTACGGAAAATATGCAGAACGTTTGAAATGATTCTCTAAATTACGTAGCAACACATCATATGCAAAAACGGAGTTTCTATCTTTACAATATTAAATACAAACTGAATTTTAACACATTGGTAACTATAAATACAAACGAGTTGAATGCTTTTATTCCTATAATCTAAATCTAAAAAATATATTTTTATCACTATGCACGATAACTAAATAGGTCAACAACTATAGTCGTAAATAGGTCAGTTATGTCTCCTGTATTTGATCGCTCCGTTAGGTACTTGTTGAGATAAAATGTTGATAATAGACTAATAGGTAGATGATAATTTGGGTACATATAATTATTTGTAATAAACTGAGTCAAAAGAGACGGCAATTGCTAATAACGTTGTGCTGGATATAAAAGTGCTTAAAGCAGAAACAAATATATTAATCGGACCTAACGGAACATGCTTAGCAACATCAAGAGAAACATCTGAGGAGCTTGGTTGATTTAATATGGCCGTGATCTATAACAAAGAAGCATAAATGGGAGAGAATACCATACTAATTATTAATGTAGATAATTGATAAACTGAATTTAATAAAACCATAATAAGTAGTAATACTCTCTTCGTATAGTCAAGTATTTCAACAATTGAATCTAACAGAGGAACCAATTTAATTTTCATTTAACTTTCTATTACTCCAACAAAAGACCAGCAATAGCACGTGAACTTCATTTTCTAGTTAAAATTTAAACGAGTCTGAATCCCAGGAGAATTTTCTAGTTGCAACTTCTCGGTCAAGGTTTTTATAGTCAAGTTTTAGTGTTCTAGTAGTTTTACGGCCGAATACTGAAACGTCACTCAAATCTATTAATCACCTAAAGGCTACTTAAATATAAGCATCCCTGAAATTTAAATGGTATACACAAACGCCACTCAAGCAATTCGAAACCACGATTAGCTAAGCAGTCCTCAAATGTTTACATTATGGCAACATCCTGCTAAAAAAATTGTTATCAGCAGGTTCTCAGTTACAAAATAATTTATAATACGTCTCGTATTCGTTTTACGCAGTCTTCTTTGAACAAATATTTTCTAAAACTAATAATCAGTTAAAATATAAAAGCGCATTGTAGGTTTGGCTTAAATTACGATTGAAATTTTGTATTTATTTATATAAAAATCAAATAAATTTCAAAAGAAGACGTCATAAGGAATGAAAATTTCTTGAGATAATCATCGTAGATTAGAACGTTATACTTGACATTTTACGCGCGATTATTTAATTTTATAAACATCCCATCTGAACGAAAATCGGCTGTTTTGTTCATTATTATTCACGATGGAGAAGAAAAAACGTGGATGCAATTATACACCTGCTGAGAAAGATATGCTCTTGGAGCTGATAAAGAAGTAAGTACACACGGCTTCACATCAAGTTATACATTTCCAGTTTACGCTGATCTCGCACTGTACGGAAATCCTGTATGAGATCGTATCGATTCGAGATCAGCTTATACTGGAAATATTTAACTTGATGTGTGAACCCACATGTACAATGAAATACTGTTTTTTGTACTTATATATCCGCAATTCCCTAGTGCATGTAATAGCTTGTTAGTATACATGCCTGTATCATACATAGCCAGGGTAACCGTTGTCATATCAAGCACATAATTACCCACTGAAACTTGTGACCAGGCTCAGAATAAATACACGATTTATGTCTAAGTACTTTTATTTCTACAAGTATGAATACAACCAGATAATGCAAATTTACGCATACTCAACTGAACAATTCACAGATCTTAAGTTTAATTCCAAACTGTATCATGTTGTAAATACTAAATGTTACATATTTTCAGATATCAAAATATCATAGAAAATAAGGAAACCAATGCCAGTATAATTTTGAAGAAGCGAGAGGCTTGGGATACAGTATGCCAGCAGTATAATGCTATCGCTGTGAGCGGCATCAGGACGTGGCAACAACTCCGTCACCTCTATGAAAACCTCAAACAGAGGTCTAAAAAGAACATAGCAAAAGCAAATGTAGACTTGTTATTTTTTTTAATATCTATTTTATCTTAATATTTCTTTATTTTCTAATTTTCTTGAATATTTTTTAAGCGTCTACAGTTTTACGAGACCACTAGAGAGGTACAAAAGAAGGCATCAATAGATAGGGTTTGTATATATTAAATATTTCTGGAAAAGTAGACCTTACAAAATATCTTGCCATTGTAATTTATATTTTTACAGAAAGAAATCAATCGCACTGGTGGTGGAACTTATAAAAGCGTTCTCTCTGAACAAGATGCTCAGATTTTAGCCATGGCTGCTCCTCAAATTCAACCATTACCTAATTGTTATGATGATGCTGCAATATATTTTGGTTTGTGTATTATTAAAATGTATATCTTTATACTTGACATCACAAAATAATAATTATAATAATGTTTAATTTATAGGTGATACAGAACCAGAAGTCAGTTTCACAAAAAAAACAAATAATGAAGTTATATCTTCACCATCATCATCATCATCTCCCATAATCCAGACCATTGGTAAATTTAGTTTATTTTTTTACTATTTCCCTAATTCATTTATTGTATAATACATTAGTGGATATTTTTTAGAACACCAAGACACAACTATGGCCTACATAGCAGACAATAGCAAACCTTGCACAGTTACATCAATTAATATAGCTGGTAATCATTTTCAGTTATTGTAGAAGTTTATATGGTAAACGAATTTGAAATTTAGCTATACAGGCATTTCTTTTACTTAATAGATAACCAGCATGCTGCAATGGTCATCAAACCTCAACAAAAAAATAAACCTCCAAGATCATCCTCTGCTGGTAATTATCTAATTATTGTTCTTTGTGCTAATGGTATAAAATTTTAATTAATATTGTACTTATACCATTTTTCAGGACAATTGAAACCTACAATAAAACAGCAATATTTTAGAGCAAAACTGAGAAATGCAAAATTAGAAACCAAATACCTCATTAACAAAAACAAAATGGAAATAAACAAGTATAAAATTGAAATGCAATTTTGGAAATTGAGACTGCAGAAACTAAAATCTAAATTGCATTGAAATAAACTATATCTATGTGGAAAAATGTGTATTTATTAAATTGGTCCTTACTATAAAGTTCTGATTTGTCTCAAGTCCTATAAGTTCTGTGGATTCCTCCTCAACATAGGGTAAAGAACTATCCTCCGCCAAAAGTTCATCAGATCGTGACAGGGCAATATTATGTAGCACTGCACATGCTACAATGACTGGTGGTACGTTTTTTATATTTAGGCCCATCCCGTTTTGTAGGCAAGGAAATCTTCTTTTAAGAACACCGAAGAGCCGTTCAACAGGATTTCTGGTGCTTATTTGGGATTGATTATAAGCTTCCTCAGCAGCTGTCCTTGTATGCAATAATGGGGTTAACAGATAAGGCCGACATGGATATCCACTGTCCCCAAGAATTATACCTGTCCCGAAGTCCCCACGCTCTAATTGAGCACACAGTGGTGAATCATTGAAGATGGTACTGTCATGTACAGAACCTGGCCACCTTGCAATAACATTCCTTATGCGCAGTCTTGCATCACACACCATTTGCACATTTAAAGAAAAATAGCCTTTCCTGTTCCTGTAAACTTCAGATTGGGCACCACCTGAAAATAAATTCTAGTTGTATTGTGAGGCAATAAATTTTACTGAAGTACTTATTAACATATTTTGAAGAAATAATTCTAAAAACTTTATAATATTGTCAATGTAACACAAGACTTCTTATTTGTTGTACTGTGTAATATTACTGTTAATCAGACATTATAAAATTTAAGCACATGATTAACAGTGAAGTTGGTAACTAAGTACATACCTGGAGAATTTATTTTTATATGAGTGCAGTCCACAGCTGCCACAACTCTTGGAAATCCTGCTATTGCAAAGAACTCGTTTGCCACAGCTGGAAATTCTTCAGGTGTTGGCATATTTATGAATTCCGACTTCATACTGGCAATTTTGGCTGTTACTTTATGCACTATTCGATGCACCGTGGGTTGTTCAACCTTGAAAATATCCCCTATTACACGTTGGTAGCTGCCTGTCGCATAATAACGGAGTGCTATGAGGATTTGGTCCACTGGCTGTATGGCTCGGTTTCTTTTGGTTAACGGTTTAATACTGCTACCGAATACAGAGTCCAAATACAACACGGTTTCTTTCGAGATGCGGAACCGTGAAACAAACTCCCTGTCGTTGTACTTTTCAAAAGCGTTCAACTTTTCTTCATTTTTGCGCCTCACAGTAGGCCTTTCGTGATCCGAAAGTGAAGACAAGGACGATAGAGACATTTTTATCACTATTTGTAAAGTTTCAATAGATTAAACTTGATTTGAGGGACCTCGCGACCACTCTCAAATGTAAGGGCTGCTCAAATCAGTTTGACAGTTGATTTGACAGCTAAATAACGTTGAGTAGCGTTCCAGTATACGATTTTTAAACTGAGTGGTGTTTGAGCACAACTTAATTTAAGAAGCACTTAGATTTAACAGATACTTAAAAGTGACGTTTGGGTATACGAAATTAAAGTTTAAGAGCTGCTCAATCATTTAAGCAGCCCTTAAATATTTGAGTGACGTTTCAGTATTCGGGCGTTAGTATTACAAAATGTTGCGTTGTTACAAAAATTATACATATATTTTTTATTTATTTAAGCAACAAACACCGATACATATAGTATGTTATAGAGTACAATCGACACATTTGAATTATGACCCACCATAAGCTTATTTTCTTACAGACATTCAAATACAATTAGGTCGACATTCGCGTACACATACATTTCCATGGTAACGACCTTGTTTTCTGCCATATAAATATACCGTAATATACAGAGAATTATCTGTTGCAGTCTCCATCTTTATTAAGAGCTTTTACACATGAGTACGCTATAAAGCTGAATGCACACCCAAAATAAATTCGACGCGTACGCATTATCGTACTAAAAACAATGTGTTTTTAATCTAATATATCTGATTTATTATTTATTTTAATATGCGTTCAACTTAAGTGTGCTAGAAAACGAGATTCCGCCATCTTTGCATAAATCTTCACTGAATTTTGCTTGCAAAGTGCGTTAAGGCTAAAATAAGAAGTGGGGAAGTAAAACGCTTAAAAAAAATAGAAAAATTATAATGTTGAACTCATTATTTTTTAACAATATTAATATCGGGTTTAACTACCTAACTACCATTGCTTGCAATAACAGCCAATAGTCTCAAACGCATTGATCCAATAAGGCGACTGCAAACGTCGTCGTAACGTGCCGCAAAATATCGAGTTCCAGTAAACTTTCCTTTTCTATGCAGTAAACGGATCTTCTTCGTAATGATGACGCATGTCGGTTTTCTGTTGATTCGTGATTTGACGAACGCCATGATTATATCTTCCAGAGTATCCTCTTCTTCATATCGCTTGATCCAGGTGTTTCGAGATGTCCACTGTGTTTCGAGATTATACCTCCCCCTTAACTCTCGAGATATTTCTCGTATACCGTAGCGTTGCTTACTGAGAACTATAATCCGAGCTCTTTGTCTTGCCACTATACGATATAAATAAAAACGAACTATTTTTAATTCTCATAGGAATTATTATTTGACACCAATTTCTGAGTGACTTTTTGATGCTTTGTCATTTCATACTCGAAAGAGTTCGGAACACGGTTTAAAATAAAAAAAAACCTTTGTTCTGAGTTATACTCGTACCAGTTAATTCCAAAGAGTTTAGATTCAAAAACGATTATGAATGCTTTATCTAAAATAATATCTATTGCAGTGATGACAAAGGTTAAAATTGCATTGATCTTGGACCCGTATTGACATAACTTGCTTAATATTTAAAACGTCCTAAGTGCGGCATGCACTGTAAAGGAGGGAAATCTTTGTTATTTTGACGGTTTCAAACGATTTATCGTCAAAGTGGGTCATGATTCAAATTTGTCGACTGTACATACATCTATAAAAGTATTCTATGGTTAATTGGCTAATAATGGATTATCTCTGTAACTAGGATAAGTATTTTAAAAAAAACCGAGAGCACAGACAAAGACATTCTTAAATACAAAAGGTTAAGTTTTTGGTATAATGCACAAACTAAAGTGAGAAAACAAAGTTAGCTTGGTGAATCGTTACTGTTTTTCTCTCAAAAATAGGGATGTGATATAGAAATGAGTTATTTTGAGGAGCAAATAGAATCATTTGCCAATGATATATGTATATTTAGCGAAATTGAATTTTCTTGTGAATTTTCAAATTCCCTTTCAAGGCTAACCGATTATTCGAAAGTTACAGTCATGTGCTTGATAACGATAACTGACTATATGTATGTATGTAAGACTAGCAGCGCTCCGCGGTTTCACACGCGTTGTTCCCGTTCCCATGGGAATACGGGGATAAAAAAAATAGCCTACGTCACCCGGGGATATTGTAGCTTCCCAACAGTGGAAGATTTTGCAAATCGGTTCAGTAGTTTCGGAGCCTATACAATGCAAACCAACAATCAAATCTTTCCTCTATTTAATGTTAGTATAGATATACGTTTTATAGTTCTATATCCAGTACCAGTCTGTCGTTCTTTAGTAAGTTTAGCCTCAAAAGGAACTTAAATTTCTTGCAATTCATAATTAACTTCAACTGCCTCTTCTTCGAGCCCTCTACCGTCAGCAACATCATCAAATACCACTTTAACCGACTCCAACCCAATTCAGTCCATAAATATAACATCATATTCGAGTAAAACATCACCCCTCACACTGCGCAGTACATATTTACCCGATGCGACATTGAAAGCGAGGACATAGGAATTTCTAGACGGCACTCTTCCTTGTTACGATGAATTCATTGCGTTTTTACTAGTATGTTTGACCTTTGTTTGTTGTTAGTAATTATTGTGTTTAATAGTGGTACGGAAATAAAAGTTTATTTTGGCAACGCTATTGAGACCCATCTCATGAAGAGGCGGCCTGTGTCCCAGCAGTGGGCACATAATAGGGTTATTATGATAATTGAGATTGCGAAGATTGAGAGGTGGAAGTAGAGTGGAGAGGTCTTTGGCCAGCAGTGGAACAACAATGGCTATTTAAAAAAAATGAGATCGCGGTATCGCAAAAAAAATCTGTCTTTTCAATTTCGTAGGATAAGGATGATAATCTAGTTTACATTATTCGAAGATCATGTGACATGTACCAAATCGCACTAGGCTCGCGTGGTGGATTATGGCCGACTCCCTCTTACCGAGTGGAGACCTGTGTCCCAAACAGTAGGAACATTATAGGCTGATTATGCGATACATTATTGTTTCTATATGTGATGCTCTAGCTAAATAGAGTGATAATTATCTTATTTACTCTTCCTATATTTGATGTCCTAGATAGAATTTGCTCATAGCTTTGAGAAAGTTGACTACTCTAAAAGAGGCATTTTTAAATCTCTTGAGGGTTTTGATCGATTCGTGAATGCGAATTAAGAAAACTATATAAATGTAAATATTGCAGAACGTGACTTTCTGTCTTAAATATGTCGTATGGTAACTAACACCTTTCCTACATCCATCACGATGGTATGAGGTTTCAATGTTTGAACAAGCCTATCGCTTGGGCACAGTTCCAAAACCAGACCAGGACAATTTACGATACAATTTCAATTTCACGTTGGCTGAACTGTGCGAATGCAAGACCGTACAATTGGATAGGCTAACCAACTTTACGTAACTTTATATACTAGTAGAATCATAACCATCATTATCCTGAAGTTCCCAAATTATTTAGGGCCAGCAGCGTAACTTTTTCCATATTTCTCTATAGGTCATCATCTCGTATTCACTCCCTTTCTAGCCATCATCTTTAACACAGTCCATCCATCGCTTCTTTGGTCTTCCTACCCTTTCTTATATACGAGGGTCATTTAATAAATACTTAGCCTACAAAAAGTTAACGAAAATTTTGGAAAAGTGGCAATTTATTTTTCAACATAGTCTCCTTTTAGTTCGATACACTTAGCCCAGCGATGCTCCAACTTTTTTAAGCCGTCCGAAAAATAGTTTTTGTCAAACTCTGCAAAATAGGCTTCCGTGGCGGCGAGGACCTCCTCATTCGATCCATATCTATTCCCGGCGAGTGATTTTTTCAGATTAGGAAACAGAAAGAAGTCACAAGGGGCCAAATCTGGAGAATACGGTGGATGGGGCAGCAATTCGTAGCGTAATTCGACCAATTTGGCCATGGCAACGGCAGGCGTGTGAACCGGTGCGTTGTCGTGGTGAAACAGCACTTTTTTCTTCGCCAGATGGGGTCGTTTTTTCTTTAATTCGGCGTCGAATCGGCCCCATAAATCGGCATAGTAAAGCACTGTAATTGTTTTACCCTTCTCGAGGTAATCGATGTAGATCACACCTTGTGAATCCCAGAAAACGGTGGCCATAACTTTTCCGGCCGATTTTACAGTTTTCGCCTTCTTTGGAGCACGTTCCCCGGTCTGGATCCATTGTTTTGATTGCTCCTTGGTCTCTGGTGTGTACCAGTGGATCCAGGTTTCATCGACGGTCACAAAACGACGCAAAAACTCCGCTGGATTCCGCTTAAACAGCGCAAAACACGTCTCCGATGTGGTCTCACGGTTGCGCTTGATTTCTGGTGTGAGTAAACGCGGCACCCATCGCGCCGACAGCTTTCTCATGCCGAGTTCCTCGTGAAGAATATGATGCACTGTTCCTTCTGAAATGCCTACAGTCTCAGCTAGCTCCCGAACCTTCAATCGGCGATCTGCCAATACGAGATCATGGACTTTTTTAATGTTTTCCTCCGTAGCAGCAGTTTTCGGTGCACCTGGACGTGGTTCATCAAAAACCGACACACGGCCACGTGCAAACTCCTTGAACCAATTCTTGACGGTGGCCATCGATGGAGAAGAGTCACCGTACACAGCATCCAAGCGCTCTTTGATTTCGATGCGCGTTTTCCCTTCCAAAAATAGGAATCGAATCACCGAACGATATTGCTCTTTTTCCATTTTTGTAAAACCGATCGACACGTTCGCTTCCATAAGTTGTCAAATTAAAACAAATGAAGGGATTGGAATGAAAATTTGAAAAAAGAATTAAAAAAGAATGTGCTACACTGTGGTAAAACTCTTTTGAAACTACAGCGCCCTCTGGCGATGAGGCTAGGTACTTATTGAATGCACCTCATACTTGTAGACAGATTGTTGAATTGAATAGTATATTTTGCGGATACCTACTACATTCATCCTTGTCTGTACACTTAAGTTATTGGGTTCATTTCTCCAGCCAGATCATCATCTTCCTGCTTTTGCCCTATGTTATTTGGGGTCGGCCCCAGACGTTCCTCTTTTTTCATTATCCCTGTCAACCGTCACGCTATCATTCACTCACTTGTATTTCATTTCATTCCTTACACAATCCATCCATCTTTTCTTTGGCCTTACTCTTCTTTCCCATCCATCTTTTATTTGGCCTTCCTCTTCCTCACCACATCAACCCAGACGCGGCATATATTATTATTTACGACATTTGACATGTCCGTCTTTATTTACTACACTGTACGGAACAGAAATTATTAAAATAATTTCAATAATGTTAAATTTTTCGTGTGCCAAAATTATTTTCAGTTGTAAACAAAACGAAGTTTGCTAATAATATATCCCTCGTGACTACAGACAACATTTTTACAACAAAACGTATGCTTTAAGCTATTTTAAGAGAATACGAGGCTAAAGTGTTAAAAGATGAATTAGATATTCCACCCATGGTTGACTGGTAGAAAATGCCTAAGGCATTAAGTCCGCCTTTGTACCTTTTTGTGTGCGAGAAGTTTAAATAAATATTAAAGTTTATAACAAAGATCTGGATGATATTCACAGAGACAGAGGAAGCATAGCACACGAAAGAAGACGAAACACAGTAGTGGTGGCAAAAAGCTATCAATCAAGCGTATTATAATAACAACCCTTAAGTGAATTAAAGGGTATAAGTCAATGAATCGCCCTTTCGACATCAAAGCCACCTAAGCTTAGTTGTTAGCCAAGTCAATAAATGGAAGTTATAAACTAATATAGTTAGTTAAACAGATACTAACAAAAGACGATCTAATTAGTAATACAACTCAATACTACAAATAAATATCATTGTAAACTACGTAATAGAAAAACATTTCATAAAGGTAGTAAGTACTTCGGAAGTTCGGACAAACGATCAAGTCATAACGCTTCAAAAGCAGTGAAAGTTGCTCATCTCCCTTCGACATTCAAAGAAACCTTTCACAATACATAACTTTAATGTTTTGTACATTAGCAAAAAAACACTTCCGTAATTGACAGACAACGAACAGCTTAAAATCATAGACGATTACATTAAGATTTTGAAGATGCTCAGTACATGGAAGAATTTGTTAGAAGTCGATCCATGAGAGCTTGAGCGAGTATATGACGGGGGAACTTGACAGTTTACTGGCGGGATTGGTCCAATTTGCTCAGGATAGAGTTAAGTGAAAAAAGGAAACCAAGCCTTTGTCTTGGGACCATACAGGCTGATTGTTATTATTTTATTCTTCCTCGTATTGGCGTCTACTTTCGTCATATTGGCGTCTGCTTCTGCTGTATTGGCGTTAGCGTGAAGTATGTATATGACAACAGCTTCTGCCGTGTTGATAAAAAAAATAGTTACTAGCACTAACTGTCACCCGGGAATAGTGTAGCTTCCCAACAGTGAAATAATTTTTCAAATCGGTTCAGTAGTTTCGGAGCCTATTCAATGCAAAAAAACAATCAAATCTTTCCTCTTTATAATATTAGTATAGCCCAGCTGTTGCCAGCGGCTTCGCCCGTGCGGAACATTCATCCCCTATTTAACTCCCTTAGGGGTTGAATTTCGAAAAATTATGGCTTATTCCTTGTCTACATTATAAAGGGAACCTCTGTGCAAAATTTCAGCTTTCTAGGTCCAAGGGTTTGGACTGGGCATTGATGATTCAGTCAGTCCGGACTTTTCTTTTTATTTATATAGATAGTTCAGCAAAGTAAGAACACAGGTATTCTAATGCAACTAATCAACTCAGCCTATCGCAGGCTTTACTGGACATAGCCCCCTCCCAGGCCACCCCACAATACCTCCACGTTCCGCATCCAGTCTGTCCCAGCCAACTTCTAAGAAGGTGGCTGATAGTCGGTGACTCTGATGACTCGTCCCTCGTTCCTTAAGACTCGTCGGTCGAATTATGCACCCCTGCTCGGATCCAATGAAGAATTCAATTGTTTTTTTTTTTTTAAATGGCGTCTTGGGTATAGCTACAGTCGTTGTATACTAGCAATATGTACACAGCGACAGTACCCGAATTAGCGCAACACCGCTACGATCATGTAGGTCACGGTCCAAGCGAAAAAGAGACAAAAGATGCGAAATTATACCCAAGTTAGACAAGGCTAGGTGACGCGTACAGGTTTCTATCATGCGAAAATTTTACCTGTTTTAATTTATGAAAAAGTAATTCAACTTATATTTAGTATGTTTGTGAGTCATTGCGTAGGTTGAGAAAATAACTTGTCGAAAAATCGGGTCAAAATACCTGTTTGTATATGTCCAAAAAAAGGTCGTATTTCTAAAATTGTTCATAGAAAAGAGGTTATATTTAAGAGTTAGACGACTAGGCTCCAAGAAACTAGCACATAGGTATTACAACATTACAATACTGGCAAGTAAGTCAGCTTCGTAAGTGGGTTACCAGTGTTTGTAGACGATAGGGCTCTTAAACAGGGTTGCCAAGTTTCATATTTTTCAATGACCGACTTTTAATGAGGGCTTGGGATGAAAAGTTGCTAGAAAATTACTGTCATCATTCAAAAGTGATTGTAAATCTGTGTAGTTATCACAAAATTGTTTTAAATATACACATTTGTATCAGGAAGGGCTCGTGGCTAAATGATAACAGTAGCAAGATCCGATAGAAAGTTAAGCTACGCTTGCCGCGGTCAGTTCCTGGATTAGCTGCCCATCCATCAAGTTAAGCCGTTGGTTCCGGCCGTCATTCGTGTACCTCTTTGACAGTCGTCACGAGTAGTCGGAAGGCCAAAGTCTGACACCCAATCTCACCAAGGAGTATCGTATTACCCAGTAGCTGGGTTGTGGAAATCAGATAGGAAGTCGATCCATGTAAAATACTGGTATTCAGCTACATAGTTAAGACTGGAAGCCGATGAGCAACATAGCTGGAAAAAGGCTATGCAGATACATTTGTATCAGGAAGGACAATTGCTGCCTTGATAACATCAAACTAATATAACTCACCTTGCAAATTGAATTTAACTTGATAAGTACCAGATAAGAGGCAAAATCCTGACCACATACAACCCTGAGACTATTTATTGTCATCTTGGTATACTCTCAGCTTAATAACTGAATATCTGGATGAGCGAACTTTGCTTGTTTTTTTTTTTGGTTTGTCCTTTTCTAAAATTGAAACCTAGCTAGATCGATTTATCGCCCCCGAAACCCCTTGCATACTAAATTTCATGAAAATCGTTGGAGCCGTTTCCCAGATTCAAATTATATATGTATACAGGGTAAGTTTTTATCCAGTGCGCAAATTGTAACCATGAATTCAGCATATCGTTCTGAACCCCTTAGCGTAGAAATTTTTCGTCGGTTGTACAAAAAAAAATCTGCTGTTTCATAGAAAAGTGCAATACCTACGCGGTCAAAATGTATGGAACAGCTGATTTTTTTATGTTTATCCGGCGAAAAATTTCTGCGCTAGGGGGTCTAAAATGATATGCTGAATTCACGGTTACAATTTGCGCACTGATTAAAAACTTTTCCTGTATACAAGAATTGCTCGGTGCTTATTTGGTACGATGGGTCCTCGAATTAATCATGTGTCAAAATTATGAAACCTAGAAATTGACTGTTCTATTTTAGTTCAGAAAGCCCAAAAGTGGCGGAGCTTGCGGGAGTCGTATGTCCAGCAGGGGACTTCTTTTGGCTGATGATGATGATGATGATGAAGCCCAAAAAAAGAAGAGGCGGTGATACGACCTAGACGCGTATTACAAGGATCGAGGTGGCCCTGGAAAAAGATCGCCTGGAAGGATTTTGGGGAAGGTCTTTGCTCAGGAGTGGGACAGTGCAGGCAATTTAAAAAAATAACAAACCCTATTAATAAAAAAACTTTTTAATAAAAAAATTAACTAACTTAGTTATTGGGGTTGGACAAAGCTAGTTTATTATTTTTTACTTTTCGGTTTTTCGGCGGTTTAATTTTTTTTTTTTTAAGTTTTTATTTTATAATTTTTTGTGGCTATAATCTACTAATTACTACATGCTTAATTTTTGATTTAATACACAACTCAGTATTAAAATCTGTGAGTAAACAATCAATCATCCCGTTTTCTTACCCTTAGGGTTGGAATTTTTCTTCGAAATTTATATGGGACCAACTTCGAGGTATACCCTTTCAATAAAAAAAAGAATTATCAAAATCGGACTACTCTGGAAAAAGTAATGCGTGGTCATAAATAAAAAAAATTAAAAAAAAAATATACGCGGCGAATTGAGTAACCTCCTCCGTTTTTTCGTCGGTTCAAATAGCCTCCAAGAAGGAATGTACCTTAATGTAAGTTCGCTGCAACCTGTACAGTCAGATCCGCTACCATCTCTCCCATATCTTTACCACAACTTTAGGCCATTCTCATGAAGTCCCTGCCGATTCGACAACTAAATCTTTTTCACAGTATTTAGTAACTTTAACAACAGTTCAAAACCGTACACAAGAACCCAACCGTGAAAGAAACACATAACTGTAAGCAATCAAGCAATTCACACGTACTCATCTGCACGATAAACCATCTTTGATTCAAAATGTACAGGCAAAACCAACCACTATTGAAACTCAGCATAGAGATGATAATGCTGTGGGATGATCAGGCAGGTGAAGAATGTGTCAGCGTTGTATACTTTCTATCGTCTATTCGTTTTCATTGTAAAAGAACAGCTGATTCGAATTTATTGTTGACAACGGTAATAATTGGCTGCAAATATTCTGATTGTAATCAGTATCGAGCTGATTAATTTACTTTTTCTTGTGGGTGGCGTTAAGTTTACCGTTTATCACCATAGGTCATCTTTTCACTAACATGCTGTTTTTTGATGTAAGCGGAAAATTCTTCGGGTCTCTAAAAAGCAATATATGCTTACGTTAAGTATACAACATTCTAAAATATCAACCATTATATTATTATAATGCAATCAACCAAAGACAACATGTATAGTCTTCCATTTTATGTCAACAACAAAACATTAAATAGTAATTTTCTCAAACAAAGAAAATATTTCAGGACATTTCATAACATCTAATCAGAGAAATTTCACAATATTTTACCACGGTATTGACGGATCAATATCAAGCTAAGTGCGGAGATTACGAAAACATTGCAATACTCCTTTACTCTTCATAAAAACCTTTCATAATGATCAAATAATTCATTCATCCTGTGTGAATGTTTTTTTTTTTTTGATGGGATATCATCAAATAACTTCTCTCGCTCTGGTTGGAACTTTAGCATGTATAATTTTAGTTAGGATATTGAAAATGTAATTTGTATGAATTTAAAATATAGTGAAGAAAATCAAATGAATTTTACTCACATATTTATCTACAAATCTAGTCCATCAATAAAGCCTCCGTCCAGCACCAGATAATCAGATGAGTCACAAATCCATATCTGCATTGGTTTGTTAATCTGTTGCAAAACGCTTGCGCAATCCTGTGCCCTTATTATAGCAAGTCTTTGTTAAGGACTTCATGTAAATGTAACGATACCTTATTTGTATAAAACCTTCTATGTATTGGATTCTGGACATTGGAGGACAAAGAATGAAAGTGTATTGTTTTGGGAATGTAGGTATTGCGGATAATTTTTGACAGTAGTAACTCAAAACAGTAGAAACACTTGTTCAGCAAGTGTTTTTAATGTAGGTATGCAATGAATAGGTGTTGTAGCGGCACTACAAAATAAATACTTCACAACAAATCAAGAAAAACGCAAAAAGAGAAGTGGCATGGCCATTTACAGTAACACAGGCGAACTAAATTAAGAAATTCTACATCGCGCAGTCAAAGTTTACCACGACTCTCGAACATATACAAAATCCTGACAACAACTGTCGGGCAGTTCCCCACCAGACACAATACCCGTCTGGTAGGAGGATCCTCCTTTATCAACAAAGGTATGAGTGAACTTTACACCGTTCCTCGGACCCCTATAGTGTAAACAAAGCGAACTTTCAGCTTTTGGTGATTATTATCTAAAATTTCTGACAAAGAAACTATTTCGTCATAATATAACAACCAAACACCCTTTTTTTCAACAGTAATGCAATCGATTCGTCTATAAAAATTGCGTAATTTTCCTGAATAATGAGAAACGCATGATCTACGATGCATATTTTTTGCGGGCAAATAGATTTACGTGGAGATGGTTGATGGAGTTAGATTGGCATTGGCAAGATCAGTATGATATCCTGGATGTGGTAACAGGTAACATGGATGATGGAAAAAATAAGACCTATATCCAGCATTGCGAGATTCCAGACATGTAATGATCATGCTTCATCAAATTTATCAAGTCTTATTTTCCAAATCCTTCATGCACTCACCATCGGCCTAATATTTTCCCAACTGTGGGATGGGATTCCGCTTTCCTTTTGTTAATTGATTTATGCTAATTAAGTTGTCACACGTGGGGTCGCCCCTGAGGTGGATAGATGAACTAAACCGAAGAAGATACATGGTGAATTTGGGGATCTCACAGTGATGTGTCAATCTGCCTAGTCTTTTCCTAAACTATGTGTACCCACTCTTACCAGTCTAACCGGATGTAACTAAATACCAGTATTTTACATGAAGCGACTGCGTGTCTGTCCTCCACAACCCAGTTACAGGGTAATACAATACCCCCCATTTTTAAGACTCGCTGTCAAAGTTTCGGGCTTCTGATGACCCGTAACAACTAGGAAACACCTACGAATGGCAGCCGGGACCAACGGCTTTACGTGACTTTCCAAAGCAAGGAGGGGTCTTGATATGTAAATATGGACACCCATCCGTAGGCAGGCGTAGGGCGTAGATAAACCTGATCGATCGACTCGCGCCGTTGTTATTAATTAGCCACTAGCCCCTCGAATCTTTCAAGAACTTCCAATTTACCTTTGAATACAAAGTGTACGTGAGTGTGACTCATTACTATAAGTATAAAGAATGCCGTCAAACTGTTACGTAACTGATGTCCCCGTTATCCCCTCCAACTAAGCTAATTATGCCCGTGGAGTCGCTACGATAACTCAACTGGGTTATGCTCAATTTTATGACAACTCCAATCCTTACTGTTTTATTCTTTTGAGCGGACGAGGATTATTGAAGTTTTAATGTTATTTCATAATTAAGTTAATAACTATGTAATTATGGAGATGGAACAGGCAGCTTTACTGTTTATCTATTTTCCTTTGGGTGAATGGCTATCGATCCACGTAAAACCCGCAACAGAAACATTTCTTTTGTACAAAGACTACTCTTCATTTTAGTTCGTAATTTTAATTATATCGTTCGACAGCGTCGTCTTTAATATACTGAGGATGTGTTCAGGAAATTTTCTTACCAAATAATTTGAAACACGAATCATAAAACGAATTATGTAAATCAAGGCTTAAGAAGCCATCAAACGCACGGCAATTATCTTCAAAGGTACCGATCCAAAGTGACACTTGCCTTATGAAATAAAATTGTCGAATGAAGCTCCTATAAAAATAAAGATGGTACTTACAATATCATGCCCTTGACTGCCACTCCTGACGACCTCAGGTGCCATATACTCGATGGTACCACAGAAGGAGTACGCCCTGCTTTCTCCACCACAGAACTCCTTGGACAGACCGAAGTCTGTCAACACGATGTGGCCCTCAGCATCCAGGAGAATATTTTCGAGCTTGATGTCACGGTAGATAATGCCGAGCTGATGGAAGAAAATATGGTTAAAGATGGCTCAATAAATACAGCGATGGGGCTGGTAAATGGCCCAGTTTTGGCGCCGAGAGCCCTCCGCTTTTACAACTTTAACTCCCCTGAAATCATGCCAACTGGAATACCCAAGAAAAGCACATTCACGGTTTTAATATCAATGGTAGGCCCTACAAAATTAAAACGTACCGGGCATCATATGCTGCGGAGCAGTGGTGGCCAAGTGGTAAAGGTCTCGACTTCCTTTGTGTCACTAATTTCATCACCAAAATTTGAAAACGGTAAAGGAAAACATCGTGGGGAAACCAGCATGTACTAGAACCAAAAATTCGAATACATGAGGCATCTATCAAACCGCACTGACCCCGCATAGCCTGTGTCCCACCACTGAGAACCATTTAGGCTGATTATGCTCGGGCATCATATAAGACCAGCTACATGTGTTGGAGAACTTAGTTTTCTCGAAGCACTTAAAACAAAGACATACGCAGACGGACCTTGACTCCCCATTAAACTTTACATAATTAAAGTACAGTTAAAAATAAATACCGTACTCGTAATAAAAGAAACACAAACAGAACTATTTCTACTACTAGAAATCCAAACAAACATGTTTCACAAAGCGACTTGGCTAAATAAATATCAATACATTCCATAGAATATAGAGGTCCTAGGTGTTGTCATTATGGTCAAACAATGCAATTGACCTATGCAACCTGGGTTGTTATGATTCAGTCGAAGTCTGTTGGCATTAAGACATTTATCCAGGTGTTTTAACGCATATTTCTTTGCCTAAGTAAACAAAAAAGTCGTTCGAAGCAATGATTAATGTGACAAGTATGAATGATATTTTAAAATAGCGAATCAAAAAAATATACTTCAGAATTGTGGGAAAGTTGCTGGTATTAAGTTTGTTGAAATCGATTTGCGACTTCTGATTTGTAAATAATATAGTGATTTTGTATCACTGCAGGTCAATGGCCTTTTATACGAGGAAAGGACAAGCCTTTTAGATAATTTCGCCTTGTTTTCCTCGCGATGTCTATCATCACAGAACGTAGTCAATTATTAAAGCCTTCCATTATATTGAGCAATTTCATTTCCCGTCATCAATTTTTCAGACACAAGACTTGAATTGTACATGCCAAAAAAAAATATCCCATAACCGTGCCTCCGTACCAGGGACGTTAAGTAGTTAGAGTAACCAACTTACCCTATGCAGTTGCTCGAGGGCCAGTATAATTTCAGCTATGTATATCCGGACTTCGTTCTCGTTGAAATGCTCTCTCTGGTAGAGATGGGTGAAGAGCTCACCACCAGCCACATAGTCTGTGAAAGAAGAAGGCAACTGTTAAAGAAACATGGTCTAAAATTACATTCAACTTTAAGACTGGAACTGCATGTTTGTCAAACCATCTCCATAAGGAAGACAAGTTGGGAGAACCTTAAATTCAGTCGGAAACAACCAATGAACAATTAATGTCTCGTGGTCACTAGGTCGCAAAACTTAGAACCGTGTCAGCAAAACTTTTGATAGAGGCGTAGTATATCCAAGAGATAACCTGACGTAATCTCGCGTCAGGTTAACGAACAACAAAACTAATCTAGTACCTCATAACATTCAATATAAGTCGATGTTTGCGTCTCTTGGTATGGGTATAAAATGGACCGTATCAAATTCCATGCACTACAATAGAATTGCATAATTTTCCCGATAGAACAAAAATCAAACACCACTATTTTCTCTTATTATTCAGTAAGTATGCCAGCAATAATTCTTCCTAGCGTGGGTGTTCATTTGCAACCGTTAAAATGAACTGTATTATGAGACTATGGATTACTTGAAAGTCGTGACTAATAGCAGTTTAATCAGAAGCTCAAATAAATCAGAAAACGGTAATGTAACTCATTAGAGTCGGATTGATGATGATAATGATGTTATTTGTCATTATGAGTAAATTCACCATGCTTTATTAGATGGAACTGGAGATATATTAATCAATAGGGTGGAAGAAGCAGATAATCTTATTAAAATCGTCGCGATATTAACTAAAACTTGTTTCCAACTTCGACTTGAAAGAGTAAATTGCCATAATCCTGTGCTAAACGGGTCGGTGATTGCAGTAGAGGAATATGACAGGACCCTAGCTGTCTCTAGGTAAAGAAATATGTAATTTAAAAATCCTATTTCCAACTGTAACTGCTACCCACGACTTAGAAGATTTCAAAGCTGTCAATATTGACGCTGTTCAACAAGCTATTATGGAAAATGAACGCACAGTGACAATAATTATGACTAAAATTTTAATTGAACTTGAAACAGAGGGGCGTGGTACTTGGTACACGATCTAGAATATCTAGGTTGAAATACCACGTCTTTGGCCTATATCTTCTGCCTACGATGATAAAAGTACTCCAGATGAATGCCAGCCAGTATTTTAATTTATTTATACTAACCTAAAATTACTATGCTTCCATGCTCTGCCTCTTTATCCAAGTTTGTTAGGATTGGTTATCGGTCTAACGATATGCTTATATGTTATGCAGCGTCAGACAAAACACATTCTAATTTCATCTAGTCATTTGACCACGACTGCTACTATACTACCATATTTATGCCTGTTCTTTGGCTACCTGCACAGTCAAGCCACACACTGTCTTCTACCAGGGGTGCGGGTTTGTTCGAATGAGATACCGCAGCCCCTGGCATACAGGCTACTTAGGGAACACGGCTAGGTTTTAGTCAGTAAAAGTCTGACACGCCCTCCTGCTCCACCCAGAGCGGGAGAAATTATTTGATGATTTCCCACCCAAAAAAAAAAACACTCGTCTTCCAAAAGGATCATAGTTTTATAGTGTAAAATACGCTCTATAAACCGTCATCTGGTAAAGGTGGTTGTAAAAAGGAAACTGGTCAGTACATAGGGATGGACACACATAATGATTATGCAAAACATGCGCCTAAAGAGTATCTTATTTGGAACAAATAGCATCTGTTAACCATGTTGGGTACACAGTTTTATTATGAGTGAGCATTTGTTAATGTTTTTATTTTTATTACCCAAAGTGAAAGTGTTCTAGTGCGGGCAATGTGTTTGGACTGCTTTTTGTTGTATGCAGATTGTTTTAGAATAGCAGGTTTAAAACGGATTTTGATTTTAAGAATACATTAGGTCTATCGACGTAAGGAACATTATGCTTGATCAATTATAAAAAAAATTATTTGTTAAAATAATAATGGATAAAAATATTGATGAAGACGACACTTTGCTATATTGGTCAGACTCTCACTCTCTATCATATTTTTTTTACTATAAAGTAACCTATTACATCAGTACATTAATTTTTAACTATGAAGCTTCGATCAACGTCCTTAATTATGACGCTTGAGCTGAATGAACAGATAAAATAGCCTGAAGCCACGGATTCACAGCATTCCCAGTTCTAGACAAAATAACAAAGTCATCTAGATAAACCAGCCGCTTTTTTCTTTGTATAGTGGTAATATATTCACAGATGTATTAATATAGTCTGGCATGTAGGTCATAGAGGCGGCCAGAGATCTATTATGTTAAAACGTTGAATACATAAATGATATTGTCCTTAGGTAAGTTCAAGTACATTGCTGGGATATGGAATTTCATGGAGTATATGAATCTAGGGATAAGCAAGATCTATGTGAAACGAATTAAAATAATGAATGGAAGGTAGATACTGTTAAAGCACTTGAAGAATCGCAAGAAGGAGAATCCTTAGGTAAGTTCATGCACATTGTGGGGGTAAGGAATGTCATGGAGGAATGAGTAATTTCTGCTTAATGATGATTGGAAAATGGATGCTATTGGAACGCTTGGAAGTAGTGAAAGAAGAATAGTGACTAAATACGCGGAAATCGTTCTTATTTCAATACCTAATACTTATTCGGAACACCAAATAGGCTTCTAAAGAAGCTAAGTTATTTTGATTGCCGTAATAAAATACCTGGTTAGTATAACAAAATGTTTTGTTAGTGCACTCGAGAGAATACCGAACGCGCGCATTCTCACATAATAATTTGCAGTTCCCGGAATAACTCGATCCTTTTGGAATTTTGCTAGGAGTATTATGACCATTGGGTGCAATTATATTAATAAAGATAATTAGCATATTACCGGGAATGCCACTTTTGTTATAATCTGATTCATTAGCGTTCACGAAAGGGTGTAGTAGTATTTATAAGCAGCTTTAGAACACGTTGATTGTTGTTGGCACAATGCTCAAAGCCATACATACCACAGACGTTGCCGTAGAAGTGGCAAAGTTTTGGCACTGTTCTGCCATCCACATGACGAAGAAGAAGAACCAATGAGAAAGCCGGGAGCTAAACATGGCCTACGTCATATCTTTCATTCACCTTATGACGTAGTAAGAGTGACGCAATACGGCTGTGACGTCATGCCTCACCATAAGTGACGTTACGACTTGTCGCGAAAGCCTTGATAAGAGTTTTGACATTTACAAGAGGTAGGCCAAGACCTTTTTGACATAAGAAAGACTTTTATAAATGTCGAAGTTAATTGCGTTGGAGTTTCTTTTAAGACTGGTTCTGGTGGAGGTAGTTTTTTTTTTTATCTTTGTTTAATTAGGGACTTTTATAACCGCAATGCGTATTACAGTCCCATCGTACCCTAAATACAATGCTTTTCATTACATTTGTGCAATGAACCTGAACAGACTCTTCGCATCATCACCATTTGAGAGGTAGATTTATGGAGACATTTCTTCAGCACATGCACTTTGTGGAGTAATAAAATGATAGGATTTCAAAGATGCAGAAAGCGTTTAAAAAAAAACCAGCTGAAAGCAAGACTGGCTTTAGCTATCGTACAGACGCCAGCACATCAAGCCACCTCAAACTGTCAAATTTTCCCAATTGAACATGAACCTTATGCTTATGTCATAAAGTTGAAAATCTATCAAAGAAATTTGACAGATTGGAGTAGTTTGGTGTGCTGGCGTCTGTACACTCACGTTTCGCTAGTTATATTTAAGGCCTATGTAATAGGGGGCGAGCGTATTACCATCAAGCGGGCACAAATCCAAACTGATATATATACTTCCAGATAGAAAAACCTTATCAAACTTTGCCCGACCTGGAAATCCAACCGTGAACCGCAAGCTCAGCAGTAGCGCTTCCGACCACTAGACCAACAAGGCTGTCCAGATATCAAATCCATAAAAATAAAGTTCTGACTGACTCGACTCATCAACGCCCAGCCCAAACCCTTGGACCTAGAAAGCTGAAATTTTGCACAGAGGTTCGCTTTATAATGCAGAAAAGGAATAAGGAAAGATTTTTCAAAATTCAACCCCTAAGGGAGTTAAATAGGGCATGAATGTTCCGCGCGGGCGAAGCCGCTGGCAAAAGCTAGTCATACCATAAACAGTTAATAACGACTGAAATAGCAATCAATACCAATAAATATTCATACCTCTCGTGTCCCTAATCATAACGTTAATATTGTAATAAATTTATTGAATGAATTCGAAATAAACATTAACCTAATAAGTTTACGTACAAAGTAGTGAAATATATTAGTTATTTCAGTGTTCTAATATCGGTAGGTTTCGGTAGACGTAATCCATTACCCTTTGTTAGGTTGTTGGAGGAGGTTAACCGTCTATAAGCATTTAGGGCATAGTGTAACCTCAATACTGGATATTGATACATTTTCTTTATGTACATTTATATTTTTTGCTGATTTGTCGTACGTATTATTTAGATTGGTGTTAAATCTATGATAATGGAAACTGGTGTCAAATGATCTTGTTTAAAATAGACTATTAAGTTACTTTACAGGTTTCTAACCCTCAATGAGTTGCTAAATGAAATTATTTTTCATTTAAAGACTAATCTTAATAGGCTCTTGTTTGGTGAAGTCAGTGATGACTATAATAATCATATGCCTAGCCTTTTCCCAATTATGTTGGGGTTGGCTTCCAGTTTAACCGGATGCGGATATTTTAAATGGCGCGACAGCCTATCTGACCTCCACAACCCATTAACTGAGTAATAAGATACCCCTTAGTAAGACTGGTTGTCAGAAATATCGGGCTTCTGACGACCCGTAACGACTGACAAAGATCCACAAACGAAAGCCGGAACCCATTGCTTAACGTGCTTTCCGAGGCACAGAGGGGTCTTGGTATGTGAAGATGGTTACCTATCCACAGACCAATCGCAAGCGTAGCTTAACCCGATAGATCGATCCGTGCGTCTGTTAAATAAACTACAAATAAAGATGCAGTGTTGAACAAGTGAAAATCTGACGAAGTAATCGAGGTTCCTAATGTTAACGGGTGAATATTCGATGAAGAAGAATATGACAGACATAATACACCTTCAAACACAAGAAAGCTCATATCAATACAAGAAAGCAAACACAATCATCGGGGCAACCTGACCGTATCGAGTATCAGCTCCATTACGATATTGTATTATGTCGAGCGTTTCCCAATCTCTAAGAGTTGCTACTGGGATTTGGTACAAGTTATTGGACATAGAGAGTTGAGGAGCCAAGGTTAACGGAAGCAGGGATTGGTGCTGATATGATACTTATAATGGACGGTTAAATCAATCTGTCTTTTTCTCAATTATTTTGGGGTCATCTACCAGCAGCTAAATACACATTGCACTATATGGACCGAGTGACTGAAAGTAAGTGTGAGTAACACGAAAGAAACCCTCTGGTAAAACTGGCTTCAAATCAAATCAAATTATTTTTACTTCACATAAACCTGCATGGGCACTTATGAAACGTCAGAAGCTAGATGCACGGTTCCAAATTGTCGCTTCCTATGAAGAGCCGGCAACTCCACGGTTAGTCTTAAAAAAATTATTGCTGTCAGACGTTTGGTGTTCTGACTACCCGTAACGACAGTTAAAGATCTACAAATGACAGCCAAGGCACGGTGGAGTCTCGATCATTATGGAACATATGATGGAATACTATGATCTTTGGAACATTGTCTATGTTTTCTTAGATGCAATATATTATACTGATCTGTGAAATCAAGAGCCAATGATGATGTTGATTTGATTTGATGATTTAACTAAGATTCTCAAGAAAAGGCTTGAGACTTTAATCACTACTTATCCACCTGCATTCAGCTTCAGAAAACACTCCATTGTACATTCAAATATTTGCCTACAGCTCGGTAGCAGCCCGGAGACTAGAAATGTGCCAGGTTGATGACAAGAGACTGGTCCCCGGAGTATTACATGGGGCTTTAATATGACTGGCAAAATGTAGGTGTTCTATAGATGCACCCCTGCATAACCCTTCGGGAAATACAGGCGTGCTTGTAAGTAAAGTGTGTTATGTTCTTAAAAAAACCAACGTTACACAAACCGTCTCGATCACACTAACTAAAAACCAGGATTCAGCACAAAAAATACTCTACAATATTCTCAGCCATCATCGCTAAAATCTATAGAATTAGAACACCATAGAACAGTAGGTTTTGCACGTGCAACAACTAACAATGGATTACAAACACTTCAGTAGGGGAAAAAGCGCAAACGTCCGCCGGCGTCGGGTCAAGGCAAGAAACGCTACGAAAATGCAGTTATTGCTTTAAACTGTATTGAATCTAATAACAAATTACTATAAGTCCAGGTAAATTAATTGGATGAAGTGGAAGAAATCTGTAACGTGCAATATGGTGGCCAAATTTAGCAAACAGGGTTTCAAGATTGTGAAGAATTGTTAGATGGCGTTCGTAGCGCAATTGAGGATGCATCTATGGACTGCAATGGGCCAATTACCCAACTAAAGTGACAAATGAGAAAGATCAAAGATCTAATAAAGAAACTGGACGTAATAGTAGTGATTTCCAAACAATCAGTCTTACAAAGGACGGAACGACAGACTGCGCAAATCGTTTCTTTTCAAACACCAAGCAAACAACACGTGACGAAGAAATTACACATAATTGATGTTCAATAAACTGCAACCCTGAACTTTCGCACGACAACAAAACCTTTTATCATTGGCAAACAATGAACGCCACCCAATTTAAAAGTTTGATTGACTCCAGAAGCATCATATTGATGTAACGAGTTAATTTATACAGAGTTTAAAACTTTCAACAATAACAATTCCGTTTTGAATTAGGAAAGTTGCCAAATATCAATTAAGACTGATGTTGACGGAGTAATTAATATAGCTGACCTTTTTACAAGTGAAAGTGGTGCAGGTGATAAAGAAGTAAACAATAAACAAATTACTGCATTCTATTGCGCAATTTAAGAGGAAGGAAAAGTTATTTAGAACTAAATTGGTCTGGCAGTAAAACGTTTTAATGAGGAAGTGTTAAAGCTTGCACTTCATAAATGAACGCGCTTACTTGAATGACTACTCGCATAGTTGACTATTCGCATTCCTTTTAAGACCGATAGATAAATACGTAGATAGATACTGAGTTAGACTAAAGTCTTACAGGTATAAGAATGTATAGACACTATTTTAGCGCTTGAGAATTGGCAGACGGCGCGTTTCATAACATAGTAACATTATATTGACCGGTTTCTAACACCCAAGTTACAACATACACAGGATGGTAAGCTCCTACACTTAATTGACAATTGAGATCGGAAAGAAAACATAGATAAAAGAAGCGTGCTAAAACAATGAAGATGCAAGCCGATATGTCAAGGTGAGAGATGCAATCAGTGAAGCAGAAACTGTTATAGTTCAAAAGATTTATCATTAATTATTAAAGTTTATGCGGGCGTGAGCTATTAGATTCTATAGAGGGGCAGTGGGTCAAGGTGCTGCAAAAGTAGGTCTCCGTACTGTTTGGCAATCACGTTCCCAGGTAAATGCCGTACTTTTTTTTAACTCTGAATGTGCAGAAATATTCTCTACACGTAATTATAGTATTGTCCACGGTGATTGAGGTTTTGACACGACTCGGTAAGAAGGGATTTGAATGTGTCAGACTTCGCGTGTCGCCATTTCTATTTCGTAATATCAACTCTGATCTTTGTATCTCAAATATGAACATGTATGGCATTCTCACTTTCTATTGTGAGTTGAATTGAACTTTAAGGAATGATGTCGTGATGGTATACTCAGAAGTATCTCTTGTGTTATATTGAGTTCAGATTGAGAAACCAACCTGTACTATGATGCCCTCTCGCTCCGTACCATGGCCTGGACCAGGGCCGGACGCGAGAGATCGCCGCCGCCGATCGCCTCCACGAGGACACGGCGGTGCTCCGCCCAAGCAGGGCAGACCGCCACCGTGTGCTCCACCGTGTCCTCAGGGCGATCTTCGCAGTGGAAACACCCGGGCGTTTCCTCCCGCCCTATCCGAAACAGGAACCTCCCGAAACAACCGTGTCCGGTGAGGACCTGCGTCAGGCGGAAGGTGAGGACGCCATGCCGCCTCTCAAACCACTCCTCAAAGAGGGGACTTACCGAATCCCAGGCCGATTTCCGGCCACCGTAGGCATGGGCTTGCGGACGGCGAGTAATGGGTAGCTCGCTGTCCGGTAAGGACCAAGCCCAAGTCGACGGCGCGTTGTGTTCCACGCGCGCCTCAAAGAGATGTCAGCACAAAAAGTGATGGGACCCGCAAGGGTCGATGCCTGCCAGGGGTGCGGGTTTGTTCGAAAGAGACACCACAGCCCCTGGCTTAAGGGCTACTGAAGGAACACGGGTGGGTTTTAGTCAGTAAAAGTCTGACACGCCCTCCTGCTCCACCCAGAGCGGGAGAAGTTATTTGATGATTTCCCACCCAAAAAAAATATGATTATTATGGTTTATGTTAATCGTAATTCGTTTACATTATTCAAAAACTCTTTAAAAATATGTAAACTGCAACTCAAGAGCTTCAAGTTATTCTTATATATATATTAATTCGGCGAACGAACGAGAAAGATATTTTCAATTTCAGTATATTAAAATCGCTTTGCGTGTAGAATCTGTAATTTTTCACTGGCTGACCTTTAAGAGATCCCGAAGTAAAAGGAAGGGGACTTCAGAATTACATCATGCGAACGCTTTCTTGTAGACACCTTTATTAATTTAATACATCAAAGATCTGAAGTAGACAGATTCAATAAAGGTAAAATGCCATCATGGAAACATGAAGAGAAAATCTTGAAAAACTACAATATGATTTCAATATCAACGGTGAACAAACAATACTTGAGAGAATACATTGACTTCGAGCCGGCTATTGACGGGTAAGGTCAAAGTAGGGTAGCAATCGACTTTGAAACATTCGTTCAAGTTAAAATTACTTTAGCTTTCTTTCAATCCAGGTTGTGTTTTACTTTAATAAGTCATTTGTTAGAACCTTAGTTCAAAGATCTGTGATTGGCTAGTGTCTGCTTTAATGGTTTTACTTGGAACAACTGCATGACCACTTTATGGAACCAGAAATAAGTCTTTTTTTAAGTGACTCCGTGTTGTCAATTATCATGAACCTGCCTTTTTACTACACATTCTAGAAGGATTGTCTTATCATCATCAAAAGGCGACCCTATGCTACTACATGCTATAGAAATGCTCATTTTAAGAATGCGTTTTCCGAGTCTTATCATAATTTGAAAAAAGAAAGAGTGACAATGAAAAATAGCTGACGCAAGTTTAAAATAGCTTCAGCTGCATTATGTTAATAATATTCTTTGTACATTTTTTGACTGATTTCAGCCTTCTCATTACTTTTTAGCCTTGGCGATGCCACTGCGATTTTGCAAGAACATTTTCGCTTGCCAGGGTCGTAGTTAAATTTACTGTTAAATAATAACTAACATACTTTAGCTAGCATTTTATTTTTATGAATTTTGCAATATTTCTGTGCTGTGTGCTATTTTTGGTTGGTATTGCAATTTATCATTCGAGAAGAACGTAGTAGCTTCTAGTTTAATATTTTGCAGCTTCTATGTAGGTACACTTAATGTTGACATTGATTAGTTTTCAAAGGCCATGACATTGCAATATCAAGGTCAAAATAAAGATATCGTTGAAATTTCGAACAGGGACGGATGAGAATAACGCAAATCTTATTTGGTGTTATTTCTCAATACATGATTATTAATGTTCATGGCTGCACTGCATCTATCATAAAATATCGAGTTGATAATATTCAATTGATCTGAAGCCCGGTTATCACCAGGTTCTACAGAAATGTCAAATATCTGTCTTGAATTTGACAGTTTTCTCTAATGTTTTACGTCTTTCAATTGCGTATGATTACGAGATCAAACACTTGCTAAGAATAACAAAACGCATAGGAACTGTTTACGATTCTACACTAGTATCGACCTCTGAGAAGTCTTACACTACAAGGGCATACTATTTGCGTGTCTACTCATTCAGTTTTATTTTATCTCCATCTAATTTATTCTCGTTTGTCCTTTTAGTAAGTTCTATTTTGACAGTATATGACTTAGGCTTTTCACAAGTTTATAAAGGTTTCCTTTCTAAACGTCTGCGGCCAATTCAGTTTGGTACACGTGTTGCCCCATTCATTGATTTTATTTGAGTAAATTAACTGATGTTGAGACTTCTACTGGCTTCAAAATCATACTCGTGTTTGACCAAAATAGTGTCCATAGAATTTTGATTAAAATCAAATTTAATATGGATAAGTGTTCAACATTTATCATTCCGTGAGTCATTAGACAATTATCGACATAAGCAGCTGTCTTGCCTGACAGCAAATACTTCCTTCGTTCATATACCTACTTTAAGAGATATATCTAAACATTTTACTTGAATAAAGGTCAAGTTTTTTTCATCCCTCGTATCTGGACGACATTTTAAGAACCGGGGACGTGGGCGTTCAAATTCTAAAGTGGGTAGATAGAAAACAAGTCTACATGATCTGCCAAATCGGATGACTATACACTTCATAATTGGCAAATATTTTTCAAATACAGTTATAATGATGGCATTTGTTATCTACTAATTGAATCGTATTTCGTTGACTGACAGAGTTGCTGTATCATTGGAAATTTGTAGATATTTTGCATGGGAAATTCTATAATATATCGTTGTTAGATATGGTACTCATTGTTTTTTTTTTTGTATTCGAAATGAATGAAAATTACATACTTGTTTTAATAGGATGAAAGTAGTTGGTCAAAGGTTGTTGATGTAATATTAAGTAAATAAAAAATAAAAATCTGCATGATTTTATGGAAGCTCCATAAAATTGTAATTAGCAGCATAAAATCAAACATCGTTACTTAAGTTTTTGTACTGTCAATTGCAAACTTTCCTTTTCAAAGTTCAGTCATATAATATTTATTTATATTAATAAATTGTATAACATCTTTACAACAAGACCTCTCTCAAAATCTTACTTCACTATAATTTCATTCGATTAATAACCAAATAAATCGATACATAGCCTCTCGATTTCGCGAGCCGCTACTCAGATAGGAGTGCAATGGATAGAAGACACAATTCCTTTTACAACAAGGTTTAAAATAAACAAATGTCGTTCGTTGCGTAAGGTACGCCGGTATCCCCTTGACACGCTTATGTCCGAGTTAGATTCGTACACAGAATCGAGTCAATTAGTCATAGTATTGATGTATGATACTTTGGCAATAAATCCTTCATTAAGGTCGCTATGGTTGCAGAGAAAGTTCCTTTAGATAACTATCACGGTTGTGGTCCTCAGAGAGGTGAGCAGAGGCGTGTTGACCTACATTCACAGTAAGCCAATGTTGTTGTGTGAAAGGAGATGATCCTATCGCTTCTAGCTCGTCATTATTATAATATATTGGAAAAAGGCCAAACTTGCGAATTAAATTAGACCCTACCTTAAGTTCCGTATCTTAGTTATCTAGGTAGTAGGTAAGCTTTAATAATTCCGTTATTCAAGACAAAAATACTTCACTCTCTACGTTAAACTTCACAAATATGTTCCATTTTGTATTCCCGTAGAGATCTCTGGCACTCTACGAGTAAGTTAGTTTTCTGAGCACAAAGTTCAACTGTCATTAGATTTGTTCCGTTGAAATGGGATAGAAGACAATGTAAATATACTCTAGCACTTTAAAATATTAGTAGAAGTGATAGTTGCTTTAATGTTGTTTAAGACAGTAAAACTTTTAAATAAAGACAAACAATATTTGTAAGAAATGGGACAAAGTGAATACATAGATGACGGCTAATACTATGTGAATGATGGAATGTAAGAAAGAAGACATGCTGCGTCGACCTCAAATGATTTGAAATAAGGGAAAGATGATGACGATGATGAGGCCAATACTTTGCTTATCAACCCTAACTAGACAGAACTACTACTCTAGAAGTCAAAGACATGGACGAAGAAGTAGAAGAGTTTGACATGCTTTGGATAACTTCAACAGATGGCTGTGAAACAAGTGGTAAACATCCCAATCTACCAATACAAGGCGTACTAGAATCAACTGAAATGAATCAATAAAAAACGAAAGAAGCAGCTTTAAAAGCAGAAACCAGTTGAGACCAGACGAATTAATCCAATCTAATAGAATTTCAAATTGTTCGTCTTATATGTAACGGCATTCGAGCATCGGTAGCCATGGTACATTTACAATTAAAAATATATGCGTTGCATCTTGCATTTGATGGTACATTCAATCACATTGACAGTACCTTTATGTCGTAGGAGTAAGGGTGATTTTAGTAATGCTAGTGTTACCAATGTGTGGTTGATTTTACATCCGAGGCTGATCAATGTATGGATTGGCTTCTACTGTGGTGATGAAATATTTCTGAAAGAACACTTCATTGTCTTTGTAAGGTTATTAGCTAGATCGCATGCATCGTTTCTGTAATACAAGTCTATTAAAAGTTGTTTATTAATCAACTTATGTCCACACTATTTATAGACGAAGTTATTAATTATATGAAAACGTGAGGATTCGTTGGCCTCAGCAAGCTGTAGCGTTACATAAACCAAGCTTCTCAAGTAGTCCATAAAGTAGACTTTAACAATGATAGATCGATAGTAGGAACTAGGAAGCTTATGGAACTTCCGACATACGACTACAATTTCTTTAGTCGCTCCATCAATTTGAGACACCATAATAAGTATTATTTTTCTCTTTTCTCAGATTCTAACCTAAACTCTCTTTCAAACTCTCTCTCTTAATATTCTTCTGTTATTGCTTTATCTTTCCTACCTTCATTACACCTTGCTTCAACATACCTCCAAAAGATTACACAACTTCAACCCTTATGAACTTTAAACCAATAAACGAGGTTGGCATGTCAACAGAGTCCGTCGACCTTGCCATCGGCAGGCGTACCCCAGTATTACACAACAGGAGACGGTTGAAAGACCTTAAGGTCTGCGACTCGGCTGGGGCGAAAGGACTCTATGCCCGGGTGACATTGGGCTATTGATTTAGACTGGAGGCTACTGTACCGTTTGTTCCTAAGTCTAGAATTTGTCTGTGGGAATTGAGTTGGCAAGTGGAAGGTTGGATTTAGAAAAGATTAGTCTAGTCTAGAGTGCTGACTTACGATTGTTTAAGTATTTGAAGGGCAGACGAAAACTTAAGCGAATACTATGTTATCTTTCAGATAGAGAAACCTACGTCAAAGACAGAAGTACTAAAAAAAAGCCGGCGATTTCAGCGAAAAGCATGATTTCTTTACACAATTATGAGGTAAATAAACTAGCTTTTGCCCGTGGCTCCGCCCGCGTGGATGTCTGTTATCGCGGGAAAAAAGTAGCCTATGTCCTTTCCCATAATCCAAGGTATAAAAAAGACAAATTTCATCACGATCGGTTCAGCGGTTTGGGCGTGAAATAGTAACAGACAGACAGTTACTTTGGCATTTATAATATTATGGTAGAAATTGATAATACTGTTTTAATTAGCACGATAGGTAGGTAGGTACGGAAGAAATATCTGCGGTAAGATAACAATAGTTATAAGTTTCTAACTTATATGAGCTTGTTGACGGTCGTGAGAAGCTAAGCGCGCCACTTAGTTAGGACCGAAAATTGTGCCACAGACATCAATTTTGTATGAACTAACCTTGTTAGTAATGTGTTTGTTCGACACAGTTTTAATATTCCCTTTTATTTAAGCTAATATTGATTTGAAACAAAACTCATTTCAAAAGTTTATCTGACCTACTTAATTAAATTTTGTTGGGATTGATTTATATAAATTAAAGGACTAGAGCCTTGGTCAAGCTGTGTGGAGTCTGGACAAACCACATTCTAACCTAGAGGCTAGCTAAAATTTCACTAATATTATGAGTGTGAAAGTTTCTATGTTTTTTACGCAATCGCGCAAAGCAGGTTATTTGGATGAAATTTGGCACGCAGTTTATATCCTGGATTAATACAGAGGATAGTTTTTTATAGCTAATTTCCGAGCTCCACGCGGGGAAGCCGAAAGCTAATGTAACAATATAATTATGGCAAAGAATTTAACATAACATTTCTGTACGGCACAATTTCTACATAGTAGCGCTTTTTTTTTTTTTTTTGGGGTGGGAAATCATCAAATGACTTCTCCTGCTGAGTAGAGCAGGAGGGCGTGTCAGACTTTTACTGACTAAAACCCACCCGTGTTCCCTCAGTAGCCCGTATGCCAGGGGCCGTGGTATCTCTTTCGAACAAACCCGCACCCCTGGCAGGCATCGGCCCTTGCGGACCCCACCAGTGGTTGCTGACATCTTTGACGGCGCGCGTGAGGAACACAACGCGCCGTCCCGTCTACCACTTTTCGGCCGCAGAGGATAGGGAGAGCGGCTGACGCTATACCGACACTCCTCTTCCCCTGCGGCCCCACCGCGTCCGCCATCAAACGGTGGCGGCCCCGTCCAGGCCACGGAAGGGAAGAGCGCTGCTCAGAAGCACCGGCACTCCTCCTCTACCGCAGCCTGTAACCCTCAGCCGCGATGCCTCCCATTCGACATCGCGGCCCACCTCAGTTGCGGTGCACCTCACCGCAACCTACTTTTTGGCCGCTACGTCAATGGCTTTGAGGCAAAAGCCCTGACGAGCGGCCCCACCGTTGGGTTCCTCTTGGCTTCACCGTGGATGGGAGACCACGGTTACTAAGCCCCCCCGCAACGACAATGCAGGAACCCACTCGGGGGGGTACATAGTAGCGCTTTGGGCATGTCCATTATCGCCATTATTTTCAAAGTTTAAAGGAATTTGTTAATTCCTATTAAAATCAAATCAAGTCTAGCCTTTGCCAGGGGTGCGGGTTGTTCGAAACAGATACAGTGCGTGACCCGTGGCACACGGGCAACTGGAGGAACACGGGTGGGTTTTAGTCAGTAAAAGTCTGACACGCCTTCCTGCTCAACCCAGAGCGAGAGAAGTTATTTGATGATTTCCCACCCTATAAAAAAAGTCTAGTCTTTATTTAGATTAATAAATAGTCAAGTCAACATGACTATACAACCAACCACATAATTTCAGATTGTAACAGTGACTAAGGAATCATTGAATGAGTTAGTAGTAATAAAACTATGCGGCCATTAAATATGTTCCTTTATATTTACTTACACGTGGCGTGCTGCATTTAAATAATGCACAATTATAGTTATATGATTTGTTCGTTGCTAGCTGAACTTCTATTAGTGAAACCTTTTCCGTGATAGACTTTTATAATGTGTATCAGAACTTGTTTCTAACCTTATGTCTCTTAGGGATTGTGGCTAAGTCATAATAGCTGCACGGGTCGATAGATCAGGTTAAGTTAAGCTTGCCGCGGTTGGTTCGTGGATGGGTGACCATCTTTACATATCATGACCCCTCCGTGCCTCGGAAAGCACGTTAAGCCGTCGGTCCAAGCTGTCATTCGGGGATCTTTGACAGTCGTTACGGGTCGTCAGAAGCCCGAAAATCTGACAAACAGTCTTACCAAGGGGTATCTTATTACCCAGTCATCCCCATACCCATCACTGAATTTACCAAACAAGAGCCTGTTAGAACCTGTAAAGTAACAATCTATTTTATACTGGATCACTAGTCTTTCCCCGGGGTTATAGTGTTACCCAGTAACTGGGTTGTGGAGGTCAGTTAGGCATTCGGTCAATGTAAAATACTGGTATTCAGCGGTGGTGAAAATAATGGCACGCGACACAATATTTTGGGCACGTCACTGATCACAAAATTTATTATGCACTACGAAAAAAAGTGTGAAATAGTCGTCATCTAACAAGATGACGACTGTTTTTTTGTAGTCACTATAGAGTTTCGAGTTGATAGTACTTATTTATTATAATTATTTTCCCAATAATCACAAAGTTAAAATTATTTGATGGCACGTCTTTACCCTCGTTAAACATTTCTTTAGAAAAATGGCACGTTGATACGTAAAGGTTCGCCATCCCTGGCTTAGATGGATAGAATACTCTTTATTGTACGCCACATTAATAACAATTAGAAAATCCTATGAGGCAGTGAAAGAACGTTTAAAAGAGAGATAGAGAATGTGAACTTTGAGAATTTGTGACAGACAGGTCCACCTCCCGATATCGTCACTGTACATCTAGGTAAAGCAGATGCCACATTTATATATATTTTTTTAGTCTGTAATCTGTTCCTAGAGTCACTTAACCCATGTAGCTGATGCACAGCGAGCGATCAATACTGTTAAATCATTAGACTATGATGAAGTATCAATTATTATAATGAAGATATTCACTGATCTACTTTCATGGTTAATGGGTTGAAAAATAAGTACTTACGTACTTAAAGATTGTATGACAACAATCATGTTAGTCTAATTGATGCATTGAGGCTATGAATAAATTCATATCGATTTACGATACTTTATACGAAAAACAAACCAATGAATCGAAAATAAAATCGATTCCAAAACTGTGGAATCCCAACTAGCAACAGCGGAGCATTTGTTTCCCCATATCCATTCAGATTATCTATTTAAATTGCATAATAATTCAAAATGAACTCTACTCACCAAGTATAAGGTGTAATTTGGAGTCAGTCTGGAAGGCATAGTGCAGTGTCACAAGGAATGGGCACGCCCTCACAGCCTCCAGGACCTGTTGAATTCGTTCCATTTTACATACATACGATAGTGATTTCTATTCGCTATCTGATAGAATTGAAATACCTACAAAGGACTTAGACTAGATCCCTGGGGCACGCCGGAATAAAATGTTCTCATTCAAAGGAATGTCCGGTGGTCCGGTTTATATTATTTTCTCTGTGCGCTAGATATCCTAGTCACGCTATAATTAAAGTTTACAAAAATGCTCTAAGCATTTGCTTCTGGATTTTAAATGAAAGAATTAAGTTATGTAGATATTACTCTAATTGAATGCTAGCAAGAATCCTTTTTGTCAGAACATTTGCCGGCAAGATTAAGCTATCATCATTTCAGCCGAAAGACGTCCACTGCTGGACATAGGCCTCCCCCAGGCTCCTCCACTTCGACCGGTCTTGTGCTTCCCACATCCAGCGAATTCCCGCGGCCTTCACAAGGTCATCGGTCCACCTTGTGGAAGGCCTTCCCACTCTACGTCTTCCAGTACGCGGTCGCCACTCCAGAACCTTTCGGCCCCATCAGCCATCTGTTCTGCGAGCAATGCCCACTGCCACTTAAGTTTGGCAATTCTTCGGGCTATGTCGGTTGTCTTGGTTCTCCTGCGGATCTCTTCATTTCTGATTTCGTGTCTCAAGACGAAAGTCTTTGACCAGTGTGTGTTGCCAGTGATGACCTATGGTACAGAGACGTGGTCGCTCACAATAGGCCTTATAGGGCTTAAAGTCACGCAAAGGGCAATGGAGAGGGCTATGCTCGGAGTTTCCCTACGCGATCGAATCGGAAATGAAGAGATCCGCATTTCGATTTCTGTTGTTATCCGCATATAACCTGCGTTTTCTACATCTCATACGAGGAATCATTTATGGATTAATATTGTTACTTAAATTACTATTACAAAATGCTTATTTACCTGTCTTTCAGTCCTAGTATGCTCTGCAGTCTTCAATTTCTGTACTATCGATGCCTTTTTCAACACCTTCATGGCATACAACTTGCCTTCGTCGATGCCAACTTTTTTTCTAACTAGAAACACTTTGCCGTATGCTGAAACGAAAGAAAAACAAACATTAGTATTTGGATACTTAGTACGAAAATATACCTCGATATTGGGACCTTAGAAATTACAACTACATTGTCTTTCATGTACAGGGTGGTAGGGATTTCGTCACGCAATTTGTTACCATGGATTCAGTATTCGTTGAATTGCTAGGAGTCTAGCATTCATTTATTTAAACTTCTCGCACACAAAAAAGGTATAAAGGCGGACTTAACTTAGGCATTCTCTACCAGTCAACCAAGGGTGGTGAAGAGATTAGATGGCAGGTGCATTGGATGAGCGGAACAATGATTTAAAAAAAACTATAAAATGTATCATAGCATCATGTGCTGAATTCATGATTTCAGTTTTTCCGCCGATATCTCTGCCATCCTGTATAAAAACTGGAACCTAGTCATCAGTGGCTAACATCCTTTTCGGACACCTAGAGATTAACACAATCAACGATACATAGAATCAATGACAAAGTACCATCAGGTGCATATGCCATGATTACAAGTACCAAGTATTATGGCGTGGCCGCACAATGATAAAGCACTGCTTTGCTTTGTACTTACTGCACTCGGTACGTGTGATCAAAGCGATAATATCAGTAAGGATATCGTTCATTTTATTCATTTATCCTGATACCGCTTTCAGTTATTATTCTGACAGTTGCCTTTAGCACAACCCTCTCTAAGTTTTCTCTATCCATTGTATCATATCCCATTCAAGTAAGCAAGAGAGATTAATTTCGTAGGAAAGCTAAAATCCACATGGGAGATGCTTAACCTTATAGCGTTAGTATTAAAGTCACGGATGCTAGATACATGTTAGATCAGGGATAACAAACCTGTGTAGTAAGTAACTGGATGCAGAGTAACATTTAAAGCCCCTGAAGTAGGAATCCTTGTAGCATGAGCACTTAAACTAATCTTTTTTTGAATTCTAGATTGGTTGGTTTTGAGTTTCAACCTAATTGTAAGTGAAATTTCTGTGTAAGCTACATTATGCTCTAGTATGCTAGCTTTTTTATAGTCGCACTTTTGATATTTTTTTCTTGTACTAGTATGGCACACCATGTCTCCTACCGTACACGTCTATCAGCCTTCATCTCAGTGTTTAAATTAACCTTAAAAATAGTATATTGTGTTCGTTTATTATCATCATAATTTCTGTCAATAATATCGTTAATATTTCCTCCTTTTACTGCAACAACATCACAAGTAAGCTGTCGTAAAGCCGCGTCATCTACAAGGCCCAGTAAAGTGTAACGAGAAAAGGTTATTATTATAATTGTGAACAATAGCGTTTTATGGGTCACTCTCATGTTACAAGTGGGTCAGTTACGTAGTTACAAAAGCACGATTAAGATAGTCATACTATTTACTGTAATTTAACCTTTTGTCAGAGAGTTTGTTTAGGTAATTGAATAAGGCTAATTGTTTTCAGTAACAAGAATTGATTAAAGACAATGTTGACGGTCGGTCTTGTTCTTTGGAGCCCCTTGTTTCGGTCTTCTGTAGCATCGGCATACATTTAAATCTCTTTGATCATTTTAGAAATGTAATGAAATATGACGAAATTTCGCAATTAAATGTCAATGAGGTAAGTCAGGGAAAAGTAGAAGACTGAATATTATGAAGAGTAATGGACAAGCTACACCACAAGAATTGAAGTTACTACCAAGAACCAACAATGACAAAGGAATATGCCATAACCTTGATGGCAAGAAAACTCAACATATACCGTATGCAACCAACAGACGTGTTTCAAACACAGATCACTTCGTTTCTACGGTTTACCAAGAACCAAACCGCCATTGTTCCAAAGCTTATTGGTAGAAAAAGAAATGCGTAAACGAAGCAGTTTCCTTTCCGTTTTTAACAATGTTGTTATGGGAAGTGGTCAGGTAAGGACTACAATGGCGGCAATGCAAAACAATGATTAGATAGGTGAGCAGAATTGAAACGGAAGGATTGCGGATTGCGACATTGCAACTGTGGGAATAAGCCCTGCAAATGACAGGTTTGAAGCATACATAGTAACGTATAGGAAGTTAATTGCATAACATGGGTATTCCCCCGATAACTAGAACAAGCGGGGAAGAGTATTAAATGTAACCGCAGACAATGATAATGTTACGAGCTAGGGGTTCGTGACAATTAAAAACTGCCGATATGAATTACCAAAAATAACACTTTAATTAGACTCACTAATAACACAACACAATAGCACTATGGATCACTCTTAAGTCGCACTTGAAGATCGCTTTAGATGTTCTCGCATGTATCGCTTCCAATGAACTCCCCCGGGACGCGCTCCGTTCCCGCTTATATAGGGCCCTCGGATAGTTCCAGAACCTTCTACCGTAGAAGCATCTAGAATGTTCGAGTACTTATCGGTCCTGACCGAACACATGTCGATAGTTCCAGAAAGTTCTAGAACATCATCGAACTTTATAGAAAGATCTTGACGATTAACTCCGCTACTCGATAAGAGATGGCGCTAGTGGTAACCAAACATCAATCGTGCGGCTCAACAATAATACGGATATCAGCTAACATTATGTAGCATGAGGACAGTGTTGACTATACATATCTGTCACTAGAAATCGCTCTACTAAAATATTTAGAATTATAGTTGTAGGATGCCTGCCGCATAAGGACAACACATTGTAAAAAAATACGATATCTCGTATCTAGTTTACATTATTTTGATACTTCCTTCCTTTTGTATTATTATTTGAAATATTTGTATTCTCATTAACAACCGATAGGTTTTATAATATTCCCTGTTTAAAGGCTGTGTTCCCAATCCCAAAGATTTATGAACAATGCAGGTATTTCTTCCGACGCGGCATTAGAACCGGAAATGCCAACCACAGAAATTATGGATAAATTCTTTATTCTGTTGTATGCTGGTATGTACCATGTTATCTGCTATTTTTCGGTTATTATAATTAACTATTGTAGCCTGTGTCTTTAATTTATTAGTGACAGCTAGTAATTTCTTAATTAAATAATATCAATATTGATTATATTGTTTCCGTTTAATTATATTTCAATTACCACTTAATTTCGCCATCTTTAAATTAAAATTCGCTTCCATTCTAACCATCCAGTCGACTCCCTAAGCAAGAAATCCTTAGTTTCGGCCGAAGTTACGAGCGTTTCGTACACCGTATCACTTACAGACAGAAGATTAGTTTTCCGAGGCCCGAACTAAGAAATGAAGGACAACACGATTTGACAGTTGTTCTGAACCCCGATTTATTTTTGCCCGACCGGCAAATTGTTTTTTTATTTTTTTTTTTCATTTATTCTGACGAATCACCTACTTTCGGACGGGCTACAATATTATGGATACTGTGCCCAAAATGTACACCAACTAACTGCCACCAACTAATCGAATAAAATTTCCCTGTCGCTACGCGTGGTTTAGTTCTCTCTAATTTGCAAACTAATTACCACAAACTGGTTCGATGTGACCGCAAACATTAAATATATAGGTACAGAAGGTTGGCTCTCTATACAACGAGCGAAAACGCACGCACACATCGGCACGCTTCACGTACAGCGAGTGCAAGCGCACTCGCGACTGGCATTGTGTTTATAATAGTTCGAGTTCTCTATGCGTACGCTAGTGTGTGCGTGTGCAAAATTTCGCTCATTGCATGGACATTGGAGTCGACCTTCTGCACCTATCTATTTAGTACCGCGACGATCGTTACACACTTAATTACAGCTAGTTGTTAATCGAATCACAATTAAGTTCTATTACGTAAAGTTTAAGCTAAAAATAAAATGGAGGACCAGATTTCTATGATGCAATTTCGTGGTAGACTGATTTGATTAATTTAGAAGAGAACAACGAAAGTAATGGAAAAAAAGGAGTTTAAGGACCAATGACATGGCATGGAATGTAACTGGTAACAACTGGATGAGAGTTGCCGAGAATGGAGCTGAATGGCATGTTATTGGAGGAGCCTATGGCCAGCAGTGGACTGCTGTAGGCTGTGATGATGATGGCATAGCGTGAGTACCGTTTTCGACATGAGTGACTGACAGATAAGAGTAGAGAAACTGAGTTGATAGAAGTTTGAAAGATGATAATATCATCCTTGAAACCTTCCATAGCACCCTATTATGGCTGGAAGGGGATGAATACTGAGACGAGGACCGATATACATGCTAGAAGAAGAAATAACGCAGAACCGTACACAACTAAATTCTGTTAAGGGACCAATGGTAGAAAATTTGGAAACTAACCGGAATTTATTAAAGGAACCTGGGCTCTCAATAGCAGCACTATGTCAACCACATTTCTTTAGTTAAATATAATTTTCAGCTTGCTTCGTTAGAATGTTGTCCAACCTGTTATAATATGCCAAACGCATTCATCAACGCATAAGGCAGTGGCGCCAACATAATGCACTCAACGCACTAATGTCTTAACCAGTATGATATTTTACTATAGGTATAATAAGAAAATATTACTGTTCATAAAATAATAATTAGAAAAGTTGGAATTACGTTTTAATCGCGGAATTACGTTACGATGATTGGCGTGTAAACAGTTTGTAAAAACCTACTTACAGTAATTTACATTAAAATAAAAATCATGAGTCATTTATTGAAACTAGGCTCTGGTGTCAGCACTTTTTGAACGTCAAAATTAAATAATACAGTCCCTCAAAACGCCCGCCCTTATCATGTTAAACAATACTTTATGGGGGTAACCATTAAGTAATAGGAAAACAATACATGTATTTGGAACTAATGAAATGCCACAACAAAAATCCCAATAAATAAAAACCCTAATATTGATTACGTAAACAATAGCTTATGGTTACACAGCTGCATCAAATGGTCAGCTTTGATGATATACAATTATTTTGTAGCAGGAAGATCATACAAAAAAAGACTCAATTTTTAGTATAGTACTCGTACCTACTTCCTTATATTGGAATTAGGTTTGAATCAACTGAAAGATTTAAAACAGTTGAACCTTCCACTAGAGTCCGATCGAAAATGGGTTTTCAGCCTAAAACGAAAACGAAGTTTCGGCTTTAAGTCTTAATTTCGTCCGAAAACTAAAATTATCTAAGACAAAAAAAATACATTTCCGCTGTACACTGAAATCTTGTTTCTTTTTTTATATGTAGGGAGAGAAGGAGCAAATCTAGGTTTTAATTGATACAAAACAAGATGATGGCATTACAGGATACAAAATTTCATGTACTCGTATTTCTTTCTTGTTGTATTGATATTAGCATAGGCTAAAAAGAACATATCGTCGAATCACGATTTCTTGGCCGAAAATAGCCGATAACGAAGCTACAATCGGTCACTACTTTCCACCATTCATTCAAGACACATCAACCACTTCCCAACCTAAGTTCCACAAGCGGAAATGCCACCACTATAAATAAATACTTGTCCACAATTTTCCCACAATCACCCTAAGCTGTGTAAGGATCAGGTGTTTCCTACTACACAGAATAAGTACATACTTCGGACCTTTTGTTAGCGGTAGCTACTCAACGGCTGGCCACTCGTCACACCGGACGTATTCTGTTACCGGCGGCAGCCGGCATGCTTAGGTTCATGATTTTCTAATATATGGAGACTTGTGTGTAGCTACGTAATGGGTTTTAGTATACAATTACTAGGTTTTGTCAGCGCCTTTACCCGCGTGTACGTCGAGAATTATCGCACGGGAACGTACAACCGGGATAAAAAGAATCCTTTGTTTTTGCGTGATTAAGTAACAAATATACAAAGATTTCACATTTATAATATTAGGATACCTATGTAGGATAGGATTTATTGTGTTTGAAGACAAGAGAAGGTCGATTCTTTTTTTTTTGATAGTTGAAATTAAATCTAGGTTTTTTTTTTTTTAAAGTGGGAATTCATCAAATAACTTCTCCCGCTCTGGGTGGAGCAGGAGGGCATGTCAGACTTTTACTAACTAAAACCCACCCGTGCAGCCGTGTAGCCTGTGTGCCAGGGGCCACGGTATCTCTTTCGAACAACCCGCACCCTGGCACGCGTCGCGTCGTCCCTTGCGGGTCCCATCAGTTGGTGATGAAATCTACATTCGTTTATTTCTAGATAAAATCTTCAATAGACGATGCCAATGAACCTAAACTCAAGACAATAAGGCGAAATCTAAACAGTAAATATTTAATGTGAGCTGAACATTTTGATACAGCTTCATTAACGTTATTTTCTGCCACAAAAGTCTTAGACGATGAATACATCGCCGCTATAATGCTTGCTCGTACGATGCTGTTGTCATCTGCCACCCACTATTTTTATCCACTCAATCTTGTCAGTCTAGTCGTCTCATTTCAAAGGTTTGTTGGTCAACCAGTCGCACTGTCCTACTCTCGTTTTATTACTCAACTCAGGTTTAGCAACGATAAAACGATATTTGCACGCTTTAACTTCGATCAAATACGTGAATGGTCTGCCAACCGAAATATGTCAAATATTTTCTGTTTTACACCATGCACTGCATCCACATGGTGGATCACAACCCACACTCTTTCTCAGAGAGGAGACCTGCACCCTAATTGCGTAACTCACGATTGATCATAATTGGTTTCGTCTTCACAGTTAAACAATATCCATTGCGTTATTTGTGTTGTCGAACAGACACATTTTTCGAACATATGAAGCAATAGTTTAACAATCCGTTTCAAAACGATACAGATTATGATGAATCGTGAGTTACGCAATTAGGGTGCTGATCCAGCAGTGGAAAAATTATGTTCTGATAATGTATTAATTCAGGATAAATAAAATCGAAATAAAGAAAGCGTGATAACCAGTGATCGGAATAGGCTGAATATATTTGCCTAAACTTCGGAGAACAGAGACAGAAAGTGGAGACTTCCTTACGACTATATTTTTTTTCCCGGGATTCGGGAAAAATCTTCAGTAAGTTGAAAATAAGCTTTATTTAAGATGTGTAAAAGCTATTTTTAACTAAACCTGCAACGACCAAATTTTCGTGTTTAGACAAATATGTATAGTCAGCCTATTCCGATCACTGGTGAATACTGGTGATAACCCTAGGTAGGGAAATAACAAACAGAGTATTTTTTTATTACAAACAAACATAAATCACGAATACATAAAAGTAGCGAATCGTATAATATATAATACGCTTTTACGACGTACGTCTTTGTGTTGTATGATCATCGTTCAACAATAATAAACAGTCAAGGAGATAACCAATTCAGTGGATAAGAGGTGATTGAAGTAGATTATGTGGTAAATACTATATCTATCTTGCTACATATAAATATAATGAAACCGCAAAAACACGAAGGAATCATAAACATCCTGAATGAAGCCGTTTCGCACTTTCCAGCTCTGAATGCACAAACGACCTAGGCCGGTCGATGCTCCCGATAGCAGTCCAAGTAAATAACAGCGTTACTCCAAAAATATAACACCCGTGTTCTCATGTAGTCTTTGTTACACAGATGAGTAATAGGTAGTTAATCATAAATGGTGTAACTTTCATTTTGATTGCCAAATGCCAACACATTCTGAAGGAATCTACTGAGCTTTGATCTCGGTCAATCCTCTTCGCATAAATTCATAAAGGTCGATCAGTGATGATATTCAGTGAACTGGAAGTATCTGTTTTTGTACTAATCTGTGAGATCTTACACCTACGGCGTATTGAGCCGAAAATAGTAGCAAAACAAACGACGAAACAGACACGACCTAGTTCGACACAGACAGTGAAAAATTCCGAATTACCAAATCAAATGAGTAATGGGTGACTCGATGGCAGGTGATTACCGCTGTGTTGTTGAGAAGCCGTAAAAATAAGCAAACAGAAATAGAATACACATAGGTGCTGGATTATAACAACAAAGAGCCCAAATATTTGAATTTATGAAAGAACTCAGCTGTGTAGTAAAATGGCTGAGAGACACACAAGCGTCTAACGACTACACTGTCAAATGGAAAAAAAACAAAAGTCATCAATGTAAGGAATTAATATTGTAATACATAACTAATAATTTATAGTGATAATTGCAAAAGTAAACATTGTAATATTATTGCTAATTGATCAAATGAATAAGGGTCAGTGGTCGGTATGTCAGCAAAATATTTAGTACTGAATGTTTCAAGGATACTAACGATGACATCATAATCCCACGTGAACATGAACAATTAACTGAATCAAATGTTTTTCTTCAGTTAATTATAACTATTCGTCCGTAATTTGAGGAATAGCTACGTTATTTCTTGTACCAGGAAACCTGAAACAATCTATTTCGGGAATTGGCAAATACAAGAGAAATAACATCGAGCCAAATATTTTCCTAAAATCAATGAATCTGTAAATATACGTGGAAATTGTTAAGAAAATGTACAAAACCCATGTAATCGCAGACGTTCTTTAGTGCATTGAACTTGTAAACGAGGCGTGTCAATGTATACGTATACGAACTTCGGGCGTTTTGATTTGTTTTCAAAAAACATTTATTATTAGATGTTAGCGCGAAATCCGCAGGTCAAGTTCACTCGTTGATGGACAAAAAGGCGATTGCGGTCGATAATGTATTGAATATTGAGCAAGAGGAAACGGGTGAGTTTATTTTCGAAGTAAATTGTGAGAACATAGATGGGCGTTATGAGCATAATTTAGAGGCCGTTGCCAGTGCAGAATCCGTAATGTATGGCTTTGAGAATATGATAAATCAGTTTAAGTGGTAGCAAACGCATGAAGTTGCCAAAACGACATAGTAACAGAACGGGAAAAGCACACAAACAATATAAAACCTAAACACGGTTTCTTCACATCTATTAGCACCTACATTGGCCTTGAATTGTCTACGATAGAAATTTACAAACCGTTAGAAAAACTGACGCTAAATCTTTATCACACTCGAACTAAATAGAAAGAAGTTCTTAGCAAGAATGAAAAACATATTGGGTACAATCAGATGAAAAAGACAAACCGTCACAATATTCCAGGAAAGCAATTACGGCGCCTACTGGCCAGAAAACAAAATATTGTAAAGGAAGATGATCTTGTGAAGGCGGATTTGATAGAAATCCGTTTAGTAGAACTTTCTGAAGGATATCATCTAATTCATTGAACTTCCCGGAAACTTTTAAGGATATAGGATTGAAAATATCGTAACTTCGTTGCAAACTCACAGTTGCAACATAGTGGATATTACTTTTAAATTGTCGCTTCGGACCATTAAAAACAGAGCCACGTGTAGAATCTTTTAATAGTGGATATTCATTTATAGATTTCTGCTACGTCAACAACTTTTGCCTACATACGCCTTAACTTGGATAAATATATAACTTTCTTGACTCATATGCACGATTTCAACGAAAAGTTGTAAATCGTGGTGCAATCAATGGACGCAAATCTTCCGAACTGCCAAAATTATGAATGTAGCTGAAGTCTTCAGAGTATTAAATATAAAGATTTATACTGCTAACTAGTCAAATGATATTGCACTACAAGACCATGTCATTAAAATAGATAAAATTGGTTAAAACAGTGTGTCGCCTCCGATCATAACGCTACTCGGGTTCAGAGACCCATGTCAATCGTTTAGCGAATAAAACGGTTCATTGATTCCGTTTTACGTGCAAATAACTTTAAACAGGCCAACATTTTTTGTTAAAACTGGTCTGTGGGATTAATACCAAAATGAAGGCTCGATCAGTATTACATTTGTATAGGTCATTCATTAGGAGTTGTTTGGCTTCTGTTACACACTCTTCATCAGGGTCATATCGGTTTTTGCACCCTTTATTAGGATCTGGTTTCTATACCTATCTTCAGTTTGGGTCTTTTGAATTATGAAAATTAACATCGTCTCCTACACTTGTACCTTATCCAGGTCTATACAGACAGGATAATTTTTAACCAGTGCTCAAACTGTAACCATGACTTTAGCCTATCATTCTAGAACCCCAGTGCCAGCGCAGAAAATTTTAGCCGGTCATTCAAAAAAGAAACCAGCTGTTCCATACATTTTGACCGACGTAGGTATTGCACTTTTCTATGAAACAGCTGATTATTTTTTTGTATAACCGATGAAAAATTTCTTCGCTGGAGGGTCTGGAATCTAGATAGACGGATATGCTGAATTTATGGTTAGTTTGCGCACTGGTTAAAAACTTATCCTGTATATTCTCACAATTGTCATCATCTGCCTAGTCTTTTCCCAACTATATGGGATAGGCTTTTCAGTCTTACCGCCTAAGCATAATGTTCCTATATCTGGGACAAAAAGCCTAATCTCGGTGAGAGGGAGTGAATTCACTACGACCACTTAACGAGTCCTTACTCGTAACCCCGTCAATCACACACGAATTCTGCTAGTATCGTATTATTAATATCGACAAATTGTCTTGGAACATACATAATATGACATTTCGATTCCTTACCGTTACATTGATTTCTAAAAAAACGATATTGACGTAGTTTGAACGTAGTTAAATTCCGCGGGGAATCATTATAACGATACACAATTGGGGCCCAGTGCGGTGTGGTGGATGTCGCATTTCTTCGAAATGTTTGATCCTGGGCCATCCCAAATTCTTCATAATGTTCTCCTTCACCATTTTGAGAGCAGTGGTGATGAAATAATTTACACAACATAAGTCGCAGCCCATTGCACTGGGCCACCACTGCTCACTAGTCTAACCGGATGTAACTAATTAAAAGTATTTTGACACATGGAGTAGCTGCCTATCGGACTACCCGGTTGCTAGGTGCAAATTAGGCCCCATAAGACGGGACATCATCTACAATATTGTTACTATTAAAATGACCAGTAATCCTAAGACTTGATTTAAAAATCAGCTGCTAATCTTTATCAAGTTACAAGAGTTCACTGACTCCTGTAGCTACGAAACAAGTTTTATTGAGCCTGCTAAATATAGTAGGCATATTAATATAATAATTATCTAAATATTTAATCAGCATGATTAGTTTTTCATTAATGTGTGAGTTTTTTTTTTTTTTTTTTTGGAAGAACGTTTTATAGAATTTAAAAGATTGTATTGGTTATTGGTAGAAATATCTAGAAATTATATTACTGAAAAATAAACTTAATGTTTTGATGTCAGTATGGGACCAGGAAATCATTCGTGTATTGATAATGATTTATGCTGCGGTTAACAACAACGTACATTATTAACATTTGACATTAATTGACATTGACCTAACATGTACCGATACGAAATCATTTTGTATTATCTTAATTGATACAGACATTTATTTTCTATCCAAATGTATGTCAAATTATGCATCTATTTATGCAATTTGATTTATATGCTTATCTTATTATTCCTAATGTTTAAACATATATGTTGGCTTTTGGCCTAGTCTGATCTTAAACAATAACAAATCTTCTAAATCACTTTTAGCAAGAGTTACAAGTTACTAAGCAAGAGTTCTTGCTTATTTTAAACACAATTTTTAGAGCCAATTTCACCAATGAGAGTACGAGCGATCAGCACATCTGAATTGCGTTCAAGAGCCTTAACGATAAGTGTCAAAATTATGGAATTATGGAACAATGATGACACTGACACCTGTCGATGTATAGATCGCGTTGTTTAATTAGTGAAGTCCGCCCTTAATCTGGAGATGAACGATGGAGAAAACCTAAACACAAACTACTTGACTTAATCGAAACCAAACTACCCCTAGCCTTTATTGGCGACTTAAAAATCAAACGTTCAAGCGATGTCTCAAAACAATTTGCTGAACATTCAGAAGCTTGTGTAACAATACAGTCGGGTCGTTGATAAAATGCAAATTTCGCGTATATTATTAGCAAGGTTGTCGACCTCGTGACGTAGAAAGAACAATGAAATAAAAACTATGTACTTGGAGACAGAGATATTTTAATTGAAATCACATGATGACGTTTTTTAATAACGAAAAATTTATATTAAGTGTTTTAATGGTTTGTTTTTCCTAAACCTGCAAGCTTAGCACGAAAATCGTAGACAAGCGTTTTATCGTCGGAAGAGCAGACAAAAATGACTTTTCCGCATAGACTATTGAGTTTTTCCCCGATGAATGTAGACAAGCAATTTCTATTCTACAGTAGAGTAGACATATAAAGCGTCATGCTAAGCCTGCTGGACATAATAAACAAGTTTGATATCCCCTATCCGCCTTGAGCAAGCGTGGTGAATGATAAATCAATGCTCATGGGTTCTCTGTATGAAAAGAGGCCTTTGCCCAGCGATGGGACGGACAATCATAGGCAGGTATGACTTTTATTACATTTTTTAAATTTACTTTATCCTCTGATTTTAGGTTAATATAGCTTATTTTCTAGAATCATGTGTGCTATTTGAAAGAATATAATACTATGCTTTTCCTATTTTTTTTACGAACTACCTTGCAGGAAAAAAAAACTATTAAAAGTACTAATTATTGTCCTTAAATAAAGCTTGAAATTTTCTAATAGAAATTCGTGGTCAAAGCAGGCAGTTAATTTTCAAAACATTAATATTATTTATTTCTAATTAAATGACAAGAATAGGCAAACATGTTTATAAAAGTAATCTAATTAACATAGAGTATTAACACCTCTTTTTGTTTTCATAAATAAGTAATTTAATATAAATGTTATTTAAATGAGGTTTTCTAGTAGCAAAATATAGTGAATAAACCCATTGTAAATGGTCTAGAAGTATTAGAAGTAATTCTGTAATGTAAGATGGTGTACAGTCAGCGAATGAGATAAGTAACCAGGCTCGTCGCATGTCCGATATAAGTACTTGAAGTTTACTAAGAAATCAATAGATGTATACGAACGAAAAATTTGATAAATTAACTATTTGTTTTCTATTACTTAATAAAATAAATTTTTATCTGAAAACACCCATTGGCTTCTTACTAAACTTGCAACTGTTTTCGACGACCCTGGTTACCTAATATCTCTTTTGGTGACGGCTGACCGTACATAATAAAGAGTATTCTATTCTTGAAGATCCGTTTCTATAAGAATGACAATACATTCAAACATTTGTCACGCTTTTTCTTTAACAAACATTACATAGAAACCTATCAGGAAAGTAGTTTGCTTGAACCAAACAAAAAAAAAAAAAACTATTTAAACGACTCTGATGCTGCGAACAGGAAAAGTGTGACTTTAAATGTTGCCAAAAATAAAAATTAAAGTTTTATTTTGCAAACAAGGTAACAAAACAATTACTACCATTATCTGCATAACCTAAACAGTGTTATGTTATCAATGATTCTTGTTAATATCATTACTGTAATTTCCCGATAAAACATTTATAATGTTTACAAGGCATTGAGATTTAGTCTTAAATTAGAAAACTGACTGACAACACTGACTTAATTTAAGCAAATACCGATGACGCAAATTAAAGCCATGATAAAAGATTTACGTGTAAGTAATTAATTATTAAATAAAACATTTAATTTAGCAACTTCCGGACTTCAAATACGAATAACCTTTGGCCATAGTGTGACGTTGGCTGTCAAAGTAAGCTACAATCGTGTGAGGCAAGGTAAAGGGAGAATAGCCCTGTAACACTAAGGGACTACTCACACTTATTCAGCTCTGTTCAGCTTTTGTCCATAGAAAACAACGATTTTGTATGAGATGCGTACGCGTCCGTTCAGCCGCGCAAAGCTGAACGGACTCTATACAAAATCGTTGTTTTCTATGGACAAAAATTTAACAGAGCTAAGTGTGAGTAGTCCCTAACAGTACCAATGACTTTCAATTTTGACAGTTCAACAACATTCATTGCGTTATTTACGTTGTTTAGAAGACGAATTTTTCGAACATTTGCAGCAATCGATTAGCAATATCTTTCAAAGTGTTACGCAATTAAGGGGCAGGTTTAGTACAAAATCTATCGTCATTCCGACCGCATGGTAAACGAATCCAGCTAGCGAAATCACGCCTTAAAACCCAATAATATAACCTCCAAAAATATTCTAGAATAAACTGAACTTTGAAAGTTCATTCAAATCCGCAGACGAACGACCTGTGCCTAGACAAAAGGGCCTGTGACCTTGTGCCTACAAAACGAAAATGTTTAATTAAAAACTCTTTACAGTAGACGGCAAAGTACACACTTATTAACATTCAAAAGCGAGTTTCTCGTAGCCTATTGGTTAATTTTTTGGAGCGCTTGAATATCCCGCGAAATTCAAATGTTCTTAATTTTTTTTTTTTTTTTTTTAATTCTTAATTATAATTCCATTGAAGGACTTTTTCGCAATGTATTGATGAATTTTTAATAATTATAATTCTACAAATCTATATTTGCCGCCACTCATATTTTAATCAACATACAACTTGATTCAACCTGACACTGACCTTTAAAAACCGTAAGAAATTTTGTATTTCTCGGCGTACCTTAGTGCATCGTCCTAAAAAAAGTATTTGTGCGAATGTGCCATCTTAAATCCAATCAATACTAAAAGTAAACATAATTGATGAGTTTACCTAGATGTATAATTATTTTTGCCCTTGACTCAACGAACGATAGAAGTCTAGTGAGCGTGAGGTAAATGGCCCCCAGAGGTGAAACATCTGCCAGTTGTATGTAGGATAAAAAAATATGGCACCTGGTTGCGGGTGCTCGACCAATGGAAACGGCTCTTGATGACGCGTTGTGCTTATGATTTTGAGGCTTTTTATAATGGGGCATATGGTATAAAAATCTTCTTCACATTATTCTTTTCTACTACACTACATTTTAGAATTAAACGGGCAAGTCTCTATTCTTCTGCCTAGGTGGTCAACATTTTACAAAACTGTCAAATGATAGTGTTATAAAATTGAAAATCCAATACATAAAGTAGCTAGGGTTAACACGATGTTCATAATAATAATAGTTGTCAATACTCTAATAAATAAGCTAATGATGTTACATGTTGTATATTAGTCCATTTATGGCCTAATAAATGATTTTACGTTTCAAGTATTTTCCTGTATATGTTTTTTGTAAATCTCAATAATCGTTGACGCAAATCCTTATTTGCTGTGTCAACAAGTACTTTTGAAAGGAGAATGGTCCTACGACTTTGAATGTAAGTGTTCTTAAAAAATTAAGTGTCAAGTCTGTCATCTCGAAAAATGTTAATATCTTTAAGTACTGTCTGTGCTAAAGATTGTTCTAGACAACTCCATAAATTTTAATATTAGTCTGTAATAATTAAATTGTGTGAGAATAAATCATCTCTTCACGCTTGACTTCTAAAGGTTATGCGGAGGTGTATTCTAAATACACCTACAAACAAGCCTAAAGTAATGGAATTTAGTGTAGTTTGATAAGAAACGATAGCATGTCTGTTTATAGAGCACAGGTTCCCAAATCGGTCAATAAGAATACGCTGATAACATCATTTTTAGATCAGTCTGAATTTTTACTCCGTTGATATTGATACCAAATACCTGGGGGCTCGCCCCCATTAAGGCGGAGATTTCTTGAAAACGCTCAAAAAGGTGGTTTTTTAAACCAGTGTATCTCTTTAACCGTAAATAATTTTGAAAGATAAAAAATATATGATATTTTCAAGTTTTTTTTTGCATACAGTGATGGAACTCAAAACATAATTAAATGTACTTTAATGCAACAAAAAAACTCATCAAAGTCACCTCTTAATTATCTTTAAAACCAGTTTATCGCTTCAATAACAATTATTATTATAATTAAAAAAATATAATAAAATGCCAAATGCCAAACTGCATCCAGTGATGGATTAATATTGATTAAATAGTTAATATCTAATTTTATACGATTTTATTTGCATTTTTACGACAATACTTGCTCATTTATAATTCCAATTAATTACAACAGATTTTAATCCGTATCGGATTGCAGTAAGAACTATTATCGCTCAGAACGACAATACGACGAGTACATATAAAATTACCAGGGCCTTAAATGGGACTTAAACATCATTATCGAAACTTGGGTGTACTTACAGGGTGGCAGGGACATCGACACGCAACCCGTCACCATGGATTCAGTACAAGGGTCATTCTCAGGAGACTCATTATTTCGTTGACTTCGGTGTCAATTTTTTTTTAAATTTAGGCCTTGTTAACATGAAATATCAAATCTAGAGTTAATTTAAAGCATGTTAGAAGTTATTTGATGATTTCCCAACCAAAAAAAAAAGTCAACCAAATAATGAGTCTCCTGAGAATGACCCACAAATGATAATTGAACCCCGCTGCGTTGATTTTTAGGGTTCCGTACCTCAAAAGGAAAAAATCGGAACCCTTATAGGATCACTTTTTTTTCCGTCTGTCTGTGTGTCAAGACCCTTTTTCTCAGGAAAGCGTGGAGGTATCACGCTGAAATTCATATCAAATACTCAGGTCTACTTTCCCTTGGACCGTTTATGCCGCAAATTTTCGACACTCGCAAGGGAATCAAAACCTAGAGGGTACTTCCCGTGAACTCAGAATCTTGAAATTTGGTACGAAGCAACGTCTTATAGCACAGATAAAGGAAAAATTACGAAAAGCATATATTTTTAGTTACATCATATAATAAAAATATGTTTAATATATTATACGTTAAGTGATATATAATAGGTTTGTAAAGAACCCTCGGTGCGCAAGTCCGAATCGCACTTGGCCGGTTTTTTTCGTTGGGTATTAAAAAGAAAATGAGGTGATCCATTTTGACCGCGTAGGTTTTCCCTTTTCTATAAAGCAGCTGATTTGGCCGAAGAAATATTCTATGCCAAGGGATCTAGAATCATGTGCTATAAATTCATGGTTAAGTTTGCTCGTCGATGTCCCTGTTTCCATTTATAGGTACAAGTCTGCTTAGGCTTTTGGAGAATGCTATGGGTGCTTTTTAGTTCAACAGAAAAAAAAAAATACTGCACTAGATTCTTGTTACAGAGTTTATATTTCTGAAAACCTGGTCAATATTATGTTTTCATGTCAAATATAAAGGTAGCTTAAGGCTAGCTGCCGCGGTCTGTTCAGTATTATAATATGTCACCGTGAAAACTTAAGTGAAGTGACCATTCCGCCTGATGCTATGGGATTGACACAATTGACTTCCCACTTCAAGTTCACTTCACTATAATACATCGACCTGCCGTGATTAATTGGCGGAAATCAACAGCCAATCAAATCACTTGATATGCGACAACAAATTAAATTAAACAGTATTTCAGTAACCAAGGTAAGGATTTATTTCTACCACTCAATTAGTTTCCCTAATTTTCAACAAACACTCAATCTTATTTAATGAAGCGTATTTAGAACGCCATCTGTCTTGACACCCCGCGTTCCGTGCAAACAAATTACAAGACAATTTTTGAAAAAAAAAAAAAAAAAAAACTGCAAATTAGCTGTTGAACCAAAACTACTAACAAACTGGATCTTAGTTATCTTTAATAAAAAGTTTTTTATTATTATTTTTGATTATTAAAAGTGCGACATTTGTTAGGACGTAAAAAAGCTGAACTAGAAAAACAAATTAATCAAAGATTTGGAAACGCTTAAATTAAAGAAGTTGTTTTGTTCAAAATTGGACTACGAATCAAGAAATCAATCAAGTTTACTGCTGTGGCGTTAATTTGACACAGTGGGCTTTAGAAAGAGAGATACATCACAAGTGACAGAGAAGGCGCTCTACAAAGCCTCTGATGATGATGATGAGCCCTTTTAACAGCCGAGGACTGTACACTGTACAGTTTTTAGAAATAGGGTGCACTCAAGTAAAAGTTATTTAATAATCTTGTGTGATATTATGAACTAACACAGTGCGGTAGGTCAAGCAACGTTGGCTGCGCAAGAACACAGGTGGTGGCGGGCCCGGCCCCATGCGTGCATTCCCGTCTGAGACACGCAACCGGGCGGATGTGTGCATATGATCGCGATTACCGATTTTTGCACGAAACACATGGTGTGTTTTAAATTACTGAATAGTGACTAAGTCCTTATTCAGTCACGCTAGTCATACTAATTTAAATGTTTTTTTTTTTTTTGTTTCATGTTACATTGGAAAGATCGTGACAGATTAATATAAAGGTTTAAGTATCGGCAAGTTTATAGGATATTGATTTACATCGACGGTTCCGTGGCAGTTGATAAGTTTTACATAATTCCTCATTAACATGAGACCAATCGAGAATTTGCGTGGGAAAGCATTTCGCGAAAAGACAAGCAAAAATATTTTTTACATTTTATTTCCGGCTTTCACCGCTTTAAATAAGACATACATATTTGAATTATTATTTTTGCGAATTATGGTGGTTAAGAATTTATTAGAATCCTTCTAGCTTTAAAAACCGTTTTAATCTTACCATAAATCAAGATTGAAACTTTCTAGAAAAAAACAATTGGTTGTTTTAATTGAGATCTAGAAATTGATGCCATTGATCATCTTCAGCAGTCAGCTGCGCCACCAACTTGCTGTGCTGGCTAGCTATATTTTTTACAGCCTGAGCATTGAGCTATTCTGTTGACTAATTTGGAGTTGGCTTCTAGAACATCTTCAACAACCCTGACATCCGAATCCAAATCTTTGAAATACAAAAAATCGCCACCAAATTTCGTAATTCTGACCCCAAGGCAGCAGACGCGCTTGTCATACATAAAACATTCAAATTGGGACCCAATACCGTTCCCTCGCGTGCATCCTGTCATTTCACCTGCTTTTGATCACAAAGCTCATTTAAATTCACTGCTTAGCATGTTTGCGATTATTTTGGGAGGTATTTTAGTTCTTGAGCTTTCGCATTTCATCTTCCAAAATGTCTGCGAGGACCACGTTTACTTTTGATGACTGAAGCAAAAATGCATCGCTCAGGCTTTCAATAGTTGCTTTAAATATTATTTTAAAAATGTCGATACAATGAAAACCGATGCAGTAGAAGTAGATCTAAAAGCAAAGGCTTGTTAAAGGATTCAGCCAGCATTATTAACGGTATCACCCGGCAGTCACCACGTGTTGCCAAACACACCATATTTAAACACCACACTGCTTATAAGCAACTAATTTTAACTTTTTAACCCCATTCACCTCGTTACAACCATAAGCATCATTTATATTTATGAAGCAGAGATAACAAGTCAAAGTGAGGGGGCAGAGACAAAACAAATACATTGAAAGCTTCGCTTGGGGTGAGCCTTATCTCACATTATGGGCTTACCGGTGAACGGTGTCAATGATCCGCGCCCCCGATATGGATATGTTATGAGAACTCTTTAAGTCATTCATATATTAATGTGAATTAATAAACAATCGTAGGAGTTTTTTGGACGGAAGTTGTGTTTAGTTACGAATTGTAGGGATGTCATTATAACGGATGGTTGTGGTAGGTTAGGTTAATACCAAATTCGGGGTCATTGACAAATGCGAAAGCATGTCCGGTTCCTTAGCTGTGGTTAGAGGGACGCCTATAGCATCTTCTCACTGATCAACCCCTTGACAGTTCAAAAGTGCCAGTAATTGGTTTGAAACACTAGGGTCAGAAGAAATCCGAAGTGACATTTGGACTTGCCGAGAAGGGAAAGCATCTGAACTAGAGTGAAATATATGAAATTTTCAATCGCTGTGTTGACTTTTCTCATACGAATACTGATCACGCAGCATATCATTACGTTGATATTTTCAATAACAACATCGAAATTTTCACAACAATTCCAAGTATCCATCACTCCGTTCTTTTGAGGTCAAACAACTTTAACGCTCAAAGAGATATAGCACGCGCGGTGTCCCAAAAAATATGTAAAGAGTCCATATATCGCACAAAACAAGCACTTGCTTTTCTAGTCTAGATTAAAGAACAAAATGGCGGCTCTATGTAATGCTAATATATTCCGTTTTATGTTGCTTGCTCATTCAGTTTTTATTCTTCTTTTTCCAGTAAGCTTCGCTGCAGCCACGTGAAAAGAGATATTCTGCTCAGTTTCTACGACGCCATGTTTTGACATGCTAGATAATGAATTCTCTCAATAGTATGAATTGTTCAATTTCCTGTATCAGTAGCGAAAATACTCAATTATTAATAACAGATTGAAAGATAAGCATAATAAGCAAGTCATTATTAATGATAATGATGATTATTAAACAATGAACCGTCATTATGAGTAATGACAATATTAATGTTTTTTTTATTAATCTCTGTGTGACAAATAGACTTTAAAAGAGCTTACTTCACAGTCGTTGATTTTTAAGATGTAGATACTAATGTAATTTTATGATTTATGGTTTATTCAAATAGGTTAAGGGGTTAACAACCGCCAATTCCGGCGATATCAGATGTGAACAACATCGAAACTTGACGTGAAGGTCAATCGCTTATCGCTCAAATATGAGGAAAACCATGTATGTATAAAATTTCTTTAAAAGTAGAAATTGCAACTGACAGAAACATAGGTTCCGGCGCTTTAATCGAACCACAAAATAAATAGATCAATAGCCAGTTAAAAGTAATAGAAAACACGCAGAAACCGCGTTGGATGTACCAGGTTAACATAAGGTCGTGGACTATGTAAGGACGGGCGCCGGGCGGGTAACGACCGGGCACCGCTACGCGCCAGTTTCGGGGGTCGACGACCTGCCGCGACTGACGACGTCCTGGGACGGCCTCTACATCGAATATGATGCCTTGGTACCTAGTCGGAGAAATTTTTCTCATAGATTCTTTCATTGGAGTTTAATTAGTTGTATACAAAAAACGAAAAAAGAAATATGTAACTGGGTGCGGGCAGAGAAGTAATAGGTAATACAATAGATATTTTCTTTCGAATGTGTAATTTTCTTTGCATTTAAAAACACAAACTAATCAAAATAATCCCACACGCAGCCTCAAACTAGTAAATAGGATAACTAATAGAACAATCAAATCAAACGAAATCATAACATCCACTTTTGAATGGAACAATTCCACCAACCTCCACGCATTCCGAGACATAGCCCCGCCCCTATTTCACAGTTAGAAACTCTCACCCCACTATGGTAACAAAAAAGTCTCCCTTTGCCAAGGGTAAGGTCGAATGCACCCGTAGTCCCTAACTTAAATATAAGCATCTTTAGAAACACTCAATTTCACTCCGTATTTCGCCTTAAAAGTTTTAAAACCCTCTTCAGGATTAGAGTAATGCTTAGGTGATGGATTGACGCCAGAAGGAAATAATTTTATGAGTGTTCTTGATCATAGTTTATTATTAGATTAGTGTTGAGATTCTCACTGCTTGGCAGTTTTAGTATTAAAGCTTATCGAAAACGACCGTGCCGAAACTGATTTATAACCATCGCATCAGGCACTTAATATCTTGTCCAGCGTGTTCTGTTGTTTGCCCGCTACAAGAGTTGATGGACGCTGCCGAAAGTGACAAGCTCGCAGCCAAACTCTGGGTTGACTGTATTGGATTGCTCTCGCCACGCTAAGACGAATTGAAGTTTTTTTTAGATTGTTCATACTATGAGTAACTTAAAGTTTTGTTCAATTTTAATAGTTTTGTAGACCTAGGTATCTAACATAACTGTAGGCAAGTTTTATTTACTGGATGGCCCATCGTTTGAAACAGAATTAGAATTATGTCTCACCTTTCACGCTAAGAAGTCAATTTTTATCAGAGGAGATTTTTATCACGCTCACCGGAAGAGTATTTAACTACTTTTTTGCTGATTCAAATAGGCAAATGGTATCAATAAGATATCTGGTAAGAACTGAGCATAAAAATTGTGTCAATTATATTAGGTCTAATTGAGAACAAACTTCAAAATATAACTTCAAAGCAGTACAAAATATTGCCATATTTAAATTAATTACAAGAAAAAGCGGTAAAAATCTTTATTTGAACAATAAGTCTGCACGCCACGTCAATGCAGGCAGAGACGGAGGGCTAAAGGTGGCAATAAAACGAAACAGTCTAGACTAGGTAACTTGCGCGCAATAAAATTATGTGCCAAATTCGTATTAAAACCTAACTGCGTATAAAATAAATGTAGAAACATGTGTAAAATAAGCTTGAACATAAACATATTATATGCCTTTGTGGAAGGACCCTACTGTTATAGAACAGGTGTAAAATATGACAGCTCTGTTGACAGCTTCGCAAAACAAAATGACTTAATCAAATTCATTGCGATTAGCAGTAGCAATTATGTATTGGTATTGGATTAAGAATGTACCTAAGAAGCCTCCTTGAGAATTCCACCACAAACGCCCGACTTGAAGATTCAAGTCAGGCGTTTGATACGGTTCAGCAAGCGAAATCAGCGTATTTATTATTTATATCCACAGTGAAATTTGAAATAATAATTAAGACACTGAAATATCTAAACTGAAATATCATTAAAGGACCCATTTTCACTTCAGAGTACAGACGTCCTAATTCGCAAAACGGAAAAGTGAGAAATTGCGCCAAACGTCCACTTTTACAAAAAACTTTCATGCAGCTATAAAACTGCGTTGTTTTTGTGACAGACATACGTGACGACTACATTTAGACTAATTAACGACGGCAGTAATGACTCGTGTCCTTAAAAAGAACATGTTGCATTTCGTGCAGGACAAAATGACAAAAAGAGAACAATATTCATGTCATTCACGCGTCTCTTTGGGTCATTTTCAGAAAAAGTGTACACTGTTAAAAATATGTCGAAATTTTATTTTTTAACGTATTTCGCTTTTTTCAATTAAATTTACAATTGATATTCTTTTCATTATGCGATAATTATAACAAAACCTCTTAATCAGTATTATTTACTGAAATATAACTTATTTATTGGCCCTGTGGTACAAAATTTATTCCATTCCTAAACTAACGGTTTTCGGTTTATATAAATGAAATAAAATTCGTTTGGTATAAATCAAATAGTATAATTGGTTAGCGATATGTTGTACCTCAATACAAAATATAAAACGTAAAATCAACAATAGCATACATACACAATCATCATTTTAATTTCCATTACGTTACTATTTGGACCAAATTAGTTCAATACTTTTTGGTATGCGTCTCAATTAGGATACAATTTAGGAACTCTTTTTTAATTACATTAATCAAATTATTACACTCTAAATTATCAAAATCTAATAACAATTAAATAGCGTTTCACTCTAAAAATAATATTTATAGTAAAATATCAAATAGGACAGTCACGGAATAGACTATGCCTATAACGGAATAGAATTCTTAAGACTATTGCACATTATCAAGAAAATGAGATCAAATTATTACAAAATATTCTAATGTAAAATTTTGAACACAACTCAAATTTTACATGTGGGTCTGGGTCATACATACACCCCCCTTTTATGGTTGGGGATCAAAAAGTAAAACAGTATTATTATTTCCTATTCTTGGAATAGGAATAGGCACATTGACAAGAAAATGAGATCATTTCAATTGAATGAAAAATGAGAATGTTTTGGTGAAGAATGTACTCGTAATTGTGTTGCGATATTTTTAAATTTTATTTTTAGGTTTTTCTTACCCGACTGCAATCGGGTAAAAACTAGTAAATTAAAAAATATATAATAAACAGATCGATACTACAAATATAATGTATCATCTTCCTAAGAATTCCATTCCGAAACTTTTCAATTCCAATTCTACGTTACCTGCGTTTTGGTTACGGAACGGAAGTATCGGAAGTCTGACTTTAAATACTTCTGTTTTAATTATTTTAAACTAACACATCAGATCAACAAGTTTGGTATCAATTTAAGTTCACTGAAAGCTAATAAAGATATCAAAATAAATTGCAAGAAATAGACTTGTAAACTTACTTTAAAATTGGTCGCGGCTCTGGAAAATTAAAACCGGACCGTTACTGAGGTGTATTGTTCGTCCGCTGGCCGCCGTCAAATCGGCCGAAATACTTGTTGAAACTCGTTGACAGCATTAAAAATGTTGCTGACCGATAAAAAATACGCATAAATGGTAGATTTGATTGCATCATCTTGCAAAAATTGCAGTTTCGGAAGGGAATTTTCCATTTTAACCAGTTTATGTCCCCACAAAGATTAAATTATTTAAATATTTTGAGCGACACTAGACTATTGCTGTAATTATATAACAAATCGTGCATAACTATACTTTCCAAAATATCAAACACATTGTTATATATAAGTCAACAAGATACATTAAGGTTAAGTTATTTTACTGAAAATGGTAGTGGGACAGCGCTAAAATATCTACAGCTACCTTCTATTTTTGAAAATTAAGGTAATATGACTGTGTTTATAAGCAGCAACATTATACAATATTGTTAAAAACTAACCACAGATCCAAATTTTTAGTGTTTTTTATCTTAAACTTAGATATTATTCTTGTAAAAAATTAAAAAAGTTGTGGGACACACCCGAAACACGAATGTACACTTTTTGTGAAAATGACCCCTTTCCGTGAGTAACAAATGCAAATAATCTTTTATTGGTTAGATTTGTTTGACAAATATTTTAGTTCTAATGTGTAACGGTTAGTTCCAATTCTTTGCTATATTTGTGTCAGTAACGATACTTTTTCCTATATTTTTCTCTCCAACAATTATTGACGCAAGCCCTATTGACAGCCACTTATAACTGATTACGTTCAAAGACTACTAGACTAGAATTGAAAATATAACGGTAAAGATTAGAGATGCTATTGGTGTTAATCACATTTCCAAATTCGAACTATGCCGACATTTAGCCGACAGTGCCGGCGTAGGCTGTTACATCACCGACACGGACTGCGAGCAGTAGCTACATTACACCGACATGCCTCCACACGATAGAATACCATAGAAATCATAGATGCTATAACACGGACAGGCAATGACGAAGTACATTCAGATCAAGCACTATTGCTACGAGCTACGTACGCCACTAACCACGAGTAACCAGTTTCATTCAACCACGTAACTTGCTTAGATAGATAAACTTTACAGTAAAATACGGCTAAAACGTGATTTGATTGTATAAAATATCTTGTTTATCTCGAACTGAAATGTTATGCAGAATATTATTCGATAATACGAACGTCATTACGAACAATATAGACGGAAAGCGTCACGGCAGCGCAGACGGCGATGTAGGAAATGCAAAAACATGACGTACACTTGCGTTCAACGATGTTCTATTAAGTGATTGATTTGCCTCCTAATATCTAATTGTAATAACAACACATACAATATGTATTACATAAGAATATACGCAGGCCGGGTTTTACTTCATTGTTAATATCATAATTATGACGTAAAGATCAGAGTCTGTTGTGGTCATACCTTGTTGACAATGTTAGATAATTTTTGTTAAATGACGCAGAAAATCAACTTCTGAGATCAAACGAGATTACAGCAATATTCTTGGAATGTCTCTTAATGCAAATCGTATGGCACGACTATTATTCATGGTGGTTGTTGGTAGGATAAGTTCAGTTGTACTCGTGGACTGAAAGATGATACTTGGACAAACCGATCATAATCGTATGACTCATGAGAACAATGATTCATTTGTGATTAGATTACAAATATACGCCAATTTTGTTGAAAACCAAAACAATGTTGCACAACTAAAAACAAAGTTTGGACATGCCATCATATGCCTAGCCTTTTCGGGGTCGGCTTCTAGTCTAACCGGATGCAGCTGAATACTATTTATCATGAAGCGACTGCCTATCAGACCTCTCTCCTGTTACTGCGTAATACCATGCCCCTAAGTAAGATTGGTCGGACTTTCGGGCTTCTGACGCCCCGTAACGAATGTCAGCTGGAACCAACGGTTTACCGTGGTTTTCCAGGCTCGAAGTGATCTTGGTATGTAACGCTGGGCACCCATCCATGGACAAACCCCAGCCAATCAAATCACTTGATAAGAACTTGACAGTTGGGTATGATATATTCAATAACAGAGAGATATTTTTTTCTCTACAATATTATTTGTGTGTATATAACATAAAAGTAACGACATGGCAATGTAGATACATATTTAATATGTACTTACAGTAGTTATGTAAGTTTTCCTTATCTGCTAAGCAACAATAAGTGTTCAATTAACAAAGAAAATGGCTATTATTTTTTTAAATACTAGGCTACTACGAGTGGCCTTAAACGTGAAGAAGTCATAAGCAAAATGTTTGATCACGAAGGTTTTGTAAGAAGTGACAACTTTACTAGGTTTTTTTTTTTTTCTATTACGAAAACAAATTTTCTTCCGTCTATTTCCAGCTAGTTTGAAGTTTTCTCCCAGTTAAAGTAAATGCAGTTGAATATTACCAAGATTTCACATGGATACCAAAAACATAACTGCGCTGTTGTCCAGAGATGGTAGAATTATTTTTAACCGATTTCAAAAAGAAGGAGGTTATCAATTCGAGATGTTTATTTAAAAAAAAAAATATGTATGTTCGGGCATAACTCCGTCGATAGACGGATTTGCAAAATTATTTTTTTGTTCGAAAGGGGTTTGCTCCGAAAGGGTCCATATTGGCTCAACTAAAGTTCTTTACCCGAAATTGTTCTTCCTAACGATTTGTAATCCGAATGATCACTCTTCCTAAAAATTTTCATCCTAAAGTTTTCATTCATACTATTTGTAGTGCTACCGGCGATGTTCATAACACTCATGTTTCCGAAAATTGTAATAAAAATATCATTAATGTAAATATATTTAAACTCCTACTGTTTTTATCATAACGCTTTTATCCCTAAACATAATTACCATAATATTTTCACTCATACTCAGAAAGAAACATTTACCATGACCATGCATGCAGCAGGCATGCAGCATGCAAGCATGCAAGCAAGCATGCAGCATGCAATATGCAGCAGGCATGGTTTCTGTCACGGCTCCGGCGCTTTAGGGCTCCGGCGATCCCACGCGAGCTGCTCGTCGCAGATGTATTTAACGCTCACCACCGTAGCTTCGGCTTGCTCAGCCTCGGCGGCGGGCGTTAAAACCACCTGCTCCTCAGCTCGCGGGCCGCTTCGCCCCTTCGCGATTTTAAATAACACTCTAGGGCAGGGATGGCGAACCTCTGTACATCGACGTGCCATTTTTTCCAAATAATTATATAATGTGGAAAACATTTAATTGACTTAGCGACGGCTGGAAAAAAAAGTATTGCCATATTACCTACTCTTTATATATCTTAATTGAGGTAGGCATTTATAAAAAAAAAAAAACTAATTAGTACACACGGCTACACATCAAGCTATACATTTCCAGTTTACGCTGATATTGCACTGTACGGAAATCCTATACAATGCGAGATCAGCTTATACTGGAAATGTATAGCTTGATGTGTAGCCGTGCGTACAAACTCTACTGAAGCAAACTATGTACATACAAAAATAGTTTATATGAAGTTCATATTTTGTTACTTTTAGCAATCGGTTTCTAAACGAGTATATGGTTTTTCCTAAAAACTACGAGTTGCAGGCATAGTTAGATGTAAATATATATCGCGCTCAGATATCTATGTTTGTCACTGTGATCTATGTATCTAAATTCTTCAGTTGATGACGTTCCCAAACAATATTGTCGCGTGCCACCGAGGGCACGTGTGCCATCGGTTCGCCATCCCTGCTCTAGGGGTAGGGCAAACAAGACTACGTGGAGTCGATTTTGCAACGATTCGTTTCTTGGGGGCACTATGAATAATAGTATAAAAGATGGTTATGTTGAGAAAATATAGGGAAACAAATAAAAGTATATTAGATGTTTATTGCTACTGACATTATGAAGTTGAATGCTTCGGAATTATGAACATTAGAGACAGAGTAGTTAGGAATTGTGATTGTTAGGATGAAAAATGTTAGGAAGAACATTTTCGGATTTCCAATTATCGGAGTTGAAAATTTAGGTGAACTTTGGCGCACCCGCTCCGAAATGGTCGCATTAAAATTTCATATAGATCTGATGATGCGTTTCGGAGACAGACAACGGAACTCTTCAAAAAATTGCAGCAAATCAACCGCGAATGTTGCTAGCGCATAAATATGCATTGTTTTGACCCCAAGGATACTGAAATTTCGAATTGGTGTGGGGTAGGCAACTAAAAAGCGAAAAATAAAAACTTTTTTCAAAAAAGTAACAACCGACTTCCCGATATTTTTGAAAAAAGTTTTTTTGGCAGTACAACAGCCAGAGAGGTGGATAGACATATAAAGGACTGACGTCGGTAAGACGTGGATAAGACTCGCCGCATAAGTCAGACAGACCAGCGCCTTAATTGCGTAAAACACTAGCAAACAAAATATTTTTTTATGAGATTGCTAATCCATGGCTTCATCATCATCATCATTTCAGCCGAAAGACGTCCATTGCTGGACATAGGGCTCCCCCCAGGCTCCTCCACTTCGACCGGTCTTGTGCTTCCCACATCCAGCGGATACCCGCGGCCTTCACAAGGTCATCGGTCCACCTTGTGGGAGGCCTTCCCATTCATCCATTGCTTCATATGCAATGAATGTCGTTGAACTGCAAAAATGGAATCCAGTCCTACTGTTGCAGCATTTCACAAAAGGGAAAAGTTCTATAACTCAGCAGTGGGTTGAACAATGTTATCAATGACGATGAAAAAAAAAAAGAACAAAAAGGAAACAAAATAGGCAATATCAATAGTAAAAAAAACCCTTGATAATAAAGCTATTAGTATGGAAACAGACATAGAGCAGTTTATTCCTTTTCCATCAACAATACATCCGGCCATTACATTTGTAGTAAAAATTCACCTAATAGAGCCATAATTATAACAGTCTTCCTTTTCTATCAACGAAACCATTTACACATTTGTAAAAAAAAAAACTCCAATTATTCGTGATAACCACCCAATCACTAAAATAACAACCAAATGTGTTGGTTGTCATTTAACAACCATTCTAAACTTTATCGTACCCTAGGGATGTGGTCACAATCACAATCAACTGGTCGATTTTTTTTTATCGATTTTGCATCGCGTTACGAAATGAACTTATCAGTTGTTTACACAACACTCATGGTAGTCGACATTGATTTTAAATTCCTAGAACAATGTATTTTTGTTCTGGATTTCTACACATTTCGGGATCGTAAAACACGAGTTTGTCAGTGAAAAGATTCTGAGAACTAAAAAACAATTTAATATCAATTAATTGATGGTCGATATTTTATTGCAACGAAGCTTATTTTTCAATTGATCAATAAAATGACGCGGAAATAAATATACTATTCATTGGGTTAGCCATCCATACATGTTACACTAATGCAAGGCTGACAGATTTTCCCAATAATATTACTTTGATTCATCATATTATTATAACCAGTGATCATTTATTTTCTAAGTACATCACTTATTGAAGTTATAGCACGTGACAATGGTCATCTTCATAAAGAAAAAACTTTTTTCAAAAACATAACAACCGACTTCCAAAAAACACTACCAAGTGCAAAATAACTTTAATTTCGGAAGTCGGTGAATTTAGATGTGTATTTTAATTATTTGTCACCTTCCGAAATTAAAGTTATTTTGCACTTTGTAGTGTTTTTTGGAAGTCGGTTATTTTTTGAAATAGTTTTTATTTTTCACTTTTTCGTTACCTACCCCACACCAATTCATAATTTCTTCGTCCTTGGGGTCAAAACAATGCATATTTATGCGACAGCAGTATCCGCGGTTGATTTTCTATAATTTTTTGAAGAGTTCCGTTGTCTGTCTCCGAAACGCATCATGAGATCTATATGAAATTTGAATGGGACCATTTCGGAATAAACAACTTTCGAACAAAAAAAGATTTTTGCAAATCCGTGTACATATGACGGAGTTATACCCGAACATACATTTAAAAAAAACATGTCGAATTGATAACCTCCTTCTTTTTGAAGTCGGTTAACAATACCAGCAAGCTAAAAAAACCGAAAACACTATCAGCAAAACCATAAACTATCCCTTCTATTTACCTAACAAAAAACCTTCCCAATATTACACAACCTTCTAGTCTACGATCTGTTGTTTCCGACGCGACGCATCGAAAGCGATACATTCCAGTGCACGTGCACTTAAAACATGGCCCGGGTCACGTTTGCCACTGGTCTGTAGAGACCTTGCTTCTGACATAACTGTATTTACTGACTTTTAAAAACTTTTTGCATCATCAGAAAATATTAATAAGGGATATTAACATGATCAGGAATTCCGATATTCATTATGCTGGCCGCTATGATAAACATTGAATGAAGGAAATGCCATAATAATAACACCTAGAACGCTGTCTTTATGATTTGACCAATTTACTAAAAATTCAATTGAAGATCGCAGTTATTCTCATAGTTACTCTGTATGGTTGTCTCTTATTTGTGAATATAGATTATTATGATTGTGAGTTAGATGAAGTCACATCTAGCTTTCCAGCATCTAGCATCTAGGTTCCGTGTGGTGCCGGACGAAAAGAATAGCACCATCCCATTGATTTATATTTATGTCAATGCACCATCCCATCTCTTCCCGTGGATGTCGTAGAAGGCGACTAAGGGACTTACTAAAGAATGGGCAGCAGTGTTCTCTGTGCATTTTACCACCATACTGCGATCGCCAACCCGCCTACCAAGCGTGGCGATTATGGCAAAACCCCCCAAATTGGGGGAGGCCATGTTCAGCAGTGGACGTCTTTCGGCTGAAATGATGATGATGACATCTAGTTTCGCTGAACTTAATAAAACCATATTTTCTAAAAGAACAATACCAATATAAGCAACGCATCATCCACCTTTTCAATTCCTGCCTTTATCCCAATCTATTTGTTAGCAAGTCTTATAGTCCCTTCCTAGCCATAATCATCTTTCACAGAGTCTATTCTATCTACGATGCGAAATTTCAATATGTTCAAAGCAGTACAGGCAAGACGAACACGTGTGTTTAAAACGTGGTCATAATCACGTTTGCCATTAGCAAAGCAATTGGTGATAGATTTCAAAATTCCAGATTTATATGCAACTGTAGCTTCTGTGTTTGTTGCCATAAAGGACATAGTGAAGATATTGATCATTTGAAGAACATTGAAAGCAGACGAAGCTGAAATTATTTGGAAAACTCAAAAGCTGGGACTTTTGTATAAAGGGAAACCTAAAAAAACAGTGTAGGATTTATTGTAGTAGATACTAAAGAATGCCACAAATTATCAATTAGTTAATTAGAGATTGTATTGCTATTTATTCCATGCCTGATCAAAAAAGGATATAGCTAAATTACATTGACAGGTATCAGGGTTGCTAGTATGGACTAGGAGATATAAGAGCGATCCCATCCCATTGTGAGGAACAAACCAATCAGTAGATATTGGAAATTCAATACATTGTTCTGGGAATTAGTTAGGATTAATGAAATCACGTGCAGCCAATTCTATATATACGATATTTCAAAAATCAATTAATTCGGAGTATTGAATCAGCTGTACGTATTTTAAGCTTCTACTGTGGAAATCTGTTTTTTATATGAAGCAGGAGGATGAAAATGCGAATAATTGTTTTATGATAACTCAAGACTGCCAGTGAGTTTCTTGGCTATCATTTTGACTACGATACAGCAGACTCAATTTATATACTCTATATATAAATATTTTAAAAAGAACCAGTAACGTGACTATTTCCGCGTGTATTGATGCGTTTCTGCATCGCATTTGCAACCGTTATGCAACTACACTATTTTCTGTGTAGTTGTGCGTACTTGGCTATTCCGTTTTACAGTGGAATGGACACCCTAGTGTTACGTTTCCTTTTATGTAGTGCTTGTAACCTTTTTTTGAGTAACTGTTCATTGCAGCATATTAAACATGTCAGTACCTTTAATTATTGTCGTATGTTTTTTTCATCGGTAGTACGTTTTTGACTTGTATTTTAATCATAAAATCGGTTATTCTGATATATTTTGGAAATTGCAATATCGCAAAACAATTAAGATAGAAGATCAACTTGCATATGTTATAAAAACTCAAAGAGGTTAAAACAAGGAGTCGGTCGTACTATGTTATTTTGAAAACCTGGGAAGCGCTAGTTGATGTAATAATAGCCGATGTGATGCATCATGATGGTAATTATCAGAAATATTAAAGAACAACACACTATATTGATAGGCGACCTGTTGAAGGTAAAGCAAGACAAATTCAATCTATTCTGGGAGGTCTTAGTTCAGCATTAAGACTCATAGAAGATGATGAAAGCAAACAAAAAATAAAACATGCGATAGAAAGAGTGCTCAAGGTTTAGAATGGCATCGATCGATATTAGATACAAGAGAAAGTACAAAATAAAACATTATCGACTTAGTAACTGATTTGCTGTCGTTTTCGGCTGTTAATGTGTAGTATATTGCTTTGCTTTTACGACAAAAAAAGGAAAGATCCCATGCAGCTGCTTATCTGGTGAAGTCGTAAACCGAGAGAAAGGGGTAATATTATCAAAATATTATGGCTATTATCCTCCACTTCGTACGCATGGTCCTCACATTTTACGATTACGGGGCAATTTACGGGGAAGCCATGACCAATTCCAGGCCAATAGGCATGGTATCATTAATTTTGGGTCCCTATAACTGTAGGTATGAGGATGAATGATGAAAAGCTCACACAATAAGCAAGCTTATGTAACAATGCCGTATTTATCCTTTTATTAGCTTAAGCACCGATGACCGTTGCGGTAGAAGAGTTCTTGAGTGGAGAGAGCGAATCGGTAAACGTAAGACAGGCAGCCTTAGGTAGCAGCTGAATGCGAGTTACCGAGAATCGGGATGAATGGCGTGCGATTAGAGGGGCATGTCTAGCAGGGGACTGCTGAAGGCTCATGATGATGATAAATAATTTCGAGGTACAAAGTTAGTTTAGGACAAACGTCAAAGTTTCCTTGATTGACGCTTACTCTGGGAAGTCCGTCCTACTGCCAATGTTGCTGACAAGCTGTCAGTGTCACACAATCTAACTAAACTATTCCGACCTTTTATCAAGGTAATAACCCTTCTTCTGGCGAAGTCGGGTAAAAAGTCGCGACCAAACCATCAAACCTTTTCTGAATTTCGAGCTTTATTACTTATTCCTACTTAAAGTTCTTATTACAAAAACTGAGGGTAGATCCGAATTTAATTTGTTTATTTTGTATTAAGAACTTTACACTTGTAAGCATATAGTTTAAAATACAATAACTGGCTTGAAGGTTGGAACGTTGGAACATGTATTGTAATGAGACGGTTGTTCTTCGGGGGGTGAAAAAGTTCCAGAATATTTGGCCGAGAATCCAGTAAGTTCGTTAATAATATCATGGAAGGTAGCGTTTTGGAACACGTGATTATAATCAGGCTTCTTTCAAGTACTCACTATTGAATTTGGAAGGCTGCTGTCAATAATTACTGGCCATTATGTTTTGATACTCATAGTGTTGCTAGGCAGATTTTGTGGTACCCATAATATGGTGGAGTTGTTTTTTTTTATTTGAAGCCAAATTAAAAACGTATCTGGGGAAATGGCTGTTTCAATTTAGGTTTATCTATGTAGATGACGATGACTATTTATCTATGAAGATTACGTTTTCATAGTGAATTTACTTGAAATAGATGCATCGAGCAGGAAAATCGGTCACTGAAGCTTATTTTTTGTCTTTTTAGAAGTGTTTCAACAGAGACTATGTTCGATACAAGAACTGGTTGTTAGCTTGACAATGACCACAAGTAGGAAAACGAGAGCTTTTAAATACAAGATCAAGTTCCAAGATCACTTTACAGTAACCTATGTTCCGAATATCCGCCATTCAAGCGAATTTTTATTTTGTCTTTATAGCCTTAAAAGGAGTTAAAAAAGCTTCGATACAATTTCTGTAATTGCAACACCGACAAGTTTATATAATTTATCATGGTACAAAGTCATTGCTCTTTATTTTTACAAATAAAAACAGTGAATTGATATAAACAGGAAACGTTTAAATAACAGGTTTTCTTGAGGAAACGCTATGAGGATTGAAAAGGACAAGGAACTGATTATTTACGTCCTGAACGTAGATAAAATGATTATTTTGACGAGATATTTGTACTTTTACCTTCACAATTGGCTTTATTTTGGATATTAGTTACTTTTTTAAACGCCTGCACTGTGAGGCCAACCATTTTTATTAGTCAATCGGGTCCATTTTCTGAAAGTAGCCTGTTGCGAATTCAAGGAAAAAAAAACACGTACCACAGACAAAAAAATGTGCACATTTTTTTCTTTAGGTAAAAAAACACGCACCATAGATAAAAATAGGCACATTTTTTTTCTGTAAACTTAATCGTAGCTTCTCCAATCAAAAATTCAACTTTGCAGCCTATAAAACTATTTTTACTACTGTCTTCGGTAGATTTGCAAAAAATTCGTCCGTTTACCGCTACTACTACATTCCTGCGCTCCTGGTAACACGGTTTGAGTGCACCATGTACGGGGTGAATGACCGGCTATTCACGGGGTGTTGATTGGTTAATTGTTTTAATATTGCATCTGCTATTGTGCCGTTGCTTGGATATACTATAATTTATTCCGATTCTTGAATATGCGGGTATTTTTTCATTCATATTGGAGTGCCTAGATTCTTGTAAAGGCTTTTGATGAGTAACCGTTACAAAACCACAACTTGCAAATAAAGAATGATGAATGAATAATTAAATAAACAACAGGAAAGGTAAAGATGAAGATGCTAATGAAAATATCCGGAAAGGAGCAGCTAAGTAAATTATTTCAAGGAAAGCAAAGCGGATATTAACTATTAACGGAATTCTTGAACCCATTTCCATGTCCCATTTTGACATGAGGCGTAAGAATGCGTACCCTAGCAACATTCATGTATATTAGGACCAAATATTTTGGGACATGCACCTTGAAAAGATTAGAAAAGCTTAAATCTTTTCGATTGGCCCTTGTAGTTCAAGCTGTCTATTACGTAAAAGAAAAAAAGGCAAAGAGGTTGTGTCAAAAGTAGTATCTGTATGACCACTTCTTTTTCATCAATCCAGGCCGATGTTGCTACATGGTCAATATGTTTTCCAAGCAAAATCAACAGTTATTTCTATATTCTTAACTCTAATAAATAATAAAGGACTTAATATTATGGTACTTACCACCAGTGCCAAGTACTTTGAGCAGGTCAAAATGTGATATGTCCACTTTAGCGGGGCCGTTGAGATTAACTGTAACAAAATTAACATTAATTAATATGCGAATACGTGTTGACTTCCCCTTAGAAGTTTATGCCGTCATAGAATTAAGCGATATTGTATAGTTATTATAATTTTTGGATTCTAAGTCTGCTGAAGAGTTAAAAAAAGTATAGTGGAAGTTACGCGTTCCACGAGTTTTGAGGGTGCATCAGAACAGCGTCTAAGAGAGACGATACTTAAATCTATCGCGGCACCCTTAGCCGACAATCCCGTCACCTACTTGCTGACTGATTGGCTTATATTTTTTCCATGAGAGAAGAGTCTTTTCGTATGGTAGAGACGGCGAGCCCCATCTGTTTGGAGTGGAAGCACATCCAAAGACACTACATTCTTTGGGAGAAGACGAGGATGACATGATGATGATGATTTTTTATTTAGCTTCATATAGTTTTTGCCGAGGGGCTTGTGGGTAAATAACAATAGCTGCACGGGTCGATCGACCAGGTTAAGCTACGCTTGCCGCGGTTGGTCTACGGTGCCTCGGAAAGCACGTTAATCCGTTGGTCCCGGCTGTCATTTGTGGATATTTGACAGTCGTTACGGGTCGTCAGAAGCCCGAAAGTCTGACAACCAGTCTTACCAAGGCCGTATTACCCAGTAACTGGGTTGTGGAGGTCAGATAGGCAGTCGCTTCGTGTAAAATACTGGTATTCAGCTGCATCCGGTTAGACTGAAAGCCGACCCCAACGATACGAGAGAAGAGCTGTTTTCTTTACTAATATACAGAGGTAAAGTTTGACAGTTTATACATACATACAGGAAAAGTTTTTATCCAGTGCGCAAATTATAACCATGAATTCACATTATCATTCTAGACCCCCTAGCGCAGAAATTTTTCGCCAGATACACAAAAAAATATCAGTTGTTCCATACATTTTGACCGCGTAGGTATTGCACTTTTCTATGAAACAGCTGATTTTTTTTTTGCACAACCGGCGAATTTTTTTTGCGCTAGGGGGTTTAGAATGATATGCTGAATTCATGGTTACAATTTGCGCACTGGATAAAAACTTACCCTGTATAAACTGTGATTACCACCCTACGGTAATCTTCGGAACAACTGATTTGATTCCGAAAATTCTTTCACTAACGGGAAGCTGCAGTATTGCCGAGTGTCATAGGGTTACATTAAAGCAAGAAATTTCGCGCGGACGAAGGCGCGGGCAGTAGCTAGTTTTTGTTAGAGATTTTTTAATTCAAAATCGGTATCCTCATCATAACTTAAACTGTTCAAAAATCAAAATCAAAATCAAAATATTTTTATTTCATATAAACCTGCATGGGCACTTATGAAACGTCAGAAGCTAGGTGCACGGTTCCAAATTGTTGTTTCCTATGGAGAAGAGCCGGCAAGAAACTCCACGGTTACTCTTTTAAAAATAATTGGCTTTAACAATATTTTCAAATTACAGAGATTAAAAGTATGGGAGGACAGCGCAGGCCTATCAATAAGTACCAGGTACTTAGACGAATACAGAATAGAAAATCGTCTACAAATCTAAGCTATACCTTCCAATACAATATAAATTATTAATTTCTTAACAAATCAGTAAGTAGGTTTTCTATCTCAGGTGAACGTTGTTCTAAAGCTTTTACATGTGGACCTATATCATATTCGTTGACTTTTCTTCTGCTCAACAGTCAAGAGATGATGAGTATCATGTTATGTCTGGTAGAACACACAAATACCCTACTTTATTTGGGAGAAGACGAGTCTGGTGATGATAAAATTACGTATATTAATTATACATAAGATACTTTATTTAAAACTTTAAATTATAATATGTACAGGTATATAAAAAGAAAATAATCATAAGGCGTCAAAAAATACGTCCGCATCGTTGTCAATGGGAAAAGTGCCCAAAAGACTGGCAGCATTGCCACGTTGTATGGCAATGCTGATTCTTTGGCCGAAAAATAGGCCCGCCCTATATATTTAAATAACAGTACCAAGATTATTAATTGTAGTGAAGATACAGATTTAAAATTGGCCAGTTCCGAAGTTAAAATTGGAAACAGATTCAGATATTGCTTGACTAGCAATATCTGATTGTTTGATTGAAATTAAATTCTCTATCGTCTAAATTATTATTGGCTGTGAGAATGTTATGATATACTTTAGATAAAGACGCTTACGAGTTAGTTAAGTTGTTGATGTAATAACTGCCTCATATCTCTTCAGTCGATCACCTTTCAAAGTAAGGATATTATGGAAATATCTGTAGAGGACTTTAGCTGACGGTAACTTTAGACACAAGGTGGAACTTGCAGTCCCCCGAAAAAGGAAGAACCGTCCTTCTAAGAATGAATCTATTTGTAATGTCACAGCGGAAACATTACTGTTTGTTGCAATTTTTTTTCAAGAACTAATAATGCTTCATATTCAGTTTCAGGTAGTCTCCATGTAGTGACCATACTCTGCCGTTACTAGAACTACATAAAATCTCACTAAAAGTACCAAACTAACTGTTCCAGTATAGTGTTCCGTTATGTACATTAAAACGACATGCCTACGCGTCACAAAGATTTTCACTTTTACCTCGGATCTGCTTTGAATCCATCATGTCTTACGAATCCGTTCTACTTTGTTTGGAGAATATTCTCACTTATTGTAACATGTTTTCTACATGAATAAAGTACATCGTTTTTAGGTACTGGTGTCGAAACCCTCGCGTAGTGGTGTGGTACAGAGGATTGTGTCAACAGAATTGTGTTATGTAAATGCGAAAGAACTCTGTCCGTCTGTTACGCTTTCAGGTTTAACACTTAAGGACTCGCTAATGGGTACAACGGACCCAGTACTTCGTATGTTGTTGAATAATTTTTAATTTTTGACGTTTACGACGTTGCCGCTCTTAGTACCTTTCAGCAATAGTGCAGCACGGCGGGTGGTGGTCTGAGTCGTCAGTTAGAGCATTGTGCGTGAGTGATAAGGACGTAAAAGTTGCGTATGGGTCCGCTGGACCCGGTAGCGACCAAATACGTTAGTATTTTTGTTCCATCATGTTAGTGGGTTCACGGATGGCTTAGATCTCAAGTGCGTGTGCGGCACCTCCCCACAGACAATGGCTCACCTTCCATCCTGCGCCGCATGCCCTGTTACTTGTGCATTTGACGATCTTATGACTGCGTCAGCGAGCGAAATTCGCGCAACCGAATTTTGGGCCAAAGATGTTTGTTTTTTTTTTTGCCATCTATACGCTAAGAAGAAGAAGTACTATTTAGAAATCTTTTTTACTTTATTTCACAGAAAATTGTTACCAACAGGCCTTTGAGACTTACTGACACATAAAAATATGTCATTGAAGAAATAGAAAACTATTCAGAATTAATCAAACTATTCAGAAGTCCACAATACCTTCTGATGGTTTCACACGAAGAGATTTCATCAAAACGTTGTCTATTTCTTTGATTCAACCACACCTTCATGAAAGAAATTCTATCACACATATTCTGCACAGCATATCAAAAACCGTATCCGAAATATGATACCAGAAGTAGGACCAACTACAGCATCTAACCCACTTCCAACAGTTAGTGGACGAAAAGTGCGTTGCGAACTATGTAATTGGAAAAAAAAGATAGAAAAACCAAAGTTTTTTGCGTGAAATGCAAAATAGCAATTTGTGGAGAACACATGAAGCAGATTTGTTCAAATTGTTATACCTAGTAATACTTAGTTTTATTTATAAAGAGTAACTATATTCCACAGAATATATTTTTTTTATTGATTTCCATACTTATGTTTTTTTTTGTTATAATGATTGATCTCTCATTGATATTTTATGTAAGTAGATACATAGATAATAGTAGTATATTAAAATTTAGAAGTTTTTTTTTGTTGTACATAATTTCGTAAATTGTAACTATTATTCTAATTGTAGTCGTAAAAGTATGGTGAAATTCCTCTTATTTTTGTACTGACTAATAAATTAAGTAAAAATAATAAATATTAGTATTTCATTAAATATTAGCTTTATTTATTCACGTATTATGATCATAAGAAAATTAACATTCGCCTTTATTAAGCAGTTTTTGAATAAGCATCTGATATTGTACTGGGTCCAGCAAACCCGGTTGCGAGTATTTGTGTTACAAATTAAGGTGCGAGTCCTTAAGTGTTAAACTGCTGAACCGATCGTCATGAAATTGGGCAGACATATAGCCTAGGATATGGAGCAGGACATAGGCTACTTTTTTCGCGATAACCGACATCCACGCGAGCGGAGCCGCGGGCAAGTTGACAAGTTTACAATCAACAGAACTAATAACTAAGGAATGGAAAAAGGAGCAAAGGAGGAAAAGCGAAATGTTGGGAAGACGTCAAACGTCTAAAGAATAGTTGGTCCAGGGTGGCTTCAGACGAGAGACTGGGAGATATGGGAATCTTTATAACCCTTTGTTGAAGGATAAGCTGTTTAAAACACTGCACCGAACGCGGTTATTTAAAGAAAATAATTTTTGAGCAAGCAATAAAGGCTTATTTTATCACTAGCTTTTGCCAGCGGCTTCGCCTGCGCGGAGGTCGGAAATTATCCCACGGGTTCTTCGAAGGCATTAAGCTTTTTCCAGCTGACACAATAATGTTAAGTGTGCTCCTACCGATTTATGCCTACCTAGTACTTCGAAGGCATAAAGCATTTCCGAGCTGACACAACTATGTTAGGTGAGTTCCTACCGAGTTATGACAACCTGGTACTTCGTTCAGAATACCAATTTACAAAAGATTGTTATTTAAGTAAACATTTCTTACTATTTTTATTTTAAACTATTATCCCCCGGAAACGTACTACCGGGATAGAAAGTATAGCCTAAGGTCTGACTTGGCTAGTTTTCATATACGAATTATATTATTGCCTTCGCAAGTTCTAAACCTGTTACTTTTCAGTTCTTATTTTATTATTCCGAAAATTTGGCTTGCTGGTAGAAAGTAGCCTTCGAGCATAATAATTCGTATATGAGAACTAGCCAAGTCAGACCTTAAGCTACAATATATTATCCTAAGTTATAGGAAGAAATGATATTTTGTGTAGTTATAAATAAATTTCAGGACTGACCATTGATCTTAGCACCCATTTAGATCTCACTTCTTTTGTCGTTGAAGTTAACAACCAAGGCATATATCATAATATTGAACTTGGCTCTCATTTCACATTTATGTTTTTGATGGGATTTTCATTACAGTTTGTCACTCTTGATGGTTATTGGCACATAAGTTTACAGTTAAATGTAGTGAGTATGGTCGTTTGCAGAGCGATTATGCAATTTGTTAAGTAGATGTAAGTTCGAATGGCGCAGTATTTAATGTCCAAAGAATTTTTATAACAAAAATACTATCTCAATGACAAAATCTCTTATCGTTTATGTTTAAAGTATATGATGATAAGGATTTACATAAGAATTGGCGATAAACAAACTATATAGACACAATGTTTTTGCTCAACAAAGTCAACGGTTCATTGACACTCAACTGTAATTATTTAATCTGTGACATTGGCGGAGCAAAATAGTAGCATTACCTACTACAATACATGTTTCATTTTACGTTCGATTTTGCAGCGTTGTCCATCCGGGTTTATCGACATTTATCATGGCAATCTTAAGATATTTTTGGTTTGTAAATAAACTTTTGGGGTCAATGGTACACAAAATACCTTCTAGGGACTTTATTTTTTGTTTTAATCCATGCATTTGGGGTCAAATTGGAGATTAATCTGAATTGCAGATGCGCACTGCGCAGATGCTGCGTCTTATAAAATATTAATCTAGACGATTAAGAGTCTCTAAATCTTCGAGGCAACATCATTCGATACTTATCCAATCACTCGAGATCAAATGTATAGTCTTAAAGATTCTCGACTCGTTTCGGCCAGCTGTTTCATAGCTCGCTACTATAGGCACGCAGGCAGCTATATCAACATCCTACAGACGAACGAGACTTCGACAAAGTCAATGGTACGTCGACCCAATATTTACTAAATTCATATTAATTTCTCAAAGGTCGGTCGCTACTTCGCTAGTTACCTAACCGCTGACATTTCTCGATGGCGTTTGAAGGTGATCCGTGCGCATTTAAAACCATAATTACTCAACAATTCAACATATTTCTTCAAACAAAAATGTCGCCGAAAAATGTTGATTGAAAGTAGAAGAATAAACAAACAATGCTATGGTTTAGTTTGTGGTTATTTTAATTTCCTCTTTTCATGGTAATGTCGGTTGTTTTACAATCTATATTTACGTAAAAGGGCTGTGAATTATCTCAGTGAAATGGCAAGGGTTTCCTAGAATTGCGGCAACAAAGAAAACTTTACAAGTCCCTACTGTTGCAGTATTACCAGTTATGGTGCAAAGAAAATTGCCATTACTAATAATAGAATTCTGTGGGAAAGAATAATAGAAACCAGATTGATTGTAACTTGTATGACTTGATTTTGCCCTACGATACGATATGCAGAAGGCTAGGTATATTTCCATTACATATATCACGCACAATAGTTGCTTAATATGGAGTATTTGAATCAGTATGTTTGTGTATGTGATCTATGTAACTCCTGGAATACTAAGTAGTCAGTTGTGAAACTTTAATGTTGGCAAAGGCGTAAAAAAAACTTCATAACGATTTTGTAAAACATTCTTCATAACATACTGTGGCACAGTAAAAATAAAAAATAAATAAAAAACTTTGAAGTTTTCCAAAAAAACATGAACTATTCAATAAAATGCTACAATATGGATAGTACCTAATTCTTCATATTATATTATGAGAAAGTTAAAAAAAACAACAATTTCTTATCAACAGAGTCAACAAAAGGAGTATTGGGTTATACAGTCCATTGAAGATAAGTTGACCCAGTTTTTATAACTGCTTCACATACTTAAGAAAGTAAGTGTATGTAGGTTATTCCCCCAAACAAGTTTTAATACATATTTCACTCTATACTGGGCTAACTTATTTAATAAACAACATAATATTTAGATACGGTACTCAGGTTGTGGTTTCAAATCTTTTTAAGCAAAATGTGACTTTTTGTTGCACATCACTGATATTGGTGAAGGAAAACATTGTGAGGAAACTTGATGAACTTGATTTTTATATTAGTCTTGAATTGCCAGTCTGTCTCAAGCAAGTGTAGTGATCAATGCCCGTTCCTACTCTGTATGAGAAGAGACCGCTGTAGAGTGCAGTGGGACAGTAATAGGCTTGTATTATTATTTATGGCAACACTAAACATAGAAAGTAGCAACATTTTTTGCTAACTTGAGGGACTTTTTCTCTTTCATGAACCACACTTAATGTCAATTTAAATAATATAATTAGTACAAGATATTCGCAAGATATTCGCTGAAGGTCATACAGGTCTACGCCCCGACCTCGACACACCCCGACGATGAGGTGGAGACCATGTATGAGGATATATCCAAAGCCATGCATGGCTCTAAAACTCATTTCACCGTTGTCATGGGGGACTTCAACGCGAAACTGGGCAAACGGAACGAGGATGAGCTGAGAGTGGGGCAATTTGGAGTTGGACGACGGAACCACCGGGGTCACTTGCTGGCCAGTTTTATGGAGAGGGAAGGCCTCTTTATGATGAACTCCTTCTTCAGGAAACGGGAGCACAGAAAGTGGACCTGGCAGAGCCCTGATGGTGCAACTAAAAACGAGATTGACTTCATTATGTCGACGAAGAAGCAAATATTCAATGATGTCTCTGTGATCAACGCGGTGAAAACCGGAAGCGATCACCGCATGGTAAGAGGCACATTGAATATCAACATCAAGCTAGAAAGATGTCGACTAATGAAGTCTACGCTCCGTCCAGCACCGATCCAGGTCCAAAACCCCGAGAGCTTTCAGCTCGAACTCCAGAATCGTTTCGAATGCCTAGGGAGCTCCGTGGACGATTATAACGATGGGTTCGTGGAAACTGTCCATACGGTCGGGTCTAAGTTCTTCAAGACCCGCCGTACTAATGGCAAAAAGAAACTCTCTGATCCTACTCTGCAGCTAATGGAGGAGAGGCGTGAAATGATCCTGCAGTCTTCAGACGACGCGCTAAAGTACCGACAGCTCAATAGACAGATATCTAAGGCCTTGAAAAGCGACCTTCGCCGTTTTAATACGGACCGCATAAAGGACGCGATAGAGCGGAACAAGGGCTCCAAGGTCTTTTCAAGAGATCTGTCTATTGGGCAGAGTCAGCTTGCGAAACTGAAGACCAATGATGGCAGGATCGTTTCCTCCAAGCCGGAGCTGTTGAGAGAGATCGAGAGTTTCTATGGACAGTTATACACGTCAACAAGCAACCCCGTTACGGATCTGGCAAACGACCCAAGAGCCAGATTGACCCGACACTATACCGAAGATATCCCGGACGTTAGCTTGTACGAGATTAGGATGGCTCTGAAGCAGCTAAAAAACAACAAGGCGCCGGGTGATGACGGAATCACGGCCGAACTCCTGAGGGCCGGCGGAAAACCCGTTCTTAAGGCCCTCCAGAAGCTGTTTGATTCCGTCATACTCGAGGGCAAAACGCCACAGGCATGGAACAGAGGTGTGGTGGTACTTTTCTTTAAGAAGGGTGATAATACTCTTCTTAAGAATTATAGGCCCATTTCACTTCTGAGCCATGTCTACAAGCTGTTTTCGAGAGTCATCACGAACCGTCTCGCGCGCAGGTTTGACGACTTCCAGCCTCCCGAACAAGCCGGATTCCGTAAAGGCTTTAGCACCGTAGACCACATACATACGCTGCGGCAGGATATACAGAAGACCGAAGAGTATAACCTGCCTCTCTGCTTAGCGTTTGTGGACTACGAAAAAGCCTTCGATTCGATCGAGACATGGGCTGTACTGCAGTCTCTTCAACGGTGCCAGATCGACTATCGGTACATCGAGGTGCTGAAGTGTCTGTATGAAAACGCCACTATGTCAGTCCGACTCCAGGACCGGACTTCGAAACCTATCCTTCTGCAGCGAGGTGTGAGACAGGGAGATGTTATCTCTCCGAAACTGTTCACCGCTGCACTGGAGGATGTCTTCAAGGTTCTGGACTGGAAAGGGGCTGGCATCAACATCAATGGCGAGTACATCACTCACCTTCGGTTTGCCGATGACATAGTCGTCATGGCTGAGACCATGGAGGACCTCAGTGCAATGCTCGATGACCTCAGTAGAGCTTCCGAAAGAGTGGGTCTTAAAATGAACATGGAGAAGACAAAGGTCATGTCGAATGCCCATGTAACACCCACTCCCATGACGATCGGAGGCGCTACACTCGAAGTTGTGACCGAGTACGTTTACCTAGGACAGACTGTCCAGTTAGGTAAGTCCAACTTCGAGAAAGAGGTCAATCGTCGAATCCGACTCGGCTGGGCAGCGTTCGGGAGGCTTCGCAATATCTTCTCGTCCCAAATACCACAGTGTCTCAAGACGAAAGTCTTTGACCAGTGTGTGTTGCCAGTGATGACCTATGGTACAGAGACGTGGTCGCTCACAATGGGCCTTATCAGAAGGCTTAAAGTCACCCAAAGGGCAATGGAGAGGGCTATGCTCGGAGTTTCCCTACGCGATCGAATCAGAAATGAAGAGATCCGCAGGAGAACCAAAGTAACCGACATAGCCCGAAGAATTGCCAAACTTAAGTGGCAGTGGGCAGGGCACATTGCTCGCAGAACAGATGGCCGATGGGGCCGAAAGGTTCTGGAGTGGCGACCGCGTACCGGAAGACGTAGAGTAGGAAGGCCTCCCACAAGGTGGACCGATGACCTTGCGAAGACCGCGGGTATCCGCTGGATGTGGGAAGCACAAGACCGGTCGAAGTGGAGGAGCCTGGGGGAGGCCTATGTCCAGCAGTGGACGTCTTTCGGCTGATATGATGATGATGATGATGAATTAGTACAAATGCCTAATAAAACTACAATGAAATGGCGATTCGGACTTGGAACACCAATAGTGATAAGAAACTATAATTATCGCGGTTTGCGTCAAGGACTGCTGATAATAAGACCCATCAAGTTATTCCCATAGTTGTTAATTTGTGTTAAATGAGAAATAATAATAGGAAACGTAAAACGACGAAAAAAATTGTTCTCATTGTATTATTTCTATTTCTTGTTCAGAAGATTATCTGCCCAGACATTACAGATTCGTTGAAAATGATTAAAAAAAAAAAATACTTACTTACTATGATTTTTTTTACCAATTTTATTTTATTTAGGTAAGTAATTATTACACCTATCTATACACTTAATATAACATCTCAAATAAATCTGGTCACACCACCATTAAGTTAAGAGTTTACAAAGCAAAAAAAGAGATTGTGAGAATGTCCATAGTTTCAGGTATCATAAATTCTTATTAGAATTTGACGTCTTTGGGATATTTGTTTCTTAGACACAGAACGAGAAGATTTTTTTTCACTTATTTATGATGGCTGGCGACAAGGCAGAGGTTTGGAAGGAAAAAGGGGAGACTTGCCTAGCAGTGCAACAAAATATAGGCCAAAAAAAGTATAATACAGGGCAACAGGGACATAAAAAAACCATGTTAACATGCGTTTTAATAATAGGTCTTTACCTATGAAATTGCCGTTTTGTATGAAAAAATTTAAACGAATTTTTTTCATGAATTTTTTATTTGTATTAATCGAAGTAATCACCCATGCAATCAATGCATCTTTGCCATCGCAGTGGCAGTTTATTGATGCCCTTCTTAAAGAAATCAGCTGGACGGGAGGCAACAAATTCTTCAAAGGCATTTTGTACTGCCTCTCGGGTATTAAATTTTTTTCCCGCCAAGAAGTTATCCAAATTCTGGAAAAAGTAGTAGTCTGTAGGCGCAAGGTCTGGTGAGTAGGGCGGATGACGGAGAGCTTCCAACCCCAGTTCTTGCAACTTGGAGACCGTCTGCTGTGCAGTATGAGGTCGCGCGTTGTCGTGCAGGAGCAGCGGAGACAAGCGATTGACCAATGCTGGTTGGAGATGCGCCAGCTTCTCCATCATTGTGTTCAGTTCTTCACAGTACACATCTGCAGTAATGCTCACCCCGTTTGGTAAGAAGCTGTGATGAATCACACCGACGCTAGACCACCAAACAGTGACCATCACTTTTCTAGGGGTAAGTTTTCGTTTAGGGCATTGTTTAGGTGCTGAACCAGGATCCAACCAACTTGCTGAGCGCTTACGGTTATCAAACAGAATCCATTTTTCATCGCAGGTAACAATGCGGTTCAAAATTCCTTCATTTGTGTGTCTGTTGAGCAGTGCAAGGCACGTCTCGACGCGTACTTCGCGCTGGCGATCATTGAGTTCGTGGGGCACCCATTTGTCAAGCTTTTTTACCTTGCCAATTTGACGCAAATGGACCAATATTGTTTTGACGCTAACGTCGAAAGCTGCTGCTAATTCAGCCGTAGATTGTGTATCATCAGCTTCCACAATCGCCTTTAATTCGTCATTGTCGACCAAAGTCTTCGGACGACCGCGAGGTTCATTTTTCAGGTCGAAATTTCCAGAACGGAAGCGAGCAAACCAATAACAGGTGGTGCGTTGGTTTGTAGTGTTAGCTCCGTAAACGTCGTTGATGTTGCGTGCCGCTTGTGCCGCGTTGCTGCCACGACGGTACTCATATTCCATAATTACTCGAATTTTTAACGTATCCATGATGACGAAAAAGATTGAAATGCGATGAAAATGTAACACTAATCAATAAAGAAATGACTACTTTTAGAAAAAAAAATCCATGTTTTTAAAATAAAATTAATTTGAAATTAGAATTCTTAGCCAAACAAAAATTATTTTGATTTGAAATGGCCAGTACTGCAGAACGGCAATTTCATAGGTAAAGACCTAATATTTCGTTGGTTAAAAAAAAAACAATAGGGAGTTCAAGGATCATGTGCGTTCCACTCTGCGCATTATCTGTTTTTTTCTTAAAAGTATCCCTTTAAGTAGTAAGTAGGTGCTAAATGTCAAAATATTTTTAGTAAGAACCTCAACAAGAGAATAGCTTACAAACTTTCACCAAGTTTTGAAGGAACTTTCACTGTAAAGACCAGATTATAATCAAGTCTAGATTTTATTTTAAGAGCAGTGCTCTCGAGATAGAATGCTGCAAATAGAAATGATGATAAATTTGGGATGCATTCCTGTAAACTTTACTAACTTGGCTAAATATGAATGTTTGGGTGAGGATTGGGTGTATTTCAATCGTAGAATGGAGTGCGTTTGCATTGATGCTTAAAATTGTATAGCATAATTTTTTGCTCACGTTTTTTTTTTTTTTTTTTTTTTTTAATCCTGGATTATGGTTTTTTTTTCAAGATAGTGTTTTTTTTTTGCTTTTTTTTTACTTCTTGCGTTGTCTTATAACAACTGAACAGTGTGTCTCTGTTTTACGGGAGGACACTGGCTCCTGCAACACAGTTATATAACTAGCGCAGGAGCCAGAGAAATCTACAACTTGATGTACATTTATGGTTGGCAATAAATAAATTTTGTATTTGTATAATCGGCCTATAATGTTGAGAACATTTTTTTTTACATTTGCTAGTACAGTCCTTCTCACCGTTAGAGGGAGTGGCCCATAATCCACCATGTAGGAATGAAATGTATAAGGAAAATAAACTAAAGTCAGTCATTGGAGTAGAGTTCATAAAAGTTATTCAAGACATTACAAGGATCCAGGAGAACATAACATGAAATAGGAGTCCAGTATGATTTACATCTTTTGTATAAAATACAAATTGTAAAGAAGAACAACTGACAGATTACTTACTTGTTTAATTTATATTTAAGTAAAAAAAGATAATTAAATTTATGAAATTATGAATGTTTCTATATATTTGTAATAAAATCTATTAAATTCTTATTCGAACTCTGAAAGTCTTAGTGATTTTGGAAGGCATTAAAGAAATTAGGGTTCCCAGTTCAGTTGATTTGATCATCAACATTCAACATTTGATCATCAATCCTATCTACCAAATATTGATCATGCAAGATGAGAAAAATGTTCAACTTTTTCATTTGTACACAAGAGTAATTGACCAAAAGAGTAATTGACCAAGCAACAACATGTTAAGGCTATGTTACATAATTGAGCATTTACAAAATTTCACCATTAATTTATTTAAGTTCACTAGTCCAACAGTGTGTCCATACCTTGAATTACCTACTGAAACTATTTCCCATTATTTGTATGTTCTTTATTACTTTTTATGCCCAGAAAGTATGGAGTGTATGAACCTTTGGCAATCAATGGAATGCATCCATTCAAAAGTAAAAGCATACATTTTTGGTAAATTAGAGGAGGCTTTAATGGGAGATTGGCTGAAGTAGGCAAGACACAGGGAATAGTGAAAATCTATGGGGGAAACTTTTTCCCATCAGGTTGAAAAAACAAAAACAAGATGAGATGGGAAAACAATTAGAAGCAGAAACACTGACCAAATGGAATGAATTTCTATAATTTCATTCTCCCTTGGACTGAATGAAAAGATGGATAGGTTGTGTAAGGGCTGTTGTGAAGGAAAAGGGAGTAACTGAAATAAAATTAAGATTTTGTGTAGTGTTATATAAAAGGTCTTATACCAATAATTACAATTTCAATGATCCGCTGATGTCTGACAGCAAGAATGGTAAAGAAGAACATTAAGGCGACGATAGATGACAGTTACCTACAGCAATGCACTGCCGCCCGTCGCCCGCAAGAGACAACGCCTCAACGCGCATCAAGTTTTTCGAAAAACAACCCATGTTAATTTATCAAACACAATTCAAAGAAAAACCGTATACCTACTAAATTTTGGGTGATTAAATTGTCTTTTAGATGGTGAAAGTTTCATGGAAATTCACCCAATAGTTTTTGCGTGATTATCGTTTTTATGTCCGCGATAGACATTACTTTACCAATTAATTACATTATGTTATAAAATATTGTTTGAAATATTCACATATCAAATGAAGAAGAAAATTGTCTATTTTTTTCGAATATGTATTCGAAAAAAATTTATGTGACACAAGCCGTTTAGACGTGGTCTTCAATAAAAGTCCTTAAAAGTCGGCTGTCTGCGCCTTAAATAGAACATTCCCAATACACATCTAGGGATGAGAGCAGACAGGAAGATATTGTTGTGAAATTTTACAGAGTGATATGGTTACATGACATTGAAATGAATTCTAAGCATACCTACCATACACACACTTCAACCTTTGTATATGTATACCTTATGAATATTACATAACAGCTTATGTACTTTGTTTCACAATTACTAGTACTATTATTCGAGACGGGGAAACTGAGTACAATTTTTATAGTCAGTTCCATTTTTTATCTACACTAATATTATAAAGAGGAAATATTTGTATGCCTGTAACGAATAAATTCAAAAAAACCTGGACAGATTTAAAAAAAAAAACACCCATGGAAAGCTACATTATTCCAGAGTAACATCAGCTATAAATTTCATGCGGACAACATTGCAAGCCAAGTGCTAGTTCCTTATTCATATCCAGATGATATGAGATCCCTTTTCCGCACTTAGACTCCCATTCGATCTGTTGTGCGTGGGTTCCTTATACATATAGACAATGCAATGAAATTATTTTTCATCAGTTTGATTTTACCTTTATGTTATCATACAGAATGAGCAGATATGTAACTAAATAATATTGTTTTGATAATAGATAATTTAAGTTTTCTACGAATCATGCATTTCAGTAAACCTATAGTTGCCATTTCTGGTACTTCATGGGGGAAGCCCATGTCCACCTGGGGAATATTAGCTGAAGTGATGAGGATAAAATAATTCTACATAACATTTCATTCATTCATTCAAGAAATGCACCGGTTTTCTTCATATGAATGGTGATAATCAATGTCAACTGATGAGTCATTCGGTAAAACTGCTTGAAAACAACATGTTAGTTATCAAGTTATGTGACTGCATAATGAACATAATAAAAGAAGAGAAAGCATTTAGTATTATTAAAATGTGATCAAGATCCTGAATTAATAGATTGTTGACCAAAATTCATTTATAATGTGTAATTATTCAGAGTGGTTCTTAAATATATCATTTATATATTCATTCTCATTCAATAAATATAATTACTTTAGTACTTAGTGGTTTATAATACCTTCAACAACGGAAATTGACTGTCCATTATGAGGATAAGGCCAGTGCTGCTGTCCGAGGAGAATTCTATGATCTAGTCCTCTGGATGAAAACAAGCATTGGTCTATGGCAGTCAATTGAGAATAATTACAACAAACTTACCTTTGCATCTTTTCCTAATTTTACTAGCGTCAACCAAATTCCAGTCAACGGAATCTCGAGCAGGTGCAGGCACAGTGCCCCCGATGAGCTCAACGGAGCTGCTCCTCTTGGAGCTGGGCCCCGGCACCGGAATAAGCTCCTCCAGCTTCTTATAGTCCTTCACTGACGACACACTACTTGAGCACTCCACTATTTCCACACTCTTGTCTACATGTCCATTGGCAGTCACACTGCAGCCGTTGACTGGAGGCTCAGTCCTCGCTTTCTTGGTGGGCACCTTCTTGTGTTTGTGCGCGCTGTGGCGCCGCTTCAGCTTGGTTGAGTGCGAAGAGTTCCGCGAACTGACCGGCGACGGGCACCCGCACTCCATGCTGCCCTCCTGGTCGCTGCCCTCGTAGTAACCCGACTCGTGCTCAGGCTTCTTGTCAGGCAGGCTCATTTCGGTGGTGGCGGTGGCCATGGCTCAGCCGTTGACCAAAACCATGTAGACTCCACCACTTTAGAACCTCATCAAGTTTTTCCACGTAACGCCGCGTTGTGACGCGCAAACTAGCCAGTCCCGAAGGCTTGCCCGACCACAAACGGTTATGAGAACGATGATAAATTATATTGCAACTATTCCGTCAACTTTCAGCGAAAGTACAAACGACACGTAAAGCATTTCGCGAGTAGTTCCACCCGCGATTACTTCACACGGAGCTCTGTCGCAGATGGCGCTGCAAAATGCTATAACCCGACCGAATTCGAGACCACCCCACAACAACGCTAGGTCCGCACACCGATATGTCAATGTGATTGGTCGATAGGAATTTCACTCGTAACTAGCTTCACTGTACAAAAACGTCAAATAATTTAGATTTGTGTATTTCCTTTTCATTTATTTTGTCTCATTGTTTAACAAAATCACAACATCTTTGTCTTCCTGTTACACGCGGTTACAAATCCAAAACAATCCAGGTACTTTTCACTCGTATAAAATTTTCACTTCACTGTCAGCACAGTTCATTTGCACACAGACAACAGTTCGTTAATTTGTTTTTATTCACTAGCACTATGTATAAACCGTCTCTCTTTACAAAACTTGTATGTACACTACATAAATAAATTATAAAATGCACGCGCGAATGAGATACGAACTCACTCAGCGCGCTAAAGTAACTGAATTCGAGAAACGCAAAATAGAAACCGTGCGACGGTGTGCGAGCGGCGCGCTCCCCCCACCATTTACGATTTACGAGGCCACATAGTGCATGGAAAACGTGCAGACAAATCGACGAGTCGATATTTTTTAATCATTTTCCTATGATATTTTAATTCATTTTAACAATAAAGAAATTATTTGCATGAATAAGAATAACATTCAAAATATTCTTTGGTACAATGAAATAAGGTTTTTTTATACGACGATTATCTTCAAATCAAGCGTTTACTACACGAGTCCGCGTTTCATGGACGTAAACAAAGAGAGACACGGTTATTGCTTATCTATTATGTAGAGCGAGATGACAAATGTTTGAGGGAGATACACCATATACGCGTCTCTTTCTTGGTTCGCTGCAGAGTGGCCGTGAAGCGGTTGAGTTATAAACAGGGATTGAAACCTATTGGAATGAAAAATTATTGCTTTTACTTACAATAATTTTCGCAATTTACTTTTTCTGACAAATAAATTAAAAATTCTTTCTTTATCAACAATGCTTAGCTTTTTAATTAGCAAAGTTTAATTTTCCTTAGAATTTGTAGCCCTAGCTTATTTACATCTACTGACATTCATAAGGTTATTATTATTTACTAGCTCTTGCTCGGCGGCTTCGCCCGCGTGATTTTCTCATGGTACCTAACGTACTACCAGGATTATAAGTATCCTAGGTTTTAATCCAGATCATAAACTATATTGTGCTAAATTTAATCTAAATCCATTCAGTTGTTTCTGCGTGATTGAGTAACAAACATACAAATTTTCAAACTTATAATATTAGATATACCTACATAGTTGGATAATATTATCACAACTTGATAATAAACAATTATTGGTCAGGATAAATAAATATTATTTTTAGGCTGCATAAATAACTCCCAAGTTTCCAACCCTGTATTTTTATTGACTCGTTTCAAATTATCCTTTAGGGGGTAGTGGTGAAATCTTAATTGGGCTCATGGGTCATGCACGTATTTTCACCCCGTATAATGTCTAAACGCCTTTGTACTGACGCCAGCACATCAAGCTACTCCAAACTGTCAAATTTTTCTAATTGAACATGAACTTTCTGCTTAATGTGATAAAGTTGAAAATCTATCAAAGAAATTTGACAAATTGGGGTAGCTTGATGTGTGGCGTCTGTACTTGAACTAGTAAGATTTGTTGTACGATGCGATAGCAATGAGATAAGGCAGCAGGTATAGCTTGTATGTTGGTAGGTACTGGAGTACTGGGACACTCAAACGCAAGTGCTGTGATATCGATAACATCAATTGATGAAATCTGCCTATTGTCGTCCAGTGCCGTACATAGGCCTCACCCAATTTGCGCTGTGCAATACTGTGTCCTTCTCGACTAGTTGGGCGAACTGTGCCCAAGTTTTGGACAAACTGTTGAACCAATAATCCTAAAAATACATACCTACTGTCCTTACACTACCTACGTAAATTAAATATTAAAGCAAACAGCCCTAGCCCGTTCAACTTATAAATTATTACCAATGTAAAAAAATCGTGTTACAACATTTATTTCTCAAGTAAAAGTATTTACAGCTTATTTACACAAATTGATCTTGATTTGATTTACTCGAGGTAAAAACCTTGACTTCAGTTTCCGCGATATTTTATCGCATGGCGTTCGGATCTTGTAGGTATTAAATATATTTTTCTAACTGGAAAACAGTTTGTTTATCATCAGCTTAGCTTTTTTCCAAGAATTTTGGGCCGGCTTCCAGGCTCCTCAAAAACTGACGTCCACGCCCCGAACGCCATTTTTTTTGTACAGAGGCCAGGCACATCAAGCTACCCCAATCTTTCAAATTTCTTTGATAGTTTTTCAACTTTATTACAAAGGAATAAGGTTCATGTTCAATTGGGAAAATTTGACAGTTTGGGATAGCTTGACCTGCTGGCGACTGTACATAACTTACAACTAGTAACACATACCTAGGTCAATAAATTAGGTATTCTAATAAGAAATGCACATAATGTTTGGTGTTGTTTCCGCGAAACACACTATTATATAACAATTTTGAATCGGTAATGTTTATATGTATATCTGAGATGTATAATTATATTGTCAGATCAACAACGTACAGAGGCCAGCACATCAAGCTACCCCAATATGTCAAATTTCTTTGATAGATTTTCATCTTTATTCCATAAGCTTAAGGTTCATGTTCAATTGGGAAAATTTGACAGTTTGGGGTAACTTGATGTGCTGGCGTCTGTACAGACGCCAGCACATCAAGCTACTCCAATCTGTCAAATTTCTTTGATCGATTTTCAACTTTATAGCAAATGAATAAGGTTCATGATCAATTGGGAAAATTTGACAGTTTGGGGTAGCTTGATGTGCTGGCGTCTGTACCTAATTATCGCAACGAATGTTGTTGAACTGACAAAAAGTCAGTGAAAATAATTTCTTCTGTTAGTAGTTTACGCAATTACCCTGTTGGGCTAAGTAAAATGCATTTATCAATCAAGGCGCACATATTATACCAATGGATGTCCTTTCTGTGGAAGATAACGCCTTGGCACGGCCTGGCTCGATAACCCGATGCATGCTAGCCTTGTCTAAAAACTACTTAGCCAGTCTAGAGTATAAAACTAATACCTAACCCTTTAATGCGTGTTATACTCTAGACTGGTTCAGTTACACCAAGTTAGAGGTTAGTTTATTATCATGCACTTTTGAATTGTCAAGGGGTCACTAACATCTGAAGAATAGGTATCCTACCGCGATTTTCGTTAAACAATGTTCTGTTTATTGGTAGATAGATAATGTGTTCAACGCTAATAAGCAATCCACTACCCAAGCGTGTTACGACAGTATTGTAAAGCATCAAGATCAAAGAGTCGGGCTATGTTTTATGAATTCACCGTTACCAAGCAGGTTTGTCAAAGTATCTAAGCGCCACGAATCTAACAACCTAATAAATTCTAGGGATCGGCCATATTTTACCATTTAATGGCCATAAAATAATTTATGTAGTAACAATTCAATCAAAAGAATACGGAAGATGTGTATGTTTTAGACGCGGAAGTGTCGCGACCTTCGTTTTAACAACAGAAACGTTAAAAAATCACGTACTAATGTACTTCATGTCTGTATTATGTTGTGAAAACGTTTGCGATATGTACCGTTATCTTTATGAAGATAATAATTACTCTGTTAATCGTACGGAACAGATACAATCTAGGGTTCTTGACTTCGTTGTTGACGTGCCGTGTTACTTTACCCTGATATTGCACTTAAAAGCGTCAAAGACATGTCCTCAGATGTAAAAATAGATAGACTAGTAATTGTACTTTAGGCCGAAACTCTTGATTAGAGTAGAACCCCTGGAATCTATATTTAAATAAGTCCAGGTCATCATTCTCCTGCTTATTTGTGGTCGGAGCAATATGTCTTTATTTTTCACACTTCTCTATTAGTCGTCATTTCCTTTGTCACACTTTTCTAACCATAACATCATTCACGCAGTCCCTTCCGGTCCATTTCGGTTTTCTTTCGTCTCCTCCTTAAAACACATCATCTTCATTCTCTTGGCTTTATCTAAAATATCTGGAATTTTTTTCTTTTTTGGTTTGACGTTTTCTAAAAAAGAAAACTAGCTAGATCGATTTATCGCCCCTGAAACCCCCTGCATACTAAATTTAATGAAAATCGTTGGAGCCGTTTCCGAGATTCAGATTATATATACATATAAACAAGAATTGGTATTTTTTTTCCATATTTCTCTATTAGTTGTCATCTTGGTAGTCCTTCTTTCAAGCCATATCATCTTCCATGCAGTCCACCCACTTTCAGTAGTAACACAGGACATGACAAGATTGTCTAGACCTTCTTGAAAAACTTAAACTATGTGATATTTTACCGCATTGCGCAAACTCCCAGCCCTTCAGTAAAACATGTGTTATCCAAACAACATTCATTGCTACCCTTTTCGTTATTTGCACTCATGAACATATGAATGCTAAACTCTGGTTAGCAACAAGCCATCCCCTTTGAATATAAAATCTTAGACTTGTTGTAAGCGTCTTTTATTTTTATTTCAGTTAGGTACTCTCCTGATTACATTTTTTGCTAGGCTGAGAAAGGGCGTTAAGAAATAACTGTAATTAAGTCCCTGGCTCACAAAAGTTAATATAGGCTTGGATAATATTGAGTTGGAAGAATATGGCCCAAAATTCTATGACTACGATGATATATGGATGTAGAGATAGACTCTGTGGGTCTGGGTGAAAAGTCTCCATAGAATTTCGTTATAATTGATTTATTGGATTAGTCTATGTATTGGTCCCCAGTAATAGGCATGCTAGAGGATGTTGAACAGTATTTCGGTAAAATAAGAGCCAGGTTTAGTTGACGGATTAATGGCGTCACGGTCAAGTCTTTCTTTTTTTGGGTAGTAAACCAAAATGTTACTACTTCCTGAGTCATCCACGCTCACGTGACCGTGACCATTGAACGTTTCTTAGTTCAAAATCTCAAATAACCTAATTTCCGATAGATTTTGGATAACAATTAACTATGTTTTCTATAATTACTGCATCAATATAAGCGTGTAGGCATGTGTATATCGGCGGAAGTGTGTTACAAGTACATACAACGATCTTTATCTTTGCAGCTATACAAAGTGTTTGTATAAGGAATTAATTGCCAATCGTACATAGAGGAAGATTTTCGCTGCAAATCAAGTGTAATTTACTTAGTTTGTTGCTAAACAACACGATACGGACGGATATCGGTAGTGTTGTCAGTCTCGTTTCCTTGATTGGATTTACTGAATTGCTTACGATATGGTTCGTAAATGCAAAATAAGTGGTTTACATACATAGGTACATAAACTCACGCCTTCTACTAATGGGGTAGGCAGAAACTACAGAACGCCACCTGCTACGATTCTTTCATACTCTTTTCGTTGCAAAAATAAAGTTTAAGATGCAAACCAGCTGTATTCATGAGGCACTTAAGTTGTATGCCAATGGTATGTAATTTCTACCAAAAATCGACAATCGACATCTCTTTTCTCTCTAAATACAGGATTCACAATAATCTTAGCATCTCTGCTCTTTAGTAAACTTTATATTTCATATCATTGAAGATAACAACTCTTCTTTATCATATTGAACATTGCCGATATACGCAACTGCAGGCGATAGTAGTAATCACTATTATTGAATGCGGTTGGATGTAAACAGGTTGGTTATCACGCCCCCATGGTGTGAAGGGCTAAGGGTCACCATAGTAACAATCTACATATATAAAAGGAGAAACTGACTGACTGACAAATGAACGCACAGCCGAAACTACTAGGACTATGAACGTGAAATTTTGCACACATCTTCCTTTTACAATGTAGGGGAGCAATACGAAGGGGTTTTGGAAATTCGACCTTTACGGGGGTGAAAAGGGGGCATTTTGTTTGTATGAAAAATCTTATTCCTCAAGGAAGTTAATAAACTTGAAACTTGGCACAAATACATATCTAAGTAAATTACAAAGTTGGTAATTTATTGTTTTTCTAAACTCCCCTAAACCCTAAAGGGGGATTGGGGGGTGTCAACGACCCAAAACCACGTAGGATACTTTTTATCCCGGCGGTACGTTCCCGCGGGATAATTTCCGACTTACACGCGGGCGAAAGCTATAAAAATAATATAGCAATCACTTCACAATCTCTGTCTTTATAAACATCATCATCCTTGACTTTCCCAAGTATATTAGAGTTAGAGCTTCATAAATAACAGTAGTTGAACCACGAATCAGATGCGCAAACTCGAACAGAACAAAAAACCTGTAGCTTGAGATTTTTGTCCCAATGCGGCCATCGATTCTGCGACCTGGATGTAGAAAGTAGACTTAGGAGCGCTGTTCGGTTTAAAATGCTAGATGACTGTTTTTGAAATAAATATATATCATGGATTGCGGCAAGGGCGAGATACCTAGGAAACTTGAAACTTACGAATATCACTTATACATAATATGTAAATAGAGACTAGCTTATTCATAGAATTCATATAATTTTGCTGCAATGTGAGTTGGAAATATAACTAGAAATTCTGCAGTGATCATTATATCGTACCCTACGTCACTAGGAGATGGGACGTTATGTTTATTTTTATTGATGATGATGTCTTAATTTTATCAAAATGTATTGACAATAATATTTGAAACACTTACCTGATTCCCTTTTTTCGTCTGCTACAGAGTTGTCATTTATATGGTGAAACTACTTACCATCGGAAATAATGATGTCGTCAACATAGTTTGCAGTCAGCAGACAGTTTGAATCCCGTAGTCTTTTAGAGGTTCTTTTAGTGGAGCTAAAATGTACATGGATTCTCTCTATAAGAGTTATGCTTGATTCTTAATAGTTTCCTTATACATTTATATCTTTCAATTATCTTAATCACTTCTTAATCGATCTATAATTTTATTGTTGCTGTTAACAAACTCGTGTATGACCTTAAATTTTCTTCTATCGTATGCATGCATAATGTTTTTAATGTTGGTTTAAAAACGAAGAAACATGATTATCAAGTATTAAAATATAATGCGCGAATCGAAGAGCTTACTTTAAAATTCCATCGGAACCCACAGCTGCGAGTCTTAAGAACCTGGCCTTACCTTGAAGAAAAGAAAAATACGGTTTCATGAAATAGTCAATAATGCCTTGCGAGTGCTACTTACCGTAACCTATTTCATGCCGGACAGTATCGGCCTTCACAATAACCGGTGTTTCCTTGTACGTGCTGCCATCTCCCGGATCTTCCAACTCATTGTCTTCTTTAGGCTCCGATTCGACGAAATATTTTTCGAAATTGTTTTTATTGAAGAAATCAAAGTCCACGGCTGCCCGTTTCATAGTTGGCGTAGCACTGGTTGCCTCAACTTCAAACTGTAGCATTCTAGCTGGCGACATAAGCTCGGCGACTGGAGACGGTTTAACAAACAAGTCGTTGTCGCTTTTCTTTGATAGCGATAATTTCAGCAATGTTTGCGGTCTGCGTATCTCAGTTTTCGTCTCGATTAGTTTTGGTGTTTCTATTATCGGGGGAGATGTATTGTTCTCTGGTGGCGGGGTTTGAACATCAGGTGTTTCAACTTCAGGAGTTTGACCCACAGCTGATTCATCATCGGAGGGTTCGATATCAGGACTTTCAATGTTATGGACTTGGACGTCACGAGTTTGGACTTCAGGAGAGCAAACGTCAGGGATTTGATTATCTGAGGTTTCAGTTCCAGGGATTTCACCATCAGCCGTTTCAATATCCGAGGTTTGTATATCAGGCGTCTCAATATCCGGGGTTTTTATATCAGGCGTCTCAATATCTGGGGTTTGTATATCAGGAGTTTCAATATCTGCTGTCTGTATTTTGGGTATTTCAGTAACCTGCGGCATCTGTATTTCAGGTGTTTCAATATCCGGGGTTTGTAATTCAGGTGTTGGCAATGGTGAAGGTAATTCAATTGAAGGCGTATAGGGATTACCAGCTACGCTGCTGTCTACAGACACCCCCCTACCTATAGTCACATTTTCTCCAATCATGGAAAAATTATCTAAACTCATACGGAATGTATCATCAGGAAGCTCCAAGTTATCTGGGATAAATTGATTTGAACTTGAACTTGTTGGCGTGTGTATAGTGACCTCGACATTTTTATTATCTAGCATCGGCGACTCCATCTTCAAAGTGTTTTTGAAAGACCAGTGTTCGTTATAATAAGTACTATCAGGTTATAACAATAAATCATACATTAGTCTTCACGGGTGTCCTTGAAATAATCTTGCCAATCGATAAGCGCATACATAAGAATTTCACATCACTTACACGCACACCAGCGCAAGTCGTTCCCTTTCATCTGTGTGTATACATGAGCTGTCAAACGAGTTTCGCGGCTACGTTTTCCTCAATAGGCTCAACGAAATATGTCTATTATGACATGAAAAACGTATTTTTAGGACGTAAACTATAATTGGAATGTTAATAGGACACTCATACACATTTACAGCATGTAAAACAGCTTTATCGCACCATAGGTCCGGCTATAAATAGATCGGTAATCGCCACTCTCACACTGATTTTTGACCGCCTTTTTGTTCTTTTACAATCACAGCGTTGGTTGTAAACAATGTTCAGGTATGTCCATTAGTTCACAATACATCTTTCACAGTTTATGTCATGTATTAGCACAGGGAATTGAAGAATTTGTTTACTTCGCGCTATAAATGCAAGATACGGCGCGATGGCGCGTTCCACAACACAACTACATGATGTAGTAATGTCAACAAACAAGAGTTCCGTGACTGCCTGTAATCTGTTCTATACATTGCGCGGACCTCAATAATTAAAGCATTAATTTGATGAAAAACGTAGTTTTATCCTTTTTATAAATCAGTTAATATAGATCATTTATTTTGCTGCCATAAAATATAGACTTTTGTTAAAGAAAATGTTGCATTTAAATAAAAGTTTGAGCGAATTTTTTTTTATCTGTTGAACTGAAACGCGGCGCGCATTGTAAACACAGTTTCTGTCAAACTCGAAAACAAGTGGTTTTTTGTATCATTTACGTAGAACGGAATAAAAATCACAGACCAACATAGACTAATATTCCCCTCGACTCAGGCATCATTCTTAGATAATAAATAGATTTAGACTGTGTTTAGACCATAATTATCTAAATTGGAGGCCATCTCTGCAGATTTTATTTATGGCCTTGTAACGGTTTGCCTTTTAATAATAAGACTAGAGAAGAAGACTACACACTAAGTTGATTCTATTGTTATTGTTAAGATTCTGTCTGACGAATAGACCCAGTGACCTCTACAATGTACAAATATTAGGTCTTTACCTATGAAATTGCCGTTCTGCAGTACTGGCCATTTCAAATCAAAATAATTTTTGTTTGGCTAAGAATTCTAATTTCAAATTAATTTTATTTTAAAAACATGGATTTTTTTTTCTAAAAGTAGTCATTTCTTTATTGATTAGTGTTACATTTTCATCGCATTTCAATCTTTTTCGTCATCATGGATACGTTAAAAATTCGAGTAATTATGGAATATGAGTACCGTCGTGGCAGCAACGCGGCACAAGCGGCACGCAACATCAACGACGTTTACGGAGCTAACACTACAAACCAACGCACCACCTGTTATTGGTTTGCTCGCTTCCGTTCTGGAAATTTCGACCTGAAAAATGAACCTCGCGGTCGTCCGAAGACTTTGGTCGACAATGACGAATTAAAGGCGATTGTGGAAGCTGATGATACACAATCTACGGCTGAATTAGCAGCAGCTTTCGACGTTAGCGTCAAAACAATATTGGTCCATTTGCGTCAAATTGGCAAGGTAAAAAAGCTTGACAAATGGGTGCCCCACGAACTCAATGATCGCCAGCGCGAAGTACGCGTCGAGACGTGCCTTGCACTGCTCAACAGACACACAAATGAAGGAATTTTGAACCGCATTGTTACCTGCGATGAAAAATGGATTCTGTTTGATAACCGTAAGCGCTCAGCAAGTTGGTTGGATCCTGGTTCAGCACCTAAACAATGCCCTAAACGAAAACTTACCCCTAGAAAAGTGATGGTCACTGTTTGGTGGTCTAGCGCCGGTGTGATTCATCACAGCTTCTTACCAAACGGGGTGAGCATTACTGCAGATGTGTACTGTGAAGAACTGAACACAATGATGGAGAAGCTGGCGCATCTCCAACCAGCATTGGTCAATCGCTCGTCTCCGCTGCTCCTGCACGACAACGCGCGACCTCATACTGCACAGCAGACGGTCTCCAAGTTGCAAGAACTGGGGTTGGAAGCTCTCCGTCATCCGCCCTACTCACCAGACCTTGCGCCTACAGACTACTACTTTTTCCAGAATTTGGATAACTTCTTGGCGGGAAAAAAATTTAATACCCGAGAGGCAGTACAAAATGCCTTTGAAGAATTTGTTGCCTCCCGTCCAGCTGATTTCTTTAAGAAGGGCATCAATAAACTGCCACTGCGATGGCAAAGATGCATTGATTGCATGGGTGATTACTTCGATTAATACAAATAAAAAATTCATGAAAAAAATTCGTTTAAATTTTTTCATACAAAACGGCAATTTCATAGGTAAAGACCTATTATTTAGGCCGCATTCCGAATTAGAAAAAATAGTGATGTGAGCGCTCACATCCATATTTTGCGTTCCGAGTTACGAGGTGCATTCAATAAGTACCTAGCCTCATCGCAAGAGGGCGCTGTAGTTTCAAAAGAGTTTTACCACAGTGTAGCACATTCTTTTTTAATTCTTTTTTCAAATTTTCATTCCAATCCCTTCATTTGTTTTAATTTGACAACTTATGGAACCGAACGTGTCGATCGGTTTTACAAAAATGGAAAAAGAGCAATATCGTTCGGTGATTCGATTCCTATTTTTGGAAGGGAAAACGCGCATCGAAATCAATCAACGAGTTTGCACGTGGCCGTGCGTCGGTTTTTGATGAACCACGTCCAGGTGCACCGAAAACAGCTGCTACGGAGGAAAACATTAAAAAAATCCATGATCTCGTATTGGCAGATCGCCGATTGAAGGTTCGGGAGCTAGCTGAGACTGTAGGCATTTCAGAAGGAACAGTGCATCATATTCTTCACGAGGAACTCGGCATGAGAAAGCTGTCGGCGCGATGGGTGCCGCGTTTACTCACACCAGAAAACAAGCGCAACTGTGAGACCACATCGGAGACGTGTTTGGCGCTGTTTAAGCGGAATCCAGCGGAGTTTTTGCGTCGTTTTGTGACCGTCGATGAAACCTGGATCCACTGGTACACACCAGAGACCAAGGAGCAATCAAAACAATGGATCCAGACCGGGGAACGTGCTCCAAAGAAGGCGAAAACTGTAAAATCGGCCGGAAAAGTTATGGCCACCGTTTTCTGGGATTCATAAGGTGTGATCTACATCGATTACCTCGAGAAGGGTAAAACAATTACAGGGCTTTACTATGCCGATTTATTGGGCCGATTCGACGCCGAATTAAAGAAAAAACGACCCCATCTGGCGAAGAAAAAAGTGCTGTTTCACCACGACAACGCACCGGTTCACACGTCTGCCGTTGCCATGGCCAAATTGGTCGAATTACGCTACGAATTGCTGCCCCATCCACCGTATTCTCCAGATTTGGCCCCTTGTGACTTCTTTCTGTTTCCTAATCTGAAAAAATCACTCGCCGGGAATAGATATGGATCGAATGAGGAGGTCATCGCCGCCACGGAGGCCTATTTTGCAGAATTTGACCAAAACTATTTTTCGGACGGTTTAAAAAAGTTGGAGCATCGCTGGGCTAAGTGTATCGAATTAAAAGGAGACTATGATGAAAAATAATTTTAGTATTTATCCCCTTACTGCATGGACTTTTGTATCTATGCGGAAAAAATATATGTTGTGTTTCAGAGTTTATGGAATCCATAAAAAATAAGTAAAAAATGTTTGCAGTCTCCACGAATTTTTAATTGATTTTTTTTTAAATGTGCATATTTGGTACGGCATGCATTGTAAACACCTCCATGGAATGTACCAAATATGGGACGAAATGCAATCAGGCCAACTTTTGTCATCGCCTCATCAATGACAATAATCAATATCAAATATCCTCTATAGTGGAAACAAACTAATAACTTGAAACATATTAACACCCATCTACCACAAGATTTACTGAAGTATTACTGGATCTAGAGGAGTATGATACTCCAGAAAACAATTCCTTTTTTGTTTATGCATAAATACTTTTTACATTTGATACAACATTTACCTCCCTAAAAATGCTGAAATTAGTGCAGAAAACAAAATATATGTAACGTGCGAACTTTAGCATACATGGTCTATGAAATTGAATCCACGCTGATTTTATTGCATACCGAGTCATATATGAACAATTGCAATTTACCGCTATCTGCATACGGTCCCACATATGGGCCGTACAATTGAGTCAACATTGCATGTTGTCCCGAATATGCACACAACAAAAACGCAGCATAAATTTGCAATCAATGGGGATCTGGGGTTGTTTCTTCAATTTTTAGATTCAAATAGGATGGTTTTATTCAAAGAAATATACACAAACCGAAATATTCATAGGATTCTGAGATATTTGGGTTCAAATACAGAGCTTATCACCTTCCGGGTACGTTTGAGTTCAAACTGCTATTATTCTTTTTCTATCAAGACTGCCAACATTTCACCGCTACTAAACATCAAAGTACACATCTAGTCTATGGTTTCTAATGTTGCCATAACTCAAACTTGAAAAGAATTTAAATTTTTGTCAAAAACATTTGGTGTGCAAATATGGGACGGAATGCGGTAAGGGGTTATTGAATGACCCTCGTAGATATCACGATTCTGACAGCTAAGAACCGTACCGTCATTTTTGTCAACAATACGGACCACTCGTGATCGCGATAAAAGTGTTCACTCAACGTTAAACCATATATTCACTATATTAAACTTGTATACAACACACATTTCTTCTTCTTAGATAGAATCACTATTTCAAATTAAATTAAATCCAAGTTAGCTAAAGCAGCGGTCATTATTGACAGCGCTCACGTCGGCGTTATCGCTAGATAACGCCGACACACATGTCATGACGATTCGTGGGACATCGATATCGCGCTCACGCCAATTCGGAACGGGTGTGAGCGCGCTCAAATCGATATTATCGTATCTCGGAACGTGGCCTTAAACTTTTTGTCATTTTAATTTGTTTTAATATGAATGATTGATGCCAAATTGCCAAATCCCAATGTTATATAATGCGTGTGCAAAAATTTTATGGTTTTCAAGATTTTTTGTGTTGTAAGTATAATAAAAGTAGGTATTTTGTTTGAGTCTTTTACTGATCTTTTTTTATTTTCAGTAAAATATCTCAAAAGCACAATCGAGATAATCTAGTACCTATCAATTAACCGGTAACGGCCGGGGCGGGCCGCGCGGCGGCCCGCCCTAGTAACTTCCGTAAAGCCCCAGCCGGGCCGCGCCGCGGCCCGCCCCGACTACCTGCGGTTTTTCTCTAATCATTTAAAATTAGTAAGTTATTAGACGTCTGTAAAAAAAATAATTGTGGCCAGATAAATATTCTCCTCAACCTACTAATTCTATACCAAAAATATTGTCTGGAAACTTAAAAATAAAAAGCTGAAAGTGCCGCCATTACTGACACTTCAACACGTCAACGTTGTGATACGTGCTCCGTCTAATAAAATCATATTTAGTGAGTTTTTGGGTGATATGCAACGGTAAGTGGATGAATATTCATTTATTATTAGTTATTACATCGTTTTAGATAATATTTGCACTAAATAACATCATAAATACTTCATTTTTGGCCAAAGAAATTTTACGTAAAAATCGTTGGGCTCATGGCGTCATTACTTTGATGAATTTTGACTGTTTTACAATGAATTGAGTGTATCTGTATGAATTGAATTGCTCTAAATCTAATAATAACAATAGTTTTGATCATTCGATGTGTATTTCATACTATATTTTTTACATTTCAATGATTTCGGACTGTGACCCTCGGACCTTTGACAGAGACAATAAACGAAGTTCGAAAAAAAACTTGTCTTTAATATAAATGAAATCTCTTTGTTTGATAGGCCAAGATCCTCATCGCCAGTTCCGGGGTCCACTGCTGCTGCTGGTTCAGGCTCGCCGCGCGTCCTTATGCCGTAAGTGTTAAAACTTATATTCATTACTCTTATACCTTTTCTTCGTAATTTACTCGTATTTATTTTGACTATTTTAATTTTAGATGTGATGTCGTCATCAGGGCCCCAGTGGGTGACGACATCACGATGGAGCAGGACCACTTCTCTCTTGCTGACAAGTACCAGCTGTTCCAGCAAGAGGAAGTGGTCAAGGACGTGGCAGCAGCCGCAGCAGCAGCGTCGGCCACGAATCGGCGACGCGCGTCGTGGCGATGCAGCGCGGTGCGGTGGTGCAGTGTGGCACGGCAGTATTGCTCAGTGTGGCCAAACTAGGGGGCGGAACGCCTAGTGGTGACCCCCAATGAGTAAGAGGTGAAAGATCGGGAGAAGTCCATGTGGATGATGACAATGTGCCTGAGGATGTTCGGGAGAAGATCATGTATATTGTCAGAATGAGAGAAGCTAGGATAGCGTTTTTGTAAGTTACGCATTGTATTATGAGTCCACATTATTTTTGTTGTCAGTTTTTTTTATGTAAGCAACACCTCTGTTCTTCATATTGTTATCAAGATTTATAAAATAATGTGTATGAACTTGTATTACTTTTGAAATAAGCTGCACCTTTGTACTTTGTTTTTGTAGCCTATTTCCATATATTTCTCTGTGTGTATAATCCTCTTGCTGTTCTGCTGGCAGTTATTTTTTTATTTATAAAACTGAATGTGAGATTGCGGGATGTAAAATTTTGTGTATCTGAATGTGTAAAAGATGAACTTTTTTATAATTTTAGGCATAAGCAGCACTGTATTTCACCCTTCTATTTTTATCACCGTTTGTAAATGTTTTGCGTTAGCAATACGCAGCATCTTTGTACTTCACCTTCTATTTTGATACATGGGTATGTGTAATTGTGAGATATAAGACTTATAAATGTGAATGTGTAATAAATGAAAATGTTATTACTTTAAGAAATAAGCAACACTTTTGTACTTCAACTTTTTATCAAGATTTGTAAATATGAATGTAAAATAAATTAACATTTATTTGAAATAAGCAGCTTATATTTAGTACAGTGTTCATTCTACTGCCACAATTTTTGCAAATATGTTGAAGCATAAGCTTAAAATAAGTACCTTTATTCTGTGTATCTACTTATGAGGAGACAATCAATGTGGGTGTATACACAACTGCTTACACCTTCAGGGAATACAAGCTTGATGTTATGTGTAACAGGTTAGGATGTTATGTACAAATAAAACAACTGATTACAAGAATAATGTTTATTATTTTTCTTCCCTATGTGACATACACAGTACGCAAACACACAGTACGCAAAATACATTTTTTAATAAATCAAAATCATGTAACTTGAATTTTGTCATTATTTCCTACAGTGAACTTCTATTCCTAAACCAAAGTTATCGATATTTTCGTAGAGTGAGTGAGTCACGTCCGATTTTCTCGAACTCTACATTTTTATAGGTAATTTCAGAGCTTGATATCTTTGTTTTTTTCCATGACAATGAGTAAGTTTTTACACTAATTAGAAAGTCTAGTTCCTTCTTATGCGGCTTAGACTAATTATTCAAATTTTGAAACCTATAGTACCATGTAAAATTAGCTAATACAAAATAAAACATGTCCAATTAGTTATCTCTTCCAGAAAATCTTATATTACAATTATACTGGCATATTTTTACAATATGCCAGTATAACATCGGTAGATAAAGGTTTATATAGTATTCTAGTACCATTTTTTTTTATTTGAAACACTCAAAATAACTCGGATGAGCGTTTACAAAGTCATGCGTTGTAAACAAGATCTCATAAAAATGGCTCCGCGTAGTCTGAAGTTTGAGTTTCAATAATATGAAGATGTTAGGTTCAACTTTCAAAAAAACACTCCTGTTAGATTACTTGTCTATTCAAAAAGAAACATGCAAAGTTTCTTGCAAACCAACACTGTAATTTTATCAGAAATCATCCTATTACGGCAACAAACACACTTTCGACCCCTTATCCGTTTTCAACATTGGTTTATAAAAAACGATGTTAAAATTTGAGTACGCTAAACAATTTATATAATGGCCTGGTGATTCAAGAACCCAACACTGTTTATTTTTTTTAGCTAGAAGCAATAGAAACTTGTGTGGACCTTTTTTTGTGAGCGAGGTCGTAAATTCGTAATCGTAAACATGTCAGCTGTCACTGTCAGAAATCGGCGCCGGGCTTGACGGAAGTTTGACGTTTTACGATAGTTGGACGCCACAGGTTAATTTGATCACATCCATAATCACATCACTACAAAATGTGACTTCTGGGTTTTATAGAGCATAAGAGCATTTATCCCTTCTGGGTGAAAAATAAGATTCATTCAAAAATAATATAGCATAAAATATGCATTCTAGCAGTTAGCATACCAAAAAGAAAAAAATACCACCTCCAAAATAATTATTATTTTCTGGGAATTATTGTATTCTGGACTTTATAATAATAATATTTCAACATTCCCACCTCTTCATCGCGTTTTGAATAGATAGATCTGATTTTTACTAAGGTGTAGTTTGTGACGTTAGGCCTTGTAGAGTTGGAAGTCTGTCTACAGTTAGAAGCCTGGCTGTACAGTCGCCAGCAGGTCAAGCTATCCCAAACTGTCATTTTTTTCCAATTGAACATATAAACCTTATTCCTTTGTAATAAAGTTGAAAAACTATCAAAGAAATTTGACAGAATGGGGTAGCTTGATGTGCTGGCCTCTGTAGTACATGAAATCTGATAACTTTTTGACAGTGCTAGATAAATGGGCTCGTCTTGACATTTTACATGAAAATGTTGATTTCTTGTTCATCATCACCATCATCATCATTTGAGCCGAAAAACGTCCACTGCTGGATATAGGCCTCCCCCGGGCTCGTCCACTTCGACCGGTCTTGTGGATACCCGCGGTCTTCACAAGATCATTGATCCACCTTGTGGGAGGCCTTCCCACTGTACGTCTTCCGGTACGCGGTCGCCACTCCAGAACCTTTCAGCTCCATTCTCTTTCTCGATTTCTTGATAGGAGACCATAATTACAATCTTTGATATGAAAAAAGAAAGAAAATACTAAAACGTTTACTTATTCCCCTGGCACACAGGCTAATGGGGAACACGGGTGGGTTTTAGTCAGTAAAAGTCTGACACGCTGCTCCTGCTCCACCCAGAGCGGGAGAAGTTATTTGATGACATACCGATTCAGAGTTGTTATTTTTCATGGGTTCGTATCTAAGAATTGTTACTACGTCTAGCCATGAGTTCCCAATACTTTTCTGACTTTTAGGCTCAGGTTGAGGGTGTAAGATAGGCCCCAGAATCACTATTTACATGTAAATACTTCTGTGTAAAAATAATTGATTGCTATAACGACTTCTCACCAGTTTACTAGGCTCATGTTCATTTGCTGATTCAAAAACACAATGAAACAACCAATTAATTCAAGATTTTATTTTACAAGCTGTAAATTACTTCATCTTTTTTTTCTTTCCACCAGCTCCATCGGCCTTCCCGCCTTTTCGCTTTCCGTCCTTGTCGGCCATCTTGTTAAAACCTTTCTTGTCTGATTTGAAGCCTTTTTTGTCGGATTTATTGAAGTTCCCTTTTTTATTTTTGAACTTTTTGTTATTTCCTTTGTTTCCTAGTATTTTTCTGTTGTAGCCTTTGATCCACCTGTCTCTGTTATCTTCCCAGGCTAGTTGCTTTGTGCTGGCATTGTCTGTATTGGCTACTGCTTGACTTGAACCTTGTTGTTTGTTGGTGGCCGTTTCTTCTAGGAGAGTTGAGAATTCTTCTGCTGAGGCGAAGAGGGAGCCGAGGTCGTCTGTACCTGGTTTTTATATATTTAAGTTAAGTAAGGTTGATGAGAGACGTAGAAATTTTTTGTGTTGCCTTGAGAAGTTCACGATGGGAACTACCAAAATTATGATGGGTAGCTATAGGAAAATTTGCATCTACACATTCAACATTTCATTCAATGTATTTTAAAAGAAAGAAGTAAGCAAGAAGGCATTTCTCTAGTTTCTAAAGACAGTTCATATCATGTTCATATGGCTCTTGTGATACAGGAATTCCTAGTACAAGAACCAGGGCTACACTGTTGTTGTTATTTGAGTGAATAAATAAATAAATAAAAAATAAATAAAAAAATAAAAAATAAATAAATAAAAAATAAATAAATAGAAAATAAATAAATAAAATCTATCAGTCAGAGGCTAAAATTGTATTATACTTCATTTTCTCAACAGGATTGAGTATAAAAAGAATTGTACCTTTTAGTTTGAATTTGCCTTTTCCTTTCTTTGATTTAGCGCCAGGAACATCAATCTTGTCATCCTCATCATCGCTGTCCTCAAGAAGCAGTTCTGGAATTACAAAGATATTGTTATATTTAATCTCTACTAATACGATAAAACTGAAGAGTTTGTTTGAACACGCACATCTCTGAAACTACTCGTCAGATTTGAAAAAAATATTCTTGCATTTTAAGAGAAAGGTTTATAGGTTATTTAAGAGTGTTTATTCTGAAAATTGGCAACGTTGCAAATAGCTGTCAAATATTTCAATGTTTTGATTACTTTGGCAATATTACTGTATGGAAATATGAAATATCGCTGACTAGTGACCTCAAAATATTGATTACTAGCTTTTGCCAGCGGCTTCGCCCGCACGGAACTTTCATCCCCTATTTAACTCCCTTAGGGATTGAATTTCGAAAAATCCCTCCTTATTCCTTGTCTACAATATAAAGGGAACCTCTGTGCAAAATTTTAGGTTTCTAGGTCCAAGGGTTTGGGCTGGGCGTTGATGAGTCAGTCAGTCAGGACTTTTCTTTTTATTTGTATAAATGAAATGCAATAATTAACATCTTATCACCGAATATTTAGTTTTATAGACGTAAAAAAAGTTCTTGGAAACTTTCCAAATTCCCTTTTTACACCTAAAACGGTTACAACATCAAATTCAGTGTTATAATTGCAAATCATTATTTATTATGTTGGGTCACTAGTTAGAGATATTTCATATTTCCATACAGTAATATTAGCAAATTAATAAAAACAGGTAAATATTTGACAACTATTTGCGACGTTGCCAACGCTCTTAACATCACGCTACGACCATTAAGAGCTAGGCAAAAAGAATAAAAGTCAGAAAGAACGCAAAGCAAACACGAAGTAAACGCGCGAGTGGACGATGTGATACGCCGCGGTGCGTTCGTGGAAAGGGCAGGGCAAAATCTAGTTAGTCATTTTTTCAAATTAACATAACACGCCTTTATAACCCAAAGGGCCAGAGGAGGGAAAGAAGAAGGCGAAGGGGTTGTGTTACGCAGAAAACTGCATGTTATTGCATTCATCCTGAAATACACATTGATGTTTATTGAGGTAATTGCTGTAATTTTATATTTGCCATCGTGGTGAAAGGATTAGCCAATCGACAGAAGTCGATGGCCCAGGGTGCGCCGGACATAACAGAAGGTCGGAGGGTACGTTGCTGTGGGAGGCTCCTTTCTCCACAGATGGGGATTCACGGATCGCTCAGATCTCAAATTATCTTACCTACCATCCAACGCCGCATGCCATGTTACTTGTGTATTTGACGATCTTATGACTGCGTCAGCGAACGGAGTTCGTGCAGCCGAATTTTGGGCCAAAGATGTTTGAATTTTTTTGCCATCGATACGCTAAGATGATTGCTCTACTGACATAACTACGATTTTGAAAGCTTATCAAATTAATATAGTTTTAGCGTACCATCGTCCTCTCCAGAAAGTGCTGGTTCATCGTCATCTCCAGATATATTAAGTTCTCCGTCACTATCTGGAAAAATCGAAAAACAAAAAATATGAATAATTAAAAAAAAAGAAAAAAAAATTTTTTTTTTTCATTATATTAACTTGTTTTGGTTCAGGGGTATTTTGTAAAACTAGAAACCATTCATTTCACTACCACTAATTTCCAAACGGTGAAGGAAAACATCGTGAGGAAACCGGCATGTCCTAGACTAAAAATTCGAAGACATGTGACATCTACCAACCCGCACTGGGCGCGCGTGGTGGATTACGGCCAACTCCCTCTCATAGAGAGGAGGCCTGTGTCCCAGCAGTGGAAACGTTATTAACTGCTAATGCTACCCACAAATCGCAATACAGCAGATAAAGTTAATCTTTGTAGTTGATCTTTTTTGTGAAATAATCCAAATTCGTTTATTTGCCAGAATGTAGGTTTTCGACGCATGATCTTAAAACTGCATTATATTGGCCTTAGGTAGATAAAGAGTTGGAAGGATAGCCATTATAATCTTCGACCTCGAAGCTGGCCAAGCCGCGGGAAGAAGCTAGTTAAATATAAAAGAAACCTTACCTCCATCATCGTCACCCACATCACCGGTTTCATCACCAGCTTCCTCCTCATCATCGTCATCACTGCCCAACTGATTATCGTCATCATCTTCTTGTTTCTTTGTGCCTCTCTTCTGTTTCGTTGCTGTCATATCTGCTAGGTAGTCTAGTTCGTCGTCTGATTCCACTGTAAATGATAAATATATCATTATCATCATCATATCAGCCGAAAGATGTCCACGATAAATATATGAAAATAATTAATTACTGACTTTTTTTTTAACTTTTAAATACTACTAATTACGTACGTAGTGTAAATATTTGTTGTAATACTCCACTGCTGTATATTTTTTCATCATAAAAGTCGAATGATTCACCTCTTACTTTTAAACATTGCTTAAAGTTAAGTAATGATTAGCGTCTGTTTAACTATACATTTTTGACGTTTAAGCAGCTCTTTACTTTAAGTAACGTTTATAAATAAGACGGTTAGTATTTAACTGAGGCAGGACTGGAGGATCTTTAATCATCCCAAAAAGAGTCAATGCGTCTTTTACAATATAGTTAGCTAATACATGAAGAATTTTAACTCATAATCCGAAAATAAATGATTACAAGAAGCTCAAAGTTGGAATCACTTCATTTCTGACCAGGAAGTACGTTATGTCCCCTGAAATTGCATCAGTTTTGTGGTGCAATTTCTGGGCTAATAATGACAAAAATGATTTACACTTCACACTAGCATTAGAAATGGCTTATTTTGACAGTTCAACAACATTCATTGCGTTATTTTCGTTTCTTGAGCAGACAAATTTTTCGTACATATGAAGCAATGGAATAGCAATATCAGATTGTGATTGGTAGTGTGTTACGCAAGTACGGTGCAGAAATAAAGTATATACAAGTTTCTTCTTCTCCGGATTTCACTTTAGCAATGTCTCGAAATAATTATGATAATTTTACCTTGAGCCTTCGTCCCGGTGACAGTATCCAGGTACTGTTCAAAGTCTTCACTGTTGACAGAATCCGCGTCGCTGTCATCGTCATCTTCAGCGTCCACATTGCGACGCTTTTGTAGGAAACTGGGGTAAGAAAACGTAAGCCATTTTTACAAATACACTTGAGAGCAATAAAATCGCACACCCCAAGTAATTTGGTTTGTTACTGATATTTTTCATAAATCTAAAGACATTGAGTACAAATCATTAGGCAAAATTAAAGCATACAAGCTTAGCTTTATAAAGACATAAAATTGAAATCATTGCCCTTCATGGAACTCAAAAAAACAAACCGTACACCAAATTCCGCGAATTCACCCGTTTGCGTTATCACTACTTGCACCCTTACCAGCAGGTATAAAAAGGTCAGTTTTTTTGGAATTTTAATCCCCGACCGTCCCTTGCTCGTTGATGCGCCAGCCCGCGCCGCAGCTGAGCCAGTAGCTTTAAATTCCCCGTCTAATAATCATGAAAACAACTTGATCCAGCCTGTCCCTGATAGTACTAGCTGCCCCCCCCCCCCCCCCGCCAGCGACTCCCTGAGCCGAGGTTCGTACCCCACAGGGGGTGCCCTCAGTGCGCAGTCGTTTTAGGTTTAAGTAGGTTTACGCCCTGGCTGGAGGCTTTTAGAGTCCTAAAAACCTTCACAGGAAAGTCCGGTTGAGCAGTCACGGCCTCTCAAGGTCAACAGCGAGATGCCATTTAAAAAAAAAAACAAAAAAAAGGAATTTTAATCAGTTGCATACCAAAGTTCAACGTGATAACATCTCTACTGGAAGCAAACGCATTTACTGGAAAAATATGGATACCACGCCCGCAGAAGCCGCTCAAGTTGTTGCCTTGCTCGAAACAGGCCTTAACCAAAGTGACGTTGCTCGACGGTTAAATTTGAGCCGCTATTCCGTTCGTCGAGTATACCAGAGGTCCCAAGAGACCGGTGGCTACATTCGCCGATCAGGCACTGGCCGGCGACGCAGAACATCAGAGCGTGATGACCGGTTTCTTGTGACAAGGTCTTTGAGAAATCGGCAACTAAACGCGGTTCAACTGGGACAACAGCTTCGAGAAGTTCGCAATGTCAGTATAAGTCGGTGGACAGTGAGAAGAAGACTAGGTGAAGCAGCACTGACTTCACATCGCCCAGCAAATGGTCCCAAATTGACCACAGCTCACCGACAAGCCCGGCTACAATTTGCCAGGGAACACTTGCATTGGACGTATGACCAATGGCGCACTGTTATGTTCTCTGATGAGTGCAGAATGACTTTGCATGGTCATGATGGACGCTCTAGAGTCTACAGAAGGTCATCAGAACGATTTTCACAATGCTGCATAAGCGGTGTGTAGCTTTTGGAGGTGGATCGTGTATGTTTTGATCAAGAATTTTGAGTTTCATTATCATTCTTCCTTAAGCAAAATTGGTAAATTTTACCTGTATGTTGGACTTTGTGCCCTAAAACCCCTTATGGGTATTTTTTTACACTGTATTTGGTATCATTAGCAAGGTACTGAAGTAAACTTTCAATTAGTGTATTTTTTTTCAACATTTATTCACATTCATGAAAAAAACTGCCTTAACCAAAAAAAATTAAGGTGTGCGATTTTATTGCTCTCAAGTGTAGTTCTGAACCTTAAGGTCAAGTTGACACGGATCAGTACGATATAATACTGTTTAATTTATGTATCACAAGTCAGTTTTAAACTTACTTTAAGTGGTAAAAGAGGCTGTGAAATTCAAAATTTCTTCCGTTTTTTGCCATTTGCAGGGTATTGCAAATTGAACATAATATGAGTTGCGACTGTAACGCGAATGTATTTACTGAATAATGTTCATTAAATTATTTTCAATACAACTCTCTAAATTAATTGAATCCCATTGAAGGATTTTTTTAATGAAATAATAGCCTGATACTTACCTGCAAGTTGCAAAAAAAAATAAAACGAAAGAAAATTGAATTTCGTGGGAGACTATGTAGCTTCAAGAAGAAGAGTCCGCCTTAAAGATGAACAAAAGTTTTATACTGCATTTGTTTTTAACCATATGAACAGTGAGGTTTGACGTGTCCATATGAACTTTTTATCGTTAAAATACATCGTAGAGGACGGCGGCGTCGTGTGAACTGTCGCAAATTTAATCCAGGTACCGAAACTGGGCCAATCATGATAGAGGGCTTTTTTAAGATACTATTAACTTACTCGTATAGAAACCGTTCGTCTACTGGAACTTTGCTCACATCTTCGTTGAGATAGGATGACGAGGTAACTGGTATACTCTTGAGACCTGGAAAAAAATTGAATGCAATATTAGTCCCTAGTGCATTATGTAAATAACTAAGATTATTTTGTTATTTATACGGCTATCGTCTCGGTAAACTTGATATTAGACAGTGATTTAGATAATTGAACAACTAAGAACATATCATTTCTTCACCCCGCATTATCCTACTGATATTACAAATGTGAAAATTTGGATGTTTGTTACTCAAACACGCAAAAACGGTAGGACGGATTTGGATGAGATTTGGCACACATAGTTTTGTAACCTGGAATAATATATAGGATCCATTTTATCCCAATGGTATGTTCCCGTGGAATAATATTCGAACTGCACGTGGGCGAAGCCTTATTTATAAAGGACACTGGGCTGGATAAATCTGCCGCATGTCAGACGACGAATAGGCTAAACTTAATTGCAAGCGACACTGCGGCAGGCCCAGACGGCGCCTGTGGCAGGATGAGCTGGACCCCTTCAACAAGAACTGGTCCTTAGCAGCATTAAACTGAGAGAAGTGGAAGGAGGGTGGATAGGCCTTTGCCCTACAGTGGGACATCACAAGCATTTAATAATATGGACATTCAAAGTATAGTCAATACGGTATTACACTCATTTTTGAAAACTGTCTTCATAGGGTATTTTCCAATTTATTAAAAACTATTTTAAATTGAAGATTAGGCTGAGATTTTTAACAGAAAAAAAAGAAGATTTATATCCATTTTCTCAATTAAAAACGATTTAAACCAATTGTATTTTTCGTTGTTTTGAATTTACCGCCAAAACGCTCCTTACGATGACTTTTTATCACGTGACGTCAACTTTGTGTAAACTAAAGTAGTTATTAACTAACAAGTGAATGTCGAGTTTATTAATTAACAAGATTTTTAATGGATAGAAAGTGATATTACTGGTGTGCGGTGCCTCTGTGCACAAATACTTCTAAAACTGTGCCAAACTAAGTATTTGTATCGGTGCTGTTTACACAAAGCTGACGCCACGATGTCGCGTGATAAAAAGTCATTGTAAGGAGCGTTTTGGAGGTAAATTCAAAACAACGAAAAATCATTTTATTTTAACCGTTTTGAATTAAGAAAATGGATATCAATAAATTTATTTTTATTTTTCTGTTAAATATATCACCCCAATCTACAAATTAAAATAGTTTTTATCAAATTGGAAAATACCCTATTAGAATCTACAATGCTAATGAACCACTAAAAAATACCACAACATTTTTATTTAATCGATTAGTGCCATAAAATGCATTTAATTTTTACATTTTTATATTTTGCGCGTAATTTGACGAAAACGCTGTACGCAGTGCACTCCATTTGTGTCTGTGTCAGTTTGCTGTGTAAACAAATGCGCTGATATTTTGTATGATAATTTAAAAATGAGTTATTATTCTACTAATCGTTGGTTTGCTGTTCCTGCACGTAAGATATTATTTCAATAAAATTACTTTGGTTACGAAAATAATAGAAAGTACAAAATTTGTTCAGTTGATAGTTTATACAGCGGTGTGACGTAATAACATGGCGGCTCCTATTTCATGGTTTTCAAAAACTGATAAGAAAAAATGAAATCTTTAAATTGAATTTTAAAATTTATTTTGTTTTTTCATGAACCTATTTCAATAAAATTACTTTGGTTCCGAAAATAACAAAAGTACAAAGTTGATTAGCTTATACAGCGGTATGACGTAATAACATGGCGGCTATTTCATAGTATTCAAAAACATAAAAAAAACTTATATCTTTAAACTGAATTTAAAAATTTATTTTGTTATTTCATGAACTAAAACTTACATTTTCCGACTGCTTTTTGCCTAAGCTATCTCAATAACATAATTTAGTTTTTAGGGTTCCGTACCTCTAAAGGAAAAAACGGAACCCTTATAAGATCACTTTGTTGTCCGTCCGTCCGTCCGTCTGTCCGTCCGTCTGTCAAGACCGTTTTTCTCAGGAACGCGTGGAGGTATCAAACTGAAATTTCTATATGATACTTAGTTCTACTGTCCCTGGAAGCTGTAGAAAAATCAACCTTCTAAGTCAACGCAATCAAAAGATACAGCCATTTAGGCCGCAAAATTCCGCAAATTTTCGAAACTCGCACGGGAATCAAAACCTACAGGGTACTTCCCGTGAACTTAGAATCTTGAAATTTTGTACGAAGTCACGTCTTATAGTACAGATATAGGAAAAATTACGAAAACCGAAAATTTTTAGTTTCGTCATATAAAAAAAAATATTTTTGACAATTTTGAACTTTTACTTATATACCCACAGGTTTGTACGGAACCCTCGGTGCGCGAGTCCAACTCGCACTTGACCGGTTTTTTCTCGTATAGAGTAAAATACCCTGTTAAAAAAAAAAACCTGAAAATAGAATTTCAGTAATCATATGAATCACAGGTTATAGACGTATATAACTTAAAATCGTTAGTATAGGTAGCGGCAAATAAGTCTAGCGCTGACCGTTTATGCGCAGAAGTCGAAAATAAGGTATCTTGGGGGAGTGAAGGGGACGCGCGCGGGCGTGCGTAAGCGCTTATTGGCTCTTCAGCCGTACTCTGTCCCGCGCACCGATACGACGCCCCGCTCACTTCTGTTGTATAGTCGCGTTCTAAATTGTATTGTTATTCCCGTTGTTGTTTTCTGTTAAGTTTGAGTTTGTTTTTTATTGACTGTTTTAACTAAGTTTGTGTTTATTATATATATATACGGGCTCTCTACAAGAAAAAGGCCTTATACGGGCCATAATAAAAATTGTCAAGCTTTTTTTAATGTTATTTCTACCTCCTCATATTAGTGATGAGATTAGTTTAAACGAACTAGCTTAGATATAAAAGAAGGACAAACAAAACACGTTCTTTATTAGTAACGATTAATGTAATCAATTTGTAGAAATAACAATTGCGTGCGCAACAGTACATATCTAGCTATCCCCTCCACGTTTCGTTCACCGCTAGACTTACGTGCCGCTAGCTGTACAAACCTTTAGCAGTATAATTCTTCCTGACAGCAAACTTTGGATGAGACCCCTTAACTTTCTTGACGCCCTCGTCCTGCTGCGCATCAGCGCGTTTCTTAGGATTCTTGAACACAAACCGGTCCAGGAAACGTATGCCCGCGAAGTCTTTGAGAGGATCGCCGCTGTATTGAATTATTTGTTCTGGGGAATGAAATGGTGTTGTAGGTAATGTTGATTACTGCTAGACGTAAAGAATAGCACCATCTCATCTCTTCCCGTGGGTGTCGTAGGAGGTGACTAAGGGACGACTTACTAGAGAACGGGCAGCAGCGTTCTCTATGAATTTTACCGTTATACTGCGATAGCCAACTGCATCGAAACTAAACATATTTCTAAACGATACATTATTTTTCTTCTGTAAGTTGATTTGTACAAACATTTATACACGTCAATCTCATTTTTAAAACTGCATGAAGTCGACGTTTCCTATCTGACTACTCTGAGAAGAAAGGCCAAAACAAATTCAGAGGTCACAGTCTCTTAAAGTACAGACATAATCTTGGTCAGATCGCATGAAGACCTTGTTGATTGGTCTCTGGTTCTAAGTAGGTTTTATACAGTTAGTATTTCTTGGTTTTCATTTTTACCATTGAGTAACTTCTCGGCAAATAACTTGACGGTAGGATGGAAGTGTGTCGCTAGCGGCAGTAGTTCTACGTAGGCGGAGCACTGTGCGCCTGCGAACGATGGGTTGCGAGCAAGTGGGTTGTACTCTGTTATTTCCTGTGGAAAAGAGGTAGAAGATATCTAAGGAAAACATGGAAATGGTTTGGAAGATGATTTTTTTTTGGAGTAGACCCGAACGTAAGTTGTTTGGTGGCTTTTCTGAAGCGCAGTGCCACCTGACAGATGCCGAAACAATATTCCGTTGATATTACTAAACACCCTTAAAACCAGGAACACCGTTTAAATCAGGGTTCCCAAATTTGTTTTGTCTACTGCCAAATTTTCACCTACTTTAACCGGTAACGTCCGGGGCGGGCCGCCGCGTGGCCCGCCCTAGTAACTTCCGTAAAGCCCCAGCCGGGCCGCGCCGCGGCCCGCCCCGACTACCTGCGGTTTTTCTCTAATCATTTAAAATTAGTAAGTTATTAGACGTCTGTAAAAAAAAAAAATTCGGCCAGATAAATATTCTCCTCAACTTACTAATTCTATACCAAAAATATTGTCTGGAAACATAAAAAAAAAGCTGAAAGTGCCGCCATTACTGACACTTCAACACGTCAACGTTGTGATACGTGATCCGTCTAATAAAATCATATTTAGTGACAAAAAACGATGTTGAAGTTTGAGTACGCTAAACAATTTATATAATGGCCTGGTGATTCAAGAACCCAACACTGTTTATTTTATTATCTAGAAGCAATAGAAACTTGAGTAGACCCTTTTTTGTGACCGAGGTCGTAAACTCGTAATCGTAAACATGTCAGCTGTCACTGTCAGAAATCGGCGCCGGGCTTGACAGGAGTTTGACGTTTTACGATAGCGGTACGCCACAGGTTAAAACCACTACAACTTCAAATTAAATTATTATTGTGAGCTATATCAGCGGAGATTGAGCGGAATTAGCGGTACTCTTACCGGCCCCCTTTAGGCCTGCAGCGCCCACAAGGGGGCATAATCGCCCACTTTGGGAAAGGCTGGTTTAAATGAACAAAGTTTTTTTGGAATTTAAGAGACCTAACCACACCAATGTTTTATCCGTTGGTAGAGAGGCCAAGACATTATTATAGATAGCTAAAATTCGTTTTTTTATTCCAGATACTAGTCTGATTCCGCCTTAATCATGGTTTAGATCTGAACGCCAATTCTCGTAATTAAAAACGTTCGCAGTGTCATCTCAGCGACAATCGAATTTCAAAAATTTGTCAGAAATGTATGGAAACTCGAGTAATTTTTGACAGATTGACACTGAGATCAGACTGTGAACGTTCTTAAAATTAGCAAAATTGCCCCTCTGATCTAAATAAAAACCTTGTAAAAAGGAATTTGGTGTTGGCTTAGTTTCATAATAGAATATTGAACACTACATTTTTGTTTAAACACATTTCTTGTATGAGGATCCCCTGCAATTTTTTACTTTATTTTATTTTTATTATTTGTGGTTAGGCATAGGTTATTAGCAGAGATCGGATATTCGGGTGCATAATATATTCACCTAAAGCTGAGGCTAATACACGGCTAATTTTAGATCGTTCTGGAGCCGAAACACAGTAACTCCAAATGAGTAATAGTTACTATTGGCATTGTTATTATATTTTTAAGACGTCTAATAAAGAAGTTAGAAATTTATCACTTTTTTTCTGTCATTCGAGTAAAATTTTAGTAGCACTTTCACTATTTCATTCATAAACGCAAGATCGTACGCGATCCGCTCGGTGATGACGTAGCGCGGCACAGCTGTGCGTGTGCGAATCAGTTGGTTGCGTAGGTACCTACTCGCGGTGGGTCAATAGACGTCGGACGAAAAACCAGCTGCAAGTAAGTACCTACACAAACCTCAATTGTTGGTTGGTGTAAGTTCATTTACCTCCATCATCTCTCATTGTATCGGAAGCACGGGATTTACAATCTCCTCGTAAACGAGAGAAATTAATTGACATTTAACTCACCCCTCTCGCATCACGATATCACCTAGTACACAAGGCTACACATCAAGCTATACATTTCCAGTTTACGCTGATCTCGTGCTATACGAAAATCGTTTACAATGCGAGATCAGCTTATACTGGAAATGTATAGCTTGATGTGTAGCCGTGTGTACTACCCGTCAACTAGACACGACGAGTACGCTTGGGAGTTGCATTTAAGGCCTTGAATCGAGTGTCGACCAATCGAGCTAATAGGTACTTAATAAACATACAAGTACCTACCTACCATAATACTGTTACGAGCTTGGGGTTCGTGACAATTAAAAACTGCCGATATGAATTACCAAAAATAACACTTTAATTAAACACACTAATAACACAACGCAATAGCACTACGGATCACTCTTAAGTCGCACTTGAAGATCGCTTTAGATGTTCTCGCATGTATCGCTTCCAATGAACTACCCCGAGACGCGCTCCGTTCCCGCTTATATAGGGCCCTCGGATAGTTCCAGAACCTTCTACCGTAGAAGCATCTAGAATGTTCGAGTACATATCGGCCCTGACCGAACACATGTCGATAGTTCCAGAAAGTTCTAGCATCGAACTTTCTAGAAAGATCTTGACCATTAATTCCGCTATTCGATAAGAGATGGCGCTAGTGGTAACCAAACATCAATCGTGCGGCTCAACACTGCCCCCACCTAAGAAATGCTCGTCCCGAGCATTATCGGCCCCATAATAACGCGCCAGTCGATCCACATGGACTATCTTAGGAGTACCTCTTGCACCTTTCTGTATCCGGTAGGTAACGTCATTTATCTTTGTCACAATCCGGTATGGTCCGTCCCAGTTAGCTTGAAGCTTAGGAGATTTCCCTTTTCTGCGAACTGGATTGTGCAACCACACTAGTGAACCTTCGTCAAACCCTTTATTGTTCATTTTGCGGTCATAACGGGTTTTCATCTTTTCAGACATTTGCCGGCCTGATTGTCTGACGTGCTCATAAATGTCATTCATCTTGTTCCGCAAGTCATTCGCATAATCGGTTATACTGCGTGGGGCATCAGGTGGTATTCCCGTGATCAGGTCTGCAGGCAGCCGTAATTCCCTTCCAAAGTTTGCGAAAGCTGGTGTCACCGATGTGCTTTCGTGAACAGCGCTTCGATATGACAACAAAAACGGTTGTATGTGCTTGTCCCAATCTCGTTGCCGATTTTCCACAACTTTGGCTAGGTACCTCTCTAATGTCTGATTGAATCGTTCCACCATTCCATCCGATTGTGGGTGGTAAGAAGTTGTTCTTGTTTTATGAGTACCCATCACTCGACAAGTTTCCTGGAATATTTGAGACTCAAAATTCCTTCCTTGATCACTGTGAATCTCTAAAGGTACTCCAAAACGACAGAAGACTTCATGAACTAATTTATCGGCAACTGTTGAAGCTTCTTGATTTGGAATGGCGAAGACTTCCGGCCACTTAGTGAAGTAATCCATCACAACCATGAAATACTTGTTACCACTTTCACTTTCCGGAAACGGCCCCGCAACGTCAAGGGCTATCCTCTCCCATGGTGCACCAACATTGTACAATTTCAATGCACCTCTGCTACGCGTCTGAGGTCCCTTTACAGCTGCACAACTTGTACATTTGCGACACCAGTCCTCGACATCGTCCCGACAGTGGACCCAGTAAAACCGTTCTCGTATCTTCAGTAGAGTCCGTTTTACTCCCAGGTGACCTCCTGAACAACCATTATGGTACAGCTGCAGAACATCCGGTACTTGAGATTTAGGGACAACCATTTGCAAGTGACAGCTGTTTCCCCGAGCATTTTCCCATTTACGGCACAGGACTCCATCTTGAATCACCAAGCTGTCCCATTGGGCCCAATAGCTCTTTGTGATCGAACTCATTGCTGAGACGTCGCTCCACCTGGGCTTAGGAGCTCTGGCCTTTATCCACTCCAGAATCGGCTTGATGTCTGAATCTTCCTGCTGTGCACGTTGTAGGCTTTCCTTCCACTCGTTGCTGAGGTCCGTCCTGAGCATCCTCACAGGTACCACTTCCTTACTCTCTTGCCTAGTACAGTGCTTGCAGTCTTCAGGACAAGGTCTTCTTGACAATGCATCTGCGTTGCCATGAGATTTCCCGCTGCGATGTTCCACCACAAAGTCGTATTCCTGTAGTAGCTCAATCCATCTCGCAACTTGTCCTTCTGGATTTTTGAACTGCAATAGCCATTTCAGTGCAGCATGGTCGGTACGTAAATGGAATTTCCGCCCCAGAAGATATTTGCTAAAATGCTGCAATGACTTTACCACAGCAAGCAATTCCCGTCTCGTGACACAATAGTTCCTCTCCGGCTTTGACAACGACTTGCTGAAGTACGCTATCACAACCTCTTGATCACCATTCCGTTGAGACAACACACCACCAAGTCCTATGTCACTCGCGTCTGTGTCAACTATAAATTCCTTGCCTGCATCAGGGTACCCCAAAATAGGTGTTTTGCATAGTCGGTCCTTTAACTCCTGGAATGCGATATCGCAACTTTCATCCCAGCTGAAATGTCGCTTCTCTTCGGTTAGCTTATGCAGGGGTTTGGCTATATCTGCAAAGTTCTTAACAAATCGCCGATAATAAGAGCACAACCCCAAAAACGCTCTGACCTGCGTCTTGTCTTTTGGAACTGGCCAATCCTTGACAGCGGCGATTTTTTCTGGATCCGTGCGGATACCTTCTTCCGACACTACATATCCCAAAAAGCTAACTTGCCGTTTGAATAGTGAACATTTCTTCGGACTCAACTTGAGGTTGGCACTCTGGATCTTCATGAGCACGCGTTCCAGGTTTTGAAGATGTTCTTCAAACGTACGGCCTACGATGATGATGTCATCCAAGTAGACCAGACAGGCATCGCCAATCAACTTAGTTAGTACAAGTTCCATCAACCTTTCAAACGTTGCCGGAGCGTTGCACAATCCAAACGGCATAACTTTAAATTGCCACAGACCCTTTCCTGTCGAGAATGCTGTTTTCTCTTTGTCCTTGGGGTCAATTTCAACTTGCCAGTAGCCACTTTTCAAGTCCAGCGTGCTAAACCACTTTACTCCAGTAAGCATGTCCAAAGTGTCATCAATTCTTGGCAAAGGGTAGCTGTCCTTCTTCGTAACGTCATTCAGACGACGATAGTCAACACAAAACCGCATGCTGCCGTCCTTCTTCCTTACCAGCACTACCGGTGAACACCATGGACTAGATGAAGGTTCAATAACACCATCCTTCACCATTCCCTCAATCATGGTTTCTACTTCCTTTTCACGCGCTACCGGCAATCTCCTTGGCCGCTGACGGATAGGCAACTCTTCTCCTGTATTTATTTTGTGTTGAACTAAGCCAGTCTTCCCAATGTCACTATCGTTTAGGGAGAAAACTTCGGCGTACTTCAGTAACATCTTCTTCGCCTTGCCCATCTCATTTTGAGACAGAGCGCTGCGACACTCTTCTAAAAGTGTGGTCACTCTCGTTTGTGCATCTTTGCTGGGGGTCCCAGTCGATAGATATTGGCATTGACGCAGCCAATCCACTTCCTCGCAAGTACCAATCAGTGTGCCTTTTTCAATAGTCTGTTCCTGATCACAAAGGTTCAGCACACGTACCCCTGAGATGTCGGTGGCTCTGACCAAAGTTCGTGCCACTTTCCATGGAAGGTCATTGTCTACCCTTTCCACGAGTACACAACGATGAGTTTGCCCAGAATTCCGAGGAAGACTAACCGGCACAATCGTTTCTGATCTCGGAGGAAGAACAATTTCCTTAAGGCTGTACACATTCCCTGATAACGCCCCTTCCATAAAAAGTTCCTCTCGTCCACATTTCATAACTCCCTGCTTGACGTCAATCTCGCAAAAATTCTTCCTCATAAAGTCAAGACCCAGGATGCAATCGTCCATTATATCAGCCACGATGACATTATGCAGGTAGGTCCTGTTGCCTAGCTTCAACTCCATTTCCTTCTCTCCACGGACGGGTATGCGCTGACCGGTGGCTGTCACCAAATTAATGCATTCCCGGTTGTATGTGGAGTCCCCAAGGAGCCGACTCATAACTTTGGAACTGACGACCGTACGAGAGGCTCCCGTGTCTATGGTCAGCTTACAGGGCATTCCGTTGATCTCACCCTTGATGATTAAGGTGTTCCCGTCATGGGTTTGTGTGATTGAAATCCTTGGGGCTCTTTGAACATCAGCCAGCACCCGCCCCGCAGTCCTGGCTATTACTCGTTTCCCTGCTGCTGCTGGGTAGTGCTGTTAGCCGCGCTACCCTCTGGAGACCGGCCATCTTCCCTTTCTGCAGTTCGCTTAGGGCAACTGGATCGAAGGTGGCCCCTTTCCCCACAGCCGTAGCACCTAGGGCTGTATCCTTTACGATCGCGAACTGTAGCCGCTACAACCTCCCTGACGCGATGGGAACGATGATCCTGCCGCACAGCTTCCACCTCCAGTGCATGGGCCAAGGCGTCCTTAAGCGTCCCGTGGTGACCGAGTCTCACAGCAGCTCTAACTTCAAGGTCCCGGATGCCGTCGATGAATGCCTGCACCAGGTTCCCATCAATAAGTGCAGGTACGGACTGGTACGCTTTTCGAACCAGCTTCTCCACTTCAAGGGCCCACTGCTGCAGGTTTTCGTTACTGCGTTGCACACGATCCTTGAGCTGCGCACGAAACACGTGTTCCAGGTGAGCGTCGCCATATCTAGCCTCCAATGCCTCGAGGAGCTGCTCGTAAGTCACTTCCTTACCGAGAGCTTCCAGCACATTTAAAGCCTGGTCACGCAGGCCTAGGGTGAGGGCAGTCATGGCCTGACTTTTATTCCACCCGTTCGCCTTCATGACAGCCGCAAACTGAATTTTGTAGGCCGACCAGGAAGAAGTCCCGTCGTACGGCGGCACTTTGAATCCACGTAGCGAAGGTGTTGTGGCTACGGGAGCTGCGATTCCATCCCCAAGTTTGAGGTTACCCAACTCTTGCTTCACATCAGCAATGACGTCACTAAACTTGCTGATCTGAGTTTCAGCTTCTGACAAGCGGTTGTCATGCTGGGCAACCTTCTCCTTCACCTCCTTCATGTCTTTCCCGAAGGTTGCGTGAAGGTCCTTTATGAGGAGCATCTGCTCTTCCTGGCGGTGCACCTGCTCCTCCTTATCCCGTTTGAGCTGTTCTTCCAACTGACGGGCCTGCTCCTCCTGTCGGCGAGCCTGCTCCTCCTGTCGGCGAGCCTGCTCCTCCTGTCGGCGGGCCTGCTCCTCTTTATCCCGTTTGAGCTGTTCTTCCAATCGGCGGGCCTGTTCCTCCTGTCGGCGGGCCTGTTCCTCCTGTCGGCGGGCCTGTTCCTCCTGTCGGCGGGCCTGCTCCTGCAACATCATCATCAAAGCAGCAAAATCTGGTGCTGGTGATGCTGGAGCAGCTGTGGACGGGCCGGCCTCTGTGGTTGGTAGCTGGCCCTCCGACGCCTGTGGCATTGCTCCACCAAATCGCCTCTGGTCCGTCTCCTGCTGGCGTTGACTCCGGGTACGGATACCCTCCGTGTCGTCTTTTGGTAAAATCGGCATGATTTTAATCCTTGCTTCTGACACCAGTTGTTACGAGCTTGGGGTTCGTGACAATTAAAAACTGCCGATATGAATTACCAAAAATAACACTTTAATTAAACACACTAATAACACAACGCAATAGCACTACGGATCACTCTTAAGTCGCACTTGAAGATCGCTTTAGATGTTCTCGCATGTATCGCTTCCAATGAACTACCCCGAGACGCGCTCCGTTCCCGCTTATATAGGGCCCTCGGATAGTTCCAGAACCTTCTACCGTAGAAGCATCTAGAATGTTCGAGTACATATCGGCCCTGACCGAACACATGTCGATAGTTCCAGAAAGTTCTAGCATCGAACTTTCTAGAAAGATCTTGACCATTAATTCCGCTATTCGATAAGAGATGGCGCTAGTGGTAACCAAACATCAATCGTGCGGCTCAACAATACTAAAAAATACTGCCTAAAACATTTTTTTGCGACAATGCTTGCGGCGGCTTCTACAAAGGCAGGCAATTCAAACAGAAAAATGAATCGTTTAGTGAGTTGCATAGAGTTCATTATTAGTTGGAGGTGTCCCTTACTATGAAAATATTGAACCGAATTAAGACCTTATTTGAATAACTTTAACCGCGTAATTCGGTTGTGAACCTTGAACCCTTGTACAGCCCGGTCGGACACGAGACAATAGATTTCTCAGAATATTTTTAGTAAACTGCGGACCTACTAACCTAGTTTGGTGAAATTTCTATTTTTCCCCGTTAACGGTTATGAAATAAAGTCTAAATTCGCTTATCTTATTTTATTTGTGTACCTATTTAACGATTGCGTATTTATTTTAAAAAAAGTCGGCGCGTAGGCAAAGGTAGCGGCGATCAGCGAACTCTGTCATCTGTGAACTAGGTACCTACGCTTAAATAAATAGACATAGTAAAACGGCAGCCACAGGTTTAGAAACACGTACCTATGGATGTAATTTAATCCATTCGAATTCATTTTCCATATTTACTATTGGCTAATTGGTCCCGTGTGTGTTGCCGGGCGTATAAGAATAGCACCATCCCATTTCTTCCCGTGGGTGTCGTAGAAGGCGACTAAGGGATCTACTAGAGAATGGGCAGCAGCGTTCTCTATGCATTTGATCACCTCACTGCGATCGCCAACCCGCCTGCCAAGCGTGGCGATTATGGCAAACCCCCCCTTTTGGGGGAGGCTTATGTCCAGCAGTGAACGTCTTTCGGCTGAAATGATGACTATTTTGCCAACATTGAATCGCCTGGCCGCCATTGTGGTACTACGACGTGGGTAGCGTTCGAAGTACCTACCTACTCCAGTATTTCTTCCTCTAACGCGGTCCGCGTTGCACGTGTGCGGGCGCTCGAAACTGTCCATGATCGAGGAGGCGCTGAGTTGCGGCCAGAATGGTGGAGGTGAAGGGAACTTGAGGGTCGTTGATTCCACGTGCGCGCAGTGAATTCAGGTATTCCGGCTGAGCATACAATCCTCTAGCCTCTTCCAAGTTATGGTTCGCAATCCCATAAAAATCCACATTTCACACACAGATTGCACTCATTTTTGGCGCGTAATTAGGTTGCGCGTGCGGTGTACGTGACCTAATACAGCGAAACGCGACACAATACTGGGAAGGAATTCGGAACAAGGAAGGGCGGGCGGTCGGCTAGACGGGGGTCGGGGGCGTGGCTTACGGATCATGCTGTCTGATCGATGAATGGATTTTTCAATGGATATCGTTCGCATGTGTTGCCGTTTGTCGATACGTTTTATACGCACGTATACATTGATCGCAAGGAAGCGTTACTTCGAGTTCTCATTATTTCACTCAAGAAAACAATAAATTTAATGATTCGTGTTTTTTTTTTTTTGTTGTTTATTTAAAATAATAGTCTCAATCGATTCTAGTTCGATGATCGAGTTCATGGCTTTCGGTTCCAGAACGACCTAAAATTAACCTTGTATAGAACGCGCTTTTTTTTATCGAAAAAATCTTAATATAATGTAAAAAATATATTATTATAACTCACTGAGACCACCCCTTCTCTCACAGACTTACACTCTACATACACATAAATATTACTTGCATCGGTGTTAATTTTAAATAAATATTCATCTGAATGCAATCCTAATAATTTAGTAGTCGTTTCCATACTATATGTACACCTGACTAGAAAGCTTTATGAATTCCCGGTGTTCCTAGAATCCCGGGATATTTTTTACAAAAAATTTAATTTAAGAAGCCACTTCCATACTTTCATAACTAAAAATTAACTTTAGGTAAATATGCATCCGATTATTCGATGTCTAGTTACACATACATAAATGATAATATGTTGATATAAATAGCTGCGAAGGTGCCAGTAAATGTAAATCTTGGCAATAGTATGACTTACTTTATCCATATTCACACTCTTTTTGAGCTGTATCTTGGCGGCCGCATCTTTTTCTCGATCCTCTTCTTCTTTGCTGACCAGAGCCTCGGTCTTCACCTTCGCGTGGAACCATCCCGGGATGGCAGTGCTGTGCTTGCGCTTCTTAGGTCTTATGTTGCCCTGGTCATCAATTTTTAGGTCTACGTAGGATTCTTCTTCGTCGTCATCTGGAAATTGAGGTAATTTTGAGATTAGCTAGTTTAAGAGCAATTTTCAGTGTTTGTCTTGTCGGTTGGATTACATTAGCCGGATAGATATTAATAAATACTAGCAGCGCCCCGCGGTTTCACCCGCGTAATTCCCGTTCCCGTGGGAATACGGGGATAAAATATAGCCTATTTGACCCAGGGATAATGTAGCTTCCCAACAGTGAAAGAATTTTTCAAATCGGTTCAGTAGTTTCGGAGCCTATTCAATGCAAACAAATAAACATACAAATAAACAAACAATCAAATCTTTCCTCTTTATTATTAGTATAGACTAAGTTTTGTAAAGTGTTTCGCCCGCGGGGAGGTCGAAAATTAGCCCACGGGAACATCCTATCGGAATACAAAGTATCCTATGGGTTATTCCAGGTTACAAACAATCTGTGTGCTAAATTTCTTCCAAATTCGTTCAGCCGTTTTAGCGTGATTGAGTAACAAACATCCAAACACCTAAATATCCAAACATCTAAACATTAAACTTTCACATTTATAATATAATATTAGTAGGATTACTAATATTATTTTAATGGTTAAAAATTGGCTTCTGAAACCTCTCATTGTATTGTCATAATAGCTTCTGCCCGCGATTTTGTCCGCGAGAAATTTCTTACTTCTCCGTCGCATCGCATCGTATGCCCGCGCTGTCACTTCTTTTTCGCTTAGTTCTAGATTTTACTCTGATTTTTATTGTGCCCTTCCATTTGATACCTAACACGGCATCTTTGTTTTTTTTTAGTTCGTCACTTTATGTCCTCTAGAGGGCGCCATTTTCTAATTTGTCAAATTATATTAAGCATTTTAGATGTTATGAGGGCACAGATGAACATACAAACATACCGGTCAAAACCATAACGCTCCGTTTTGCTTCGCCGTAGTCGGGTAAGGAATATACGTACTTGTTACTAGTCCCAGCTAAAGCACTAGAAAGTGTCGAAGGGTGGGCGTTTTTGTGGGACTGTCTTATGTATTTTGACGTTTGAAAAGTGCTGATTCTCAGCCTAATTTGAATAAATAACTTTTGATTTTGATTGCTCCTTAGAAGTTACATAGTACCGCTACTTACTATTGTTAATTGGAGAGCTAGGAACTAGTTTAAAAAAAGCTTATTCACATCGAATGTCTTTACTCGTTGTAATTTTACTGGCGCTACTACAAACAAAGTACAACAAAAAATTTTTTACCCAACAACAGATCTTTCTTATCTCCCCTCAGCATATCAACTTTCTTCTGTTCCACCTTCACTTCATCATCATTTTCTGTATTGTTAAGTGTATCGTTCACTTCTGCCACGTTGTCTTCTGCATTCTCTTCTTGTTCAACTTCTTGCTCGGGAGATTCGTCTTTTATTTCCTGTTGAGTTTAATATTTCATTTAAAAATATAGGACGAATCACAAGACTAATGGCGCAGTTACACTTTGTCTGACTGCCTCGGGTGTATTGATCGCAAACGCTACTGTTGAGGATGACGTCCCGGGTTAGATTCCCAGGTAGATTTGTTATTGGGATTTTAATCGACTTCAAAATTACTTATCAATTCGATGTGTATATACACCGTGACATTTTAGTCGTCTTAGAAAGATGGTCCATTCCACGTATCCGACATAAAATAACTCTAGGCGCGATTGAAAATTCAGCCGAAAGACGTCCACTGCTGGACATAGGCCTTCCCCAGGATGGGGGGCTTTGCCATAATCGCCAGATTTGGCAGGCGGGTTGGCGATCGCAGTATGGTGGTAAAATGCATAGAGAACGCTGCTGCCCATTCTCTAGTAAGTCCCTTAGTCGCCTTCTACGACATTCACTGGAAGAAATGGGATGGTGCTATTCTTTTACGCCCGGCGACACATCCGGGATATTAAGATATTAGTACAAAGAATATTAAATAACGTTTTAGCAGTATGTAACACTCTGTTAATAATGTTTACGTATCAAAGGGCAGAAGATATGTATGTTCGGGCATAACTCCGTCATATACAGGGTAAATTTTTAACTAGTGCGCAAACTGTAACCATGAATTCAGCATATCATTCTAGACTCCCTAGCGTAGAAATATTTCGTCGGTATACAAACAAAAATCAGCTGCTTCATAGAAAAATGCAAAACCTACGCGGTCAAAATGTATGGTTTTTTTTTTTTTAGCCGCTGAACAATTTCTACGCAGTTTGCGGACTGGTTAAAATTTTATCCTGTAGGTAGTCGAATTTGAAAAAAAAAAATTGTTTTTGTTCGACAGGGGTTTTTGAATTCTTGATTCCGAAAAGGTCCCAGACAACGCCGACAGACAACGGAACTCTTCAAATAATGACAGCAAATCAATCGCGATTGCTGCTATCGCATAAATATGCATTGTTTTGATTTGATTGACTTTGAGAATAACCCAAGGATGATGAAATTTCGAATTGGAGTGGGGTAGCTATTATAACTAAAAAGTGTAAAATAAAAACTTTTTCCAAAAAAAATAAACAAGGGACTTAATTTTTTTTTTTACTTTATAGTGTTTTTTGGTAGTCGGTTGTTTTTGTGTTTGGACTAAGTTTTTCTATATGTATTTTCTCAGCAGCAAAATGTGGGTATGTTAGAAGAAGAGATACCAAATAATTTATTTAGTCTTCAAAAATAAAGAAATAGAGCTCGGAGTATAATTTAGCAAAGACTCCGACGTTTACATGATCATTTATCGAAATGAGGCCCAAAGAAAATTGCAGGCTAATTCATTATCATTTACTTAGCCTTTTCATATGTTGGGGTCGGCTTCCAGTCTAACCGGATGCAGCTGAATATCAGTAATTTACATGGAGTGCCTGCCTATCTGACCTACACAACCCAGTTACTGGGTAACATGATACCGCTTGGTAAGACTGGTTGTCAGACTTTTGGGCTTCTGACGACCCGAATTAAGAATAAACCAAAAAAACATCCTCGTTTTCCTTACCTCCTTAATCTCCCTCTTAGTCCAAATTAAGCGTACAGCCTCCTTCTTCTCTCCATCTTTCAACACTTGAGAGATCAAGAACAGCATCCCACAAGCCTGCGCGGGAGTCATATAGCAACATAGCTGTAGTAGCCGCTTGATGAACGACGCAACGCGCGGAATGTTGCTGTCTTGCTTTAACGACTTGTATATGAGCGAGAAGAGAAGAGCTGAGTGTGTTGTGTTGAAGATTTCTGCGCTTGTTAACTTACGGTAGAGGGCGGTGTAGTACCTGGGGACAACGGTTAAATGTTGAAACGTTCTTGCTGCCTAGCCTTTTCCAATCTATCTGGATGTAGCTCAATACCCAGTTATTACGTAATGCGATATCTATCTATACTTATATAGCTGAAGAGTTTGTTTGCTTGAACGTGCTAATCTCAGGAACTGCTGGTTCGAATTGAAATATTATTATAGTGTTGGATAGTCCATTTATCGAGGAAGGCTATAGGCTATATAACATCACGCTAAGACCCTTACGTGCCAAGCAAAAAGAAAAAAGTCACGAATACGAAGTAGTCGCACGGGTAGTCGATTCGAAGCGACGGGGTGGGTCGGGAAGCAAGAAATTTGACGCGAACGAAGTCGGGAGCAGAAGCTAGTCCTTTTATAAAACTGGCTATAAAACTTTCGGGCTTCTAAACACCCGTAACAGCCGTTAAAGAACCACGAATGACAGCCGGTACCAACGGTTTAACGTGCTTAAAGATGGTCACGGACCAACTGCGTAGAACCAGGGCCCCAATTCTGTATGGTTATAATTAGAGATCGGATATTCGGATGCATATTTACCTAAAGTTAATTTTAGTTATGAAAGTATGGAAGTGGCTCCAAAAATTATTATTATTTTTGTAAAAAATATCCCGGGATTCCAGGAACACCGGGAATTTATATAGCTTTCTAGTCAGGTGTATAGTATGGAAGCGACTTCTAAATTATTAGTATTGTATTCAAATGCATATTTTTTATTTAAAATTAACCCCGATGCAAATAATATTTATGCGTATGTAGAGTGAGTATGACGTCAGTTTGCTATATAGACAAATGCGCTGATATTTTATATGATAATTGTATATAATTTAAAAAGACGAGTTATTATTCTACTTATCGTTGGTTTGCTGTTCCTGAATGCATTAATATGTTCAATTGACACACCGTATGACGTAATAACATGGCGACTAATATTTCATGGTATTCAAAAACATTAAAACGAAACTGAAATCTTTGAATTGAATTTTAAAATTTATTTTGTTATTTCATGTACTAAAACTAATATTTTCCGACTGCATTTTGCCTACGCTATCTCAATAACATTAGATTCTTTCTCGTATAGAGTAAAATATCCTATTGGTAATGCCTATGCAGTGGTTGGGAGTTGTTACGGTAAACTTCTAATGTACCTAAACTAAATCGTACTTACCGATCGGCTGTCCCCTTAGAAGCGTCAGATATATGGAACAGCAGTGCTAACGCGTGAATAGCGATGTTCATCCCAGCGAGGTGCACGAGTCGATGTATGGCGTCGATGTGGGACGTGCTCTCTGATAGGCGCTCTTTGTTCGCGAAAGGATAGGCGCGTTTCACGCCAGTTAGGATTGCTGACATCAGGCGGGAGTCGATCTCACCCTGGGGATAGAAAAAACTTTTTAACAAAAAAATTAAACCGCCAAAAAAACTGAAAAGAAAAAAATAATAAACCTGCTTTGTTTACCTTAGTAACTAAGTTCGGAAGGCGGTGACATAAAATTAAAATACATATCTCAAGTCACCGACTTCCGAACTTAGTTATTAAATTTTTCCATACTAATAATAAAGAGGAAAGATTTGATTGTTTGTTTGTTTGCATTGAATAGGCTCCGAAACTACTTAACCGATTTGAAAAATTCTTTCACTGTTGGGAAGCTAACATTATCCCCGGGTGACATAGGCTATATTATATCACCATATTTCCACGGGAACGGGAACTACGCGGGTAAAACCGCGGAGCGCTGCTAGTATTTTATAATTTTTTGTGGCTATAATCTACTCATTACTACATGCTTAATTTTTGATTACTTTTTGTAATAGACACCTCAGTATTAAAATCTGTGAGTAACCAATCAACCATCATGTTTTCCTACCCTTAGGGTTGGTTTTTTTTTCGAAATTTATATGGGACCAACTTCGGGGTTTATACCCTTTCCAATTAAAAAGAATTATCTAAATCGGATTACTCTGAAAAATGTTATGAGTGGTCATAAACTTTTTGTATGTGCTTGCAAAGTTATGAGTGGTCATAAACTTTTTGTATGTGCTTGCAAGGTTATGAGTGGTCATAAACTTTTTGTATGTGCTTGCAAAGTTATGAGTGGTCATAAACTTTTTGTATGTGCTTGCAAAGTTATGAGTGGTCATAAACTTTTTGTATGTGCTTGCAAAGTTATGAGTGGTCATAAACTTTTTGTATGTGCTTGCAAAGTTATGAGTGGTCATAAACTTTTTGTATGTGCTTGCAAAGTTATGAGTGGTCTTAAACTTTTTGTATGTGCTTGCAAAGTTGTGAGTGGTCATAAACTTTTTGTATGTGCTTGCCACATTCATGAAAAAGGCTATAGGCTATTTAACATCACGCTATAACCCTAAAGAGACGAACAAAAAGAGTCAGAAAGAACGCCGAGAAAAACGAAGTAAAAGCTCGGAAATGCGATATGATGCGAAATAACAGTGAAAGCTGCATCAAAAACTGTTGCGTAACTTAGAAGAACAACGCGATCACCCAGATAGACACCAAAAACTACTTTATAATTATTAGTCTCTAATGTTCCCACTGCTGGGACACAGGCCTCCTCGCTGTGAGAAAGTGGGCTGTAATACACCTCGCGGGCCCATTAAGGGTTGGTAGATGTCAGATGTCTTTGAATTTATGATTCTAGGACATGCCAGTTTCCTCACAATGTTTCCTTTCACCGTTTTGAGAGCAGTGGTGATGAAATTATTTACACAAAGTAAAGCGCCTGCCTGGGTTCGAACTCACGAACCCTCGACTAGTAATTATGTGGTGCCATTAAAACTGCTGTAATTAGTTTATAATACGTATTGATTGTGTATAATTACGGACCTTTTTAATGGAAGCCTTGAAGAACGAGAAGTATATCCTGATGAGGTTCTCCGCGATCTTGGAGTCGTCCTTGCCGAGGTAGAACTGGTTCAAGAAGCAGACACCGTAGTACTGAGCTCGGGACGATATGTTGGACCTGTGTGAGATATTAGTTCGATAAATAAATCATTGTTGTTCCTTGAATAAAATCAAATACAATGTCACATTTTTCTTGTCTGGATAATTTTCTAAATTGTAAAATATCGTATGGTGTGACCATTTCAATGGTAATTTTATCACTCAGATTTGAAATTGTAGATTAGTGCCTGAAATGGTATTTTCAGGACAGCCCTAAAAGACCATTTAAGGCACAAATCTAGGACATGCTGGTTTCCTCACGATGTGCCCTTTCATGTGCCGTTTTGAGAGCAGTGGTGATGAAATAATTTACTCAAAGTAATGCGCCAGAGCAAAGAGCAAAGGCCTCCTCCAAATACTTCCAGCAGGCCTAGACAAAACACATTTCTTTTAACGTTCACGCCAAACGCTACGCCAAAATGTATGGGAATGACATTACCTGCGGAAAGGACACGACGTAACCTTTCCGCAGGTAATGTCATTCCCATACATTTTGGCGTAGCGTTTGGCGTGAACGCTAACAGAAATGTATTTTGTGTCTAGGTCCTGGTATTCTTTTCCAGGAAAGGAGTTAGGAGAAGCCTTTGCTCAGCAGAGGAACAGTGGTTTTAAGTTCTGTTTATGTTTTTATTATTTAATATCTGGATGACGTTTTTTTATGTTTTCTATAAATGAAACCTAGCTAAATCGATTTATCGCCCCCGAGACCCCCTGAATTTCAAGAAAATCGTTGGAGCCGTTTCCAAAATTCATATTATATATCTGTGGCCTGGTGCTAAAAGGGCCAAAGTACGTTATTATTGGCTTAAGTACACTGCGGCCCTTTTATCACACATTTTTTTTTACTAAACGGTATGAAAGCGCACACTACATTGGCCTTCTTTTACATAGTAACTTTTAGAAGATTGTCGATCCCTTTAGCACAAAAAATTATAAATATACTTTTTCAACAAACTGGCATTACAGCCTCATTTCATACAAACACCTACTTTGGCCCTTTTAGCACCAGGCCACAGATATTAATGTATATATATACAAGAATTGCACGTTTAAAGGTATTCGATTTCTGCTTGAGTAATTTTTTTAATGATTTTTTGCCTATATTGGCATGTGCTAGCTGACATATGGCAAATGTTTTAATTTTATGTTTCTAACATAAGTACAAGTTCTTCTAACATAACAGACAGCTGTGCTGCTGGGGAGTTTGTTGCGTCACTTCTTCTTGCCAACTAAAGCACTAGGAAGTGGCGAAGGGCGGGCGTTTTGGGGGACTGTCTTATGTAATTTTAACTTTCAAAAAGTCCTGAAACCAGCCTAGTTTGAATAAATGACTTTTGATTTTGATTTTAGAGTACATAGGTTATTAAAAAAAAAAAAAAAAAGCGCCTGGCAGGGTTCAAACCTACGACCTAGAATCCGCATAAGCCACGTAACTTTGTATTGACGTTAAATAACAATATTCACCTGAACAGCATCTTTTCGATATCAGCCAACACGACCGCCTTCATATTAGGATGGTTATACAACAGCTGGCAGAGATGGTAGATGACTTTGGACGCGACGCCCTGGCACGGGTCTCCTAACTTGTTGATTATGTTTGATAGAAGCATCTGTGGAAGATGATAGGGTGTTTAAACATATGGTTTAATCTGTCACAATTAATTTTCTATTGTAATGGCCCACGCGGTACTTAATCGGTAGGAAAGCCGAGACTAATTTTCGGTTTTTTCGTATCTAAAATTGCACATTTCGATAACCTGATTTGCCTTGCCCCAACAGCAAACGGCTGCCGAAAGAATACCAGTCGTCTATTTGATAACTGTCAATTTTTTTGGGTTTTGTATTTGTGAACAGCATTTATATGCTCGTTCCATAACATTGATGGATGGTCGAAATGGTACGGAATCTGATGTCAAATCATTTAAAATCAATTTGCCTGTTCTTTACTGTGTTGGTGTTGGCTTTCAATCTAAACGAAAGCAGCTGAATATCAGTATTTAACATGGACTTACTGCCTATCTGATCTTCATAAGCGAATTATCGGCTGCTATTATTACCATAAGAGTGGAAAGTAAAATAAACTAAAGCTCTGGCAACATTGAGGCGAATCTCCAGGACGCAACTGCACGTGTCGTTTGTTATAATGATTCAGAAGTGACACGATTATACATGCCAGTTTGAACGCCTGCCTGCAAGTTAGTTGACGATTTTCGTCGCGAATTTTGTACATTTGATCATAGTTTAAATGAACAAGGTATCAAAATACAGTACAGAAACTCTGGCTATACAGGGTGTAACGGAAACCCTATTGCTATCCTTAAGCACTAAAGATAACAGCTGGTATAGAATCACTATACATAGTTTCAGCTCAAAATAAAATACTCTAACAATTGATACCAAATTGTCGCTTTCGTATGTTTCTTAAATTCAAATCATAACAAACGTGTCATCGCACTACATAGGTCAATAACTTTCCACGTTACTTACCAATTTCACGATAAATCTCTTCCGATTGATGTTTATTTCAATTTGAAAAGTTCGGTTTCTGGTATCAATGTTTTAAAAATTCTCATAACTTCCGAACATGTAGAGATAGGATTAAAAAAACCCTTCGAATACTGTTTGATATCATCCAAAGAACCCGTGTCCTTGGTATGTATATACCCTTTCTGTTACACGTTGTATTGTTTTGAAAACGAAATATAGAACATAATACCTTCTCTCTTTCAGGATGGTGCATCAATAAATAAGACATCGCGCTGACAGCTTTCTCTTTATTCGCTTCCACTGAGTCGTGGGCGAAGTTATTCAACGACTCCACATATGCTGGAAATGAAGCATGGTTTGTTATTTCCTATACTTTTGACTGAATATAGGTGTTCTAGTAATGATTAATGACAACGAAGGATCATTCGGTTTCCTATAAAATGCTGATCCACGCGTCAAATTCGTGAACAAGCGTCGTCGTCGATTGAGACTGGTCATCTCCTAACTTCCAAGGCTTATTTTTAATCTTATATTTATAATTGTTTCTTCATTTCTTCACATTGTACAACAAGAATAATGTACCCAGGATTTCGTAATATTTTGATTTAAAAGAGTGTCCTAGGAGGTTCCTGCCCGTTCTTCTCCAGAGATCTACGATTTTGGGATGGGCGTTTAGCTTCAACTTACCAACTGATTGAGTTTTTGACAATTCAAAAGTGCCTGTAAATGGTTTAATTGAAATAAATGCTTTGAGTTTGATTGCAAAACAGAAAAGTTGACTGTCTACCTATTCAGATTTGATGTGCTTATTTTGGTGAAACTTTTGTTATGGTGTTACAGTCTTTTGCATATTATATGTTCTATGTTTGATGGTTTGGTTTCGGCACGTAGTCCTTCAGTTGGACATTTGTTGCTTGGGCCATGGTCGCCGTCGGTGGTTATGGCAACCAGAAGTTGATTCGATCTCCAGCAGGCTTAGCACGAGCACCGATTTGTCGACGGAAGAATAGACATGACTATTAAATAAATGATGTACAATAGGATAAGATAGCTATGTTTTTCTATTCATTATCACAGTTATGCGTTCTAAACGAATCATGATTTTGTAGATAATCGAATATACTTTGTGGCCATCAAGTAGAAAGTTTGGTTGTCAGTGTGATTTTGACAGTTTGGGAAGAAATATTCTTCTGAAATAGTCTACATTTATAAGGACCTAGACAAATATGGTTAGAAACGAAAGACTAAATGACAGATTGTAGAAGGATATTTCCGGTGCGATAACAAAAAAGAAGGAACGAAATGTCACTGCATTGAAGAAGCACTGTCTATTCTTCGTAGTAATACAACCAATGTCAAAACGTCATGCTAAGACCGCTGTTTGTTGAGAACATCCGTGTAAAGTCTGGGTCGGTTGAAGTTCAATACTCATTACTTTAATGCATTCCACAATGTATATGCTTAGGTGGTAAACATTGGCTTAGTGCCACAATCATGGACCCTGTCGGGCACAGCAAAAGAAAATTAGAAGGAGATAGGTCAGCTTCCAGTCTAACTGGATGCAGCAGAAGCCAGTATTTTACAGGGAGCGACTGTCTATCTGATCTCCATAACCCAGTTAGGTACTGGATTACCCATCTTCTTCTATCTATACAGATAAAAAAATTGGAGTGTCGCTGTTTACTAAATGCATAATGGATGTATACATGGTACATTTACCGAATTTTTTTATTATTTTTATTTGTCTGTCTGTCCCGGCTAATCTCTGACACGGCTGGACCGATGTTTACGGGACTTTCACTGGCAGATAGCTAATGTAATAAGGAGCAACTAAGGATACTTTTATTTTAGAAATTGTATTTATTTTGATTAATATCTATACAGATAAATCATCCCCGTAGTATGTTCCGGTGGGATAATTTTCAACCTCCAAGCGGGCGAAACTGCGAGCAACAGCTAGTAGACAATATTAATAATGATTACTCACTCCCATACAACTCCTTCAGCTGATCCTCATAGAACCACAGCTTCAGTATGTTCCGTCTGGCTTGCTTGTTGCCGGACGTCATCTCATCCACATGTCCCAGTGGATGCTGCTCGAATGTGCGCATTTTGACGTCAGGGATGAGTAGTTCTGATATAAGGAGTTCTGATAGTGCATCTGTGGGTTGAAATTGTTTGGTAAGTGGGAGTTGCTTCAATGAAAAATCTTTTGATCGGTTGAAATAAAATAAATTCGTGTTATTGAGGTGATAATGAACATAAAAATATTTATTTTGTGACGAAAAGGTTTTTTTTTAATTAAAGACTTTGTATTTTTAGCAAATAAATGAGGGATAACAAACAAATACAATGCTCACTTGTAGATCTTAGCAATTTACGCTTACACATGAAATAAAGCCCATATATTAAATTAGTCTTTCTTTTTTTGTCCTCATTAGACTAAATGATTCAGATTGGTAACAATTGAATAATAATCTTTTTAATTACTTGATGGTGGAGCTCATAAAATCATGAAGCAAACACTTTATGCCCGTTTTTACGAAAATTCCGCAGACGAAGGAGTATGAAAATTGGCAAAGTTAGAGTTTATATGGAGACGAAAAAAGCTGTGCTGAAAGCTAATGTTTAATATTTTTAATCAATATTAGCTTTCTGCACAGCTTTCTTCAGCGTAGGTTAAAATTTAAATGAATTATGGTGTAAAAATTATAATATTTAAATTGAGAGTTATTTCCTAAGTGGCAATAACTTACCAATAATAATGATACCATCCTTCTTTTTGGCTGGCTTCACATTGTTGATTAAATTTCTTAATGCTGTCAGATTATAAATTGGGTTGTCCTGTAAAACGAAAAAAGTCATTTTAGCTAAACAAATAAACACAAATGCTAGTCGCATTGCCAGCATGCAAAGGTCCATAATTAGTCTACTATGGCACACTGCTGGGCCTGCTCTCTATGAGAGGTAGTGGGCCGTAATCAACCATGCGGGCCCAGTGAGATTTGGTAGATGACACATGTCTTTGAATTTTTTGGTTCTAGGACATGCCGCTTTCCTCACGATGTTTTCCGTCACCGTTTTGAGCGCAGTGGTGATTAAATAATTTACACAAAGCGCCTACCTGGGATCCAACCGACGACCTATAACTCGTAAGTCGTGACCGTTACCACTGGGCCACCACTACTCCTCCATGCATAGTTCAGGCATTAGTAATGATGCCTTGTTCTCTCTCAGCAAAATAATTGACAAAAAAACTAACCTGAATCAATATAGTAGCAGCAGCTACTCTGTCTCCAATAGCACCTTTGTTGAGTAGTGTGCGAGCCCACTGGTGGTCTGATGAACCGCTCCTGTTGGCCTCTGAAACATGATAAACATAGTCAAGTACAAAACTTAGTTTAATCACCTGCAGGCTTAGCGTGACGCTTTCTATTTCTACTCTACTGTAGAATAGAAATCAACTGTCTGCATTTCTCTGTGAAAATCTGACTGTCTATAAGGAAACATAATTTTTGTCTATTCTTCCACAGACAAAACGCTAGTCTATGGTTCTCGTGATAAGCCTGCTGGTAGAATAATAAAATTTGCAGCATGATTGCAGTTGCATGTTCTATGTTACTGAATGGGATTCCACATTGTCCTTCAACTGGAATATTGTACGTTGGTGTTATGGAGGCATCGCTGGCCATTTTCACTGGCCACTTCTGGCAAGAACAAGAAGTTGATCAGGTTTCCTATTCTGTTTAGAATATCTGCAAAATCTGAAAGAGATCTTAGTGACCCAATCCATTCTAATTTGGGTGAATCCTGCGCATTCTACTATGATTTCCTCAGCTTCATTGCATGCTCTGCAGAGGAGCCAGTGCATTATGCCTATACTTGCAGTAGCATGCAGTTGTTTCTGGTCACAGAATGCATTCCCCACTATTATTATATGTTAAGAGGATGTACAAGGTACAGTAGATAATTGCTCCGATATGATTACAGTGTACGTATCCAACATTTTTTCATGTGCCTAATTGAATACACTGAAATACTATTAATACTATTTTCTATTTTGCATTGAAAAGTTAAAGTTTTTAGAAGACACAAATTTAATTAATTGGACATTTTCTAAATACAGTAGAATCTCACTAATCCGGCACTTCATTAGACCGATACGTCCAATAATCCGGCACCCTCCGGCCACGTAAAATGTTTTCAAACAAGGACTATAAGTTGCAAAAAAACAGACCTTAATCAAGGATTATTTTAAAACTATGTAATTATTTAGTTGTGAGATATGTTACAGTTAAAAAAAGATGTTTAGAACATTAATACAAATATGTCATATTCTCTTTATGAAATTCTTTATTTTATTTATTATCAATTTTTCTATATTATCCAATAATCCAAACATTCCAATAATCCGGCACCCTGTGGTTTTTAATAGTGCAAGATTAGTGAGATTATTCTGTATTTGATGTCTGAATGATTTCAAAAATTGTACTATTTATAAATGATGCATAGAGTTAAGTAATGATTAGCATCCCTAGTGTCTTACTTGTCTCATATGCCATAGTATCTCCATGTAAGGCACTGCTTGCTTCTTTCCTAATTTCATCAAGTTGTTCTCGTGTTAAATTCTTTGATACAGTAGCAGGCTCCTCTGGCATCTATAAAATTAATTGTGGATAACTTATTGTTAAAAATGAAATAAAATGGCATTTAGACTTAAATTCAATACCCGTATACGTAGATTTGATTATTTAGCACTCATATTATTCAATTTTACACGAATACAGTCTTAAGTTAGCTTTATTTACATTACATTTATTGGTTATGTATGAAAATAACATACCACTTTGTGGGTTACAAAAAATTGTGCAACACTTATAAATAAATATTTTTTTACTTACAACGTAAATCGTTCATAAGCCAAAAGCTCACTTACCTGATGATACCACTTCTTTTTATCCTCATACTCCAAGGTTTCAGCGAAATGCTTCGCAATGCCTTGCCCTTTCTTTGTATCGGCATTTTTGTCGGGTTGGCTGTAATTCGTGTAGGCTTCGTCAACCAATATGTTCTCCTCGAACCTTTTGTGCTTCATTTTCACTGATTGTTGCGAATATAATTAATTAAAAATAAGAAAAACACGTGAAAAGTGAGCACTTGCCGTGCTACTTTGACATTAATTAAAGTTGACAGTTTGACACAGGTTGACTGCAGTGTTGCCAACTGGGTGTCAGGTTTTGACTTCTCTAGTATAAATAGTAGTCTATGGTTTTGACTGACACACCGGCAACGGATTTTTATACTTTTTTTTATTTCTTGTATTGGTTTGGAAAATCCATTCGGAGGATTTTTAATTTTTCAAAACATCAGAATAACTGAAGCGTTCCAAACTAACGAAAGGGAGAAATCCACTTGATGTGGACAGCACAAGCAGTATCACCTTTGGGTTGGCGGGCATTCGTGGCATTTATGTTTGGCATTGAAAGATTTCTAGCTGATATGATGATCTTTTATGAATAACAATACGGCGATTACCTATAACGCTACCTTCAGCATCGTCACCCGATCCAGCAAAAAGAGAACCACACCTAGACATAGACCTCCCACAAGGCTGTTCCCCGTCGTTGCTTTGCCACAACGACCGGTCGTGTGCTAAAAGACTTGTACACAAATATTAAATTTCATAGGCGTGTCAAAGTCAGGAAATATATTTCGCTATTGCAATTTGTCCTGTAATTCAAAGCACTAAAGTTGTTATTCTAGTGTGTACAACCCGTCGATTTGTCATTTATTAAAAAAAGTACTTTGATAGCTCAGGCTCAGTGAGGGGGGCTGCTTCGTCTGTTATTTTCATTAAATATTTCAATAGAAATCTAATTTTTAAGTGAAACTAGAATAAATTAAGCATTATGGATGAAAAAGGAAGAAAAGTTATCGTTTGCGACAACGGCACAGGCGTAAGTCCACTTAAAAATGTCTTTATAAAATGGTGGTTTTGATAAGCAACTGAATCATCATTTTCCTCATGTTATATTTTCGGTTTTAGTTCGTGAAGTGTGGATATGCAGGCAGCAACTTCCCAGCCTTCATATTCCCGTCGATGGTCGGCCGGCCGATCATCAGGGCTGAGAATAAAATTGGCGATATCGATATAAAGGTGAGTGTCGAAACTATGTGAAGTCAGGTGTGCAAACGGAACTCGGCCGTATCCTGTCGATTGAAATATGTTGTGTGTAGTAGGGACAACGTATCTAGTAATACAAGGTCGTTATTTATTTTTTATAGTTTGTAATAAAATCTTAAACCTTATAAAATTATGATTGATAACAAGAAAATAGTTTAGCTTGGCACATTTCAAGGTAAGCAAAAGATAGTGTTTACAAACTAAGCTATTGATGATTTCAATAACAGTCTGATTGAAATCTAAAACATAAACATTTTTATTCAAAGCACATTCCTGTATTTGAGAGGAACGAAAGATACCTAAAACCTTTAAGAATAACTAACATTATCTTTAATTTTGGGTACTATGTACTATCTTAACATTGTTGGGCTAAGTCCCATCAATAAACTATTAAGACGTTTCTTAACAGAATTGGTTACACTATTAGAAACCAGCTATTTATCCAAATCAACTTCTAAAGTCCCTTCATTTAAACATAAATGTAAGGCCAGCCCTTCTTATATTGGTTTAACCCACAAGTTATACAGTTTTATTATAAGGGTACTACTTAAGAATAATTTTGGATGCCTAGGAATTGGCCTCAAAAAAAAAAAATGGGTGAATATTAAATTTTTTGCCCTCTCCACTCCAATTGGGATAACAAAGATTAAAATTTTTGGTTGACAATTTTTTTTCGCCGTTTTCATTTACTATCCAAAAATAATAATCACACAAGCAAAGTTATATTTTTTGTTCATTTTATTTATTTGCTATGTAGTTATATTGAAGACATGTTTAAATGTTACAGGAAATGTTTGTTGGAGTAAGTCCACATAAGTTTCAGCATGTTTTTGACATAATTGTGCTATCAAATCTAACAGTAAATTGTTGATGTTTTGAAAATGTTTGAAACTAATCATTGTGTCTGTGAACAGAAGCATGTATGGAGTGTAAATTAATTAACAAATGTAAATGTATACTTCAGTACAGTCTGAGTATGTACTTAAGTAAAGTCATCAATATTATTGAAAAATACAGGTGATATTGATTTCCCAGAGAGAACAGATTATGTCCTTATAGGTACAATACAATTAGTCGAATCACCCCAATTCAATACACATTTTTCCCTTAGTGTATAATTTTATTGCACCTATTCAAAATAATAAAAAACTGTAAATATTCAAGAGAAATTATTGTAAAAAAATGTGGAAAAAGCTATTATAAAAGGAAATATATAGAAGAACAAGAGCAGGGTGTCTATTTCCAATTAGTGTAATTTTGTTGTCGTTTGGAGAATCTAATCAAGCTGTGTAACATTTTCCCAACTATGTTGGGCTCAGCTTCCAGTCTAACTAGATGCAGCTGAATACCATTGTTTTACATGGAGCGACTACCTATCTGACCTTCCTGGTATCTATGGTAAGCCTGGTGTCAGAATTCTGGGCTTCTGACAACCCATAACAACTGTCAAAGATCCAATCATGACAGCCGAGACCAACTGCATAACGTGTGTGAATCGAAGCAAATGAATTTTAAATCAACGTAACATTTCATGCATACCAGTCTTTCAACCATCGGGATGTGGAAGTGTCGGTATGTCACAGCAGCCATACTATGCAGTGCTTAGCAGCATATACTATAATCATGCTTTATTTTGTACCTCTTGGCATATTTTCTTAGTATCTTTTAGCTAGCCTGACAACTTTGTTTGCTTGGCTGTAATGGTACTCAAAAGCACACACAAACGCAAAATTAATGAAAAATTATAGCAAGCATCTTCTGTTAATCCCGGTTAATGAGACACAACTAATTTTCCATTGTAATGGAACCGATAGGTTCCGCGCCCGACTTAACCGGTTAATATTTATCATAAATATGAATATTAATATTAACCTCCATTTACTGGAGACTTCTTTTTATTTAGTTTTTAATGTATTGGCTATAATTTTTTTGATAAATCATCAGATCATTTCAGCTTATGTGATTACATAGCAGATAATAAAAAAAGTGTGTGGTCGGGGGAACCGCGTCAGGAACGAAGTTCCTTACGCGATACTAGCACGCCCCACACGCACTCGTATACAAAGAAGGAAAGAGAGAGAGTCGCATGAAGGGGGCATAACCGCATAACGCCTTTTCTTTAGGTGACGTTTTATACCAGTCAACTCCAACCGCAAGCCGTGAAAAGAACTTCGTTCCAATATTTGAGTACTATAATATAATACAAGCACAAGACCGGTCGAAGTGGAGGAGCCTGGGGGAGGCCTATGTCCAGCAGTGGACGTCTTTCGGCTGATATGATGATGATGATGATGATATAATACAAGTCTTTAGAGACTATAAAACAAGGGTCTATCTATCTCTTTTCTTCTGCAGGAGAAGAATAGTTCTTTTTAAAGCTGCATAGTATGGGTCTAAGAAATAGCAAAGTAGTCACATCTAATCGTATTTAGGTAGTTAAAAGACTTTATTAAAGTTTTAGTTGCATTTGAATTTTTTGAGCAATTATTTACCTACTTACTTATTTAAAAATATGTTTGATATCCAACCAGCTTACAGCATTATTTTTGTATTGTTTTGTACCGTTTTTCAGACTTTTTGGATACTAAAAACTGTGTTATATAACCACTTATAGTACGCGGACGTAAATATGGCACATCGAGTTCGAGGAAGAGACCAGAGAGCAGTTGTGGCTCACCCGGTAAGTCGGGGCTGGTACATTCCCGACTTACGAGTTGTAGGTCGTGAGTGTGAACCCACACAGACACTAAACTTTGTGTATTTATTTCCATCACCACTGCTTGCAAAATGGTGAAGGAAAACATCGTGGGGTAACCAGCATATCCTAGGCCAAAAATTCGAAGACACGTGACATGCATCAACCAGCATTGGGCCTGCGTTGTGGATTATGTGTCACTCCCTCTCATAGATCTGTGTCCCAGCGGTGGGAATGTAATAGGCTGATTAATTATGTGTTCGAGGAAAATTTTGGCTTTGTAGAGCGTCGTCTCTTTCGCTCTTACCTGTTTAACACTCTCTAACGCTCGATGTGCCATGTGAACGCCCGGGTGTATAGTTTAGATAGTTTTGTAGAATTTATTTGATGTGAGATGTGTTGTTTTCAGGATTTGATGGTTGGAGATGAGGCATCAAAACTCAGGTCTATGCTTGAGGTCAGCTATCCTATGGAAAATGGCGTAAGTATGGCCTCAACATTTATTTATCTGGTTAGTGGAGTCTAGATAGGCCAGGGTCGTAAAAAAGGTCAGCTGGTTCATCTCAGTTAGCCAAATTGTAGCACACACACACACAAACACACACACAGGCCTTTTTCTGCCAGTAATTCGACTTTTTAGTTGGAATGTGGTAGAAGAACCCGAGATTAATAAACGTTACTTAGCACGTTTAGCACGTCACTTAGTTTGGCCAAGCAGTATTTCTGTCACTATCGCACAACTGTCAAATCACACGTGCAAGAGTGACAACAAGATAGAAAAAGACGACAACATATAGCAGAAAAACCGTGTACTTTAGTTATTAACTGAGCTTAAGTTTGTCTTCCACTTCCCCCTTCCTAGGTGGTTCGTAACTGGGAAGACATGTGCCACGTATGGGACTACACTTTCGGCGAGAGCAAGATGAACATCGACCCGAAGGAGACCAAGATCCTACTCACGGAACCACCCATGAACCCCACCAAGAATCGGGAGAAGATGATTGAGGTAAGGCAGCATTTTGGTAGGCTCAAAAGAGGATCTTAGTTCGTCATTTAGTATATCACTTCAACATAATACAGGGTCTGCCATGGGTGCGGGTTGTTCGAAAGAGATGCCGTGGCCACTGGCACACAGTCAACTGAAAGAACACGGGTGGGTTTTAGTCAGTAAAAGTCTGACACGCCCTCCCGCTCCACCCAGAGCCGAAGAAGTTACTAGATTAAATAAATAGGGATAAAAAAAAACTTAATTAGGTGACCGCAAATATCAGTATTGTTTGGTGCATTTAAAATGTATCAAAATTGTATTTTCTTTTGGTTTTTTTTTTTGGCTTTCACTTACCTTGTAGGTAAGTGAAAGCCAATAAAAGGGAAAAAAATATATACATGGAGCATTCATTTGCTTATTTATGATATTAAAGGTAATAATTGTAATTTTAAATTATGTAACATTTAAGTTAGCTGTAAGTTATCCAGAATTAATTAGTAGTACAACCAACCATATTTGCTTTGTTGACATTTTATTGTTAATATGTCGAGGGAAATGGCACTGAAAACCGAAATACAGGCTTTTCCTAGTTCGGTTGCAGTGACTACATCCATTTATTAGAAACTATACTGCTAAACTATGTTTCTGTAAAATATTACTAAGTTTTTGGAGAAATAAATTTACTTTACACAACCTGTTACCATGTATTCAGTACATCATTCTAGACCTGGCATAGAAATTTCAGATCGGTTACCAAAAAACAAATTAGAAGGTTCATAGAAAAGTACAATAATACCTACAAAGTCAAAATGTGTGGAACAGCAATTTTTTATTTTATCCGAAGGTTATTTTCAACCAGTCCTAACAATAGTATCATGTTACCCAGTAATTGGGTTATAGAGGTGAGATAGGCAGCCGCTCCATGTAAAATATTGGGGTCCATATTGGCTCAACTAAAGTTCTTTACCCGAAATTGTTCTTCCTAACGATTTGTAATCCGAATGATCACTCTTCCTAAAATTTTTCATCCTAAAGTTTTCATTCATACTATTTGTAGTGCTACCGGCGATGTTCATAACACTCATGTTTCCGAAAATTGTAATTAATAATATCATTAATGTAAATATATTTAAACTCCTACTGTTTTTATCATAATGCTTTTATCCCTAAACATAATTACCATAATATTTTCACTCATACTCAGAAAGAAACATTTACCATGACCATGCGTGCAGCAGGCATGCAGCATGCAAGCAAGCATGCAGCATGCGACATGCAGCAGGCATGGTTTCTGTCACGGCTCCGGCGCTGTGGGGCTCCGGCGATCCCACGCGAGCTGCTCGTCGCAGATGTGTTTAACGCTCACCACCGTAGCTTCGGCTTGCTGGCCGGCATAGCCGGCCAGCCTCAGCCTCGGCGGCGGGCGTTAAAACCACCTGCTCCTCAGCTCGCGGGCCGCCTCGCCCCTCCGCGCCTTCGCGATTTTAAATAACACTCTAGGGGTAGGGCAAACAAGACTACGTGGAGTCGATTTTGCAACGATTCGTTTCTTGGGGGCACTATGAATAATAGTATAAAAGATGGTTATGTTGAGAAAATATAGGGAAACAAATAAAAGTATAATAGATGTTTATTGCTACTGACATTATGAAGTTGAATGCTTCGGAATTATGAACATTAGAGACAGAGTAGTTAGGAATTGTGATTGTTAGGATGAAAAATGTTAGGAAGAACATTTTCGGATTTCCATTTATCGGAGTTGAAAATTTAGGTGAACTTTGGCGCACCCAAAATATTGCTGTTCAGCTGCGTCCGGATAGACTGGAAGCCAACCCCAACATGGTTGGGAAAAGGCTAGGATGATGATTATTTTAAATGCAGAGTTCAAAATCATATTAGGTCAAACCACATTACAAACTTCAAGTTTATTTTCAGCTTTTAACACAGTGATTTAAAACAAACAACGCTGTATGTCTGCAGGTAATGTTCGAGAAATACGAGTTTGACAGTGCATACATTGCGATCCAAGCTGTTCTGACGTTGTACGCTCAAGGACTCATCTCTGGAGTCGTCGTCGACTCAGGTAAGGTTTAAAACGCTGCTGGATATAAGATGCTCTAACAATGAATTTCATCATCATCATTTCAGCCGAAAGACGTCCACTGCTGGACATAGGCCTCCCCCAGGCTCCTCCACTTCGACCGGTCTTGTGCTTCCCACATCCAGCGGATACCCGCGGCCTTCACAAGGTCATCAGTCCACCTTGTGGGAGGCCTTCCCACTCTACGTCTTCTGGTACGCGGTCGCCACTCCAGTATCTTTCGGCACCATCGGCCATCTGTTCTGCCAGCAATATGCCCTGCCCACTGCCACTTAAGTTTGGCAATTCTTCTGGCCATGTCGGTTGCCTTGGTTCTCCTGCGGATTTCTTCATTTCTGATTTGATCGCTTAGGGAATCTCCGAGCATAGCCCTCTCCATTGCCCTTTGGGTGACTTTAAGCCTTCTGATAAGGCCCATGAAGTTATTAGTATCGTATAATCCTCCAGAACGTATTTCGGACATCGCGGCCGATCTCAACGAAGACTAGCCTTTGGCGCGGGAGATATTATAGTGCACAAGTGTGTGCGCAGGCACAGGTGCAGTCACTCTTCCCTCACTCTCATAGTCCTCAGGGTCGGCAATCCGACACGACCGGAGAGATATCAGGCGCGGGGCCAACGGCTTAACGTGTGCACCGAGACATGGGAGTATCACACTGCCAACACCCAAACTCGAGTTACTAAGAAATTCCTTACGGAAATATCCAAAAACACTGCCACTGCTCTCAAAACTGTGAAGGAAAACATCGTGAGGAAACCGGCATGTCCTAAGAACCAAAAATTCGAAGACATGTGACATCTACCCGCACTAGGTCCTCTCTTTCTCCAGCAGTACGAACATTAAAGGCTGATTAGGAGTATTATGTGTAATGTGTGAAATGTTTTTTTAAAGTGAAAACTTCTTTAGGCGCGTTGGGTATTTTTTGAGATGGGAAAAAAACAATTGAACTCGCGACATTGTTACCTACACCACTGACAACACGAATGGACGAACGAACAACGTTGAACGTATGTTGGACGTTGAACGTTGTTTAATCTGACGATTCAAAAAATATTTCCTAACGATTCAAAAAAATATTTCCAGACGATTCAAAAAATACACACGTAATTGTTCAAGTTTTCACTTCTGTTGGCACTCCCGGAGTGCCACTGTTTTTTTTTTTAATGTTTTGTATTTTCTGGCAATCAGGTGATGGTGTGACCCACATTTGTCCAGTGTACGAAGAGTTTTCGCTGCCGCATCTGACGCGACGTTTGGACATCGCAGGACGAGATATCACCAGGTATCTTATTAAGGTGAGTGTCATCACTTCATCAAACACAGTTACAATGAGGGCTTTGATGAAAATTCACGCCACCAGTTGGCGCCAGTTAGACAGAGATTTTACATTGTGCCAATGAATATTCTGGAAAAAAAATGCGTTTTCAATATTGAAATCACTTTTAAATGCTTTTATTGGAGTTTAACCAATACAAGAACTTTGAACTCTACATCTCTACACAAATAATACAATCCTTCCAATATTATCAATTTGCAAGATTGTATGTTTGGTTGCTTAAAATGTTTACTAATCAATCACGCATAAACGACTAAACGGATTTGGATGAAATTTATCACGCAATAAGTTTATAACCTGGATTAACACCCAGGATACCTTTGATCCCGGTAGTACGTCCGCTTGGGATTATCCACGCGGGCGAAAGCGCTGACAAAAGCTTGTGAATAAATAAATGAAATCTTAAGATATCAGTTTATTCGCAAGGATTGCCAATATAAGAAAAATAATTATGTTTTCTTCATTGCCAGCTCCTCCTTCTCCGAGGCTATGCCTTCAACCACTCGGCCGACTTCGAGACAGTTCGCATGATGAAGGAGAAGCTCTGCTACATCGGGTACAACATCGAGCAGGAGCAGCGTCTCGCCTGGGAGACCACCGTGCTCGTGGAGCCCTATGTGGTGAGTGGAGCCCTAGATTACGATACATAACACTGGATGCTAAAGCTGGCAGATCGAAAATGTCGTCAGTTTAGAAGAATTTGAAGCCCAGTTCCCTAGTTCTCTTGTTCCATTGACGAAGCGCTCGTCAAGAGATCCCACCTGATACATACATATATTTATTAACTTGAGCGTGTAAAATGGCATACCAAACTACCCTTTGGAAGGCGACTAGAATCATCATCATCATTTCAACCGAAAGACGTCCACTGCTGGACATAGGCCAATGAGAATTGCCAAACTTAAAAGTGGCAGTGGACAGGGTACATTGCTCGCAGAACAGATGGCCGATGGGGCCGAAAGGTTCTGGAGTGGCGACCGCGTACCGGAAGACGTAGAGTAGGAAGGCCTCCCACAAGGTGGACCGATGACCTTGTGAAGGCCGCGGGTATCCGCTGGATGTGGGAAGCACAAGACCGGTCGAAGTGGAGGTGCCTGGGGGAGGCCTATGTCCAGCAGTGGATGACTAGAATCAATTCTTTTTTATTCCTTTTCTTCCATTTTCTCTGTAAATGTTAGCATTCGAAACAACTAGATGCAGCTGAATACCAGTATTTTGCATGGAGCGACTGCCTAACTGACTTCCACAACCCAGTTACTGAGTAATTCGATATCCCTTGGGCAAGACTGGTTGTCAGACTATCGGGCTTCTAACGACCCGTAACGACTGTCAAAGATCCACGAATGACAGCCGTGACCAACGGCTTAATGTGCTTTCCGAGGCACAGAGGGGTCGTGGTATGTAAAGATGGTTACCCATCCACGGACCAACGCGGCAAGCGTAGCTTAACCTGATCGATCGACCCGTCGGCTGTTATTAGATTACCAAGCTACAGCCCCCTCTGAAGTAATATATAAGTTTATAAAAAAAAAACGTATTTTTATCGTATTTCCCTTGTTAGTTACCAGACGGGCGCATCATCAAAGTGGGTGGCGAGAGGTTCGAGGCCCCAGAGGCGCTGTTCCAGCCGCACCTGATCAACGTGGAGGGGCAGGGCATCGCCGAGCTTGTGTTTAACACTATACAGGTATATATTGTGGCAAAGGGTACAAAGTACCCTATTTAAAGGTTTTCTATTACGTACAGTCGCGAATAAAATCGATTCTTCAATATTCAAAACTGATTTTCTCGTCTCGCACAATATTGTGGAAAGATTATTTTAACAATTTCTATGTTATTGTCACTATTCGAAACTAAACTATTTGAGGATGAGATATCATCAAATAACTTCTCCCGCTCTGGGTGGAGCAGGAGAGTGTGTCAGACTTTTACTAAAACCCACCGTGTTCCCTCAATAGCCTGTGTGTCAGGGACCACGATATCTCTTTCAAACAACCCGCACCCCTGGCAGGCTTGACTTGGCTGAATGCTTTGACTCTGAATGGAATTGAGTCTTACAGAACCCACGATTTTCTAATCTAGTAGAATCTGTATATTTAAATCGGTATTTTTCTCCTACAGGCTGCCGACATAGACATGCGTAACGAGCTCTACAAGCACATAGTCCTGTCCGGGGGCTCCACCATGTACCCGGGGCTCCCTTCGCGGCTCGAGCGCGAGATCAAGCAGTTGTACTTAGAGAGGGTGCTCAAAAATGACTGTGATAAACTTGCGGTGAGTTAACATATTATCTTAAGAATTTTACTATAAATGTTCGGCTGTTAAAAAAATTGTAATCATTCACACTAAAACCGTGCATTTTTCTTAATATATGTCCCCAAGACTTGACAACATTTCTGTTGAAAAGTAGACTGCATAATTTTTTTTATGAATAAAATGTACTACAGTGGGACTGAGTTTTAATCGTAGAAAAATTTTGCTAATTTTGTCTGGTAGAATGTATCTGTCTATTTTTAAACTAAGTGAACGATAATATAAATGTATATCTTTCTATCAGTGAAAGAAATTCCAATTAATCGAATTTAATTTTTCGTTGGATTGGATTGGCATCAACACAGTTAAACCGTAACAAAAATACAACTGTACTAATCTTACAATTTCATTAAGATTTCATTGACCCAGTATACCGACGCGACGACTTGGTAAAGTTCGAAGAAATCCGCGGGATTAGCAAGATCGGTTAGGCAAGTTATGATGTAACTCACTTCGATTATGTATTATTCCACAGAAATTCAAGATCCGCGTAGAAGACCCGCCCCGCCGTAAGGACATGGTGTTCATCGGAGGCGCCGTGCTAGCGGAGGTGTGCAAGAACAGAGACAACTTCTGGCTGTCACGGAACGAATACTTGGAGCAGGTACGAACGTTAATCGTCTTCTTATCTGATGGGCAATTCCCGAATACGAACGTTTCGAACGTTCTCGAATCTCAGCCTCAATTTGTCGAAAATAATCCTCTAATGACATCATTCAGGGTTCGAACATTTTGTACCCAAAAAGGTAAAGGAGCGGCCAGAAAAAACAACGGTTTTCATATAGGAAATGACACCCTCATCATCAACACTTTTTACTATTACAACGAGAGAAATTAATTGTAGACTTTCGTTGTAATAAAAAAAATCACTGTCATTTCCTGTAAGAAAACAGCTTTTTTACACCATGAACTTTCCCTACAATTATTACATTTATTGTCGCCGAGATGAGATAGTGACTACATTTTAACGGTTTTTATTATGGTAATTAAACTTCTCCACTCAAGCAGAATTAGCAGCTGTGAGCAGTTTTGACCCGGTGGTATCAGCCCGTACTTACGATTTGTACGTCGTGGGTTCGAACCCAGGCACGTTATTTTGTACAATTTATTTCATTACTACTGCTCTCAAAACGGCAACATTATGTGGAGCTGGCATATCCTAGATATAAAAAAAAATGAACCAGTACTTGGTCTGCGCAGTGAATTACAACCAACTCCCTCTCATAGAGGGGAGGCTTTTTTTTTGGGTGGGAAATCATCAAACGACTTCTCCTGCTGAGTAGAGCAGGAGGGCGTGTCAGACTTTTACTGACTAAACCCACCCGTGTTCCCTCAGTAGCCCGTATGCCAGGGGCCGTGGTATCTCTTTCGAACAAACCCGCACCCCTGGCAGGCATCGGCCCTTGCGGACCCCACCAGTGGTTGCTGACATCTTTGACGGCGCGCGTGTGGAACACAACGCGCCGTCCCGTCTACCACTTTTCGGCCGCAGGGGATAGGGAGAGCGGCTGACGCTATACCGACACTCCTCTTCCCCTGCGGCCCCACCGCGTCCGCCATCAAACGGTGGCGGCCCCGTCCAGGCCACGGAAGGGAAGAGCGCTGCTCAGAAGCACCGGCACTCCTCCTCTACCGCAACGACAATGCGGGAACCCACTTTGGGGGGATAGAGGGGAGGCTTGAGTCCCAACATGGGAACAATATATTTTGGCAATAATGAAATCACCTAAATTATCAGGCTAATGCATGCTTCTTCGCATCCATCCTATTGACCGATTTCTTCTCTTTCAAACCACATTCTTGAAACTAAAACTATTTATGTTCCAGGGTATCTCCTGCCTGAGGAAACTGGGCCCCCGCGCCAGTTAATGACTGAAGCACTTACTTAATTACTACTAAATGTTTATAGACGGTGCAAAAAGGTTATAAACGACGATATATTATTATAGTTCGGGGTCGTAAATATGGCACAACGCGTTTCGGGAAAAGTTCGGCTTTGTATTTATTTATTTTATTATATAAGTACACAGTAAAATACATAGGTGATACGGCATAATTGTACAATTGTTGAGAGCCCTCACTGTAGCACATACCTGTGGGCTTGAAATACCGGTATTTTTGGGAACCGGTATCATTCAGTATCGGTACCAAACATATTTCAGTAAGCTATAGTGACAAGAAGCAGTAGTGGCCCTGTGGTAACACCCACGACTTACGAATTGTACGTCTTTTGTTCGAATCCAGATAGCCGTTTCACTCTGCGTAAATTATTTCAACACCACTGCTCTCATAACGGTGACGGAAAACATCGTGACGAAACCGGTATGTCGTAGAACCAAAATTCAAAGACTCCTACCAACCCACTACGGGTCCGCGTGGTGAATTACGGCCCACTGCCTCTCAGAAAGAGGAGGCCTGTGGCCCAGCAGTGGGAAAGTTATTGGCTGATTATGCTATGCTTATACTAAAGCTATATGAGCTGGATATCAAGTGCATCCACCTTAATAGGCATTAGAAAAAGATAAGAAGGTGGAAGGAGGTTCCTCGTAAAAATATTACAATTAAATTGAGGTACGCGCCAGGTGCCTGAATTTGGTACCGGTGCTTGTTAAGTGGAGTACCGGTACCCGGGTACCGAAATGGCTGGAACCGCTAGGTACCGATGCAGAACCTGTGCATTTCGACAGTCTTTTTCTAATGCTCGATGTGTCATATTTCTCCTGGGTACTGTGTTTTCTGTCGCTTACGCCCTTTTACTGTCGATACGATTCAAGTATTCCGTTATTTTATTTCGAAATTAAGTTTAGTTTGTATAGAATCAATGATTTTATTATGTTTATAAAGTTTGTATATCGATTTAATAATTACAGAAGATAGTTAATACTGTGCATAGAAAATTTTAATATTTTTTGGTGTGTGTATTATGTTGGCTACAAAAATAGTAGCTGCCAATTTTTGTTATTTTAGGATTTTTTGGAAACTCGAGACAATTTTGCCAGCTACTGTTTAAAAAAAAAAGCTAAAGGGCTAAAGTGTATGCTGCTCTCTTGTAAAACGAAAATGACACTTAATAATGAGACTAGGAGTCCTCCTAGTTACATTATTAAGTGGAGTTGAGGAACACAGCCCATTTTACCTATTACCTAAACAACGTGTAACGGAAAGGGTATATACATACCAAGGGCACGACTTCTTTTGGATGATATCAAACGATATTGGAAGGGTTTTTTAATCCTATCTCTACATCAGGGGTTCCCAAACTTATTTTGTCTACTGTCCACTTTGAGAATAAATTATATTTTAGCACCCCAATTTTTTCACCTACTTAAAAACCACTGTAACTTCAAATTAAATTAATGATTGTGAGCTATATTCGCGGAGATTGAGTGGAATTAGCGGGTCTCTTACCGCCCCCCTTTAGGCCTGCAGCGCCCACAAGGGGGCGTTATCGCCCACTTTGGGAAAGGCTGCTCTACGTGTTCGGAAGTTATGAGAATTTTTAGCACATTGATACTAGAAACCGAATTTTTCAAATTTAAATAAAAACATCACTCTGAAGACGTTTATCGTGATATTGGCGCAAGTAACGTGGAAAGTTATTGACCTACGTAGTGCGGTGACACGTTTGTTATGATTTCAATTTAAGAAACATGAAAACTTTGGTATCGATTCTTAGAGTATTTTATTCTGAGCTGAAACTATGTATAGTGAATCTATACCAGCTGTGTTATCTTTAGTGGTTATGGATAGCAATAGGGTTTCTGATACACCCTGTATGAACCTATGGAGTATGCTTGTTTCCGCAGAAACCTTCATGTTCATAGCTTAAATAATCGGCAAATGAACGTAACCAAAAAAAAAAGTATGGATCGTAGCAAGTGGCGATCTGTAGTTTCTGCGTAATAATCGGATATACATTTTTCATTACAATCCAACATAATATTATACACCACATCTTTATGATGCATTTAATTTATTAATTTAAGGCTCTCACAATTTACTTATAATTGACACCGAAGTGTAATCAGAGATTTTTTAATTAAGCCAATTACGATATAGACTTACTTAGACGACATTTTGTAAGCAAGATCAAATCTTAGTTAGTCATTATAAAAGGGGAACTGGAATAGATACTACTTACTTTAATATTAACACGTAGGCACAGTATAAATATGGACAGTGTGTAAACTAGGCATATTTATTGAAATAATTACCTACACTCCATTGCGTTAGGATTGTCACTCTTATTAAACTTGATAAGTGTTTAAATGTATCCGGATTCTACTGTATTTGTTATATGTAATGTAGAAATATGACAGCATTTCATTACGAAATACGCAATAAGCTCGTGGCTTTTTTTAAAGAACGAGGGCAGTCCGTGACCCAAGAGCAAGCAAATAAACGTATAATTTGTCTCGACACGGCGCTTGCGACTCAGAGCACCGCGACCTTCAGTGAGAGGTCTCATTGATGCGCGCGTCTGTGTGTAAGTGCCGTTTCGAACGATTGTTCGAAGTTTCTGTACTATCCATATTTATATTGTGACGTAGTTGCGTTGAGTACAAAACGATCGTTGAATCACGGTCCGAACTTTGCGCAGAAGGCTGCGCAATGATATCTTAAACAACCAATTGGTGACATAAGGCAAGTGTGAGTGAGAAAACATGCGCGAACGTTCGGAGACCCTATGTTTAGACCAGCCATGATTCATCGACAGTATTGTATAAGACCGTCAAAGTAGCACATCGGGTTTTATGTAAGGCCATTTGTGACAGTTTCTTTCCTACGAGGAAGCGACTAGTTATCAACGATATTCTCGCTCAAGAAACGTATAAAATATTGTAGGTCCCGCGTAGGTAACAGAGTCAAGACATACACATATAAATGGTTGGTTCAACACAGAGTTCGAACCATTGCGCGATATAACCTCGTCACGATATTTTTACGTCCTTGTGTGTGAACGTGACCGATAACTCTGATGTGCCAAATCAACTTTCGTGCACTTTTTCTAGTTTACGGGAGAAATCTTCAGTCCCAGTTTTTATTTTATATTAAAAGGCATATTTATAAAGGTAACCTGCCGATTGTATTTTTTACCTTCACCAATGTAAGGTAGTAAGATAAAAAGTCTACCTTTAGTGAGTAGGAAGGGATGATGGTATGCAATAATGTTCAGGCGATAGCCGACGCCAACACGACAAGAAATGTTTATGTAATAATTATTGTATGATTTTGTAATTAATTATAATTTAACTGAATCTATGTTTGTTTTATTTGGAACAATCCTATTCATAAAGTGAATAGAATAACACTCATAATTATTGAAAACAGTAAATTGAATGGAAAGGGAAACTATAAAAGATCTGCTGTCTCCAGCGGGCTTAGCATGACGCTTTGTATTTCTACGAAGATAGTGCTTTTTCAATACAAAGTGACATTTCGTTCCTACATTTTTGCTATCGCACCGTAGATATCCTTTTAAAATCTGTCATTTATTCTTTCGTTTCTAACGATATTTGTCTTATAAATGTAGACTATTTCAGAAGAATATTTCTTCCCAAACTGTCAAAATCACACTGACAACAAAACTTTCTACTCGACGGCCACAAAGTATATACGATTATAATATACAAAATCATGAACGCTTAAACTCTGATAATGAATAGAACAACATAGCTATCTTATCCTATTGTACATCATTTATTAAATAGTCATGTCTATTCTTCCGTCGACAAATCGGTGCTCGTGCTAAGCCTGCAGATGTGTCAGCTGGAAAACGCTTTATGCCTTAGAAATAGCAGGTTGTCATAACTCGGTAGGAGCTCAACTACCATAGGTGTAACAATGTGAATCAAGTTGTTTTTTGAGGCGTAAAGATACTCTTACTATCTAGTGATTTCGACCACTAGTTACCCAGTGATGGAGCGTAATATCGTCGGAGTTCAACTTACCGACCAGATACACAACACAATACTGCGCTTTAAAACACCAATCGTAGGAGTCACCGTAAAAGCAGCCAAGCTGAAATGGGACTGGGCGGCACACGTTTGCGGCATGTCGGATGCATTATGGGCTAAGACCACCACAGCATGGGTCCCTGAAAACGTCCAACGGCATCGCGGAAGACCCAGGCGTAGATGGCGGGACGAACTTGACGCGTATATGAAGATATGTTCCATAATTCCTCAGGATAGAGTTGAGTGGAAAAAGTAAAAGGAGGCCTTTGATCCGCAGTGGGTTAATATATAGGCCGATTATAATTTTTATTACTACCAGTCATTCGAAGATCAACCGCTCTCGATGAAATGAACGCTTGCCTCAAATCATCGACTCTATGGCGTATTGATTCTGAGGCGGGACGAAATTCACCGGGACAGCTAGGTAATAAATAAAAAACAAAAACAGTTATAATTACGTTTAATAAAATCGCAAAATGCAAAATTTTCTTTGATTTACAAATTACACAAATGTTTTATCGATATCGACAAACACGTTAGCTTTATCGATACATATTTATCGACTTGATAAAAATACGTACGTCCTTTAAATAATAATATCTTAGTAAAAATACACAGTAAAGCTAGATTTGTATAAAAAAAGATAAAAAGTCAGTCAATATCACATACATAATGAAATATAAACTACCGACGATAAATATGACTTTAGCACACTTAACTAACACTAAGTTGAAAGTTTTTGAGACTTGCGAAGGGAACATTCAGTTATTTTTTTGCGTAGAAAATCGGAAAATCTGATTATTACCGGGAAAATTTACTCACTCTTCAAGCAACTTTACCTTAATAGAGGGACAATTTATGGGGTGAGATTTTTAATTAAATTGCTGCTACTCATTTGTTAATCTTTCCTTTCGTCTTTACTAACTTTCTGTAAACTAGATTGCATTCAAATTTAACTGCACCAGAATGCGGTGTTCTCCCTTCGCAATTTCCAAAAACTTAGACGACATGTAATAATAAAAATTAAAGCAAATATTTATAATTTTATATCGACACACCGAGAAGCATCGAAAATGTTTCGAGAATTTTTCATTTTTTTTTAATATCCATAACACCGATAGTGTATGGTTTTATGAAGTACATCAATGAACAAAATATCAGTTCTTATTAATTTTAGATACACAAAATTGACAAATACAATGAATTACACTTTGCGATAGGCCAACAAATTTACAATTCAAATTGTTATATTTTTAATGTTGTTTTATTTTCATTAGCTACGAAAATTATAATTTAAATTCTCTTTTAAGAAAAAATGTCGTAAAGGGAGATCTAAAACCGATATAAAAAGTTACACATTTAATTATTCTAAATCTGGCACTAAGCTTACAAAACCTACTTCAGTTTTAAACTGTAACTATATCTAACTAGTTATAAAAAGCTACACAGTACACATAGTAATTCTACACATCATTATTTAATCATAAACTAGTTTCTACGATTTCAAAGACAATATAAAAATTATTTTAAAACTTACAAACCACTGCTTCAATTTGTAAAGTCAAAAAAGATTCGATTTTGCGCTCATATTTCATGACATTTCATTGTAGCTTGCTTTTTGAATGGACTTCATTGAAATATTTAAATGATGAGGATATATCTATCATTAAAAGTATAAATAAAAAGATACAAGTTTTAAAATTACACTTACAAAGATAAAACTAGACTCATTCTTAACAGTTACATAAAAATATTACTTAGTTAGTTGCCTTTCTACTAGCACAAAAAAACTGCAACAACTGCAATTTGAGACTCTTAAATTAAAAAAAAAACAGTCTTATTATTCACAAAACTAAAACTAAATTGAGATTATCAATTATTTGAGATTAGCCTTAAATCTAGACTATAATATATCTTAAACCTATAAATGCAATGCCTGGTCACTGTTCGCTTAAAAATGTACAAAATTAAAATTAAATACAAGCCGATTGGCCGAAAAAATAATTATTTTATATAGGCAGACAAATTAGTAGTCCCACCTTATTCCGATATTGGAAATACCTACTTATTTTTTTACAATATTCCCAATTCTTCGTTTTATTGAAGTTTTTTTTTTAACTAGTAACGAATTTAATTTTATATTTTTCCTAAATAAAGGGCGCATTCCGTATTAGAAAAATAGCGCTGTGAGCGTTCACATCGATATTTTGCGTTCCGAGTTAGATATCACGATTCTGACAGTTAAGAACCGTCATTTTTGTCATAAATACGGAACGCTCGTGATCGCGATAAAAGTGCTCACTCAACGTTAAAACATATTTTCACGATATTAGACTTGTAAACACCACACATTTCTTCTTCTTAGATAGAAGCACTATTTCAAATAAATCAAAGTTAGTTAAAGATACGATGCGAATCAAAACAAAACAGCCCAACTGTCATTTCTGACAGCGCTCACGGTGATATTAGTAAATTGCACGCCAATTCGGAACGGGTGTGAGCGCGCTCAAATCGATATTATCGTATCTCGGAACGTAGGGAAAGACTCCTTTAATACTACCATACTTAAATGTTTGATGGGTAAATATTTATTTATTTGATGTTGTTATGTTCCCCTTGCATGCACGAGATTGTGGTTAGAAAAAAACTTTCCCCCTTATTACAAAACAAGGTTTTTCTTTAGGTATGGTTTAAACCATCGAGCCTGTTTTTGAAATAAGAACTTAGAACTGAAATAGAATTACAGCTCCTTTTCCAAAACCGACAATTTAGCACTGGACTAAGTTGTCAGTTTTGTAAAAGGAGCTGTATATCGATGTCAGTTAGGTTCTTATTTAAAAAATAGGCTCAAAGGTTTAAACCATACCTAAAGATAAACCTTGTTCTGTAATAAGGGGGTTAGAGTTTTTCAATTCATATATATTTTCTGAGTTTATATTGGAAATCACATTACTGACATCGGTGAAGGAAAATATCGTGATATAGCTTGGACTTAGTCTAAAATCGCTAAAACGTATTGAACAAGCGTAGTCATCAATGTTGCCTTCCCTGTATGAGATGAGGCCTTGGTCCTGCAGAGTGCAGTGAGAGAATAAAAGGGTGGTATTATTATTTACTTTTGCTAAGTTCAACATTTTTTTTTAAGTAATGGCTGTCAAGATATATTGTTGAGCCGCACGATTGATGTTTGGTTACCACTAGCGCCATCTCTTATCGAATAGCGGAATTAATGGTCAAGATCTTTCTAGAAAGTTCGATGCTAGAACTTTCTGGAACTATCGACATGTGTTCGGTCAGGGCCGATATGTACTCGAACATTCTAGATGCTTCTATGGTAGAAGGTTCTGGAACTATCCGAGGGCCCTATATAAGCGGGAACGGAGCGCGTCCCGGAGTAGTTTATTGGAAGCGATATATGAGAGAACATCTAAAGCGATCTTCAAGTGCGACTTAAGAGTGATTAATTGTGCAATTGTGTTGTGTTATTAGTGAGTTTAATTAAAGTGTTATTTTTGGTAATTCATATCGGCAGTTTTTAATTGTCACGAACCCCAAGCTCGTAACAATTGGTGTCAGAAGTGGGATTAAAATCATGCCGATTTTACCTAAAGACGACACGGAGGGTATCCGTACCCGGAGTCAACGCCAGCAGGAGACGGACCAGAGGCGATTTGGTGGAGCAATGCCACAGACGTCGGAGGGCCAGCTACCAACCACAGAGGCCGGCCCGTCCACAGCTGCTCCAGCATCACCAGCACCAGATTTTGCTGCTCTGATGATGATGTTGCAGGAGCAGGCCCGCCGACAGGAGGAACAGGCCCGCCGATTGGAAGAACAGCTCAAACGGGATAAAGAGGAGCAGGCCCGCCGACAGGAGGAACAGGCTCGCCGTTTGGAAGAACAGCTCAAACGGGATAAAGAGGAGCAGGCGCGCCGACAGGAGGAGCAGGCTCGCCGACAGGAGGAGCAGGCCCGTCAATTGGAAGAACAGCTCAAACGGGATAAGGAGGAGCAGGTGCACCGCCAGGAAGAGCAGATGCTCCTCATAAAGGACCTTCACGCAACCTTCGGGAAAGACATGAAGGAGGTGAAGGAGAAGGTTGCCCAGCATGACAACCGCTTGTCAGAAGCTGAAACTCAGATCAGCAAGTTTAGTGACGTCATTGCTGATGTGAAGCAAGAGTTGGGTAACCTCAAACTTGGGGATGGAATCGCAGCTCCCGTAGCTACAACACCTTCGCTACGTGGATTCAAAGTGCCGCCGTACGACGGGACTTCTTCCTGGTCGGCCTACAAAATTCAGTTTGCGGCTGTCATGAAGGCGAACGGGTGGAATAAAAGTCAGGCCATGACTGCCCTCACCCTAGGCCTGCGCGACCAGGCTTTAAATGTGCTGGAAGCTCTCGGTAAGGAAGTGACTTACGAGCAGCTCCTCGAGGCATTGGAGGCTAGATATGGCGACGCTCACCTGGAACACGTGTTTCGTGCGCAGCTCAAGGATCGTGTGCAACGCAGTAACGAAAACCTGCAGCAGTGGGCCCTTGAAGTGGAGAAGCTGGTTCGAAAAGCGTACCAGTCCGTACCTGCGTTTATTGATGGGAACCTGGTGCAGGCATTCATTGACGGCATCCGGGACCTTGAAGTTAGAGCTGCTGTGAGACTCGGTCACTACGGGACGCTTAAGGACGCCTTGGCCCATGCACTGGAGGTGGAAGCTGTGCGGCAGGATCATCGTTCCCATCGCGTCAGGGAGGTTGTAGCAGCTACAGTTCGCGATCGTAAAGGATACAGCCCTAGGTGCTACGGCTGTGGGGAAAGGGGCCACCTTCGATCCAGTTGCCCTAAGCGAACTGCAGAAAGGGAAGATGGCCGGTCTCCAGAGGGTAGCGCGGCTAACAGCACTACCCAGCAGCAGCAGGGAAACGAGTAATAGCCAGGACTGCGGGGCGGGTGCTGGCTGATGTTCAAAGAGCCCCAAGGATTTCGATCACACAAACCCATGACGGGAACACCTTAATCATCAAGGGCGAGGTCAACGGAATGCCTTGTAAGCTGACCATAGACACGGGAGCCTCTCGTACGGTCGTCAGTTCCAAAGTTATGAGTCGGCTCCTTGGGGACTCCGCATACAACCGGGAACGCATTAATTTGGTGACAGCCACCGGTCAGCGCATACCCGTCCGTGGAGAGAAGGAGATGGAGTTGAAGCTAGGCAACAGGACCTACCTGCATAATGTCATCGTGGCTGATATAATGGACGATTGCATCCTGGGTCTTGACTTTATGAGGAAGAATTTTTGCGAGATTGACGTCAAGCAAGGAGTTATGAAATGTGGACGAGAGGAACTTTTTATGGAAGGGGCGTTATCAGGGAATGTGTACAGCCTTAAGGAAATTGTTCTTCCTCCGAGATCAGAAACGATTGTGCCGGTTAGTCTTCCTCGGAATCCTGGGCAAACTCATCGTTGTGTACTCGTGGAAAGGGTAGACAATGACCTTCCATGGAAAGTGGCACGAACTTTGGTCAGAGCCACCGACATCTCAGGGATACGTGTGCTGAATCTTTGTGATCAACAACAGACTATTGAAAAAGGCACACTGATTGGTACTTGCGAGGAAGTGGATTGGCTGCGTCAATGCAAATGCCTATCGACTAGGACCCCCAGCAAGGATGCACAAACGAGAGTGACCACACTTTTAGAAGAGTGTCGCAGCGCTCTGTCTCATAATGAAATGGCCAAGGCGAAAAAGATGTTACTGAAGTACGCCGAAGTTTTCTCCCTAAACGATAGTGACATTGGGAAGACTGGCTTAGTTCAACACAAAATACATACAGGAGAAGAGTTGCCTATCCGTCAGCGGCCAAGGAGATTGCCGGTAGCGCGTGAAAAGGAAGTAGAAACCATGATTGAGGGAATGGTGAAGGATGGTGTTATTGAACCTTCATCTAGTCCATGGTGTTCACCGGTAGTGCTGGTAAGGAAGAAGGACGGCAGCATGCGGTTTTGTGTTGACTATCGTCGTCTGAATGACGTTACGAAGAAGGACAGCTACCCTTTGCCAAGAATTGATGACACTTTGGACATGCTTACTGGAGTAAAGTGGTTTAGCACGCTGGACCTGAAAAGTGGCTACTGGCAAGTTGAAATTGACCCCAAGGACAAGGAGAAAACAGCATTCTCGACAGGAAAGGGTCTGTGGCAATTTAAAGTTATGCCGTTTGGATTGTGCAACGCTCCGGCAACGTTTGAAAGGTTGATGGAACTTGTACTAACTAAGTTGATTGGCGATGCCTGTCTGGTCTACTTGGATGACATCATCATCGTAGGCCGTACGTTTGAAGAACATCTTCAAAACCTGGAACGCGTGCTCATGAAGATCCAGAGTGCCAACCTCAAGTTGAGTCCGAAGAAATGTTCACTATTCAAACGGCAAGTTAGCTTTTTGGGATATGTAGTGTCGGAAGAAGGTATCCGCACGGATCCGGAAAAAATCGCCGCTGTCAAGGATTGGCCAGTTCCAAAAGACAAGACGCAGGTCAGAGCGTTTTTGGGGTTGTGCTCTTATTATCGGCGATTTGTTAAGAACTTTGCAGATATAGCCAAACCCCTGCATAAGCTAACCGAGGAGAAGCGACATTTCAGCTGGGATGAAAGTTGCGATTTCGCATTCCAGGAGTTAAAGGACCGACTTTGCAAAACACCTATTTTGGGGTACCCTGATACAGGCAAGGAATTTATAGTTGACACAGACGCAAGTGACATAGGACTTGGTGGTGTGTTGTCTCAACGAAATGGTGATCAAGAGGTTGTAATAGCGTACTTCAGCAAGTCGTTGTCAAAGCCGGAGAGGAACTATTGTGTCACGAGACGGGAATTGCTTGCTGTGGTAAAGTCATTGCAGCATTTTAGCAAATATCTTCTGGGGCGGAAATTCCATTTACGTACCGACCATGCTGCACTGAAATGGCTATTGCAGTTCAAAAATCCAGAAGGACAAGTTGCGAGATGGATTGAGCTACTACAGGAATACGACTTTGTGGTGGAACATCGCAGCGGGAAATCTCATGGCAACGCAGATGCATTGTCAAGAAGACCTTGTCCTGAAGACTGCAAGCATTGTACTAGGCAAGAGATTAAGGAAATGGTACCTGTGAGGATGCTCAGGACAGACCTCAGCAACGAGTGGAAGGAAAGCCTACAGCGTGCACAGCAGGAAGATTCAGACATCAAGCCGATTCTGGAGTGGATAAAAGCCAGAGCTCCTAAGCCCAAGTGGAGCGACGTCTCAGCAATGAGTTCCATCACAAAAAGCTATTGGGCCCAATGGGACAGCTTGGTGATTCAGGATGGAGTCCTGTGCCGTAAATGGGAAAATGCTCGGGGAAACAGCTGTCATTTGCAAATGGTAGTCCCGAAATCTCAAGTACCGGATGTTCTGCAGCTGTACCATAATGGTTGTTCAGGAGGTCACCTGGGAGTAAAACGGACTCTACTGAAGATACGAGAACGGTTTTACTGGGTCCACTGTCGGGACGATGTCGAGGACTGGTGTCGCAAATGTACAAGTTGTGCAGCTGTAAAGGGACCTCAGACGCGTAGCAGAGGTGCATTAAAATTGTACAATGTTGGTGCACCATGGGAGAGGATAGCCCTTGACGTTGCGGGGCCGTTTCCGGAAAGTGAAAGTGGTAACAAGTATTTCATGGTTGTGATGGATTACTTCACTAAGTGGCCGGAAGTCTTCGCCATTCCAAATCAAGAAGCTTCGACAGTTGCAGATAAATTAGTTCATGAAGTCTTCTGTCGTTTTGGAGTACCTTTAGAGATTCACAGTGATCAAGGAAGGAATTTTGAGTCTCAAATATTCCAGGAAACTTGTCGAGTTATGGGTACTCATAAAACAAGAACAACTTCTTACCACCCACAATCGGATGGAATGGTGGAACGATTTAATCAGACATTAGAGAGGTACCTAGCAAAAGTTGTGGAAAAACGGCAACGAGATTGGGACAAGCACATACAACCGTTTTTGTTGTCATATCGAAGCGCTGTTCACGAAAGCACATCGGTGACACCAGCTTTCGCAAACTTTGGAAGGGAATTACGGCTGCCTGCAGACCTGATCACTGGAATACCACCTGATGCCCCACGCAGTACAACCGATTATGCGAATGACTTGCGGAACAAGATGAATGACATTTATGAGCACGTCAGACAATCAGGCCAGCAAATGTCTGAAAAGATGAAAACCCGTTATGACCGCAAAATCAACAATAAAGGGTTTGACGAAGGTTCACTAGTGTGGTTGCACAATCCCGTCCGCAGCAAAGGGAAATCTCCTAAGCTTCAAGCTAACTGGGACGGACCGTATCGGATTGTGACAAAGATCAATGACGTTACCTACCGGATACAGAAAGGTGCAAGAGGTACTCCTAAGATAGTCCACGTGGATCGACTGGCGCGTTATTATGGGGCCGATAATGCTCGGGACGAGCATTTCTTAGGTGGGGGCAGTGTTGAGCCGCACGATTGATGTTTGGTTACCACTAGCGCCATCTCTTATCGAATAGCGGAATTAATGGTCAAGATCTTTCTAGAAAGTTCGATGCTAGAACTTTCTGGAACTATCGACATGTGTTCGGTCAGGGCCGATATGTACTCGAACATTCTAGATGCTTCTATGGTAGAAGGTTCTGGAACTATCCGAGGGCCCTATATAAGCGGGAACGGAGCGCGTCCCGGAGTAGTTTATTGGAAGCGATATATGAGAGAACATCTAAAGCGATCTTCAAGTGCGACTTAAGAGTGATTAATTGTGCAATTGTGTTGTGTTATTAGTGAGTTTAATTAAAGTGTTATTTTTGGTAATTCATATCGGCAGTTTTTAATTGTCACGAACCCCAAGCTCGTAACAATATTATTTCCCCTTAAAAATCTAGTGCTATGGCCTGCTTCATTATTCTATTTTTTTTTTACGATTGGCTAATCTATCGATGTTCTATCCCTTTTATGTGTCTGGTAGACCCGTTGTACACACACTTTTATGCCGTGAAAAACTAAGGTTGTATCGCCGATCACTAAGGAAGCTCGTTGACAGACACACCGGCACTGCTGCACAACCGGTGGTTTACCACGTCATCTACAAGCCCACACGATTATTCTGCGGTGCTGTTGCCGCGCCGTACCGTAAGGAAACCTAGGGGTATACAACGGGCCGTTCGTAGTGGCATAACCAAATACACAGGCCCTTATTCTATCATACCGAGATCATAGTTACGGCGCATGTTATTGAAACCTTATTTACACGTTGCGATTTTATTGCCTGTGGGCCAGAAAAAAAAACTTCCTTCTTATATCTGTACCTGTGGTATACCATAACCTACTTAATTTCAAAGTTCGACCCAGGCCTAAAAATATTTTGTTTCTTTTATTACTACACCCATTCTCAATAGGGTATTTTCCGATTTGATGAAAACGATCCTAATTTGAAGATTGGGACGATATTTTTAACAGAAAAATTTTGTCCATTAAAAACGATTAAAATCAATTTTTTTTTTTCGTTGTTTTGAGTTTGTTAATTAACGTAAATTAATTAAAGCAAAAATAAAAATCGGACCGTCTATAAAGTGTTTGAACTATGTAAATCAGTAGCAGGTTCAATTTAAGTGTTGCCACGGGCAAAAAAAAAATGCATCGTATAAATAAGGCTTTAAATAGTCTTTAAATACCTTAACACTAAAATTTCGATTCAATCAGGACGAATTATATCAATTTCGGACGATTAATACATAACTTAACTATAACTTAAAATGGCTAAATACGTTTTTATTTCAGTCTTAAATTCTAATTTAATTTACAAATGGCAGTATCATTTAGCTTCCGATATCTTTTAATATAGACAAGCCTTCCGGCTGGGCTGACCTTGATGGAGACAATGTGAATTATAGATGTTTTTTTGTGGTTTTGTATGTGTAGATGGTTCGGAGAATGAATGGCGACTAACAAAAAAGTATCTACAAGGCAGCATGTTCCCACAGTCGGGAAACAGGCCTCTCTGTGAGAGGGAGTGGGCCATAATCCACCACGCGGACCCAGTGCGTGTTGGCAGATGTCACATGTCTTCGAATTTTCGGTTCTAGGACATGCCGGTTTCCTCACAATGTTTTCCTTCACCGTTTTGAGAGCAGTGGTGATGAAATAATTTACACAAAGTAAAGTGCCTGCTTGGGTTTCCAACCCACGACCTACAACTCAGTAATTCGCGGCCGTTACCACTGGGCCACCACTGCTCTACAAGGCAGATATGAGTATAAATGCCGGGAGGGGACGTCCTAGGAGGACATACAGGATAAGTTTTTATCCAGTGCGCAAATTTTAAACATGAATTCAGCATATCACACTAGACCCCCTACCGCAGAATTTTTTTGCCGGTTATACAAAAAAAAAATCAGCTGTTCCATACATTTTGACCGCGTAGGTATTGCACTTTTCTATGAAACAGCAGATTTATTTTTTGTATAACCAGCGAAAAGTTTCTGCGCTAGGGGCTCTAGAATGATATGCTGAATTCATGATTAAAATTTGCGCACTGGATAAAAACTTATCTTGTATAGCGACCTTATTGGTAATGTTCTTCAGACAGGTCCAGTGCTTAAGTACTCGCAACCGGCGTGCGTGTAAGACCAGATGTATGAACGTATGAGGATGTGGTTGCCTGCGTTCGATTCCCGAGTCGAGAATTTTTTTATTGAGATTTACGTTTGGAATTTCTTAATATCAGCACGGAATTTGGATTTGTGCCCGGTTGATGGCAATAGGCTCGCCCCCTATTAAATGAGGCTTCAACATAACTGACGAAATGTACTATATTCGGAGAATGTTATGTTTTCTATTAATTTTCGGTGTCGAGTAACTACTTAGAGTTAAGGATACAGTATTTTATTTCGCAGATCTAAAATCATCTAAAATTCATATTGTGTACACAAAGATCACTAAAACTACTTAAAATATTAATTAAAACTAAACCTAACTCGAAATAGTAAATGCATCGAAATAGCGATATATTTTCACTAAATTAAACTTAGTCACATTAACATCTATCTTTTATTCGCCTATTAATTTTTCATTGCAATGTCCCAATTATGGACCATTTTTGGGATATAACTGGACCCAAATATACGCGACTCAGCGCTTGAGTATATGTGCTTCAGCGTCTGCAACCGACTGGAGCCGAGTATACACGATTCAGCGTCGTTGACCAGAGGGACAATTCTCGTAATTTTAAAAACGTGTCAAAAATACCTCTAGTTTCCATAAATTTTTGACAAGTTTTTGACATTTTGCTGTCGCGGAGATGACGCTGCGACCTGCATCCTAATTGCGTAACTCACGATTGATCATAATTGGTTTCGTCTTCACAGTTAAACAATATTCATTGCGTTATTTATGTTGTCGAACAGACACATTTTTCGAATACATGAAGCAATCAAAAGCAGGTTTAACAATCCGTTTCAAAACGATACAGATTATGATGAATCGTGAGTTACGCAATTAGGGTGCAGATTTTTGAACGTTTTTAATTACGAGAATTGGCCTTCTGCGCGTGAACGGTTCAGTTTAGAAGAAAACTCACACTATCTCTCTCACACTCAACACTGAAGTGATAATTTTAGCTATAGATTGTTTTAAACCTAATCTAACCCATTTGTTCGGAGTGCCACGAATAAAAAGTAATGTTTTTTTTTTGTTTTTTTAAATAAATGGATCTCCCATTTATTTTTAAAGTATGCATCATTAGAAGCCCACAATTATTGTGCGTTCTTTAATTTAAAAAGCAAGTCTAATTTTATTTAATGTATGTTTCTTGATTGTTTTATTTTTTTCTAACTATTAATTAATTAATTGTGTTATTATCTGCGCATAATGTAGTGCTTGGTTTGCTTTTCTGTAAATAATAAAGCACTTAGACTTGAGATTGCTATGTTGAAATTGTAAAAAAACATTAAAACTGTACATCATTAGAAGGTCAATAAGATTTTAGAGGATCAGTAAAATACCCACAGTCTAAATCCCAAATAAACGGTCCTTACACACCCCAACTCATTATATCCTTATTCCTCACATATCTTCACCACCTACACCTCTGCCCACGGCCCTACTCTTCAGTCTTGTCGTGTGACTTCTGCGAGGCGGTCTCAGAAGTGATGTCTTTTAGTATGTTCTTAATCTCGTCGTATATCTCTGTGAACTGCGGCCGGTCGGACGGCGACTTGCTCCAGCAACGTTTCTGTGGAATGTGAGAAATTAATATGTTATAATTAGAGAGAAATGACATATTAGCTAATGTGGAACGCGCTTTTATATATTTAGACAAAATAAACTTAATTTAATGTAAAAAACAAATATTGTTCCAACTAACACATACCAACCCCTACTCTTACAGAAAGACACACTCTTACACATATTGGCATTGAGGTTAATTATAAACAAATATACATCTGAATAGTTATACCATACTATACGTATACACCTGTCTACCTATATTTAAAAAAAACCCCGGGATGCCAGGAACACCGGGAATGCATAACTATGCATTCCCAGGGTTTCTGGTATTCCGGATTTTTTTACAAAAAACATATATTTTAAGAAACTGATTCCATACTTTCATAACTAAAAAAAAACAGTGGCACTCCGGGAGTGCTGACAGAAGTGAAAACTTGAACAATTACGTGTGTATTTTTAATCGTCAATACAGGATTTCACATTGGATTCTTAGGTCCTGATTGCTCTCGGTAGAAAATGATAAACGAGCGATCGACTTCAGCCATTAAAGGTAACAGAACAGATTTTACGATAAAAATACAAAGGGAAAGAAAGGGATAAATTAATTAGAATTTCCTAATGAAAGAAAGGGACTTTTCCAAAAGACATCAACGCGCGACTCATCCGTGTGCTCGTTCACCCATATATACACAGTACAAATAGCTCATGGAAAGCGTTCGGAGACGATGACGCGAGTTCCATGATTTTTGTTCACCCAAAAAGTGCTCAACGCGCCTAAAGAAGTGTTCACTTCAAAAATTAACTTCAGGTAAATATGCATCCGATTATCCGATCTCTAGTTATAATATACTAGCAGCGCTCCGCGGTTTCATCTGCGTAGTTCCGGTTCTCGTGGGAATACGGGGATAAAATATTGCCTATGTCACCTGGGGATAGTGTAGCTTCCCAACAGTGAAATAATTTTTCAAATCGTTTCAGTGGTTTCGGAGCCTATTCAATGCAAACAAACATACAAACAATCAAATCTTTCCTCTTTATTATTAGTATAGTAAAGTATATAGATATGCTCTAAGGAAGATACGTTTGTAAGATGGTGTACATATAACATGACATCACGCTTGTAATTCCTGAAGTGTTAGGCAGAGGTATACCCATAGTACACCCACATTTCGCCAGTTTTGTTTAATCCTCATGTTATAAGGGCGAGCCTATTGCCATCAACTGTGGACAGGCTGCTATCGAGAAATTCCAGATAGAAAAACCTAATAACATTTTGCCCCATATAGGAATCAAATCGAGGACCGTTTGCTCAGCAGTAACGCTTGTGACCACTAGATCAACGTGGCAAAGGCGAGAGAGAGGTCAAATCAAATCAAATCAAAATATTTTATTTCATATAAACCTGCATGGGCACTTATGATACGTCAGAAGCTAGGTGCACGGTTCCAATTTTACGCTTCCTATGGAGAAGAGCCGGCAGGAAACTCCACGGTTACTCTTTTAAAAATCATTGGCTTTAACAATTTTTTCAAATTATAGTGATAATAGGTATGGGAGGACAGTGCAGGCCTGTCAATAAGTACCAGGTACTTAGAGGAATGAAAATACAGAATAGGAAATCGCCTACAAATCTACAGTCTGTAAGGCCTACAACGTTCTCTCATTCACAATATGTAAAAGAATCTACAGAAATAAAATGAACCTATTTAAACAAAGTGACATAATTTCCATGAAAAACACTAAAAAATAGCCGATATTAAAATGTATGTATAATTTCAAATAATGACGAGAATATGTCAAACATTGAAAAATAAAATAAAAAAAAGAACATTGTAATTTGGGAGCAGTTAATAGACTTTCACATAGTTATGCTGTTAATGAAGTACCAGGGAAGCCACATGTGCAGAAGGAATTAATGCCAAACTTCCCTGTCTTCAACGTATCATGGTATCTATCAAAAATTTGAAAAATACTTACAAGTAGTACCCCCAACGGTTCAGGTATAGTATCCGGGATGGTCCACTCGAGTGCTCCGGTCTTCACTCGCTCTAACACCGAGTTGTCGTTCAATTTCGCGAATGGCAGCTCGGCTTTTGTGTAGATCTATGAAAAATAATGTGATATCATTTTATTAAGTGAAGTAACTGAGTATTACACTCTGTTACACTCATTATTAAAACCAACCTAATTTTTTTTTAAATTATTTATGTGTATATTTTTTGGTTACTACGATATCTAAGAGCTACCAAATGCCATATACACATTCAGAAAGAAAAAAAAAAACTTTTCTTTTGCAATATTTAGTCGGGTAAAACTTGGTAGTCGAAATATCAATTACAAGAAAGGCCATTTGAACATTGCAAGCTAAATTAACAATTGTAACAATCGAAATAATGTATGTAAAAATGATTTTATGAAAAACTCACCTCCCAAACGGTGACAGCAAACATGTATACATCAGACTTAGTTGAGTAGTCACCTTCCAACACAGCCTCCGGAGGCAACCAGCGGAGAGGAATCACCTGCGATATTGTACATACTAATTATTAACAAGTAATCATTGTTGATAAAATAAGTAAAGTTCAGTATTTTTTTTAAACAGCTGTTTCGTAGAAAAGTGCAATACCTATACTATCACAATGTATGGAACAGCATTATTTTTTAAATCACCGAAGAAAAATTCACAACAAATTCAAAACACATATCTAGATTCTTATATTAAACTAGCTTTTGCCAGCGGCTTCGCCCGCGCGGAGCTTTCATCCCCTATTTAACTCCCTTAGGGGTTGAATTTCGAAAAATCCTTCCTTATTCCTTGTCTACACTATAAAGGGAACCTCTGTGCAAAATTTCAGCTTTCTAGATCCAAGGCTGGGCGTTGATGAGTCAGTCAGTCAGTCAGTCAGTCAGGACTTCTCTTTTTATTTATTTAGATTTATGTTTTCAGTTTGCGCATCGATGTGTTGCCAACTTGTATAAAACTGTATATTTTACAAGAATTCAAATTATTGAATTGTAGTCCGAAGTCTTCAATCTGAGTTCCCTAAAATAGACTTGGGCTACACGATGACTGATACATACATGCCGTCTGTTGAGAAAGGTCAGCTCAAAGCTGCAATTACTCTTCCAGATATAGCCGAAACACGACATGGCAGAAAGGCACTTCCAGACATAGCGTTGTAAGACTCACAAAATTCTAATAAAAAAAAAAAAAACGACCATTCTTTAAAAGAGACCATGACCTGTCAGTTTGTTTCGACTTTTCTACTCAGGAAACTGTCGGCTAGGAAATGCTGGCGCCATCTAGTTTTAAAAATATTGACCCACAATACCTATTGACGTATAAAAGTGTCTTATAAGACCCACATATATAAATGAACATTTTATTGCATTTTTGTTTCAGCGCTCGGCGTTGAAACGCTTGACTGCACAATAAATTGGATTGTGGAAATCAGATGACACTTACATCGTGTAAAACCTGTTACCCAATCGAATTTTTCTGGTCTCGGATTCGACTTCAACACTTTTGGAAAGACCTAAATTGAATAAATGTTTACCTGTTCGTGTAGTTTATAGTACTCGTGTGAGTCCGGTCCCCGGGTGAGGGCGGGGTACGACAGCTTCAGTTGTAGCTTCGACGTGATCACGCAGTTACGAGCCGCGATGTCTCTGTGAAAACAAAGTATATTCATTACCCTTGGTAAGACTATCGGGCTTCTGTCGACCTGTAACGACTGTCAGATCTGCGAATGACAGCCGAGAAGACTCGGAGATGTTTTAGTACGTACAGATGGTCACTCAAACGCGGCAAGCTCTATTTCAGCCTTTCCCAAAGTGGGCGATAACGCCCCCTTTTGGGCGCTGCAGGCCTAAAGGGGGGCGGTAAGAGACCCGCTAATTCCGCTCAATCTCCGCTATTAAGGCTCACAATAATTAATTTCATTTGAAGTTATAGTGCTTTTTAAGTAGGTGAAAAAATGGGGGCTCTAAAAAATAATTTATTCTCAAAGTGGGCAGTAGACAAAACAAGTTTGGGAACCCCTGCTCTATTTGATCGATCGACTCGTGCGTCTATTACTACTTAGCCACAAACCTCTCATTGTCGATCAATATGCAATATTGCCATTTTAGGCGCGTTATGCGCCCGGTTTGCTTAAATGAAACTATGTTCAGTAGTATAGTAGATGTCTATTTCTTTCACCACTCAGTGAACATAGGGACCACGTAGTTTGTCTTTATTTCTAGTATTATTATTATGAATATCACTGTTTTTAGTGCATAAGTGTACATTTTGCCTAATTTTTAAGCTGTTAGCAAAGATAAATTGTGATGCCACCGTGAGAATACCAATATCTTTAAAAAATCACTCAGAGAAACTCTAGCACCCAGTTGGTAAATTGCACGTACAGCTCCTTTTTAAAGAACAAAAATATTTTGAATGTCAGCGGCTTTGGCCTACAGCATAATGCCGTAGGACATAAAGCTATGAAAATAACTAAAATAAACTAACCGAGCTGTATCAACGTCAGTGCTTCTTCCCAGCTAAAGCACTAGGAAGTGTCGAAGGGTGGGCGTTTTGGGGGGACTGTCTTATGTTTTATTTTTTTGACGTTCGAAAAGTGCTGACTCTCAGCCTAGTTTGAATAAATGATTTTTGATTTGATTTGATTTTTGATTTGAGTGTATTGTCTTACTTTCCTGACGGCGTAGGCGGCCGAACTGAGCCTTTCCGCTAGGCTTGATATATGTGATTCCCACTAAAGTTTGGCATCTACTGTTATGCCCAGAAAAACTGCCGAGTCTACAGTTTCAAGCACCTCATTATCTAATACGATGTAGGGTCCCAGATTTCTTACATTCGGTAAAGCGAACTTTATAAATTTAGTTTTCTTGGCATTGAGACCTAGATTATTCGTGGTAAACCAATCCGTTATCTTTGTGAGTGCACTGTTTACGTCGTCAAAATATTGTCTATTCCTGTCTACTTTAAAGATAAGCGAGGTATCATCAGCAAACAGTACAACATCACAGATACCCTTTAAATAGAATGGTAAATTATTAATTTACACTAAGAACAGGAATGGACCCAGTATTGAGCCTTGAAGTACACCTAACTGAACTGGTAGCCAGGAAGATTTCACACCATTAATATCTACACATTGGTGTCTATTATTTAAATAAGAGTTTATTAGGTTGATAGCTTGGTTTTGAACATCGTAATGACGTAGTTTACGCAAAAGCGTGTCAGGGTGCACGTAATCAAATGCTTTGGAAAGATCATAGAAAATTCCAATAGTATTTTGTGAGTTCTCCCATACGTTAAATATGTGTTTCAGCAGAGCAGCACCCGCGTCTGTAGTCGAACGACCTTTTGTGAAGCCATATTGTTCATCATGATGGAGGCTATTTAAATTAAAATGTCTGCTAAGACATTTTAATTTAAATAGCCTCTCTAACTGCTTGAGTATTAACTTTTGAAATATTTGACTAAATGCAGGTAAGATAGAAATAGGCTTAAAATTGCCAACGTTATTTTTATTACCTGATTTAAATAATGGTATGACTTTACTACTCTTCATGAGGTCAGGAAACGTTCCTAAGTCAACACATTTATTAAAAGTAATAGCTAGATAGGGGGCTACGATGTCGATTATATTACTTAAAAGTTTAATAGAGATGCCCCATATATACAAGACTTGCTCGAGATGTAACTTCTACCAGCTTTCAATGAGTACGTTGAAGCTCGTGGTAGATTACGGTCTACTCTCTCTCAATGGGAGGAGACATGTGTCCCAGTGGGATCGTTATACTGGTTGTGTTACTTACCGATGTGTAAACCGTACCGCCGCACACTTGGCGGCGGCAGCAGCCAGGTGCGCGGCCAGCAGCGCGCGGTGCAGCGCGCCCAGCGCCGGCGCCGTCTTGGTTGTGTTACTTACCGATGTGTAAACCGTACCGCCGCACACTTGGCGGCGGCAGCAGCCAGGTGCGCGGCCAGCAGCGCGCGGTGCAGCGCGCCCAGCGCCGGCGCCGTCTTGGTTGTGTTACTTACCGATGTGTAAACCGTACCGCCGCACACTTGGCGGCGGCAGCAGCCAGGTGCGCGGCCAGCAGCGCGCGGTGCAGCGCGCCCAGCGCCGGCGCCGTCTTGGTTGTGTTACTTACCGATGTGTAAACCGTACCGCCGCACACTTGGCGGCGGCAGCAGCCAGGTGCGCGGCCAGCAGCGCGCGGTGCAGCGCGCCCAGCGCCGGCGCCGTCTTGGTTGTGTTACTTACCGATGTGTAAACCGTACCGCCGCACACTTGGCGGCGGCAGCAGCCAGGTGCGCGGCCAGCAGCGCGCGGTGCAGCGCGCCCAGCGCCGGCGCCGTCTTGGTTGTGTTACTTACCGATGTGTAAACCGTACCGCCGCACACTTGGCGGCGGCAGCAGCCAGGTGCGCGGCCAGCAGCGCGCGGTGCAGCGCGCCCAGCGCCGGCGCCGTCTTGGTTGTGTTACTTACCGATGTGTAAACCGTACCGCCGCACACTTGGCGGCGGCAGCAGCCAGGTGCGCGGCCAGCAGCGCGCGGTGCAGCGCGCCCAGCGCCGGCGCCGTCTTGGTTGTGTTACTTACCGATGTGTAAACCGTACCGCCGCACACTTGGCGGCGGCAGCAGCCAGGTGCGCGGCCAGCAGCGCGCGGTGCAGCGCGCCCAGCGCCGGCGCCGTCTTGGTTGTGTTACTTACCGATGTGTAAACCGTACCGCCGCACACTTGGCGGCGGCAGCAGCCAGGTGCGCGGCCAGCAGCGCGCGGTGCAGCGCGCCCAGCGCCGGCGCCGTCTTGGTTGTGTTACTTACCGATGTGTAAACCGTACCGCCGCACACTTGGCGGCGGCAGCAGCCAGGTGCGCGGCCAGCAGCGCGCGGTGCAGCGCGCCCAGCGCCGGCGCCGTCTTGGTTGTGTTACTTACCGATGTGTAAACCGTACCGCCGCACACTTGGCGGCGGCAGCAGCCAGGTGCGCGGCCAGCAGCGCGCGGTGCAGCGCGCCCAGCGCCGGCGCCGTCTTGGTTGTGTTACTTACCGATGTGTAAACCGTACCGCCGCACACTTGGCGGCGGCAGCAGCCAGGTGCGCGGCCAGCAGCGCGCGGTGCAGCGCGCCCAGCGCCGGCGCCGTCTTGGTTGTGTTACTTACCGATGTGTAAACCGTACCGCCGCACACTTGGCGGCGGCAGCAGCCAGGTGCGCGGCCAGCAGCGCGCGGTGCAGCGCGCCCAGCGCCGGCGCCGTCTTGGTTGTGTTACTTACCGATGTGTAAACCGTACCGCCGCACACTTGGCGGCGGCAGCAGCCAGGTGCGCGGCCAGCAGCGCGCGGTGCAGCGCGCCCAGCGCCGGCGCCGTCTTGGTTGTGTTACTTACCGATGTGTAAACCGTACCGCCGCACACTTGGCGGCGGCAGCAGCCAGGTGCGCGGCCAGCAGCGCGCGGTGCAGCGCGCCCAGCGCCGGCGCCGTCTTGGTTGTGTTACTTACCGATGTGTAAACCGTACCGCCGCACACTTGGCGGCGGCAGCAGCCAGGTGCGCGGCCAGCAGCGCGCGGTGCAGCGCGCCCAGCGCCGGCGCCGTCTTGGTTGTGTTACTTACCGATGTGTAAACCGTACCGCCGCACACTTGGCGGCGGCAGCAGCCAGGTGCGCGGCCAGCAGCGCGCGGTGCAGCGCGCCCAGCGCCGGCGCCGTCTTGGTTGTGTTACTTACCGATGTGTAAACCGTACCGCCGCACACTTGGCGGCGGCAGCAGCCAGGTGCGCGGCCAGCAGCGCGCGGTGCAGCGCGCCCAGCGCCGGCGCCGTCTTGGTTGTGTTACTTACCGATGTGTAAACCGTACCGCCGCACACTTGGCGGCGGCAGCAGCCAGGTGCGCGGCCAGCAGCGCGCGGTGCAGCGCGCCCAGCGCCGGCGCCGTCTTGGTTGTGTTACTTACCGATGTGTAAACCGTACCGCCGCACACTTGGCGGCGGCAGCAGCCAGGTGCGCGGCCAGCAGCGCGCGGTGCAGCGCGCCCAGCGCCGGCGCCGTCTTGGTTGTGTTACTTACCGATGTGTAAACCGTACCGCCGCACACTTGGCGGCGGCAGCAGCCAGGTGCGCGGCCAGCAGCGCGCGGTGCAGCGCGCCCAGCGCCGGCGCCGTCTTGGTTGTGTTACTTACCGATGTGTAAACCGTACCGCCGCACACTTGGCGGCGGCAGCAGCCAGGTGCGCGGCCAGCAGCGCGCGGTGCAGCGCGCCCAGCGCCGGCGCCGTCTTGGTTGTGTTACTTACCGATGTGTAAACCGTACCGCCGCACACTTGGCGGCGGCAGCAGCCAGGTGCGCGGCCAGCAGCGCGCGGTGCAGCGCGCCCAGCGCCGGCGCCGTCTTGGTTGTGTTACTTACCGATGTGTAAACCGTACCGCCGCACACTTGGCGGCGGCAGCAGCCAGGTGCGCGGCCAGCAGCGCGCGGTGCAGCGCGCCCAGCGCCGGCGCCGTCTTGGTTGTGTTACTTACCGATGTGTAAACCGTACCGCCGCACACTTGGCGGCGGCAGCAGCCAGGTGCGCGGCCAGCAGCGCGCGGTGCAGCGCGCCCAGCGCCGGCGCCGTCTTGGTTGTGTTACTTACCGATGTGTAAACCGTACCGCCGCACACTTGGCGGCGGCAGCAGCCAGGTGCGCGGCCAGCAGCGCGCGGTGCAGCGCGCCCAGCGCCGGCGCCGTCTTGGTTGTGTTACTTACCGATGTGTAAACCGTACCGCCGCACACTTGGCGGCGGCAGCAGCCAGGTGCGCGGCCAGCAGCGCGCGGTGCAGCGCGCCCAGCGCCGGCGCCGTCTTGGTTGTGTTACTTACCGATGTGTAAACCGTACCGCCGCACACTTGGCGGCGGCAGCAGCCAGGTGCGCGGCCAGCAGCGCGCGGTGCAGCGCGCCCAGCGCCGGCGCCGTCTTGGTTGTGTTACTTACCGATGTGTAAACCGTACCGCCGCACACTTGGCGGCGGCAGCAGCCAGGTGCGCGGCCAGCAGCGCGCGGTGCAGCGCGCCCAGCGCCGGCGCCGTCTTGGTTGTGTTACTTACCGATGTGTAAACCGTACCGCCGCACACTTGGCGGCGGCAGCAGCCAGGTGCGCGGCCAGCAGCGCGCGGTGCAGCGCGCCCAGCGCCGGCGCCGTCTTGGTTGTGTTACTTACCGATGTGTAAACCGTACCGCCGCACACTTGGCGGCGGCAGCAGCCAGGTGCGCGGCCAGCAGCGCGCGGTGCAGCGCGCCCAGCGCCGGCGCCGTCTTGGTTGTGTTACTTACCGATGTGTAAACCGTACCGCCGCACACTTGGCGGCGGCAGCAGCCAGGTGCGCGGCCAGCAGCGCGCGGTGCAGCGCGCCCAGCGCCGGCGCCGTCTTGGTTGTGTTACTTACCGATGTGTAAACCGTACCGCCGCACACTTGGCGGCGGCAGCAGCCAGGTGCGCGGCCAGCAGCGCGCGGTGCAGCGCGCCCAGCGCCGGCGCCGTCTTGGTTGTGTTACTTACCGATGTGTAAACCGTACCGCCGCACACTTGGCGGCGGCAGCAGCCAGGTGCGCGGCCAGCAGCGCGCGGTGCAGCGCGCCCAGCGCCGGCGCCGTCTTGGTTGTGTTACTTACCGATGTGTAAACCGTACCGCCGCACACTTGGCGGCGGCAGCAGCCAGGTGCGCGGCCAGCAGCGCGCGGTGCAGCGCGCCCAGCGCCGGCGCCGTCTTGGTTGTGTTACTTACCGATGTGTAAACCGTACCGCCGCACACTTGGCGGCGGCAGCAGCCAGGTGCGCGGCCAGCAGCGCGCGGTGCAGCGCGCCCAGCGCCGGCGCCGTCTTGGTTGTGTTACTTACCGATGTGTAAACCGTACCGCCGCACACTTGGCGGCGGCAGCAGCCAGGTGCGCGGCCAGCAGCGCGCGGTGCAGCGCGCCCAGCGCCGGCGCCGTCTTGGTTGTGTTACTTACCGATGTGTAAACCGTACCGCCGCACACTTGGCGGCGGCAGCAGCCAGGTGCGCGGCCAGCAGCGCGCGGTGCAGCGCGCCCAGCGCCGGCGCCGTCTTGGTTGTGTTACTTACCGATGTGTAAACCGTACCGCCGCACACTTGGCGGCGGCAGCAGCCAGGTGCGCGGCCAGCAGCGCGCGGTGCAGCGCGCCCAGCGCCGGCGCCGTCTTGGTTGTGTTACTTACCGATGTGTAAACCGTACCGCCGCACACTTGGCGGCGGCAGCAGCCAGGTGCGCGGCCAGCAGCGCGCGGTGCAGCGCGCCCAGCGCCGGCGCCGTCTTGGTTGTGTTACTTACCGATGTGTAAACCGTACCGCCGCACACTTGGCGGCGGCAGCAGCCAGGTGCGCGGCCAGCAGCGCGCGGTGCAGCGCGCCCAGCGCCGGCGCCGTCTTGGTTGTGTTACTTACCGATGTGTAAACCGTACCGCCGCACACTTGGCGGCGGCAGCAGCCAGGTGCGCGGCCAGCAGCGCGCGGTGCAGCGCGCCCAGCGCCGGCGCCGTCTTGGTTGTGTTACTTACCGATGTGTAAACCGTACCGCCGCACACTTGGCGGCGGCAGCAGCCAGGTGCGCGGCCAGCAGCGCGCGGTGCAGCGCGCCCAGCGCCGGCGCCGTCTTGGTTGTGTTACTTACCGATGTGTAAACCGTACCGCCGCACACTTGGCGGCGGCAGCAGCCAGGTGCGCGGCCAGCAGCGCGCGGTGCAGCGCGCCCAGCGCCGGCGCCGTCTTGGTTGTGTTACTTACCGATGTGTAAACCGTACCGCCGCACACTTGGCGGCGGCAGCAGCCAGGTGCGCGGCCAGCAGCGCGCGGTGCAGCGCGCCCAGCGCCGGCGCCGTCTTGGTTGTGTTACTTACCGATGTGTAAACCGTACCGCCGCACACTTGGCGGCGGCAGCAGCCAGGTGCGCGGCCAGCAGCGCGCGGTGCAGCGCGCCCAGCGCCGGCGCCGTCTTGGTTGTGTTACTTACCGATGTGTAAACCGTACCGCCGCACACTTGGCGGCGGCAGCAGCCAGGTGCGCGGCCAGCAGCGCGCGGTGCAGCGCGCCCAGCGCCGGCGCCGTCTTGGTTGTGTTACTTACCGATGTGTAAACCGTACCGCCGCACACTTGGCGGCGGCAGCAGCCAGGTGCGCGGCCAGCAGCGCGCGGTGCAGCGCGCCCAGCGCCGGCGCCGTCTTGGCGGGCGCCGGGTGCGCGTGCGCAGGCCCCACGCGTGCGATGTACTCCGCGTTCTCCTCCGGGGAGCGGGTCGCGATTAGGAACTTTTTTAGTTCACCCTGTACAGAGAAATGGACAGTTAGGATAATGAAAAGAGAAAAAAAATTACACTAAAACTCGTATTTACATATTATAAAAAAATATAAATTAACTAGCTGTTGCCCGTGTTAGATTATTTATTTCGACATTGTAAAATTGTTTGGTGGATAATGTCATCTGTCACATTAACAAACCGTTGAACAAATGAAGAAGTACCTAATTTGACTACATGTTTACAAAAATACCTGTCTTAGCTTTTGAAAATAACTTGGATGTTGTTACTATAAAGGATTACGTAGTATTTAATTATACTTGTAATATATTTTAGGTTTTCTAATGTTATTTAATATAATACGCTGATTCAAATGACTGGCACAATACTCTCAGCTCACATTGATAGATACTTTTAATTGTCTTAAATTACGAATCAGTTCTTATTAGAATGCTTAATTACCATAAAATGTTTCGGTTTCACTTCTTATCCTTTGTTTAATAATATCTGTGTTAGAAGTTATTAAGCCAAAATGTGTGACGATCTGTAACTTGTTCAAAATGTTGGGAAATGTTTAACGTCAACTGACATTGGTAGAATACAGGAAAAGTTTTTATCCAGTGCGCAAATTTTTACCATTAAAACAGCATATCATTCTAGACCACGCAGAAATTTTTCGCCGGTTATACAAAAAAAAAAACCAACTGTTCCATACATTTTGACCGCGTAGGTATTGCACTTTTCTATGAAACAGCTGTTTTTTTTTTGTATAACCGGCGAAAAATTTCTGCGGTAGGGGTCTAGAATGATATGCTGAATTCATGGTTAAAATTTGCGCACTGGATAAAAACTTCCTGTATAAAAAAGGTTGTAATGACTTTATCGACACAGTTGCTCGGTAGATGTTCAGTTGGATAGTCCTAGTGCCGTTGTTGTGTGGAATAGATCGACCAGATCTCATGTAAGTTAAGTAATTTAATATTATACCATGTTGTTGTAATAACGCCGAGTTATCTTAGACAAAGGTCCAACAGTTGTAATTAAATGTATGTTGTATAATGATAATTTATAGCAATGTAAGATGTTTTGATGGAATATTTCAGTACTGTTTCCATGGAGTTTGTTGTCCTTCTTCTCCATGAAGACCTAGCTTTGGAACGGACGACTAGCTTTCTGATTAAATAGTGCAAGCCTAATTTTATTATATGTTTATCTAGTCTTGTCTTTCTGCTTCATGATATCTTTCCCTACAAACCATATTCATAAGAACATTCATATACAGTAAATAAGCAGTATCTAAGCATTCTGACATTCAAACCTTGATACTTGTTTTAAATATACACTCCTATAAATATTCATATACAACCACATATTCTGAGACCCGCGACTTCTTCCGCGTGAATATGAATTGATAAAACTCCTTCACAAATTAATGCATTAGTTTCGAACAAATTTGATTAAGTACAGTCGCCAGCAGGTCAAGCTATCCCAAACTGTCAAATTTTCCCAATTGAACATAAACCTTATTCCTTTGTAATAAAGTTGAAAAACTATCAAAGAAAATTGACAGATTGGGGTAGCTTGATGTGCTGGCCTTTGTACCATAAAAAGGTAAGTACCATAAAAAAGGTAAGTACCATAAAAAAGGTGTAGTAAGTCAATCTTAAAAGATACACATTTGTCGCGACTCTTTTTTAGAACTTTTTAAGAGAAACAATTCCATCATACATGATTTTTGCGTAACTTAAACCGTTTACACAGCGCACGCAGCGCCTCAATCAGAAATATTTTTTGTGTTCCATTGATGCTTCACTCCTGTTGGTTACAGCGTGATTTATCGAATCAGATATCGATAAATGAACTATCCAACAATTATTTTTTTAAATTCAAACCAGTGGTTCCTGAAATTAGCGCGTTCAACTTTATAATTTTAATGATAATATAAGTATAGATTTGATTTGATAACGCTAAATATATATTTTTTGCAATTGAAATATTTTTTTTCGTAATCTGTATTCTAATACAAAAGGACAACGATAGAATCCGCAACTTTCTAGCTAAATTATAGGAAAACAATAGTATACAATATTTACTCATTTTTCGGCCATGTCATCATACGACACATGATCTTTAATCTTGTCAGTCTTCTTTTTAGCTTGTCAACGATAATCTTAATTGAGTCGACCTAGAATTATAATACGAGCTTGAAAGCCTTCGAAAGCGTTATAGGCTGAATTTGCTTACGCTTGACGCCTTTAATGCTATTCTCCTCTTACCCAATCCGTATGTTCCAGCAACATATAGTGTGGATCAGCCTCATTGCACAGTCCGATGAGTCGCACAATGTTCTCGTGTCGAACTCGCGTGAACAGCTCCAATTGACGACGAAACTCGGCTAATTGGACCTGTAACAAACACAGATTTAGTCTATTTTCAAATGATTAAAGGTTCCAAAATTCGAATAAAACTAGTATTTTAACAACCGTTCTTAATATAAACACAGCCTATAAACTTTTAAACAATAGAGTCAAAATATAAGTCAACATTGCTCCTTTTAGCTTCTAACAGAGTAAACACGAAATCGAGAGTTTTAAATGAGTTTGGTAGACGTCGTGGTGTAGCACTGGTCCAAATTTGACAAATAAAAAAGAATGGGGCTACAGAGGGAGGAATTAACCTAACAGCGTACCGATTTCGGATGCTCTCTCTGTTTCAGGTGCTTGAACCAGCCGTCAGCGAAGAGCCTCAAACAACACCTCAGGAGGCTCTCATTGCGCGGCTGGATCAAGGGCTTTATTCAGAAAGCAGTACTCCTAGACACGGCACGCGTAGTCAGGAGGTGCTTTTCTCTAGAGCCCTGATCACCGGCATCCTGGACCCTGCTCCTGTTGCCGATGGGCCACTATTTTTTATATTTTTTAATGTTTTTGTACGATTTTTGTAAAAATATTTAAAAATGTACTGAATATGCATGAAGAAAAAAATTTTTTTTTTTTTAATGTTTAATTGCACCTACAAAATTGATATAAACAGATGTATAATAAAATAGTACGAAAGGCAGTTACATTATTTTACGTGTTAGATTTCGGAAGTCGGTGACTTTGGATGTGTATTTTAATTTTAAGTCGGTTATTTTTTTGAAAAAGTTTTTACTTTTCACTTTTTCGTTACCTACCCCACACCAATTCGAAATTTTATCATCGCTGGGGTCAAAACAATGCATATTTATGCGATGCAGCATTCGCGGTTGATACTGTAATTTTTTGAAGAGTTCCGTTGTCTGTCTCCGAAACGCATCATCAGATCTATATAAAATTTTAAAGGGACCATTTCGGAATAAACCACTTTCCAACAAAAATGATTTTGCAAATCCGTCTATATACGACGGAGTTATGCCCGAACATACATTAAAAAAAAAAACATGGCGAATTGATAACCGTCTTCTTTTTGAAGTCGGTTAAAAGTGGGTATCAATCCGTTTGGTTTTTGTTAGCCCTGCTTTTATAGCTCCAAAATTTAACCACTTGTCGTATGAAACTTTTGAAATGGATTCTTGGATAACCCCCGCATGAGGGCTAACGACTAAATGTCTTTTTTTTTTTGCTAGCCCTGTTTTGATTGCTCTGAGGCGGAAGCTGTAGAAACCCCCTGACAATTTCATCGAACCATTCAGATGGTTCGATGAAATTGCAAAAGGAATTGGAGGCTCTCAGGAGCATTCCGCCTAGGCACGCGTTACCGTGGCCGACATGGAAATTGCTAAGTAGACTTCGAACCCAAGTCGGACGGAGCAAAGCCAACCTCCACAGATGGGAGTCCACAGACTTCAAGTGTGTATGCGGCACAGACAGTGGTCGACCTACCCTCCTGCACCTCATGCTGTCACTTGTGCATTTGACGATCTTATGAATGTTGGGTATTTTATTAATTAAGACTGCAACACCCAAAATAACATGTAAGTTTATATGTGATCTGTGGCAACAGTTTTTTTTCCAACTGTGACACTGGCCCAATACACACGAAGTTAAAAACAGTCCGCCTTTTCATTTTTTTTCTCGGTACCAACGCTACCAGCACCTATCAGCAACCACCACGTATTACACCGCTGCACAATGACTGCGTCAGAGAGCGGAATTCACGCAGCTGAATTTTTGGCAAAAGATATTTGAATATTTTGCCATACATACGCTAAGAAGAAAAATAATGAATTCTTGATAACCCGCATGTGAGCTAACGACTAACTGTTTTTGAAGTGAAAACTTCTTTAGGCGTGTTGGGCATTTTTTGAGATGGGAAAAAAACAATTGAACTCGCGACATTGTTACCGGTCACCACTGACAACACGAACGTACGAACGAACAACGTTGAACGTACGTTGAACGTTCAAAAAATATTTCCCGACGATTCAAAAAATACACACGCAATAGGGTATTTTCCAATTTGATAAAAACTATTTTAATTTGAAGATTGGGACGACATATTTAACAGAAAAATAAAAATAATTTTATTTATATCCATTTTCTCCGATTAAAAACTACTGAAAACAAATTTCTTTTTCGTTGTTTTGAATTTACCGCCAAAACCGCTCCTTACGATGACTTTTTAGCTAAAGGTTGTGAACTTACCTCATCTTTAGTAGTCAGTGCCTTTACAAGCACAGGTTTTAGTTTGGGCTCCCCGTCGGCATCTAACGTGTCTTTGTTGCGCAGTTTGTTCACTTGGCACATGTCTATCTTGGCTAGCATTACTTCGCCGAACTCGCCGCGACCTACGAATTAAAATAAATAATTATTTAATCTAAATTATAATTGGGAACAGTACAAGTTGTAGGTCGTTGAATAGAACCCAGGTATGCGCTGTACTTTATATCAATAATTTTATCACCACAGCAGGCTTGGCACGAGCACCGATTTGTTGACAGAAGAATATACAAGACTATTAACTAAATGATATACAATAGGAGAAGATAGCTGTTTTTCTATTAATTATCACAGTTATGCGCTCGAAACGAATCATAATTTTGTAGATAATCCTATATACTTTGTGGCCGTCGTGTAGAATGTTTGTTGTCAGTGTGATTTTGACAGTTTAGGAAGAAATATTCTTCTGAAATAGTCTACATTTATAAGGACATAGACAAAGATCGTTAGAAATGAAAGACAAAATGGCAGATTGTAGAAGGATATGTACGGTGCAATGTCAAAAATGGAGAAACGAAATGTCACTTTGTATTGAAAAAGCACTGTCTATTCTTTGTAGAAATACAAAGCGTCATGCTAAGCCCTGCTGCTCTCAAAACGGTGAAGGAAAACATCGTGAGGAAACCGGCATGTCCTAGAACAAAAAATTCGAAGACATGTGATATCTACCAACCCGCACTGGGCCCGCGTGGTGGATTACAGCTTTCTCGTCTCCGTCTCATAGATAAGAGGCTTATTATACTATATTATGTCCTAACAGTGAGAACGCTATATGCTGAATAATGCGTCATGATAATAGAGAGAAAGGAAGGATACAAATCAGTTTTTTATTGCATAATATATAACTTTTACTAGAGTATGGTGAATTTATCAAAGGAAGGGTGGTATTTAAAAGACCGAAGAATACATTGCCGATTATCTGCAGGCTTAGCACGAGCACCGATTTGTCGACGGAAGAATAGACATCACTATTAAATAAATGATGTAATAAAGGATAAGATAGCTATGTTTTTCTATTCATTATCACAGATATGCGTTCTAAACGAATCATGATTTTGTAGAAAATCGTATATACTTTGTGGCCTTCGAGTAGAAAGTTTTATTGTCAGTGTGATTTTGACAGTTTGGGAAGAAATATTCTTCTAAAATAGTCTACATCTATAAGGACCTAGACAAATATCGTTAAAAACGAAAGACTAAATGACAGATTGTAGAAGGATATCTACAGTGCGATAACAAAAATGTTGGAACGAAATATCTCTTTGTATTGAAAAAGCACTGTCTATTCTTCGTAGAAATACAAAGCGTCATGCTAAGCCCGCTGATACCTTTAAACGAGAAATGTTTGTATATACAGGATAAGTTTTTATCCAGTGCGCAAACTGTAACCATGAATTCAGCATATCATTGTAGACAGGCAGCATATAAATTTTACGCCATCTATACAAAAAAAAAAAACTGCTGTTCCATATTTTGACCGCGGAAGTATTGCACTTTTCTATGAAGCAGCAGATTATTATTTTTTGTAATACCGACAAAAAATAACTGCGCTAGGAGGTCTAGAATGATATGCCGAATTCACGGTTAAGGTTTGCGCATTGGTTATAAACTTGCGAAAAAAAAATCAGCGGTTCCCTACATTTATGTTCGCATAACTCGTCAAAATGTAGGGAACAGCTGATTTTTTTTTTCGCGATTTCGGGTTTGGTCCCATAGTAAAAGTTGTTCATAATTATGAGTACAATCATGTGTTTAAATGTCGGTCACTAATTACCAGTCACTCTATATAATCTGAATCTCGGAAACGGCTCCAATGATTTCAGTGGGTTGCGGGGGCGATAAATCGATCTAGCTTCTCTATCTTTATTTGGAACTCATCATCTGCCTAGCCTTTCCCCAATTACGTTGGGGTCGGCTTCCAGTCTAACCGGATGCAGCTGAATACCAGTATTTTACATGGAGCGACTGCCTATCTGACCTCCACAACCCAGTTACTGGGTAATACGATGCCCCTTGGTAAGACTGGTTCTCAGACTTTCGGGCTTCGGACGACCCGTAACGACTGTCAAAGATCGACAAATGACAGCCGGGACCAAAGGCTAAACCTGTTTTCCACGGCACGGAGGCATCTTGCTATGTTAAGATGGTCACCCATCCACGAACAAACCGCGTCAAGCGTAGCTGAACTTTATCGATCGACCCACAAGCCCCTTATTTGTTAGTACTAAAGTAGCAATGACTAACGTGTCTGTCTAAATGCTTAGTGGTATCTTTTTTTCCAAATTAATTCGTCTTTTATGTAAATATAAAATTATTTTACTTACCAAGTGTAATCTGTTCAGTAATAAATGTCCGTGGTATAGAAAGATGTTCAAACTGTCCAGATTTCTTGGAGGCGCGTGAGATGCCGGACACCTCCGAGTTATCAGCTCCTGTATATGAATGACAAAGTACATCATTAGAAAGACTTCAATCAGTACCTAGGGTATAGAAAAAAAATAACAAAATAAGTGAAAAACTACGTTTCAAAGATATGTATTTTCCACAACTTCATTATTAGTTACAGCGAGATGTAACCTGTGGCGGGAGTTGTATAAGCCCCTTGACAACTTTATCGAACCATCTGAGAGCCTTCCTCCTGGGCACGCGTTACCGTGGCCGACCTGGAAATCTCTGAATAGACTTCGAACCCAAGTCGGCCGGAGCAAAGACAATCTGCACAGATGGGGGTTCACAGATGGCTCAGATCTCAAGTGCGTGTGCGGCACCTCCCCACAGACAATGGTCCACCTACCATCCAACGCCGTATGCCCTGTTACTTGTGCATTTGACGATCTTATGACTGCGTCAGCGAGCGGAGTTCGCGTAGCCGAATTTTGGGCCAAAGATGTTTGATTTATTTATTTTTTGCCATCGATACGCTAAGAAGAAGTATCTCATTTACAATTCACGTCAGGTGACTTATCTAAACGAATATAAGCAAGATAAAAGATTTGATTTTGTTGAATGTTAGTCTTTCACGCTAAAACAGCTGAACGGATTCGGATGAAATTTGACACATAGGATACTTGTATGCCTATAGAATCGAGATTAAGACGGGTAAACCGCGGGGTCCAGCTAGTTAAAAAATAGGTCACAAATATTATTTTAATTCCTGCAACTACCTAAAGCGTGTCTGAATGGATTCCTTTCTTTAATTTTATCGCAATTAACATCATATAATATTGATTAAGGCGATTTCTGCCCAGAAATAAGATTTTCTTCTTTGTAATAACTTTAGGTTCAAAAAGAGATGCACATACCGCTATCCTTATCATGCGCGAGCAGCCTCCCGTTCTGTAAGGCGGCTCCGTTCACTTTCTGCTTATCTTCTTCTCCTTCTTCTACTAAATTCTCGCGACCTTCTGTCATTTCTAACTCCATCTTCTCTCCTAGAAAGACAAATACAAATGTTGAAAAATAAACAACGATTAAATAACAAGGTTTTATGTCGTATTACTTAATTAGTTTGTCATAAAAATATTTAATGCCACATGTCCACTATTTGCAGAGAATCATGCTAGTCGGGGTATAAAAATTAAAAAAAAATTGTACCACGGTGAATATTTAATTTATAATGAGAAGATTTTCTAAAGCTTTATCTCTAAAAGTAGCTTTATTTATAACCAGCAGCGCTCCGCGGTTTCACCCGCGTAGTTCCCGTTCCCGTGGGAATACGGGGATAAAATATAGCCTATTTCACCCGGGGATAGTGTAGCTTCCCAACAGTGAAATAATTTTTCAAATCGGTTCAGTAGTTTCGAAGCCAATGCACAGTGTGTTATAGGACCTGAGTTGCGGTCATGTCTCGTTTATGTGTCCATTCGATAGATCTAGCCATAATACAGCGTTGCTAAAAATACCGACGGTATTTTTTGCTTAGTTATTTAGATATGATTTTTTTACTGAAAGGGCAATGACCTTAAGAAAATCTTAATTTCAAGATTACTCAAAAAATATAAAACATATAGTTTTTTTTTCAATTGATTAAGACGTTGCAGGATTTTATATAACTACATGTTAAATTAGAGGGTTGTAGCTTAAGTTATTGAAGAGTAAGGATTTTTTTTCTGAATTTCACATATATTTATTTTTTTATAAAACTATGGCGATGTAGCATTTTTTTTTTTTACATAAAATAGTCACTACTGTTAGTAATCATATTATAAAATTTCACAAACTAAACTCATGCGGCAAAGGAGATAAATCGTTTCTATGTATTTTAGGAATTTCTATGGAAATAGGGTTGTACGTAATAAAAATTGTGACATTATTCAATACCTAGTACATTTATCGTATCGTTTGAGGCGAGATACTCGCCGAATCGTACAGCGACGAGGGTGATAAGGAGCCGAGAACACTTCCGAAAAAATTATAAATAATAGAATGAAAAATAGTTTTGCCATAATTATTAGCAAAATATGACATAAACTTTCTTTTTATCCCCGCTTTGCTTTCGCTAGGTTGAGAGAAGCAAAGGCCAATAACAGCCTAATATGAAAAATATAAAATTTTAATAATTTTGTATTTAGAACACTAATGTTAATCTGTTCAGTATTTCTAAACAAATTTAATAACACAATTTAAATATTCAAAAAACATTAACGCCTCTTTGCCAAGGAATCCAAGTCTCTATTTATGGAATCAGGTGTGCCTTTTGGGTACAGGGCGTTTAAAATGATGGCTGTCCTCTCAACTGGAGAAAGGTCCATAGGCCGAACTTTCGAGCCTCGTTTATATGCTTCTGTTTCAAACAAATTAAATAAATCTAGCCGAGTCAATGCTACGGGTCGATCGTCTTTGCATAATTAGTCTCCTAGCATGTTAACAGGTACACCCGGAGAGTGAAGAGTACCTATATCTGCCACTGACCAAAATGAGGGTTGGCGCCCTCATGTCCCTCTTGTACTAAGTCACTCGGTCGAGGCCCGAGATGACATCCCCCAACAGGATGGGTCAGCTCCTGTTGAGGCGAAGCAGCGCCATGGGTCTTTGCCGGCTCCATGACGCCTCACCCTCGCTTTTCCGGACATCGTGTATGAGTATTGGGTTTTAGCATAGCTTAACGAGGGTGGACCCCTTCCCAATACCACACGATGCCCATCATAAAAAAAAAAAAAACATTAAATGTTACAATCACTTTGTTGACAACCCTGAGAAAATCTTTAAAAATCGATATCTCTGGTACCCATCCTTTGTAGCGGCTGATTTTTTGGACGAATATACATAAACATGTATACAATATAAATACACTGAAAGAAAATACGACCATGCAATGTTTCGCCAGAAAAAAAATGATTATGAAATGATATAAAAAATAAAAAAAACTGCTTACAAGAGTTTGATTAATCAGTTATTTATACGTTAATTTGTTCTTTTCGTCATGGTCTATTATACCGCTAATCAGTTTATACTTACATAATAGATAGAATGGAAGTAATCACTTTTTTTGGTTTCTATGGGCTTTTCTCGATTTTTTTAATTTCTCAAAAACGACTGTAGGTAAAGTCACCGGGATTTTTTTAAACGTTATTTCCTAAGAATGTCTTTCTAATAAGCATTGAAAATGGTGATGACCGCAACTCGGCTCCCATAACACACTGTGCAATGCAAACAAACAATCAAATTTTTCCTTTATTTCACTTAGTACACATTTATATTACATTTTTAAATATTAATTTAAAAAATACAAAAACATTTAAAAATATTAGTATAGATTATTATTATAATATAGAAAAGTCTTGTGCCGTCTCACTCCCATGTTTTGTGACCGCACGTGACATGAGCTTTTGCGTTTAGTTTTTTTTTTTTTTGTGTAATGGACAAATGTCAATGTAAAGTTTTATCGTAAAACATGCAGCAGCTATAGTTGTAAATAAACCGTTTTAAACCAAAATTCGTGGTTTAAAACCCGTTAAAAATTTGTTTAAAACCATTACAACACGTAGGGCGTACAATGATTTACTTTAAAAGTGTACGTTTTATTTTAATAGTTAAGTTAAAAAGGCTAATTGCCATCGTACTTATCACTACTTTTTTGACAGACTGAAAACAATCTTGATATGCTTATTTATGAAAATATACTTTTTATATTTGTACTTGGCTAAGTATCTTATATAGCAATGTCTAATAAAAGTATAAAAAATTGTCTGAGTCTGGTTTTTACTAGACTACTGCATATTTTTAGAACGTATGTAATCATTTACTTCAATTGCCCTTGATATATCTTAAATCAGGGAAGTAAGTGTGCTCTTGTGAAGCCACAGGGCATTCCATACACATACAAAATTTATTTTAAACCAATATTAGACCGCTAAGTGTGGTTTTCAAAGGTTTTAAACCAAAAAGACGGTATGAAACCAAATGTTTTAAAACGTTTAAAATCTTTTTTGCATGTATAAGCAGGTCACTTGAATGAGCAACATAGAGCAAGTTGATTTTATTTTTATATTTTTGGTGCTGCAAAGCTGCCCTTTCTTCTCTTGACTCTTTACAAAGTTTTCACTTTTCCAATTGACAACCATGCGCACGTACTACGCCTTATGACTATTATCTTTTCTAAATACTTGTACATATTATTATTTTAAGAACAGTTGCTTTGAAATTATGTAAATATGTAGGTATCTATATAAAAATATAAAATACGTGTGGCACTCGGGGACTGCCGCGATAAAGATATTATTGCATGGCATTTTTTATCAACTTATGCAATTATAACTATTTTTTTTTATTTTTATTTATGCAGTATTTTTTTTTTCTTTGATATTAATTCAAGTTTTTTTCTTGATATTAATTCAAGTTACACTTTCTGAGCGTGGTGACCGATAAGAAAACAAATTTTATTATATCGTACAGTCGTACCATATACGTTAAGCGAACGCTCGGCCGAGCTACATGGTAGGCGGAGTGGGGGGTGTCAGGTTTTATTTTCGTTACGGAATTTCTTGATTCGGTCGCCGCGCTCAAAGCCCGCGATAAAAGCTATGCAATAGCTTAAAAATATTAAAAAAAAAAAAAACAAAGTTCGAAAGTCAATTTATCTAAATATTTCAATTACAGTTAACTACAATCTTCTCACCTCTCTGTCGTCTCCTTAGCCTGCGTCTCCTGCAGTAGACCATCAGAGCCAGTACCAGCACCATGTAGGCTCCAGCTACTGATATCGACACCACCACAGCTTTACCAGCCACGCCGCTCGACTCTTGAGGAGGGAGTTCTCCTTCTGTGGAAATAATTATAGTTTTATTCATCATCATCAGCCTATAATGTTCCCACTGCTGGGACACAGGCCTCCTCTCGGTGAGAGGGAGTGGACCATAATCCACCACGCGGGCCCAGTGCGGGTTGGTAGATGTCACATGTCTTCGAATTTTCGGTTCTAGGACATGCCGGTTTCCTCACGATGTTTTCCTTCACCGTTTTGAGAGCAGTGGTGATTAAATAATTTACTCTTAATAAAGCGCCTGTCTGGGTTCGAACTCACGACCTACAACTCGTAAGTCGCAGCCGTTACCACTTGGCCACCGCTGCTGTTCTATAGTTTTATATATATAGTTAGATATAGTTTTATTATATCGTTACAATTAGCATATAATGTTCCCACTACTGGGACACAGGCCTCCTCTCTATGAGATCTATGAGAGGGAGCGGCCCGTTATCCTTCACGAGGGACCAATGCGGGATGTCACATGTCTTCGAATTTTTGGTTCTAGAACCAAAAAATTCCAAAAATGTGCCAGTTTCCCCACGATGTTTTCCTTCATCGTTTTGAGAGCAGTGTTGATGAAATTAAATACACAATAACCCAAGCAAGCACCTTAGCTTGCTTGGGTTCGAACTCACGGCCTACAACTCGTAAGTCGGGGGCGATGCCACTGGGCCACCACTGCTCATATATTGGCCAAAGTAGATTATAGAGGTACGACGGTTTTAAACGGTACCTACCTTAAGAAAAACACGTGCAATACTTAATAAATTAAATATAATTCATTATTTTAACATAATAGTCGGGGGTCGGGTTGCCTCCTTCCCTCAAATGGCGAACGGGACAGGGCGACCATTTTGGGGGACTGTCTTATGTAATTTTAAAGTTGAAAATGTGCTGACTCTCAGCCTAGTGTGAATAAATGACTCTTGGTTTTGATAGGTACACAATCCCGTGTGGTGCCGGGCGTAAAAGAATAGCACCATCCCATTTCTTCCCGTGGGTGTCACAGAAGGCGACTAAGGGTTCTCTACGCATTTTACCACCATACTGCGATCGCCAATCCGCCTGCGAAGCGTGACGATTATGGCAAATCCCCCCTTTTGGGGAAGGCCTATGTCCAGCAGTGGACGTCTTTCGGCTGATATGATGAGGTACACAATTTAGCATGTAGTGTATTTAGATGATAACGTAGGAGTCCAATTTGTACTGAGGCTGAGTGCAAAATAACGGGTCTGTGTATGTGATACCTTGATGCACAATAAGCATGAGCTCGTTCCGCGCCAGGCCGGCGGCACTGCCGGCCGTGCAGCCGTAGCGGTCCGCGTCCGGCACGGACACCGACCGGATGATCAGCGTGCCGTTGTTCATCAGGATCACTCTGGTGGAGAAAGAAATACTGCATTACGACACGTGTGATTTATTTAAGTAATCCATGTCAAAATCAAATTATTTTACTTCACATAAACCTACATAGGCACTTATGAAACGTCAGAAGCTAGGTGCACGGTTCCAATTCATCGTTCCCTATGGAGAAGAGCCAGCAAGAACAATTACAATATTTAAAACAAAATTGAGCCTTCACCGAGCATTGGTAGACTTAATTCACGAGCATCGTATACTATTTTATAGCTCGTGTGGCATAAACAGTCACGCTGGTAAGTAACGCTTTTCTGTGCCTTAGGTAGTGGAAAAACGGAATATTTAAGTCACAGAAAAGTTGCCTCTGTGCCTTAAGTACCCGGTGACTTAAATGCGGGTTTAGGTCACACTGCTATAAATTTTAAAGTACTTAGTATTTTTTTTGATATTTTATTAAGTTATGCAACATTGATACAACTTTGCTGGAATAAAATAATTGTTATTCTATCAACTAATTATATTATTATTTATTACCTGGCTGTTGTTGCATTTACACCATCTTCCACATCAACACCGTCTTCTGAAAACACAAACGAAAATTGCATATTATTTTTACGAGTTTATAATTACAGCGCGTTGCGTGTGTCTGTGTGTGTGTGAATCAATGTGAAACATTGTAAATTTGTAACAAAACAACGTCATCGTGGCCGACTTGGAAATCTCTAAATAGACTTCGAACCCAAGTCGGCCGGAGCAACGACAATCTCCACAGATGGGGGTTCACGGACGGGTCAGATCTTAAGTGTGTATGCGTATACTCCGCACCAAGATTGGCTCACCTCCCATCCTGCGCCGCACACTGTCATTTGATGATCTTATGACGGCGTCAGTGAGCTGTTTTAAATTTTTAGCATCGATATGCTAAGAAGAAGAATGTGAAACTTTTGATGCATCAGGATAATTTCTCTCTGGACTTCAGACGACCCCATGTTGTGTGATACAACCCTAAACTTGTGATAAATCAATCTAATACCTTTAAACGAGCAATTCTTGTGAATCTCGGAAACGGCTCGAACGATTTTCATGAAATTTAGTATGCAGGGGTTTTCGGGGGCGATAAATCGATCTAGCTAGGTTTCATTTTTAGAAAACGTCAAACAAAAAAAAAACAAAAAACTATTTGGAACTCATCATCTGCATAGCCTTTTCCCAACTATGTTGGGGTCGGCTTCCAGTCTAACCGGATGCAGCTGAATACCAGTATTTTACATGAAGCGACTGCCTATCTGACCTCCACAACCCATTTACTGGGTAATACGATGATACTCCTTGGTAAGACAGGTTCTTAGACTTTCGGGTTTCTGACGGTCATCCAGATATTATTTACTAACTCAGATCCAGTTGAAAACCAGCACCAAGCATTAGTTTTCTGGCATTTTCGCTGAACTGGGCCTTTTTAGCGCAGCCGTGTCTCACGACACACTTTAATGCTAGTTTCTGACGTTGCACTTTACACTTTGTTTTTTGCTGTATTTCAGGTGCTTTTTAGTCTGTGCTAAATAAACATAGTTTCTTTCTTTCTTCAACTCACGTTGTTTCCCCAATATGGCGAGGTTTCTGTCCCAGTGCGTGGTGGGAGGCGGGTCGCCGGTGGCCACGCAGTTCAGAACTACGGTTTGGCCGACCGTCACGTGGAGCTGTTCGCCTGGTGACGGTTCTATGACGCGTGGGGTTACTGCGGAAGATGGGAGCATTTCTTCATACAATATGCAACATAATTAGCGCAAGACCTCCATATATCCAAATTAGAGTATTTATTTATTGATTTAGGATCACCAACAAAATATGTACAGAGGCCAGCACACGGAGCAAATACAAGCCAGCACATCAAGCTACCCCAATCTGTCAAATTTCTTTGATAGTTTGTCGACTTTATTGCAAAGGAATAAGGTTTATGTTCAATTGGGAAAATTTGACAGTTTGGGATAGCTTGACCTGCTGGCGACTGTACACAATACATGACATAAATAAAGGGCAACATCAGGTAGTAGGCAGGTAAGTGTAATCTTTCACTTATAGGAGACCTAGAGCATAATACAATGACCAAAACTTTTCTTTTTATCAAACCAAGTATTATTTTTTACAAAATAGCGTTGACTACAGCATTATTTTATGCATTTAAAATTGAACCTTACAACCTTAACATAAGATTTAATTTTCTGTAGCTCAATCGGCGGTAAGTACAAAATACGTAAATTTTGAAAACAATATTCAAAGTCTTCAACTTACCAACAACATCCAAATTAATCTTGGACGTGATGGACTTCTCCCCGTCCACTGCCTTGCAGGTGTACTGTCCAGTGTGGCGCTTCTCAGCGTCAGTCACCATCAGCGTCCCGTTCGCTGACGTCACTCCTTCGGGTAATGGGGCCGTGTCGTTCTAGGACATAATAACCATAGATTAATAAATTATGATTTATGCTGTGCCAAAGCGCGTGCTTGGTGGGATTTCCCATACGCCAAAAACTCGAACATCCATTCAAAAATCCATCCAAAATTAATTAAAAATATTTTTTCTTAGCGTCTCAAAATAAAATAATATCTTGCCTCTAGACCCAGCCGCTTAGGATGTGCGTTGTCTGTCAGTGTATTAAACTATACTTTCAATACAATACAATTTTAAACTTACCAAAAACCATAGTACAGTAGGATTAACACCGCCAGCAACTTTGCAGTGTATTTTCCCTGATGAATTCAATTCCAATTTCTTGTTATAGGGCTCTGGTTCGAAGCGTAGCTCGCCATCTGTTGGTGAGTAGATGGACTAATTTAGTATATCAAGAATAAAGCCAGCTATTGACAATTAGACGAACTAATTCCACTGAATTAGTTCCGAACAGCGCCATCTATTGGATTGTGTATCAGCTACATTTGGCAAATGTTTCAAATGTCGTAACTGACAGAGATTAAAATGTCCCCTACGACGTTTGAAAGTTCCAACGTCTATTTATGTTAAGTTGAAGGGCTGGGTAAGAGATGGCGGTAGTATCGAACAATGGAACAATATTATCACGGTAGGCTTTGCTAATTGGATGAGCTGCAGCCAAAATACCGGTTCTAAACTAGTGAAATATTGTTCGCTTTTTCCATATTTAAACATTTTTCCGTAGATAGCGCGCACCAGTCGCCGGTTGTGCCCGTTACGGCTCACTAAACACCTGACCTTTTCGAAGGACTACCAGTAAGGTCAGTGTTTGCCCTTCTACAAATCTAGGGCGTCCTTGCTCCTGTTATCTAGCTTTTACGATCGGGCTATTAATGATTTTGCTAGAATTTTCCTTAGGTACTATAATGTCTTGCATAAAATACTACGAGAGGTAAGCAGAATGGGTAGGTACCTATGTTTTAGCTAAGCTAGGTACATTTAAGGCCATTTATGTTAAAAGAACTCAATGTCTAATTTAAAAAAAAAACTTCTAAGGGTGCCGCGTCTGTTGGCCCAAAATTCTCTAACTAGACTAAAAATCAACAAAATTTATTTTATTCCTGTCAAACGACGATTTACCATTCTGAAATTGACTAAAGTGACACAACTTAACTATATTTTAGTTTGACAACAGTAAGATTGCACTGAGTTATTAATTTGGTGAAAATGGCAATTTTGCTATTCTATTGTTGTCAATTTCATTATTCTATTTAACCTAAAATTTTGGTTATATATCTAAATTCGGACTATTTTTAATCGCGATTAAATAGGTGTGGAATAAAATTAGTTATCAAGAACACCAACACCTCGACTTCTGGCGCAAAAATAGAACTGTATCTTTTTTCTTATGCTTATATCTCGAAAATGGTGTGTCCAATCGCAAAAATAATGAAACTTTCAACCACCTTTATAAAACCTAATACACCTCTAAAACTCAACATGTGGGTAATGGGTGGTTAATATTTTCCATATAAAAAGTAAAAATTCCATATAAATCACGTCGAGGCTGCCACCCCTGCGCGCCTCAAAAAAGTCATAAATAAGTACCACGTTGCGAAGCCAAAATATACCACGTGCGAGTCGCGATTGTCAAATTCGATTTTAGTTGAGTCAAAATTGTTTTTAAATTTAGATAATTTTTTTTGCAGAATAGCTTTAAGATTCTCATAGTCAAAAGTAAGGAATTTTAGTTATAGTTTAGTTAGTTTAGTTCGGCGTACAACAGAATCGGCACCAATGTTCGTTTTTTAATCCGAGATAGTAATGCTTGCTTTTTAGTATCTATAAAGGACTTTGACATTACCTACACCTGTCAAAATACTATCCGAATTCAAAAAACAAACTTTACTATGAATTTCCCATTAGTCTATTTCACGATGACTCATTTCGTAGATTAGATAAAGCGCAGACTCAACTTGTGAGAATTCAAATTTCAATTACATTGTTTCAGCGACTTGACTTTGGGCGGCGAATGCCAGACCAACACTTGCTTTCACTTGCATGTAGGGTTATCATCCGTCTGGATATGTCCGGACATTAAGGGGATTATTTTAGAAAATATTTATTTTAATATGAAAACTGACAAAAAACGTTGTAATGTCTAGAAAATAGGATGGACGCATACCGCGAGGGTTGTTTCGAAAAGTGTTCCGAGAAGGATTTACGGGAGCCTTTTGCCCAACCGTGGTACAGTATAGATATACTAACAAAAAAAAAAACACGCTTTTGCGATAACCGGCTTTTTGTCAGTACTTTTCAGATTTTTAAAAGGTAAGTAACTCATGATCACAGGAAGGCCGGTGCAGTTTGTTAAAATAATATTCACATAGGTTATGTTTGATAGTAAAATAATAACATTTACCATTGATAGCGCGATGTCGTCTGCTATTCTTGTGAGCTCGGGTCTTGTGATTTGAATGATGAGTCACATCTGAAAAGATACATAAAACAAGTTTAATATATCGTTCCTAGATTTGTAGATTTTCAGTCTTAGCATGAAACAAAGATTTTTTGTGTGTGATCAAATGATGAAGTTCAGCATCACCACCCGGGCAGGTTCATAAAAGACGATTAGAGCTTGCACCGAGATATCAGCAACCTGCGTGGTAGTTGCGGAACACATTATCAGTAGGAAAGGATTCCATTTTTAACCGACTTCAAAAAGAAGGAGGTTGTCAATTCGACCTGTCTTTTTTATGTATGTTCGGGAATAACTCCGTCATATATAGACGGAATAGCAAAATCGGAGATAGACAGACGGAACTCTTCAAAGAAATGACAACAAATCAACCGCGATTGCTGCTATCGCATAAATATGCATTGTTTTGACTTCAATGATGTTGGTGAAATTTAAATATAAACTTAGGCCAAAAGTTTTTGACAGTTCAACAACATTCATTGCGTTTTTTACGTTGAAGAGCAGATTTTTTTCGAAAATATGAATCAATGGACTGGCAAAACCCTTCAAAATAATTTCATGTTATGATTGGTGGTTTGTTACCTAGGCTTCATCTTCGCAATGTGACTGACTTTGTAGACCGTGCTCTACGTTCGTGCATGGTTCAACCATATTATTACAAAAGCGCTGTTTTATGAGGGACGTTTTATGTGTCTTACTAGACTAAAAGTCTGTAGATTCTATAACTTTGTTCATGGACGGCTCAGATCTCCAGTGTGTATGCGGCCTCTCTCCACAGACAATGGCTCACCTTCCGTCTAGTACCGCATGCCCTGACACCTGCACACGTGAGGACCTAATGGCTGCATCAGCAAATGGTATTCTCATGGCTGAATTTTGGGCCGAACAAATTATATAACTATACATACGGGGTGTTTGACAGAACGTTGAACATACGAAAATGGTGGATAGGTCCCCACCTATGGATAGGGCTGAGTAAGTAGCAGATGACCCCTCATCTGCTACTTACTCAGCCCTAATTTATTTGGTCCTGCCCCCTGGATATGTATAAAAAATGTTTTTTTTTTACATCTTTTTATAAGTTTGAGGACTCATAACTTTTTTTCTAGCTAACATCTGAATAAATTTTAAGAATTATTATAAGAATCTGCCAACAATTTTATAAGAATCTGCCAATAATTTTATAAGAATCTGCTAACATTAAAGAGTAAAAAAAAAAATTGCCGTTTTACCCATTCTTAATAAAAATTACACTTTAAAGTTAAGAAAGTGGTGAAACTAGAAGAAAGCATTTTTTTTTTTAAATATCCAGTTGCCACGGCTAAATAAATTAGGGCTGAGTAAGTAGCAGATGACCCCACCTATCCACCATTTTCGTATGTTCAACGTTCTACCAAACATCCTGTATATTATGTACATTTATTGTGTTATTTTTGCCATCGACACGCTAAGAAGAAGATGATAACTTTGTTTAGGTTTCCTTGCTTTAAAAAGAAGACGGCTACACAAAATATGCTTTGCATTACATACATACATATTCTACTTATTAAAGACCTATCGAATCCAATCCACGATGCAACGCAAGTACTCAACAATGAGATGAATAAACGATCAAGTGGTTTGTTGATACTGGCTGCATGCAACTGGTCACTTGAGTGGAGCACTGGCAGTCTGGAGCTCTGATTGATCTTCTTAATATACGTCGGTTTATTTGCTTTCATTTTGAATTTGAATTTAAACATGGTGCGTTCGCGAATAGGATTCTATATCTAAAAATGTTTGGAGTGGACTATTATGGAAGATTTTACGTTCAGTCCAGCAGCGGCGAAAGAACAGTGTGGTATTCAGTTATTTACTAAGCTGCGTACGAGTATTCTCAAATATTTTGAACTCATAAAACTCTGTCTAGATTGAAGAAATCTGTAACAAGGCCTAATTCGTCTACAAAAGAGCGACGGGAGGTTACTGTCTCAAGGCTTTCTTTAAGACAAAATCGTACTCTAGAATAGCTAAGAAAATGTCTCTTAGAGAATAGCATAGCAGGATTTTTCGGACCTTCTATGTAATAAAAATGACAAAAATTACAAGGCAAAATAAAATTATTCTGTTGATTTTTTTTACGATTGTATTTTCTTTAGTTTTGAGAAACAGAGAACGCTTTTTCTGCCATCTTCTGCATTTGGATTGTTTCGCACCGCGATGGCCACGTCAGTTGTTAAAATTGAAATAAAGTACTTCAGGGAACCAAACCTTTACTAAAGCCCAATGATATATAATGTATGTGTTGCCGGTGCTCAATATTAGCAAGATGAATGCAAGGTAATTGCCTGTCGTGTTATTAGTCACGTACTATCCAGTGACGCGGTGACACGCTAGTGATGTAACTAAATATATATGTATTATCTCTTTCTAACAACAGGAATCGGTTTGGTTATTTCTTGTTCTTTGCGCAATGTATTGTATGTAGCTACATTCATGGTTTGGGCTGTTTTTGTGTTCTCTAATGTTCGTGTATGAATCGTCTATTTATCGTCATTCCTAAAGCCGGACACTTCATTCCCTCGACAGGAAGAAGTATATTAAAATGTCACAAAACACATTAACATAATAAACACATATACGAAAATAACTACAAAAGTCTGCGACACTGCGGTTGGTCCATACTTAGAATGAGAACAAACGTTTTCACGCCACAGTGTTGTAAACATAAACAAACTGGTTATAGTTAACTTTGACAGTGGTTAAAAATTAACTGTGGGGGCTGTACATATCAAAAGGTATGTTAAAATAATAAAAATCAAAAATTAAAATAAAGGTTTAAAAGAAGATGTACCTAGAGACAAAAATTGGAAAGAGTATGCATTGAGCATGAATGAAGGGCGGCTAACTAAAGGTATTTGTAATACAAGGCAGATGTAAGTGGAAACGCCAGGACGGGACGCCCTAGCAGGGACGTAGACCACAATCCACCACACGCAGGCCCGGGTTGGTAGATATCACATGTCTTCAAATTTCACGATGGTTTCCTTTACCGTTTTTAGAGCATTGGTGTTGAAATACAACCTAAAACTCGTCAGCGGCCGTTACCGCTGGTCCAACACTCCTCTATTGGGTCGAGAACAAATTGCTGTCGATCATCGATATCCAAGATGGCTAGGTCTACTTATCTCTCTCACGTAAACAAGGCGCTTCTACATAGTCTGAGGACAGATGCTGCCAACAAAATCTGGCTATCCAAACAAAATTAACACCCCAAAAGTCCTGAAACTCAATGTACAGAGGCCAGCACATCAAGCTACCCCAATCTGTCAAATTTCTTTGATAGTTTTTCAACTTTATTGCAAAGGAATAAGGTTTATGTTCAATTGGGAAAATTTGACAGTTTGGGATGGCTTGACCTGCTGGCGACTGTACATTTTCAACACAGATTTTTCATCTAAAACACAAACTGACAGGATTCAATTGCGGTCCATAGTTAGAACAAACGGTTTCACACTGAGCGGCGGCGAGTAAACAAACACGCAGCGGCACATCAAACGGACTGCGCGTACGCATTTACATTTGTAGAGAGGCCATGTTGTGGAGCGGTTTGGGATAGTTCACAGATTTTAAGTTCTGTTTATGTTTTTATTGTTTATTAGTGGTCGAAATTTGACCATAATGTCTATTATCGTGTTTGTGTGTCAAGCGCACGGTAGTGTGTGTAATGTTTAAAAAAAAAGTATTTCTATAAAGCATTTTTTTTTTTTTAAATATTAGTTTTTTTGTTGCTGGGGACTTTGTAGCGCTAGTTCTTCTTCCTAGCTAAAGCACTAGGAAGTGATGAAGGGCGGGCGTGGGGGACTGTATTTTGTAGTTTTGACGTTCAAAAAGAGCTGAATCTCAGCCTAGAATAAATTCAAACGACTTACGACGATATTTAGTGGTTCACGTTTTTTAGTGGCGTTCGCCCAGTATATCCTGGGCAGTCAGCCGATCTATCAACCAGATGACTAAATGGCTTATCTTTTTTCTGTGACATGAGCTTTAAGAAGAATTACGTAATTGTTGTCCAGCTTCGAGATGAAGAAGAAGGCGAAATAAGCTGTATAAAATTAAAATAAAACAACGATAAATGGAAACTATGAAGCTTTTGTCTTATCAATCAATTGACTCAGCCCGGTTCAATTCGTTCCTGGAGATTAGCTTAGTTTGAATTGTAATTATGTCATTATTTTATAATCGACTGCTTAATTTATTATATTACATTTATTTTTAGACTAGATGTAGTCATCTTATGCAGTGTGGGCGCGATAACTTATCTCTAGAGTCGAACAACTTTAAGATAATATATTGTCAGTCTTACCGACACATAAACATTGAAAACTTACAAACATAACAGTGCTCTTATCTTGCTGCCACAGTAAAGTACATCAGGATCGTTTAATCATTCATTTCTACAAACAAAACAACCGTCGTTTTCTTCGCGATATTATGACACATTCAAAAACCATTCTTCAAGCGTTTATCTTTTTTTTGAGATTAGAAAATCATCAAATAACTTCTCCTGCTCTGGGTGGAGCAGGAGGGCGTGTCAGACTTTTACTGACTAAAACCCACCCGTGTTCCTTCAGTTGCCTGTGTGCCAGAGGCCACGGTATCTCTTTCGAAAAACCCGCACCCCTGGCAGATTCTTTCAGCGTTACAGCTTCATCATCATCAGAATCAGTTTGAAAGGATAAACCTAATCCTTTGCTAAATGTTCGAAAAAATCGTCTGCTCAACCACGTAAATAACGCAAACGAATGTTTTTGAACTGTCACAATATAAAAACTTTTTCCAAAAAAAAAAGGCAACCGACTTCCGGAAAAACACTACAAAGTGAAAAATAACTTTAATTTCAGAAGTTGGTGACTTTGGATTTAATTTGTATTTTAATTTTTTAACAGACTTCAAAAAGAAGAAGGTTATCAATTCGACATGTTTTTTTTTTTAATGTATGTTCGGGGATAACTCCGTCATAATAATATGTAGACGGATTTGCAAAAACCGTTTTTTGTTCGAAAGGGGTTTATACGAAATGATCCCATGTAAATTTCATATAAATCTGATGATGAGTTTCGGAGACAGAAAACGGAACTCTTCAAAAAATTACAGAAAATCAACCACGATTGCTGCTATCGCATAAATATGCATTGTTTTAACCCCAAGGAATTAATTGATTATAATTAATTTCGGAATTCGGTGACTACCAGCCATATTGTTAATATCGCCATAAATACGTATCAGCCTAAATACGTTTAACTCTATATTTTAAATTTTGACATAATTTTATTTCTATTTTATGGTTTGACATTTTAATTATACCTACAGACATTTAATTTCATTTTTTTGTTAAATTATATTTCATTCTTGTGTGTAATATTTGTATGCTTGCGAGTAGAATGCAGCGCACTAACATTATCACTATAAGACCTAATATAAACTGTGTACCTGCATTGTGACAAATAAAATGATTTGATTTGATTTGACTATCACCTTGCTTTTCTGAGGGCAATTATATCCTGTACTTTTGCTCTATGTTGTATTGCCTCTATTCAGACTCAACTCCACAAAGACAGTCCAAGTATAGTCTAGTCCACAATAGCTCGCTGAGAGACTTTATTATGTTATGCCAGAGGTCTGACAGCAGTGGTGGCCCAGTGGTAACGCCCGCGACTTACGAGTTGTAGGTCGTGTGTTCGAACCCAGCCAGGCGCATTACTTTGTGTATAATTTCATCACCACTGCATTCAAACGGTGAAAGAAAACATCGTGAGGAAACCGACATGTCCTAGAACCAAAAATTCGAAGACATGTGACATCTACCATACTGCACTGGGCCCGCGTGGTTGATTACGCCCCACTCCCTCTCACGGAGAGGAGGCCTGTGTCCCAGCAGTGGGAACGTTATAGGCTGAATATGTATGTATGTACAGGTCGGAATCTCCGTTATCATGTTCGGTAAATCGAAAAAAATCTACCTTTTCAACCGAAGACTTTGATACTAAACAATCCCTTGCACCAAACAGGACTGTCCCACAATCCACCAAACCCACACCCACCTTACAAAATCTAAATATACGTCGAAGCAACTGCTGGCCATCACTCGCCATTGAACTCACGCCGCGGGTTCAACCGATCAGTTATCACTTGCCCATTATTGTACAATCGTCGGACACTAATGTGAACGTGGTACTTCTTAGTGCCACCGGAAACGGCACTTAGTAGAACTAGGAGTGTTATGTATGATAAATGATTGGTGAACAGGTAAACATATGGTGCTGATTGATTGTGGCTTGCGGTGTCTTTGAATGTTATGGATAGAAAAGAACCAGGTGGATCAATAGTTTATTTTGACATCTGTCATTAGGTCTGGATAGGTACAGACGCCAGCAGGTCCAGCTATCCCAAACTGTCAAATTTTCCCAATTGAACATAAACCATATTCGTTTGTAATAAAGTTGAAAAACGATCAAAGAAATTTGACAGATTGGGGTAGCTTGATGTGCTGGCCTCTGTACATAGGTAGATTAGATTTTCGACATCTGCCTCTGCCGATGGCTGCTAGAGTAGTTGAGTATTCCAGTTGACCTAACTGGAAAATACTCCACTGATGTTGGCCCAGTGGTAACGTCGCGACTTACGAGTTGTGTGTAGGTCGTAAGTTCGAGACAGGCGCTTTACTTTATGTAAGTTATTTCTTCAAAAAATCATATTTCAACATAAATAATACCAGCTTTTGGTCGCGGCTCTAACCGCATTGATGTCGGTTATGTCTGTCGTTATTCTCCATATCCCAGGCTATATCTCTGCCAAATTTCATGACGATCGGTTCAGTTGTTTAGGCGTGAAAGCGTAACAGACAGACAGAGTTACTTTCGCTTTTATAATATTGCTTGAATAGTAGAATTTTGGCCCCGATTCTAAGTAAACTTTAAACCTATAAGAAATTATCAACTTGCTAACAAAATAGGAAAGTTAGTAGGTACCGTCAGATTAGATTGAACTAAAACTCTTAAACAGATTTAAGCGACAAAATAATCTTAACTTCGGACACGTAAACAAGTTTTAAATTCCCAAATTCTAAACCATTTTCACTATGCAATGAAGAAAAATACCGCGTCAAATATCACCCCTTTTGCGTCAGGGGTTAAAAACAATTTAGTCAAGCGCTCCACAGATCCTAATAAGTGCAGACATTTAGAAAATCCAAGATGGCGGCCGGGACCGTTACTTTTTATTTCCCAGTTTCTAACTATCCTTTGTTAGGTTTGCTTTAGTGTTATGCGTGTCCGGTGTTTCTAATGAAACCGTGTTTTATTATAATTCTCAATTAGCTGTAAAGTTAGTTTCTTTGCAAAATATAATTGTATTGGGGATCCATAGGAGTTGACGGTTATTTGAATTTTAATAGCTTGAAAATTAGACTTAATTTTTCTGATGGTCTCAAAGAAGCCAAAAAGCTATTTAAGATAAAATATGCAAGCTGGGCACTGTTTTCTTTTTCCAAAAAACAATAATAATAGTTAGATAAGTAAATGAAAATCAGTTAATTACCACATTAGAAACAGCATTAAAGTCACGTCCAAAAAACAATTACAAACTCCGTCATTCATCTCTTGTCTCTGCATTTACTTTTGAAAAGCTTGTACTGTTTCATAAAACATCGTAGAAAATGTCTTTTAAAATCTCAGACCAATTTATTGGTCTGAGTTTAAAATGTGGCCATAAACGTAGCAATTTGCCCGAAGGTTTTAAAATCGTCACTACATCGCTTGAGAGATTGGAAGTTGTGTCTATGGTGGCTTTAAGCTATGTTTAAATATAGAATATCGATTAGATTAGTATTCCCGTCCTAAGTAAACTAGAATGAGGTGTTAACTTTATCTATGGTAGACAGTCGAACTATGCGGTCGTTATTTCATTCAAATTCGTAGACATCGACCACAATCGATGTTTATGGATATTTGATGTTGCTATAAATATGGCTAGCCATATTTTATAGCGGTGTAACTATTGGTTATGAGCGGATGAAGGCATAGGGTTGCCAAGATTTTTTCGACGAAATATAGTACCTACCTGCTTTTCGAAATAACCTATAAAAATTCACTTCAAAAAAAAAATTGTATTTCATGGAAAAAGAAAAAAATGCCATTTTTTTGTTGCAGTACTTGCATTTTGTAACAATTTCTTGTATTAATTGAAGCGTCTCAATATAATGCTTCTTTATTATTTATGTAAAACAAAAGCTCATTTTTTTATTAATGTGATTCCTACTACTTCTGTTTCTTTCTTCTCGCCAGTTTCGGATTCATAACCGGAAATATCCTTTCCGAGAATCACGAAATGACCAGACCAGATTATTTTCTATGGTAAGTTATTAATTTGACATTATTGAAAAGTTCGGAACGCATTGTGACAGACAGAGTAGCTTTTGGTCGCGGCTCCGCCCGCGTGGATGTCGGTTATCGCGTAAAAATGTAGCCTATGTCATTCTCCATATCCCAGACTATATCTCTGCCGAATTTCATGACGATCAGTTCAGCGGTTTAGGTCTTTTTTTAAGACTTGTTTGTTAGATTTCGGTGTTGAAAATATAGTATTTTGCGTACTATATGTTTCTTCAACAGTATACTTATAGTACGCAGAAGCCGAAATACAGTACAATACTATATATTATAGTACGGTTGGCAACCCTAGTCAAGGCATAGCCACAGAATTAAACAGATTCTAGCCTATTGCTAGACTGAAATTTTTGTTTACTGGTTTCTTCACACGAAAGAGCTCGATGGGAACTATTTCAGTTTATTTGGTCTGGCTATTTTTGCCTAATGTTGCATAATATACTTCAGTCTAAAAGCATTATTAGTTACTGTTACCCACGCGCAAGCCTGTATTGGCAGCAAAAATATGTAATTAAATTTAAATGCTTTCATAAATAAATACATTGAAAAAGCCCCATTACAGGTGTCTCAATTACAGTCCACAGACAATCAAAACATAAAAAAAAAAACATTTTAAAATCGAACGTAGCGCCCCTCACGGCGGGCCCGTGCAACTGCATAATGGCGGCGTTGCCATGGAGACGGCTCGTAAAATTTTATTACTCGCGCCCTACGTCCCGCGCTTTGAAAACGGTTACTTTGCAAAGCCATCCTAGATTAGAGATCATTTCATTCCAACGTGCTAGGCACTTATTCCCTAGTGGTTTCGTTTATCGCCTAGATTTTATGTGATTTTTCTCTGAGGGATAGTAAGTTTGATTTCGCAGAAGTGGTTGGGTTATTCTGCATTCGTTTTACGTTTCGGTAAGGGGTTGCGTAGGGATCGAGTTGAAGTTGGAATCGATTTGGGACTGACTGTTTCATGATTCGTGAATACTGTAGCGCTTTCAGACGACTAACTTGGTAGAGTAAGAGAAGTGAAACTTGGAATTATAGTTAAAATCTAGTCTGAAATAGCTAGTCCGTCTTGAGCAAGCGTGGTGATTAACGCTCGTACCTTCTCTGTATGAGAAGAGGTATTTTCACTGCGGTGGTACAGAGCACATCAAGCTATACCAAACCGTCAAATTTTCCTTGAATATGAACCTTATGCTTTTGTGATAAAGTTGAAACTCTATCAAATTTTGACAGATTGCAAGTGAAAAGGACTGGGTTATATTTCAAGATGGCAGTTTTAAATATATGGAGTAATTGATTGAAATACTCGGGAGGCAGAACAAAATTTAAAAGGGATGGGGGGGGGGGGGTTTCCAAAAAATATGGTATCCATTAGCCTGAGTTCTTGGTTATAAAAGTTAGAGCAGGCTAAAGGTCTTATTCATAAAAAGTTATCGAACATCTAAACAGTTGCTAAAGTCTGGTTTCGTATTTAAAACCAGACTTTAAACAACTGTTTAGATCTTCGATAACTTTTATGAATAAGACCGTAATTGTTTATATCAGAAACAATTTTTTTCTTCAAACTTATGATGAAATGAGTTGGGTGATTTTTTTTTGCAATATTCCACAATCAGAGAATATATCAAGTTACATTTTTTTTTCTGTGCCCTCAACACTAAACTAGTAAACCAAAAAAAAATCGAAGAAACAAAAACTTTGAACAGTGACAAAAGGAATGTCGGAATATCTCCAGAGTACCAAAGAATGTATAGAATTGTATATTTTACATTGCGAAACTAAACTCTGTGCGAAAAGACATGAAAAGCATTTTGAAAACTTTGCACTCTGTTTTTAACAGGCTCTTGAATGTATAAAAATAGGATGACTCATATATTATGTTTGAGGTAGTATGTAGTTGATACTCCCCACACTAAAAAACCCCCCATACTAAAAATGTGATTCCTTACTGGGCCGCAACACACTCAAGCCTGAAAATAATAATTTTAGATGTGTATAGCACGAAAATTAACACCGAATATTAAAATTTTCTGACATAAAAAATAAAAACTGCCCACGCACAAGTGAAGTCTAACCTCATTTCTGTTTTAACGGTTTGGAACTAAAACGCGTTATTTCTCCATTGCTTGATTAGTACTCTAAAAGACTGCATAAAAGTTAAGTAATCTTTCAATGAACGGCGAAATACAACCGAGTCTGGTCATTTCACCCACGCAAGTGTAAAACTGAATCCTAATAGATTTTCATTAAAATGTCGCGTCAAATTTTCATCAAGAACTCAGCACTTAAAACTTCAATTATACAAATAGCACAAAGTTAATTAGACAGTGGCACTTTGTTAAATAATTAAAGTCACCCCCTCCACCCCCTCTTGCCATAAACAACCCCTAGAAGTCGTAAAATAACACAAGTTTATGGATTTTGGACCCCCAGTATGCTACATTTTACGTCAACCCAGTAGGGCTGGGAAGCGCACTATCGATAGCCGTAAACCGTAAAAGTATATTGATGATAATCGAATATGGATTTTCAGTAGACGGTAGAATTCTGTAATCTCAAGATTTGATGCCGATTTTATGGAATATTTGCACGATTCTGCGTCTTAAAGGTTAAGTAACGGTTTAACGATACTAATCGGTCTTGCATTAAAACCTATCTAATTAAAACAAACGTGTATCACTATTAAATGTCGTATTACCAAACTTGGTAGCTTATAAGCACGTCGTTCTTTCTAATCGATTTCCCTCAACGTTTGTCGACTTTAAGCGGCACGATAAACAAGACCTTTGTTTGTTTTGGGTACCTCAAGTGTGTGCTCACTTCGTGGATATTAAAATATTGATATTACGAGACAAGAAGATGTATGAGTATAAGCAATTCCTTTTTCCTTTCTTTTGCTACGCTGCGACCAACCAACCCATGGGCTTCTCTGTTTCTTTCAAAATTTACATCCAGGAATTTAATTTGTCTTGCTTTTCGTAACTACTATGGAGTGTACGTAAATTAGGTATTTCGTTTATAGAAAGTAAAAAATGATATTTTTATCTTATTTTGCTTGATGCATTGCGTAGCTACACTAGCTACAGCGAAGGCATTACAGTTTTATTGTGGTTTAACTAAGATTTTACTCGATTTTTTCAAATGAGGTGTTTCATATCTTGCTTCTCTTTTTACCGATATTTTGCGTTTATCGTTGAAACTAACACAACCCTATCATCACACTCATTACCTTTTATCGTAAAAAAACTTAAGGGCGAAACGCAAACGAAAAGTTCGTTTAACGTTCACGTGAAGTACCTATATTTTTAAAAGGCTTTTCCATGTGGAAATCCTATTTTGGTATTTTTAAAACCTTTTACTGTAATTTATTTTGAAATGGACGTGTGGTAAATGTTTGCAATCAACTTTCGGAAGTCTCGTGTTACGGACATGAATTTACAAATAGTAATTTGCTGTAGAAAACAAACCTTATGGTGGAAAATAAAAGATAAAACAACATTCCGCAATTTCGCCACAATTTTTCCTTATTTCGCGCCAAATTCGATTCCCCAACACGTATATTTTTCTGGCATACGGCACGAGGCAAACGTATACAACCATACATCCTCTAGTCTACGCTCAAACATAACAAGACGGGATAGCATTCTCCTCACGTAGATAATAACGTCTCGTGTGTCACTCGGACGGGGCTCGTTAATTAATTTTAGATACAGAAGTCGTGTTTAGTTTGGCCAATAACTGCTAAAACCTGCTCATACTGTTTGATTTCGAATTTAAAACTAAATGTTATAGTTGTTGGTTTTCTAGGTTGTAAAATTCAATTTAACTGTTGTGTTTCGCTGACTGAAATTGCAAAACCCTTAGCGAATTACTTGAATGAGTATTTTCTGAAATTACGTTCACTAGGTGGCAGCACTGAGACGTCAGGTCCGGGCACCTGTCAAAAGTGTCAAAGCGCCTATGGACTGAATAGTGAACAAAAGAATGAAACGAATGAATTCAAATATTTTAAGTTCATTGTCGAACTGGAAGACCTCTTGTCAAAGTGGCGCCAACTGGTGGCTTGAATATTCATGAAAACCCTCGGATACATCAAACCATGGAATAAGTATGTACTATACAATATACTAATATAGGTACTAATTCCATGGTTGAATTTATGTTTTTTTAATGTTCTGTGGCTACAAAAAAGTCATGCCTACCTCACTTTTAATTACCTGAAGTACTCAAACTAAAAGCATTTCTAATGTAAATGCTACATTCAGTAGCATTTACATAATAAACTTTTCTTATTTTATGAAGTGAACGTAGGAATAAAGTCTTAAAGTTTTGAAAAGGAAAGCTCAGCATAAGTTAGTTTTACGAGAACGCTCGCCATTTTACATGGCTAATTATTTTTTATAGAAAAGGTCTGTGCGTACTTACGTTTATTACATTGGAAAAGTTACTCTACGAGTACACTTTAGGATAAGAAGTTAAAGACAAGTTTTTAAATAAATTCTTAGTTGGTTGGCATTTCTGAGTCAGTGATCCCAGAAAACTTTGTCTATGCGGGTCTAGTTTTTTTGCACAAGAACCTGGCAATTCGCCACAAAAGAACTAAGACGAAAAAGAATACGAAATAACGCATTAAAAAAAGATAATTTAAATTAACAGAAAGTTTTGGCATTTATAGATTCGCACGAATTAAATCGCCTGAATCGGGCGAACTGTTACCCTTATAATGTAATATTTTCTAGGAAGTAAATTTATTTGAAGGTTTTACGGTGAAGGAAAACATAGTGAGGAAACCGGCATGTCCTAGAACCATAAAATTCGAAGACATGTGACATCTACCAACCCGCACTGGGCCCGCGTGGTGGATTACGGCCCAATCCCCCTCTCACCGAGAGGAGGCCTGTGTCCCAGCAGTGGGAACATTATAGGCTGATGATGATGATGAAATTTGTTTGTGGGCGAATTGACAATTCCAGAAAAACGTATTATATTGGGCACGTTTTGAATACAACGTTAAGGAATCAAAAGGAAAAAGTACCTATGTACACCAATTTTCTTACAAAAAATACAAATGTGCCAGTTACCTGAGACGTATTTCTGGAATTATCAATTCACCCACAAATAAATTAACTTCATGCGAGTCGGCCATAGAAAAAATATTTTACAAAAAAAAAAAAACCAACAGATTTCCAAAAAAACACTAGAAAGCGAAAAATAACTTTAATTTCGGAAGTCGGTGACTTTGGATATGTATTTTATTAATTTGCTGTCACCGCCTTCCGAAATTAAAGTTATTTTTCGCTTTCTAGTGTTTTTTGGAAGTCGGTTCCTTTCAAAAAACAAAAAGTTTTTATTTTTTTACTTTTTAGCTATAGTACCTACCTACCCCACACCAATTCAAAATTTCATCATCCTTAATCTCGGTTAATTTGAAAAAAAAAACAGCCGACTTCCTTTCCTGAAAATTGAATTCTGTCTGAAAACGATAGTGGAGATAAATTGATGGAGATCTCACAAAACCGGGTTGCCAGTTTTGCCAGATCTCATTCATTTGCATCATCATCTTCTTTAGGAATGTAGACAACCACCATTAATTTACATAAAGAGGACACCTTAGTAAAAAAAATACAATTAAAAACTCAAATCCCTCTAAGCAAATAATATTCGTCTGATTCCACTACATTTTATCAATGTTAATATTAAAACCACCAGATGTCAAACTGTGACTATTAATAACCATCAAATTTTACGTAAATGGAAAATCGGTGCAAACAATTCAACGAAATGAGTAAATGGGAACGCTTTCATTGGCAACTTGGCAAGTAATTCGTATGATTGCCCGTCAGTGTTTGCCGACCGGCAGTCGGACCGACTAATTGGATTGTCAAACATTTATTACTGTTTAAACTCTTGTTGACTGCACTCAGAGCTTCGACTTATTAGTCAACTCGCACGAATTATCTCGCACAAATCGGGCTAATCGTCACTTTTACATCATCATCATCAGCCAGCCTTTTCCCAACTATGTTTTTTTTTTTTTTTTTTTTTTCTTTTTTGAGTGGGATATCATCAAATGACTTCTCCTGCTGAGTAGAGCAGGAGGGCGTGTCAGACTTTTACTGACTAAAACCCACCCGTGTTCCCTCAGTAGCCCGTATGCCAGGGGCCGTGGTATCTCTTTCGAACAAACCCGCACCCCTGGCAGGCATCGGCCCTTTCGGACCCCACCAGTGGTTGCTGACATCTTTGACGGCGCGCGTGAGGAACACAACGCGCCGTCCCGTCTACCACTTTTCGGCCGCAGAGGATAGGGAGAGCGGCTGACGCTATACCGACACTCCTCTTCCCCTGCGGCCCCACCGCGTCCGCCATCAAACGGTGGCGGCCCCGTCCAGGCCACGGAAGGGAAGAGCGCTGCTCAGAAGCACCGGCACTCCTCCTCTACCGCAGCCTGTAACCCTCAGCCGCGATGCCTCCCATTCGACATCGCGGCCCACCTCAGTTGCGGTGCACCTCACCGCAACCTACTTTTTGGCCGCTACGTCAATGGCTTGAAGGCAAAAGCCCTGACGAGCGGCCCCACCGTTGGGTTCCTCTTGGCTTCACCGTGGATGGGAGACCACGGTTACTAAGCCCCCCCGCAACGACAATGCGGGAACCCACTCGGGGGGGCTCCCAACTATGTTGGGGTCGGCTTCTAGTCTAACCGGATGCAGCTGAATACCAGTATTTTACATGGAGCGACTGCCTGTCTGACCTCCACAACCCAGTTACTGGGTAATACGATACCCCTTCCTTGGTAAGACTGCTTGTAATAATCGTCAATTTTACATTATTAAATATTTTTAACCGACTTCCTAAAAAGGAGGAGGTTATTATGTTCCACTGTATGCTTTTTTTTTATGTGTTCCTTGATTTCTCCCCCATTTGTGGACCGATTCTCAAAATTCTTTTTTTATTTGAAAGATTATACTCCCGAGGTGGTCACGTTGGCACCAAGTCAGGATCTGATGATGGAATCCCAGGGAAATCGAGGGCACCCCTAAAATTTTGTAGGTATTAACAACGTTTTTCATATATTTTCTAAAGCTATTGAGACATTTGTGTATGGTCATCATCATCTCATGACGCTGAGCTGATGAAGGAAGGTACAACTCTTTAACGGTTGGGAGTTAAGTGGAGGTTCGGGCATAACTCCGTCATAAGACCGATTTGCAAAATTCTTTTTTTGTTCGAAAGGGGTTTATTTCGAAATGGTCCCATTAACATTTCATATAGATCGGAAGATGCGTTTCGGAGACAGACAACGGAACTCTTCGAAAAAAGACGGCAAATTAACCGCGATTGCTGCTATCGCATAAATATGCATTATTTTGACCCCAAGGATGATGAAATTTCTAATTGGTTTGGGGTAGGTTCGGTGGAACCTCCTCCTTTTTTTGAAGTCGGTTAAAAAGCAAAAACGTGTTTAGGAAAACCTACTGGAGACTTATAGACTCCAGCGTGGAATGCAAATGTGGTGCTGTTCCACAATAGATGGGAAACCAGTTGGTCTATTCTGTAAAAATCTCACCATGAAGATAACTTAGGTATAGAGAGCTTGAAGTCTGCTGTCAATAGTGTCAATAGGTGGAATGACAGCTCACTTCACTTACGTTTTCTCGGTGAGTTTTTTTTTACAAATTTTTAGATCGGATGTGTCTTGCGTGCCCTGATGAGGCGCCTGCAAGTTTTAAGGAATAATAATTGATGGACTCTACTAGTGGGTCCAAACTCGTGGCTAAGTTCTGACTAATAAACTTGGCTGCGAGTCGAATTCGTGACGAATTCGCCATCGACAATTCGACGCGCTAAGCTTTTAAACATTGTTTCTTACCATTATAATCCCTCCGTGCCTCGGTAAGCACGTTAAGCCGTTGGTCCCGGCTGTCACTCGGTAGATCTTTGACAGTCGTTACGTGTCGTCAGAAGCCCGAAAGTCTGACAACTAGTCTTACCAAGGGGTATCATGTTACCGAGTAAATGGGTTGCGCAGGTCAGATAGGCCTCCATGTAAAATACTGATATTCAGCTGCATCCGGCTAGACTGGAAGCCAACCCAAACATAGTTTGGAATAGGCTAGGCCAGGGGTCGGCAACCTGCGACTCGCGAGCCACATGAGGCTCTTTGGATGTGACGCTGCGGTTCTTTAGTTCCATACGCAAATATTATTTATTTTCCCGTCACGTGGCGAGCTATCAAATAAAAAAAAATTGCGAGTTTGCAAATGGCCAAAAGATTAAGCCACGCTCCTTTTCGGTCACCTTGCGTTAAAACCCGATTTCACGCAATTTTACTATGAAACCAATAATAACTGTGACTTGTTTCGTAATCTGTATGATATTTTAAAATTTTTGTGGCTATTTAAAAACTATAAAAAAAATTAAATTGTAATTTTTGACTCTTCGGACTCAAAAGGTTGCCGACCCCTGGGATGGGCCAATTGATTTATCTTTAGACGCATAAAGCAAAAATGAACCAAAATGTCCGCCTCATGTGTAGGTCACGAGCGACCAATGAATAATGTTACAAAGCTCATCTGTCCCTACAAGATGCCAAACCGGTTTGGCCAATGCGAGCCCATTGGAGAATACATTGCAGATTTTAATCTGCCGATACAGATTGCATGCATCTACCTTATAAATCTTTGTTTGACGGTTATAGGAGTGTGCCTACAGGCTTTCTTGTATTTTACTTTTATATTTTTGTGCGGCTGCACTAGAATTGAGGTTTACATATTTTGCAGTTACGGTATCTATAGTCCGTTCTAAAAGTTTCTGATGTAAACGTAAACAAACCCTATTCAGGTTAAACTAACGTTAGACTTTAAACATTGGTATGGAATGCAAATAAAGATAATTATGACTACACTACCGGTAATTAGCAACACATTTAAGAACGTTACAAACATTAATTTCACAAATTGTAATTGAAAAAATCAACGACGAAAATTTCAGTTACCTATATAAAAACCTGAAAAACATGACTCAGGTTGAAGTATTCAAATTAATATCTAATTAAAGTAAAACACTCAATTTAGAAGTAGCTCTACAAATTGGTATTCACAGACATGTTTTTTTTTTCATTTCTTTACATTTTCTTCAGATGCTTTTGGAACAGACCACATATTAATTATGGATTTTTGCCAGTATTCTGGAGGAGAGTGGAGTTTAAAAAGCCAGGGCCTAGAGACAAAACACAAAATACATTTCTGTTAGCGTTCACGCCAAACGCTACGCCAAAATGTATGGGAATGACATTACCTGCGGAAAGGATACGACATAACCTTTCCGCGGGTAATGTAGCGTGGCGCGTAGCGTTTGGTGTGAACGCTAACAGATTTTTTTTTGTCTAGGCCTGCATATCTGTCTACGTCAATAGTTGAATACCTTTTACAGTTGGTTACATTCACCAATAACATTCCGAAGTTAATCCAATGACTGTTTCGTCCTTAATCAATAGTGTTACTAGTGTACAAATTTAGAAAGAAACGACTACACTCGCTAATCCCCCTCACTCAGTCGTTCAAGCTTCAAAGACCCAAAAATGTCTCACAATTGTACTAAAGCTAAAATACCACCACAAGACAAAACATCTTCCTGCAAACTCGATATTTTTCCTAAGGGCGGGTACACATTGTATTCGAGACACGTGCACGACCCAAATACAGGGCGCAGACGCCTTGCCACCTCACGATCATTGCGTTCAAAGAACGTCTGTTTTATATTGGAGCTTCTAACTTAATTGACGAGGATCAAGAATGTTTGAGGATCGTTTATTTCAATGTGGAAAAAAAAAGAAAAAATAATCTATGGTGACTTGTGGAAAGAGCGGGTAAATTGGTGAAAAAAATATATATAAATGTATGGTCTAATGAAAAATGTTGAGGAAAAATTATTTTTTCTTTACAGAAGTTTAATTTTCTGTAAGCCAACTTGATTGGTTGGTTGATATTATTTTTGACAAGAGGTTTTAGCGCCAAATAAAGTAAGTTGTCAAACGAGTAAGACAATCTTTCAGGATGTTCCTACCATTATTTTCCTACATTACTTATTAGTAGGTGAGTAAGTTTACGTTTTTCTGCAGTATATCGCTTCCATTTATATATATCCTTAGAGATGTGTCAGTGAAATTCACCCATCTTGAAAAATTTAATGAGTGGCAGATGATCGAAACAGCATTGTTATTCTGTAACCATATCACCGCTTGAAGTAAGCGTGGAATGAGCTGTTAGTGTCATTCCACCTGATACTTGGCCAATCCTTAGTATCAGTGGGATGACACTGACAGCTCACTTCACGCGGTGAGATGGTTACAGAATCGACATACTGCAAGCCTAGACAAAACACTTTTCTGGGAATGACATTACTTGCGGAAAGGTTACGTCGTGTCCTTTCCGCAGGTAATGTCATTCCCATACATTTTGGCGTAGCGTTTGGCGTGAACGTTAACAGAAATGTATTTTGTCTCTAGGCCCTGGTCTTTTAATTTTTTCGCACCAAAACCGAATAACACTTCAATCTTGCATTTCAAAATAAAAACAGCGAAAAGAGAAACTGGACTATCTCTGCCGCATTACATTTCTGGGGACACATTATGTAAATATCTCCTGGGAGCCGCATAATAGAGTTTTGATCACCATTCCTTCGCGCGCGGGTCGCAACCTAATCATATTGTGTTTGTTTCTATTAAGTTTGTTATGTTGGTAGTGTGTGGAATTATGTCACTGCAAATTGGGCAACATACGCATTCAGCCCACGTTGATCCCATTGCTGGGACCCAAGCCTCGTCTCTGTAAGGGTGTGGGAAGTTATCCACCACATGTGCCAGGTGCGTATGTTTTCGGAATTTCAAAATTGAGTTGCGATTCTGTTAGTGTTAACTCAATGGAAATAAGAAAAAGGATTTCCTCGAGTGCAGGGCTCGTGGCTGAATAATACCTAACAGTCGCTCGTTTAATCTAAAGTTAAGCTACGCACGCCGCGGTCGTTTCGTAGATGGGTGACCATACATTACGATAAAGCCCAAAGAGCCGTTGATCCTGGCTGTCATTCGTAGATCTTTAGTCAGTCGTTACGGGTGTCAGATAAAACCGTCAGAACCCCAAAAAGTCTACAACCAGTCTTACCAATGGGTATCCTGGTTCCCAGTAACTGGGGTGTGGAAGTTAGATAGACAGTCGCTCCATGTAAAATACTCATACTCAGCTGCATCCGGTTAAGCTGGAAGCTTAGGTACTCTAACATAGTTCAGAAAAGGTTAGGCAAATTGAGGGTCAATATTTTCTTTGTTGTGGATCAAAGCGTTTTAATAAATTAAACTGACAGCAGGTAAGTCCTTTGTACTGTTAGCTGTCAATTTCCTTTTCCACACAAAGCCAGCAGCTGAAAATTCAATCCCAACGCAGTACAAGCTAAAAATAATTCCGAACGCGAACAAAAGTTTCGACGAAATTTCACACAAAAAACTATGAAAACGCTAGACAGGAAAACAAACAAGCCTGGCTAAATTCAAGCCGAACAATTCAGACGAGTTAGACAAATAAAATAAAAACTAATCCCTAACGATTCAGCATCGACACAAAAAAAAGATTGCATAGCAGACTTATCAATTATTCGACGCCGGGAATTTTTGCGAATGGCTACACAATGGTCCATCAATCCTTTGGGGACAAAAAACTAGCAACACTAACATTCCGGTTGAACAAAGGGCGCGGAAAAAGCGCGCCAATACGACGACGTCGTGTGCGAATAGGATTTTTTGGGGAATTTCAAAATATATTTCTTGCAAATGGTTTCGAAACTAGAGCAATTTTGGGCAAAACTTGGAGCAATAAAAAGGCACTGTCGATGGCGTTTTCTCGTGATACAGGCCACTGAAGGTACCAAGGGACACGTACAGCCATAATTCAAAACAAGGCTTATCTTTCCACATAATTTAAACCTCAGATTAGATTTAAACCATCCAGACAGTTTTTGAAATAAGACCGCAACCGTGATCGAAAGACAGTTCATTATACAAAACTGGCAACATAGTCTGGTACTAAGTTGTCAGTTTTATATAAATTATACGTAGTCAGAACAAAGTTCAAAATTTAAAAATGGCACCATGGTTTATAAACCTGAGTCTGAACATAAACCTTTTTTGTAATAAGAATGGTAGAGTTTGATTTTTGTACTTCAGTGCACTCTGGATGACGCTAGTAATGGCGCCAAACATTTTGGGCCGAGTACATTTCAATTGCCATAAACACGCTACGAAGAAGAAGCGCTAAATCTAAATCCAGAGTCTACATAGTTTCCGAACCGAGCCATTTATAGCAGGGATCAATAAAGGAGCAAGATTTAGATATCCCTAAGTTGCCTTAAGCCAGAAAAACTAAATACCGAGCCAAAATCTAACTGTGCAAAGCTTCATTAAAACAGATCTGCGGTTTAATTTACCAACGCAAAAATAAAAAAGCATACATACTTCCATTAATTCTAACACACATTTGTATCAACGCCACGCAAAGAGAATCATGAATATATTCAAGAGATGTCCCTTTATCTACGCAAAAGAAGACAGTAATGGCGGCGAAAAAAAAAACATTATACAGTCAGGCAGAGGAAGTAAGGAGTGCAGCCTAACGTAAATAATGCGTGTGTACGCGAAACTATGAATAAATTATGATGAATTTGTGTGGGAATAAGATTATGGTAGAAAATATGAAGCATTAATCTAGCGATGCTTCGATGCCGTCGAAATTATTGGAGGATGAGGAATTATTTCGGAAAGTAATAAAGCTGTTGCAAGGACCGACTGTCTTGAGAGTAATGTTGTATATAAAAGTTTAGAAAAATGTTTTTAGATGACAAACAATACAGACGAAAGGCGTTACTTCCTTCGACTGCTTTTTCTTGGCTAATAATTACAACAAAATACACCCAGACTCCTAAATCGACCGACCGTAAATATTTATGTTTGAAAGCCTTGAACACCAAAATAATGATAAGTCAAAGAAGTTTTTATGCAGTTTTGACTTACTGGCCATTCTTTCGGTATCACTATGGTTCCAAAGTTGAATTCCCGAATTTGAATATGAGAAGTTCAGAGTATTCTTGGTACTAGACACAGTACTTTTTTTAATGGTACTGGAGAAGCAACAAGCTTTGAATGGAGACATTTAAACAAAATATACAGGATGACTTGATTCAGGCTGTCCGAGATACGGTGCCGGCAGCATCTGTAGCAGTTTAATGGGCGTCGTTGTATCAGCATCAGCACACACTCATTTACAACCATGATGTCTCTTTTCATCACGGCTCGAAACTCTATAAACCCTATTTTGTTTATTTGAAAATCTAGTTCCACAACCAGATTTTTGAATCACGAAATTTATACCGGCAAAGGTAAAGTTCGTAATACAGAACTAACAACTTCACCGGACTAAATTATCAGGTTTGTAAAAGTTTTTAATGTTCAGTTTTTAATGACAGCTACGTTCGCATTTCAAAAATTAGATCAATAAACCATGTCAAAAGAAAAACCTTTTTTTTTCTTGTAATAAGGCCGTACGCTTTTATTACAATTAAATCTGTTGAAAAATTGGCAACAATTATTTTTTATACTAATGCTTCTCACGTGGCAACACTATATTGTATGTCATCTCTCCTCTACATATTATAGGCTTGCTACGTCCATCCGAAAAACAGTGTAATTTATTTAAACCAAAACTATAATTTCATCAGGTTATGGGCCCAGACATAGACAGAACGCTATAACCGCTGAAGTAATAGGTTTTGGTTTTCACAAAGGAAAATTACGGTATGTAATGTCGAAAACAATTCGGGCGAGTTCTTGGTGAAAAAAGAACAAAAGAGCATCGGACAGGCGTGGCGTGGGCAAGCGGGGTCGGTGAGGTCAAATCGTCTTCAAAAATAAAATCAGCGAGGTACCGGCGAGGTCAAATCGTCATCGCTATCTACAAATAGTGAGGTAACGGCGAGGTTAAATCGTCATCACTACGAAAAACGGTGAGGTAATTAAGATGGACACATCAACAAATAATATCGATGTGAACTCTAAACTGGAGGGTACTCACAATTGGAACGTCTGGAAATTCAAGATCCGGGTCCTGTTGATGGCAGCAGGGGTGTACGACATCGTCGAAGGCAATACTGTCAAACAGGAGGATACCAAGTGGATCAGTAGCGACGCGAAAGCTCAAGGTATCATTGTGACGCGTCTTTCAGACAAGGTTATATCACAGGTAGTGAGTTGTAAAACTTCACAAGAAATTTGGGAAAAACTCCACACCATTTATGAGCAAAAAGGAGAATTGTCATTGCATTTAGTACAGGAAAAGTTCTTTGCATTAAAATATGACGGAAAGGAGTCAATGTCCGAGTTTTTGGCTAGAGTTGAGGACTTGCTATGTAACCTGAAGTCCTTGGGCTCAGAAATCCCTTCTTCAATGGCCATAACTAAAATAAATACTTGTTTACCAGTACAGTATTGTCATTTTGTGTCTGCGTGGGAGTCGGTGCCTAAAGATAAGCAAACTATAGCAGAGCTAACCGCTCGGCTACTAGTGGAGGAGCAGCGCTACCTATCCAGAGTTGCAGGTACAGAGGAGGCTTCATCGACAGCGTTAGTCACGAAATCAGTGAAGAAAACTAGAAAGTGCTTCAAGTGTGGTAAGCTGGGACACTATAAAAGTGAGTGCAAGTCAAAAAATCCTAATTTTGGTGGTAAAGATGGTAAAGTCTGTAGCATAAATTGTTCTCAGTGTGATTAGATTTTTTACATATTATGTAAAAAATCTAATCACACTGAGAACAATTGTTGGTTCAAAAATAAGTCTAAAGGTAATGCGTTGAGTGCAATTTTTTTGACAAATTTCACAGGAGAAAATGTATGGATTATGGACAGCGGAGCCACCGAACATATGTGTTTTGATAAAGATCTTTTTACTACATTTGAAAAGTTAAATGAACCTCGAAATGTCACTATAGGTGATGGCTCCACTATCCGTGCCATAGGTTTTGGAAACATACAGTTACAAGCTTACAACGGAGTTGATTGGGTTGCTACAACTTTGCAAAATGTGCTTTGTGTGCCAGAGTTAAAGGTAAATTTATTCTCTGTCACAGTGGTAATAAATAAAGGTTTTTCTATGAAAATGGATAGTAATAGTTGTAAAATATATAACAATAATGGTGATTGTGTTGCTTTGTCCAAACCAAAAGGTGAATTATTTATAATGGAGTTTCAATACTCAAACAGTTCATGTGCTATTTCTGTTCCAATAAGTGAATGGCATAAGAGGTTAGGGCATCAGGACACTGAACATGTAAAAAGCATATTAAAAAGAAGTAATATTTAGGTAAATGAAAGTAATAAAAGTTCTTGTATTTCATGTTTAGAGGGTAAACAGCATAAAAAATATTTTCCATTGAGTAAGTCATCTGCTGAAAAACCAGGTGAGATGTTACATTTAGATTTATGTGGGCCAATGGAAGAAGAATCATTAGGTGGGTCCAGGGCCCTATCCAATAAAGCTGACAATCCGACAAGTCCGACATATGTCAAAAAGTGACAACTCGACAATTTTTCTGTTTAATAAAACTTACAGGCGACAAAATTGTCATGGTGGAAAATTCACAAATATGTCGGACTCTTTTTTTTTCTTAACATTTTTCTGTTTTATAAAACTTTATATGCGACAGCTGACAGGTGACAATTTGTCGTGAAAAACTTGTCAAATCTGCTTTATTAAACAGAAAATTGTCGTGACATGTTGACATATTTGTAGAATTGTCCGACAATTCTGACAGGCGCGTTACCCTCTGTCGCGAAATCATATTTTGAATTTTGAAGGTGTAAAAAAGTGTATTGAAAAAGTTTATTACAAAAAAATGGTACTTACATCGAGCAGTGAGAGTAGTGATGATGAATACTTGGAACAAATACAAACGAGGAGGCAACGACGATCATTTAAAAGCAGAATCAATTTCTCCTTCTCAATTACAGATTTCTGCTTTAAAGAAAAATTTCGGGTATGTAAATCTACCGTGGAATATTTAATTGATAAAATTGCTCATCGACTTCAACACGGTACAAGCAGAAACCAAGCACTTACACCCGATAAACAAATTTTATGCGCTTTGCATTGGATGGGTTGTGGTTCACAGTACCACGTTATTGGTGATGCACATGGGCTTAGTAAAACAACCGTACATAATTGCATAAGAAGGGTATGTGGAGCCGTGATTACTGAATTACTCGGAGAAGAGGTTCGCTGGCCGGATAATTGTAACCGAATACCAACACATTTCATGAGGCATAATGGGATACCTAGAATATCTGGTATTGTGGATGGTTCGTTAATTCCTCTAGATGCGCCTTATCAAAATGAATCTGCGTTTGTAGACAGGAACGGAAACCATTCAATTAATATTATGGTGGTGTGCGGGCCAAACTTAGAAATTTTCTACGCATCTGCAAGATGGCCTGGCTCTGTTCACGATGCCGGAGTGATGAGATGCTCTTCTTTAGCACGGACATGGGAAAGTGGATGGAGACCATTCCCAAACGCAATAATCCTGGGAGACAGTGGATATGGTTTAAAAAAGTGGCTTATGACGCCTAATATACCAATACAAATACCAAGAACAGCATCACTGGAAAGATTCTTGCGTGCTTTTAAGTCAACGAGAAGATTGGTAGAAAATTCTTTGGGAATCATAAAAGAAAAATTCCCGTGTCTAAATCACCTTAGAGTTCAGCCAATAATTGCAAGCAATGTAATATTATCTTGCATTGTTATGCATAACATTGAAAACCGCTTAGGCTCAAATGCACCCTATTTAGAACAAGATATTAGCGGAAATGACAATGATACAGTTGTAGATAATAACAATGTGGACGAAGTATTTGATGAGGAAGCGATTGCAGTTTTACAGTCATTAATACAACTATTTGAATGAATAATTTATTTAATCCTTTTAATAAATGCATGATCGATTATACTTAAAGATTTTCATTCATAGCACTTATTATAATATCGTTGACTTGTTCATTATCAGCACCCGACTCTGTTGTTCGAACAATTTGTTCAATTTGTTCAGTACAAACATCAATAACCCGAGCGTTTTGTAAATACAAAGGTAGTGTAAATTCTGATGGCTGTATGTTTAATTCTTTTTCAAGTTTGAGTAGCTCCAAATCTAGCTTGTATTTTTCTCTTTTTGCAATTTGAAGTTTTTCTTTAGCAATATCTACTTCTATTTCCATTTTTTGTTTCTTAAAATAAAATAAGTCATTTGATAAATCAACTGGGGGATGTGATTTTCTTCGTATTGGATTTTGAGGTTTTTTTTTTTTTTTTTTTTTTTGGGTGGGAAATCATCAAATGACTTCTCCTGCTGAGTAGAGCAGGAGGGCGTGTCAGACTTCTACTGACTAAAACCCACCCGTGTTCCCTCAGTAGCCCGTATGCCAGGGGCCGTGGTATCTCTTTCGAACAAACCCGCACCCCTGGCAGGCATCGGCCCTTGCGGACCCCACCAGTGGTTGCTGACATCTTTGACGGCGCGCGTGAGGAACACAACGCGCCGTCCCGTCTACCACTTTTCGGCAGCAGAGGATAGGGAGAGCGGCTGACGCTATACCGACACTCCTCTTCCCCTGCGGCCCCACCGCGTCCGCCATCAAACGGTGGCGGCCCCGTCCAGGCCACGGAAGGGAAGAGCGCTGCTCAGAAGCACCGGCACTCCTCCTCTACCGCAGCCTGTAACCCTCAGCCGCGATGCCTCCCATTCGACATCGCGGCCCACCTCAGTTGCGGTGCACCTCACCGCAACCTACTTTTTGGCCGCTACGTCGTCGGCTTTGAGGCAAAAGCCCTGACGAGCGGCCCCACCGTTGGGTTCCTCTTGGCTTCACCGTGGATGGGAGACCACGGTTACTAAGCCCCCCCGCAACGACAATGCGGGAACCCACTCGGGGGGGTTGGATTTTGAGGTTGAGGTGGTGTTTCTGCTGTAAAAACAGGCACGGATACCTGTGTTTCATTTGATCCTGAAGATTCTGGTATTTGAAGTCCATCTATTGCTGGAGAATCCTTTCCTATGATTTTTAGTATCATTTCATCAGAATCGTCATATTTGCATTTTTTTCCTCCCCCAGAACCAGTCTGCAGACGATTATCTCTCTTTTCCTGAAAGATTTATCGTACCAGTATATATAAAAACGACAAAAAAATCATGTCTGTTGTATGGGAGCCCCCTTAAATATTTATTATATTCTGTTTTTTAGTATTTGTTGTTATAGCGGCAACAGAAATACATCATCTGTGAAAATTTCAACTGTTTAACTATCACGGTTCATGAGATAACGCCTGGTGACAGACGGACAGACAGACAGACAGACAGACAGACAGACGGACAGCGGAGTCTTAGTAATAGGGTCCCGTTTTACCCTTTGGGTACGGAACCCTAAAAATCGTTTCCACATACACAATGCGAATATTTCATACATACCTACACAATATAATACATCATGTCTAATTGATAACTTCTTTATTGGTTAACGGTCTAAATAAATAAAAAAAAATTACGGATTGATGAAGGATAAACTAGTTAAAATAAACTAAACCTTACCATGGTCCTTTTGCGCCAATTTTGCCATGTAGTGTCACGAAGGTATTTCCAGTCTTTATTGAAAATACCTAATGTTCTTAAGTTTTCGGCTATTTCCTTCCATTTATTTATTTTTACATCGTGGGTCAATTGGTCACTAAACTTCCCAAAAAGTATATTTTTACTTTCGTAAATAAGGCCCAAAATGGTAAGTTTTCTGTGCATTTCCATCTTACACGCGATCATAACACAATCGAAGTTACACTAGTGATTGTTTTATTCTTGTACTTTGATAATATCTTTTTCAATTTTACCCTCATCCAGCTTCATAAAACAAAATTCTTTGCAAATATATTATGTCAAAAGTCGACATAATTGTCACGACAATCCGACAATATTGTCACCGACAATTGTCAGAAATATTGTGACTGTGGTTTTTTGATATGTCGAGTTTAATTAAACGTGTTTTTACATTAAAAATATGTCAAGATTTCACCTGTCGATTTTTGACATATTTGTCACGTTTATTAAACAGCTTAAGCGCGACAATTCTACAATTTTGTCATTTTTTGACATATATGTCGGATTGTCAGCTTTATTGGATAGGGCCCAGGTACTACCTTGTAATAAAAGATGATTTCACAAAATATAAGACAGTGTATTTTCTTAAACAAAAAAGTGAAGTGTATGCAAAAGTAAAGTGTTTTTTGCTTATTGTGACAAAAAATCTTGGTTATTCAGTGAAAATACTGAGAAGTGATTGTGGTACTGAATTTGTCAATCGTGAAATGTCAAACTTATTAGAAAGTTTCGGTGTAATTCATCAAACAAGTGTGCCTTACACACCAGAACAGAACGGTAGGGCAGAGAGGGAGATTCGTACAATAACGGAATGTGCTAGAACAATGTTATTGTCAACGGATTTTCACAAGAATATGTGGGCTGAGGCCGTGAATACAGCTGTGTTCGTGCTGAATAGAACAGGAAAAAGCAGGGTAAAGGATGTCACGCCATATGAATTGTGGTTCAACACATCAATGTTTGATGTCAATCAGTTACAAGAATTCGGTTCCTGTGTAGCAGTTCTCATTCCGAAACAAAAAAGATGTAAATGGGACTCGAAGTCAGAGCTGGGTTACTTTGTAGGTTATGGAGAGACTTCAAAGGGTTTTCGTGTTTATTTTCCAAAGAAAAACAACGTTCTTGTGAAACGTGAAGTGGTTTTTATTAAAAATTGTGATACAAAAATAAATGAAAGTTTGAAATCAAAAAATAGCCGTGAGTCTTCGTACACGAAACGTTCAGAAGATGTTATTGATTTTGTTCTCTTAAAACCGGACGAAAATGGTGAAAGTGATGTTCAGTCTTCAGAAATTCCTGATTATGTATCGGACAGCGGCGATCAGTTTTTGGAATGCATAAACTTTGATTCGACCTTCGTACTACCAGTAGACCTGCTAAAAGATAACCAGTTAGCACAAAAACCTGAAAAAGAAAACGAAACATTAGTTACGTCAAATGAACAAGAATTATGTGATTAAACGAACTTACCTTAAGTGAAGTTCTATCATAATTATACGAAACTCCTTCTCCGAGACATATTAACGAGTAGTAGCGCGGGATTGTACCAGCGCCGTCACAATTATTTCAAAGCTCTAAAAAAATTAAACTTCTCTCATTAGGCAACACTGTAGGTACTGTCATTTCGTTTAAAGCTAGTTATCTTAAACAACCCTGTTTTTTGGGGAGAACTTCAGTAGGGATGGGTTGGGAGACCTGTCTCGGAGAAGGAGTTTCGTATAATTATGATAGAACTTCACTTAAGGTAAGTTCGTTTAATCACATAATTATACTTACTCCTTCTCCGAGACATATTAACGAGTAGATAGATGTTTAAAGTCAATCAGGGTTGTTTATGTGTTAATAATTACTTGGTTGTAAAATAATAAGGTATTTATTAACTTTAGTAACATAACAAATTAAAGATAATTAAAAATAAAGTTCAACAAAATTAAGTCATATTATTTACAGTGTTACATATTATTTCGCTAAACACAGTTGGTTCTTGAATGACCGGTCTGTTATAATGTCTAGCAAAGGTGGCTGAATTCTGAGACCAACCAGCTGTTCTTTGTATTTGGTCTATACTGACCCCGGATCTTTTAGCAGCTGATGTAGACGCATGTCTAGTGCTGTGTGCTGTAAAAGTATTTACATCAATTCCAGCCTCATGTAAAGTAGTTTTAATCCAGCGACTTATAGTTTGGGTTGAAGCACTATGATGTGGCTTTTTGAAAGTTAGTATTAGCTTGTCAGTATCTCTTCTCAATGGTTTAGTTCTATTCATATAACATTTTACAGCAGTAACTAGGCAAATCTGAATTTTGTTTTCAAAAGTTTTAAGGTGTAATAGAGGCTGAAGGTTGCCTGTTTTGGAGGTTTTTATTATGTCTGGAATGTAAATCTGAATTCCATCATTGATGACTTTTATATTTTTAATATGAATTAAAGATAAGGTTTGTACTCTATGACCAGTAGTAAGGGCAAGAATAGTTACCACTTTTTTCGTTAATTGTTCTAAACTTATGTCTTCATTGGGGTAAAGGTTTGCTAAATATGATAGGACCACTCCAGGATCCCAAGTAAGGTTATACTTTGGGGCAGGTGGTTTTGTACGGTATACTCCTCGCATGAATCTTTTAATCCTTTCGTCATATCCAATTTTAGAACTAATTAGCAGTGAAAGAGCAGATCTGGTAGTATTTATTGTTCCATATGAGGCTCCGGATTCAAAAGATTCACTTAAAAATCTCAGAATATAAGGAATGGACGCTTCATAAGTGTCTATGTTACATTTCTTACAAAACAGCCACCAAGATTTCAAGGATGTGTCATACTGCTTCATGGAACTATTAGACAGTGAATTTAACATGATTTGAAGAGCTGAATTTGGAGTGCCTCTTCTTATGTATGCCTTGCTGAGAGCAGCCCTGCAGCCAGGGTAAGTTGGTGATGGAGAGGGTGATTTCCTCTGAAAGGAGAGGATAATAACTTTTTATTTGGTTCAAATATTAATAATTTCTTAGTTAACAATGAATGCAATAGTGGGAACCATGGTTGAGATGGCCAATATGGAAAAACTAAGATGCCTGTTGCCCTGTCGGTCTTGATTTTATGAAGACATTTTAATATTAGTGAGAATGGAGGGAAAGCATAAAAAAGTAATCAGACCAGTTAAGAGTGAATGCGTCAACTTGGAAGGCTTCAGGATCACATTTCCAGGATACAAATCTTTGGCATTTACTGTTTATTCTAGAAGCAAACAAATCTATATCCGGTACCCCAAAAATATTTACTATTTTACTATAAGCCATTTGAGAGAGTTCCCATTCAATGTTGATTTTTCTTGATTCTCTATCGGCTTCATAGTTATCTTTGGTATTGATGTAAGATGTATAAATCCAAATATTTCTTTCTTCGCACCATTGCCATATATCTCTAGTAATACTGTTTAAATGGGGAAATTGAACCCCCCCCATTTTATTAATATATGCAACTGCAGTAGTATTATCCACTCTTAATAACACCTCACAGTCATGTAAGTCTTTTGCAAAACATTGGAGCCCTAAGAAGGCAGCTTTTAATTCTAAATAATTTATGTGGTACTTCTTTTCTAAGTCTGACCATGTACCTGAAGCTTTATTTAGTTCACACACAGCTCCCCAACCGGTAGTTGAGGCATCAGTTAGTATTTCTGTTTTAAATTTATGTTGCTTTATTGGATTACATTTGTGTACATTCTTAATCCACCAGTCTAATTCTGGATGAACTATTACACTTTTGAGAGGCATTATTTCATCATAATTATCATTTGACTGTAATAGGCCTAAATATTTCTCTCTTTCTAAAATCTTGGTATATACCCAGCCATATGGAATGGCTGGGCAAATTGAGCTTAACATTCCTAACAATTGAGAGAATTCTCTGATTTGACATTGACTTTTCATTTGATAAGTTTTAATTTTCTCTAATATTGCAATTTGTTTTTGTTGGGGAACCGATAAGGCAAGATTTGTTGATTCTAAAATAAAGCCCAAGTATTGACATGATTGGCTTGGTTCAAGGTGACTTTTTTCAAAATTTATGACAAACCCTAAATTTTGTAAAAGCTTTACTGCAAATTTTACATTTTCCTCACATTTTCTTTTTGATCTATGAAAGTACAGACTGTCATCTAAATAGCATGTCATGATGATGTTATAGTTTCTAAGGTAAGTACAAACTGGTTTTAGTAGTTTTGTAAAAACAAATGGTGCTGTACATAACCCATAAGGAAGTGCATTGAATTCAAATAAGTTGTCATAAAAAGTAAACCTCAAATATTTTTTATAATTATCTGCTATAGGTACAGAAAAATAGGCTTCTTTCAGATCAATGGAGGCCATAAAGCAATCTTTTGATATAAGTTTGCAAGCTGTTCTAATATCTTCTAGTTTGAAATGTTCCGTGTCTATAAAACTATTGAGTTTTTTCAAATTCAATATAAATCTGTATGAGCCATTAGGTTTGGGAACTAAAAATATTGGAGACGTAAATTGATTTGGACAGAAGGAACACTTTGAGACTGTACCTAAGGTAATTAGTTTATCAATTTCTAGTTTAATTAATTGTCTTTCATTTTGTGGCCACTGTTGTAGCGGAGCTTGAAATGGAGGTGGAGTTTCCCTGAATGGGATCTCATAACCATCAATCCATTTTAAAACTACTGGGTCACTGGTGAGTTTACACCAGTTGTTTCTAAGGTATTTAAGTCTACCTGTATGTACCTGAGGGTCTATCTGCGGTATCTGGCCCTGGAACTGGATGGGGCTGGCTTCTGAGTCTTCCAGCGTGTTTGGTCTGGTCGAGGTTGTCTCAGATGCTGTTGTTGTTGGGGTTGATGCCCGCCGCGAAATCGTTGCTGTTGTTGGTACTGCGGCGGGCCTCTCCAGTTTACCTGTTTCTTCTGAATCCCTGGTTTGATTGTTTTCTTTTCCGTTACCTTGATCAGGGAGCCAGCTTTTTGGATAGCTTGAGCAGCCCTAATTTTTTCAGCACAGTCAGTCCCAAACAATGTATCATCTGGTGTTGCTGTCCGCACAGCATCTTGTACTGTCTTATTTACGCCCGCCAATGCAAAAAATTTTCTTGAAGAAGTATCCTGGTGGTAAATTTCTGCAGCTAATTTGGCAGCATCACTTAATTCTTCAACAAGGACTTTACTGTTTATATTTCCTATGAGTACCTTGCTTAGGGATTTTCCTAGGCAAGTCATGAGTTTTCCAATTAGGTTTTGCCTATGGCAGATCCTTTTGTCTCTTTTTAGTGTTGGTTCTGCGAGTGAGGCTGATATCTCTGCATTCATGACAGGAGCCACTGCCCTTGGGAAATTGTTAGGTGTGGGGTACTTTTTAGTAATTGCCTCCCGAGAATCTTTACTAAGCCCAGCCTGCATGATTTTCGTCCAGCGGACCGCTAATTCTGGGCGAATTGCTTCTCCGATTACTGTAATATCTTCGCCTTCAGTTCCCAGGGCTTCTAAGAGATCTTCAGGTACATTTTCCTCTGAAAAGATCAACACAAAAATATAGACATGTCTATCCGCTTAGTGATAGCGCTAAGTCAAAAGTAATCCAATATGGAAATCAGTTTTTGGCATTGTCTACCCGCAATGTGATAGCGCTTGCCATGTAGTTTGTGAGATTTGGCAGTGCCCACCCGCATGTGGTGGCGCATAATGCTGATAACATACCCGTCTATTGACGACCCAGGCGTTTGAAGAAGTAACTTTGTAAGTTTTTACTGTTAAAATGTGGCTATTTTAAGTAATTTCATGTTTTACGGACCTGTATTAATATCTTGTTCCATATCATGCTGTGTATTGAGCGCAGTTGGCGACGGTGCAGTCGGTACAATAACTGGAGACCGCGAGGGCGGTGAACATGGTGGTGATGAGATTTCTGAATCCACTTCAACTGCGACTGGCATCTTTTCCAATTTCCTTTCCAATTTTCTTATCTTCTTCTTGATATAGTCCTGATCTTTGTTCTTCCTTTTACCCATTTTATTTTCCAGTTTCGTAAGTCGGAGACAAGGGAATGAGTAAATCAGTAATCTGCCACTGTACACTACACCACGAAAAACCGTTGGCAAAAGAATTTTCATTTTTGTGAGTTTAGTCATTAACAACCGGAAATAGTCGTTGACGTTCGTTGACATAAAAAAAGGACGAGATTGTTTATGGTATTTTCAGGTTATATCCTTTAATATTAGGAATTCTTCAGAGAATTCGTGAATAATATAGTCTCACCTTATTGATGCTTCGGTAAAATGATCGTTCTTCATATTTTTCAATACTTACCTACCTTTTCCCTTTGTAAACAAACCCGAAGTCAACAAAACTCACGCGCCGGTACCGGAGTTCACTGCACTTGTTATTTCCTTAAATGAAGGACTGCACACCTCGTATATCATGAATATAATCATGCTAATTAATTTAAATATGACTTTGTACCTTAATATCTACGAAACTTTAATAATATTTGTATTTTGTTGAGAGAACGTAGTGACAGCGCTAAGCACAAAAACACGTAATGACAGTACCTACAGTGTTGCCTAATGAGAGAAGTTTAATTTTTTTAGAGCTTTGAAATAATTGTGACGGCGCTGGTACAATCCCGCGCTACTACTCGTTAATATGTCTCGGAGAAGGAGTAAGTATAATTATGTAAAGAGCAGAGTTCAGAAAAAGAAAAATACTCACGTTCCAAGAGAAATCGTAAGATGCCTGTAAAGTACAGTGATTATGAATGCTACTCGAGTGTAGGAGCAATAACTTATGAAGAAGCAATGTGTACTGATGAAAGCCACAAGTGGAAGGAAGCGATACAAAAGGAATTGGATACTCTAAGTGAGAATAATACTTGGGAAATAGTGGAAAGTGTGCCAGAGTGTTCAGATGTAGTGTCGAGTAAGTGGGTATTATGTACAAAAGAAATAAATGGTGAAAAAGTGTACAAAGCCAGGTTATTTGCCCGTGGATTCGAACAGAGTGATTGTGATTCCGATGTGTACTCACCTGTAGCTAAATTACCTACATTCCGCTTATTCATGGCTGTAGCAAATAAACTTAAATATCCGGTGTATCAAATGGATGTGGTAGGAGCATTCCTTCATGGAGACATTGATGAGCTTGTTTATCTAAAACTACTAGGCATGGGTTCGATATATCAAAACGTAACTTATATCGGATATGTGTTTATTATCATACCATATCGATATCTAAAAATACATAACCGTTTTCACAAAAACTTCATCGAGCTATGGCATATCCAAAGCGCAACAACGAGAACGAACTACGAATAATGTCGAATAAGTAATAACGAACAAAACGCAAACTTCACATAACGAGCGATATGACATCGACGGTTTTTATTCGCTTTGTCTCTGTCTTACCATTCAATGTTTTACTGGCGTAAAAGTGATGAAGCGAATATTACGTAACTTCGGCTAGTGATTGGTTATTTGGTTAATAATAGTGCGTGCGTAATATCTATATCCTAACGCGCTAGCAATAAGGTCTAGTTTCTATTTATTTAGTTACAACAAATATTCCATAAGTTAGCAACTTTCCGGCGGCTACTCGATATCAGGGAGAAATTCATTCTTTAAACTAACTAGTTTCGTTCGTTTCAGTTACTTGTGCAAATCGTACTACTGATATCGATATCTGAAAACGGTTTTCGATATCGATATGAAAACTGAATATCGGTTACATATCCGTTAGCAACTAAATACGAAAACGCCCATGTCTAAAAACTACCAAGTGGTCAATTTTCTAAGTTAAATAGATCATTGTATGGTCTGAAAAAATCTCCAAAATATTGGAATAAAAAATTTGATAATTTCATGATATCACAAGGATATTTGAAATCAAAAAGTGATCAATGTTTGTACATGAAGAGGCAGGGTAAAACAGTAATGTATGTTCTTCTTTATGTAGATGATATTTTGTTGTTTGGAAATGAGATAGATTCATTCAAAAATCAGTTGAAGAATAACTTTAAAATGAAAGATATGGGTTTGGCTTCTAATTACTTAGGCATTGAGGTTAAGCAGATAGGTTCTCAAACAATATTAAAACAGAAAAAATATTTACTAAAAATTTTACAAATGTACCATATGTCTGATTGTAAAGTTGCTAGCACACCAATGGATCAAAATTTTAATTTTGACCTTTTGAAAAGGGAAAGTTCTGCAAATCGGGAAGTTGAGAGAAAATGTAGGCAAATGATTGGTAGTTTAATGTATGCTGTGTGTGGTACAAGACCAGATTTATGTACAAGTGTATTCTTTCTTGCTAGATATCAGCATGTAGCTAGTGAATATTTGTATAAGTGTATTAAAAGAGTGTTGCGTTACATAAAAGGAACTTTAGATCTAGGTTTAATATTTGAAAGTGATCAGACAAACATACTTGGATTTGTTGATGCAGATTGGGCAGGAGATACTGTAACCTGTAAGTCAACTTCTGGGTACATTTTCTTTATATTTAATTGTTTAGTCTCCTGGAATTGTAAAAAACAAAAATCTGTATCTTTGTCCTCAACTGAGTCTGAGTATATAGCACTCAGTAATGCAATTTGTGAGTCAATTTGGTTGCAGAATTTACTTTTAGATTTTAGCATTAAGGTAGATATTAATATTTTTGAAGACAACCAATCAGTTATAAAGCTTGCCTATCATAAAGAGAATAATAAAAGGTTGAAACATTTAGACATAAGATATCATTATATTGTAGAAAATGTAGAAACTAAGAAAGTTTGTTTGAATTATATTATGTCAGAGAAAAATTTGGCTGATCTCTTAACAAAACCATTGGGTAAAATATTATTTGTGAAACATAGGGATGCTATTTTGAAAAGTGTGTAATTTAATATAATAATTAAAGTTAACTTAGAGAGGTAAATTTCTTTTGAGTTCGTGCTTAAGTGCCCTAGGTAAGGTTTCATTATTTTTGTTGGTGTTAAAAAAAAAAAATATTTGTTGAGAGGGGGTGTTGAAAAATTGGCAACAATTATTTTTTATACTAATGCTTCTCACGTGGCAACACTATATTGTATGTCATCTCTCCTCTACATAATAAAGGCTTGCTACGTCCATCCGAAAAACAGTGTAATTTATTTAAACCAAAACTCCTATAATTTCATCAAAATCAATTACAGGCACATTTTAATTGTCAATTGGTCAGTGAGACAGATGAAGCTGCCAATTCCAAAACGTAGTAGGTTCCTATGGAGAAGAACGGGCAAGAAACTCCACGGCTTGAGCTGGTCTCCTCGAAATAAGAGAATCAGAGGAAGAAAAACCCCTCATTAAACATAATATCCGCCTTTCAAGAAACACGTATCATAGAAATATCCCCCAGCCCCAATCAAAACATCTCAATCATTAAGATACTAGAGCATCCGCGCCATTGTGAGAAGGAGGGTAGACACAAAAGAATGCTCCGACATTCATGGGTAGGCGACGAAGCGTGCGCTACACTAGTCGATGACGATGACTTAGGGGTGTGATTGGTGTGAAGGGTGTCGATATCGATAAGATACGGATAAAGAGAAAGACAATGGTATCGTGATTTTTAAAAGGTTAAAGTATTTTTATTGGCTCTCTTCAGAATTGATTTGATGGTCTTTTTTACATAAATATTTTAGGGAACTCTATGGTTAATACAAAGGATAAAGAACTCTATAGCCACGCGATTTGTAGTGTTACAATCATCATCTACCTAGCCTTTTCCAGTGTGACAATTTCAGACTAATAAGAAAGTCGGCTTCCCTGAAGGTATTTAACGACTTCCATCAGAACGAACCATGACCTCTGAGTTTGATTCGGTATTTCTTCACAGGAATCAGTCAGCTAGGAAATAAAGGTGCCATCTAGTTTTAAAATACATATTGACGCCAGCTATACTTTTATGCAGACTTTCGTTATTGACAGTCTTCTTGTGAATTCAAAAGAACCTACCTATCTATATGTAGAATGAGCCTGTATTGTCCTACTGCAGATCAAAGGCGTCCCTTTCCTTTTTCCACTCAACTGAATCCTGATCCAATATGGACGAATCCGTCATATACGCGTCAAGTTCATCCCGCCACCTACGCCTGGGTCTTCCGCGATGCCGTTGGACGTTTTCAGGGACCCATGATTTGGAGGTCTTAGCCCACAATGCATCCAACATGCCGCAAACGTAACCGGCCCAGTTCCATTTTTGGTGACATCTATGATATGTGCCTTAAAGCGCAACATCCGTAGAGTATGTAAATAAAATAAAGTTGGTGACTTTGGATGTGTATTTTAATTATTTGTCACCGCCTTCCGAAATTAAAGTTATTTTGCGCTTTGTAGTGTTTTTTTGGAAGTCGGTTGCTATTTTTTTGAAAAAAGTTTTTATTTTTCACTTTTTAGTTACCTACCCCACACCAATTCGAAATTTCATCATCCTTGGGGTCAAAACAATGCATACATATGCGATAGCAACATTCGCGGTTGATTTGCTGTAATTTTTTGAAGAGTTCCGTTGTTTGTCTCCGAAACGCATCATCAGATCTATATGAAATTTTAATGGGACCATTTTGGAGTAAACCCCTTTCGAACAAAAAAAATATTTTGCAAATCCGTCAATATACGACGGAGTTATGCCCGAACATACATAAAAAAAAAAAAAAAAAAAAAGATATAAACACGTCGAATTGATAACCTCCTTCTTTTTGAAGTCGGTTAAAAATAAAATTATTCAACTCTGATACGACGCAAATAGATTTTGATACAATTGTTTTCTTTCTTCAGCTGCGTTCGCGCATCGAAGACAGTTGACTAATAAGTGTTTGAATGACGTCTCTATTGTACGAATACGCGGTAAGCTGTCATTTGAAACTTAAAGAATGCGCAATACGAGTGTAAGGTTCGAACATTGCAAGAACGTATCAGTATTGCAACTGTTGATCAATTGTTTGTGCAGTCTGTTTCAAAACGATCTGATCAAAGTGTTAACAAGTTCTGTTAAGGTTAAATTCTTACTCACAAAATAAAAAAATAAAAATCTAAAGTCGTTTAATCAAACTAGGCTGAGAGTCAGCACTTTTTGAACGAATAAGACAGTCCCGTAAAACGTCCGCCCTTCACAAACTGAACGGAATTAGTAACACAAACATAATTAGCCTATGATGTTCAAACTGCTGGCTACAGGCACAGCTACAGGCCTCCTCTCGGGGAGAGGGAGTGGGCCGTAATCCACCACGCGGGCCCAGTGCGGGTTGGTAGATGTCACACGTCTTCGAGTTTTCGGATCTAGATCATGCCAGTTTCCTCACGACGTTTTCCTTCACCGATTTGAGGGCTGTGGTGGTGAAATAATTTACACTAAGTAAAGCGCCTAACTGAGTTCGAACCTACAGACCTTAAACATCAACGAGATGATTTTTAAATTAAAATTTCGTGTACAGAGGCCAGCACATCAAGCTAAGCTGTCAAATTTCTTTGATAGTTTTTCAACTTTATCACAAAGGAATAAGGTTCATGTTCAATTGGGAAAATTTGACAGTTTAGGATAGGTTGACCTGCTGGCGTCTGTACGTTAGCACTCGAATTGTAAGTGACAATATAAATTGGCATGTACAGGTACGTTTTCTGATCCATTTGTTTACGTTTTAGTGAAATACTTTTCGAACAGAACATAGGAGTTATATTACTTGCATTGCATCTTTTGTCCAAGGATTTCATAAAGTAGTCGGTTGACATTTCTCACGGCTAGGTTTTTTTTTTGTAAACGCGTTATCTAACACTGTAACAAGTATAGGAGGTACATATTTAAAAATGAAACGTTTTAATGTGAGTCGTGTCCCATCCCTAGTTTCGAAATAGACATGCCACTTGATGACTCCTCCGCTACATAGCATTGAAACTGAAAACAACACTACGGTACTGCGATCTACATAGAAATACTGTTTCTTGAAAAATATACGCACGAATGAATGACTTGACTTTTTTTAGAGCGCGAGTTGCCAGTAAGAAAAATGTGTCAGCTTACTCGATGTCAAACAGTCAAATAAGCGTGGGTACTATGGGTCACATTAAATAAGCTGGCAATACTTTACCCACGTGTTGGGTATCGAAACTGCAACGACTGCATGACATTGCTTTGATTGATAGTATTCAATCTAATAGTCATCCTTTTAAAACAAGTTTCTTGTTTTCATCTTTTTAAATTAAAGTTCACTTTTTAGGCAGTTGGGTTTTTAGATTTTGTTAATTATTTTTGACGTCAATAAGACCTATTTATGAAACCCTTTATTTTGATACCCCACTCAATAGGTTTTGAGAACAAAAACATTTTTTGAAGATACTATATTATGGATTCAAAAATCGGCCATTTTTTTTTTCAATTTTGACATACCCAGTGTCACTCGGCGACTCTAACGGCACCTCTCAAGCTGTTATCGATCAAGCCGTTTAGGCTACAGAGCATGCCAAAGAAATATACATACATACACTCGAAAAACATAACCCTCCTTCTGGCGCAGTCGGGTAAAAATACGATATTGACGTAGTTTGAACTTAGTAAGATTCCGCGGGGAATAATTATAACCATACAGAACCGGGGCCATGGAGCTATCTCTATTTTGACGTTCAAAAAGTGGTGACTCTCAGCCGTGTTTGGCTAAATGACCTTTGATTTGATTGTTCAACGAATTCTTCAAACGGCTGGTTGAAACTTCCCGTGACCCAAGCTGTTGTTGCGTGTTTTTTACCTTGGCCAGTTAATATGGTCAAACAACGTGGCAATGGTTCCTGTCTCTTGGGTACAGAGGCCAGCACATCAAGCTACTCCAATCTATCAAATTTCTTTGATAGATTTTGAATTGTATTACAAAATTATTAAGGTTCATGTTCAATTGGGAAAATTTTCGAGTTTGGGGTAGCTGATGTGCTGGCGTCTGTACATTACCTACCACTCGATAGCGATGCGGATGAATTTTTCGATGATATATTTTAGTTTTCATAACGTTAGATTTTTTTATTTTTTTTATTAATTAGGTATGAGTTGTTATTTATATATTTAGTTAAATATTTATAATACCCCTCTGGTATTTGTATAGAAGATCTTTGTCTAACAGGGACTCCTAAGATTGCTATCTCAATTTGAACAATCAGCGAATTAACTATTCATTGCTATCTAGATTGCAAACTAAGATATTGTACTTATATATAACGCTATGGCTCTTAACATAAAGCTAGTCTAGACTACAATTTACACTAAATTGTAAATAATCTACAAACTCGACTTCATCAATTTTAAAGTATTATGGAAAATGTATTTTTGAAGTATTGAAGGAAAATGTATTTTTTATGGACGAGTGGAAGACCATTTCATCTATACTCTATATTATTATCTACACTAATATGTAAAGAGGAAAGATTTGATTGTTTGTTTGTTTGCATTGAATAGGCTCCGAAACTACTGAAACGATTTGAAATATTCTTTAACTGTTGGGAAGATACACTATCCCCGGGAGACATAGGCTATATTTTATCCCCGTATTCCCAGGGGAACGGGAACTACGCGGGTGAAACCGCGGAGCGCTGCTAGTCTTCTTCAGTAAAAAGGAAATTTGTCTGTGTGTGAAAATTCTTATAAACTAACTTACATTTGTAATGTTACGACAAGCCAATACTAACATTATTAAACATTCACCAGTGTCTGTCGGTTTATAGTACAGTTGCCAGGAGGTCAAGCTATCCGAAACTGTCAAATTTTCCCAATTGAACATAAACCTTATTCCTTTGGAATAAAGTTGAAAAACTATCAAAGAAATTTGACAGATTGTGGTAGTTTGATGTGCTGGCCTCTGTACATACTTATTCCATGCTGCCCATACAATCCCTTTAGTAAAACAACAGAGCCAATAAAAAAAAGAAAACCACCGGCAATACAAAAGATAAAGCTGCCTATAAACATTTTTAAATATTTATAACGCGTCCCATTCAATGGCTGAATAAAAAACGACAAAGGCTAGGTTTCGCGGCCCGGGCCAAACAATGATTTTCGTTTCCGCTCACAATATGGCGAATCTTTTCACCGGTATCCGTTGTTTCCAATTGTTGAAAGGTTTCCACTGCAGGTGCAGTTTGTATTAAAATAGGATAGAATGTTTTTATTAAGAATCGCTCAACTATGTTTTGCGTAATGAAGGTGTAATGAGAAAGTATTTACTGTGCTGCGCTCATTATTCAAAAAAAAGTTGTGGTGGATCCATCAAGGGCCCTGATAGGCCGTTTTATTCGTTCCCCAATCATTAATACCAACACAGATTTTGACAGCCGATTCTGATCGATCAAAAACTGGAGTGTCTCTTACCTAACAAGTTTACTGTAATGTTAGTTGATAAACTTGTAGATTTGTCCGAAAATCTGACAACCAGTTTAACTAAGGGTATCTTGCTTTCCAGTAACTGGGTTGTGGAGGTCAGATAAGCAATCGATGCATGTCAAATACTGGTACTCAGCTGCATCGGCAAATATAGAGCCAACGTAGACCTTCTTCAGACATCTCTCTCTGCCTTCTCGCTTGAAATGAAATGAAATTTTTATTTACGTAAGTAGATCTTTAAGACACTTTTACACACCATATTTTAAAAACTAGATGGCGCCGGCATTTCCTAGCTGACTGTTCCCTGAGAAGAAATGCCGAAACAAACTCAGAGGTCCAAGAGTTGTAATTAAATGTAAGTAAGATAATGATAATTCATAGCAAAGTAAGAGATGTGTTGATGGAATATATCAATACTGTTTCCATGGAGTTTCTTGTCCTTCTTCTCCATGAAGACCTAGCTTTGGAATGGACGACTACCTTTCTGATTAAATAATGACAAGCCTAATTGAAATAAATGCCTAGTATTGTCTTTCTGTGCTTTACTTCATGAAATCCTTTCCCTACAAACCATATTCATAAGAACCATAGTACACAGTAAATAAGCAGTAACCATTCTGATATTCAAAGCTTGATATTTGTTTTATATGTACACACTTATAAATTCATATTGAAAGAAAGAACCATTGCAGCTTTGAGCTGACCTGTCCCAACAGACGGCATGTTTGTATCAGTCACCGTCTAGCTCAACCCTATTTTAGGGAGCTCTACGACCCGTCACAAAACGCTACCAGATCTGCAGGACATTTGCGTATGCCATTTGCAAAATACTCAAAACAACCAGACGAATTATAAAGTCATGTGTTCAATCTAGCCTGCATAGTAGGGAGTACTGAGTGCCTTGAAAGTACGACTTATTAAAAAGGCTTTGCCACTTCTATTATTTTTCCTCTAAAGTCAGTAAAGACTTTTGTATCCGACATATGAAACATTTGAAATTAAATGATGAGGAATTGTATATTCTTGTCATTGTATTCTCAGGTTATCGGAATCACATTTACACGTCATATTTAAAAAAAAAAAGATAGGACGTCAAACCCCATCCGACTACCCCTGAGAAGAAACACCATAACAAACTCAAGGGTCAGTCTCTATTCTTGGTCAGATCACGTGAGGTCCATGTAGATTAATGTCTGAAATGGGCTTTTGAGGAAATAACCACACAAAGTTTACCTGTCCAGGGCCCTAATTCTGTACTGTATGGTTCTAATGATTCCCCGCGGAATCGTAGTACGTTCAAACTACGTCAATATCGTGTTTTTAGAAACCAATGTACCTAACGGTAAGGAATCGAAAGGTCATATTCTGTATGTTCCAAGAAAATTTGTCGATATTATTAATACGATATTAGCAGGTTTCGTGTGTGATTGACGTGGTTACGAGTAAGGAATAGTTAAGTAGTCATAGTGAATTCAGGCCCAGTCAGTTCAAGCGTTAGTCAGTAATCATGTAGCCTGAACTTAAGAAGCTTAATTTAGTAGTACTTACCAGTCTGAGTCGAAGGTTCGACGGGCGAACAGCACTAACACAAAGGTCGCCGCCGGTCGCCGGTTCGCTCCCGGGTCGGTACGTACCGTGTAGAGGTTAGACGATAACGTCTAGTGACGTAAGTCGGTGTAAGGTCGGAAAGGTTCAAGAAATTTTACGACATTTTTCAGGACTGAATGCCATTTAAAGTCTTGTCTGCAGTGAGATCATTTTTGAGAATATTTCAGAAGATTCAAGACTATAGGAGGATCCCTCGATATAATTAATCATTAGCTGAACTATGGAATATTTTCAGAAGTAGCTCAGAGTTGCCTGAACCACGGCAAAACCAATGAGCCAACTTCATTAATTTTTCCGACGTGGAAAATTCTGTCGTAATTTTTCGCCAAATATGAGTTTTTTTACCCGGCAATGGAATAGTGCAGACGCCAGCACATCAAGCTACCCCAATCTGTCAAATTCCTTTGATGGATTTTCATCTTTCTAACATAACCGTAAGGTTCATATTCAATTGGGAAAATTTGACAGTTTGGGGTAGCTTGATGTGCTGGCGTCTGTAGCAATTGATTAAAAACTTCTGTAGTGAACTAGAATTTAGTAGACCTAGTTTTTTGTTTTTATTTAATGAACAACCTCAGTAATAGGCCAACACAGTTTTACGTTTTCTTTTTATTACATATATAAATATTGGAAAGCATACATTAACACAGCATAACCCTAAGTAACATTTTATAGCCCTTTTCATATGCTATTAGTATCATAAGGAGGTCGTATATGCTTTCGGCGACCGCTAATGGATGTATTTTACAACCCACGTCATTTTTACGACATAGATACGCCATTTTTTTTAGATCTATGATATTTTTAAGCGTTACGCCGACTTTTGAGTTCTAGAAAATTTGCATTTTCTTACCTTCTGATCCAAATGAGTGCTCGAAATCTGTAAAATAAAACAATATTTTATTAGAATATTATACAACTTTTTTATAATTGCACATTTCCATTGAGTGCTCACTCGTAGATCTTTGACAGTCGTTGCAGGACGCTCAAAAGCCTGACAACCACACTTACCAAACGGTATCTTGTTACCCAGTAACTGGGATTGTTTAGGTCAGATAGGCAGCTGCTCCATGTAAATCAGTTGGTTCGGTTCAGACTGGAAGCCGACCCAAAGACCCAAACATGTTGGAAAAAAATAGGCTGATTGACGGGATATTTGGTGGAATAATTTGGTATCTTTATTGCTTTCTCGTTGAGGATGAATTAAGATTTTATTCGTGAACATCAAAATCTCGTTACAATGTTGTCGAGAAAAAATATTTTATTAAAATATTACATCAGAATATTTAGCAAAGAATATTTTTCTAAAAAAATACCAATGCACAAAATAATTTTCTAACGCCCGAGTTCACGACACTCAACATGAAGTGTCGCGGTGCGATTCGTTAGCGTGGACGCTGCGTTTTAATTGCGTTTTGCCAACTTGACGTGTGGCCACTGCGGTTGGACTAGTTTTGAAGTTTTAATACAAGTTCACACTTGACAGCTGTCAAGTTGTGTGTATGAATATGGGAAGTTATAATGAGAGCGTTGGGCTACTGACGTAGACGTATTACTTTATACTGTGGTATTGGTAATATGTTGGGACTTTTTTCTTACTTCAAACCGACACTTATACAGGATAAGTTTTTAACCAGTGCGGAAATTGTAACCATGAATTCAGCATATCATTCTACTCTATCAGCGCGGAAATTATTCGTCGGTTATACAAAAAGAAATCTGCTTTTTCATAGAAACAATAGAAGCAATACCTACGCGGTCAGAACAATTTCCGCGCTGGGGGTCTACAATGATAATATATGCTGAATTGTTGGTTACAATTTGCGCACTGGTTAAAACTTATCCTGTTTTTTAATGGACGATTTAAAAATAAAATCTGAATGAAGTAACTTTGCAGTCGTTCGTTATAATTCTCATGTTGTTAACCATCAAGAAGATGTATTTAATGTGGTAGTTAAACTTAATCGTGACTTGTTTCTGCGCATAAACATATACATAGAAAGTAATTAACATTTATTACAGTTAATGAAGGGATTACTGCTGAGGCGGTGTATCGTGGCGTAGTCCCGTACCCAGTGATTTAGTGAAATAAAGGCATAGATAGTAGAACTAGAAAGTGACAGCCAAGTTCATTTTTTTTTTAAACAGGGCGGCAGCATTGATGCGCAACTGAAACCATGAAACAGCCCACGAGCTCACGATTCTAGACACTGATGGTTTAGCTACGAACTAATGGGCTAAACCATCATAAGCATATCAGCCGAAAGACGTCTACTGCTGCACATAAGCCACCCTCACTCTGACCAACTCAGCTACTGAGTAACACAATACCCCTTAGTAAGACTGTTTTTCAGACTTTCGGGCTTCTGACGACCCGTAACTACTGTCAAATATCCATAAAATGACAGCCGGGACTAGGGTTGCCACCTTTTATTCATGCAGTTAAAGTACATTGGTTATTATAGGCAGGGCTTGTTAACGTTACCAGATAACAAAATAATAACCGTTACGTAACGTTAATTCCAATGTGATACCTTACTAACGTTACAAAAATATAACGTTACTTGGGAACATTACCAGTAATTTAACGTTAATTAACATGAACGTAAAATACACAATTAACGTTACTTTTACCGTTAATTTAGCTACGTTGCCGTTCTGTAGGTATACATTTTTGGGTGCTTGCTTCGCATTGAATCAGAGATATTGTGACCGCGTGTTGCCGTTCCGCGTAGGTAAACATATTTGTGCGCTTGCGCCACTCGCTTAGCATTAGCATTGGAAGAACTTTAGATGCATTGTTGCCGCTCCGCCACCGCCAGCGACGCCGCGCCTCCGCGCTTCAGTTGTGTGTAATACCTATAGTGAGTTGGTTTATTAAGCAATTTTTGTTTTTTAAAGAAGACTATGTTCAATTTATGAGTAGGAGTTTTATTTTTTACATAGGTTTTTTTTTAAAGTGTTTTATGTGCATTAAATTGATCTCTAAATTAACAGTACATATGATAAAAAAAATGTTTTTCATTTGGCTATCGTTTTTTATTTAAATTGACCTCAGAGTCAAAGATTGTGATTTTATATTATGTTAGTTATGAATGTTGATTTATTATATTGCTGATAATTTAAAATATTATTAATGAGTAAATTGTAACTATTACGCCATATTTACAATTTACGCAATTGTGACATTTCGTATTTTTTTATTGTGATTTTAGCTCGTTGTTGAGTATACGTACCAATATTGAAATCAAGACTGATTTTACTTATTTTTAATTAGTAATACGCACGGCGGCAAAATCAAGCTGTACATAACCAGTTTATGTGGATCTCGCATTGTACGGGAAATCTATACAAAGCGAGGCCATGTTAAATTGCAAATGTAAAACTTGATGTGTCGCTGTGTGTATATACTACCTATGTTTAGTGATTTTAAATATTATTGTTCCTTTAATTTAAATAGTTTTTACAATTAGCTACAAAGTAGATTATTGTTTTTTAAAGAAGGTTAAGCACAAATTATGAGTAAGAGTTTAATTTTTTATATGCGTTTTTTTTTTAGTGCAACAATCACTTTCAATTTTTTTCGGAAACTGTATTAAATTGATCTCTAAATTAACAGTATCACCTATGATAAAAATTGTATATTTTTTTAAAATGTTGTTATCGTTTTTATATTGACTAAAGTCCAAGATTGTGATTTTGTATTATTTTAGTAATGGATGTTGATTTATTATATTGTTGATAATTTAAGAAATAATTAATGAGTAAATTGTAACTTTTAAGCCATATTTACAATAATAAATGTTTATTTGATTCAAGATGTGATTTTTCATTCACCTAGACATAATTCATTCCCACAAGGGTCAATTCACATCGAAATGGCAGTGGTCGGCAGCGCAGGTTCACTGTCAAACCATTTTATGCTTTATCTTGATTAGGAAATACATATTACTATCGTTTGAAAGACGCACGGCCGCTTGCGGCTCAGCCAGACGTCACGCGGTCCGTCAAAGCCGCGAATTATAGCAAAGTGTTACTCGTTGCATTATTGTTTTATTTACTTTGACCCTATTTGGTATCATACTATCATTAAACACCAGTTACAAAGTTTTAAACAACCTAAAAGCAGATATTAGAACTACAAAAGAATAAATCAAATAATAATAAGGTACATCACTAATCTCGTTCGTGACGTCATCCGCTACGGGAAGACCCGACTCTGGCTGGCTTGGCTGGCACAACTTTTGACAACTTCCTCGCATGCGAGTAGGGATGTGATATTGTGGGACATAAACTCAAACTCAAAGCATTCATTTCAAATAAACCAATTACAGACACTTTCGAATAGTCAAGGTCATAATAAATAATAATTGTATAGTGTTTCAAACAATTTAATCAATTTACTTATAATTGTTACTCTGATTAATCTGATTCTTGGTAACTTGGCAAACTTATGTCATCCAAGTCCTTTTGCAGTCGAACTTTTCTAATTACGTTTAGTATATAGACATAAGTTTTTGAACGTTTTTCTTCTGGCACTTGATCCAGTTCAAAAGCGACCAGTTTTGCGAACGCCGCTTTTCCTGGGTCACTAGGTCCTGGTTGGTTAAAATCCAACGGTGGTAAATTTGACACGTCACACCTTAATTCATTTGCATTCCGTTGATACATGATTGAACTTGTTAAATCTTCTGCAGAAACTGTGTAGTGTTCGTTTTTTTTTACACAGACTTCTTCGTTTCACGTTGCCTTCCTTTTACGAATAATACGACTTACGTCATTTAATATACTTGGTGAGAAAGGTATACGGCTATATCCTCAGGAGAAGATTATCACTATTATTAGATCCAAAATTGTAATTATGAAAAGAATGAAAACTACCCGTTATTGATCTCAAGCAACCGATAAAAAGAAATAAATGATTGGACAATATATGACTTGTATTACGTTATTTATCACTGACTAAATCAGATAACTGTACTACCAGCACTTCTCACACGTAAGAATCTGGCAACGTTTTGATCGAGCGAGACGGCACGACGCGATGGCGCGTAAGGCGGCTTAACTTAGGCGGCCCGGCGATTGCTTCTCTGCCCCCTCTCCCCCGCTTCTTCTACCTCATAAGCTTAACGAAAAACCGAATAACGATACAATTAACGTTATTAAACAATTAACGGTTATTTAGATTAACGATAAAATGTTGCGAAAGTAACGTTAAACCTATTAACGTTATTTTAATATTAACGGTAACTCTGTCAAATGAGGGTAACGTTAGGAAAATTTTACCGGTATTTAAAGCCCTGATTATAGGTAAGAAAAAAAAAGTACGTAGTTTCAAAATAAAGTACAATTTATTTTTCTTTATTATTAAAACATATTTTTTATTGCTTTTTGCAATCTGTATCAAATTAGTATCTCTACTAAACAATTGCACAGCATCAGCAGATCCGTTTCACTATCAAAATTACGTTTTGTAGGTGTATTGGAGTATTCTTGTCCATGATTTACTATAGCATGAATCTATAAAACTTTAAATCGTATTCATATTGAACCTTTATAAGAGTGCCTTTGTGATGTGGCGCTGGCAAGTGGCGACATCGATTCAGCACCAATAGAAAAATTTCGTTTAGAGAAAAAATACTTACGACTAAACTTTTCAAAATCCCAAAGAAATTAAATCATGTGAAATAAAGTATTTTGGTGTACTTTATTGTTCTCATAAAGTATAGAGTACAATTACTTGAAATAACGTACATACAATACTTTATTATAAAGTACGGGTGGCAACCCTAGCCGGGACCAAGTCGTGGTATGAAAATATGGTCACCCATCCACAGACCAGCAAGCGTAGCTTAACATGATCGATCGACCAGTGCGGCTGATATTAATGTAACAGCAAATGTGTTTTTTAAATAAACGACGATAAATTTAATACGTCGGTAAACGGTCATAATAATAAATAAAAATATAATATGATAAACGTGAAAGTTTGTATGTATGGATGTTTGTTACTCTTTCACGCAAAAACGACCGAACGGATTTGGTTGAAATTTGGCATATCGTCGGCCTAATTCGCTAACCTGCTAAGTTCATTTTGACATAGTTTACAGGACAAAGAAAAATCTGAATTATATCTCTATTAATTTATCAATCAAAATTCTGAAAATCCCGTTGGTTTCTATAATTTTTCTTGATATTTTAACAATAAATGTAGCAGCATAACTTATACACATTTTATAAAATTTAGAAAAGCAATTATTCAGCAGTTTGTCGAGGTGAAGTTTCAATTTGCTTGAGGACTTAGCAGTTTTCTAAATAAAGTAAAAATTGAGCATGGTGTATAGATTAATCAATTGTGCAGTAAAACGAATTCAATCAGTACCTAATCAAAATAAAATATTAGGTCTTTACCTATGAAATTGCCGTTCTGCAGTACTGGCCATTTCAAATCAAAATAATTTTTGTTTGGCTAAGAATTCTAATTTCAAATTAATTTTATTTTAAAAACATGGATTTTTTTTTCTAAAAGTAGTCATTTCTTTATTGATTAGTGTTACATTTTCATCGCATTTCAATCTTTTTCGTCATCATGGATACGTTAAAAATTCGAGTAATTATGGAATATGAGTACCGTCGTGGCAGCAACGCGGCACAAGCGGCACGCAACATCAACGACGTTTACGGAGCTAACACTACAAACCAACGCACCACCTGTTATTGGTTTGCTCGCTTCCGTTCTGGAAATTTCGACCTGAAAAATGAACCTCGCGGTCGTCCGAAGACTTTGGTCGACAATGACGAATTAAAGGCGATTGTGGAAGCTGATGATACACAATCTACGGCTGAATTAGCAGCAGCTTTCGACGTTAGCGTCAAAACAATATTGGTCCATTTGCGTCAAATTGGCAAGGTAAAAAAGCTTGACAAATGGGTGCCCCACGAACTCAATGATCGCCAGCGCGAAGTACGCGTCGAGACGTGCCTTGCACTGCTCAACAGACACACAAATGAAGGAATTTTGAACCGCATTGTTACCTGCGATGAAAAATGGATTCTGTTTGATAACCGTAAGCGCTCAGCAAGTTGGTTGGATCCTGGTTCAGCACCTAAACAATGCCCTAAACGAAAACTTACCCCTAGAAAAGTGATGGTCACTGTTTGGTGGTCTAGCGCCGGTGTGATTCATCACAGCTTCTTACCAAACGGGGTGAGCATTACTGCAGATGTGTACTGTGAAGAACTGAACACAATGATGGAGAAGCTGGCGCATCTCCAACCAGCATTGGTCAATCGCTCGTCTCCGCTGCTCCTGCACGACAACGCGCGACCTCATACTGCACAGCAGACGGTCTCCAAGTTGCAAGAACTGGGGTTGGAAGCTCTCCGTCATCCGCCCTACTCACCAGACCTTGCGCCTACAGACTACTACTTTTTCCAGAATTTGGATAACTTCTTGGCGGAAAAAAAATTTAATACCCGAGAGGCAGTACAAAATGCCTTTGAAGAATTTGTTGCCTCCCGTCCAGCTGATTTCTTTAAGAAGGGCATCAATATACTGCCACTGCGATGGCAAAGATGCATTGATTGCATGGGTGATTACTTCGATTAATACAAATAAAAAATTCATGAAAAAAATTCGTTTAAATTTTTTCATACAAAACGGCAATTTCATAGGTAAAGACCTATTATTAATAAAAATTTAACAACCAGTCTTCTTTAATAGGAAACAGGGTTAAAATATCTAAGATATACTCTTTTCATAAACAATCTGTAATAGTTTTAATATACGTTATTATGTGTTGGTTTTGTAGTATTACGTGTCGTAAAACACGTAATACTACAAAACCAACACATATTGACAGGATACTCCTAAGTATTTTTTTATAATTATTAATGACAGCCATTTATTTAGCGTCAATTATTACGATGAACTACCAAGTAACTTAATCGGGAAGGCAGCATTCACAATGGAAAAAATCTAGCAACGCGCCGTTATAAACTTCCTTACCAAGCAAGGAAAAACGTCCAAACCATTACGAAAGAGATGTTCTCCGTTTATGGAGACTCTTGCCCTTGTAAAACCATGATTTACAAGTGGCATCGTCTATTCAAGCAAGGACGAGAATCACTTGAAGACGATCATCGGCCTGGGCGCCCCATCGAAGTGACCACACCAAAAATCATCGCTAAAGTCGAAAAAATTATATTGGAAGACGCTCGTCTTAAGAAGTTAGGTTAGCAGAAATGGAACAGCTTGCAGAAATGGTTGAAATATCCGATAAAACCATTTTTACTAGTTCTTCATAACCATCTCGGTATGACTAAGGTCAGTGCAAGATGGGTGCCGAGAATGCTCACACCGCCGCAAAAGCAACAGCGCGTTGAGAGTGCACGTGCATTTTTGGACCTCTGTAACGAAGACCAAGAGGGTAACTCTAGTCGAATTGTGACTGGAGATGAAACTTGGGTTCATCATTATAAAACTGAATCTAAACAAGACTATGCAGTGGTATAAAAAAGGCACACCACCGCCTAAGAAGTTCAAGGTGTCGCAGTCGGCCGGAAAACTCATGGCGACTGTTCTGGGATACTGAAGGAATCCTGCTGATAGATTATAAGGACAAGGGTTTAATATAACCGGAGAATACTGTGCGTCAATTTTGGAGCGTTTGAGGGAAGCTATCAAAGAGAAAAATTGACAAAAGGCATCTTGCTCTCGCACGACAATGCGCCTGCTCACAAGAGCCGTGTTGCCCTGGCTGCCCTACACAAGTCTGGCTTCGAAATAATTAACTACCCATATAGTCCAGATCTGGCCCCCTGCGATTATTATCTGTTCTCAAACATGAAAAAATAACTTCGTGGCAAGAAATTTTCAAGTGAAGGACGCAGTTTTAGGGAATTTTAAGGATTTTTTTTTTGTTTTTTGATGATTTGCATAAGCTTATTGAAAGATCTGAAAAATGTATTAGGCTTGCAGGTGAATATATCGAAAAAGAAAATTAAATATAATAATAAAACAGAAATAATTTTCCAAAAATCTGAAATTAACAATATTTAGAAATCAGTCTGAAAAAGTACAAAACTGAGGTCCCAACAGGATTTAGCAGGTTTTCGTTCTGGAGATTGACTGTTGTTCAGAAAGCAGTTTTTCGGGCATAGCATTTGTCACCTTTTTTGGCTAATATCGCACTTATTCCTTAAACGATACGGTAGATATTAGATTGAACTTTTTAACTGGTATAAAAAGTAAATTTAGCCAAAAAATGGACTTAGCAGGTTAGCGAATTAGGCCGACGATATAGATAGATTACAACCTAGATTAACACATAGGATACTTGTTATCCCGGTAGTACGTTCCCGGGGGATAATTTCCGACATCCACGCGGGCGAAGCTGTAGGTGGAAGCTGGTAATAAATACTGACTGTAATAATTAATAAATTTCAATAAGACCACAGGGTCTTATTACAAAAAAAGGTTTTTCTTTACTAAGTTTGTCTTTTCTAAGTACCAATGTGACAATTTTTCGTTGAGACTAGCCATTCGAATTCGGAACCAAACCATGTGCATGATGTGCATGAAACATGAAATGCAGATCTTCCAATTCAAGCTTGGAACCATTCGCAACGAAAAAGGCCCCACTACCATAAACTGCCATAGACAGCAAATCATAACTCCTTGCAAGCTATGGGCGAGGGGAGGCAATGTTCTTGAGTCATAACCACGGACCGGAACAAGTATTGAGGGAAGGAGCCATGAATGATGTAGACTAGCATGGAAATATAAGTTCAACAGGCGAGGATTGAACTTACAAAAAATATCTGAAAGGATACGTCTTTTAAGCTTTTTGTTATTAACCAAGGTAAAATGTTTTTGTAAAAGGTCAAATTAAAAAGGTCTGGAGATTAATAAAAAAATGTTTTGACATAACAATGTCTTTTCGCTCGATGTACCTACGTACTGGTAGTAAATTTAATATTTATAACCAACAAAAAACTTTTTTCAAAAAAAAAAAAACAACCGATTTCCAAAAAAACACTAGAAGGCGAAAAATAACTTTAATTTCTGAAGTCGGTGACTTTGGATATGTATTTTATTAATTTCTTGTCACCGCCTTCGGAAATTAAAGTTATTTTTCGCTTTCTAGTGTTTTTTGGATGTCGGGTGTTTTTTTTTTTTTTTTTTTTTTTGACAAATGTTTTTATTTTTCACTTTTTAGCTATAGTACCTACCCCACACCAATTCGAAATTTCATCATCCTTGGGGTCAAAACAATGCAAAAAGCTATAGCAGTAATTTCGGTTAATTTGCTGTCATTTTTCGAAGAGTTCCGTTGTCTTTCTCCGAAACGCATCATCCGATCTGTATGAAATTAAAATGGGACCATTTCGAAACAAACCCCTTTCGAACAAAAAAAGAATTTTGCAAATCGGTCTTATGACGGAGTTATGCCTGAACCTCCACCTAACTCCTAACCGTTAAGGACTTGTACCTTCCTTCATCAGCTCAGCGTCATGAGATGATGATGACCATACGCAAATTTCTCAATAACTTTAGAAAATATATGAAAAACATTGTTAATGCCTACAAAATTTGAGGGTTGCCCTCGATTTCCCTGGGATTCCATCATCAGATACTGACTTGGTGCCAATGGGACCACCTCAGGAGTATACTCTTTCAAATAAATAAAAAAATTGAGAATCGGTCCACAAATGGGGGAGAATTCGAGGAAAATACATTTAAAAAAAAACATACAGTGGAACACATAACCTCCTCCTCTTTTGGAAGTCGGTTAAAAGCATGTACGATTTCAACTTCTAATGACTACGAAACTTTCAAGCGTTCTAAGGTTGAGCATTCAATATAAAGAGCATTTTTTTTGCTAATTAAATAATCTGGTATAAATAAACTACTTTTATATTAATAAAAATAAATCAGCTTTCAATCAAGATTGATTCTTAACTAAGGCCCGATTAAGGTTCTTTCAGTTCGGCAAAAAAATAAAATCTGTTCCATCGCTTGAAAATTGCTACGAAATACAGCAGGTAAAACGTGGCCACCATGGACCTTAGAGTTCAGCTCGAATACTAGTCTACACATTTTTTTAAATATTTTCATAACACAGTATTTAGTATTCCGTGCTACCTGGCATCAAATAAAATTTAAAAATATTCATTCCGAACACAGAAAAAAATATACCATGGCGCACCATCACGTTTTGAAAACTTACCGATGTATCAAATGTAGAAGCATTCGAATATCAACTTTAGCTCGCGAATTATACAGCCTTATTTAGATTAGCGAACCAGCGATTTTCCTATGGTTTTATTCGCGGCTCAAATAATAAGCGGAGAGAGTATTTCTTTTATTCGAATTTTCCTATGCATTTAGAATGGTTATTGGCGAGGATATTATGATAAATCGCATGGCGAGAATTTTCTTAAATAACGAAGACCGCACTGATTATTCAGAAAGTTGCAAAAATACTTGCGTTGTAGTTGTATTAATACTTTGACTTTGTAAAAAAAAATACACTACCTAGATAACGAACTCAACTTTTGAACTGGTATAATTGGCAAGTTCTGGTTTTTACATCTTTTCCATGGAAGTAAGAACAAGGTTTTTGTAAGACGATAGAAGAGAAGACGGATAGTTTTATTTCATGGAGGTATGTAAAATTATTACGATATGCGGCTTGCACTTAGCAGTGTTTTATGACCTGGGACCTTTCTAGGCTGCTACAAAGGCTACAACTAATGCCCGTTTTCGCTAACGCTATGCGACACCAAATAAAAGCGCAGTGTAGGATTTTCAAAGCTCGGCTCAGTGCCGAAAGTTAAAAATCCAATAGTGAGCGAATACAGGCATATTCTCTTTTTCATCCTCTCTAAGTTTTAAAGAATTCAAGTACGAGTATGTACCTATTATAGTGTGCTCATATTATGTTTGATTAAAAGGGAACTGACGGTTACGCAGAAGTGGTCATAATTATAGAACAGCTGTACTAAGTAATTAAGCTTGTTTTGGCCCGAAGTGTCAGTAAAAGTGATAGTGAAAATATACAATGGAGGGCTTGTGGGTTTAGTCAGCTGTTTCGTCCGAAACAACACTTAATTTTAAATTTCCAGGAAGTGGTTTTGGCTGATTGTATTTTTGAACCAGTAACAAAACTTTTTGGAACAGTTTACTTACTATCCAACCGTTTTAAATACTGTTTGTTGGTTGAAGAAATACTACAGAGGTACTTGTGTGATACACTATCAGTACGAATCATTTTCAAAAAAAAACAAAATCAAAAGTCATTTATTCAAACTAGGTTGAGAGTCAGCACTTTTCGAACGTCAAAAAAAAATAAAACATAAGACAGTCCCCCCAAAACGCCCACCCTTCGACACTTCCTAGTGCTTTAGGTGGGAAGAAGAAGTGGCGCAACAAACTCCCCAGCAGCACAGCAATTTGACAGTTCCACAACATTCATGGCGTTGTTAACGTTGCTAAGCAGACAATTTTTTCAAACATTGATAGAATAATTTCAATGTGATTCAGATTCTGAATCAAACTCAAAGCATTTTTTTCAAATAGGTAAATCAATTACAGGCACTTTTGAATTGTCAGAGTCGGAAATATAGTGTGTTAGACAATTAGGAGTGCAGGCCTGCAGACTTGACGCTTTCTATTTCTACTCTACTGTAGAATAGAAATCGTTTGTCTACATTTCTCGGTACACAACTGTCAACTGTCTACACGGAAACGTAATTTTTGACTACTCTTCCGTCGACAAAACGCTTCTCTACGGTTCTCGTGCTAAGCCTGCTGGACAGACCGTGGTAAAAAAGCGGAATCTCTTTTTCCCTTTTCTATCCAAATGAAGAATTGCTCATACAAAAAGATTCAGTCAGCATTGCAGTGTTTCATTAATTGTAAAGAAAATAAAGGCAGATAGGTGCTGTTCAATTGAATATGATATGGAACAAGGCAGCAAATGAACTTTATCTGTAGTAAGTAGACATTCTTTTTTTCAAGCCAAGACATTGATAGTAAAAAGGACAGCTAATGCATTTTCGAGAATTTTAAATAAAATGGGTCGTTTGTGTCTTAATTCAAATTTAACATCCGCCGATTCTTTTAATTTAAACCACAGACAAACTAGAGTGGGGGGAGACAAAACTCGTAAATATGTCGGGTTTTATAGTAGCGCGCCCCTGGTAGGGGCAGGGTTCAGTACGACAGGGGTGGTGCAACCCTGAGTTTTTACTTGTTTTCTACAATCGCAGTTTGTTAGCTCCATGATTTCTTGATTGCTTATCCGTATTAGGGATGTATCTTGAGTGGGTAATCTGTCTAATTTGGTTGGGATTTTCCTGTTTTTCTCGGGAAATTGGAGGAAGCCAAACACTTTTTGGACGCTTATGTTAATAATGCAACGAATCGAGCCTGAAACGACGATGATTTTTTCTGAATCATTTTTTTCGGTTGTACATAGGTACAGACGCCAGCACATCAAGCTACTCCAATCTGTCAAATTAATTTGATAGATTTTCAACTTTATTTCGTAAGAATAAGATTCATGTTCAATTAGGAAAATTTGACAGTTTGGGGTAGGTTGACCTGCTGGCGTCTGTACATCGATAGCGATATCGTGAAAATTATTCTAATACTTTTACTTATCTCTAATTTTCCGCCTAGAATACAGATAAACATATTGTATTCCTAATCATAACGATTTCCGAAAATTATGAGTCAATTGCGGCCGGCGAGGACTATTTCAAAGGGGTAAATGACCATTTAGAACATTATTCACATAAAAACAAGAATTAAACGAGTTTTTTGATAGACCTGAGAAAAAATCCTACGTAAAGATAAAAAGACCGGGTGTTAAGTCAGGTTTAAAGCAGGAACAACGGGTTTTCTTGATTACCCATTCAAGTTCACCGAGCCGATGAAACTTAACAAGTTGAAAAAAAGCTTGTGGATGAATAGTAAGTATTGTAATTACAAACATTGCTCAATTAGCTCGGAGTCTTTATTATTTAAGTTCATTAAAAGCGGGTTTAATATTTTAATACCTAGGTGCTTGGTGATAGAGCGTGTTTATAAGATTTTGAAACAAGTAAGCGGATGGACAGCGGTATTTTCAAACTTAAAGATCATTTAAACGTTACGTCACGTTAAGCCGTTGGTCCCGGATGTCATTCGTTGATCTTTGACAGTCCTTACGGGTTGTCAGAAAATCTGACAATCAGCCTTCCTAGGCATACCATATCACCCAAACCAGTAACTGGGTTGTGGAGGCCAGATAGGCAGGAAATGGCTAGGCAGATGATGAGCTAGGCAGTACTGAGGCTGAGTTCCCAGTGCGCAGGAAATACATTTAAGTATCGCCACTGCTGGAGGCCATTTTAATGCACCCCAGTGGCAAAGATTAATAGCCGAGAAGGTACTGCCTACTGGCTAGAGCCAAATGCATGTGATGTAGGAAATCGGCTTGTAGTCTTTATGCAATTTTTCAAATCTCTACTCTACATAGTATAAGACAAAGTCGCTTTTCGTGTCTGTACTCTGTACGCTTAGATGGTTTAATGTATGCAACGGATTATAATACGGTTTTCATCAATACACAGAGTGATTCAACATGAAGGTTTATAATGTCTAATACACCGATCTCAACGCGGGCAAACCCGCTAGAAAAAGCTAGTCATAAATATGTGAAAAGTTAAATACATTTTGGGCATTAAAACGCAGTTACCTACTACGGGTAATTCGTACTCGAATGTAAAAAATAAATAACAAAAGAAAGACATACATCGTCTACGTAATTAAAACATAATTAAATTCAGAACAAGGGCAGAGTGCCATAAATCATTGCACTATGGTGATAGTTATAATTGGTTTCGTCTCCCGTGGAGATGATTGAACCACTATGCAGGGGCACTAAACAGAAAGATCTCAGAAGTAACACGCAATTTGCGAAGGATTGCACAATGATTGTAGGTATATATTTAGATAGTAGGATCATATCATCATAATTTCAGCCGAAAGACGTCCACTTCTGGACATAGGCCCACCCCCAAGCACCGCCATTTAGATCGGTTCTGTGCTTCTCGCATCCAGCAGATTCCTGCGCCCATCACCAGGTTATCGGTCCATCTTGTGGGAGGCCTTCCAATGCTACGTCTTCCAGTACACTGGTATACGGATACTGCCATGAATCTCGAGAATCCGTAGATTTGGGTCCAAATTAACGACTGATACTGATCTCGACTCAGATCTTGTTTTAAAGATCAGATCTTTTCAGTAAACAGGCTGTATGCCTTAACCCATTGTATATGTATTTTGCTAAGGCTGGAGTAAATCCGTGGGTGAAACCCGTAGATATCAGATAATAGGCAATCAAATTGGAAAATAGCAGGCGTTCGTAAGAAGCATGCTGATTTGATAGCCTACTCAGTCTGAAGGAGTGACTTTGGTGCTAGCCAATAGCCGTTTAAACTAAATACGAGTGGATTTATCACCGATTCGACAGTCACACCGGTTTTATATCGAAAGTTTTCATATTGTTAGTTATCATATATAGTTGTTATTGGAAGTCGACCCTCCAGGAGTGCGGGTTGTTCGAAAGACACACAGGCAACTGAGGGGCATTGGCGTAGCTACCACTGTATCAGCCGTATCAACGATACGGGGCTCCCAAGCTACTGGGCCCCCTGGAGCCCGACGTTAAAATACAGCATTAAAAAAAACTCAACACCTCAAATACTTGTTGATAATGTCGCTCTTGCTTTCTCTCTCTCTCCTCCTGGGTCTTTCGTTTTGAATAAAAATAAGCAATATCGTCTTTTTAAGTCTGGCCGCAGAGGGGTAAAAAGAGGGGCCCCTAACAAATTCTGATACAGGGCCACTTAAGGACTAGATACGCCACTGCTGAGGGGACACGGGTGGGATTTAGTCAGTAAAAGTCTGCCACGCCCTCCTTCTCCACCCAGAGCGGGAGAAGTTATTTGATGATTTCCCACCCTCAAAAGAAAAAAAAGCTGACCCTAATACAGTTGGGAAAAGACGAGGCACTTTCCTCAAATATGTTGGGGTCAGCTTCCAGTGTAACCGTTTGCAGCTGAATACCATTATTTTTATGGAACGACTGCCTACCTGTACTCCACAACCCAATTACTGGGTAAAACGATACCCTTTGGTAGGACTGATTGTCAGACTTTCGGACTTCTGACGATCCGTAACGACTGTCGAAGATCCACAAAAGACTGTCGAGAACTACGGCTTAACGTGCTTTCCGAGGCACGGAGGGGTCGTGGTATGTAAAGATGATTTTCATGCATGGTATATTGCAGCACATCAGCACACCTACATCCCTATCTGCTTTATTGAAGCACTGGGCCTTCTCTATGGCTCTGTTTAGTGGCTCAGGCGCCGAGGGCGGAGCACTATGGGTCGCTACCTGATCCTTGTGGACAAGGAATAAAAAAATTTTGTAAGTAATTATACAAATATTTGCTATAACGATTCCCGTAATATGGGCCGGAATCTTCATTAATGATCGCATTTTTAAATGCTATGTGAATCTTATAAAAGGTTAAAGATCTCTGGCTTTTTGTTTCTTTTTTAAGTGTAGGTAGTAAAGTAAGATATAATCTTGTTGAAATGTTATTTAAAAACAAAGATAACACTAATGTCAGTTTATGTTAATATAATGGGGTAGGTAGGTAAGAATATAACTTGACATTACACCAGTTTTATATATGGGGTTTAAGCAGGAAGCATAGACAACAAATTCAGCAACTATCAATGCAATTAATCACTTAAAATTCTACATTTAAATAGGCGGATAGAATAGGTATTATGCTTTTTTAAACAAACTCAAATGTTGGTTGTATATTGCAAAAAGTATACATTTGTGACTGTACCTACCATTTACAAAAATTATTATATCTATGGATGCCACTTGTTTCCTCATGAACTGCACATAAAATAATATGGATAGGACTTTAATAATAACTTTTACAAGCAGATGAAAGATTCTTTACTTGAGCGTAAACAAAGATGTTTGATGAAATATCTTCCAACTTAGTAGGAACCTACGAGCTACCTATAGATTTTTCTGTGTATCTCACGGGTTTACCATAATAGTTATTGGTATGTACTGCACCTACTACAAGAATCCTCAAAGTTACACTAGTAACTATTTTCTACATTATTATTATCATTAATTACACTAACAAACAGGCCTTAATTAAGTCATTAATAGTCACAATAAAATAAATTGTGTTGATAAAATTCCTGTCAACTTGTAAATACAAGATATTCGCAATATGCTCACTGAAGATAATATTCTCAATTGTCCACTGAATGGTCTCAATGTTTTGTGTTTCATGTTTGTCCGTTGTGATGGAGTTAACTCATAACATTATTGAGTTACAACAAACATGTTACAGAATCCTTAATATCCTGTTGATTGTATGCAAAAATGTGGATTAATTTTGATGTTTAATAATTTTATGTCAATACCTGTTGATAACACTGAAAGTTTAATTAATAAAAAAAACTAAAAGTTTTATTGCAGACAAGTGCAATAAAAAAATAAGATGTTAATTATCTCTCTAAAAATTTTTTGGGGAAAAAATATCAAATGTTTCTGAGTTTTTATTTCTGTTTTGAAATATCACAATGATAAAACTAGGTACCTACTTTAGATTGATTGTATGTCAGTGATAGTATTTAACTACCGGTTTTAATGACAAAATGATAAATCTTACTTATCATGAACATCTAAGATAAACTACTTTTATGGATAGAATTGGGGATCAGATAGGTACTTACAGCTTATCTGGATTATTTTGATCAGAGCATCGTTTTCACAACGAGGATTGGATTTCGAGGATGAATTCAAATGATAATGAAACATGACATTGGCCATGCCATGGTAATTGCTATCAAACCAACCACTGCTAATTTAATCAATGCTAGCAAAATTTATAAAACAAAAGACAACCGACAATGGGAGGCACTAAAATGAAACAATCGGCATTCTAAATTCAAAACGAGCCATAAAACACGCGTCTCTGTTCATAATAACATCAAACGAAGCAAAGGCATTCTTGGAACGTCCGCTCACTGTCAACATCAAAGAGTTTCGACTTTCTACAGAAACGTGCAACAAATTATGTATTCCAACAAATTCCCATTAATATCTGCACGGAATGACCGTAAGAACCTATAAATAGCCCACCAAAGGGCTCAAAGGATGCGACTTACCGGATAGAAGGAGCATAACTAGCAAAAACGGACGCATCACGCACATTTTATCGCACTTTATCACATAAAATTGCAACACTTGCTACTAAAATTCGTTTTCTAACTTGCACACGTCCATTTTTTGTTTAAATTTTGCTAAGCAGGCATGTTTGGTTGTGAGAATGTGGATGTAAACAATATGCAACGCGTACGACCGGCCGGGCGCGCCGTCGAATACGATGAACCGATCCGATGAACAAAGTTGGGCAAACGAACTCGGAGGATGGAGCTTCAAAGCCGTCTTCACAGACAGCACACAATTAAAAGAAAGCTGTTCACGGACGCACACTAATACGATTGAAGGATTCCAGACAGCGGCTAACTTCATAGCATATTTGACAGTTCATTCACACCGTCTTGCTTGGAAATCGTTTTTAATTATTGTGGGTAAAATAATCATTTAGAATCGTATTTAAAGGAGTAACAAATAAATACGTTTAAAAATATTGTTTCAAAACATCTACAAAGTTAAATTGTTCGCTTTAACATTCTTCCAAATTGATAACAAAGTCGTTAACATTGTATCAACATAGTTTCAGTATTTGCCGATAGAGTGCAGTACTATGAATAACATTTTACTTCTCCTACTCCGCGACAGGTGGCGGTAAATTAGTTAGTTTTATAATTCCCTACTAGAGGGCCATGAGACCTTCAAATAATATTTTTCGCGGTGTTTGTTTATGAAATGGACCGATATTAAAGCTAAACAACCAAAAAAATAACAAATGGAAAATGACATGGGACTTTTCTTCCATTCAATCCGCTAATAGGTAGAATAACTGTAGCTATAATTTCTCCCACTTTATGAGATGCAGTTATTTTCTAATTAATTTCAGTACATGCATTCTTCCTTTAAGCAGAGTGCATTGGGTTTAATAGCCGCATAAAAAACAAATCGCGACTTAAAACCTTATCACAGCAGATCTCCATTACAGATAACATTATTTCTTTGTTGAGACTTATGATGATTGTTGATTTATTTTTAATTGCATAGCAGATAAGAGAGAGTACCTAATGATATTTTTCGACATTGCATTATGTGCCTTAAGGACCATAGATATTAGATCCCTTACAAATACATGTATTAGGTTGACAGGCTAAAATAACACAAATTTAAAATTTTAAACATTCTTTTTATTGCTAAAATGATGCTTGGCAAACGTTTGACCAACAATCAGTGGGAACACCAATGTCACATCTGCATACAGTTTTACCGGTGTTGCGTTTGGCCTAATCTTTCCCCAAGACACTGCTTCATCAGGCCTAGCTCCGGCATCACTGCCATCAAACTCACTTGCAGTATTTATGTATACTGAGAAATCAGCCCCATTTCTCATCAAATTAGCATTACAAATATGGTGTTTTATCACGCCTCCTCCTAATATTATCATACCCGTATTATTGGCTTTCACAGCCATGGTATTCAACCTCCTTAAATCACTTAAAATATCTATGATAAGTCCTGGCCTCTTGTATGAGTGGAAGTACATCATATCTCCTAAAGAACCATCAGTTAACGCAGGACTGAAGATTGGAATATTGTTTCTCCAAGCCCAGTAGCATACCGAGCTCTCATCATTAATTTTTTCGCCTAATCTTGCAATAATTCTTGAAGGAGTCCATACAGTGCCATTTGCAATCTGCTCATCAAGCATTTCATCAAGTAATGGTGTTACCCACTCTTCAAATCGGCAATAATTATCATTTGGAACCAACAAGTTACCAATTCTATTAATGCCGCGAGTTCTTAACATTTTCCCGCTTAAATTAAAGTCCCCAACATACGTAGGAGCGAGGCATTTAATAAAATCTTCTTCAACACCTCCGGCAGTGGTCACAATACAGTCCACAAGCTTGTTTTTCACCAAAAACCGCAGTGTTTCACGTAGGCCGGACGATATCATGTTTGAAGTGTATCCCAAAAATATAGTGCAATTAGTCTTCTTCTTAATAAATACGTCTTCTTCATAAGGGTCACTTGTATCTTCAGTCAATGGAACAGAGCGACATTTCAGCATTTTGTTGATTTCTTGGACAGCGTTACCAAAGTTGGTGGCTTGGAAACCTGATCGAGCATAACTCTCTAGGATTTTGTTGAAATCAGTGCCATTTTCCCAGTCGTAACCCGATACGATGGGAGTTTCAGCAGGCAACTCTTGACTTGGCAGCAAAACAGCGTTTACGGCGACGTTTGGAGCAAGTTTGCTCGGTTTAGTGGCAGCAGTAGTAATTTCCATAATTTTAATAGTTAATTGAAACTAAACTAGCATTATAAATTGTTATAGTGATCGGAAATATAGATTTTCTCTTCAGTGTTTTTACGACTAATTGAACTGTCAAATTCAATTTGATAGTTTAAATACATGACAGAAGCTGTCATATTGTTTCGTTTTGTTAATTCCAATAATCTGAATGTCTACGTTTTATTTTTAACTAAGTTACATTAAACTTATTTTATTATACATACTATTAATAATAGAAATATCATGAAAACTCGGCAACTGTTTCACCTTAATATTTTAAAGTTACGTTACTTTATTCCTAGACTTTGTTGAATCGACACAGTTAGCAGGACGATTGCGGATGACTTTCCCGCATGTAACTTATATTCTTACAACCCACCGAACATTACTATAAAGTTAACGGTGGTTTGTTTGTATGTTCGTAAATATAATCTGACCCATCGAGAAGTCCTAGTGCAAGTTTATGTGTGAAGAGTCCGGTTCAACCCGTGACATCTTAATTCGCACTCGATTACATAAAAGACAAAAATAATATTTAAAATGCACTTTCTAGGTTCCAATAATTGTTCTTCCAAGCACTTGTCTGAGTATGATTGATCATCGACAGTCTAGCAAGCATTAATCAAAATTGCGTAACACGTAGGAACACATTACATTACTTAAGTTACGTTATAAAATAAGTAAGTAGGTACTCTCGGAAGCTTGAATCACATCAATATTATCATTGGCATCACTCAAAATGTCTTTACAAATCCCGATACAGCAAATCATAAACTACCTACATACATACATAAACTGCCGTGTTCTTTCCCTTGGGTGGTAGGAGCTACAAAAACTACAAAAAATGTCGTGTATGACCTAAGGAATTGACGTGGTTTCGAAGTAAGGAATAGTTAAGTGGTCATAGTGAATTAAGGCCCTGTGTATCCTAATTGCGTAACACAATGTCAATTAGAATGATCTGAATAATTTTGAAGGATATTGCTTCTTATGTTCAAAAGTCTGTTCAACAACGTACATACGCCAGCAGGTCAACCTATCCCAAACTGTCAAATTTTCCCAATTGAACATGAACCTTATTCCTTTGAAATAAAGTTGAAAAACTATCAAAGAAATTTGACAGATTGGGGTAGCTTGATGTGCTGGCCTATGTACCTAAATGACGCAATGAATGATGTTGAACTGTCAAAATGAAACCGTTACTTTTTAGATTTGCGGCGTTCCGAAACAAACTCAGAGGTCACAGTCTATGTATATTTATTGTAGATATTTATTCTTCTTGGAGTAGTCAGATAGGAAACGCCGACCTCATCTAGTTTAAAAAAAATATGTTTGACACTTTTAGTGTTTGTACAAACCTACAAAGACTTACAGAAATAAAATCATTTATCATCTATCTTCTATCTATCTATATATATATAAAAGGAGAAACTGACTGACTGATCAATCAACGCACAGCCGAAACTGCTAGGACCAGGAACGTGAAATTTTACAAACGGCTTCCTTTTATAATGTAGGGGAGCACTAAGAAGGGGTTTTTGGAAATTCGACCTTTAAGGGGGTGAAAAGGGGGGATTTTGTTTGAATGAAAAATGTTATTCCTTGAGTTAATAAGCTTGAAACTTGGCACAAATACTTATCTAAGTAAATGATAAAGTTGGTAATATATTGTTATTCTAAACTACCCTCTAAAGGGGGATTGGGGGGTGTCAAAGTTTGTATGGAAGAATTTTAACGCGCGGTCTGATTAACTCGAAACTCAGTATTTATGTCTAAAATCAAATATAAATACTAACGTGTATCAGAGTTTTTCGAAAATCTACCCCTAAAGGGGTAAAAAAGGGTAGTCCGTAATATGTATCATAAAAAATTTGGCACACAGATAGATTATAACCTAGATTAACACACAGGATACTTTTTATAATAATAATAAATTCATTTATTTCAGGTAAATTACACCCATTGCCACAAACTTATCTCGGTAGTACGTTCCCACGGGATAATTTCCGACTTCCACGCGGGCGCAGCCGCGGGCGGAAGCTAGTTTATATATGTGTTCCGTAATTACCGCCCTGAGTGACCACTTTCAATAAGTAGCAGCTACCCTTTTAGTGGTGGTGGCGCAGTTAAATGAAACGTTTTTTTATAAAAGTTGATCGTATGACAGGTACGACACTTTTTTACACGTCAAAATTTTGTAAGTCAATTTTTAAAAACTAGATGGCGCCAGCGTTTCCTAGCTGACTGTTCCCTGAGAAGAAAAGAAGAAACAAACTCAGAGGTCATGATGGTCTCTTTTAGAGTCCAAACATTATAAATTATTTGAATTTTATGTGAGTCTAACAATGCAGGGCAATGTCTTGAAGGGCCTTTTGAAGAAAAAGCCATTGCAGCTTGACCCAACAGACGGCATGTACAGGGGCCAGCACATCAAGGTACCCCAAATCTGTCAAATTTCTTTGATAGTTTTTCAACTTTATTACAAAGGAATAAGGTTTAGGTTCAATTAGGAAAATTTGACAGTTTGGGATAGCTTGACCTGCTGTCGACTGTATGTATCAGTCGCCGTGTAGCCCAACAATTTTATTGAAACATAAGCTTTTGACTATTCATAGGGATTATTTCCCTAGAACCCCTTAGATATTTCTTCTGGGAAAGGTAAAATAATATTATGTAATTTCTGACATTGTTTGGAAATCTCTACCGGAAATAAATTCTGAGCACTGTACCTATATACTGTCTATTGTTAACTGACACAAAATCAAATTCTATTCATGCAGTGGCGGCTTAAAATGAATAATTTAATACCTGACTCACTTATGACATAACTTTACAAACGAAAATAACATAGCAAGTGTTTGTAACCGGTTTTTACTTAATTGTCAATCTACGCAGAATGCATGCAGGAAATAACTTTGGTATTTTAGAATAAATAGCCGGTAGGAATCTTAATTATCGTCGTATAGTCGGATCGCACACGCGTCTTACTGTACCCGCACGAATTTACAGGGTTGTCACATGTAAATAATCCCTCGGATAATAATGTAGGGCGACTAATCTAATATCAAAAACTATACTGCACCTAATGATATTAATAATTTCATTGGCTGCACCATCCCCAAATTAATTGGAGGAGGGAGGATCCTGACAATTCTGAACATTAAGTACCAATTGATATTACGAGATACATATACACTCAGTTCCATAATTACATTTCGCACACAAGTGAAATAAACAAGAAAAGGAAAGGATAAGATAAAGTTAAAGAGGAGAGTGAGAGAGTGGCAGGAGATAAAGCGGAAAAGATTAGTATTGTCCCACTTACTCCGTGACAACAGCTAAACACATCCTGACTTCAGTTAAGTTAAAAAATCCCTCATGTCACTGAAACTCTTCCACGGAGACATTGACAACCCTATTATTTATTACTTTCTACGTGTCCGGCGCGGGCGCAGTAGTGACGTAACCACAGATAATCGCGGATCGAACGCCGGCTCCTAATTACCTGATGTGCAGCTGTATGTAGGCGAGGTTGAGGTATGAGGAGATTAGATGTGGCTTTACATTTACATAGCAGAAAGAGACAGGTGATTTATGTTAGACTTACTTCAATTTCGATTCTAGGAAAGGATGTGTACATTATACATGTTCGTTATGAACTTCTATAGAAATCGAATGTCTACATTTCTCGGTATGAAACTGTCAACTGTCTATACGGAAACGTAATTTTTGTCAATTCTTTCGACGACAAAAAGCTTGTCAACGGTTCTCGTGCTAAGCCTGCAGCACACCAAGCAATCCCAAACTGTCAAATTTTCCCAATTGAACTTGAACCTTGTACTTTTGCAATAAAGTTCAAAACCTATCAAAGAAATTTGACAGCTTGGGGTAGTTTGATGTGCTGGCCTGTGTACTACTTTACTTGATACCGAATAGGTATTGTGCATCTTGACCAACCGTTGTCTGGTCCTGCTGGGTAATACATTAACACTAGGAATGGCTGTCATATTGACAGATAAACAACATTATTACATTATTACGTTATTTACGTTGATGTGCAGACGAACCAAAATGATTCGGATTCAAATTAATATTGTGTAACGCATTTATTAACAAGTAGGTAAAGGACAGGGCACCAAATTTTGCTCGTTTTTTTTTTCGTTTTCTAAAAATGAAACCTAGCTAGGTCGATTTATCGCCCTCGAAACACCCTGCATACTAAATTTCATGAAAATCGTTGGAGCCGTTTCCGAGATTCAGATTATATGTATGTATCTAAATACTCGTACATATACAAGAACTGGTCGTTCATAGGTATTAGCTATGGACCAGTTAAACTTTATTCATTTTTATTTAATAACACGAAATTACTTAATGCCTAGTTGCTTTATACGCCCACACACCAAAAACCGATTTAAGTTACAGCAAGTGATAAGTAAGTTACAGTTACAATAGCAAAGTGTCACTATGACAGCAGCGCAAGAAATACAAACGTGTCTTATCGTCCACATATTTATGTAATAAGCTATGAAATAAACTGCCACCTCTGCCACTTTCTAAGCCCTGCGTTATGGCTAATCTGGGCATTCCACACAATATAACAAATCGCTCCACTTACTTTCGCCTATGGCAATGGCGTCACTTACGTCATACTCCAAAGCGTTAATATTACGACTAATTTTCGATATATACCGTTGGTTGTACGAGTTAAAAAAAGTAACGTGGAATGCTAGATTGTGTTTTATTTTTTGATTTGAGGTGAGCGTAATTTAAGGTACAGACGCCAGCAGGTTTGATTGAACATGTACTTTATTCCTTTGTGATAAAGTTGAAAAACTATCAAAGAAATTTGACAGATTAGGGTAACTTGATGTGGCCTCTGTACTGGTCTCTGTACCTAGAAAATGCAAGTCTACCGACGAGATTGCCACTGTCACTAAGTTACCAGGCTATAGGAATTATTGTCCTCTGTGTTGCTGGCGAGTATGTGCCAATTCTTTAGAAATAGAATAGAATAATATTGATTTGCTGTAAAACATGGTACTTACCTATTAAAAAACGGTAAAAACACAAAACAACTAGAGCATACATGTTTTTGCAAAAACAGTTCGGTTCCCATCTATCACATCTTACAACTGGTGGTTGTACGCACGGCTACACATCAAGCTATACATTTCCAGTATAAGCTGACCTCGCATTGTAAAAGATTTCCGTACAGTGCAAGATCAGCGTAAACTGGAAATGTATAGCTTGATGTGTAGCCGTGTGTACCTATCATAATACCTTCATTATTTAGATAGGTATACCTTCTAGTCTTACGGCTCCTAGAGATCGTAGCCTATACGAGTATATAGTCTTCCACACGAACTAGGCTATCAAATACAAAGAATAGTAGTCCAGATATTACCCCTACATACACCCCCCCGAGTGGGTTCCCGCATTGTCGTTGCGGGGGGGCTCAGTAACCGTGGTCTCCCATCCACGGTGAAGCCAAGAGGAACCCAAAGGTGGGGCCGCTCGTCAGGGCTTTTGCCTTCAAGCCATTGACGTAGCGGCCAAAAAGTAGGTTGCGGTGAGGTGCACCGCAACTGAGGTGGGCCGCGATGTCGAATGGGAGGCATCGCGGCTGAGGGTTACGGGCTGCGGTAGAGGAGGAGTGCCGGTGCTTCTGAGCAGCGCTCTTCCCTTCCGTGGCCTGGACGGGGCCGCCACCGTTTGATGGCGGACGCGGTGGGACCGCAGGGGAAGAGGAGTGTCGGTATAGCGTCAGCCGCTATCCCTATCCCCTGCGGCCGAAAAGTGGTAGACGGGACGGCGCGTTGTGTTCCACACGCGCGCCGTCAAAGATGTCAGCAACCACTGGTGGGGTCCGCAAGGGCCGATGCCTGCCAGGGGTGCGGGTTTGTTCGAAAGAGATACCACGGCCCCTGGCATACGGGCTACTGAGGGAACACGGGTGGGTTTTAGTCAGTAAAAGTCTGACACGCCCTCCTGCTCTACTCAGCAGGAGAAGTCATTTGATGATTTCCCACCCAAAAAAAAAAAAAAAAACCCCTACATACAAACTTACAAACAAATAAATTGTATACCTTTTTAATATTAGTATAAGCTGTAGGGCGACCCGAATGTCATTCACCAGCATGAATCCAAATCCTGGGAATTTCCTAGCAGAAAAAAGAAATAACACTGCCTAACCCGAGGATAGTGACTGCCGAGCGTGGGGTCGCTGTGGCTTCCACTAGACCCAATACTTCTTATAACAGAACGCGATCTAATTTTAGTTGTAGTCTAAAGTTCTGAGCCAATTTTTTCATTTCCAACTTTAATCGATCTAAAACGAAAATGACAATTTATTTGGCTTTTTGGGAAGTCATCAAATAACTTCTCCCGCTCTGGGTGGAGCAGGAGGGCGTGTCAGAATTTTACTGACTAAAACCCACCCGTGTTCCCTCAGTAGCCCGTATGCCAGGGTCTGTGGTATCTCGTTCGAACAAACCCGCACCCCTGGCAGACAGTTTACTTGGCTTGGTTTTCAATTTTGTAAACTGCATTTACGTATCAATTGAGTTGTTAATTCAAAAACTGGCTCAGTGGTTGAAACTTGATGGTATATTACTTTACTCTTTGCTTGATGGGCAATCTCGTAATTTTAAGAACGTTCACATTCTGATCTATCTCACTAAATAAGTCAAAAATAGCTCTAGTTTCCATAAATTTTCGACAAGTTTTTGACATTTGTTTATCACCAAGATGATATTGCGAATAGATTTGAATGTTTTTATTTACGAGAATTGGCCTTCCAATCGAAATGAAAACCTTGTTTTGTAATAAGGGGCAATGAGTTTCATTCAATTATGTTTTTAATAAATCCATCTGCGTCTGCATAATCAATCAAGTCTTTAGATATCATATCGTAGGTATATCATAGAGAAAATTGTAATAGCATGTAGGTACCAATAGTTTACAACATTCATGTAAATAATCTCAACACACACTTGCAGTATCATTTCATCTTATCTCAGTGCACATCACACATTTTACACATTGCGTGTGCAACAACCTGTCGCATGAACTCAAATGCTCGTTTACTTAGTTCATTATAGAGTACTGCAAGATATTGCGTTTATCACACTGCAATATTAACATGACGCTAATATTTGTGTCAGATCATGCATATGAACAAATAGCTACAGTATTCATTGTACATCTTAGTACCTACCGCCCGTTGCGTCATACTATGTAACACTTCTACACTGTGAAATGCAGAGGAATTTATATATGACTATACAAATAAATAAAATGTAAGTGTCTGTTTGTAATGTCATATTTATAACAGCTTTGTCTGTCTGTCTGTTTGTTCCGACCAATCTTCGTAAAGGCTGGACCGATTTTGACGGGACTTTCACTGGGAGATAGGTGATGTTATAAGGAGTCAAAGAGGCTATTCTTCCCGTTGGGATAAATCCCGACTTCCACGCGGGCGACGCCTCGGGTAGAAGCTAGTGGTGTATATGTATAATCAAGATTTTCTATTCTATTCTAATATAAGTTTCGATTACCGTAGGGTTCCATTACTAAACCATTGATTGCAAAATGGGTTGGCCGAGTGTATCTACCTATATTATTTATTTTAATACTGCAAAACTGAATCGAGGGTTGTTCTTGCGGAAACACTTAGTATTATGTATCTCTCTCTGTTTGGGATAGTCTACCGGCGCCCTAATTGCGTAACACAGATTTGATCATGATCTGATCATTTTGAAAGATATTTATCATCCATTGCTGCATATGTTCGAATAACTTGCCTGCTCAACAATGTAAATAACGCAATGAATGTTGTTAAGCTGTCAAAATGGAAGCTATGGTTAGTTTGTTACGTAACTAACGGCGGCGGGGCCACTGTGCTGACCCGTCGCAGGGTGACCGAGGGGTCCGCAAGGGCCGATGCCTGCCAGGGGTGCGGGTTGTTCGAAAGAGATACCGTCGCCCCTGGCACTCGGGCAACTGAGGGTCTAAGGGTTTTGTTTTTTTTTTGGGTGGGAAATCATCAAATAACTTCTCCCGCTCTGGGTGGAGCAGGAGGGCGTGTCAGACTTTTACTGACTAAAACCCACCCGTGTTCCTTCAGTAGCCCGTATGTCAGGGGCTGTGGTGTCTCTTTCGAACAAACCCGCACCCCTGGCAGGCATCAGCCCTTGCGGGCCCCATCATTTTTTGTGCTGACATCTCTTTGAGGCGCGCGTAGAACACAACGCGCCGTCGACTTGGGCTTGGTCCTTACCGGACAGCGAGCTACCCATTACTCGCCGTCCGCAAGCCCATGCCTACGGTGGCCGGAAATCGGCCTGGGATTCCCGACGCCCAGGGCGTCTCTGTATCCTGCGGCAGCTAGGGTCGCGAGGGCGCATATCCTGTCTCTCCCTCACGTGCGCCGCCTCCCTCTTCGCGAGCATTACTGCTTCGCTGAAGGAGGTGACGGCTCCCCATGCCCTCTCGCTCCGTACCATGGCCAAAGGTTATTGGTATCCGTTTGCATTTAGGTCGTATATAACCTACGTTCTGGTTCGGAAGCGTTCCCCTTACATCCTGTATAGAAGGGCTTTTGGATAACAGCAGCACGGGTCGATAGATCATTTTGAGCTACGCTTGCCGCGGTTGGTCAGTGGATGGGTGACCAGATTTACATACCGAGACCCCTCCGTGCCTCGGAAAGCACGTTAAGTCTTGTATCCACGCCAAGGACCTTCAGCATTTGGGCGCACTAAATTTGTGGGCGAGTGCGTGGTGATGTAGCCGTCGCGCGTCGGTCGCATTTTTAATTTATTATAACAAAAATAATGCATATTTGTAAAAGTAACAAAATCAAATCATTTTCCTTTGTATTGCAAAGCAGTAGACATTATATAATTTTTAACGCTTTAAAAAAAAAAGGAGTAAAATGGTTTCATCTCAACGATTTGGAGGTGATTTGGTGTTTTTTAACCGACTTCCAAAAAAGGAGGACCACCGAACGTATTTTTTTTATGTATGTTCCTCGATTTCTCCCCTATTTTTGGACCGATTCTCAAAATTCTTTTTTTATTTGAAAGAGTATACTCCTGAGGTGGTCCCATTGGCACCAAGTCAGGATCGGATGATGGAATCCTAGGGAAATCGAGGGCAACCCTCAAATCTTGTAGGTATTAACAATGTTTTTCCTATGTTTTCTAATGCTATTGAGAAATTTGCGTATGGTCATCATCATCTCATGACGCTGAGCTGATGATGGAAGGTACAACTCTTTAACTTAGGAGTTAGTTGCAGATTCGGGCATAACTCCGTCATACTCGTATATAGACCGATTTGCAAAATACTTTTTTTTAGAAAGGGTTTTATTCCGAAATGAAATTTCATATAGATCTGATAATGCGTTTCGGAGACAGACAACGGAACTCTCCAAAAAATGACAGCAAATCAACCGCGATTGCTGCTATCGCGTAAATATACATTGTTTAGACCCCAAGGATGATGAATTGGTGTGGAGTGGGTATTATAACTAAAAAGTGAAAAATAAAAACATTAAAAAAAAAAAAAAACAACCGTCTTCCAAAAAACACTAGAAAGTGATAAATAACTTTCATTAAATTTTTTAATTATTATTTATCACTTTCTAGTGTTTTTTGGAAGTCGGTTGTTTTTTTTTTTTAGTTTTTTTTTCTTATTATTTGATACCCATAGAAAAGTTATGCCTAAACCAAATGACGTATGTGGCCTTGCACAAGTCAAGAATGCGCCACCGACGGGTTGGGACGGTGGGAGGGGTTCACATCGGCGTCGAGTCGACGATGAAGTACCTAGGACTCGTCCTCGACAGCCGGTGGAACTTCGCGGAGCATTTCCGCCGTTTGGCTACCAGACTGGAGCGGGCCGGGGCTGCTTTGAAGCGGCTCCTGCCCAATCTAGGGGGGCCAAACGCCTCCTGCCGGAGGCACTACGCGGGGATCGTGCGGTCCATGGCCCTATACGGGGCGCCGGTGTGGGCGCCTACATTGAGGCGCCAACCAGCCCGCCAGTTGAGGGCGTCCCATAGGGTCATGGCCATCCGAATGATCCGAGGATATCGCACGATCTCCGGCGAGGCGGCGGGCCTCCTTGCCGGATTACCGCCATGGGATCTGGAGGCAAAGGTCCTCGCGCAAATGTGGGAGTGGCGCGAGGAGGCCAAACGCCGGGGCGTTACTCCGCTGCCGCAGGAAATCGCGGCACAGCGGACAGAGCTGCGGCGGGATCTCATGGCGACATGGAGAGTGCGATTGTCGCAACCCAGTGCTGGGCACGCCACGATTGCGGCGGTAAGTCACCTCTTTGAGGAGTGGTTTGAGAGGCGGCATGGCGTCCTCACCTTCCGCCTGACGCAGGTCCTCACCGGACACGGTTGTTTCGGGACGTTCCTGTTTCGGATAGGGCGGGAGGAAACGCCCGGGTGTTTCCACTGCGAAGATCGCCTTGAGGACACGGTGGAGCACACGGTGGCGGTCTGCCCAGCTTGGGTGGAGCACCGCCATGTCCTCGTGGAGGCGATCGGCGGCGGCGATCTCTCGCGTCCGGCCCTGGTCCAGGCCATGGTACGGAGCGAGAGTGCATGGGTAGCCGTCACCTCCTTCAGTGAAGCAGTGATGCTCGCGAAGTGGGAGGCGGCGCACGTGAGGGAGAGGCAGTCTATGCACCCTCGCGACCCTAGCCGCCGCAGGATACGGAGACGCCTATGCCTATGGTTCAGATAGGCAGTCGTTCCATGTATAATACTTATAAGCAGCTGCATCTGGTTAGACTAGAAGCTGACCCCAACATAGTCCGGAAAAGGGAATATACCTACTTCTTCCGATAAGATTTTAAAAGCTTTTTTCCAAAAATAGGTTGTTTGTTCTACAAATGTGTAGTAAAATGTACCCTCTAGTGCAGGGATGCACAGACTTATTGAGACCATGTAGGCCACTTGGACAAATGATGAACTTATCGTCCTCCAGATTCAAATTTATATTATTTGTAAACCTCAGCAATATTATTCCTACAAATGAACGAGGGAATATTTTTGCTAGCGGGCTACTGGTATATTGGGGGGGGGGGGGGGGCATGAGGCCGCGGGCCGCGGCTATGCATCCCTACTCTGTGCTTGATCTACTTGACTTTTGTTTTCATTTGGTAATCAATCCGTAACTTAGCAGTTGCGTCATACATAAGTCATAAACGTGTTAAGTAAAACGATTGGATAGGTCGTTTATGTGTTAAGTGAATTTTGGTACTATTACTCTGGTGAAGTAACATTTTGTGGTTTTTTTACACAAGTGGAATGTCTTCATCTATAGACCACATAACTTTTATTATAACATAAAAACACAAATGTTAAGGTGCGCGGTCATTACGACAGACATTTATGATCATTAACATAATTTCAGCCGAAAGACGTCCACTGCTGGACGTAGGCCTCCCCTGACCGCTTGAGGTATGTGCCCCTGACTGACAGTGTTTAATTGAACTCTTTAGATTAACAGACTCAAAAATATCATTTTTATTATGTTTTTTGATAAGCCTACACTGCCCCACAGTTGAGCCTGAGTAAATTTTAATGTGAACATTTTCAAACAATAAACCAATTCTTTATAAAGTTCCTGCTGCTAAAATGGTTGTTTCACAGATTGTTTTAAAATGTAGTGGGTTGTCCATTATCTACAGTCCGTTCGTCGAAAGAATGCGGTCCACATAATAAATATCAAATTCACAAAACACTCAGGTAGTATTCGTTTTGTAGGAAACTGGGCCGCTGGCAGCTGGCACACAGGCAACTTTGCAGGCAACTGAAGGGACACGGGTGGGTTTAGTCAGTAAAAGTCTGACACTCCTGCTCCATCCAAAGCGGGAGAAGTTATTTGAAGTATCCACACCATCAAAAAAAAAAAAAAAACTGGTGTTAAGACCGCATTACTGCAGTAACACTTGTTTTTTTATGGATCCGATTACAAGTTTGTGTCAATTAACCAGTAAAAATACCCAAATTGCTATCTCATCTGTAAAAATCTCGATTACGACCTCCAAAATTATTTCAATTCAATACCCATCTCACTTCCTGACATAATATAATCATATTACTTTCAAAATTCATTCACAAACCGGTCTCAATTACACACTGGTTCAAAATATAAAAGTATTCTTTCCAAAAAGTCTTGACATGCGGCGAAATGGAGAACTGACTGATGTACGGAATTTGACGGTTCACTGACGTCTTCCTTAGCAAGCAGCGCCACTTTGACAGATCAAAATATACTGGGCAAACTGTAATTAAAAAGTTACATCAGCGAGTTCACACGCTTGTTTGTAAATAAATGTTTTAGCGAATATTATAACAGTTATGTCATTCTTTTAATTGTTGTTTTTACGTTTATAGCCGCCATTTTGATAGCGATCTGGGTAAGAAAGTATAACAATGTGCTAGGTTGTCATTTTGGCGCGTAAATTGGAATTTCTTTTTGAATGAATGTAACATTCACATTCACACGCTAGGATCACAATCTTAACATTTTCTAAAATTCGGATGTCTAGGAAGTATTTAGAATGTTTCGTCACTGCTCTATCATTGGCTGGTAAATAACCAATCCTGTGTTTCTTCAAACACAGAACACAGTTTTGCTACTATGGTTACCCGCTAGATCGATGCACCGGAAAAAAATGGTTTTCTCTACCTTTTAACTGTAGGTCACCAGCAAAACCCAATTGCTTAAATAAGAGTCATAGTTTCTTGACCCATGGCTGCAGAAACATACATCATCATCTGCCTAGCCGTTTCCAAACTATTTTCGGGTCGGCTTCCAGTCTAACAAGATTTTGATGGTGTTGGAGTGACTGCCTTACTGACCTCCACAACCCAGTTACTGAGTATTACGATACCCCTTGGTAAGTCTGGTTGTCAGACTTTCAGGTTTCTGACGACCCGTTACGACTGTCAAACATCCACGAATGACCGCCGACCAACAGCTTAACGTGCGTTCCGAGGCACGGAAGGGACTCGATGTGTAAAGCTACCGCCGCAAGCGTAACTAATCGATTGCCCGTGGAGCTATTATTAATTGGCCTCTGCCGAAGTTGACATACCCACTTTAAATGTTTGATAACAGTTCATCCCCGGACTAACTCTTTCACAAGCAGCTCTTCCACCACACATTACATCATTTAGGAAGATGTACGTCTAGTCTAGGAGGTCAAACGATACTCGTATGATATCACAGATGAAGAAACTGCGCTCATTAGCAATTTCTTCGAAACAATACGAGCCCTGGCAGCAGACCGTGAAATTAGACGGTAAACGCTGACTTGAAATATTGCAGACGTATTGTCTTAAAAAGGCAGTAAAAGTTTCAAAACTGCTATACTAAAGATTATTACTGAAGAGTGCCACGTTGGTGTAGGTAGTGGTCGCAAGCGCTACTGCTAAGCAAATTTTTTTTTTGGGTGGGACATCATCAAATAACTTCTCCCGCTTTGGGTGGAGCAGGAGGGCGTGTCAGACTTTTACTGAAAAACCCACCCGTATTCCCTCAGTAGCCGGTATGCCAGGGACTGTGGTATCTCTTTCGAACAAACCCGCACCCCTGACAGGCATCGGCCCTAGCGGGCCCCAACATTTTTTGTGCAGACATCTCTTTGAGGCGCGTGTGGAACACAACGCGCCGTCGACTTGGGCTTGGTTCTTACCGGACAGCGAGCTACCCATTACTCGCCGTTCGCAAGCCGTACGCCGGCGTGTCCGTATCCTACGGAGGCAAGGGTCGCGAGGGCGCATAGACTGCCTCTTCGCGAGCATTACTGCTTCGCTGAAGGAGGCTGAGGTTCGATTCGCGGGTCGGGCAAAGTGTAATTGCATTTTTTCATCTGCAGTTTCTCAGTAACACGCGGAGTCTGGAGTTGCGCCTTGTTGGCAATACACTCGCCTCCTATTACATGGTACTCAAACAAAACTAGTGAAAAGTGATTGTTACCACCACCCTAATACGGCGCGTTGTGTTCCACGCGCGCCTCAAAGGGACGTCAGCACCAACTGGTGGGGTCCGAAACGGCTGATGCCTGCCAGGGGTGCGGGTTGTTCGAAAGAGATACAGTGGCCCCTAGCACACACGCAACTGAGGGAACACGGGTGGGTTTTAGTCAGTAAAAGTCTTACACGCCTTCCCGCTCCAGCCAGAGCGGGAGAAGTTATTTGATGATTTCCCACCCAAAAAAAAAACCAGCTCCCTAATAGGGTATTTTCCAATTTGATAAAAACTATTTTAATTTGAAGATTGGGACGATATATTTAACAGAAAAATAAAAATAAATTTATTAATGTCCATTTTCTCCATTAAAAACGATTAAAATCAAAATTATTTTTCGTTGTTTTGAATATGCCGCCAAAACGCTCCTTACGAAGACTTTTTATCACGTGACATCGTGACGTCAGCTTTGTGTAAACAGCACCAGTACAAATACTTAGTTTGGCGCAGTTTTAGAAGTATTTGTGCACAGAGGCACCGCACACCAGTGATTTCACTTTCTAACTACTTTAGTTTACACAAAGTTGACGTCACGTGATAAAAAGTCATCGTAAGGAGCGTTTCGGCGGTAAATTCAAAACAACGAAAAATAAATTTGGTTTAAATCGTTTTTAATTGAGAAAATGGATATAAATCATTTTACTTTTATTTTTCTGTTACATATTTCTTCCCAATCTTCAAATTAGAATAGTTTTTAATAAATTGGAAAATACCCTATTGTGTACCACACTATTTACCAGAATCTGTATCATTTTGAAAATTATTGCTAATCCATTGCTTTGTATGTTGGAAAAACTTGTGACTTGTGTTACGCAATTATTCCGCTGAACTTTACTTAAAAATCTAATAATTTTCGCAATGATAGAAGAGGGAGAAGGAGAGAACATAACATCAGGCCTGTTTCCTATCACTCCTAGTTGCTACTGAAAAATTCCAATTGTAATAACAATATCTACACACGGCTACACATCAAGCTATACATTTCCAGTATAAGCTGATCTCGCATTGTATAGGATTTCCGTACAGTGCGAGATCAGCGTAAACTGGAATTGTATGGCTTTATGTTTAGCCGTATGTACCACCAACCCAGAGAGAGCAGTGGTGGCACAGTGGTAATGGCCGCGACTTTGTAGGTCGTAGGTTCGAACCCAGACAGGCGTTTTGCATAGTGTAAATTATTTCATCACCACTGCTCTCAAAATGGTGAAGGAAAACATCAAGAGGAACCCAGCATGTCCTAGAACCAAAAAATCGAAGAAATGTGACCCGCGTGGTGGATTACGGTCCGCCCTCTCTCATAGAGAGGAGCCCTGTGTCCCAGCGGTGGGAACATTGTAGGCTGATGAACACCAATTCATGGGATCGAACACGGGATAGATTCTATATCACAACAGTATGCGCTTGCGACCACTACATCAACGAGACGAACGCAAATAGAGCCATCACATTTACCTACCCAAGCTAAAAATAGCTGAATGTCCAAAGAAAGCAGGCGCTGCTTTTAGTAAGATTATAGTGTGAAAGTGTAATAATATCGGGCGGTCAGTTTTCCTATAATCATTATAATGTGACCAGCAGGTGGCCTGGATATAGGTATATAGGGCTCATTTCATTAGTTTTGTGACTCGGCACAGAGATTTAGCACCCACACATTACACATCTATATTTCTATGTAACATGTGGCACGTACTCATTTGAGCAGGCAGAATTACTAACCGATTCCAAAAAAGAGTACGTTTGCAATGAGGATTTTCTTGAACATTCAAGCCACGAGTTGGCGCCACTTTGACAAGACGTCTTCCAGTTCGACAGTGAACTTAAAATATTTGATGTCATTCGTTTCATTCATTCGTTCACCATTCAGTCTGTAGGCGCTTTGACACTTTTGACAGGTGCCTGGACCTGACGTCTCAGTGCTGCCACCTAGTGAACGTCATTTCAGAAAACCCTCATTCGACGGTTTTGTTGATTGATTTCGAAAATTATTAAAATGGATAGGGTAGGTATGCCTCAGGGGGTTGCCCTGAGGCATACCCTATCCATTTTAAGAATTGCCCCTGTATTAAACATGCTTGGGTAATTCTTGACTTAGTTTCAATAATACGCATTTTGTCCACTTAATGTATACAGGATAAGTTTTTATCCAGTGCGCAAACTGTAACCATGAATTCAGCATATCATTCTAGACACCCAGCGCAGAAATTTTTCTTCGGTTATACAAAACAAAATCAGCCGTTCCATACATTTTAACCGCGTAGGTATTGCACTTTTCTATGAAACAACTGATCGTTTTTTGTACATATAATCGACAAAATATTTCTGCGTTCGGGGTTCTAGAATTATATGCTGAATTTATGGTTACAGTTTGCGCACTGGATATAAACTTATCCTGTATTGATGATGTCATAATGACTTGTTATCGTCACTGTTATGTCATAGCAAGTAGTGGAGCACACACGTTTAGACGTTTTAAACATGTATTTTTGACGCGTTTTGCGATAGGAGTTGAATTATCAAAAACTTTATTCGAAAAAAAAAAAATACATCCGGCTTCCGGAAAAACACTACAAAGTGCCTGCCGAAATTAAAGTTTTTTTTTTTCACTTTATAGTTACAGTACCTACCCCACACCAATTCGAAATTTCATCATCCTTGGGTTCAAAACAAAGCGTATTAATGCGATAGCAGCAATCGCGGTTGATTTGTTATAATTTTTTGGTGAGTTCCGTTATCTGTGTCAAATTGATGACCTCCTTCTTTTTGAAGTCGGTTAAAAATCGTCACGTAAGGAAGGAATAGCGTTATGCCTCCCTCATGTCTCTTTCTATCATATATACGTGTGTGTGCGCGTATGAGTATCGCATAAGGAACTTCATTCCTGAGGGGGGTTCCCCGACCGCATACGATATTTTTTGGGTTTTGTTTTGTCTTTTGTTACGGGTGCTGTGTATGTTGGATGATTCCTGCTACTTACCTAGTTTATTAAAAACACAATCAACATAATTCTGAGAGCGGGCCAGAATTATATTAAACTTTTTGCTACGTTCGTCTTGAAGTATTGCTATTAAAATTACACAAAGCATTCTAACACTCTTTTATGTTACGAGTAATCTGGCAGTTTGAGTACTTTATGCGGCTTACCCAAATGTCCTTTCTTTGGTATTGTTCGTCAAATCGTTGAGCTCCTCAAGTTCTGAGTTGAGCCGTATGATTACTGATACATGCGTGCACTGAATGGACAGGTCCACTCAATCTGTGTGGTTGTTTCCTCAAAAGACCATTTCAGACACCAATCCACATGGTCTTCACATGATTGACCAAGATTATGTCTGGACTTTAAAAGAGACGTCACAGTCTCTTTTAAAGTCTCTGAGTTTTTTTCGGCCTTTCTTCTCAGAGTAGTCAGATAGGAAACGCCGACCTCATCTAGTTTAAAAAATATGATTGACGTGTAAAAAAGTGTTTGCACAAACCTACTTACAGAAATAAAATCATTTATCATTTAACACATAAACCAGTTGATTTATGGGAATGTGCTCAAAAAGAAGTAGACTGCATCATTTTATCGCCACTATTTCCGTGGGCTTCATAAAATGGAATCAAGAGATTGTTTAGACTAAACAATGTTTCAAGCAGCTTCATATTTAACTAATCTGTGACATTACGAAGATTTAATTCTGTTTAGACCCGAGTTCACCAACTACAACATAACCACTGATTACGTAACCGTCTTGTTAGTTTTAAACATGCGTTTTAACAAACAGCGTTTTTGTCGAGTTCACTATTCAATTCTACCCAACGGTTAAATAACCGAACGTTTTTGAATGAATGAGTCGAAAATGACCAAATGATCGAATGGTTTAACATTTTTTTGTGAAAGACGCTACGACAAATGCCGAAAAAAATGGGGTCGGAAGCATCTGGCTGACAAATTTAATGCTTTCGGCACTCACTGCAAACGTTCATGGCTATTCAAACTTCTTTTCAATTAAATCAAGTAATTCCAGAGCACTCTCTACGTTTGTATTTACGAAATCTCGTACCAAAAGCTTTCTCGTCATATTCCTCGAAATTATTGTGACGTGTTGGAATATACGGAGAGTGCAAAATTAGATATTATCTTCAAAATCATCTAACACATTATCTTCTTCAAAGAATAAGTAACTCAAAGCGTCTTGAATTTGTAACTAAAAGTGATTCACAATGCAAAACTTCAAATCAGAAAGCATAAACCAACGGTTAAACTGAGTTGGCCACGTCGTTTAAGCTAACCATCCGATTACAGTACGTAACCAATGGTTAGTGCTTGGTGAACAGCAAAATATTGTTAATCAGCCGGTTGTGGCGTAACCGGCTGTTTTAAAATTAACCATGCGTTGGTGAACTCGGGTCTTAGTCCCCCAATGAGCAAGCATTATGTTTTGTATAAGTACAGAGACAAAAATCTAGTTTATGTAGAAACCATTTTTTGATTTGCTATTAGTTAAGTACTTAACTGATATCTAGTTCCCCATAATGGTGTTAAAACGACTACTAATTACTAACATGTGTACAGTAGTTACTCAAAATCTAGGTTTCCCCACAAAAACTAGAATCCAGATTGTATTCCATTTTATTCAAACCAGGTTATACCGCATGAGAAGCGGGCCGTCCTAACCAAACTAGGACTTTCCCTTTTAAATATCGTTCATACATGCGCGAGTTTCACTGACAACTGTCAAAGTGACAGCTGTCAATGATAGCCGCCATCTTTTATCCTACTATTGTAAAATTATGATGCACCAAGTTGCGTTAGGTTTCAGTATATTTCATTTATAATGATTTAAGTATTGTAACAGTGGTCTAGATGTCTTGGTAAAGTTAATTACTCAGTGATATCAATCATTTATTATATCAGCATCATTACGTGCCACTGCAAAACTTGGCGCCTTTTACTATGCAGCCCTCTTTTGAAATTTTAAGACATTTCTTTTTTTTTTTTTTTTTGGCTTCGCACGTTTGTGCATTTAGCCAGTGTCAATCAAGTATACGGCCCGATATCAGGCACGAAGTTACAAAAAAGTCATAGTCAGTCAAGTCAAAGTTATTGTAAAGCGGTAGTAACTTTACAACAACCTATTAGGAGTTTTGGGGAGGAACACGAAAAGTCCACGTTAGTCACTTATTTTCACCTTCACTACACTTGTGCACTCACACGTAACTAAATTGAATAATTACTACCAAAATTTAACAATTTAATTCGCTATTTCACGAAATTTCATGAAAATGAACATTCGTGCGACATGTTCCAACGCGATCCCGCCAAAAACTCCCTTTAACACATTTTAAATTGATATTCATATCTGAAAATGGATCAAGTTGAAAGAGGTTCTAGTTAAGTTATGTTTAAAACAAGTTGCAGACGGCTGGGTATATAAAAGATAGTTATTTATCTACCAGAGCAGTAGTGGCCAAGTAGTAACGGGCACCATTTACCAGTTGTAAATCGTAGGTTCGAACCCAGGCAGGCGCTTTACTTTGTGTAAATTATTCCATCACCACTGCTCTCAAAACAGTGAAGGAAAACATCGTGAAGAAACCGACATGTGCTAGGACTAAAATTTGAAGACATCACATGTCTTCTTTTGGTTCATGTACCAACCCGCTCTGGGCCCGTGTTGTGAATTACGACCTTCACTGAGAGGAGGCCTGTGTCCCAGCAGTGGGAATATTGTAGGCTGATTAATTGATTATGCAGCGTACATAGGTCATAGCCTCTTCTTAATTTCTAATCAGCAGGCCTAGACAAAATGCGTTTCACATTTTGGCGTGGCGTTTGTCGTGATCGCTAACAGAAATGTATTTTGTCTCTAGGCCCAGATAATAAACCAAAGTCTCTTCATAATACAATCTTCGAACAAATTTTACGACTGATGTCCACCTTATTACGATATACAGTTAACCTCATGGTCACGACATTTCTCTCTTCAAACTAAATAAAATAGTGGTAATGTATGTGCAAGTAAGCTATAGGAATGTTTATACTATCATTTGTTTACTTTCATTTCGCTTATTTTGTCGTTTACAGAGGTTAATGCTCCCGTAGAAATATTACAATTGTTTATGTGACTATATTCACGTTTGTGTATACATATATGGTCAAATAAAGGGTTAATGAGAAATATTACGGTTCAAAATAGACTGTCAGTTGCAGTATGGTTAATTTTCTAATATTTAGTAGCATTGCCACGTTGTATGGCAATGCTGATTCTTTGGCCGAAAAATAGGCCAGCCCTTTGGTCATGTGAAGAGTCGACCAACCGCTTGGAAAGGTCTTGGAAAACTAATTGGGCACTCGGATCCCATGGCCCTAGAGTTTCAACCCCAAACGGCTCGAACATATAGGTCCCAATAAGATTGGAATTTTAATTGTTAATTTTCTTAATGTTTATCGAATTCATTATTGTGTCATTGGAGTTTCTTGTCTGTTCTTCTTGGTAACTCTACGCTTTGGAATGGGCAACCAGCTTGGCAGTTCAAAAGTGCTTGTACATGGTTTAATTGAAATAAATCCGAGTTTTAGTTTATTTTAGATGAGTTTAGAGGAGTACATACATATATATCGCTATCTAAAAGCAGTGCCCATCAATCGGTTTGCGGACTTCAGCCGATAAATAAACGAAATAAAACAGACACGGCAGCGAGAATAGTGCGGATAATTTTATGTTTTTGTTGCATATTACGTAGGTATGTACTTTAATTATGTCACCTCAGTGCCCTACACCAATGCCCACCCTAGAAACTTCTTTGCCCACCCTAGAAACTTCTTTGCCCACCCTATAAAATATATTTTCCCGCGGTAAAAAGTACCTTCCCCAGAATTCTATAATATTTTCATGCTCAGTTTTTCTACAGTAGATCTTATTTTTTTTTTTTTTTTACGAAATCATTATTTAAGTCTTGTCAGCCTTGTCATTACTACATTTATGTCAACATAAAGTATTTTCGGTGGAATAATTTATTACTAGGCTTCATTTGCTCCGTGTGGTGCCGGGCGTAAAAAGAATAGCACCATCCCATTTCTACCCGTGGGTGTCGTAGAAGGCGACTAAGGAACTTACCAGAGAATGGGCAGCAGCGTTCTCTATGCATTTTACCACTATACTGCGATCGCCAACCCGCCTGCCAAGCGTGGTGATTATGGCAAATCGGGTCCTTATTGGGGAGGCCTATATCCAGCAGTGGACGTCTTTCGGCTATAATGATGATGATGAGGCGTCATTTATGATCTCTCATAAAGACGGCTGCCTCCCCTTAGACAAAATCCCTAGTTACGCCAATGGTAAGACTGGTTGTCAGACTTTCGGGCTTCTGACGACCCGTAACGACTGTCAAAGATCTACGAATTACAGCCGTTTCCGTACCTAGCTTATGGCCTATTTTAATTAGTATCTCTATTTATGATATAATGAGCTACTTAATTGTCCTCAATATCAAAGTCAGCCTCACACGACGTCCCAACTGTCGTATGTCGGAAGTTCGTTATAACATACCAGTTAACTTGGTTATAATTGTTCAAGCTAAAGAGTTATAGCGATCGCTTCCTACCTACACCCGACATGCTATTAGCGATCACTTGTAACGTTACAGTGCAATAATACGTTGATTTGTTACTATTACTTGATAACTTACCTATCGATTTGATTATGAAAAGAAATTATGAATCAAGTCGATTTCAACTAGAATTTATTTTACAGACATTAATTAGTTGCTGTCGTCAAAATCATCATCATTTCAGCCGAAAGACGTCCACTGCTGGACATAGGTCTCCACCAAGCGCCACCAATTTTACCAGTTCTCTGCTTCTCGCATCCAGTGGAGTCCTGTGGCCTTCACCAGGTCGTCGGTTCATCTTGTGGGAGGCCTTCCAACGCTACGTCATCCAGTACGCGGTCGCCACTCCAGAACCTTCCGGCCCCATCGGCCATCTGTTCTGCGAGAAATATGCCAAACTGCTGAAGCACCCAAAGTCATCAAAATATTTTTTTTTAATAGCTGTTCTTAGCACCCATTGCCTGGTCGGGGCCTTGACCGCTACCGTAGCCAAGGGTAGGCGGACCGCCGGGCACTTGGGGTCTATTTTGGTGCTTATTATTTTAGGAGGAAGGTTGCGGTTTACCATATCGCCACGCTTGGCAGGCGGATTGGCGATCGCAGTATTGTTTTAAAATGTATAGAGAACGCTGCTGCCCATTCTCTAGTAAGTCTCTTACTCGCCTTTTACGACACTCACGGGAAGAAATATGAGAGAAAAGAAGAAATAGCTGTTCACTATGTAAAAAACTATATATGTCTAGCAAAAGATATGAAAGATGTGGAAATATTGCGAAGAATTACGTCGTCACATAGTCGTCAAGTAGGTAAATAGTAGCAACGTACTGTGAAATGAACCATCGTTCGTATTCTTCAACTGCAAAAGCGAAAAAACCCTAAAAGAAAAATAACGGTTTTGAAATTTTTTGTTTCATAAAAAAGGGTTAAGAAATGGTTTAAAAAATTGATTGAACACATTGATCTATAATAGTGTAAATCATTTCATTACCACTGCTCCAAAACGGTGAAGGAAAACATCGTGAGGAAACCGGCATGTCCTAGAACCAAAAATTCGAAGACATGTGACATCTACCAACCCGCACTGGGCCCGCGTGGTGGATTACGGCCCAATCCCTCTCACCGAGAGGAGGCCTGTGTCCCAGCAGTGGGAACATTATAGGCTGATGATGATGATTGCAAGTATAATAAATGACCAAAACTTATTTTTTTAAAGCAAACTTTTATTATTTTGAAAATATCGTTGACCCTAGCATTACATTATGCATTTCCAATTGAGTCTTATTTTATTTAAATAACATTTAATATACTTCGGCTCAATCTACGGTCAGTATAGCAAAAGCATTTCTTAAACAAATAAAAATTAAAATGTAGGTAGGTACTGCAAAGGTTGATCGTTCACCGAAGGCAACCTCACGTAACTGACAGCGTATGATTGGGCTTTGTCTATGTTCGAACAGTCGGGAAGTTCTAAAATAAGAACGTCACATGATTTTACATAAGTTTTGATGACTGGCGCGGACTAGTAAGCTTCTAATTCTTACCTTTAACGCTCCAGAGCGTTTTATTATCGCTACCTTTAATCCTCATACACAGAGGGCTCGTTAGAGCCCTCGCATTAGGTACTATAATCGATACAGTGGTGAATTATGAACAAACTACTTTCAGGACAATTGCGATTATTCTGTTACGCCTTGTATATATACCCAACAAGCAAAATAATCCTGGAATGCGATTTCATAATGCTACGTGGACTTATAACACTCCGATGATAGTTTTGGTGGACGCTACTGCGCTTTTAACAGCATAAATACATGCTGTTTTTACTCAAGTACGTTTAATCCTAAAATTTGTACTTATATCGGTATATAGGATCATATTTCCTGACAAATATAGGATCAAGACTCCTATAAAAGCATGAAACAAGAGTAAATGCACTCAGGAGTAATTACTCCGGTAACTCAGACTTATATGTGCCTATAAGATATCATCTGCGGACCATTTAAATCTTTATACTCCTGTAGGAGCATGTACCAGGAATATATACACTGAGGAGCAATTACTCTTGTTATTTTTACTTATAACCTCTTATAAGCTAAAAATGTATGACCAATTTAAGTAAATGAAAGTTAAATAACTGTAAATCATTTATGTATCTGGTTTGGTTTTACAGAAACTTAAAAGTAAGCGTTAAATGAATTTCATATCCACGTTTAAAAAATAATTGATCACCAAGATTATAACAGCACTCGGTAGGATAAAGTGTTCTCTATATCGATTTATCGTATGCCGTTTTAACCTAGACATATTTATATAGGTATTCCACAGTAGTGTTATTGTCTAAGTAATCTCAAACAATCCTGGTTAAATCTCTTAAGAAGCCACTTTTGCTTGAAACGGCCAGTACAGGTGAAAACACGCTTTATATAGTTTTGCAAATTCTATTGTAGGATTTAACATCAACCATTTTGATTACAACTGTTTTTGTCTACAAATATTGAAAATGGATTTTAATAAGTGGAAGCAGTTTAAAAAAGTCGATCTGATAAAAGAAAAGTAAAAAAATAACATATAAAGAAATGTTAACCGCAGTGAGCAACGATTTTTTAAATTTAACTGGTGAAGACCGTATCGCGAGGGTTCCGGCAAGATAATTGTAGTACTTACTACTTTAGATGGAAGAGGTTCAGACTAGGAAAGTACCAAATCTTTGAGCGATGTTGAAAGTGATCATAAGGAAGAACTTTCGGATTATAACAAAATTTAGAACTGCGTGATTCTATTAATAACTTGGCCTTAGATTTCAATATTTCTCATGCTGCATTGAACTCTTTACTTGAAATTTTAAATAATAATATAAACAATGTTTTGCCTAAAGACGCACGAACATTACTAGATACCAATAGAGAAAACCTACACATCAGTATTTCAGCCCCAGGACACTATTAGCACAACGGTTTGATCAAATGTTTGAATTTTTTTTTATCACAATGTTCCTTGTTTATCAAATGAGATTTCTCTAAACAAATGTTGATGGATTACCAGTTTTCAACAGTTCGACATACCAGTTTCGGCCTATATGATGTACACTGTTAATAGAAACCACGCTGTGACAACCGGGACATATCTCAGACAACAAGAAATGTGTAACACTCCGAGGCCATTTTAAGTTCTTTCAAGGTCGGAAATCTTTTTTGATTAAAAATCGATCGATATCCAGGAACATATCCGGCATAGTCTTGTTTAAACCATCGGCAACCTGTTATATAATTAAGTCAAATAAAAACCATGTTTAAACTGATGTTTAACCTTGCACGTAGAACAAACCCTTAAATTATTCCTTTAACTTACTTATCTATAAATATCAATCGATTTTCATCTGGTCATTGCGGAACCCTAATCGGTAACAATGGCGAATCTTTTTCGGTTTTGAGATAACCCAATATAGAACCAATATACTTATATTGGTATTATGTCACGCTTGGAAATGCTAAAATTACTTATTTTAGCACTATATCGTACTTGGAAATGCTGACCAAGAAAATGGCAGCTGCCTTAATAATATTTATTTAATATTAATTAATACTAAAATGTAAATAAGCAAATTTCAAGAGGCGCTTTATTTTTTTATCAAAACCATGATAGATTTCACAGAAAATTTACATTCCCCGACGACTAAGCTATAAGACTAACAATTTGACAACAATAAGATTTTGTTTTTCTACTAAGGTTGACATTAATAAATTCTGATTCATATAAATACTACCCTAAAATATATTTTTACAGAGCACAACAAGTGATACCTTCACTTCGACTATTGACAATATACATTTCTAATCTCATTTTTGACTATAACTTACTTATATTGAGATTTACAGGAGTAATTGCATTGACGTAACTCAATTACAGGAGCATTATAGTCGTATATGGCATTTCAGCGGTCTGATATAAATACCTTATAAGTAAAAGTAGACTTATAAAGTGGGCCCTTTTCAGGGGTTATATGAGGATATAAGTCTCATATAGTCCTCGATAAATGATGGTTCTAGGATAGTTTAAAAACCACTTTTTGCTAGTTGGGTATGCTGCATTAAATTCATAATAAATGTTTGTTAAATAAATGCTACATAACAATAAATGTGCGATAATGATTCATTACAATTCGTCTAGCTTCACTAGAGACGGTTATAACTAACCACTTCAGTATGTTTTTGGCTGTTAACTTATCGGATATTAATTGTTTATGCTTCATTGGATTGAAACGAAGATGGTTTAGGGGCGTTTCCTGGAAAGGGTAAAAAAGGAATAAAGCCTATCAGGAGCTTATGTGAAGTTTACTTCTGGTACCGGAAGACGTAAAGTTGGAAGGCCTTCCACAAGGTGGACCGATGATCTTGTGAGGGCCGCAGGAGTCCACTGGATGCGGGAAGCACACAACCGGTCGAAGTGGCGGAGCTTGGGAGATGCCTATGCCCAGCAGTGGACGTCTTTCGGCTGAAATGATGATGATGATGACTTAAAGGTAAAATTCTCATTGAACACTTCACAACCTACAGTATGTTGTTTCATCGTAAATCAATTAGCTTCTGCCGAATAGCCTAAGCTATATATCGTTTCCCAGGTTTCCCATAATTCGTTAAAATCGATTCTGCCGATTCGGAGATTCCCACACATACCATAAAAACAAGCAAATTTTACCTCTTTATTATTAGTTTAAAGGAATATTCTTAAAAATAATCTGAATGTCTTGAGATCATTTTTACACTATGTTTACCCTGAGTAATGAATTTTTAAGAGTTTTTACTTGCCAGCTGCAATCAAAACATAAGAATACATTAAATACTGAAAAAAAAAAACATTACATCTCCAAACCTAGTGCTTACTAGTAATTTTAACAACCTAAACACATTAAAAGTATCATAATTCAATCAAAATAAAATTAATTTTCATCTTCAATTTCTCTATCAAATGTCAAAGAAATCGATACCTAGTAATCGAAATAGATATAAGGCATTATGTTACCTTCTCTAGGGTATAATTTCATTAAAAACTTACCTCCACTACGCGCACAGAAAGGCGGGAAACGTACCTTCAAGAACAAGGCACGATTGCACTCAGCCAGTCACGATAGTGCGTTCAAACGAGAAACGCGCCGGCTTTGGCGCGAAAACTTTGACGTTTCTGGCTGAATGAGTTCGTGATCTGTGCCTTTTTAATTTTTTTTCGTATGTGACTATTTTTTTTTGTGGTGTATTAGTGTTGTTTTGGAAGAAATAGGTGAGTGCCTACTTTCATTTATAATTTTTTCAATAAATCTGTTTATGTAATAGTGAAACTAAATTATAATTATTTTTGTTTTACTCTAAATTAAATATTCGGTAAAATAATTTGGGATGACTAGATGCTATCATACATTTTTATAGTAATAATTATAAAAAAAGAAAGTTATTTTTTCAGTAATAATTTTACATTCATAATTAATTAATCCAGACATTTAAACACTTATAAAGAACATTCTAAACAAACAAATGGACTGTCAACGTCTCTGACAGTTATTTAGACCGTTTTTCTTTCATTTTTATTTCACTTTCTACGGTAAAGTTGATTTAATCCAATGATAAATAGATTCAAGCGTAAAATTAAACAAATTAAAAGAGAATGAAAGTTAAAAACTAACGTTACTTAGCATAGGCATAAAAATATCATTATAATTATGGTTTTATTCCGCGGAAGGATGGGCAGAAGTGTTACTAAAGGATGATATCAATGGGATAGTTTAGTGTGATTTAGTGCAACAGACAACGTTCTCCTATCTGCTTTAAAAGATTATATTTCTGTAAGTAGGTTCGTACAAAACACTTTGTTTGACACGTCAATCATATTTTAAAAACTAAATGAGATCGGTGTTTCCTATCTGACTACTCTGAGAAGAAAGACCGAAACAAACTTAGAGATTACAATCTCTTTTAAAGTCCAGATATAATCTTGGTCTGATCTGAGGGGCAATTCTACAAATTTTAAGAATGTTCACAGTCTGATCTCAGTGTCAATCTGTCAAAATACCTCGATTTTTCATACATTTTTGACATTTGTTTGTCGCTGAGATGACACTGCGACGCGATTGCGATGAGATTTTGAACGGTTTTTATTACGAGAATTGGCCTTCTGATCATGTGAAGACCGTGGGGGTGAGTATTGTGCTAATAACCACACCAATCCAATCCAATACCACCATACTAATCTGTCAAACAAAAATGGTGATTATTCCAGTCTTATCATAAATGGTAAACTCAACAAGATATCACAATAATTAGCAACATAATTAAAAGTTGATAGTGATTTCAGAGTTCTTCATACAAAAGACATCAACGCGCTGCCGATTCAACTTTTTTTATATAAATCGAATTTAATCACATTTATAACAAGATTTATAAGATTATTTATTAATATTTTTGTAATTATGTATACAATCAGTAATGGTGGTAATCTAGGAGCCTGGATTTGTATTAATACTTACGGCTTTTCTGCTCAGAGTAGTCAAATAGGAAACGCCGACCTCATATAGTTAAAAAAAATTGATTGACGTGTAAAAGTGTTTGTACAAACCTTCTTACAGAAATAAATCATTTATCATTCACGAGAGTTAGTTACTGCTTTCGAGAGTTTTCGGGATAATCTGTCATGAACATAGCCTACTCAAGATTCCAGACCTCAACTTTTCATCGTTTTTGAGTATTCTTGGTAACACATATAATACATAGGTACACAGAATGTGCAGCTTATGTGACAAAATAACTAGAATTAAAGTATGCGTGTCTCGTATCGTTATGTGGCTCAAACTGTGACTATCTGCAGTGCTGTAATGATTACATAAAGTTAAGTCCATGGTTTAACTTACCATGTGTTAATACACTGTCAAATGATTACTTGGATATTAAGTATTAGCTAAGCTAGAAGCGTGGTAATATACTCAGATACACTTGAACAGGTCTCGGTTTTATTTGTGCAATGTAGGTTGTTATCAATGTAGGTTGGTATGTTGTTGTTAATCGGTCAAAGAGAACTAGATCTTGTAACAAATCAAACTTAAACCTAAGGGAAATAAAGATTTAAGCAGATTTTTACATTTTTAATTTAAATTAATAAAAAAAACAAATAGTTTTATAAAAATTACCTATTTCACTAGAGTCCTTTAGTATCACAAACTGGGAGGAGGATATATTGTGAGGAGGGTTCTTAAGTCACACACACTGGGAGGAGGATATGTCGTGAGGAGGATCCGGTATGAGCGCCTTGTTGTCTATTGGTTGTAGTAAGACGAGCAGTGGAAACAGGAGGGACCCGACAAAACTCCGAAGCTCAATAGTAGGGCCGCAGCAGTAGTAGTATTATTAGTGGAGGCTTTTCAGAAAAATAAACAGCACCTCCATACATCAAATTACGTCGCTGTCCCTCTTCGTAGTTCCCTCTCGTAGTAGTCCCGCTTTCTGCGCTTCGTCCTCTATTTATACTAGTTTCAGCCGTTCCAGAACATTTTTTACATTTTAAAATTATATCCTCCAGTGGCCAGACATATGTAACCAGCCAGCACATATTATACAACCATGTGTGTGTAAAGAATTTAAAGATATAATTTAAAATTAAGAAGTAAACAATCATAGTTAATAAAATACAATATTTCAGCTAATAATATTGATAAAAATAATTTATAATAATTAAACCAAAAAGTAATTCTTCATAGACTAGTGAGAAACTCTATGGGAGAAAGAAAAGTAACTGACAGTTTGACAAATCTTGACATACATGTCACAACATAGAAAATTACAAAGATCAAATTTTATTTTATTACAGATATTAAAGAAATAGTTATTGTAACACGCAAATACTATATTTCCTTCCAGAAAATGAGTATGAAGGTACATAGAGAATGCTTAAATTTCAAGGTTAATGTTAACAAAATGTAAGTATAAAGAATAATCATTACATTACCCCGAAAACCCCTGAAAATTTTTGAATACCATGAAAAAATTTTCTTGTTTAGAAATAAGAGAGCATTAATTAGCATAAATTAAGCTAAATGAGTATTTACAATGGTACAGTAAGTTAAAAAAAAATTAACACTAGTTTTCCCCATATCCCCAGAAAATTATCAACTAGAAAAATTTTGATGTTATAAATAAGACCTTGCTCTTTCATACATCTTTCATTAACCTACCTTACACTTCCTCAATCATACATCACCAGCATACTTAGGGGATATGGTTCACATTCAATGACGCATACTCCACAAGGAATTATTTTTAAGGTTTACGAAGGCTTATTTATTTAATTTAGGTGTCGTAACCCGCACCTTTTTTAAAACCCGTTAAAATTAGAAGAAGTTATTTACAAAGTTTTTCTGCTTAAGAAAAGCAGCCAAGCATAAAGTGCTTAAGAAAAGCCTTCAAGTCAAGATCAAGGAGATGCAAGGATTATCAAGAATAAACCTTCGAGTTACAAGTAGTTTAAGTATCTAAAAAAATATATTATACAAGTTAGTTTAAGATGAAGATACACTAAGGCTTATTTTACGAGTTGTGAGACCGCTCGACACAATGGCTTATTTTACGAGTTGTGAGACCGCTCGACACAATGGCTTATTTTACGAGTTGTGTACCGCTCTAAAATTAAAATAAAATAATCTAGGTATAAATAGTGGTACTTAACTAAGCCAAAAAAAAATTTAATATTGTGAAGTACAAAACTTAAATCTAAATGGTTTTTACAAGAATAAATAAAAGTAACAAGTTAACCCAAAATTAATTTTAAGAAATTTTACCCGACAATTGCAAAACTCAAAAAGAGGGTTATGTGTTTTCTACAGGTTGCACTAGCTTTGGAAAAGTGTTGGTAGTGAGAAGTATTAGTATTTAGTGTAATGTAGATGTGTAGGAATGTATAAGCGTCCACAGGATACTCTCCTGTTTCTGCCGTGAAGTGTCCTAACAACCAACTTGGGAGTGTCCACGAATGGATTATCACATCAAGCGGCCGTTAGGTACGAATACCAGAGGGTAGACGTAGTGGTGTGCAAGTCTGTGGGATGCAGTGTAGGCGATGTTTTTGTAGAGAGTAAAGTATAATGTGAGATAAACGACTACGGGATATTGTCCAATAGCCGTCGTAGAGTAACCAATCTCCAACCTTGGCAGTGCCCACTAGTGGGTTAACACTCCAAGAGGCCGAAAGGGTGCCAATTATCTTTCGATAATGGAATGTGTGTGGGGGTGTAGAGTACCTAGATGAAGTTTAGTATAAAGAAGAGTCGAGTAAAAGTGTATGAAAAATAATAAAATGCTTACCAAATTAAAATCCAAATATACTCACTTGAGAAAGTGTAATTTAGAATTTAGGAAGGTGAATATCTGAAAATCTGAGGGGTGGGTTAGTATAAAATTGGGCGCCAAACTGTAACAAATCAAACTTAAACCTAAGGGAAATAAAGATTTAAGCAGATTTTTACATTTTTAATTTAAATTAATAAAAAAAACAAATAGTTTTATAAAAATTACCTATTTCACTAGAGTCCTTTAGTATCACAAACTGGGAGGAGGATATATTGTGAGGAGGGTTCTTAAGTCACACACACTGGGAGGAGGATATGTCGTGAGGAGGATCCGGTATGAGCGCCTTGTTGTCTATTGGTTGTAGTAAGACGAGCAGTGGAAACAGGAGGGACCCGACAAAACTCCGAAGCTCAATAGTAGGGCCGCAGCAGTAGTAGTATTATTAGTGGAGGCTTTTCAGAAAAATAAACAGCACCTCCATACATCAAATTACGTCGCTGTCCCTCTTCGTAGTTCCCTCTCGTAGTAGTCCCGCTTTCTGCGCTTCGTCCTCTATTTATACTAGTTTCAGCCGTTCCAGAACATTTTTTACATTTTAAAATTATATCCTCCAGTGGCCAGACATATGTAACCAGCCAGCACATATTATACAACCATGTGTGTGTAAAGAATTTAAAGATATAATTTAAAATTAAGAAGTAAACAATCATAGTTAATAAAATACAATATTTCAGCTAATAATATTGATAAAAATAATTTATAATAATTAAACCAAAAAGTAATTCTTCATAGACTAGTGAGAAACTCTATGGGAGAAAGAAAAGTAACTGACAGTTTGACAAATCTTGACATACATGTCACAACATAGAAAATTACAAAGATCAAATTTTATTTTATTACAGATATTAAAGAAATAGTTATTGTAACACGCAAATACTATATTTCCTTCCAGAAAATGAGTATGAAGGTACATAGAGAATGCTTAAATTTCAAGGTTAATGTTAACAAAATGTAAGTATAAAGAATAATCATTACAATCTATATCGACAAAATAAGTAATTGAAAACAATATTGGTTAATGAGATTGTCACAATTATTTTTTCTCACAGGTCAATCTAAAAGTTTTTCGGTTGCTTAACCGATTTGCATGTACCTACCTTGATAAATTAAGGGGAATCTAGCCGCGGGCTCGAACTCACTGGTGGGCCTGGCTAAAAAGCACGCTGTCTCACCAGGCTTCGTCTCCGACAGAGGTAGTATCAGTGATAAGCAGTTAGACGCTAGTCCACATGCACAACGTTATTGAGTGAGATGCACGATCGCATATAGTACAACAGGCGCGTAAAAAATTAAGAAAATTCCTTTGGAAAATCGGGTTTTATGAAGAAACCACTGCATAAACAAATGACCAATAAAGTTTATTGAACTTTTCGATATTTGAGCTTTGTCGGTACCGACTTGGTGTTAGAGATTTTACACTTCTTTTCTTACTTAAAAACGCCCAAAGTTAGGTTAAATTAGCAAGAAAAACTAATCTTTGTTGGCTCATAACTTTTTAATGGCTTTTTGTTTTGGTATTTTGTTTCCGTACAGACAATATTAATAACAAGAAAAAACCATATCATGTTTAATTTTTGATGTATTTTGTCGAACAGTGGAGTAATACACTCCCGAAGTTTGTGTGGAAAAAGTGTGGACTAGGGCCTCCAATCAAGGCTTAATACTTAAAAACTAAGCGACTACACGCAGCCCCTGTGGGGTACGGACCTTGACTCAGGGCGTCGTTGGAAGAAGGCCGGATCGGAATAAGTCACAATTTCAGCCTGTCAGTTTTATTATTTGTTCCATGAGGTACCGGACGTAAAAGAATAGCACCATCTCATTTCTTCCCGTGGGTGTCGTAGGAGGCGACTAAGGGTCTTACTAGAGAATGGGCAGCAGCGTTCTCTATGCATTTTACCACCATACTGCGATCGACAACCCGCCTGTCAAGCGTGGCTATAATGGCAAATCCCCCCTTTTGGGGGAGGCTTATGTCCAGCAGTGGACGTCTTTCGGCTGATATGATGATGATGAGTTTTATTAAATAGGTCCCAAGGCCGTTGCTAGCGGCCTCCTCCTCCTCAAGTCATGCTCCTCATTACTGAGGGTCGTGATCCTCCCTTGAAATCACTTTTTCTCTGACGATGTGTCGCCATCTCTGTCTATCCTTGGCCAAGTGAAGCGCATCATGAGATTTCGTTCCTATAGAAGAGTTTATCTGGTCGGACCATCGCAAAGGGCTGCGACCTCTTGGTCGTTTACCATCCACCTTGCCGGTAACCATCACTTGTTCGAGGTCATCTTTGGCTACCGGCCACCGACATATAAAACCAAAATAACCTCATGAATAAAACGCCAATAAAATTAATGCACAACCTCTTCATCACAAACGTCATCGAAATTGAAATCGAGAGTGCATTACGATCGTTAAAGCATCGATATATAATCGTTTTATTAACTCATACAGTGGACAACGTGTTGACGTCGCCATCAAACATAATCAATTAGAATTATCAATGTTTTTCAATAAAACAACACTAATTATGTGATTTATTTGACAGATTAACTCATTAATTTTTGTCTTAGACGTTTTAGTGGTAATAAAGATGCTTATCATTTAAGCCGTTGACAAGTATCTATGCGTTCCAAGTTTTTTCTAAACTAAGCATAGATAAAATGTCTGTTTGGTCTAGTAGTCCAAAAGCGTGTTTGTTTATTTAATTTAATGTCAAGTACCTAGTTTCTTTCAAATAGGCACTTTTAAACGTCAAAGAAAGAATTGATTCCAGGTGCCATGCCACTTCGAAGACATTCCTTGATAATTTGTATTTCGTGGGCACCGTGGACCTTTTACCTTAATCATAAATGGTGAAATCTTGATGTACGACGTACCCTTGCCTAAATGCCTAGCCTTCAGAGAATACGGTTTATACATCCGGTCTATTCTGTTAACACCGTCAAAACTTAGGTGAAATGATGCTACGAATTGAAATTATTGACCACTTATACAGGGTAAGTTTTTATCCAGAAATTTTTCGCCGGATGCACAAAACAAAATCAGCTGTTCCATACATTTTGACCGCGTAGGTATTGCACTTTTCTATGAAACAGCTGATTTTTTTTTGTACAACCGGCGAAAAATTTCTGCGCTCGGGGCTCTAGAATGATATGCTGAATTCATGGTTACAATTTGCTCACTGGATAAAAACTTTTCCTGTAGATCACTTCACCTTGAAATCCACTGTGAGATTTTGACAGCATACATACATATTTTTATAGCACTCAAAATTTTTGCATGACACTTAGAACCCCCTTCTCTAGGTGTCATGCAAAAATTATGAGTTCCAATTTCTCACTTGTCCTTTTTTCTTCAATTATGCACAAATAACCATTGTTTATCTTATGCTATTACAACACGGAGTAGTCCGTTCACCCCTCTAGTATTACGCGTGAAGATAGCTTGTAATAGCTCAGTCTCGAGTATTTTATCTTAAGTTTTCCATCACTCTCACTCTTGTGTACTAAGTGTCATTATGTAGTGTTAATTCTTAGTAATTGTTGTTAGTAACATGCAATGGTTTATTAATAATAGGAACACCCATACGTACAGACGCCGGCACATCAAGCTATCCCAATCTGTCAAATTTCTTTGATAGATTTTCAACTTTAATGCATGAGCATAAGGTTCATGTTCAATTGGGAAAATTTGACATTTTGGGGTAGCTTGATTATGCTGGCTGGCATCTGTACATGCATATAAAAATGCAGGCCTTCTTACCATGGGGGTAGGCAGAGAATACATAACGCCACGCCACGTGCTGTAATACTTACATACCTACTTAGTCCTTTTGCCTCGTTTATGTTCATAAATGAGAGCAGTGGTGGCCTAGTGGTAGTGGCCACGACTTACGAATTGTAGGTCGTAGGTTCGAACCCAGACAGGCGCTTCACTTTGTGTAAATTATTTCATCATCACTGCTCTCAAAACGGTGAAGGAAAACTATATCCTAGAACCAAAGATTCGAAGACATGTGACATCTACCAACCCGCAATGGGCCGGCGCGGTGGATTACGGCCTGCTTCCTCTCACAGTTTATGCTATGGTGCATACATCTGCACCCTAATTGCGTAACTCACGATTCATCATAATCTGTATCGTTTTGAAACGGATTGTTAAACCATTGCTTCATATGTTCGAAAAATGTGTCTGTTCGACGACATAAATAACGCAATGGATATTGTTTAACTGTGAAGACGAAACCAATTATGATCAATCGTGAGTTACGCAATTAGGGTGCTGGTCATACACGCACGCCGGTTGCGAGTACTACGCACCTGACGCTTTTGAAAAACATCACCAATATGTGCCTTGGTTACACAAAACACACATAATTTTAGTGTTTTAATGAATCTGACAAATCCGAGACTGAAGTTAATATTTTTTATATATTTAGCAAGCCAGTAATATAACAATTTAGTGGTAAAAGATTGAATTCTACTCATAACTCATAAACTCAATTAGGCGTGAGGGATCATAGGCCCACATAATAAATGAGCCTGTATGCAATACATACACGAATATTTGCACCGGTGCCAGGCAACCGGATAATTTATGTTTTAACAACACGCTATTAAGTATGTACTTATGTACGGAAATACCCGGAAATGGTGACTTTATGCGATGTTCATATCGATCACATTGATTTATTATTTTATCGGTTTTCCGGTTATTATTTTTATTTTGACAGGTCTTCCTAAGACCCGATTGTCGAAGAGCGTCTGAAAATCGTGATTTATCTGTGAGAAAAGGTGTTTTTCCGAATCAAAATTTTAATTAATAAAATCGTAAAAGACGCGGAGGTCAAAAAGATATTTTTACAACAATCAACAAAAAATGTAGTACCTACTTACGTTAAAAATTATCGAAATAGAGTACTATCTATGTAGGTCGCAATCAATAAGTGTCCCTTTCCGATTTCACGATCCGTTGTAAATTTATAATCTGAAAGTCCATTAATAACAAAATATGCCATATAATTTTATCTTTCAATCACAGTTAATTAAGATAAACGGCGAAAAGCCATGATTTTGGCTACTTTGTAGCCAGAACCATGGTTTTTCGCCGCTTTCAAATTACTGACCGTCATTTTAAAATGTTACTATTTCCGTTAATTTGGGTTCCATATTATGTTAATTAACATTTTACTGTTGCTTTGATGTCCAGACGCCAGCACATCAACCTACCCCAATCCGTCAAATTACTTTGATAGATTTTCATCTTTATTCCATAATCATAAGGTTCATGTTCAATTGGGAATACTTGACAGTTTGGGGTAGCTTGATGTGCTGGCGGCGTCTGTACAATCACCGGTCGTCGTTTGAAATTTGCAAGAAACCGATGGACATTTTCGAATGAAATTTAATTTGTTTGTTTTCTATTAATTAACTTAAATTAACCCATTAGATAAGTCTGCCTGTGTCCCAGCAGTGGGAACATTATAGGCTGATGATGATGATGATGAACCAATTAGATTAATTAATAATTTAACTAATTAAATTAATTGTTAACTTGAAAACCATTGGTACAATTTATTTATTTACTTTATTATTTATGTAGGTAGGTACACACAGTAAAATACACAGGAATACGACAAAATTACTCAACAATTGATTTTTATTAATTCGTTGTTTATTGAGTTTTAGTGTACAGAAGCGAGCAGATCAAGCTATCCCAAACTGTCAAATTTTCTCAATTGAACATGAACCTTATTCTTTTGCGATAAAGTTGAAAACCTTTCAAAGAAATTACACAGGTTGGGGTAACTTGATGTGCTCCAGCCTGTACATACAATAAACGCGAGCTGAGCTATGCCAAAAGATTGTCACAAAAAAAAGTATTTTAAAGTCTTATAAATTAAATTCCCATCACTCTTTTTTATGACAATAACATTATTATCAGAACACAATCGCCAACATTCTTACATCACAACATAACATACAATAATAATTGTGGGACGCCATTACATAACTGAGAAAGTTCAACCTAACTCACTTTAAACTTACCTCAAGTTGTTTCTAAGTAACATTTAAGTACCTAATAAAGCATGAAAAGCGGAATATATTGTTAAGTTTATAGCTTTTTTAATTGTTAATTAAGTTATTAATTGCTTGTACGAACTTAACTGCCTGGAAAATTATTAAACCACTACCCAACTACTGGTACAGTCGCAGTTCATTAATATATTGGCCCTTTCAGGCTTCAAAAATATATGAACGTCAAAAATTTCATAATATTGTGATAACTATAAACATCATTAAATGGTGTTCAAGATTTAGATTCATTATTATGTGACTGCTTTTTCTAATGCACAGCATACACAGTGTGATTCTGTAAGACCTCACTCTAAACTTCGCATCTGAATCCGCTGTGAGTTTCCTATTTGGCATTCTAAAAACTCGGTTGATAATTCGAATGTACACTAGCGCTGCCCTTGCGAGCGTGTCAGCGAGTTGAACTAAATTGAACGTGAGATTTTGACAGATAAAGTATGAGATGACGTAAGAAGTGGTATTCTGTAAGGTAATTCCCCCGTCACTTCGACGCTCACTTCGCACTCGAACCCGATTCAAAGTGTCAAATAATCCGCACCTATTTTACGAGTGAAAATAGAAGAAATCCTATTTAAAAAGTGTTAAAATAATATTTTTGCGGCATAGTGTTATGAATTAGTACAATAACTATCTAGCTTGTGGTTAAAAACTATTTTTTGCACGTTTGTGTAAACTGTTCACGATGGCAAGAATGTTTTTGTTTAAATCTTTACTATATAAGGCTCATGCTTTGGATAAACTAGAAAAGCGTCGACAATCTAACCAAATTCGAAGTTTATCTTTATTAACCCGAGATGACGACTACGTGAGCGTATACAGATTGTCAAAGGAACTAATTGACTTTCAGTCTATACAAAGTACTCTTTGTAATTGACCAACTAGAGTATGAGTTACTGCCTCTGATACAGCCCACAAAACTTCCGAGGCAAAGGAATTTCAACTCGTGTAAAAGTAAGTGCTTCATTTTACTAAGCATAAAGTTACTTTTGTAAGTATTTACACAGTTTATAGCTGATAGATTTGTAACCAAGCACACCAACATAATTAATCGCTTAAAACTAATATAAACACTTCATTGTAAGGAGTACTATGTTGTTTCCCTGCTAGCTATGTTTTCACGTTAGTCTAAGGACCCTATAATATAGTAGTATAGTTATAATATAGGTAGGTACTTGGTATTATTATTATGCATGTAAATAACCGAATTGGTCCCTATTTTGTTTTCACTAGATCTGGAAAACCAACTTAATTTTTAAATAAATTTATTGTTTCAGTTAAAATGCACCTTGTCATTCTTGGCTAATGGCAGTTATCAGAAAATAATAAAAGAAAATATAAGAACATATGTATCGCAACCATCAGCATCTTGTTGCATAAATGAAGTAGTGGAAGCTCATAGTAAAAAGGTACCTATATAAGGTTCCCTCAAAATATACAAGAAAGACAAATGTTAAATGAAAGGTTAGTACGTAAGTATATTATAATTAAAGTGATTTTATTACCTTCTTTGATTTTAAAGTTTTTGTGCTAGTTATTCATGTTAGGTAGCCAAACTTTTTGTAGAACCTGTAATTTAAAGTAACCACACTTTAAATTACAGGTTCTACATAAAGTTTGGCTTTCCAACAGCTCTTGGTGTGTTGATGGCATTCTGGTGGCATTGAAAAAACCAGTAGAGAATGAAGAATGTTTTACTACTGCAAAGATTACCATGCAAGAAATGTGCAATTGGTAAAATGGATTTCAATGTTGTAATCTACTACTATTAGGTATTCAGGTAGTCTTTTTTTTTCATATAACTGATGCAGATCTAAAATTTTAAACGTGGATCCAACATGGTGGAGCCACTCATGATAGCTTCATTTTTAACTATTCATGCTATAAAGTTAGAGGCATTAACAAATGCTGGTGAAGAAGTTATTTTGCTCGGTTAGTTAATCCCTACCCCTACTTCAGAATATAAGCCTAATTATGGATAAAACTACATCATTATTTGATACTTATTAATTTTTTCAGGTGATTCAGGATATGTTCAGCGCGCCGACCTCATGACGCCAATTAGTGGTGCTGTAAATTCAATAGATTTCTATTTTTAGCACATTGGGAAAACTATAAAATCAAACCAAATTCAAACTAATCACCAATGGACTTTCAATAAAACCGCTCTAGTATCTATTTAAAAGTGTTTTATTTATTTTAAAACATATTAACATAAATTACTACACCCTATTCAAAACCCAAAAAAAAACTAAAAGCATTTATTTCAATTAAACCATTTACAGGCACTTTTGAATTGCCAAAAGTCTATCAGTTGAAAAGTTGAAGCTAGATGCCCATTCCAAAACGTACATCTCAAGAAGATCTGGAGAAGAACGGGCAAGAAACTCCACGGACACACTTTTAAATCATGTTGGTCTATCTCTATTCTTAGCATCTGCCAATGCTTGCAGCCCTTTCCCCACTGCAGCCACAGCTTCAGCTAAGATACTGTCTCTTTCCGCACTTCTCTCCAGAAAGGACTGCAGGATTTGTGCATTTAGTCATTGTATCTCCAGCTGCTGTTTTTCCACCCTCAGGAACCTCTCGTTAGCTCGAAGCAGCAACTGAAGACGTGTGACGTGATGCTGAAAAAGAACACTGATTACTATGATGCGTAAATAAAAAAATCTTAAATAGCAGCTTTACGTTGTCATTTGTTTGAAAAATTAAGTTTGATAGTTTTTTTTATTTTGTACTTACACACAGAACCAGCACCTCGACTAGCACGAACCATATTTGTCCTAGGGCGGCGAGAAGGGGAAGCAATTGGCGTTGCGTGACGAAGCTAAAAATATAAATATTGACATCCATAAATGAAGGTTCTTTAGTCTATTTTTCCTTAATCAAATAGGTGCCTATAAAATAAAAGTACAAATCAATTTAGATATATGTTAATGAACTGAGTTCATCATTGAGTATGAGTAAACCACATAATATTAGGTTCCCACCTATGAGATTGGCTTTTTTTCTCACAAATAGAGTACCTTGTGACTTCTATGATTTAAAATATTCATCAATTGCTTGGATATTAATTATATCGAATAATGACCATCATAGACAACTACCAATAGCCTCTTCCATAAAAGATGAGCTGAGAAATAAACGTTTCCGAAGCCACATCTTAATAAAAATCTTAAATTTACTGACAGCCAAGGCCTAAACCCGGTACCAACTTGCACTGGGCCCGCAAGGTAAATTACGGCACACTCCTTCTCACTGAGAGGAAGCCTGTGTCCCAGCAGTGGGAACATTACAAGCTGATTGTGTGTGTAAGGCCTAAAAACAAGAGAGAAAAAAAAAAACACAAGTTTCTTGTGTAATGAAAGTGGTCAACTAAAGAAGGATTTTTGGAATTTCTTCCTCCTTCCTTCCAGGGGTTGCAACTTCTTTAAAATTCTGCATACAAAAGGCTGATTTCATAGGTGGGGAGATACACCTAATAGTAGTGAAAGTTGAAACCAAGGAACACAGTTTAAACCAAGATTTGGTCAGTGGGTCGTCTTAGAGGATTTGTCGCACATTTTAGGTGGTTTGCTTTGTGGAATGTTAAGTGGTTTTGACTAACATGTAGTAAAAAAAAGCGATGCTAACCTTGGTCCACTGTTTGTTAGTTTTTATTGTACCACCTATACTATTAGGCGCACGGCTAGTTCCTCCAACTGGCGTCAACCTCGCTCTCTGGCTTTTTGAGTTCGCAATGGGTTTCCCTTCGCCATGCCAGGGTTCCTTTCCATAAACTCAACCAGAGCCGACGATGGGTGAGAGGAACGTGTCTCATTTGGACTGGAACAATATTGTTGGATTAGAAAACAAAATTAATACTATTTGAATTAATATCATTTTAAACTTTATAAACACAAATATAAACTTACTTCATGATTATTTCACAATTATTTTCGGCACTGAACGATCAAATTGAACACAAACAAAACAACGCAACGCAATAAAAAAATATTGACCACAGATTAGGATTACTAATGTCTGCCTGACATTTTAGCATAGATTATATTCATGGCACGAATTTAGAGTTTTAAGTTTTTTTTTACTTATTAGCTGCCTCTAACTCCTTAAAATAAGACGTTTTAATTTAAACATCATATTAGCTAAGATTCTGTGCCAAAAACTCAACAATTGTGTCAAAAAACTGGAATCGATAAATCTCGACTTACATTTTGTTGAGTGTGGTAGTCACTAGTACAATATTGGTCACTTCGGAACTCACTTCACTTCGCAAGTGATTAGGTGATGCTTACAGAATGCAAAATCAAGGTCACTTTGAACCTTATGCGAAGTGAGAGTGAATAGCGATGTGAGATGCGAGTTGTTGTGTGAATTTTATAGAATCGACCTACAGGAAAAGTTTTTTTCCAGTGCGCAAATTGTAACCATGAATTCAGCATATCATTCTAGAACCCCTAGCGCAGAAATTTTTCGCCGGTTATACAAAAAAGAATCAGCTGGTATTGCACTTTTCTATGAAAGAAAAGTGCAATACCTACGCGGTCAAAATGTATGCGAAAAATTTCTGCGCTAGGGCTTCTAGAATGATATGCTGAATTCATGGTTACAATTTGCGCACTGGATAAAAACTTACCCTGTATATTATTGAACCGTTCACGTGAGAACATATTTTTGATCTATAGATTCTATAGAATTTAATGAGCTATCTAACGCTCACAATATTTTGAATCTTTGACAGTGGCGATATAAATGAACTCGACTGTACTAACTATAATCTGTTGCAGTAGTATCGGATGAAAGTATATCCAAATCTTGTTCAGAGGGGTATTTGCTGAGCGGACTAATGTTTTGAACATGTACAAAGCAATGGATTAGCTATATCTTTCTTTCATTACTCCGTCGCTATTTCCTTCAAAATTGTTTAAATTCTGATTGATACTGTTTTACACAAATAGCCCGCAGGTGAAATTCGATTACCAAATTTTTGAATACCATTTAATTTGTAAAAAAACAACCAACTTCCGCGGAAAAACAGTAGGTACAAAGTGAAATTAAAGTTATATTTCACTTTGTAGTGTTTTTCGGGAACTTGTACGTTGTTATTTTTAGAAAAAAGGTTTTATTTTTCTCTTTTTAGTTAAATACCTACCCCGCACCAATCCGAAATGTCGTCATCCTTTTGGTCAAAACATTGCATATTTATGAAGAGTTCCGTTATCTGTCGCCGAAACGCATCATCCGACTTATGAAATTTAAATGGAACCATTTCGAAATAAACCCCTTTCGAACAAAAAAATAATTTTGCAAATATGTCGGAATTTATGCCCGAACATACAAAAAAATATATGAAAATATACATGTCGAATTGATAACCTCCTCTTTTTGAAGTCGGTTAAAAATCATCGACAAGAATTGTGCTTTTAACATTAACCGCAATAATATTGTCAAATGAAAAACATTTTGCAAAAGGTGATTTAAAATTAGATATTCGAACTAAAGTATTCAAATATTCAAATCAAAGCATTCAATTTAGTAGTAAATGGCATTACAAATTGGTTTACCATTTGTTTTTGTATTGTATGTATTTCACTGACTAATAAACTTGCAATGAATAATTTTATGGGTTTTTAATAACAAACTGATTAATCTACCAGAACTGTAATTATTATACACGCACATTTCAACATAAATCAGCCAGTTATTTCAAACTGCTAGAAGTGAGTCTGGGTCTTCTCTCTGTGAGAGGGAGGGTGGGTCGTTATAAACCACGCGGGCCCAGTGTGTGTTGGTGGATGTCACTGATGAGTCTTTGGTTCCAGTGTGCCAAACTACAACACCACATGCATACTACGCATCAGACTTGACGTCACACAAAATCCTACATCGTGCCAGCAGAGTTTACCGCGCGACTCGTATATATACAACATCCCGACATCAACCGTTGGGCAATTGCCCACCAGACACAACACTCGTCTGGTCAGAGGATCCTCCCTTTTCCATAGAGTATGAGTGAACTTTACACCCGTTCTTCATACCTCTATACCAGCATATCTCGGTGACAATGATTACACCCTGCCTTGACAATTCCAAAACATTGAGTTCTAATTTCACCAATGAAACTAAATCCCAATAAGGAAATCTAAATAGCGTTTATGAGCTGTCAGTATCAATATTCCACCACAAAGATGACACCGAAAGTCTTGAACGTGGTTGAGATGTGCTGATCGCGTTTAGTATAATTTTTCAGCATCATTGGTGAAAACCGCCCTATTTTATTTAAAACTAGCTGACAAGACAGACGTTGTCCTGTCCGTCCAATAGTCATTCATACAAAATCCCTACCCTACCTACTTTATTATGCCTTCAAAGTACCAGGTTGTCATAACTCGGTAGGAATTCATAAAATTGTTGCTACTATGATTTTCCATGAAATTTTTCCATAATTTCTCACCGTTTAAACCTTCCCTGGACTGCCACAAATATTTCAAAACCAAAATTAGCCAAATCGGTTCAGCAGTGAGTTCTAGCGAGACTAACGAACAGCAATTCATTTTTATATTTATAGATTTTCGCTCACCCACAAAACTGACATTCGTGAGTAGATCTTTGACAGAATGTCTGACAACCAGTCTTACCAAGGGTTATCGCGTTACCCAGTATCTAGGTTGTGGAGTTTTCTGACGACTCGTAACGACTGTCAAACATCCACGATAATCAGCCGGCACCAATAAATTAACGTGCTTTCTGCGGCACGGAGGGGTCTTAGTATGTAAAGATGGTCACCCATCCACGGACAAACCGCGGAAAGCATGTGCCTGTTATTACTTAGCTACAAACAAGTAAACATGGCAATGACTTCTCCAGCATCAAAACAGTAAATTTCTTTTCGGCCATTGCCCATGCCGTGTTAAGCTGCCATAAAACCATAATATGACCATAATCAACAGTGTCTCACTTACAGACTCAATGATTTAATGATACGAAATCATCTTAATTCTTGTAATTTATTAAACAGAAGGCGATTTCTTAAGAACATTAATTTGATGTTTGGCTTTATTTACTTTTAAGAGTGTGGTTAGTAAGTACCGTTTTGCCATAGCACGCTGTCCATGTGTTATATCAGTATTTTCTTCAGAACTCTTGTCTTTGATACTCATTTTCACGAACACTAAGTGACATCTAAATTATGTGTGTCTACATAGCGCTGCTGGATTATCAACGCTCGGTTTAGGGCTAAACAATGGAAAATTCAACAACATGATTTTATTTAGGCATTGAATTAGGTATCGGCTAGTGTTACTGAAATTGAGCATTATTAGATTATCAAAAACTGTGTTTTACGCTAAGGCTCGATGCGCCGTTCTTTGTTCACAAACTCAAAAAGACTTGTGGAAATGATACTTATTCTAATTTAAACTACTATTATAAATGTGATCGTTTGAATGGGTATACATGTTTGGATGTTTGTTACTCACGCGGGCGCAGCCGCTGGCATAAGCTAGTGTAAAATAAAAACTAGCAGTTCAGTTAGTTTTAGTGATGTTACTTCACAATGTAAAGTGCTAATACAAACACTACGTATAGCCCTTACATAGTAAACTGACATGGTAGTGCCAGTGAATGTGGGTAGCTAACTGTCGCACCTGCGCCAAGGGACGATAAAGTAAAAGCTTTAGCTTGCCGTACAAGCTATAAGAGAATAGCGATAACTACAACTTCCACTGCCTCAGACATCAGTCTGATGTCGTGATGGGAAATGGATTATTATTAATAATCATTTTACTTCAGAATAATGTTATTATTCCATAAATTGTTAGGTAGTAAATAATACTTAAAACGATGTTAGTAAGGTTGATAATTGTTGTAAAAAATTGAGCTATTCAGTATAACATTATAAAAAAATTGAGCTATTTAACATTATAGAGTGCAACTCTCGAGCCGTGAGCGGTATTCCAGTGCATCGCAACCGTTCAATCAACCCTTCCCAATATGGTTTACAAACAGAAGGCTGTTGGTGCTGGCGACGAGGTGTATCAAGGAGGCCACCCCTTATGCACTATCGTTCTAAAGCAATCCGTGTTGGCCTTAGCAAACATATCTAATGCACTGCAAAAGCGGGGCAACCCCAACAATATCCTGAAAATGCTGATTAAGCTGTTTTCTACGAGATTCCATTGTCAGGGATCAGTTTGTCAGCAAAGACTTGTGCAGGCGAAAGTAAGACGCACCAGTAAGATAGAAAATTTGAATTTACAGGCTTAAAGTCTTACATGAATTAACACACTAAGTTTAAGTTAATTTATGTGAGATTAAGTCACGACTTCACGGGGTTTGGCAAATGTAGGCCAGTTCCAGTTATTAATTAAACGTTCAAAATCTAGTCGTAATCTCTCACCTCAGTGATAATCAATGGAATTAAGAGATATTTTTGAATGATTCAGGGCGAACTTCACCAATGAAACCAAAACTGTCAATTTTTGGGGCATATTTACACTGACAGCTGTTGAATGCAATTTAGATGTACTGATCGTGTTGAGTTTAATTGGTGAAATTAGCCCTAAGGCTAAGATAAGAATACGAACCATCCCGTCCATCAATCATGAGCAGCGTTGCCAGATCACGCCACGATTGCGGCGGTAAGTCCCCTCTTTGAGGATTGGTTGGAGAGGCGCCATGGCGTCCTCACCTTCCGCCTGAAGCAGGTCCTCACCGGACACGGCTGTTTCGGGAGGTTCCTGTTTCGGATAAGGCGGGAGGAATCGCCCGGGTGTTTCCATTGCATAGATCGCCCTGAAGACTCGGTGGAGCATACGGTGGAGGTCTGCCCAGCTTGGGCGGAGCACCGCCGTGTCCTCATGAAGGCGATCGGCGGCAGCGATCTCTCGCGTCCGGCCCTGGTCCAGGCCATGGTTCGGAGCGAGAGTGCATGGGTAGCCGACACCTCCTTCAGTGAAGCAGTAATGCTCGCGAAGAGGGAGGCGGCGCACGTGAGGGAGAGGCAGTTTACGTGTATACGCCCTCACGGCCCTAGCCTCCGCAGGAGACGCCTTGGGCGTCGGGAATCCCAGGCTGATTCCCGGCCACCGTTGGCATGGGCTTGCGGACGGCGAGTAATGGGTAGCGCGCTGTCCTGTAAGGACCAGGCCTAGGTCGACGGCGCGTTGTGTTCCAAGCGCGCCTCAAAGACATGTCAGCACAACCTAATGGGGCCCGCAAGTGCCGATCCCTGCCAGGGATGCGGGTTGTTCGAAAGAGATACCGCCGCCCCTGACACACAGGCTACTGAGGGAACACGTGTGGGTTTTAGTCAGTAAAAGTCTGACACGTTCCCATTCGCCTCCTCATTTGACTTGCTCTGCCCTTTCATTGGAAAGTAGTGAGAGCAGAGCTTTAGTAAATTGTATCACATTGTTTTTCTAACATACACTTTGTAGTACATAGTACACGGTCGGTAGGGACTGTGAACTAGGCGAGATTTTAATGTTATGGGTTACATAAACTGCCCACATCTATCTATATACATATATAAAAATGAATCGCCGAATGTATGTACGCGCATAAATTCCCAACGACTGCACCAAATTGGATGATTCTTTTTTTTGTGTGTTCTTTATTGTCAGGACAAGGTTTGTATATAAGAAAATTTATAAAAAAATATATAGATTTGATCAGAATTAAATCCAACTGATTTGATTTTACCGGAAGGGTTATATTTCCTCAATCGCAACTGGAGAAATAAAATATGGCGGTACGAAGTTCACCGGATCAGCTAGTTTAATATTAGGTCTTTACCTATGAAATTGCCGTTCTGCAGTACTGGCCATTTCAAATCAAAATAATTTTTGTTTGGCTAAGAATTCTAATTTCAAATTAATTTTATTTTAAAAACATGGATTTTTTTTCTAATAGTAGTCATTTATTTATTGATTAGTGTTACATTTTCATCGCATTTCAATCTTTTTCGTCATCATGGATACGTTAAAAATTCGAGTAATTATGGAATATGAGTACCGTCGTGGCAGCAACGCGGCACAAGCGGCACGCAACATCAACGACGTTTACGGAGCTAACACTACAAACCAACGCACCACCTGTTATTGGTTTGCTCGCTTCCGTTCTGGAAATTTCGACCTGAAAAATGAACCTCGCGGTCGTCCGAAGACTTTGGTCGACAATGACGAATTAAAGGCGATTGTGGAAGCTGATGATACACAATCTACGGCTGAATTAGCAGCAGCTTTCGACGTTAGCGTCAAAACAATATTGGTCCATTTGCGTCAAATTGGCAAGGTAAAAAAGCTTGACAAATGGGTGCCCCACGAACTCAATGATCGCCAGCGCGAAGTACGCGTCGAGACGTGCCTTGCACTGCTCAACAGACACACAAATGAAGGAATTTTGAACCGCATTGTTACCTGCGATGAAAAATGGATTCTGTTTGATAACCGTAAGCGCTCAGCAAGTTGGTTGGATCCTGGTTCAGCACCTAAACAATGCCCTAAACGAAAACTTACCCCTAGAAAAGTGATGGTCACTGTTTGGTGGTCTAGCGCCGGTGTGATTCATCACAGCTTCTTACCAAACGGGGTGAGCATTACTGCAGATGTGTACTGTGAAGAACTGAACACAATGATGGAGAAGCTGGCGCATCTCCAACCAGCATTGGTCAATCGCTCGTCTCCGCTGCTCCTGCACGACAACGCGCGACCTCATACTGCACAGCAGACGGTCTCCAAGTTGCAAGAACTGGGGTTGGAAGCTCTCCGTCATCCGCCCTACTCACCAGACCTTGCGCCTACAGACTACTACTTTTTCCAGAATTTGGATAACTTCTTGGCGGGAAAAAAATTTAATACCCGAGAGGCAGTACAAAATGCCTTTGAAGAATTTGTTGCCTCCCGTCCAGCTGATTTCTTTAAGAAGGGCATCAATAAACTGCCACTGCGATGGCAAAGATGCATTGATTGCATGGGTGATTACTTCGATTAATACAAATAAAAAATTCATGAAAAAAATTCGTTTAAATTTTTTCATACAAAACGGCAATTTCATAGGTAAAGACCTATTATAAACATAATTACATACATATATACATATACAAATGTATACTTATACTAATTATAAAGCTGAAGAGTTTGCCTGTTTCTTTGAACGCGCTAATCTTTGGAACATCTAATTGGATTTGATAAATTATTTTTGCATTTGCTAGCGCTATTTTTGAGTATGGTATAATAATGATGTAAATAAAATAATACATACACAACTACTTTCACTCGGTTCCTTGTCTATTAGTTGTTATCTCGAAATTCAAAATCACCCCCTTTCTAGCCCTATCATCCTTCACACAGTCCATCCATCGTTTCTAGTTCGTTGGTGTTCCCTTACTCTTACAGCCATCCATATGGTAATCAAAACTACACCTCATAATTTTTACATAAGTGACAGTCAAATTACACATACTGGCAGCTAATCTCTAGAGATTACACAATCTGACATAATCTGTAACACTTCATTTGTAGCATAATGCTACAATCACTGTAGCATTGTGGTGTAGAGTTACATATATTACTTAATTATGCACCTGTCACAACGTGGTGTTATTGTAACGCTATTATTATGTAAGTATGCAGTAATAATAAAACTGAGAAAGTACTTAAAACGACTTTAGAAACAGACGCAGAAGGTAAAGTCGGTAAAAATACCAAATTGATTTGCCAAAGTAATTTATTGACCAGGTACACGGTACATTATTTCATCATCACTGCTCTCAAAACGGTTAAGAAAAATATCATGAAGAAACCAGTATGTCCTAGAACAAAAAAATCGCAGACATGTGACATCTAGCAAACCGCACTAGGTCCGCGTGGTGGATTACGGCCCACTCCTCTCTGAGACGAGGCCTATGTCCTAGCAGTGGGGCATTGCAGACTTATAATTTATGCTTGCAATACAAAGCATGCAAAAAAAAAACCTTAAAATAAAAATAACATACAATTAATGTCATTCTTTGAAAATCTTATGAAAAGTACACTTCACAAGGCAAATTGACGTAGTGTGCAAGAAAATCTGTTTATCAATACATTTCTCTGGCTGCATTAAAATTCTGCCTTATTGATCGAGCGAACATTTTCGTTACGTCATGAATTTATTATATTTCGTTTTCGTAGATTACTTAGTATTTTTATCTCGTAAACGACACGTGCTTTTCTTGTGGTTACAATTACAAAGTATAAAAACACTCTTTGAATGATAAACATACTATAAGAGAGAGAAAATTTGCTTATACGCACTATTTGAAACTTCTGCATTTCTCTACATTTTGCCATCTAATGCTTTTATAAGTTCTCAAGTGTTGACCATAACGAAATGGGTTATTAAACCGTATCCGACGGAAATGTCTTGTTTTTTATAGCTTTTCATTTTGTTGCACATAATTCTGATACTAAAGTAATACCATTAGCGTGCAAACAATTACACAAAAGACTTTGGTCTCCTAAGACAACGGTAAACGCTCACAATAAAACGGCTATCCAAATACAGAGAGTTTTTGAGACCTAAGTTCAATGACGGACCGCTTTCCTAAAAAACTACGTTTTCTAGGGTTTCTAACGCAAAGGTAGCATCATCATCTTCATCATCAGCCTATAATGTTCCCACTGCTGGGACACAGGCCTCCTCTCGGTGAGAGGGATTGGGCCGTAATCCACCACGCGTGCCCAGTGCGGGTTGGTAGATGTCGCATGTCTTCGATTTTTTTTGGTTCTAGGACACGCCGCGCCGGTTTGCTCACGATGTTTTCCTTCACCGTTTTGAGAGCAGTGGTGATGAAATAATTTACACAAAGTAAAGCGCCTGTCTGGGTTCGAACTCACGACCTACAACTCGTAAGTCGCGGTCGTTACCACTTGGCCACCACTGCTCTCTGCAAAGGTAGCACGCGAACGAAATTCAAATTTACTTACTTTTTTTTTTTCAAATAGCAGGTCAATGTCAGAAAACTTTGAGTAATAAATATGTCGGTTTGGCAGATTTTGAATGGAATTTTCCATACAAAATCTGTCATATCAATGACAAACTCTCAGATTTATTCTTAAGATTTAAAAAGTTATCACACTATTGAAAAATTCAACGTGGGACCAAAAATAACGTGCCTTTCGTGCTTCAGAAAGCAAGTTGAGCCGTTTTGGTCCCGGTTGTCATTCGTGGATCTTTGACAGTCGTTACAGGTTGTCAGAAGCCCGAAAGTCCGACTACCAGTCTTACCAAGGGGCATCGTGTTACCCAGTAACTGGGTTGTGGAGGTCAGATAGCGAGTCGCTCCATGTAAAATACTGGTATTCAGCTGCATCCGGTTAGACTGGAAGCTGACCCCAACATAGTGGCGAAAGGGCTAGGCAGATGATGATGACTATTGAAAAATCAGCCCTTAATCCCATTAGATGATTTTATTTCATGAAAAAATCACTCATGGGATTATATTAACTTAAAGGGAAATAAATGGATATCTAATTAAAATGATTATAATTTTGTAAAAACATACGGAAAAAATAACTTCGTAGATACGTTTAATTTCCCGGGCTACCGTGACAGAGCGTTTCGAGGGACTAAGCTGTCTTATCTAATTTTGAAGTCCAAAAAGTACTCTTTTGAAAAAATGACTTGGTTTTTCTTCATTGTGTTGTTCTTTTTTTCAAAGACGACCATTCATCACTCGTTACGTTACATTGCGAATTGAATGTATGTAAGAACAACGCCCACGGCATGGCGGCAGCCAGAAATGTTATAATAATATTTATGTCTGGGAGTTACATAACGTCACATTGTGAGAGAACTTCCGATCTGTTTTGGTATTCTGGTTTCAGACAATGTAACCTATTGTTTTGGAACAAATGATTAATTATGCCATTTGACATATGAATTATGACTGTTTGTTAATGAGATACTTCTTTGTTTTCGGGGTTAATTGGTTTTAAATCTATGATAGAGTTTCGTTTAGCTTGACCCCGACCCTTGCTCGAGCCAGCCCGTGCTGCTGGGCTTATAGCTTTATATTTCTTTTAAAATAATTCCGACCCAGCCCATCTCATGAGTCCCCAGCGACGCACTAAGCCGATGTCCCCACAGGGGATGCCTTAGCGTGTAATCTCTTAGTTTTTAAGTTCATGGTCGATCAAACCCTCTTTAAACTAATAAAGATTTTTAAAAAATGATTATTGTCTAACTTTATTTCGTCGATTGAACCTACTTACAAGCATATTTTTTATTGTTCCAGTTTCCAAGCGAAGACAAAAAGGACTGAATAAAATTCTACACGAACATTATTTAGCACTATGGTGAGCATTATTTTATTACAATGTAAATATTTCACCTTTAAACGGTGGTATAAAATTTAAATACATATCCAAAGTCACCGACTCCCGAACTTAGTTATTGCGGTTAAATAAAAAGGTTTATAATTTTTGCTTTTCAGTTTTTGCGGCGGTAATTTTTATTTTTGTTAAAAAGTTTTTTTTTTTTTTATAATCTACTAATTACTACATGATACATTTTTGATTACTCCATTACTAATCCAATAAAATAAGAATGATCAAAATCGGACTACTCTGTAAGCAGTTATGCGTGGTTTTACATTACAAGCAGTGAGTGAACAATCATCCCTGTTTTCCTACCCTTAGGGTTAGATTTCTTTTTCCAAATTTATAAGGGACCAACTCGGGGTATTTATACCCTTTCCAATAAAAAAAGAATTATCAAAATCGAACTACTCTGTAAAAAGATATGCGTGGTCATACATAAAAAAAATACGCGTCGAATTGAGTAACCTCCTCCGTTTTTTCGTCGGTTAAAATACGAATAAATACAAAAATGACCTATCTCGATTACCTCGTGGAGTAATGCTGATCATGAGCTCCCGGGCTTCGACCCCTGGGTAGGCAAAGTTTCAACACATTAGTTTCGCCACATATAAACCATAAACATCACGCCGTTCCCTGAAGGGTTAGGCAGAGGTGTACCTATAGTACACCCACATTTCACCAGCTGTGTTTAAGTCCCATGTAATAGAGGCTGAGCCTATTGCCATCAACCGGGCAGATATCCAGACTCCGTGCGGCTACTGAGAGATTCCATGGAGAAACCCAATACCATTTACACCACAACACACACATACACATCACACCCACACACATCACACCCACACACACAAACCCTTTTTTCGCTTTTTGTTTTGTTCCGTTTACAATTTTTTGCCCCATATAAAAATTTTTCATTATCATAAAGTTAAAACCGTTGTTTATAATCACCAAGAATCGCACGGTAATTCAACTTAACTTTAACAAAAGGTAAGTAGAATCGGTAGAAATCAAACGGAAACAGTTATACAACCTCCCAACATAATCTTAGATGAAGGAAATGTAGCCAACAATAGAATGGGAAGCCATTGGGATGAAAAACTAGATAAGAGTACATAACTATGTGATTACGGATTGCGTAGTAAGTATGTGCGTAACTTCAATGTTTGGTAGGTATATATGTTCAGTAGGTATATGAAATAGTAAAATCTAGTGTTGAGTCGTTCAGTACACGATTAATGACAAATTCGTGCACTGGATAGGTCCACTCAATCTGTGTGGTTCTTTCCACAAAATACTATTTCGGATATCAGTCTACCTCTTAGTCTCTTTACATGATCTAACTGACATGATATGTCTGGAATTTTTAAAGTGACTGTGACCTCTGAATTTGTTTCGGCCTTTCTTCTCAGAGTAGTCAGATAGGAAACGCCGATCTCATCTAGTTTTAAAATATGATTGATGTGTAAAAGTGTTTGCACAAACCTACTCACAGAATTAAAATCATAATTTAAAGAAAAATAACTATGGTAACACATTTTCCATTGGTTTGAAAATTATTTCGAAGATTCGTCTCAAAATAGAAGAAGATTTTCTTTTATTTCCAAAACTACTTATTATATTTCTATTGAGACTTGCATAATCCAACATTTAATCATTACTGATCAGGTCAAATAATGATGTCAGTAATTTTGTAGATTTCATTGCTATTCATCATGACTATCATGTTATGATGACTTGCGTGATACTAGAGTTCGCTTATCAATCCCAGAGACTAATCTGACGTTGGGCTCGTATCTGTCTAGATGGTTGAAGCTTTCTTTACATACCAAGACCCCTCCGTGCCTCGGAAAGCACATCGCTCAAGATCTGTTATTGAGACACAATTTATTTTCTATTGTAATGGAGCCCCAAGGCTCCGCGCCGATGTCAACCGATTAAGCCGTTGGTCCCCGCGATCATTCGTGGATCGTTGACAATCGTTACGGGTCGTCAGAAGCCCGAAAGTCTGACAACCAGTCTTACCCAGGGGCATCGCAGGTAATTATAACCCAGTAACTGGGTTGTGGCGGTCAAATAGGCACTCGCTCCACATGTAAAATACTGTTGTTCAGATGCATTGGGCTACATAAAAGCCGACCCCTACATAGAATCTTATGTCACTTGGGATCAACGGCCTTGCTGCATGATACGTAAAATTATGTTGGTACACTCACGCAAAGGTTAAGCGGTTTATCCGAGTACTCTTTTTGCACTGTCCACATAATGCCATAGGTGTTCAACCTTTTCATTCCGCGAATTTACAGAACAGCCATGTAAATGAAGATGTTTATGTTAATTATCGTTATGTATTTCATTAATATTTTGTTTTGTTTCCAGTGGGTTCGGTTGTGGTTAACGTTCACTGTAACCACAGTATGGTCGCAGCACACTAATACGGTAAGTAACTTTATCGATAACTCAGTTAAGTAGGTACACAGGTAATAGAAAAATGTGACATCCTGGCTCCAGAGCTAGGTTAGAGTAAGTACTTGTATTTAAGGAGCCAAACGGAGTTACTGGCGGGATCGCGTTGGAACATATCGCACGAATTTTCATTTTCATAAAATTTCGTGAAATAGAATTGTGAAACTAAGTGACTAACGTGGTCTTTTCGTGTTCCCCCCAAAAACTCCTAATAGGTTGTTGTAAAGTTACTAACGCTTTTTTGACTTAACTTTGACTTGACTGACTATGACTTTTTTGTAACTTCGTGCCTGATATCGGGCCATTTACTTGATTGAAAAGTAAAATTACTTGACACTGGCTAAATGCACAAACCATGCGAAGCAAAAAAATGAAGTAAATGAATAGGTTGCTTAGATAGATAGCCTAAATCACAATTACTAAGTTAGGTCTAAAAATGTAATTTCAGTGCCTAACACAGGTTTGATGGATGCCGACGTAGTTTTTAACTTTAATTTAGAACCAGATGCGAAGATTATTTTTTGCATCTGGTTCTTAATTAACAATTTGAATTTAGTTTGACGAATTTTGTGCTGCCCGCTGGTTCGCCCGCGTAGATGTCGGAAATTATACCACGTGAACGTGCAACCGGCACAAAAAGTAGCCTATGCTACTCCTTATAACATCAGGTAACTGTTAGTGAAAGTCCTGTCAAAATCTGCCCAGCCGTTTCGGAGATAAGTCAGAACGAAATGAACGAATATATAGACAGAAGCACAAACATTAAAAAAAATGTTTTTTTATTTTGTTATAATTACTGTGTATATACTTTCGCATTTAGTAAAAAGCGGTAATTTTGAAATTACAAATACTTATTTTTTATTTACTCATTTGTGTATCTTTTGTAACACCCAGTTTATTGTCACTTTTCGCCACAAGCCTAATGTGTTTATAAAAAATAACTAACAACTAAAATTCCGACCACATTTTATTTCAACAATACAAAATATACTGTTCACATCATCAAATATGTTCATTACTGTAGAAATGAATGAGAACGTGTTTCATTGTATGAGAGTGAACAATACATTCATTCGTTCGCTTGGACAGCCTTCCTGAGAGAAAGTCTAGATCCAAACTGTACCTAGGATTATTAGAATATCTTGTTTAAGGACTGGTTTCTAAGATCTAATGATGTAGGAATTGGAATATTATATTGAATTTCAATACAATGATTATGTAACTTATTGACTGCTTAGGTTTGTCTAAGTTGGTTAAGCAATACGGTCTTTGGTTGAAAATCAAAAGATGTTATTCAAATTAGGCTGAGAATCAGCACTTTTCGAATGAAAAAATTACATTAGACGGTCCCCCAGAAACCGTCAATTCCCGACGCGGGAAAAGTGTTATTTGGGTTTTACGATTAGGAATTTCAGTAGCATCCCGGAGTGCAAGTATGAAGTGACTGGTTGGCGACAACTTGCTCGCCACCATTAAGTACATAGGATATAAAATAACTGACGCAATCTGACTACAGGTGCTATGGTAGTTTTTGGCGGGATCGCGTTGGAACATGTCACACGAATTTTCATTTTCATGAATTTTCGTGAAATAGCGAATTAAATTGTATAATTTTGGTAGTGAATTATTCAATTTAGTTACGTGTGAGTGCACAAGTGTAGTGAAGGTGAAAAAAAGTGACTAACGTGGACTTGTCGTGTTCCCCCCAAAAACTCCTAATAGGTTGTTGTAAAGTTACTACCTACCGCTTTACAATAACTTTGACCTAACTTTGACTTTTTTGTAACTTCCTGCCTGATATCGGGCCATTTACTTGATTGAAAAGTAAAATTACTTGACACTGGCTAAATGCACAAACCGTGCGAAGCCAAAACCAAAAAAAAAATAAACATACCTGAACATAGCACCTGTAGGTGCTATGTTCTACATTATAATGTTAAAAAAACATAATGCCGTCCACAAGCTATAATGCCGAAATCATTTTCGAGTTATGGACAAAAATGCGAAGAAAAATATGAAATGAATACTATTTAGTTGTGCAACGGATGGTAACAATTCTAGTAAAATTGTTAATTATAAGCCCTTAGTCACTTTTTAGTTTAGTAACGTTTCTTACCTGCGTTTTAGCATATTAAACATATCAAACAAGGCTAGTAAACGGCGTTTTTATTTTTTATCTCGGCTTCCATAAATAGTAGAAAAATACTGCTTAGACAGAAAGATAGAATTGTTTTTTCTGATGATGGTGGCATCAAAAAACGGATAATCGTCAAATAACTTCTCCCGCTCTGGGTGGAGCAGGAGGGCGTGTCAGACTTTTACTGACTAAAACCCACCCGTGTTCCTTCAGTAGCCCGTATGCCAGGGGCTGTGGTGTCTCTTTCGAACAAACCCGCACCCCTGGCAGGCATCGGCCCTTGCGGGCCCCATCATTTTTTGTGCTGACATCTCTTTGAGGCGCGCGTGGAACACAACGCGCCGTCGACTTCGTCAGGCGGAAGGTGAGGACGCCATGCCGCCTCTCAAGCCACTCCTCAAAGAGGGGACTTACCGCCGCAATCGTGGCGTGCCCAATCCGTTCAGCCGGTGATGCGTGATTGAGTAACAAACATCTAAACATACAAACTTTCCCAATTAAAATGAGTAGGATAGGACACTTCATTTTGTTTCTTTGTAAATCTGTGATAATCGTGTGTTTTATCAATACAACCGGAAAAGCCTACCATACTAAGTTATGACACTGCAGGCTCAGCATGACGCTATCTATCTCTACGCAGAATAGACAGTGATTTTCAATACAAAGTGACATTTCGTCACTTCATTTTTAACATCGCACCGTAGATATATCCTTCCACAATCTCTCATTTTGTCTTTCGTTTCTAACGATCTTTGTCTAAGTCCTTATAGATGTAGACTATTTCAGAAGAACATTTCTTCCCAAACTGTCAAATCACACTGACAACAAACTTTCTACTCGACGGCCACAAAGTATATACGATTATCTAAAAAATAATGATTCGTTTAGAACGCATAACTGTGATAATTCATAGAAAAACATAGCTGTCTTCTCCTATTGTACATAAGTACATCATTTAGTTAATAATCATGTCTATTCTTCCGTCGACAAATCGGTGCTCGTGCTAAGCCTGCTGGTAGGTTTTACCGGGAAAGAATAAACTAGCCCTTATCTAGACCAGAGTATATTCATGACGTTTAAAAGAGATCAAGAAAAGTTTGAATGATATAGATACCGTTCTTCGTTTTTTTAAATAAACTTTGTCTATGCGGGTTGGTAGTTGTCACATGTCTTTGAAAGTTTGGTTCTAGGACATACCGATTTCCTCATGATGTTATTCTTCAGCATTTTGAGAGCAGTGGTGATGAAATAATTTACATAAAGTAAAGCGTCTATCTGGGTTCGAACCTACGACCTACAACTCGTAAGTTGCGGCCGTTACCACTAGGTCACCACAGCTCAATTCAATTATTTTAACCTATTCAACATTCATATATTTGATTTCACATAAAACCTACAAGGACACTTATTAAACGTCAGAAGCCGGGTGCCCAGTTCCAGTTGGTCTTTTCATCTGATCACCGGACGTGCAAAGTTATACATACACTTGTTCCCGATGTTCAAGTAAAGCTGTATATTTAGGCAATAAGGAAAGTACTTTCTTTCAATAGTCCGATAATAATGATACATACTTATTGGTGGCGATACTTATAACTTCCACATACTTAGAGCCAATTAATTATGATGGATCGCTGGAAACCGCATGCATTATACATAGCCACACGTACGTAATACTGATTTTCAGGCTTATCGGTTCAGCGGCTCATTGATTCAGCTGTTATGTTTATTATGCTACCGCTTCCGACGTTTGGGGTTCGATACTTGGGCAAGGCAAGGTAGGTGTAATTTTTTTCGGTAGAAGTTCAACACAACAGTCCATTTTCCTAATGGACTGTTATGTTGAATGGATGTCCCTGCAAACATTTAACTTCATTATTTTTTTCACTTTTGCTGTAGCATTTATACATTACAGGGTCAAATTAAATTTACTAGTAAAACTCCGCAGGGTATCGATATGACAAAAAAAAACAGCGGCACTCCGGGAGTGCCGACAGAAGTGAAAACTTGAACAATTACGTGTGTATTTTTTGAATCGTCAGAAAATATTTTTTGAGTCGTCAGATTAAACTACAACTATTTACTATTTATTTATTTATTTCTCTCAAAAAGGTACAAGTTCGGATGGCATTTAGGTTACAGGTAGATTCAAACCTTTGTGAGAAGTGGAGTCTAATTGGGTTCGGGACCTGTATTACAGACCTCCAGGCTCACACCCTTAAAATTACAATATTAAATTGCACTTACGTACTACAACATTGATAAACTCCAAGTACTGAGAGGACGAGAATTTAATACAAAAACAAAAGATGTGGTAAATGTGTCTTAGGGGAGTGTTGTGTGTCCGTGAGTGCAATATAAGTCCTCAACGTACGTTCAACGTTGTTCGTTCGTACGTTCGTGTTGTCAGTGGTGTCGGTAACAGTGTCGCGAGTTCAATTGTTTTTTCCATCTCAAATGCGCCTAAAGATTTTTTAACTTAAAAAATTAGAGGAATTTCGAAATTAGTTTGACCTTGTATGGGACTGGACCAGGGTTAAAAATTTTGATTATGGCTTTTTGTATCGGGTCATCTACCTCGGACACAGCTGGTCTGAATCTAGAATATGTAAGTACATTTCGTTGTTGATCTTATTATGCCAACAGTCATACATTATTGACTTGGTATCACAGAAAGCACATTATTTATTTATTCAGAACCAACGGCTATAATATCATAGATGCATGGATAACAATCACGGGCGTAACCATGGGGGGTTTTCGGGGTCCCCCCCCCCCCCCGATAAGTTCAGATATTAACATTCATAGAATGAAAATAAAAACAGGTGTGCGGCATATCTCATTGATTACTAACTACTATAACACTAAAATATACAGTGTTTTAGATTTTTGGAACATAATTTTTTTATTTAGCTTATAGTTTATATTGTCCCATTGCTCGAAAAAGGAAACAATTCCTTCAAGGAGATTTTTTCTGTAGGTATCACATCTCTAATATTGTTCTTATAAAAGGGTTATTTTATGTACTTTTAGTTGTTTTATTTTCTTGAACCCTCCCAGAAACTAAAACCTGGCTACGCCCGTGATAACAATTGTATATGAAACATAAATCCAATTACAGGTTCTGACGGATAAAAACGTAGGTACTATACTATACTCTATCGATCTAAACTCTATACTTTTATCTCAAACTTAAAGACTACGATAGCATAGGGCAGTTGAGAAAAGGCAAGGCAGTAAATGAGGCCAATACATGAAAAAGTTAAACGTTAACTATTAAATACTTAATTCTGTCAGCTATTACTTAAGCTGTGATGGCGATCTTGCGCAATCTCTTCAACGCATTTTGCAACGGTCATAAGGAAAACTATTTAGAGTACCATGATTATGTAGCTTTTAATTTAACAACTGTACTTAGTACTCTTTACATAACAGTAACATAACATATTCAATCAACTCAGCTTATCGCAGCCCACTGCTGGACATAGACCTCTCCTAGGCTGCGCCACAACACTCTATCCTCCGCCGTCCGCATCCAGTCTATCACAGCCACCTTTCTATAGTACTTTACGTAATCCACAGCCTAACCTATATACCCGGAAATATAGTCGTGATATATAACATATTCATCATCATCATGGTGGCCTTTTAGTTATGCAATCTTGGTAGGCCTCTTCCCTCTTCTTCCACTCCTGTCGGTCTTGTGCCCGACTCATCCAGTCTCGACCGTCGTCGTCGTCGAATGCCACCCAGCGCCATGGTGGTCTTCCGCGCCCTCGGGTGTCCGCTCTGGGTCTCCATTTTAGGACTCGTCTTGTCCAGCGGCTCTTGTCCATTCTCGCAATGTGCACCGCCCATGTCCACTTTCTTAACATATTATCACGACTATATTCCCGGGTATAGGTTAGGCAGACATTACCTTATAGTACGTAGATACTGTGAAGACTATGACGAGCCCTCTGAGTAAATGGGTTGAAGGTAGATATAATGAAACGCTTATGGGCGTTAGAAAGTGAATCTTCACCTTTATTTTAAGAGTTAGAATCTTAAAAGACCGCGTCTGTCAATAGAATCCAAGCTCCTGGAACAAAACCTAACTTAAATCTATGACGTTTGTATTCCAGAACGTCCTGACTGTTCGAACATAGACAAAGCCCAATCGTTGGCTGCCAGTATGTGTGAGATTGCCATCGGTAGGCGAACAACCTTTACAGTACCTACAGGAAAAGTTTTTATCCAGTGCGTACATTGTTACCATGAATTCAGCATATCATTCCCCCTATCAGACCCCCTAGTGCAGACATTTTTCGCCGGTTGTACAAAAAAAAAACAGCTGTTCCACACATTTTTACCGCGTAGGTATTGTACTTATATGAAACAACTGATTTTAATTTTTATAACCGGCGACAAATTTCTGCGGTAGGGGGTCTAGAATGATATGCTGAATTCGTGGTAACAGTTTGCGCACTGGATTAAACTTACTCTGTATTAACCTCTCTCTGCTGTACACTCACATTTCGCCAGTTATGTTTAAATCCTATGATGTATGATGATGATGATGGGACTCCCTTTTCCGCACGTAGACTCCCATTCGGTACGTTGTGCGTGAAGTCCTTTACTGTAATAGGAGGCGAGGGACAAATTCCTGCTACTGAGAAGTTCAAGCCCTACCAGTGAATTGAACCCAGGATCTCATGACCAAGCAGAACAGTAGCGCTTGCGAACACTGGACCAACGAGGTGTCGCATAGTCGTACTAGTGCCGTAAATACTTTACCAATTGAATGTTTTATTTCCAATAAGGAAAATCTGTGGAAACCCATGTATTAAGGGGAATCTAGTCGTTGGCTCGAACTCACTGGTGGGCCTGGCTAAAAAGCCCGCTGCCTCACCAGGCGTCGTGTCCGACAGAGCTAGTACCCGTAATGAGCAGTTAGACGCTATAGTCTACATGCACAATATTACTGAGTGAGGTGCAGGGTCAGTTATAGTAAAACAGTCGAGTAAAAAATTTAGAAAAGTCCTTCGGAAGATCGGGTTTTATGAAAAACCCACTGCATAAATCAATGACCAATAAAGTTTATTGAACTTTTCGATATTTGAGCTTTGTCGGTACTTACTTAGTTTTGTAGATTTTACACTTCTTTTATTACTTAAACACGCCCCAAGTTAGGTTAAATTGGCAAGAAAAACGAATCTTTGTTGGCTCCTAACTTTTTTATGGTTTTTAATTTTAGTATTCTGTTTCCGTTTTTTTTTTTTTTTTTGGTTGGGAAATCATCAAATGACTTCTCCTGCTGAGTAGAGCAGGAGGGCGTGTCAGACTTTTACTGACTAAAACCCACCCGTGTTCCCTCAGTAGCCCGTATGCCAGGGGCCGTGGTATCTCTTTCGAACAAACCCGCACCCCTGGCAGGCATCGGCCCTTGCGGACCCCACCAGTGGTTGCTGACATCTTTGACGGCGCGCGTGAGGAACACAACGCGCCGTCCCGTCTACCACTTTTCGGCCGCAGAGGATAGGGAGAGCGGCTGACGCTATACCGACACTCCTCTTCCCCTGCGGCCCCACCGCGTCCGCCATCAAACGGTGGCGGCCCCGTCCAGGCCACGGAAGGGAAGAGCGCTGCTCAGAAGCACCGGCACTCCTCCTCTACCGCAGCCTGTAACCCTCAGCCGCGATGCCTCCCATTCGACATCGCGGCCCACCTCAGTTGCGGTGCACCTCACCGCAACCTACTTTTTGGCCGCTACGTCAATGGCTTGAAGGCAAAAGCCCTGACGAGCGGCCCCACCGTTGGGTTCCTCTTGGCTTCACCGTGGTTGGGAGACCACGGTTACTGCGCCCCCCCGCAACGACAATGCGGGAACCCACTCGGGGGGGATTCTGTTTCCGTAAGATAAGATAAGATAAGATAAGATTTATTTATTTGTCTAAACATTGTATACATACAAGAGCATGCATAAAGACAATATTAATAATGACACGAAACTATACCATGTTTATTTTTTATATACATTGTCGACCAGTGGAGTAATAGACTCCCGAATATTGTATGGAAAAAAAATCGACAAGATCCACCTTAAGAAATGTGGCGATAAATTCTCATATTGGTGTCATTTCATAAGTACGTCCGCCATTTTGTTCCTCTTCATTTGAATATAAATACCGTACACTTACGTGTCATCGAATAACATCTAGTACTTTACATACTATCAAGCCTTTCCATTGCACAACTGATAAAATGTAATATTAAAATAGAAGAGCTTGTACTCTGTGACCTGTTACAGCATATTTACGGCCTATTAATTGTTCGTTGCGCAATGCAAGTGAGATGAAACGCGGTCAAGTAAGATGAGATATTACGATAGCACTGCGATCGAGTAGGTAAAGTAACTGTAGAGGGCAATTTGATATGTGATTGGGGCAATGATTGATGCGGACAACGCCAAAAATGGTTACATCAACGTTCTTCAATATAATAATAGTGTTAGTACTTCAATTAACGTATCGGTCTTCTTAAGTGCCCACTTGAAAATTGGGTCTTCGAAGACCTTTGAATCCAAGTAGTCCATAGGTACCTACAAAATTTCTGTTCTTTTTCTTTTTCTGAGTCATGGTTACCGCAAATTAACGTATTTTCTTTCTTTCTTTTTTTGTTTTATTTTTATTTTATAGTTACTTACTTGTCATATGTTTATTATTCTAGCGTATGAAACTCATGGGTTGCAGATAAAAATCAGCGTCAGGTGGCACACGTTGTGTTGTGATCTGAGGGGCAATTCTGCTAATTTTAAGAACGTTTACAGTCTGATCTCGGTGTAAATCTGTCAAAAATTCCTCGAGTTTCCATACATTTCCGACAAATTTTTAAAATTCGATTGTCGCTGAGATGACACTGCGAACGTTTTTAATTACGAGAATTGGCCTTCAGATATTATGCTGATCTGAGGAGGCCCAGTTGCCATTATTTTCATTGTGTTCCGGTTTTTTCTTGTTTTTAATAGTTCAGAGATACCTATATTTTGCTGTAATGACAATAAACGTACTTTTCTTAATTCTTTATAACTGCGACTCGTCTGCATCTGTGTTAACTTTTCAAGCCTTAATGGCTGAACGGATTTGGATAGATAGGGACACGGATAGTTCATGACCTGAGTTATGACATAAGATAGGTACTTTTTACTCCCGTTGCAGGTACGGTCCCGTGGAATAATTTCCGGCTTCCACGAGGACAAAGTCGGGGGCAACATCATGTCCGTTTCAACCGCTCGGCCAACTCATAAAATTTGATGAAAATTTGCCAGGAATTAGTGGTAATTTGTTACTATACACAACTCTTTTCCTGAATTTGTTGCAAAAAAAACTAAAACGCTATGACCAAAAATAGTTGGCCGCTAGAACCGCCACTTGCCGTAGTCATCGCCTGTGATTGCACAGAAACTAAATAATGCAGATAGGCGAATAATGCATCAAAAGAAAGGCCTTAATTTGTTGTATTTGTTGCAAAAATAAAAAACATCAAAACGTCTATATACAAAAAGTCATGCTATATTTAGTTACCAGGTTAAGGGTAGGTAAGTATCTCACCATAAATATCAAATTATTAGAGGTTTATGCGTATGGAAAATTAGTTGCTAATTTGTTGCAGCGAATAAACAAGAAAAATATTAGAAAATAGGTTTAATAATTTGTTACGAGTCGATTTTAGTTGGCCGCGCGGACGGTAATGTGCCTAAAATACAATGGCGTTTATTTCGTTATTTAAAGTAGGTTCAAGTTCAGTTAAAAGTACTAATCGACCGATAACGTAACCTAGTTTGGATAAATGTGGCGAAAATAACGGTGAAATTCATATGTTAGGAGATATTCACTGAAATATAGTAGTATGAAACTGTATTAGAGTAGGGTGACCATGAATAATTTTAACAATGAAATGAGACTGAATCGAGATAATTGGAATGTTCTTTCATATCTCAATTTTTTATTAAACTTTAAGGCATCATATAGCTCAGTTTATTAAATTAAAAGTCACAAATCGATTAAAATTTCTTTATTAAAAATCAACGAAAAGACTAATTTCAGACGTCTTTTTTAAATATATTTTATATTTCCGCAGATATTATAATAGGTATAATATTCACAGTTTATTTCTTTAATCAAGTCATGAAATTGTAAATAAAACTTACCGCAGTTGATTTGGATTCCTCTGTAATACACTTTTTGGTGGCGACTTCTACATTAACAAATGCAATATACAAGTGGGCACAACTCATAACTAAGCACTTTTAAACACTTGATTTAGTGATAATTGTCTCGGTAACTTAGTAGTATGAAAAACACGGGAATGAAATACGTACGACCACACACTTCAAAATTCTGCACAATAATGACAATATTCACAACAAATAATACTTACTTTTCAAACACCTTGCGACAAATATTTTTAACAATAGTTTGGAAACAAAAGAGATCCTGTTTCTGGAATCGTTCCCATCATAACAAACACCTGCGGAAAGTCGATGAAACGAAACTTTTATCAGTAAATACTTTAAAGAATTAAGAACAATAAAAATATATAAGGCCGCAAACGAACCGCATATTTTTTCAAACAGATTACAACAATAATACACATAAACAAACAAAAGATACAAAAATTAGGTTGATGTAATGATTAGTATATATGTAAGTATAGGTAGCTAGTTGAACTCATAGAGATTGATACCTTATGTAAATAGGATACCTTTTTACCTATTATATTTTTAAAACATGCCTTCGTATTTATGTACATAATCATGGTCACCCTACTCTAATACAGTTTCATACTGCTATATTTCAGTGAATATCTCCTAACATATGAATTTCACCGTTATTTTCGCCACATTTATCCAAACTAGGTTACGTTACCGGTCGAATAGTACTTTAACTAAACTTGAACCTACTTTTAATAACGAAATAAACGCCCTTGTATTTTAGGCACATTGCCGTCGGAGCGGCCAACTAAAATCAACTCGTAACAAATTATTAAACATATTTTCTAGTATTTTTCTTGTTTATTCGCTGCAACAAATTAGCAACTAATTTTCCATATGCATAAGCCTCTAATAATTTGATATTTATGGTGAGATACTTACCTACCCTTGACCTGGTAACTAAATATAGCATAACTTTTTGTATATAGACGTTTTGATGTTTTTTATTTTTGCAACAAATACAACAAATTAAGACCTTTCTTTTGATGTATCATTCGCCTATCTGCGTTATTAAGTTTCTGTGCAATCACAGGTGATGACTACGGCAAGTGGCGGTTCTAGCGGCCAACTATTTTTGGTCATAGCGTCTTAGTTTTTTTTGCAACAAATTCAGGAAAAGAGTTGTGTATAGTAACAAATTACCACTAATTCCTGGCAAATTTTCATCAAATTTTATGAGTTGGCCGAGCGGTTGAAACGGACATGCAACATCTAGCATCATAAACTTTTCTACATCGAAAGACAGAATTGTGACAGGACTTAACTTTAATAGGACTCATCTCATCAGGAGCATGCCTTTTACATTTGACTGACAATTTTTGAGTCCATTTTGTTTAACATTCATATTAATCTGTGTCCACAGATTTCGCTAAAGATCGATGCTCTGTTACCTCTGCAATTTCTTAACTAAAACCTTACAAACCAACCAATCCTACAATATACAAGTAAAACTCCACCTCAATAAGAATTAATACGTCTAATAAAAACCGACTCTCGACCACTTTCGTTCGCCGTCGTTTTTTCCATTTTCCAGCCGAGCCACTTTTACCGAACGGGCCAGTTCCTAAGATTTTACACTCATATATGGATACACGCCTTCGAGAGTGTCCACTTGCTTCCGCGGTCCATTGAAATTGTGCATAGTAGATAGATAGATAGGTATGCAGTCCAAGAGATAAGGAAGGAATATCTTAGGTAACGTTTTGTGAGTCACGTTCACTGCGGAAATTGACTTTCGGTTTTCAGGGGAATTTTTGCTACTTACTACTCCTTAGTAAAATTCTCATAAACGAGGGATCAGCTAAGTATGTAGGTACTTAATGCTTAAATCATAGATCCACGGCTTTCCTGGAGACATGGCGGATGCCGGATGCTGCTGAATACCAGGAATACCATGTGAAAAATATGTAAGAGTCGTTTGTAGGTAGGTTAAGTTAGGTAGGTATAGCATAAAATAGGTTTGTGGCTAAAATGGTCATGTTTTAAATAAGATTAGTACCTCCGAAGTGCATTATGCCAGTGCGTGATGCACATCTTAGTCAGGAGATATCAATATGGCTAAAATAGGCTAACATAGATCTATGGTGGTTAAAATTATCGTATTTATTAGAGATGGCCGACTAGCCGACTAGTCGGCTGTAAAATGGCCGACTAATCAGCCGACTAGTCGGCCAAGCCGATCATTGCTTTTGCTGCGTAGGTGGAATTGTCAGGACATGTTTTTATTTGCTTTGCAATTATTCTATCATTGTTTAAGTGCGAACCGGCGTTTCTTCCTATCCTAAATTGTAGATTACACTGAAAGTAAACTGTAAAACTGATTCTATAATAAAAATAATTACATTAAACATTTCAATTTCATTTCCATCAACGTCTTTTACATTTTTAAGCATACTAATACGACAAAAAAATGGGCCGACAAGTCGGGGTTTTTTTTTTTTTTGGTTTTGGCTTCGCACGCTTTGTGCATTTAGCCAGTGTCAAGTAATTTTACTTTTCAATCAAGAAAATGGCCCGATATCAGGCACGAAGTTACAAAAAAGTTATAGTCAGTCAAGTCAAAGTTATTGTAAAGCGGTAGTAACTTTACAACAACCTATTAAGAGTTTTTGGGGGAACACGAAAAGTCCACGTTAGTCACTTATTTTCACCTTTACTACACTTGTGCACTCACACGTAACTAAATTGAATAATTCACTACCAAAATTATACAATTTAATTCGCTATTTCACGAAATTTCATGAAAATGAAAATTCGTGCGACATGTTCCAACGCGACCCCGCCAAAAACTCTAGTCGGTGGTTTTGGCCGCTATTCGCCGACTACAAATATGGCCGACTAGTCGGCTTTCCCGACTAGTCGGTACATCACTAATACCAATGAATATAATTAAAGTTCATGTTTGTAATGTCATTAAATAACAGCTTTTTTACGAATGCAAATTAAATTTTATACGGCACACATAACAAAAAAACATTACTCAATTTAAATTTTTGTCTGTGTCTGTTTCGGCTAATCTCCTAAACGGTCAGACCGATTTTGACAGGATTTTTACTGGCAGATAGCGATAGTAGAAGGAGTAACATAGCCTATCAATACATGGTCGAAGACGCAGGCACAGCTAGTTTTAAACAACACTAGTAACTTCGAAGAATATTATACCACAGCGTGACACAATTCTTGGTCAGGGAGACATCGATATCTCTGGCTAACTTTCGCGGTTTTGCCTGCCCGTAACGACTGTCTGTCACCGACAGTTATGAAGTACCCAGCTCCCTAATTGCGTAATACGATTCATCATAATCTGCTTCGTTTTGAAACAGATTGTTAAACCATTGCTTCATATGTTCGAAAAATGTGTCTGTTCAACAACGTGAATAACGCAATGGATACTGTTGAACTGTCAAATTGAAACCGATTATGATTAATCGTGAATAACGCAATTAGGGTGCAGGTATCTAAAAAAAGAAAAGGTAAAGTACCTTGCTTTTTATTTTTTTCGTTTTCATGGCTGGACTGAAATTAAATTTCAAATGAGTTTGATAAATAAATGTTCAAAAAGGATGCAGAATCAATGCTGGGAAATCCAGAACAGCGCAGAGGGCACATCGAAGTCCTTCTATCTATTGCCGTGTTCCGAAATGCAACAAAAGTGATATTATCGCTAACCCGACCAAATTGAATAGTCAAAAAATTTAAGAGCTATCAGATCATTAGTACTGATTTTTATTTTGGTTGGCTTCGCGATATTATCACTATTTGTCTAATACGGAATGCGCCCTATATATAGCTAGCGCGCGTGTGTGTGTAGGTACATGTTCGTAACTTCACAAAAGATTTCATACGGGTTTCGCCGCCATTTAGAGTATTCCGGAAGGTTTATGTGAAGATAATAATGGATAAGGTTTTTCTAATTCCATATTTTTCTTCTTTATGCCTATTAAAGTTGATCACTCATTTTGTTGTACACACGGCTACACATCACGCTATACATTTCCAGTTTACGCTGATCTCTCACTGTACGGAAATCCTATACAATGCGAGATCAGCTTATACTGGAAATGTATAGTTTGATGTGTAGCCGTGTGTACCTACCTATCAAATTGTAAGCGTACATCGCATAAATTTTTATAATTTGTGGAAAAGGTCGTGAGTTTTTTTTTTTACTCTCTTGCTCAAAATTTGTATAATATTGTAATGTGTAACTGTTTACTTTACCAAATAAACAAAATAATAAAAATGAACAACATCTCTTTTCTCTTCTCTCCTATCGCAGGTGTGCTGGAAGAGATGATGTAGAAATAAGCATTACATTTGTACGTATTTTTCTGTTCCCTTCTTCTTGACCGTTTTTATGTGTGTGCATAAATGCTTAAATAATAAAAATAAAATAACACACAAAATCGCCATATTTAGACATGTCAATAGTGCACATTAAATAAACAAAACATGTTCCGAATCGCCATTTATATACACCAAGAAGAATTACAAATTCATGTGTAGGTAATCGTCAGTGTAGGGTGCATCCTTATCATAAGTAATGTCAATGCAAATGTAAATGTCAATGGAATGCAGAATGTCAAATTAATGTTAATTGCATAAAATGTCAGTGAATGCTCAGCGGGATGAATCTAAATAAAAATGCAAGTTATCCGACTCAAACCACGTCTAATTGAGCACTAAAATATAATATACCTACATAAAATGCATATAATAATGCAATGTGTCAGTGTCAATGCACTGCCAAATGTAGGTCGCGTCCAAATTGCAAATACGCGAGCCTACTGACTAACTTATTGCAATAAAAATATTTTAAAAACCCATGTATGTAAGTGCACCGTACAGTCTGTTTAGTTACCTCGCTCTATCGCCCGCGGCAAGAGCCTAATTGTAATTGATAGGTAACTATTAATTATAGCTATTACAGATAACTTTCTTCAGTTATGTCAGAGGAACTTTTACGTCACGTCCGGTTAACATGGTTTAGTGATTTAGATGAATGAATGTGGAACATGTAGGTTGTTATTATTTTATTATTAATTATTGGTGTACTGTATTGTACTCTATTGTTGGCTTGTGCTCTGTATTGAAGGAGAAAACAGGCGTCTCATTGTTTTTAATTATCTTTAAACTAAAAAAAGAGAAAAGTTGGAAAGAAAATATTTAGTCGTGCCTTCTCTCTTCCATTTCATGAAATAGTCATTTATTGGGATTAAATGAACTTACAGAAACATAATCATTAAAATAATTTTCTTTAAATACGGTATGTTTTACGGGTCGCGAATCATATTTTTCAACATCCAGTCTGACACTGACTTGCCGATTCCCAAAATACGTCAGAAATTTTAAATTTCGTGGGCTACATTTAAGGTATCGCCCTATGGGGTATGCGTTAAGGAATCAACCTATGGGGTATGCGCTAAGGTATCACCCTATGGGGGATGCGCTAAGGAATCAACCTATGGGGTATGCGCTAAGGTATCACCCTATGGGGGATGCGCTAAAGTATCACCCTATGGGGGATGCGCTAAGATATCACCGTATGGGGGTTGCGCTAAGGTATCACCCTATGGGGGATGCGCTAAGGTATCTCGCGAAAATTAAATTTTGTATACCTACTTTTTTGCAATTGACTTACTTAATTATAATTTTATTTTGTTCGTTTGTAGGTAGGTACGTCTAAAAGGAAGAAAAGGTCTGACATAATTTTTACGGCGCATAGATCAAGCCAGAGAAAAATTGATTTCACGGACATTAAACACACGTTTTTTGTAACACCGTGTCCAAATTGATTTTCCAAAGCCAGACTTGTGGTAAATCTGGAATTTTCTTATTTCAGCAGGTGTCACAGGATGGCGCTGCGTTCGGTTGGGGATGGCAGCTGTCACCGCTGGGGCCCGCCAGTACCGTAGGGCACTATTATGTCAAGCTACCACAAGTGAGTCCACTTACAAAACGTACCTGTACCTACTAAGTTTATGTGCAAATTAGGCAACGCATACATATGATCCACCTACGTACTTTAATAGGTATGATTATACTATGAAAACTGCCTATTTTCGTGCAAATTAAGTTGATTGGTTTATTATGTCGTAGATATCATTCGCATATCGCTCACAATGGGCCTTATAAGAAGGCTAAAAGTCATCCAAAGGGCAATAAAGAGCGATAGGCTAGGAGATTCCCTACGTGAGCGAATCAGAATTTAAGAGATCCGCAGGAGAACCAAGGTAATCGGCATATCCGAAGAATTGCCAAACTTAAGTGGCAGTGGGCCGGGCACATTGCTCGCATAATAGATGGCCGATATGGACAAGGTGGACCGATGACCTTGTGAGAACCACAGGAATCCGCTAGATGCGGGTAGCACAGAACCAGTCGAAGTGGTGGAGCTTGGGGGAGGCCTAAGTCCAATAGTGGACGTATTTCGGCTGAAATGATGATGATGATGAGAAATCATTCATGCGGTAGTAAATGGGTTGTTATCAATAAAGTCATGCACGCCATAGACATAACAGTTCCTCAGACATATTTTTGTTTCTATAATTCCTATATTTCTCTCCTCCTGCTTTCCAGTCTGAGCAACAAGTCCGGTACGCGGCAGACGGTAGCGGTTACCACGGCGCCGTGAGCGTCAACACTAACAGTGACCATCACGAACATACAGCTAATGTGGCGGTGGGACAGAAGGCTGTAGAGCTTAGTCATAAGGTGAGAACTTAATTTACGAAAAACATACGTTGTTCTCTCCGAATACTCCTTACAGCGGAGCCGTAATCCCAAACAGCAAGGTAAGCAGCGACAAACTGCTGCTACTGGAACATTTTCCAACCATGGCAGAAGCTATACTTGTACAACATGTGCAGACATTGGGAATAATTTAAATAATTCTGATAATATTTAACAAAAAAACTGTGCCTAGCAAAGTGAATAAGTATAAGCAGTGGCCTTTCCGATTTTAGTTTATAGCCCGGACAAATATAAACAGAAAAGTAAAATCTTAAGCAGAAAGATAATTTGTGCTGATTTTATTTTATTTAATTTCAGGCACAAACCTTCTACGACAACGTGCAGACACAGAACATTACCCAGCTGCAAGCGCCGCCATCGAACAGCCAGCAACCAGTCGACATATACCTGCTGCAGCAGCAATACCAACAATACCAGTCCAACCCACACCTACAGCTGCCAACCCAGGGCCAAACCACCCCCAACTATAATGGGTACAACAACCAAGTCCAATACAACCCCAATGAACCCTTAAGGGACCACTCGAACCCTCTTCAGCAAGAGGACCCCAACGAGTACCGTCCCGAAGTCCTACAGGTCTTCAAAAACCACAATTGCTCAAAAGAAGAAACCTCCAAAGAATTACAGAATGATCTGAATAAATCTAAGGAATTGTTCGCCGAAATTCCGTCGTATGATATTCATGATATTAATAATTTTGGAGCGACGACTAATCCTTATTATAGAGGTGCAGTTAAGTTTACAGTTGAAGCCCCGAGGGCTAATGCTCGTAACGAAAGATTTTATTTTACTACTATTGAAACTCCTACTACAGAAAATGCGACTCAAGTTGGTATTGATAAATTAGTAGCCTCTACCCAAGATCTTATAACGAATGAAGATTTGCTAATCATTAATCATGCGGCTGAAAAGCATGTGAATGACCAATCAGATGACCTTATTAAGCCTCGTCCGAGATATTTTTTCAGGAATAATAATAATAATGATCATACCGGACAAGATAGTAGAACCAATCACATAACAGTCAAAGCTAAAATTGGTAACATCGTCAAAAGTGATGTAGAACATCTAGAAGATGACCGATTTAAAGAACAAATCTTACATACAAATTCAAATCAATATGACTTTGCGAGACCTATTGTAGTTCAAGATCATTCGTATAACAATTTCAAAGAACAAATAGTTGATAATCTTGTTTCTACAATGGTTCCATACATGGCGAATGGCTACCAAATAGTAGGAGTTAGAGATAATGCAGAAGAGAATAACACAAACAACAATAACTATAATTCAAACGGGACCAGTGAAGGATTAGTTAACGTTACTCCTAGACCAGTTAATCAAAATTATCTTGCCCCTATAACAGTAGCATTGAGGCTACTCAATGCAAACGATACAGACGCTTTCAATACAATAGACGATCACGAAGCATCAGACAGTGAACTTATTTCTGATACAGTACACAGTCCGCCAAGAGAAAAGACGATTGTTGAAGTACAGCAATCTATACCGGTTGAAATCACGCATATAAATGACGTAGAAGTCCATGAATATATCGATTTTGATGAAGGGCGCAGCAATAACAAAGGACCTTTCGATGTAGCAAAGTCTCTGTATAACAAATACGTTGATGCTTTGAAATCTTCAAAGAAAATACAAGATAATATGAATAAGCTTTTATATAAGTATGGTACACAGAAGGAAAACAACGACAGTGAAGATTATGATAATCAAGATAATGAGCAGAAGGAACAGCTTGAACCGAGCGAGAATATTCAATCTCCAGTCGAAGTTAGTCCCAATCAAGAAGATACAGACACTCAGAGAAGCGAACAAGTTCGTTATTACAATTACGCTAATGATAATCAGAAAATAATCCAACCCATTATCATTGAAAAAGAAGTACCTGTCACTAAATTCGTTGACAGGTTCATTGAAAAAAAGGTACCATACCCCCAACGAGTAGAAGTACAAGTACCTGTTGATAGGCCTGTACGTGTAGAAGTACCTTATGAGAAAATTGTAGAAAAACCTGTAGAAGTAACTAAATACGTTGATAAACCTTACCCGGTTGAGGTTCCTAGACCTTATCCCGTTGAAGTTAAAGTCCCTTATCCAGTACAACAGAGAGTGTATGTTGACCGTCCAATACATATTCCCTACCCAGTTGATAGGATAGTGGAGAAGCATATAGCACATCCAGTTCCTATACCAACTCCTGTTGGAATACCTTATGAAGTCCAAGTCCCAGTTGAACACAAAATACTATATCCAGTTCCCGTTGACAGACCGGTACCAGTCAGAGTGGAAATAGAGAAACCAGTTGAAAGGGTAGTAAATAAAGAAGTGGCTGTACCTTATGCAGTTGAAAAAAGAGTTCCTTACCCAGTTCATTATGAAACTAAAGTTCCTGTACCCTACCCGGTTGAGAAAAGAATTCCAGTACCTGTTGAAAAGATTGTTGAAAAACCTGTGACGATTACTAAGTATGTTGATAAGCCGATACATATACAGGTACCCGTTCCTCATCCCGTTGCAGTCCCAGTACATGTCCCCCACCCTTATCCAGTAGATAGGATTGTTGAAAGAAAAGTTCCTTATCCAGTTCATGTAGATAGAATAGTTGAAAAAAAAGTCCCTGTGCAAGTTCCTTACCCAGTCGAAAAAGTCGTTGAGAAAATTGTAGAAAAACCTGTAGTTGTAACCAAATATATTGACAAACCCTACCCTGTTGAGAAGAAAGTACCTTATCCTGTAGAAAAAATTGTTGAGAAGAAGGTTCCATATCCAGTACAAGTACCATTCGAAGTCAAAGTCCCTTACCCCGTTGAAAAGATCGTTGAAAAGCAAGTACATGTGCCAGTGCCAGTATATAGATACGGTCATCACGAACAGAATTCTGAAACGAATAATAACGCGCAATACCAGAATTATAAAGATGAAAGACTTAAGAGACTTCAGAATCAGCAGCAAATATACATAGCACAGTATTATCAGTTGCTGAAGGAAAGGCAAAGACAACCAGTTCAATCAACTCCGTGGGGAAATCAATATGCGTCTTCATACCAATATATAAACAATACTTCAGATAGCAAGCCAGAGGAGAGGAAACAGAGCAATTTAGCGAATTACTTGACTTATCTAACCAATGCACAAAGTAAACCTAACCAGAATCAATACTACGGGCCAGTGCCAACTCAAAACCAAGATGATTGGTGGCAAAACAATAAGAATTATGTTGTTGAGGTTAAAATGAGGAGGGCAGATAGAGAACCGAAAATGAGCAATTTGAGGATTGAGTATGGAGGATTTAGGCCTCCGTTAATACCTAGCACTGAAGTTGATTTGGATGGGATGCCCATTCATAAGGAGGCGTGAGTGAAGAACGATGTTTTTGTGGCTTTAAATTGTAATGGTCACTAGGTTAAATCCTCAGATCCCGCGGTTTTGTGACTAGAGCTGAAATGAACCGTTAGTAGGCCTAAAAGTCGATTTTCGACAATTTTAATGTTTTTTTTTTTTCAATAAAAACAAACAAAATTATCTTACCCAGTTTGCCATCTTTATATATTACAGTGCCCTTTATAGGTATCGTTGATTGTGAATATAAGTAACGATAAAAGGATGACACTGAAAAACAATCATTGTAAGGTTTTTGTGAAAATGCTCTAATTTAATTAATTTATATACACACCGGCACAATTAGCGGAACACAAAAAAAGCAGGATTTTAAAATCTTTTACTTGAGGAACTGGCCACTTATGATATTTTTTTAATTTATTGTCAAATTTGAAAATAGAAAATTAGATGACATACACTTTTTTCATTCATTTGTTTTATTTTCCCGAACAATACGTTTTGTCAACTTGTTCGAGTAATAACTACGTAATTGTATTTTTTTTGAAAAATTGCACTTAATGGTTTTTTATAAATGTGTTATTCTATAGGCAATTTTGTTTATTAAAAGCTCTTTATTATGCCTGACTTAACATCACTGGAAATCATTAGGGCTGATGAAATGAGAAGAAATGGCCATACCCATGGGCGTACCCAGGTTCTGGGCCAGGGGGGGGCAAATCAGATTTTTATAAGCACCGAGTCAAAAAAGTAAACAAATTAAAATAGATAATTTTTTATATGTAAATTCTTTAATTAAACACTATTTTTTTAAATTATTTATTTTTAATGTATTTTCGGGCAAAAATAATTTTGTAAATCGGTCTATAAATGACGGTAACTCCGTCATTTATAGACCGATTTACAAAATTATTTTTTTGTTCGAAAGTAGTTTATTCCGAAATGGTCCCATTCAAATTTCGTATAGATCAACCGCGATTGCTGCTATTGCATAAATATGCATTGTTCCCCATTCTCCAAGGATGATGAAATAACTAAAAAGTGAAAAAAAAAAACCAAAAAACTTTAATTTCGGAAGTCGGTGACTTTGGATTTTTTGTCACCGCTTTCCAAAATTAAAGTTATTTTTCACTTTGTAGTGTTTTTCCGGAAGTCGGTTGTATTTTTTTTTTAAAGTTAGTTTCGACGACGGTCTTCAGCAAAACTGTTTATGACGTCTTCTGTGAAAGTTCGCGGCATTTTTGCTTGCGAGTAGGTAGTACGGGTACGCCGCACGATTTTTAACAGTTGTATTTTGTATTGCAAATGGAAAAAAGTTTTTATTCTTAACTTTTATCGACAAAAGTAGATAGTTAGTAGGGAAGTAAACAAAATCCAGGGGGGGGCAGCTGCCCCCCCCCTGCCCTCCCCTGGGTACGCCCATGGCCATACCTACAGATCGATTGCCTCAAGGCTTCGTCGACCAGTATCAACGATTCATCGCAGCATCCAGCGGTACAGATCGTCTAATTCTCTTGTGAGGAGGAGGGATCAAGGTAGAAAAAGATGTACATCGAGGCGAGATGACAGTTTTTTACAACTTGGAGTTCGTAGGAATACGCGATTAACGGCTGTACAAGCTCGAAATGAACTGGAAGACGTTCGAGGAGTACGAGTAAGTGAGCGTACAGTGCGCAGGAGATTTGAAGAAGTAGGTTTAGGGTCGTATATACCTGCCAAAGGCCCAAAACTTGAGAGACGTCACCGCGTAAACCGATTAAGCTATGCGCGAGAACATCGTCATTGGGATTTGAACGAATGGCAGCAGGTTCTCTTTACGATGAGTGCAGAGTTCTTTTAAAACAGATCGATGGGAGACAGCAAATATGGAGACGCAAAGGAGAACGCCACATACAGTCTAATTTTGAATACACAGTGGCTTATGGTGGCGGCTCGATTATGGTTTGGGGAGGGATATGTTTGGGAGCTCGCACGGAGTTAGTGATAGTCACAGGAGGGACCATGACAGCAGATCGATACATCAGAGACATTTTAGAAGAACACGTTGTACCATTTGCCCCATTTATTGGTGACGACTTTATTCTAATGCAAGATAATGCTCGTGCTCATAGTGCACAATCGGTACAGGCATATCTGAGCCACGTAGGTATACCGGTGATGCAGTGGCCAGCAAATTCCCCCGATATGAATCCGATAGAGCATGTCTGGGACTTGCTAAAAAGAAGGGTTAAATCCAGAATGCCACCCCCCAACAATCTGAATGAACTTGGAAACGCATTACTTGAGGAGTGGGAGCGGTTGCCTCAAGAAATCATCGATAACATAATCTGTAGCATGCCCAGACGAATGGAAACCGTAATCAGAGCAAGAGGGGGAAACACTCGTTATTAATTTTGCTTTAATTTTATTGTTAAATCATTTAATGCTTACTTTTTTTTATTTTTTGTGATGGTTCATAATCATCTAAAAATTTCACTTATTTCAAATTTCTTTATTTTTCAATAAAAAATAACGAAGACTTTTCAAAGTCGTTGTTAAAAGATGTTAATCCTTTTTTTATTTTGTGTCTAATTACATTTTCGTCAAATATATGCGTTATTATCTCAAAGTCTCACTTTTTTTTCTGTTCCGCTAATTGTGCCGGTGTGTATAGTTATTTTCTATTTTAGTATTTCTTTAGATAAATGTGTCATAATTTTAGTTACTATTCAAGCTTTTATTGTTTTTGCGAAAATTGAATAGTTTTAATACATAAACCTAAGCAAAGTGTACCTAAATACTAAACACCTAATGATTTAAGAGGCTAGAATATTCATAACATTCAGAAGTAATGAATACATTACTTTTGAATATTCTTGTGTATTTTGAAATATCAAAGTAAGAAATTGATTTTCCTCGATGTGTGAGCAATCTTCAAATTCTTTGTTGAAATTATTTATTGTAATTTTAGTGTGTAAGAATTGTAAATATTGCGAAATAGAACTGTTGATGGTTTGAAAAATAAAAAAAATATTAATTAAAATGAATTTTAATTTCATCAATTATTTTAAAACAGAAAGTATTTGTGATGTAGGTAGTAACTCCCGTATCCCATCAAAAACATAAAAGTGAAATGAGAGCCAAGTTCAATATTATGATACATGCCTTGGTTGTTGACTTCAACGACAAAAGAAGTGAGATCTAAATGGGTGCCAAGTTCAATGGTCAGTCCTGAAATTTGTTCTACCTGATATTTATACATATTTTTTTTTGCTACTACTGCAGAGCGTGCGCGACTGCTGGCTGTGGGTAAATGGTGGTGAAAATAAAAAAAGTCGAGTCTGTGGCTTCATGCACTACCGTCGTCGAACATTGGCACTTTGTTCGACGACACTACTTTCCACCTCGCTGCTTCCCTGCGATTAGGAGCTCCGTGTTGTTCTCCTCATCGATGTCACTGTGGCGAAGTTGTCAACAGTCTCGGACACCGTATCCTATCTTGCAGCCAAAGTGCGGGTCGCTTAGCGCGGCACAAGAACATTAACGGCATCATCCGACGAGCCCTTTTTACCATTGGCGTTCTAGCTGTATTAGAACCCAATGGCTTCGCACGCGACGATGGCAAGAGACCACCGGACGGCATGTATGTCTTTATTTCCATGGAAGATGGGTAGGCCTTTAGTGTGGGATGCAACGTGTGTCGATAATCTTGCGCCATCCCATCTTCCTTAATTATATTTTCGAGCTGTTTGGGGTTGAAACCGTTGGGCCGTGGATCCGAGTGCTCTTGCTCTCTATAAGGAAATCTAAACGGCTGGTTGACGCTAACACCCTTTCCAAATCCGTGTTCTTAATAGAAATTGAAAATCTATCTATATATAAAAATGAATCGCCGAAATGTAGGGGAATGTGGTCTGAGACGGCATAGCGGGTGAGATGGCATAGTCGGTTTATCTCGACAGTCCAGTGGCGTCACCACACACACGGGTAGATCACTAACGCAAACTCATTGCGATGCTGACCTTGTCGGTGCGCGAGAATGAGCAAAGCCGACACCACTCCAGGGCCTCAAGTCTGCTATTACAATAGTATCAGAATGGTCTATCATTGATTTCATAATTGTTGATTTTGACAAGTTTGGTAATCTATTAATATAATGGCGTCATTATATGACTTTCCAGTGGTCAGCCATTGCCACTCCATTGAAAGAAATGGCATTTATTGGTAATCTCGTACATTATGACAAATGAATGGCAATACGACAATGCCATTATAACACAATTCTATTACGAGAACATTGACCGACCACTGATCGACCATTATGAATTTAGCAGATTACGCACTTTTAGTAAAATGACAATGGGATCGTGTTGGAATGACGAATTTATAAAAATAGCAGACTTAGGCCCCGTTTTTGTAAAACGGTGTCGCGTAAATTTATTTTTTCGTGTTAGAATAATCAATTTTACAAGTATTCTACATGAGCTATCAGGTAAAGGATATTGGGCAAGATACACCCAGCTCCGCCAGCCATGTGTTAAATATGACTCGAAACATCTCACAATTGTAATAATTTTTAATTACGATGCATTAAAAAATATCCCCGAGGTCATTACATAAAACTGTGTACGTACCAAAACTGAGTGAAATATTTTTACTAGTGGGTATCGTTATTTAATATTATTATGGACTATAATGACGATTTTTATCAAAAGATATGGGCCAGAGACACAGCAAAGGCTGGCTGACCATAAAAACTCCTGCGCTCGTACTTACCCCCACCCATGGACCGTTTTCAAAATGGTTAGCTGGGTCGGCCGCGCGGTCGTTTTACCTCAGTCCGCACCAAGCTAGTTACAGCTACCAACAAAGTACAGCGCATGCAAAGACTAGCCTACATGGCGACCACGGGCTGCATGAGGACTACTTCGACTGCAGTGATCGAGGCCATGCTGGGGCTGCCGCCGCTCCACCTGTTCATACAGCAGGAAGCAACGATGGCGGCGGTGCGTCTAAAGGCTACAAATCTCTGGAGTAAGACAGACACACAACGCACCGAGCTACTTAAGGAACTCAACAGTGAGTTTTATCTTCGATAAAAAATACAGAATCCAACTGCATGAGGATCGACGATGCGAAGGCTTGCGCCCCGCAGAGCTGTGTATCTTCACGGACGGATCAAAAACAGGTAGTGGCACAGGGGCTGGAATCTTCTCGGAGGAACTCAACATCCACATAGCCACACCACTGGGGGTCCATAACACAGTGTTCCAGGCCGAATGCATGGGCATCTCCCTTGCCGCGTCTGCTATCATGGCCAGGGAAGTTAAGGATCACTCGATTCGCATACTCTCAGACAGCATGGCTGTTCTACAAGCGCTGAACAGTCACACGGTTGACTTTTGGCTGATATGCGAGTGCCACCAGCGCCTCAAAGAGGTAGGTAGCCTCAACAATATTACCATTCAGTGGATCAAAGGACACAGTGGTTCGCTAGGCAACGATGCAGCCGATGAACTTGCCAGGAGGGGGTCGAGCATGATACCAGTGGGACCAGAACCCATTGCGCCACTTCCCTTCGGGTATCTACGCACTCTGGTAAGGAAACGAACCAGGGATCATCATCACAAAATATGGATGGACCTAAGTGGGTGCAGGTAGGCTAAGGAAGCACTTCCTGCGATGTCCGCCTCACGAAACAGGTTCTCCGTTTAACAAAACCACAGCTGCGTACAGTTACAGCAGCCGTAACTGGCCATGGGTCATTTAATAAGCATCTCTTTGTCATAGGAGTAACAGACAGTCCGCTGTGCAGGGCCTGCATGGAGGACGACAAGACAGCGGCTCATGTTCTGTTAAACTGCCCGGCGGTCGCTAATTACAGGGCAAAATACTTAGGTAACCCAAGTACCCTACCCCCCCGAGTGGGTTCCCGCATTGTCGTTGCGGGGGGGGGCTCAGTAACCGTGGATTCCGGCCACGGTGAAGCCAAGAGGAACCCAAAGGTGGGGCCGCTCTTCAGGGCTTTTGCCTCAAAGCCGACGACGTAGCGGCTAAAAAGTAGGTTGTCGTGAGGTGCACCGCAACTGAGGTGGGCCGCGATGTCGAATGGGAGGCATCGCGGCTGAGGGTTACGGGCTGCGGTAGAGGAGGAGTACCGGTGCTTCTGAGCAGCGCTCTTCCCTTCCGTGGCCTGGACGGGGCCGCCACCGTTTGATGGCGGACGCGGTGGGGCCGCAGGGGAAGAGGAGTGTCGGTATAGCGTCAGCCGCTCTCCCTATCCCCTGCGGCCGAAAAGTGGTAGTCAGGACGGCGCGTTGTGTTCCACACGCGCGCCGTCAAAGATGTCAGCAACCACCGGTGTGGTCCGCAAGGGCCGATGCCTGCCAGGGGTGCGGGTTTGTTCGAAAGAGATACCACGGCCCCTGGCATACGGGCTACTGAGGGAACACGGGTGGGTTTTAGTCAGTAAAAGTCTGACATGCCCTCCTGCTCTACTCAGCAGGAGAAGTCATTTGATGATTTCCCACCCAAAAAAAAAAAAACCCAGGTACCCTACGTGAGATTGTCAGCAACACCAAAGTGTTGCTGGCCTTTCTCGAGGAGCTGGGGTGGATCGAATTACCGATTCTCCCACCCGTACGCAAAATACGCGTTTTTACGTGGAGTTGCGGACAACAGTCCGTTTTACCTATTACGTATTACCTACCTCAGTCCGATCTAGCTTGTCCTACCAGCGATGCCCAAAGCTGAGGTACGTGCCCTTAGCCCTGGCTGCAAGCCTTAATTCATTAAGGTTTCCTTCGCTGACCCAAAGGGAACTAATTATTTTTGCTCTGGGTACATATCAACGTAAATTGGCAAAAAGTTATCATAGTGAGCATGTTCGGGGGGACGGGCACTTCAGTATTTCGCTTTACCGAGAACCCGAGCAACTCGTTACCGAGCACAATAATACTGGCATTGAAGGAACAAACCTGTGGCTTCTGAGAGCAAAGATACACTCTAGGTACACTAGGTCGAAGTTTTATTACACATATGTGTTAATAAACGATGATGAGAGCAGATTGAATGCACTGACTCATTATTATTGTTCATGCAAAACAGGGAACCGTACCATGGGTTGCTGCGCCCACGTAATAGTTGTAACATGGTTTTTGAGCGTGGCAAGATATGAAGAGAATATCCACAGACCGGCTCTCTTCTTGGACTCAATAATAATAAATGACGATAATAATTAAACACTGTTTAATTTATTCATGCTCAGTAAGTTAAACCTATTCGACTCAAAATATAAAGAGAACCCTCGGACAGAATTTGATGCACATTGGCACAGTGAGACATGGCTGTGATACCTTCCAAACAAAAGTAGTCTGAGCTGTGGCGGACGTGGGTGTGCCGTCCAAACATTTTTGCCCACTATCCTTTGGATATATTTTATAGAACTAAGTGTGATGATTTTGATGTATTAAATTAAAGTTATGTAGGTTCTAGATCAATGGAAGTACAATGTTTTTTTCGGTTGTGTACTTACAGGGTGAGACGGCATAGAAATAAATAATAAATAAATAAATAATAATTTTATTATCAGGCAACTAAAGCCCATAGATAAAATACACAAAATAATCTTAAACAATAATAACAAACTAATACATATTAATAACCAGCTTAAAACTAAAACTAAAAACGTAAAGTTGTCGGCGTCGTGTATCGCTGCGAAGTGTCACGTAACCGTCCTCGGAATCGTCGATATATGACACTTTTCGGCCAAAAGTCCTCTTTCATGCAGTGCTGTAGATGGTGTGTTGGAACTCGTACCACGAATGACTTAAAGATGTCGTGGCGCGATTCCAACCTTTCGACCCTCAGAGTCCAGTTGGTCTTCACTTTCATGTACTGCACGACTTCCTCAATCTTCGTGGAATGATGCAGACGCGAAATGTACAGCTGCGACGTAGGTACAGCAGGGCGCAGCAACATGTTGGGTCCACTCGGTGCGGTACCGCACAAGTTACGTGAGCAGGGCTTCTTCTTCTTTTCTACCTTCGTGAAACCCTCCTCATCAACTAGGCCGGTTCTTGGCAAGGAGCTGCGGACCGCAGTCAGGGCAGGTTGTGTACCCTTTTTCAGTTTGTCCCCTTTTCCGGTTTGTCGCTTAGGCTGCGACGCATCAGATTTGCCGGTGGCGACAATTGTAGCGTAGATACGTTTAGTGGCCGACGTACCTACGTGTGACATTACCGCAGCCGGTGTTGTGGTGTGAGCGACGGCGGTGGCGGACGGCGGCGCTTGCTCAGCGTTATCGGCAGCTGGTGACGCACTTGCGTTCGCCGATTCAAAACTGCCGATGGATGCACTTTGCGACCCTCGACGCGTGTTCACCTTTGAGGCCTCTGGTGACCCAATTACCGAACTAACGTTGCGCAATAATGTTATTTCTGAACGTAGTTCAATATTGTTTTTTTCAGAAACCTCCATTCTGGACTGCATCTTGGTTATCTCCACTTTCAAGGTATGCCATCTCACCCAACCGACAACGTTGAAGGAAGTTTTAATAAATTAAGCAGTTACAACTAATTAGTATATTTGTAAAGTAGGTATAGATAGAGTGATAATAATTAGCACATATTTATCTTTTTTGTTTTAGAATGGCGACATTTTTATTTTTTTAATAAATGAAAGACGCAAGCTTTACGTAGCAAAAGAATCGGATGGCATATGGCAGCAAAAGCATACAATGGTCCAGCTACTACACAGAAAAAGGAGAATCTTCAAAAGGGTATTAAGGTGGTCATAAAGCTACATTTACCAAAAATCTTGAAACCAAATAATTGAACAGTTACAAGAAAGTTTAAGTAAGTTAAGTAAGTCCGTTTTTTTGAAATAATAATAAAAACTTTTATTAAAGATAACTAAGATCCAATTTGTTAGTAGTACAATAATTTAACTAGTGTTAGTAATAAAAAAAAAAATACATAATCTACTCGCCCCCTGCCTGACCCATGAATCGAGGTATCAATACTCATGTGAGCATTGATACATCGATTCATGTACAGACAGTCAAGTCTACTGGCAATCATACATAAAACGTTGTTACGACTAGCCCGAACTCTGCTCAGCATCGACGCGCACCGCTTGCGCAGAGTAGCGTAGAAGCAATCGATGCGCGCCTCTGCAAACATACGTGATGCACTACAGTGGCGGGGCAGCCGCAACATCGTTCTAAGCCTACCAAATAGCGGTTTCTGCATGGAGCCTTTTAGTCATTCCCGCTCCAGGGAATGGTGGCTACGATGCCAAATCTGCCGCCAATGGTGCCACGCGGAATGCATTGGATTGCCAAAAACAGAAAAACGCGTTATTTGTGATTTCTGTAAGTAATTCTACTTAAATAACGCATTTGCTTGCTTTTCTATCCATCTGGGTCCATCAATTGCATACTACTAATCGTATGCCATCTTACCCATAGGGGGTATGCCGTCTTACCCATAGGGGTTGGGTGAGACGGATTTTTGATATGTTTTTATTTTTGATTATTTTTAGAAGAAATTATAATTTTTGTTCGACTTTTAGATTGTTTACTTGTTAGCAATATATTACTATTTGATGCAGGATTGCTATTTATTTTAATTTTGTTACCCGTTTTTTAATAATCAGCTTTTTCGAAATCTATGCCATCTCAGACCACGTTCCCCTATGTACGCGCATAACTTCCCAACAACTGCACCAAATTGGATGATTCTTTTTTTGTGTTCCTTATTGTCAGGACAAGGTTTGTATAGCTAATGCCAATTCAATATTCATAGCTAAGACAGGACAACGTCTGTCGGGTCAGCTAGTTTATAATAAAACTAGCTTCCACCCGCGTGGAAGTCGGAAATTATGCCGCGGGAACGTACTACCGGGATAAAAAGTATCCAACGTGGTTTCGAGTTAATCAGAGAGCGTGTTAAAATTCTTCCATACAAACTTTGAGACCCCCCAATCCCCATTTAGGGGGTAGTTTAGAAAAACAATAAATAATCAACTTTATAATTTACTTAGATAAGTATCTGTGCCAAGTTTCAAGTTTATTAACTCAGAAAAAGATTTTTAATACAAAAAAAATCCCCCTTTTCACCCCCTTAAAGGTCGAATTTCCAAAAACCCCTTCTTAGTGCTCCCCTATAAAAGGAAGCCGTGTACAAAATTTCACGTTCCTAGTCCTAGTAGTTTCGGCTGTGCGTTGATTGATCAGTGAGTCAGTTTCTCCTTTTATATGTATAGATGATAAAAATGTACTCGTTTCTGATTAATTATTCCTTTGTATTTTATAACCTAACTACCTGTCTGGGTGCCCTTTCTAGGTTATCTGGAATTGGGTTAGTTTTGATCTATAGGTCAGTCAGTGATAAAAATGACGATCTTTGGTCGTTAATATCTAAATAACCGTCGCCGCTAATATGAGTCAAATATGTCAGCAGTGTAGAGCAGTGGTGGCCCAGTGGTTACGGCCGCGACTTACGAGTTGTAGGTCGTGAGTTCGAACCCAGACAGGCGGATTACTTTGTGTAAATTATTTCATCACCATTGCTCTCAAAATGGTGAAGGAAAACATCGTGAGGAAACCGGCATGTCCTAGAACCAAAAATTCGAAGACATGTGACATCTACCAACCCGCACTGGGCCCGCGTGGTGGATTACGGCCCAATCCCTCTCCCCGAGAGGAGGCCTGTGTCCCAGCAGTGGGAACATTATAGGCTGATGATGATGATGTATATGTAAAAAAAAAAAAACAGTTATGCGGGGGTCAAAAGTGGCTGGAAATGGTCCGTGTAATATTACACACGGTGCTGCTCGCTAGTTCTGTTGGCTTGAACTTGGCTTGATAAACGTTGCTTAAAGTTAAGATGTTTAAACGTCAAAAAGGTATGGTAATCACGTGGTTAATCATTACTTAATTTTAACCTATCAAGTATTAATGAGACACAATTGGTTTTCTATTGTTATGGATCGAATTGGATCCAGGTGGTGCTAAACCGAAGCAACGTTTATAAATAAGGGGATAATGTGTTGCTACGGGTAAATAAGGGATTTAAAAGTAAACAACAAGTTTGGAATTAAAAATAAAATTTATTTTTCATTTTGAATATCTCACAAATTCTTCGACACACGTCCACCTCGCAGGCAAAATGTACTACACTAAATTATTATAAAACAAAGCTCATATATATAAATATATATAACTACATTTAAAACAGTATAATGTATTTCGGGACAACTGGTCGCATCGTCGTAGTTAGTTCAACAACCGTCGAATATTGCGAGAAATTATTATTTGGTTTTTGTAAATATTGCATTATTTGTTGTAAAATAAAAATAATTTGGTTATTGATTTTTGATGTCCAAGAAAAGGACCATAATTTTTAATATGTAGCTTTGTTGTCTGATATAAATTATATAAATATGTTGTTGTAGCTATAACTATAATAAAATTAACTGCACGTTTTCATTATTTGTATTATGCAGTTTTAATTTAATGACACATTACTATTATAAAAGCAAATAAACATATGCGTTTGTTAAATAATCCAAATGATTTGCATTTTGAATTTTATTTCATTTAGGATTAAACTTCTTTTTGTTACCACCCTATAAATATAGGACATAATTTGTATTTGAGCAAAAGAAAGTTCTACTGTATTTCAAATAAAGAACAATAAAATAGTGCGTAGTATATACCATGGCGCCTAGCTTCTCACATTTGGCATAGACAACACGACAGTCGTCGCCGACACGTCAGAATTTGTGATTCCATGTAAAAGTTATAACACTACACTTAATTATATAATAGAAAAGTGATCCGCGATCGCCCCGCCGCACACACACATCCATACCTATTTATTATAATAATATTTATCACCTAAAGTATGCGACAGTCCACACACGAAAGAAAATATGACAAAAAAGAAAATCAAAGCTCACACAAATCGAAAAAGAAAGGTTTTAGTAAATCACAATATCGAAAGGCTGATTACATCGAGTAGACAGGAGTGACACGACCATAATGAACGATTATTGCTATAACTACAAGTCCGTAATACTTTGATCACAATACACGTCTAACGATTTAAGTGAAGTATACTATAACGCGCCTAAATTCAGTGTGTACCGACCGTACAGTCACATCGTGAACCTTTGACACTTTCTAATTCAGCCTTATAATTAGAAAGAGCAACCGGCGAGGGCGAGCGCGCCGTCGTGCGACCGACACGACACGACCTCACGCATCGGTTGCACGACCACACAATCACATTATAAACAGTTTATCGCTATTCAGAGACAGCCATATTTTGTATTTATATTTTGTTATATTGGAAAATGAAAAAAAAAAAAACATTAACACTAAGCTAGATTGTATCTGTTGAGCTCAAACTCACTTTGTACATTATTACAACGATTAAAATACATAATGTAATAGTATATAAGCGATAGCACAATAACACTGTCTGCGCGGGTGTGCCGTTCACAGTATTAAATAATGTCTTTTAAAAAAACACGATTTCATAAAACAGAATTCCAAATATAAATTAAATAAAAAGTTCACGGCACACCCGATCAGACAGACGACTTATCTACAGAAAAAAAAACAATCATGTAATAATAAAATTGATGACACGAGTAAAATTATTTATACAAAGATGCGCTGACTGAGAGCGTGAATAACTATGTTTTTTTTTTGAAGATCATTTCACTGTGACACTCGATGATTACCACTTGGCACATTTATACGCTCCATACATTGTCCAACACTACATCACAAATAAAACTCTTAAGTCACGATCAATTAATTTATTTCCTTACAATCGTGGATAGAGCGAGTGCTGAAACTCGTGTCCGCCGCGAAAACAGCAAATGATAACGATACGATAACAATCGAATACAATGATCGAGTAATAATCGATCGGCTGACAACACTGTTTCATTTATAAATCGAATAATAATACAAATTCGAGTTGGGTGGGCGTTCTGTTTTCAAACATGATTTTTAAGAGTGAAAAATTTTCATAGACAGAGGATTTTTTTTTCATTTAATTTTTTTTTCTTTATTCAAATTAACACCCTACTTTCGTTATAGCGAACAGTTTCATTTGTTCTTTATAAAGAAGAAACACTACAGACTAGTTGAACCACTAGTCGATATAGGTACAGATGACGAAAGTGACGAGGAAAATACATAATAACATCATATCCGTACAATATCGACCAGTTTTCAAAAATCCAATTTGAAAACGGAACGCCTCACAATTTTTACAAAATTCGAACATCCAGGTGTTTAGAAGTCGAAGAGTTCCGGCGGCGGGATGGGCTCGGACGGCAGGCAGTCGCAGCTCAGCTCGAACGTGGGCGGCGACGGCGGCGAGCGCGCGCGGCCCTGGCGGCGCAGCGTGTGCACGCTGTACGAGTGCGCGTGCGGCACGTGCCGCGTCCTGCTGGGCCGGGGCACGTCCTCGCTGTCCACCCGCAACGACAACGACGAACGTGGCTGTACCGGAGTCCCTCTCGCCGGAGACACGGGGGGCCGGAGGTAGTCTGACCGTGCTAGCGCCAACTCGGCTGGCGTATAAGCCGCTAAGAAATGTGCCAGCGCCCCGGAAGGCGTCCTCGCTCCACCGTTGGCAACCAGAACCATGTCTTCGGCCGACAGGCGCAAGGAGTCAGAGCGCGGGGGCGGCGGCGGCGGCGGAGGGGGCGTGCCCCTCTCGGACGAGGAGGAGCGCTCGCGGCGGCGCGGGCGGGGCGCGCGGGGCGTGCGCGCGCGTGCCGCGGGCGGCGACGGGGGCGGGGACGCCGAGCCGGGGGAGGGCGAGCCGGGGGAGGGGGGCGTGGCGGTGCGCCGGCGCCGCCGCCGCCGGGGAGGGTTCTGGGGCAGTCACAGCTTAAGCTCGTTCGCGATCTTAGACGCAATATTCTTGAAACCGATGCTGGTGCCTGCGGATGAAGGATTTCGTTGTTCAAACATTTCACGAGCTTTTTGACATGAATATTACAGTACAATATTGAATGGCTGACTGAATTATGTTCAACTACCGCAACATTATAATTTTTACTTCTTCAAAAACTCGTCCTTTCCTGAGCAAAAGGAAGACTTTTACTTTCAGATTTAAATTGGCATTGTATCAAACTACACGACAGAGTTCGGTTTACAAAATTAAAGATGATAGCTATGTATTATTTGGGGCGCTGATACTGAAAATTTTAATAAAATATTAATAGCAAGTTAGAGGCTTTAAAATAGTATTTTTTGACATCACTGTCATTGTCATGGTTTTCATGGGTGCTGAGATCGAAAAAACTTTTGCTGAAAGTTCTCCAAATAATTATCTCTTCGGTATTACACCCATTTTTGAAAAGTGTCTTAGCTAGATTATATGTATAGTGCTAATAAACCACAATTGTCTTTTTATCGATTAGTGCCATAAAATGCATTAAAATTTTACATTTTCAGATTTCGCGCATAAATTGACGAAAACGCTCAAAAACGCTACAAAAATTGCTCTGTGGGTATGACGTCAGTTTGCTGTGTAAACAAATGCGCTGATATTTTGTATGATAAATTGTTTATAGTAAAAAAAGTTATTATTCTACTTAAAAATACTTTGGTTGACAGTAATTGACACTTGGTATATACCGCGGTGTGACATGGAATAACATGGCGGCTACTATTTCATGGTGTTCAAACACAGATTAAAAAAACTAAAATCTTTGAATTGAAATTTTAAATTTACTGTGTTATTTCTTTAACTAAAACTAACATTTTCCGACTGCTTTTGGCCTAACTTATCTCAATAACATATTTCTAGACTTTTTCTCATATAGTGTAAAATACCCTATTACCCTAAAATCAGTTTCTTACCGGATATCCGCTTGAATCGCACGCCATTAAGCGAGAGTCGTGGCAGCTTGCACACCTCAATCTCCCACTGTACCAGGGAGTCGGCGTTAGGGTCGCCGTGGACGCACAGCAGGAGGAATCGCTCACGCTGTTCGTAGTCGCAGTTATTTGCGTCAAGCACCTGCAGGACAAGTTGTAATCGTCAAATCAAAGTAAATGTGTAATTGATATAACAAAAACTCTAGGTTTGGCCTCATAGTAAAAGTTGCTCATTATTGTAAGCTCAATTATCCGTTTTCAGTTACTTCAATTACTCATAGCAATGACTGATAGACAATTTTTTTTTTTTATATTAGCCTACACTGGCCTACTGTGTAGCCGAAAGGTTCTGGAGTGGCGACCGCGTACCGGAAGACGTTGAGAGGGAAGGGCTCCCACAAGGAGGACCGATGACCTTGTGAAGGCCGCGGGAATCCGCAATATGTGGGAAGCACAAGACCGGTCGAAGTGGATGAGCCTGTGGGAGGCCTATGTCCAGCAGTGGACGTCTTTCGGCTGACATGATGAATGATGATGATGACACTGCCGCACTGCTAAGCAAAGGCCTCCCCCAAATCCTTCAAGGCATCCTTTTCCAGGGCCACCTCGATCCATCTACATATTAAACAAGAAAAATAGTCCGTATGTAGTTGCATCTAATGTTCCAGAATGTTACTTAACTAAGGTATTCGCCAGTTCACAATTTTTTTATCTTACACTGCCAGCTACTCACAACATTATGGCATTTTTGTCGAAGTCAGGATGTAGTCCGGCTATTCTCACGTTTAAAGAATAATGTACGCAGTTCATTGCTGATTCAACAATACTTACTAATTTAGCCGTTTTATAACAACATTGAAGATTATTGTGGCATCGAAAAGCTCAATTTTTATAATGATCACATACCTTGCGGATCTCAGCCATGATCTCGTTGGGATCTCGAGATGAGGTGGTCTTCATGCTCCACGTAAACCGAAGGACGCGGGGTTTCACCTGCTCCTCATTTCCACCTACGCCGCCGCCTTGTCTGAACATTTCATAGCATTATGTTAGAACAGGCAGAATTAAGGCTTGAGATCTATAAGCGTTACATACGGATATGAACCTTACATTTGTTTTAAATAATGTTCATATTCCTCTTTTCAATAGTCAGATAATTTTTATCAGAGGAGTAAAAACGTCGCGTCGGTTTGACAGCTTTTGTACAGAAAATATGCCAAACTGGCAGTTTTATTCTTCAGATAAAAGTTTTATAACTTTGAAAAATTTCGTTTACTTTCACGTTTCATACGAATATGAAATTTATCAGTTTGCAAATAATGTTTATTTTTGTACAAAACGCTTATTATATTGCAAAGACCAAGTATGCTTTACAGATCTCAGCCTAAGACCAGGGTACATAGGGCCACAATTTAGTCTGAACCGGTGGCTGAAAGAGCCCACAAAGTCACCGTGAAAAGTGACGGAAAGATTTTAATTTTATTAATTTGGGTCATTGTTTGTCACCGGGCCAGAGGTCAAAGTAGGTCTGTAATGACCCTCGAAACCACAAAACAAATGGCTATAGGCCAACAGGAGGTTTGACAGTTGATATCAGTGGTAGTAAAGGGATAAAGGATAATTATGTAATGTAGAAACCGAGCACTCTTGAATGCAAGAATATATTTCATAGCTAAAGATTGTTATGCCACGGCTACATTGTCTCAATAAAGCGAACTAAACTTCGTACTTTCTGTTTGACGGCGTTATGCCGAGCGGTGTGCGAGGGAGAGAGACAATGTAGCTGTAGCATAATGGTACAGGTAAGAATTTATACAAAATATATCTTTGGCAAAAATACCGAACCACTCGCTTCATCAAGTTTGCTCAGGTTCTTTTTAGTGTCCAAATTGGTAGCTAAATCAAGTACTAGTTAGTGATTACAAGCGAGTATTTTTAATTAATAATAGTTCATAACTGTGTCGAAGGCGACGATTTGGTGCAAAAGGTTGTAAGTTTAAAATGTCATACTTATTCATATAAATGAAATTAAAGCGCTATTAGTAGACGGGCAGGCGCGTCCGAACTCGATTGTTGAAATAATTATATTAAAATGAAAATAAGTTGTTCCATAAAATACAAATTCGTTGCTTTTTTGAGTTAATTTCTAGAGGATAATTTTAAACCATCATCATGGCTAGTATCGAACTTTGCAATATTTACGATCATATTTTTGTCTTAATAGGCGCGCCCCATATTACGTAACACCTGTGACCTTCCTGTTGACACCTGTGCCTACCCTTCGGGGTGACAAGACGTGATGTTGTTTTGTATCTTTTTGTCTTCGCAGTGTATTTTCCTTAGACTGCTACCTATCAAGCATTGACTTACGACCCAATTAATATTAACTTTATTACTTCTAGTGGCGCGACCCCCGGGGCTCATGCTGCGCTTCAATAGATTTAGTTTTTTTTTGTTTATTTCAAAAATCGAGTCAATAAACCGCAACACAAGTTATAACACTAATTTTACTCAAAACAAAAAGGAATGTGGCTAATGGACGTACGAACAAGTACGCGTGTGAAATTTTATACCTCGACTTTTATCGCCTGTGCCTCTAAGAGTTTGTGTAATACAAAGTATGGTACTACATCGGCAAAAAAATACGATGAGTCATATTTTAGGGTGTGTGCTTGTTGGTACGTCTATCAGCCACCTAACACAAAAAATAATTACTTAATTTTTCATACAGCAACAGTCAAAAAAGAAGGATTAGACATAAACAACGCAAATCAGCTAGACAGACAACAAACAGGGGATAAAATGTCGAAAAAACTAGGATAATTACCCAAGCATGGATTGTGGACTAGCGCCTACCGCATGCTTCGGGGTGGTACCGTCCAATGGCCTAAAAACAGAAAAACATAAACACTAACGCTAAACACTAGGGACACGGGGTGTGGCGACGAATACATTACATACATTGATGATCTGTTATACGCTGGTCTGAAGAATTATTTCGAAACATGATTCGAAAGAATTGATGTTGAAAATTGTAGACTGCGACGAAGCTCAAAAAAAGTACAAGTACTTAAAGTAAAAAAAAAAATGTGGAACACGGTAAAAAGAAGGTTATGTTATTTAAATATTTTGCAGATAAAGATATAAAATAAATGCAAAGACATTTTTATTAAACTTTTAAGAATTCTAATCACGTTCACGACACAAAACTGTCTATAAATACTTACAGATAAAAAAAGAAACGAATAAGTAAATCTATTTTTTTTTTATCCAGCGTATCACAAAAATAACCAATGTTAAGGCAGTGCAAATAGAAATAGAAAACAAAAGATAGTTATATCTAAAACATAAGCACACTTGCAAGCAACACAAGGCACAAATCAATAGCATGCCTGCGATATACTTATTTCCAAAAGATTTAAATTGTTGGATTCGCCTTGCCACGTCAAAAGATCATGTTTCGTCGACAATTACCTCTGACAATCTCGTCTCGCTCACTCATACTTACTCGTATATATCGTGCCAAGCTGACTGTGTACGATTTCGCACTACCTAACTACAGGAAGGGCAAATCTAGCGATTTATTTCTTTGCTTTATATTTTTGCTTTTTAGAATTTACCTAATTTTACTTACCGTGGTGTCACTAGAAAAATTTAAAAATAGAAAAAAAATACATGCCTCAAACAGAACTTTATTCCTAGAAAGTTCTAAAATGGTATAAATGCGGCAAAATGAATGTAATGTGTTGTAGAAACGTCTATCAAATAGATTTTTTGTTCTAAAATGTCATGCAATGCCTATTTTTAATTATAATTTTAAAAATGTGAGTATGACCTAACCAAATAAAACACTTTGTTTTAGGAGAAATTCAAATATGCAAACATGACTGGTTAATAGCAAAAAATTTGGGTCAAATTGTCAGTAAAGAAAAAAACAAAATCAAGTTAAATTTTGTTATTCACGAAAAACGAGTAATCCACCCAATTTAGTACTGTAGTAATATTAATTTTAAATAAAAAAAATAACTTGTTATCTTGGTAACTAAAACTGTATATAACGATTTATTTCATAAATAGAAATACTATGTAATTTATGCATTTCTGTGACGCTGGCTGACATGCAATGTTTGAATTTACTAAAATTGAAATTAAAAATAATTATATTTTTGGGTTTAAATCATGCTTTTTGTTTTGTAATAAGAATAAAAAGTACAAATCGGCTGGACTACATATTAAAAATACACACACAAACGCTTTTAATTAAACCCTTCGCAGAACGATGTAGGAAAATTGGTGGAGGCGCGAAAATGACGAAATGTAAGTGAACTAGAGTCATAGAGTTGTCTTAAACGAGTATCTATGAGCATTATTTAAATGATCTACAGAGCAAATTGCCAGAATTATGAATTTTAATGAATGTGTTTAAATAAAATATTTTACTATTTTAATATTATTTTCTACATTTGTATATGGTTTTTCTTGTAAATAGAATGACGACATTTCAAATAGATATAAATATTGATAAAATATAGAATTACTGCGCTTTATTTTATGAGTGTTTTAATTTCCGCTCAGCTATTATTTTTTTCTTGCTTCTTCAGAAATTAAAAAACCGTTTCAGAAATATAATAAAAAAAATAAGAGGTCTCCACTGTTATTTTTTAAATTATATTTCTGAAATGTTTTTTTTTTTAATTTATGTAGATTTAATATTTTCATCGCTCCCACCAATACAACCTAAAAACATCGCTCCGGAATCACCAAAACTTTGAAAAAAAAAAAAAAAAAAAAAAACAAATAAAAGGTTGTTGCAGATGCCTTGCGGCCTACCTCCGTTGAATGTCCAGGGAGGAAAATATACGTGGTTTGGCACGCCCAGTCGACTCGCCCAGTACCGACAGTCTGGCGGGATAATACTCACCATGTTATTATATATTTTTATCATATAGGATCATTTTTTAATCACCATCCAATCTTATAGGCATTAAGAAGAAATACTATTTTTTTTTTAAGTTACTAGGATATTTTTTATTAAAAAAAACCCAAAGTATTTATCAATGCAGCGCGGTTAATAAATATAACGCTAAATAATATGGCTGGGCGGAAGGGGCGACGTGCGGGTACAGCAGGGATGTGCCTCCGCGGGTGGTATCCACAAACGTCGACTTTTTTAAACCATATCTCAATATTTTAGTACTGAATAATCCAAAAAAAAAACACGTATTTTATTATTTTCACCAAATTTTTTTAACATTTCAATATGGATGGTGATTAAAAATTCTTCCTGTATATTCACTATTAGTTATGGGCGTGACGTCTTTAGTTGAAGATCCCTAACATTAAAATAGATTTTTCCTATTAAAATATCTTTCTATAAGAAACAAATATGTTTTATCAATGTTTGAGAACAAAACATACAATATATGCATACAATTGAAATATTTAAATTAGAGATGTAAGCCGCATTTTAAAAGTATATAAATAAATGGTCTTTCTAGAATATAATTTAATTATATGTTCTAGAAATAGATATGAACAAAACACAAGATATATATGCATACAAATTAAATTGCAGATCTAAACCGCTAACATTTTAAAAGTCTACCATGTAATAATTTTAAGACCAAATATAATCACGAGACGTGACGGAAAAGGAAGTTTTCTGAAAAACATACATACAGAACTTCAAAGTATTATAACAAAGGGAGTTGTTTTCAATGTATAGTGATTGTGTTGGTACTAACGTAAAGGTGATTTCTTACTAAAGTTCTTCAGTAATTAAAAGGAAATGTCGAGAGAAATAAAACGCAACTTGTTATTAAAAACTTGATTATTTGGAGAAGCGTAACACATCCATTTATTGCGTACTGTCAAAACAAAATAGGTATTCATACTTCAATACACATGGTCAACTTAATTCTCTTATTTAGCAAAGTTTTCATTGGCAGAGTAACATTCAAAAACATTTTTGTTTTTTTTTACTAAGATTTTTACTAGAAAATATTCTTGAATTTTACTGAACCCGAAAATGTATAAGATCACATTACATAAATGCATCTTAAAACAATGCCCATGATTTAGAAGACTATGTATTATAATCCCAATTAAAATTAATTTCTTTAAATTTAAATGTACTGGGAAAATAAAGCGAAAATAAAATATGGACGGCTGATAAAATATTAATACATAAATTCACTACAGGCCCCATAAGGGGTGAGCAAAACTCTAAGAAACAGTCAAAATAATTTTAACTGTACTTTACTCAAAAAGTACAAAATAAAGTACTTCGTAAAAATAAGTAAACTATATTTTTTCTAATAATTATCATTTGTCGTGCTTTTTTCCCAGTGAATTTAAACTTCTAACACACTTCAGAGAAACAATGTCGCCTGAAAAACGCAAAAAAAAGGATGAAAAATAGAAAAAAAATCTCGGCTGTAAAGTATTAAAATTAAATATCTAACTACGCTTAGCGAACTAAGTTAGAATGTATTGCATTGTTCCTAAATCGTGTAACAGTTACAGAATAATCATATTGCTTAAAGATAAAAAAAGCTCGCAGAAAAAAAAATGCACTACTTATGTGCGTAAAAATTATAGATTGTTTGATATTTTATGTATACCCAATAATATGTTTCTTTTATTTATTGTATTAAATGTCATAATATTGTTATGTCGTACTCAAAAATATTATTTTCACAAAATGCTTGTCGTAGGTTATTTTGACCTTATCACCTTTTTTTACGTAACATCAACTATTGTGTTTTTAAGGTCAAAAATCTCTGTGACACCCAGATTAAGGATTAATTTGTATTGGTATGTAACGCCAAAATGTTGAACTTTTTTTTTTTTTTTTGGGAAAGGTCATGACTGACCTCAGTCATATTCCGATTTAAAAAACAATATGACAGGAATAAAATAAAAGTTTTTCGCACGGGTATTCCTTACAACAGCACCTAAGTTTTGACATAAAAATTTGTTCAGTACTCTATCTAATGATTAACGGAAAATACTGGACAGACGACCATAGATAAATAAATAATACAATACTACACATTTTTGAATATTTTGAAAGATAGTTACTCATATCTTTTCCCAATTTTGAAGAACAAAGATGGTAAAACTTTTATTTATTCGAAAATGTATCATATTGCAGAATATTACTACGTAAAGAAAAAAGATTTAAGGACCTCTAAGTAAATAAATTTAACAGAAAACTATTTTTTTTTTTTCATAGTGGTAAAACTGAACAATTTTTATATTTGTCAATAATTTGTAGGAACATTTTAAAAGGCCCTCAAAGAATATAATAAATAAATTATGAAGAAAGTACACTTATTATACCACCCAACGCAACAATAAATTTCCCTATAACGCTTCACAACTATATAGAACACTAATATACAGTGGAAAACGTTAAAATACTCAAGTACCCCATATATGATCGAAAATAATAAAAAAAATGTTATATTATAATATTATATATATTAAATACGCTTATATTTATGATATAATGGACTTTTCACGAAAAATAGAAAAGTTTTTAGAAAAAGTCAAACGCGACATTCTCGCACTCTTGTTATATTTACAATTTATTTAAAGATCCTACATGACATAACATTCTAATGAGTCAAAGTATGGGAAGTGTATGAGACATTTTTACTTAGTATTTTTATCTCAAAAATCGACGCCCGCGCGCGCTTTTGGTAACCAAGTGAACAAAACACACTGTGAATGTGTACGTGAAGACGAGTAGCATCAGCACATAACACTAACACACACACGCACACACACACTTCCAATTTCGTCATTGTCTAGGACGGTACCGAGAGCTCCTGCGCTTACACACACATTCACAGCTTATTTGTGCACTTGGTAACCACAAGTACAGCGCGCGTTACTTCGTGAGATAAATAAGGAAAAACATTTATTAATGTTTATTTTTCTAGATAAATCGATAGCTCTTTTAGAATTGGACATTTAGAAAGTGCAGTATCAAAATATTAATTCGTCATACAAGGTGGTTGATTGATGTAGATTGGTTTGAAGAGGATTTACTATATTTTTCATATTTGCGATTGATTTAAACTTGATAGAGTCCATGGCAGTTTTGTCCAGTTCATATTTGGAAAATATTTAAAAAATATTTTGTTAAATTGTGTTTGAGCATGGTTAAATATGGAGCATTTCTATTTTCAAAAAGATACGTTGACCTTTACGTTTTATGACATGATAATTATTTTTCAACACATTTGCTCAAAAACTGCATTTACGAAGCCTGTATACATGGTTCGAAAGTTAAAAATTACGCACTAATACAACGGAACGTGCGGTAAAATAGGTGCTCTCACCTAAGTATCTATTTTACCGCATACCTCGTTGTATGGCACCGTGCGTATTCTTTACGGTTTTTTTTTAATTTCCATAAAATATTATAAGAATTTCGTCCAAGGAGTTTCACATTACGAGAATAAATAAGCTGACTGATCGAACCTCCTTGGAAGCGATTTTGCTCAATACGTTTGTCTCACTTTAATAATAAAGAGTAAATGAGATTAAAGATGTAGTTCTAATTTTCACCACAGGCATGTGGCGCCATTTGTAAATTCGCGCCATTTTCATATTAGAAACGTCAAAGATTGTTGCGAGTTTCCGACTGATATATTTTATAAACAAACTTTTATTATGAGTTCAAGCGAGGAAACTGATATTAATATGGAATCTACTCCACCTGATATTTTGAATGAGGCGCAAATTGCAGGAAACGGTCTCTTGCCGCCAAAATTGGAGAGCGCTATTTAATGATGTATAAGTTTGTTTAATTACATATTGTACTGTTTTCTCGCAAATGTGTTGAAAAACATTGTATGACACACGTGCAGAAATTGGTTTTTACAAACTCGTGACTATGGTAAGCCCTCGACTTCGTCTCGGGCTTACATTTGTCTACTCGTTTGTAAAAACCAACTTACCGCACTAGTATCATAAATAACTATTTTCTAATAGTAACTGGACACAAATCTACACAATCTTAATTTCACCTTGTATAAAAAATTTTTTTAACAATACTACGTAAATACATTCCCTAACACTATAGGGTACAGTTGAGGACAAAAATATCTTATTTTTTGGCCCTTAATTAATTTGTTTTGTTATTAAAATACAGCTGCCTAAACGTGTTAGTCCGTTTATGTGGTAACATCTACTGAGTATTTGTACCAAAGCCATAGGTTCGCCCGAATCTTAATTGCTAAAAAAATACTATTTTTATGCATGTATAATAATGTAAATTGATAATTATCTCACTCGCGCCTTAACTATAATCAGAATTGTGTTGTGGACCATATGAGATGGTTTAAGATATAATTTTAACAGGTTAGGTACACGGTAGTACGTACATGATAGTAAAGGTTAACATTTTCAACATGGCTAAGAAAACTTAACAGGTTTTCCTTCTTTTTAACTGAAATAAAAATCCTATTATTGACGATTCAGAAATTTAACTACAGGTACATTTTTTATAACATGGTCCACATCAAAAAACTCAACAATGAGATTTTTACTACAGAAAACTTTTACTTACACAGTAAAAATATGCAATACAAATATACAAAATATTGTTTCAGTCGATGACATCTTTAACGATTTAGGCAGAGTTCAGAATTTAGGTAGAAGTTAAATTATTTGAACAAAAAATAAGATTTGTGCTTTTTTGTGAACTTAAACATAAAATACATACGGAACCCTGGAATGTTGAAAATTCGCTCGAAAATAGAACTCTATACTTCTTATGAGCTAGTGATAAAATGCAACTCACGACGGGACTAGTTATCTGCTACATATTATTTTAGAAAATAATTAAATTAACTGTAACACTTCATAACCCGAGTGTACTATTTGCTAATAATATACGAAAATTCGTTCGAGAAAGAACTTATTTTTATTGATTTAAAAAAAGTAATATTAATTTCAATAAAATAACATGTAGACAGAAGTCGTCGCGATTTTTTTATAATGACAATAATGATTACAAATCGAATTTTTAATCGTATGTTAACTAAAAATGGATCTTCAAATTTACGCCAATAATAAAAAAAATGATTAACACTTATGAACAACATTTCGTTATAATACATTCAGTGTATTAAAAATCCCGGTTGAACATACATTCCCGACAGTCTTACATCGATAATCAAGACATTGATTGGCAATTAGAACTACAATTTTCATAAAAAATATGTTTTTATCGTGCTTGATAAAGTAAAGAAAAAAAAACTAAAATATAATATTTTTAATGTCATATTAGATACATTTCTTGTATCAAAAGATAGAATAAATCATTTTCCTAAGACTATTGTTTCGTCGTATAATATTTTAATACACTGAACATTTTTGTTATAAGCTCCGTTGACTAACAAAAATATTTCTCAACCAACGGAGTGTCCGTACTGTATACAATTCCCTATAATTTATTAATAATATTTAATTATAATCTTCTCAGCACGTCTGCAGTCAGCGACGATTCAAGGATTCTGATTCAACCTGCGTACAACGGAACGGGTAAGCGAATCGACCAATAAGGTGTCGAATCGCCCCCCTCTTCTGAACCCGGCTCGCATTTTTAGGCACAAGTATTTGAGTCTCTGCCACTGGTTAGGATTGCCATATAGGTGTTTTTATTTACACTTAAAGCAAAGCATTTGGCACTAAAAAAAATATTTTCACTCACTTTTTGCAATAAAACCATGAAAACAATAGCATACAACATCATTTTCATATTCTGTTTTAGGAAAACCAAAACGTCAAAAAATATACGGTTAACCCCTAAAATTGTAATTTTTAGTTATGTTTTAAAAACACAATAAATGGTACTTTAATGTATGGCAATCCTATAGTAATAATAAGTCTCGCGCCGCAACACAAGATGCACAATACTAAACGCAACTCCCTCCGTTAAATAAAAGATATAACAAAATCAAAAATATTTAAATAAAAAGTCCGTCACGTCGCATTTAAAGGGTTGTGGAATAGACTAGAAAGCGAAAATGTAAAACCGGTAGAGGTCGCGACCGTCGACGTTCGTTAGTAGAAGCGTACGGTTAGGTAAGAAATATTATCGTCACACGGGGGATGCACGAGAGATGTTTTTTTTTTATTAATTATTTTTATTAATATTTTTAGGTTATTTCTTTTTTTTTTTTTGCTTTCCGTACACCTCTCAAGGTCGACGAGGCAGAAACCGAATACTTACACATTGTTTTCTATCGATAAAGCACTACTGACAACACTCAAAGCATGTAGGCATGTCTGTAGCCTTAGCACACACTTTTGTTTAGCAAAAAAAAAACTATAAATAAGAAAAAATTAGGGGAGTACATCATGCTTTTGTACTATAACTACTTAGTAATTTGAGGGGGACTTGAGCGCGTTTGCCGGTAGAACTGAGTGCGATACGAGACGATACGGGAGGTAGGTAGCATCGTGCATCCCCTGCGTAGACGCGAGATTCAAATAAAAAATAAAGAGCTCGGAATCTTTAGAGGGAGACAATTTGAACTTAAGAAATAATAATAAAAAATGAATAAATAAACACACATAATGATTCACACATAACGAGACATACGAATGGGTTAATAGTGACAAGTTAAAGACAGGTAGTGTGTCTATAGTGTATTATAATATTATTTACAAAAAAATAAATAAATAAAATCGTGAACGGATTACATGGAGCTCGTCTGAAAGTGTTTTTGTATTTTTTATTAGTTCATAAAGCGTTAGATAAAGATAGAATTTATAATCGTGTTATTCTAGATTAAAGAGTGGTTGCAAATTGTGTTAAAGAATTACTAAGAAAATAAATGTGTGTCTCAAACCTAAAAACCTACATACGATCTACAAGTCCCAAAAAATAAACAGAAAAAGAAATCGTTATGAAATCCCAATGAACTGAAAAACATTAACACACAGAGCTCCTTTATAACCATTCATATACTCATATTCCTTAAAAAAAAAAAAATATCCAACATTTTCACGAGTCTTAACTCCACAACCCTTTTTTTACAAAAAAATATCTAAAGAAAAATTTGGTCCCATTTGGGCGCCATTATCTAAGGTAACTATTTTAATATACTGTGGTATATTATATGATACTATATTATATGGAATGAAAGTGGGGTGATTAGACAAAGATGTGCGTGGAAGCTGTGATCGCTAACATCGATGCTTAGCAGTGATTTGTAGCTGTATAAGGCAATGTTGCAAGGCGTTTTGTGGCAAAAATATAAAGACGTTAAAAATACAAATGTATTTACTATTAATATTTTGCAATAAAAATAATCTGAGTCCTTTTCGGGCTTTGTGGTATTTATTTCAACATTTATCAGTTTTTATTTCCACAAAAATTTAATGTATTACCTTTTATTACAACAGATTGCAGCTAACTTAGAGATTCTAAGTTAGCTGCAAAACTATTTCAAAAATGCGACAAAACGCCTTAAAAACTTCAAAAAGAAAGTCTACTTGCGAGCCAGCTGAAGCCATAGCTTATGGGGCCATAATATAACGTAAAAATATAACAAGACACCACCGAAATAATATGTGTAACGTTAATTGTTGGGTTAGTAACGAGATGGAAAACAGTGTATGTTAACAGTGTATGTATTAATGACAAATGTGATCGCCCAGTTTTGACACAGTGTTGAGATTGACCTCGTAATGTGACTGTTTGTGTCAGTTTTAACGTTTCTCTAAGAATGTATAATCAAATCTAAATTGAAAGCAAAAGTTAAAAATATCTTGAAATACAAATTGTAAACTTCTTTCTCGACATGTACACAAGTAGTAACTACATTGGTTATTCCTTGTATCAACGCCAAAAAGTCCACCCTTAGGTGGGTAAGCATGCCCGAGAATAGATACCCTCTAGGTAGTTCGATGAACCCGTATGCCCCTTACGGTGGATAAACGGGATAACCGTACTACACGCTGAATTTGAATTCAGGAGTATACAAAACCATCTGTTTTTGTTTTATAATTATTCGTTCAAGTATATCCGTAACATCTATGAAGTTTCACCATTTACTTTAATTTGACCTAGTTTATAATATAAAACTCCAATTCCAAAGAAGTCGTATTTTAAATCTGCATGCATTTCTTTCTTAATTGCAAGTTACCATGTCAAAACGTCACAACTAACACAAACAGTTCTCAACCGTAACCCGAGTGCGTTTAATGTATATTTTACAGTGCATCACATATTAAGACTCACCGTTTGGAGAACCGCGAGGACAGCTTGGAGAAGAAGGAAGGTCGCGCCTGGTGCGGGGAGCCGCCGTCGCCATACGCGCCGCCCGACGAGCCGCGCGATCTGGTTTGACCTGCAAAGGGCATTATGTATTTAGTATCACTAAGTATAGATATTATTATTATTATTTGGTTAGACATACTAGCAGCTAATTATACGGAAAGATATGGAATCTCAAGTCCTAAAGGCGGAGACTGACTTTCAACGTTTGTTTGTAATGTATCATTCGAAGTGAGCTTGGTTACAAAACGGCGATATACAAGATGCGGGGAACGCTTGCTAGGAGTACATGGCTCAAGCGCTCCATTTATTGTTACCAAATGGCGATACGCTAAACGTGGCGAACGCTCGCTTCGACCACTTGACTCAGGCGTGCTACATTTTTATTCAGAATGGCGGACGTAAAGGTTGCGTATTTTTTGGGAAAACTATATTTTTATGTAGGAAAAGAGAGTAAATGAGACGACTGCTTGCGACAACGCGTCAACCTGCACTGACTTGTTAGTAAAAATACGATCGCAAGGCTCGCATCGAGCGGCTCGGCTCGTTGCACTGACTACTGTAACGCGTTACAATACAAACAAACGTTGCAAGTCAGTCTCCACCTTTAGGTTGTGGTAATTTATTTATTTAAAATTCATGGACCACGATTGTATTGTTTAGATAAAAAGACATATCTGTATACGGTAAAATGTAAACAAATGGATCAGAAAACGTACCTATGCATGCCAATTCGTAGTGCTAAATAAAAATTAAGTGCTTTGACTTGCTTATTTGAATTTTTTAACCCGAAATTCTGATTTTGAATCTGGATTTCTGGTTTTCAATAGGTTTTCTGATAGTCGGTTGAGCTCATCGCTTGCCATAGTCTGTTATTATGATCACCCAAACCAAACTAAAGCGAAACCAGTTACAGCTCCGAAACTGTACACTCCTGTATTTTTTGAGGGAGCAGGCAGAGGTGGTCACGCATGGGTATTTCGAAAGTTCAGTAAGTCTCATACAATAGGGGAACGAGCCTATTGTCATTAACGATACACAAATACATCAATGTTAATACAAATACACATACAAACAGCAGCATTTACGAATTACTACAATCATTCATCCAGGATTTGGCACCGACACTGGACACACAACAATTTTAACATCGTTGACATAAAGCGGACTTAGTCGACTTCCACGTAAAAAAATCGCGGCGTGACTTGAAAATTGAATAGAGTACGTAGAAACTGTTCGATTTTGAACTCTCGGCGCTAGGCAGAGCGTAGAAGATCAAGTGCGCGATTCGATTACGCCCGCGTGGATGTTGACTTAGTATGCCGTTTAATTTCAATGCTTTACTTTGAGTCGTGTCGAAGTCGAGATCTTCAGGTGCGCGACGGCTTAACTTCACTATAATGAGATATCTAATTTTATAACCATTTTGTTCTATACAACATATAATTGCGGTTATATATGCTACGGTCTACCTGCCTGGTCTATATAGACCTGCCGAAGTGCCTAGCTTGTGTTTTGTGTAGTTTTTGAACCTGCAAAGGCGACCGCCACAAAATCGGAAACCAATTCTTTGAAGTAACCTCTACGGTATACCGTTTCGTCTCATACACTCTACGAAATGTGTATCAAGTTGCGCAGGCGCACCTGTACAGGTAATTGGAATTGACCTCTGCAGTTTTTTGAATCTGCAAAAGCGACCAGCGCAAAACCGGAAACCAATCCGTTTGAGTAACCACTGCGGCATATCGAACTGTTTCATTCACCCTACGAAATTTGGATCAAGTTACGCAGGCGCGCGCACCATCTCTGCGATAGACCGTAGCATGTACGGCCGCCATAACATGGTGATAAATAGTAATAATTAGAATTTTACCTGAGTGGAAGGTGGACCTCGAAGGTACATTCCTAGGGAACACAAGCGGGTTAGGGAACTCCCTCCGCGCACCGGTCGCGCCGCCGCCGGCAGACACGGTAGAGTTCAGGCTGTAACCAAATAACACATATATTTATAATATATTCTTGTAAATCACGCCATTTTGTATACTGATGGACTACGGCTACGACAGTGAGGTCACAAAAACACAAAAATACTGTGCTAGATATAAAAAATAAAAATAATATTGGATTGGAAAATAATTATATACTTATGTATTTTTAAAGGTTATAAATTATAATTAAATATAAACATAAAGGGAAATATTCACAAGATTATAAATTACATAAATATTAAAATACACCTCTACCACTACTACTACTAAAGACAACAGTCTAGTTTTTAATTGAAAATATTAGTAACACAACATCAATCTGAAAAAGAAAAACTAAACCCACTAAAAAAATAAAATTAAAAAAAATTTGGTTAAAAATAAACAAAAAAAATGTGAATCAGTTTTACAATCTGCGATAGCTCATTAGTTTTGTGTATAAGCCACTTAAAAAAGAAAAAACTTCGTGAATTCAACCATAATAGCTGATGATGCTGTAAATACTGCAAAGCAAAAATATCTGTGAAAACAAGCAGATTGTCACCGCAACTGCGATTCCTTTTCAGCAAAACTAAACGACGAACATCACCAAGAAAAAAAAAAACCTTTTAACGAACATAAAACTACTTTACAGTACCAGGACTTTTATATGACTTATCGAGTTTTAAGAGACGTACACAAAAGAGTTTAAGGGCTGATTTTACCAAAGTCAGATAACTTTTACACGTGGAATAAAATTCACGTCTGACAGTTCTTGTATGGACAAACTGTCAAAAATGAAACATTTCTTCTCACCCTCTTACTAACAAACACTGATTAATAAAAATGTATGGTTATTCCTAGCATAACTTTATTCCGTGTTTATTAGTAAGACGGTTAGCATAAGGCGGTTAAGATAAAAGTTTGGTACACTTCGCCCTAAGTGACATAGCAGAACCCAAAAGGAGTCATTGAACTCATCGTTAAAAATGTGAACATCTCAGTTACCTTAGTAAAAGTTGTTTATGACCCCTTTTCGGGTTTTCGGTTATTTCGATTACATCTTGTATTTAATTGATAGCGTCAAAGCTCAAGAAAGCCGAACTTTTTCTGTAACTCGATGCGCCATATGTACCAGGTACTGTACTAGCTGCAAGCCGAACCAAACAAACCCTCGTCGTAACCAAAGCTCAAAAAAAGAACCAGCGCGAAGCGACTACCGCGAAGCTTACGGCACTGCAGAGTGCCGGCCCCGGTATAGTGTAGTACCTCGGGCGCGGCTGCGCGAGGTCCCGCGCGGACGCGTTGTGTGGCTGCGAGTCGGCGCCGAGGGGCGGCGCGCCACTAGCGGACGAGATCGAGGCACTTTTGACGTGCGTCTTGGCCCCGGCCGTGCTCCCGGTACCAGTCGACCCGTTGCTGGTACTTCCGGTGCCGTTTTTAGTGTCGGCTGCCGGGGCGCTGTTTAGTGCGTCGGTGAAGCATGCTGTTAGTCCCTTCTCATGCGTATATAAATATATATTCGGATATATATACAGTGTGAGTTTGAAGGTTACATAGATATATATTTTATAATATGGATACGTAAGATAGTATTTACTTTATTTTTATTTATGGGGACTTTCTTCGAATATCTTTATAAGATAACACATTTGATAAAAAATTGACACATAATGAGACGAGGACAAAAAAAATTATTTACCTAAAGGTATAAAAGGCACCACATGAAACATGGTAGAAAACAATAGAAATATGAACCAGATTAGTACTTCCTTCAAATTTTTTAACGCCCGGTTTCTGAAAACTTATTTAATTTTTATTTACTTATTTTTGATCGGCTAATTGTAAGCATTTGAAAGCGCATTTACTGGTAAGAAACTTCGTGTACTCCCGTTGTCCCCCTAATCTGTGACCCCGTCACGGGGACAACGAGACGTTAAAAATTTCCTTAGCGTAGTCCCTCGTTATACATATACGGACAACGGACAGTTAAGGTTTAATAAGATTTCACGTATAGTTGTCCACTATTTTTTTTTCTTTTTAAACGTGGGTAGCGGCAATCCTAGGAGTAAAATGAAGGTATACATTTTGTATATAATAAATAGATTTAAAATTAAAATATAGAAACAAATAAGAAATGTTAACTTTTATGCGTAGATTTTTCTGGAAATTGGTATCCTGTACAAAGTACCAGGTTGTCATAACTTGGTAGGAGCTTACCAAACATAGGAGTAATCATATTGAAAATAATATATCTTACAATAAATTAGCGGGGACAGCGGGAAGTAATTTTAATAATTTAATTTAATTCCCTTTTGTTCCGTAATGGAAACATAGCCTACGGGGACAACGGGAATACATGAGAAACTTGAACTTTCAGAAACCGAAGGCCATTTTTCGACATGAACGAGTATGCTTTTTATCTTTGCTGGCCTTCCTTATCTCGGAAAAGACAATATGAGTGGGCCACAGGTCCTATTTGTCTTAATACTTACGATCTCGAAGGGCATGTTAAGTCTGCGATCCCGACTGTCATTTGTTAGATGTTTGACAGTTCTTACGGGTAGATGGAAACTGACAACCAGTCTTATAAAGGAATATACTCGATATCTGGATTGTGGAGGTCAGTCACGCGGTCGCTACATGTAAAGTACAGGTATTCAGCTGGTTCCGGCTACAGAGATGACCGACTCCAGCAAAGTTTCCCAACTTTGAAGAACTTTGAAAAGCTAAGCAGATGAAGAAAAATAATTGTACCATCCTATTTCTTCCCGTGGGTGTCGTAGAAGGCGACTGAGGGACTTACTAGAGAATGGGTAGCAGCGTTCTCTATGCATTTTACCACCATACTGCGATCGCCGACCCGCCTGTGAAGTGTGGCGATTATGGCAAAAACCCCTCTTTTTGGGGGGTCTGAAATGATGATGTATGGATCGATTTACCTGGGCGCGTCGTGCGGCGGGGACAGCTTGGGCGGCTGCGGCGGCGGCGGCTCGTAGGCCTGCGTGCGGCGCGCGCCGCCCGTCAGTGTGCGCGACCGGGGCTCCAGCTTGGGTGCCGCGCTGGACGGCCGGGTCGTGCTCTGCACCTGGGTGGGGCGGGGTGGGTTGCTCAAATACTGGGCTTGTTTAAGGATCAAAAGCCAATCTAACTTTTTTTCAAATTCCTTCAAGATAAACGGCACGATTGGCACGGTGGTTCGCTGCGTATCGCGACTTCATTTCCCGCACGGGACAAATACTTGTGTGATCTACAAGTAGTTATTCGGGTCTGGCTGTTTGTGTATGTGAGTTTACATGTTTGTGAACGCACCCACAATACAAGAGAAATTCCTAACGTGGGGCAATGTTTAACAAAAACTTTTTTTTTTGTTAAAGAGGGGGGGGTCCGAGAATTCAAACCGCAAATTTGACGGATGTAATTGGCCAGAGTTGTATTAATGATTGTAATGATGTCAAATTCGGTAAATTGATATTTGTTATGTTCGCAAACCATAATTTAATCAAAATACCACCTGATAAAAAACTTGAGAAAATTTCGCGGGCGCCCCACCATTTTACCTTAATATAAGTCTAGCACACAAAGTTGAACTCCAGAACTTGTATAGGACAGATAAATTTTTGCTTGTTATCATAAAAAAGACAATTTTGTATGTTTAATCAGTGCATGAATATGAAACTGCAACATCACCTGCTCATAGTCTCCCTTATCATCTTCAAACTAAATCAATGGGAAGGAAGACGATATAAAATATGATGGTTGCTGGTTACAGAAAACGTTGATATTATTACTAAAAAGGAGTCCGGATGACACATTGAATCCAATTCAGTTCACAGCACGATGCAACGCGACAGTAAGCTGTATGTAGCGGCACACAAGAAGCGATCAGGTTCCTCCGCACATGTCCAAACCACCTAAAAACTTCTGCGGAAATATGTATCTTATTTTTTGTGAAATAAGTACGATGTCCGAATTTTCGAGACGCGACGAGACAAGAAAATACACAACGCGCTACCTCTATGCTTTATCTAATTTTATTGCTAAAAAGAATACCCAATTATAAAAACAGCGAAATAAGTATATAGCTACAACTACTTATAAATCCAAGTTATACGTGTACTTGAGGAGTTTTTTTTTTGGATGGGAAATCAGGAAATTACTTCTCCCGCTCTGAGTGGAGCGGGAGGGTGTGTCAGGGTTTTACTAACTAAAACCCTCCCGTGTTCCTTCAGTTGCCTGTGCCAGGGCCACGGCAATTCTTTCGAACATATCCGCGACCATGGCAGTACTTGAGGAGTGGAATCTTGCTTTGGTTTTTGATAAAGTAGATCTATCTAACTACCTTTGATATTAAGCAACTAAATAAAAATAAATGTTATCTGCCGTATAGTGCACATTTTTTTAATTTATTTGACGTGCATTTTTTTCCCTTACTGTACAGTCACCAAAACAGATAATTAACCAGGGACGTCGGATATACTTGAAGTTTTGTAAAAAAAAAACGCTTTTTACTAAATGCATATGGATGTATACACGGTACATATACCAAACTAACATCTTTGTAAAATTTTGTCTGTCTGTATGTTTGTTTGTTTGTTCCGGCTAATCTCTGAAACTGCTGAACCGATTTTGATGGGACTTTCACTGGCAAATAGCTGATATAACAAGGAGTAACTAAGGCTACTTTTATTTTAGAATTTAATTTATTTTTATTAATATCTATACAGACAAATAAATACTAAAAGAATAACTATCCCGCGGCACAGCTAGTCTAAATTAAATTTCATTCAAAAACATCAATCGTTTTCTTAATTAACTTCAAATATATCCAACGAGCCATAGTTATTTATCATTTGTTGACTGTGTATGATTGCCAGCATATTATAATCAATTATTCTGACTGCACATAAAGAACGGAATAATCCTTATTGGTCTCGTCGCGTCCCACCATCTTACACTAGACAACTATTGCTAATTCTAACCCACAACCTGTTACTTTACACCAACACAAAGGGACATTAAAATGAAGATCAGCTTTGTATACCTTTCGTACCTGCATTTGAGCAATCCGCGCTGTGTTCTCCTTGATAGACGCCGAGTCAATTGTGTTCTGGAACAACAAATATATATAGGTCTCATTAGCTATTGTTCAACTAAGAAAATGTAATAACCCAGCCCTTTTTAGGCAAAAGGCTGTTCTGGGCACGTACTACCTACGCTCACATCTATTTCTGCCGTCCAAGTAGCACAATCGTGTTTCTATTGAGTAGATCGAAGTCTAAGTTAAATCACACCCGCCAGTTTTTTTTTTTTTTGCTATTTGTTAGAATTCATACTATAAGAGCTGTCAATAGTCAGATAACTTTTATCTGAAGAATAAATCTGACGGTTTGGCATATTTTCTATACAAAAGCTGTCAAACCGACATATTTATTCCTCAGATAAAAGTTACCTGATTATTGAAATATCAGCCCTAAGACTATTTATATCCTGCCAGGGGTGCGGGTTGTTCGAAAGAGATACCGTGGCCCCTGGCACACAGGCAACTGAGGGAACACGGGTGGGTTTTAGTCAGTAAAAGTCTGACACGCCCTCCTGCTCCACCCAGAGCGGGAGAAGTAATTTGATGATTACCTAACTTCAAAAATACAAAAAAAAAAAACAAAAGACTATTTATATTATTTAACACTTCTTTGTCTCTGCCATCTTTACTTCTGAATTGTTAATTTATTTTCTTTTTATTATTTGTTATTATAGCGGCAATAGAACGCCACACTCTATGAAAATTTTAACTGTCTAATAATTACGGTTCATGGGATACAGCCCGCTGACATGCGACAAATCGGCGGACAGACAGCGGAGGTTTAATAATAGAACCCTGTTACTAAGCCTCCGCTGTCTGTCCCGTCCGTTCTTCCATCTCAACCCTATTGGCACTGTTTGGGTACGAAGCCCTAAAAAGGTCACATAAATTTCGCTCACAATAACGTTTTGCGAAGGGAAAAGACGAAAATGAATAAAAGTTGAAGCAAAACTTTGGTATATGTAGCACCTCAGATTATAAAACAAAGGCAGATAGACCGCGCGGAACACCAAGAGTGAGGCCAAAAAACCAAATACCAAACCGTCGCATTTCATGTAGGTAACATACAATGCGACGCGGTGCGACAATGTATTTCTTTTTTCTTTTTTTTGTTTAGATTATAAAACAAAGGGAGATAGATCGCGCAGAACACCCAAGAGTCAAAAAAACTTTAGTATTTGGTTTTTTGGCTTCACTCTTGGTGTCCGCGCGGTCTATCTGCCTTTGTTTTATAATCTGAGTGTAGCACCATCTTATTGCAGCATTGTGCGTAAGTCTAAATAAATAAATGAAGAATAACGCACCTGTCTTTTAAAATTGGAGGTCGTTGTTGTAGCCGTGGATGTGGTGTTGTTGGCAGCAGTCGTGGTTGTACCTACTGGAAGAATACACTCTTAATACATACGAAACATAACAGTCGCGGTTTCTGAAAGTACATTCAACAAAAGAGATTATTAGCCATGGGCTATTAAGGGAAGATATTTTATTTTCCCGTGCCGGCATAACAGTGTGTATTAACCATAGTCATTTATTTGTTACTTATCCGTGAAATAAAATTAACGTGTGACAGTTTTTGTATGGAAAAACTGTCACACGTTATACAAAATATCTGGCGTTGGTACAATCAGCACATCATGAACTATGGGACAGAGTTGACAATGATATAAGTTTCCAGGTTTAAAAAACATGTCTCTTTTGTTGTCTGTGCATTTCAGATAATGGCTGAACCACCATTTTCTAAACCTTTTATTGACAACAATTTTAGTACAGCGACATCTGTTGAGTGCAAAGCGTAAGTGCGTTGTCAGGTATGTGATGACAATCGTGTTTTACAATCAACATTACACCAACTTTTGATGCAGATGAAATTTTTAAACTATTACCGACTTTATCCAATATGATTTGATTTGAATCATTGTCAATTGTCATTCAATTTACAACTTTAGTTCGCCTTTGGTCCTTACGTGTTTTAAATGCAATACATTTTATATAATTTCTACACATACATTTTAATTATTTTGATCATAGAATTATCAAATGGATTCCACAAACAAAAAAAATAGTTTCATTTTGTTAATTTTGATTTGGTAAATAATTATGTTCTAAGCGTTAATGTTATTACCAGCTGAAAAAATGCCAATCACCCATGATATATTTGTTTGTTTTGATTGTGATGAAAAAGATAATAAAGAAAGGAATATATCCACTAAAATATTAAAATTCAGAAATTTGCTTGGTTTATAAATTACTATCTTTTTCATGAAAGTGTGGTGCTGTGAATAATAATACCAAAAGAAAATGTGTTTGAAATTAGTTACGAAAGTTCACGCTATACAATAAGCGACATCGACTAAGAACTACCTACTTTTACAATACTTTTTCAACGTCAAAATCATTGCAAATTTTACTTTTTATGTTATTGGAGAAGAAAAGAAAAACTATGGCCACGTTCTGATGTGGAAAAAGTAGCTGTAAAAAGTATAATTACAATGAGGGTTTTCATGAATATTCAAGCCACCAGTTGACGCCACTTTGACAAGAGGTCTTCCAGTTCGATAATGAACTTAAAATATTTGATGTCATTCGTTTCATTCTTTCGTTCACCATTCAGTCCGCAGGCGTTTTGACACTTTTGACAGGTCGTCTCAGTGCTGCCACCTAGTGAAAGTCATTTCAGAAAACCCTCATTGTTGTAATATGTTTTTATTTTTTTGAGGTGTAGAGTGTTGAAAAGTATTTTTTTTTTAAAGATATTAATCCGTTCTTCTTTCTGCCATCTTTGGATTCAGGACTGAAAGTGTTATATTTATGTCAGGTGTGTTTTCGCATCTCTAGCGTTTATTCTACCTGTAGAGGTGTGTTTCTTGTGTATCTATGTGTAGATAGGGCAGTGTGTAGGTGTGTGGTGTAATGATGTGTGTGTGTGTGTTACCTTGCGTGCGCAACACCTCGGCACCGGAGGAGGCGCGGCGCGAGGCGGCGGGGCGCGCGGAGGCGGAGATGGAGCGCTGCACGCCGCGGTGGCCGGGCGACCCGCCCGCGCCTCCGCCCGCGCCTGCCGTCATACTGTTACACGCGCGCCCACCATAGCCGAGCACAACCGAGCGATGCCCTAGCTTGCCAACCCATTGCACCTTACTTGACAGCCCGTCCTACCCTAGCTTGGCACTCTATTAGGACCTAACTTCATCATCTGCCTAGCGTATTCCCAACTATGTTAGAGGCAGCTTCCAGCCTAACAACCGCAGATATTTTACATGAAGCGCAGTCGCTTCAAATTCAGTCAAAGTCTTCAAAGTCATTCGGTCATGTCAGTCCGTAAGTAGGCAGTCCTAATTTGACCTTAACAACAGTAACTTAATGGTTACTAGGTAACAAGATATTCTTTGTTAAGCCTGGTTGTCAGACTTCTGACTACCCGTAACGACTGTCAAAGATCTACGTGCGGGCTTTCCGAGGCACGGAGGGGTCCCAATATTTAATGGTTGGTCACCCATCCAAGCGTATCATCCAACGGTTGTCAGTCCATGTTAAACTATCCTTCCACCCCTTTATACCCTTAATTTGCCACTTATTACATTTTATGATTCACCTTGAAAATGTCGAGTTAGGAACCCCGTAAATAAATTACATCCAGTGATTTTTGATCTTATATCCCAAGATGGAATCCCAGGTCAATGAATGATTTTTCCCAAACGATGGCAATGTAACAATCTCGTAATTAATGTATTTTAGTGGTTGATTCCTGGTTACTCTCGGTTGTGATCGGTTTGCGGTACGTATAAGCACACGATACACAATAATAATAAGAAGCAATAGTATTATAGTATGAACCTTGAATTCATTTTTGGGGCAAGAATATTTTGATCACATTTTACTTTTTTCAAAAATAACGAAATCACGAAATAACGAATTGTTTTACTTTTATTAATTATTTCAAATACACCAATTGTGTTTATGAGATATTAAGGCGCGTTTACACCACAAATCACTAAACACATGTAGGTCTAAAGGATTTAGAAAACATCGTTCTATATCTGTTAATCGTTTGAAGATTACAACAATATCCCAGATAAGGTTAAGTAAAATGGTGTCATAATATTTTTGCCACGACAATACAAATGATAAATAAAGACGCGCTCGTACATAACGTAGAATAATGGAAAATGAACAAACCCAGTTAGAATTAAGCTAAGCTGAATCAGTATGGCCTAAGCGCTTTAGACGAATGCTCTAAGGCCGAGATCTAGAAACGTTAGCACGTTCCTTGAATAAGACATGTTCTCGTCTCGGTCTTGCACTTGAAGATTGACAGTTGTGCGACAGTGACAAGAATAAAGCTTATCCAACGTGCGTGCTCACGTTCAGTGACGTTTATAGGTCGCGGCTTTAGGTAGCCCGCAAAAGTCAAATATATTTTCAGAGTTACAATTTCCAAAACACGTCAAGTAATTTGAATTTGGAGGTCTACCTTAGACCATCCTCTTAAAAGCATCGTCAACTTTTCCTTCGTCGGCTTCCGGTCTAACCGGATACAGCTGAATAAGCGGTTTACGTAACCATGTACTGTTGTTGATGTGAACAGGTAGAAATCCAACAGTTTTGCCGACTGTACTTTTCGTCTTATATGTATTAAAATCACCAATTAATAAATAAATAGCCCCCAGTAAATTTTAGAGCGCATAATAATGTTATTTTAAAGCAATTATATTGCTTATGTATGTACACAGCCTAATAAATACATATGTAAACATTTATTGATGTCTCCTATTTCGCTTATATTTTAAAGTAAATATACTCTAATTTGTACGCGATATCGTGTTTAAATTAATTCGTTTAGCCGTAATTAAACCGTTACCATTTTGATTGATTTTGCCTTGCATTCGGAGTCAGTTCAATCTCAATCAATGTGAACCATCTGAACATAAAATGAATCAACAAAAGTGAATAAAGAACATTAGTGAATAGATCCAACAGTGTTGGAATTCGGCATTCGGCATCTTTCATTTGCCAACATGATTGAAAAATGTCGTTCTAGTTTAAACGTGGAATGAAACAAAAATGTACCTCCACCCAAGAAGCTTATAGATAAAACGCTCACTTTCTAAATACATACATAAGAACGAGACAGCGATATGCTTTCTCACTCTTATGTATGTATTCAGAAAGCGAGCGTTAGCCCACAGGTCGTCTTCACTTTTTTATTTGGAGTTACGGCCTCCATTTTTATCTATAAGCTTCTTGCCTTCACTCAAGTGAATCATTCACTCGAGGTGTCTGATGACGGCTCTACATCAATTTTATACGGCTCACTAATGCCGTTCGATATTCATACGAACTTCAAAATAACGCGACAGGACATTTTCGCATTGGATTTTCAACCTTCGGTGTTGAACGGAGCATTGAGAATCCAACGGAGTGCATCTCATCAGCGAGTCGAAAAAACACATCGTTGGATTTTGAACTCTCTGTGGTAAGCACTGCGTTGAAGTTCCAGTGCGCCGAATTTCGTCACGATATTATTCCGCTTTAATTTTGATAAATCAAACAACAAATTAAATGGTGCAAACAATCAACTTAGTTGACCATGATAGATATACAGGATACGTTTTAAATCAGTGCGCAAACTGTAACTATGAATTCAGCATATCATTCTAGACCCCCAAGCTGACCTTTTTTTTTTTGATGACGGATGGATATCTTTCGCCCCGAGGGGACGGAGGGGTCTTTTTTTTCATCAGCCTATAATGTTCCCACTGCTGGGACACAGGCCTCCTCTCTGTGAGAGGGATTGGGCCGTAATCCACCACGCGAGCCCAGTGCGGGTTTGTAGATGTCACATGTCTTCCGAATTTTTTTTTCTAGAACATGCCGGCCGGTTTCTTCACGATGTTTTCCTTCACCGTTTTGAGAGCAGTGGTAATGAAATAATTTACACAAAGTAAAGCGCCTGACTGGGTTCGAACTCACAACCTACAACTCGTAAGTCGCGGCCGTTACCACTTGGCCACCAGTGTTCTCTAGCCACCACGGAGGGGTCTGTCAAACTCTTACTGACTAAAACCACTTCCGTCTCTCACTTCACCGGGGATCACGGCAACTAGTGAGACTTCCGCGATCCCCGACTAGTGCCGGGCTGCGGGCCACCTCGCGTTAGCCGGGGGGGAGTGAAGTGTTCCCCAACCTAACCTAACCCGCCATGCCGAATTCATGGATACAGTTTGCGCACTGGTTAAAAACTTATCCTGTATATACCTATAATATTCGTAAGGAGAAAAACAACCTTAATTTATAACATCCTAACATAATAACAAATAGTATAAAATCCAAATACAATAAATATGTTACCTGAATGCGCATTTGTCGTGGTCGTAGTGCCGGGCGGCTGGTTGCCGGCCGCTGCCGTGCGCAGCGACAGGGACGAGCCGGACCGGCTGCCGTCCGACTCCGGCTGGAACCGTATACGAGACTTTTTTGTATCTGACAGGGTAGCCGTTGTATAGCCGAAATGGTGTTAAAGAATGTTTGTTCTACAAATTTTAATTTAATATGGCCCGCTTGCACCACAAAACAATAAATGCGTTTAGCGCTAAATGTTTTTTAAAATATCGTTCAATATCTGTCAGTCGTTTAGACTGGATTTAATACCTATTATGCTGATGGTTGTCGCGTACCAAGTCGCTGACGATAAAAGGACGTATAGTGTAGCACTGAGGCCCAGCAACTGCGAGCCATAATTATATCGGTACGCGACCAATGTCAGCGCTGACCGTCGGTCGAGCACTAAATCCAGCCTTAAAGTTAACAGAGACAGATCACAGAATGCTTTATATACATTGAGCACGAAACGTATTTAGTGATGTGATAAGCGGTCTTAGGCCCGCTTGCATCACAAATCACTAAATGCGTTTAGTGCTAAACGTATTCAAACACTGTTCCATTTTTGAGAGTCGTTTAAAGTTGACAGTGACAGATGTTTTAAATTAATTTAGCGCTAAACGTATTTAGTTATAACTGGTGCAAACGAGCCTAAGTCAATAGTTCTGAAGAAGTCGATGCTTAATGAATCATACTTTAATGTCGTTTCGGCTAAGCATACTGTAGATAGATAGGAATGTCTTTCCTTCCTGAACATTTAAAATAGGAAAACACGATAAACAAACACTTAAAATGAATAATACTTGAAAATAAACAATCAAGAAACATCCGGATCACAACATAAGGATCAAACCTACCTATAATACAGGAGAACCTGCATTATAAATAGGTTTATAAAAACAAATTAAACAAAACAAAAAAAAACATGCACAAACAAAACACCCAGACCCGGAACAACTATCTGTTCACACACACAGACATTTGCTCCGTGCAGGAATCGAACCCGCGACCCGCAGCACAGCTACCACTGTGCTAATCGAGCCGTCACATCGTAACGTTTGTTGTAGACATGTTCACATTTTAATGTCGTTACAAAAGGCCTGTATGTACTCTTTATTTCAAAAAAAAAATGGATTTGAAACACACAGAAAAAGACTCTGGTTTTTTTAATTAGAAAAAAAGTGTTTTAGAAATATTCACCTTCCGTAAAATAGCTATAAACAATAGCTATTGTATTTTATTTAATAAAAATAATTATTCCAATGGCTTTAAAACTAGATCTAGGTTTTGTCTGAACACCAACATAATATCACACCTGTATCTGTATTTCTCGAAGGCTCAGGCAGAGGTGTACTATACACATACACATTTCGCCAGTTATGTTTAAGTCCCGTATAATAGGGGGAGAGCCCATTGCCATCATCATCTGCCTAGCTTTTTCCCAATTATGTTGGGGTCAGCTTCCAATCTAACCGAATGCGTCTGACACACATGGAGCGACTGCCTAACCGCGCAAAAAATCTAATCATTACTGTAAGATTTTACCAAATATAAAATCCAATTAATTAACTTTTAAGAAAATCAATTTCACACATTTTTTTTTATACATATACCGAGGTTATGGCTCAGAACTTTAGCTCATAACTCTCTAAAAATACGTACATTCAAAGCCAAATGAAAAACACAGACGTATATTTAACATCACATTAATATTTCCGAAACGGAAGGCGAAGGCAGTTGTATTGATGTATATTGCTTAACCACACTTCGTATTTTTTTTTTATCACTGAATGATGCCTGCGCTTGACCTCGATCACGCCTGATGGAAAAAAATTGATGAGGTCTATGGTGGAACGAGCGTGCACAGAAGATGACTGTTCACTCTTCTTTTCATTTATGTTGCCAAGGTGGCTAGATCATTGCCAGGAGCGCAGTATCCTCAGAGTTCCCGACCGGATACGGAACACGATACTGCGTTCTAAAACACAAATCGCAGACGTCACCAAAAAAGCAGCCAAGCTCAAATGGGACTGGGCTGGACACGTTTGCCGCATGTCGGATGCATTGTGGACTAAGACCACCACAGCATGGGTTCCTGAAAACATCCAACGGCATCGCGGAAGACCCCGGCGTAGATGGCGGGACGAACTTGACGTTTACATGAGCGATTGGTCCATATTGGCCCAGGATCGAGTTGAGTGGGAAAACAAAAGGGAGGACTTTGCCCTGCAATGGGACGATACAGGTTGATTACTTACTTACTTATGCAAAGAACAAGAACACAGAGGAACTTCATGACAAAAATGCGTTCAAAAAGAGGTGCAGACACAAAAAAAAGGGCCAGAAAAAAAAAACGATATTATAATAGTCGCCAATATTCCATGAAAGGGAAGACAGGGGAGTATAGTTGTATACTGCACACTGACATTTGCAAATCATCATCATTTCAGCCGAAAGAAATCCACTGCTGGACATAAGCCTCCCCCAAAAGGGGGGTTTTGCCATAATCGCCACGCTTGGCAGGCGGGTTGGCGATCGCAGTATGATGGTAATTATTCATAATAAGTCATTCTCTAGTAAGTCCCTCAGTCGCCTTCTATGACACCCACGGGAAGACATGGGATGGTGCTATTAATAGGTGACAAGTCATTGCGATTGTTTATTTAAATATTATCAAACGGACAAAAACACACTGAAACTTAATGACATTTTCATTCAAAATGAGGTGACACACCAAAAAATAACCACATAAATAAAATCTACACATCCAGAGCACATACAGCCAATTGTAAGCTCATTAAAAAGTATGTAATAATAACCTTTGTACTCACGTCCGTACTTTTCCTACCGAGCAGCAGGTAGGTCGCGAACACATCGTCGTACTTTGCCTCCGCGAGTGAGTACTCGATCTCCTGTCGGTTGTAGCCAACACATACGAGCGCCTCTGTGGTGGTTGGAGAACAATGTGTCAGTATTGTGGAACTCAACGACAAAAAAAGTCATTTGTTCAAAATAGGCTGAGAGTCAGCATTTTTTTAACGTCAAAGTTATAAGAACTGGATTTTGTGACGGGAGATTTCGTATGTTTAACTTACGTATTGTTCACAGAAATTGGGCCAAAATAAGAAAATTTATTGCTTATTGAGGATGCGCTAAATTAGGCCAGAAAATTAAAATTGTCTTACGTTTCTATTACGCAATTTTCAGGTCAGTGCTGTATATTGAACATAAAAAAACAATCATCATCAAACAATGCATATTTATGCGATAGCAACAATCGCGGTTGATTTGCTGTAATTTTTTGAAGAGTTCCGTTGTCTGTCTCCGAAAATCATCATCAGATCTATATGAAATTTAAATGGGACCATTTCGGAATAAAATAAAAAAAAAAAAAAAAAAAAAATGCAAATCCGTCAATATTTGATGACGAAGTTATGCTCGAACATCATTTTAAAAAAACATGTCGAATTGATAACCTCCTTCTATTTGAAGTTGGTTAGTAAAAAAGTCATATTTGTTACGGTCGCCAATTATATTTTAATCAACATAATATACCGCCACAGACCAGCATCTTGCGAAAAACGTTGAAAAAAACTCCAAAACCATTTATGAGAATAAAAATACGAAAGATTGAATAAAAACGGATCATAAACAACATTTAAAAAAATAGCAGAACCATTAAGTAGGGACAGAAATACGAGGAATATAATATTGTTAAAAGAAAAATATAGGTAAAGGGTAAATTATTAACCAGTGCGCAAATTCAGCATAATCATTCTAGACGAGAGCGTAAGCTCTCGCCTAGAATGATATGCTGAATTCATGGTTACAGTTTGCGCACTGGTTATGAATTTATCCTGTATTAGTCGAGATTAATTAGATAGAAAATACGTTTTTTACCAGATTACACCTTGCATGCGACATTTATTAATTAAATATATCTTGGGTATAATATTCTCGTAAACGTCGAAAACACGATCATGCACAACAAATTTAATCTTCTAAAACATTGGGTTACATTGATACATATCATTTCCTTTCTACCATCTAAGAACACCAAACTATTATTTTTTCTACACAATTTAGTTACTTACTTACTTTGACAGATACAACTTAACATAATATCAAGCCTGTATTCCCCAAAAGGTAAGGCAGAGATGTACCTATTATAGTACACCCACATTTTGCCAGTTATGTTTTAAGTCCCACGTAATAAGGGGCGAGCCTATTGCCATCAACCGAGCACAAATCCAAACTCCATACTGTTACTGAGAAATTCCTGATAGCAAAGCCAATAACACTATGTCCGACCTTGGAATCGCACCCAGCAGGCTTAGCAGCTTTCTATTTCTACGAGGAATAGACAGTGTTTTTTTCTGTACAAAGTCACATTTCGTTTCTCCGTTTTTATATGGCACCGTGGATATCCTACTACAATCTGTCATTTTGTCTTTCGGTTCTAACGATCTTTTGTCTAGGTCCTTTTCTTCTGTTCTTCCTGCAGGCTTAGCACGAGCACCGATTAGTCGACGGAAGAATAGACATGACTATTAACTAAATGATGTACAATAAGAGAAGATAGCTATGTTTTTCTATTCATCATCACAGTTATGCGTTCTAAACGAATCATGATTTTGTAGATAATCGTATATACTATGTGGCCGTCGAGTAGAAAGTTTTGTTGTCAGTGTGATTTTGACAGTTTGGGAAGAACTATTCTTCTGAAATAGTCTACATATAAAAGGACCTAGACAAATATCGTTAGAAACGAAAGACTAAATGACAGATTGTAGAAGGATATCTACGGTGCGATAACAAAAATGTAGGAACGAAATGTCAATTTGTATTGAAAAAGCACTGTATTTTCTTCGTAGAAATACAAAGCGTCATGCTAAGCCCGCTGTAATAGTCTACATATAAAAGGACCTGAGGAGTGATTTTGACACTTTTGTCACACTGACAACAAACTTTCTACTCGACGGCCACAAAGTATATACAATTTTCTAAAAAATCATGATTCCTTTAGAATGCATAACTGTGACAATTAACAGAAGAACATAGCTATCTTTGTACATCATTTAGTTAATAGTCATGTCTATTCTTCCGTTGACAAATCGTTGCTCGTGGTAAGCCTGCAGGACGTCATGCTCAAAAGTAACTCTTGCGACCAACCTAACCTTGACCCCTTGACCCGACAGTCATTTGATACCTACTCCTTTAGTATTTTTTTCTTTTCAACATTGGCTACGTACAACGTTTGTAAAGGCTTCTTCAAACAGACGCGACACGACACTTGTAGAACAATTTCCATGAAGTTTTCATAGAAATTGTTCTCTCAGAGCCACGTCGCGACTGTTTGTGGGAGCCATAAAACAGTACACACAATAACAACGTTATATTTTCTAACATTTATGTTACTCAAACTAAATTCACATGACAGTAAGCTCAGAAACTAAAATTTCTTCATAAAACATAAGCGGTATAAAAATGCTAGCATACAGAAGTACTACATATGCTTTCATTTACGTGCATTTAAGCATTACTAATAAATAAATAAACACCGGACAGAAATACACAAAATAATAATTGTGTCTCGTTGTAAAACCTTATTTTGTTAATTTTATTGTGCTATAAGAAAAGCACAAACACATTGAATTTGGAGTAGGTAGTTGAAAATACAGTGACATGACATTGGCGATAAACTGAAATCATGACTTCAGTACATAATTAGACCCATAGCGTAGAAATGTTTCGTCGGCTAAAAAAACTGCCGTTTCATAGAAAAGTGCAATACCTACGCACAGTATATTTTCTTAAATAACCGACGAACATTTTCAGCACAGGGTAGTTTCCACTTTTTTTTCGTGGGAAATCATCAAAATCAAAATAAATAAATCTCTTTCGAACAACCCCGCACCCCTCAGAGGGTAGTTTAGACTCAAGTAATGAATTCATGATGACAAGTTGCGCGTCAATGTATGCTACCCAGTATTTCTCCAAATGAACAGCTTAATTTGGTAAGTTGTGTTACTGGTGCTATATAAGTCCAACAATTATCGGAAGATTTATCGATAAGGTTTTCAGCGTTGGCGTAGCGTTTGAAAACTGCATTTGGGTCATTCTCAGGAGACTCATTATTTGGTTGACTTCAGTGTCAATTTTTTTTTTAATTTAGGCCTTGTTAACATGAAATATCAAATCTAGAGTTAATTTAAGGCATGTTAGTAGTAGAGTGTTAACTCTAGATTTGATATTTCATGCCTAAATTAGAAAACAAAAATGACACCGAAGTCAACCAAATAATGAGTCTCCTGAGAATGACCCATTTAATGTTTTTCCCGCAATTTTAATTTTAGACGATGATAAAGATGGTAATGAATCTGTCTTCTACTATATTCCTTAGCACAGATGAAACAGTTAGAAGAAATTGACCTCATCAGTGGCCCTAATGCAATTTTTATTTACTATCTCGATCAAACACATTGACCGCGTTCGACGCTTCGATTGGTCCTTTACCAATCCAGGTCAATCGGAGCGCCGAACACGCTCGATACCTTAGATCGAGATGGTAAAATGAAACTCACACTAGGACCTCAGATTCTGTTTCTCAAAAGTAATACAACAAGACATAATATTTTCCACCTTTCCCCTATTTAACACACATAACACACATCCCCTTGCGAACACGTACCAATTTGCGCTGTGCCGAAAGTACGCATGGAATAATAAGAAATGTCAATTTTTTACACGGGTTAGCAGAAATCAATATTAGTAGCTCATTTTAGCTTTTGATATACAGTATGTGAAGTAAAGAATGCTCACAAGAACTGACAACACCGCTCTTTTCATTTTTATTTTTTTTACATGATCATTTAAACACAAATACACTTGTATACCATACTTTAAGTAATAACACACCACAAGAGCCTGTAGGTAATAAAAACGGACTAAGTACTCTTCGGAGCATCACCTGTAAACGAATTTCTGTCATTTATGTAGTTCTCAGGTTTTAAAAGCACATAGTCTTGACCAGTGATGTGCCGTGGGAACATTCCCGTTCCCAGTAACTTCCCAACGGGAATGTTCCCGGGAATGTTCCCATGTGCCCGGGAACATTCCCAGTTAGTGGGAACACTAACACAAAAGTTGAAGATTTTTCTTTTTTTAACTTTTTAGATTAGGTTTCTTATCGCATGTTTATAATATATATAATACAATAATAAAATATACAAATTAAATGCATATCCTTTACACCCATAATGTGTTACTGACAATTTTCGGCAGTTAATTGATGTAGTTGGAGAGTTCAACTGATAACAAAAAAACTATCCTTTTAACTGTGCAGGTTTTTTTTTTTTTTTTGGGTGGGAAATCATCAAATGACTTCTCCTGCTGAGTAGAGCAGGGAGGCGTGTCAGACTTTTACTGACTAAAACCCACCCGTGTTCCCTCAATAGCCCGTATGCCAGGGGCTGTGGTATCTCTTTCGAACAAACCCGCACCCCTGGCAGGCATCGGCCCTTGCGGACCCCACCGGTGGTTGCTGACATCTTTGACGGCGCGCGTGTGGAACACAACGCGCCGTCCCGTCCACCACTTTTCGGCCGCAGAGGATAGGGAGAGCGGCTGACGCTATACCGACACTCCTCTTCCCCTGCGGCCCCACCGCGTCCGCCATCAAACGGTGGCGGCCCCGTCCAGGCCACGGAAGGGAAGAGCGCTGCTCAGAAGCACTGGCACTCCTCCTCTACCGCAGCCCGTAACCCTCAGCCGCGATGCCTCCCATTCGACATCGCGGCCCACCTCAGTTGCGGTGCACCTCACCGCAACCTACTTTTTGGCCGCTACGTCGTCGGCTTTGAGGCAAAAGCCCTGACGAGCGGCCCCACCTTTGGGTTCCTCTTAGCTTCACCGTGGCCGGAATCCACGGTTACTGAGCCCCCCCGCAACGACAATGCGGGTACCCACTCGGGGGGGTAACTGTGCAGGTGTGATGCTAATTTTGAGAAATGTTATTTACTTATCCTTTGTGCATGATTTATGGCTCCAACTAACCGGGTCGGCGTAACAAACAATCCAGACTGTAGAGACATCCCAACAAATTGGCCACTCAACTCACAATACCAGCTTGTGTCAGCAGGCTTAAAAGACGCAACATCCTACAATTGGATAACTTGAAGAGAGCTTCGTTATTCATATGAAAGTTGCTCCTGATGAGGAATAACTGCTGGCTCATAGTTTTTAAAAACTGATTGCAAGATGAAACACAAAAAAAGAAAAGAATAATGTATTCCACCATATATTTAAATAACGTTTCAAAATATTGTACATAATCTCTGAACGACGGGTTGCGGGTAACGATGGGTTCGTGGAAACTGTCCGTACGGTCGGGTCTAAGTTTTTCAAGGCCCATCGTATCAATAAAAATAAGAGGCTCTCTGATTCTACTTTGCAGCTCATGAAGGAGAGGCGCGAGATGGTCCTGCAGTCTTCAGACGATGCGCTTGAGTACCGGCAGTTTAACAGACAGATCTTTAAGTCCTTGAAAAGCGACCTCCGCCGCTTTAATACAGAATGTATTAAAGACGCAATAGAACGGAATAAAGGCTCCAAGGTCTTTGCTAGGGATCTGTCTATTGGGCAGAGTCAGCTTACGAAACTGAAGACCGATGAAGGCAAGATCGTATCCACTAAGCCTGAGCTGTTGAGAGAGATTGAGAAATTCTATGGACAGTTATACAAGTCAACAAGAAACCCCGTTACGAATCTGGCAAACGACCCAAGAGCTAGATTGACCCGACAGTATACTGAAGACATCCCGGACGTCAGCTTGTACGAGATTAGGATGGCTCTGAAGCAGCTTTAAAAACAACAAGGCACCGGGTGATGACAGAATCACAGCTGAACTCCTAAAGGCCGGCGGGAAACTCGTTCTTAAGGCCCTCCAGAAGCTGTTTGATTCCGTCATACTCGAGGGCAAAACGCCACAGGCATGGAACAGAGGTGTGCTGGTACTTTTCTTTAAGAAGGGTGACAATGCCTTTCATAAGAATTATAGGCCCATCTCACTTCTATGCCATGTCTACAAGCTGTTCTCCGAAGTCATCACAAACCGTCTAGCGCGCAGGTTTGACGACTTCCAGCCTCCCGAACAAGCCGGGTTCCGTAAAGGCTTTAGCATAGTAGACCACACACATACGCTGCGGCAGGTTATACAGAAGACCGAAGAGTATAATCTGCCTATCTGTTTAGAGTTTGTGGACAACTAAAAAGCCTTTGATTCGATCGCGACGTGGGCTGTACTGCAGTCCCTCCAACGGTACCAGATCGACTATCGGTACATGGCGGTGTTGAAGTGTCTGTACGAAAACGCTACCATGTCAGTCCGACTCCAGGACCGGACCTCGAAACCTATCCTTCTGCAGCGAGGTGTAAGACAGGGAGACGTTATCTCTCCGAAACTCTACACCGCTGCACTGGAGGATGTCTTCAAGGTTCTGGACTGAAAAGGGGCGGGCATCAACATCAATGGCGAGTACATCACTCACCTTCGGTTTGCCCATGATATAGTTGTCATGGCTGAGACCATGGAGGATGAACATGGACAAGACAAAGGTCATATCCAATACCCATGTAACACCCACTCTCGTAACGGTCGGAGGAGCTGCACTGAAAGTTGTGGACGAGTACGTTTACCTAGGACAAACTGTCCAGTTAGGTAGGTCCAACTTCGAGAAAGACGTCAATCGTCGAATCCGACTCGGCTGGGCAGCGTTCGGGAAGCTTCGCAATATCTTCTCGTCCCACATACCGCAATGTCTCAACACGAAAGTCTTTGACCAGTGCGTGTTGCCAGTGATTACATATGAAACCGAAACGTGGTCGCTCACAATGGGCCTCATAAAGGCTTAAAGTCACCCAAAGGGCGATGGAGAGGGCTATGCTTGGAGTTTCCCTGCGTGATCGAATCAGGAATGAAGAGATCCGCAGGAGAACCAAGGTAACCGACATAGTCCGAAGAATTAAGCCAACCTTAAGTGGCAGTGGGCAGGGCACATTGCTCGCAGAACAGATGGCCGATGGGGCTGAAAAGTTCTGGAGTGGCGACCGCGTACCGGAAGACGTAAAGTTGGAAGGCCTCCCACAAGGTGGACCTATGACCTTATGAGGGCCGCAGGAGTCCGCTGGATGCGGGAAGCACAGAACCGGTCGAAGTGGCAGAGCTTGCGGGAGGCCTATGTCCAGCAGTGTACGTCTTTCGGCTGAAATGACGATGATGATGATGAATTTCTAAACCTCCTAGCCTCCTACATTCGAAATTTTTATTTACCTCTTTCTAAAATTAATACAATGAATGACAAGTTACTAAATAAGTACTCATTACATGTCAAATCTACTTACTTACTAAATCTTACCAGTAACTTTGTATGTTATTATATTTTTACTTTTATTATAATTCTATGAGGTTTCACTGACACGTTCCCAGCAATTGGGAATATTCCCGGGCACTGGAAAGATTCCTTTGGGAACATTCCCACTTTGGGAACATTCCCGGGAACGGCACATCGCTAGTCTTGACAAAATATCTGGTTTCCAGTTTTTTTTTTTTTCGGAGAGTATTCTCCCTCACTTTTCGTCTTGTAACATCTTTGACAAATACATAAGTCCCTGTTATTTTGGAGTCAACAACTGCGGAACGTGTATAATTAATTGCGTACAAAAAAAAAATCGTAGTCCCCTACGCATTTTTTTCTGTCGTTTGTTTACAAAAAAAAAAAAAAATGGATAGTGACAGCTAGCAGCGACATCTGAAGTGAGTAAGTGGCAGTTTTATCCCCAATGATTCTCTTTTATATAGAAGCAGTTTTTGAGGCGAGCTTTCCGTGGTTTTTATGAACGTTTTTCATTATTTCACATACTGTATCTTGTGCTTATAGCATGCTATGGGCATGTCGTGTTTGGGTGAGATATTACCATCAGTAAAAGTTAGTCAAGCTTTATTAACGGGAAGTATTCAAAGACAAAGCATTATTAATTTGTTAGTTTACTTAAGTTTTGCTGTAAAATATGGTGTGATTGTGAATGAAGCTAGAGTGTTGAAGTATTTTGTGATAAACATGGTCCAATCCATTAAAAAGTGGTTTCAGTGAAAGCTCATGTCAATTTACTTAATTATATCAAGCTTTGTATTTTAGCATTATCTAATTTTGTTTTAAAAACTATTTATTTTATTAATATTCTAACTCCATTATCTTTTTTGCGTACTTAGTTTGGGAAGCTTATGAATTATCATACCACTTAATTTAAATTAATTTTATTCTTGCAAGAATATCTCGGCTTCCAATATAACTTGGATTATTTTTATTATTTAATTTTATTCTTCTCCTTTGTAACAAAATCTTCTGAACTGGACCAATTAGAAACATATTTTCACATATAACGCGTCCACACTGCAACTAACAACATTTAATTACAAAAATAAGAAAAATCTCATTTTTATTTGAATTAATAAACTAAAGTTATCACATTACAATATTCCAGTTAAAAGCTGCAGTGCGGAACTTAGAACTAAATGACCATGAACGAAGATTCCCGAAGTATCCCGACAATTCCCGAGCATAGTCGCACATAACAAGAGGTCGGAAGTATACCTATGGTATCCTCACCTATCCGATTATGGTCTTTGAAGTCCTGTTGGGGCTCGACGTAGGGCCTCAGCTCGTCATCTTCGTAGCCCGTGTTCATCCATTTGTCTCGCATGATGCTCTCCAGGGAAGCTCTTTTTGCGGGATTGAGCACCAAGAACTTCTTGAGGAGGTTTTCGCAGTCCGTTGACATATAAAAGGGTATTCTGGGAACGAGGAGATAAGGGGGTCATTGGTTTAAGTTTATTTGATTGTAATTTTCGCGTGTTTTGAGAGTCGGCTTGCAGAATAATCAGATTTGGGTAAACATATTTTTTTTATAGGGGTCATCTGTCATAAGACCATAATCCAAATACTGTTAGCAATATGCAATATGGTTCTAATAAAAACTGTGACCGACTATTTCAAGTAGTGGTTTTCGGAAATAAACAACATTCAATCTATTTTGCGCGAAATGCAACCAGGTAAGACAAAATATCGGACTCTTACCAATCCACGATGATTATTGATAACTTTAAATGATAAAAAATAGATTTCCTGCAATAAAACGTATCCTGGCAGAATATATTGGCCCGTCATCTGATCCTCAAATGGCCCATCTACAGCATAGCTTCACACACTCATATCTTTACGGCTGTGATTAGCATATAATGTACTAGCAGCGCTCCGCGGTTTCACTCGCATAGTTCGCGTTGCCGTGGGAATACGGGGATAAAATATAGCCTATCTCACCCGGGGATAGTGTAGCTTCCTAACAGTGTAAGAATTTTTCAAATCGATTCAGTAGTTTCGGAGCGTATTCCATGCAAACAAACAAACAATCAAATCTTTCCTCTTTATAATATTATATTCTCTTTTATACATATTAAGTATATTTTTAAATATTTTTACAAAAATCATTAAAAAAAACATTTAAAAATATAAAAAATAGTAGCCCATCGGCATCAGGAGCAGGGTCCAGGATGCCGGTGGTCAGGGCTCTAGAGAAAGGAACCTCCTGACTATGCGTGCCGTGTCTAGGAGTACTGCTTTCTGAATCAAGCCCTTGATCCAGCCGCGCAATGAGAGCCTCCTGAGGTGTTGGTCGAGGCTCTTCGCTATTAGGCCATTTACTGTAATGATTATCGGTACAATGATTGCCGAGTCCACGTTATAATATCCATATTTTATTATTATTATAGTATAGATGTACGATGCACTTCCTGTACTTCCTAGTACTGGCACATGAACCCACCTGTACTTGCCGCGTAGCACTCGCTCCCTTAGCTCGCGCAGCGTAGACCCGTCGAAGGGCAGCGAGCCCGACACCAGCGTGTACAGGATCACGCCCAGCGACCACACGTCCACTTCGGGACCGTCGTACTTCTTGCCTGTGGAACACATATGAAAATAATTAGAGGTTTTTAGAAAATTAATGCAACAAGAACTTCTTGAACCAGTCATTTTTGCGACTAGCAAACGTTAGATATGATGCTCTTGGTGATTTCAGACATAACAAAGTCGACAAACAAAGACATCCCAAAATTAGCCGTTAGAGTTCGAAATGCTTTGAATGATGTTCCACCAAACAATTTCATCATCAGCCTATAATGTTCCCACTGCTGGGACACAGGCCTCCTCTCTGTGAGAGGGAGTTGGCCGTAATCCACCACGCGGGCCCAGTGCGGGTTGGTAGATGTCACATGTCTTCGAATTTTTGGTTCTAGGACATGCCGGTTTGCTCACGATGTTTTCCTTCACCGTTTTGAGAGCAGTGGTGATGAAATAATTAATACAAAGTAAAGCGCCTGTCTGGGTTCGAACTCACGACCTACAACTCGAAAGTCGCGGCCGTTACCACTGGGCCACCAAACCATTTGCGAAATGTTAAAGACTAACAGACCATTTAAATATAATACGCCACATAATCGTCTTAAAAATAAACTTAAAATTAATCAAAAACATCGGTTTTCAGCCTCGGCTTTTCCCTTTTTATTTGTCGTTCACATCAACGAACTAGATTTTGCCCGCGGCTCCGCTTGCGTGGATGTTGACTATCGCGTTAAGAATTAGCCCATGTCCTTCTCCATATCCCAGGCTATATCTCTGCCAAATTTCATGACTATCTGTTCACCGGTTTAGGCGTAAAAGCGTAACAGACAGACAGAGTTACTTTCAAATTTATAATATTAAAATAGGGATTAAAAAAATTGTGAGAGGATTGTTAGCAGATTTACATATCCCAGCCTTAATTATGGTTGCTTCCTGTCATCAAAGATTTATATGGATATATACCAACGAACGTGTTATGTATGAAGCCATACCTTGGAAGAGTTCCGGCGCGGCATACGGCGGACTGCCGCAGAACGTGTCGAGCTTAGCGCCCGGGGTGAACTCGTTGGAGAAACCAAAGTCCGCTATCTTAATGTTCATCTCGCCGTCCAACAGGAGATTCTCCGCCTGGAACACGGATGTTAACAATATCAGAATTGCAAAAGAAAAAAATACAACGACACTCCGGAAGTGGCGACAGAAGTAAAAACTTCAAGAATTACGTGTGTATTTTACTAATCGTCTATACAGGATTTCACATTGGGTCCTTGGGTCCTGATTGCTCTCGGTAAAAAATGATAAACGAACGATCGACTTCAGCCGTTAATGATAAAAAGCACAGATTTTTACGATAAAAATACAAATTGAAAGAAAGGGATAAAATAATAAGAATTTCCTAATGAAAGAAAGGGAATTATCCAAAAGACATCAACGCGCGACTCATCCGTGTGCTCGTTCACCCATATTTACACAGTATACACATGGAAAGCGTTCGGTGACGTCGCGAGTTCCATGATTTTTGTTCACCCAAAAAGTGCTCAACGCGCCTAAAGTAAAGTGTACCGAAACTTGTAGCATAGGAATCTACCCTTTGAAACTGGCAAGCTACAACATTTTGACTTATCGCAGGATTTGATCGGGCACAGGAATATGAACTCTCGGTATTGAACTTTGCATTGAAAATCGAACAGATCGCATCCCAGTGCGTCGAAAAAACACACTGTTCAATTTTCAACTAGTCGTTTCGACATTATACTCATACTATACTGAACTGTCACTAACTCAATATTTAAAATGTGGGTATATCACTGTACCTTGAGATCCCTGTGTATGATCCTCTTCTGATGGCAATACTGTACAGCGGATACGATTTGTCGGAACTTGGCGCGGGCTTCCTTCTCCTTCATGCGGCCGTGTAGGACCAGGTAGTCAAACACCTGGAACATTATACATTATATTATTACATCTATAATTAAAATAGACGTGTCTGTTTGTAATGTCAAAATAATTGCTTTTTACTAAATGCATTTGAAAGTATAAATGATACCTATAACAAAAAGTCTGTCTGTCTGTGTTTGTCTCAGCTAACCTCAGAAACTGCTGGACCAATTTTGACGGAAGTTTCACGGCAGATAAGAGATGCCGCGGGTACAGTATGTAGTTTGATCATAATTTTAAAGAGCTATGAAAGTTCTTGGGGACTTTTTTTTAATGTTGATGAGCTATTGGCAAAACTAACTGCTTGGGTCCCATTGAACGTAAGGTTACATCGCGATGGACCAAGACGAAGACGGTGGGACGAGCTTGACTCCTTCCGAATAGCAGAAAGCAGTATTGGGAGAGGGATACCATCACCTATAAACCGCAGTAAAAATGTCAGAATGTGAATGTAATCTCGCTCGTCAACCCAGGAGGTTGTCGGCTGCTTACACGGACTTGCCTGTGACTATCTCAATAAATTAAGGCCTCAATCTAGAGCTTAGTAACTAAACAAATACACGCTAAGGGTCCACCTCGTGGGGTACGGACATCGGCTTAGGGTGTCGCTTTGAACAGCTAGGGACGGGCTAGATCGGACCTGGATATATCAATGCTATTGAATTGTGTAAAGTAGTTTTACCTCTCTTTTCCACCATTTCTCTCAAGTACATAATTTGAAATGAAAGGAACCCTTTTATACAGACGATTGGTCCGTCAGTCTGTGTGCTGATCCTACTTCCAGTACAGTAAAGTGCGCTCTCAATCCGTCCTGTTTGGTGGGTCTGGTCATTTTGTCGGAGGCTTATGGTTCAGGGTACGTACCTCGCCGCCTGACGCGTACTCCATGACGAGGTACAGCGTCTTCTCAGTCTCTATGACCTGGAACAGCTTTACGATGTTCGGATGGTCCAGCATCTTCATTATCCGGACCTGAAAGCATCGACATAAAACGTTAGAATAGGCAGGTTATCTGCACATGGAGCCCGCAGAGGTGGGCCGGTACCAGTCGGAGGCTACGTGGAAAGAGTGCTTAAGTGCCCTGTAGCCCCCGGGGCAGATGTGAGAGGGAAAACGGGGTGCTTTTAGTCAGAAGTCTGCAGTCTTCAGCAGTTGGAACTTTTCCGCTAGTTCTTTTAGCTATGGGAATATGAAATGTTGTAAAACTTAAGCGAATATTTAATTAAGGCAGTATTATTCTTGCTTGTTCCCTTTACATATCAGATTTAAGCCTCAGGCATTAAGTCCGCCTTTGTACAGTATTTTTTTTTACCTGTGCATTAAGTTTTAATAAATAAATAAATAAATTTATCTAGCTAAACGTTTGGGAATGGCTATAGTGACCACCGTGTAACTAAAAAGTACATAGATTGAGAAAAAAAAAGATTTGGCGAGATCATGATATTCTTTGTAGAATTACTAATTTTTGTTTTACAAAACAACAGTTTTATCAATGGAATCATACAAAGTTTCTATTGGTAAAACTAAAATGAATGGGAAAGCAATCTTTCCTTCAGCTACATCCCTCCTAACATTTCTTTTAGATTCCTCGTCTTTTGTAAACATAAAATAGTCGTACCTCTCTGAACAACTTCTGCAGCGATCCAGGGTTGAGTTGTGTCTTGTCTATGATCTTGATGGCGACCTCCTTGCCGGTGGGCACATGCTTCGCTAGCTTCACCTTAGCGAAGTTGCCCTTGCCGATTGTCTTTAGAAGCTTGTACTTTCCTGGAAAGGTAGAAAAGGTTAAATTAATATGAGACAAAAGAGATGAGATGTACAGAAGCCAGCACATCAAGCTACCCCAATCTGTCAAATTTCTTTGATAGTTTTTCAACTTTATTACAAAGGAATAAGGTTTATGTTCAATTGGGAAAATTTGACAGTTTGGGATAGCTTGACCTGCTGGCGACTGTACGAAGAGTGTGCACGTTGATTTGTGGATATTTATATAAACAGCTTTCTCGTTAATCTAGTATAACACAAGCTACTGCTGACGTTTGGGTCTAGGGTTTGATACCAGCGTCGGTCTAATTATTATTGCATTTTCCCATTATGAAATGATCAGCTGATGATGGTAATAAGGTCATCTCCTTAATTACTTTGATGGCGACTTATATCACATTATCATGGCGAAATGTGGACGTACGATGAAACTCTAGAATTACGCAAACACAAGCATCACGATAGTTAGGCATACCGCATATTATTCTTTGATCACCATTCAACGTTATTTGCTATTAATTTGCAACTGATGAAAAATCTTTTCGATGGGTTTCAGGACCAATCTTAAGACTATGTCGCTCCAAAACTTAATAAGTTACTTCTACTTTCTGAACAGACAGTAATTTGATATTAAAAGTTGAAAATCTTGTTTCATATGGAAAAAATCTCATTTTGCTTTCTTCTTAGCAATAAAGCACTTGTATACAAAACTTCCAGTATCTCCTCGAACATAGTGATTTTAAGAAAAGGAATCTTCTTTTTTTTTTAAGGAGTTGTTTGTTTTCTCGAGCAAGTTCTCTTGAGTCGACTTGAGAAGGTATTTTAGTATACAAAGTACCTACTTGAACAAGATATAATAATAATAATATCCAAGTTAAATTATCTACAAGACTTTTTATACAAGATAATTTTATCGTTTTAGAATATTTATCCGCTGCCAACCTTGCTGACCGGAAAATCGTGCGGCACGAGAAAACTAGCGGAGATCATTATCTGCCTTGCCATTTCCCAACTATATTGGAGTCAGCTTCCAGTCTAACCGGATACAGCTGAATACCAGTAATACTGGGTAACAAGATACCCCTTGGTAAGACTGGTTGTCAGACTTTCGGGCTTCTGACGACCCGTAACGACTGTCAAAGGTCCACGAAAGACAGCCGGGACGTGCTTTCCGAGGCACGGAGGGGTCCAGGTATAAAAGATGTTCACCCATCCACAGACCAACCGCAGCAAGCGTAGCTTAACCTGATCGATCGACCCGTGCGGCTGTAATTACTTAGCCACAAGCCCATCAGAAAACTAGAGGAGATATTATTTTGAAAGAACATATAACCTCCTCCTTTTTTGGAACTCGGTTAATAATCATCTTAAGCGTCTACAGAATAAATTGATCTTATTGTTGTTAATCTATGTATATGTAGTTATAGTAAGTAGGTACCTACCTACTGAAAATTATAGAATGTTTTTACAAATTTTTGTTGAACCAACAGATGTTCTAACTAACTTAATTGCAAGCCATGACTTTGGCCTGATTCATATAGCAATACTGTCTGAATAAAAATACTTATTTAGTGTTGTGATTCTTTATTTTAAAACACATTGCAGCACGAGAAATAACCTTAGAATAAAATAAAATAAAATGGAACGCCATATTCAGTGCCATAATACTATTGTATGTCTCCACAAAAAAAATATCATAAAACGGGAACTAAAGAGTAAAGACTATAGGTACGACGACGATGAACTCGAACAACAAGCGTCTTACAAACGATTTGTGTCGAGAAACCACTGACATGATAAATCTCGTTGTGAAAGCGGAAAATAGTGGTTCATTTTCCTTAAAGTTTCTTGTTTTCTGTACCAAAGATGGCAATACTGACAACGGGTTTTATGACAATAGAGGCCTAGTGTGAGTTTCTTTTAACCGTCTCGTTTTTACGCATCGATCGCGTTCGGCGCTCCGATTGACCCTAGATCAGTGAAGGGCCAATCGGAGCAAGAAAGCAGTGGATCCATTAAATCGGCATTATTGACAACTCGTGCCTGCAGTTAGTTAGGTTGATAGCGGGACTTGCTCCAATTTGCAAGGCTCTTAAAGGCTAGACTCTGAAGACGAGTCTGTTCACACGTACCCTGGCTTTAGGTTGTGCCACCACTCAGGCCGAAATCTATATAAGGAACTCAGCACATGTTTGACTTAGAAATGTCCCCGTCTCTATGTGGCACTTGTTGTTGGACAGTTGTGCGACAGTGTCAAGAATAACGCTTAGCCAATGTACGTTTAAGTAACGCTTATACCTAGATCTTAGCCTCAGTGTTCCGGAACAGGCTGAGGGGACCCGAAGCCTCGAAGGCTCTAACCAGGAACGGTGTGGACAGAGCGTAGGTAAGTAAAGTGGTACTGACCAATGTGTGGTTCCTCGGACGCCCGCGACCGCGACGAGACTCGGGCGCTGCCGCCCGAAGTGCCCCCGCCGCCCGCGCCCGCCGACGACTCCGACGCACTCTGGAATAAAACAAACACAACATGTTAATACAATGTCTTAAAATATAAGTAAATGGAAGACAGCAGGTTTGAATTAAAGTCCGGTTGAGCAGTCACGGCCTCTCAAGGTCAACTGCGAGATGCCATACAAAAAAAAAAGCAGGTTTGAACAGTTTTGAACATAAAGCCATGAAAGTCACCTCAAACCACTGAGTGCATGGCTCTGCATAAAGGGAGAGACCAAGGGGCCTTTAAACTTACTCCCTTCAGAAGGCGATCACGATGATGGAACAGTAAAAAACATATCGGATTCACAATCAAAGTCATTTAACAAAGTAGGCTGACAGTTAGCACTATTAGAACGTCAAAACTACAGACAGTGCCCCAAAAACGCCCGCCCTTCACTTCTTATAGTGCTTCATAGCTGGGAAGAAGTGGCGCAACAAACTCCCCACAGCACAGCTGACTGTTTAATTAGAAGAACTGAACCAGCAACCCTGTTCAAAGTAGCTGTTTACTTGTAAATACGAAACGCTTTGAGAGCAACTGCCACTTATCTTGGTTCTTGGTCTAATTCTAGTACCAAGCAAGCAGTGGTTTGAGACAGCCGTTTTCCGAGGGCATTTTCAGAAGAACAAAATTGAAGACTTTAACTATTAACACCTTTGTAAAAAGTTATAATGAGGGTGTAGAATAAGACGGCGATCTAGACCGATAAGTTGGAGAAAATACACTTTAGATAACGTTTCAAGAACTAAGTGTTATCTTAAAATTACTTCTCAAGGGAAGGTAAGGCAACCTCGCTTAGTCTTAGAGAAACATAGCTTTTATAACAAGTTTATTTAAACAAACACTTTCAAAACTTGACAACCAGTACTAAAAGTTTTATTTTCATTGCGTCAACTAGTGAATAATATGTTAAATAATTTCAAACTATCTATATGTACTTCGTATATTATTATTATAAAAGGAGAAACTGACTGACTGATCAATCAACGCACAGCCGAAACTACTAGGACTAGGAACGTGAAATTTTGCACACGGCTTCCTTTTATAATGTAGGGAAGCACTAAGAAGGGTTTTTTGGAAATTCGACCTTTAAGGGGGTGAAAAGGGGGATTTTGTTTGTTTGAATAATCTTATTCCTTCAGTTAATAAACTTGAAACTTGGCACAAATACTAAGTTAAGTAAATAATGAGGTTGGCAATTTATTGTTTTTCTAAACTACCCCCTAAAGGGGGATTGGGGGTTGTCAAAGTTTGTATGGAAGAATTTTAACGCGCGGTTTGATTAACTCCAAACTCAGTATTTATACCTTAAACCAAAAATAAAGAATAACGTGTGTCAGGGTTTCTCGAAAATCTACCCCTAAAAGTAAAAAAGGGTAGTCCATATTGGAAATGTAAAAGTATGTGATGTTTGTTACTCAATCACGCAAAAACGGCTAAACGGATTTGGATGAAATTTGACACCGACAGATTATAACCTAGATTATTATATAGACTACTTTTTATCCCGGTAGTACGTTCCCGCGGGATAATTTCCGACTTCCACGCGGGCGAAGCTGCGGGCAGAAGCTAGTACTCAATAAAACATTTAGAAGCACGACCCAGACGTTTCTGCACACATTGGTAACACAATGTTTATTTTACAATAGTAATACATTATTTTATGTGTAAGTAATTTATTTCAGAGTCGTATTACGTTATAGAGTGTAATTTTAATCTCGGTTGCGGTAGTAAAGTTAATATTCTGTAGTAAATAATATTATTAGGTACGCCACTATTGGAGATTGTCGCTTAAAGTCTGCTGCGCAACGCTGTTGCTAAGCAAATAACTTCGAGATTGTTAGTGATTATATTTCACAGTATATTTCGGAAACAGTATGGCAAGACGGCGGCAATCGAGGAAATAATGTCATCAAAAGCTCTGGCCTGCAACTGGTCTGACAAAAGTTGAACTATAAGGATATTATCGAAAGATGCTGTTACTTATGAAAGAAAACATCGTGTGGAAGCCGGCCTGTCCAGGAACCAAACATTTGAAGACATGTGACATCTACCAACCCGCACTGGGCCCACGTAGTAGATTACAGCTCCCTCTCGAAGAGAGAAGGCTTTTGTCACAGCAGTGAGAGCATTTTAGGCTGATTACGCTGTTACTGCTATATTTTCGTCGCTACTTGTCAAATATGCAAGCTTTACTAAATCAGTTTCACTTCACATAATGCGTGTGAGAATTCTACAATAGATAAAGAAACTAAGCAATGATATTATGGATGCCTTTTATTGTTCTGACTAGCAAAATTAGCCATGTTCCCACTACTGGGACACAGGCCTCTTCTTTGTGAGCCCAGACGCGGGCCCAGTGCAGGTTGGTAGGTGTCACATTTCTTTGTTTATTTTTGTTATTGCTTCTAAGGGGCCATCCATAAATTACGTCACACAAATTTTATGGTTTTTTGACGCCCCTGCCCCCGTCGTCCTTGTCACAGTTTCGCGTCGCGTCGTGTCACAGTTTTTTATTTATTTTTATTTGAATTAAAAATAATATTTTAAAGCAAACAAAGTCAAATATTTTAGATAGATAGATAGATAGAAGAAGCCTTATAAATATAGATCGAGTAAGTAATAATTTTTTTTAGTTTTTTGTTTACATATTATAAGTTTTAGTATTTTAACATATGACGTTACAAAGCTTTTGAACCCCCTGTCCCTTGTCACACAATGTCACATTTCGTTGACCCCCACCCTCCCTTAACGTGTGACGTGATTTATGGATGGCCCCCAAGACATGCCGGTTTCTTCACGATGCACGACGTTTTCCTTCACCGTTTTGAGAGCAATGGTACTACAATTAAATGCACAAAGTAAAGTGCCTGCCTGCAGGTCCTAAATGCTATTTTAACTAACCATGCATCACCTCTAAAATAATGGAATCTCTCACACAGCTGTTGGCATCAAAACTACCAACAACTTTAAACAATCCTACAATTCCCACATGATTCATTTTACTCCCTATTTCCCGGTAGCTACGCCTCCGTCTATCGTACTAACTAAACCCTAGTCGCGACATCGCGGTCGTTCACCCCTCGCTCCGTGGCTACCCGACCATGGCTTTGTATTGCCAGTGGCAGGGAATTCCTTTATTTGACGCCCTTTATCGCTGCTAGGTAGGGATTATAACAGGTGATATACGTATCAGTGATAGGACTGCTGTATGGTTTGTTCACTCCTGTTTTCGCTTGTGTCATTATTTTGTTATGTTTTTTGTGTGTCTCCTAGGTATCCAATGATTTGAAAAATTTCTGCGCTAGGGGGTCTAAAATGATATGCTGAATTCATGGTTACAGTTTGCGCACTGGATAAAAAAAATTCCCTGTGTACCAAGCGAATTGCCTACCGTGCCAAAATATTCACTTTATGGTCGATAGATAAGAAAAAAACTGGACACATTAATTTCTGCGCCAGCTTCAAGTAATTGGAATAAGGAAAGGAAGTATGATGTTGATGACAGCCAAAAATGATAACCTAATTCGTATTCGGATAGAATTCCAAGAACCGCGTAAATCCTTAAAAGTAGTAAACATAAACCCACTTACACGCTCTAAGTCAGAAACTACATTTATATTTCCCGTATTAAATTATCCTTCCCTGAAATAGAAATACCCTACGGCTATAGAGCGAACGTGAGGAGAGTAACCAAAGATAGATAGTTGAATCAAGACTGTTCACGTGGATCCACGTGACCCTCACCTAGGCTGCCGGGGTGCGAATTGTTCGAAAGAGATACCGTGGCCCCTGGCACACAGGCAACTGAGGGATCACGGGTGGGTTTTAGTCAGTAAAAGTCTGACACGTCCTCCTGCTCCACCCAGAGCGGGAGAAGTTATTTGATGATTTCCCCTGAAAAACAAAAAAAAAACCCTCACCTAGATACTGAATGATAATTTTACTAGCTTTTGCCAGCGGCTGCGCCCACGTTTTGCCAATGTACAACAAACCTTAACAAATTATACACCTAAACCTTCTTCACGAATCACGCTGTCTTTTGATGAAAACCGCATGCAAATCCGTCCAGTAGTTTTTGAGTTTATCGCGAAAAGAGAGACAGACACGCGGCGGAGGACATTTTCATGATATGAAAGTATAGAGATTTGTTATGAAGAAGCCCGAGGAGGTCCACAGTCAAATATGGCTTTCAGTGAACATGTTCAACAGTGAACATTTCTTTCATAGTTATTTTATCTCTATATGCATTTGAATAACCTAAAATAACATCACGCCTTGTTTTTTAGAGGCTAGCCCACATTTCCCCAGTTATGTTTAAGACCCATGTCAGGGCAAGCCTATTGCTATCGACCGGTTACAAATCCAGACTTCTGGCTGCGACTGAGAAATTCTAGATATACTCGACCCCAAGCCCTCCTGCTTAGTAGTAGGCAGTAGCACCAGGATTTGAATAACAGTTATCTTTATTCAAATTGCAATAAGGTTTCTAATGGGTTGCTCTCAAAGGTATTGTGAAAGGACTGTAAAAGGCATGTGACAATTACTAAAATCATGCGTCAGACACCATCTATGAAGATGTAAAAGACGTTATGCAGCAAACATGAATGTAGCGAGAAATCAATAACTAAGTTTAATCTTCTCGTCAGGAGTACTATCCACAAATTGGGCTGTAAGATGTCTATCGTAACTTAGTTAAGGATAGGTAGCCAAATCTCCCTAGATGGCTGAATCAAACTACAAGATTCGACATGGCAGAGGCTCTAGTCGAAAATTTAGGTCAACGGTTTACAAGATTAAACTTGGAACAAGAACATGGCACTTGGGACTATCCGATAGATAGATGCCCAAGACGTTGGTTGGATTATATCATGAAACGCTAGTAGTATGTTAAAAAGACTGAACGAGGAAGCTGCTGCGTGGAATAACGTGCTCAACTGCCCAGTCTAAATTTTTCATCCATAGTCTTGACGCAGACAGTCATTACGGGTTGTTAGAAGCTTACCAAAGGGTTGTGGAGATCAGATAGACAGTCGCTCCATCAGCTCCATGTAAAAAAATTGGGACTCAGCTGCATCCAGCTAGACTGGAAGCCGACCCAAACATAGTTGAGAAACGAGTCTCTTGGCGCAGATAGTCTAATCAATAATAATTTTTCAACTGCATATGAATCCTATTTGCAGGATGGGAAAAATTATGAAGCTAGGGGCGTAGATATTTATATGTAGGTTGAATGAGATCCAAGAAGACATGATGCAGCTCAAGTAAACTGAGATAATGGCGGGCAAACGACAGTTATGCCGTCGTAAGGAAGTTCATGTCTTCCAAACTCAAAAGAAAGAAAAAAGTCTGAAAATGAAACCAGCCTCTTACACAATACTCTTGTCGTCTTCATAACGTGCCCCTGCTGACTAAGTAGGTAAGTATAGGACTGTAGGTCACGACTACAGGTTTTATTTTGTTTACGTAAGCATCACTTTGTTAGGCTTCCCGTGTGTTTGCCTTTGCCTTAGGCACCGAGGTGACGGGGAAATCTCAGGCAGTTTTTAAAGTCCCTTTTCTTGGAATCTTTTGTTCAGCTTAGCTTGAATTTGAAGATGAATTTGTAGAGATTTCGCTGTTTGGAACTGTACAATTATTCGGTTTTTTGTTTTTTCCTGCTATGTAAAAGTAATAACTACGATAATATTGAACGGCGACAGTTAAAAAATTAGCTACATTCTATTATATATTCCCAAATTTGTATTTTGTGTCTAATTAAACTGCTTTTGTATTTGTTTTTTGAAGCAATTAATAAATACTTTATCCAAAAATTTGTCCCGTATTCAACACGGATCTAGATTTGATTTGAGAAACATGCTTCACAGAATCACAGAATTCTGGAATGCGGCCCTAATTTGGATATACGGGCAGTGTGTTTGACTGAAAAAGGGATACGTACAAGTCTAGCATTTATTGGTATTTAACTGGTGCGAGAAAAAACAGTTTCTGCTTTGTCAAAATGATGTTGAATCAAAATTCCGTGTCAAGAGCTAAGTCTTGATTCAGAAAATAGCTTTTAGAAATAACAAAACGTTTCATTCATGAATTGAAAGACATCTTTCTAACATTCCTCAATATCGTGGTTCACAATTAGTCGCAGAGAAAGCGATGTTAATCCACGATGTCTTAACGCTAGTTTTAATAGCAGGAAAATCTTTTATTGCCACTTTCCAAACTGCCGGATAGGTCATAGACAAGCTGCAATTAAAATAAAAGCGTTGATTTTTGAGTAATGCTAATGAAATTAAGAATTTGTTTCGCTTCTACAATGGCCATTAGGGATTCCAGAAATTCATTACGCCAGTTAGCTGCGTCTTTCCAATTTGATTGCCTGATAGTCTCAATACGACTTGGATTGGCGTTCATACTGATCCGAAAAATTAACGAAACCAACCTATCAGAAGTCAAATGGGCTTCCGATCTGACTATCGAATCTGACCTCTAGCTGAAAGCAATATTAAATAATTCAACCATCCATCCATCCCTTCATTCCATTCCTTTATAAAATAAAAGGTTTAAAAACGGCTACAAAACATACTTTTGCCAGCGGTTTCGCCCACGTGAACGTACTGGGATAAAAAGTATCATAACTGTGTTAATCCAGGTTATAATCTATCTGTATGCCAAACTTTCATCCAAATCCGGTCAGCCGTTTTCGCGTGATTGAGTTACAAACATACCACCTTTAATGCTTCCCGTGAAAAATAACGATACATTCTGTGAAGCCTAAAATTTCCTCTTACAAGTCCCTTAAAAAGTCTGCCTTTTAACATTCCCTGTTTCCGGTAAAAAGTTCTGACATTTCACGGAGTTGAAATACAAAGATGTTACTGGAAATATTGTCCCTAATCGTGTGAAGCGAGAAAAAAAGAGCGTCTTCTGAGCCAAATGGTCCTGGTTCAAGAGTGGCAGAGTCCAAGGTTGTTACTATTGCTATCCGGTATTATATAAGTGAGATAATTTGTCACACTGGAGAATACTTTCCGTCGGATGAAGAGGGAATACTAATAAACTGTGGGAATAAATTGGTATCATCTTCCGTTGGGGTAAAAATGGCGTCCCACTTATTTTAATAGCTTGCAATTTCTTTTTATTGCGGCTTATCTAGTATTTTCAAATACTATATTGAAGGCTGCGTTATTTACTAAAGAGGTCTGTATATCATATCCAAAACTTGAGTAGGGATAAGTTCGAGTATTTCTGTGAACTTCGTCATGTTCTTTACATTTCTATGATGTCGAAAAGATGAAGAACTAGAGTTTCGTTTGTCTGGACTCAAAAGAACTTATATTCAAAATATTGAAATACATTATATATGAATAAGTGTATGTCTGTAGTGAGATTGAAGGTAATTCTTACCCCGGTTGTCACTAATAAACAAGTTGTGATGTATTGATTGACGCTGTTTCAGAAATGACTACTATTATGTTCTGTTATTGACAAGTTTTGTAAACTTAAACGAAAACACTTTAATCAATATGTAGGATACTTACATGTTGTATATCTTGGTGTAAACGCGAAACGAGTCAGAAGATATAAAGTGAGTCTACAAAACTAGTTTTGCATCATCTGTTTTAAATACTAAGATATATTTCTAGTCTTGCATGGATTTTCTGGGTCCTAAAAGCATATTTACCCCATGAAACTTCTCGATGGCCTTCGCACGTCGTCTTCTCCTCCATAGTTTGGACAGGAACACCGGTGCCAGTATCGGCAGCACCCGGTGTCGCATCGTTTGAGGATTTATCTTGACTGAGTTCGCTTACTGGTTTGTTAAAGGTACGGTCTAGCTTGGGAGCTAGACCTTGGTAGACGGAGTTTGGTTTGGTCAGTATTTATACACTTCAGAAGTTGGTTTCTTTGAAGCACGTTTTTGTGGTTAGTTTTGTATGTCTTCCTTGTGGAGTAGAGTCTAAAAAGGTCTGTTTAAAACTTTTTTTACTTTCTGATTGTCTCACGTTTGACCACTTCTCATCCGATGGTAAGAAAAATACGGTCGTCTATGGTTTACGTTTCGTTGATGTAAGTTATTAATGAAGAGACATTTTTAAAAGCGTTTTCTGTTCCTATATCCTGTATTAACATTTCGTTCAACAAAATCTAGATTAGCTAGGTAATTGATATATGATTCCATTATTATTAATAAATCATAATTCATTATTGAACCGGTATTTCTGATCTGACCCCAAATCTGCAATCCCGTAATAATAGGTAATTGCGTTTCAATCAAAGCGACGATTAATAATCGCATTAATATTAATGACGGATTGAAATCAAAACAGACTGTTGTTTTGTTGGCAAAATGGCGAAATTGTGAATTCGTTACAAAACCGGATAACCCGCACTGACCTCGTTGAACATTAAACAAGAGCAGTGATTATGTGATTAATTTCGTTTAACTTTTAAACTTTGGTGTCACTTTCAGATAATTTAAGTTACTTCATATTATATTATGAGTGTTACCTCATTAAAGCATTGATAAAAATGTTGTTTTCATTGGTTCAGGGAACCAAAACACGGCGCTATCACGTGTTTAAAAGCAAATACAAAGTAGTGTCGAATACCTGAATATAAAATATGAATATTCTATGATATCTAAGTTACAATTAATATGTTTCCAATCGAAGCTAAGAAGTTAAGATAAAACAAAGGACTATATTGAGTGAAAAAATCCTAGTTTTTTATTGCAAAATCACTTCTCGGCCACTACAAAACACAAGTGACAATACAAGTCTTGACTTGCTATTCTTGAAGACACATGTGATGAAAATGCATTTATACAAGTGGTTTAATAGCGTAAGTAATGTTGGAGGTTTTTGTTATTAAAAGAACTAGAAAAACCCAACCTTTCATACAACGACAAAGCTAAATCAATTGAAGAATTCAAGTTCTTTGTGAACTTCAATACAAGGCTCTGGAACTAGACGTAAAAAAGAAAAGACAAAATACAACAGCTACAAACCTACAACAGCTACAACCAATACAATTGACGTAAACGATGACGTCAATAAAGACGATACCGATACGTTCCGTGACGATAAGTCAAATGCACTTTTAAACAAAGAAATGGTAATGTTACAATTTGGAGCTTTTCTTTTAACAAATATGTAAACGACTTTGTCTTTTAAAAGACAATTAGTGTTAGTAAGCGGGTAAGTAAGATGATCTGGCCATCGGTACCTAATTAGACCATGCAACATAAAAGGTGGTTCGTGTTTAAACATCCTCATAAGCGAATTGCAACTAAAATATTGGTATTAGCAGTACTTGACTTGATAATGATAGATGCTGCTGTTCATTCATACACAAATTCTCGACTTATTTAGTTGCTAAGTTAAATGGAAAAGGAGGCCTTTATTTTGGTACAGTGGCTAGCAGGTCAACCTACCCTAAACTGTCAAATTTTCCCAATTGAACATGAACCTTATGCTTACGGTATAAAGTTGAAAATCTATCAAATAAATTTGACAGATTGTAGTAGCTTGATGTGCTGGCGTCTGTACTATGCTTTATTTACATTTATTTTTATTTTTTGTGCTTGAGTAAAGTTTTTTTTTTTGTAAATTGGCATGGCTAGCTGACATATTACAAATTATTTAATTAATGTTCTGTGTCTCGTAATGTTAATTACTTAGCCTACATAATGTAAAGAAATCAAGTCTATCTAGCTAAACAGACAGCTGTGCTGCTGGGGAGTTTGTTGCGTCACTTGTTCCCAGCTGAAACAGTAGGACGTGGTGAAGGGGCTGTCTTATGTACTTTTGACATTCGAAATGTGGAATCTCAGCATAATTTGAATAAACGATTTTTGATTTTGAAATGCAGCACTTTTTGTTCCAAACTTGGCAAGTCCTCCATAATTCAAAATTAAAGTTCAAAATGTAATTAAAATGTGTTTACAAAAGACACTTCAGAAGATGCGATCCCTAATCAGGAAATAAGAGTTATACTTGGTGCCAAAACACTAATTGATAAAATTAATTTTGGCAAACGAAAAGGAAAATCAGTTTTTGTTGAACTTAAAAACAATATCCGATTTAATTAGGAAACCGTAATAAATAAAGACTTCCATGTTTAATAAAAACTTGTCGATCAAGAACAACCGTTCGCAAAAGATTTACGGGCCAACTTTTTTATGTCCTAATTGAATCGCTTTGATTTATTATAGCATTTATAACTGGAATTTTAATCATAAACCTTTTTGTAACAAATTGGAAATGAATACTATGGATTTGAATTCCATTATGATACTGCTCTCTTCATTACCTACAGGTTTAGGCCCAATATAAAATCAGATACCCGTTCCGTGTGCTGCCGGGCGTAAAAGAATAGCACCATCCCATTTCTTCCCGTGGGTGTCGTAGAAGGCAACTAAGGGACTTACTAGAGAATGGGCAGCAGCGTGCTCTATGCATTTTACCACCATACTGCGATCGCCAACCCGCCTGCCAAGTGTGGCGATTATGGCAAATCCCCCGTCTTGTGGGAGGCTTATGTCCAGCAGTGGACTTCTTTCGGCTGATATGATGATGATGATGATGACCCGTAAAGACTGTCAAAGTTCCACGAATGACAGCTGGAACCAGCGGATTAATGTGCTTTCCGAGATACGGAGAAGTCTTGGTATGTAAAGATGGTCACCTGTCCTGATAGATCGCCCCGTGTGGCTGTTATTACTGAGCTACATGTTCCTCATATCGTTAATTACTCTATCGATTTCCAATTGAACTGTATCGAACACACTATCAAACTCAGTCGATAACATATATTCAAAATCGCATCAAATTCAAAACTAATACTACTACCTAACCACAGTCCAATTTCGTCTCTACCGAAACAATGTTAGCGAACTACCCTCAAAACAATGCAATACATCAAGCACATCACTTTAATGAATGACGCTAGTCAGTCAATGACCTGAGTCGAGCACTATTGTCCCAACCCCATTGTTTCACCGCACTGCACCACCAACAAACCATTCGATTCAGAGAACTCGAATCGATTATGGGAATCGATTGGTTAGGCAACTGTTTTGAATAAGTTCAGATGTCATAAGACTGTTCAATGCAAGGTCAAGGCCAAAGATTCCAGACCAGTTCAGTTGTGGGATAGCACTGACTAAAGTATATCATCAGCCAATGATGATCAACTGCTGAATTTGATTCTACCAATGACAGCGTTCAAATGGGTATACCGGAACATAATCACCACGCTTGGTAAAAGGATTGGTCATCGCAGAAGACATAAACCCAAATCATCTGTACCACACTCACATTTTGATGAAAGGGTAAAGCCTGTCTGGAAAGCACAATTATAGTTAATTTAAATATTCAACTTACGAAAATAGGTGGTAGAGTAGGAAAGCAAAGAATACTAAAGAAAGACATACATAAACAAAGAGACGGTTGGAAATGTCAGTCTCAATCGCTGTAGTAGTTCAGTTGATTGATTTGAGACCTACGCCTTAATAATACTTCAAAGCAAATGAAAATTGAAGGCACATTCTCAGTTATTGAAACCTAGGCTTCGATAACAAAGCTTAGTGTTCAAAGGGGCTTTAGTCGTTTGTGGTATAAGCTTCTAATAACATTAATAGGTTCTATTTCAACGTAATAACGCTTAGTGGAACATATACGACAGCGATACTCTGTCTGACTCACAGATAGTCAAAAACATCACTGATTCCAAACAACTTGATAAGGAATTATTGTTTAGATATTTTGTAGTGGAAATTATTTGAGTGACAATATACACAAATATAAAAATAGTCACTACTCAGTGGGAGCAAAACCAAACTCAGCATGTCCAAGTCCTTGGAAAAAGGAATGGGAAAAGTAAACTACGTTCGTAAACTATTTCTACAAACTCGATGAATAAATCCGAAGTGAAGATTAGTATCCAGAAATAGAAACACTATAGAAACCACGACAAAACAATGAAAGAGCCCAAGGACATGCGTGCCACTGAAATATTTAGTAGCACGCTATCGTAATCGATAACGAGTGATATTAATATGGACGCATGACTTAAATGTCCTATTGGTGTAGCTGTTAATCGCTGTGGGACTGGAATAGAACAGAGGGAGAAAGAAGATCGTCGACTAGAGTTCTAAGTTAAAGAAGAAGGTGTCATAATACGAATAAGGATATTGGATGCATATCATCAGAGTTTGGACAAGAGCTTAAACAACCTTCGTAATAGATACCGGTGATATTAATAAGTACGTAAGACTTGAATGTCCTACTGGTATAGCAGTTAATGACTGTGGGACTGGTATTAAATAGAGATACTAAAAGAACCGTCGACTAGAGTTCTGAGATAAAGAAGAAGCAAGACAGCACCAATTAAGGTACGTGATCAGCAGTGTTTAGAAGTAAAGGAGTTTAATAAACTGTAGGTCGTTCTTTCGTCCGGTCGATAAATAATTGTGGATAACATCGTCAGGTAGCTGTTAAGAGGTTCCACATGAGCTGTTACTAATCCAACGACGTATTTATCTTTATAAGCCTACGATTGCGATTCTGGACTAGAGCAAAATTACATTTTCGAAAGGATATTAATTTTTCTTTACTAAGTGGGAATTGTGTCACCAAATGACTGGAAACAGGCCCCATATTCATCCATGAATAAGTTATTGACCAAGCAGACATGAAAGAAAATGTCAACAATTCTGAACAAAACGATTGGTCTTATGATGAGGATATATAGTAAATAAACAATGATAAATGTCTACCGTTCGACAGTAAAAATTTGGCGATTTGGCAGTATATTAATCAAGATTATGAATGTCGCATTTAACAGATGGATCTGATAAGAATACATTATACGTGGATGGGTACGGGTACTTAGATGACAGAAGACGATTATGAACAACCCGATTGGTGCTGAATGATTTGATATATCGCACCTTTAGAATTAAAGAGACCTATTTTGCTTGCGGCTAAGTTCGCATTAGGTCTCTATAATTCTGAATTATTAAGACCTATTTTGCTTCCGGCTAATATCGCATTAGGTCTCTTTAATTCTAAAGGTGCGATATGTGTGGAAATCAATGTAGCTATAAATTTTCAGGTAGATGTTTGGTCGAAATTATTGAATGGAATAAAACTTGTTTACACAACAAACAACGTTACTTAACTTGTTTCTCTAACACCTAATAACAACCTACGTCACCGTGAGTGTTATCAAAAGTTACAAAATGGACTTATCCAAGTTTTAATGAATCCCGGAGAGCTCTACTGGCTGTGATGGAAACTTGTTGATTTATTTTTATACATATATACATAAACCCACGCATTCTTCCCATTGGGGTAGGCAGAAATTATGGAACGCCACCTGCTACGATCCTTCCATACTCCTTTTTGCCCCGTTTACTTTAAAACATCTATTCTTGTCATGATATTAATTTGGACGAAAACGCTTTTAGCTACGAGGGCTTTTCCACTGTTTATAGTTTTACGTTAATATGGAAATTTCTTCGAATTTATTTTTAGAAACGTTTTCGTTAGAACTTGTTAATTGAATGAAGCTTCAAACATTTTATATCAATTTCTTTTAATTAAAACGTTATACGTTATTAATTTGTCAAATTAACTTTTATTGTAATGTGAAATCCTTGAAAATCGAATATTAATATTTCCATTTCATTTACGCTACACTTGACCACAGATGAAAATAATAAAATAGGCTGAATGCAAAAGACACATCACCGCACTCGAATGTGTTTCCGAATTAGTGTTTTCGCGCCAACGGTTCTACAATATGGCGTCCGATTATCGGTTATCGAGTTATTTGGTTTGCAATATCGATATGTATCGATGTGTTGGCTCCCGACGGTACACTGGCTGGCTGAGGGTCGACAGGCCGAAGCTATTAAAAGCATGAGACTAGTGAGGCTTAAAGCCTTCGTCACAATGCAGCCTAACCGTGAAAAAAGGTTTGATGGGCGTAATAACCCAGATACCTATTATGTACTAGCTTATGCCCGCGGCTTCGCTCGGATTGAAGGTCGGAATTTATCCCTTAAGAACGTAATATCGAGGTAATATATCTATGTCCTAACCTAGCACTCTAACTGCGTAACTCACGATTAATCATTATCTGTTTCATTTTGAAACAGATTGCTAAACCATTGCTTCATATGTTCGAAAAATATGTCTGCTCAACAACGTAAATAACGCAATGAATATTGTTGAACTGTCAAAATGAAACCTATGTGTGTACCTGTGTGCCAAATTTATTTTTTTATATCCTGTCAACTGTCATCAATTCCTCATATACTAGTTGGAACTATATTGGGTCGGTTTCTAGTCTAACCGGATTCACCTGAATACCAGTACTTTGAATGGAGCGACTGCATATTTGACCTCCACAACCCAATTAGTTTAGGGTAAGACTGATTGTCAGACTGGTCTTGTCGTTACGGGTTGTCAGAAGAAGACGACCCGTAACGACTCTCAAACATCCACGAATGATATACTATTAGCTATAAATGCGTAAAATGTGGCAGACAGAGCCGACAGACAGACAGAGTTACTTATTAATTTATAATATTAGTATGGAAGTATGGATTGGCGCTGATATAATTATAATGCGCGGCTTCGGCTGTTTGTTTACGCAATGAGAATATTTTATGTTAAATCTGTGTCAAGTTATAGACTGTATTGATCAAAGTTATGTGTCTGTAGAATTTTAAGTAGGTTTCAAGAAATGGACTGGAAGAAAGATAATTTTCAGATTTTTTCATGTCGCACTATTTGAATGCTTAAATAGGTGTTTGCATAAGTGGTAAAATTACTTACAAAACGCTGCATGTTAAGTAGGTTACTTTTTTTGTTATTTGCTTATACATACTAGTAGCTAATTAGCTGATGCGTATGTGTTAAATAGGTTGGAGATATTGAATCTGTCAAGTAGATTCTTGCAGCTGTTCAGTGTGGGAGCCATCACAACATTTTCCGAGAGCCTATTCAAAATCAAAAGTCATTTATTCATATTAGGCTGAGAATCAGCACTTTTCGAACGTCAAAATACATAAGACAGTCCCCCAAAAAACGCCCACCCTTCACCACTTCCTAGTGCTTTAGCTGGGAAGAAAAACTGGCACAGCAAACTCCCCAGCAGCGCAGGTGTCTGTTTAGTCGGATGGACTTGATTCCATACATACATGGGTAAAGTAATAAACAGTAAAGCATAGTACAAAGGGCGAGATAGCTTACATATCATATATTCCATGCTTTTACAACATATCAGCAGGCCTATCACGAGAACCGTTGACAATCCTTTTGTCGTCGGAAGAGTAGACAAAAATGACGTTTCCGTATTCGACTGTTGACAGTTTTCCACCGAGAAATATGGACAAGCTATTTCTATTCTACAGTAGAGTAGAAATAGAAAGCGTCGTGCTAAGCCTGCAGGAGATAAAAATCGTACTTATACTTACCTTTAACTCTCAACTTAATACCCATAACTCCTTCATTTACAGATGCTTACCTGCGAAGACAGAAAAAAATAATAAGTAAGATGTAATGACGTAAATACAAACATTTTCAAATAATTTGCCTTTATTAGACATAAAGCTTGTACCGGACTTAGGGTTTTTTCCGGATACACATTTTTGTAGACAATATCGGGTAACATTGTACTCGAAATGTAGGAATCTGACCTCCTCAACCCTCCTGGCTTGCGGAGGTCAGATAGCCAGTCGCTGTAGATAAAATACTGGTATTCAGCTGCATCCGGTTAAACCTGAACCCGACCCCAAAAACAGTTAGGAAAAGACTGAAAGACCAGAAAACTGGTAGCTAGCACCATCTTTAGTTATTAAGTTAGGTATTCGTTTGAAAAACTGTACTAAAATACAATTATTCTCCACTATCTTTTGCCAGCTGCTTCACCCGTGTGGAGATCGGGAACTATCCCACGCGGACGTTCTACCGGGATAAAAAGTATCCTGTGTCATTCCAGGTTATAAACTATTCAATTCAGCCGTTTTTGCGTGATTGCGTAACAAACATCCAAACTTTCACATTTATAATATTAGTAGGATAAATAGTAGGATAGTAGATGTAACACCAACTGTCAAAACACGTCCACGAAAACATTTTAACCCTTTTAATTTCATCACGACTTTTCGCGATAAACCGGGCCACGCAAATCATAAAGGTCCCATCACACCGCGGCACCCGGATTTATCCCGGGATATCCGGTTCCACGTCCGCCGGGAAATAACTTGGAAGTGGGACGCGACCGCGGTTTTTTCTCCTTTACGTACAAAATATGTATATTTCCTTTCCAAAACGGTTGGTGTGCTATTATGCAGGATTTGTGTGATCGTTTGAAAGTGTTAAAAAAGGGACGCATACATAATGAAGTGTTTTGGGATTTTGGTTGGTTTAAGATAAGTGAATTATTGTTGTAGTGTTATACTTAAAATCTTGTTTTAGTACCTCTTCTTTAGTGACAACTAAAACAGATATGTGAGGAACGTAGCCGGTTGTATTCTATAGATTCTGCCAACCTTCATGGAAAGCAGTTCAACTCAATATTAGTTTTTTAAAAATACGTTAATAGTACTACACGCTTTCCTGAAACATTTACCCTCTTACAAATAAATACACACAATAAAGTTATTCCAAGTTTAAGCCAATGAAGATGTATGGTTATTCCTTTGTTATTATTCCTGGAATAATTTCATTACGTGTTGATTAGTAAGAGGCGAACAATGTCTCTTTAGATACGCAGTGACAACGAGTGAAGCGAGCACTAAAGGTTGCCTTCCACTAAAGCGTAACATTTGGAATCTTGTATTTTGCTAACATAATTAGCAGATCGTGGTTTTGTGTTTAATCAATGAAATAAAATAGAAAATAGCGAAATAAAAAGTTTTTTGAGAAGCGTTTAAAGTAAAGGATACAATAGAATGCGCTTCGCTCTCATTGCGCTGATGGACGGTTTATTCAATACCAATTTCATTTAAAATCTTTTCAACTGGGTTAGGCGCCTCTTCCTCGGGCTAATTGCAAGTAAAGTGGCTTTCTAAGAGCAATCTACAGTGTATTACGAAGCCGAGATGACCACAGCTGGTAAATCACTAGAGGCAAAGAATAAGCTTTTTCCCTGAGAGATAGAAACGCTTACTTAATACGTTGTAATTATAAAATACTAGCTTTTGCCTGCGGCTCCGCCCGCGTGGTTGCCGGTTATCGCGTACAAAAGTAGCCTATGTCCTTCTCCGTTTATCTCTGCCAAATTTCTTGACGATCGGTTCTGCGGTTTTGGCGTGAAAGCATAACGTACAGACAGAGTTACTTTCGCATTTATAATATTACTACAGATTTGACTAAAGGGTTTTCAAGGTGAAGCTTTTACACGTTTCAATGTATTAATTGCATAGGGTGCGATACCTAAAACTATGTCCGGCGCACCCTGTACAGTAACCTCCGCTACCACCATGTTGATTGGCTAAAAATTTTACCAAGGCATGAGGTATTCTCGATATACAGGCTGCAGGTACATTTTGACCGCGTCAGTATTGCACTTTTCTATGAAACAGCAGATATTTTTTAATAACCGACGAAGAATTTCTACGCTTTCTACGCTGGTTTTGAATCATGCGGTGAATTATTTTATGATTTCAGTTTGCACGTCGATGTCCCATACAGTCTTTGTAACATTTATGCCAGAAAAGCTCTATTCCTTTGTCGCGGAGTCGTGATCGAGACGCTTCACCAATCCATTTAAAATTCAATTTTTCACGTTACGCGAAAGTGTGAACGACGGACGAAATTCACAGTTCCCGGTAAAGCGAGACAATCGATACGCCTCGTTTCGATCACAACTCGATTCTATTGTTTCGATTTAATTACACAGTGTCAGTTAAATGAGCTTCGGGACCATTGTTTGTTTACCGATACCGATTTTAGTACTGTTGCCACAACTGTTTGCGTTGTTAAAGGGTATTAAAACGAGGACCCCCTGAAGTGTAGAGAATTTGGGTAGTAACCGATTTTTTTAAAGAATTATGAATGATAATGTTCCTATTGACCAAAATCGGCTTTTTGCAAAGAGAAATTGCAGAAGCATTAAAATTGATTGAATAGTATTGTTTTGTAAAAAATCGTTGGTATATGTATTTACCTACAGAAAACTTTTTGCACAGACTTGTCCCTCTTCTTTTGGATGCAACATTATTTATTATTCATTGATGATTTTGTCAGTAAACATTTCGTTCAAAATGTTTGAACGAAAAGGACGAACCGTTTCTATAACAACACTGGTTTCATTTTCAGCTATTGTCAGACCTCTATCAGTATATTGGAAAGGAAACCGTTTTGTTTATTTGTCAAACAGCTATCTCGATAACATGAAACGTCCATTACCAAATTGTTATAGCGGTCGATTTCGGTGACAGTTTTGGCTTTTATCAAATATGGATGCGGAGTAAATGAACTGTTTTCTTGATGACGCAAAACGGGCCATTCCCTTTCGTAGGTTAACTTTGAAGGTCGTTTTTGATTGAGGGTCAAAAGACTAATAATCGACATCTATCATTAATTCGCTATAACTTCTTAGTAACTGCTTGGAATTAGGAATTGTGTCCGAAATTAGGATCACCATTCAATCAATCAATCCTACCTATCCTTTTCCCAACAATGTTGTGGTAGGTTATCAGTCTAACCGGATGCAGCTGAGTACCAGTATTTTACATGAAACGACAGCCTATCTGACCTCCATAAACCAGTAACTGGGTAATACGATAGACCTTGGTAAGACTGGCGTATAGACCCATTTAAAACATAAGCATAAATCGACTTTGCCCGCTTTCTGAGGCCCTCAGATAAACTCTAAATAGTTATTTATTACTTCAACGAAGTAATGTTAATAAATAAGTATTTTTAGCATTACCGAATAGAAAACACGTTGCAAGATTCCTTAACAAACGCGACGTAAGAACCATCTCATTTAGGTCTCCCAGCCTCAAAACGAGTCCTAACCTAAATCCCTTTAAAAGAATCTGGGATATGCTTTCACGTTGTAAGGTATGAAGCCTCAGGCAGTGACCTGTTCCAGTTGGAATATGGCTCAAGTGGGAGCCTCGTTGATGCTTTGCAGGCTTTTGTAACGGCTTGATAAAATATTATTTACTTTAGGATTTAGGAACAGCTTTATAATCTGAAGTTTGGAATTTTAGGGGCTAAGTGGTAGTGGGTCGTTACTTTTAGCAATAGGAATTCTTTCCTTAGAAAATATGGTAAAAAAAATGAGGGCAATTTTACCTAAAATATAGTAGCTTACCTGCTGAGAAATTATTCTGCTTCTTCGAAGAATATCTTACTAAATATACTAGGGAATTCTCGGAGGAGAAAATTATTGGGACCTTCAGCTTATAAAATGAGGTAGATACCTATCTCTACCATATTTTCTGGGAAAGGTGATCAAGTTTTTGGTGTTTGTAAGCTAACTTACTATGCAAGGGAAACCTCGTAAGCCATTTAGTCTTTATTAAGTCATACTAAAAACTGTGGAATAGTGGACGTCTTTATTTGTTTATTTATTTAAGGAAAAACAAACAGTAGCACAATAAGAGATAGACATAAAATTATCTTAAATATTAAGTTTTAAACAATTATGCTACCCACTACGTTCTCCACAGATTACAATTAAAGTATTTAAAAACTAGCTAGTAACACAGATACAATACCTATACAACAGTCATTCTCATAGAACTCATATCTGGTTTTTAATTTAAAAAATGAAATAAAGGAAAAAAAAATTACAACAACAAGTCTTTCGGCTGAAATGATCCTAATGATCAACTTTTAAACGAACTTCAAAAAGGAGGAGGTTATCAATTCGTGTGTATGTTTTATTTTGTTGTGTGTATGTTTCCGCGATATCTCAGTCAATTGTGGATCGATTTCGAAAATTCTTTTTTTTTTAATGGATGGTATGCTTCAAGGGTGGTCCCATATAAATCTTATTAACTTTCATTGGATAGTTTTTGCATTGGGTTCAATAATACGATTTTAATCGACTTGATGATGTTGTAATATTACCTGTCACTTGTTTACATAGCAAGTAGTGGTATACGAATACCACTTGGTATTGGTGTGGCGTAGGTTACGATAGCTAAAAGTGTCTTTTTTTATATTTCCCTGTCTCATCAACAAAGCTAGCACACATAAAACCTGCGTATAGTCGAGTCAATATTTATAAGCAGGGCACAAAATACGCAATGTCTCGCCATCGTCTCCCTTGAGCCTCGGCTATTATGCTGAATAATGTACCTTGGAGTGTAGGCTCACATTATTAGTCTCCAATGCAACGTGAATTTAGATCGAGGTGTAAACAATTTAGGGGTCAGCGGGAGTTTTTATGATTGCTGTTTTGTATAAAGTGGAAATTATATTTTTTATGTTTACACAAATAACATACTATAACATTACGCCTTGTTTCCCCAAAGGGTTGGGCCGAGGCGTACCTACAGTACACCCGCATTTCGTCAGTTATGCGTAGGTCCCATATAATAGAGGGTGAACCGACTGCCATCGACCGGGTACAAATTAAGACTTCGGAAATTTTATGTTTACATGACCTCGTGCTCAAAAAAAAAAAAAGTAAAAAAAACAGAATTTCGATTTAAATTACAAAATGACAGTGACAGGATCCTAGCAGGTGTGTTCAGTGGTTCCTTCCGTGCTATTATGAAGGTATAATAGTAACAATTTCTCATCATCATCATCATTTCACGACACAGGGAATCCTAGTGTGAGTTCCAGGAAGCAACGCATTTGAATGTAACTTTTAAAACAATAAATTATTCTTATTCTTATTTCAGCCGAAAGATGTTCACTGCTGGACATAGTCCTCCTGCACTTCGACCGGTTCTCTGCTTCCCGCATCCAGCGTGACAATTTCTACTAAACTCAAATTAAGATACATGCTTGAGCAACGTTCTAAAATATGGGTTTATGAGAGCTTGGGTTCTGACCGAATTCAGAGATTTGGTGCGCACAGAAACCTAGCTAGAAATATATGTGAATCGATTCCGACCTGAGGTTACAAGCCACAGCGAGTTCGGAACTTCGGGCAACGCCTTTATTAGGTCAACCTATATATGCGTTTAAGATATAGGTAAGGATGAAGATACATTTAAGAGCCATGATAGGATTAGATTCCTGGATCAACGAAAAAACATTGAAGTTATCACATGATTTTCCATTTTTACGACTAAGCGCTGATTTATATAATATAAACGTGACAGTTTGACACATTTTCTATACAAAAGCTTAGTCAAACCAACATATAAATATGTAAAATATACCTAACTTTTATCTGAGGAATAAATTCCTCAGATAAAAGTTCTCTGACTATTGTAAAATCAGCCTTTTTTTTTTTTTTTGGGTGGGAAATCATCAAATGACTTCTCCTGCTGAGTAGAGCAGGAGGGCGTGTCAGACTTTTACTGACTAAAACCCACCCGTGTTCCCTCAGTAGCCCGTATGCCAGGGGCTGTGGTATCTCTTTCGAACAAACCCGCACCCCTGGCAGGCATCGGCTCTTGCGGACCCCACCTGTGGTTGCTGACATCTTTGACGGCGCGCGTGTGGAACACAACGCGCCGTCCCGTCTACCACTTTTCGGCCGCAGGGGATAGGGAGAGCGGCTGACGCTATACCGACACTCCTCTTCCCCTGCGGCCCCACCGCGTCCGCCATCAAACGGTGGCGGCCCCGTCCAGGCCACGGAAGGGAAGAGCGCTGCTCAGAAGCACCGGCACTCCTCCTCTACCGCAGCCCGTAACCCTCAGCCGCGATGCCTCCCATTCGACATCGCGGCCCACCTCAGTTGCGGTGCACCTCACCGCAACCTACTTTTTGGCCGCTACGTCGTCGGCTTTGAGGCAAAAGCCCTGACGAGCGGCCCCACCTTTGGGTTCCTCTTGGCTTCACCGTGGCCGGAATCCACGGTTACTGAGCCCCCCGCAACGACAATGCGGGAACCCACTCGGGGGGGTAAATCAGCCTTTAGGCATGCGTTCGGAATGATCGTATCACCAAATAAATCTCCGCTTTCAAAAGACAAAATATCCCGAAAAATAACTTACGGTAAATCATCATCATCATCATCATTTCAGCCGAAAGACGTCCACTGCTGGACATAGGCCTCCCCCAGGCTCCTCCACTTCGACCGGTCTTGTGCTTCCCACATCCAGCGGATACCCGCGGTCTTCGCAAGGTCATCGGTCCACCTTGTGGGAGGCCTTCCTACTCTACGTCTTCCGGTACGCGGTCGCCACTCCAGAACCTTTCGGCCCCATCGACCATCTGTTACGGTAAATACCCAAACTAAAAAAAAACAAATGAGCTATACGGGACCACGTAAAAACATCAATAATTTTCTTTATATTCCCTTATAAGAGATAATGTAATCCTTTATGAGGAAGTTACAAAGGCATTCTTTGCGAGGCAGGTGAACGTTCACGTTTTTATTCGACTACAGAAGGAGGGTAATGTTTTTCGATGGCATGGACAGGTTAATGACTTTGTGGAGCCTGTTTATCCTGTATCAGTGATGGAGCGGGTTTTCTTTTTTGTATTAGTATGTGTGAAAATCGGTCGAAGAGTGCAAATAATCAGATTTTTTTGACTTGATTGCTTTTGGTACTGTCCGTTCCGGAAATTTGTAACGCTTGAGACTCCGGGGCAAAATGATTCAGTCTGTATACATAAATTCGACCATTTTGATGATAACCACAAACATGATTTCAGTGCCGCACGGGTCGGTCAATGGTTAAGCTACGCTTGCCGCGGTCGATTTGAGGACGGGTGACAATCAATTACATATCGAGACTCCTCCGTGCCTCGAAAAGCACGTTAAGCCGTTGGTCCCGACTGTTATTCGTAGTTATTTTATAGTCGTTACGCCCAAAAGTCTAACAACCAGGAGGTATCGTGTACTCAGTAACTTGATGCTGGAATTAAGCTGCAGCTGCATTCGGTTGGACTGGATGCTGACCCGGTAACCGACATAGCCCGAAGAATTGCCAAACTGAAGTGGCAGTGGGCCGGGCACATTGCTCGCAGAACAGATGGCCGATGGGGTCGAAAAGTCCTGGAGTGGCGACCGCGTACCGGGAGACGTAAAGCTGGAAGGCCTCCCACAAGGTGGACCGATGACATTGTGAAGGCCGCAGGAGTCCGCTGGATACGGAAAGCACAGAACGGGGGGAGGCCTGTGTCCAACAGTGGACGTCTTTCGGCTGAAATGATGATGATGATGATGATGGATGCTGACCCCATAGTTGCCAAAGGCTAGGCGGATTTATTGATTGACTTACTATTAAACTAACACGATTTAACAACTAATGGTAAGCCTCTAGATAAAGAATATTCTATACAGCACAAAACCCAATACATAGTATAGGTACATAGATAAACAAGCCCTTACTTAGCTTGGTGTAAAAGTAGAAACCATTGGATAAAAGGTAAAAATTCCTTACCTTTTAGATGGCCGACCCTCTCCGGTAAAAGGGAATTCTTATAAAACCACCGAGTGTACCTACGCATAGGAATCTAAATCCTATGTAAGTAAATACCTGTACGTTGTATATGTTTAGTATCTAAATAGCTTACTAAGTAGAGAATGTATTTGAGGGTCTTTTTGTTTCGTTTTTACGGTTAAACTATCTTGCACATTGAATTACTTTTGCGAGAGGTAACGTCGTACGGTTACTGGCAGAAAAGTTAAACGTTAACATAGTTGCAAATATATACCTAAAACAATTAGATAAAGTGTATCATGAACGTTGCTCAAGCATGTAAGTGTATGTTGTGTGATCTCATAATTACTAAGATTTTTTTTTTTTTTGGATGGGAAATCATCAAATAACCGCTTTGGGTGGGGCAGGAGGGCGTGTCAGACTTTTACTGACTAAAACCCACCCTTGTTCCCTCAGTAGCCTGTGTGCCAGGGGCTTGTGGTATCTCTTTCGAACAAACCCGCACCCCTGGCAGATAATTACTATGATTGTTTGATAGAAATAAGAACAGATAATCATGAGCTATATTTAACGTGAGATTTCACAACCTTTCTGAAACGGAGGGCTCCCTAAAGATACAAGTGCATTGCTACACTCAATACACAAAGCAAAGAAGTAGTCTTAAAGTGTTCTGAAGACATGGACAGACTTCGCTTCAAGTCTTCAAGACAGAATACAACTAGTAAGAACTACCCACCTGCTAACATCTCCTGAGAGTGTTCGCCACTGAACTACTGTGAAAACATAATGTTCAGATTGCACACCTGCACTTTACAACGGACATTAAATGTGTGGTGTCTGTTGTAACGGGGCGATCAGCTGATGCATGAGCGTAGGCTTTTCCATTTTGAGATCGAGAGTTGTCATCAACAGCTAAGACTAGCTAGCTACCACTGTTAGTGTACCGTGAACAAAACAAACATGGCCAGAATGTTGAATTAGATCTGTTGAATCTATTCTAATTGTTGTGTGTTTGTGAGTTTGTATTGGGGGTCATCTTCGGAATTACCCGATATATTTTTTTCACGAATGAGAAGCTATAGTATTGTCGAGAATCGTAGGATATTATGTTAAAACAAGAAATTTCAGGTCGACGCAGTCGTGGCCTATTCTGAAGTAATATTATTATAAAGAGAACAGATTATAGATTTTTTTTTAACTCATTTCGATATTCCTTCTTAGAGGTTAGCTATATTGAAATAGTCGAGTCAAAAACTTTAATTAAAAAGTATATTAGACGACTGGACACTTGCGTTTACACACTTAGATTTCCAATTTTTTTTTTTTATTATTTCTAAATAACTTTTAAATATATTACAGCTTACGGCCACTAAACCAACGAGGCTGGTCGTTGGACTAGTGGCCGCAAATGCTATTGCTGAGCAGGGCTTGGTTTCGAGGTGCAGGTCAAGCAAAGTATTCTTGATGTAATAACTATTCCATCAGTAAACCCGGAGTCTGGATTGGTAACCTGTTGGTGGCAGCTGACTCGCCCGCTATTACTTGGAGCTTGTTTAACTGGCGAAATGTGGGTGTTTCTATAGGTACACGTTCGTCTAATCCTTCAGGGATCACAGGCATGATTTTATATAAATATTTAAAAATCTTTCAATTCGCTGCTACTAGAACCACACCCCAACTAGTCCAAGATTTGTCGCCCCTCTTTAATAAAGTTTGTCTAGCCCCACACCCGTTCCCCGGACAAACTGCCCGGTTCGTACTCCAGCACGATTCATTTATTTACACAGCCGGACAGTGGCCGGTCGGGAATATTGAAATTCTGAACAAAGGTGGGATGTAAAATGCTTGAAGGAATTTTCATTTTCAAATGTATTGTCTGCGGTTTGAAACGAAATTGCATGCGAAGTTTGTGAACGGAATTTTCGTGACTTTAAAAGGTACAGAAATGGTACCAGTACGTATATCCTTGTTTTTAAATAAATATGTATTCCAAAATTTTCGATTTTTCACCTGCCAGTGTTTGTGTCACCCAAACGGTTGAATGGTAGAAAATGCCTATAACTAAGTTCGCTTCTGTGCGTACATTAAAATTTGTGTGCTTTTTATAAATAAATGAGCAAACATTTCAGTTTTCGTTGTTAAATATTTTAAACATAAGACAGTGTATACAAGGACAAGAACCTAACGTAATAACGTTAGGTTGAAGATAACTTTTGCATATTAATAAGACTTTAATCATTAAAGTGGAAAAGTAAAGACTCACAAAGGCGCGATGTGGCGGTGGTGCGACGCAATTCTGGTAGAACAATTTCCATGAAGTTTTCATAGAAATAGTTCTACAAGAGTCACGTCGCGCTCTCGTTAAACAGAAACAAAGCAATACAACTACAAAATCTACTTCACTACAACACTCGGCTACGAGTATAAGAACAACCATCTACAGCAAACTACATTCTTTAGCAGAATTCGACTATATTTATTAATAAAACTTCGTCCTTTGGAAGATGAAAACTACACTTACAGCGAGTTAGTATTCACGTTTTAAGTAACGAAATCGTGCCAGCAGTTTACTTGCAGCTAAAAACGTGAAAACGAGGCTAAACAACTAAATCTATAGCACTACATAATAAAATAAACTATTCACCAGGAATTGTCTGCCCTTGACTCCCATCCTGGTGATGTCTTCAAGTGATCAAACTCATGATAAAGTCCATGCTCACACACTCAAGTTCACTCATTTTGTTCTTATACACTAATAAGTTCACTCACATTTTCTATAAAACTAGAAACTTTGAAGGAGCGATAGCTTATATTATACGTTCAAATGTTTTGGTTGGAAACGATAAACTGTAAAAAAGAAGTTCAAATGTAATTAATAATAATCCTTCAATAACGAAAAGCAATCACTTTTCATACACAGAATTTTGTTGGTTAAAGAGACCCTAAAATCGAATACTGTGCACTAAATTTTCGACCTGCCATAACCAGATAAGCGTAGCAGCAAAATTCTGTGTAGAAATAATTCTAAATCCTATTACTAAAATGTGTTAACAGCAATATAAACACTTCGAATAGATTATAAATCCCATTACGTAGCAACGAGAATTGATGTGGGAAACGATTACTCGAATAAATGTGTTAGACAAAACACAGTAAATGACTATACTATGATTTCAAACATTTAGAATTTAAGGGTATCTAAGAAACCAAAAATACTTTTGAGACTAGTGTTAGTACACACGGCTACACATCAAGCTATATACATTTCCAGTATAAGCTGATTTCGCATTGTATAGGATTTCCGTACAGTGCGAGATCAGCCTAAAATGGAAATGTATAGCTTGATGTGTAGCTGTGTACATTTCCATGTATGATAAAATCTCTCAGGATTACTGAATAAACCCCTGATGGATGTGCAAGGGGCAGCAATCTATTAACTGATAATATCAGATGCATATGGATGCGGTGAAGGGGTCGGTCAAGCAGGAAGACACCTCCCTATGTGTATCTGATCCTTTCAGTAGACAAGATTTTTACCATGATGCCGAAACCAGAGAAGAGGTTGAAGTGACTGAGGCTGCCCAATCACTAAAGCTGTCTACACACCTAAGCCCCTACCCACGTACGCACGAACCCGGGGGGCAAGGTAGGCGGCCTGATTTTAACGATTCTCGCAACTTCTAAAGCCGCCAGCACTAACCCGCCGGGTTCGTGCCGGGCAGCCCGCCGGCTTAGGTGTGTAGACAGCTTAAAGGCTCCTACACAAAATGCCGGCGGAGCAGCCGGCGGGCATGCTGCCAACAAGGTCGGCGGCATACTCGGTTCCTGCGGGAAGTGCCGGAGGCCGAATAACGCCTACAGCATACCCGCAAGGCAAAAAACACACCGGCATGTGTGTAGGAGACATACACGTACGTAATAAAATGGCGGCGGATTTTTTAGCGCGCACTGGATCTTCAACGCACTGCTAGATTTTCAACTCTGCGCTACAAAGAGTTGAAAATCCCACCGCGATATTATAACGTCCGTGTGGATGTCGACTTAAGGTGACCAAAAAATGTAAGAAAATATGAATTTCATCTATCACCCTAGTGCTTCCTCCTTAAAGAGGCAAGTGTATAAAAAGTTTTTCATAATGATGAGTACAACGACTCCAAGTAACTGAAAACTTCTGAAGGCTATCAGTTCAATTACACCTTGTTTAACTGAGTTATGGAAAGTAAAGGACCGAATGCTGTGACGTAACTTGTGACCCTATATCCAATAGTGGATTGCGATAGGCTTAGTAGAGATTATGGTACAATAATTTACGAAATCACAGGTAGCATGGACACATTTTACTCGGTAGCTATAGAGGTTATCGTAAATAATTAAACGATTAGCCCATCGCTTGCGAAAATTACAAATATCATTTTCCCACGGTCTCTAGAATATCTATGTTCCTAATTTGTAGTGTTTTGGCCATAAATTTTGTCCCTAGGTAATGAATAAATGGGCTTGACCAGCTCGCAACTATTGATAACTGGGCAGTTTTGAAATATAATTCAGATCAAATTAATGTAATCATTGATTTATTGTTAGATCCGGCTCGAAGGACCAAGATATATTAGTTATTAATAAAGCTATATAACAGTTACAAAATATAAACAAGCTAAAATACGTATAATCTTGGAAGTCGTTTCTACAATATACATTTTAGATGCAAAGGAATTATTCTGAAGAGTCATATGTGGTTTACGTTATTAGTAGGTACAGATGCGTTCAAAGGAAATAATAAAACCTATTCGTATTATTATAGCTTTCATCCAACTCACCGACTTGCCCCAGGTATAAAATCATTCGATTGAATACTACTCTAAGAACAGCTTTTATACCTCATCTATTATTCACCCCCAAACAAAAGTTGATAGAATCAATCAAAAATTCAATCATGTTACATTTGATATTCAAAACAAAGGGTCTATAGAACAAAACGAATTGCTATTAAAATTAATTTTACCACAATATGGAACAGCAAATTTCATTCATTTGGCTATAACAATGAATTTAAGGAAGTAAACGATTGCGCCACACGATAGGAGGTTTATTTTGACACATCACGATATCATTTGAGGCCAACCTTTAGCAATTTCAACTATGTATTTCCACCGACGACAAATATTTTTTCGTGACTGAGAAAGGAACTGCCAAAGCTAATGGCAATGAAATTGACATAGACATTTTCGAAAAGCCGATAAACGAGCTAGCAGAGAAAATATAGGAAGACTTTGAAGGCGAATTCTTGAAATACGATGGGACAGCGCCAGACAGAAGGGGATTAAGTGAACTAGATGGGAAAATTGAGGAGCAGTAACGTTTGGCAAAGGGGGATTTATAAGGACAGACTGTAGAAGAGGCTTTGACCGCCGAGTTCTTTTCGCTGTCTATTTCGAATCAGAGATATTGGTAATGCCAACGTAACATATAAAACTATAACCGTCTTATTACAAAACGCGATTTAACTTTAGATCTAGCTTAAAGATGGCCTAGTGTTTGCATTTTCAACTTTATTTGAATTTAGGTAAAGTTCTTCATACAAAAATGACAACATACTCGTACCATTCGACTAAGTTGTTAGTTTTGTAAAAGGAACAGTATTTCAATTAATTTCAGTTTCATTTAAAAAGGAGCTCGATGGTGTAAACCGTACCTTGAGAAAAAACTAGTTTAGTAATAAGACCGTAAAAATTTAACTAGTTAATAAAACTCTTTTATGATACTCTCATATACTCTCAGGATACTCTCTCTAGTCAGTTTTTTAACAACAAAAGAATATTGATTTTTCTTGGATATCTTAAATATGGTGAAAATACGCGTACTTCAATATAATAAAATGGAAACCAAGTCAAAAACTTTTTGAATTACAACACCGTGAATATTATAATTTCGTTACAATATCGTATAATATTTGTGGCCGTTTCAGATTTGCTTGAAAACTCACTTTTCAGTTCGTGCGAATTTTTATGATCCAATAACTATTTGTGGATGATAATATAAAGGGCTTAATATTTATAACTTCCAATCTCCAATAATTATATTAAGGGCTCAGTAAAGAGATGTATCTATTTAATAAGTAATGAAATCTGTAATTAATAATAATCCTTCAATAACGAAAAGCAATCACTTTTCATACACAGAATTTTGTTGGTTAAAGAGACCCTAAAATCGAATACTGTGCACTAAATTTTCGACCTGCCATAACCAGATAAGCGTAGCAGCAAAATTCTGTGTAGAAATAATTCTAAATCCTATTACTAAAATGTGTTAACAGCAATATAAACACTTCGAATAGATTATAAATCCCATTACGTAGCAACGAGAATTGATGTGGGAAACGATTACTCGAATAAATGTGTTAGACAAAACACAGTAAATGACTATACTATGATTTCAAACATTTAGAATTTAAGGGTATCTAAGAAACCAAAAATACTTTTGAGACTAGTGTTAGTACACACGGCTACACATCAAGCTATATACATTTCCAGTATAAGCTGATTTCGCATTGTATAGGATTTCCGTACAGTGCGAGATCAGCCTAAAATGGAAATGTATAGCTTGATGTGTAGCTGTGTACATTTCCATGTATGATAAAATCTCTCAGGATTACTGAATAAACCCCTGATGGATGTGCAAGGGGCAGCAATCTATTAACTGATAATATCAGATGCATATGGATGCGGTGAAGGGGTCGGTCAAGCAGGAAGACACCTCCCTATGTGTATCTGATCCTTTCAGTAGACAAGATTTTTACCATGATGCCGAAACCAGAGAAGAGGTTGAAGTGACTGAGGCTGCCCAATCACTAAAGCTGTCTACACACCTAAGCCCCTACCCACGTACGCACGAACCCGGGGGGCAAGGTAGGCGGCCTGATTTTAACGATTCTCGCAACTTCTAAAGCCGCCAGCACTAACCCGCCGGGTTCGTGCCGGGCAGCCCGCCGGCTTAGGTGTGTAGACAGCTTAAAGGCTCCTACACAAAATGCCGGCGGAGCAGCCGGCGGGCATGCTGCCAACAAGGTCGGCGGCATACTCGGTTCCTGCGGGAAGTGCCGGAGGCCGAATAACGCCTACAGCATACCCGCAAGGCAAAAAACACACCGGCATGTGTGTAGGAGACATACACGTACGTAATAAAATGGCGGCGGATTTTTTAGCGCGCACTGGATCTTCAACGCACTGCTAGATTTTCAACTCTGCGCTACAAAGAGTTGAAAATCCCACCGCGATATTATAACGTCCGTGTGGATGTCGACTTAAGGTGACCAAAAAATGTAAGAAAATATGAATTTCATCTATCACCCTAGTGCTTCCTCCTTAAAGAGGCAAGTGTATAAAAAGTTTTTCATAATGATGAGTACAACGACTCCAAGTAACTGAAAACTTCTGAAGGCTATCAGTTCAATTACACCTTGTTTAACTGAGTTATGGAAAGTAAAGGACCGAATGCTGTGACGTAACTTGTGACCCTATATCCAATAGTGGATTGCGATAGGCTTAGTAGAGATTATGGTACAATAATTTACGAAATCACAGGTAGCATGGACACATTTTACTCGGTAGCTATAGAGGTTATCGTAAATAATTAAACGATTAGCCCATCGCTTGCGAAAATTACAAATATCATTTTCCCACGGTCTCTAGAATATCTATGTTCCTAATTTGTAGTGTTTTGGCCATAAATTTTGTCCCTAGGTAATGAATAAATGGGCTTGACCAGCTCGCAACTATTGATAACTGGGCAGTTTTGAAATATAATTCAGATCAAATTAATGTAATCATTGATTTATTGTTAGATCCGGCTCGAAGGACCAAGATATATTAGTTATTAATAAAGCTATATAACAGTTACAAAATATAAACAAGCTAAAATACGTATAATCTTGGAAGTCGTTTCTACAATATACATTTTAGATGCAAAGGAATTATTCTGAAGAGTCATATGTGGTTTACGTTATTAGTAGGTACAGATGCGTTCAAAGGAAATAATAAAACCTATTCGTATTATTATAGCTTTCATCCAACTCACCGACTTGCCCCAGGTATAAAATCATTCGATTGAATACTACTCTAAGAACAGCTTTTATACCTCATCTATTATTCACCCCCAAACAAAAGTTGATAGAATCAATCAAAAATTCAATCATGTTACATTTGATATTCAAAACAAAGGGTCTATAGAACAAAACGAATTGCTATTAAAATTAATTTTACCACAATATGGAACAGCAAATTTCATTCATTTGGCTATAACAATGAATTTAAGGAAGTAAACGATTGCGCCACACGATAGGAGGTTTATTTTGACACATCACGATATCATTTGAGGCCAACCTTTAGCAATTTCAACTATGTATTTCCACCGACGACAAATATTTTTTCGTGACTGAGAAAGGAACTGCCAAAGCTAATGGCAATGAAATTGACATAGACATTTTCGAAAAGCCGATAAACGAGCTAGCAGAGAAAATATAGGAAGACTTTGAAGGCGAATTCTTGAAATACGATGGGACAGCGCCAGACAGAAGGGGATTAAGTGAACTAGATGGGAAAATTGAGGAGCAGTAACGTTTGGCAAAGGGGGATTTATAAGGACAGACTGTAGAAGAGGCTTTGACCGCCGAGTTCTTTTCGCTGTCTATTTCGAATCAGAGATATTGGTAATGCCAACGTAACATATAAAACTATAACCGTCTTATTACAAAACGCGATTTAACTTTAGATCTAGCTTAAAGATGGCCTAGTGTTTGCATTTTCAACTTTATTTGAATTTAGGTAAAGTTCTTCATACAAAAATGACAACATACTCGTACCATTCGACTAAGTTGTTAGTTTTGTAAAAGGAACAGTATTTCAATTAATTTCAGTTTCATTTAAAAAGGAGCTCGATGGTGTAAACCGTACCTTGAGAAAAAACTAGTTTAGTAATAAGACCGTAAAAATTTAACTAGTTAATAAAACTCTTTTATGATACTCTCATATACTCTCAGGATACTCTCTCTAGTCAGTTTTTTAACAACAAAAGAATATTGATTTTTCTTGGATATCTTAAATATGGTGAAAATACGCGTACTTCAATATAATAAAATGGAAACCAAGTCAAAAACTTTTTGAATTACAACACCGTGAATATTATAATTTCGTTACAATATCGTATAATATTTGTGGCCGTTTCAGATTTGCTTGAAAACTCACTTTTCAGTTCGTGCGAATTTTTATGATCCAATAACTATTTGTGGATGATAATATAAAGGGCTTAATATTTATAACTTCCAATCTCCAATAATTATATCGGGTGTAAAAAGACCCTTTCCGAAGCCGGAAGCCACATATTCTACCCATTATTTGGATCATTTTTTTCCACTAGACCATACCTGGGAATCCACTGGTTCTGAAGATATTGAAGGTCAAAGTCGCATTTTTTTTTTTACTTTTTTTGCGTAAATGTATTCCACGTGTTATTACTAAACTTTTTTCCAAAGAAACATTACCAAAATTTTCAATTTTTCTTAACAAATAACACATTTGAAGTTACAAAAACGCAATGAACATCAAGCGCACACTACCACGCACGTCACGACTGTACGACAACAAGCGCACGATACAGTGTCTCGTGGTCTTGAACGTTACAACGACCCGTGTTTGTAACAGCTGATCGGTTGTTAGTGCCTACATTTCGTAGTTACATTTGTTGAAGTTTCTGATTTCAAAGACGTTGATTATGAGTTGCAGGCAAGTCCGTTGTCTGTAATGTCGAAGAACACGCCCTTGTAAGTACTACAAGTAGGTACATCTTATCACTAAACTTCTTGCAGATTCAATTAAAAATGTTGACGAAGTTGGTCCTCATTCGTTTCGTTTACAATAAAAGTAAACTGCTAGTCTAGTGCGTTATTATTCTAAGTGCTTACTACCTACATTCAAGCAAATAATGAAGAATTAATTTTATTATTACTGCACAAATTACCTACCTACCTATCAAAACCACTTTTTGGTTTGAGCTATTCATTCACTAACATAACATAACATCACGCTTTGTTTCCCCGAAGGGTTCGGCAGAGATGTACCTGTAGCAGATGCACCCACATTTTGCCAGCTATGTTTAAGTTCCATGTAATAGGGGGCGAGCCTATTGCCATCAACCGGGCAGACATCAAGACTCCGGGCTGCTACTGAGAAATTTCAGATAGAAAAATCAAATAACACTGCCCAACCCGGGAATCGAACCCAGGACCTCATGCTCAGCAGTAGCGTTTGCAACCACTAGACCAACGAGGCAGTATTTATTTACTACTTATGGTAAAAATAAAGGTTTATTCACACGAAGCCATACCTACTGCCAATAGGGTGGATATTTATTCATTGTAAATAAACGTGTATGCTGGTAATAATTACATAACTGCAATTGAAGTCTTTTAGTTTTTTTCTAGATTTCGTCATCTTAAGCTGTTTTCAGACACCGGTTATTGTTATACCGTGAAGTTTTGTATTGTTCTTGTCGCGTCGCGCGACAAATCGCGCTGGTCTGAAAACAGCTTAATTAGGTAGCTGTGTTCCACAGAATTAAAATAACATTGATTATTTAGGTAACCTTATGATAGCCCTTAACACTAGAGTGCACGCGCGGGCTACATATGTAACCCAGCGTGTAATATTGTCGTATATAATTTTTGTTTGCCGTGCTACAGCGCAATCTTCTAGTGTATTCCTCAAGCATCACCCCCTGCTTCCGCCAGTAGCATGCCGATGCCCGCGGCTCACGGACGTCTGCAAAAATCACCCTTGAAGTTGGTGGGCTACGCCTGTAGCCCGTGCGAGTGTTGGAGGAAATTAAGTGTTTAGTGTGCAAGTGGTGAAATTGAGGTAAATGTGAAACATTTGTTGCAGTATTACTACAAAACATACTGTTAATTAATTTTTAAGTGTTTGTTGATTGTATTTATGGGTTTTTCATGTATCTTTATTCTGTTTTGTTCACTTTTTAGATGGCGGGTAACTCGAACAGATTGTGCGACCAAATACAAAGATGGCTGCTGGAGGATAATGAAGACGACGATATTTCGAGCGAAAGTGAGGAAGGCGGAGAATCCGCGGAACAAAGTGGCTCGCTTGGATCTCCTCACCATTCTGATACGGAACGGACGAAGATGAAGACGTGCCTCTATCGACTTTGGCTTCCTATCAGTCTCGTAATGGTACAAAATGGAGCAAGATTGCACCGCCCACTTCAAGAACTAGATCTCACAACATTTTAGTCCGTCCACCAGGCCCAGTTGTGTAGCAAAAGACGCTAAAACGGCTCTCCTATCATTCCTGCTGTTTTTTGACGCTGATATTTGGAACGTGCTTATTGATTCAACAAATATTTATATTGATATCATAAAAACTGAAACTGAAAGGCAGACTACTTCTAGGATTGGCAGAACAACCTCTGCAACAAAATATGCCTATTCGGGGAGGAGTTGGTCGGTGTGCTTTTTGCAGTAGGGCTCACGACCGTAGTACGCGCAAGCAATGCAGCAAATGTATGAGGCGTATTTGTAGCGAACATCAGGCAGTCGTGTGTCCGGAATGTATGCCAATAGACTGATTTATTACCCGTTACTTTGATAATAGATTAAATTAGATTAAAATAAACGCCTTTTGTGATAAATATTACGTTCCTAAATGAAAATAAGACTAAGAGAACTCAACCCTTCCAAATATTTGTTGATTTTTAAGAAGTTTATGTTTAAGTTTCAAATTATAATAGAGAATCTAAATTTTGTTGATTTTATGAACCATTTTGATAAAAATAAATATGTTTAGTAATTATATGCTGTGTTTTACTATTTTTTTTGCCTTATTCAGAGAAATAATTGACCTATAAGTGGCCTACACCTGTAGCCCGCGCGTGCGCTTAAGGAGTATTTATGGGCGCGTGCACTCTAGTGTTAAAAGAATTTGATTGACGTATACGTCGCGTCGTATGACGTATTACGTCTTCCGTTTACGTTTCCATAATTTGGTAGATCCTAATAGCGCAATGATATAAAGATACCTAACGTTCCGATCGCGCGCGCTTCGCATAGATCAAAGAAAGCCGCGGCTCCTTTATGCCTACCGCGACGTTTCCTGAGGTAGCTGCGCGGTGCGCGCGGGGGTGTGGTGACGTGATACGAGAGCTCAGTGATTCGTCAACTTGTAACTGTCACCCCTCCCGCACCGCGCACCTAGGAACGTCTCCAGCAAAACAAGAAATTGATCAAATTTTTCGGCATTATTAGTTCGGTTTCTTACGTTATCGAATGCGCTTGTGTTGTTTTTTCCGAAAAGCATTACCTACTTTTAAGTGTAGAAACTGTGCTGCTGTGCAGTGACTGTGACTGCGTATTGGCTGGCACACGAAGTGTCTGTGTTTGAGTGCGTACTTGTTTGTTTGTTAGTGCTTTTGTGTTGTTTTAGTTGCGAAAATGCCGTTTCACGATTATTCGGCGCGCGAGTACGTTAACATGGTGTACTGCTACGGTATGGCCCGAGGAAATGCTGCCGCAGCCCTACGACTTTATGGTACTGAATATCCTACCGCGTTTCAGCCCTCTGATTCACGTATTTTCACTCGGGCAGTGCAACGGTTATTGGACAACCAGCCGATCGTGCCGGTTTCACAGGGAGGCGGCAGGCAAATAAGACCGGCGGCAGAAATGGCCATCCTATCTGTAATGCGGGAAAACCCACGTTTGGGAGTGCGTACAGCGGCAAAAGTATTGCGGAGACGGCATGGCAATCGCGCTAGGTACGTGGTGTCTCATTCCACTGTGCACAAAGTACTTAAAAGAGATAGGCAACGGCCTTACAAAATTCACCGCGTGCAAGCGCTCGTGCCGGGCGACACAACACGCCGTATGCAGTACTGCAGGTGGCTGTTAAGGCAGGACCGAGGATTTGTGAACAACATTATTTTCACGGACGAAAGTACCTTTACAAATAATGGTATGTGGAACCGCCGTAATTCACACTATTGGTGCTCCGTGAACCCAAACCAAACCCAGGAAACGGGTTTCCAGGCACGGTGGAAACATAATGTGTGGGCAGGCATTGTGGGAAACCAGATCCTGGGCCCCGTTTTCTTGCCGCCCAGAATGAACGGACCTAACTACCTCGAACTGATCAATGGTTACCTGACCGACACGCTGGAAGCCATGCCATTGGTCCAGCGGCGAAATGTGTGGTACCAGCATGACGGCGCGCCGCCACACATTGTGAGACCGGTTCGCGAACAGCTGACGCAACTGTTCGGCGACCATTGGATTGGGCGGTATGGGCCCCATGCATGGCCTGCACGATCGCCAGATTTAACCCCTCTGGATTTCTTTTTGTGGGGCTACGTCAAGGATAGGGTGTTTGACCGTCCCTGTGAGACCGCTGTTGAGATGCGTCAGAAAATTGTTGAAGTTTTTGATGAACTAAAGCAGCTGTCAGAGCGAGAAGGAATCCTGGAGCGGGTTCATGAAAATACGCTGAAAAGGGCGCGCGTTTGTCTCCGCGTGGGAGGTCGGCAGTTTGAACCACAGCTCGCGAGTGTCGAGAGGCCACCGATGTTTGATGATGACAGCGATGGACAGTAGGTAAGTGCCCACACAGGCTAAAAACAACTAAAATCTAGTGTTTTTAAGAGTTTTAATTTAAGTAAATGGTTGTACATTTATCATGGAAACTTTTTATTCATTTCGCTCATACCGCGTAGAGCGAAGGGGCGGGGCTTAACTCACACAACAGTACTGTGTCCGTTCAAGCCTGGGTTCGCGTTACATTGCGCGCAATAAAAAATGGCTTTATTTCATACCTTAAAAAAAAAATCGGTTCCCAGCAAAAAAAATTGCGCAAAGCTACTTAGTTATACGTACAGTATGCGTAGTTTACGGCTTTGTGATGTGTCTTTTTACACCCTGTATTAAGGGCTCAGTAAAGAGATGTATCTATTTAATAAGTAATGAAATCGTTTTGTTTTATGAACGTTAACGCCTTTATATTGAATGATCTCAAAAAGTATTACTTTTCTCATTAAAATTTTAGCTTTAATCAAGATTTTATCACATCAGTCAAGTTTCAGTAAAGTTCTTAATTTTTATAGTGATTTTACTACACCAAACTCACTGAACTGAACAGAAAGATTGCCCCAATCATGACGCTTTGCAGACGTATTCCTGTCTATTGATCGTTGACGCCTTGTTTCAAAATCTACAGGTTTTCACCTGTGGATTTTTAGTTTATTCTACCAATAATTCAACCACTAAACCCAAGCTAACAATACCATAACCCATATTTCCCATCAAGTCAAATACCTCACTCTCATCGTCTCTGTATTTTGAACAATACCACCAGCGTCATAAGGCAGCAAGTTCAACATAATGCGTGAATCAAATGTATGTTAGTGACGTATTTATGCGAGTTCGGTTGTAGCGGAGTTGCGGAGTTAGCTCGATCGATAGTCTGCATAAAGCGGGCTCTAGTTTGGTGTAGCACGAAAGTTTGGGAAGGTTTGATTTGAGAACCAACCCGCACTGGGCCCGCGTGGTGGATTACGGCCCTATCCCTCTCACCGAGAGGAGGCCTGTGTCACAGCAGTGGGAACATTATAGGCTGATGATGATGATGATGAGGGCGAATTCTATATAAAACCTTTAGTTATTTACCATTCATAAGTGTTATCCTGCAAATATTTTTATACGAAGTATAAAGTGTGGTCGTGTTCATCCGAAGATATAAAATTACCTTATGCATTTTTTGTTCCATACCCATTACGACAGGAATTATAAAATGAATTTTAAAATTGCAGCTCTTCTCTACTTTTATTACTGGTTCGGAATATTTTTGTAGCACGGATTAGGAAAAATGTTCTTTTTTTTTCATTAGTTTTATTCTATGTTCTAGTAAGCGCAGAGGAAACCCGCTTGCAGAGGAAATAACTCTTGTCGTCCTGTATTATTGTGTTCACTCGACACACGTGGAGACTTGGTTCGACAATAAGCGATGCGAATGGAAATATGGGAATTGTCGTAAATCTTGAGTTTATTTTAACCTTTACAACGTAAAATAGGTATTATCTATTGACCGCAAAGCTGTATAATATTGTAATGGATCTTAACGAACCAGCATAAGATTAAATTCAATGAAGATGCAAACTTACAACTGATAACATTCACGACGAAAGAACATGGTCCTTTACCTCATTTATGATACTTACATTGCTTAATAGAAGTACATAAACTTCTAAGTATAAATCAAGCACGCTACTATCTAAATCACTTAGTAACATATTCAAATCTTCATCAGCCTTTGATGTATCAAGTGTCTTATCAACCAATCAGGTTTATCCATTTCGTATTTACCTTTAACAATTTAATTTCCTTTACTCTTCTTAGAATATCGTCCATTTACAAAAGAATTATTCCTGGTATAGGATTTTTAGATAACGAAGCAACGAGAGCTTTACTTGTGTTAACCAAGTGTATAAACACGCTGTGATGTGTGCGTGAAGAGGAGTAGCGTCATCACATAACACACATACGTCCGACTTTGCCAGTGTCTCGGACATTACCGAGAGCTACTGCGCTTACACAGACAATATCTGGATGACCGAGCTTTGCGCGATTTTTTTTGTTGACGTTTTCTAAAAATGAAACCTAGCTAGATCGTTTTATCGCCTCGAAACGCCCTCCATACTAAATTTCATGAAATTCGTTGGGAGCCGTTTCCGAGATTCAGATTATATATATATACAAGAATTGCTCGTTTAAAGATATTAGATTTACAGCGTGTTTGAGTAACCACAAACAAGCCCGCGTTGCTTCGTGAGATAAAAAATCTGTAACTATGAATAGATGGTACAAATATTTGTATCGTTGGATATCTTCAAAACCGCAGCATTGAAGTCAAGATAACTCAAGATACAAGGCCACCGCAGTTACGGATCGTCTTGTCTTTAGTCAATTAAAAGTTCTGAGTGGCTTCTAATTAAATTATGAATTGCCTGTCAATAAAGTAAATTAGGTTATAATAATTTGACGACCGCTGCTTTAGAGGGTTTCTTGTCCTACTGTTACGAAGCTGTCCCCCACAGGCCTTATATCAGTAGCGGCATCTATAACGCTACATGCAAACTACGCACCAGACTGACGTCATGCAAAATCCGGCATCGCCCAAGCAGAGTTTACCGCTCAAACAACGTCCCGACATCAATAGTCGGGAGGTTGTATATATGCGGAGGATCCTCCCTTTTCAATGGAGGAAGAGTGAACTTTACACCCTGTTCCTCATACCTCAATATAGCTATGTGATGCATTCTGAGAAAATCACTCATGATCGGTTCTATTACCTACGCCATCGTTTCCTAGGGCTGCCTGTTGGCACTTGGCCCCATTGGCTTGTTCCATTTGCCTTTCCCAGTTAACTATTATGCACCTTCCAATTTTCAGATGGTTACCTACCTTCGATAATCTACGATATAACCCGCTCTTCAACACCAGCTTCAATCCAAGCTTAGCCATACCCAAAGATTAAATTCGCAACTCGAAACGAGATTGCATTTTGAATTGTCTGTATTCGGAAAACTATCCCGACCAGCGCCGAAATGGAAGAATGGAAAAAAAAATGGAAGAAATCGTCGTAATCCACGTTGAAAGAGGATTGGAAGCGATTCAGATGAAACTCGGTAAATGTGTGCCTGTTTCATAAATCCAGGGAATAAAGCCTTAAGTACACGTAAATAACGAGACTGTTTGTTGTAATTCTTTTAGAGATTCCATTACCTACTTGGATTATTTTGTGTTGAAATATTTCGTAATCGAAATTATGTCTTTCTCCTCTCTCGAAGAGTGAAGGCATGTTTCCCAGCCGTGAGAATATTATAGGCCGATTGCATACTTAACCTCACTTGTAAAAATGTTATAATTGGTACAGAAGTTTTCCCATTTGTCAAATAGAGAGATCTCCTAAGACATTGTAATTTTGACTAAACAAGAGCCCAATGACCCCACCAAATATAGCATTTAAGGGAAAGACGGGTTCATGTAATAGATGAACGTGCTAAGGGTAAGCTATAACGTAGGGGTTGTGTTGTTAACTATAGGGGTAGCGTGGACATTGGACAAATTCATTTACAGTCCACATTCGAACGAGTTTGTATTTGTGTTTACTCTTAGAACGGCGGTCACAATAAGTACCAAATTGTTCAAAGACGTTTATCGGTATTATCAATTAAGGAGCTTGGAGATTTGAGCCACATCGCAAACTATGCCGCAACTCTTGTCGTGCTCTCTTTGCAAATAATACTTGCACTATGGAAGACCTTTGCGAGGCCAACGATAACGCTATCGAAGCGGCAGAATTATGATCGAAGCTTGTTTAAAACTAACAATCGGAATCATCGACACGACGAAGAAGAAGGATTTGATATTTGTTCAGCTGTAGGATGCGTAAGTCGAAGAGACGGACGTAAAAATATCGCGGCGAGATTTTAGCGCGCACTGGAAATTAAACTCTCGGTCTTGAACTGAGCATTGAGAATCCAGCAGAATGCATGTCAGCATGTCGGAAAATATACTGTTCGATTTCCAACTCTCGGGCGCTATGCAGTGCTTTGAAAATCCAATGTGACAATACACCCGCCGTGCCGCATTGTTATTACGTCCGTGATAACATGGACATATTGCAGGAGTCTTACTCATCCCGCCATCCGTATTTAGATAATCGTAATGTCTTTTGCCTTTTAGACCCATACAAAAGAGCCCTATTTGGCCATATTAGCCCATTCGATCATGAGTTTGTCCATTGCTCGTATGACATAGGACAGACACGTCCACCCCAACTGACTACTTAAATCATCATCAACTACCTAGACTTTTCCCAATTATTATATTGAGGTCGGTCTTCGATCTTAGTAGACGCAGCTGATACCAGTATTTTAACAAACTGACTTGACTTGAAAAGTCCTGTAGTTAAGAATCAACCAGCAATGGCTTCCGATAATCGATTAAGTCCAACGACAATCATAACAATAACAGGTATCGATATGAATCGCCATTGTCTATGAACGGGCACACCTGGGAGTGAGAATGCTTTGTTTACTTCAATGTCAATGTCGACTATCTGATATCTAACACCTATAAACTAGCCAATGGCCCTGATACTTTTATTCCCTTTTTCTTGCAGATTGAATAAGAAATAAGAGGCTGAAAAGTCGCATAAGCTTTTAAAAGTGTGTCCTCCCCACTCACTGGCGAACAGTCTAAGGAACGGTTAAAAGCCTGTAGCGAGATGGTGCTTCTTTACCAAACCCATTCGTTCCACCTGCTGAAAATCGCGCACCTGGACATATGAGTTGCCTTAGCTTTCCTGGAAGTCAAATAGATTTCGGACGCAGGTAGGCCGAAATAAAGAAAACCTGCTGAGGTGGAGATTCACAGAAGACTCCGCCTTGGAGTGTAAATGTGGTGCTGTCCCTCAAACAATTGGGCACTTAATATTTTGTCCAGCGTGTCCTGCTGTCTAATGGACGCTGCTGAAAGTGCCAAGCTCTTCGCCAAGTTCTGGCCTGACTGTATTTAGATTTCTATCGACACTAAGAAGAAGAAGAAATAGACAATTTTTGAGCTGGTGAATTAGTTAAAGTTCCAAATACTTTCGTTTTCCCACAAGAGTAGTATGATTGACAGTTCTTACTTTCGTCCCTCCGTTTCTTAGATTTTCTGTTCGTAAAATATAGCACAATTAATCTGGAGTCACTGTTTGTATGTGATTAGATTTCATAGGTAATTTTCATACACATCTAGAAAAAGGACCATTTATGGGGAAGAAAAGACCAAAAACGCAATAACTTCCGACATTGCTGCAAACGTTTGCAAACAAATATTTGTGATTATTGGTTATGAAATTGTTGCATACAGCGATAGGTTAAGGGGTCACAGAAACCTATTAGAATATCTAGAAATTGGAATAACAGTTACAATAAGAGTTTCTAACCAATGTTTATTTGTGTGTCTTTATACTGCTACACGTATTGAAAAAGTTAAAGGGTTCGATTATACGAAGTTAAATATTCGGTTTTGTATTTCTTCAGGGGTTGATTGGTCTATTGTTAACACGCAAGGGGTATGAAAATACTTTTGTAGCTTTCCTTTCTTGAACGGCAATGCAAGATTGATTGTTATTATGCTATTATTGTAAATATTTTTTTTTTTAAATGTGGCCCTTATAAAACATTTAGTTGTATGTGGATATAAGGTAATTAGAAATGTTTAGTATTGTTTAAATAATTTACAGTTATTAAGGACAGTACTGGACATAATAAAATTTTAACGGTGGTTTTTGCAGTGTTTAAATGCAATTTGATACAAACATGTATTTGTATTTTATGATTGAAATAGGTAACTTTACGTTTACTTTCATGCGAGTAGTAATTAATTTTCAAAGCTTATTTGGGTCTTAAATTAATTTTTCCCTGTTTGCTTCAATCAGACTGATCACACGAAAAGTACTAATTTAATCAGAAAAGTTATGAAGATGTTTGTTTCAATTAAATGTCCCAATGGATTCTCGATCAGTCTACGATATTCCGATACCAAAATATTGCAGAATCAGCTTCAAAAACTGCCCTTCGAATCAAACAACTGCCAAAGTACTATTATTATTAAAACTTTTATTAGGGGCGAGTACAATAGACGCTCAAAAGAAGGGTCGAGTTACTCCAGCAAGTAGTATGCAAGTTATTTTTACAACGAATGAATTAAATGTTTCTCACTGAATAATTATAAGGTCCTCTTTTAACAATAAGTGTCGATTTATGGAGGTTATTGTGTTATTCAAATTCGGCTAAACGAAACCTTGAGAAAAATACGTGTAGTATTTTGTACTACATATTAAGTAACATTTTACGACTTCATTAAGGCTTCATAAATGCTAATGTGCTGTTTAAGAGCTGTTATTAAAGCTAGAACAGCATAGTTAATTAGAATATAACCCTAATAGGGTACTTTGATGCAATATTGATAAAGCTAATGTGCAGTGTTGAGCAATAAATTAAATATTATCTCCTTAACTGTGGTATTGCGTAAACATACTATGATTCTTTGTTATTATTTTTCGCCTGAAAACCTTTTTAATCTAGCTATTTTAATATTTACTTATAACATGACGCCAGTACTCATAAAAATATAGGCAGAGATGGACCTAAGTCTAGTACACCCACATTTCGTCAATTCATTCTAGTTTACGTTTTTTTTTTTTTTTTGGAAATTGGTTTGTCTCCTTTTACATGGAACTTCCTGGAAAAATGTTGGTGTACTATAGGTACATTACTGCCCAACCCTTAGAGGGGAAACAAGGTGTGATGTTACGAGTAGGTATGTTTGTATTATTATTTTTCAAGCTTTAATCATTGCTTTGCTGGGCACGCCACGATTGCGGCGGTAAGTCCCCTCTTTGAGGAGTGGTTTGAGAGGCGGCATGGCGTCCTCACCTTCCGCCTGACGCAGGTCCTCACCGGACACGGTTGTTTCGGGAGGTTCCTGTTTCGGATAGGGCGGGAGGAAACGCCCGGGTGTTTCCACTGCGAAGATCGCCCTGAGGACACGGTGGAGCACACGGTGGCGGTCTGCCCAGCTTGGGTGGAGCACCGCCGTGTCCTCGTGGAGGCGATCGGCGGCGGCGATCTCTCGCGTCCGGCCCTGGTCCAAGCCATGGTACGGAGCGAGAGGGCATGGGGAGCCGTCACCTCCTTCAGCGAAGCAGTAATGCTCGCGAAGAGGGAGGCGGCGCACGTGAGGGAGAGGCAGCATGTGCGCCCTCGCGACCCCAGCCGCCGCAGGATACGGAGACGCCCTGGGCGTCGGGAATCCCAGGCCGATTTCCGGCCACCGTAGGCATGGGCTTGCGGACGGCGAGTAATGGGTAGCTCGCTGTCCGGTAAGGACCAAGCCCAAGTCGACGGCGCGTTGTGTTCCACGCGCGCCTCAAAGAGATGTCAGCACAAATAGTGATGGGACCCGCAAGGGTCGATGCCTGCCAGGGGTGCGGGTTTGTTCGAAAGAGACACCACAGCCCCTGGCTTAAGGGCTACTGAAGGAACACGGGTGGGTTTTAGTCAGTAAAAGTCTGACACGCCCTCCTGCTCCACCCAGAGCGGGAGAAGTTATTTGATGATTTCCCACCCAAAAAAAAAAAAAAAAAAAAAAAATCATTGCTTTGCGATTCCACATATCTTCATTTCAATTTTACCACAACAATAACAATCATTTTATTTATCTAGGGTTCTTTGTGCAAGTTTACCCTGTGAATAGGGTACCGAATAATACAAGAAATGATTGATCTGTTTAAATGATTGGCGAACAGATATCGCATGTTCTCACGCATCTATAGAATAAATAACAAACATGATCATCATCTGCCTAGCCTATTCCCAAATATGTTGGGGTTGGCTTCCAGTCTAACCGGATGCAGGTGAATACCAGTATTTAACATGGAGCAACTGCCTATTTGACTTCCTCATCCCAGTAACTGGTTAGTACGATACCCCTTAGCAGCAGGCTTAGCATAGCGCTATCTATTTCTACGAAGAATAGACAGTGCCTTTTCAATACAAAGTGACATTTCGTTTCTCCATTTTTGACATCGCACCGTAGATATCCTTCTACAAGCAGTCATTTTGTCTTTCGTTTCTAACGATCTTTGTCTAGGTCCTTATAAATTTAGACTATTTCAGAAGAATATTTCTTCCCACACTCAAAATCACACTGACAACAAAATTTCTACTCGACGGCCACAAAGTAAATACGATTATCTACAAAATCATTATTCGTTTAGAATGCATAACTTTGATAATTAATAGAAAAATATAGCTATCTTCTCCTATTGTACATGATTTAGTTCATAGTCATGTCTATTCTTCCGTCGATGAATTGGTGCTCGTGCTAAGCCTGCAGGACTGATTGTCAGAATTTCGGGCTTCTGACGATCCGTAACGGCTGTCAAAGATCCATGACTGACAGCCGAGACTAACAGCTTAACGTGCTTTCGGAGGGACGGAGGGGTCTTGTCTTGGTATGTAAAGATGATCACCCGTCCATGGAACAACAGCGGCAAGCTAGCTTAACCTAATCTATCGTTCCGTGGGGCTGTTTTAACTTAGCCACAAGCCCCTCTAATTAACAACAAACATCTTTTTAACTATACGAGTTGCAATCCAAACATACAGAAGAGACGTACCGAATTGCAATGGCAGACCTGAGCGAGTAAGCAAATTAAGTTTCAAAACTAGGACGCCAGTAAGGACTGTAATGAAACGTGCATCTTGAATTCATCAGCCTGTAAGCAAACAGTTCTGAGCAAGGACTACCTAATTGCTTGCCAGAATAACTAGGCGTGGCGTGGCCTACGTACAGCATAATTAATTAAGAGTTGCAAGTTTTCAAACAGACTGAAAGCATGTAAATTAGACTTTAAACTAAAGTAAAACATGCTTTTCACATTTATATGAATGACTTCTACCACTGAAAGAAGACTTCCTAATTGATTACCAGAAAATACCAACGCAAAGGCAGAAAAAAATCAAATCCGTGCTATGATTAGTAGAGTAGCAAGTCCAGCGACCAATTAATTACAAAATGTAAACGCAGCATAAAACTAACATCGAATAATGAGTTCCAATCGATGACGAGTGTTCAAACGATTTATCCATTCCATGTTAATGGGAATTAAGAATGAACGTTTACATTGGCAGATCGCAAATACATTGTTATTTGAATTTTGTGGTATGTGAAGCTTGTGCATTGCTAATTTTGTTGTAGAATGTCTTTGAAGTTCTAAGATAGTATTGTGTTTATTAATGAAGCTACGGTCGCGAGAAACTTTTTCGTAAGATTTGTATAAATTAAAAAGTAAATAATAATTTAGTTTCGAATCCCAACTCTTTATGATTTTACCGTCTTATTATTACAAAACGGGATCTAACTTTACTTCTAGTCTAAAGCTCTGAGCCAGTTTTTGAATTAATAACTTTATATCGATTTGGATAAAGTTCTTAATACAAAAATACTTAGCATCGGACTAACTTGTCAGTTTTGTAAAAAGGACTGCATTTCTATACATATTGGGGTTCTTATTTCAAAATCTGCCTTGGTGGTTTAAACCTGATCTAAACTAAAACCTTGTTTTGTAATATTTAGCTATGATCACAATACTGCAGTATTATCACAAGATAATGAGATAAAAGGTCCTGACCATTCAAAAGCATGCATTAATTTTCATAGTAGAATTTTCACACGAATACATGGAACACAGTTTAAAAAACAGATAAATAACACCTACAGCACACATTCAAATACATACGTCACACAGTAAAACGAACGATGAAAAAGGAGGGCGCAGCTGACAAAAAAAAAAAAACATAACCACGAAAACCTAATTTATAAGTAAAATCTCTAGCGAATAACCTAGCCCATTTTAATTATGTCAAACCACTCCTTACCCGTTTCCTAGCCATGTCACTAACACAAATACTATGATAACACCATAATCCGCAACGCCACAAACGCGCGTCCCTCACGGCATTCGGAATACGACTGACGGAAGTACAACTAGATGGGGTGGAGTATCTACCGCCCTACATTTCGAACCGAAAATTGAAACGTCTTATACAACTGTAGGTGTTAGAGGAAATTGTACTTTATTTTTAGAGGATAAAGGTTCTAGATCGGTTGTTTGTTGGTGATTTTTATTTGGTATGTCATTTGATGGTGGTTATTGCATTTACCTTAGACGTTACGTCGTCAGTTGGTGCTTGCGTCTCTGAATTATTTGTTTTTTTAGTCTTGGGCTTGGGAGGGTCAGCGTTGGGTTTTATTAATTTCGGGCATGAGAATGTCTTTATGTTCGACAGGATATTAAATGGTGGGTCATAATGGAAAATCTTTATTTTTTTCTCATCACCACTCAGCTTGTGTGGCTTTATTTTTAAACTTATCTTAAACAAAGACTCGAGTCATATCTTCTTGGAAACAACTCGTTTCATAAATGCTACACTCAAAACTTCAAGTAGAACTCAATACTGTCTCCGACTTCGTAAACTTCCGAGTTTCCGACTTCCAAAGTCCTAACATCTTAGTTGTTCCTTGTATTAGGATTTGCTAGTTTGAGTTTAATATTTCCTTCTATATCAGGAGCGTCTATTGTTTAAGTTATCCGTGAATCCGTGCCAAAAATTGATTACAAATTATCTTTCTCTATTCGGTTATAACATTATATTGCTTCGTCAGATCGTTACAGTCAGTATGACCATAATAAAGATGTTATATTTATCCTTTTGAATAAAAAACATAGCCCAGGTTGCGGGCCGGTAAAAAAGAAATACCTCAAAACATACAAACAAGTTACTAAAAACCTTGTAACAGGAGCAAGGGACCTTTTAAAAATAATAAATACGCATAAAATAAATCAAGGTGGCAGCAACATCGTGGTGCAAACTGTAACCATAAATTCAGCAGATAATTGTAAACCCCTTGCAAAATTTTACGTAGGTTATCAGAAAGAAAAATGCTGTTTTATAGAAAAGTGAAAAACCAACGCAATCAAAATGTATTGAACAGCTAATAAAATAAAATAAAACTGAATGAATGAAATACACCGATCCCAGCATGGTTTGACCAGACTCGATTAATCGAATTAACCCCTAGATTTGTCACTAGCGCCTGGGGGCCTAATGTTTCATGGTGCTACAGAGGCCATTGCATATCAAGAAGAAGACCTGGTGGCGCTGTAATGGTCGGGGTGACGTCTTATTTAAAAAAAATACTGACGAAAAATTACTAGGCTAGGTCAAGAATCATGTGCTATATTCATGGTTGCAGATAGCACGTCAACGTCCCTACCACCCTTTATATTCGCATACTTATATTTACTTATTCAATAATACAATACTGATTGGTTGATTTCAATTCGTTGAATTTATAATGACTCAAACATATCACGGATATGAATGCATGAGCCGTTGATATTGATATTGGTAAAAGTGTAGGTCATACATAAATATATTTTATTACACCAGCGGGCAGAATTCTGAATAATATGCATTCAGGTGTTGGATATTAATGAGCATCATGTGAAGATGGCGTGAAGCACGTTGAGCCATTGGACCCTCTCATTCGTGAATCTTTGACAGTCGTTACGGGACGTCACAAGCCCGAAGTCCGACAACCAGTCTTACCACGGGGTTTCGTATTACCCAATAACTGGGTTGTGGAGGTCAGATAGGCAGTCGCTCCGTGTAATATACTGGCATCCAGATGCATCCGTTTAGACTGGAAGCCGACCCCAACATGGGAAAAGTCTATGCAGATGATTACCTCATTATGGTGTTTGGTTAAAATTTGCCATTCACATTTTCTTCACTTCACGTATTCTCAGATCCAGTCAAAGGGTTACGTCTCTACCTTCACAAGAGCTAGCTGAATATAATAATAATCTTGGTAATGCAGCAGCGGTCGGGCTTCGGTCCCGCGGGGCTTCGCACGCGTCATGAGGCGCTGCCGAGAGATTTACATGTGTTTAGCTAGTTAGCGCAATGTGTTTATGTATCTGTCGTAGTCATGTGAAAGGATTTATAGCTTGCTATCTTTGTATTGCCACTTTTGTGGTAAATGTTCTAGTTTATGGGTGGGTTCATTCATGTGCATATTTTGGGTCACCTATACGACACGTATTCTAGTTGAAATTCTGTAATATTTTCAAAATATGAATAATTTTAAACTTACCAGAATGTCTGTAGTATATGTGACACATAGCAAATTAGATTCAAGTGTGTCATTTTTGACGTATAATTCTTAATGTTTCTACTGTAGTTATGTGAAAGGATAAAATCCTCCAACAAATTGCTTGCTATCTTAATATATCCACTTTTGTGGGAAATGTTCTAGTTTTATGAGTGGGTTATTTACGTGCATATTTTGTTTGGCTTGAACGTAGCGTCTGCAAGGAAAATTCTAGTTGAAATTGTGGAACTATTACGAAATTGCACGTGAGTATAAACTTGCATAATGCTAAACATACCAGAGTATAGTGTATGTGACAAATATAATAGTAGATTCAACTGTTGGTTATAGACTGACACGACGAAGCCTACGTCACAATTGGGAACCGTAGCGATAATAATGTGGACTTAGGTATGGATCTAACTTTGCAAACCCAATGCTATTATAATTCAGGGAGTCATTATATAAACGTAGGTAATTAGTAGCTAGCTATATTGAATACAGAGCATGATGAATAACCCGAGAAGTCGTAAAAAGAAAACTTTTCAAAAGAAGCGGCAATGATAAATATGCACAAGAAGTCTGTCTATTGTCCACCGGTCCCTCGTTTGGGTCTAAATTAAATAATGAGCCTTAATAATGTTTCTTGGTGTCCTAAAAACTGTGTCCTCGTAATTTAACAGTGGTAATGTCTCCTTCCTTATTATAATTTATGTCTAATTTAAAATTTCTAAGGACTGAGCGTAGATAGTTGGAATGTACGCTCTTTCCGATGATTTTTTTCTTGATGAATAGGATCTGAAAGTAATGTTACAAGTGGGTGAGTCTGTAGGCATTATCAAACCGCCACGACTCCAGACTTCGGGCTTCTACCGAGAATTTCCGAATGAAAACACTTGGCAAGAGGATTCCTCCGAAGACTGCGACCACAAGACTAAACCGGACGCTGTCAACGCCAGGTGTAAAAACAAAACACCTGTGGCACCCAATTTCCATCTTAAAGAGACCAATTCCGAACGAACGATTTCCACACATCGACTTCAAAAGTCGAAAATTCCCGACGATTCTCGACGTGGATAATACTGAAACACGTACGGAAAATACTTTCAAGTTTACGATGGAGGCAAGTTCTGTGGCTGAGAGCCAAACGTTTTTCAAACCGTATCGGAATAAGGCACGTCCTAGTTTTACAGAAAACTGTGTATACGGTAAAGTTAGGGATATAGTTATCAATGGAGATAGTCTATGAGCCGTGTTATTGCTTGTTTGTCTGGAAATACATTTTATTTTAGGTCATGAAAATTTTCAAGGAGAAATAGACCTATGAACCCATTTGTAAGTGTTTAGAAATAAGATATTAAAATAATAGAGTTCTGCGTTATTTTCGGCTTTAGGAGTAACCAGACGCAATTAAATATCATCATCATCAACAAAGCAATATTTACATTAACAAATCTATAAATACCCCATTTACCATTAATCCACAATAATAACATAATACAAGCCTTTTAGCTCCACCACAAATATCATCGGTAACTATACCTATACTCTTTTCATCGAAATGCTCCGTAGTCTACTCCAGTTTAATTCAGTGCTCTAAAGATAGGTAATAGTGACAATAGACTATCGCGACGTTATCCTGAAGCTTCTATCGTATCAGTAATCAACTCTTTAATGGTTTCCTAGAAAAGGGTTGTTGTGAAAAGGCTTTCTATAAAATTTAATGTTTGTTAAAACAGGAGAATCAAATTTAATTCTGGGGAAATTCTGTACGACTTTGATAAGTAAGTTAATATAAAAGTCTCGAGTAACTTTGTGGAAAGAATTTCTAATAACATGTGTAAAGATTGTGTCATCGCCTATTAAAAAAAAATACAAATAAAACAATAAAAGAGTTTCGGGCGCCGTGGAGATGACACTGTATGTTTTAAATAAACGAAACTTGCCAGATAGAACACTTCGGAGAGTCAGACTTTTAATCTGGCGGAGGTAGCTGAAAACTAAGATATTAAAACAATGGAAATACCCTTGCTAATACCTCATTTAATTGCCAGTAGCTTATACTTTAGATTTGTAGACTGTTACTATTAAATAAAGTTGTTGTTTTTTAAATGATAATCGTTCGTTTTATACCACAGGAATTGACCGATGTCAATCTGCGCAATCTACCTAGTCTTTATCAAATATGTTGGGGTCGGCTCCCAGTCTAACCACATGCAGCTGAATATCGGTATTTGAAATGGAGCGACTTCCTAAATGACCTCCACCAACTCAGTTAATGGATAACACGATACCCTTTGGTAAGACTGATTGTCAGACTTTTGGGCCTATGACTATCCGTATAGATTGTCAAAGATCAGCGAATGACAGCTGGTATCAACGGCTTATGTTGCTTTCCGCGACACGGAAGGTTCACAATATGTAATTGATGGTCATCGACGAAGCGACCACCGTAAGCGCAGCTTCGATCGACCGGTGGCGCCTGTTTTCAGCCACGACCCTCAAATTGACATACATGTTTTTACTTTAATAAAAATAAAAATCTGGGGATTGATGTAGATTGTGAAATATTTCACCAATGAGATGGTTCCGTCACATAGTGGAAATAGCAGGACGACATTGTATCAAGAGATTATGAAATTACTACTATATATTCTGTGGTGGAAGGCTAGAGCAAAAAAGAAAATTAGGCCAAAAATATATGCAAAACCTAATTTCTGAACCAATATGATGTTAACAACAGCTTGTTATAAAACTAGTTTCATATTAGACTTTGAATTTGAAATTCAGACCACACACAATGCTGTCTTTTTCCGTATCTTTGAACATTTATCCGCTACACCTATTTTAGAAGTTGGCACATTTGCGCTTCCTTCCTCTTACGTCACCAAATTAAGCTTTACCCAATTTAAAAGTAGCTTTTTTGCAGTTGTAATTCATGTGGACTGGACACACCCACGCGTAAATGTGGGTGTGATGCAGGTACTTACGTCACGACTGGCGGGTAGGTACCCATATATGATCATTTTTAAATTATTGCGATAGGCTATTTAAGTGCTTTGAATATTCAAATGTTTGGAAAGCGAACTGTTATCATCGGGTAAAAAAAGGTGACTGCAAAATATGTTGGGAGACTTCGGGAGGATTGACAAACTGGTTGGACCAAGGTAAGTGCAAGCAGGCTAAGCACTTCCTATATTCGATAGCGACCTCGCAAAACAGGTTCTCCATCTAACTAAACAACAGGTGCGTACAAGTTATAACTGGCCATGGGTCATTTAATAAACACCTCGTTGTCATAGGAGTAACAGAGAGTCCGCTGTGGAGGGTCTGCATGGAGGACTGCGAGAAAGCAGCTCGTGTGCTGCTAAACTACGCGGTGGTCGCCAAATACAGGGTAAAGTACTTTTCTAACCTAGGTACCCTACGTGAGATTATCAGTAACATCAAGGAGTTGCTTTTTTTTTGGATGGGAAATCATCAAATTACTTCTCCCGTTCTGGGTGGAGCAGCAGGGCGTGTCAGACTTTTATTGACTAAAACACACCCGTGTTCACTCAGTAGCCTGTGTGCCAGGGGCGGTGGTATCTCTTTACGATCCGCACCCCTGGCAGACACCAAAGCGTTGCTGGCTTTCCTCTAAGAGCTGGGTTGGGTAGAATTACAGATTTTACCACCCGTACGCATAATACACGCATTGACGTGGAGTTGCGGACACCAGCCCGTACTCACTACCTATCTAGGGACGTTTGATTTAAAGTGACACCACATAATGATTAATTCAGCATATGGCAGACCCTCAGGTAAATAGTGATTTAAAATAAACTCATTGCCCTGCTATCTTTTGGATGCGAACAAACGAAAGGATTAATATACGGTCTATACAATACACTTATCGAGCAAAATGACTTATGGGACAAGCACAGCCTGTGTCAAAAAGTGGGATGATCAGTTCTAGTTACAGGTTTTACATGCAGGAGAAGCTTAATTACGGAGAAGCAGGCGCCATCTACGCTATCATTAATGCCAAAGACGACGTATATGCAAATGAGAATGTAACTCGTGTAAACTCGCCCACGCGCACATCTACGTGGGTGAGATGCAGCATCGAAGTCGATAAATCATTTGGAATTACACCAATATTACATTGCAACTTGATTTCTGACCTAGTTTTACCAAGAAACTTTGTAACAGGGAAATCTGATGTCACACGATTAAATTCAGGATTATCTCCTGCCTTCAAGTTTTCAAGATTAATTATTTAATTCTTCTTCCATAGTTTTTTGATATAAATGGTGAGAATTGTAATGTGTATTGAAAAGCTTATCTGATAATAAACCCGGAAACAGATTATTTAAAAAATTATCTCCTTTAGTACCGTTATTCGTTTAGTCATTTGTTTCGGGGAAACCTAATCAAGTATAGATAACCTTCAACCATATATTCAGTGGCTTCATGAAAACCATTGAAAAAAAAACACTTGTTACCACATAGCTAATATCCTCTTCAAACCCACCACAACATCATGAACTGACTCAAAACTATTTCCTAAGAGTAAAATTACAGCATCATAAACAACGTACGCAATCTTGACAATAATAACATGTATTACAAAATTAAGTAAAGACATAAATTAATAAGCGTTGTTCCTGACAGGTTGGTTGGCGAAGGTAGATATTACACGTTCCGAGGTTTACCAAACCCTTTTGACAAATTACTATGTGGAAGAAGTACCTACTTTTAGGTAATACAAAGTGAGTTATAAGTACTGGTTAGCTTTAAAGTTTGCGGACAACCTTTCTTGAGGATTGGCTCAGAAATGGCAAGAGAAGTTAAAAAAAAAATTGGCAAAGGCGTTTTGAAGTGAAACTTCTTAGGCAGCGATTCGATAATTTGACGAGAATTGACAGTGAATTCTAGGACGCGTCGCGTTTGGGCACATTTCGTTACATGAAAGAGAAGAAAGGATTATAACTCTCTCTGTCTCCCACACTAAATCTCTCTTATTCTTTTAGGAAATAATTATGGACAACCTCAAAGTCGTCCCGCTTTTCTTGGATTGTGATGAGATGGATCTATGGAAACATTACACTCCGCTTGGCTGGTCCCCAAGGGAAAATTGACGAAGTCTGAATCGTATGCAAATTGAAACCACCAAAGTCTGAAGCATCATTGTATAGTGAGCAACTCTACTTCCATTTTTATGTTGTCTCATTACTTAATTAGATCATTTATTTTATAGCCTAAGACCTGGGTAAGCCATAAAAATATTTATAGCTTTAATGTCGAGAGTATTATCCAGGCGACACTAAATTATCCCACTTTATCTCACAGGATTTTGGGGGCTAAAGAATTTAAAAGACACATTTGTAGGTTTTGTGTGCCTATGCTAATTATGTCTCAAGCAAAGTAAGAATAAACCGGAATGTTACAATAACTGAAATGGATTTAGAAATAAAGAGAGAGTGTCATCTGTCATTAGGCTGAGCTAAGGCCTGCGGCCCTTTTAGCACTTTATCATTTTTTGTTTTAATAGGTTTAGGTTTTTTATACTTTTATGCCAATATACGCATTTTGTTTCTTTATATATTTCAAATATCGAATAGTTCTTCTTCTTCCGCCCAATAGGCGTTGTTCAGATTGTAAAGAGTGCGTGTGAACGCAGGCTGTGTATGTGTTTTGGGACCCTCTAGACCGCAGGAATCCGCTTGATGTGGGCAGCACAAGACCGGTCGAAGTGGAGGAGCCTGGAGGAGGCCTATGTCCAGCAGTCGACGTCTTTCGGCTGAAATGATGATGATGAAAGCGCAAGGGATTTAGTGTGTTCAGCACCGGACTGTTGGATGAATCGATAATGCACCATTTCGCCGAAAAATTCAAAATTATAATTATATTATTAGAAAGGTAAAGCGATGATTCCAATAAATAGTTCTCAAAAGCTTTAAAATTTAATACCAAACCCGGGTTTCAATATAGAAATTGTTTGGAACTTTTTCGTTCAATCACTGTTGAAAATTAATAAACCATTTCTGGGAAACTGGCCCGGATATTTCCCCGCAATTCGTCGGCGAAACACCAAGCCGTTTTCAAATTTAATCGCTGATTTTAAAAACTCTTCGGGCATTTTGTGATTTTGTAATGCAAATTGATTCAACTATATCCAATAGTATGGTCACTGTAGCCGGATGATCGCCAAAACAGAAGATCGGTAGTTAAAAAAATTCCACAATGTTAGGATTTATTTGATAGTTTCAAAATACTCTTATTAGTATTGCAAGTGTTTTCATTTACTGACATATTAATTTCTCCACACTGACAGACACGAGGGAAGAAATAAAAAACGACTTCGAACTCGTATGTAAATCTTATCGCATAATTTTCCTTACATCGCAGAATATTAAGTAGTAAAGAGTCTACATCATCAGCTATTGCATTCTACGCGCGGAAATAAACATTTACACAATCGAACTTTGACACTTCATTATATTTTATTACCCTTCAAAATGTAGATTATATATTTTAATCTATACTATACAGGATAAGTTTTTAACCAGTGCGCAAACTGAAATCATGAATTCATCATATTATTCTTCACCCCACAGCGCAGAAATTTTTCGTCGGCTATACTAAAAAAAATCTGCTGTTCCATGCATTTTGACCGCGTAGGTATTGCACTTTTCTATAAAACAGCTGATCTTTTTTGTATATCCGGCGAAAAATTTCTGCGCTGGGGGGTCTAGAATGATATGATGAATTCATGGTTACAGTTTGCGCACTGGATAAAAACTTATCCTGTATATTATAGCTGAAGAGTTTTTTTGTTTGAACACGCTTATCTCTAGAACTAAAACTCCGATTTGAAAAGTTCTTTTAGCATTTGATAGTCCAATTTTTAATGAAAGATGGAGGCTATTTACCCCTCACGGTACGACATTTAGAAGCCGAGCAAAAATATAAAAATCTGATAGCTAAGCGAAAACCAAGTGAAACGATATTTTTCAAAGTCCCGCGTTGCGGTGAATCCGCACAGCACAGCTAATTATTATTATTCATGATTAGGTACACAATGAAGCATAATAAATAATTAATGCATACTAGTCAGTTAGCATGTCAAGGTTCTCAGTTTGATCGGTACTGTATCGAGCGACCTACTTAGATTTTTAGTTTGTCACTATTTATGATAACTGATAACTGTACTTTTTCTTTTGCTTTCTACTTTACTTTTATTGAGTGGGTACAGGTTTCCATGGCAACGATACAATAATAGGAGTTTATAAAAATACACACTGTTGTTTATAAAACACGAGTATTTTCAGTTCAATATTATTCATTTGAAAGGAAAACATTCATATTGTAAACAAATCAAAATAAAAACTTGTACTTATCCGACAAAAATCAATACTAATTTGCACAAATTGGTTAGTGCCCTCGCCAAGTTCGAGCGCATTTTAAACATAATAAAAAAAAAGAGCTCAAAGGAATTTGACTTTATTTGCATCGAAGCGGAGACTGGAATAAATAATGTTAGTATATTATGCAAAACGATTTATCAAACAGAATACGGAAAGAGGGCGACGGGAGCGAACGTAATTTTTGTATGCTCCGTCAATCCTCCATCTATGTAGGAACCTAGTGACTACGTATCTTCTTACAGAACGCAATTTTCTTTTTATTAAATACTTGTTACAAATATATCGACAAGACGTAACGCAAAGTACCTATGTAATTTTGACGTAATTTGATAGTAGACTGATATTGCCACAGAAAAAAAAAGAAATATTTTTCGTATTCGTCTAATTCTTTGCCATTTAAATAGAGAAAAGCGAACTTTCATATAATACATAATGCTACTAGAGTACACTTGAATATTTTATGAGATTTCTGCTTGTAACAGTAATATTTTTCTGAATGTTTGGGTTTTTACTTACCAGTCTCTCTCTGTGTATTTATGACACTATTGTAAACAATTACGATTTTCGTAATCCGTCTATAAATCCTACTTATATTATAAATGTGAAAGTTTGTATGTTTAGATGTTTGTACGTTTGTTACTCAATCACGCAAATACAGCTGACGGGATTTGGATGAAATTTGGCACAAATATAGTTTATAACCTGAGTTTCCGTACTAAGGTACTACACGCGAGCGAAGCCGCTGGCAAAAGCTAGTTCTCCTATTTATAAATCATTTACACCGATATTAAGGACGCATTTGCAAATCTGACAAAAATAATCAGTTTTTCGGTGCTTTTTGCGGCAAAACGATACTAAACCAAATGTAACTAATATTTGCCAAAGATAGATTGCTTCTTCATCTTCAAATGGGTGAATTTTTTTTCTTGAAAATGTTGGTTTTTAACATTGTAAAAAATAATTTCCGTTACCTCTTCACACAACTTTGACAATAACGTGTTGAGTTTAGGAAGATTTTTCTTCTGTTTAATAACATAAATTCAATTATTTAAAAATATTTTATATAAGCAGATATGTTCAACTCCAAAAAAGCGAAAAAAGAATTATCAAAATGTAATAAATAGTCTCAGAAAAAATAAAAATCGTATCTATTATTTTCACATATTTAGCTTCCACGCGTGAATCTTATTGAATGGAATTAAGGGTTATTTTAGTGGTTGTTGTCTGGATTTCTTGCACAAAATTTTGTAATGAAATATTAGTCTGCGCTCGGCCGCCGTCGTGAGTGGACCCTGTGTCGCTTGTAAGCAGCGGCTCTTGGTGAAAAAGATCGCTGTACGAATACAAAATAATTGACGTAATAAACATGATACTTCACGCATTTTAGACGAACTACGGACAGCCTAGGTAAAATTTTATTCACAATTTCTTATACTTTTGCTAGAAGTAAATAGGGATTATATAAATTCATATTATTATTTTGTTTTGGATTTGATGGAGTGACCTGAAGGTCTACTTCGAAGACTGCTACAGGAACTAATAGACGAGTAGAGCTAGATGTGTCGAGTTTGGGCTCGATTTGTTAGTTATGTTGAGATCTTACCTCCTGACTTGATGGATTGACTTGAAGGTATACTTCGAAGACTGCTACTGGAACTAATAGACGAGTAGAGCTAGATGTGCCGAGTTTGGGCTCGTTTTGTTTGTTATGTTGAGATCTTACCTCCTGACTTGATGGATTGACTTGAAGGTATACTTCGAAGACTGCTACTGGAACTAATAGACGAGTAGAGCTAGATGTGCCGAGTTTGGGCTCGTTTTGTTTGTTATGTTGAGATCTTACCTCCTGACTTGATGGATTGACCTGAAGGTATACTTCGAAGACTGCTACTGGAACTAATAGACGAGTAGAGCTAGATGTGCCGAGTTTGGGCTCGTTTTGTTAGTTATGTTGAGATCTTACCTCCGGACTTGATGGAGTGACCTGAAGGTATACATGACTACTACTGGAACTAGTAGAAGAGCAGAGCAAGGTGTGCCGAGTTTGGGCTCGTTTTGTTAGTTATGTTGAGATCTTACGTCTGGACGACGGTAGACCTGAATGTGTACTTTGAAGACTGCTACTGGAACTAATAAACTAATAGAGCTACTTGATAAGAATGTTAATAGTTTATATACCTCTTATTATAACGCAATTATTATTTTAGATGACAAAGCCTAAGACGTTTGGGAAAAAATCTCGTAAATAACTTCGTGCCTGTAGAAGTAACGCAGAAGAAAAGAACTGCCTCCTTCCAGAATTGATCTATCTAGGATTCAAAATAAAAATGGAACTACAAAACTTCTTCACATTGTCATAACAATATAATGAAAACTAATTAAAATGATATTTTTAAAAGTTTTTGTTTCGTACGTTTTGTTCATTTTAATCATTTAGCTAGCTTAGCTCCTAGCCCAGCTTCCTAAATGTGTAACACACTTGGAATGGCAACCCATTCCAATTTGACCGTTCAACAATATCCATTGCATTGTTTTTTGTTGGCGTACTAACTATTTTTCAAACATTTATGAAGCAACGAATATTGTAAGTTTATGTACAATGCACAGTGTGCGTGACAAATAAACGCATTTTGTTTCTTCTCTCTTTGCTCTCTTGTTTTCGAGAACCCACTTACATTCGATACCATCACAAATTGATTACATATAGTAATTATGAAATACTAAATAAAACAAATAACATAAGCTTATGTTTTTAATCATTTGTTTTCAAACAATTGTTGCGTAAATTGTAAATACATAGGTACTTTGGCAAGTACTTGCTCACCAACCAATCAGTGTGCAATTAAATTAAATGAATGGTATCTACTTTTATGAACACATCACGTTACAAACTTTTTGAAAAAACAAATAAAAAAATAAAAAAAAATATGGCTAAAAATTAAACATAAGTATGCTCAAGTATCAAGTCGTGTCAGTTAACTCATAATTTCGCCGCTTCGCGGTAAATCGGTGTGTGTGTGTGCCGTGCACGTGTAGTAGTAAGACTCAATGCCTAAAATTGAAGCGCGTGAATTCGTAAATGCGTCCTTAATGCTGACGTTCGCCCCATACAAATACAGGAAGTATTTGTATATGGCGAACGTGGCAAAATAATAAAATGATAATTACGTAAAAACTACATACAGTGTGTTAATACAACAGTGGCTCCGGAATTCCGTACACTGTGAGTTACGCCGCATGCGATTTGCATTCCGCACTCATCATTCGAACCACGTCAAGTTCCCAAATATTTTGGGCTGACCTTGGAATAGCTGAGATTTCGACGTTTAAAATCTTAGTAGTACGGATAAATCTTAGCAAGCTCGTAAAATAGAATGGTTCTCATAAAATGTTATAACGTGCTAAATCCATAAAAGGAGTCCCTCGTGGTTTAGTAATGTGGATGTTAATTTTAATATGGTTTGATAAATTTGAAGTGGTTACTGAAGCATATCCTATGGGGTTTATTTTTAAATGTTGATTTAAGGTAAGAGATGTTTAAACGTCAAAAAAATATGGTTAAGCAGTCGCTAATCATTACTTCACGTTAAGCAACGTTTATAAATAAAGGCGATAGATAATGTTGGCAATACAATTTTCTAGGATATACTCGTACATCCTGTAAGTGGGTTTTGTCAAGTTATTGGATTTACATTGTATTGTCGAAGTAAGATGTGCTTACTCCGACCCAAACTGGGTGAAAATATGAAAAAAAAAATCGGACCTCTAATACAAAATCGATCAGATTGATTTTGCATGGGAGGTACGATTTTTTTCTTTTTTTTTTTTTCAAATTTCGACTCATGCTCCTTGGAAAAAGATGTACTAAGGGTACTATCACCCCTAAAAATTTGGACGATGACTAAAAAATCAACCCTGTATAGTTGTGGAAGGGCTAGGCGAAGGATGAAATTGATACTTTTGGATTTCTAAACCTCTGCAGAAAGATTAATCTGCGATTAGATGGTCTAGTAATGCCAAATTAGTTTATTATTTCACTACGAAATTAAAATCCGTAAACGTTTTAGCGCAACTACCTCAGTAACCCGTGCTCTGTTTAATTTTAATTTAAAATGCATTGTGCTGAATAATTCTCTCCTTTTCCCTGAAGTTTAAATCTCGCTTCAACGCTAATGGAGAGAATTAATCAGAAGGAAATAAAGTGCATACTTTACCTTCCAATAGATTTTGCACTGCACGCAGACAACTTCGCCATTTTATGTGTTAGCTTTGTGCTTACCTGCGAAAATAATAAAAAGGAATAATTAGTACATGGTGTTGCAGATAAAAATGTTTACAAGACATAGATTTTTCGCGTCCAAACAAATGCAGAAGGGAAACTTATTTTGTGTTGCCAGTTGTTGAAAAATATCCTATTCATTCACGTCAATCAATTTGTCTAGGCTTTTCCCAATTATGTTGGGGTCGGCTTCCAGTCTAACCGGATGCAGCTGAATACCAGTATTTTATATGGAGCGGCTGCCTATCTGTCTTCTACAACCCAGGAACTGGGTATTTATATACCCCTTGTTAAGACTGGTGGTCAGGACTTTCGGGCTTCTGACGGCCTGTAACGGCGAGTTCCACACTGAGTGTTGCAAATCAAGTGCGCGATAAAAGCCCGTTGCTATACTTTTACGTGCGTCAAAACGTGCTTCTAAATCATACGAAATCATAATCTGACAACATTTTTTATATATTTCGAACATCACTACACCGGCCGGTCGTGATATCGTGTGATGACGTCATAGGAGGCCTGCGTCAACGCCACGCGCCATGTGCTACAAATTAACTTTTTCGCAGCAGGTAAAGGGAAGGTTGTTTGTGAATGATAAAGTGGACACAGGTAATATTTTTATACGGTAGTTTTTTTTTTTTTTTTTTTTTCTATTTGAAAAGAATTATAACCGTCGCGTCGTTACATAACATTACTGTTGGATGGTTGTTACGCAAGAATTTGTTTAGATGCAACGAATAGAAACTTATTTTTATTGACAACGGGAGGACATAAATTAAAATTACTTATTATTAAACTTTCAAATTATACTCTTCATTGAACACCGAATTCCATCATCACCAATAAATATTTAAACTACCAAAATCTCATGAAAGTATTTAAATCAAATAATCTCACATACAAATTCCCTAAACATTTGATTAAACCTTACCGTTTTAGTGAAATATAATATTGAAAAACCATCTCAACAAATTATTAAGCAGAATTACCGTCTTCTACCTTTTGTAGACATTACGCAAGCAAGTGTGAATGATATTAAGTAACATGGTAACTCGTGTTACCCAACACTTAATACAATTTAGGAATATGCGTGTGGGCAGCAGAACACACTTAACGTCTCATAAAACGTATCAATAGCTAAGACAGTGATTTGTTTGTGTCATAAAATTATTATGCGTTCGGGTGATAGATCGAAAGGCTTAAAATAAACTATAGAAGGTGCTTTTCCCGGTAAATTTACTCACAACAAACAAAACGGAAGTAGGTATTTTGTAGTAAAAGAAATAATGTTGATAGATGAGAGAAAACGCAACTTTGAAGGCAAGTAAACTATGAGTAAAGTTTCCGTTTTGTATGGAGAAACTAAGCAGTCCGCTCTTCATATATTTAATTATAACTTACACACCAAGTAATAAATATCTAAACTGAACTTGACGTTGCTCACTCCCGTGCGTCAAGTATGTCGTTTAACGATCTGCTGTAACATGTTCCGATTATATTTTTATGTTTGACGGTGTAAAATGGACATCCACAATACTCAAAAGAATCATCGTTACCTGAGAAGACCTTGTAGTGATAGGGGAAGTAGGCGTCCTCGGAGATGGAGGGTCAACCCTATGTTCAGCCAAGACCCTGTGCTCATTCTTTCCTGTGACAGAATTCTTCACCCTCTCCATCCTAGCTTGAATCGCCTTTCGAGATATAACCTTGGTCTTTTCATCTTTGTTGCCACCGTCAGCTAGCTTCCTCATCAACCTCGCAGTCGCTGCGACTGACTGTTGAGTATCAGAATTCGTTCTGGCTAGTCGAGTAGCTGGTCTCGGCACTGGAGTAGCACCACCAGTACTGCTTCGTGTACTTTCATTTCTATTGAAAGAACTTCTATCGTCATGTTCTGTATCAGAATCAGCAGGCAGATACCCGCCACCGCCGACTGAAGATACGCCAGTTCGTAAAAGGTTTTCGTGTTCGGCGTATCTTACTCTTTCGTCGACTGCTACGGTGCCATTCTGTGCTCTTTCTAGCCCTCTTTCCATTTCTCCAATTTGCCGCTCTAGTTTGCGTAGAACATCATCTGATGGTGGCATGGGTGCAGTATCATCGGGTGGTTCGGGAGCTTGGAATGATTTAAGGTGGATGGGATGAGCCCTGTTGATTTCGAGTCGTTTGGGAGCTATCCCCGTGGATGTAACTTCGTACTGGGTTCGTTGTGGTGGCGGGTTTCTCTCCAACATGGCTAAGGACACCGGCGATGGTGGTGGCGCACCGTTTACAGTCGGCTCTTGACCTTCTGGGGCGGGCGAAACCCTCGGTGCACGAAAACTTTTCCTCATGAAATCTTCGCGGGTTAACTTCCTTTCCATTTTAGAAAGAGGACATTTCACTGAGTTTATCACTAGGTTTTTAGTACATACTAAAATTTTACGTCTATCACAGTAACTGTATCACTTTAAGTACTATTTATAATTTTGTAGGTATGTAAAAATATCTGAAATGAAGGAAGAGAATAAAATATGATTGTCACCTAAATATAGACGCCCTTAGAACATATCAGATTAGATAACAGCCATATGAAATTTAGTCAATGACGTCGAGACATGACATCTGAATTCGGCCTAAATACCAGTATTGAAAGTTACCCATACAGAACGATATGTAGATACAGACAAAGGTTACGGAATGAGTAAAAAACGATCGATAATCTAACTCTGACGTCAATTAAACAATCGCGTATCAAATGTAGTAACCGACGCATTACAATCGATAGAATATTTAATTTTGTGTATAGAACAGGCCGAAAGAAAACAAGACTCACTTAACAACGTAATTGTGTAGAAAAATAAACGGAATGGAAAATTGTAGTCCCTAAATTCATACTAACATTTTCCATTCCATTCGATATTCAAAAAAGGAAGGGAACCGTCGAATAAAACTTAGGCTCACTCGAAGGCCTAATCCATAAAGGACCCCCCGAGTGGGTTCCCGCATTGTCGTTGCGGGGGGGCTCAGTAACCGTGGTCTCCCACCCACGGTGAAGCCAAGAGGAACCCAAAGGTGGGGCCGCTCGTCAGGGCTTTTGCCTCAAAGCCGACGACGTAGCGGCCAAAAAGTAGGTTGCGGTGAGGTGCACCGTAACTGAGGTGGGCCGCGATGTCGAATGGGAGGCATCGCGGCTGAGGGTTACGGGCTGCGGTAGAGGAGGAGTGCCGGTGCTTCTGAGCAGCGCTCTTCCCTTTCGTGGCCTGGGCGGGGCCGCCACCGTTTGATGGCGGACGCGGTGGGGCCGCAGGGGAAGAGGAGTGTCGGTATAGCGTCAGCCGCTCTCCCTATCCCCTGCGGCCGAAAAGTGGTAGACGGGACGGCGCGTTGTGTTCCACACGCGCGCCGTCAAAGATGTCAGCAACTACTGGTGGGGTCCGCAAGGGCCGATGCCTGCCAGGGGTGCGGGTTTGTTCGAAAGAGATACTACGGCCCCTGGCATACGGGCTACTGAGGGAACACGGGTGGATTTTAGTCAGTAAAAGTCTGACACGCCCTCCTGCTCTACTCAGCAGGAGAAGTCATTTGATGATTTCCCACCAAAAAAAAAAAAAAAAAAAAAACCATAAAGGAACAGAGTCTAGCTGAATACTTAACAAAGAAACAAAGGGAATTAGAAAAATAAATATAACGTGACGTAATAATAAGAAAATCAGATGACCGTAGAGAAACAGTGAAATCCCTGAACGATCGTAACGAGCCCTAACTCGATAAAAATGGCCATGGTATTTAACCATGATACGATTTAGACGAAACTGGACCCTATTTCTGAAGCCGTTAAGATCACAGCTAAAATGTGGCTATCGTCTAGCTAATCAGAGTAATGTAAGCACGTATTGCTAACCGAAAATGTCCTTCCGACTGTGAAATTAATGGGACAAAATAATCAGATTGAAAATACACAAAATCGATATCAAAACCTACATTTCTTGTTGAATTGACAGTGCAATAGAATAGTAATTATGACTGAAATATACACATTTGTTGATTACAAAACGGAGGTCGTGTGTACCATCATCATCAGCATGCAATGAGTACAAATCGCATGACTTGGCATGAATATTATGGTAGCTTCATCATTAGAAGCCAATTTCATCGACACCTCTGTAGAAACTGGCTTTGGTAGAGGTCAAGTGTTAAAAATCAACCTTCCTTTTCTTTCAAGGACTATGTACGGCGTTTTCTAGAAATCGATTACTATCGACCAAAACTAAACGAGTCAAGTTCATCAATATAGAATATTTTACAAGTATTCCTAGAGCTACTGAATTATTGAAGCTATCAAGCTACCATAGAAAATTGGAATTCAAACAAGACACAAGCGATTCACTGTTTGCTTCACTGTAACGAGTTAACAACGCCCCATAACTCATAGTTAGCAGAAATTATCTCCAATGCAAATAACATTACTGATCCCATTTCCATTTACAACATAGAAATAGTTTCCGAGAAGCAAGAGGAATGCAAAACACCTCTATGATAGAAACATTCCGTTGTACGGCAGGAGCGAGACAGCAACAAAGTCCATCTGGAAAGAGAGAGATGAAACATTGTTAGTTAAAGGAACATGGACTACCGTTCACCATAAACCCTTGTAGCGACACAAAGCTGCGGCGGCGTCTGAAAGAGAGGCAAATACCAGCACCTGGACACTTGAGTCAACATACATATAACATAAAGCAAAAGACGACACAATACGAAAATCGGTACTAATAAAAGGACGTTCAACTTCGATGATGAATTATTTCGAGTTGTAATTGGATTTTGTTACGATCGCAAGTTATGGGCCTTGAAGGCTTCATCGTTTAGCACTTTATTTCAGGTTGTTCTGTTAAAAACGTTTGGGTAATTTCTACTGAAGTTTAATTAATTTTCAGTAAAGACCTTAAAATTCGACGAGCGGTTGAGTGAATACGAACGTATGTATACGTAGCTGTACGATAAGAGCAACACTGGAATTGGAAAACCCAATCTGTTTGCTTTATACATAGGGTACTCTTTTAAATTCTACCATATTAATAATATTAATATGGTTCCGACGTTATGTACATCTTATATGTCAGTAAACGCTTAAGAATGTTTATCAAAAGACAACATGATATTAGGACTACTATTCAATAAAGTCGAGGCCGTGGTCCGGAGTCACGACAGTGCAACATATGGCGACCGAAACACCTATGACTCAATGTTTTCGCACAGAGTTAAATAATAAAGACACAGAAATCTGTGTCAAATATTACACATTATTAAATAATTGTTATACAGTTAACATTATAGCAGGAAAACCCAACGTTTCAGTCAACGAGGAAAGGAAATACAACTCATGATATGATAATAAGATGGTGATAAATAGATATTGGAGACTATTGTACTATTACACATAGATTTAAAGCTACACGATACAAATCGGTCTGAAAACGGTTTTGACTACAACAGATCACAATTTGAGCTTACTGAATCCCGGTATTCAGGAAAGGCCGACTTTGTTATGTTTGTAAATCACTTCGTAAACCTATGTGACAGTAGTTCCTCTTTTTGAAGTGATTGAGGGTAGAAGCATCATTCGAAACGATCTTAATCGTACTTTAATTCCACAATCACAACATTTTACGATGATTACGAACGGCAACATAACAGCGCAAGATTTCCAACACATTGTTAACAATAAAACAGCGTGTTCGTATAAAATAGAGGAGTTTCACGTTTATGCAACAGTCAACAGAAAAGTTTGTGAATCATATCTTTTTATAAACCTCGTATTGCTTTAGATGTGAATATAATTGTGTCTATTTTCTAAGCTTCTTGTGAGTCAGTTGTTATTTAAAGCTTACGTGTTATTACAAAACACAAAGGCTCTTAAACATGACTGTGTTATGATAGAATTTTTAAATGCAATGATTCAACAAAATGCATTTACTGGGGGTAACCTTGTGTTCTTCAAAATATCTGTTGATTTAAGAGAAAAGAGCGTGACTAAGACAGTGTTTACCGACATTCCTATCAATATGCTTGTCAATAGTTTTGTATTTGACGTCTTCTATAACATCGGTGACGTACTCATGGTAACATTCGAGTTGTGAAATTAATTGCTTAGCTTCTTGGGATGCTACAAGGAAGGATATTGTTGCCATATGGGTGCTTAGTTTGGATTGCCGATCGCAGTTGTGCTATCGTGACAACACTATTTCAAGAAATAATAACATTATTTAAGACTAAAAGAGAAACACGAAACTAATGGGCAAGAAAATCTGCTACCGATAAATATCGAAAATGTAATATTTCATCCTCCATGCCGTGCACAAAATGCAAAATATTACGCAAAAGCCGAATTTTCCATTCCGCCATGTTTGTTAGTTGTACATTTATCGCTTAAACCGAAAATAGTTCAAACGTTACTAAAAATAGTTGAGTATTAATCTTAATCTATTTATAAGGCTGTGTTGAACTTGGCCGCACCACCACTGTTATGTAATATGGAAGTTTTTGGGCTTGGCTTGGAGGCCTTGAAGAGTATTTTCGTCTTCGTAAATAAGGTTATCATCAGCTGTGACCTGTATTTCGTCTTGAGCGATTATGGGGTTAATAGTTAAAGCGCCCTTTCAGGATCAGATGTAAATACCAAATATCTAGATTCTGAGCGAAAGAATAAGAATCAAGATTTTGTGGTCAGGTATTCGTTCTCCAAATATTGAAAAAACTAATCTTTAGCATAATAGATTCTTAAATACTTAAATTCATTCCTCAGCTTGACAAAGACTGCAAATCAAAGAGTTCAAGGAATAATAACTTCTACAAGTTATAACGTAAGAAATTTAAGTAATTACTCAAATCTCAAAATTTCATAAACTTTATGCAGTAATTAGTGCTCCGAATGTGGTAGAACTTGTGTAACATAATCAACATGTCTGGAATACTAGAACTGTCTATAATCCCTCATAGAAATCATCCCTCGTCCCCTTCATCTTTACGTTTCGATGATACGTCTATATTGCTTATACTGTTTGGGTCCAGTAGGCGGCCACGATTATTGCTCTTCCCTTTTAACAAATAGAGGTTATTAAGACCTTAAGTATTCTTGAAAGATCTCACTTTATAATCGTTGTTCGAAATACCCAATAGCCTCTCATAAATTTGCTCCTTACCATGACTAATTAAGTTATAAAACTCTGCAACCAATACATAGCACCTTAGTACTTCAAGTCCGACTATCTCAGGTTCCCTAGCTTGAAATAACTGTACGTAATTCAACTCTTTGTGAGCCGCAGCAAAATTAACGTCTGCAGTGTGTTTAGCTTCTACAGTGTTGTTATTAAGAGTGATTTTAGCTGGTGCAGGGATGGTTGTTTCTTTGTTTGCATGGACCGCAAGCTTCCGCCATTGTGCTCGTATCTGCTTGCATGGAACTGTAGGATTCTATTCTTATGTGTGTGGGGTTGAACAATTGCGGCTTAGCTGTTTTGATTTTCGCATTAGATTGTCAGGTGCTTTGAGAGTTGTTGGAAACGTTTTTGTTGAAGCACAAATTGAATTCAATAGGAAAATAAACGTCATTTCGTTTTAGAATAGCGTAATCGTTTTATTACTTTCAAGGTATACATTTTCAATTGGTTTACTACACTTCACACTTCAATAAAAAGAGTTTTGTGTAAATATTTATCAGATCCTAGAGCCTTCACATTTTTATTTACATTGCTTTTAAAAGTAACCTCTTCATTTGCTACCTGTTTACTCAAACCATTTACTTTTCCGACATGAATTATGAGCTTGAACATGATAAAACCTCTCACTAGAAACTAAAATAAGTGTTATAATTCCAAAGAGGTCCTTAAATGATAACCTGGAAGCCTTTCAGAAAGCCTAGTGGGCAACTCGCAACGAAGCCTGTTCATAAATGGCATATGCTAATGAATGCATTGTGAGTCAAGGCAAAAACATCGGGACAAAGTTATGGCAGTTGGTAGACAGTTGCGAACTGGTAAAGTTGCTTTTTGTTCCGTTTCGAGTGGAAACGCGGTTATTTTTCGCGTTTTTTATGCTTTTAAATGTTTGTGCTACATCTGTTAGGGGAAAATTCTAGTTGAGATGAATAATCTAGATTTTATTGTCTGCTCTAAGAATTGGGTCAGTGGATATTAAATTATTGTTACAATACTTGGTCAAGGAGTTTCAATATAACTTTTCTATACTAATATCAAGTGATGTAATGAAAAGGTATATTGAATTACCCACATAATCAATAAAACTATCGTAATTCGTCCGCATTAATCCAGATTAAGTCGTAGCAACAGCACTAAACCGAAACTATTAGTGAAACACGCACTAACCACCCAGCCTAACCATACTAAGTTCTAAAACTAGGATTAACGTTGTAAATCCAACCCACGCAAATTAGACGCCGTTTAAGGCGGCCATTTTAGAAAAAAGTTTCTGCTTGTTTTTCTCAAGACCGACTTGAACAGTAACTAAACATCTACATTTTTCACCTATTATTACTAAAGTTACGTATCAAAGTAAGGGGCAAATATTAAAACTTTGACGAGAATGGTAGAGCTTGTTTCAGAACTATGAAAATAATGAAGGCTGTATTTCTAAGAAAATATTTAAGAAAGACGAAGCAAGTCACTCTTGCCTGCACGTAATAGCCTTCGTAATATTTACGTCACACATAACGTACAGGTTCCGAAAGATGTGTACATATAAACCAAAAAGGCTTTCTTACAGATAGTAGACTTTTTATTATCAATGATAAACTGATAATAAAATCGACAAAGGAAGCTAGATAAAGTGCTTCCCCGGTTTACTCACACAAACGATAAATTCCCGAGCTCTACTTGGTTGAGCATGCATTATTAATGGCATGCAGTTCTTGATCGTCATACTAAAGAGACATTTTTCAAGCAATTTTTCACTATCGATGTTAAAACAACTTAAACTATTTGCATGTTAGCCGAACCAATCAGCGATGAATCATGCCAAGATTGTTTTATCCGAGCTCCCACGTATGTAATTGAACATAACGATGAAAAAAATGTATTGCGTGTGCATGAAACTAAACTTAGCAATGATTGAATTACATTAACGGTTCCCATAATGATACTGTAACAATGAAAAGTCGTGACAAAGTCAGAACCTCCATTTGTAGTAGAAACTGCTGCAGTAAAAAACTTGGTTAATTTCTGAACTTGGAATAAAAATTGAAAGACTTTTTACGTGCACCAAAAACCAGCGAATATTTTTGTTACAAAAAATTCTGCACACTGCACTTCATCCATTTGAGGAAAACAATCTTGATGGCTTAAATGGACGATTAAATCTCGACAATATAAAACATTGTCAACAGGCTCTTAATACGGTTTGTAAGCTTGAAAAAATAATGTTGAAAAAACCATCACGGCTGTAACAAAAACGAGTACAAACCGGTCTGCAGCGTTTAAACTAAATAGTCGAGCGTCGGTGAGTCATCGCGAAGCAAATTTGCGAGACGATCTGCCAGCAGAACATGTTTCATACGTATTTGGATGAAGTTTTGAAACTCACTCATGTAACTCGAACAATTAGTACAAACATGGAGTCCATCCAATAAGGATTTCATTTTAAACTGTTACATATATGTTACTATAATGACTTTTGCCGATTGATTTCAGAATTCAGTACTGTTTCTTCTCCAACCTATGGACTTGGGTTAAGACCATAGGTTGGTTTCGTAGATTACATACCCATAGGTTTCAATTCAGAAGTAATTTTAACACAACACCATCTTCATCTGTTTAAAAAAAAGTAATGTAGCAGATGTTGGAACAACAACTCCTTAATCCATAGACAACCAGCCTGCAGATGTAACCAGAAAAAAACTAAAGATACATATTTAAAGAGTCAATGAAATCCGGGATCAATTACCAACCACATGTTGCAGACAATGTCGGGGAAACTACACAATATTTTGACAAATGAAGTACTACTTCTGAATTTGGAACAAGTATTGGCGATGGGATATCGACAGATGTTTTTCCACCTGGCCAGTTGGCCAATGACGACGATTCTGAAGGCAATACATCAAGTAGCTGGACGACCCCGTCACAGCGGTCGAAGCAATGGAACAAGGTATGAGATGTATTGGGAACATATAAATGTGTAGTTGATTCATTAGGTGTCAATACAGTCGTTATGTATGAGACTGATTTTGGAAATTGATTGTTGGTTGCGGTACAGAACATTTGTGTGTTGTTTTAAAACTCAACTGGTATATTCGACTTTATTTGTTCTCATGAATTGATACCGAGACGATAAAGACATAATAACAAGATAATTACACTTCGAAAGTTCGAAGATGCGCCTTGTAAAACTAGCTAGCAGACCGATTAAGACATTAATCAGCATGACTTTTCACCTACTAGATTTAACCCCAATATAAGCTTTAAAAAATCTAATCGCCCATAATTATAAAATAAATCAAACCGCTATTTCCTTTGATTATAGACCACAACAATACCAGTCGGTGTATGCGCCCGAGCATGACTCACGAACGTCGAACCGAGAGTAGTTTTCCCTCTCTTTCTAAACCCGTATTTTGCTAATGCCATCTCTTTCTATCACTACAAAAGCCTCGTCAAGTAATACGTGAATTTGGTCGATTAGATAAAACTAGTTTGCAGGTTTATCGATGGCCATTGCAGCGATTTTAACGAATACGGAATTGAATGGTAAAACCTTTGTAATATTGAAGGTAAATAAGGTGATATTTTACAAGGAAGTGATCGTTAGCTGTTTGTAGATAGTTCCTCGGATAGGAAATAGTTTCTACTGTTTTCAGTAAACATGATAAATTGCTTGGAAAGGTTAAAGGTGTAAAATATAGTAAGATTATACTTGTTAATCAAGTCAATAGTGTTGTTGCACTTACCACAGAAGAAAATAATGCAGAATATTTTTATGAATTCTGCAGTTTTCAACAGTAATACGTAGAAAGAATTATAGTCTGTTTTGCCTCGATTTTAAGCGAAACAATTCTAAAACTATGATAATGGCAGGAAATTATATACGGCGTACATCCCCTAATTAAGCGTATTTAGCCTACATTGACGACAATGCGTTTGACCCCACTGCGGGCTCTGAGCTAATTGGATTGTGCCGGAGGCAACATTATTCCTACACACGTTTTCACTTTCATGCATTTCTAATTTCGGACGTAGTAAATATTAGTTCAGTAAAATATACAGAAATGTGTGAAGTCGTGCAGGTTGGTGTAGTAAGCTATCATCAAGATCATGATCAATATAAATACAAAATATTGATTTACATTTCACAAACTTACAAGATAGAAGAAGATGGTGTTCTGGCCCCACCACGTAATAGCGAAAAACCAAAAAAAAATGACAAGCAACATTCCAAACATTTGTCAAAATGAAATCTCTATGTTTGAAATATTTGCTATCATACAGACGACGCATATTTCCGTTGCTTTACGCAACGAAGAAAAGCGCAATTCATTCGATAACAGACGTAATAGAAAGCCCGAAAAGTACCCATCATGGCTGTTCCGTGCAGATAGCCTTGTTATTTTGTTATGCACTCAATTTCCTCCATGACTGAGCATTATTTCCCCCTAAAAACGAGTCCCGGCATAAAATGATACGATTTATGAAAATACGCCAACGTATATATCGAACCTAACACGCTGCGTTTCTGCAATTCGTATCACGTACTGCATTGTGTATTCCATGAACAATTTAACGTCATCAGAGCAAAAAAAAAATGCATCAATTTTATGATGCTTGTGTAAATTCTGTCACGTAACACTCAGCGTTTCGTTGTAATATTTGAATGTCATATCACAAAAAAGAGCAACGAACTGACGGGAGCATTCAATACGCTCAGTATGCCATGTCAAATGAGATTACAATAACCTTTTCATAACGACAATAGTAGCGTAATTCGTTCAGGGTTAGATAGATGTACTAGGTACATTCCTAAAGTCCTATAAAACACGCATTTGCGATACTTCTTGGGAGGTCTACACGCAAGGTTTTATTGTAAGGTTAAGGTACTTTATCAGAGTGTAAATGGACGTTTAGTCGCTCATAAAAATAAGAAGTAATGATTCGTGAGACCGCCTGTCTCCATAAAGAAAGCTGTCAAAACCGTGGAGAAAACGGTTCGTATGAAGAAAAAGGTACATTTTGAATGGAATTGTGACGTAACTTAATGTGGGACGAGCGGTGAAAGTTTGATGACATTGTTTTTGAGACCCAAGCATTATACAGTACAAAAGACAATTATTTTTAAGTGTTGATCTTATAACATGTGATGCTGCATCACTGTTACGCAAAACTATAAATATTACTTTTGTTTTCTTTTTTACCTAATTAGCTCTATGTCGAAATATAGCTCTTGAAATGCACATTTGATCCTACTTTTTTTTAATTCTAAGTGAAAAACTGTGCCGACTGCAATTCGAGGACGACGTTTCGTCGACTATTAAAATGATTTCCTCTTATTACTGAGACGGCCGTTGTTATTTTAATTGCCGTGATTAAAGCCACTCGGTCAGGTTTTTCTTGAGAAATGTAGTTTGTGAAAATTTGCTGTACTTAAAGAAATTACTTATCCCTATTCTAACTCAAAGCGAATACGACCGATAGTCCTTGCTAAGCGGAATCACAATATCTAAAGTCCAACTCAGTACATAATACTTTAAATACATTAAGAGCTAATTAGAACAATTTTGTTTTCTTTAAAACCCTTGTGAAACTTAATATTTCTTTTAAAATTATATCGAAAACTTCAACCTTTTGAAGTCTAACGAGATATCGTAGGCGTACCTAAAGCGTGGGCACATTACTTACACTTAATAACGACTTTTAAAGCCCAGATTATAGAGGTCAAAATCGACTGACACGACTAGGTTGTATCATTATTTTCAAGCCTAGTGAGCGATTTTTTTCTCAGAAGTAGCACCATTGATATTTTTCTTAACGTCAACGAATGTGTATTAAGATATGCGATAACCATAAAAGGAACAAAACATTTAGTTGTTCATTAATTTGCTTTGAATACATTAGTTGACCTACCGTTTCTGTATGTATTTAATTTAATGATGGAAACAGGTGACTGACTATACCTGTTAAGATAAATAATACCACAACTAATTTGTATGTGTGTTACTCAATGACGCTTTAACAGCTGCACCGTTTTGGATGAAATTTGGCTCATAGGTAGACTGTAGCCTAGATTAAAACATAGGATACTTTTTATCCAGATACATAAGTAGTTTTCCTGAAATGCGAGTAAAACCGCAAGCAAGTTTAATAAAATTTTATGATCTAATACGAAGGAAATTATAGTAATACACATTTTACCTTGAACAATTAGCAATAGTATAAATGTTAGTAGTGAAACTAGCTATTGCCTGGTACCGTATAATAACTTGTTTCCTAGTAAACTTAGGAAGACTTTGTGCCTACTTAGATACGAACATATCTAAAGTATACTGACCCGGTGAACTAGTACCTAAATCCTAGCTGAGGCTAACCAGAAAGGCAGATTGAAAAAAAAAAAAAATAGCGGGATAGTCGGATGGAAGTTAATTTCAAAGACAGACATACGGTTCTGTTCATTGGTATGTTAAATTGGCTTGCCAGTTCCGGTTCTAGTATTCTATCGGACATTGTTTTTCTCAAAACATAGAGATACGAAATATACTCCTCGTAGGTACTACAGTTCCATCGTACGTATTGTGTGTGTACTTAGTGTTGTATTGGTATTGTATGTGTTGCATGTAGGTACTTTTATTATTTAGTTTTACTATAATTACTTGTTTTTTTTTTCTAATCTATAAAAAATCGTACGTCGCAGTATCATGCAGAGTGGAAGCTCTCTTGTTACAGTCACGGCATGCAGCTACCGACTATTTATGTTCTACTGTGTAACTCAGCATAAATCTGTTTTGTTTTCATGTATTTTATGTGATCTTTACTTTTTGTATGCATGTGTTTATGTGAAAAATAAATCTATTTTTCTTTCTGTCATCAAAATAGAATTCCAGCCACCGGAGAGTACCGCATTCCAAGATTTGAAAAAGACTTGAAAAGACTCAATTCTCCAGAATTGATACTGATGAAGTCATAAACATTAGAGGCTCTTTTCGATTTAAGTTGCCGACAATAGGAAATAATATCGTACTTATAATAAAGCTATTTAAAAAAGACACATATGGTAAAATTCCGTCACCCAATTTGGCCATACGCAGCTTAAAGATAAAGTGAATCATTGAACCTTATAAGGATTGAGAATTTTATTGTATAAAATTTGACGACTTTTATACAATACAACGTATTTTTAAGTTAATTGGGACAATATTGACAAATATGGGTATTTTTATAGTTATTTAGTAGTCCTTGCAAAGATGTAAATACAGGTTTGATTCTTGATAATGAACCTATATAAGTAGTGAAACCTCGCTAAATGATAGAGAAAATGCCTATACTTATGATGAGAAGGCCATTTATTTCAGACTATTTGTGTGGTAATTCAAAGACCACTGATGGTTAAGTACAGTCACGAGCATTAATATGTATACACATCGCCAAATTCAAAAGCGATTTTCTTTTAAATTGCGTTTGCAACCTTGAGATAACTAGGGTATTTCATTACAGTGTGGGTTCCAAAATATTATTTTCATAATAAAATAAGATTACAATGAGTAAAAGTGGAGAAAATCACTTTTAAAAGTTGGTAAGCGTATACATATTATTGCTCGTGACTGTACTTTAGAAACACCCCTTATCTAAAAAAAAAAAACGAAATAGCTAAAATTTGCATATCTCTTAGTGGCACCTGCTTCCTCCTAATTCTACTAGTACTATATTTTTATAAATCCTATAATTATTATAAATGTGATAATTTATACGTTTGGTTGTTTAGAGGTTCGTTACTAACTCACGCAAAAACTTGGATGAAATTTGGCACACGGGCCATATTCATAAACGATTATTAAAGTTAAATGATGTTTAAACGTCAAAAATGTATGGTTAAATAGACGCTAATCATTACTTAACTTTAACCAACGTTTATGAATAAGGGGGGTATTGTTTATAACCTGGATAAATACTGCATAGTACATTCCCGTGGGTTAATTTCCGACCTCCACGCGGGCGAAACCGGTGGCAAAACCTTAGTAGATCTTGACTTGTCAATCTTGATCAAAGATTGGTAACTCGAGACCTAAAACCCAGTAGCACAATATCAGCCACAATGGTATCTCGTTAATTGGAAACTACATCAATGATCTGACCGGATTAAAAAGTCTCTTCAGACTCAACTAGGCAATTATAAAAAGCAATTTCCTGGAAACTGAGAGGTAAATGGGACTGTTCTGACGTCAGCTAGAAAGCTAGGCTAGACTTGGTATTGCTGTGTACCGGTTTTATTTAATGTTGAGCTTAAGGCACATGTAAATGTACTCTAGATGATAATGTTAAAGCCTTGCTGTGAGATGAAGAATTTCGTCAAGAGATATATAAGGTGTGTATATAATTATGACTACAGAACAAGATAAAAATTCAAATAATTTTCATGTGGTTTTTAAGATGTTTTTTTTTTTAATAACAGGTAAGCCTGCTATGTCCCGTTGAGATTACAAATAATATAAGACATTCATACAAGAATTCACGCCTTTTTCCTACCCAAAATGTCCGCATTTATTCTCGTGTCTTCAATTCATCGTGGTTCTTACATCCTATTAAAAGCTATATTTAATTTGTTGCATTTTTATTGTTTTTTACTGCTTGTGTAATCTAACACATGTCTTAGTAATGCAAGCTACGCTGCCTAATCGAGTCTTAATGATAATTGCCATGAATAGGCACCTTGGATTTACATTATTCATTGTTTAAAAAATACTAGTAACCATGAATAATAGATATCTAGGCAATAAGTTTAATTTAAATACGGATAAGCTAATAAAACGCACACTCATATGTAAAAGCCTTTAGATTTAAACGTTCCATCAGTTTGTCATCTAATGCAGATTAATATCATGACATTTACGACGACCGTCATATAAACATTAATCAAATATCTCTTTAACATTAAATAACACGACTGAAGTGAAAGTATATTTAAATTCAACTGAACGGATATAATAAACATGAGATAAACATCAAAGTTTAATGGTAACAAAACGACTAGAACTAACTATAAATATAAACTAAGTAACTAGTTCACAATGTGTCCAAAGAAGAATTACAATTTTCACCAAACAAGTTTTGATGAATCATTGTAAAAATATGTTAATGGTTTTAAATCTATACCTTGATGCTTGCTATACAGGATAAGTTTTTCACCAAAAATCAGTTGTTCCATGCATTTTGACCGCGTAGGTATTGCACTTTTCTATGAAACAACAGATTTCTTTTTTATAACCGACGAAAAAATTCTACCCTGGGGTTCTAGAATGATATGCTGAATTATTCATGGTTACAGTTTACGCACTGGTTAAAAACGTATCCTGTATAGCAAGCACCAAGGTATAGTTTTTAAAACTATTTACATAGATTCATCAAAACTATATAGTTCAGTAGAATTTTGTAGAATAGAAATAGAGCCTGGTAAGTACTCTTGTCGCTGTCATCCCATTTGAAGTGGTCAAAAGACTATATTACCTTCATCCAACACATTACTTGACATGACCTTCTGACTGCCCCACCCCGGACTATATCGTTAAGCTTTTAAACAAACTTACTCCTACCGAGATCGGTTGCTCAATGTTCAAGCAAAACGCTCAATTCACTTGGCCAACACCTACGGAACCTCTCATTAATGCTTTTAGATCACCTGTGGGCGCGACACGGTTAAAATTGTTTTGTTAGGGTTCCGTAATAGAATTTAGAAACCATATTTCTACGTAAAAGTGCGTCTCTTCCTTTAGTATACAGTTCTTTTTGTCAGTTTTAAGTATGAATGTCGATAGTTATAAGAGCAGGGGAAGGACCAAAGAAACGATGGATGGACTGTGTGAATGATGATATGGTTAGAAAGGGACTAACGAAATGTCGACTAATAGAGAAATGTGGAAGAAAACGACATGTTGCGACGACCACAAATATATTGTGATAAAGGCATGATGATGACCCTTTTTTATAGTTGTTCAGTCTCTACTCTATTTCAGATTTTTGCATTTTGCTGTGCAGCGAATAAAATACGGTTATTTATATCTATGTATTGTACTGTCCCTCTGCAGGACTTTGCCCTACAGTGGGACAATACAGGCTAGTCAGTTAGTTCATCATCATCATCGGCTTCCAGTTTAACCGGATGCAGCTGAATACCAGTATTTTACATGGAGCGACTGCTTATCTGACCTCCACAACCCAGTTACTGAGTAATACGATAACCCTTGGTAAGACTGGTTGTCAAAATTTCGGGCTTCTGATGACCCGTAACGAATGTCAAAGCTCCACAAATGACAGAAGGGACCAACGGCTTAACGTGCTTTCCGAGGCCAGGAGGTCCAGTTAGTTAGTTATTTATGTGTAAACGACTCCTAACTTCTTAGTCCTAGCAAAGGCTAGGAAGAAAATAACTATCGGTGAAATGAACCATGAAACGTTTTAATTGTATAGTTCCGTACCGCAATTTCGTAATTGAGAACGTATGATCATTAAACTTAATAACTGAATAAGCACAATTTCTTAATCAGTTTACACATTAATGAATGGTGTCATAAAATTATTTTAATGAAGTTACTTATAACAGGCAACTAAAAATCAAACACTTTGTAATTTTTATAATTAAACTATACGGCGTATATAACTAACTATATAACTATTTTATAATAAAACTAATACGTTAACATAAACAATGTTATTAAACATTAAAATAAGCTATCCTAACTTTCTCTTAGGCACATGATGACGACTTAATGAAGAAGACCACAGACTATCGTAGGCTCTGAAAGATATGATTAACTTTTAGCAGGATCCAAACAGGTGTGAAGTCTTGGGAGCCAGCCGTCGGCACCACACTCGTTTGTGCACACCTAATTCCGAAGCACATCCAGACAGACCAAGATACATTCCGAGTCAGACACGTCTTTGGTCAATGCTATCCTATAGGACCTAGTTTCTAGTTCTCCAAACGACAAGGAGAATTCTAACAATTACTACATTCAGTAAGTAAGCCTAGAACTGCCTGCAGATCTGCGACCTTCACAATAACTAATGCAGCAATTCCGACCTATCTTAATGTATTCCATTACAAGTTGGATATATAATCCTATATCCAATAGTATATCATACCTAATTTAATTGCCTTATCCGTCAACTAGACCATGTGGTAATTATTGTCTGCCTGCTTGTCATTCAACGTGTCTGAATGTAGAATATTATAGTATTATACATAATTATGTGGCATTGGAATAAAAATGTCTATATGTGCTGATGGTAACCAGCGACTGAAAATGATTGATTAACTTTATAAGGGTCTACTCCACTGTAGCCTCATTTAAGCATTTGTGAATGAAGCGAGGAATACAAGCGGAATACTTTTTTTTTTTGTAAATCATCATCTGCCGAACGGTTTTCCCAACTATGGGATCGGCTTCCAGTCTAACCGGATGCAGGTGAATACCAGTATTTAACGTGCAGTGACTATTTCTCTGACCTCCCCCAACAACACACTTCATATCTTCTATAACAGTTTTAACATCACAAAGATATCCTAAGACATTGCGTACTCTCACCAAGAAGCAAAATGTACTCTTATATCTCGCGACAAAGTAATACTATCCATCTTATTTCGGCCACAATTAATCCGGGCCGGCCGCGAGAGCATACCGTTACGAGAACCGTTAACAGACCGAGTGGATGCTGCGGTTGACGAGCCACGAGGGTTCCATCAGGTATTTTGATGGCACGTGGTTGGTATGTGGACCGTTGGACGTTAAGTAGTGGAGAGTTTAAGGACAACTTGGTTGCATATTTATTTCCAAAAAACAAATGTTCAGAAACACACATCGTTTTTCAACTCATTTGTTTAAAACATACCTAATAATTACTTCGTCATAATAAAAACTAATTTTCCGTCGAAAATGTTTCGTTACATAAACCATATTTTCGTCTGTATTCCCCAGATGTATCAATGTAACGTAGGCACAAGAAGTAGATATTATAAGGACGTCAGGATCGTAGCATGTAGCTATGTATTCCGCCAAAGATTGTTTACCTCAGATGTGAAATATATTACACCCAGTTTTCGTCAGTTTTGTTAAGAGACCGAAGTAGGTCATAGGGGCTCCCGAGCCTATTGCCATATTGAAATGTTTAGGTATTATTATACACCATACATGCAAAATCACACAAATCAGTGCGAACTCAATAATAGCAGATAATAACACACAACATACAGTAAATCACGCAGATGCTTTCTAACATGAAATAGTTTAACAATAGAAAACACTAATAATCTTGTACCAGTTTTGTTCATGCGTCATTATGTTCGCAAAGCGATGGTTAGACAGTGGGTCAGTGGTAGGGTCAGCACAAAACTGATCTAAAACCAATCTTAATATTAAATTAGTAAAGTTTTCAAATACACAAGTCTTAATAATTCCAGCAAGAAGTTACATTATTAAGGGCGAATTTCACCAAACTTTTATACCTAGATTAAGTCTTATCCTGAGAATAAATTTTGATGTTTTGACAGATTTTCCATAGTAGAATTGTCAGACGTAAATTTTATTCTACGGATAAAAGATATCTGACTTAGATAAAATCAGCCCTAAATGTGAAAACTATGCTACAATATTTTCAGCATTTCAATCAAATTATATTTGAATAAATAGATTTCCGAATAATTTTGTTTCAGCTGGAAATTAATTTTCGAACATTAAATGTCTATGTTTTTTAGAGAGTAAAAGAAATCATCGCCCATGAACATCTATAACATTTAACTTCACATTAATTACCCTTTTCTTAAATTATCTCTCATTTTGGAAAGCAAACAATAGCTGTTCTTTAGAAACAATGGCAACACTTTCGCATAAGGTATATCTATACGGAAGATCAAACAGCAGCACACGGAAAGGACAATGGACGATCTTTGCTCAGAGTCAAAGTCATGGCCTTAGTAAAGAATGCTGGTATAGTTGAGCTTGCCTACCATCCGGGTGCCGATTGAATTGAAAATATCGATTGGTGTTTCATGGGATGGGTACGACCTTTGGTGTTTTGTAAACAATATTGAATTAGAAATTATAGAAGCGTTGTCTTGAAGAAATGCATCGTACAGTCACGAGCAATAACATGTAAACACATCGCCAAATTCAAAAGCGATTTTCTTTTAAATAGCGATTGCAGCCTTGAGATAACTTAGATCTTTCATTACAGTGTGGGTTCCAGAATATTATTTCCATAATAAAATAAGATTACAATTAGTAAAAGTGGAGAAAATTACTTTTAAAAGTTGGTAAGTATATACATGTTATTGCTCGTGACTGTACAAGTTGAATCAGATACACTTAATGTCGATTTCATCTTGATGGTAGACTAAAATCTTAGACTCGGAGAAATCTTCCATAGAAAACGAATCGTTTTCCCTGGAAAATTCTTCTGTTTGTTAATTGTATAAGCATTATTCTAAACTATAATCATTAAAGAAAATAACACATTCGTAAACTTAAGCTAGAATACGAAGCAAATGCATTTCACAGATCTGTCTAAGGCTTACGAATTCGTCAAACACAACTCTAGAAGCAGATATTAGAAAAACCTTCCACGCCTACAATTTCTAAACTATTCTTATCATATTCCGTGTATGTAACTACGTGCGTTTTATCAGATAACAATTGCAGAATTTCCTTGTAGATAATTCGCGACACTATTTCTTGAGTCAACAGGCAAGACAGATAGTGGTTTTGACTCAGGCTAAACTTGGAAATGAGACTGAGGAGTGTTTATGTTACTTCATATGAACCTACACATACGTAACATCACGCCTGTTTTCCCCGGGTTAGTCAGACATGTAGGTACCTTTACTGGTGCACTTCATAAGTTTAAAATAAATTGCTCTTTTCTCCATGTTTTTACCCTCAGCAAGTTTCAAATTAATTGCTGTTTTCTACTTTGCTGGCAATATTTTTAACCTTACGGTTACGACCCGTGGAAAAGTTAGTCAGCAGTTTCTGTTGACATTTCTGATTTATTGGGAAAGGTGCAATCATACCCTGCTCCAGCGAAGTGTACCAAAGGTGGATCCTGGCAACGAGCTGGGAAAAAACTGCGTGTAAGAGTACTACGTCTACCAATCATAGGGCACAATTTCAGCTTTACATTGTTTGGAGGTTGTTCTGTTGTGGTCTATGAAAGTCTAACCCTTACTGCATAAACCATTTAGTAGGTAGTTTTATTTTGTCTGATAGGAAGGAAACGGTAAATGTAATCGTCTTAAACATAGTGATGGTCATAATTAGTGAAACACCGCTAGCTTACTACCTACGCAAACGGTTTTTGCATGTTGATTCATATTGAGAGAAATCAACCGATATTTATAATGACTAGCTTTTGCCAGCGGCTCCGCCCGCGTGGATGATGGTTATCGCGGAAAAAAGTAGCCTATGTCCTTCTCCATATCCCAGGCTAAATATCTTCCAAATTTCATGACGATCGGTTCAGCGGTTTAGGCGTGAAAGCGTGACAGACAGACAGAGTTACTTTCGCATTTATAATATTACTAGGGATTAATTATAGAGTACGTATTCGGAATCGAGTTGATTGATTGTTTAAAAACAATAGATGTAGAATGCTTAGAAAAATATTTGTTAAATCTGAATTAAATTTGCTATAATACGTTTTTACTAATGCATAGTAGAAATATTTTCCGTTTAATTTTTAAGGAATACTACGGTCAAGTATATCTAACATAGAATTGATAGAATTGGAAATTTATAGATGTCCCAATAACCTCGGGAACAAAACCTACAAAATAACAATTGTACGGATAATATTTGTATGATAATTAACGCCTTATATTCAAATAAGTAAGTAAGTATAGCTAAATAACCTCACATAATTATATAAAAATCAATTTGCCTGTTATCACGCTATCGTGCGAGCAGTTATCACATGAGATAAGAGACCAATAAGCACTGGGCCCGTTTATCTTATATACTATCCATAGCGTTTACCAGCCATTGTATACATAGAGACACGACTAATTATGTAGCTATCGAAGATTGTTATAAATAAAATTATAGCAGCGATTTTAATTATACATATGGAAATGAGTGCAAAAATGTGACATCACCTTACATAAAACAATTATGATACTAATGATTTTTTTATGACATTTAGCAAGATTGCCATAGTACCAATCATATGGCCCGATTTGTGATTATTTTTATGTATCACAGATGTAAGAACGTTAACGAAGCATGTGAAGATATAGCATAGCAGTTGGTGTTCTGTAGTTTCTGGGAAGAATGCATGAGTTTATGTATGTATCACATACAATATGCCATGTGAGATAAATGTCACTTCCGCATTTCCTATAGGCATAATATAATTAAATGTCAATCGATATCGTAATGGGAAAATATATAAAAAATCGGGGAGACACTTAAAATATTATGAATACCCCCAAATATGGGTCGCAAATGTGCCCCGTGGGTGAGACCTAATTAAAATAGCTCTACAATCTGTTATATTTGACAGTTATTATAATAACATTTAAATTCCAATATTAAACTTATTAATTTATTACCCGACATTGTTTTAAATATAATGTTTCTAGTCCATGAGCCAGTGTCGACCTAATTAATTTAAATGAAATATGATCCCATTACAAAGATATTAAAATGCCAAAAACTATAAATTTTGGCACCCTGTCCATAATAAAGACAAAACAATTTAGATATACGATAATGTCATACTCCGGTTAGATTTTTGACATTTAACCTTTTCTTGTAGTCATAAATCATGTCCTTACAGACAAAAAAAGTCTGTTCTTTATAAATCAGTACCATATAAAGCATTCACTAATAAGCTTTATGACAATAGAATCAAAAAATATACATAATTCACTATGTTTTTTTTTTTCTGATTCGTTTGTCATAACTTTTATACATAAAAGTCTAGAGAGACAAAAAACGTCGTATTTTTTCCGATCATTGTTCATTTAATCCTGCTTAAGCAAGTAGCAGACAAACAATAAACAATACACATGATACCTAAGCATTGTGTTGTGTGGACGATCAATTGTAACACGAATCAAGATTACAATGAACGCCTATCTGTCTGTGGAGACCTAGACCGCACATGTACGGTTACATCTGATACTTCGAGTATTTATAACAATAAAACATTAAAAGGAATTATAATACAAAACGTGCAAAACATACGTGACGTTGGAGATAGCTGAAGCTAAGCCTTTAATGTTTAATATGATGTGTTCTAATAAAATTAATGTCTCTAATCTAAAAATGTTACTCGACAAAACCGGTTAGATGTAAAAACCTGTTTAGAAAGTCTCAGGTTATAAGAAGCAAATATAATAACTCATAATAACTGTTCAAACTTACTCATTTTGAAACACAAGAGACACTAAGCGTTACTTTTACTTTTAAACGTTTACCTACTACAAGAAGAGTGTTATTCAATTCGAAGAAATACATCATATTTTAAAATATTCATTATTATTCATAACGACGGAACAAAAGAATAGATGCAGTCAAACTGAACCGCTGTCAAATTGAAACACTTGAGAAAACTGAATTACGTCTGGCCAGTCTGGCTCCGAGCCTATTCTTTGAAAGAAAGAGTTTTTCTACGAAAAAATATTTTTCCTCACTAATTGGACCCTAACTTTATATAGCTTTGGTTATTATGGAATGCAAATGAAAAAAAAAATGGTCCATGCAAATGGAAGAAGTAAACATAAGTAAAAGTAATTATGGCAAGACGTAGTGTTTTTTGTAATGAGTGAAATGCATAACCAATTAAATAAAAGGCACTAAGATATATTCGACTTCTACTATTTGGAAACGAAACTGGTACCATGACACAATACTTGCAGTTTTGACTTTTTTCTAGTGATTTCTGTCCCACTGTTAAGCAAAGGCCTACCCCAAGAGCTTCCAGCAGGCCTAGACAAAACACATTTCTGTTAGCGTACACGCTAAACGCTACGCCAAAATGTGTGGGAATGAAATTACCTGCGGAAATATTACGTCGTATCCTTTCCGCAGGGAATGTCATTCCCATACATTTTGGTGTAGTGTTTGGCGTGAACGCTAACAGAATTGTATTTTGTCTGTAGGTCCTGGAACGCTACCATTTCGAACTATTGAGTTTTTTACAGTATTTTCCTTTACTTCATCCATCATCATCTGCTCGTCTTTATCAAGGATGTTGGGGTCGGCTTCCAGTCTAATCGGATGCAGTTGAATACCAGTATTTGACATGGAGCGACTGCCTATCTGACCTCCACAACCAAGTTCAGTAACTAGTCTTACAAGAGGTATCAGGGGTATCGGTAGGGGTATCGTATGTTGCCCAGTGGTAACATGATACCCCTTGTAAGACTGGTAGTCAGACTTTCGGGCTTCTGACGAACCGTACTTCTTCCATTTAAAACGTAAAACAAAGAACGTCTTTTATCTAAAAAATCTGTGAGATTTACGCAATTATAAAGTAAATGCGCCGTCACGGCTTACAATGTAAGTTGCCTTGGCCGACCGGCATTAATTTGATGCATTACCTGATGATATTCCTACCTACCTAGTGTTTATTTCGTAAATGAGATCGCCAGTTGCATTAGTTATGTGCTAAGATTGAAACGTAATGCGAAAATTGTGTCTTGATTTTGTATTTTTTTTTCGACTTGACAATTTATGCTTTACTTGGAATAATGTCTGCTGTTGCCTTTCTATTTGACTTTCAACAGTCACTTATTAAATCAAAGAAGAAATAGACGTTCATTTGCTAGTCTGGTAAAATATTTGAACATGATTTACAAATCTTGAAATGGAACTCTGGGACTACTTTCGTGCATAAAGGAAAATAAATAATGCTTCAAAACATAATGAAGTTTCAAAATAGACAAACGTTAATTAACTTTCCTTTAATAAAAGGCCAAATATGTCAGTCAATCAAAATAAACAGTCCGTGTTATATGAAGGCGTAAGAAGCATAAAGGCTTCTTCAGACAAGCGCGAGACGACACTTGTAGAACTATTTCCATGAAGTTTTCAAAGTAATTGTTCTACGAGAGTCGCGTCGCGCTGACGCTTCGCGCCTGTTTGTGGGAGCCTTTAAACAATCTAAATTAACAAGGTCGTTAAAGAAAAACAAACCAATGAAAGTGTTACATATAGTTCGTATAGCCTATTCTCCCTTTTTTATACCATATACCTATTTAAAACACCAGACGCTGGAAGCCGACCCCAACATAGTTGAGAAAGGCTAGGCATATGATGATGATATTTTAAAAGCAATGGCTTAAGGCAGTATCAGACACTACAGCATGCATGAAGCAGATAGGTACAATACGCTCGTTCATGCATGCTTGACAAGCATACCTTTGCTTATGTACGCTTTGAGTCAGCTTATGCTCAGTGCAGTGTAACAGACTAATGTGATGATTAATATCTCTGACTGCGTCACGGAATTATGTATATCAGTGCGAGCCAAGGACGAAATTTATCACTTCGATAAATAAAGCTAAAAGAATAAGATACTATTTTCATTAATGTCCGACTATAATATTTTGAGCTCTCGGCTCCCACCTTGATGAATGGATTATATTTTAACCACGAGGAGGATGCAGTCCCATTTGTGTGCTATCTCAAACATCGTGGCAAACAACCAAAACAGATGCTGTCATAAATTAATCTTCACTATAAACTTATCAGAACTAACGCAGGCTCATTCAAAGACACCGAAAATCTACATAACCATTCGAGTTAGCAAATACAACAATAGTAATATGGTAATATGTATGAAGACAAACTAGCACAAGAGCGACCGGTACGTGTGTATGTATGTCTGTATGTCTGCGTGCCTCTGTTTAATTAATATTATACGGACGCGAGAGGCATACTAATGTGAGTCGGCTTATTGCTCAGTTTTTGCTAGTGTAAATGGTGTAATATTAATTAAGGAATACGTTGGTTTCCGTGTTTTTGAGTTATGTTGTTATTGCGTTACTGTATTGTCGGTTTCGTAATGTATGATAATAAATATATCACATTGAAAATAACGTCGAGCCAGAAAGAGGTTACTATGAGTGAAAACTGAATATACACCTTCTCTGCCTACCATTGCCCAATGAGATTTTGGGTTATGTGAAAAATGTTTTTGGATTCAGATCAACAGATCTGTAGCAGTAGCATCACCTTAAAACAAAAATCGGAATTTCCAAAAACTCACAACCATAATCCATTCAATTCATCATCGTCCCCTCTCACACATTACCGATTCAAACTCAATCAACACTCTATCGGTCATCCATTTACCATCACTTGAACCATCAGCAGCATGTCGATTCTGTTACCATCTCACCGCGTGAAGTGAGCGTGGAGTGAACTCTCAGTGTAATTCCACCTAATGCTTCGTTAAACCCTAGCATCAGTGGGATGACACTGACAGCTCACTCCACGCTCACTTCACGCGGTGAGATGGTTACAGAATCGACATGCTGATCCACTAACACACCACGTTCAGACCACCAACACTCAGATAGTTCGGTTCAAAAACATTTGAACGATAACAAACACGTGCCAGAGATAAAAGGTCGATCCCTCTTAAGTTTTCCCATATGTTAAGCTTTGACCCAAATCACATACGAACGAGGATATTCGTTCGATGTTAGGACATTCATTTCGGGAATAATATTTTAGGTTGTGGGTGGAATTTCTAGTATGGAAGCATGTTTATTAAGAGCAGATAGATGGATGTATACTTGTTAGTGTATTTATTGGCTTCGACAACAATCTGCAGAATCTTCTCCCAACTATATTGGGGTTGGCTTCCAGTCTAAACGGATGCAGCTGAATACCAGTATTTTACATGGCTTGGCTTCGACAACACACCATTATTTGCCTAGCCTTTTCCCACCAACATTGAAGTAAGAGAAGATCATTGCATGCATTTTAGCTGAACTTACTTGAATTCAAATGACGTTACCATCATTGACAAAATTAACATTACCAAGAAGGTTGTGTCAAAAATGATAAGCTTTGTCGCTAAGCCCGTATTACTAGGCATTTATTTGCACATTAAGCAAGACTTTAATGACATTTATAACCTTGAGTCCTATGCCAATATCAGTATGACAAAAAGTTTTAAGTTTCCGGTATATTGAGAAATAATGTTCTGACATATATGTGCATAAACTAATCCTTAGACAGATTTGTACCAAGAAACGGTCGAAGAATGATTAAGTACCAAGTTATTTGCAGGTCTACTGGTCAAATAGCATAGTTATCAGTGCTAAGGTCGCCGCGACCTGCGGCTGAGGTCGCGAGGTTGTCAATATACAGTCTTTTTATTTATATTTAGTTTATTAAAATAAGCGTAATCACGAGTTGGGTAACGTGATTGTTTTTGAAGCCGGATATCAGAAGTTTGGAAGGCAAATTGAAGCACAGGATTTTCCCAACTAATACGCAAACATACCTATTCAAACAATACCCATTAAATCCTTATATGTATTAGCATGATAGTTTAACGAAAAAGTTTTTGCCAAACATTTGGTCGCCAATGGTTGGTTGCCAAAATTGGTGAGAAACAGAAACTTACTTGTAATCAATATTGACGACTTCAAAAAAACATAACTCGTGATAACTAATATTCAATACTGTACAGACAATTATATGCAATATGAAGGTAAGATTACCGATCGATACACCACGGCCGAGCAAAAAACAGTCAATGACACAACTGCATTGCACCATTTCAAATTGCTGTGAACTATAAGTAGATTGTAATGTTACTTATTCGTCACGCAATGATAATACTTAATATTAATAATGTAATATTTATGAAAGTTTATATGCATTCGGATATTTTGTACAAATTAGGAAATCCCAATAAGAATACTCTGATCTTAGCTTGTTACTTTATAGTCATCAGGCTGGTTAGTTAACGTTTTCGAAAGGACAAAAGCTAGGACCAAAGTCACAGTAGACTTGAATAACTTAGGTCAAGTTATCCTAACGTGCAAGAAACCTGCTATAGAAGAAATATGGAATACCAGTTTAAAAATAAATCATGCCTATTCTAATAATTTTCATTTGAGGGCAACAGATCATAACACCACTATAATTCTAAGACAATTCCGAACAAAAGGTTGAATTTTTCAACGACTACAGGTAAGCTATTCTCAGAACTATAATCGTTCTAAGCCTCCATCGGCCTACAATAATCCAGTACATTAATAGTTATTAACTTATTATCTATTAGTATAGATACAGTATGTCAAACGCTCTCGAGTCACGTTTGCGTTATCTTGCTACGAAACAATGGCGGTAATCGAAGCTAACTATAATTATATTGGACACGTGATAGTCTATGTTAAGACAGTAATATGCCTTGTTGATTATGCTTGATCTTGCTTACACAGTCTTAAGTATCAGTTAGGTTATAATTCCAATGATATACTTCTGTGACGATTTGTTAACCTTTATTTTCTTCTGTTTTAGAAAACGTATGTATTTTTTTCGACTGAAGTCTCTTCTTCTCAATGTCTCATCATCATTTTATTAACTTCAGCAAATTCAGCGATTACATTCTCTAGAATTTCTTAATTGTCTCGCAATATGATGCAAATCACTTTACTCATATTAACCAAAGAATAGGGAAAAGAGCTAAACAAAAAAATTACAACGTGGATGTGTCAGTTTCATACTTCACATAGAATTGTCTGCCTCACATGAGAAATCACAAACCATTATTACCATTTTAGCAAGCATTTACTCAACGCCGCCCCTGCTCAAAAGTTCCAAACACATTAGGTAAAAGAAAGTATAACCCATCCTGTCCCTCTACACATATTAGAAACCTATCCACGACAAAAACACAATGACATCACCGCAACACATTTCCAAGTCATTATCTCCAGTTATCAGGACTAATCTGATAGCGTGTTCCTTAACTGTGCGATTACAGGCGGTGTTTTCACACCCGATGATGGTTGGTGCGAAATGGTTTGCCTGATAAATAGCTAGACCACGAGTGAGCTCAATACAGGATAAGTTTTTTATCCAGTGCGCAAACTCTAACTATGATTCAGCATATCATTCTAGACCCCCTAGCGCAGAAATTTTTCGTCGGTTATACAAAAAAAAAAACTGCTGTTTCATAGAAAAGTGCAATACCTACGCGGTCAAAATTTATATCTGGTAGAAACGATCATTTGGGTAATGACTCAGGTTTTGAAATTTCCACGTGGACGAAGTCAAAATGTTCCTTTAAGGCTTTTTATTATTACTCATAATCAAAGCACTTAACGTCATCGTTATTTAATCGAGGTACTTAAGCACTTCTAATTTTAAACCAGCTAATCAATGCATTAATTACAGTGCAAACAAGCCGCACCTAAGACGTTTATTAATAAACCATAAGATGCAATAAATAACATCTCTACATAAACAACTAATAATACAACAAACTAATGTAAAACATTGTATATTAACATACAAGATATGACTTAAAATATCATTTAAAACTGCAGCTACGTCAGAAAAACAACGAAATGACTGTACCTATTACCGTAAAGTATTGGTGCAATTGTACTAAAACAAATGAATACTGTGCTTGAAACAATGTAAGGAGCATAAGATAATGCTTAAGTTAACTAGAGTGCATTTAAGAAAATCTGTTTCAGACCTTGACAGCATAAAAGTCAGTATTTAAGTGTTAAAGCGAGAGCGGGTCTGAGTAATTTTGATAATGAAGATTGTTGAATGAGAGTTTAATGTTGAAAGCAAAATAGAATATCAGATAAAAGATGATGATGGAGAATGAGACTACTGTATAATATGCTTAGAGATTCTCTCACTCACTTTAAGACAATGTCTTAAAGTGAGTGAGAGAATGTGTGCAGTTAGCAATACAGGGCTCATCACTAATTCATATTCTGTTATATTATTATTTAAAATATTTGTAAACAACAATCCACTAGCCTACATTTAATTAAGTCCCCTTCATTGTAACACATAGTTGCAAACAAATCTATTCACTCAACTGCCGTTTACCCCTTAAAGAACCCAACCATGACGATTAGCCTTGAAAACACAAAAACCGGACATCGACCCGAATCATTAGGACTCCCAGAATCATTCACTTTTAGTGTCATTAGTAAGTGGTTAGCCAAAAATCTGGGTCGCTGTAATTTCACAAATGTAGCGAGCGTGACTGTCGAGTTTACGTCTGCAGTCTTAGACATTTAAAAATACCAAGTATTTGAACAAATAGTGCTCTAGTTACAGGCTTTTTCCTGATTGGTTTGTTGGTAATTAGTTTGCGTTTGCATGTGAACAGATTACAGTGTCACGGAGGCTTGAATTATGTATGTCTTTCTCTTGGATACTATGTTTCATGTTAATTACTGTATACAATGCTTTACAACACATATGGATTTCAAACAATGGTTGGGCTCAAAATATGTCAGTAGAAATGTACTTGTTTAAGAGGTCGTCATTGAATATGACTAGAGCTTTAACCGTAGCTCCGGAATAGAATGTAAACGACTTTCAAACTATGTCCATGACTTAAAATTTGGTTGTCACAGTCAATAAAGTGTTAGTCTTTGGATAGGCCCAAAAGACATTTATATAGATGTATTGTTACATGTTGGTAGTTACTTGTAAGGTAAAAATGGTTTAAACCTGCCCTGTCCGGCATAATGTAGGTAATAAGTTCTAACCATGTTAATACCGTATATAATCCACAAGTCCCCAACTTGCGACGTACACCAAAGCCGTACAAACCAATTGTGTTCTGTTGCAACTCCGGATATCAAGGTCCAATTGCCGCCGTTTCACTCCGACGAAACAAAAACCCGCTCCAACCAACCAACCGTCTATGAAGCGTAAAAATAATGAGAGATAGAACCTATCGTCTTTATCGCACAAATGAAAGTTTATTAATTTTTGATCGTCGAAACTGGGACAGTGTCTCGCATCTTCTATCCTTTCACATCTAAGCTTTAGTCGAAACAAAAGGCTTTAATCTGTGTCAATCGTGCTTAAAAAGTGTTAAATGGTAGAAAGATTTTGCCGTAGTAAGTTGAGATTCCCGTAGAAACCTTCACTTAGAGTAGTGACTCACTACGACAGACTTGACCAAAACTAGTTTAGAGTCAACCGAAAAAGAAAACTTGAAAAACCACGGCAGAAAAACGAACTAGACACATGCCAACTTGTTTGGAAACCAAATCCAAAGCAAAAAGACCAATATAAAGATTGACGTCTAGACCTAGAATATGAGATCTTTTTTCAATGTCCGATCAAGGTAAGTGACCTTTTCACGGCGTTAAATCTTAGCAAAGCCACTATAAAACAGGCACTGTAGATCCACGAGTTATTAACCGAATCACCGAAGCGCGACGCAACGGTATTGGCTCGATCCGGGCACAGATAAAAACTCCACCTTATATCACATTAGTCAAACTGAAATTGTTATCAGTTTGAAATAACAAATCACTATCACAAAAACATTCCACGTTCATATGTCACATCACTGAGATTTTTATATTTTATAAAATAGTTTAGTGCGATACGTCCGCTCCGTGCGGCTGCCGAGAGGAGACTGAGGTGGCAGTGCTGCGCAGGCGCCGCTCGGCTTGGTTATCAGCCTTCGGTGGGGCAAAGGGGGTGCAAGAAAGAAAAGTCCGCACGTGATATAAAAGATAAGACGTTTGAAATTGTGCATTCGAAACTGTTTGTTTAGTTTCAGATGTTATACTTCACGACCGCTCACTTTCATGTCAGTGGTTAAATATTTGTATCAATCTCTCATTTTCATACAAGCCTTACTTAACTTTTTCACAGTTTGAACATCTTGTTATACAACATTTTAGTTTAGTTAGTACAACACTTAGTTACAGAGGCACTCTCAAAATTCGCCGCAGGTTTTTATTTTTATTGTATCGGCAGATGGTGTCTGGCGAGGATTCAAAACCGGCTTTTTGGGAATAGTTTCCGTTCTTTTTTAATCTTTTTAACACTCCATGTATGTGAGTTGAGCTTATTTATTTTAGCCTTTAAATGGTGAGAGACAACATAGCGGTTTCATAATCAAACATACCTGACATGTTCAGGCGATACGTAACCACTGGCAAGATCCACGAATGAAGGCCAGGACCAACAGCTTTACGTACTTTCCGAGGGCCGGAAGGGTCTTGGTAGGTATGTCAAGATGATCACCCATCTAAGGGCCAATCGTGTCAAAGCGTAGCTTTCCGATCGATCCGTGCGGCTCTTATTCCATAACCACAAGCTCCTCTACCATTAAATTAATTCATTTTCTCAATCTTAATTAAATTCAAATCATGAATAAATGTCTAACTGTAAATCTGCTAAGAGTTGTGACTGGCGTTAAACTTCTACTATCAATGTTTAACCACTAAGCAATGGGAAAGCCCAAGATTAACATTGAAGACCTGAACGATAAAGATGAAGTATACCACATAACCCACAACAAAGTCACTTTAGAACGTCTTAAACAAGAGATTGAACAAATGAATGAACATATACTCAAAGATACAAAACATACTAGACAGGCATGTAACCGGCCTCGTGTCAAGAGTAAACATATTTATGAGTCATTTGACATTAAAGCGGATCACGTTTACCCAAGACGTGTGTTTCACGCAATTTATGTAGTTACGATAGCAAATATGGCATAATATTTCACGAGTAAATAATGTTTGGCGGTTATATTAAATAATCAGGTTTCGGAAAATGTATCACGAAAGTTGCCTGTGTGCTTTTAATTAACAATTCTGTTCGTTACACAACCTTTTAAAATTAATTAGGCATATTTTTTCCCGTTCAAAAAAGGTACGAAGGTATGAAGTTTTCAGGCTTTTGTTCCTCTTCTTTTATTCTACATTTCTAGGAGCACTCTTTTGCAAATTACCTTTGAATCAATCCAAAACGTAGGCGTTAAGCTGAACAAATTTCTTTTTCATTTTGCGCTTATTCCAATGAATGTTAACAGAAAAGAATTTATACAACGAGCTTTCATCTAACGTTCTTTCTCTCTGCAACAGATAGATTCATTAGTTTGTGAAACTGCAGTTTTCATGTACTCGTAAATAGTTGAGTAGTACGATTTATAGCAGTATCAACTGGTTAAAATCTTAACTCTACCTGTAGGTTAGATAAAAATACTTGCAGAACTTTTCCCTAACATTGTTGCTAAATTAGATTTGTATTAGTTTCTACATTTTGTTATTGCGAAGCTCGGCTGGACTAGAATTTCAATACTTAGCTTTATATGGGAAGTTGAAATTATTATTTATTGCCCATTTATATGGTAATAATCTTCTGCAACTTACAACCACAGACAACTTCTGCTGGAAGCCCATTCGAAATGAAAATCAACTATTCAAACTAGGCTGAGAGTCAGCACTTTTTGAACGTCAAAATTTCATAAGGCTGTCCCCCATAACGCCCGCCTTGCACAACTTCCTAGTGCTTTAACTGGGAAGAATAAGTGGCGCAACAAACTCCCCAGCAGCTCAGCTGTCTGTTAGGTTAGAAGAACTTGATTCTATACAATAGTAAGTAATTAAAATTTCGAAACACAAAATATTAAATTACATTATTTGCCATTTGTCAGCTAGTACTCGCCAATTTACCAACACAACAGTGAAAACGAATTCCTTGAAGAAACTATAAAGCGCACTACACACCAAAGCCACCGGACCGGCGGCATATGTTGGCAACATTTTACCGGCGGGCTAGGTTGGCAGCTTCAGTCATTGCAAGTCGTCAAACTTTGCCGGCGGCATGTCGGCGGCTCGACATCAGAAAACAAAAATACTAGCACGTCACTACAGCTCAAATGTCGCCGGGCAACTGAGCGCTTGCTTGCGTACGCTAGCCGCCGACGTGTCGGCGGGCAACACGCGCGCGCGAAGGTTGCCGACATGCTTCTTTCAACATAAGCCGCCGGGTTGTGTCGGCGGGTTCGGCGGCTTTGGTGTGTGGTGCGCTTTAGGCTGTACTAAACTAAAGAACTATTTCAAACATCAAGGTGTTGGATCATCCTTGGACAGATGTGTTTGTTATATTTTTAGTGACAAGTCCAATTTCAAAATTCAGTTTAAAAAGCTATCGAGACTATTGAACAAACTAGTTCGGTCGTGCGACTGCAAAACGGATGATTCACCGCTGCGCTAGCGCATGTGTTCATATGCATTTTAAGCGCCGACTATATACGTCAAATTAGAATTGTTTTAGAGCCGTAAGTGATCCGGTGGCCTATAGCATGCACAATTTATTGGATTAGATAATCATACAACGTTGATCAGTACATAGATCTTATGAATAATTATCATCACGATTCACGACGCTGATGGAGATGTAGGTAGCGGTGTAAAGAACACAATACATTCCGCTAGTTAAGTTACAAGTTTCACGTGGTATGCCTTTTGCAGAAAACTAAGTTCAAATTCAGAGCTTGGATTTTTTTCATGACTGTACATACATACATATTGATGAATGTGTAACAAAAGTTATTAAGGCATTAAAAAGGCAGATGTGAGTGGACACGCCGAGAGAAGACGCCCTACGAGTACATAGAACTTATTGGTGATGTGTTTCTTCAGAAAGTTCAGGATCATCGCAGGTAGCGTTCTGTAGTTTCTTCTGAACCCCATGCGAAGAAGCCGTGAGTTTATGTATGTATATTGATGAATGAAAGCAGAAGAGCATCATTATCATCAATCATGTTCTAAACCTCCAACCCAAATACCAAACTAACCAATTATTAAACCACCACATTTGCCCGCCCGACTAGTCCATCATAATTTATAACCCTTTTTTGCAACAATGCTCCAACAGTTAACCGTCTTGTTACAAGTTTGCAGAAACCATCGAGCTGGTCGCAGTTTGTAGAGGCAGTGACTCACCTCCGGTAGAGCGTATAATTGTTAGCGGTATGCTCCAGTGGTGTTGGAGAAATCTGTATTGTTGGTGTAGCCCTCTCCTTAGGAAAAAAAAAGCTGTCAATTGAGAAGCGTGTTTGAAGTTGGTAGTTTTAATAATGATTCATTTGATGTGTACTCATGTAGAAAGAAAGAAGTGTATTTCACCATGCTACGATGATATATAAAGAAAACATGACCTAATACTATAGCTAATTTACACTGTATGGACATAATCAACCTTATCTGTTCCCACTGCTGGGACTCAGGCCTCCTCTCTGGTAGAAAGGCGGGCATGGATGAGGATATAACCGATGAGGACCTTAACCTTTATGATCATTATCTTTGTTAGTTCTTACTACTCCAATTTTACAATTCTGATTAAAAAACGGAATAGATGCATAGTGTAGCAAGATTCCAAGCAACCAATTTGTGTACAAAACCGTATCTTTCTCGCAATAGCAGCAGAGCTCGAGTTTCCACAACCAAGCTAATGGCGGCACGCTCTAGTAGCTATGAGTCACTGTCAGCGGCGTTCAACAAACTAGCAGAGTTTATTGTTACCGTTTTGTCGAACACAGGAAGCAAACAAATGTTTGGAAAATGAACAAAATGTCAAAATTGACATACGTCCCTTGGAATTCGAAAAGTAGGATTATTACTAGTATTAGCATTAATGGTTAAGAACAGGAAAAAAGATACGAAGTAAAACAAAGGTCCTAGCATATTATATCAAAAGTTGATAGATATGAAAGACCCCAAAAGCGAGAGAGCCTAAAGGATGCCTGCCTGCCTCGTTGGTCTAAGGGTCGCAAGCGGTACTGCTGAGCATGAGGTCCTCGGTTTGATACCCAGGTCGGGCTAAGTGCTATAGGATTATTCTATCTGGAATTTCTCAGTAGCACCCTAGAATCTGGATTTGTCACAAACGTAACTGGCGAAATGTGGGTACACTTCTGCTCAATCCTTCGGGGAAACAAGGCGTGATGTGCAAATGATTATGTTATGTAAAGGATTTCGCAGTGGCTTGAAAAAGATACTCGTACTCCTACTGGTCCACCTATGTTAGACCCTAGCTCTACAGTGGGATTCAAATTTTTTTATACTTTGATTATTTGAAGTCTACAATCCAAGTTTTGTCGAACCTACACAACTGGCTACGGAAGACACGCAAGCGATCGATGAACGTCAAGTGAACGCCGGCTATAATTGAAAAACGGTTCATTTCCGCGCCGCGACTCACTCGCATGTTTGTACCATTGCATGTACTACTACAGTTATCCATAGAAGTAATGCGATATTGCGGAGTTTCACTTTTTAATACTGAACAACTTAAATCATCGTCTCTACTGGACCGTTTGAAAACGGCTGTGAAAAAGATGGTAGCTTTGACAGGTTCCGGAGACGTTGAACCGGGTTTTTTGCAGTGTCGTGGCTTTTAAACAGGTTTCTGGTTCTAATATTTGGAACCTAAGTTTAGAATCGCAAGAACAATATTTTATGTTACACATTGACAATTCATCATTTTAGGCGGTAGTTCACGCGGGTGGTCTAGCAAAATGAATGAAAAATATCAACTTTTGCTTTTTAAATATTCTTGTTTATCATTTATTTAGTAACTATAAAAAACTTTTGGAACCAGATACTGCTTTGATTGGGCTATTATAACATTTATTTTGATTAAATAAATATTAACAAAACAAGATCTACAAAAACGTCAATGTCAATAATAATGAAATAAGGCGTTCAAGTTATCAAACAAGGAATCTTAATTAATTGGTGCTGCCTTACAGAGCAGTTGACCACATAATGTATGGTGTCCCAGCAACTACGAGTTTTGTTATTTTATTGGTGAACTAAAAGGAAATTGTTTCGCATTTGATTTAAGTACAAATTATTTTTATTTTTTTTCTAAATGTTTCATACTTAAGTGTCAATAGTGTTGTTCTATCCGTTAGGTTTAGTTACCTACATCGCTAAATTGTCATTACTAAAGGTTTTATTAATTTTGTCTTCAGTGTTGCCAGGATGAAAATTGGATGAAAACAGTTTTGAGTGATATCTATAAGTTTTTAAGTTGTTAAGCGTTTTCCTTTGCTTAAATGAAACACGACGAAAGTCTGTCAATACCTCTACAAAATATAACTTCAAGTTAAAGTCTTAAAGGTCATATGCCACAAAATATATACCTACCGTTCTTTTCTGATTAATTATTTTGAGTATATTTGGTTCAGACATACAGACGCTCCCTTGGCTTACAATTTTCATTCAAATTTCAACTTTACGTTCATATGAAAAACAGACAAATGTTTCACAATTTAGACTACATAATGAAGGTCAATAACCTCATAAGTACGTGGGCTGTCTAAATAGGACCAGTACAAAAACTAGATGTACAGGCTCGCCTACAAATGTACTTATTATCCATATATGTCTGTACAAGCAATTCTGGTTACTACTTACAATGATCATTAGATTTCAAATGTAATCCAGAACAGTTAAAAGAAAATACACAAAAAGATTCCATTGAATATGAATCAAGTATACGTAACTACTTCAGCCTCGTTCCTATTCTCGCAAGAAAAATATAAGGAGCGTTCAAATGGAAATTCAGAAACCTGCTTGGCCTGTTCAGGAATTATTTGTACCTCGATGGACAAGAAAAAAAGCTACAACAATTAAATTGACTCAGCAACAATATTGTCACTTCTCATAAAATAGAGGAGGAGGAAGAAACCATCGCTCTTCTACTAACGATAAAATAAAATTGACGAAGCAACAATATTGTCACTTCCCATAAAATAGAGGAGGAGGAAGAAACCATCGCTCTTCTACTAACGATAAAATAAAATTGACTAAGCAACAATATTGTCACTTCCCATAAAATAGAGGAGGAGGAAGAAACCATCGCTCTTCTACTAACGATAAAATAAAATTGACGAAGCAACAATATTGTCACTTCCCATAAAATAGAGGAGGAGGAAGAAACCATCGCTCTTCTACTAACGATTAAATAAAATTGACGAAGCAACAATATTGTCACTTCCCATAAAATAGAGGAGGAGGAAGAAACCATCGCTCTTCTACTAACGGAATACCAAACGTATTGCAGGGTACCATCCGCACTTGGTTGATATCACGACCCATTGTACTCTTCACTTCTCCTCCACGTTAATTACGCGCACAGCCAACCCCTCTGCCAGCCTCTGTATTCCCTCCGCATTTAACTACTCTGCCTTTTAATCAAGAGTGAACAGGCATGGCATCTTCTCGACACACTAGTTCGATCATGACCTCATTCAATCAGGCGTGATCGAGATCAAGAGCTGGCCCATTCAGCAATAAAAATAAGTTGGAAAATTATATTTTTATCTTGGGCCAAACTGATATTTACTTTCCAACCTTTAAAAACCGTACCCAAATCAAGACCTTTCCAAAAAATCTATTTTTATCTTTAATTTGTCAGAAGTACAGAACATACTTGAAAATATTACCAAGGCATTTATTTTTCTGCATTGTCACTTCCACTAGTAGTGAAAAAAAAAAACTGACATTGACATAATGTTTCTCCCGAAGTTGGGCTATATGTAACACAAAAAGGTTATTTAATAAGTCCGGTGTTGGTAGTTGACTGGTAGTCACTGTACCGAGGTCGATGGCCAGTTGGCCAATCAAGTTGTGTTACGTCATATGGTATTTTATTATTGTAATAATAGGTTTCGGAAGGAATACCATGTGATTCAACAGCAGGCATATGACTTCTGCCCATAGTTAGAAGTTTTAAGACATCGGATGAAAATGTATTGAAAGCCAAATATCTTGTCGGTAGTAAAATATGAATTAGAAGACACATTAAATTTTGGTTAAACTCAACTACTGTTAAAACCACTTCTGTCAATAATAATATCGTTAAGCAAGGCTATGCCAAATATACATATCATGATTATAATTTATTATCCCCTCGTTCTTGTTAAAAGACAAGATCATCCTAATTCAGTTTAGGCGGCGCCCTACAGAATTGACACCAATACGTCAATCAGTGACAAAACGGTTCTAGAAATCAAGTTTGATATATTAATAATATGGCTAAAAGCCGATAGACTGGGATTGTTATAGCTGTTATGTGCGTCGCCTTACTGCATTTGCGTTTATTGATCAATGATAACTCATTTCTAAATCATGAATCAACCAATGAACTGCAATTATAAATCGACGACAGTGAGCCCTACGTTAACAATATAAATCAATACCGCGAGAGACGGAGCTCTCAACTCAACAATACCGGGGAGCCGCGGTTAGCAAGTTACCATTGAGCTACAGGCAGCGCCATCTAGTATGTAGTAGCGACAGTCTACAGCGCCACCACTGACAAACGTCGTAACCGAAGAAATACTCCCAAACAATAAATTGAATAAATACTTCCCGAACAAGAGTTGAATCTTGCCAATAACATTTTTATGGCATGACAAAGGGGGTTTCATAATGAAGTTAAGAGTTTTTTCAATGTTAGGTTTTTCCACCTACAACTACGCGAATAGTTCAGCTATTCGCCACAAGGTGGCGCTACGTGTTCGTACATGAAAGATGAAACAAGTGCGATTTCAATTGTACTTACTTAAGCCAACCTTTTTTTTTATTATTTGATTTGTGTTGAGATTATAAAAAAGAAACAGTACTTCAGATCATGGAACAAAGAATAATAAGAAAGACATGCCGTGAAAATCCGATGCGCCATTTTTTCCCTCTTTTTTTCAGCGTCGACGGTCGTTAGTCGCTTCGGCGACTCTCTTGAACCACGAAACGTTTTCTGAATGTTTTTTCGTCATCCGTCACTTTCTAATCAATTGTGATCTATGTGCAATAAGAACAAAAATCGTCTGAGATTGCGAACAACCAGGTGAAAATATGGTCAGTCAAGCGTTTTATGTAATTTTCGTAAAGTTTGACGAAACGCCTTCATTACATTTGAATCGGAGAAAGAATGTGACTTTAATGTTTGATACAATCGTAACATGTAGACTAAGCAGATCACTTAAAAATGTAACAACCGGTTTCTGGAACGAAAATCATCGACGCCGACGCGTCTAAATTAAACACAAATCAAGTGATGCGCTTAGCTTTGATAATTAATTTAACCAATCACAGCAGTTTACGCTTACTTGACAATTTGCTTGTTGATTTTCGTTCAAGAAACCGGGCGTAAGACGCATTTCTGGCCGCAATAAGCCTGCAACCTGTGAGGCGGAAAATCAAGTAATCAATCAGTCTGAACTGACCTACAAACGCAGGCCTCTAACAAATCACCCCTGCAACTGGGGTGTGAAACAAGGACGTTGCTACAAGGGCAATTAATAGGCTTTAAATCCCCGTACAATTAACACGCACTTACTGCAATCTCAGATGATGGACCGTCTGTAATCTTAGAAATTGCCAGTACTTATCACGCTAATTAAACCACAATTTCCCTTAGTCTTCCACTGCAGAGTGTCGTTTATGTCCGTCAGTACGTTTGCTAGGAGTGAAGCTCAGCTACAGATTTTTTTATTACGCCATTATTTAAGAGACAGCATGTTTTAATCGCTATTTCCTAGCATGTCCTTTTTTATACCCTGGAACAATGCTAATCAAAATCCGTTAATTCAAACTAGGCTGACAGTCAGCAGTTTTTGAACGTCGAAATTACTTAAGACAGTCCCCCAAAACGCCCGCCCTTCACAACTTCCTAGTGCTTTCAAATTCAATCAAATATTTATTGGAACTAAAAACATCACCCTAATTGCGTAACTCCCGATTCATCATAATCTGTATCGTTTTGAAACGGATTGTTAAACCATTGCTTCATATGTTCGAAAAAAGTGTCTGTTCAACAACGTAAATAACGCAATGAATATTGTTGAACTGTGAAAACGAAACCAATTATGATTAATCGTAAGTTACACAATTAGGGTGCAGATTTACCTGGGAAGAAGTGGCAATGATTGAATGAAGATGGCTGTGGAAATGATTTCAATTTCAACTTCCTAAAACGAATCGGCTATGAACGTTCACATTCCCATACTAAATCAAGTCCTCATAATACCGCATCTTCAGAACAGTTCTGGTGGGCGTTTGCGTGCTTTGTGCTCATTATTAAGAGCTGTCGTGCAACTATGACCGACAGTTTACATCTACCGTGTCTTTTGTCAACGATGTGGATAATTTTTTTTGGCATAGGATTACCCAAGTTTCCCATACTTCCTGTATGGGAAACTTGGGTCTTTAAATGATAAGGGCAAAATATCAATGTGTCTGACGAAAATTGGTTTCGGGCTGGTCACCAATAAGTAAACACTGTAAAAAGAGAGGTACAAGAAGATTAGGAAGGCCTTTCTCCAGCAGAGACCACAAGCCTATAAAAAGAAAAACATTGCACAACTGCACATAAGCGGCTCTATAAAGACAGCAAAGTTTTTACGGGCCACATTAAAGCACTGTATTTGCATATGGATGAAGATTGCTGAACGATCAATTGATTTATTACTTGGTTATGACACCCAGTGCTATACTCAAAGCGAATGAAGCCGTTTAATTAAGAGACAGATTATCATAACCCAGATTGTGATAAATATTGCTACCGTTCAAAGCAAGGTTTCACTGATGATGTCAAAGAGGCTTAATTAGAAGGACGATGAACCAGTACTAATCTAGAATACATACAACGTGCTAATTTTGAAATCAGGTGGGTGTCATCGCGTGCAGTACATTAATAACTGAATAGGTCGCATGGAGTTATGACAGTATCAGACGGTCTGGGTTGAGTACTAGGCTAAAGTTAGGAACGATGAACAGGCGACCATTTTGTAAAGTTTTGACTGCATACTCAAGAAAAAAAGATACGACAGTCTATACAAATCAATAAGTGTAGTTATGGTAAATGATATTCCTTGCTTGCAAAATACGTAATATGCAAATCTGTCAGGTTCGTTTGAAGTTCATGTCATAATAAATAATGAAATATTTTCACGACTTTCGATCCTACATTTCAGTATTGTATTTTACGATAGCGTTTCTCTGAGTGTACAAAGCCAATTCAAAGCATGAGAAGTGTATTTTCCTCTACGTCAATAGCTGTGAATAATGGTTGAAAAATTTAAAGACACGTCATTTAGGTTGGACAGTGTTAAATTGCATAAGGACGTTACGCCCAATCGACTGACTGGAGACCTAACTCAGATACGTTAAGTTTAGTTCAAGTTTACGCATAAATTTGGCGCACTTCGATTAGGAAAACCAGCACACATACTAGCATATGAATATATTTCGATAATTGATTACTTTTGCCTCTTCGGTTTCGAACTTTAGCAAAGTTTTGAGATGGAAGTTAGATTAAGATTGAACATTACAGGAGTTAGGAGGGTGGCTAACGAAGGTAAATTGTATCGGGAAGTTGGGATGAGGAAATCGGATGGAGTAGCATATATTGCCCTGAAGTGCTCTTTCCAAGTAATCTACTAAAGGGGTCAAGCTGGAAAGCTGAGGGCCCACTACGAGAAAGCAAGTCTTCATAAGACTAAGTTGATAAAGAATTCGTTAACGATAGCCAAATCTTAGGTACGAGGCAGATGTAAGAACAAAACTAAATACATCTTTCAAACATAGTTGGGAAAAGTCTAGGCAGATGATGATGATGACCCAGTTGATTCAAACGATGTGGATAAAAGAAAACTTTGAAGATCAGAGATCGCTTAATACCTTTTGCTATTACCAAGACCAAAAGCACATCTCCAGCGGACAAAAAAAGTCTAGAGGTTATTGGAATCACATATCAGCCTGATTAACCACACTTTCATGAATAAACCGTTGATATAACATATTCAAATGATAGACGTTCGTCTTGACATAATTTGGAACTGATTACTCAAACATTTTGGTTGAGTATTTTTGAAAGCGTAACTGAATTTATGATTGTCGTGATAAAATAACATTAGGACACATTACGGATATGTAAATCGATTATTTGAAGCTTGAAGAGTTTTTGAAAACTGAATCGCTATAGACTTGGAAGCGAAGAAATGGAGTCGTAAAGATCTCAAATATACAACATCAGTGAAATAGCATGTTGATTTGTTCAATACTGATTTCATTTCTGTACAAAAAGAAGCTTTTGCACTGCAGTGGATACAGTTTCAGCATTTTAGGCTTGTCTTCTATAAGAACCTGTGATGTACATAAATTTAAAAGTATGTCAACCTTTAGCGACCTTCTTACAAGACTTTCAAAGAGAAAAACTTTCCTCATTTATCTTCATTATTTTCAAGAACAATTTCTGTGGAAACGTTATGTTGTTTTATATCATTTTCTTTCTAAGCACACAAACCTGTGAAAATATACAGGTTTTCTGTTGAATAATATGTAAAGTCACATCTGTAATTCCTGAAGGGTTAAGCAGAAGTGTACGTATATTACACCCACATTCAAAATATCATTAATTATTTAAAAAAAATGAAGTATCGCGTGATACTACTTTGAAGTCTTCGCTAGTAAGTCATAAACTTATTGTTTTATAATACGTTAATATCTATGAGGGAATAAATACAAACGGTGTTATTCATAAAAAGTTATCGAACATCTAAACAGTTGCTAAGTCTGGTTTTCAATACGAAACCAGACTTTAGAAACTGTTTAGATGTTCGATAACTTTTATGAATAAGACCGATAGATAGGCTTTAGTTAAAATAGATCTTTATTCTATAAAACTCGATACATTTAGTTACGCGGAATCTTTGAGGTAAGTTTGCCACAATATATATGGGAATATTTACTTGGTAACGACGTAAGTTGCCGGACGTAATAGAATAGCACCATCCCATCTCTTCCCGTGGGTGCCGTAGGTGGCGACTAAGGGACTTATTAGAGAATGGGCAGCAGCGTGTTCATTTGTGCATTTTACCACCATACTGCGATCGCCATCCCGCCTTCCAAGCGTGGCGATTATGGTAAACCCCCCATTTGGGGGAGGCCTAAGTCCAGCAGTGGACGTCTTTCGGCTGAAATGATGATGTTAATGATGAACAACGTGAGTTAATACGTAGTCAAAGAAGAGATAAAGATAAGTCTAGAAAGAGAGTGACTACCGAGATGAAGGCTGAGAAGAATTGGGAAGTATGGAAGAAAGAGACATGTCGTGCCGACCCCAAATAAATTGGGCACGAGATGATAATGCTAGTAATGCAAGAGAAGCAGGTTCTACGATCAATCAATCACATCACAATGGCAGTAAACACCGCATGTTACGGACGACGAAGCTTGCACATGTATACATGCACGTTAACTTGTTACAAGTTTGTAAAAATGACCACGCTTGTTATAAGTATGTAAATATTACCACGCTGTTTTAAGTATGAAAATAATACCACGTGCGGGATTCGCCTGTATACGTGTGCCCCCAATGATCTGTCCGTCGTCATGTTAATAAGTAAGATTTTGATAGATGTAAGATAATAAAGATTAATTTGCTAAATAGGGATTATTAATAACATGTACATTAGACTAGGTTTGTTTTACTTCCAAAAGATATAAGTAGATGGTTAAGTAGAATTGTAAGGCAGCGCGAAGCGCGGCTCTGATTGGTCGATAGACCCACCAGAAACCCACCCCCGCTACGCGGCGCCATTTACCGTTAGTTTTTAGTGTAAACTGTATAAAAGACGGGCGGGCTTGCGGCTTAGTGACTTCTCACTCGACCGTCAAGTAGCAAGCCGCCCTAGAAACCCTGGAAATAAACGAAGATACAACAAAAGTGAAGTTTTACTAAGAAGACAGAAACAACATAAATACAGTCCACCTCGTCAGTTGGTCCTTCGGTAGCCGGATGAAGATAGAAAAACGCCACCGCCAGTCGAAGATTTAATTATCAAGTATGAAGAAATCAAGTGTGAAAACTAGAAGCGTTAGTGCCAGGGAAAATAAATCGGAATCGGACTACGATAGTCGTCATCCTCGTACGTTCGAAGATCCGCCAAGGTCGCCGCCGACCGTCGCGTCCGCGCTCCTGCGCACCCCGTACGGTGCGCCCGCGGCTGGGGCCGACCCCACCGCCCCCGCGCTCGCGACCGCACCCCCCGCCACTGCCGCGGCAGGGAGAGTTGCATCGACCGCATCCGATACCGCGTCCGCCGCGCCGGCTCCTCGCCCTCTAGCGGCAAGTAGAGCAAATACGACCACGTTCGACTATGGCGAATCGCTCGCCACACCATCCGCGTCGTATTATCCGACGACTTCCTCCGCACTTCATAACCAGGACCCGGCAAGAACTATGACAGCTGCATACGATACTTCAGTTAGGGACACAGTAAGTACGATACGTTCAAGAAGATCGTACGGTAGTGACGTAGCACGAGTGAAAAAGGCAGAGTACGAGGCACAAAAGAGGATCGCTGCGATAAGGAACGAGCAACTAGAACTGGAAAAGGCGCTCGTCAACAAGCGATTGGAATACGAAGTGTCGGCGATAGAAGCAGAGGCCGAGGCCCGTGAAGAGGGTTCGGTGCGCATGAGCAAAGACAGGATGGACGAGTGGCTTCAAAGTATTGACCGAAGTCACCCGCCAGCTGCGAATCAACCACAAGAGGAGCAGCCGCGACAATCCGCCGCCGTGCACGCCGTCCCAGAATCTGCAGTCTACGTCGAATCTGTCACACGTATTAATGCCGCCACATCTGCCAGGAACGACCAACGAAGACAACGGTCAGCATCGCGGTCGCCTACTAGAAGGGAATACCGAAGCGAAATTGAACAGCTGGCCGACACGCTGGAGAAGATGATACACGCACGCCCGCCGCCACGACAAGCGATCGAGCTACCTGCATTCTCGGGAGCAGCTACTGAGTGGTTGCCATTTAAGGCGGCGTACGATGACTCATCAAAATTATACAAGTTTTCTACGATGGAAGACTTAGCAAGACTACGCAACTGTATCAAGGGCGAAGCAAGGGATGCAGTGTCAGCACTCCTGTACACCGCGTCCGACCCGCAAGTAATTATCAACACATTGGAACAATACTACGGCAGGCCGGAGATATTAATGGATCGTGCGATGGAAGATTTGAAAAAGTTACCTCGACTCACGAATGCGGCCAAAGATTTAAATTCGTTCGCGGTAAAGTTCCAGAACATAGTGTGTGTGCTTTCAAAAGTGGACAAACGCGGATATTTATGGAACCCGATGATAGTGCGCGAAGTGACTGAGAAGCTGAGTCCACACATAAGATCAAGATGGTGTGATTACGCTTATGATAATGCGGAATCGTCACGCGAACCGGAAGTGATACTGCTGTCCAGATTCCTGATGCGGGAGGCTGACCGAGCCATGAAGTACGCCTTCACGAATACGACGCTCGCGCCAGCCCCGAAGAAGGAAACGAGAAGTGGGACGCAAGTCACTACAAAGAAGAAACCGGGTCGCGAACTAGTTTACGCAACAGCTGAAAAACGAGAAGAAATTAAACAAGAGTGTTTGTGTTGTGACGGTGACCACGAAGTGCCTAAATGTCCAAAGTTCCTGAAAATGAACCTCGACGAAAGGTGGGAATGGGCGCGCACTAACAAGGTATGTTTTAAATGTGTAACAAGACGTCACCGACGCGAGCACTGCCGAGCTAAGCGATGTGGCCAAGGGACCTGCAGCCGCCCGCATCACGCGTTGCTGCATAAAGAAAGAGAGGCGCCGCCTAGCAAAGCAACCGACCGCGACGTCGAGACCGTACGGCCACAAGAGGCAGTGATGGCCGTCTCCGCGTCGAGCAGCTCATCGCAGCGAGTATTTTTGAAAATGTGTCCCGTGATATTAAAGGGGCCCGGCGGGCAAATATCGACCTTCGCCCTGCTAGATGAAGGGTCGACAATATCACTCGTCGACGAGGAGCTGATGCGGCACCTGCATATAAGCGGACCGGCATCGACGTTACGCATCCAAGGAGTGTCTTCGAAAAAACAAGAGGAATGCAGCCAGGAGGTCAGACTACAGGTACGCGGTCAAGATGGGGACTTCCAGGAGCTGCGTGCACGTACCATGAAAGACCTGCAACTTCATAGTCAAGCGATGGATAGGTCGACATTAAACAACTATCCACACCTCCGAGACATAAGTAGAGGCGCTTTCTATGAAGAAGCCACACCAAAGCTGCTAATAGGGGCCGACAACTGGCACCTGATAGTCACCCGTGAACTACGTATGGGCAAGAAGAATGAACCTGCTGCCTCCCACACTCAGCTAGGATGGGTGATCCACGGGACTGCACCGCGCGCCACACTAAAGGAACAAGAAGGACAAGTTGTGCTACATCTATATGACGTGTCTGCAACAAGGCAGACAGATGACTTACGTCGAGTAGAGGAGCTGATAAAGTCACACTTCAAGATTGATGCCCTAGGAGTTTCTTTGGCAAAAAAGGTCAAACCGGAGGATAAGAAGGCGATTGACATAGTTCACGGCAGCATGAGAAGAATTAGCGATCATTATGAAGTCGGGTTACCATGGCGAGATGAAGACGCTTCGATGCCCAACAATTACAGCTGCGCTCTAAGAAGACTAAGGACGATAGAAAAGAAGATGGATTCATCACCGAGCTTCGCAGAGAAGTACAGCGCACTAGTCCAGAACCTACTGAACAAAGGATACGCCCAGGAGTGCGACGGAACGGAAAACGCAAATAAGAAAGCATGGTACCTACCGCACTTCCCGGTCGTGAACCTAAATAAACCGGGAAAGATGCGCCTAGTGTTCGACGCTGCACACCAATACCGTGGAGTATGCCTGAACGACTACCTACTCGAAGGTCCTGATCTCCTGAACTCATTGCCCGGGATTTTATTCCGATTCAGAGAGCGTCCAGTAGCCGTCACTGCCGATATAGAAGAGATGTTTCTCCAAATAAAAATAAGAAATCAGGATCAAGCCGCACAAATGTTCCTTTGGCGAGGGGAGGAACGTACCAAGCCGCCGAAGATATTCAAGATGACGTCAATGATCTTCGGAGCTTCATGTTCACCCTTCATCGCGCACACAGTACGAGACGCCAACGCAAAGAGGTACACGCAGAAGTACCCTAACGCCGTGCAAGCTATAACATCAAGCCACTATATGGATGACTACGTGGACAGCGTTGCGACAGAAGACGAAGCAATCCAGACAGCGCGCGAAGTCATGAACATCCATCGGAACGCACACTTCAATTTGAGAGGCTGGTGCTCGAACAAACCCGACGTGGTAAAGAGCATAACACGGGAGAAACAGGCACACGACACGGAAGTATGGTTCGGACGCAGAGAGGAAAACACGGACAAGACGCTAGGTTTACTTTGGCAGACGGGCTCTGACGAGCTAGGTTTCAACACCGGACTAAGTCGACTATCACCCGAAGTGAAGATTAGGGCCAGAGCGCCGACGAAGAGAGAGGCCCTGGGAGCAGTGATGGCGGTCTACGACCCTCTGGGACTCATCAGCCACTTCACAGTCACCGGCAAGATCCTGCTGCAAAACCTGTGGCGCCACGGCATCAGGTGGGACGAGGAAATCCCAGAACAAGACGCGCAGCACTTCGAGGAATGGATTCAAAGCCTGGACGAAGTGACGAAACTACGCATACCAAGGTGGTACGGCAAGGACACGAACGATCTCATAGACCTACACGTCTTCTGCGACGCTAGCGAACAAGCCTACGCAGCAGCAGCCTACTGGAGGATCCGGAAACCAGACGGGAGAGTGGACGTAAGACTGATCGCAGCAAAGGCGCGAGTGACGCCGCTAAAATCCGTCACTATCCCGCGACTGGAACTACAGGCAGCAGTGATCGGCGCGCGGCTCGCAGAGACAGTATTAAAGGAGCACCGAGACAAACCCGAGAGTGTCACCTATTGGACGGACTCCCAAACAGTCCTACGATGGATCGAGAAAGACGCTGTGAAATATACACCTTTCGTAGCACATCGCCTAGGAGAGATTGCGGAACTAACCGACGCTAGCCAATGGAGGTGGGTACCTACCGATCATAATGTAGCAGACGACGCTACGCGCCCCGACTACATCATGCATATGAAACCAGGAGACAGATGGTTCACCGGCCCCGCGTTCTTGTACGACGACCACGAATCCTGGCCAAAGGAAAAGGTCAAAGACGAATCAACTATAGACGAAGTAACCTATGCGACCACAGAAAGAAAAAGAGAACGCCCTTCTTACTTGCCCGACGTGAACAGGTTCTCATCATACGAGAAGCTAGTACGAGCTACCGCAGTGCCCTTCCTCTTCAAAGAGAAATGCAAAAACAGGACCAGCCAGATGACCGTCGACCTAATAGAAAAGGCCGAGAAAATATGGCTGAAACAGGCGCAGCTCGACGATTACGAAGAAGACATACAATTACTGAAAAAGGGAAAGCCGGTACCTAAGTCTAGTAGTCTCTACAAACTAGACCCGTTTATTGAAGATGACGTCCTTAAAGTTAGGGGAAGGATCGGACACGCAGCGGTCTCAGACCAGAAGAAGAGACTGGTGATTTTACATGGCAAACACCCATTCACACGATTACTGGTGGAAGATGCACATCAACGAGCCGGTCACGCCAACAACGAGCGCGTAATCAACGACCTGCGACAGCGGTACTGGATAGTCAACCTACGCCCGACAATACGAGCCATAGCGCAGCGCTGTCAGCCGTGCCGCGTTAGAAGAGCGATGCCAATAAAGCCAACTACGGGGGACCTACCCGTAGAACGTATCATGGAAGCGCCGCGACCCTTTACCTACTGCGGAACCGATTACTTCGGGCCAATGACAGTGGTCATAGGAAGACGACACGAAAAACGATGGGGAGCACTGTTTACTTGCCTGACGACTAGGGCAGTCCATCTGGAATTAGTGTCGAGTTTGTCTACCGACTCGGCGCTAATGGCGATAAGGAGAATGGCAGCAAGAAGAGGTTGGCCCCGAGTCATGTATTCAGACAATGGCACCAACTTCAGAGGAGCAGACGCTGAATTACGCGCGGCATATAAGGAATGGGCAAAGTACTTTGTTCACTTTGGCCTGGAGCACCGAATGATGTGGAAGTTCATCCCACCAGGAGCGCCGCATATGGGGGGAGCGTGGGAACGACTCGTACGCTCTGTTAAGACGGCGCTAGGGGCAACACTACATCAAAAGGCACTGAAAGAAGAAGTGCTACTGACGCTGCTGACAGAAGCCGAGCACTCTGTCAACTCTCGGCCCCTGACTCATGTCTCTGTCGATCCTAAGGATCCGGAGGCCCTCACACCTAACCACTTCCTTATTGGAACCTCCTCAGGTCTTCCCCGTACTGGGCCTTGCGAAGAGGCCAGCCGCAAGCAGTGGAGAACCGCCCAAGCGCTCGCCGATCATTTCTGGCGGCGCTGGGTGGACGAGTACTTACCTACACTAGTGCCCCGAGGGGCGTCAGATGACCAGCGACGTCCCCTCCAAGCTGGCAGCCTAGTCGTCATCGTCGACTCATCACTCCCGAGGGCAACATGGCCTCGAGGCGTCGTGGAAACAGTCTACAGTGGTCCAGACGGCAAGGTGCGGTCAGCCGACATCCGAACAACAGCGGGCATCCTACGACGTCCAGTCACGAAGCTCGCCGTCCTCTGCTTGGGAGATTAGGCTACGGTAGCCCTGCGCCGAGGGGAGGATGTTACGGACGACGAAGCTTGCACATGTATACATGCACGTTAACTTGTTACAAGTTTGTAAAAATGACCACGCTTGTTATAAGTATGTAAATATTACCACGCTGTTTTAAGTATGAAAATAATACCACGTGCGGGATTCGCCTGTATACGTGTGCCCCCAATGATCTGTCCGTCGTCATGTTAATAAGTAAGATTTTGATAGATGTAAGATAATAAAGATTAATTTGCTAAATAGGGATTATTAATAACATGTACATTAGACTAGGTTTGTTTTACTTCCAAAAGATATAAGTAGATGGTTAAGTAGAATTGTAAGGCAGCGCGAAGCGCGGCTCTGATTGGTCGATAGACCCACCAGAAACCCACCCCCGCTACGCGGCGCCATTTACCGTTAGTTTTTAGTGTAAACTGTATAAAAGACGGGCGGGCTTGCGGCTTAGTGACTTCTCACTCGACCGTCAAGTAGCAAGCCGCCCTAGAAACCCTGGAAATAAACGAAGATACAACAAAAGTGAAGTTTTACTAAGAAGACAGAAACAACATAAATACAGTCCACCTCGTCACCGCAACATTTAATTTCGACGCAAATATCCTCAAATACATAATAGGCCTCAAACTACATAATCTTACGAAAACTTACATCATAATATTATAACAAATTATTATTGGTCATTATCATTTGAATAAGATAAAACGTCACATACAAGTAAACAAACGCAAATAAATGATACAAGGGGTCATATATTATAACAGTTATCTTGCCACGTGTGTCATCAGAAGCTGTACAAAGATACCGCCGGTCTATTCTGTAAGAATCTCACCCGTGGCGAAGTGAGCCTGAAGTGAACTGTCATCCCAGCTGACGTTAGTCATAGCATAATCAGCCTATAATGTTCCCACTGCTGGGACACCGGCAACGGCCTGTGTCTTCTCGGTGAGAGGGGAGTACCCGTAATCCACTGAGCGGACCCAGGGCGGTTAGAATGATGTCACATGTCTTCTAAATGTTGGTTCTAGGATAAGCCGGTTTCCTCGCGATGTTTTCCTTTACCATTTTGAAAGCAATTAAATGAAATTAAACAATTTACAACTACCTGCCTGCCAATAACTACTACCTTACTCCTCACTTCACACTTACTTCACCGGTTCTTCCAGCATTGCTATTCTGTAACTACCTCACCGCGTGAAGTGAGTTATCCGTCTCATTCTACCTGATACTTGGTCAATCCCCTAGCATCAGTGGGATGACACTGACAGCTCACTCCACGCTCACTTCCCGCGGTGAGATGGTTACAGAATCGTCATGCTGTTCTTCTTCAGTTGTCACGGTGACATTTTTACAGAATAGCACGACCGATCTCAAATTTGTCAGTGTCAAAGATAAAACGCGTTATCTAAACGCATGATAAACTTGAAAATTCTACGTTTACAAATGCCGTCTATTTTTGTATTCAGTATTTACTTATTTACTTTTAGACGCCTGTGTTATTTGTTTTACAGTATGGAAACAAAGTCTCGTGGTGTGAATACGAATTGCTTCCCGGTGGCGTAAGAACTACTGGTGTTCAATGAAATATTCAAAAAGAGAAAAGTCTTTTGAAAATGCAATTTTACTCATATTTGGAGTATAAACTACTTTCCCACAACTTTTTTAGGTTTAGCCTCGGTAGGTTTAGCCTTTTTAGGAAATGCCTCGACGATATGATTATCTTGATTCTAATATCAATCACATACCTAACTGAATAGCACCGTTCCTTCTATGAAACTTTCCACATCGATGCTCGATTTTCTGCAATACACTTAAATGACCAAACATAAAATGTAGCAAAAAGCTCACAAATACATATTAAGCCTAATGAAGCCACTAATAGCAACTTCAAGTGAATCTAGAAGTTTAGGTTAAGTTTCTCTCACAGATTAGTGTCCACAACAATTTTAATGTAGTTGGGCGTCTCAAAACGTCCTGTCCTTGCTTAAAAGAAACAAATTTTACCACAGCCAAAATTATTCTGGAAAATTCTGTTGCAAACATATTATTTAATGTCCTTTTCCGTCATATAAATGTGGGACGTATAATTTAGCAGTTTGCTTACAAATTATGTAAAATAACGGTATAATATGAAATTGGCTGTGGGAACCAGACAACAGTGACAGAAACAAACTAATTACGCTAAAGTTGGCTAAGTTAAGCAAACATGCAAAACCGTAATACAAACTTGTATGTTTTAGTGTCAAGAGGTTTTAGTTTGACGGTTGAGATTCTGGTAATAGATAAATTAATTATTTTAGATGTAGATAAACTAGTTTTACACTTATTAATTTTTAAGCAGAATGTACAGACGCCAGCACATCAAGCTACCCCAAACTGTCATATTTTCCCAATTGAACATGAACTTATGTGATAGCGATGAAAATCTGACAGATTGATTACCTCGATATGCTGGCGTCTGTACTCTACCAGCGGAAAAACGTCTCATGTTGCGGATTTGACAAAACATTTTTTTTTTTTGGACAATGGGTTTATGGTAGCGATTCCCAGGTCGGATAAAGTGATCTAGGGTTTTTCTATCTAGAATGTCTCAGTAACAAACTGGAGTTTGGATGTGTGCCCGGTCGATGGCAATAGGCTCGCCCCCTATTACATGTGACTGAAACAAAACTGACAAAATGCGGGTGTATTATAAGGTAGGGAGGGACAACTCTGCCCAACCATTCGGGGAAAAAGGCGTGATGCAATGTTTTTTCTTTTTTGCGGAAGATTTTCGATCGATTACATTACCTCAAAGAACCCACGGAAGAAAATATCAAGTTCTATAAAGTTTGTAAGAAAGAATACATACGTAGTCACGTCTTGAATCTGTTACGACTTACGACTAAAATTGTTTAAGATCAAGGCGACTTTAGTAAACCACGAAATACTTAGTAGGAAAATACTATCAGTTTCAAAGGACTACCTCCACCTATGCAGGAAAAGTTTTTATACAGTGCGCAAATTTTAACCATGAATTCAGAATATAATTCTAGATCGAAACCCCCTACCGCAGAAATTTTTCGCCGGTTATATCAAAAAAAAAAATCAGCTGTTCCATGCATTTTGACCGCGTAGGTATTGCACTTTTCTATGAAACAGCAGTTATTTTTTGTATAAACGGCGAAAAATTTCTGCGGTAGGGGGTCTCGATCTAGAATGATATGCAGAATTCATGGTTAAAATTTGCGCACTGGATAAAAACTTATCCTGTATATCGCAATAATTCTTGTGTAAACCGCGGTTATTGTTGCCCGTAATTATGCTATGTCAAAAGATTCTTTGTGACAAGTAGTTATCTTATGAATACTATGTGCGTACTTCTAATCAACGACTTCCCACAATTAGTGTAGTACTGATGTAACAACACAAGTTAGTGTGTCAACTAAGTGTTTTAAATTACATACCCTATGTGTTGGTACGTTTAGTAAAAAAAAATGTTCTTTTCGCCCAAGGGCTTGATCATTCTGTTCTAGCTCACTTTTGGGCTATGGTTCCGTGATAGAATGATCAAGCCCTTGGCCGAAAAAAACAATATTTTTTACTCTACGTACGAACACACAGGGTATGTCATTTAAACACTTACCCCCTTATTCATAAACGCTGGTTAAAGTTAAGTAATGAGTAGCGTCTGTTTAACCATACATTTTTGACGTTAAAACATCATTTAACTTTAATCATCGTTTATGAATATGGCCATTAGTTGACACACTAACTTGTGTCGTCTACGTCGACTGATAGTATTTTTCCTAGTCTTACGAACGCATAGTACGTTTATAAATCTCGGCATCCATCTTTTCATTTTATTTTTGGAAAAAAGCGAAACGATTATTCCCCTTTCAATAAAATGTTACACGATAACTCCATTATCTGACCAACACCCTAACCTACAATTTACCCAATTTGGAAGCCCTTTTTACCCGTTGAAAGGTAATTTCCTATGCTGCGGTTTGACCCTAAAAACCTCGCATTTTAAATCAGTCTGCACTTATGAACAACCTTTTTCAAGACCCGTATACCTTTATATAGGGAGCCTTTTGATACGTTGACCATATAAGAGACCTTGTTGACAAAGTCAATTTCGAAAGCGTCAACATTTGCAAAGTGAAAACTGAATTTCCAATTTTCTTATCTGAGTTTTTGTGGCGGGTTCTTGGGTTAAATCGGTTAGCGGTTTCTTTATTATTCCTTTTTGGTGAACACTTTTGTATCTGAATGTATGTTATAAAACGTTTGGTAGAACTAAAACTCTACTTAAAATCGTTTCCACGATAAATTCATCGACTCAATCAAGGGATAGTTTGCTAAGTTAAAATATAAATCAGCTGTCTAGATTTTTGACAACAATTCCAGTACTATTACTGGAACTACTCGACCGACGAAGCAGCTATCTGCTTCGTCGGTCGAGTAGTCGCAAGCGCTACGGCTGAGCATGAGGTCTTGGATTTGATTCCCAGGTCTGGCAAAGTTTTACGGGTTTTTTCTACCTGGAATTTCTCAGGAACAGGAGTCTGGATTTGTCGAATAGGGACTTAAACATGGCGAAATGGTAGGTACTCCTCTGCCCAACCGTTTGAGGAAGCAAAGCATGATACTATGCTTCCAGTAACAATTAAAACGGATAATATATACTATACCCACCTGGGGTGCGGGTTGTTCGAAAGAGATACCGTGGCCCCTGGCGCACTGGTAACTGAAGGAACACGGGTAGGTTTTAGTCAGTAAAAGTCGTACACGCCCTCGTGCTCCACACAGAGCTAGAAAAGTTACTTGATGATTTCCCACCCTCAAAAAAAAATAAAAAAAACCCATGCATCTGTTACACTTTCCCTCCAACAATAAACTGCATAATAAATCCGAAACATCTCCGAATCGTCCGTGCTCCGTATACAGCTAAAAATAATGGGCGGAACACACGTGCGGGTAAATATAGCCGTTCGGTCGCGTTCAAGGAACCCGCGATATTTGTTTACGAACCGGCTGATTGTGTAACTGAAACGTAATGCTGGTGTGTCAAGCGAGGAATTAAGTTCTTGGAGGTACTTCAATGTTGTAGCATATAAAGAAAGGGTTGTAAAAGACAGTCGTATTCAGTAGAATCAATAGATGTAATGGGCGTAAGATATAGTGAAAAGAAGTAGTTGAGTATGACGCAGAACCGACAACGGTGACAAATCCATAAGTAATATTTATAGAAGGTTTTACTCTCAACTTAGTGCATGATTGGAACTACTTATCATAGTTGGATAGAATGGTTTTAAATTCATGAAGTTACACATAGGTCCCGTGTGGTGCCGGACGTAAAAGAATAGCACCATACCATTCCTTCCCGTGGGTGTCGTAGAAGGCGAGTAAGAGACTTACCAGAAAATGGGCAGCAGCGTTCTCTATGCATTTTACCACCATACTGCGATCCCACCCCCCTGCCAAGCGTGGCGATTATGGCAAAATCCACCTTTTACCCCGAAGCCTATGTCCAGCAGTGGCCGTCTTTCGGCTAAAATGATGATGATGATGTTGAACACATAAGTGACCTATTTGTTACTATTACGTGTTTTATTACTAATCCTGAGGTCGAGGCGCGCACTAAAATTAAGATAGAACTGCACGTAGAGATCAACTAATTTAAAACTGCACGCCCCTCCACTGCTTGTTGCATACACATTTCAAATGCTTGTTTAGACATTTAAGTGGCGGGCGTGCAGTTTTATCTTAGTTAGTCTCTAACGGTAGGTCCGTTTAATAATGATTATTAATCAATCGATATATTCGACGAGGGAATTGCTGGGAACGCGATGTACTTGTCAAGTAAAGGTTCACTTTCTCATAAGACGCGTTTCCTTTGTCAGTGCCTCTCAATATGCAAATGTGCATTTGAATTTCCTAAAGTAAATAAATTTCATTTGCGGCAAAGGTACCATGAGCGAAAACCGATCTCTTTCAGTTTCTTGGCATATTAAACTATATCGGAAACCAACCGGTTTAAATCACTATTTAATTACTTTCGCTCATCCGCGGTACGGAACGAAGATCATTAATATCTGCATATATGAATCAACCTCATTTACATATACGAGTCAGAAATGGAGATTTTATCACTTTTTCTTCCACATATTCATGCGAATTGTGATTGAATGGTCATCAATCTGCATAGCTTTTTCCCAGCTTACTTAGGGTCGACTTCTAACCCAAGCAGAAGCTGCTGAATACTAGTATTTTACATAGAGGGACTGCAATCTGACCTCCAGAACCCAGTTGCTGGGTAACATGTTAACCCCTTGGTAAGTTGTGAAGACTTTTGGGCTTTTGACTTCCCGTAACGACTGCCAAAGATTTACGAATGACAGCCGCGACCAACGGCTTATCGAGGCAGGGAGGGATGTTCAAGGTAATGGTTTCCTACTAATATGAATAACTAGCTTTTACCCTTCGCCCGCGCGGAGGTCGAAAATTATCCCCCGGGACCAACCGGGATAAAAAGTGTCCTATGTGTTAATCCAGGTTATAAACTATCTTAGTACCTTTCATCCAAATCCGTTTAGCCGTTCTCGCGTGATTGAGTAACAAACATCCAAACTTTCACATTTAAAATATTAGTAGGATGTGAAAGATTTATACGTTCAGCTGTTTGGATGTTTTTTTACTCAATCACGCAAAAACGGCTAAATGGATTTGGATGAAATTTGGCGCACGTTTATATCCTGGATTAACAAAGAGGATACTTTTAATCCCGGTAGTACGTTCCCGGGGTATAATTTCCGACCTATGTGGGCGAAGTCGCTGGCAAAGGCTTTTAAAAACTGTTAGATAGATTAATCACAAACTATCATTTTTAAATGCATTAGTTACATTTCGTAATGCATGTAGCATGCAGTCAGTATGTAGGTATGTGTGTCGAAGTAAAAAACTCCCGATCGCCTTTTTCAAAGTAAGCTAACGACCGACGCACACGATTGACGTACAGTCGGTTAAAGAAGTGAATAGATTATCGAAGTTTTAAATGTAGGTGTTATTGATACGTAATAGTTCGGTGGGCGCACGCGATGGATGCATAACGATTTACTGTTTTATTATATTGCTGCTTCAACTTTGAGTCAAAGTAAAGAAAATATTTTTTGTTCACAATAAGAAACGACTAACAAAATATCAAGAAAATAGTAAAAGAGTCTCTCGTTGATCTCTAGCGGGAAACACGACCTCAAAACACTTTTTTTTTTTTAATTATTTTCAAAACTGTTTTCTCGATAAATGTAACAGCGGTATTTATCAATTAATAACTATATCGAATTCTAAAACGGATACTACTGAAAAAGCGTGGCTATTAAAAAGGCATTTTTTTGTTAAAGGCTAACGATGCGTGTCTAAATCGCTACACGATAGTGTACTACCAGTCTTACAATAAGGCCGTCAACATATTTTTTAACTATCCTACTTTTTTTTCAAATCTATTTAAAAAAAAAACTAGTTGCTTTTTATGCACAGTGTGCGCCATCGTTGTCTTTACAGGGTCATCATGCATTCTAAATCTGCACACCACCTCACAATAGGAATATCACCACGTGCCCAAAAAACCACACTCCGTTGTTATTTTCCACATCCATGAGTAATATTGAACTTGTTATCATACGAATTTTATTTACCTTTTTCCTGTAACAAGTTAGACCATAATATTTACATGGATGTAACATTATAATTCCTGGAACTGAATGTATTACTTTTAGTTGCAATACAGACATTGCTTTGTTTTTCTGTAACTAGATCTGTTCTCTCGTAGAGCGTTGAGGTAATTAAGATAACGCACTTATGACGTAAGCCATCTTGAACGAATATGCAAATGTCTTGTATTCCAATAATAATAATTGTTTCACACTATCTTCGCCATTAACGCATATTTAGGAGACTATTAGTTAGGTACTAAAATCGCTAAGGTTTGAGATAAACTGTTAAAATGTACGTAGCTTGTCTTTGTAAATAAGACATAATTTCCTGTGGTAACAATAAAGGCTAATTGGATCGAATAAATTAATAATTAAAACGCAACTGCGCATTTTATTGTACAGATCTCGACGATCATAATCGTGTTCGTAATACGAATTAAGAAAACATCAGGAAATCGATTTGAAAACAGCCGTTTTCGATTATAAGACTCGATTCTAAAACTCACCTTATGTGAATGCCGATGGTGCGGGGTCACCGGCGGCGGATGCTGAGGCGGTTGTGGCACCTGGTTCTGTCCGGTTACGACAACCGGGAGACCGTCCACGATAGTCACCATCACCCTCTTGTCACCACTGCGACGTCGCTCAGCCGAATTCCTCCTGCGGCGCTGTTCATCGACCACGGGCCTCGCGAATACCGTTCGACGATCAAAGTTTCGCGGATCGCTTTGGTTTTCTGCGGCCCTGGTAGCTGGCGTGTGGCTTTTAGATCGTTTGAGGAGTCGCATGACATGGGACTTTAGAGCGTCAGGCTTGCTGACAGGAGGTGGTAGCTCTGGTTGCTTGTGTTTGTATGACTGTGAGTGCGCATGGTGACGCTGCACGGACACCGTGTGCCCCATGCCTGGTGGTATCACGTTCGATAGGCTCTTGACTGCGTACGCAGCATCAACTTTGTTCCCGGCGACGCACGATACTTCGTACATTCCGACACTACCGTTCCCGGCGGCTCTCCCTTACACTTCCACTCACAAAACCATGTTTTATCAACTTATCCTATGACACTGCAATCCTTTTTGTACTATACAGTTTACGCTTTCCGACAAAGCATCGTATAACACGCACTTTACACGGAATTGTTAACTTCGAAGAGTTCGTTGCTTACATTTGAAAGAAGTGTTCGTTATGAATGTCGCACGTGATCGAAGGAAAATAACTTTAACAGGTCGGACCGGTTGTAAAGAATTTTCGCGTGAACTGAGTGTATTTATTAATTGGGCGGGACGACGCAGATACGTCTTAACCGCGCGCGAGTCGCCGACCAACTGATCAAGCACGCACGGGGCGCGCGGCAGAGGCCGTACGATAGTGATAACGAATGATGCGTTCAGTCGTCGAGGTCCATATAATCCGCGAAAAGGTCAATGTTTCGATGAAGTCAGCAGCAATTGCTGTAATTGGCGGATAATGTAACGTGAATTGGATAATGCGTATGCTTGACGAAATACAGCGGGATACAACGCCCTCTTGTGTTTGTGATGTTATTGTATTTCTGTGCATAAATCTGAATTATTCAAGAGCACTAACCAAATATAAAACTTTGAATAAGGTTTCAGCAAAAATACCCGGCGATTCTTACAAAAGTCACAAACAAAATAAACATAGGTGTAGTTATTTCAATTTGTATTCTGTTGTAACACGCGTAATATTAAAAACAAAAGTTCCAGCCTAATACACTCAAAATATTTAGGCCAACAAACTTCCAACGTATTGCCATACTTTAAAACTGCACCGGACAGTGTTGCCAGTTTTATTGAATTCAAAACTATTTCGTTCATTCCACCCCAAGTTGGACTGGCCTGAATATCTGTAACACGTACATAATATGAGAACGGAAACGGAGACGTGGGTAGAATTGACATTGGCTTTTGTTTAAAATTGGAACGATCGCTGCTAAAAAGTGGCGTTATCTATGATAATTTGTCAGTTATGTTTTAAAATTGCAGCCATTTTGGAGTTGTAATTTAGTTGTGAAAAATAGAGTCTTTTATAAATCACTCGTATCAATATGGCACCAAACGATTCCTGGAAAATCTAAATAATATTATCTGCATAAGAATAAAGTTTTGATTTACAATAAAACTTTCCTACACTAAACCGAAAACCATTTCAGGGTTCGCTTCACCGCTGAAACAACTAAGTATTCCAAATAGGATTTTCAAACATCACAAACATTTTCATTTTGCTAAAACAGCCATTTATAAATTTTAAACAAAGTAATTGGTTGTTGGACTGCCAACGGTTTCGGGTCCTCTGGTCCTTTGGCAGCTAAACGAATACCTCGTTATAGGTACTTAAGCTATGGAATTTCCTTTGTGAGATAAGAGCTCGCTTCGAACAGTATTTCTTAACGGCAAAGTAGCTTTACAATTACTTTGGTTTAATTTTACGGTAGTTAGTGTTTTGAGTTAGTAATTAGCTAAGAGATTAGATCATATCGACGGCATCGTTTTATATAATTGTTTTTTTTTTTTTAAGTAGACTTATTCTGGGGGTCTACGTTCTCAAGCACAAAATTCTTAGTTTAGGCCAAAGTTTTCGCGGTTTCTTCTTCGGACATAAAATTAGTTCGGGACCCAAACGAATCATGAGCAGATTTCATTCCGAAGTAGCTAACTCCTACTATCGTATCCTCGTTGACTCTGAGCCTCGTGTCGCCAGTGATTTAAGACACACTTAACGCGTAAATAAGGACCAAATGCGCAATGCTGTTTTATACATAGCAGTAAAAGGTAAGATCCATTTCATATTATTGCGATGTTACACGTAGAACTTGAAGCATTTCACCACTGCCAGCCAATTCTTGACCAAAAGCTTTGTGTATCTAGGAAAATAATTATTTAAGCAAAACAGATATTACTACCAAATGGAATCACGGAGGCAAAAAACAGTACAATAAGGCTCAACCAAGATTGTGCAATCTCAGGCAATGAGTATTTTTAACAAAGCTAGCCCTGAATCTGATCTCAATCAGCAGCTTGCGAAACTATAGTCAATAGTCATAACTGTTGAGTAATTGTGCTGTACTACAGTGACCTTAGAGCTGAATAGTTATTTGTTATAGTACTCACTCAATGCGTTGTGATTGCAAAGGTAGGTCTTTGTCTATTTACTTCAGAACAACATACCTTTAACGTTATATCACCTCTGTATTCTCGCAAAGACTATTTGGTATTAGGTATTTATCTTCCATATGTATTCCGTTAAGGGGGTAAACGAAAGGGTAGCACGCGTAATTCAAATTTTCTTACGTTTTTTGCAATTTGCAGAGGATCCTATTGTGAGTTTCATTTAACCGTCTCGATCTTACGCATCGAGTGCGTTCGGCGCTCCGATTGGCCGTACCGAGCTATTCTGTTCAAATCTCACCGTGAAAACGTAGGTGAAGTGACCTTTCAAGTGGAATACTTGATGCTAGGGAATAACACTACTGACAGCTCACGTAAAGATCACTTCACTTAAGTTTTCACCGTGATATTTGGACAGAATAGACCGTCTGGAAGGACCAATCGGAGCGCCGAACGCGGTCGATGAGTTAGATCGAGATATTTAAAAGAAAATCACACTAGGGCCACTAGTCAAAGTTGCTGTATGGTGATTAAAATACGATTCGCGATCGTAACAAATACGGTTTTATAAAATTATATTCATTAAAATCATGAATACTATGCTCTACAATCATTTAATCCCATTGAATGATTTTTCATGAAATAGTTTCTTGAAGGGCTACCTTTTTGAGTCCTTCGTAAGTCTTTTAATCTCATGTCTGCCTGTGCCATGCCTATTTCCATTAACAAGACACACTAGCCCAGACTCATTGGTGTTTTTGAGAAATTTCTGATGGAAAACCGACTAGCATTTTTCCCGACTTGGGCAGCACTCCCAGGACTCCCAAGGTCGAAAGGACCAACGAAACGGTAGCGGTTAAGTAATCTGTGGCAGAGTGACCTCAGTATAGAACACTTATTTGTTATAGCATTCAATACGTAGTGATTGTGAAGGTAACCCGTAGTATTAGTAATTTGGTACGTTTGTACGATATGCTTCATTGAACGCAAGCGCAGCTGGCGAATGTTAGATCTTGATTCGATTCTGAGGTCGGATAGTGTTATTGAGATTTTCGTTAAGCCTTTTGCGGTTTTATATTATGTATGACCAATACTGATAGCATTCAATACTATTTGGCGCGGTTGCTCCGTCGATGGTCGACTATCTTTGTATGCAGACGCCACCGTGCCTCGGAAAGCACGTTAAGCTATTGGTCCCGGCTGTCATTAGTAGAACTTTGACAATCCTTGGGAGTCGTCAGAAGACCGAAAGTCCGTCGTAATTAGTAATATACTTGGGAATAGGCTAGGCAGACTGATAAACACAAACAACACCTTTTTTATAACATGACAGTCACTCATACATAATTAACAAAATGCTAATAAAACAAACAATGTCCGTACACAAATTGTTCCTGTTTCGTAAGTATTGCTTAGTATTACCGCTGACAGTAACAAAATTAACCTATTACGAGTAAAACTAGTGGCAAGTAATTGTTTCCTTATTGCTAGACATAAAACAGGGCTACTAACCAGCTACACAGAATTAGACAGATACAGAAAGTGAGCTCAATACAACTCAACGCACGAACACAGACACGCTTCACGTACAGCAGAAAAATAAAAATATGCTTTTGCTCTACTGTACAAACGTCACCACATCAAGCTACCCCAAACTGTCAAATTTTTCCAACTGAACATGAACCTTATTCTTATTATTTAAAATCTATTAAAGAAATTTGCCAGATTGGGGTAGCTTGATGTGCTGGCGTCTGTACAGCAGAGAAAAAGCATTATTTTTTTTGCAGCTCGCTGTTCAACCTAGGAGATTGTCGGCTGCCTAGCCGGACTTGCCTGTGGCTGCCTCAATAAATTAAAGCCTCCAGGGCTTAAGAACTTAAAACTAAGCGACTACTGACGCTAAGGGCACGCCCTGTGGGGTATGGACCTCAGCTTAGGGCGTCGCTGGGTGTCAACAAGGGACGGCCTGGATCGGAATTATTATTTAGGGACGAATTTAAAGCAACAGGCTCAGAGGCGCAAGGGAGTGCAGGCGCAATCTCCGCAATCGGCCATAGTTTGAGATAACCTTATGTAGGCGTGTATATGGGCGTGCGCCCATTTTCGCTTGCTGTATCAAGTCGACCTTCCGTATCTATCTATTTTGTGCTATTCTGAGTCTTATGAGTCACTAGTTCAAGTTAACACCAGTCAATATTGTGAGAGCGAGTGAAAGTCCATGACGCACCTATGTTGATTGATACTTAGACCCTACCCAAGTGTATGAAACTATGAAGTGAGGTTACGATGAACTGGTATTTCTTCCTTCATATGTGGTACTTAGAACTCTATTATTAAAACTTCTTGGTAGAAATACTTTAGTTAATTAGTAGGTAAGGTTTAATTTCCGAAAAGCTGAAGTGCAAGTAGACGTTGACAAGTTTAATAAGAAAGCACTTCGAAACGTCAGGAAAAAAGTGTGGGTAGTGATAGAAAAAGCTAAAAACCGCAACAATGAACGCGAAACCTATAGGGAAATCATCGATGAGGACATACCTAGATATATAATATAATTTAAACTCGCCTCAGTGTCAGTCTATGGGGTTGCTTGTATCTTTAAAATGCCAACTCCGAAATTAGTATCAGTTCAACCGGATGGCGACAATCATTGAGATCACAATGATTGAGTATGTATCATATTATGAGTATATGGATGATAAATTATAAATGAATATATTTAAAGTGAATCACTCAGTATTAAGATATATGATAACAACACAATGGGAAGCGGAAAACCCGAATCAACCCAATGGGAAACGGAAAACCCGAATTGCACAACAGTATTAAAATCCACATCATTAAGTTTGATTTAACTCCCAATAAAATTGCAACTATATTTATTGATCTACATCTTCCTCTGCTTAAACCCAAACCCAACAAAATTAAGAAAAGGCAAAGTGGCGATGATCCTTCATCTGCTTCGCAACATCACACATCTACCAAAACCATTAATGAAGAATTTTAAAACTAATTCCTCTTCATCTAAGACCTCATTTCAACCATGTTTACAATTGCAACACGGTAAGTGAGTAATGATAATCATCAGGCTGTGCGCAAGCGCAATTCACGTGGTAAATGCTGTTACGATTAGATTTTGTAACGTTACTACTGTGAATGTACTTTGAGTACTGCGGGATACGAGAAAGGTGCGTATTGCAGTATTGCTCCAGATATTTTGTAACAATTGCATATAAATTATATATGTATAAAAAGTGCAACAACTTTCTCTTGGTGTTGATAATGATAAAATTAATCATGTTTGTTGTTAATCAGAAGAACTGAGGAAGACACTTGTCGATATATCTGGTTCATGTGATTGTTGATGAATGAGTAAAAGAGATGGTATAAAATAGTCTTTGCATGGAGCTTGAGTGACACACTTGGAAGTCTGAAAGTGGCACCGTTTACTAAACATGAGATATTGTGTATGTCATACGGAGGAATGAGGAAAATGTCGTGAGGAAAATTTAGAGTTTGGGATTAGGGCAGAAGAATGATGACTGTGTGGTGCATCAACCAGGTTAAGAAAAAGCATACCACATGAAAGAATATGCTCTGTAGAGCTTGCCTAAAATTCTAGACGTTAATAATACTACAAACGAAGATGTATTAAATAGATTTGAAAACCAATCCTAGTTTATGCGAAGTGAACTACAGGAACTACAGGATCCAACTGATACGCAAAGCAAATCTACCGGTTTTTCTGACTCAGCCCATTCGTCAATGTCATTTCCAACTTTAACGATTCGTTATCATGTTAAACTGGCCACTGACTTTTATTTTATGTTTACTTGCAATGCCGGTTCTATTTGTGTTAGATAATAACCTTCTTTGAGAATTAATAAGGGAATGGTAAAATTATCTAATTCTCTAATATTGAAAGTAAAATATAATCAGTATTACAATTTACCAAGAAGTTTATGAGAAAATACCACCCACACACACACCGTAACGTGAATTACATTATATTAAATTTAGGCTAAAATTCACGTTTTTTTTAACGTCACATTTACATAAGACAGCCCCCCAAAACGCTCGCCCTTCATCATTTCCTAGCGCAGCTTTAGCTGGAAACAAGTGGTGCTACAAACTTCCGAGCCTCTGGTTAATAAATACATAAATACCGAAGGACAAAAAAAAAACGTTTTCTCCTCAGCTTGTGCTACATTTCTAACACTTCTATTGCGTATCCACTTTTCTATCTTAAAGAACAGTTTATTATTCTAACTAATGCACCAAGCTCATTAACTAAAATTATCACGCGTGCAATGTGTAAACAAACGAATGCTGTTTTTTCTTACAGCCGTATGTTTGGACAGAAATGGTTTAACATGTTTTTGGTACGAATATTTTTGTTTTGGTTCGTTTGTTTTTGTTTGGTGCAAAACGTTGTTTTTTATTACTAGGAAGAAAATTTAATTAAATAAATGGTAGCTTGCTCTCTTGTATTCTCACACACTATCGTCAATATCGTCGTTGGCGTGATACATGATTTTGGATCTGACATGACTCTGGATTTGCGATCTGTGATTAATGTCCATACATTTTGATTGCGTAGGTATTGCACTTTACTATGAAACAACAAGTTTTTAGATAACTGAGGGAAAATTCAAGAATTCATATAGTTCATGGTTTCATTTTGCGTGTCTAAGTCCAACCACGCTATTATAACCGCTTCACTGTGGCAGCTACCCCCTATGCTGTGGCATGTTAAAATGTTTGTATTGTTGCGTCAGGAATTTAATACCGGAGCCTATTAAAAAACTCGTTGCGAGCACCCGATATGAACTTTTATTTTCATTAACCGTAACCAGTATTGTTTTTATTAAAAAGTTCGGATAGGACAAAATTTATTCTCATTCCGCAAAACTGAATATTTGTTTCAGTATTATTGAACATTTTTTATCAGTAGCTTATCAGAGAGAACGGGAAATGGGTTTACCACGATCAAGTGGTCTGACAAGCGAGTAGTTAATAAGAGAATTATCTACTTAAAGCTCTAATACAACGTCATCATCTGCCTAGCTTTTTCCCAACTATGTTGTAGTTGGCTTCCAGTCTAACCGGATGCATACCAATATTTTACACGTAGCGACTGCCTATCTGACCTCCGAAACCTAGTTGCTGGGTTACTGGATACCCTTTGAAGACTGGTTCTAAGGATCGGACCAGCGGCTTAACGTGCTTTTCGCGGTACGGAGGGATCTTGGTATGAAAAGATGGTTACCCATCCACGGACCAACTACGGCAAGCGTAGCTTTACCTGATCAATGCAATATAAACGAAGCTTTAGGTTAGTGCGTCCCAGAGTGTCACTTCGGATGGAAGGACCACAGTTTCTATTTCAATTCAATAGGCATATTTCGTTTATTTCTTGTTTTCAACTCTACAAATCAATCCAAACTACATTTCCCCACACGAGCCACACTCCCTTGTCATTTCACGAACAAAACATCGACAGGCAACGTCAGAATCCCTCTCAGTTTCCGACTCCACAATGGTTTTTCGTCTTTTGTTCATCTATCAAATGCCACGCTACGCCATTCGCATGCTGCATTCACACTTCACTGTAAACTCAATTTTTATTTCATATTTCGCAATAAATATTGGTGTTGTTTCATAAAATCTAGTTGTGTAAGTGTTATTTGGTAGTTATGAAAGTGTGATATAATCTGTGTAAAATGGTCCATTTAGATTTGATTGGCGTGAACCGATAACTTTTATACATACGTTTTTAGTGCCAATTGAAAAAACAAACTCGACTGTGTTTGGTACGCGCTCCTAAATTTTGGTGATTCTCGTCACTTCTAATGTAGGATTTTTAGCCGTCAACAAATAAACCAACACAATATTTTTATTCTATTTCAACACCAACCACATACTCGTATACTCATCCTATAATTTCTTTAAAAAACATCTGTTTTCAATCACTCTCCGCCAGTACTAGCTGCATTAATGTAAACTTTCCCCAGGAAACTTCGCAGCTAAAAGAGTTAGCGTAAAATAAACAAATCAAAGGATTTACTATTTCTTGTGATGTCTTTATTTACGTGGTAATACTGGGTTTCTTCAAAGGCAGTTTCCAAAAGACACTTCGTGTTACTCCGCAATTAAAATCTTATTACGGCCAACGTTTTTTTTTATCTGACTTCAACATGGTATTAAAAACAATTGCCGTTGTATATTAGGTCTTTACCTATGAAATTGCCGTTCTGCAGTACTGGCCATTTCAAATCAAAATAATTTTTGTTTGGCTAAGAATTCTAATTTCAAATTAATTTTATTTTAAAAACATGGATTTTTTTTTCTAAAAGTAGTCATTTCTTTATTGATTAGTGTTACATTTTCATCGCATTTCAATCTTTTTCGTCATCATGGATACGTTAAAAATTCGAGTAATTATGGAATATGAGTACCGTCGTGGCAGCAACGCGGCACAAGCGGCACGCAACATCAACGACGTTTACGGAGCTAACACTACAAACCAACGCACCACCTGTTATTGGTTTGCTCGCTTCCGTTCTGGAAATTTCGACCTGAAAAATGAACCTCGCGGTCGTCCGAAGACTTTGGTCGACAATGACGAATTAAAGGCGATTGTGGAAGCTGATGATACACAATCTACGGCTGAATTAGCAGCAGCTTTCGACGTTAGCGTCAAAACAATATTGCTCCATTTGCGTCAAATTGGCAAGGTAAAAAAGCTTGACAAATGGGTGCCCCACGAACTCAATGATCGCCAGCGCGAAGTACGCGTCGAGACGTGCCTTGCACTGCTCAACAGACACACAAATGAAGGAATTTTGAACCGCATTGTTACCTGCGATGAAAAATGGATTCTGTTTGATAACCGTAAGCGCTCAGCAAGTTGGTTGGATCCTGGTTCAGCACCTAAACAATGCCCTAAACGAAAACTTACCCCTAGAAAAGTGATGGTAACTGTTTGGTGGTCTAGCGCCGGTGTGATTCATCACAGCTTCTTACCAAACGGGGTGAGCATTACTGCAGATGTGTACTGTGAAGAACTGAACACAATGATGGAGAAGCTGGCGCATCTCCAACCAGCATTGGTCAATCGCTCGTCTCCGTTGCTCCTGCACGACAACGCGCGACCTCATACTGCACAGCAGACGGTCTCCAAGTTGCAAGAACTGGGGCTGGAAGCTCTCCGTCATCCGCCCTACTCACCAGACCTTGCGCCTACAGACTACTACTTTTTCCAGAATTTGGATAACTTCTTGGCGGGAAAAAAATTTAATACCCGAGAGGCAGTACAAAATGCCTTTGAAGAATTTGTTGCCTCCCGTCCAGCTGATTTCTTTAAGAAGGGCATCAATAAACTGCCACTGCGATGGCAAAGATGCATTGATTGCATGGGTGATTACTTCGATTAATACAAATAAAAAATTCATGAAAAAAATTCGTTTAAATTTTTTCATACAAAACGGCAATTTCATAGGTAAAGACCTATTAGTAATAGACACTTCGAATTGACATAAAATCTTCATGGTGTGTGATTTTTGTGTGAAACTTTTTTCACGTGATACCTATGAGGTTCTTCTTAAAAAAAATGTGCAACATTCGATTTTCGAGTTCTATCGTAAAGGCATAAATGAACGTCCGTTTAGATGGCAGCAATCTATAGATAATGAGGGTAAATATTTTGATTAAATAAATATGTTATTTCATTCAATTTTTCAGTAAAATCGGCAATTTCATACTTTAACCCCTAATATTACCAGCCTTTGCCAGCGACTTCGCTCGCGTGGTGGTCGTAAATCATCCCGCGGGAAGGTATTAACCGGGATAAAAAGTATCATATTATGATATTTTCATCCAGGTCTATCTGTGTGCCACACCCAAATACGTTGAGACGTATTTACGTGATCGAGTAACAAACATTGAAACATCTAAACATACAAACTTTCACATTTATAATTTTATAATATTTTATGGTAGGATACGTAATTGTAAAGAAAACCCAATATAATTATGCTAATGCTCAACCGAATGTCGTTTTATTTTCTCTTTGATATAGGTATTTCTACTACCCATGTAACATGTGCCATCGTATAAAACATGCCCAAATAAGGGAATAAAATAAGCCTATTTACTACAAACACGCCCCAAAAACTACGTCAAGCATAAAATCGCACCGCCCCATAAGTTTCAACTAGACCTAAGCTTACTAAATACACAAGACGCCTATTCAAGAGAATTTATCAAAGCGAACGAGGCACAACATGGGCGTAACATTTCACTCCATTGTGCTTGGCTCGACACATTCCAAGGTCCCCGAAGACAGATACAGACTGGTAAACTGATAATGTCGGACTGTGGTCTGTTGTGATGGCACTTTCCGGACCCAAGGGGTCTCAGATGTCTTTCAAGAAAGGCGTTTGTTGAAACACGTCTCCATTGAATCGTGGTGATACTAAAATTGGACACAATGGTCGACAGACAAGATATTGTGATCAAACATCAATAACGTACAGAGTTAATATCCTGAACTGAAAATTCAGTGTATGTTATGTCTAATAGATACGGTTTACTAACAAAACGCGAAATTTCCGTGCGAATAATTTGAATCAAAAGATAAGCATCAAATTTCCCCTGTAAAACAGTGCCCGTAAAATAAAATACGGGACAGAACTCCGAGAAACAGCTTGCAAAAGCGCTTTTCAACGAAAAAAAGGGTTGGAAATAAAATTTAAAACCAAGTAATTAACAAGGTACAGCATTTAAACGCAAACATTGGGTAAAAGACCAAAGTCGTACAGAAGGACCAAGTTTGCGTCCGATGTCTAATCTGAGCAGAATGCTTCACAATTTAGATAACAAAACACAAACAACGGGCAGCGAAAGTACTTCAAAAAACGGCCCTCATACCTTCCCCGAACCCTCTGTAATTCAAAATGAATGCGAGGAGATTAAAAAAGATATCACGAACAGAGTTCACGTGTAGACGCGGCTAAAAATAAATAGAGGGAGGGAAAATGAAAAGAATAATGGGAGGGATGGGAAAATGGTAGTTGTGAACTTGTGACTATAAGGATGCATCATCACAATACCAGCGACAACAGCTAGGATAATTACGGAGTTTTATTTACTTTTTGTGGGATAATAGTTCCGCAATTGTTGTTTACATTGCCTTGGGCTGGTTCTCAACCGAGTAAAAAAAAAGGAAAAATAACAAGGATAAAACGAAAAGGATCTTTCTTTTGCTTTAATGAGACCAAAGCTGAAATTATCTCTAGTATTTATTGCTCGACCCAAAGGACAAAAATAAAACTCAATTTCAGGAAGCAATGAAACATAAATATTTTTTCAAGGAGATTCGATACTTCAGTTCGCACCGAACTTTGTTATTGAAGTAGAAACTGCACTTTAATGAAATTTCCAACAAAACTTTATGGTAGAACTGTACAAAATAAACATTCATGCTAAAGTAAATTATGCTGATAAATCGTTTATCCCTGAAAAACTGAAGAGGATACTTTAGGTAGTAAAAATGGCCTTTCTAACTTACAAGACCTAAGGCATTTATTTAAGGCTTCGCTTGAGTAAACGAACTCCCGTATAAAATGTAAATTAACATTTTTTTCTCGTTTATTTACTAGGAGTTATTAATCGCCATCGGGCTAGCTAAGGCTTGTTTCACTGGAATTTTCATTATATTAGGTAACAAATTATGTGCTCCACAAACTTAATGTATGATAAAAGGTTAAACTGAATTATCCTCTTATTTTTTCATTCAAGTAAATGAACTGAAAGCCATGACAAATCTTGTCACAAAAAATAAAGGACACGTTACTACAAAAGTCGTTGTACACATCGCAGCCGATAAATTAGATAGTGCAACTAAAGTACAACATCTTTCTCATTCTAGCTTATAGTGTTAGACAGGAAAAGAGCTACATCATTCGATATAAGACTGTCATTCACGAGGATCGCACGCGCACCTGCGGTACATACGTTTAAGGTATTTGCATCTGATTACTGTTGCAAGGCGTCGCGTTTGTTTAAACGCATGAATGTATTGAGGTGGCGTTTTGTTGGCATGATACAGTACATAGTCCAAAGACAATAACCTCGTGGTAGCACGTACCTAAAAACAAGCTACGGAAAACGAACTGAGATAAAATTAAGACTACAAAGAAAATTATAGAAGCAACAACAAAAAGAAGTAGTAAGTAGAGAACGTGTTAACAGCTAACTTCATGAGGAACAAATCTGCTCAACACAAGACCTACTTCAATCCATTAGGAACAAGGACCAAATTATTATTCGGCACGTATCCCTACGGTACGAGACTACGAGTACAATTCAACTACAACAACAAAATTGTTCTACATTTACAGGAACCGAGTTTACGCCTTGTAATTTCATTTGCCACTTATTAAGGAATAATGGAACCTTTGAGCCAAATTGAGGCTCTATATGCCACCATAAAGTACTTGATGACACAGAAGTTGTATCTCTTTGTGACAATAATTGCGACTAGAAAAATATCCTATAGACATCTTCTTCAATTAACATCGTAGGTTCATGAACCTTGTACAAAAACAACATATATTTCGAATTGATAAAGTCAACGACCTATGCATGTGACAAAAGGACTATTTTTCTGTACCACATCCATTACTTCTTCCCTTTATCTTCTTCTTCTTTTGTAGACCGTAGTTCCAAGATATATACAAACACCGCAATGTCGACGGTAGGTGAACAAGAATCCACGCCTCATTCAGTATTCACGCGCGTGTTGGAAGATTTGTCGGAGACCGATGTAGATATTCTAGTTTATTCATTGCTTATTTTTTAGATAGTATTGCGGAATAATGTAAGAGGACACTAGATATACAAGAAGTAAAATTGTGTAAACATGGAACAGATGTTGGTAAAGCTACTATGTTCCCAAAGATGGCACATACATATAAAAAAGCATTTTTGCCGTTTCACATACTATTATCAAATAAAGAAGTGTGACGGTGGTGGCTTTTGCTTTGGCTGCTGAGACGGTATAAGTTAATATTTACAAAATGTTTTTGTCTCCAAAATTGTCAATGATTTTCTCGCTGCATTAGTATTGCCAATGCATTTGTCATTGAGAGATAACATTTGCGGAAAATGCTTAGAATCTATTGTATTAACATTACATACCCGTATAGTGCATATTTCAACGTCAAGCCTCAAGCTACGTAGTACGTAGGCGGCTTTAATTAAGGTCATTATAACTTGATAGTCCTACTAGAGATATCCTTAAGATAAACATGAATTTTGATTACATGTAGGAGAAGAAATTAATGTTTAGCATCAACTGAAACGTTATCATCAAATTATTGAAGGGCTAAGTACCATTATTGCTCGTTTTTATTTTTTACATCAATAAACAACAAACGTAGTAGAATCTTAAGAAAACAGGAAATTGAGAAAACGCTAATGCATTAGCTTCTACCACTTTCGCTTAGTTTGCCTTTCCGAAACAATTCACTGGCTATGTAACCATGGAAGCCTTCCAAACGAGACTTAAACAAACCTATTTTACTAGCAGGTACCTACTTGTGGTAGATAAAATACAAAACACAGTCTCATATTCGAGAGTCCCGAGCGTTGCCAAAATGGTAGTTAAGAGCGCATAAATTTCCCGCTGGTCTGTCCTAGATTTAAGTTTAAAGTTCAGACTTTTTCTAGGGCGCTTGGAGATTAAAACGGACGGGAGTTATGGCTCGGCTGTATATGATCGTACAAAATATGAAACATAATATTCGTCTGACAGGTCCGCTAGCTAACATATTTGGTCCTTTGCTCCGCGATGAGGATCGATTAACTTAGTACATTTTGATTCTAGGGGTCTTTATAGACTGTCTATTGACCCTCATGAAATCCTATTACAGCTAACATCTCTTTGGGGTTCACAAAGCCGTGAAATTCAGTGCACTGCATCTTATTATGTTTTAGTAACTTATGTCTATAACATTTTCATGGATGGGAAAACAGCGACTTGTTTTCTTGGCACGACCAGGAGCCAACTAAGCCGAATATACTACGACAGGTTTGGGATAAGGCACCCCCAACCGATAGACCATTCCATATTGTTTTAAAGAAATTCTCTTTTAACAATGCTTATTACAAAGCTAGCAAATCGAAGACCTTGCAATAATCGTTTGATAGGCAGATTCCATTCACATTTCGTCAATGCGAAATCACGATTCTCCTTGAAATAACAGCGATTTTCCTCGCTCGGTAAATTGTAAATATATCTAAAAGGTCCTTTTAAAGAAGTTTTTTATGTGACCTTTAATGTGTGACTGTGAATTGAAATAAAAGCTTTTTACTTGATTAAATACAGAATTATTTGCTGCTTATTTGGCCGTCAAAAACACGAAAGCCGTCTTTACGACACGACTGACAGAAATGAGACTCAACACACGAGCCGATTTTGTTATCTTCTTTGGGAAAAATCCGACTACCCTCAAATTCCAACAACGGAACCTTGCTCAGCCACTTTTTCAATCGACTGGAGTGATCAAAGCAGTGTCACGGTGAATGCTTGGCCAGATTTAGACAACTTTTTGTTTTTGTGAAGGTCGGCTCTTTTCCGCCACATTGGTTTGTCATGGGCCTGACTTGAACCAAATGTTGCGTACAAACAGGATTTCCTTGCAATTATTTTGAGTGGTTGCTAAGGAGCTACTGAGCAGTAATAACAAAACAGATAAGCTGTGATTGTTTTGGTCAAAGAAACTTTGCATTAGGTACCTATGTACTTGTACTTATATCTAACTTAGTGTTTACGAAATTTTTCATCCATTTGAGTTTTGAGAAACTTTAATATAATTGAATGGTATAAAATTAGTCTTAAGTCTGGTCGTGACAAACGTTCCAACGGTTTTGATTAATACAGCTCAACGTTCATAAAGTGAACAGTTATTCCAAGAAAAGACTCAAAAGCCTTTGTTTCGGAAAAACAACTGTTGATTCTAACTACTGGTATAACGGATGCATCATGACTGGTTGATCTCTTTGTGGAAGAGAATCTTATGAATCAGAACAAAATAATTTACTTAGCGCTATTACACATGTGCTAAGATAATTGTTACGGTCAGCATGATACTGGGACGGAAGCAAATTCCATTGCACATAGTTTTTTTTTTTTCTTTCCGAGGTCTTTGAGAATCCCAGGTTGGGTGTGAATGACATATCAGTATTCAGATCAATTACGAGCATACGCAACGGATTTACTACATTGTTTATTGTGTCATAGAATAACTCAGTTTGTAGGCAAATCAACATTATGATTGGAATCGTAACTTAATTGTTTAATCTGCTCTAGCTCGTCCGGCGCATGCTTGGGAGTCAGTCCATTACCATTCTTGCAGTCGGAAATAATTTGTTTACTACGGGTCCTTCCATTTTAAGAAAAGCAACTAACACCGAAATGGAACCCTAATGAACCCATCTTCAACTTCCAACATTAAACCCTATTGACAATCAACAAGCAACAATCAATTATATATTTTCTTCCATGAACAGCCACTGACCATATAAAACGTTACCACGTGTCTTCAACTACCAAGGCAACATAATCACACAGAAATTGGCATACAGCCAGTATTGCAAACATAATTATATTACTTGAGTCGTAATATTACACACCGACTTCCTACCACCTTGCGTTTATGATATAATTGTATATATATCATTCTCAACCTTGCGATTTCGAAAATAAAGTTTATATTGCATTGTCGAGCTATTACAGTAACAATGTGTTGAGTCTATGATGTTATTGAAGTGGCTAAATCGAGGGATTATTGCCGGACAATGGACGTCGTCAATGAACACTCGAGGGTTGAAATGATAATGATATGAAAACTTAAGCTGTGTGCATATATTGAAGAGAAGAAGAAGATGCTTACAAATTTACAAGGGACGATACATTATAAAAGAGTCAAAAAACTTTGAGAGGACAAAGTAATATGAAGCCTATACAATTCCACGATGTCCCACGTATTTTTATTGAAGCCATGTGTAGGAACAATGGTGACAGATTTACCTCATAAATTTATGAGGACAACAATAGGTTTATTTATAGATATGGCACGTATTGTGTTTACTATAAAACATAAATAATCTCGTCCGCGTGAAGTTAAACTTAGATTCAGACTAAGGCATAAAATGAGCTAGGTGGATATTTTACAAAAATGAGAATAGCCACTTGTAAAAGTTGGAAAATGCGCGAAGTATACAGAAAATGAAAACGAGGAAAGCAAACTCACCATCATGTGGGGCCTAAGAGTGGTGAGTTATTGCCAATTATGACAGTGAAGTTTCGAGTTTTCGATGATCAGAATTTTTCTATAACCAAATAAAGGGTACGTTTCGCCGCAAACGAAAAAATATAAAAATATACAAGTCCTTGTTGTAGAAAGTGGTACAGCAATAAAATATAAAGTACCAGGGAAGCATGCACCGTCAAACGTGTGCTGGCAGAACGCCAATGGGCACGGTATTGTACTACTACAGTACTATCGCTACTACGCCGGTACGAGACGCTCATTCATTGTTTTCGAATATGTTGCGTTACGGATTTTAAACGGTAATTGAATATGTACCTAAAGCAATAATTGTTGTATATTTGTCATAAGAATTTATTAGCACGTTTCTAGAGATATCTCGTTCATTCCTATAGCTACGTATTATTACAGTTTTTCTTTGTTAATGCCTACATGTTTTTCCATTTAAATCTATGCGCCAGCCACACCAATAAGACAATTTTGGACGATTTGTCGCTTAATAACGGCTTTGTACAAATTCTCGTTCATACTTTTACAAAACTATATATTTTTTGTAGCTACAATGAAACATTTGTCTCAAAACGATCTCTTTTTCTTCCAAAATAAGATCAGTAGTCCTCACACAAACGGCAAGAACATGAATAAAAACATCCGTGATCACAATAATAGCCACCGGGCCGTTTATCCACTACAATGGCAATCCGTCAGTTGCGATTTTGACAATTTGCGAGTCTAATTGAATAATGCGAGCGATCATGTGACCGTAACACGGTTGACCGTTGACTGTGAATGGTTAAGACCTAAAACGTCATAAAGATATAAACTGATGTTTCTTTTCATAGGCGTAGGCAGAAAGAGACTACAGAACACCACGCCACGTGTTAGTTGGCCTTATGCTTGGTCCACGAGACGACGTTCAAATTTTGTACGAATATGCACGTCGGTTGCGAGTACTCAGGGTGAGTTTCCACTGACATGTGTCTTTTAAATTCGACATAATTATATTTCTACAACTGTGGGCCCGACTTCAGTGATGGGATGTTCTTGCAGATGGATAAGGAAGACGGAAGGCAGAGTGACGTAAAGGTCCTACATCCTGTAGTTTCGTATCAAAGACATGCGAATTCACTTCCTCCCATGGAAGTAAGTGGTTGATTATCCACGTGGCTAGCTAAGAGCTAAGATCATGACATCATACGGTATATTTAACAGGGTTATAATGACAAGTAACCTAATATGGGACTCGTAAAAGAATTTCTTGGAATGTAAGACTGTCTATTGTGTCAAACCAATTCGGAAGGCGGACTAATAAACTGGCTGTCGGCACTGTAAAATGACTCAGATAAATATGCATTTTTACAACAAGACTAATAAATCATGTAACTGAATACCTAAATGAGTACAGATATCAATAAAATAGGAGAAGAGTAATGGACGTATAACTAGTAGTAAATAGTAAAAAGCTAGTTAAGTGTTAAATCCACATAGCCAACCATTAGTATAAATTAAATTCGAATCCGAAAATCGACGTGAATAAACCCTCCAGTTCAATTCCATTAGTACTTCCAACAAAATGTCACTGGCTGTCAATAAAATACACACGTTTTTGCGCAGTGACATCGTGTCGTTTCGAGTGAATGCATCCGTGCAAGTCACAAAGCTCGCTTGTCCATTTGAATTAAACCATTTATTTGTCACATACATTTGGACCTACATTATGCGCAGTATGTTAAGAATAAACGTCTATTGTTGATATCAATTAACGTGGGTTGACAATAAGATAAACAAACATTGTGGCAGACTTCAGCGATGAAGCAGGATCAAGTGTGACATATACAAAAAGGATTTACGTCAAGCAAAGACTTGCGAGAAAAAGAACTTATACAAATTGTCAACACGGTTGCTAATGAATTCATAGCAAGATTGCAACCATGCCGTTTAAATAAACAGAATTCAGATTCTGAGAACATAACCGCTTTGAGCCAGAAATGGCAACAATACATTAAACATCGTCGGTCACGTTAAACCAGTCTCCTTCGCAAAGCACAACACAGATGATTAAGTAGCCGATATACTTGTTTTTCTCATTACTAGGTCAGACTATACACAAAAAAGGCTTGTAAAAACACAAAATTCCAGTTACTTGTATTAAGTTACAGTGTGGTAGCAAAAAACTTTATAATGAAATCGTTTTCATCCAGCTAAGGACTTTTAATTGAAAAGATGTAACTGTTACGAAAGCCGTTTGCAAACCACATTGTTAAAGTTTGTTCTGTTTCCTAATTTTCGGTAAAAATGTATTTTCCTTTTTGCTGTTCTTTTATGCCTATAAAAGAAATAATAAATTAAACCGAACTGTTGTTTTATATCTCTGTAAAGCTCAAAGAATCTAATAATAGTTCTAACCGCATGTTTGTAGTTCGGATATCTCTAAACCGTCGTTACAAAAGCGCTTACAATTTTAGAGAATTTATGATTTATTTTTTATGTGAAGTTATAGTTTCTCCTAATCCAGTCTATGTAACAACCCCGGCTGACTTACTGCTTCTTGCATCCCTTGTTACATCATCTTGTTCGGGTTTCTATTCAAGTACCTAGCAGAGCTCTACGATTTAACTTTGTTAGCAAGTGCAGTCTCAATAATTTCAGTAAGTATACGCCAAAAACTTGACATCAGCAATTCTCAAAATGTGCCATAGTTTTTTCCACATAAATCTGCTGTACAGTCGTATAGCTTCGATATCCACGTTCGGCGCGGCATGGATGCCAAACAGAGCGGTAACGGCCGCACGTCCGATCATAGCGTATTGTCATCAGATACCTTTGGTACCTACTTGTCGCGTTCTGGGTTCTGTAAGCTCGGCAACGTGGAGGGTTTTTAATAAAAAAGTCACCGCCTTCCGAAATTAAAGTTATTTTTCACTTTGTAGTGTTTTTATTGGAAGTCCGTTGTTTTTTTAAGAAACGTGTTTCTTTTTCACTTTTTAGTTATAGTACCTACCCCTTTCGAAATTTCATCATCCTTGGGGTCAAAACAAAGCGTATTTATGCCATAGCAGCATTCGCGGTTGATTTGCTGTACCTTCTATTTGAAGTCGGTTGAATACATGAAGTCATAAAAAAATGAGTCAAATTAAGATGTAGAGACGAAAAAGTTAAAAGAAATTGAACTTTTTTTTTGCAAAAAATTAAGAAGTCAGATTGGCTATTTACTCACAGACATCATGAATATTGGCTCGAAATATGATAAAGTAACTTAAGACAAGACTACAATCGTAGAAACTACTAATTTTATTCGCAATCAACGCTTAGTTCCTCAAATGCTGTTAAATCAAAGGGAGGACCACAATTTGAAATTCAAATCTGTGTCAGAGCTCTATCAGAACGATGATAAATAAGTTCAATTTATCTTAGTGAAAGTCTAGATTATGTTCCAACGTTAAAACATTTGAGAGTATTATGAAATATGAATAAGTAATTCGTAAACTGAGATCCCTTGTAAATTGTTTCGTACATCAAATTCTCATATAACTTCCGATGTAATCTAACATCAAGTCCAAAACACATTATAAGGTTCGCCTTTCTCATCTTATATTTCCTAGAAATATTTGATCAAGTTCTTTCGATGACCATAACCCAAAACTTAATATTAATTTATCCAGTTCGTTTATACATATTTCAATGAATCGTATTTACTATTTGCACATCACATGATACGTATTAACGGTCGCAATGCTCAGATCTCACGTATATTTTACAGAAGTTTGATCGTTCATGTATATTCCGTACGATACTTCTAGAAGATATATTTTAGTATAATTTCAACATACAATCTCTCCAGTCTTGTTCTTCATTTCGCAGACGTTTTATCGCTTGGAACGACATGATGCAGAATTACGTCATATATTTTGGCTGTTCTTATATCAAATCGTTTTCATTAAAACAATTTTGAATACCAACCATCTACTTTTGTATTCATCTCGTTTGCTCAGCAAACGGTAGGTATAACAAATTGAAACAGATCCACTTTTTCACTGGTCTTTAGCGCTAACAATCGTCGCTCGTGTAAAAATACGAGCGAGCTGCAATACCAATGACTCCCATTTTGTATTTCCAAGTTTATTTGGTGCAGCGTCTGTTTTGCGGTGGCAGACAAACTATCGTACATTCGTTCCGTTGGTTTTGTCTTTAGAACACAGCTATTCTAGTGTTTAATTGATATGTACGAGCGAATTGTTGTTTATATATCAACTTCTAGTCAGAAATATCAGCAAATAGCAAACTTATTATTCAAAGACACTAGAAATAGAAAAGGCAGCTTAGATTTCGATTTCCCTTTAAAAACTCCCAAAAGGGCGAGTCGAAAACAGACGAAACCTAGTACGCAAATTGATTCGGGAATTATTCAAGACCCTTAAAATGAATTCCTTCTAGCTTATCTGAAGTATTCGTGGAATATTCCTACCCATTAAATTAGTTTGTGGTACCATTGTCCGAAGTGAACACAAATTAAGTCTGCCCTTCAAACTAGCGATGGGAATCGCGAACAAGACCCGAATCACTCGATATCGACAGCTGTGTGGTACGCCATTTTCTTCAATGGAGCTGAAATTTTGGTGAATGTAGTACTTTAAACACCGGAACTGTTTTTTACACTTACTTGATAATTTCCTTGATTTCCTACTTCCTAATTTTTTCACCTCAATATAATATTTCTTGAGCAATATTTCTTGACATTGTCATAGATGTTGTCATTATTTTGCTTATATTTCTCGTCATTGTTAGAAATAACTTACCAGCATAATGGAGCGCAATGACAGAAGCATAGTTGGTACTTTTGCAGTCTAGGTAAAAAGCGTTGCAGTCTAAGATACTTATAAATCCATTAACAACCATATACAATGAACAAAAACTCAAAAAGAAACTGAAAGTCTTCTAACAGCGCACATAAAACTCTCACTTTGTGGTGGCACTTTTTCAGTGTGTACGCTTGACTGGCGTCCTCTACGACGAGGCCAATCTACGGCCGTTTCCTTGATGACGTGACCGCTTGTCACTTCACTCACTTCCTTTGCATTATTAGGTGTGGGCTCAGACTATCGATTTGGTAAGAATGGGTCTTTTATACTTTAGATAGATACTTTGTGTAATTTATCATCCCTCCTCTTAAAACGGTGAAAGAAAATATCGGGATGGAACCAAAATGTCCTAGAAACAAAAATGTTTAGATATGTACCATCCACCAATTCGCACTGGGCCCGCCAGTCGCAGCAATGGGATGCTGTGGTACCGTTTTATAACGAGAAACTTCAGGAAAGTTGTATTTTCCTTTGGCTTCAAATTCATATATCGGAGTTTAAAACTTGGAAACTTCTGATTGTGTAGTTAAGGCCCATAATTGCCTTTAACGATGATTCTTTGCCGCAAATTGCGTAAATGTCTTAGTCATCTTGGTGAATGGTCTGAGAATCGAATTAATCCAATCCAAACCAACCATTGAGTCTACCATTCTCAGGACATTCGTTCTTAGGGCAAACTAATAAAATCTATATATAATCCTTTTCTCAGCTGGCGTAGGATGTGGGTGTTAGTAAATACGTTCCTGCTTTTGCACCAGAATTGTAAGCAAGGTCATTGGCTAATCTCGCGACATTTTGCTCTATTTCTAATATCGTGCTCGTCATCTTCAGGTGTAACTAATATGACGTTTGTTATGATTTCGAATGGTTTTTCCTTATTTTAACTTGGAAATTGGACTGTCTCTATTTACTGTAACGTTAGATTTAGAATCAAAGGCCTTTAATTGTTTTGAATGAAAAATATAATATAAATTAAAAGTGCTTGAAACAAACTAAACTAGTTTGATTGTTACGCTAGACTAGCTAAATAAGACGTCAATTTGGATAGGACTAAGACTACAGATAAAGTTAGAATTTAGATAAACAAACTAACAATTTTGCTGATGATTAAGTCGTGATAAAACATTGATTCTATTTAATTTAGCTAATTATTATTTTATTTTTCAATCTCTTATGTTGAAGAAAATATGAAAATCTGTTCGGATAAAAATTAAGAACACAAGAATACTTAAATCAAATTAAATTATTGCAGCAAAATGTATGACAACGAAAATTCTTCTGCTTAAAGATATTTTAAGTCCGAAATACTCTATTGTTTTCCGATACCAAAACAGTCCACACAAACAGATCCCATACAAGGGCAAAAACCTCCAAACATGTTTAATAGAATCCAGCAGCCATTCGCAAAAGTAATAAAACAAACCCCATATGTCACGGTAAACGATTCATATAAATGGGAGTCCTCTCCCATGTTACTCCGTAGCTACTAGGGTCACGATACACAAACAAATACGGGATTAAAATCCCTCATTTTTGAAGGTATGTAAGAAAGAATGAGATAATATTATTTAGCTATAACATTACGGTGGAAGCTCCAAGGTAGCCCCCGAAATTCATTGAATTTTGCTGGCTACTCTGGAGATTCCCCCGTAACAACGGTTAAAAAGCTGTAGATTTTCATGATGATATTTTATTTGTAGCAACACAATACAGCGAAGCAAATATTTCAATAACATTACAGTTTCGTAGCTAATCTTTAATTTCCCGGCTCTGACAATCCTCCCAAATTCCTGACAGTGGAAATTCCTGACATGCAGACAAACTGACGTCTGATAACCCTACCAGTACCAATGGCACAGTTGTGCAAAGCGTGGGAGGAAATGCCAATATTATAAACGTTTGCGTCCAAGCTCGGGTTGTATTGGGCAAGTTAGCGGTCGAGTTAAATTGATAATTTTTGCTAATGTGTTTATGCAGAACTAACTGTGTGAACGTGGATTGCAGTTTATAATGCTAATTGCGATGATGCTTGCATTATTAAGCGTGCAAATATGTTTAAATATAATAATTTCTGAATATACAAGGTTGATTAATTCATAAAAGTAAATACGTAGTAATTTAATATACACTTGGGAGTAGGTATTTATTTAATTAAACGAGTAATACTAAAATGTAAACAACTAAATTATGCTAATCATTAGATTCGTAATTCAGTTTACATCGTAAAGTAGCACTAAAAACCCAAATGTTATTAGTCCAGTAAACACAAAATTTATTTATTCAAATAACTATAAAAAGGTAATGAGTTTTAAAGAACAGAGAAGAGAATGTAATTTTGAATGCAAAATGAAAGTTGAAGCTGAGCTAATCTAAAGTTTTAACGCGAGAGTACGAGCGGTGGTGGTATTGTCACTAGAATGCCGAGCCAGTAAGATAAAGGACGCTTTTGAGACAGCACACTACATATATGCGGCGTAAGCCTTTGTCTTTGAGTTTAAATTGCATGGAGATTAGTATTTTATGAGCAAACATTCTACGCCATACTGTTGTAAGGAGAAACCTGGGATACGAAGCTCCCTTGTTTATATTTTAGCAGACTGGTATTCAGCTACAATGCGTAGTAAAAATTCTTAGATCACCTTTCAGAGATACAGTGCCATATTATAAACATAGACATCATAATTTCCAAGTCTACTTAATCCAGCGAATAAATATATTCATTAGCATTAGCGTTCTGCCCTTATTTCCATGTGTTTGGAATAAATAGCATGTCTTCCTTCATTCATTATAATATCTTCATTAACCATCATCTAAGTTTTTCTTCGCAGCCATAAAAATATGTACTATCAATCCACAAATCCATTTATTGGTCTTCCCTACTCTTATATCCAGGTAAAAAGAATGGGCGTTTTTGTACTAGCACCGTTCCGAGTGCTGTTTCAAGTTGTGTCATCATCATCATGATTTCAGCCGAAAGACGTCCACTGCTGGACATAAGCTTCCCCCAAAAGGGGGGTTTTGCCATAATCGCTACGCTTGACAGGCGGGTTGGCGATCGCAGTATGGTGGTCAAATGCATAGAGAACGCTGCTGCCCATTCTCTAGTAAGTCCCTTAGTCGCCTTCTACGACACCCACGGGAAGAAATGGGATGGTGCTATTCTTTTACGTCCTGCACTACACGGAACAAGTTTAAGTTTGTCATAATTATGTCCTCAATTTCTCATCATAGTTTTCGTAACCACTCGCATCTTCCACTGCGAAGATCGCCCTGAGGACACGGTGGAGCACACGGTGGCGGTCTGCCCTGCTTGGGCGGAGCACCGCCGTGTCCTCGTGGAGGCGATCGGCGGCGGCGATCTCTCGCGTCCGGCCCTGATCCAGGCCATGGTACGGAGCGAGAGGGCATGGGGAGCCGTCACCTCCTTCAGCGAAGCAGTAATGCTCGCGAAGAGGGAGGCGGCGCACGTGAGGGAGAGGCAGCATATGCGCCCTCGCGACCCCAGCCGCCGCAGGATAAGGAGACGCCCTGGGCGTCGGGAATCCCAGGCCGATTTCCGGCCACCGTAGGCATGGGCTTGCGGACGGCGAGTAATGGGTAGCTCGCTGTCCGGTAAGGACCAAGCCCAAGTCGACGGCGCGTTGTGTTCCACGCGCGCCTCAAAGAGATGTCAGCACAAAAAATGATGGGGCCCGCAAGGGCCGATGCCTGTCAGGGGTGCGGGTTCGTTTGAAAGAGATACCACAGCCCCTGGCATACGGGCTAATGAAGGAACACGGGTGGGTTTTAGTCATTAAAAGTCTGACACGCCCTCCTGCTCCACCCAGAGCGGGAGAAGTTATTTGATGATTTCCCACCCAAAAAAAAAAAAAAAAAAAAAAAAACCACTCGCATCTGACGACACAATAAGATTAGTCAAGTGTTTAACCGCAACTTTTCACACTAGCAACAAACTCTAACAATGTGACTTTAGCCTAAGGTCGTCTACGATATAACTATAAAGATGATCGTTAACAGAGGCTTATGATTACGGAGTCGGTATTCAATTACTATACCTGCTCATGCGAGGTAATTATCCCGATATTAGACTAAACCTAGGGTTGAATTTAAATTCACTAGAACGGATTTTTTTATTAGACTTGAAAATTAGAGGCGTGAACGGTTGAAATTGACAAATGTGTTTTTGTAATTGCAAGTCAAAAGGCACACAAGCACACAATTTTATCTAATATATAAAATTTCCATGTCACAATGTTAGTTACCGTACTCCTCCGAAACGGCTTTACCGATTTTTACCAAATTTTATATGCGTATTCAGTAGGTCTGAGAATCGGCTATTATCTATTTTCCATAACTAGAAAAAATTTATAAGGCAAAACAACGTTTGCCGGGTCAGCTAGTTGGGATATAATAATAGGCTTTTTACACGCTTTTTATTTAAATATTATCTGTTATCTTGCCTGACACCCTCAGCGTATTAAAACACTAAACATGCCAGTCTTGCCTGACGCAGGTCCTCACCGGACACGGTTGTTTCGGGAGGTTCCTGTTTCGGATAGGGCGGGAGGAAACGCCCGGGTGTTTCCACTGCGAAGATCGCCCTGAGGACACGGTGGAGCACACGGTGGCGGTCTGCCCTGCTTGGGCGGAGCACCGCCGTGTCCTCGTGGAGGCGATCGGCGGCGGTGATCTCTCGCGTCCGGCCCTGGTCCAGGCCATGGTACGGAGCGAGAGGGCATGGGGAGCCGTAACCTCCTTCAGCGAAGCAGTGATGCTCGCGAAGAGGGAGGCGGCGCACGTGAGGGAGAGGCAGCATATGCGCCCTCGCGACCCCAGCCGCCGCAGGATACGGAGACGCCCTGGGCGTCGGGAATCCCAGGCCGATTTCCGGCCACCGTAGGCATGGGCTTGCGGACGGCGAGTAATGGGTAGCTCGCTGTCCGGTAAGGACCAAGCCCAAGTCGACGGCGCGTTGTGTTCCACGCGCGCCTCAAAGAGATGTCAGCACAAAAAATGATGGGGCCCGCAAGGGCCGGTGCCTGTCAGGGGTGCGGGTTCGTTTGAAAGAGATACCACAGCCCCTGGCATACGGGCTAATGAAGGAACACGGGTGGGTTTTAGTCAGTAAAAGTCTGACACGCCCTCCTGCTCCACCCAGAGCGGGAGAAGTTATTTGATGATTTCCCACCCAAAAAAAAAAAAAAAAACATGCCAGTCTTAAACAAAGTTTTAAGCGTTAGCCACATAACCTCTCCTTTCCTTAACCTAACATTTCCTTAAGTGGTAAAATACGCATACATTTCTAACCCTTTAGTTATTTACTCGTCTTGCAGGAAATTGCCGACGCCGGTAACTAGCAAATTTCATTGAATTAACCTGGAACGAACGATCCTGAACGCGATTAGGGGGTCTCACCATTCCCCGTTGGAAATTCATTTACTTAGTCGATTTTATACGATCAGACACGAATTTGCTAATTGTGTTTGTACGTGAGAATTACATGATGTTTATACTGATGTTGATTCTGAAGTTTTAAACGATTTTATCGGTGTGCTTCATTTGATAAGTAAAAATAATATCTTCTTTGAATGCTTGGTATACTTGTACTAATTTCATTGCATTGATCAAGTCGATAACCCGCATCGCAAGAATACTCAAATCTTTCTATCAATGGTCCTTGAAATCTTCAATAACTTAACAAAGACCATATCTTTTACTGAATTCTACAATGCTATCCAACAAAGTAACTATCTTGTTAAACAAGCCATCTGAACATCGGCAGCTTATCTATCTAAATATCTGAAACATTGGCTATTGTTGCCCGACCATTGTCAGCGTCGGCTGTGCCATTGTCATGATGGAGATATACCGAGCTATATAATGCATATTATTACGTCTTTGTGATATTTTCGATTATTATCTCGACTTAAGAGTTGAGTTTGATGAAAGTGGAATGTTTTAATTCAGTTATTGGGTGCTGAAAAATATGATGTCAGTTTCTGTAGAATTGGATAGGATAAGTCTTTATTTGCTTTAAACATGGTATACAGGTGTTACAGTGGATTCAGTAGATGCTATATAACTGGTAACGAAAGTTACAAATCATGTTAAGTAAGCCATAAAGTTGAGTATATTGCGCTCGAGAGAGTAGCAAAGAATTTTAATTGAAGTCCCAAATTGTCTTTTCACAGTTTTGAGAATTAAGAAATCGTGAGATCAATTAATTTAACACTCGATGAAAATTTTCTCGTTTACAAAAAAAAATGTAAGTAATAGGAACTGAAGATTTTATCTTTGATAATATGCCATGAATGTCTAAACTAAATTAAACAGGAGAACAAAATTGGAGTGAACGAAATCCGAAAAATATGTGTTTGAATCCACAAAATACGATCCAAAGATAGGAATTTTGGATAAGAAATACTGTTATGTAAATACCAAACATGGAAAAGGCGCGAAATAAAACGCCATTCGGCGTTGGTAAAATACTAAAAGAAGTTGTCGCAAAACCATGCAATTATAAGGGAAGATTAATTAATGAACATACATTTTATATCATTGTAGCATGGAATGTGTCTATCATAAACAAACATTAAGCAGGACCACTTAACAAATGGATGCCTTCATATCTTCATTTACCATTTCCTTCATGATAAAAGAAAATAAAAGAATCCTACCGCTATCGCTGATGACAATAGAACGGCCTGTACATCCCCTTAATTCCGGTCCATTTGTTTTTTCCATTATTGAGGTCTCTGATGCCAAGCCACGGGATAAAAGAACAATTTTCGGCAGTAACATTACGCGAATTACCCCGTGGGGGGGGGGACCACAACAGGATGCGTTGGTCAACTTGCTAAATTCATATTTATGCGTCCGGTCGGGACGCTTCTCTTGACCGCTATATTGTTCATTAAATTTTGATTATCTAGAAGCGTTTTGATGTGTTTTTAAATGGTTGATGCGGCTCTGAACTTTCCTTGCAATCTGTTGCAATTTTTATAACCTTTCGTCGTACAAACGTCTTTCCTTGATATTCGTGATCCATTACATCAATTTATAGCAAAAACTTGAAGCTCTAACAGAAAATGAAACAACAAAGTGTCATGGCCACTTAGTTCAGTGCACTCAGCAAAGACTATCTGGAGACGATTGCTAAAGATACTTCCTTTTCGAGCAAAAATTCAATTTCATCAAACACGCTCGTCTCTTCGACTATATATGAATAGCCTGCATTGTCTTACAGTATAACTTGACGCTAATAAATTACGTTTACGTACTGTCAAGGAAAGAATAGACCAACATGGCACGTGCGTAATAATTATACTTCGTTAATAGAGTGCTACCGTTGATAGGCTAATCGAGTGACAACATCATCGTCTGAAGACATTGTGACTTGGGAAGTTAGATCAATTAGTGATAAATAATAATGAACAGGTTAAGTGTAAACGGATTAGATACTAGTGACTTTATTCCGTCTCATTAACAGTTTATTTTCATCCATTATGCGGAAATTGTCAGTCGCTCCATGTTAAATACTGGTATTCAGCTGTATCTGGTTAGACTGGAAGCGAACACGAACGTAGTTAGAAAAAAGCGACGCAGATTGATTGATGATTATAAGGAAATTGGCCTCCAATGAGGTGTTGTTGGCGAGTTGGTCGATGACAGCTTACCTTTTCAGCGATGCTTTGATTACAAATAAGTCTGAAGCACATCCGAAACATGGAAACTTAACGAACAAACTCACTTTAGCATCAACAACATCAGTTATGATTTTAATATTGTTCTCTGAAACGTTTATTCTTTTTCAGTGTATTCGAGCATTTTCACACGACAACAAGTTGTCAAATATTGTTGAAGTAATAATCTGTTTTATTACACGCGTACATTATTCAGTGAGAATAATTAAATAACAAAGACTGCTTTATCTCCCGGGAAATTACATTATGGAACGAGCGTATGTAAACATTTCAGAACAAATAAATAAGGAGAGCAGGTATCAATTTCGGTGTAATAAATCTGAATTGCTTGTTGTATTATACAAGACTGATCGTTTCTTTTACTGATTTGTGTTTCTAGACTGTTAATTAATTACCCAAGCCTAGGCCTATATTAGATGGAAGGTCAAATGTAACTTGACGAATTATAGATTCTTAATTCATGTTCCAGCATCGTTAGCCATGGTGATGATATCACCGTGTGAATTGCTGTTGATGCAACAATATAATTTCCCGACTTTCTGTATTTGATATATAACCGATTCTCACAACGAGGATTTCTACCAAATGGATTAAAGTAATAACAAGAGTGTTGCCATTTTGGTTATCACTACAAGTTTCTTTCCATTAACATCTGAATATTAAAAGGGGCTACAGAAGACATAATGACAATGAAGATAAGCCCAGGTACGCAAATGAGATTTTTTTTTCGCGAACTATTGTTTTCTACGCTAAAGGTCTGTAGTACATCAATTTATAGACGGAGCTAGGTACAGACTTGTAATTCGTCACTACAATACAAATTTTGCTACTTGTGTCGGATTTCATTGATTAGAATCCGTTACAAATAATTGGCTATTATAATCTGTTTTCTTCTTATCGGTCAGTTTTTAACTGTTACGGATGAATTATCAATGATAATTATTCTTTCCGATTTTCAATATCTAATAAATCCTACTTAACCTACAACCCCACTTCATCTAATGTCCGCAATCGTAAACAGTTTATTTATTTATTAGATTCCAAACAACCTAAAGTTAGAAATAACAATAAATTGAAATAAAATATGTTTCAAAGTATAAAGAAAAAAGACCAACAAGCTTTAAAATATTACAGGGGGTGTAAGTAGAACTGTAAATAAGGTGTCGGTACACTCTGGGGTGTGTGTGACTCATAAATATAGTCTGTTTATATGTAGGTGTGGTACCGACGCTAGACAGAATCCTGAGGACCTAAAATACGAAAACCGCTGTCTGGTCCATTTAGTGTCATTTGTTCATGTGATCTCAATTATTATAAGAACAAAAGAGGTTGTTTATGATATGGAATCTGTATTGGGGTTAATTAAGTAACCGACAAGCTTAGACTTGGATATTTGTATTTATTTTTTGCCACATGCAACAATATTAATCAAGATTATTAGTGAGAAAACATGCTTATAGCAATTATTTGAAGACTAACCTACATTCTTAAAAATACAATTCAAAAATAACACAGGAATTAATTTTATCAGCGGCACTTCACAAAGTCGTTTTTATGTCATCTCTTGAAACAAACATTGCCATGAAAAATGTAGGAAAGTTCTTAAGATTCTACGACAAAGCGGTCAGATATCTATAATGAGACTTGGGGTACGGAATTGTGTTCCAGCTTAAGATGCGACGCCATTTGTAATCAGGAAAATGTTTTTACAGACCTACACCCGCAGAAAAAAGGGGCATACTAATTTGGAAGGCGTGATTTTAAAGCCGGTAGCTTGATAGTTGTTCTATTCTGCATTTACTGACAGAGAAAGATAGACTTTTACCTAGAAATTATGAGAAATATTCACATAGAGTGGGAAGGCCTCCCACAAGTTGGACCGTTGACCTTGTGCAGTCACGGGAATCCGCTGGATGTGAGAAGCACAAGACCGGTCGAAGTGGAGGAGCCTGGGGGACGCTTATGTCCAGCAGTGGACGTCTTTTGGCTGAAATGATGAAATGTTAGCCAGAAGTTGTCCCATGATTGCCGTGTCTACATCGCAACATGCGAACTTACGCAGCACACTGACGTCACGAAAAATCCGGCATCGCGCAAGCACAGTTTACCGCGCATATAGTTGCATATAGGTAGGTACACAATGTCCCGACATCAATAGTCGGGCAGTTCCCACCAGTCGAAACTAACGCCTTATCGGAGGATTTTCCCTTTTCTATGGAGGTTGAGTGAACTTTATACCCTGTACCACATACCTATTAAGCCTAAACAACCTGTCCAGAGCTGCCCGCACCCAGCAGACAGCCATGACCTTCACCAGGTCGCCGACCCGCCGAAAATCATTAATAGAATTTGAGGGTGTCCTAACTAAATAACTATTATAACCGACTTATCAATTCCGAAGCCTACTATTAACAACTAGCCTAATCTCTTACTAATTGGGTTGCGTAAGTCCTCTAACAAAACCTCTACGTATTCGCACACATTCTTGTTCCGACGCAAAATTTCGATCATTATTATAGAATAATGATCGAAATTTTGCGTGAGTATTGACATAGGTCAATACTTCAAATTGTCCCTCATCATTAGTAACATTCCATAGCAGGACTTCAGTATATCAAAGAGCTGACTGTGTCTATACCTTTTAACTATGTCTAGGTTTAAATCCGCCTACACAGGCGTGCGTCTTTCAGATAACGCTGGATCTTCGTCTGTCCCGCTCGTTACTTGTGCGTTAGAAAGGGAAGCTGGATGATAGACTATACAAATAGTCGCGGTAGTTGAAGCACGCTTTAGTTTCGCTAACGATGTAGGGTGACGGTGTAAATTCGTGGGACATGAATATACATGTTGAAGAATGCAAGTTTTTGCTAAGGGTTGTGCGCAGAGGGGTGCAAAGATTAGCATAGTGCAGTGTCAGTATCTTTTTAAGAGCCTCTATTTTTCGCCAACTACATAGGTATAAGGCAGATGTGAGTTGAAATGAAACGCTGAGAGGGAACGCCCTAAAAGGACAGATAGCTTAGAGAGTTCAGGTAAACAGTGCTCGTAATCGGTGTGCGTGGATGACCAGATGTATGAACGTAAACGAAACAAAGGAGCATGTAAGGATCCTAGCAGGTTCTGCAGTTTCTGTAGCCTCTACCCCCACGGGAAAATGGCGTGAGTTTATGTATGTACATGTATTTGTATATAGATTTCATGAAGCTGTCAAGATAGTTTTATATTTTAGCAGAATTTTTGTGTAAAACTATCTTTTGCCAGCGGTTTCGCCTGCGTGGAGGTCGAAAGTTATCCCCCGGTATAAAAATAGATATACGAGTAAAAGTGTTGTTTTTACTATTGCCCACGCAATTTTTTTTTTACTTTTCATGTGCCTCAAGGAAAAAACTAAAACAAATATTGGCGAATTGGTCGAGCCGTTCTCGAGTTTTGAGCTTAGCAACATTTATTTTTATTTATATAAATTACATATTTAGAATTGAGAATAATGTTTCTTGTAGGATTTATTTAAGCAGTTTAATTCATTTGCTTGTTAATCAGTTCTCCGGTTGACATAAAATATCCTAAAAAGGGGGTTGGTTGTCTGCCCATATTATTATCCACCCTTCTAGTGTTGAACCACTGGACTGATGTTCACAAATGAGTTGTTAATCGATTGGACAAGTGAGGCGTTATATCGCGCTTTATTCTAGGTTATAATTTTAAACTAAGCTTTTGTAGCTATTCATTAGTTATTATGCTGTGGAACTTTATTATGTTCTAAGCCAGAATTCTCTTTATCTTTGTTAAATATTTCAAAATCGAATAGGATTTAAGTTTTAATGAATCTTTAAACTGCAAACTTTATCATCTAGTCGCATATAACTTGTGCATTTTCAAATCAAAATTGTTTTCAATCTCAAATTCAAATAAAAAAAACATCTTCCTTGACCTTTCATCTTTTAATACACAAAACATTTAAATAAAACTCAAAATCATAAAAGCCAACAGAAACGTCGCTCTCTTATTTTAGAATCCTAAAAATGCACATCAAAGCGTGTACAAGCAACGATAATATTACGTTAGGCATGCATGTGGGCAGAATGCTACGTATAATGATTAACGGGCAAAAGGATTTTTATATATACTTAAATACTTCGCTGCACATGTAGGACGATTTGCTTTTAAAAGGTTTAAGCCAAGCGTGGCTTTAATATAGATGAAAATGAAGCTAACGTATCAACATTCGATCGTTTACTTGAAAAAAAACTATGGATGTACTGTATGAAAGATGATATATGGCTAGAAAGGAGGTGATTACCGAGATCATGACTAAGAGAGAAGTATAGAAGAAAAAGACGTGAAATATATTGTGATCAAACGGCAGGTGAATGATGATGATTTACAATCAGTACACGAAACCACATTAGTCCCATTGAAACACTCTTGTCTTCAACCAATAACAAACTAATGAAGTCCCAATTGGGGCACATAACCGATATTTGTAATACAAAACTTTACTAGACATCTGATTGAACGAAAACCCAAAGGGACGTGTTGTGTAATAGGAGCCTGAAAGCATTTGTAAATCACTATTTATCGCCGACCCAAGCCACTACTTGTGGAGTTTGCTCGTTCTGACATGTATGATTTAAACGTGAAAAAAATATATTTTTGTAACAATACTTTGATTTCAAAGAGTGTCCGTGAAGTTTCTTGCCCGGTCGTCTCCATAGGTAGCTACTACACTTTAGAATGGGCAACTAACCACTCATGTAAACTAGCTGCTTCTCTGACTGCCCGACCCCTTGACAATTCAAAAGTTCCTGTAATTGGTGTATTTGAAATAAATGTTTTGAATTTGAAGATTAGGCGGCATTCGTTCTTATTTTAACCAAGTTCTAAAGAACCTAGTAGCGTTATAAATGAATAAGACGGTTCGAAAAGGTAACACTAAGTATGTGCCAGCTAAACATTTAAAAATTGCTAACCCTTCTCACTCCTTCAGTGTATTCTGCACGTATGTAATGTAGGTACCTATGTATATACACGTACCGATGCACTTACTTGATGACAAAACCATCCATTCATTAGGCAGCCTCAGCAGAGGTATTTAGGCTACCTATACTGGGAGTAATTACTATAATTGATACTCCCCAACACATTACCGAGAAACGTACGCTTTATAGGTCGTATCGAACATTTTCCTTTACTTCACATTGTAAGATAAGACTTTATTGTTCGATGGATCAATTGATTTTCTGCCTTTTATATCAATCCTAGGCAAGGTTTTCCTTTACTTTCAATGTTTAGTTTAGAATGACCTTTTATTTTAAAATCGACGACTGAATTTAATACAAATATTATGTATAAGTATTTCAAGTCACGGTTTCTTCCAGACGAGCAAGAATGTTGGTTTTTGTTGTAACGAAAACCGACAGTGGACATAGGACTTACAATTTAATACATTGAAAATCAGTTAACTGCTACCGTAAATCAAATCCATAGACTGTCCGGTCACGTCCAAATTACTAATCGTCAAAATCGACCAATGACACCCAAAAGGTACAAAACACATTTCTATTTATTGTTAACTTTTAACTAAATGGTCAACCTAAAAAATAAAAAAAAGCAATTAAAGAAACTTCGAAGAAGAATTTTTTTAAATGATTTAATTTAGTTCGAAGCGACAAGAGGTGGGATCAAACATTTTGATAAATCTAAAATATCTAAAAGAGGTCGATACGAGATGAAGGTCAGAGTTGAAAAGTCTACAAAAGGCTGAAAAGGGCAAATGTTGGGAATAGAGGCGGAACTAGGGATACCGTCTTTAGTAAGGAAATTGCGAGAACGTGATTCATCAGTTCTTTAAATTCGGTACAGTCCTGATTCATCAGTTCTGATTAAACGCAAGAATAGAATTTACGTGTGGTTTTAAAGTTTACCATATAAGGTTGCACTTATTATCCTACCCTATATCCTGGCAACCATATCGTCTATACTGCCATCCTTTAACTAGACAGGCGTTAAGCCCTAAAAGTTGTTTCCGAGAAACATTACTGATTGTAGGACACATCAATTGATATTTCTTTCTGTTTATCCTAAAAAATCGTTTCCAGTTACTGATTGTCGGACACATCAAATTATATTCTATTAAAAAGTAAAAATTGACCAAGCAAGGGCTTTTTTTTTTGGTGGGAAATCATCAAATAACTTTTCCGCTCTGGGTGGAGCAGGAGGGCGTGTCAGACTTTTACTGACTAAAACCCACCCGTGTTCCCTCAATAGCCCGTATGCCAGGGGCTGTGGTATCTCTTTCGAATAAACCCGCACCCCTGACAGGCATCGGCCCTTGCGGGCCCCATCAAATTGTGCTGACATCTCTTTGAGGCGCGCGTGGAACACAACGCGCCGTCGACTTGGGCTTGGTCCTTACCGGACAGCGACCTACCCATTACTCGCCGTCCGCAAGCTCATGCCTACGGTGGCCGGAAATCGGCCTGGGATTCCCGACGCCCAGGGCGTCTCCGTATCCTGCGGCGGCTAGGGTCGCGAGGGAGCATATGCTGCCTCTCCCTCACGTGCGCCGCCTCCCTCTTCGCGAGCATCACTGCTTCACTGAAGGAGGTGACGGATACCCATGCACTCTCGCTCCGTACCATGACCTGGACCAGGGCCGGACGCGAGAGATCGCCGCCGCCGATCGCCTCCACGAAGACACGGCGGTGCTCCGCCCAAGCCGGGCAGACCGCCACCGTGTGCTCCACTGTGTCCTCAGGGCGATCTTCGCAGTGTAAACACCCGGGCGTTTCCTCCCGCCCTATCCGAAACAGGAACCTCCCGAAACAACCGTGTCCGGTGAGGACCTGCGTCAGGCGGAAGGTGAGGACGCCATGCCGCCTCTCAAGCCACTCCTCAAAGAGGGGACTTACCGCCGCAATCGTGGCGTGCCCAACCAAGCGACGGTTAACTCCTGTCTAGTAAAGGACATCTTGGGAACTATTTGAATTGTAAAATGTTTGTTTTGTGTTATGATTCCATTAAAAAGTAAAAATTGACCAAGTGAGGGTTAACTCCTTTCTAGTTAAAGGACGGCAGTATAGCCGACATTATGCTAATCTGAACTTACCCATTTAAGACACAAGTAAAATGTTATCTCCCATCTAACTTCCAGACATATAACAACAATTTCGTTTTATATCTCTAGATTATATATTATGCCAAGATCTGACAAGCTGTCACTTCAGTGTTTACGCCAAACTTAGTATCAACTATCAAGTTAACAGCGCTAATTTTACGCCTTCCCATCGCATTAGGATCATGAGCATGATACGTCAAATTTACACTAGCATGTTCCCTTACTTTTCCACACAAAACACCGCAACTTTGTGAATAATTCAGGGTGGGTATGTTGCCAAAAAGCGTACTAATTGCTTGATAATTACATTGTACATTAGTAGTCTTCTTTGTTATACGCATGTGTCTATCCACAACCTGTTTTGACAACGGTAGACATTTTGTAATAAGAGCGCTCCTGTTCTTATCGTCAACCATTTTTAGTTTCGTTACTTTATCTAACTTGGAAGACTTTATTAATTGTGTTGTGAGTTCTTTGTCGTGTCTTTTATTTTATATTTTGCTCTTGCTTGCTAATTTGGATCTTTCAAAATCGATGTAAATCTTGGATCTTGGATCTTGGACCTTTTCGCATTGCACCGCGGGCTATTAAATCAAATGGTCTCATATACGCAATAAGTACACAGTGTAGTAAATGCTTGCAACCGACCGTATTATTTACGCGCACCTGAGTCATATTGCCTCAGAGAAAACTTACGGAGGCACTCGATGCTTTGAACAACATGTTTTAAGAACGAACAAGTTTTTATTTTGCAGTAAAACCTTTAATGTATCCAAAGATCAATTTGGGACTACCTATATTACTATGGACAATCTTAAGCCGTTGATCTTTTCTATTAGTATCAGCTAATTCTCATAAAAATATACATTTGATTCGCAGATATTTAGGTTAAAGCTGGACTTTGTAAACAGCATAAATCACTCCTTGACAACGAAACTAATGCCAGCAGGAAAAACGGGAACGAAAAAGTAACACTCGCAACAGAATTAGTTACTTCTGTATATTTTGCTACATCATCAAAACATTTTGTCGTTTATATAGCAAGAATATAAGTATTTTTTTTCTTTGGTGATATATTTACAGGTATAGTCATGGACTCCAATAATTATGTCTTAAATGGCAAAGCTGAATGGATAAAATCCACACGAATTCAAGGATTACCCTTCTCAAAACAAGTTATTACAATTGTAATAAATTCCATTTAGAGAGCATTTAATTAATGAAAACTGATTAACATTTATACAAGACGTCCGTATTTCCGAATCACTGAAAACCAACCGTCCATTTATAGAAAGCTAAGTTAGTCCGGAATTACCATTAAGAAAATGAAGCCACAACCCGTTACAGCCGATACACCATCAATCATTCTCTGCAAGATTGAACGGGAAATTAGTTCGAAATGTTATGATAACAAAGGTAATATTATCAACATTCCACTTCAACCACTGCATTCTATTTTCACAATACACGATACATTCGAAAATAGTCCACAAACCGGCATACTTAGCAGAACAAGGCAATAATATCATGACACAGAACAGGTTTCCACAAGGGCGGCGGACGAACGGCCTTGCTACTCCTCAGGAGAAACTCGAGATTGCTAACGTAACGAGTTCAAATTCATCAGAGCAACCCTAATTTATAAGGATAATATAGGGTTACTTATAAGAAATATGGGGGTAGTATGACTTAAGACAAAGATGGGTTGACGACATAAAGAAAATCGCAGGTCCTTCCTTCGATTTACTTGGGTCTAATAAGGGAAGGGATAGAAAGGGGAAAGGGTTAGCTAGAAAGGAGATTTTATATCAATTCAGCAGATGGTCAAGATGAGTCGTAGACAATAATGGTGATATCTTAAAAATCGTGCCAAAAAGTTTATCAAAGAATATGTTTCATACATTATACGTTGCCAACTTTGATTAAAGTAATGACAGTTCACGAGAGGACGATGGCTTATAGTTAACATTTCGCCAGCTGCTGATGTTAATGATCCTTCGAAATTGGATTTCGGACAATGAGTGTCGAAATTCCTCGTCATATCATCTATATGTTGATTAAGTTCAGAATGGAAATTAATGAATCTGTTACCATTTCTACGCTTCGCTGGGGACAGCTAAATTGTTCACACGTCAGTTGGAATTAGTGGCCTTTATCAATATATGTACATATAAATAAGCTCTATCACTTCTATGTAGAATGGTAATGTGATTGATCGCATTACCAACCTGATTGATACCAAGTAGATTAATAATGGTTTCTACTTCACTTTTTTCACTATTGCTTTCTGTATCCCTATTAATGTGTCGTAGATTCCATATCATTTTAATTTACAAAGAATCTTTAGGTCCAGTGTATTTTGACTCTGCTAGGCTAAATACACCTTTGTTGACATCAGATTCTACAGTATTCAAAAAATTCAGTGGAAAGGTCAAAAGGATGGTTTCGTCCAAAGTATCTAAAGTATTCAGTTTCGCTCTCGAGATATGACGACCTTTGTTCGTTTTAGCATCAACAGAGGCGAGCGAGCCACCAAACCGGTATTTATACTCCTGACATTTAACTGAGCTACATATGAAAATAATTTTGATTCGTAATTGTTTTAAGTGTGTTGGGAATGTTCTATTTTAGGTTACTTTGATTTTGATAGCCCAGTTTTCTCTTTGTTCTTGGTTTCAACTTGAATTGTTCGTGTTATTCCCTTTTACAGTCATATGAAAGCTTTAACATCGTATTTGTACCGCCTTTGGTTTGTTATTTTATTATCAAGCTGACAGTCTGCTTTGAATTTCGCTAGCGAAAAGAAAATATTTGCCTTAAATGAAATGGATTTATGAAAATAGAATTTCATATAAGCCGTATGGACGTTTCTATTATTCGAACATTCCACTATTTTCCGGAGCGAACTCCAAACAAGATACGAAAAGTATTATTGTCACTACCGCAATACGTACATACAATATTTATATAAAACTGATCGATATATTGAAACATAATACAACCTGTTGTTTTTGATATCCCATAACTCTAGGGTTATATTCTGTAGGTAAAAATAATACTAAAACTCCTAGAATAGGTGGTCCAAAAATGCATCGTTTCGGAGATATCATCAATCATAATTAAATTAGGTCAAAAATTGTCACTAGTATGACGAATCTTTACTTTTGCGAGGTTGCCAAACTTCGCAGTAGTGTAGTAAAATAAATAGTAAAATAAAATATGTAGGTATGTTGGTATCGGGGCTTCCCGGCGGCAGCTAGTGAAGGGAAAGCTACCTTGTCGACATCGATGAAACCTCAAGTAGTTTGAATATCTAAATTACGAAGCAAAATTTAAATGACATTACATCTTATTTAATATGCGTTTCAACTAAGAATAGAATGACCTTGACGCCATATTGTGATTTAATGCACGCTTTTCTAATACTTACACGCTCTTAAAAATATGAAAGTAACATTAACAAGATAATAAATACTATTGAAAATTAATTTGCAGTCTTTTTTAATGTAATTGTCGTCACAATAATTATAAAGGTCATCCTATTCTTAGTTGAAACACATTGTACGCTTTAGTAGAACTACTACTGCACCAAAATGATTGGGTATGGTACCTAAACTAACTACGAATTAGCATCATTAATTAAGGTTTGTAACCTATGGCTAAAGTTTAAATTAAGTACTGGGTGAAGCTTGTTATTAATTTGAGCCACCTTCGTAATATTCGCATTTTTGCTTGACTAGAAAATTCGTAATCTTCATTGAATAATTATGTGCGTTAAATCAACAATCGAACCCCATTCTAGTATAAGAGAATCACCTCAACCCTATGATAGATATTTATACTGGGCAAATGCTATTTGCCAGGATAATCTAGACGGCTAGATATCACGCCTTTGGTTAACCTAGAAGTGATGAAAAAATCTGATGTTTCATAGAAAAGTGCAATACCTACGGGGTCAAATTGTATGAAACAGCTGTTTTTTTTTTTTTTTGTATAACCGACGAAAAATTTCTGCGTTGGGGGTCTTCATGGTTACAGTTTGCGCACTGGATAAAAACTTATCCTGTATGTCAAATATTATTATTTGATAATATTTTACATCAAAGAACATACAAGAATTTTATACAAAATACAGTTAAATATTTTTTTTATTTTTTATAGACATAAATGTTATTTTAGTCAGTGCCTTCCTATTAAGTAAGAATTATGGGATTCACCCACGGAGGATTCACCCAAAGCGAAACCCATAATATGATTCAACATAATATTTGAGAAGATTGCTGTTAATTGCACAAATTTATTACATCTAAGCTATTTAAATATGGTTGACACCTCAGAATTCAGAATGACACAATCACAAGACCGCAACTTTAAAACATGAGAAGTATTTCAAGCATTTCATAAATCCCACATTTATCACCACAAATGACTTTAAGAAAATTACAAAACGTAGCCACAATTTCAAAGTCGCCTGTCAAGAGTTATCACAGAAAATACCTTCTCGCACAAGTTACGTCGAAAAGCTTTTAAATGAATCCGACATTCAAAATGTTGTGACAGATAATAACATAAATGGTGCAGACCTATTTGAAGATGAACGTGAAAAGGCTAGAGATTGTCTGCACCTTTCTCCACGTCAATGCTTTTACAGTTTTCAATTTTCGTAATGTTCAATTCATTATTTCTTATATCTTTGGACACTCTTTGGAGGTGTCGCTAGATATGACATTTAGCTTCTATTTCAGCTCCTACTCAAGTCCTGTCAGCATATTCACTCACATAAGTGGAATCAATACACAAAAGCCTTCTCCGAACTACGTTCTAAGTGACAGTTGATATCTGTAGTACGCTTTTAGCTTTCGAGAATTGGTCTGACAGTTAGACAGACATAGCGACTATGTAATATTCAATGATGCCAGTGAAGCATTTACGAACAAAACATTAATCACGATTCCAAGCATCGCAGGCTTAAAAGTCCTACCAAAATTAATATATCTCGCTTAAATTTTGGAGTTTTGTTCCAAACTAATTTGCGAGCCTCGAAACGAATTGTTTTCCAATGCCCGTTATTGTTGCGGGCTTTTTTTTTCAAACTTGTATGATATATTGCAAACACTTGTCTTTTTACTGGCAAAGTTTTTGAGAGCCCTACAGATGGTGAGGGGCTATTACAAGGATTATTCGATCCATTAATTCTTTTTGTACGGTTCAAAAGGTGGGCTATAGGTATGTGAATCATTCCGTGGATACGTCACGAGCGTTTGATAAAAAACAGACGTATTTGTATTCGAGAACGCTATGAGGAATCATCGGTGGATCTTTGAAGCTGAATAACAACTCCTAATATATGTTGTTGTTATTGATTTGGTAGGGGCAAAAAATAGACCAACACTAATGACAGCTTAAATACACAGCGCCACACATGCCAGGAATATAATTATATTACTTTAAAACATTTTATTTTTAGGCACAAACACGTTCTAAACCTAGGTATATAAAATCAGGTGATAATCACGCTCATTTTACTTTTCATTCATGCTTAAATCGTGAACATATTTTCTATCCCTGTCTCTAAGTGGTCTACCGTCACTTTTGACACTCACTCGTGGGCGTCAAGTCGTGAATCACATTGACATCGTGCGTCACTTGTTAAGAGAGCATTGCTATTATCTCATCCGTGTTTACATTGTTAAAATCCTAAATTATGGGGCCGTTACTGGAGTTTTAAAGAATGAATCTTTCGTACAGTTTACTCTAAGATTAAAGGATGTCCGCGTTCAGTACGCCAGCCCAGTTGGAAGATTTCTATTAATTTAAAGTTGTCGTCTGACAGAATAGAAATAAATGATGTTTAAGTCCTTGAACTCTGCTCTAAGCGCCTTCATTTGACACCTAAGTCTCATTAAAGTTGGGAATACAGTAACCAAGTACCTATATAATAGTTAATATAGACTGTTATTCGGTTCGTACCAGGAAAAATATTGGAACGGATAAGCAGCATAAAATATGGAAGCGACAAGTTTATCATGGAAATAAATGACAATATACTGTTTGTTGCTAGGGACATATTAAAAGGAATATGACTCGACTCTTCAATAATCAGTATTGAAGTTACGCAAAATATTACATAAAACCATAGAAGTAGATATTATGTGTGTTGAGATTGATATCCTATTTCATGCCTTAAAATCAGAAGTAAAGCTATCTTTAAAAAACTTCATGGCAGCAGATCTGAAGAGCCTAGATAGAACACAGGCCACAAATATGCGACCCACATTGTATGCCTTATAGTACATGCGCAGAAAACTCGGTAAATGGATCAAGCGGCCTCTACTTGACACTAGCTCGGGCTTTCAACAGGCTTTTAGGATTAAAACGAAAGCTCTCAGCACTAAATATGCTGCCAACAATTAGTTTCGAACGAGAGAACTTGAGAGAGCACGTACGTTCTTTTCCACTACATAGTTTACACCTTTTTGTGTATTTTAGAATTAAAACATAGTGTAGATCTTCACCTTTTTTAGATAAACTTGCCGCTTACCTACTACATGGCATGACAGGACATCCATTTCCATGTCGTATCCCAGTTAGGATGAAATATGACAGCTGTCATGGCACAGGCATTCTTTATTTGCTAGATTCACATACATAGGGTGACTGGTAATTAGTGACCGACATTTAAACACATGATTTTACTCATCATTATGAACAACTTTTACTATGGGACCAAAGCTGTAATCGCTAAAAAAAATTTCAGCTGTTCCCTACATTTATGTTCGCATAACTCTTCAAAATGTAGGAAACAGGTGATTTTTTTTTCGCGATTTCGGGTTTGGTCCCATAGTAAAAAAAAATCATAATGATGAGTACAATCATGTGTTTAAATGTCGGTCACTAATTACCAGACACCCTATAGATACTCAATGGTTTCAATGTTCCGGCGACATACTGAAACAGGTTTTTTTATAAAAATCTTTAAATTGACATAGATACGTTTTTTATAAAATTTTAATGTCTAGACATTTCATAATCTGCATCACAAAACATCTAATCAATTTCAACAAATAGAAATGCTATACATATATAAAATTAATTCGAATCAAAGTAGATATTAATTCTAATAGGTAAGAATTCAAATTTGATGCCATAATCATATTTTATAACGACCTCTAAGGCAACAAAAATAGAAGATTACAATGCTTGTTTTACGTCCAAAGACGTGTGTGAATAAAAACTTTGGATGGACGACAAAAAACTATTTCGCTTTAGTCGAATCAGACTGCTTGCATGTTGATGACGTGATTCAATGATATGACTGATTTGAAGAACAGGGCTGTATGGAAGAATAAATAAAACTAATATGAAAATTAATCGTCCTTAGTGGCTGTCGCAAACACGATTGCTGTGGGTTCTAGGCAGATCCGTAAGAAAGACAAAGTATTTTTTTTATTTATTTATTCAGGAAAAGTTATATATGTATAGAAAAATATACATTTCAAAGATATGTGTAGATATCCAAGTACTTACTGACTATACTATACATATGGATGCAAAGTCGAAGCAAAAAGAAGGGTTTAATTGAAATTTGCCACTATGAGTTGCATTTAGTTGTAGCCTGGAGGTTGAATTAATGCCCAGTTTATTGCAACTCGCCCATAGGACTTTACAAATATAACTGGCGAAATGCGGGTTTACACTTTACACCCTGAGCGCCCCTTCAGAGAGTTCAGGGTTGATTTTCCGAGTTATGATTATGACATTTTCCGCATTTACAAAGTTTGTGACATTTTCCATTATGTAGGTACCTAAGTTCAAAATATTATTTAAACAAGCGACCTGACTGCCTCGGACAGTTTTTACGACTTGTCAAAACATCAAGATTTTTCTCGAAACGATGGTAAAAAGCGCATCAAAATCCGTTGTCTATTTTAGAAAAGCAAAGTGGTAACGAAGACACAAAATGCGACTGAAAGTATGATATACTCGTAGATATACAAGATGTTGTTTTGCATCCTCGTCAAATTTCAGGTAGTTGTCATAAAAGACATAAATAATCAATTGAAAGTACAGTACCGGGCAATAACTAATAAGCGCTGCTTTTTTTTGTTGTTGAAATTTAACAGTATTTCAGAATTAAACCCTTAATTCAATACAAATAAGAGAGAATCACCCGACTACGCAACAGCGAGGATGCAGCTGTGTGCGTGAGTGTCGACGTCTTACCTACGAACCAAATTCAAGCGTGCGCGACCGAGCGGCGAGCAATGAATGACCTGAGCGACCGGTAGCAATAATTTTACCTAATTTTATTTCGAAAATCACCTACATTATTGTCATAAATTTAGTTTGAAAATTACCTCTTTTTAAGCATCATTAGAATACGGAAATCTTACTAATGACAGTAATACTAGTGCGCCAAAGAAAAGTTCACTGACCTGGTATCAGATGATTAATAAAATGTTCGTTTTGCTCTAATGCTATCGTTCAGCCTAAACTTTTCGTAATGATTTTGTTTTTATTTGTGGATTAAATTGGTTGATTTGAAATTTTCTTTACTACTTAACGGGCTTAGGACCGGTAATAATACCTACCTACCTTAGTTGGTGTACCGATCTACTAAGTTTAAAAATGTTTTTTAGGTTTGATGGAAATGGAAAGATTTGCTAGTTATGTGTAAGTAGGTGGTGATACTTTCGACTCTTAGGTATTATTGGCGTAGTTAAAAATTTAAAATCAACTTATTTACACTAATAAAATTGATTAAGCTAACAACGTATTTACAAAATGTACAAATAAATAAATTACCTACTTAAGTTACCCGGAGGAGTTGTTCAAAGTTGCCACCTTCACACTCTTGACACAATCGAGCACGACGTAGCTGGTTTTCCTTTAGTTTACGTAACACTAACACATTCGTTTTAAAGTGTCGAAAGCACTAATGATCCTTGCACGTACACTGTGGTGTGGTGGGTGCACTCCAAAGCGTCGACCAGCCTCCCGCGTGCTTGCCCGTGGTTCTCGCTGGAAGTATTCCAGGATGTCTGCAAGGCGACAGGCAGGCCTACCTACGCTGCCGCGAGCTTGAGCATGCCGGGGAACGTCAAACTGCCGATGATCCCGCAGTCTCTGCGTAGCAGCCAGCATGTCGCTCTGTGATGAGGGTTCCCGATCGGGAAACATTTCCGTGAACATCCGGATGGCTCCACGTAGGCTGTCTCCACTGATGGCATACCTACAGGCGGACCATCTCCACCAACTCGACATTAGTGTAATTGTCCGTCATCTTGCACTTTGTATCGAATGACGTCTCAACAATTTACCGAGAACTGAGAAACGCGCACGCACATTTCGGCGACATCAAACACACTGTTGGTTCGGGGGCGGGCGGGGGGCCGCGCACGCGGCGCCCGAACGAACGATCGCGCAAGCGTTGTGAATGAATGTACGAGTATTGTTTGCGTTTGTGTGTGAAAGCGCGGTTAGGCTAGTAACAGACGGGCCGCATTTAAATACGGCTGGTTCACACTTACGGATTTTAGTAAACAGGAAAAAATATTTAAAAAAAATACCTACCCATTTTATTGTTGATTTGGGTCGAGAATCATTAGCATAATAACGTCCTTGAATTTGACTAGGATGCAAATCAACATCTTGTAGATGACGAGGATGAAGGGTAGCCTCGTAGCCACGATATCCCTCGTGTAAGTATTCATAAGCTCCATACAGATTCATTCCGTACTTATAGCATCAACAAGATTACTTTTATCGTAAACTTCCTACACACTTAAGATACTCGCGATGAAAAGCCTTAACGTGCCCTAAGCAAAATTCTCATAGCACTTATTTTTTATCTTGTACAGTACAAAAACTAAGTTTGAATGAGTTTTCCCACGTATATTATGTGTGTGCCTTGGGGCCGGCTTTTGAGGAGTCACCCAAGTGTACTAGAGGTTTTGAACCAATATTCTTTGCCGCAGGCGAAGTTATAAGAACTAATCAAACAGGTAGGTACTCTTAAAGTAATGAAGATCAAAATGTGAAGTAATTATAATGATGGACAGCTTTTACAATGACTAATAATGTTGCCAATACTGTCTTAAATCATTAATCACTACTGAAAGTCTCATATTAGAAAAGTTATTAATGAATGTTATTATCCAAGCGGTTAAAAGCCAAATAGGCACTTTACTTTGAATAAATTATTTCATCACCACTACTCTCAAAGCGGTGATGGAAAACATAACGAGGTATCCGGCATGGCCTAGAACTAAAAGTTCGAAGACATTTGACATCTACCAACCCGCTCTGGACTCGCGTGGTAGGGTACGGCCTACTCTCTGTCACCGAGAGGAGACCCGAGTCCCAGCAGAGACGAACACTATTGGCGATTATGCTCATCATATAATGCCAAAAACACGAGCTTAGGATATCTAAACGCTCTCTTAATATTCTTAAGGTACAAGATAACGAACGCCTTCCTTATGTAAATAAGGGTAACATCGAGAAAGATATTTTAACAATTTCAGTATATTACTCGTACGTACGTGATTTAAATTTCTGAGAAGCAACCTCAAGCTCCTCTGAAAAACATGGCATTCATTAAGTAATAAAGGAGGTTTGCATACAATGTTATGAGTTCAAAGACATTAATATTAAAAAGACAACACGAGGTATGGAACAGACACAACACGTTATTAACTTAATGAGAAAACATGTTTTCAGTGCTCGCTACACATTATTAATAACAAACATAATGTTAGATGAAAGATCACAAGACATTTAGACGGAAAAGCGCGGGCCATTAAGACCGACGCCCAACAGTAAGATGGTGACATAAAGAAGAAACATTTTCTGGAAATGGACTATCATGCTGGAACTAAATTAGAACAGAGCCCAAAATTACAATTACAACTTCCACTGACATTACAAAAACCCATTAACCCAAAAAACGTTTCCTAACTAAAGCATTTGACCCGAAGAGCGAAGTCGAAAGGCACAAGTGTCCTGGGCATAAAATTATAAAAGGCAGCGTGTGCCTTTCGGCCCTAAACTAAACTTTTTTACAATCCCATTACATGGATTCACGACAGGAGAGCGATTTCGCGTTATTTACCCTGGGGGTACAGAAAGTTAGAAGGACCATCAGAGGAAAAGTTTAAGGTCGCGTAGAAATTATGCGATTTTTTTGGGTTCCTACGGATAATAAATAGAGCACCTTTTTATAATCCCATCTATTTTTGGATAGATTTATTTAAATTGTCAAGTCATAGTAGGTACCGTGAAACGGCGTGAATGGGAATGCAAGGTTGAATCGGGACGAGATTTCAAAAGGGATTATTTTTTAACATATAAATAATTTAGTTTGTTGCCAAAAGGGACTGTTAATGTGTTTACTGTATTATAATTAACGATTACGTGTTCTTGTGGCAACCCACTACATATATTATTTCAACGCTAAAATTCATTTTAAAATTTCGTTCCGTTTCACCCCTGCATCCCTACATACCCTGTTTTACCGTTACTTTTGGTCCTTTGATACAAACGGCACATTTGAAACTACGCATACCTCTTAAATTACTTTAGTCAACTTCACCATACTTACTTATGTCAACCACGGGCACTTAGGCTATCTTCTCAGTCTAACTATGACAGCTAAGCGAACATGAAATACTCTTCCCTAAAGAAAGACACTACGCAATAATATTCCACAGTCAGCCACCCTCACATAATATTTGAGAAAGTGTCAAAACATGACATTTGAGTATGCTGATATCACTCGATACATTTGCCGTATCGTATTCCGACAACACATAAAAAGTTATCGACACTCTCAAAAGGGAAGATCGCTTCCGTAGAGATGACATGTGATAAATATGATGCAGAGGGTCTGTAGCATACCTAAAGTGCTACAATGATAGTTTCGCTCTAGAATGACATTGACAGGCGTTAGTAGTAAAGATATGGGTTCTTTTTTTTTTTTTTTTTGAAAAATCAAAATGGCGCCGTTAGTTCCCAATTTTGGCCACGCGCCACATGATCCTTGTACTCTAGAATAATATTGACAAGAGGCGTTATTAGTAAAGATTTGGGTTCGTTTTTGGACAAAATCAAATGGCGGCGTTAGTTCTCGATTTTGGACACGCGCCACATTATCCTTGTACTTGTATACACTTTTTATTCTTCGCTCCTGGTATCAAGAGCAATATATTATATGCAAGGTGGTTGTATAATAAAGAAGCTGACTGGCCAGACTGACTTTCGATAGTTCAAAGATATAATCTAGACGCCAGTAGTCGCTTCGTTTTTCGGTCGAGTTAAAAGTTCAGAAGTGGTCCTTTTACGACAACTTCTGTTCAGTGGTTTTATGACATAAAATATACGTGTGTTTATTGTTTTCCAATGAAAATGATGCTTGAGTCGCATCAGTAGGTTTTCGAATTGAAGAAAAAGTCTTACTGGTATCGATAAGGACCATGTTTACACGGAAATTTAATCTATCAACTACGTATAAATAACAGATTAACAAGAACTTCGAGTACAATAATTGGCTAATGAATTGTTCCTTTCTATTATACCAACATGCACTAGGCCCGCGTGTGAGATTACAGCCAGCAGCCTCTCAAAGAGGCCTGTGTCCCAGCAGTGGGAACATATAGGCTGATTATGTATATGTGTATGTTTAAATTCATGTTACAAAAATCTTCGTAAACTTCAAAATAGATACATTAATTACCTAACAAGAACTAGACGCTCATTGGATTGTACACTTACATAATAAAAGCACACACAAACCATCATACAAGATGGAAACTTCCCGTTGACGCGAATGTTTACAAATAAGTACCTACATTATAGACAACTACATAGTCGGTATTTATTAATTGAATGGCTTCTCTGTTCACGTGGCTTTGCCATGGATTATGATAGGTTAACAGATACGACATTGTGATGAAGGCATTAAATCTCGATCGTATTGTGCCTAAAGCTATTAAGAGGGAGTCAATAGTGAGATATAAGCGATTTTGTATCTATTAATATCTTCTAAACTGGCTTGTTTGGACATAGTATTTATAATCTATCTATATAAATAAAAATAAAAGTCCTGACTGACTAACTCATCAACGCCCAACCCAAACCCTTGGACCTAGAAGGCTGAAATATTGCACAGAGGTTCCCTTTTTCCCTCAAGGAATGAGGAAGGATTTTTCGAAATTCAACCGCTAAGTGAGTTAAATAGGGGATGAAAGTTCCGCGCGGGCGAAGCCGCTGGCAAAAGCAAGTCTAATATAAGTTATGAAGGTGTGAGGAAAGTTTTGAGTATGAATGTGGAAAACCAAAGAAACATTGGATAGACTGTGTGATGTGGCTAGAAAGGGGGCGACAACCAAGATGACGACTAATAGACAAATATGGAAGAAGAAGACATGTGGCATCGACTCCTTAAAAATTGGGATAAGGCCAGGAGAATGAATATTATTAAACAAGTTAACTTGAATACAGCGTACGTCACACTCACATCGTAAAATATTGAGCCATATCGCAGAAGGACCGAACGGTACCCTGTATTCAATTAAGCTGAATCTCTAAACAAAGCAGCGCTGTAAATATTCCTAATTGGGCCACAAGGGACCACAGAAATCCGTGAGCTAATCCTTTAATTTAGTTTCCTTACCCTGTGATTATTAACAGAGTACGTAATATACGCCTGTATATAAACGGCTCATTTTCTCCTTCTGTTTATCCTGGATACTCATTACGAAAGGCCTTTGTTAAGGATCTTGAGTATATCTTTGTCACAGTCAGTACAGCACCCGGCTGTGATGGAGCATTTTCACGATTATTTATTTGAAGTCTTTATGAAGAGTTTTTAACTCTTAAATCATTGTTATAAGGAATAAATTAGAATGATTGCAAAGAGTTGAATAATACTCACGGCATCATGCTTATTTATACTTTATTACAAAGAGGTAAAAAGTTAAATTGATCGGATGAATCAGAAAGAGCCTGTCACCCATATATGAGTGACACCTACCGCCAAAAAGCTGAACTATCTCTCAAATTCACTGTGCAATGTTTACGGTCAGGCACTGTACGAAGTGTACTTATTTATGACGTCATAAACAACAGACTAAAGGAATAGACGTGTATTTCGAGACTAGAGTACTCCTTTCCACCTATCGAGAACCATAAAAATGTTTATTGGCATAGAAATTCGTTTATTACGCCTCGTCTTGTCGAACTAAAAATTGGATATAAAACAATACTAAAAAGTAACGATGGTTGCAGTTCTAGAGAAGAAAATGTAGAATATTTATCTACATTTCTTTTGTAATTCTGAGATGGTTTCTAACAAAGGTTCCCCCACATTTCACTGTTAAAACGTTCTTCAAATAGGATTATGTTGGACGTTGATGTATGCTCTTGGAACTGGGGCAGTGAAATATAAAGTAGGGGGAAATAAATATCAAGCCAGAGAACTTAACTTACAAAGGTAGCGTTTGTATTATGGAAAAGCAAATCCATTGCTCTTTCATAAATGTTTTCGGAAACAGATCTGTGTAAAGGTGGTGTGTATTTATCTGTATCTTTTATAAGTAGGTACAAATGACGTCACAAGTCGCGTGCTTCTGTCACATCTACGTCATAATCTGCGGTTGATTACAATAATAATGTACTCGTGTGGGACTGAATGGTAATAGTAATTAAGTAAATAATAATCGTTTAAATATGCATGGCAATACATATTGATTGGTATATATTGTTACTGTTTAATATTTATGCGAGTATGTGGATTTTATTGGTAAATGAATCTTAATGGAATAATACAAGACTTACTTGGTTCTCCCAGTTAAAGAGAGCACCAAGCTTCAGGTGCTAATTATTATTGAACCATGGAGGCTCTGGTTAGAATGGACGATACGCGCGCTAATTTCGTTATTTCCTTCGTATCAATAAAATTAATACTTTTGCATTTTGAAATTTAAAATGTATTTGTTATAGCAAACAGATAGTTTTGTTATTATAAAAAAAAAAACCATGTACTTAGGGTACTTTATTTTTTAGAGATTATGTTGGATTTTTGTCCATCAAGTAAGCTACAAGTAATCGTGTTTTTAAAGCTTACGATTTATAGAGCGAATCTTTAAATATCTACCATAGTAATTGCATAAGTTTCTAAGATTTATTAATAACGATGCAGCAAAAGATCAAACGAACCCATTAATTTCGGAGATCCCTTGGTGCGCGGGCCTTACGCGTTTGACCAACATCTCACCTGATGGTAAGCGATGCATGATTGCTTTAAAGTAAACCCATCCACTCGAGAGGCTAGAAGATCCGAAAGCCCCAAACCTTACTAAGAATTCAAAAATTCTGTACAAATACTCGTACTGTGCTCGCAACAGATGTGGCCAATCAGTATTTAACTCGAATTAAAAGCCATCCGAATTTGTCCACTGGTCAACACCGATTACCTAATCCTTTCCTTCCAAGCTCCGCAAATCTCCGACAGCTGAGCAACGGCTTAACGGTCCCTCTGAGACACAGAGGGGTCTATACAACACAGATAAATTAATCAACGCAACAGCCATTTAGACAGACGTGATCCAACATAATTAATACAACTCAAAGATCTCGGTCTACGAGTCTCCGGGGTTAAACCAAGCTTAAACTTTGAACCGTATAATACTTTCGAAGTCACGGCAAGACTTTGAAACCCTCACGTCCAGTTTTAAAGTTAATAAGAGTAAGTACATAGTTTTTAAACAAAAAATACGACTGGCTTTTTTGTAGACTAGGCTGCAGACGCCAGGGTTTTTCTTGTACGTTTTTCTTTTTTCTTTCAAGATTTAAAATTGGCTATAGTGGAAAAAGACGAGGATACGTTAGCCCTAGCCCCGCAGTGGGACGATACAGGTTACTCAAATTAGATTAGATCCTCCTTTCTACTAATGTTATAAATGTGAAAGTTTGTGTTTTTCGATGTTTAGATGTTTGGGCGTGGTTACTCAATTACGGTTGAACGGATTTAGATGAAATTTGACACACAGATAGTTTACAACCCGGATTAACACTAAGGTTACTTTTTATCCTGGTAGTATGTTCCCGTGGCATTATTTCTGACCTCAACGCGGACGACACCGCTAGCAAAAGCTACTTTAATAATAATTACAAAAAATATCCGTAAAAACACAGTAGCATCAGAACTCCAAAGATACAGGATGCAGGCCCGTTTTACAAACAATTTATTTCGTATCAACAATAGCTTATAGTCACAAAACATTGTCCGAATCAACAAAAAGCCAATTGATGGGGCCAAAGACCCAACACAATGCAATAATTACAACAATTATAAAATTATTTTCTTACAAATTTATGATTCAAGTACTTGTGTACAACAATTATACTATGAAAAGACGAGGTAATTTGAACAAATTATCTAAGTTTTTTCGTTAGATGCAATTAAAGTGTTGTGAAATGTCGAAAAGAATTTGTCAATCATTTTTCTTTTAGGTCGGCGACGGCTAGTTCAAGAATAGCTAATAAATGTAGTAAAAGTAGCAGAGACGGTATACACGAGGCCAGCCGCCAGTCTCTCAAACAAGGATTGCAAGCTAGTGAGAAAGCTAGTAAGCTAGCGTCTCAAGCTAGGATAGTTTTAAAAGCTGGGGTTCTATTTCTTGAGCTAGTAGCACCCCTACTACTGATTTTACTATCCCGGATTGTGTACTAGCTACATGTGGTCGGCGAAGCTACTATTTTGAGTTTTTCTTACCACAACCTCAAGTTGTAGGTACTATTCTTTCTGTCTTAAATTATCTGAAATCGTGTAAACAGTACTAGCTTGGGCCTAGCCAAGATATAAATATATCGTGGTTCTAGCTTTGAAAAACAAGATTCGTGTTTCTCGGACAATAAGTCTCACTTTACATCCTCAACTTAGCCATTATTATTCATTAAGGGCAGAATCACAAAAAGAAAATCAGTAACGCCCAAGTAAATATTTACTCTGTCATGTCACAAAACTAAGAAAAACTCAATGAATATTCCTCATTCTTTTGATACATATTTGCAAGCTTAGTTAGCGTATGCTAAAAAGACCCCCAGATTCGTAATTGGCATACGCTCATGAATAAACAACGTTTATTTAAAAATACCCTCCAAACGAAAATATTCAAAAAGTTTGATCCCGAGAACCAATTCGCATGGGATTAATTAGGAGTTCTTTTACTTATTTGTTAAAAGCAGGTTCTTTTTGGATTCGTATTATATGTATACCAGCGTTAATTAGTTAATTTATTCCGCTTTCTATATCTTTAAAGCTTTTAAAGGATTTCAGCGAGGAACGGGAACCCGAACTTTGAAAAAGATGTATCGGTCCCTTGAGTTTCGGTTTGGAATCTTCCTTGAGACTTATCCACCAACCTCCACTTTTAATCTATACAAAAAGACCATACCATATTTTACCTATCTCCATAATATCTTTAATCTCCCCGTCTTCCTGTAACCACGTTACTCACATATTCAAGAGCTTAAAGTACGTGGAACCTAATATTAATTCTGAATGCGTAGGTACAGTGTGCGTTGGACTGGGAAGTGGATTCCTTGTATGTACGAGACGATACCGTATCGGATACGTTAGTGATTGTTTGTAAATTGTTATTTCGTTAGTTTTAGAAGTGTTGAAGAGGTATGGAGGTATATAGTCATAGATAGTCTTTAATGATTTGGTCAAAAAGCATTTCGGCTATTTTTATTCCAAATCTGAAATAACGAAATTTTTTATATTGATGAAACTGGTTTAAAACTGCTTATTTATTTTGACTGAAACTAACAGTCTTAAAATAAGAGTATGTACAAGAAAGCATTTTATGAGTACCTGTATTTATTATAATAAAATAAATAAAGATTTTACGAAATTTTATCACGTTTATTACGTGCCTATTTTGTAGATTAACAAAAATAAGAACGTGAAAACTTGTTTATTGGCTTTCCGTTGATAAGTACCTTTTTAAAGAAGGTATCACGGCAGACCCGTAGAAGTTGGTAGAACAAGTGGGAGAAAACACACGACCAATGGTCCACTTTAGCCCTGGATCGAAAGAGCTGAAAGTAATGGGGAAAGGCCCTTGCCCTTGCCCAGCAGTGGGATGATGCGAGCTAACAGTATTAATAACTAGCTTTTGCCAGCGGCTCCGCTCGCGTGGATGTCGGTTATCGCGAAAAAAAAGTATTCTCTGTCCTTCTCCATATCTCAGGCTATATCTCTGCTATAATTTCATGACGACCGGTTCAGCGGTTTAGGCGTGAAAGCGTAACAAACAGACAGACAGAGTTACTTTTGCATTTATAATATTAGTAGGGAAGTAGGGATTAGTTCGGTTGCTTTTTTTGCGAGTTTTTTATGTAATTTGTCAAGTAATTTGTCAAGAATACGATTTTTTAATTGAAAACATTCATTCTTGTCTTGCATAAATTAGCATCTACTGACGAGAGAAATATCCTTCGACACATACCTACAAAAAACTTTTTTCAAAAAATAACAACCGACTTCCAAAAAAACACTACAAAGTGCAAAATAACTTTAATTTCGGAAGGCGGTGACTTTGGATGTGTATTTTAATTGTTTGTCACCGACTTCCGAAATTAAAGTTATTTTGCACTTTGTAGTGTTTTTTTGGAAGTCGGTTGTTATTTTTTTTTTAAGTTTTTATTTTTCACTTTTGAGTTACCTACCCCACACCAATTCGACATTTCATCATCCTGGCGTCAAAACAATGCATATTTATGCGATAGCAACATTCGCGGTTGATTTGCTGTAAATTTTTGAAAAGTTCCGTTGTCTGTCTCCGAAACGCATCATCAGATCTATATGAAATTTCAATGGGACCATTTCGGAGTAAGCCCCTTTCGAACAAAAAAAGAATTTTGCAAATCTGTCTATATACGACGGAGTTATGTCCGAACATACATTAAAAAAAACATGTCGAATTGATAACCTCCTTCTTTTTGAAGTCGGTTAAAAACTTATTTAAATCACAATACCATACATACTTACAATCAAAGCGCCATACTCTATAGTGACTTAGTCACGTCAATGTCATATACCCATAGCCACCATAATCGGAAGACTGTTCGGTCATCCAAACATATTTATATTCAGCGCCCGCGCATACATTTAAACTTGAAAGCCGTTACTATGAACAATAGCGGTCTTAACACTTAGAGGTGTTAACAGCTAATTATACTAGAAAGTTATAGCTCTTTGTTCTAAAGGTCTAAAATAATTAAGTTTGGTTTTCAAGATCAATTAGGAGTTGAATTACCTATATTTATCTTAGTAATTTGATTTAATTGTCTGTATTGATTTTGGGTTCAACTTTGCTGGGATCAGGTTGAGTGACAGTCGTAAGTGGGTTAATAATTAGTTTGAAGAACACGATAAATTAATTAAGTAGGTGCCATAAAGATGTGCTGGATAAGCGAAGTTTATAATCAACTTAAATGGCGTGCGAATCAAAGGTACAGCAGTATACTGCTAAATATAAGCTTTTGATGATGATAAATCAAGAGGCATATACAACACTAGCTTTTGCCAGCCGCTTCGCCCGCGCGGAACTTTCGTCCCCTATTTAACTCCCTTAGGGGTTGAATTTCGAAATATCCTTCCTTTTTCCTTGTCTACATTATAAAGGGAAACTCTGTGCAAAATTCCAGTTTTCTAGGTCCAAGGGATTAGGCTGGGCGACGATGAGTCAGTCAGTCAGTCAGGACTTTTCTTTTGTTACATATTTAACGCATCCGCATCCAAGATAGGTGTGGTGCCGACGTAAAAGAATAGCACCATCCCATTTCTTTCCGTGGGTGTCGTAGAAGGCGACTAAGGGTACTTACTAGAGAATGGGCAGCAGCGTTCTTTTGCATTTTACCAATATACTGCCATCGCCAATCCGCCTGCCAAGCTTGGCGATTATGGCAAAACCCCCCCTTTGGGGGAGGCTTAGGTCTTTCGGCTGTAATGATGATGATGATGACAATGGCATAATTTTAACGCAAACACCACAATTAGAGTATTGCGTTAAAAGCATAATATAATGACTAAAACTTTTTTTAAGCTAACTATTTGTATTTGGAAAGTAGCGCTGGCCCCAGCATTACTTTATGCATTTAAAATTGACCCTTAAAATAAGGTTTAATATTCCTTGGCTCAATCAGCCGTCAGTATGGCAAAATGAATGTAAAATAAAAATACCAATCCTTAAAAGTCTAAAATAACATTTAAAATAGTAAAAAAAAAAAAAAAAAATTGTATGTAATCGATTCATCAGTCAGTTATGAACAAACTTCTTTCTGGACTTATTCTGTTACGTAACTCGTATAATACTTGATGTTAATGATGACGACAAAAAGCTTGCAGAATATACATCGTTCAGTAAGTAAGGAAGTTTAAAATACAAGGTATGGGTATCTAATTGATAGGAATACTTCCACTTTGCCGTAAAACTTGATTGATACAGTAACCTACTACTAAGTAAACACAACCCGTAACGCTCCACTTATAACATCAAAAACATACAGTATGACCATAAATCGCTAGAAATATAAATATATCATATGAAGGCGAATATTCGGCTTACATGCGAAGCTTACACGGCTTCCCTGACGTGACCAGGGTCTAAATTCACAACCCTTTTCTTTCTTGTATATGAATATACTCCTACGAGCTACGTGTCCGTCTGAAAAAGTCCGTCCTTGAGGTACCTAAGTATAAGAGTGGGTTCATATCGGATTCGATTCACCAGCTAAAGGGTTTTTGTTACCAGTGAAAAAAGTTTTTCTGAATCCAACCTCTAATTTGACGACAGTGGGCGTTTCTTTTTAATATAGAGGAAAACATGTCTGAAAATCTTCTGTATATTCTAACTATGGCGGTTATTACAAAGTTCTTTGTACATTTTCAATAGATAATCATATTCATCCATCATTTTTATGTCAATTTCTTACGATAAATACACTCGTTTTTATCGAGAATACGATATCTTGGTTACAAACCGTTAATATTTAAGGCGAGTCCCAACAAACAAACGAATTACCTACGAACAATACGAGCATTCCGAAGAATCTAAATACTACGAATTTAGAGCCGAGACTTCGAGAGCAGTTTGAAAAGGGGAAATGAAATGAAAAATGTAAGACTTCGGGAACTTGGTACCGATTCGAAGCACGTTCGAACTTTAGAACTTGGGAGAAATCTCGACGACTTAACTCTCCGACGATAAATTTGTATATTAACATTTTACAATTAGAACTCCGCTCTGACTGTGTTAATTTCGCGAAATTGCTGTGAAACCGTTGGATTACGTCCGTTTATATGAAATGGAAGGTATTGTTAAAATAAATGGCGTTTTACAATTTATTTATCCCGTTAATGTTGGCATGAATGACTTTCATTCTGTTAACGTAACTGCTACTCGCATAATTGTGTGTGCAAGAACTGGTATGACAGTTAATAATATACTCTTAATAAACAAACTGCCTTCACAACAAACACAATGAGTATTTCGTATTTGATTAATGCAAATGCAGTACGACGCCGACGATATTAGTGAATTCATGAATTCATTGTCGATACGAAAACGTAAACTTAAAATAACACTTGTAAGCGAAAATATACAGCTTAATTTTATACGTAAATAAAAATAAAATTACACGACAGCGGCCCGACCTTGCCAAAAACGTGTCGGTAGCAGAATATTAAAAACAAAAAACATACAAACAAAAATACAGGTGATCCGTGCGACACTCAACACAAACTACCCTCAGGAACAATCTTCTCAAAAGATTGAACCGAGATATTTTCACTGCACAAAAAAAACCACAGAAAACTGCACAATTTTCTTCCTTGATAATTCGGTTCGTTCCTTGTTTGGCACGAGAATTCTTCACGACCACGTGAATTTTCAATTCGTGACGTGGGTACAGACGTTCGACGCGACGGGAGACCGAATCGCGACTGCCGAGCGGACCCGACTTACGGCTAATTCACGCGATTTTGTATCTGTGAAGCCACGCCCAACTGTTTTGATGCTGCATTGCATGATATCAACATAATACAGTAAAACATTTGTAAACAAACACGTAAGCACGCTTGTAATCTGCAGATGTAGGCATGGCTTACTTATGTTGCCGTAAACGGCGCGTACGGGCAAAAAAAAAAACGTTACATTTTATGTACAGAACGTATCTTGCGAAGGTTTATTTTTTTATATAAAAAAAAAAAATTATTCAAGGCTTGTGTCGTTAATACACAAAATTTTAAAAAGAAACGAACCAGATTAAAAGAAAAATAAATCTATAGACATGTGGTGGACCTCCACATTTTCCGGGGGGCCTTTTTCCAAAAACACAACCGACTTCTCTTTGTAGTGTTTTTCCGGAAGTATGTTGTTTTATTTTTTTGAAAAGTTTTTATTTTTCACTTCTTAGTTATACCTAGTACCTACCCCACATCAATTCGAAATTTCATCATCCTTGGGGTCAAAACAATGCATATTTATGCGATAGTAGCAATCCCACGTGATTTACTGTCATTTTTTGAAGAGTTCCGTTGTCTGCCTCCGAAACTCATCATCAAATCTTTATGAAAAAATGGGACCATTTCGGAATAAAACTCCTTTCGAACAAAAAAGGAATTTTCCAAATCCGATGAAGATGGCACTAGACCGTGGATATTGGCACAAGGAGAGAGAGTCATATGCCCAGCAGTGAGCGAAGTCGGGCTGTGGATAATGATGATAACTAAAGATGGACAAGAAGACGCTCAAAAATATTATTAGTCCACTGACATCCCTGAACAAGATAAGACCATAATATAATGCAGTAAAACATATGTCAACAAACAACTTATGGACACATAATCATGACATATCGTTCAGTGACCATCATGTGGACATACACAGGTAAGTAGATATGTATTTACCAGGTACTTATATCAACCGTGTGAGCAGGTGCGATAGTAAGAGTAATGACACTGAATAATTAATGGGTGATTCGAATTAATTCTGTGTTTGTAACGGAAATTGTTGGCAGCCTGTGTGGGATGACTTTTGCATGGGCATTTAAGTTATTTGATAGAATTTTGTTGTATGAGCGGAGTCATTCATTGACCTCTTAAATTATTACAAGCATCTTTCAAGATTCTCGGTAACTTTCATTCTGCTGCTACCAGCCACCCTGCGAAGATCGCTGATGCACCTAGCCTGAGGACATCCTACCATACATTTGCCGATTCGCAGTCTCCACTTAAGAACACGTTAAATCCGTTTCCGAAGTCTGCGCAGAATATCTGCGCATAGTTTAGCTTTTCGTCGTCCCATTTTATGAACACAATTTTAGAGTAATATTTTAACATACAACACACCCACGTGTCACTTAGTGTGCTTATTAATACCAAGCTGACGAAAATGTACTTCGTACGGAACAGCGACCAAAATATGGTGCCTTAATTGCGTTTGTAAGACTCACACAATTATTCTCCGCTCCCTAATGCGTTACACATCTGAATCAAATTGTGCCACGAAACGAGAGTGGAATTACGTAAATCATTATTTGTTACTTTCACAGTAAGACTTGAAAGCCGGACTATTGAAACCTTTGGGTGATAATCCAGAATGAGCGATAAATTGAATTGAGGGAGTTAAATTACTCCTGTGCCAAACAGTGATGTTTAAAATTGCAGTTTGAAAAATCCATACTCTCTCATTTATACAATACAACTGTAATTTTTCTTTAAGCTTACCTACCAGTCCTACCACTCACAAGTAAAATAAAAAATCAGTTCTTCAACCGCAATAGATTAACTACTGCAAGACTGCAAGTGACAATTTTGAAGTCCAACTTCTGTTGTATCTGAAAACAGTTGCACAAAAACTTATCTTCTTTTGTTCTTTCACAATAACCTCGAGCACTGGTTCTGTAACTTTTGCTCTCCTAAATATTTAATATCCCGAGGGTATCTGAATACTATAAAGCGGTGTTTTGTATGTGTAGGGATAGGAATATATTTGTGCTGTAATGCAGCAATTACGTGTATGCGGTTTCTTGAATGAAAAGGGTTTAGTATCCCTTGTGGCGTAGGCTCGTAAGACGGAGAATCGATGGTTATGGTGTAATTTGGAATAGCCCAGCATCCTACGAAATAATCCTATTCGTAATTTATGTACATAAAATTTTGGGCGGTGGGGTTCTGAGGTTCTGACCATCACCTAGATCTGCACCACTTTTTATCCATGCATATGAAGTAATTACCTATAGGATGCGAATGAATGGCTGGCCTATTTCACCTGCCGTTTCTAAACTTTAACAACGAATCAAAATTCCGAACATCGAGACTGCCTAAATTCAAATCCCCAATCTTGCGATACCAATACAAATGTGTCCATAGGCCTAACTTAAACCACACATTACCGTCCCCCAATACTGCCTAATGACGTTAAATGGGAGCCATTTGTAATGAAACCACAGTTAAGTCCACTGTGATGCACAGAGACCAATACACATTAGCACCTGTGCCGCGACCTAATTTCGTTGTGTGCATTGTAATAATGTGCCATATTTAGCACTGCCATGCAAAGTTTTGGTTAAATAGAACAGCTCGTGTTGGTAGTTTGAACTGGTTTCAGTTTGGCGGAAACGTTAGTGTTTAGATGAAGTCTTAATTTGAAATGTTAGTAGTAAATTTCAACAAAACTTGTTTTGGTAACTCTCGGATTTTGTTAACTCTCTTGTTATTTCATCAAAGTAACTACTAGATTCTACGAACAGAATCCATTACATCAAAAAACGAGCATCGATCTTCATTGCGTGGGTAGCCCAATTTTTTCCAACTCTTGATTACGTCTCGATAATCGCTCGATATAAAAGCAAGACGATCCAGCTTTTCCGTGTACGTATATGAACAAACAGCGGAAGAATTAATAGAAATGTTCGCCACACTGACCGAACCGATTCAAATCGTTTTCTTCGTGTATTTGTAGAACACTTCCGAAATGTTTTCCTATTGAGTGTTAACTCGTACTAAAACTATCACGGTTTGGTGAAGAATATTGTGTAAGTGAGGAACAATAAATTTGCTAACGGGCATAGTAAATTGTTTTTCCTACGATGTTGAACAACATAAAATTCAAATGTAAGTTAAAGATGAAAGACATTGATATTGAGTATTTCATGTTAACATTATACCGTGACCAACAAAAATACAACAGCTTATCCGAAAGCGATTTGTTAAGAAAACTAATCAGATAAACTCTTTATAAAAACGTTTTCTCTTCGTCTTTTCTTAATTTTACCCGATTTCTTCCCACCATTTCCAGGTAACGCTTAATCTTAACTTTTCCAGCATTTACCTTACAAAGCAATCTTGGTGTGCTAGCTCGCGGAGATTTACGCCCCATGTTCCCAAAGGCATTGACCAATAAAAATGGCGGGATTCAATTTGATCAGGGCATCGAACCGGCACCGGTGGCCAGGAACGAGGGTTTACTAATTGAGCAGCCGTTTGTTCACACAGGAGGTGATTTGATTAGAAAATGGCGGTAGTCGTGTTTTATTTGGCTATTATAAAATCTTGACTAACAATATTCAATAATATTAACATCAGTGTTGTTATAATACTAAGCACAGGAGATGTTATTTTATGTGTAAAAATGTATTCGATGATAAGGAAAATGCTTTGAAAAAAATGCTACATCATCTCAAAATTCATTCATTCATTGATTTCATGGAAATCCCAGGATGAAAACATGATTTGGAAACAAAACCCTATTTTGGTTTGGACACAAATAATGAGGAAAGATTAAATATGACATATGAGCTAGGTGAACGTACTTGTCATTAGAGCAAAGCTGTAACATTATTTACCTAAAACAAAGTAAATAGAGAACTAGTAAAGGTAAAGATACCTAGAAACCATAGTATTGCTTCAAGTACGATCTGCAGGCTTAGCAAGATAACCGTCGAGAATCGTTTTGTCGACGGTATGGTAGACCAAACGTGACGTTTCCGTGTAGACAGTTGACAGTTTTGTACCGAGAAATGGAGACAAGCGATTTCAATTCTACAAAAGAGTAGAAATAAAAAGCGTCAAGCTAAGCCTGCTGATAACAGACCTATGTAGGTAAGCATGAACTTAACCATCGACCCGTGCATGTCAATCCACGTGAATCTAAATAATAAGACGGCTAATCTGATAAATTGCAAACTTATGAAGATGCAGAATCTAATCTTAAAGATACTGTATCAGCATGTTAATATTCATCACTGTATTGAAAATAGTCATTAGGAATGCTTGTAGATACATCGACCAAGTTTGATAAAATGTTCCCGTTTGATCTCACTCACAACCGTTTTCGAAGAATAGGTTTCACGCTCACGAAAGTAAAATATCATGCTACCACAGAAAATAACGATAAAGACAATACTTATATGGAATCCTTTTATCTTACCTATCAGTGCATGAATAACAAATACTCATATGAAAAGTAATACGACGATATGAGCCCAACATTCAATTTAGGAAAACGTGATGTTTTATCGTCAAACAAAACACCGAAATATTTGTTTGTAGATTCGTGTGTGGCTCTAATTTTATTTATGTACGCGTTTCGATATTAAACAGTCATACAGCACAGAATTAGAATTGCAATCAGTTGCTGCTATCATCAAAGTAATGGCAAACGCTATAGTAGTTTCCTACCGTTTTACGCAAGTTTCAGAGTTAATACCGCTAATTACTCTGTGGTTTCTAAATGGTTTTCAGTATTACGTGGAACGTTTTCGGCAAATGGTTTAGTTTATTCATCTGATTAAAAGCGACTGTTACACCGTTAGACTATAATACTATTAAATTATTTTGATCTTTATCACATTTTGGCAAATTTCTAACACTAATATTTTCCAAATCTTCTTTCAACTTTATATATACACCTACGTATGCCCATCGAGCTGATGTGTATATCCTGAACATGGCGCGCTCATCACGAAGCAGCCTCGTGAGTCCTCTTCAGTGGATAATTGAGCCTGTCCGGTGCTACTGGCCTTGACAGCGGCTAGTTTAACGTCCACAATCCAAGATGGGAGACGGTGGTGACGTAACAGCAAAATTCGCGTTTCGGTCACATTTATTCGGAATAAGGTTGGATAATTTGGAGAGTAAGTCATGGTTAACTACTGTCTGCGAATCGCAAAAAACGTACTTTAGAGACAATGTCACAAAAGACAGGTGGATTATTTTGTTCAATAAAAAAGTTATCTGTCGATACCAATTACGATTCACGAGAAACTTTAAAGATAAAAGATTTTATCCAATTAAAGTCTTTCAATTTCATCTCCACCCCAATTCTCACAAAATTAAAAATTAATCACATTTATCGAGATTTTATCTGAACAATTTAATTTGGTCGTGAACTAACTACACTTCGCACTTTACTGACATACGTAGGAGTGTCTATTCTTAGAGTAGGACCCTCCTAACCTTGATATTATGTTAGTTGAGAGTGACGTTAGGGCGACGGTAGATACGTAACACGACAAGGAACATACATCAAGTGCGTCTGATCCTTTATTATATAATGGAAAATCATTCCACTAACATGAAACTGGTGATAAATTGAAACAACAGCTTAATTAGACAAAGTCTTCAATCAATATACCTTGATGTTTTGCAGATTTCAAATATAAAACTGATCCCATATTAAAATCAAATCTTCTGTTGCCGCTACAACCAAAACAATAGTAGCTCAAACAAAAAAATCTCGCTTCTGAATCAGTGATCTGAGAAACCTAAATCGGTGAACACGCAAATTCTCTGTAAATCCCAGACTAAAGAATCAAAGGAAGATTTATAAAAGATTTGGACCGTTTCTGTAAGGTCTGACAGCGTTTCAATAAAGTAACATCTTAATTTTTAAGCCCCGTCCATCTCAAAAGAAAAATTCGTTGCTAACTTCGTCTGCAAACTTTTACTGAGTCGGCGTTTTTAAATTCTCTTTTGCATGTTCTTATACAGTATCAATTTCTTTTTTGCATTTGTAATACTTATTCAATTAGGTTAAATATTGCGTTCTATGTTTTTATGCTTTGTGAAAGGTCATATTTATTTGAGTCGTCTAATTCCTGAGTCCTGATGATCGTTTTCCTTTCTTGCTATTCGACGTCAGGTAACGTTATCCTATCTCGGCCACTATCTGCGTCTATCTGTAGTTGACAGTCGTCGACTTATGCGTTCTGTGTTTACAATAGATAACCGTATTTACTACTTCATTTGTATGGAAATTTCCCTGTGTATGTTGAGCTTGAACAGTATTCCTGTGGAGGTTTTTCAGTATGTTGGTTTTTCCATAATATTAGGTAAATACGTAATCATATTTTATGGTAATACTAACAAGAAAAAAATGCCTTGCCGTAAATTGGTCGAATTTTATACAATTATATGTAACGAAAGTTTCATAAACGTCACTTCTCTCAAAACCAATCACATAACTTGAATTCTATCTATCTTCCCTTAAATCACCGAACAAGCGATTAGCTTCGCAAAATCAGACACGACATAAAGTTTCTCGTAATCTTAAATGGCCTTTTCAGAAAAACTTCGTCACAAAATACTTCCATGTCCCGTTTCACCCGTATCAGGTTAACTGTCAGTTAAAAAGATATCTGCGGAGTCCATTAATTCGTTTGTGATGGGATATCAACACGGCCCGTATTTGGGACACTTGGAGTGATGAATGTATCAGTCAATTAGTCTTACACCACTGCTTTAGAAAAGGGTTCCGTCCGTAGGATTATGCCTGGAGCGTACCCTTTGAATTTTATTGTTGGTTTTTTTTTGAAGATTTCTGTATTCAATGCTTTGAATTTGATGCGAAGCTATATAAAGCTAATGATATACTTCTGTCTTTCTTCTCGGCACATTCGTATAGTATTTCTTAGTGAATAGTTATCACAAGATACAAACAAAAGACTTGCAATCTTCTAAAGCCTCACATATCCTCACTCCCACTCATGTCCTCAAATAAAAGAGGCGGCTTTTAATCTGGAACATAATTATAATCTGTCACTTCAAAACCGACTCATTTCATAAACTTCCGTGTTTTAATCAACTTTGTTAATATATTTCATTCATAGACTTCATCGAGAGGATTATCAATAACATATTAATCTCGACGCTATAATAATTTCTTGTCATTAATTATGATTGGATAGCAAAACCTTTTTAGTATTCTGCATTAGTTAAAAATTATAAATATGATGAAAAATAAGAGGTTAATGATTAAATTGGAAGATATATGGGACCAAAGAAAGTTTTTTATTTTCTTGTTTGGGTGGGAAGTCATCAAATAACTTCTCCCGCTCTGGGTGGAGCAGGAGGGCGTGTCAGACTTTTACTGACTAAAACCCACCCGTGTTCCCTCAGTAGCCCGTATGCCAGGGGCTGTGGTATCGCTGTCGAACAAACCCGCACCCCTGGCAGGCATCCAGCCAGCCAGGCAGCCTTGCGGGCCCCATCATTTTGTGCTGACATCTCTTTGAGGCGCGCGTGGAACACAACGCGCCGTCGACTTGGGCTTGGTCCTTACCGGACAGCGAGCTACCCATTACTCGCCGTCCGACCAAAGAAAGGGTCAAGTCATATAATTAATTTCACCGTGAAGCTGCTCAAGCATTTCAACTACAAGCTATGGATTAAGAAATTAACAATGCTCTCTTGTAGCGTAGGTGCTCCTGTTGAATAAATGGACACTACGATTGCATTTCAAAAAATCCATCCCTAACTGGATACACATCTTCGGCTTTCATAAAGAGTTAAACTGACGTTGATGGATGTAGTACTGATGGTATTGATACTATCAATAGTACAACTGGATGACCGTCCGTTAGTAGCGACGCTTTCATAGAACGATTTATCATCATAACTGATATTATTTTGACCATATTCGGAAGTAATGTGACGGGTAACTCCTGTTGCGATGTTTCAATTTAGTATTTAGTCAACTTTGTCGTTATGACCAACATTTTTATGCAGAAATAACATTGCATTTAAGCCATTAGTGAATAGTTTACTTCTAGGCTAAAGCGACTACATCATCGCTTACCATCAGGTTAGATTTTTTAGTAATTCTTAGTTTTCCTTTGTTCCGTCAAAATATACGAAGCTCGTTTGTCTCAGTCTTATTTATCTCTTCCTCCATATTTCAAGAGCTGGTTCAATTTCTTAGCTCATAAAATTGTTTAGTGATACTTGCATCGTTTTCAATCCCAATGTTGCCCATTCAACTGTAACATTTTATGGGCATATAAATATCCAAGCTAAACCACTATTTCCTGAAACGATATAACAAAACAAGCAAATTATGTAACGGCCGTATAACGGGTTGTTGATCAAAACGGACCGGATACAAATTTTTCCTGTATTTCGACACTATCAATCGATAACCCGTATCGACGATTTGGTAGCTTCTACATACACCAACTTCAGTGACGTCAAAGACGTTGTAAGCTGACCCGTCACGTACAAATCCAATAAGAAACTCAAGTTTCTGATAATCCAACGTTTAATTCGATTAACCGCTATATTCGGTTGCTGTAATCGATGTTACTGGAGTTTTTAACTCGAAAATCGATAAGGGAAGGGGCTGTCGTACGATTTCCGTGTTCCAATCCAACTTTTAAATTGGAAGCGAGATTTTACGATACATATAGGGTTGGCCATTTGATAACGATATTTTGAGTTTGAATTTTCGAGAGGCAAAATTATATTTTTTATACCATGTGTCATCGGGGATATCAAAGATTCTGTTTAATTTTAAAACCAGTGAAGTCTCATAGGAGACCAGACCTTATTAGTGTTAGAAAAAAAAAACTAAATCACACGGTTCTTTTCTCATAATAAACCCTTTGTAAAACCAAGGTAGCGTATATTCTAATCCAATTAGGTACGCTACTGCTCTTCGAAACACGAAAACAAGCGAACCAAATGATTGAACATGCCATATTTTCTGTAACTTAACAAGAACGGGGTACGTGACATTAAAACTTTAACTTTCAAGAGGGGGATATGATATTTTATATATTTTGTAGAGCCTGAGAGCGGACGTTTTTTGGGGACTGTCTTAGGTAATTTTGACGTTCAATAAGTGCTGATTCTTAGCCTAATAAGTTCAGAAAGATAACAACATATTTCAATAGCAGTTACTTATTCGTAATTACCATGTAATAGGCGAGCAAACAGCCGCCAACAGAGCAAAACTTAGGGGTACTACTGAGAAATTCCTGACGGGAAATTTCAATAACCCTTTCCATGACCTTGGAAACAAACCCAGGTCCCCGCGACCACAAGGACAAGGCAATGAGGCAGTCAAACCCCTCAACCCTTTAGTCAAAGGCAACGTTGGAATAATATCAAAATGAAGACCACAAACAATATAATTAGTTCAAGAAGGGGTAAATATGTGACGCTTGAGTACATAGGCTACAAATCGTAACCAACATATTAGCACTGGTTGTATGTGTTTAAGCAAATTAAATATGTATTTAGGTCCACAAACATATGTTAAGACTTTGAAAATTGTAGTTTACCTTTGGAAATAACTTGCTAACTAAGTTGGAGCGTTGTTTTGGGTGTAGTTAACGGTGTAGATAACAATAACGGCCCACCTTTGTTATTAATGTGTAATATTTCATGAAACATATCTCCTTTTTCATTTAATCCTCTCGGTCTTCATATTTATTATTTACTTGTTTGGTTAATGTGGAATAAAGACTACCCAATTGTATAGCAGATTTTTAGTTACTTACTACCTTTCCCTGATTACGCACAAAATTGCAAACTACCCCACAGTTAAACAAAATATTCGCAATTTACGATAAAATTTGAAAAAGAATTCGGCGAACGTAAAAAGAGAAAAGCGCTAGAGTGGCGTGACTAAATTACGTATTAAATTTTCAAGAATTCTTCACACGTTTTCAGATTTTATAAACGTGTACGATTTAGTGCTGAACGAGAAGATTTATGGCTTAAAACTAGTTTTGAAATCGAATGCTTCATTAGTGAGAAAATTCGAAGTTGATGATAACTGAGTAAATCGTTCATCATTGAGCAGTATAGTTTATATTGCCCACCGATTTAATTTGCTAGAAATATTATGTACGATCAGGCTGTTCTAATTTACCAAGCACCTGTTCATTCTTTAACTAAAACGTACGCTATTTAATTTTAAAACCAAAATTAACAGCCACAAAATATTGAAGTCATTTTTATCATTTATTACAAAACAATGGTCGTTGATGAGTCGTTGATACTGTCACCTTGACACGGACGCAACGCGCCACTCCCGCGCAATCATCCAATTGGCGGGAACCGGACAAGATGGCCGCTGTAAACATCAACGAGTGCCGTTGCGTTTTGTAACTAGTGTTTTGGTGCATTTCATATGCAGTCATGGGTTCTGGAATATTTCTATAGTGATAAATGTGTCAATGAATGAATAATTGATAATGTAATGTTCCTTGACACAACGCGTGTCTATGAAGACTTAAAGTTAGCTATGAGTAGGTTTCAAATTAAAGTCTTTAAACGCAATCTGCACCAGCCAGTCATTTCTCTATTTTCACCTTTAAACCATTAAAAATAGATTTCTAAAGGCATTGTTGAAAGATTATTATCGCCTTATACATTGATTACCAACTAATACCATTTCTCCGTTAGAAATAAAATGAAAATCTGCCAATTTCTAGACAACGGTTCATGAAGAGTTTTGGCAAATTATTGTTATTGTAAGTATTATTAAAGCAAAGCAGCTTACGTAAGCCTCAACGAGGCTCCCGTTATTACGCCAACACGAACATAACAAAAAAATACAAAACTTGTTACATTCTAAACAAAACTACACAGAGCATATCTGATAAACTTAAACTTACAAGATAAAGGTTTTCAGTAAACACTAGTATCGCAAAACAATCAATATTTTATTTGAACGCGGCCAGATACGGGTGAATCAATAACGCGAACCGTTTTGAGCGCGAACGCGACTCCTAGCGCCATCTATTATGCAATAGCGGAACTATGTAGCTTGAATGCTACCTTGCGCCGTAAACCGATAGGGGTCGTGTTGGTAGCTTAAAAATTCAAGAGTTCTCAGTGCGGTACAATTGCATTAGTAAATGAAACCAGTTTTATCCCACGAGAAATGAATGGGTTTATTGGCAATATGACAGACCGGTTTTAAGACCTAGGACTTGGGAAGGCTGATGTGTTTTAATTTAAAGCGATATTAAATGGTGGTTTGTTAGTTTCAAAGTAAGCTAAGCTACCTCATAATACTTGAAAGCTGGAAGTGAATTTATTACTTTAGTATGAAAGTTAATTTAATATACTTACATCATTATAATATATCCTGACTTTCAAGAAACATTCGAGTTTAATGCTTTATCCATTATTGCTTAATTATGACCAAAACAAAAAATATATTATGGGCTGTTCTGGTATCAAAATTGATAAGCTTACAGCGAGAAAGACAACATTAGACAAAATAATAATATAAAGAGAAACATAAGTTCAGCTATTGCCCACTAGATGGCGCCACAGTACCGGCTAATAACGTATGAGACATAATCCTCTTATCCTTTTACACTTGATAACATAGGAAAGCTTTTAAACCAACCACTTAATGATATATGGTAACATTTATTCCTTACCTCCACAACAATATTGCAGCGGATAGTGCAGAATTTATCAAGACGAGTTACTTAGTTCTCAGGAGTAAGTGTCTACTTATTGAGAAAAAGCGGTTTGAAAACTGATACAGTTTTTAAGGGTTTCCTTATGCAATCATAAAAAGACCGATATTGCAGACAACACATCCATCTATTGCTTAGAAATGTTGCAAAAAAATGTAGAAACGTTTGGGAGCAGTTTAGGATCTACCTTCCTAGATATATAAAACTGGGAGATAAATCTATCATGGATCAGAACTACGTGTGATTCACCTAGATTTTACCTAGAGTAACTTCGTAACTTTGTTTACTACTACTGTGGTGAACTTCAGCAGGTTCAAGAGACTCTCTAGGGGCTTAGCAAGTTAGTATTTAGAGACCTACGGTCTAAAGGGGTTCTCAACCTTATTGCCGGCAGTGGACGTTTTTCGATTTAAATGATGATGATTATAGGATATGACCCCTATCTTATTTCGGGAGTTTAAAGAAAGTCTCAAACGCCTACGTAGAGAAGTACCTTTGGTCTAAAGCTTTGTTCTCATAAGAACGTGGTGAACAGTCACTATATCGACTGTCCAAATACAGAGTATTTTTATCACCTTAGTGGCATATACTGGTGAAAATAACAGATTTTCATGATCGGTTTTTCATGACGGAACCGCTTTCGTAGGAAATCAAAGCTCAAGACAAGGAACCTAATACTTTTCCACCACCACTACTGTTACAAAAACACGCTGCTACTAATCTTCGTTTAGTCCACTCTCGGCCCCTCGAGCCCCAATAAATAATGTGTCCACTGGACCCCTGACTATAGTTTATTTATACTACTATAGTAAAAATTTTTTTCCAGCCAAGTGTTACTTTCCCTTCGACCCCCAAAACAGTCTGTACGTTACTGTACCAAAATATTAACTTTAGGTACTTACCGAACTAGGGGTCGAAAGTGGACGAGGTTTACCTGACTATTGTATGAACATTCAGTCTCATGCCCTGGGGGTCGAGATGTGTTTAAAGGTTGAGAGGAAACAAATAAACAAATCTTTTTTTAGGGGTCGAGGGGCCAAGAGTGGACTAAACGCTAATCTTACCCTACATAATTATATCCGGTTGTTTCAACTCCAGCTACTATCTAACCAAATCCTGCTACTTGGGACTAAAGGGTAATTACAGTAAGTGTACCGTACTATCTAGTTTCTAGATCTAGTACATGCATGTTACTGATACTAGTTGCAAGCAGATAACCGAAACACGGCCCTTGATTGGTGGAATGCTTGCTTAGAGAACGGTTTTGACGTGTAGGTAGAGGAATAAAGTGGATTTCTAAGAGATTTGTTTCATTGTTCAAGAGGTTCGTCCCCTGCACAGGCATTCCAAGACCAACAGCCTAACGTGAGAATTTACAGCAGGCTTAGCACAAGAGCCGACGAAGCGTTTTATCGACGGAAGAGTAGACAAAAATGACATTTCCGTGTTAACAGTTGACAGTTTTGTACCGAAAAATGTAGACAAGCGATTTCTATTCTACGGTAGAGTAGAAATAGAAGGCGTCATGCTACGCCTGCAGGCTCTCTCCAGGTACGCATGGGGAAAGTTTTTATCGCGCACTGAATTTTCAAGTCTCGGTTTTGAGCCGAGCATTGAGAACAGAGTGCATAAAAGCGGTACTGAGAAGAGACCTGTGGGAAAAACCGCTCCATCTCCAGGAGCATCTGACACCCAGACGTGACCTGTAGTGGCCAATACAGTATAAGTTTTTATCCAGTGCGCAAACTTTAACCATGAATTCAGCATATAATTCTAAACCCCCAGGGCAGAAATTTTTGTCGGTTATACAAAAATAAATAAATCAGCTGCTTCATAGAAAAGTACAGTACCTACGCGGTCAAAATGTATGGAACAGCAGATTTTTTTTGTGTAACCGACGAAAAATTTCTGCGCTGGGGGATTCAGAATGATATGCTGAATTCATGGTTAAAGTTTGCTCACTGGATAAAAACTTATCCTGTATAGAAAGCAATCAATCGACTGCGGAACCAAGCAGGTCGCTGCAAGCACAACCTAACAAAAGAGGACCCAATCGATACCCAGTACGAACGCGGTGCTCCTAACCAAACCATGTACAATATGTTTAGAGTGCCTCAAAAACCATAAACCTGCACTTCTGAGGACATTAAACACGCTACTAAAGCCGCGATTAGCGTGACCACCTCTGGGACCTAAATTTTTTTTTACAAAATACACGTATTGACCGTCGACTCAAAAAGAAGAAACATATTGTTGTGAAGCCAATTCGTTTCAGGAAAAAGGGACCATCTGATTTCCTGATATAGTACGCAGAATGTTCGTTTAGTATACTAATATTATCAGTTATGGAGGGCGAAACTTTTTGTCATGCATCATGCTGGTACCGTTTTTTTTTTTTTTTTTGGGTGGGAAATCAAATAACTTCTCCCGCTCTGGGTGGAGCAGGAGGGCGTGTCAGACTTTTACTGACTAAAACCCACCCGTGTTCCTTCAGTAGCCCTTAAGCCAGGGGCTGTGGTGTCTCTTTCGAACAAACCCGCACCCCTGGCAGGCATCGACCCTTGCGGGTCCCATCACTTTTTGTGCTGACATCTCTTTGAGGCGCGCGTGGAACACAACGCGCCGTCGACTTGGGCTTGGTCCTTACCGGATAGCGAGCTACCCATTACTCGCCGTCCGCAAGCCCATGCCTACGGTGGCCGGAAATCGGCCTGGGATTCCCGACGCCCAGGGCGTCTCCGTATCCTGCGGCGGCTGGGGTCGCGAGGGCGCATATGCTGCCTCTCCCTCACGTGCGCCGCCTCCCTCTTCGCGAGCATCACTGCTTCGCTGAAGGAGGTGACGGCTCCCCATGCCCTCTCGCTCCGTACCATGGCCTGGACCAGGGCCGGACGCAAGAGATCGCCGCCACCGATCGCCTCCACGAGGACACGGCGGTGCTCCGCCCAAGCAGGGCAGACCGCCACCGTATGCTCCACCGTGTCCTCAGGGCGATCTTCGCAGTGGAAACACCCGGGCGTTTCCTCCCGCCCTATCCGAAACAGGAACCTCCCGAAACAACCGTGTCCGGTGAGGACCTGCGTCAGGCGGAAGGTGAGGACGCCATGCCGCCTCTCGAACCACTCCTCAAAGAGGGGACTTACCGCCGCAATCGTGGCGTGCCCAATGCTGGTACCGTGTGGTGCCGGACGTAAAAGAATAGCACCATCCCATTGCTTCCCGTGGGTGTCGTAGAAGGCGACTAAGGGCCTTACTAGAGAATGGGCAGCAGCGTTCTCTATGCATTTTGCCACCATACTGCGATCGCCAGCCCGCTTGCCAAGCGTGGCGATTATGGCAAAACGCCCCTTTTGGGGGAGTCTTATGTCCAGCAGTGGACGTATTTCGGCTGAAATGATGATGATGATGCTGAAAGCAAGACTCCAGTCTGTTACTGCGAATTTTCGTACGTACTTTTCCGAAATATTCCCTTGGCATTTTAAATTAATTTTCTTTCCTTGCAAATGAAAAAGGTTTGTTGAAAGTGTGTTTAATAAAACGCTTGCATTTGCTATCGGTTACGGAAACATAATCGGCTTAATGGAAACCGTTCTACGTCATCTTTATTGTAAGAACCGCCCACTCATTGAGTATCACAAATACCATTCATTGATTGAAATCGTTAGAAACAGGATTTTTTCAGGAAATGATTTATTTCACGTTCCAAAAAGGCTGTTTTGGTCCTCAGAATTGACGAGAAAGTAGTTCCTCGTCAATAAATCCAACGTCACATTCGCGATGTGACGTTTTATTGTTGTGATCTTTAGGCCACACCCTCACGGAATTGGCAGACACACCTACAAAAATTCCTCTCCTATTTGTATCAGAACAATTAATAATTTAGCTTGCCAATTGACACGCACATACTTGCCACACTCGTAAAGTACCCATTTGAACGATCAAATTTCGCAAACGCGTGCAAGGAGTATAAAGCGAAGGCTACACAGCAAGCCAAGCTAATGTAGTTTATCGTGCAATCAGATATGTTAGCTTTGCTAAAACTAACGGTTTTATTCATAAAAAATTATCGAACATCTAAACAGACTTAAGCAACTGTTTAGATGAGGATTTAGTAAACTTACAGGAGCATGACACGCTCGGTGTTGAAACGATCCACAGCATTCACTTACGAGTAGCGCAGCCGAAACTTTCGGTTAAATAACACTTAGCGTAGCCGAATCTTTCGTTTAAATAACACACATAATCAGCGTATGCTGTTTCCACTGCTGGGACACAGGCGTCCTCACGATGAAAGGCAGTAATGATGTCATATGTCTTCGAATTTTTTGGTTCTAGGACATGCCGGTTTCCTCACGATGTTTTCCTTCACCGTTTAGAGAGCAATGGTGATGAAATAATTCTGCGTTCAAACCTACAACTCGCCAAGTCGCGGCCTTTACCGCTTGACTACCACTGCTCCATAATCATTGGGATAGTTGGCTAAAAGTTCCTTGGTTTCAACACTTCCTACCTCTAGTTCGCTTAGCTCTATACTTCGTGGCGTGAACGTAAAAACGCTACGCGAGATATCCTATGCTACGTTAGTTTATCCGCGGTGTGAACCGTGCTCAACCTGATCGAGGCAGTGATAAGACCTCTATGCCGTTAACAGGCGACACTATGACAATGGAGCAACTAGGATCATTCACCTTAATCGTTTACGCTATTGTTCGTCATAATACTATATTACGTCGTCAGTGGAACACGATTCCTAGAGCGTGAAACGGTATGCTATTTATGACAAAAATGGACCCTCATTTTGCACATGATAATTCCGCGAATGCCTTTGGGCTAATTGTGTGACAAAAGAAACGTGTTTTTGGTCGACTGTAATACGTAATGGAAACAAGGCCATACCTTTGAAATTCTGCCTGTGCATAGGTAAACCTCTCGAGGGCACTGTAGCGTAACGTTGACGTCCATATTTAGACCAAACGGGTCCCCTTCCTACGCTTAAATTAAAACCATATAGGTATCCTTTGTGTCTAGTCTGTATGAACAGATATTTTTTATTCATGTGTTTAAATAAAAAAATTATGAGCTATTTTCCCTATAAAAATGAACATTTGGAACAACATATTTTCTCATTCATCTGTGGCAATCAGTTCCGCCACCAACCTGCTGATTGGCTAATATTTTCTTTCACCAAGGTATGCACGCAAATCAAAGACGTCTATCCATTCTCTTAGTGCAGAAACGAGAGAAGAATTCAAAATGTGGTCTCAAAAATTGCCTTTATAACTCACCAACGTCGAATCAACGCACTTCCACACTCAAAAACTGTCGAAGTGTTGTAGGATCGGCTACCAGTCTTACCCGATGCAGCTGAATACCAGTATATCACAAAGATCCACGAATTATATCTGGGACCAACGGCTTAACGTGTTTTCCGAGGAATGTAAAGATCTCGATATGTACTGGATTGTCTGTCACCCATCTACGTTGCTTCCCACTCCCGAATACCATTCAATTACATAATTCCATCTTTGCTAAATGTTTCTATGTACGGATCTTATATATCTTACTATATTATCTTGCTTGATCCCTTCTAAATGGAGGCTCGGCATGTAGCTCCAATTAACCCCTCCGATGGATAGGAGACATGATACGCGCGTATTCTATTACACAAAACGTTACAGTAAGTAGGGATTGTACTATAACAATTCTGCTGAGTTTTCAGTTAGAGGGGAATTTAATACTACGAGGATTTGGAGTTTAAGTAAGCTTATTAAGTTTGTGATTGACATATATTGATGTCGAAGAGCTGAAAGATTCAATGGTTGATGAATAGGCTAACTAAGCAGATGAAAGGACGTATCGATTGAAGATAGGGTTACAATATAAATTCTGGGTAACCAAAAAGGTTTGCAATCTTCTATGATAAATTCTAAATATAAAAGGCTTATAGTGACCTATTGGAAAAAGGTAAAGGCTAATAACATACCAGAGTCGCAGATAAGAATAAGTCACGATATATGTTACCTTCTATATGCTCACCATTTACATTAAAGCTAATGTTACAGGGGAAAATATGTTAACACGATCATTATAATACGCGTACATACGTAAACTCACACCTCTCCATCAGGATTAGTATGTGTGATAAAATATGTGTTTTGGAATGAGGATAATTATCAAAACTTTTGGTCGAGATATCTCCACTTAATTTTAGTAAACGGTTAACAGTATTATTGAATAGATATAGATTTAATGCATGAAGAAAATGATAAAATATAAAATAATAGTTACTAAAAATTGACAAATATTTATAATCATTGATTTATCGATAGTTCATCAACTATATATGGCGCGTTTTCGACCGGAGGCACCGGTTGACCTGAAGTGATGCTGTGACCGCGCGCTCTCCGCCCTCTATCTCGAAAACGGTTCACCGTATAAAAAAAAATGTTAACAAAATTTGTAGATAATTTTGTATTCTACAATATTGACCATAAATGCAAATAGCAAAAAACCCATCGGAAATGAGATATTTCCAAAAAAGCGCAAAAAACCGATTTTTGTGACCTTTGACCTTGAAATTTAATAGTTGCTTACACCCTACCATATGTAGGTTTTGAGACAACTTTTAGGGTGTCAATATACAAGTATTTACAGACTTACAGCTGGGTATCTCGAATTCCGAGGTGAACTTACTATAATGACTGGACTAGATAGGCAGATCGCCACCTGCTACGATACTTAGATACTCGTTACGTTGAAGACAGAGAAGTTTGGCATTAATTCCTTCTGCACATGCGGCTTCCCTGGTACCTCCTAAACAGCATAACTATGTGAAAATCTATTAACTGCTCCAAAATTACAAAGCAGGTTTTTTTTTTTGATGGTTGGAAATCATCAAATAACGTCTCCCGCTCTGGGCGGAGCAGGAGGACGTGTCAGACTTTTACGGACTAAAACCCACCCGTGTTCCCTCAGTTGCGTGTGTGCCAGGAGCGGCGGTATCTCTTTCGAACAACCCGCACCCCTGGCAGGCATCGGCCCTTGCAGACCCCACCAGTTGTTGCTGACATCTCTGACGGCGCGCGTGGAATACAGCGTGCCCATGCAGGTTTATGGGAAATAAAATATTTTGATTTTGAACTCCTTTTGCTTCTTTTACATTCATTCATTCGCCTATGGCGCAGTTGAACACTAACAGTGGGAATGGCATTCCATTTGTAAAGTTCAACAACATTCAATGCGTCATTAACGTTGTTGAGCAGAGACATTTTTCGAACATAATGAAACAATTTCCTTGAAAATGATTCTGATTGATATTGTGTTATGCAAATAGGGTGCTGGCTATCATACACGCTCGCCGGTTGCGAGTACTACGCACCTGACTTTTCTGTGGTCCCAGTGTGAGTTTCATTTAAAGATCGATCAAACGCATCGAGCGCGATCGGTGCTCCGATTGGTCCTTCACCAATCCAGGGCCAAACGGAGCGCAAAACGCGTTAGATGCGTTTGATCGAGGTGGTTTAAATGAAACTCACACTAAGGCCTCTGAAGAGCATCACCCATAAGGTCACTATTATGTATTAAATCACAATGGTGGTACATAAGGTGGACTTAATGACATAATGGCATTAAACCTACCAGTCAACTAATCAATTTACAGCGTGGATTTGCCTTTAACTCATTTTGCACTTACTAAGCACAGCGCAATTTTCTCGTATATGGATGTAGGTAGGTATAAGACCCCTATCAAATACAATTAATTACCACTAATCAGTGATATCCGCTTTTCGTATTGAAACGGCAATAAAAAAATATCGATCTATCTACCTGACCACTTTTAGATTAGCAATAGCATAATAATTAAAAAGTAAATATATAAAACCGTCACTAACATTTTAAATTTATAATATTGATGATTGACGATTGCTCAGAAACAAAGCAACGGAAGAGTTAGTGGTCTTTCATATTTCAGTTATGTCATACTATGACAACACTGGCACAAAATAAATCAGAAAGCTTTCAAAAAAGAAACGTCAAGTGATTGACAATAAAACATCATCATCAGTCAGAACGTTCAAAAGATGCGCCCGCGGCGGCGTTCCCGCTCCGTCGCGGTGACGTCACCGCGGAAGCTAAGGACGTGTGCGCGCGCAGGTGACTAACCTTACTATTGTCATGTGGGCAGGAATCGCTGCGCGTTTACATACGCCCTGCTATATTTGAACGTTTACCGGTATTGGCGGCGATGGGACATTTCAAGTAACGAGCTAGTGGAGCTTGATATATTATTCCATGCCAATTTGCCTAGCGTTTTCCATACTATGTTGGGGTCGGCTTCTAGTCTAACCGGATGCAGCTGAATACCAGTAATTTACATGGAGCGACTGCCTATCTGAACTCCACAATCCAGTAACAGGGTAATACTGTACTCTTTGGTAAGACTGATTGTCAGATTTTCGGGCTTCTGATTACCCGTGACAACTGTCAAAGATGTGCAAATAACAGCCAGGACCACGGTTTAACTTGATTTCTGAGGCACGTAGGAGTCTCGATAAGTTATGGATGGTCAACCCATCCACGAACCGACTGCGACAAGCGTAGCTAAACTTTCGATGTACCCATGCGGCTGTCATTAGTTTAGCCATGAGCCTCTCAGATATTATTTTAAGCTTGTATTATTTATGAAACTCCTAACGTTTGAAATGTCTATTTATTTATGCAAAAAGATCACTTTTTACACATCAATAATTTTGTTGGTCAATATTTTAATAACTAGATGGTCGGCCGGCATTGCTAGCTGACTGTTTTCTGAGAAGAAAAACCGAAACATACTCAGAGGTCATAGTCTCTTTTAAAGTCTAGTATCGAATTTTATGTAAGTCTAACAATGCAGGGCAATGTCTGGAAGGGCGTTTTGAAGAAAGAGCCATTGCAGCTTTGAGCTGACCTGTCCCAACAGACGGCATGTAACTATGTATCAGTCGCCGTGTAGCTCAACCGTATTTTAGGGAGCTCAACAACCCGTCACAAGACGCTACCAGATCTGCAGGACATTTGCGTAGGACATTTACAAAATACTCATAACCACCAGACGAGTTACAAACTTGACCTACGAACCAAAGGAATTATACAGAGATGCTTGATAAACTTCACATAACTACATGGTGAATGACCATCATACTGATTGCATCTTCATTTATTGAATACATTTCAAACATTGCTACAGAAATAACCTGTATTTTCAAAAATCCAACGTCCAAAAGGTAAATATTTAAATACAGTGTTACTAATGTAGCCAAAGATTAGTCACCATTGACATAATAATTACGAATCACCTATAAATAGTTGACCAATGTCAAGCATTCTACGGGCGTGACGTACCTACGTCATAACTTACAACAGATATAATCAAAGGATGTAGTATGATAATCGTATGTTCTGAGATGATGTTTTTACTGTATTTTGATGTACTATTAATATCGACAGATACATTATAAACAGAGACTTTACTTTGCTTAACCTTATCTACATAATAAAGATCCGTTTCAAAGCTTTCATGACTCAATCAATCAGTTCTGTCAATCAATTGAATAGACGATTCCTCATCCATCACTATAATATTACCTTTACTTTACGTGCAAAGAAACTGACAAAAATATTCATACTACACACCTCGATTTACTGATGACCAAAACAGCGTTTTTTATTTAATGAATTTCTGATAGCAATAATTACGATGACAGCATAGAAGCTCGATAGTTCCACAGAAGAGTATTTAAGCAGAATTGTGTCAGACGAAGCTTGGACAAACTTACTACAGTTCGTAAACTAGACAAGAAAAAACCGCAGAAGTTCTAAACAGTGCCAAACTACAGGCAAACCGCTCAACTAAAGTAGTTCTATTAGTTTAGGACCGAATGTTGAATTAACAACGTATGTACAATTACGCACGTTTAACCAAGGTATTGTCGAAAGGATAGGCTGTGAAGATAATAGGTCTTTACCTATGAAATTGCCGTTTTGTATGAAAAAATTTAAACGAATTTTTTTCATGAATTTTTTTTTTGTATTAATCGAAGTAATCACCCATGCAATCAATGCATCTTTGCCATCGCAGTGGCAGTTTATTGATGCCCTTCTTAAAGAAATCAGCTGGACGGGAGGCAACAAATTCTTCAAAGGCATTTTGTACTGCCTCTCGGGTATTAAATTTTTTTCCCGCCAAGAAGTTATCCAAATTCTGGAAAAAGTAGTAGTCTGTAGGCGCAAGGTCTGGTGAGTAGGGCGGATGACGGAGAGCTTCCAACCCCAGTTCTTGCAACTTGGAGACCGTCTGCTGTGCAGTATGAGGTCGCGCGTTGTCGTGCAGGAGCAGCGGAGACGAACGATTGACCAATGCTGGTTGGAGATGCGCCAGCTTCTCCATCATTGTGTTCAGTTCTTCACAGTACACATCTGCAGTAATGCTCACCCCGTTTGGTAAGAAGCTGTGATGAATCACACCGGCGCTAGACCACCAAACAGTGACCATCACTTTTCTAGGGGTAAGTTTTCGTTTAGGGCATTGTTTAGGTGCTGAACCAGGATCCAACCAACTTGCTGAGCGCTTACGGTTATCAAACAGAATCCATTTTTCATCGCAGGTAACAATGCGGTTCAAAATTCCTTCATTTGTGTGTCTGTTGAGCAGTGCAAGGCACGTCTCGACGCGTACTTCGCGCTGGCGATCATTGAGTTCGTGGGGCACCCATTTGTCAAGCTTTTTTACCTTGCCAATTTGACGCAAATGGACCAATATTGTTTTGACGCTAACGTCGAAAGCTGCTGCTAATTCAGCCGTAGATTGTGTATCATCAGCTTCCACAATCGCCTTTAATTCGTCATTGTCGACCAAAGTCTTCGGACGACCGCGAGGTTCATTTTTCAGGTCGAAATTTCCAGAACGGAAGCGAGCAAACCAATAACAGGTGGTGCGTTGGTTTGTAGTGTTAGCTCCGTAAACGTCGTTGATGTTGCGTGCCGCTTGTGCCGCGTTGCTGCCACGACGGTACTCATATTCCATAATTACTCGAATTTTTAACGTATCCATGATGACGAAAAATATTGAAATGCGATGAAAATGTAACACTAATCAATAAAGAAATGACTACTTTTAGAAAAAAAAATCCATGTTTTTAAAATAAAATTAATTTGAAATTAGAATTCTTAGCCAAACAAAAATTATTTTGATTTGAAATGGCCAGTACTGCAGAACGGCAATTTCATAGGTAAAGACCTAATATTTGAATCACAATGTGAATTGTAAATGAAATGGTGCTATATGTCATGCTTCCGATACGATTGTCAAGTTGAGGAGAAAAATAAGAAAGTCCGCCCACATGGGATTTACAATCGGGAAGAGAGCTTTCAAATGTTATATGAATAACCAAAAAGATATAAGACAAACACGTCCCTAATTAAAGTCTTAATTAACTCACCCTATTTCAACCTGTCAATAAAACTACAATTGAAAACAACGTGACTTGCAATAAAAAGGCCGAAACAACACTAGTAGTTGGCAAACAGTGCTATAAATATGCATAATGGCCGTCAAGAATCGATCAATTCTGGCAACAGGCTTACCGCCGTCCGGAAGATCATGACATTGGCTGCCTCGGTATTCGCAAGACACCAGCATAAAGATTGGCAAGTTGCCACACACGCCCAGCGCAATCGTTAAGAGATTTTTATCGTTCGTCGCGGTACAAACACGACAGGCTACGATTTGATATGGACGTAAAATTTGTTTGGGTATACATACGGATGAACTATCAAGTGGATTTACAACAATTTAACGTGAACGTTGGGGGTACATTTCGTCCATTGAATATAACTGAGTGGTTAAAAAGAATATTAGGCTGACATCTGGACTAAGGCAAGAAGCAATACTAAAGACATTACAAAAGATAAGAGATTTAGAAGAAGAAACGGGAGGCCTTTGAACAGCAGTAGAAACTAAAAAAAGGCTTACAAGTAGATATAACTCAAAATAAATACTTATTAATAGATATACATTTTTAGTTGGGTGTAGCAACAGTGGAAGTCAATAAACTAAAATGATGACACACAAGAAACAATGTGCATTAAATCAATTGTTAACTCAAATCATTTCCAGTTCTTATGAGGTTGTGTGTTATTATGAACCGATTTAAAGCAGGCACAACGAGACATGTGATATATTTACAGCCGCGTTATTAATATTGGCATATTACACCAGCTCTAAACTGGTTAAAACAAACGCGCCAGTATTGCAAGACAAATGGTCATAAACGTGTGAACTTACAACCTGAATTGCAGGCATTAAATGTTCAACACAATAACAATTTATAAAGATTATTATTAAGATGGATGCTTCGAATGCTCGAGAGATGAGAACTATGAATTTCTAGCTAGAGCTTGTGGTAATATTTGAGTTTCGTAGTGAAGGGTTAAAAATTCAAGACTGTTTCCTTGGAATGTCTAGCAGTAAAGTTGTCGATGTTATAAATCTTTAAAGACGATGTACATTAACTGAGTCAGTAAAATGCCCATGTGGAACTTAATCAATTAATTAAGCCGCAGTAGAACCTAACATTTAAGTATTTAAAAAGGCTAAGTAGGTGATAGGAAAACAGGAGAAGGGAGAGAACTAAAGATGAAGGCACACATTTAGAAAGACGAGAAGATTTGCCTAGCAGAAGACCGCAGTAGGCTTATTTGGCCTCTAATACCGTAAGAATTAATTTCACTTCAGTAAACTCCATAAAATACAAGAAATCAAATCAAAATATTTTTATTTCATATAAACCTGCATGGGCACTTATGAAACGTCAGAAGCTGCGCACGGTTCCAAATTGTTGTTTCCTATGGAGAAGAGCCGGCAAGAAACTCCACGGTTACTCTTTTAAAAATAATTGGCTTTAACAATATTTTCAAATTACAGAGATTAAATGTATGGGAGGACAGCGCAGGCCTGTCAATAAGTACCAGGTACTTAGACGAATACAGAATAGAAAATCGTCTACAAATCTACAGTCAGTAAGGCCTACAACGTTCTCTCATTCACAATATGTAAAATAATCTACATAAATAAAATGAACCTAAATAAAATTGATGTATAATGTCAAGAGTAAAGTGAAGAGTAGTAAAGAGATTACTAAACCTTGTTGTTACACAAAGTTCTATTACTTCCAACTAGTTCGTCCTAAGAGAACTCTTCGAGCTACGGCTATGAATCAGACTCAGTCCTTTGAAACGTTACTCAATTATACAGGCAGTTGACGAGAACTTTCTTTCTATCGCATTTGCAAGTTAACTGACAGCTGTGGTAGTCAAAGAAAGTTTTATAGGCGTTATTATTTTTTCTATAAATTACGTTTTGAAACGCCTTCTTTAGATTGAAATAACGTTTCACACTTATTATAACTGTGAAAGAAACCATTTAATAAAATGTGACTGATGGGTTTGCAAAGGGAATAAGCAGAAATCAGCTATATTGAATTTACCCTTTGTTCATGATACCCAATCGTGGTGTTGTGTTATCAAAACCAAAACAACCCTACTATATTAAAATTAGACTTCAAAGTGCCTTAAAAATATCAGCGTTCCCCAGTGGACACGTCCTTAATGCTCTTAGAAATGTATCTTGTCATATACCCTAGGGGTACCTAACTCGAAAGTATAATCTGTAACTGATTGTTTTTCTTTTCATACCTATTTGATACATTTCTCTTTGGGGACTTAACATGGCAGTGTTTTTTCGAAACTCCGCAAAAAATATCATTAAACTTTCTTGATCGGGATACTTCTAGTCGATCGTGAAACTTTTGAGACGGCTTTAAAGATGTTCAAGTAATTTCTTACTCTATAACTGTTATTCTTTATTATTTAAGCGTCTAGTTACACCTGTTCTATCGACTTTATTGGCTTTATGTGGTGCTTGCTAGCAACCCAAATATGTATATATGTACGCAAAAATTCTTTATCCCCAATACTGTAATTCTCTTTTGCTTTCCAATGGGCAGCTTACATAGTTTCAGAATTATGTGAAAGAGGTTTCATGTCAAAGTGGATGGATTAATTGGGGTGCATTAAAAAGACTGAATTACTGGGGAGTTTGTTGCCCGACTTCTTCCCAGCTAAAGCTGCTTTTTAGGTGACTGTCTTATGTTATTTAGACATTCTAAAAGTGCTGATATTCAGCCAAGTCTGAATTAATGTCTTTTGATTTTATACCAGCAATAGCTATACTATTTAAAGGTACGTATTCAACCTGGAACGTGGAAACTGCCCGAAGAATTGCCAAACTTAAGTGGCAGTGGGCAGGGCACATTGCTCGCAGAACAGATGGCCGATGGGGCCGAAAGGTTCTTGAGTGGCGACCGCGTACCGGAAGACGTAGAGTGGGAAGGCCTCCCACAAGGTGAACCAATGACCTTGTGAAGGCCGGGGGTATCCGCTGGATGTGGGAAGCACAAGACCGGTCGAAGTGGAGGAGCCTGGGGGAGGCCTATGTCCAGCAGTGGACATCTTTCGGCTGAAATGATGATGATGATTCAACCTGGGTAGAAGGCCCATCTACCCGCTAGCAACTTGTTGACTGGCTAACATTTAAACAAGTCAGTTTTTTGGATTAGGACAAAACCTGGATGAGGCTGGCACAGAAGCGTAGTGATTGGCACAAGAGGCATTTGTCCAGCAGTGAGTGAAGTCGGGCTGTGAATAATGATGACGTTTTTGGACACTCCAATAGTTCACCTCCACCAATTATTATCATAATTCTGAACTGTGTGTTTCTGTTTCCCCAGTAATGAATTTCTAACTAGTCCACAACAGTTATTATAACAGCGTTACCATTACGAATGCGTCGCAACGACACCAATGTTTTATGTAATACGGTGCGGTACGCCTATTGCGTTTTTCGGTTGCATGGTGCGTTCCATACTAATATGCGCCCGCGGCTTTTTTCGGATGATAATGTGTGTAATTTTTAAGAGTTCTGACTGGTTAGTGACCTGTTTTCGTTATGGGAAAGGTGTTTTAGTGTCATGTTTTAGTAGACTATGTTTTTGGAAAGTATCGTCACTTCCTCAATTGTGCGTTCGTTAAACTGAAACCATTAATTTCAATTAAAACTATTTACATGAAGTTTTGAATTGTCCAGGAGTCGGTAAGTTAATCACAAAGTTAACGTTAGTTGTTTATTCCAAAACGTAGAAGTCTATGGAGAAGAACGGGCAAGAATCTTTATGGAAACTCTTTTAAAATTCGTTATAAAGTAGACATTTGCATTTTTCCATATCCAAAATGCATCAAAATCAATTCCGTATTGACAAAAGATGTCAAGAGCACGCAATTTTTTTGTATCCAGATTGCACCAAAATCAATTCTTTACTGGCAAAAGATGTCAAGCCCACGCGCCCTCCTCGATACAGCAGGCTTTATTCATACCATGTGCCAAACTATTCCCACGTTGTATACATACATACTCAGCCTATAACGTTCCCACTGCTGGGACACAGGCCTCCTCTGCATGAGAGGGAAGTGGGCCGTAATCTACCACACGGGCCCAGTGCGGGTTGGTAGATGTCACATGTCTTCGATTTTTTTTTTGGTTCCAGGTTATGCCGGTTTCCTCACGATGTTTTCCTTCACCGTATGAGAGCAGTGGTGATGAAATTATTTACACAAAAGTAATGCGCCTGGCTGGGTTCGAACGCACGACCTACAAATCGTAAGTCGCAGCCGTTACCACTGGGCCACCGCTGCTCCACGTTGTATAATTATAAGCTATTCACACGGACCATGTCTTGGCTCTCTTCCAAGGTCGTAAGGCCTAGTTTGTCCTTTCCAGACCCCCTTATTCTGACCTATTTACGCCATCCAAGGTTATATACGAGCCTTCCATTACTTGGAAAGACTTTTCGATATATCCTCATGCATATGAAGAATCAAAGTAAGTGTGAATAGTCTGGCCGACATTGTGAAGACAAAACAATAACATACATTAGTAAGACTATATATATACTCGTACCATTATATACGTATTGAAGTATGTATTTACAACAGTCACCTTCCGTTGTTTCCTGTTTGTATGACATGCGACAGAGTTATGTATATGCTGAACGGATATGTGCTATTCGTAATTATATTCCGTGTTATTGTCTATCTATCCCTTTCGTTAATGGGGTGCTGTATGGATACTTGAAGGGTGTCGTTTTGAGTGTCGTAGGGGAACACCCTATAGGTTGCTCGTTAGAGGGTTCAAATATGCTGCCGAAAATTTTATTAGGATGCGATTTCAATAACGTTTTCTATGGAATCTGTATAGAATCTTTTTGGTACCTATTGATCGCTGGCACTTTTGTGAAACCACAGCTTCCCAAACACACGTGGTATCCCTATTGTCTGAATTTCTTGTCAACTACTCTTAATTCAAGCCTTGATAGTCTAGCTCTTAATATAACATCCGTTTCCGTATTTTGGCATTACTGAATACAGGTACATAAGCTTTCGTTTGGGGTCATTCGCCTTTGTCAGTCCTAAGGCTCTGTAATATTTTTTTTCGGCTTGAAACATTCAAAAGGCGCCTAGGCTCTAAGGATAAGAGACCGGGGAAAGTGAGATTCTTATTCCCGATATAACCAAGATACGACAAGAGTACGTCGATCCCAACTGATTTAACCTAGAAATTATAAATAAAAGAATTTACGTTGATTGCTTGTGGCTAAGTAACAATTGCTGCGCGGGTCGATCGATCAGGTTAAGCTACGCTTGCCGCGGTTGGTCCGTGGATGGGTGATCATCTTTACATACCAAGACCCCTCCGCGCCTCGGAAAGCACGTAAAGCTGTTGGTCCCGGCTGTCATTTGTGGATCTTTGACAGTCGTTACGGGTCGTCAGAAGCCCGAAAGTCTGGCAACCAGTCTAACCAAGGGGTATCGTATTACCCAGTAACTAGGTTGTGGAGGTCAGATAGGCAGTCGCTCCATGTAAAATACTGGTATTCAGTTGCATCCGGTTAGACTGGAAGCCGACCCCAACAGTTGGGAAAAGGCTAGGCAGATGATGACGTAGATTGAACAGCTATAGCTGCTTTGTTGGTCTACTCGCATGAGGTTCCTGGATCTGGTAAAGTGTTATTGTGTTTTCCATCTGGAATTTTTAAGTAGCAACCCAGAGCCTGAATTTATGCCTGGTTGATGGCAATAAGTTTGCCCCTACTGTACGGTTCACGTACAGGCAAATAGCTAACGCCGCGACTTACTTTTCGTTATAATTATTCAGTTGACCAATAGCCGCCGTAGCGCTATCAGTGGCGAAACCACCATACAACACGATTCCTACCGGGTTCTCTTCGGGGATTCGCATCAGCTACTCTATCGCTATTAAAAAATGGCACGTCAATAAGCGGCTAGTTACACAAAGGGTATTTAATTCACCGTAACATTCAAACAACAAAAACGGTTATATTTAAACTTTTGTGTTACTTTTACGAATACCTAAACTAAATTATCGTGAAGTCTGTGGTTTTCGTCAACTCACATCCAAGGGACTCCAACTGGGACTTGGCGAATTGTGGGTGAACTATACGTACTGCCTAACCCTTCTGGGTATACATGTGTGATATTATTTATGTTATGTTAGGCGGAACAGATGCGAGTGACAGTGTATTGGCTCATCACTTACAAGCATGATAGTAATCCGTCGCCCTCTGTTGATTTTTATGAGTTTCGCGGAACAATAACTTTTTATGGCAAGCACAAGATGTAGAATGGTTACCCAAGATTACATTACGTCATTTTTTTCATTAGTCGATAAGCATTACGAACCGCTCTTGAATCGTCTTGAGTCTACATTTTATAATGGTCTTAGACTTCGGTAAATGTTGACTTTTCTCCGCACTAATTGGCCAAAGAACCTACAGGAAATCCTCTAACAAAAAGCGTATTACTTCACAAATACTTTTTTTTTACTCTTCGTACTACATCATCCTAGAACCCTTTCCCAACTATGTTGGGGTCGGCTTCCAGTCTAACGGGATGCAATTTGACCTCCACAGCCCAGTTACTGGGCAACACAACACCTCTTGGTAAGACTGGTTGTCAGACTCTTATTTTTACTATTCTTACTTTAACCTTATGAATGACACACAGTTTGCTTTTAAGAAAACATCGAAGGGAAAGTGCATTTTGTTAACACAGCCCAGCATAGTTTCATTAAAAAATCATAGAGTTGCGAGGGAAAATACACAGCTGAAGCGTAATAGTGAAATACATCATTTTACGATATTGAAAATTGGACACTGAAAAATTGTTAGCACGTTGACGTGCAGTTAAATTGAGAATATCATCAATGCTTTTAAACAACTAATACCTACACTGGGGAAATAAAGGAATATTGGTCTTTTTCAGAAGGCAGTGGTAGCCTAGTGGTATCGGCTGAGATTTACGAATTGTAGGTCGTAGGTTTGAACCCAGCTTCACTTTCTGTAAATGAGTTCACCACCACTGCTCTCAAAACGGTGAGGAGAAACATCGTGAGGAAACCGGCATGTCCTAGGACTAAAAATTCGAAGATTTGTAATATTTACCAACTGAGCCCCAGTGGTGGATTACGGCCCACTCCCTCTCACCGAGAGAAGGCCCTTATCCCTGCAGTGTGAACATTATAGACTATGTTCTTTCAGCAGCTAGTTGATGGAAAGCCAAATCATTAAGACAAGATTAAAAGGTCTTTCGTTTTCTTTTATGCGTCGGAAATCATTAAATAACTTCTCCCGCTCTGGGTGGAGCGGGAGGGCGTGTCAGACTTATACTGACTAAAACCCAGCCTTGTTCATTCAGTTGCCTTTGTGCCTTTTCGAATAACCCGGACCCTGGAAGGACTTTGCCCAGTAGTTAGACAATACAGAGTAGAATTTGTTATTTTAAGATGACGTAATTTGGTGAAATTATAAAATGCAAACGTACGTAAACAGCCATAGCTGTTCAAAACCTTGGTGGACCTAGTTTAAAACACGAATTGCAAATCAATGCACAAGGAAAATATAGATTATTGTTGCATTAATCCCTGTCGCATAAATCGGAAACTGAGACCATTACAAATGCTGTGTCTCTGGAAATACGCCCAGACAACCACGTAATGACAGTAGCTCCTTAGTCTATGGTGTATCGATCCTCATTGCCCTTGCCAAGAAGCTGTCCAAGTTTTAATGTATTGAATGGGGAACATCGCTAATTTGTGTTCAGCTTTTATACAACGCAGTTTGTGTTGACTCAGTTGGACGTCGAGAACGGCGGTTGTGGTTGCCCTGGTAGGCAGGTATTTGTAATGTATTAATAACTAGCTGACCCGACAGACGTTGTCCTGTCTTAACTAAGAATATTGAATTCGCATTTTACGTAATAACATATGTTACGCGCAATTTTCTTAATTTTTACTTTCTCCTGACAATAAGACACAACAAAAAAAAGAATTAGCAAAATTGGTCTAGCCGTTCACGTGTGATGCCGTGACCAAGGGAAATGGTGATTCATTATTATACATTTAGATATACTAGGTTCTGCCTGCAACTTCGTTTTCATCAAATTTTTTGCTACCCCGACCCACCCCGTCGTATCGAATCGCCTGGCCGTGCGAGAACTTCGTACTCGTGACTTTTTTTTTTTGCAAGATCCCTAAGGACCCTAGCGTGATGTTATATAGCCTTCCTCGATAAATGGGCTATCCAACTCTAACTTTTTTTTTTTTTTCAATTCGAACCAGTAGTTCCTGAGATTTGCGCGTTCAACCAAACAAACAAACTTTTCAGCTTTATAATATTAGTATATGTATATGTAGATATATAGACTAATCAGCTGCATTACATTAAAGTCTGAGGAGTAAATTGAGTCACATAATAACAGTAGGACTGGATTTTATTTTGACAGTCCAACAACATTCATTGCGTTATTTACATTGTTGAGCAGATACATTTTTCGAACATTATGAAGCAATGTATTAGCAGTATCTTTCAAACTATTCAGATTTTGATCTTGAGTTATACAATGAGGATGCTGGATTTCATTAAGTTCAATATCATAATAACTGATTTAAAAATACTTCCCGAAACGCTTGACGAACACGATCTACAAACGAAAAAAATCATCAATGAAGCTCGTTACATTAATACCTTTTAACGTCCAAACACTACGTCATAAAGACCTACGCCCACGATCTCATCGCGCATCTCTGGGACGCGAACTTGACCGAGCCGATGACTCACCGCGCCGGTTTTGTTAAATCGATTCAATATTCTTAATGATTCGAATACGCGATATGCTGGACGCTACTCGCAGTACCGGTGTCGGGTATGGCCGCACCTATTTTGAAATAGTCTCAGGAATGGTTACTTAACTTTGTGCATATCGTTGCATGAAGATTGGAGATATACGAAGGAGGTAGCGATGACGAGTTTGCATTAATTAAATGCTATTTTCATTGGTTATGCATATTGGAAGAGAGAGACGATGATAACGAAACGGAATTAATACTGAAACCAGTCTTTCTGAATGCATGTTTGATGCATCTAAGAAATTCAGAAATCAAGTTACATAATTACGATTCCACCATTATATCATAGTACAATAAAATTATTGTTGTAGTAACATATCAACTTTCAAAGCTATTACGAATATTACTAAAAAACCATCTTCAAAACGTTTATACCGAGGTTTAAAAAGGGCAAGACGCTTCACAACTTAAAAGAGTCCGTTTAAGAGACTGTCCTACTTAAGCTTTCAAAGAAGTCTCTGAATTATGAATATCAAAAGCTTGTCCGTTTAGAGTATGAATGAGCAAGGCTATAAAGTGAGCAGACGGAGGCATAAACTGTCAGCTCAAATGTGAACAGTAGTTGTAGTATTTTTTATCTTTACCGCAAAAGTCACAGTAGCCATTTCGAGGACCATTTAAAATAATGGCGAAAAAATTAAGTTTGCGACGTTCTATCTGCAATGAGTACTTACAAAATGTCAAGGAGAAAACAAAATTAGCGAAACGATAAAAGCTCGTGTGAAAATGTTGCCATAACGTCAACTTTTTGCAAACATTACGGCTATAGTGACTCTGGGCGCAAATTTTGATGCTGCTAGCCATCGTCCTAACGTAGTCTCTTGGAACTTTCATGAGATCAGGGAACCGACTCTCTAAACCCGTCAAAAAAGATACGGCTTAGCATGACGCTTTCTATTTCTACTCTACAGTAGAATAGAAATCGCTTGTTTACATTTCTCGATACAAAACTGTCAACCGTCTATACGGAAACGACATTTTTGTCTACTCTTCCAAAAACAAAACGCTTGTCCACGGTTTTCGTGCTAAGCCTGATGTTCGAAACTTCGAAGTGAATCCTACAGCTGATTAAAGGCTTCTTTAAACAGGCGCGATGGGACACTTGTAGAACAATGCCCATTAATTTTTCATAGAAATTGTTCTACGAGTGTCGCGTCGCGTTAGTCTGCACGAGCTTTAATTCTTTCGGACTGGCAAAAACACATCGAGAGTAGGGACAACTGTCAAAACGTGTTGTCATTAATTCTTAGGTCAGGCCCCAAACCTAATATTGTGTCCGTAAGTGATAGGAAGACTGAACGGGAATCGACCATAGCTTTGGCCGAAACTACGGACTTAGTACTTAGGGGGCTTTATCGTCCAGATACCTAAGTTCTTCCGACGCATGATAGCATCATTCTCATTGGTCCACCTGGTGTGAGTGTGTGTAGTGAGAAAACACGAATAAATAGTCTTATCCGTCACATTTCTTCAGGCGGGTGTCATTAAAATGTATGTAAGCTACCTTTTTCTTGTAACTGAAGAAACGCTGACCCTGACCCTGATAGACGCACCTATACCTTGTCTTATTTATACTCCAGTAAATCTCCGCATAACATACTGTATACTTGCACAGTAAGGTACGGGCCTCAAAACTAATATTATGTCCGTAAATGGCAGGATAGCATCGTTCTAATAGGTCCATTTGGTGTTAGTATGAGTGATAAGAAACACAAATAAATAAATAGTCTTTTACGTCACATTTCTTCTCGCGGTTGTCATAAAAATGTATGTAAGCAACCATTTCATTGTACTGAAGAAACGCTGGCCCTGACCTTGATAGACGTGCTTATAGCTTGTCTTATTCATACTCTCAGTAAATCTACGCATACCATACTGTATACTTGCACAGTAAGGTAATGATATTAAACCTGCTACCAAATTTAATTTCACGGTGTTTTGCCTTCGTTTACCCCAGCTTTATTAAACGAGGTAATGAAGGTATATCTTTACTAAAATATACAGTACGCAATAGCGGTTTGTGCTGCTGCTCAGGGATGTAGAAAAATTGTCCTGGTTTTTCATTACGCGAGGTTTTAAAGATGTTTTGGAAGACAAAGAGATTTTCTATATAACATCACGTCTTGTTTCCCGAAGGTTGTTCAGAGGCGTAGCTAGTGTAACTTCGCCAGTTATGTTTAAGTACCATGTAATCGGGGGCGAGCTTATTGCCATTAACCTGCGACTGAGAAATTTCAAATAGAAAACCCCAGTAACACGTTGCCCGACCGTTGGGAATCGAATTTAGAACCTCATGCTCAGCAGTAGCGCTTACGACCACTGTGCCAACGAGGTAGATTTCTATACATGGTATAAAACAAAGCCGCTTTTTGATTCTGCATGTGTGACCGCTTTGGTTTTCGAAACTCCTTCCCGAAGCTTTGTAAGCATAATTCACTCATATTTTACTTATTTAGATTTAACACAGACTTCGACATGTCGCCATTGTAAATTGTCAAATAAATAAACCAACTGTCGTCTTTCTAAGCTCGTCAACGTCATTAAAGGTAGACAACGCTAACCTAAGTTTATACCAATTAAGTTTCAATCAAGCTATCTGTCAACACTTGGTGTCTGAAAGGTTATTCAAATTAATTTGATGTCAAAATCTTGAGTCAACATTGGAGCATATTGTTTGCTGTGCTTGTTGTGGCGAACTAACCACAAATCGAATCCGATAGATGCAGGAAGGCGTCGGGCCGGACCCTGTGGGGATGATTGGGGGATAGCCTTTGTCTAGCAGAGGACGTCGTCTTTCGGCTGAATGTTGGAATACCACATTATAGGATCATTTTAACAGCTCAACAACATTCATTGCATTATTTTGGATGCTGAGCAGACAAATTTTACGACCATATGAAGCAATAAAATTAAATATTTGTCTATGTAAGTAGATCTTTTAAGACACTTTTACACATCAATATTTTAAAACTAGATGGCGTCTGTATTTCATAGCTAATTAATGCCTGAGAAGAAATGCCGAAACAAACGTAGGGGCTATGGTCTCTTTTGAAGACCAAACATTATTAGGATGTTATATCATCATCATCATTTCAGCCGAAAGACGTCCACTGCTGGACATAGGCCTCCCCCAGGCTCCTCCATTTCGACCGGTCTTGTGTTTCCCACATCCAGCGGATACCCCCGGCCTTCACAAGGTCATCGGTCCACCTTGTGGGAGGCCTTCCCACTCTACGTCTTCCGGTACGCGGTCGCCACTCCAGAACCTTTCGGCCCCATCGGCCATCTGTTCTGCAAGCAATGTGCCCTGCCCACTGCCACTTAAGTTTGGCAATTCTTCGGGCTATGTCGGTTGCCTTGGTTATCCTGCGGATTTCTTCATATCTGATTCGATCGCGTAGGGAAACTCCGAGCATAGCCCTCTCCATTGCCCTTTGGGTGAATTTAAGCCTTCTGATAAGGCCCATTGTGAGCGACCACGTCTCTGTTCCATAGGTTATCACTGGCAACACACACTGGTCAAGATTTTCGTCTTGAGACACTGTGGTATTTGGGACGAGACGATATTGCGAAGCCTCCCGAACGCTGCCCAGCCGAGTTAGATAAGCCTAACCAATAATGCAGGGCCATGCTGGAAGAGCCTTTTGAAGAAAGAGCCATTGCAGCTTTGAGCTGACCTGTCCCAACAGACGGCACTTTATTAGCGATATCCACTACAAGTAAGGTGCAGAGAGGCAATATGCGTATATTTACGAACGTACGCATTCCAATCGCAGACGTAATCTGTCAAAAAACCTTTTATCTAAAAAAAATATGTTGATTGTCGCTAAGATGTTGTTACGCCTTAAAATAAAACGATTGCTAAGTATGAGACTTAGAAAAGGTACGTTCTCAAAAAAAGGTGATAGTGGTTACAAATAAATATCTCAGCCGGTCGGCCAATATTTTCTTATAATTACTATTCCCTTATCGCTCCCACCTGGCACGAGGCAATAAACAGCTGTTTCTATGTTTTTCTAATAGTCTCTGACTAGCTTGTAACATAAATAGTGTATAAATACAAATTATCTATATGTATTTATCTATGTCTCGTGTGCAGACATTATGACACCGGGCGTTGCGCGGGAGTATGTGCCAAGTTTTCGTTACAATTGATAAATTAATTAGTTTTAAAATAACAAAGGGCGACACAATTATAACGTTTAAATTCTCGGTTTTTTTTACAGATAACATACAACTCAAAATCATCTTCCAAAAGCACTATTGCCGATTCAGTTAGTCTAACATTTTCGACACAACGACGGAGAACTTTTAACGCTCCCGCATACAGGCGCGACGTGAGCCTGGTAGAACAATTTCCAAGCGTCGCGTCGCGTTTTTCTGCGGGAGCCTTTACATTTATTCCGAATCAGCTTTCAAGGTATCCTGTACCGCTAATTGCAGCTCAGCATACCTCTTTCGGTATCAGAGGCGCGCAATTACGTGAGGAATTCATTCAATTGAATGGTATAACCAACTAATAAAGCAGTTTCGGGGCCCGTGTCGGTCGCACAATACCAATTGAGCAATCGATTTATATGTTGATAGAATAGAATAGGTAATACAATCATCTGGAGTGTATTTTGTGAGTAAATACGCCGCCTATTTTTACTTACATGAGTGAACTCTGAATAATGGAATCTTAGCCTGTAGGCATTTTACATATACCTAGTCCTTAACTTTTGTAGGCCATTTATTTTTACCGGCATCTTCTACAGCCCCAGGCCGGTACAGCTTTAGAAATTAGGAATAGATAATAGGGCAAACGAACGTACCATACTTGACGAATCTCTTTCGAACGTACTTCCAAGAGTAAAATGTAGATTCTAGAATCTACATTTTACTCCTGGAAGTACGTTCAAAATCAAAATCAAAAGTCATTTATTCAAACTAGGCTGAGAGTCAGTACTTTTCGAACGTCAAAATTACATCAGACAGTCCCCCAAAAACGCCCACCCTTCGACACTTCCTAGTGCTTTAGCTGGGAAGAAGAAGTGGCGCAACAAACTCCCCAGCAGCACAGCTGTCTGATAAGTTGGAAGAACTTGATTCTATACAGTAATAGGTAAGTAATTAAATTTCATCAAAAAATGGAAATTTCATTATTAAAAATTTAAACGTACGTTCGTACGTACTGGGGTGATATATCACGAAAGAGTGAGCAAACTCTGAATATGGAATCTTAGCCGCCAGGTATTTTACCTTCAACTAGTACTTAACCTTTTGTAGGCTTTAATATACCATATATATTTTAAAGAAATTTCCTGAAGCCCCAGGCCGGGTCAGCTTTAAGAATAGATAATAGGCCCAACGAACGTCCTATACTTGACGAAGCTCTTTTGATCTTATTTCCAAGAGTAAAATATAGATTCTAGATAGTGCCGATAAAGATTACTACGCTTTGTAGTGGACAAATAGCTTCAATTTTTTTAATGCACGATTCCTTGACAGTTAAAAAGTACCTGTAAATGGTGTAGTTGAAATAAGTGCTCAAGACCTTGAAGGGCTGAGGCTAGATTTACGAAATGCAGAGCGGATATAATCCAATCATGTGATGTTATTATGACGTCACATGAATATATCGGAAAGGGATAAAGATACACAACCGACCTCATTGGTGATGAACTCAAGAATAAGGTCAATTACGTAGTTCTCACAACAGAGTCGCATGTATGGAAACATGACATGTGTCACACCCACCCACAAGATAGTGGAAGTAGCAAAGGAGATGACGTATGTTCAGATTGTAGAATTTGCAGCACGTGTCGTGAAGGCTACTTCCCGTAATTAACACGGTTGAAATGTAGTCGCAATTTCGTCTCAGCGACATTGTTACTGTATTATATTTTTTTACAAAATCAGACTTTTATACCGAATTATAAATATCCACTATGGCAGCACTGTCAAAGTACAAATTACTTAGATTAGAACAAACTTTTAAATTAATGTATTTGCATTATGGCAACTGAATGTATTATTCTATTTTGGCAACACTTTTTAAAATGGTGAAATGTAGTGCAAAGTTAGTCATTGTTGGATTGTGAAAGAGTACAAGTACTGTGATTAAAAAGTATCAGCATGAAAATTGTCTCTTTTTAATACAACTTTATTTATTGGCCCTTATGCACATCACACATTTTACATAGATTACCTGTCAGATTTTGAATATGAACCCTGTCAGGAGTTCGGAGCACTGCGAAACAATACATTCGTTTGCAGTTGAATTAGTGAACATTAACATACATTGAGTCAATACTTATCAAAATACAGCATGGAATGCGACTGTCCTTTCGGGTCGTTGAGCTCCCTAAGATAGGGTTGAGCTACACGATGACTGATGCTGCATATCGTCTGTCGGGACATTTCAGCTCAAAGCTACAATGGCTCTTTTCTCAAATGGCCCTTCCAGTCATGGCTCTGCATTGTTAGACTCGCATTAAATCCTAACACTGTAATGTTTGGACTTTAAAAGAGACCATGATCCCCGAGTTTATTTGAGCATTTCGTCCCAGGGATCAGCCAGCAAGGAAATGTCGCCGCCATATATTTATAAAATATTTTTCCAAGAAAATCTCTACTTATATAAATAATCATTTCTATTCATACTTACATAAATAAATATTACATTTCTTAACAATACGGAAAAAAAACCCTCTGCTGTATCTCTGCCTACCTCCATTCATAAAGCGCGCCCTAGGGTGGAATGAAGTTCAAATTATCCATACTATCCAACATATTTCACAAATAAACACATAGTTCAAAACATTAATTGGCATATTTATAGCGGCAGTATAATTGGAGTTATTCGTTCCGCCATGATAAATTAGTGACGTCATATTAATAGCAGATCGAGATTATGTGTGTGTGTTAAGTAGAATATGTTTATTTTAATGATTATGTGGATGGTAGTACCTACATGTAGGTTAAATCTATGATATATTAATTCGATATTACGCTTGTTTCGTTTTCAGCCTGACGAGGTTAGGTCAAGCAGTGTTGAAATAAATCGCCTAGACCTCGTTTATAATTACGAATACTAAATAACTGGACTGTGAGATAACAAATCATTATCCGTTTGATTTTATTACATTTAGAAAAATAAAAATCCCTCCCATGCGTTTATATTCAACATTTTGAGTTGACACGCTTTCGCAAGGATACTTTTTGTAAAAACGAATTCTTTTCTTAAAATCAAACCTGACGTTCATTATGTCCGTACGAAAGATCCTAATTTTGGTAACAATGATCCTAACCCACCTAATTGTAATGCTAACGACGACGTACTTAACTGTAGCGCCTAGTACACATGCGCGACAAATTAATTGAATTTCCTTTTTCCTCCAATGATAAATTCACTAGTAATAATAATTTATTAATTCATGCGAAGGATGTGAAAAAAAATATATAAATATTATCCAAAACGAATAAAGGAAAAATATTAAAATATACCTATACAAAACTGATAATATTACGTTATAATATTCCGTGTGAAAAGGTGTGGCCTCGGCAAATGTCACTTAACTACGTCATAATGCACGCTGCACTTGTTAATAATATAAATTGCACGTTGAATTATAATAATACTTCAGAATAAAAGCATTGTCCTTGTTCTGTACTTTGATAACCGACAGGTTACTGCCTAAATGATGTTAGTATGGCAGTATACACATTTGATTATTTATCTCCTTTGGAGCTGTCTATGACGACACCCTTGTACTGTAGCTGACCTCCTAGTTTGGTACTCGTTTTACACCTATTTTGTTTCTCTTACAGCAAAGAAGAACTTATGAGACAAGCTACACCCTAATTAAACTAGAAGCCAGTCAGCAGGATGCAAACGTAGAAGCTCATTTAAGTATCGCCAGTTGTGGAGGCAATTTTCATGCTCCCTTTGGAGGTGGCCTACTTCCTCTATCCTTAAGAAGTACATGTATCTCGCCATCACTTATATCAGTGACATGGGACTGCAGAAAGGCGATACATTTACTTACCACCACTAATGGCCGACCTGTCGTTACTTAAAGCATGCTAATGGAATTATAACGCACTTTATCCCGATACTCGGTGGTAATATCTCATTGCAAGATATAAACTAGTCCCTGAAGGCATCCGGTTTTCGATCAAACTGCCTAGAGTTAGCTTACACGTTATTAAAATGGAATAAAAATAATGGTCTTGTTAGGAGCAATAGTTATGGGTTAAATTAATGAACAACTTACCTAGCTTTTAGCAGTTACAAATAAATATTTACATGACAACTTAGTAGGACAAGCCTGACCAATTAATAATGAAGTGGTCCATAATCATTAGGCCTAGCCAACTGAGGTAAGGACAGTGACAGAACCTTCTTAGGCCTCTACCAACCTCTTATGGGACAGGTGTAACGATCACGTAAAGCAAGTTTAATATTTACATCGTTCGTGTTTCAAGACACTCAAGTTTTCACTGAAGCTACAAGTCGTTTAAGTGCCAAGTTTCAAGTTTTATCTCTGAAGTTTGCAATATGTTCTACTTACTTACAAACTCAATGTTTTTCCTAGTAGCTTACAAAAATATACTAAGTGAATCTGTTTATTAAGGACCTACTTACGTGTTGAAATGAAATATGTTTCATGTGACTATATTGAATGACGTAATATCTCCGCCACGCTGTGTTATTAACCCCGAGGATATCAATTACCAAGTTTTATAACATTTAATATTCTGCGTAATAAATTAAAAGCCAAAGTATACCAATTGCTTTTTATTTTACAGTCAAATAACACGCTAAAAGCACCCTTTTTTTAAACGTGATAAAATCGAAAATAGAAATTAATTGAATTGAACTCTGTGTGTACTTTGCCTAACTGTTGCGCTGAAACAAAATTGAGAAAATATTGAATCAATAGGATTGAAAATTGAAAGTCCATTGAAGCAAAATGTTGTGTACTCTGCTGAGTGCAGAAACCTTTTTTAATAAATTGTATGGAAAGTTGGAAGTCATTGAATAATAAACATATGTCCTAAGTTTGATTACAGTGGCTATTGGAATACCGACAGTCGGTGACCGTCGGCAAGTTTACATGTGTTAATTATAGCGATTGAACAATACAATGCCCTTACAACTTGTACGGTCAACACGTCAGTAATAACACTTTAAATACGAAAACCAACCTTACTGCTACAACATAAAGGCGCTGTGCCAGTGTTACCATAAACGTGTGTTTAACTGTACTGCGTTAACTATAGTTTCGTGACCATAGTTGAGAGCTTAATAAGAAGTTATTAAAGGCAGTAGGGCGGACCAATTACTTAAAATTATGTGAGGAATTTGTAATCACGTGCTTTAATGTCAAGCATGTAGGTATTGAGTATTGGAACAAGATTAAAAGAATGAGCGCGATTTGACAAAATAAGCATAACACGTCCCCCCGAGTGGGTTCCCGCATTGTCGTTACGAGGGGGCTCAGTAGCCGTGGGCTCCCAGCCACGGTGAAGCGAAGAGGAACCCAAAGGTGGGGCCGCTCGTCAGGGCTTTTGCCTTCAAGCCGATGACGTAGCGGCCAAAAAGTAGGTTGCGGTGAGGTGCACCGCAACTGAGGTGGACCGCGATACCGAATGGGAGGCATCGCGGCTGAGTGCCGGTGCTTCTGAGCAGCGCTCTTCCCTTCCGTGGCCTGGACGGGCCGCCACCGTTTGATGGCGGACGCGGTGGGGCCGCAGGGGAAGAGGAGTGTCGGTAGAGCGTTGGCCGCTCTCCCATCCCCTGCGGCCGAAAAGTGGTAGGCGGGACGGCGCGTTATGTTCCACGCGCGCCGTCAGAGATGTCAGCAACAACTGGTGAGGTCCGCAAGGGCCAATACCTGCCAGGGGTGCGGGTTTTTCGAAAGAGATACCGTCGCCCCTGGCATACAGGCAACGTGTTCCCTACACGGGTGGGTTTTAGTCAGTAAAAGTCTGACACGCCCTCCTGCTCCACACAGAGCGGGAGAAGCTATTTAATGATTTCCCACCATCCAAAAAACAGGATAACACGTTAATTTTAAAAGTCCAACAGTGCGCTTTTATTAGGCACTAGCTTTTGCCAGCAGTCGTCAGAAGTCTGACAACCAGTCTTCCCAAAGCGTCGTATTACTTAGTAACTGGGTTGTGGAAGTCAGATGGGCAAGCGCTCCATGCATCCAATAGACTAGAAACCGCGTCGCGTGGTTTTCATGAAAAACACCATTAGTTATGTTTAAAAGCTGGAGAGCATAACTCGAAGAAGAAGCAAAGCATACAAACGGCAAATAACCTGGTGTTTGCCCGCTTTGGCGTAACTTAGGGCCTTTATTTACATATTCAGCAGTAGTCAAACGCAAATTCTGTTCGCTTGATCAAACTACGATTTACCAGCTACCAGAAGTATGTTTAAACACATTATAACTGGTGCAATTTGGAGGAATTTAACTCCGTTAAGCTAGGCAGAAGCTAAGTAAATTACAGCTAAGCTAAGTCCAAAATCCCGAACAGTAATTACTTATTCACTTCGTTACAGCCCAACTGTTTCCATTCGGAGCTAAATCAATTATGCCTTTCAAATTAGGTACTAAATACTTTATTCATGAAAATCTAAGAGAATATTTAAAACAATTTTCCAAATGCCTGCGTATACAAAACGATGCTTTATAAGCCGTCACCTAAATAAGCCTTTGTCAATTTGTCTTCAGTAGTATTAAAATTTGCATAATTGTATTAGGTTGGCAATATTCGATCGACCGCTGTTCGCTGTTAGTTGGTCGCAGGTGCTGGACGGTAATAGACGTGTCACCATGATCTATGATGCTGAAATATCGGCAATATTGATGAAATTCTTCTTACAATATCTTTACAGGATTCTATACTTCCATTATATTCCATTGACAGTTTTTACCCGACTAAGGCGAAGCAAAAAGAATTTGACGGCTATGTATGTATGTTTATCTGTTCCCTCATAACTTCTAAACTCCTTATCATAATTTGACAAATGAGGTATCGTTGGAAGCGTCTTGGTCGTCCGCCGGTTATAGCTCTGTGACGTCACATTAAATTAGTTAAGGCGTCCTATTTAGGACATATAGTGATGATCATTTTGTTTTTTCAATCATGCCGTGAGATACGGCTGGCATACGGCGATGGACCCAACGTGGCCGTATGCCACCTAAACAATACATTCTAACAGTAGAAAGCAATCATATGCGTAGGGGCAAATTGGCATACGACCCCACGTCTTTCAGGTGAGAATATTGACTTATTTCATACTTTATAGAGTGAGATATTACAGTAGTCGGGTTTTATCAAATTTAAATAAGATTTTCTTACATATATTTTGTTATCCTAAAAACGACGTCTGCAGAAATATTTAGTCTGCTCTCCTTAATACCAAATTCAATCTAAGCTCGTTGATTAAATTAGATTGTTTAAAATTCATGACGCAGCGAAGACTAGACAGTATTTTATGATAACAACTTTTTGTGAAAACTTCAGTTTATGTATGTCAAAATTAAAATATTTTAGCGATATGCCGTATGTAATCTAGTTACAGACGGGTGCTACAATTTTAATGCTTTAGAAAGTCTTACGCACATTTTAGTCGGTAAAAACTCGTATGCTGACGTAGCTAATAAGGCAGATACTTCACAACTCTCTCGGCACGCCCTTACATGGCGACTCGATAAGTACTGGACACATCGACGGTAGTTTTTGCTCGATGGCAACTACCACGGGAATATAATACGAACCAAAGAGTCACGTTTCGCTGATTTTGTACGAACATTTATTTGGATCTGAATGTGATATCGATATACGAATTTGTCTACTCATTATCATCTACCTAGCCTTTTCTCCACTATGTTGGCGCCGGCTTCCAGTCTAACCGTCTGCAGCTGAATACCCATATTATACATACAGTAACTGCTTATTTGACCACAACCCAGTTACTGGGTAACACGATACCCCTTGATAAGATTAGTTGTCAGAGTTTCAGGCTTGTGACGACCCGTGACGACTGTCAAAGATACACGAATGATCTAGCCGGGAGCAACGGCTTAACGATAACTGGACCAGATATTAAGTTCCCCATTGTTTGTGGGACACCACCACATTCACACTCCAGGTCGCAGTCATCTGTGAATCTCACATTATTCTCACCAACATTTCATAGTATCGCAAACACAGATTAAAAGAAAATGTCTTGCAAAAAACTTTTGTGCCATCATTACAGTTACGAGTAAGACTTACGAGTCCAAAATTTTTATTGCTCAGGATTATACCACGTTGTAACTTGTAGGTGCCGCGGGAGTGATGGTCTATAATAATGTAACACGATGTATCAGTAGGTACTATTAAAGTTTTCTTTTACTTTTCTTTAATAATCTGGAGGAAAATGATAAGAAAGCTTTTTAATCCTATTCAAATTTTTTTAAATGATCAAGTCTTTGTGTAGTTTTTTTTTAGCTCATACTGCTCCACTGCTGGGCAAAGGCCACTCCTAACTCCTTCCAGGAACTCTTTTCCCGCGGCTCCTCGAACCAGGCCTCGCGGTACGCGTCCAGGTCGTCTCGCCACCGCTTTCTGTGTCGAGGGCGGCGGCGTCTTCCATCTTCAGGCACTCGTCCATCTTCAAGTAATAATAATAATAATAAAATTTTATAACTAGATGAAGTCGCCGTTTCCTATCAGACTACTCTCAAACTCAGAGGTCCGTCTCTTTTAAGGTCCAGACATAATCTTTGTCAAATTGTGTTTATTACCGGCAAGCAAAGCCGATGTCGACTATTCTGTCAATGTCTAAAATGAATTGGAAAAGCATATGTACATTGGTATAAAAAAACAGGATAGCGATAAATATCTTCGATGAAGCTTTTCAATTGTTTGTATTTTGCATAATCAATAATGCAATTTTTCCTTCAGTCTTAAATCAAGAAATGAGAGTGGTCAAAAGAAACAACAAATCTATCAGCAAAACCACTAGATACAAGTATTGATTTTACTACTTCTCAAAGAGTTTCTCGCTCACGAGCCCGGCAGCAATAATTAAGAATTCATTAGATGACATCAGTAGTAGAAATAGTACAACATAAAACAGACTACTATTGCATTTGTAGAAAAAAACTACTTCAAGATGCAACAACACATCGGTATTATTATAGTTTCTTCTTCCACTAGTTTTGTTAGAGTTTGAATTTAGTTTACCTACATGAAAAGACAGGCTGAAGATGCTCGCCAAAACGGCTATATGATTTTCTAGCTTATGCCCGCGACCCCGTCTGCCTTGAAGAAACCTATCCAATAGGCTTTCTATGAGTAAAAGTATGTTCGTAATCAGATCAATACCCCTACATTCAAACTAACAAATGTATTAGTATTCTTTATTAAACACTATGTAGCTTTTGTCAACGTCAAAAATTAAAAAAAAAATATCTCACGTGACGGTACTACCGGGATAAAAAGAGATCAAATCAAATTAGGCTTAGAACCAGCACTTTTCAAAGGTCAAAATACATAAGACAGTCCCCCAAAAACGCCCACCCTTCGACACTTCCTAGTGCTTTAGCTGGGAAGAAGATATTCTAGGTTATAAACTATCTTTGTGCCAAATTTCATCCAAACCCGATCAGTTGTTTTACCGTGGTTAAGTAACAAACACCCAATCTTACACATTTATAATATTAGTTGGATTAGTATCGCATCCATTTTACCGATTAATTTCTTCCTCTAAAATAGTTGGCGCCCAAAACATGGACCTATGAAGTCACTACAGCTAATAAACTAAGTTTATTTTCGTGAACCAAAAACATCGTATTAATGAAATACGACTAAAAGCGACAGCGTAAGAGGATACGCATCGGAAAACGAAAAAAGAAAGGTTGTAGCTAAAAATAACAGTCTCTAAATTAAGATAATTTCCGTCAGGTTGAACAACCGAGAACGTTGTGCGTTATGTCAACGGAGAATCGATGAAATGGCTTCGGAATAGATATAGCCCTTATATTTGATTATATCAGGGTTTTGCGAGATTTGCCTCTGATCGTTTGATTACACAAAGGTTTTTTAAGCTGACCTTTCTGAATGTGTGCAAACAGTTTTATACAATTTGGGCGCATTTTGCAAATTTCGCTGAGGTAGATATTACGCAGGTATATTTGTTTAACTTGCTGAAAATATTATTGGTATAATGTTGGCTCCTGTTACATACCCATAACGTCATGGCTTTTCCGAAGGGGATAGACGAAAACTATAGATATGCCACGTGCTTATTATGCTACTCTTGCTTTGTTCACTTTCCTGCATCGGACATAAATGCATGTCTACCGGCTCGTCTGAGATCATTTTGTTAGTTCCTAAGAATTTTCATTTTAACACTATGCAGTTTCTTTTTGATTCAAATCCTATAACACTAAAAGCTCCACCGTCTCAAGGGAAGCGAGAAAGTAGAAACATTTTAAAACAAAATGGATAACGTGCAAGTTCTCAAGAAGACATCATTACAATTTTCAAACTCTCGTACTCTTAACAAGTTTAGCGGAATTAGAAGCGACACACTCCAGAAGTTCGTCTTGGATGCTTTGCTGCGAGCATTTCAAATTATGCTACGGAAGTATTTATACACCGAAGAAGCTCCTTAACTGATAAAATTACGTAAGTAAATCCCTCAACGTTTTCCTAAGGATATTGAGGTGGACTAACAATCCAACCTGATTAAATAAAATTGAGTAAAAATTATCATTACTTTACACGGAGACACTAAAATCTGACCTTCGCACCCCAAACTCGGAGAAGATAGTGCTCTCTCCGAGTAATCAAGCTTTTGTATGCTCCAGTCAATTGCATCATAATTTCACGTACATTTCAATTACACATAACAGGAAAATGTCTTCTGAAATCACAAATTGGAACTCAACATATCATAGAGGAAGAATCTGGGAGACGCTTGCCAACATCAGCACCACTAAGTTCCTCACAAAACGGACGCTGGCATCAAGCCAAGGAAATGATATGATGAAGAAGAGAATTTCTGAATCATTGCAGTTTTAATTAGGTTAGCCCTATTTGTTTATTTTGCTCTCTACTACACATTACACGCCCAGGGAAGACAATAGAATTTTAATAGGTCTGATTACTTTCATCGAAAATTATACTGCCATGCGGGACACCTTGGGCGGCTCACATTTTCAGTTAAAGTGTACTCTTAGATTATTTTGGGCACATAAATTGAGAATTTTAATCCTCTTGGTTATTTTGGGCCAACAAGAACTATTGAAACTGCATCAGATTGGAAAATTCCACCTAAACTGGAATTACGGACCACATTTTACGGTCCACAGTGACAGCTTAGGATACAGTGCACTTCTGCCCACCTCAAAAGTCTAAAGTCTACGTTTATATTTACATTATTTAGGTTTAAATTATTGGAATAAACACATTTGCCATATTACAAACAATGTTTAGGTCGTAGTTTCTCGCACAGACTATTTCGACATAACCAATAAAACAGATTCAGTCAACGGTTACCGTACATTGCGGAATTAACCACTCCCGTGGAAGCCCAATCATTACACTGTATTTGTGAATATCGATATTCAAAATATAAACCTAGCGATACCCGTTATTAGATATCATTTGAATAATGGCCGAATATGACTCACTGAGTTGTAAAATCTTTCATTTGTAATATCTGGGAGTTTATAATTGGCACTATATTTATGGAAGCGAAGGATCGAAGACCGTTGGAGATATAATGTAGAAAAACGGAAGGACCTACAAATAGTAACATGGTTCGCAGGTCCTAGCCTAAAAGGGTGCAGCAGAATTCTATAACTTCAAAATAAAAAGTCACTTTTTCAAATTAGGCCGAGGATCAGTACGTTTTGAAAGTCAACGTTACATAAGAGTGTCCCCCAAAACGCCTGCTCTTCACCACTTCCTAGTGCTCTAACTGGGGAGAAGTGGCGCAACAAACTCGCCAACTTCATTCTTCACTTCATCGAAAAGTTATAGATGTCTAAACATGGCTTGTAGTTTTATGCCCTCCTCATACTGACTTTGAGAGGTCGAAACTTCCTATTGAGATCGCACCTTCGATTCCGACAAAGCCACTTCCTTTACATCGCAGTGCGAAGGTGCTTACATCCTCCTTTTGCGTAAGGCTCCTTGCAATTCTGATTGCGCAATATCAACTACAAGGAGGTCCTTGTTTAATAGGTCGTGTGCTCCCTACTCGCATACCCAAACCGCAAACATTATTCAACCAACCATCACTGTTATTTCGATGTGATTGATCTTCAAACCACAATCGCAAAACTGCAATATATATTACTCAACATTTTTTACTACGCAAACGTAATCCGATCCTAAACGCTAGTTTCCACCTTATTTAATATTGGCGTTGCGTGACCTTAGTTTTTTAATAATAGCTACTTGTGAGCTATGCACGGCTTGTTTGCCTTCATTGCAGAGTTCCCTTATAAACTACATTATTGTTTAGCCTTAGTTATAATGGGTAGTAACGTAAACCTTATGCAGTTTAAGAAGCTAAGTGTTATGGGTGTTTCGTCCTTTCAAAAAGCATTATGCCTTGTCTTGGTGTCTGTGTTAATGATAATGTGGTCTAACGCGTATCTAATGGTAATCTAAAACGGACTCTTTATCAGCCATCATCTCAGAGGTTACTTCCTTAGGAGTCATCTTATCTTTCACTCAATCCATTTAACTCTTCTTATACCTATCCAGATTCATGCTTAACACTTTATCTCCGAATTCGTTCACATCACCTATCCCCTTTAGCTCTTCTACATGTAAGTTAGTAAACAAAATGTCGCCATTCCTCTACACAGCTTTAAGCAAGTCCTTGAGTACTTTAAAAGCCGCAGCCAATCAATACGGCCCACCTTCCTTAACCGCACAATAGCATGAAAACAGACTATAACCCCTTTGCCTATGAACAAGGAACGTCTAGGCAAGTCTAGGTCTTGTATTAGAAATGTAAAATCCATTAGGTTGTCTAGACGAAGTCACGGCTGGGTCTGTGGCCTGACATGGTAGCATGTAAATCAGGATCGTGTGAGGAATCCACTCGGCGGATTATCATTTAGACTAGTTTTATCTGTACGTGGGACGAATTTTTCATGTATCCTCCTCTATCTTATCTAAAGATACATAGATGGCGACTGCATCAGGTAGGAAATAGTTGGTTAGGAGAAACAGTAGAAACAAATTTTGCTAGTTATGCAATTAGGTCCCATGTTAGGGGGGCCGGTCTATCACCGTTAACCCGGAAGAAATCCTAACTCCAGGCGAACACTGAGAACTTCTGACATATTATATTTCCAACGTAACTCAATAACACTTTGCACAACCCGGGAATCCAGCCAGAAAGTCGAGTTTCGACCACTAGACCAAAGTAGTAAATGTTGGAAATATGATATCGATTTAAGGCTTACGCGGCCCTATTAAAAATAACGAGCATGTGTATATCAGAAGTAACTCAATAGTATTAGAAATAGATATTATATCAATTCCGATTCGAAGAAACTTACGAATGTTGGAGAGGATGTGGTAGCATAAAATATGTTAAAAGTAATGTCAAGAACTATAATGTTATTTGATTTTCTAGAATCCTAGCACGATAGTCTCTGTGTTGTAGAAACACATTTTAAGTTCAAGATGTCTGAGTGTAAACAACAGAGTCGTGTCATGGAAATTCCTCTTGGTGGTAGGTACCACCATAACCCAACTCGCTCGAGTGGAATTGAATCAGATTGGACGCATTATAATAGACGTATGACGATACAAATAAAAAACCTATTTTGTATACACAACAAGGAAATGCTGGGGTGACTTAGATGCGTTTATGAGATGATTTTTGCCAGCAGATTCGCCATCGGAATTTATAAATTACCGGGATAAAAAGTATCATGTCCTATGTGTTAATCCAGGTTAAAGTCTATCTGTGTGCCAAATTACATCCAAATCCGCTCAGCCGTTGTTGCGTGATTGAGTTTAGTAGGATTGACCAAAAAAGGCAACAGCATTTTAGAGACTTGTGGAATGGTAAAACAAAACCTGCGCAAAGAAACAGTAGGGCTAGTAGTTTTTTTTTTTAAATAAAAACATGACTTGATTGATAACTAAATTGAAATCTCTGATTATTTCCGCGCCTAAAACGATGGAAAATATCTTTTATGTCGGGATACCCCAGTGTTATGGTAAAATTATTCCGTAATTTTAAACAAGCCGAAAGGCTTATTAAAATACATTTTCAAAGCCTATTAAATGGATCCTTTCATTAACTTTCCAGAGTTCAAACAACATTTTCACCGCGTCCGCTATTCAGAAATTTCGCTTTGCCAAAAAACATACCTTGTAAAGTAATTCTTTTTAATTAAAAGACTGAATGGAATTCTACAAAATCTAGTTCCCTTTCACAGCTGTTATCAGATTACAAAGCAATTGTATCGCATTTTATTCGTTTTAAAACTTCGTTGCAACCATACTAAAAGGAATTTCTATTCGCAAAGGACGCAGATTTTCTTCCAGCTTACATTTAACTTTTAAATGCATCGTCTTGCCTGACACTTTCTTTGTGAATATTTTTTAATAAGAAAGGAATCTGATTTAGTTATCTTGCTTGAGAATGACGACTTCTTTAGCATAACAAAATTATGACCTGTTTGAATATAATATTTTCTTGTTTGTTGCATTTTGCCATTCGTTCGGAAATGACGGTTCTTGAAGATTGAATTCATTCTTTGAGCATATTACTATTTTGATAAAATCATGGAAATAACTAACCCGCAATGAGCCCGGGTCCACTCTTATTCACAGAGAAGAGACTTCTGTCCCAACATTAGCAGTAGGAACATTACGAAATATACTATTTATTATGCTAGATTCTAGGGGCTTGTAACTAAATAATATACCACGGGTCGACCTGCAAGATTAACCAACGCTTGCCGGATCTGACAACCAGCCTTACCAAAGGGTACCTATCGTGGTAACCAGTTCTTAGCTGGGTTGGGGAGGTCAGATAGGCAGTCGCGCCATGGTAAATAATGATATTCCGTTGCATACGGTTAGACTGGAAGCCAACCCGAACATGATTGGGAAAAGGCCAGGCAAATGAGAAGATTATGCTAGATTCTGGATGGAAATATGTTAATCTGTCTTGAACATATTGTATCTAATCGTGCAATATGATAGACGAAGCATTCAAGTGGCTAGAAATCAATCTTGTCTTTGAGTAGAACTGTGTCAATTGGTGGACGTTTCAATGATCAAGATATGAATCCAAAACACTGAAAACCTAAAATTAAAATAGCAAACAGCTGTTAAAAGCCGCTACTATGAATCTCCATCATCTATTTTTATCTGTAACTAGACTTAAAAGTAAAACGGAATGATTACCCCAATTTATATAAATATTTTCGTTGTGACTGCGCCTACGTCGATTCCCGTTTAGTTATATTTCGATCTTGCATCTCATGTGACATAATGGTGGATTAGGGAAATGCAGTTCTTTAGTGAGAGTAAAATACCATCGAGTGAAACAGTTCGACTTTGTAGAGCGCCGTCTCTGTCACTCATTCCCGTGATGAGCCATACTGCCGCCCGAATGCTAAAACTATGGTTGCAACATGTTGCATTACATGTTGCAAAAGTTTGTTACCTACATAAATTTATTAAACAATGAGGAGAATGTGTCTTTATTATTACTAACTAAAGACGTGTTTGTTTCTTTTCATTCGTGAGTTGAAATTCTGAGATTAAGATGATTCATAAAAATCTTGTTTTGATACATTAGGTAGATTATTGCATAATTATGTGTATTTTGGTACCTCTATCGAGAAAACTGGTAACTTATGCTCAGTTAGTTCATTATTGTGATTTTAATACTTTTCATATGCAACGTTTGATCCATTTAGATACACTAACCTATATACACTAATATCGATCATAATAAATCTAAATAGCATACAAGATATGCCTTCATGAAATCGTAACAACAATAATTTCGAAATGCAACAATAATTTATTTTGTGAAACATACAACAAGAATTACATAGTAGGTACCTACCTACATTGATTACTAGTAGAGGTATTAGTACCAGAAATAAAAAAATAAAAACATTGTTGTTTATACTTTATCGCGTGTTACAAGCATGAAGGTGATATTAATCCGATTGGCATTATGGTATGTTGTTTACAAAAAAACGTATACAAAGATAACTATGACGTTTTAAGACACAAATCAAAAAGTGTTACAAAAGTCAATAAAAAAAATCACAAAAAATCCGATAAAAACCTCGAACTTTTTATCCGCAACATATTCAATTAAATCACGTACGCTTTTAAAACGAAAAGCCCGTCAACAGTGAATAACTGCTTTACCGAACCGTAAAATTATTCAATGATGCGTAATTTTACATGGAGCTTACATCTATATAGATTGTATAGCGTCAAAACTGGGGCAGATAGAAGGCCAGTCATCCCTTACACCCTAGGCCTGATGCGTATGCATGAGACGGCACCCGACGACACGTAAACAACTCCAATAATAGACTTAAATAACATGACATACAATAGTACAATAGAATATCCTTAAATATTCGGCTTCTATAAAGCGATTGTTTACAACTATTCCATCGAATTCTATGACGGAGTTTATGGTATCCTTAAAACTTCGAACACGTCTTTTTATGATGTAAAACAGATTAACATTCTAATTACAATTACCTAGATTCGATTTTCCTAGAATAACGTTTTTAGGTAGATCTAATGATCTGTAATATCTCAAACCGAGATACAACTCAAGTTGTATTATAAAGTCGAGATAATGACGAGTACATCAAAATATTTAAGTAGCACGCTGACGAATTATCCTTATGAAGTATTTGGTCGCTTATAAATAATACCGCAGACAACATTATAAGCTTTTTATCACATTTTTCGACAACATGGCAACACAAAACAATACATTTATATCACTTTGTATGACGAAACAGGCTCGAAGCGTCACATGGAGCATAAATTATGATTCCCCAGTCATTGTTATACTGCTATTATATAATTAAATATTTTTTTCCGCATCTGACATGCAATGTCACTAGACATGTGGAGGAATTTAAATTACAGTTGGGCAACATTATTACGTCAATATTTTGACACATCAAGTGCTTATTAAAGGTAAACTGAAAATGTAGAATCTAATTTTGTTGATGTTTTATTAATGTGTAGGTATTGACAAGTATGTGGTAGGTGATCGATAGCAAATGTCAAAGCATTATTGATATTATTCTAATTTATATAGTAACAGGGATAATCCACATTGAACACATTAAAAATTACATATTTGTTTCTTTTGTTCAAATGAGTACAATATTCTTTTATTCATCAGGTTTGAATTATGCAAATTAAACTTAATCTGTAGTTATCATGAATTAATAAAGTAAGTATTAGTATAAAAAACCAAAGAGAGAATGCAAGGACTTCGAATACCATTGCTACATTCAGACTGCTATTATAAGATATGACAAATTAGTTGATAATTCTTCTTTTACAGTTAAAACAAGCAAGGTGTTGTTAACAGGTGTTTTTACAACATTGATAATATGAAAATACACTTTTTTTCTGTCTTTTTTATAGCCACTGACTGGAAGGAAACTTTCGCATTATTACTTACACTTACATTTTACGAGCGACTTTAAACTTTTTATTTATTTAATAAAATTACATATCACAGCTGCTATCATTTTATTTACGTTTTATAGCTCAAAGCATGGAATGAGTGTGATAATAATAAAAGATTTTACCCATAATACTGTATGTTGTCTCTACACCTCATTCAGCTATTAAAGAAACATTAAAATACAACAAAGCACATAGTTTAAAGTAGGTACTTTGTATCCAAAATTAACAGTACAGTATGTTAATTAAATATGACTCATCACTTCCATTGCTACTAACTAGGCAGTTTACAGTATTGCACACATTATAAATATTATTTTTGTAATGGCGACAATGTGTGATCAAAACATGTGGTTTTTATTAGAATTTACTATGTTTTATTATAAAATGTTTGCTTCATTCTTTTGTGGTTTGGATTTTTTTAAATAAAAAGTTGATATTTTGTTTATTATTTATTATGTATGTAAAAATTAATAATCAAATAGAAAACTGTCTTGCCTAAGGGCAGGTTGTACTTAAAAGTTAGTTCTTTAGAAAAAAAAAAAAAACATTTTTCGTGAATGCATCTGCTTTTTTTTCTTTATTCCCTAGTCCTGATTATGGTTAAATGTTAGAATCTAGCTACTTCCTAGACGGCACAACAATAGCTAAAACATGATTAATTCACATTTTATTCGAAAGAATCGGACAGTATTTTAAATTCAGAAGACTGAGTAAACATATTTTCTTAACATACACTGCATCAGAAAATACATTTTATGTATGTGATATTCACTATTATTGTGTAACAGTTTTCTTCTAATTATATTCACAATAATGATAAGATTGTTCTATAATAGTTGTCTTTGAAAGCAAGGATGTAACTAAAAATAAATGTTTCTACAATTGAACATTATTTTCAGAATACAATGTATAAGTTTTCAACCATAACATTGACTTCAAGTAAAAAAAAATGTTGAAATAATTATTTCAATTGTAAGTCTTTCAGCATTAGCAAAAGACAGAATTATATGGAAAAAGGAGAGGGAGGCCATTGTCCCACAGTGGGACAGTACAGGATAGTTAGATAGATGTATAGAATTCGTTCAAAAGAAGCTCATTCTTAGAGAGTCTGTATTTAAAGAATTCTTTTTTTTTTTTCTTATCAGCTGGACTCTGAGTAATGTAACATACCAACAGTGGATCATATGGATTCTTCTTCAACCCAAATCTTGTGACAACTTTTATTTGATTGACTGCCTCTTGGTGTGGGACAACTAGCCACAACAAGGATTTTTCTAGCTGTTGACTGTAATAGGCTGCATTGAATTGGAAATCACAAGATTTTTAACATTTATAAGGCTATAAGAACCTGCTAGTTTGCAGTACCTTGCTTTACCATACTTTGGTCCATAATTAACAGTTTTACAGTGAGTCAGTGTATTGTCTAGAGCAGTTTAAAATCAAACAAAAGCCCTGGTTTTTATATAACATCACAATGCAAAGAGATAAGTAACATGAATGAGTAATCCTGCGCATTGTTGCTGGTTTGTGCAAGTACTACCCACTTTTTTATTCATTTTAATGACTTCAACTTGTTGGTTATTGTATACCAGTTTTATTTAATCTGGATATTATTTAATGTTGTAATTATTGAATGGAAACAGTTGAAATTATGATAGCACTAAGCTAGAATAGGGCCTTTGGATTACAGTAATCCTAAGGATAACAGAAGTTTAGATCTTGCGTAGTGGTTTCCTATTTTTAAACGACAAAAAAAAATGAGGTTCTCAGTTTGACCTGTATGTTTGTCCGCGATTTACTCGCGTTTGGCTGAACCGATTTTGATGCGGTTTTCAGTAAAGTATTTGTTACATTTAGAAGGTTTTGATGGTTTAACTGACATAAAAAGGAGATTTTCAGTTTGACACACATGTATGTAAGTATATTTGTCTGCGATTATCTTGCGTTTGGCTGAACCAATTTTTTATTCATTTAAATAAAAACTAGATGCTATGCTAAGCTGTCTCACTGTGCAATGGTCATGGCAGTCACCATTCTAGTTATTTAATTGGAATATTCATTATAAAACCTCGTATTTATTCAGATATCAATAATATCATGCTAACAGAACAAATAACTATTTATAGAAAATTGTAGATATGTTTTTCTCATGTAATATTTTATAGTATGTCACGCTACGCTGACCACACTTTCTAGCCAATCTAGGCTACCATTGCAAGTTTACACAATTATTAATTCATGTGTGCTATACTCGAACACAATCTACAGATTATCTGTGTACTACCATAAATTAATCCAACCTTATCTCCTTCAAATATTGAACCTCTGATAAGACTGTGGCAATACTTGTGTGTGTAATTAGAAAAACAAAAGGTCCAGTTATTAGTTTATGCTATCCAAACAATAAATACACAAATGAGTTTTCAGTCAGATTAAACAGTTATGTAAGGCACTTGATGTGTTTGTTATCAGATTTGTTTATCAGTTGTTTAGCAGTATGACTGGGGAATCAAAACAGATGGGGGCACTTACCTTGAACATAGGTCTGGGATGCCTGGGCGCCGAGGGCGCTGCGGTGGCCGTGGTCGCCGCGGGGGCTGGCGCTGGGCTCGTCACGTGGTCAGCCGGCAACGACTCCGGGACAGTCTGAAGAGTAGGCCTCATAGTCGTCGACATTTTCACAATAACACTAGTTCAAACACTTTAACACCTTGCTAGACCACCCTCGCGCTTTGCATCCTCTGCGGCGGCCGCGCGCTCAGCCCGCCCGACCGGCCCAGGCCCTCACCAGGACGCCGACACAGGCCCCGACTTAACTCCACCGATCGCCGACCAACAACGCCCATCTAACCGCATTTTCGACCAGAAAAAAACATCGCGAAGCCCTATAACGAAAACTGTGTACGATACGCGATACCTATTTCACTTTCACGTATATGTTAACGATCGTCGAGATGGAAAACGGAAATAGACACGCAAAAAACTATTAGAAAGCTTACGGTGTCTTCTCCTGTCACATAAACACTATCAAGGAATTCGGCGTTTAAGCTTTATAACGACACGCAAAGTGTTTCCGTTAATGGCACCGGGTCGTATAAAGGGTACGAAATCGCGTTGTGGACAAATATAAATCCATTTAATAATAAAATTACTAAAGAAATTCACTTAACTCCGCTAAAAGTCCTCACATTCTTGAATTCACTCTCAAGATGGCGGATTTTACCTACTCCTCGTAAATGGGCACAAGGCTGACACGAAAACATCAACCGGCTCTCTATCAATCCCTTTCTTTTGGCACCACATGAAAAGAGATAGTGATATGTGAACGAGTTCAACGGAGTTTTATGATACGTCACTGAAAAACCTGCCAATGGAGCATGCGCAATGGTAGCGAGTATTTGAAACTTTGAACGCATCCGTAGACGTTTGGTTACTGCTAATTATATTTGTGCATGGCATGCATTTTAGCATCAAGGGCATCATCATCTGCCTATCCTTTTCCAAACTATGTAGGCTAGCTAGCCTAGTTAGCTTCCAGTCTAACCGGATGCAGCTGAATACCAATATTTTAGAATCAAAGTCGTTACCTAAAATCATATTAGCTCTTTGTTTTCACCACAGTAATGGCAATTTTCCATAAAAAAATCTAGAAGTCAACTTAGTACTTTTCTTTGGAAAGATTATGATTTATTAGTGGATGTTTCGTTTTTCACAAGTATGATCCTTTTGAAATATTTTCCATTGAATTTTTAGTGACGAAAACACCTGGGAAACTGATTTTATTTTGTGCTGGCAAGAAATGCTAGCGCCATCTTTATAAAAATGGCTGCCTTGTTGTTGGCGACTGTTGGGTGCTTGTTTGGAAATTAATGTTTGTTTCTTTCTTTTATTATGATTTCAAACAACTGCATGTGTAAAATATTGCAGCTTTGGCCGGATGATATAATAAATTGGTAAGTGTAAACTGTTCCATCAATGATAAAGCACAATAAAGTGCTCAGTAACGTAATAACAATCTGCTCAGCTCAGGGCAACGTGAGCTTTTTTTAGTGCGTATTCAGTTTTCTTTATGTTTTTCGTGATAGGTGTTGAGATTGTGTATCGCAATGTTTTCTTTGCGAATTCGCATTGAGATTCAAGGTTCAGACACCATTGAGGGTCATATTTACATAAGTTGTGACCTTAGTTCATACAGACAACAAAAGAATTCTACCACGGATCTGTTAACAAGTAACGTTCTCGATATTTCTCTTATTTACTATCGGTTGTGTGTTATTTTCAATTATTAACCCTTCTGGAATATGTTAAGTGCTTCCGCTGTCGCTAAATAAAGACGGTGATTAAAAGTAGGTGAACGAACCCCGATTTGAGTCTACAAATAGTATGGTGCTTTCTAAAAGTTCGATTTTTGCTTACGCATCACAACCGCTTCTTCGAATCTACTCAAATTCGTAGTAAAGTTTCGTCAGATTTACCTCATTATTTATTTACAAGCAAAATATTGACTTCAGATAAACTTCAATGAAACATTTCAGTCACATTGAGACACAACATGATTGTGTTGATGTTAGTAAAATGATACAGTTCACAATATTTACCGTTAATTCGTGATTAGGTTTGTCAATCAGTACCTTTCCATGATAATCATTAAAATGTCAATAACCTTGTTATTATTTGAGCATTTTGATTGTTGTTTTTATTCATATTTATCTAATCAATCACTAACTTTTTAGGACCATATATTAAAATTCTGGGGATATGTTTTGAAAATATTTAACCTAAAAAATGTATGCAGCTCCTGCTGTTTAGCTTAAAATAGACCTTGAATGATAATAGAAATTAGCGTTTGACAGTCATTATTACTTTTTCAAGGGTAATACTGAAATTATAGATAGACTGATTATTTAAACCAGTGGATCTATGATAGAGGGTTTAGTTTCCGCACTTAGTCTTTCAAGTGGACCAATGTGCATGGGCCAGTTGGCTGTCGGTGGTTAACAGCATCTGTGTGAGTTTTGGGTGTCCCAGGAGTTTCTTTCCTAGTCTGAGTGACACCTGTACAATCAAGGAACCAGTGTTTGCTATTTTTGCCTTAATTTCCAAAAAGAAAATGACAATATAAAGACATTCCTTTGTAGCATAAAAAAAATTGGCATTTGAGTGTTACTATATGTACCGGACGCCAGCACATCAAGCTACCCCAAAATGTCAGATTGAACATGAACCATGAACATGCTTATGAAATAAAGATGAAAATTTATCAAATAAATTTGACAGATTTGGGTAGCTTGATGTGCTGGCGTCTATACATCTCTGCCTAACTATACAGGGATTTTAAACATGGTGTTTTATTATTTGTAAGATTAGGCTAAGAATCAGTACATTTTGAATATCAAATCTACATAAAATGCCCTCAAAATGTTGACTTTTAGACCCATATTACAGAATCTCACTCAAGACTCAGCTATACTAAAAACTAGCACCCAATCAAGTGTTCTAAAGTTACTAGTTTTAAGTAATGCTTGAGTGTAGTGTTTTATTTAGCTCTGAAAAAGAAGTTGCGCACCAAAACTCCTTAACAACAATCAATAATGAATCTTATGAAATACAGTTTAAGTAACAATTATTGTTCCAGATTAGCACCTGTTACATAAGAAACCCAGCAGTTGTCCAAAAGGAGAGCATTTTATATAAATGAGCCCCGCCTAATTCTATTAGCTAGTAGTTACCATCAGCGGTCATATTTTGTAGTAGAGGAGTTAACATAGTATGTCCAAGATGTGGCCGGCGTCGCAGTACTCGCACAGCAATGCTCCAATACCACCTATAACTGCCAGTAAGGCTAATGAGCACCAAAATCAGCAGAATTTGAAGACTTTGGGCATGACCTCTGCTATTTCTATGGCAGGTATGTATATCCTTATCAGGCAGAACATTCACTAATACATTTTTTCATATTTATTGAGTGTAATTTATGTAAGCTCAGCTGACTGGTTAAACAAAGGTGATATTAAGTCATACAAGGGGATATAATTCGCCCAGAGATGGCAAATCCTGAACTTGGACCAGAGCAGCGGAAATTTAAAGCTTATGTAAATAATCTCACACTCTCTCAACTTGCTAGGTCCACCAATTCCTGAGAAAATCGGTGGTGACAAACAGTGATCTTATAAAGGGTTCATTTTTTACCTTTTGAGGTACGGGACCCTAAAAAATGAGGTTTTCTTTATATCTAATACCTGACTTTTACTTATTTTTACTATTGTCACATTTGAAAATAAAATCTCATGTCCTTGACTCTGTCCTTTGTTCAACCAGTCATACTGTGTTGTAAGAAATACTGAAATCAATAATACATACCTTTGACCTTTGCTCTTGCAGTTGTCATAAATGACAAATAACCGGTTTCTATGTCTATAGAAGGTTAATATTACACCAAAAAACATCTTATTCTGAAATGGAATAAGTGAAATTTTTCTGATTTATTTTTAATTAATTGAAACTGTAGGATAAAATCTCATCTTACATGTACAGACGCCAGCACATCAAGCTATCCCAATCTGTAAAATTTTCCCAATTGAACACGAACCTTAAGCTTATGAGATAAAGATGAGAATCTATCAAAGAAATTTGACAGATTGGGGTAGCTTGATGTGCTGGCGTCTGTACAAACAACTTTCCACACAGGTCCAAAGCCCATTGACATAGAGAAAACCGCAGAGCTCAAAGACTCCCTAGCCCCATACGGGGTGTTTGAGACAGAACAAGAAATGCATCATCGTATGGAAGTCTTGGGAGCGCTGCATCGCCTCGTGAGGCAGTGGATCAAGGAAGAGTCTATGCGGAAGAACATGCCGCCTAATGTTGCCGAGACCGTTGGAGGGAACATTTACACCTTCGGATCCTATCGATTGGGGGTAAGTGTGACTAGGGAATCCAATCACAAGTCATGTCTCGAGATCTCGCTTGCTAAATGTGGCGGTTCGTGATTGGCATTTTGTTTTCAATATTTTCGATATCGAGATTAAATTAACCAAAAAATAAATGTTGTTAATTTAAGTAATAATCATCGGCACTTCCGCATACAAGACACATCCAATCAGCACGCAGTCATCACACACACTATAAATAGGTAAATTATTGTGTTCGACATGACGATACGAATGGAGCACAGTGTGATACCTACGTCGTAGAGATCTCGAATGAACTTTAGAAAATGAGCACTGAGCGCCATTCTCGAAAGTTCCTTCGGGATCTCTACATAGAACAAACAGACAGCTGTAAACCCTTTTTTATAAAACATAAAATACTCACCTTACCATCGATCTATATCCTGGAAATATGCAAATTTGTTAGGAAATACATAGTTACACTTTTTTACAACCCGCGGCGATAAACATACCGACCGGTCTGTCAGATATAAAAATATGTTAATGTTACCTTCTTCGCGCATGAAATTACATTCCAACAGCCCTTACGTAATGTCCATAAAAATATTTAATAAACTACCAGATGCAATAAAAGATGAAACCAACGACACGACATTTATAAATAAGCTTAAGCAAATATTAATTGAAAAAGCGTACTACACTATTAACGAATATATAAATGACAAAAAAAAAATTTGACTCAAACAGACGCCATACTACACAGATAGATACATTGTTATATGCACAGTTGAATGTTTTAATATGATGTAATAATAATATGTTGACCCAAATAATTATTTAAGATTTATCTGATGTCAATAAAATAAATTTACTTAATTAATGTTAATAATACTATTATTTTTTAAATTGTTGATTGTAATTTGTTTCTTTGTTTTTGTTACTTTTATTATTTTTTATACTTTTTGCTGTGCCCTACAGGGTCCGTAATTGTACCTTAGCTTTAAGCCATTTGTAAGAACTTTAAACATTATGGAACGCAAATAAAGATAAAAAAAAAAAAAGAAATATGTGTTTATTATCTTAAATCTAGATACAATTAAGTTGCCGGGGCTTCCCAGAAAGTAATCCGAAGATACTTGTGATGGGATAAACCTCGCTCTCCCTCGATTAGTACAATTGTTTCGTTGTGCTAATTAGGTATAAGTTACACATATTATTATATTATTACAAAGATATGAATATGAATACGGTCGAGATTTCAAGGAAAAGGTAGAATTCTTGATTTAAAAAATTGCACCTGGTAGTTTGTCCTGATTCGATAGAATATGAAAGGATGATTAGTGATGCCATTGTGAAAGAGATATCCTTACTTCATAAGCGAATTAATAATTATACTGCTGCAGTGTTCCAAAAACCCTGTTGGTTCTTATTTGATTATAGTTCCATTGTTGCGATTACGAGCGATGGTTTGACCAGCCTTGACAGATGATTTCGATTCGAGATGTCATTGTTAGCACCAATCAACACTTATTATCACAAATATAATGACTTTATGTTGTTGGAAATACAGTTGAAAATGCAATGAACAGTTTGTTACCTATTACAAGACACCAGTTACATAATTTATAGCATTAAAAAAGTTTTAATATGAGGAAAAGATTAAATTGCTATAACATCAAGTCGTTATTCTTAACAGAAACGGTCTTAACGATTCTAAAATGATATCTTTATTAACACAATAAAATATTTTATAAGACTTTTATCTTTTATTCAAACCAAGTTTTGTAAAGAACTACTTGTTGCTCCTTGACTTCATTCGCGTTTATGTCTTTTATTTGTTCATGTTAAACTCTATTGTTTGACATTTGAAAAAATATATCTTCATTCAGTATTTATTTTAATAAATATTTTCTTCCAAATATATCATATTTCTCTATCTCCAGTACTTTAAACTGTTAGGTACTTGTTCAGTGAGCCCGACGTTTAGAATTACATGTTAATAGATAATCTGTGCATACCTAGATAAATTTCTAATGAAATATTTTGTAGTCTACAAATCTCAGCCATAAAATAAATAATATGTACAAATAAACTTCAGACTGCCTACAATGAAATAATTGAAGGTGCCCTTTAAAATATATGCGCATATTTTGTAGGCTACAAAAAGACTTATTGCATCGCAAAAATATGCTAAAGTGACACGTGTAGGTACAGGATAGATAACAAAAACGATTAATATTTATTGAGACTTATTAAATCCACGATACGTTTTTAACCAGTGCGCAAACTGTAATCATGAATTCAGCATAATATCATTCTAGACCCCCAGCACAGCAGTTATACAAAAAGAAATCTTGTTTCATAGAAAAGTGCAATACCTACGATTTTTTTTTTGTATAACTGATGAAAAATGTCTGCACTGGGTGTTCTAGAATGATATGCTAAATACATAGGTTAAAAACTTATCCTGTATGAATAGGGGACAAATCGAGATACTTACTTGTGAAAATGAATTCATAAATGGGTCGCTCCTCAAACACATCGAAACCGACAAGTAATGATGGTCATTGTAGCATACGGCTGCGGCAAAAGATGGAAACGACCATAAAGGCTCCCGCAGCCCGGAGCGACGCGACTCAAATAGAACGATTTCTATGTAGGTAACTTCACGGAAGTTGGTCTACGGGAGCCTGGGCATCCCAACTTTGCACTTTCATGCCATCAGAAAATCCTTCACTAAAGTTTGCATAATTCACTACACCACCGTACAAATATTTTGTTCCCTTATTCTCCCTCTCTTGTGTAGACACAAACTACATAGGACTAGTTCATGTAGTGTTAAAAACAGTAGCCAGTCAGCAAGATGGTAGCAGCACCCTAATTTCGTAACACCCTATCAAACACAATCTGAATAATTTAGAAGCATATTACTAGTTCATTGCTTCATATGTTCGAAAAGAAATGCTGCCCAACAACGTAAATAACGCAATGAATGATGTGGAACTGCCAAAATTAAATCCATTTCTAATAACCTTGCTGGACTAACTGGGATTGGCCGTACCTAGTTCCAAAGTATCAAATTGTTATAACTCTGTATGTCTTCCTTGCAGGTACATCACAGGGGTGCTGACATTGACGCGTTATGCGTGGCCCCGCGTCACATCGACCGGATTGACTACTTCGCCTCTTTCTATGACCTGCTAAAGTTGCAGCCACAGGTTAGTATAGCTAAAGACAGAGTTCGTCCTCGATCCTCCTTTATCTGACCAAGATAATGTATGGACTTACAAACTGAGAAACAGAGACCTCTGTTTGTTTCGGTGTTTCTTTCAAAGTTCCATATCCGACGATAGGAAACACGGACGTCATCTAGTTTTTAAAGATTTATTATTTAACTTGCTTTGCCCGTGATTAGGTCTATTATTATCCCACGGGAACGTACAATCGAGATAAAAAATGTTCTATATGTCATTCCAAGTTACAAACTACATGTGTGCCAAAATTTCATCCAAATCGGTTCTGCCGGTTTTGCGTGATTGAGTAACAAACATCCCAACATCTAAATATCTAAACGTACAATTTTTTACATTTATAATAATAGGTCTTTACCTATGAAATTGCCGTTTTGTATGAAAAATTTAAACGAATTTTTTTCATGAATTTTTTATTTGTATTAATCGAAGTAATCACCCATGCAATCAATGCATCTTTGCCATCGCAGTGGCAGTTTATTGATGCCCTTCTTAAAGAAATCAGCTGGACGGGAGGCAACAAATTCTTCAAAGGCATTTTGTACTGCCTCTCGGGTATTAAATTTTTTTCCCGCCAAGAAGTTATCCAAATTCTGGAAAAAGTAGTAGTCTGTAGGCGCAAGGTCTGGTGAGTAGGGCGGATGACGGAGAGCTTCCAACCCCAGTTCTTGCAACTTGGAGACCGTCTGCTGTGCAGTATGAGGTCGCGCGTTGTCGTGCAGGAGCAGCGGAGACGAGCGATTGACCAATGCTGGTTGGAGATGCGCCAGCTTCTCCATCATTGTGTTCAGTTCTTCACAGTACACATCTGCAGTAATGCTCACCCCGTTTGGTAAGAAGCTGTGATGAATCACACCGGCGCTAGACCACCAAACAGTGACCATCACTTTTCTAGGGGTAAGTTTTCGTTTAGGGCATTGTTTAGGTGCTGAACCAGGATCCAACCAACTTGCTGAGCGCTTACGGTTATCAAACAGAATCCATTTTTCATCGCAGGTAACAATGCGGTTCAAAATTCCTTCATTTGTGTGTCTGTTGAGCAGTGCAAGGCACGTCTCGACGCGTACTTCGCGCTGGCGATCATTGAGTTCGTGGGGCACCCATTTGTCAAGCTTTTTTACCTTGCCAATTTGACGCAAATGGACCAATATTGTTTTGACGCTAACGTCGAAAGCTGCTGCTAATTCAGCCGTAGATTGTGTATCATCAGCTTCCACAATCGCCTTTAATTCGTCATTGTCGACCAAAGTCTTCGGACGACCGCGAGGTTCATTTTTCAGGTCGAAATTTCCAGAACGGAAGCGAGCAAAACCAATAACAGGTGGTGCGTTGGTTTGTAGTGTTAGCTCCGTAAACGTCGTTGATGTTGCGTGCCGCTTGTACCGCGTTGCTGCCACGACGGTACTCATATTCCATAATTACTCGAATTTTTAACGTATCCATGATGACGAAAAAGATTGAAATGCGATGAAAATGTAACACTAATCAATAAAGAAATGACTACTTTTAGAAAAAAAAATCCATGTTTTTAAAATAAAATTAATTTGAAATTAGAATTCTTAGCCAAACAAAAATTATTTTGATTTGAAATGGCCAGTACTGCAGAACGGCAATTTCATAGGTAAAGACCTAATATTATAGTAAGAGTAGAATTACTTTGATTGTTATTAACATTACTAAATACTAAATTAAATTACAAACTAACTATACAATTATAATACAAAAACAAAAGGACACTTAGGCGTCGAAGTATTCACCCGCATCGCTGTCATCAGGAAACGTGCCCAGCAGACTGGCAGCATTGCCACGTTGAATGGCAATGCTAACTTTTTGGTCAAAGAACGGCCCAGTCCTCTGGTCAGGTGAAGTGTTTTTAAAGTATGATTGGATTGACTTGTAATAGTGTTTGCTTAAAACTTCTTACAGAAATAAATATCATTTTTCATTCAGAGACTGATTATTATTAGTAACTAGCTGATCTGACAGACGTTGTCCTGTCCGTCCAATAGTCATTCATACAGAATCCCTACCCTACCTATAAACCTCACGGAGCCCGAGACCTTTCCAACGAATGCAAAACCGTGGAAATCGGGTTCGTGCGTTCTGGAGTTATAGCGTCAGGAAGGAAAACCCGACTTATTTTTATATAGTAGACTAGGTCCATAAGGGGGAAACTACGGACCAAAACGTGATACAATTCCTGGAAATTAGATCTTAATGTCTGACATTTTTATGCTACCCATTCACGGTCTTTGTGTGACATAAAACCATTAGTAAGTCATTGCAATGTTTCTCTTATCTAATTGTAATAAAGTGTAAATTTGAATAATTGCTGTGAGTTTTACAAAAATCTCGTCTACCATTCTAACTGTACCTTACCGAGGTAAGAGTTACACTGCATCAAAACGTAACCATAAAACCATAGTTATACGTCGATTTTAAATGTCCTACCTTAAATCTCGTCAAAAGCTAGTGTGTCTAGCGAAAATAAAACCTAATCAAAACAGAAGAAAGAAACAAAAATCGTTGCCATTTACTCAAAAACATAATAGCCACGAATATTATGTAACCACTTCTTTGAATTTCAAAACGAGTGCAGACGGAGACTTTTAAACTTACGTATAAAACTTTTGATTTGACACTTTTATGTAATCATTGAGCAACAATGTTTCTCCGACGACTTTTTCGCGTTTAGTAATCATTCGTTTCATGGAATTAAAAGAATTTCGTGTGGTGGTCTAGGGGGTTTTTTTTTTAAGGTGGGAAAGCATCAAATTACTTCTACCGCTCTGGGTGGAGCAGGAGGGCGTGTCAGATTTTTACTGACTAAAACCCACCCGTGATACTTCAGTTGCCTGTGTGCCAGGGTCCACGGTTTCACTTTCGAACAACCCGTTTCCCTGGCAGGCATCGGCCCTTGCTGAATCCACCAGTTGGTGCTGACATCTCTTGGTGGTCTAGGGTTAGGGTAAATTTTGATTTAATATTACACTAGTTTGTGCCCGCGACTTCGTCCGCGTCAAAATTCTTGTTCCCCCGACGCATCACTACGCTGTTACTTCGTTTTCTTTCTGCCTTTTCTCTCTTTGCTCAGCTCCTAGGAATCGTAGCGTGATGTTAAATAAACTGTAACTGTTCCGGCTGTAGCCGCAGTTGTGTCGTTTTAAGGTTCTTCGATTTCAATGATGGACTGCATTGCTGGTTAAAATATATTATGTATTCTTGATGTAAGGTTCTGGTTTGTTCTGATGATTCTTATGAAAGGATTCTGCTTCGTACGTCTGCCATAATGAATAAGTGGTTTTTGTTACGACCCCCAGCGCCCCTAGCGGTGCGAAGAGGAAGCCGGAGCTGCGGCATGGCTGCGCGCAGACACGGCGATAGTAAGTCCTGCCGTGCGCCATCTGGCGGCGGCGGGGCCGTAACAGTAACCTTCCTCAAGTATTTGGGCTATCAATTGCAAAAAGAATTTCTCAAATACGACTGGTAGTTTCAGAGATCGCGTTCAAACAAAAAACAAACTCTTCAACTTTAGTACATTATGGAGTATTATTATGTTTGATTCTACCTTTACACTATGTAAAAATATCGAACGAAGTGTTACAAAACTTTGAACGGCAATAGAGACATATTAAACCATGTATATCCAATGTTACGGAAAATGACATGCAAATTCGCTCAGTCTTGAAGTTATATCATTAAAACATACCTGTATTCCATGCAGGGGCAAGCTGAGGTGGTACACATACAATTCCACAGTTCGCTAGTTATAAATACCATGTAAAACGATGCGAGTCTAGTGCCATTAATTAATAAGGCACAAATCTAGATTCATCATCATCATTTTAGCCGAAAGACGTCCACTGTTGGACTAGGCCTCCCCCAGGCTCCTCAACCTCGACCGGTCTTGTGCTTCCTACATCCAGCGAATACCCGCGTCCTTCACAAGCTCATCGGTCCACCTTGTGGGAGGCCTTCCCACTCTACGTCTTCCGGTGCGCGGTCGCCACTCCAGAACCTTTCGGCCCCATCGGCCATCTGTTCTGCGAGCAATGTGCCCTCCCCACTGCCACTTAAGTTTGGCAATTCTTCGAGCTATGTCGGTTGCCTTAGTTCTCCTTGCGGATCTCTTCATTTCTGATTCGATCGCGTAGAGAAACTCCGAGCATAGCCTTCTCCATTGCCCTTTGGGTGACTTTAGGCCTTCTGATAAGGCCCATTGTGAGCGACCACGTCTCTGTACCATAGGTCATCACTGGCAACACACACTGGTCAAAGACTTTCGTCTTGAGACACTATGGTATTTGGGACGAGAAGATATTGCGAAATCTAGATTGCTTCTGTGAATTTCCTTCAAAATCTTTCGGAGTGTGTTACGGTTTTAAGCCCTTTATACACTGTTTTCTTGTCGTCAAAAACTACGGTTGAATCGCCGTGAGGTACGGTCGTTAATGTTATATGGAACACTATAGAAGCTTATTGACAGACACGTCGCCATCGCCGCCGCCGTATCGCGGTTAACACGTTGTACCGTAAAGAAACCGTACCGTGGACAACGCTCCTTAGGGAGCTGGAAATCAACCTATCAAAAAACTAACCACATTCTAAATTCTGCGCAGGTAAAAGAGTTAAGAGCAGTGGAAGACGCATTCGTGCCAGTCATCAAGATGAACTTCGACGGAATAGAGATTGACTTGCTGTTTGCCAGGCTGGCTCTCAAAGAAATACCAGGTAAGGAGTTTCTTATACACCATAATACATGCAAGTAATAGGTTATTTTCCAATATAATAATAACGTATTTTAATTTGACGTTTGGGACGATATATTTAACATTATACATAATGGATATAATTGTTGTATGTATGCATATTATGCATACATACAACAATTATATCCATTTTCTCAATTAAAAATGATTAAAATCAAATCTATTTTTCGTTGTTTTGAATTTACCGCCAAAACGCTCCTTACGATGACTTTTTTTATCACGTGACATCGTGATGTCGGCTTTGTGTAAACGGCACCGGTACAAATACTTAGTTTGGCCCTATTTCAAAAGTATTTGTGCACAGAAAGTGGAATTATTGGTGTGCGGTGCCTCCGCACACCAATAATTCCACTTTCTGTCCATTAAAAATCTTGTTAATTATAAACTCGACATTCACTTGTACACCTTAATGACTACTTCAGTCAACACAAAGTTGACGTCACGTGATAAAAAGTCATCGTAAGGAGCGTTTTAGCGGTAAATTCAAATCAACGAAAAATAAATTTGATTTAAATCGTTTTTAATAGAGAAAATGGATATAAATTAAATTTTATTTTTATTTTTCTGTGACATTTCGTCCCAATCTTCAAATTAGAATAGTTTTTAATAAATTGGAAAATACTCTGTAACCCAGACGCCTTGTTTCACGGAAATGTACCCGGCATCTACAACGTCAACATGCGAACCACTCATCACACTGACGTCACACAAAATCCTGCATAACACAACCAGAGTTTGCCGCGCAACTAGCATAATACAACGTTCCGACATCAATCGTCGAGCCCACCAGACATAACATCCGTCTGGTCGGATACTCCCTTTTCTATTGAGAATGAGTCAACTGTAACCAGCACCCTAATTGCGTAACTCACGATTCATCATAATCTGTATCGTTTTGAAACGGATTGTTAAACCATTGCTTCATATGTTCGAAAAATGTGTCTGTTCGGCAACATAAATAACGCAATGAATATTGTTAAACTGTGAAGACGAAACCAATTATGATCAATCGTAAGTTACGCAATTAGGGTGCTGTTCTTCATACCTCTAAACGACTTTACTGATGTTTAAATATACCCTATTTGATATTTAACTTCACACCTAGAGGATCTGGCTGATCTGCAGTCGTCTAGAAAATAGCACTTTGTTTTGATCCTCTGTAGCAGAAGCAAAGATATTTTTTTTACTAGCCTATAATGTCCCACTGCTGGGCAAAGGCCTTTTATTAAAGAATTATTATAAAAAAAAAGAAACTTGATATGTTGGTTGAATGGGCGGATAATTTTGCTATTGGTATTATTAGCTATAATATGTATTAAATAGATTGTTTTCCTCAAGGAACAAATAAAAATAAACTTTGAAGGTATAAAACCTGCTTGCTTGTAAGTAAGTACGCAAGTTTGTGGTTATTTTTAAGTAGGTACTTGTTACAACAGAAGTTTCTACTAATCTTAGCTTCATTTAATCGAATTTTGATTGAAATCCTGTTATGTCCTGTGTTGTCTTGCTCTCAAAAATGTGAAAAAAAAACATATTTAGGAAATCGGCATGTCCTAGAACCAAACATTTGAAGACATGTGACGTCGGCAACATAGCATTACAAACTTTTTCATTCATATTATTAAAACTAGCTTCCGCCCGCGTCTTCGCCTGCGTGGAGGTCGGAAATTATTCCACGGGAACGTACTACCGGAATAAAAAGTATCCTATGTGTTAATCTAGGTTATAATCTGTGTGCCAAATTTCACCCAAATCTGTTGAAACAAACATCCAGAAATCTTCACAAACTTTCACATTTATAATATTACTATACTAGGAAGTATGATAATAAAACTGTAGGTATGAGACCAGCTGATGTTTTTATTGGACATCTTACCCCGAGGCCGGGGATTTCCCAAAGTTAAAAAGAGGTGATCAATTCAACGCGCATTGTGACCCTTCAAATCTGAATGATTTCATGCCTATTGCTACATAACGGATTCAAACAATAGCAATCAATAATAGGTATTGAGTTGGTTCAAAATCCCATAAGATAAGATTACTGGCTAACCGAAAGTAACTATGGTGGCAAAGTGCTATTGGGTTTTGCCATCAGGAATATCTCAGAAGCAGTCCAGAGTCTCAATCTGTGCCTGGTTGATGGCAATAGGCTCGCTACCACATGGGACTTAACATAACTCGCGCAATGTGGGTGTACATATAATTCTAGACCCCCAGCGCATAAATTTTTCGTCGGTCATACAAAAAAATATCAGCTGTCACTCACTTTGACCCCGTAGGTTATTGCACTTTTCTATGAAATAGCAGTTTTTTTTTTTTTTAACCTAGGAAATATCTGCGCTGGGGGTCTAGAATGATATATTGAATTCAAGGTTACAGTTTTCGCACTGGTTAAAATCTTGACCTGTAAAAGTAGGAACACCTCTGAGTTAGCCTTCGAGGATTCATCACTTCAGCCGAAAGACTTCCTCTGCCGGACATAGGCCTCCCCCAATTTGGGGGGTTTGCCATAATCGCCACGCTTGGCAGGAGGCGGGTTGGCGATCGCAGTGTGGTGGTAAAATGCATAGACAACGCTGCTGCCCATTCTCTAGTAAGTCCCTTAGTCGCGTTCTACGACAACCACGGGAAGACATAATGAGATGGGGTTCGAGGATTAAAGGCACTTTATGTTAGATAATCAATAAAACACTCCACGACAGTTCTATGACGTCCATAGAAAATCGTTCAGTAAGTTGAACGTCATTCATTGTCAGTCGCACGCTGTTTCAAAACACTGCACATCCGTCATAAATTCTCACCAACCGTACCGTGCTGTAGTAATAATAAAGAGAAGTTTTGTGATAGAGGTGGAACAGGGTGTTAAGTTAAGGAAAAGGGTGGATCCTCCGCTTGGACGGGTGTTGTGTCGGGTGGGCTACTCTGCCGTACTTTAACTAGACAGGCGTTAAACCCAAACCGTATTATTACAAAATGCGATCTAACTTTAGTTCTAGCCTAAAACTAAGGCCCGTATTACAGAACGTCACTCAATACTCAAGCATTACTTAAAACTAGATTCAAGCCATTGGATTAGTTGAAACTAGTTTTAAGTAATTCTTGATATATTCTGTAATACGGGACTAAGTCAGTTTTTGCATTACCAATTTTTCTACTATTTGTTTAAAGTTCTGAATACAACAAATGACAATTTAGCCCTGGACTAAGCTGTCATTTTTGTATTCGATTTCAGTAAGGTTCTTATTTCAAAAACAGAGTCGATGGTTTAAACCATACTTAAAGAAAAACCTTGTTTTGTGATAAGGAGGTAAAAGTTGTTTCCGAAAAAATGGCAAAAAACGCGCGAATCGTTATTTCTTAAAAACTGACACTTAAGTTACTGATTGTAGAAAACATCAATTGATATTTCTTTCTGTTTGTCCTAAAGAATCCTTTCCAGTTAACGGCCTACAAACTCTCATGTCTTGGGAACTATTTGAATTGTAAAAACGTTTTTTAGACAGAAAGATAGAGAATTGTGAACTCCTTACATTCTATTAAAAAGTAAACATTTACCAAGTGAGGGTTAACTCCTTTCTAGGTAAGGGACGGCAGTACTGCCCGACGTTTGTTATTTGTTTTTGTTTTGGGTATGGCCTCTCACTGCTCAACCTAGCTTATCGACTGCTAAACCGAACTTGCCTGTGTCTGCCTTGTAGCGGCACTACAAATAAAAAATGCTTCGCAACAAAATCTAAAACCGCAAAAAAGAAAAGTGGCGCCATCTACAATGCCACAGGCGAACTATTATCAGAAATTCTGCATCGCGCAATTAGAGTCTACCACGACACTCGAACATATACAAAATCCCGACATCAACTGTCGGGCAGTTGCCCAACAGACACAATACCCGTCTGGTCGGAGGATCCTCCTTTTCAATAGAGGATGAGTGAACAATACACCCTGTTCCTCATACCTCTATAGCTTCAATAAATTAACCTCCTCCATCCGGCCAGGGCTTAAAAAACTAAGTATGGACCTTGGCTTAGGGCGTCGCTTGCTGAGTGTGTTGTGTGTTATGTCCCGCTACTCGTCTTCACCAACACATTCACAGCATATTTGTACGCTTAGTACGAGTAAAATGCGCGTTGCATCGTGAGATAAAAATGCTATACCTACATACGCTCACCCCACTTCCTCTACCATGATTGCTCTGCGAAAACACTCGCGTTGAGCAATTGTATAGAGTTAGTATTGAGAGACCTGGCAGTGATGAAGCGCTACGTACGTACAGTTCCCGTGCATTAATGTGACAGTGTCATGTGCGCACGGTTATGTGTTGTATAAGTCGTATAGGTGTTTGTAGCTAGCAATAAAACTGTTTCAAAAAAAAAAACAACCTACTTCCGGAAAAACACTACAGAGTGAAAAAATACTTTAATTTCGGAAGTCGGTGACTTTGGATATGTATTTCATTAATTTCTTGTCAATTTACCCCTTCACAGCATACCGGCGTGATCTTATGTTATGAACTGGTGTAAACAATATGCAGACATGAGATTTCAGCAATCCCAGTCCATTTGCTATCATTTACTGAGGAGTTCCTTTGCCTATCTCCGAAGTTCTTCGTCAGATCTTCACCAAATTGAAATGGGACCACTCCGAAAAAGTACTCTTCCAAAAACTACTCAAATCGCTTCAAGCGTGCCTATAAAATTTGAAGAGTTCTCTCTATTTTCCTGGATCCCATCATCAGATCCTAACTTGATGATCATGGGACCACCTGTGAAGTATACCTACCCTTCAAAACAAAATAAAAATCAAATCGGTCCAGCCATCTTCGAGTAATCGGGGAACATACATAAAAAAAGGTTCCGACGAGGATGTTTTTGAAGTCGGTTAAAACTGCTCAATAAGTGGATTTAAACCTTCCGACCCCTAAAAACCAATCTACATATACTAGCCCTTTCCCAACTATTTTGGAGTCGGGTTCCAGTCTAACCGGATGCAGCTAAACATGGAGCAACTGCCTACCTGACCTCCACAGCCTGGGTTGTGGAGGTCAAATAGTCTGTGTAACACTACACCCGTTGGTAAGTGTGGTTGCCAGACGTTTGGGCTTCTGACTGACTACCCGTAACGACTGTCAGAGACACACCAACGACAGCCGGTTCGAACGTATTAATGGGCTTTCCGAGGCACGGAGGGGTCTCGTTATGTAACGGATGGTCACCCATCGACGAACCGACTGCAACCTTCGATCGACCCGTGTGACTTATCATCTGTGATCGGATAATCTGGCGCATAGATAGATACCTACTACCTAACTTCTTCCCACGAAAGAATAATATGGACAATTGGATTGAACAATTTTGTAAAAACAACTATAAAACTTAATGAAATTATAGCGGTGGTTATTTTGATTTAGTATTATTATTTTATTCAAAACAAATGGAATGTCAATAAAAAAATGATTCTGAAAGGCATGTCCGTATTATTCTTTCGTGGGAATAAACTGAAGTTTAGGCATATATTATCGCCCGATTATCCGGTCAATGCTTATCATTTAACTGCGAGGGCCTAAACACCTTTGGACACCCACAGCATGTTTGAATAATAATGAAATGACAAAATACCAATTAATTTATCACCACAGTATCAGCCGACCGCCCTTATCCCAACATACGTGAGATCGGCACACCCTTTCTTCATCTCCTATACATCTCTAACAGCCATCTAAGTATTACTCTCCTTTTAAGACTTTTAACTCTCCTGCTTTTCCCACTTCTGGGCAAAGGGCTCCCTCCATTCCTTCCTTCTTTTTATACTCAGCCTATAAACGTTCCCACTGCTGGGACACAGGCCTCCTCTCCATGAGAGGCAGTGGGCCGTAATCTACCACGCGGGCCCAGTGCGGGTTGGTAGATGTCACATGTCTTCGAATTTTTGGTTCTAGGACATGCCGGTTTCCTCACGATGTTTTCCTTCACCGTTTAGCCTAAGTGTTTTTTCAATATTAATATTTAATAAAGTATATTCGAAGTCGTAATTTCTTTACACCTTGCCAACATTTAATAAATTGTATCTTCACTAAGGTTGAAAGCATTTAAATGCCACACTACATGGGTTTCAAAGCAAAAATAGACCTTGCTGTTTTATGACGTACAAGGGATATTCAATCTTAAGGTAGAAAAGCAATTACGACGTCGAATATGCTCTGGGGCATGATCAAATAATTTAATCCAATTTTTGTTCGCAGATTCGTTTGACTTGCGCGACGACATGCTACTAAAGAATTTGGATCAGAAATGCGTGCGTTCTCTCAACGGTTGCCGCGTGACTGACGAGATCCTGCGTCTTGTGCCTGATATCAACAACTTCCGACTGACGCTTAGAGCTATCAAGCTGTGGGCCAAACGTAACTATGCCTTACAATACTTTTTTTAATGGATCTGCCATGTACCAGTAGCGAAGGGTGCTTTTAAGGGAGAGGTGAGCCAGAGAAAAAAAAAAACGATTCTGAATATTTTCAAGGGATCAGCTAAATGCTAAATTTAATATATGAGCGTAACATGGGACGAACATTGCCATACATCGCGCATGCATCGCGAACTTTCGCTTGTACTCCGCCGTGCTCACCAGACATTACCATTACTGTGTTACCAGTACTGTCGTCGTAAGACTGATCAACTAACTTATTCTTACAACGATACTGGTCAAGTATTTCTAACAACTGTTTGGAAAAATTTCAGTGGTTCCACTTCCGCTAGCATCGTAGAAGCCCAGGAATCGTTCTTCGATTCCAGTTTCAGATAAATATCGAAAAATAACAGTTGATTCCTATGACTGACATCGGGAGTTTCGTCAATCATTACAGACAAATTGACCTTAATCTAACTCGAATCTAATGTAAACGGATGCAGTACTATGTTTAAATCATTATGAATATCACTAGAGATACCAGTAAACGTGGGGTTCTGAACTGAATTACAATCTTGTAAATGTGAGTCCATTACTGGATCGAACTTGCTCAGATATAACAAGGGTTCGCTGTAGGTACCGCGGTCATTGGAATTCGCACTTTCATCGTGGCCGCGAAAAGCTACTTCTTGTTTATCTAACAAAATAACGGTTTCAATAAACCGTTTCATCAAATTCCTATTTCGATCTATGATGATGATGATGATGATGGGACTCCCTTTTCCGCACGTAGACTCCCATTCGGTCCGTTGTGCGTGGGGATGCTGGCTAGCAGAGCCAGCCTAGCTCCGCCCAAAAGCACAGAAGCTTCCTGGGAGCTTCACAGGCTTCGCGGAGCGACCTCACTGTTCCGAGGATTTCTTCGCGTTGAGAAGCCACGGCCTCGCATTCCAGGATGACGTGGGCGGCTGATTCCTCGGCGTCAAGGCAGCCCCTGCAAAGCGGGCTGTCTGTGGCGCCTATGTTAAAAAGGTGTTTGTTAAGGGTGTTATGGCCCGTAATTGTTCCTATTATTATTCTAAGGTTATTTCTGCTCAGGCTGAGAAGTTTTTTGGTTAATCGCGGGTGTACAGTTGGTAAAGCCAATTTTGACTGTCTACAGTCTGTTGCCCGTGACCATCTGTTGTTATGGAGTTCGGTCGACCTTTGGCGAATCCACGCACGAAATTGTGAGAAAGGCAGGGGGAGAAGTGGGTACGGGCCTAGCACTTTCATATCAGAGCCTCTCTTCGCAAGTTCATCTGCGGCATCATTGCCTAAAGATCCACTGTGCCCTTTGATCCACTGGAGTGCAATACGATTGGACGTCGCTAAACTCTCCAGGGCAAGATGGCACTCAAAAATTAGTTTGTTGTTAGTTTGTTTGTTTTCTAAAGCTTTGAGCATAGATAGGCTGTCGGATAGGAATTTAATGCCGTAGTTCCGGATGCCTAAGCGCTTTACTGCTGTAGCGGCTTGTGTTAAGGCAACACATTCACACTGAAAGATTGAACTGTGTGTGCCTAGCGGTATGTGAAAGTTGATGTTGAGGTCAAGGGAGTGTGCGCCAGCACCTGAACCGTTTTGTGTTTTTGAGCCATCTGTGTAGATGCGCACTTCATTGGCTCCCGACTGATCCCTTTCTTCCTCTACTGTTTGTATAATATAGTTTTTGTTGAACATAGGTTGGTTTGGTGTTCTATCACACGGGGCAGCGATGAGTGGCTGGTACTCAATCGCCCGGTCCAGGATTTTAGCGTGTGGGCTGGTTAAATTCTTGCCCCATATGCCCAGATGCATTAGCCTGATAGCAGCTAGTGCGGCCTCCTGCTGTATGTACAGGTCCAGGGGAGTTAATTGAAGGGCTATCTCCATGGCTGCTGTTGGGGTGGTTCTCATGCAGCCCAGTCGAGAGTTCGGTCCTCGTCCACCAAACCAGAGCGCCATAAGCCAACATTGGCCTGATCACCGCTTTATATAGCCACAGGGTAATCTTCGGAGAAAGCCCCCATGTTTTTCCTAACATTTTTTTACATTGGTATAGTGCAATTGTGCTTTTATTGAGTTTGTAGTCAAGATGCTTGTTCCAGAGCAGTTTGCTGTCAAGGATCACCCCCAAGTACTTGACTTCGTCTTTGAGTGTTAGTTCTGTGTTGAAGAGTTTTGGAAGCCTATGGGGTCCCAGGGTTCTTTTGTTGGTGAACATTATTAGTTCTGTTTTCGAGGGGTTAACCGATAGTTCGTGTTTCGTGCACCAACTCTCGATTATTTTGAAGGCACTTCTCATGAGATCACACAAGATGCCCTCAAATTTCCCCGAGATTAAAATTGCTATGTCGTCCGCGTACAGACTGCTGGCGTTGAGCTCTGCGATGAGCTCATTTACGACCAAGTTCCACAGTAGTGGTGACAGCACCCCACCCTGTGGGCAGCCTCTACTTACGATACCTCGCGTGGTGGTGTTCACGGTAAATCGAATAGCACGGTATTTTAGCATGTTATTGATCCATTCTATGAGTGTTCGCGCAACACCGTGCGTGGCAAGTGCCTGTTCGATGCTGGCGAAGTTAGTTTTATCGAAAGCACCTTCTATATCAATGAAGGCGCCTAGGGTTGGGGTTTTTGCTTTAAGAGCACTTCCTATGCGTGAAACTACGCTATGGAGTGCTGATTCAGTTGATTTGCCTGCACAGTAGGCGTGTTGATTAGGATGTAAGGGTCTATGTACCGAAATTTGGGACCTAATCTTCCTATCCCCCAGCCTCTCCAGTGTCTTCAGGAAGAACGAGGAGAGGCTTATGGGTCTAAAAGACTTGGGTTGGGTGTAGTCACCCCTGCCCGGCTTCGGTATGAAAATTATTTTTACTTCCCGCCAGTTCAAGGGGATGTAGCGGTGGGCCAGGCAGGCTCGAAATACCTTAAGGAGGTAATCAGCCAGTAGATCTTGGCTCCACCTGAGCAGAGCTGGGAAAATACCGTCCAGCCCTGCTGCCTTGAAAGGTAAGAAGGTGTTGATTGCCCATGTTATCTTGTCTTTGTCAATTACTTCTAACGCCACCTCCCAATCCAGGCTACTCGTGGCCCTCTCCCTATGTGGTTCCCAGCTTTGCTGGGTGGCAATCTGGCATCCTGGGAAGTGGGTGGTTAGAAGTAGTTCGCTTGTTTCAGCGTCGTTTGTAGTGTAGGTGTTATCTGTTTTTTTCAGGCATCCTATTGAGTGGTCTTTGTCTTGAGCAAGACAGGTTTTAACCCTCATTGCCTGGTTGTTACTTTCGATGTTAGTGCAGAAACGCCTCCAGCTATTCTTTCCTCTTAGGCGTATCAGTTTTTTATAAGTTTTACGAGCTATTGTATAGCAGTCCCAATCTACTGGCGACCGTGTGTTCCTAGCTCTGTTGAACAGTCTTCTCAGCTTGCGTCGGTGCCTTTCCAGCTCAGGACCCCACCAGGAATGGCGAGCTCCCTGCCTAGGTACCGTCAGGGGGCACGACTGCTCATAGCTAGATAGAAGGATGGATGTTATGTTGTTTACATGTTCGTCTAAATTGGTTACCGGTATTTCAGCCGGAAGGGTGGGTAGTCTACCTAGTTCAGCCTCGACGAGTTTTATAAACTTGGCTTGGTCGGTATTGCGAGGAACCCTTCTTGGCTGTGGTTTGGTTAGATTGAAGTTAATGGTATAGCGAATCCATCTGTGGTCCGAGCATGATATTTCGTTGGACACATGCCAGTCCTGTATGGAGTTGGAAATACCTATGGTTGCTATAGTTAAGTCAATTATTGTTTGCGATCTCGCGTTTATGAAAGTAGGTTCGGAACCTGTGTTGAGTAAAACAAGGTTATTACTAAGAATAAAATCAAGCATTACCTCACCTCGGTTGTTGGTTTTGACATTACCCCAGAGCGTGTGATGCGCATTGGAGTCTGTCGCGATGATTAGTTCCAGTTTCTCCTTTTCACAGTACTCGACCAATGAGGCGAGCTCTGGCAGAGGCACGTCCTCGTCGCCTGGCAGGTATGCCGAGGCTAGTACAATGTCCGGGAGTTTCTGTTCGGTTCTGAAAAGCCTGATTGCTGTCAGGTCCCTTGAACAGAATTCGTTAATTAAAAGGTTAGGTACATGTTTTGGGACAAAAATGCAGGTGCGCGGATTACTTACGGAGGTGTCTAGCAGCAACTTACCTCCGATGTTACCAAGACCGCATATTTTGCCACCCCTGATCCACGGCTCTTGGATGAGGGCGATGGTGTTCGCTTGTTGTGGTTGTTTTATCTCCAGCACTCTGCGCAAGGTGGCCGACGCAGATTGGCTGTGCTGGAGGTTGGTCTGCAGGATATTAGTCCCGCAAAGGAGAGGAGCAGAGGCTGCTGTCCTCGCCCTCGCTTCTCTCCCCTGCCGGAAAGCAGTCCTCGTCCGATGTTAGACCGGGCGAGGGTGGATCTGCCTTTGATCCTGCTGTTGAGACAACCTCGAGTGCTGCCATGGAAGTTGCCAACTCCACCGCCCCCTCAACGCTCTCCATCGCGGAAGGCGATGGGGAACGTCCAGGTAGCGGCAGACCAAGCTCCCTCCCAGGCGCACTCGAGGCTGTTGTTGATGCCGACGCAGCGGCTGCCTCCCTGGTTCCACCGTCCTCCAGGAAGCGGATGTATAAACTACCCATAAGGTAGTATACCCGCCGCTGCTGGTCCTTTATGGTTTTGACCATGGACTCCGGCACACGAAAGAAGAGACAGGTCCCCGGGGGCTCCTGCCTAACCCTTTCGTGTGTCAGAGTCCAGGTGTTCATTTTCAGGTTTGGGTTCTGCCTCGCCAACATCCTGAGCAGCTGTGTAGTGTCCTCAGTGGTCTCCGGGACATACAGCATACACAATGCCTTTTTAGGAATGTCGGCTTGGGGCCGAACGGTGAGCGTGGTCCCCGGGAGTGGGGACGATATGTTGTTGACGACCCCTTTGAGCCAAGCCAGTGTGAAGTCGTCCTCGCACCAAGTTTTGAGGACGCCTTCGGCGAAATGGGCCCGGCCTCTGAAGTGGATCGCGGTGTTCGTGTCCGTTTGTTCAGGAGCTGCCATCAGCAGAGCCCGGAGCTGGTTCTCTATCGTTTGACGGATCCCCTCCGCTTGCTCCTGCGTCATGTCCGAGAAAGGCTCGGTCATGACGGCGACACACAGCTCGTTCGTTCTGAACGACGCGGCCGCTTCGGCGTAGCTCACCAAAGTTCCGTCAACCATACGGGAGCGGGCAGGCTTGCTCTTCTTGCTAATCCCCGTTGGTGTGACGGAATCTTCGGGACGCGTACGCTTCTGCGCCCGGGTCGGTGGTACCATAGTGGTGTTTTTCTGTTGTTTGCGTCCTCTTGGCCTCGTGCAGCGCTTGCGCTTAGTGCCGGTGGCAGCCTCGCCTTTGGGCGTCTCGGCCGTTACCAACACCGCCTTGTGGGACGTCTTTTTGTTTGGCACTGTTTGCCAGGTTGATCCTCCTGCCATTGGGGCCTTGGCCAGACTCGTCGGGTCCCTCTCAGAGACCGCAGCCGTTAACGCAACCCGTGTTTTGGGCGCATCCACATTTGCAGTACTCCTCGAGTCGCCACGAGCAAGAACTGTCCTTGGCCTTTCGGTCAGGGTAGAGTTCGAGGGCGCATCCATGGACGCAGATGGGGTTGGGGTCGCTCGGGACGCAGCCTGTTGTGGCGCATCCCTTACGGTTGCCTTCCTCATCGCATCCTTGGACGCAGCCGAGCGTTTATGACTAGCGGGTGCATCTTTGGACGCAGCCTTAGGCGGTTTTCGCTTAGGCACATCCTGAGACGCAACCCTTGTGTCGGTTATGGAAGGCGCATCTGAAGACGCGGCCTTTGGTGCGTTGGTTTCTATAAGCGCATCCGACGAACGGGACGCAGCTTGTGGTTTGGTTGGTTCTGTAGAAGTCTCTTTGTCCATGGGTTTGGATGTTAGAGATTCACCGTCGGAGCTCTCCACCCGCCACGGAGCCCTCAGTCGGGGACGTCGCTCGTTCAACGAGCAAACGCCAGAGCTACTCCTTCGGTATAGGATCAACCTAGTAGGAAATTGACGAGCCCGCACGCGACGGAAGATCCCGGGACTGTATACGACACGAGACTATGCCGCAACTCATCCCCAGACCCCACGCCGCGCCGGCTGCCCTCCCCCACTAAGTCGACCCTCGCTTGACATCCCGCTTATGGGATGCCTCAGCCGATTGATCGTGGGTAGCTACCCCACGACCTCCCGTGTAGGAGGAAATCCGGGCCAAAGTAGTGTGTTGTGTGCAACCTGCTCCACTCAACTACCAGGATTCCTTCATCCCTCCGTACGGGTCCCCGCGCACGGCACAAACACGCGGGAGGTCATTGCTGTCCAACATCTGCTCTTGTTCGACGGTGGACACCCAAGGGCATGACCTCGCCACCCCTGAGGTAGATCGCCCGGTAATTTCTGTTACGTCTAATTCGTATGGAATCAAAAACGGGGCGGCAACCTCGAGAAGGAACATCACCGGACTTGCCTTGAGGATCTACACGACCGTTGCGCTCTCCCTCAAGACCACGCCACCTTACCGCCTCTGAGGGAGGAGGCAAGGTAGGTCTGCGTCTACAAAACCAAGCCAAGCAAGTAAGCAAGCGAAGCGTGTTGTTGGAAGCCAAAACATAAATTTGTAAACGCACAACCCTCCCCTATTTCGATCTATCTTTCTATTAGGTGTGAGCTTCATGCGAATTTCCGAAAAATGATTCTATCCTACCTGTCCCGAACTCATGTAACTGTAAACAGCCACGAATATGATTTTTCAGTCTGGACATATTTTTTGACGAATTCGTCAGATTAGTAATATCTGTAAAACCCCCTATCCAAAAACTACTAGAATCGGAGAAAGGTAAACACGGGAAACAATACATTCTATTTAATTTACAACTGCCGGTCGGGCATTGATATTTATCGTAAAGAGAAACATTAAAATGTTTAATAAAACCATCGCGTCGTTTGACATATCTTGGCGAGCACGGCCTATCATATTATAAACTTAAATTTGAAAAGCATTTTCTTCACACAGCAAATAATCTGTTAAATAGCAATCTTAAGCTATTATTGCCGCCATCGAATACTACTAATTTCTTTAATAATTACTATAAACTGTCAACTACTTACCCCAAGTACCTAATTAAAACACTTGACTCAAATCACTATCCTTATCACTGTTTTATACCAACAAACAAGTACTTAACTATAAACATAAAACTATATAAATTAATTAATTCAATAAATACAACAAACAAAATGTAAATATGAATAAAATAAAAGTTATAAATGCGATTACGTCAAGCATCAACCACAAACTATCAGTCATCCGACCGAGGTCCGAGCCGAACGCATTACGAAATTCAATCTCGGTATTGCTCCATCTCGTTCACACGCACGCATTTCTTATTACTGTCTCTATCGGAACTCGATATATTTCGGGTTACTCTCAGCTAAGAAACCGGGGTGTCACGTGACGGAAGTGACGTCATGACAACATTATAATGTATAGAAATTGAATTCATGACAACCCGGACGCGCCTACGAGTTATTTTAAAGCATAATGTTTTGTTGTAAGGATATGAAGACAAAAATTTCATGTAAGCGTTTTGTAATGTTATGGTTTATTAAATATCTATAGTGTGATTATAAAACAGGTATCATTAAACACTACTGACAATATCATATTCCGAAGGGAAGCCGACAGGAATCGTGCTATAAGATAGCCTCGGCCCTGCTATGTACCTCAACCTCGCCTGGTGGAAAGCGATGGATGACGTCATCGATGGAACGAGGTGGCCCAGAAGAAGGAAGCTTTTGCTTTGACGGTTGACTAACGGGTAATAGGGTAGACGGGTAGGTAATAGGGAACATTGGCAGACAACCACACTGATTTCCTAGCCTAATAACCGGTTTTTGAATATAGAGTGAAGTTAGAAGTTTTCAAACTGTACTTTAGCATTACTTGAGGCGACTACTACAACATAGCCTGCGAAATTTCAAATTTCTTACGTTTTTGCAAAGAAGTTTTGTATTTCATGGGCTCTTTTTCACCTTAAGTGTTTCCAAAGTGAAGTTTGACAAGATCTCAACTTTTAATTCTCCATTTAGAAACCGGGTGAAGATATATTAAAGCCCTCATTGAGCTTCTCTCTCCATCTCCCACAGGTCACGGCATATACTCCAACACGCTAGGCTACCTGGGCGGCGTGTCCTGGGCCATGCTAGTAGCCCGCACATGCCAACTATACCCCAACGCCCTGCCTGCCACGCTGGTGCACAAATTCTTCCTGGTCTTCAGCCAGTGGAAGTGGCCACAGCCCGTTCTGCTGAAGCAACCTGATTCTGTCAACCTTGGGTTCCCGGTTTGGGATCCTAGAGTGAGTATACTTAGGGAATTTTATTCTATTTGACTGTTTTGTTCTATGCAGAGACAGATGGTAAAATAGATTTTATACAAAAAAAGCGCGCGTACTAGTTGCTACGTTATTTACGGTCTTATTCATAAACGCCTTGTAACTTTTAATCAATTGCTAACCAACTGATTAGCAAAATTCTTATTTATAAACGCTATTTAGCGCTATAAGGTCGCTAAGCAAATGATTTGTAGCTGTCATATTTAAACACCACCGGTGCCCTGTTTAACTTGCTAAGAGGCAACATGGCGGATTTTATTTTAATCAGCTGATCGATTCAAAATGATTTTTAGTGTACTTCAAGGTTATTTTGTTCTTAAATATGGAATTATCATTAGTAAATGTGGAGTTCGACAATATTTTACGGGATTTCAGAACGACACCGAAGAATTAAATAGTTTTGAAACGCCGCGGGCGCCTATTGTTAGTAAACGGAGGAAGACCTACAAGACTCGTTCAAATCCGCTACGAAAAAAACATATTCCTCATTCTAAGTACACGTGATGATAGGATTTATAGGGTAGTTCAATCAGTAGGAGGTTCAGTCAGTTCGTGAGGAAGCTCATCGGAGATAGTGATTATCCATTGTTATCCCATGTACCCCTCGTTTTATGACACAGAGAGTACTTTATACGATACTGATGACGCCTTCTAGGGCCCAGAACTAAAGAAATGCCACGTTATGGCAGTCATGCACAATAAAACAAGATACTTTTTATAAAAACCAATTTATTTCGATACGCAATAAAGCCATATTTGTGTTATAATTTCATTATTTTTGATTTCCAATTCTTCTTTGTCCAAAGACGGGTGCACTTATTTTCTCATGCCACTCTCATTCCTCATCTTTTTCACTTAGCATGGTGACCCCCGTTGCCATCTTTGCAAGGTTGAATAGTAATGGTGCTAACTGCTAAGTAGTGGCTTTCATAGCAGCAGTCAAAATTGTAACTGTAAACAAGAATAATAACAGTTATTTAAAGACACTGAAACCCCAATGCAAAAGCAATAGGAAGTTATATAGAATAGGCACAAGTACCTACATATGTTTCTCAAAGAGAATATCCATGTTAACAAGTTTAAAGAACATGTAAATACATAGCTGTATCGGCTACTGTGTTATCATTCATTTGGTCACTTTACAATAGAAAGTAAATAGGTACAAATTCAGAGATACATTACCTTTTCCTGTTAACTCCATTCTTGGGAGCATATTATTATCATTGCTCATCTTTTTCACGTAGCATCATCTCCATCGTTGCCATCTCAAGATTGAATAGTATTGGTGCTACGTGCTAGTAGCTTTCATAGCAGCAGTCAAAATTGTAACTGTCAACAAGTATAATTTTATTGTTCTTAAAATACACTGAAACCCTGCAAAAGCACTAGGAATTTTCATAGAATATACATACATATATACGCATATGTTTTTAAAAGATAATATCCATGTAAATAAACGTAAAGAACTTGTAAATACATAGTTATTATCAGCTAATACGATAGCATTAAATTGGGCACTTTACAATAGAAACTAGATAAAAATTCAGACGATACATTACCTTTTCCAGTTTACTCCAATCACGGGAGCGTATTATTTTCATTGCTGATTTGCTTCCATCGTAAACACAATAAAATAAACACAATAAATTATTTTATTCAAATACAAATAAATCATTGAAATTTTTGACATAAGTCTGTCGAAGTCACGACAGATACAAAAATCATGCATTTGACAACTTGATTCTTAAAATCCTGTTTTTTAGGCGACTATTTTGATTATAATCTGTGCTGAACGCATAATTTCACCTCTATTTTGTTTCGCTACTAATCACCTGCAAACTAGCGTTTATAAATAAAGAAAAGTTAATCAATGATTAGGAGGTAACCAATTGATAAGCTAAACAGTGGCTAGTGAGTGATTAGCGAGTTTTTTATAACTAAGGCTGATATTCTACTTTTCCAGCGTTCCAAATATTATGGTCATGGCTAGGTCAAATTAATTCGTTGTGTTTAATCACTTGCAATTGAACCATTCTGTAGCAGGCTTAGCATGACGCTTTCTATTTCTACGAAGAATAGACAGTGCTTTTTCAATACAAAGTGACATTTCGTTCTCCAGTTTTAACATCGCATCCTTCTACAATATGTAATTTTGTCTTTCGTTTCTAAAGATCTTTGGCTAGGTTCATAGAAATGTAGACTATTTCAGAAGAATATTTCTTCCCAAACTGACAAAATCACACCGACAACAAACTTTCTACTCGATGGCCACAAAGTATATACGATTATCTACAAAATCATAATTCGTTTAGAACGCATAAGTGTGACAATTAATAGAAAAACATAGCTATCTTCTCCTATTGTACATCATTTAGTTAATAGTCATGTCTATTCTTCCGTCGACAAATCGGTGCTCGTGCTAAGCCTGCAGGTCATTACTGACCAGAATGGTTCAATTTTAAGTGAGTATCAGTGCAATACTTCCTATACATATCTGAAAGAGACCAGTGGTGGCCCAGTGGTGACGGCCGCTACTTACGAGTTGTAGGTCGTAATTTCGAACCCAGACAGGGACTTTACTTTGTAATTAAGTTATTTCATCGCCACTGCTCCCAAAACGGTAAAGTAAAACAAAATCAAAAGTCATTTATTCAAAGTAGGCTGATATCAGCACTTTTTGAACATTACATAAGATAGTTCCCACAAACGCCCGCCTTTCACCACTATCTAGTGCTTTAGCTGGGAAGAAGAAGTGGCGCAACAAACTCCTCATCGTGAGGAAACCGGCGTGTCCTAGAAAATTCGAAGACATGTGACATCTGCTAACCCGCACTGTACCCTCTGGTAGATTTCAGCCTGCTTTCTCTCACCAGAGGACGGTTGTATCTGAACAAAAGGAACGTTATAGACTGATTATATCCATATGCTTCTCAAAAAACTGCCTATAATTACTCATGCAGTAATAAGATTAAAACCAATTTGATTTATCAGTACCTTTATAAATTATATCTATGCCCAGGTAAACATATCGGACCGTTTCCACCTGATGCCGATCATCACACCGGCATATCCGCAACAGAACTCCACGTTTAACGTCTGCGCCTCTACCAGGACAGTCATCTGCGAGGAGTTCAGACTAGGTAAGTTTTTACGAGTATTGTCACAATAAAAATTATCCAATAGTCCAAAATCCGATTAAAGACTAAGAATGAAAGCAAGCTCACATTGCAAAACTGGCATTGTTGATTGAAAGTGTTCAATATTATTGGTAAGAACTTTATAGGTAACTAGAAACAATATTAACAACAATGGTGTTTTACTACACAGCCATTCTGCATAGACCGTCAACTAGTTAAAATGCTGCTAGCAATACTGCTACACGTTTCGCCAGCAATACAGAAACAAACAATGTTCCTCCACATTTTTTTACCACGAAGGCGTCTTAACTCTTGGTATAAATACTATAAATATGCAAAACAGGCCAATAATACACATGTATATGAGCAAAATGCTTGGGAACAGGTGTTGGACAAGCTTTGTTTTTTTGGAGGGTGGGAAATCATCAAATAACTTCTCTCGCTCTGGGGGGAGCGGCAGGGCGTGTCAGACTTTTACTGACTAAAACCCACCCGTGTTTCCTCAGTTGCCTGTGTGCCAGGGGCCACGGTATCTCTTTGGAACAACCCGCACCCCTGGCCGGCATCGGCTCTTGTGGCCCCCACCAGTTGATGCTGACATCTCTTTGAGGCGCGCGTGGAACACAACGCGCCGTCGACCCGGGCTAGGTCCTTACCGGACAGCGAGCTACCTATTACTCGCCATCCGCAAGCCCGTGCCTACCAACAACAACAAGAACAAGGACAAGGTCACGGGTCGATTGGTGCTATTCAGCTCTTGAAAAATGCTTTAGTAGAGTCTGAAACTAGTCTATAGTCCTGAAGCCTACTGACATACTGTTAAGAATAATAAACCGCTTTTTTTACATAATATTTATTTTGTCGACAGGTCTAGCAATAACAGACGAAATAATGCTCGGCAAGTGCACCTGGGACCGTCTATTCGAAGCCCCTAACTTCTTCTCCCGCTACAAGCACTTCATAGTGCTGCTGGCATCCTCAGCCACTACCGACGATCAGTTGCAGTGGTGCGGCCTCATCGAGAGCAAGATACGACATCTTATTAGTGAGTAATTATGTTGGTATTAAATAGTGTAGGTCACAGCCAGACTTGAACCTCTTACCCTCCATCCCAAATTGAAGTAAACTGTTTCCATAACCCAAACATTGCGGCTGTCCAATTTTAAAACCTAGCAACTGACATTTCTAAAAAAATCGGTGTTTTTCAGAGACATGTAAAATATGGACTGGAAATACCTAAAAAAAAGGTGCATACCTACAACTCATCATGGTCTAAGAAAACAAGGTCTGGCATTCCGGGAGCGACCGTCACTATTCAGTTGCCACTTTATTGCAACAAAACACTAAATTATGGAAACATTTTCAGTCAAAAAATATTTATAAAGTATTTAAAATGTTATCTTCGTTTGCCTGATCAAACGAAACAATACAATTTAATCGTATACCAACGTAATTGTAAATTAAAACTTCAATGTTTGTTCGGATTTGCACAGGTAGTAAAGGTGGTTAGGGAGTTATTATTTCACACTACTGGTAACAGAAACGGGCTGTCTCATTGACATTCCGCCATTTCGTCGTATATTGCTATTCTTTTCTAACACGTGTGCTGGTCTCGCTCAGTGGCAGTGTAAACAGTGATTCCCAAACATTTATTTGTGTACGTCTGACAAGTTTGTTATGTTTTGATGGACACAGGATTGTTTTTGTCACGGAAAACCTAAAACTCGGGTAGAGCTACAAGCAAAAGCTAGTAGGAATTTAACAATTAGGTCAATGCTTTACTAGATTGAATTTCCCCAGGCTAGAAAGTTTGAGAACCATCGAAAGCGGTGATGACGTAGGCTTGTGTCACCCACGTGACTTCTCTGTCTCGGAATGCTATACCTGGCGAAGTATATTATTATACCATGCAACTCATAATGTCTCTTAAAATGGCTGCCGTTGCTAGGCAACGGTACAACATTATTATGACATATTTTTGTAAACAAAACGAAGTATGTAATAATATATATTTTATTTAGAAATGATTGTTGATAGGTTTTGAAATTGCACAACCGATTGATACTGAATAGTGATGTACCGACTAGTCGGGAAAGCCGACTAGTCGGCTAGATCCGCCGACTAGTTAGTGTATTTTTACTCGTATTAAATTTAAAAATTTAAAATATCGTGATTGAAATAAAATTGAAATCTTTACTGTAATAATAACATATTTTTTATTATTAGAATCAGTTTTAGTTTACTTTCAGTGCAATCTAGAATAGGATACGAAGGAAAAGGAACCCTTCGTTTGGTCTATTAATTAATTGGATTTAGATCCAGAAATTAAATACCTAAAGTAAACTTATTTAATACTTCTAACAAAAAAGAAGAAACTATAGCAAACGATTGGCAATAAGTAGCTTCGCCATTTTGAACTTGGCCGACTAGTCGGCCAATGTCATAGTCGGCCCATCTCTAGTACTAAAGTCATCATCTGCCTAACGTTTTCCCAACTATGTAGAGTTCGTCTTCCAGTCTAACCGGATGCAGCTGTATACCGATATTTTACAAGGTGCCTATCTCACTTCCACTACCCAGTTACTGGATAGCACGATACCCCTTGATAAGTGTGTTCGTCAGACTTTCAGTCTTCTGACAAACATTGACCACTGACTACACACGACTGTCAAAGATCTATAGGAGAACCGAAAACGACTAATAAAGTACCTGATGTGATAAAAGTATTACTGTGATAAAATTTAAAAGGGCACTAAACCAAATATTAATCGAGAAAAGCTGTTACACTATTGACGACATCCTTATTGATAAATATCTGCACTGATTGATGATGATTGATATTTTGACATTACTGTAAAAATGTCAAATCAAATCAAATAAAATCAAAATAATAGGTCTTTACCTATGAAATTGCCGTTTTGTATGAAAAAATTTAAACGAATTTTTTTCATGAATTTTTTATTTGTATTAATCGAAGTAATCACCCATGCAATCAATGCATCTTTGCCATCGCAGTGGCAGTTTATTGATGCCCTTCTTAAAGAAATCAGCTGGACGGGAGGCAACAAATTCTTCAAAGGCATTTTGTACTGCCTCTCGGGTATTAAATTTTTTTCCCGCCAAGAAGTTATCCAAATTCTGGAAAAACTAGTAGTCTGTAGGCGCAAGGTCTGGTGAGTAGGGCGGATGACGGAGAGCTTCCAACCCCAGTTCTTGCAACTTGGAGACCGTCTGCTGTGCAGTATGAGGTCGCGCGTTGTCGTGCAGGAGCAGCGGAGACGAGCGATTGACCAATGCTGGTTGGAGATGCGCCAGCTTCTCCATCATTGTGTTCAGTTCTTCACAGTACACATCTGCAGTAATGCTCACCCCGTTTGGTAAGAAGCTGTGATGAATCACACCGGCGCTAGACCACCAAACAGTGACCATCACTTTTCTAGGGGTAAGTTTTCGTTTAGGGCATTGTTTAGGTGCTGAACCAGGATCCAACCAACTTGCTGAGCGCTTACGGTTATCAAACAGAATCCATTTTTCATCGCAGGTAACAATGCGGTTCAAAATTCCTTCATTTGTGTGTCTGTTGAGCAGTGCAAGGCAAGTCTCGACGCGTACTTCGCGCTGGCGATCATTGAGTTCGTGGGGCACCCATTTGTCAAGCTTTTTTACCTTGCCAATTTGACGCAAATGGACCAATATTGTTTTGACGCTAACGTCGAAAGCTGCTGCTAATTCAGCCGTAGATTGTGTATCATCAGCTTCCACAATCGCCTTTAATTCGTCATTGTCGACCAAAGTCTTCGGACGACCGCGAGGTTCATTTTTCAGGTCGAAATTTCCAGAACGGAAGCGAGCAAACCAATAACAGGTGGTGCGTTGGTTTGTAGTGTTAGCTCCGTAAACGTCGTTGATGTTGCGTGCCGCTTGTGCCGCGTTGCTGCCACGACGGTACTCATATTCCATAATTACTCGAATTTTTAACGTATCCATGATGACGAAAAAGATTGAAATGCGATGAAAATGTAACACTAATCAATAAAGAAATGACTACTTTTAGAAAAAAAAATCCATGTTTTTAAAATAAAATTAATTTGAAATTAGAATTCTTAGCCAAACAAAAATTATTTTGATTTGAAATGGCCAGTACTGCAGAACGGCAATTTCATAGGTAAAGACCTAATATTTTTATTTCATATAAACCTGCGTGGTCACTTATGAAACGTCAGAAGCTAGGTGCACGGTTCCAAATTGTTGTTTCCGATGGAGAAGAGCCGGCAAGAAACTCCACTAATGTTAATAGTCTACTTTTTGTTTCTCTTTTTTTTGTATTCTAATGGTTTGACATTTATATTTATTAGGTATAACATTAATAGAATTTCTGTTTAGTTTTGTAATTTAATATTATTTGCATGCCCATGAGACGGTAGAATATGGAGGACTACTTTTTAGCAAAACATCTATGTACCAATTACCCATGTTTGCAAAAATAAATGATTTGATTTGACTGCTTAACATACTTACCAAAAGCTTGACAACAGCTGAAATTAGAATTTGCGTAAACATAATTGAGAGCTATAAGAAAACTAGAACATTTAACAAAATGCGTAGATAAAATATCAACATTATAACACATTATTACATTGGTTAATGAGGCGCGAAAATTAGGTCAATGAGTCGTAAACAGCTGGTATATAGGACAGGTATATGAGTAATATTAGGCCACACTATTTACTCCTCCGTTTTAACGTAGAAGTAAATGGTGTGACCTAAAAAGAAAAATAAATATAAAGAAAACGTCAAAATATATTAATTAAATGGGTTCTACCCTTTATAGCAGAACTTTTCACGTCATAACATGATTTTGCATAACAGCGAATGGCACAAACTTCATTTCGCAGAAAATCGTTTGACACACACTCATATAGCATACATTAAAAACTCATAATTTTGTAAGTCTGAATCATCTTTATGCATAAATTTCATATCCATAATATTTTAAAAGTAGAACCATCATATTGCAGAAAGTTCACAGTCAGAATCGTCTTTTGACATAAGTGAAATAGGTAGAATTCGGTTCTAGTAGAATTCGCAGGTGGACATAAGATTTAACCTAATCTTAAAAAATAGTTCGGTTCTGGGTAGCCTACTAAAGTAAATTCACTCTAAATAAAAGTTATGCTAATAGATTTTAAATGAACTCATGGTTGTATTTATGATTATAATTTTGTAAATACACACTTGTTCCGTTCCCGAATCATTTATTATTCAACATACAACCTGACACTCCTGTAAATGCTGTAAAAACGTAAGAAAGAAAACCCTAAATAAAATTGCTATGGATAGATCCTATCCATAGCAATTTTATTTAGGGTTTTCTACTAATGCCAGTTTTCACCGACATCCCCTAAGTTTATGGGATCATCTAAGAATGGGTAGGGGGCTGTTAGAAGGTGGTTTCTGTTTCACCAACAGTAAGGGCTGACCCCTTACTGTTGTTAAACGTTAAGAGGTCCCCTAAATGTAGGTGGTCGAAATGTGGACCCATAAACCGGTACTGAGTGTTTTAAGTCACTTACTGAAAACTGCCAAAAAGGCAACTTGTTATGTTTAGACGGTGGTGTAATGTTTTAACATCTATACTATTTGTTACAGCCACTCTGGAGCGCAATTCCCACATAACGATAGCGCACGTAAACCCGGAGTGCTACAGCTCCGTTCCGCTCAACACTAACAACGGGCAGCCGCTTGCTTTGCCACCAGGTAACTGAAATTTAACTTATACAGGAAAAGGGCTGTTCCATACATTTTGACCGCGTAGGTATTGCACTTTTCTATGAAACAGCTGATATTTTTTTGGATAACCGGCGAAAAATTTCTGCGCTACGGGTTCTAGAATGATATGCTGAATTCATGGTTACAATTTGCGCTCTGGATAAAAACTTACCCTGTATAGGTATCTCAGACCACATAAAAAATCAAGACACACCGCACTAGATCTTGCTCTGTGCATACACGCATACTTTTACAACACAACTACATCTGACCGATTAGTTAGAGCTATTTTCGTCAATAAAGCGTAATATTGAAACAATTACGTACATTATTTAATTGTGAAAATGCTGAATCGGGTGGTGAAAGGGTGCAAACACCATTCTTAAAAAAAAAAAAAAGATTGAATCACATTTTACACGTACTTCCGTAACACTCACTAAGGTCGCGTTCCGAAATTCAACAAAAGTGATAATATCGCGAACCCGACCAAATTGAATAGTCAAAAAAATTAAGAGCTATCAGATCATTAGTACTGATTAATATTTTGGTTGGCTTCGTGATATTATCACTTTTGTTGAATTTCGGAATGCGACATAAGTGCACACATGTTAACGAAACCGGCCCAGCGTCACTTTTGACAACACTATGTCTGTATTTTTATTTGGTCTTGAATACAATACCAGTTGACCCTTAGTGGCCGTGACATAAACTTATATGAATTGACATTACAGTCAACTACTAATTGTACTTTACTTGCAAATAATTCTTAACCCGAGATAGCTCAGCATTAGCAAAATACAATACCCGACTGTAAATATTACGTATTGAGCTTCAGAAAGAGACTATCACAGAGATATGAGTACATATGCCTTTAAAGCCCATAATACCATGTTATGTTACAGGCATGTCTGCTTGTGTGCTTGTAGCTTACATGACATTGTGATAGTCACCAATCAGAAGTTGTTATGGCACATCGGCGTGCTAGCTACTTGCATACTCTTGTACAAGTTACAAGCATGTGTGTGATGGGCTTAACTTGGGCGAGAGTGCCTGTCACGGAGTTAATACAAAGAGGAGCTGTTGTAATCAGATTTCCCTAAGAAACAATGCGTGACAATTTGCGGGTGAGGGGGGTGTTAGATCCCGCCCTTTAACTCAGTGATCCCGCCCACTTCTTTATTCCATCTATCGGTCAATAGCAAAACTACTCGCTCGTTCTGTTTATTTTACTTTGAAGTTACGTAACTATCTCACACTAGATGTCACTAAGTGCAGGATGCAACAGGGTCGTACTCAGAATAGGGTATTAAACACATTTTTGAAAAGTGTCTTTTATTTGGATTCTAAAGTGATAGTAAACTACCAAAAAAAAAAACAACCTTTTTATTGAATCGATTAGTGCGATAAAAATGCATTTTAATTTTCATTTTTCGCGCGTGATTTGACGAAAACGCTGAACGCAGTGGACGCCATATTGATCTGAGGGTATGACGTCAGCTTGCTGTGTAAACAAATGCGCTGATATTTTGTATGATAATTGTTTATATTTTTTTTTAAATGACTTATTATTCTACTTATCGTTGGTTTGCTGTTCCTGAATGTAAGATAATATTTCAATAAAAAATACTTTGGTTACGAAAATAGTAAAAGTACAAAGTTGTTCAGTTGATTAGTTTAAACAGCGTTATTAAGTAATAACACGGCGGGTACTATTTTATGGTGTTCAAAAACAGATTAGGACATTTGTTACACTAATTAGATTCTAATTACGGCCCTGTCTTTTTGTTATGTTTCCGTTTGTTGTTCATAGTTGACAACATAAATGGTGGCCTATTTACAAAATGGTATAAGAACTACAAAAATATAATTTTGGCGACTAAAGGGTATTTAAGAATGAATGTTGAACAAATCTCAATACATATTATTATTAAAATATGTTAACACTGAGCTCTATGTACCTAAATATTTTTATGACACAAAGTGTCGCCATCTAGTGTCGGGTAGAATTATATATTAAAAAGACTGACGCTTAGAGATTTTTCTAGAACTATTTTGATAAATTACTCATAAAATTACTTAGAAATGAAATGTGATGCCATCCGTAGCATCAGAACGTCTATCTGAGTAGTTTTTACAAGATAAAACACAACATTTCATTATTATTTTTTCTTCTAGCGCGAATATGCTATAAAATGGGAACGTGTTCAAAGTTGTGCACAGAACTTGACAGGACAAACGCCAACAATACACTGACTAAGGCCACGCCCACGTGATGACGTCAGGACCTGGTTGAGAATCACAGTGCACAGTTGCTTAGGCCGGCTCCTCTTTGTATTAACTCCGTGGTGCCTGTAGCTTGCATGACATTTATGACATTCACCGATTAAAATTTGTTATTCCACAATGGCATGCAAATACACTTAAGTGACATTGTGCAAGATACAGACATGTGTATTTGCGACTTTATAAATGTTTTACATATACACTTTCGAAGACTATCACATTCCATGTAACGACAAAATACTTAAATGAGCGTTTGTCTGTTCAAGGAGCAGCAGTTCCAACAGAACCTTTGCCCGAAGCTAATAAGAATGAAAAAGTGAGTAGTGAATATAATAAATTACTATAATATTGTAACTAACCCTCATCCTTGTCTTTACAGTGACTAACATCAAAATTGTAGACCTACAACAAAGGGCAAAGTCAAAAGAAAAAAAAAAGATTGTAACAAAGTACACCTAATGGGCTATTTCACCATCTCTAGATAAGTCCCGGCTCACTTATCGTAGGCATGAGCTTGCGGACGGCGAGTAATGGGTAGTTCGCTGTCCGGTAAGGACCAAGCCCAAGTCGACGGCGCGTTGTGTTCTACGCGCGCCTCAAAGAGATGTCAGCACAAACCGATGGGGCCCGCAAGGGCCGATGCCTGCCAGGGGCGCGAGTTTGTTCGAAAGAGATACCGCAGCCACGGGTGGGTTTTAGTCAGTAAAAGTCTAACACGCCCCCCTGCTCCACCCAGAGCGGGAGAAGTTATTTGATGATTTCAAAACCAAAAAAAAAAACCTATCGAGTAGATATAAGTGTCGCTTAGAGAACACTGAAACAGGCCCTTATGGTGAAACCTCCAGGGTAGCCTAGTTCTGTAAATACATACGTAGGCACCTGTTACAGTGGAGAACCATATTTTAACATATAACTTACAACTGAATTTCACGTGTTACCCTGGAGCTTCTACCTTAACATTACAAACACTAAAAATCTGTATAATGTCAAAAACTTTACCTAACTGCCCAATGTGCCTTTTATTTTCAAGCGACAACCCCAATGGTGGGAATCAACTACGGTCCACAGCAGAAAACGGACACTGCCTCAGAGAATGTATCACCTCCCGCAAATACTTAACTTTATATTAAAGTGTTCCTTTTAATAATTTCAGGGTGAAGTCGTAGCTAACTTCTGTTCCATGTGGTTCATTGGCCTTGTGTTTGAGAAGACCAACTTGAATGTAGATCTGACATATGACATATTGTCGTTCACGGAGACCGTCAACTATCAGGCGGACAGTGCACATATGTTGAGGGAAGGAATGACTATAGAGGTAATTATGAGATGTATTTTTGATGTGAAAACTTCTTTAGGCGCGTTGAGCACTTTTTGGGTGAACAAAAATCAGGAACTCGCGTCATCGTCACCGAACGCTTTTTATAGCACCCGACTCATAAACCATCGCCTGCGTTAGGCCTTTCATGACAATTTTTTGTTCATTATTTGATAAATCTTCGTGACATAAAACTGTTTTATCTTCTCGTATCGTAAAATTCGAATTATAAACTTGAAACATAGTTCATATTGACACACTTTAGATATAAACACACTACCGAAAAATCATACGACAATTTTACTTTAACAAAATAATGTATAAAACATTTTTTTACCAATACGATCCAATACAAATCCAAGAAAGTAGTGTCGTATCACCAAGGAGTTTTCATCAATATTTTTTCTAATGGAACGCAAATGCCGCGCCTTTTTATAGCATTACAAAACTATTTTTTAGTCTTTAAAATACTCATGTAGTCTTGAGTTTTAATACCCCTCACTATGCAACACTTTCATAAAATACTATAACACAATAACTTCCGTTAATTTCACCCTCTATGCTAATATTTCAGGCGCGTCACGTCCGTCGCAAGCAACTCCACCAGTACCTATCCGGTTCACTGCTCAAACGCGAACGCACCACGTCGGGGAACAAACGCAAGCCCATGGACCTGACGACCGTCATGCCCGCACCTACTAAGAAGACTAAGCGACTGTCAGAGAGCAGTGTATGTATTCATTTATTTTAAAGAAAGCTTACAATATGCATAGGTCTGGAAATTTGCTAAGTGCAAGCTTGTAACATGTAAACCATAATTATCTAGTTACAAATGCAAAATATTGCTTTAATCAGTTATAGTCATACCTACAGTATACTTGCAACCATAGTAGCTTCTTAGCTCTAAAAACATTCATGGAAAAGGAATATCAAAGATATAATTATCATTACGACTATACTGTCGAAATCCCTTGAGAGAGACGGGGCAGAAAATGAGGGACCCTATTACCCATTAAAACAGCAATTTTCTTATCAGTATTTTGTGGGTTGGGTTGGTGTGTGGTATATAAAATCATTAAAGTAGCAAAGTTTTTTTTGTCTCATCTGCTTAGTCCACAACAACCATCATTACGCTTAGCTTAGTGTTAAAAATGTTTGTCAAACAGGATTGACTGACAAAAAAATCCTTTCCACAGGAAACCTGTACATTCAATGAACCCATTCATCCACAGACGGATGAAGTCAGCGTCCTATCATACAACGAAGACTCAAACTCATCCAACATGTACGAAGTCAACTTGCAGCATGGTATCTTACCACATGCAGTCGCTGATCCTAAACCTGCTGCAGACAAGCCCGAACATCCACCATCTACATCAAACACTATAGCCTGTACGTAGCATTACGAAGAATGGCGTACTCGGTTCATATACGGAACCAACCACGTCAAGCAACGCAAAGCCAAACGAGTGTAATATAAACAGTGAACTAAATAATAAGTGCAGAACTGACTCTTTATGTGATTATAGTGTGTAAGAACTCGTGATATGATGATAAGATTTGAACATGTTGCAATGGTTATGGTGCGATGTGTTTGGTGTTGCCCTGTCGCTGTAAGGACTGACGGTTTCATTATGGTGAGTGGTTTGATAGATTTTTCACAATAACACCACGCCTGTATGCCCCTAAGGGTTGGACAGACGTGTATAGTACACCCATATTAGCTTGGTTTTGCGCCCGAATTATGGCAAAAGGCACGCCAACTGTCGAAATGTGGGTGGATTATGAGAATGAATATAGATGTAGATTAATTAGACAGAGTAGATTGCAAATGGAGTGCTAAGCTATTTAATTTGATGAAAATGTCATTGTGTGTCGTACTGTTTGAGAAATAAACTTACGGCGGAATCTCGCGTTTTCTTGACTGCCATGTTGAGCCTGATAGTCTGTTCAGCATGCATGTTTATTCGTCAATCACCGCTCCATTTGTTAATGTACTCCATAATAATCTCGTATCAAATTTTGCGACTTAAGGAACAAAAACTAATGAGATATTTTACATATCTGTTTAGGTATATATTCTCCAGATATGCCAGTAAATGGGATTCACAAGTTTGTAGAAAAAAAAACATAGATTTATGACAAATATTGATATAATTTTGAACAATATTGGGGACTCCTAGCTGTTTCGGCTGGCATTTGGCAGAGCTAGCGTGAAACTTAGATTGACGTAAGTTCTCACTGATGATAACTTTAATAAATTACCCTTATAATCTAGTAGTGTAGATAGTAAAGCATTTATTTTAAGAAACTAGTGTTCATTATTTGTATGTAATCTGTAATATTCAATTAGCATTTTTAATACACGCCAAAAACTTAGACTCGTGATTTGAGGGCCTTTATTGTCGCGGTGGCTGACTTACCGGTCTCTGCGCAAACCGGTGGGTTCGATTCTCGCACGGTAGATGTTTCTACATACAGATACATCATCATCAATTATACAGGTCTGTGTGTTTTTGCATGTAGCATTTGTCTCTGTAAAATAAACGTAATCACAATACGGTAAAAATAATTAACTGAAATGTGTCTATTATAAAAGCCTCATAATTTTTCATAGGCTATATTATTCATAATAATAACGAATTTAATTAATCATGTAAATATTCTTCTTTGAATCACAGTTGCACGTGTCATACTAAGTCTATTTATATTATGGCAAACTCCATTTATCACGTATTATTAAAGTATAAATACTTACGATTCTCACATAACTTTGTATGCTCCATAGATGTGATACGGGGACAACACATCGTGGCTGCGTAAGTTATCAGATATCATTAGAAATACGCTCATAAACTAAAGGAAAAAGTTAAAAAAAAAATGTTTTAGAGATAAAAGTGATATGACGTTGAAGGTCCGTGTATTGTACGAGATATTCGGGTGTTGTTTATTTGCAGATGGCGAACGGGCGGGACGGCGTCATGTAAGTCTGCCTCTGTCAAAGATAGGGTAGGAGTGTCAGGCCGTTTGCAAGTAAATCTGGCTAAACATACATTGACGACGCATTCATTGCCCAAAACATGACCGGCGAAGCTTTTTACTCCACCAACTCCATAGAATAGTAAGCAAAAGGAGTGCTAAAACGATTATTTCTCCATAGATCCGAACTCGCGTTGGAGGGACGAAACGGGATCGGATGATCGTTCGGCGCGTCAATCGTCGATGTACAACGTGAGACTGTCATGGCGACATTCATTCACACTTAGTACTCCATTTACTTACTACTCCTTGGTGTTCGGTAGATACTTGTATAGCGTGTATTTTTCTTATTATTATAAATAAGCACGCCAGTCATGTTAATCGCACGGTCGCAAGATATAGTTCTGTGCCTAATATTATTAAGAACAAAATTCGGGTGTCTAATATCGGTATATTTCTATAGTAAATGTGTTTGTGGTGCTTTTGACGCCATTTTATTCTAGACTTCTCCTTTTTTTAAAGGAATGTAGATTTAATAATAAAAAATAGCAATGTGTTACTGGCCGAATACTTTCCCCTGTAGAACGTTTACATAAATCCGCATTTATTACATCATTTGCTAATTCACGAATCCTGCACTTTGCATATACGCAATAATAGCCGCTTTAATAATAATTTAGCATGATATGACACATCAGGAGTCTAAGAGAATTTCCAATTCAATTTATAGGAATGATTTTATTTTTAGAAGATGCATAGTAACAATTGCTTTGACAACAGTGGATTTTTTGTTTCCTATCATGCAAAATTGAAAAAAAAAAAAATGGGATTTACTAAGTAAACTCGTCAAACACAAGTTCCTAAGAAACCCACCAGTTCTCTACCATAATACAAATAACTCGATAGTAACAATAATAACTAATTTTACAAGTATACAAATAGGCAAGTACTTAAACTTTGACCCCTTTTTAAATTATTGTTTCTTGCAAACGGTCAATGATAGTACAAAGTGGAAGAAATAACTTGATCAAATGTTTTATTTTTCTAGTATAGTTGATTTTTGCTAACGCTTTTTGTTACAACTCGACAATTTTGATGATAGCACAAGAGTAACCTCTGAATTATAAGTCCCGCAGAATCATGTCAAATGTCATAACCTCTATTTTGAGTCATCATCTTCGTCAGTTTGTAAACAAACCTAAAACTTCCTATTTCGTAATTATTATTTCAAAATCATGTTTCTCAATGAATGGACCTGTCCATTCATTTAGAAACTGACTCATTCAATGTTTTAAAGGTATGTTGCAAACTAATTATGTGCAAAATGTCACGCAAATCTCGAGATATTTTAAGCATTAATTTATACATAGTTTTATAGAGATAAACTAGTAGTTTTGTAGAGATAACTTAACATGGCACGCCCCTCCAAAATTCAAAACATTTGAAAATATTGAAAGCATTTTTAAAGTGTCACCAAGACTCGCATGTGTGCAGTATGCATATTGAGACGCTACTGAAGACGATTACTTACAATGACATACAAACTCTTTCGTAAGAATATGACTACACACATTGAAATAGTAAAATGGAGGGGCGCGCCATGTTATCGTAGTTTATCTTTAGATACTACTTATCATAGACATATCTACAAAGTCTGTGAAGGTGCATAAGATAATTTAATTTAACGGAGAAGTTGAAGAGTTCATTATTAATGCTTACCTATTTTGAGTTCTATGCATACGAAACTACTAGACATTAATCAACTCGAGCCCCAAATTGACCATTGAAACTCTGACTTAGACTGACCACATTAATGTTGTCGAGTTGTAATTTAACAAATTATTCAAAAAGTATTGATACAAACATATAGCAGTAAATTTTCTTCTGCTTCAAATTCAGGGTATACCTCATCATCTGCAGTTTACCTTTGACATTTATTTTGCCCAATTAACCGATTTGATTTGTTATGTGAAAATTGCATTTTTCACGTTGCGACGTTCAACTAGTTAATAAAACGAAATAATTCCACCTAGTTATTAAGACTCAATTGTAGCTCTTCATAGGGACCTTCAGGTTTATTGTAAGTTGTATATATTCGATAGGCAATTAATTATTACATTGAAAGTATATATCTAAACAATAAATTAAAATTAAAAAAAAAAAAACAATAAATGTATACAAAAGGGATAAATGTTTTTTTTTTAAATCCTGGTCCCAAACCTAATTCCGATTGGAGTAATTAAAAACCCACATCGAATATTACATGTTATTGAATCCATCTGTGTGACTGCGTAGTTCTTCTGAACTACACAATGGATGTTGATGCGGTTCTCATTATCATTTAGAGAAATTATTCCTGAAGGTTTGTGTATAATATATTCATCATCATTTCAGCCAAAAGTCGTCCACTGCTGGACATAGGCCTCCTCCAATTTGGGGGGGGGGGGGGGTGGGGTTTGCCATAATCGCCACGCTTGGCAGGCGGGTTGGCGATCGCAGTATGGTGGTAATGCAGTGCATAGAGAACGCTGCTGCCCATTCTCTAGTAGGTCCCTTAGTCGCCTCCTACAACACCCACGGGAAGAAATGGGATGGTGCTATTCTTTACGTCCGGCTCCACACGGAACTAATATATTGTTAAGCCGCACGATTGATGTTGGTTACCACTAGCGCCATCTCTTATCGAACAGCGGAATTAATGGTCAAGAGCTTTCTAGAAAGTTCTATGCTAGAACTTTCTGGAACTATCGACATGTGTTCGGTCAGGGCCGATATGTACTCGAACATTCTAGATACTTCTACGGTAGAAGGTTCTGGAACCATCCGAGGGCCCTATATAAGCGGGAACGGACCGCGTCCCGGTGTAGTTCATTGGAAGCGATACATGCGAGAACATCTAAAGCGATCTTCAAGTGCGACTTAAGAGTGATCCGTAGTGCTATTGTGTTATGTTATTAGTGAGTTTAATTAAAGTGTTATTTTTGGTAATTCATATCGGCAGTTTTTAATTGTCACGAACCCCTAGCTCGTAACAACTGGTGTCAGAAGTGGGATAAAATCATGCCGATTTTACCTAAAGACGACACGGAGGGTATCCGTACCCGGAGTCAACGCCAGCAGGAGACGGACCAGAGGCGATTTGGTGGAGCAATGCCACAGACGTCGGAGGGCCAGCTACCAACCACAGAGGCCGGCCCATCCACAGCTACTCCAGCATCACCAGCACCAGATTTTGCTGCTCTGATGATGATGTTGCAGGAGCAGGCCCGCCGACAGGAGGAGCAGGCCCGCCGACAGGAGGAACAGGCTCGCCGACAGGAGGAACACGCCCGCCGTTTGGAAGAACAGCTCAAACGGGATAAAGAGGAGCAGGCCCGCCGACAGGAGGAGCAGGCTCGCCGACAGGAGGAGCAGGCCCGGCAATTGGAAGAACAGCTCAAACGGGATAAGGAGGAGCAGGTGCACCGCCAGGAAGAGCAGATGCTCCTCATAAAGGACCTTCACGCAACCTTCGGGAAAGACATGAAGGAGGTGAAGGAGAAGGTTGCCCAGCATGACAACCGCTTGTCAGAAGCTGAAACTCAGATCAGCAAGTTTAGTGACGTCATTGCTGATGTGAAGCAAGAGTTGGGTAACCTCAAACTTGGGGATGGAATCGCAGCTCCCGTAGCTACAACACCTTCGCTACGTGGATTCAAAGTGCCGCCGTACGACGGGACTTCTTCCTGGTCGGCCTACAAAATTCAGTTTGCGGCTGTCATGAAGGCGAACGGGTGGAATAAAAGTCAGGCCATGACTGCCCTCACCCTAGGCCTGCGCGACCAGGCTTTAAATGTGCTGGAAGCTCTCGGTAAGGAAGTGACTTACGAGCAGCTCCTCGAGGCATTGGAGGCTAGATATGGCGACGCTCACCTGGAACACGTGTTTCGTGCGCAGCTCAAGGATCGTGTGCAACGCAGTAACGAAAACCTGCAGCAGTGGGCCCTTGAAGTGGAGAAGCTGGTTCGAAAAGCGTACCAGTCCGTACCTGCGCTTATTGATGGGAACCTGGTGCAGGCATTCGTCGACGGCATCCGGGACCTTGAAGTTAGAGCTGCTGTGAGACTCGGTCACCACGGGACGCTTAAGGACGCCTTGGCACATGCACTGGAGGTGGAAGCTGTGCGGCAGGATCATCGTTCCCATCGCGTCAGGGAGGTTGTAGCGGCTACAGTTCGCGATCGTAAAAGATACAGCCCTAGGTGTTACGGCTGTGGGGAAAGGGGCCACCTTCGATCCAGTTGCCCTAAGCGAACTGCAGAAACGGAAGAATTGCCTATCCGTCAGCGGCCAAGGTTGCCGGTAGCGCGTTGCGAAAAGGATCCGGAAACCATTATTAAGAGAACGGTGACGGATGGTGTTATTGAACCTTCATCAAGTTCATGGTGTTCACCTGTAGTGCCTGTGAGGATGCTCAGGACAGACCTCAGTAACGAGTGCAAGGAAAGCCTACAACGTGCACAGCAGGAAGATTCAGACATCAAGCCGATTCTGGAGTGGATAAAGGCCAGAGCTCCTAAGCCCAGGTGGAGCGACGTCTCAGCAATGAGTTCCATCACAAAGAGCTATTGGGCCCAATGGGACAGCTTGGTGATTCAGGATGGAGTCCTGTGCCGTAAATGGGAAAATGCTCGGGGAAACAGCTGTCATTTGCAAATGGTAGTCCCTAAATCTCAAGTACCGGATGTTCTGCAGCTGTACCATAATGGTTGTTCAGGAGGTCACCTGGGAGTAAAACGGACTTTACTGAAGATACGAGAACGGTTTTACTGGGTCCACTGTCGGGACGATGTCGAGGACTGGTGTCGCAAATGTACAAGTTGTGCAGCTGTAAAGGGACCTCAGACGCGTAGCAGAGGTGCATTAAAATTGTACAATGTTAATGGTGCACCATGGGAGAGGATAGCCCTTGACGTTGCGGGGCCGTTTCCGGAAAGTGAAAGTGGTAACAAGTATTTCATGGTTGTGATGGATTACTTCACTAAGTGGCCGGGAAGTCTTCGCCATTCCAAATCAAGAAGCTTCGACAGTTGCAGATAAATTAGTTCATGAAGTCTTCTGTCGTTTTGGAGTACCTTTAGAGATTCACAGTGATCAAGGAAGGAATTTTGAGTCTCAAATATTCCAGGAAACTTGTCGAGTGATGGGTACTCATAAAACAAGAACAACTTCTTAGTTCTTACCACCCACAATCGGATGGAATGGTGGAACGATTTAATCAGACATTAGAGAGGTACCTAGCAAAAGTTGTGGAAAATCGGCAACGAGATTGGGACAAGCACATACAACCGTTTTTGTTGTCATATCGAAGCGCTGTTCACGAAAGCACATCGGTGACACCAGCTTTCGCAAACATTGGAAGGGAATTACGGCTGCCTGCAGACCTGATCACTGGAATACCACCTGATGCCCCACGCAGTATAACCGATTATGCGAATGACTTACGGAACAAGATGAATGACATTTATGAGCACGTCAGACAATCAGGCCAGCAAACAATAAAGGGTTTGACGAAGGTTCACTAGTGTGGTTGCACAATCCCGTCCGTAGCAAAGGGAAATCTCCTAAGCTTCAAGCTAACTGGGACGGACCGTACCGGATTGTGACAAAGATCAATGACGTTACCTACCGGATACAGAAAGGTGCAAGAGGTACTCCTAAGATAGTCCACGTGGATCGACTGGCGCGTTATTATGGGGCGATAATGCTCGGGACGAGCATTTCTTAGGTGGGGGCAGTGTTAAGCCGCACGATTGATGTTGGTTACCACTAGCGCCATCTCTTATCGAATAGCGGAATTAATGGTCAAGAGCTTTCTAGAAAGTTCTATGCTAGAACTTTCTGGAACTATCGACATGTGTTCGGTCAGGGCCGATATGTACTCGAACATTCTAGATACTTCTACGGTAGAAGGTTCTGGAACTATCCGAGGGCCCTATATAAGCGGGAACGGACCGCGTCCCGGTGTAGTTCATTGGAAGCGATACATGCGAGAACATCTAAAGCGATCTTCAAGTGCGACTTAAGAGTGATCCGTAGTGCTATTGTGTTATGTTATTAGTGAGTTTAATTAAAGTGTTATTTTTGGTAATTCATATCGGCAGTTTTTAATTGTCACGAACCCCTAGCTCGTAACAATATTAATTAATTTTAAAGTTGCATATAATTGTTGAGATGGGCCAATCAATTGATTTCGGTTGAGTTCGGGTGACATCGGCTATGTTCAAAATGGCAAACCTACTTATTGCCAATAGGAAATATTGATAGGATAGGCTTTTTGAAAGGAGTCCTAATTAGATTCTAGTTTTAAAAAGCCACAAAAAAAAACACATTTTTATTAAATCGATTAGTGCCATAAAAATGCATTTAGATAGTACATTTTAAAATTTCGCTTGTAATTTGATGAAAACGCTGCAGTGGACGTCAAATTGCTCTGTGGGTATGACGTCAGTTTGCTGTATAAACATATGCGCTGATATTTTATAAGATAATTGTTTATAATTTAAAAACGAGTTATTTTTCTACTTATCGTTGGTTTGCTGTTCCTGAATGCAAAACATTATTTAAATAAAAATTGCTTTGGTTACGAAAATAATAAAAATACAAAGTTGCTCAGTTGACATGCCGTATGACGTAATAACATAGCGGCTACTATTTCATGGAGTTCATAAACAGATTAAAAAAATGAAATCTTTAAAATTTATTTTGTTATTTCATGAACTAAAACTAACATTTTCCGACTGCATTTTGTCTTACCTGCCTCAATAATATATTTTTGGGTTTTTCTCATATAGAGTAAAATACCCTATTGTTTGCTATAGTTTTTCTTTTTTTTAGAAGTATTAATTAATTTTACTTTCGGTATTTAATTTCTGGATCTAAGGCCAATTAACCATTGGACCAAACGAAGGGTTCCTATTCCTTAATATCCTAATTTCCTGATTGCACTGAAAGTAAAATTTCATTTCAATCACCGTCTATTTTTGAGTATACATACGAGTAAAAAATGGGCCGACTTGGCGGTGGTTTTAGCCGACTACTCGGTACATCACTAGTTGCAACAATAAAGAAGTCTGTATTATTCGTCAACTCGTAAAAACCGTGCGAAGGAAACAAAAGTTTATTTTTATTATTTAATATTTACAAATGCTGACACAATGTTATACAAAATCTAGTTTTCGCAACCATTTTGAACAGTTAAATTACTTGTGTAAACTAAATTTAGAACATGATATCAAGACAGTAAAAAAAAAAATCACTACAGGTATACCTGCAACCCTTAGGAGATGTAAAAACATCCTACAATTAACTGTAGGATACACATAATTATATTGATAACACACAAACTTGTAATGACTAAACATTTTTTCAGTAAAAATTGCAGAATTACGCTTCATCACTAGTAAAATAAATACGGTCAGTTCCCAGTCTCTAAATTCGTCACTTATCAAAATGTTCGCACTTCTAATACATGGGGGTTCTTCATGTCCTGTCACATTTTGCCAGCTAAGTTTTAGTCCCATGAAGGGATAGTCTTTAGCTCATTACCGTTAACGGAGCACTAATGCAGACTGTAGGCTGCTTTAATTGGTCTGTTTTGAACTGGCTCGTTCGGTCATAAACGTCATATAATAATCAGCCTGTATTGTCCCACTGCTGGGCAAAGGCCTCCCTTTTGTTTTTCCACTCAACTCGATCCTTGGCCAATATGGACCAATCCTTCATGTAAACCTCAAGTTCGTCCTGCCATCTACGCCTGGGTCTTCCGCGATGCCGTTGGACGTTTTCAGGGACCCATGCTGTGGTGGTCTTAGTCCACAATGCATCCGACATGCCGCAAACGTGTCCAGCCCAGTCCCATTTAAGCTTGGCTGCTTTTTGGGTGACGTCTGCGATTTGTGTTTTAGAGCGCAGTATCGTGTTCCGTATCCGCTCCCTCAGCATTTTCTGAATTATGTCGGGGTCGGATTCCAGTCTTACCAGATGCAGTTAAAATATCAGTATTTTGCATGGAGCGACTGCCTATCTGACCTCCAAACTTTCGGGCTTCTGACGACCCCTATCGACTGTCAAAGACCCACGAAAGTAAGTATAAAAGTATAATGCTAAAAATCGAATCTTGGATTATTACATTACAGGCGAATGCGTCCGATGATCCACCTTTACGAGTGCAAGCGAGACAGAAAGACAAAAAAGATTTTTGGCTCAACAACTCAGTTCAAAATAGCTTAACTATAATCTGTTACTACTTTTTTTTTTGTCAAATTTGTGAATAACCTGTGACTAAAATTGTGCCCAGAGTATGTCTTCCGTAACTGCTTGTCATAGTTCGACCGCACATGGTTTAGAGCCAATATTTGGACAGAAAGTACGAAGCACGAGGTTTAACATCGCTTGAAACATAGTGGCCTGGCATAACAGTGCATGGTAACCCCCTGTATGTAGTAAATAAATAAATAAATAAAGACTAGCGTTTACATCCAAGTTTGCCGTCGTAGCTTCTTCTCTGCGGCTCGTTGTTGTTCGACGTTCTTGTTACGCTTGCGTCATATACTTTCGATTTCAACAGGCATCATATCCACATATGTCTGAAATGAAAGAGTAGAAAAATAAATAACTTCGTTACGCAAAAACTGGGCGTCATATCGTTTATTATATTATACGGTGGATTTTTGAGATTGAGCAGTATATACCTTAACCGTTGTAACTACTTGAAATAACCTTAGATGACTAAACCTTAAGTTTTTGATAAAGATCTGCATTTACAGACTAAAAACAAAAGTACTGTCAGCATGAAACTGGGCAGCTTTCACTTGGCATTTTTGCCTTCTTTAAAGGCGAATAAATGATCGAATATTATTGGAGAGACCTATAAGTATTTAATCATTTTCTCATCTACCCTAGTCGTAGGGTGGGCAAAAATTAGAAGACCTACGAGTATGTAAGGTTCAGCTTAGGCAGAGCAGCCAAATGTTCCAGCATGTTTTCTGTTAAGCTTTGTGTGAAAATATGCGCGACTACTCGAAAACCCCTACGTAGGACAGTGGTTTCACAGTTATTATTTTACTTCTGATTGTGCAACACTGGTGATGATTCTGTTGTGCACCAACTAAACTTAATTTAGGCTGTTGCTTATATTTTTTCTTCTAATGAAAGAACAAAGGGCCGGAAATAAAATTAGAAAGCCGTGTTCACATTGACCAGTTGAAGTAAGCCCTTCAGAGGCTTCAGACATACAACATAATTTACAATGATCTAATCGGACAAGGTGGCAAAGCTGAATGACAACGATGAGTTGCTATTTTCTTAACGCGAATAGACTATAGTTTTGGTGGCGAACAAAAGAATCGACACTATTGACAAAATCAGTGAGATTTTTATTATAGTTGCAAGGTTGCTATTGGGTTGCTGCTTTATGAAGTAACATAACTATTAGAGGAATAAGTCGGCACAGTGGGATTTTTTAGCGCACCGGATTTGCAACTTTCGGCGTTGAACCGAGAATTGAGAATACAACAGAGTGCATCTCAGCGCGTCTAAAATCGAAGTGTTTTATTATTCGATTTTAAACTCTCGGCGTGAAAAAAATCACGTCCGTTGGAACGTGGTCTAATAAAAGTCGTGATTACTCGTGATTGACCGGTGTCGTGGCTTATCAGCGGCGAGGTGTCATTTTTTCTAAGAGAGAAGCCGAAGCCAAGTCGGCTTTAACTTACTAACTTATCAATAAAGAATATTTACGAACATTTTAAAATTAATATAGGAATGTAAAGAATTAAATACAAGAACATAAAGAATTAAAAACAATTGAAAACAAAATATAATGTGCAATATTCATGCATCTTGTTCGCGCTGAAGCATTTTGCTATATCTGTCTTTGTCAAAACCCGTTGTACAGCGGCTTGCTCTAGTCCATATCAAGCGGTGCCAGATGACCTGAAGTGATATCATTACGGGATCGCTGTTGTATGAATTTTTAGTTCCTGATTATGACGTTTTGGCGCCGGGTTAACTTAGAACATTTTTACAATACCCAACTCAAAAGAACCGTTTTTGTTGTATAAAGTTATGGCGAATTAAATACCCGTAGTGTAACTATATTTTATTGTCAAAAGGGGCCACTATAGACGCGCCATTTTTTAATAGTGATAGAGTAGCCGATGCGAATCCTCGAAGGGAAGCCGGTAGGAATCGTGTCATATGATGCTTTCGCCACAGTGGCTTACCCAATCCTGCTCCTTGGTGGCAGCCTGCAACTCAAGTATTTCGTTCTGTATTTCCACGCTAAGCTCTTGTATGGGCACCGGCTCCGTACGCCAGAACACGTTCTGATGCTTACTGATGCGGTTGCGACGCTTGTGCGCTTTTAAGTGTACCTGGAATGAAGAGTAAATAGCATTATATAGCTATCAGACCACATTCGGATGGACGTTAATATTATGCGCCCTGGATTTTTAATTCTAGGTGTTGAACCGAACATTGAGAACGAGTGCATCCTGGGACGTCGAAAAAACACGCTGTTCGATACTCGGCGCTAAGAATAATATTATTGCGTCCCTGTGAAAATCGACTAAATGCCCTAACGAACTCGCCGATCGGCACGAGCCCAGTGAAAGTCGAATATGTGTAGTCAATGTCGAGTTTATAATTAACAAGATTTTTTATGGATAGAGATTGATATTACTGGTGTGCGGTGCCTCTGTGCAAAAATACTTCTGAAGCTGCGCCACAAGGCGGCCGGTGCCGTTTACACAAGGTGGACGTCACGTGTGGTCACGTGATAAAAAAGTCATCGTAAGGAGCGTTTTGGCGGTAAGTTCAAAACAACGAAAAATAAATTTGTTTCAATTGAGAAAATGGATATAGTAGCGCGGCCACGACCATAAGGCTAACGATGAGGTTGGCCATTCCGTAAATAACATCCAATAGGATTATGACGGGACCATTAGAAAGGTTGGCCGTATGGTAAATAACATCCAATCGGATGATCGTGGGAGCATTAGAAAGGTTGGGGCCCCTGTTGATGACCAATGACGCGCCACTATTTATCCCTCGTCAGTGTTGAGCAAGCGCTTTTCGCGGGACAGTCAACACAGTCTGCTGTCGACCCTTGTGTGACGCGGTGTGTTTCAAGCCGCACTCGTGAAGTGCACGCACTCATCGTTAGCCATAGATAGGTCGTGGGGTTGCCGCGCTACAATATAAATCAATTTATTATTTTTCTGTTACATATTTCGTGCCAATCTTCAAATTAAAATAGTTTTTGAAAAATTGGAATTATAATTATTGCTCTATTGCTTTAGAATCTAGTAGAGTCTGGTGTCGTTTGTGCCGACCCGTACTTAGAAGCACCACGTGCATTACCTTAATAAGATTGCAAGCAATCGCGTACCTTCTTGACATGCGTGTTGACCATGGAGCGCAGATGGAACAGCGCCGGACACAGCGGGCAGCGCCGCGTGGGCGCCGTGTGCGCGCACAGCGCGTGCTGGTTGCGGCGGTTCTGCGACACGAAGCTGCGCCCGCACTCCTGGGGCATACGTTACATGGCGCCTTGTGTCCCCGAAGGGTTGGGCAGATGTGTAATACTATAGAACACCCACATTTCGCCAGTTATGTTTAAGTCCCATGTAGTAGGGGCGTGCCTATTGCCATCAACCGGGCACAAATCCAAACTCTAGGCTGCTACTGAGAAATTCCAGACAGTAAAACCCAATGACACTGCCCGAACAAGGAATCGAACCCAATAGGTACCTCATGCTCAGCAGTGGCGCTTGCGACCACTAGACTAACCAGGCAGCCAAAATCTTGAAGGATTTGTTCAATTTGTTTACAGATGCCTACTAAAACCTTGTTAGGGGGGAAGCGATACGGTAAACCGCGATACTCAAATTTTCTTACGTTTTTTAGAAGACCCGTGTAAGTATGTTGATTAAAATATGATTCGCGACCGTAAGAAATATGGCTTTACATAATTATAATAATCGTCAATACAGCCCTCTTCATCGTATCAGCTGAAAGACGTCCACTGCTGAACACAAAAGGGAGGGTTTGCCATAATCGCCACGCTTGGCAGGCGGGTTGGCGATCGCAGTATGTTGGTCAAATGCATAAAGAACGCTGCTGCCCATTCTCTAGTAAGTCCCTTAGTCGCCTCCTACGACACCCACGGGAAGAAATGGGATGGTACTATTCTTTTACGTCCGGTACCACACGGAACAACACTTTTAAGTTCATTTTTTTGTTACTGTTTTTTTGAAAATTACGGGGCTGTTTTACGTTGTAGGTTGAGCTATATTCATTACGCGGCAGTTATGATAGCAAATATACTTATTAATAATGCCGCAAAAGATTTTCTATAAAATTATCGATGTGGCTCTCGAAATTATATTTGGTGTGAATATATTTTCACGAAATAGTCTAGTAGGCAGAGTGTAGTACACTCATTACATCATAGAAATACATTTTGAAAGATAACAAGCCGTGAGACCGATGGGAACCCATTGGCAACTTCTCAGGAGCCTTATGGGCTTTATTTCCAAAAAAACGATGATACAACTAACTCTTTCTTATAAACAGTAAGTCCAAATTTGTCTATGGTCGGTCCCAAGCCTTGACTTGAATACGGGGCTTTTGGCCACATTGCATGTGTGCATTTTATTTCATTGTTTATTTTTAACCCCCGACGCAAAAACGACTGGGTGTTATAAGTTTGACGTGTCTGTGTGTATGTGTGTGTGTGTGTGTGTCTGTCTGAGGCAACGTAGCTCCCGAACGGATGAACCGATTTTGATTTAGTTTTTTTTGTTTGAAAGGTGTATTAGTCGGGAGTGTTCTTAGATATGTTTCATCAAAATCGATTCCTCCGTTTGAAGATTATCAGCTCTTTTCTGGTTGAAAAAGGGATTTTAGCCTCTGATCAACTCAAAATTTGGGATTCTATTACTTCAATGATATTAGACGAATAAAATAACTTTGAAATGATGCTAGAGCAACACCTGGAATTTCCAGGAAACCCAAGTTATTCACCATTAAAACAGCAGAAGTATCGTGTTTGGGCTCATTGAAAAGGTCTCAATGAATAGATTATAGATAAATGGTGATTTAAGAGAGACATTAAGTTTAAAAAGCAAGAAATAAAAATTAAATTTAAAATTTAAAAAACCCCCGACCCAAACAAAAACTCTAAAAAGTAAAAAATTATATTTATAGGCCTTTTAATTTGAACGTAATATTTTGATCAGGGCATTGTCAAGTCGGGGGACTTTACTTGACTTGACTTACTTGACTTACTTTTTAGAGTTTTTGTTTGGGTCGGGGGTTTTTTAAATTTTAAATTTAATTTTTTATTTTATGTAATGTGCGTTTTGTTTGTGCAGAATAATTTTTCTTTCTTTCTTTACAAATACCAACTTCCACGTTTCTATCTTCAAAACAAAGTTCTATTAAAACTTGCATTCCCATTAGGGATGAATTTTCAAAAAATCTTCGTGCTCACTTACATTATGACAGAAACTCATAGGCAATACTTAATACTTCTTGACCCAGCGGTAAATTTAAGAATATTATGGTAGAAATATATGTAGGTACTCACATTACAAGTATAAGGCCTCTCGTTGTTATGTAGTCGCTGGTGCCACAGCAAGGCGCGCTCGTCGACAAAATGGCGTCCGCACGTCGAACACATACATCGTTTGGTTACTACTCGTTTAGGCTTCTCATTTGAAGCTACTTTATTATTTTTATAGATGTTTTGTCTGAAATATGAAGGACAATTTTTTAAATGATATATGCATACGAAGTCACGGACAACAGCTAGTACAGTATTTTATCTCAAAAAGCCTCACGCGCTTTCCTTGTGGTAACCGAGTGTACATACACTTTGTGAATGTGTGTGTGAATACGAGTAGCGTCAGCACATAGCACACGCTTACACACACATTCACAGCGTGTTTGTTCACTTGGTAACCAAGTTACGATATATGAAAATATTATAGGTACTTTTATCGTCTAGTTTTTGCTGACACTAGAGAAGAAGAAATAAATTATTAATCAATAAAAATATACGTCATCACGCCTGTTTTGCTCAAACAGGTGATCAGAAATGTATAGCACACAACTTCATTTCACCAGTTTTTTGTGTGTGTAACTTATCGTTTTTTATATGATCTGTGACATTAGAACAGGGATGCAAAGACCGCGGCACGGTAATATTATCTATCAGTAATCCAACTTCATAGAAACGGACGAAACGCGAGCTATACCTACGCGCCTCGATCTCGGCACGCGCTCGGCACGCAGACAGTCGCGACTGTGCCGCAGTGACGAACGCACGGTGTATCGTTTTTTAACAATAACCGCGGGACTATTTCACTAAAAATAAGTTCAAGTACATATTTAATACGACGAGTAGGATTCGCATCCAGAGATAACTTTTTTTAGATTACCTGGAAACTCTGAAAGGTAAGACTATAAAATAATTTTACTTACTAGTAGGTAGGTACATAATGTGTGTCTTTTTGGATAAGTATTTCCTTTTATCGCTCTTGAAAATTTATTCGGACAAATACGAATGAAAAATGGCACGGCTCTAAATCGGACTTGTTGACAGTTTGCATCGGCGTTCAAAAACTTATTTTTCTGCGGCATCATAAAACCTCCAAAAGGCGGAAATTGTGCAGATGATTTCGGAACTCTTCTTGTTCAAACGACGAACGAAAAAGTTACTAGCCATGCATTACCGGTATCAACCAACGAAATATCAAATACAGATCATGACGAATTTTCCAGCATCCAAATTACTAGTTCGGATTACAATCAGCTAGATATGCCAGAAAAAAATGCACTTTTTTATATTTGTGGGTATCTTCTTAAGCGTTGTTTGGAGAAACATGATGATTGTCACGCTTTGAAGTCGTATGTGAAACCAGATCAAAGAAGCCACAATTTCAGCTCAGAGAGTCGGTATTTAAGGTACCGGGACTACAATAAGATTAATTCGGAAACTTTGTTGATTGTACCCAGCGATGATTTCGTGGAATATATAGAAAAAATGGAGGAAATATTCCGAACTTCATTTAAAACCAAACATATAAATTGTAAAGTAGCTGCAGGTATCTATATCCAAGTAAAAGATATTCCTTTTTCTCCACCTTGTCCATGTTTCCCAAAACAATTTTTAATTAAGCTTTATAATAGAATGCGGATTTTTATACTTTAAAATTTAATAATAAAGCATTTCGTACGTCTCAGTCGACGCGCAAATATTTTTCAGTCGCAAATTTATAAGACCGATTTGTTATTCAAACATAAACATAGTTTTTTTAATTAAATCTACCTATCAAAATACAACACGCATTTTTATTGAACACTTCCTATTCAATTCACCAAGTATTTTATTTGTTTATATAAAAAAGTATATTTACAATCACAAAACTAAATGGAAACACAAAGTAGGCAAATGTAATTAAAATGCTGGAGGCGGGCAGCCCTATCGCATGTTTACGTACCGCGCGGCTGTTGGTATTTATTTCAAAAATACGGCCAAGTTAAAATACTGATAGATAATATTACCGTGACCGCGGCCCGCGGGCCGTATGCTGCCCCCCGGTAAAATGCCAGTGGCCCGCCAGCAAAAAGATTACCCCGTACATTTGAAGGAAAAGTATTGCTGAGGTTTACGAATAATAAAAAATTGAATCTGAGGCTATTTTCATGCTTTTTATTTGTGCTGGTGGCCCGCCATTGGTTCATCATTTGTCCAACAGCCCATGGTCTCAATAAGTATGTACATCGCTGCATTAGAACTATTTATTTCTTAGATACTAACCTATATTTCCCCGTCTCCATATTATCCTCATGTTTCTTGATATGCAGTTCGAAGCTCGTCTCTCCCTTGTACATCCTGCCACAGTAGTAGCACGTGAACTTCTTGTAATGCGTGCTGTCGTAGTGAAGGCGAAGGGAATTCTCGTCTTCTAATATCTTGCCGCATTTCTCGCAGATGTGGGCGTTATCTGCCTGGAAATACATTAACGGAGTGTGTTTTTATTTTGTTGGGTGGAGAATAAGTCGCTTGATGGTATGTACGTTGTAACACAAAGAACTGCTGTCATTTCTCGTGAGGCAGTAATTTACCTTGGCTCCTTATTCCCTTGAAACCAGAACCCGGAACATGGTAATATTGCTTGGTAGCGGAAATAAGTGTGGCAGTAGATTTAACTGTCCAAAACATGCTCCATAAAAGCTCTAAAACTACTAAATACGCAATGGGATTATGAGCAGTTTAGATCTTGTTCTAATGTTAGATGCCAGCAACCAGTCAGGTTTGTATGTCTGGTAGAGAGTACAATACACCTCGAAACCAAAGGAGAACGTCTCACGGTTCTAAGTAAAGGATACAATGCTATAAAAGACAAACGTATTCTTAATTTATTTTTTTATTTTTCGACATAAATAAATCTTAATTTCAATGAAAGACGACGCATAGCCCGAACCGCTGGGCCTAAAAGCATGAAATTTTGCACAAGAGAACACAAGCTAAGAAAATATTTTTGAAAAATCGTCATTTTTGTCGATGTGAAATCCCATAGAATTGTGTAAGAATTAACTAAGAAAATCACAATTAAGTTTAGCAATCAACTAATTAAAAAGCTTACATGGGTAATATTCTTCATCTTCTCATGCCATTTGAGGTGTTTGATGATTGTCACCCTCTTCTTGAAGACCATGTTGCAGATGGCACACTGGTGTATGTTGGTGTGCGTCTTCAGGTGACTGTGGTACTCCTGTTCATCCTCTGTTAATGCTTTACATACCTGTAATGGCAAAAAGTCAGATAGCAAGGCCTAGTTAAAGTGGTATGGGCCAGCACGGAATCGCCGCGCTGGCAGCGACTAGAGAATACAACAATATTGGTGTTCAAATTTGGCGCAACTGAACGCTAGCTAGCTGTCACATTGTTAGAATTATATAGGGCCGTCAGTTTCCATAAGTAGGTAAGCAGTTTGTAATGGATAGCTCGCTGTCCTTACCGGACAGCGAGCTACCCATTACTCGCCGTCCGCAAGCTCATGCCTACGGTGGCCGGAAATCGGCCTGGGATTCCCGACGCCCAGGGCGTCTCCGTCTCCTGTGGCGGTTAGGGTCGTGAGGGCGCATAGGCTGCCTCTCCCTCACGTGCGCCGCCTCCCTATTCGCGAGCAATAGGTACTGCTTCGCTGAAGGAGGTGACGGCTACCCATGCACTCACGCTCCGTACCATGGCCTGGATCAGGGCCGGACGCGAGAGATCGCCGCCGCCGATCGCCTCCACGAGGACACGGCGGTGCTCCACCCAAGCTGGGCAGACCGCCACCGTGTGCTCCACCGTGTGCTCAGGGCGATCTTCGCAGTGGAAACACCCGGGCGTTTTCTCCCGCCGTATCCGAAACAGGAACCTCCCGAAACAACCGTGTCCGGTGAGGACCTGCGTCTGGCGGAAGGTGAGGCCATGCCGCCTCTCAAGCCACTCCTCAAAGTGGGGACTTACCGCCGCAATCGTGGCGTGCCCAGCGCGGTTGCGGGTTGAGTTGATAAGTTGTTAGGTCTTCGGTGTCAGGTTAATTTACCGCCGCCTAAAACTCCGTTGGAATTCCTTTAGCACCACCCAGGACGTGCGTGTATTCGGTATTCCTCGATAGTGATTAGTATGGAAAAGTTTTGCGATACCGAGTTAAATACAAAAAAAAATACATGCAATTAGTTATAGGTACTTGTTAGTTTGGAAAAGTCTTCCCTAAATAAGCGTTCTTAATTATATGACCACCCCTGTATGTAGCAGGAAGCATGGGCCTCACTCCGTATCAAAAAGATCCTAATAGCAAAACAACCTATAGTCAAATTGACACTTTAGCAGAATGTCTTTTAAACGCGAAACAGTTATATCATCATCTTCCTAGCCTTTTCCCAACTATGTTGCGGTCGGCTTCCAGTCTAACCGGATGCAGCTGAATACCAGTATTTTACATGGAGCGACTGCCTATCTCACCTCCACAATCCAGTTACTGGGTAATACGATACCCCTTGGTAAGACTGGTTGTCAGACTTTCGGGCTTCTGACAACCCGTAACGACTGTCAAAGATCCACAAATGACAGCCGGGGCCAACGGCTTAACGTGCTTTCCGAGGCACAGAGGGGTCTTGGTATGTAAATATGGTCACCCATCCACGGACCAACCGCGGCAAGCGGAGCTTAACCTAATCGATCGACCAGTGCAGCTATTGTTACGAGGGTCATTCAATAAATACTTAGCCTACAAAAAGTAAACGAAAATTTTGGAAAAGTGGCAATTTATTTTTCAACATAGTCTCCTTTTAGTTCGATACACTTAGCCAGCGATGCTCCAACTTTTTTAACCCGTCCGAAAATAGTTTTTGTCAAACTCTGCAAAATAGGCCTCCGTGGCGATGACCTCCTCATTCGATCCATATCTATTCCCGGCGAGTGATTTTTTCAGATTAGGAAACAAAGAAGTCAGAAAGGGCCAAATCTGGAGAATACGGTGGATGGGGCAGCCATTCGTAGCGTAATTCGACCAATTTGGCCATGGCAACGGCAGACGTGTGAACCGGTGCGTTGTCGTGGTGAAACAGCACTTTTTTCTTCGCCAGATGGGGTCGTTTTTTCTTTAATTCGGCGTCGAATCGGCCCAATAAATCGGCATAGTAAAGCCCTGTAATTGTTTTACCCTTCTCGAGGTAATCGATGTAGATCACACCTTGTGAATCCCAGAAAACGGTGGCCATAACTTTTCCGGCCGATTTTACAGTTTTCGCCTTCTTTGGAGCACGTTCCCCGGTCTGGATCCATTGTTTTGATTGCTCCTTGGTCTCTGGTGTGTACCAGTGGATCCAGGTTTCATCGACGGTCACAAAACGACGCAAAAACTCCGCTGGATTCCGCTTAAACAGCGCCAAACACGTCTCCGATGTGGTCTCACGGTTGCGCTTGTTTTCTGGTGTGAGTAAACGCGGCACCCATCGCGCCCACAGCTTTCTCATGCCGAGTTCCTCGTGAAGAATATGATGCACTGTTCCTTCTGAAATGCCTACAGTCTCAGCTAGCTCCCGAACCTTAAATCGGCGATCTGCCAATACGAGATCATGGATTTTTTTAATGTTTTCCTCCGTAGCAGCTGTTTTCGGTGCACCTGGATGTGGTTCATCAAAAACCGACGTACGGCCACGTGCAAACTAGTTGAACCAATTCTTGACGGTGGCCATCGATGGAGAAGAGTCACCGTACACAGCATCCAAGCGCTCTTTGATTTCGATGCGCGTTTTCCCGTTTTCCCTTCCAAAAATAGGAATCGAATCACCGAACGATATTGCTCTTTTTCCATTTTTGTAAAAACCGATCGACACGTTCGCTTCCATAAGTTGTCAAATTAAAACAAATGAAGGGATTGGAATGAAAATTTGAAAAAAGAATTAAAAAAGAATGTGCTACACTGTGGTAAAACTCTTTTGAAACTACAGCGCCCTCTGGCGATGAGGCTAGGTACTTATTGAATGCACCTCGTGTTTAGCCACAAGCCCCTCGGCGAAACAGATACATGACACACAAATATGAGATTTCTAAAGGAATAATTTCATTTATCTTCTGCTTGAGACACTAAACTTTAATTAGTCAAAACTTATCTCATGTCTTCACAAGTATGACCACAAATTAAAATAAATGATACATACCTCACAAACATATAGAACAACATTATGCTCCGCTCTCATGTGCTCCTTCAATTTTGCAATAAACCTGTATTTAACTGGACACCGCGTACACAGTTTCTGTGTCATCGGTCCTCTTTTCCTGCCCCGTTTAGGCAGATCCCCTTTAGGCTGTAGTACCATTGATGCATTAAATCTTTTTACATATTTCTTCGCTTCGGTATCTTCAAGCAGGGTTAGACTACCATCTGGTTGTGAGCGGTAAAAGGCAGGCTCACCATTCTCTTGAATAATGACCACTATGTTATCATCTTCTTTTTCTATTACTTCCGTTTTAATTTTCACACGTTCTACTGTCTCACTCTTTATTTCTTTGCCAATTGCATGTAAATTGAAATCGTAAATTGGTGTTTCGGTAGAAACTTCTGGGAGCGAGATACATAATGTATTATTCATTGTTTCTTCTGGTAACTCTATTTGGTCTAAGTTACCAAGCAGTTCATTGGTATAGAAGTTGATGATTTCATGGCTCCGTTTAGATAGTAAGTAGAACTTGTAAGCCATGGAAGCCATCATAAAGCAATTGACGCAAACATTGTAGTTATCAGTGTCTGACAGCTGAAAACAAACATATTCAAGTTTATGTAAGATTAAGATGAAACGCCAAAGACAACATTTAGGGATCTTGTTTCAGAGCCCAGCAAGCCAGAAGGTTTCAATAATAATAATAATTCTTTATTGCCATTGATTGGATGTGCTAATGAGCTTAAAATTATAAATATAGATTGTACTTTCTATAGCTGATTTCTGCAGGAACCACTTACCTCAACATCGCACATGATTCGGAGTACGTCTGCTATGCAATACTCCTTGTCATATTTACAAACTTTCGTAAAAATATTCTCGTAATGGTCCCGAAGTGGCTTCAGACAATTTATGCACAAGTTTTCGCCAAGTGTTCCATTTGAGAGATGTTTCAAGAACAACTTCAGATCCAGGGTATTTGCCATGTCTTCAGATTACCATTACAGCAACTCCTAGCAAGAAAACAGTTTATAGCACACATTTTTACAAAAAAATTTTACGATGGATACAAAAATTCAGAATTTACCACCAAATCAACTAAAGATGCGTTCTGTGAAAAATGCTGATTTACGAAAAGATCCGTTCAGTTTTGCTTTTCTGTTCTGACGCCATGTTTGAAGTTAAAATTGTACCACTAAATGAATTATTTAGTCGATTTTACCTAACTGAAAAAACAAGTACTTTTAATACCTATAACCACGAATTACACTTCTTTCAGTTTTGCCGTTTGGTTTCACTTCCAAAGTCGCGTGCACCGTCTAAAAGGCTAGAAGTAGTCGAATCGAATAACACTTATGATCCATCATGATTTTATCATGATACAGTTGATTAGAAAATACAGATAAATAATAGGAATCATTGTACAGTCGCCAGCAGGTCAAGCAATCCCAAACTGTCAAATTTTCCCAATTGAACATAAACCTTGTTCGTTTGTGATAAAGTTGAAAAACTATCAATTAAATTTAACAGATGGGGTAGCTTGATGTTCTGGCCTCTGTACATAATCTGTCAAAATTATAGTGCAAAGTGGTCTCTTATGCTCTGTGGCAAAGTGGATGGAATGTTTAGATTTTAGTAATTTGCACTATATTTTGAAATTTGATCATTTTGATCAAATAAAGTAGTTATCAGTGTTACAAATGAAGCATAAAACTTAAGAATACTTTTGTATAAATTAAAATACCTACAAACAGCTTGTGCGACTTACGTATCTAAGTAATTTTCAGTGCAATCAGCGGTCTTATTGGCTGCTAATTAGTGATTCTTGTATTCAAATTGTGTTCAATATTCGGCGACTGAAGATAATGAAGCAATGTTCCGGTCGTACCTTCAGCCAGGGAAACGAAAAGAATACGCTTTGAAAGGCATAATCCACCGAATATAAATTTGGTCGATGTTTTTAATGGATACCTGTGTCTAAAGGGACACTGATTGTATGCAATCTATTTCTAATAGGTAAGTACGACCTTGAAGGTCATATTTGATTTTATTAGTGTTTACTTATAATGGTCATGCTTTGTAAAACACCTTTAACCATTACATCGATACAATGTTTATTTTATATGTTGATCAATCCTGTTTAAAGAATTCTGTTGACAAAATTAAAATATCTGTTTGTCAAACATTTATTTCCTTCAATTCGAAACATCCTATTAGTAACATTAATAGGTACTGTATTAATGCACTAGAAGTATTGCTCTTTTGACACTCAGTATTTGCAAACTTTTATTATTGTAGATAAAAATGCAAACAATAGCACTGAGATACTTTTATTAATAAAATAAATACTACTGAAAGTAGGCCTGACAATGTATGAAACTGAAGAAAAGAAAAAGGCTTAGTATTGTGGAGAAGTATAAATTTTTTCAAGGTATTGCTTTATTAAACGGATTGAAAAGACTATCAACCTCACATTAACATTTTGCGTTTAATGTTCCCTTGCAACAAGTGAAATGCCCAAAGAAACATCAACACAAAGAAAAAGAAGGCTAGCAAAGGCAAAAATCAAACGAATACAAAAATTAGCCAATGAATCCTTTGAAGACAAAGAAAGAAGGTTGTTAAAGCAACGTATATATCGAAGACAAAATTTAAAACCAAACAAGAAAAATGATTTTTGTTTGGATGCTGCACAGAAATACGAGCTAGAATCGATGAGCTTATTACGAGTCAGAACTGAGATTAACCACAAAGAATTGCAAACATTTTGTGACCAAAAATTTAAGGTACGCACTAAAAGATGTCCTAAATAACATTGAGTAACGGTCTGCATAAGTTATTATATCATTTTATCTTTACTGAATTACACTTTTAAAATTTAAATTTTTCCATATTATAAAAGTTATATTTATTATAATAATATTATTATTTAATAAACAAGTTTGCATTTTTTTTTTAACTTTGCTTTTTTATATAAAACAATTATAATTGTAATATGATTTCTATTTATTAATAATAATTATTTAGTTATTTCCAAAACAGTTAACCTATTGGGAATAGGTATTGTAAAATACCAAGGTTGAGAGTTTTTATTCCTGTTTCCATTTATTTATGAATTTCCTATTTTATAAATCGATTTTGTTGTTTTCTTTGAGTCAGTTAACTTCGGGCAAAACAAAAATTCATGTACCAAGGACTGATTCTAATGTCAAATATGAATTGAATACCATAATACCTATAATCCATGGGGTAGGTAGAGCTTATGTTTAGTACACCCACATTTCATCAGGAATACTTAAGTCCCATAAAAAAGGGTTGCAACTGACCAATTCCTTACCCAGGAACCGTCTGCAAGATTTTTAGTAATACCAAGGCGTTGCTGGCCTTCCATGAGGAACTGGGGCAAATCAAATGATTAATTTACCCATCCTTAGGTAAAATATATGCTTAGATGCGAAGTTGTGGACACAAGCCTGTCGTACCAATACCAAGGCATGATTGATATTAAATAGTGTTTTGGCGACACTGACGCAATGGTTAAGCGATTGACTGCTGCGCTGCGTGTCGCGGGTTCGATTCCCGCACGGAACAAATATTTGTATGACCTACAAGTAGTTGTTCCGGGTCTGGCCGTTTGTGTATGTGTAGTTTATGTTTGTAAACGCACCCACAATACAGGAGAAATTCCTAGTATGGGGCAACGTTTTTTTTTTTTTTTTAAATAGAGCAATGGCCTGTACCACATTAATGTTTGTTTCAGCAACCAAAAATGGAATCGACAAGCTACCCCACACCATCAGAGATAGCAGACTTACAAACAGACACAATAATAAAAGAAGAAGACGACATCAACCACCAGGACCATGAAGACATAGCACTTGATATCAAACCAGAAAATGTTGATGATATTGGCTCACAAGAACATAATGATGACCCTTTTGGAAATGTACAATTAGAAGTGAAACAGGAAACTATATCCATATGTATAGAAAGAGAAGGTTCCGACTCTCAAAATGAAGATTCTATGTCGAAAATGGATGATTTTGCCCATGAAACCAAACATGATTTGGAACATTATGCAACAGTACCTAAATCTGAAATGGATTGTGATGAAAAGTCGCAAGTTAAAGAGGAAAGGGTGTTGGGAGACGAATCTTTGGTGACCTATGATTATCCTAATTTTGATGATGTCGGCAGTATGGATAGCAATGAAGCGGTTGCTTTGAATCAGGTGGAAGCATGTCTGCAGGATGATATGAATATCAAGTGTGAGGATGATGATGATGAGGTAAGATAATTGCTTACTATATTTTTCTGCATTAAATTGTCTGAATTAAAAAAACCCTGCCTAGCCATTCTCAATGTACCTGTGGTCTAGAATTGAGTTTCATCTTACCGATCTTAAAAGTGAACCTCTCATGCAAACCAGAGTATTTATTCAGAGCACATTACTTGTTACTTTTGACTGACACATTCTTCTTTCTCTTTTCTGGCCTAGACTAAGGTAGCGTTGTCATCTTTACTATCAATACTGTGTTTATATGTCAATTAAATTTTACAGCATCATCATAAAGAAGAATACGAGAAAATGAACATCAAAGAAGAATCCGAAGTCACCGTTACAGAAACACACTTAATATCAAACAAAGTTATCAACACGACATCCACAATCACAAACCCACACGATGGTCTTATTGAATCTAAAACAACTAAGACTTTAGTCATGGAAATACTTCCAATTCCAATAACTCAAACAAATATGGCATTCTCGAAAATTAGCAATCCAGAGGAAATTCTACCTACTACACACGATAAAAGTGATAGTTATATGGACTACCAAGATTCTTTTCAACTAAATTCTATTACTGGCAATGTTTTATCCCTCGAACAAGAAGCTTACGGCTTACTCAAAGCTAAAGGCAAGAAAAAAGATGTAAGAGAGACTCTCCATACCTGCCCAAAATGCCCCAAAACTTACAGACAAAAGACTTATATGAAAAAGCATTTAGCTGTCCATGATACTATTGAAAAACGCGCACAAGGTCACATTCGAAGCCAGATAACTAAAAAAGAGAATAAAAACAAGAAGTTGAAAGCAGAACTCGAGAATCAAGCAGGTAAAAAAGAAGAAAAAGTTAAGAAGGAAGGCTATGAGTGTACTTGTGGGCAATCGTTTCAAAGACGGAGTCGAATGGAGACGTGTTTGAGATCCCACAATCTATTCAGTGACACAAATACGTACCCCTGTATGTCCTGCAATAAGCAGTTCAAGGACAAAGAAGAACTAGCCCTCCATCGCAAAAGATTACACAGGAAGAGATTCCCCTGTAAATTCTGTCCCACAGACTATCACACCAGAAAAGAACTTTTCAAACATCTACAAGTCCATCAAAAAGTCCAGTTAATGGAGTACAAAGTAATTTCAGAAATTGTCAAAGGCAAACAGAAGCTCAAATGCTTCATGTGTCCAAAAAGTTATGTTGAGATATCAGATCTAAAGTGCCATGTCATGGACGATCACAAGGAACCATATAGCTGTCCACGATGCAAGCGAAAGTTTTCAAAAATCATCGACTTCGGAAACCACACAAAAACCTTCCACCCAGAAGTCGAAGGACAATCCGTCTTAGATGTTCTAGAAGCCTTCTCGAAGTTAGTGAAAGCTTGGAAATGTGAGGAATGCGGCCTACAGTTTCATGAAGCAGATAAACTAGCCATGCATCAAATTGAAAAACATAGTCCAGATCTGAAAGCTGAGATGCAGTTTCAGTGCACGGATTGTCGTAGAGTTTTCATCAGTCAGAAAGGACTTACGTCTCATAGACGCATACACCACAATACGGAAACTGTGGAAGAGTCCGAGCCTGTGGAACAGGGTGTCATGTGCTTAGAATGTCGAAAGATCTGTAAGGATATGAACGCGTTACTCTCCCATATGCGGTACCATTCGCCAGATAGAAAATACCCCTGCAAATTCTGCGATTTTCGCTTCGCCACACCCGAAAAGCGGAAAGCGCACGCGGAAGTCCATACAGGCGATATGAAATACGTCTGCTTCATTTGTGAATACCAATGCAGTTCAGAAAATCGACTAAAACAACACAAATTATCGCCTAAACATGTTAATATGAAAGAGTTTTTACTTACTGGAAAGCCGTCGGATCAAGAAGCGCAATCTTCTAAACCGGAGAAAATAAAAGAGACTTTGAAGAAGAAAGAGTGGCAGGTCAAGGAGAAGAAGAAAAAAGAGAAATCGCGAAGTGAGTCGCGTTCGGATTGTAGTGAAGTGGCTTGTGACATTTGTGGGGATAAGTTCCCGAGTGAGAGTGAGATGTTGGAACATAAACTGACTCACCCTTTCATAGAGTTTCCTAATGAAGATACACCTAGTAGGATATTCTTTAAGTAACATTTAATCTTGCCTAGTTTGTGCTATGTTGTAGTGATATTGCTACAATAAAAAATACAAAATGTTGCCCATTCAAAATATCGATATATTATAAGACCAGAGGGGCAATTCTGCTAATTTTAAGAACGTTCACAGTCTGATCTCAGTGTCAATCTGTCAAAAATTCCTCGAGTTTCCATACATTTCTGACACATTTTTGAAATTCGATTGTCGCTGAGATGACACTGCGAACGTTTTTAATTACGAGAATTGGCCTTCAGGGCCTAGAGACAAAATACATTTCTGTTAGCGTTCACGCCAAACGCTACGCCAAAATGTATGGGAATGACGTTACCTGCGGAAAGAACACGACGTAACCTTTCCGCAGGTAATGTCATTCCCATACATTTTGGCGTAGCATTTGGCGTGAACGCTAACAGAAATGTGTTTTGTCTAGGCCTGCAGTTGTTTCACCACTACATAATTATGTATTCTTAAAACTCAGTTTTGGCCCCCCATTTAAATTTAGGCCGAAAGAGATTTACGGATGACAATCAATCATACACTTTAAAATCGGTGTTATAAAGTGCAAAGTTGCACGCACATCGCCGTCGAAATCAAAAGGCTCCTGAGCCGTACAGTCGTGCGGGCTAATTTGCACTTTAAAATACTCACAATAAATTATAATATTTAATGTGAAGAGATCTTTGCTCAGCGCTGAAAATTAACACCAATATCACTACAACAAAGACATAATTTATTAAATTAATTAATAATTATCATTAAACTTATTGGCTTTTGTATAGTACGTTTTTGTTAAGCATTTATGTGTTGGCGGGGTATTTATACGGTGCCCGGGTCTACTGAGTTAAAGCTAGTCTACCTAATTAATAGTTAATGCTATTTCAATTAATTGACGTGACGGTTACGAGTGTAAAAGAAAGAGTCCTTTAAAGTTTCTTGGTAACTAAAATGTTTAACGTGTTGGAAAGGTGCTAAACTAACGTTTCGCACGTTAGTGAAGCGAGACGAAAAAATAGCGAAGAAACTTCAAAATTTGTGCAAAGCGTTTAAACCATGTTCTTGATGATTTCTCGTGGCTAGAGAGAGTTTAGAGAGATTAGTTATTCGCTAGTCTTTCGCATGCTATCGCTTGCTTTAGTTAGATTTCCTATGCGTTAGCGAAAGTTATAAAACTGTTTTCCAAGACCTGAAAAAATGTTTTTTCAACACACTTGCTCATAAAATGGCTCTAATTTCACTACAGTTAGGCACATAATGACACCTATTATCAAACTGTGACTTTTTCATTACTATTAGGTCTTTACCTATGAAATTGCCGTTCTGCAATACTGGCCATTTCAAATCAAAATAATTTTTGTTTGGCTAAGAATTCTAATTTCAAATTAATTTTATTTTAAAAACATGGATTTTTTTTTCTAAAAGTAGTCATTTCTTTATTGATTAGTGTTACATTTTCATCGCATTTCAATCTTTTTCGTCATCATGGATACGTTAAAAATTCGAGTAATTATGGAATATGAGTACCGTCGTGGCAGCAACGCGGCACAAGCGGCACGCAACATCAACGACGTTTACGGAGCTAACACTACAAACCAACGCACCACCTGTTATTGGTTTGCTCGCTTCCGTTCTGGAAATTTCGACCTGAAAAATGAACCTCGCGGTCGTCCGAAGACTTTGGTCGACAATGACGAATTAAAGGCGATTGTGGAAGCTGATGATACACAATCTACGGCTGAATTAGCAGCAGCTTTCGACGTTAGCGTCAAAACAATATTGGTCCATTTGCGTCAAATTGGCAAGGTAAAAAAGCTTGACAAATGGGTGCCCCACGAACTCAATGATCGCCAGCGCGAAGTACGCGTCGAGACGTGCCTTGCACTGCTCAACAGACACACAAATGAAGGAATTTTGAACCGCATTGTTACCTGCGATGAAAAATGGATTCTGTTTGATAACCGTAAGCGCTCAGCAAGTTGGTTGGATCCTGGTTCAGCACCTAAACAATGCCCTAAACGAAAACTTACCCCTAGAAAAGTGATGGTCACTGTTTGGTGGTCTAGCGCCGGTGTGATTCATCACAGCTTCTTACCAAACGGGGTGAGCATTACTGCAGATGTGTACTGTGAAGAACTGAACACAATGATGGAGAAGCTGGCGCATCTCCAACCAGCATTGGTCAATCGCTCGTCTCCGCTGCTCCTGCACGACAACGCGCGACCTCATACTGCACAGCAGACGGTCTCCAAGTTGCAAGAACTGGGGTTGGAAGCTCTCCGTCATCCGCCCTACTCACCAGACCTTGCGCCTACAGACTACTACTTTTTCCAGAATTTGGATAACTTCTTGGCGGGAAAAAAAATTAATACCCGAGAGGCAGTACAAAATGCCTTTGAAGAATTTGTTGCCTCCCGTCCAGCTGATTTCTTTAAGAAGGGCATCAATAAACTGCCACTGCGATGGCAAAGATGCATTGATTGCATGGGTGATTACTTCGATTAATACAAATAAAAAATTCATGAAAAAAATTCGTTTAAATTTTTTCATACAAAACGGCAATTTCATAGGTAAAGACCTATTATTATTCACTAGTGAGTTATAGAATAGGTTGAGTTGCTTTGTTCTTAGTGAGTTATAGGTTGTTTTTTGTTTGAGTTGCTTTGTTCTTAAAAACGATGATGATGATGATGATTGATGATGCTGGATGATGATGGATGATGCTGGATGATGATGGATGATGATGATGGATGACGATGGATGATGATGAATGATGATGATGGATGATGCTGGATGATGATGGGTGATGATGAGTGATGATGGATGATGATGGATGACGATGGATGATGATGATGGATGACGATGGATGATGATGATTGATGATGATGGATGATGATGATGATGATGGATGATGATGATGATGGATGATGCTGGATGGTGATGGGTGATGATAGATGATGATGGATGACGATGGATGATGATGGATGACGATGGATGATGATGGGTGATGATGATGGATGATGATGGATGACGATGGATGACGATAGATGATGATGATGGATGATGATGATGATGATGATTTCGTATTATTTTCTTCGCAAGTGTGTTGAAAAACGTCGTATGATACACGTGTGTATTGATGATTATCGTCCTCGGCTCTCTTAAGACCTCACTGGCAGACTCAATGGCGCCTCAGCGATAATCACCAACGTTACACACTTGTACCATTATTGTACTATTATTTTCTTGCTGCGAAGTTCGACATGTTTTCAAGTATTTCGAAATAAAAAAATAAGATTATTTTCATGCCTTATAGAGCACTAAGGTGAAAGAAAAGAAAGGCAAAGCAATCTATCCCTATCACGCGCCCACATTTTTAGGCTATGTGTATTATTATTAACATTGACATTGTTCACACATACCCTAAAGATGTAACCCTAAGAAATCCATTCTGTTCGAGCTCATTATACCGATTTTGAGTTAAATAATGATATTGAGCAATTAACAGTTGAGATAATTAAAGAAACTTCCAAGTTGATTTGTTGGTAATGATTATAAAATAATGATTTCACACTGATTATAAAAAGGCAAAGTTAAGCAAACCGCTTAAGTTTAGTTATTTTTTTATTTATTTTAAGCTGATTATAATAATAATGTTCATTGTTATAAAAATTATAATATATTGAATTTGTCACAAAATATGTTAGTTAAGCGTTGATTGCAAATAATTACTTAAAACTTTTCTCAAAATTCGGATTATTTTGCACTGATTGTAATAAGTTAATTATCATGTCAAGCGGTATTTTATAATAATTATTTTATTTAAAATTGTTGAGTTGATTGTATTATTTGAACTTTTTATTTACAATAATGATTGAGTTTTCTGTTTTCATCTACCTACTTAGTTTTGTTTCCTCCACATGTCTGTGACTGTTCCTAAAATACCCCAGCTGCCCAGGCTGTAAGAACCTTTATCCAAAATTTGTTTATATCAAATCAAATCAATTTATTTGCCATAAGTGTTTGTACAATTTCGGTCTTAACATAAATCATCATACAGATCCAAAACAATTAGTCATAACACTGTGACATGCAAACATTTGGGTTTATACATAAACATGATCAAATTTAGGTCGGTTGCCCCTATTGTGTAAGTACGAGACGTACAAGTTTTATTGTGATTCTATCCACACATCCCGTCAGGAACGTGACAGAAGTTATATGGCATACATTTTTCATGATGAGACCGCAGTCTGAAAGCTGACAACGTCGCAAATAACTGTCAAATATTACACAAACCTGTAATCGTAAATAACTACTTTATGGCTCTAAATAATGTCTCACATTACAACGAAAGCGAACCGAAGCGGTGGTCAGGCAGAGGAGGAAACCTCGAGCAGTTTTAAAATACACTTTGTTTTTCCCGAATTTCCAATTTGAATTGTTGGGAGTGGTGTGGGCAACTGCTCAATTGTTTTTTTTTTTTTTAATTGGAAACTTCATGAAAATCTTATTACCACTCAACTGGGCTATAGGCGCGAATTAAGAGTTGTGTAGGTCGAGAATTTTAATCCAAGCAGGGACATGTCCTTTGTGTAATTTATTTCAACACTACCGCGCTGAAAACGGTGCATGAGGAAATGGTATGTCTTAGACACAAAAATTCATAGACGTGACATCCACCAATCCGCACTCGGCGCGCATGGTGGACTACGGGCTCTCCTCACCGAGAAGAGGCCAGTGTCCCAGCTGTGGGAACGTTATAGGCTAATTATGTTATTGTCAATGAAAACTGCCCGAGCATTTTGCTGCTCAAAGTGTACCTATCAAAAACTTGCTATAGGTATAGACGCCAGCACATCAAGCTACTCCGACCTGTCAAATTTCTTTGATAGATTTTCATCTTTATTCCATAAGCATAAGGTTCATGTTCAATTGGGATTTATCAGTTTCTGGTAGCTTGATGTGCTGGCGTCTGTATACTTTATTTTTAATTTGATAGACCAAAATGACAGCTGGTTTGTCATGTTGACAAAAATAAATGTCGAGCGCAGGTGTCATTTTAGTCTAGCAATTAAAAAATCAGAGTTTAGTTCGCTATTCTCTTTCGCTAGTGTGTCAATGCGTAATATAAATTGTTGTGTATTTTGGTGCCTGATATTATGTTAGTTCTCGAAGTAGTATAAGAGATGAAAAATATATATTGTTTGTTGAACAGCAGTATTTTGTGGTTTCCATAATACTTACCGTATCTTAGAACCCATCAATCATTTATATGTAGGTAGAGATATTAGGGGGTCAACGCAGCATCGTCTCATTCAATTCATCTTTGTCAATATACTTACACATATCTTTATCGGCAATCCTCCCCGGTATTGACTTCTATTCTAGCTCTATATTTCTGCCGTCAATAGCATAGTTGCAGTAAGTGCGCTTTAGACGGTTTCGAGAAAAAACGCAGTTAAAGTTTTGGTGACAAAATCTTCTATAAATCCTTTGTTTGTAATCAGATCATGATGGCTGATACCTTAAATGAAAGAGGACCGCAGCACCTATCTATTACATATTTGGAAATCAATACTGAGTAATTGAAAGACAAAACGAATTCATTATCTTAGTTACACTTATACTTAGTTTATTCATAAACGTTGCTTAAAGTTAAATAGTGATTAGCGTCTGTTTAACTATACATTTTGGACGTTTAAACATCATTTAACTTTAATCATCTTTTATGAATATGGCCCAGTATCTCCTAGAGGCTCTCTGATACCATAAACACAGTAAGTAAGTAACCATATAAATTTAGTCATAAATTTGTCGATTCCAATGAGAGACTCTTAATAAGAACTTCTGCAATAAGTGTACCCACTGTAATCATGCTTTGTGATGTAAAAAAATGCTCGACTTACTGCAAATTTTTAATTGCTAAATTTGTTTTAAAAAGCGATTCAAACGAATGGGTAAGATAAAAAATGTAGATCTCGTTATCGTGATCACGGCTGTACATCTAACTCATTTTTGACAAAAATCCGACTTACTGTAACTATGCTATTGAGGGCAGATTTGCCCACGGGAACGTACTACAGGAATAAAAATATCCCTTGTCATAAGTTCATAACCCAGGTTACGCTCTTATTTATAGCTTAATATCATCTATATAAATAAAAAGAAAAGTCCTGAGTGACTGACTGACTCATCAACGCCCAGCCCAAACCCTTGGACCTAGAAAGCTGAAATTTTGCACAGAGGTTTCCTTTATAATGTAGACAAGGAATAAGGAAGGATATTTCGAAATTCAACCCCTAAGGGAGTTAAATAGGGGATGAAAGTTCCGCGCGGGCGAAGCCGCTGGCAAAAGCTAGTACATACATAATTAGATGCACTATTTACGACTCATTTCCCAAAAATAAAAGGACAAAAGAAAACCAGTTATTATTAAAATTTCTTTTATTTATTATCAGTATCACAAACATACGATAAAATTCTTCGTTACCTCTTACCCGTTACAAGTTGACACACAAGTAAACTATCCAAGCGTTAATATGACACATCGAGCTTCTAGAAAGAGACTATCACACGAGTATGAGTGACAGAGACAATGCTATACAAAGCCGATTTTAATTTTCACTCGATGTGCCATATCTACAGCCACATACTAATTATTATAGTAATGATATTATCAGTAAAAATACGTACATAGGTTACCTACCCAACATTCGCTTTTCATAACGGCACAATGTCACAATATTATTCCACGTTCGTATGCATTGGAATTTCAACGCACTGTTTCAGCGCTGAAAGTTGAAAATCGAACAGTATGTTTTTTTTTTACGCACTTTGTTGGATTCTCGGTTCAACACCTAGGGATGAAGATCCAGAACGCGATCATTTTAAATTAAAATTTTAGGGCGGTGGTAGGTGACACGTGGAAGTAGGACGGCTTGTCATATTTATCGGGAGCGAAAAGGAGACAAGACGAAGAAAACTTGGCTGTTTGGGCAAGTTTTGATGTGTCATTTGCGGAGCATGTGTGTACCGCTTTTTACGTATAATATCATTGATGGCAGGTATCATACCAAAACCAAATTAAACTAGATAATGTTACAATTTGATATCTAACATCTACTACATGGAATATAATACATACTGTCATAAGATTATATATAAAGAAACTACCTCTTTTGTTCAAGAAATAAAAAAAGACCTGTATGTATAAACAACCGGTGTAAATACCAAAATGTGTAAATACTTGAAAGTATTGTGAATGTAGTTAATACAATAATAATTGTATTTACATAATTATATCAATAATGAAAAAAACAATACTAGGTACTTTAAATCTTACAGAGTGATGAAAATAAACTTAATTATACTCCGTGTGGAATAAGATTATACATTTAAATAAACGTTTTTTATAGTCCGTTCAACTGATTTTGACGTCTATTGCGTTGGTACTATAATAAATAGCATCTGCAGTAAACAGTTGGTATTGTAACCACCTTTTGCTGTTAATGCCATCCTTATGCCTACCGAATAGAAGTCAAAATCGGTTGAACGGACTGTAAAAATGTTTGTATAATGTTTAATCTTATTTTAAATGGAGTATAGGTGTACTAAATATTACAACTACAGAAAATATTATTACACAAACAACATTCTCGTACTTTTCTTCCAATATTTCCATTTTGCATTCTTTTTGGTACTTTGTAACAGGCAGTTATAAGTATTGTTTGTGTAATAAAACAAAAATGACTGATCACTGAGTTACGATACACTGAAATGTTGTCCTTACCGATTTGTAATAGAGTTGCTTTCGGTTTGACACTGTTTATTAACTTAATCTCTCCTTAGAACTAGGGCACACAGATTGTAAGCGTAAGTAAATATAATTAAATATGTGTATGTTTTGTGCGTGTTCATTGGAGCGAACCGTTCGCAATGCTTGACTGCAGTCTATCTACGATATCCCTTACAATATCCAACATCTCATCATCAGAGGTCGGAGTAGGTAGATTGATTTAAGGTCGTTGACGTCAAACGTAGAGGATAATATGGATATGCCTCCAAAATACCGGAACTTCATATTTATTGTGATATTTGTTCCGGAATTTTGAAATTAGCACGAATTTGTGTTTAAGGTGAAAAACGTATTAATAATATAAATCTACGCTACCAGTGTTAGCTAATGGTGAAAGAAATCAGTATTTTATTTTATACAAAAATACCTTGGAATAGTTACACCGTATTTTGTCCCTTACTGTTGAATTAGAAATGACGCTTGACAGTATGAGACAAAACTTAGACATTCATATAATAAACGATTTTGTTAGCCTATCTGTATGTTTTTTTATTTTATTTTATTCCATAATTCCAATTCCGGAACTTTTTCCGGTACTTCCCGCACATTATGGATAAAATGGCATGTCCATATTATAATATCTTGACGCAAGTATATAAAATCAATCTACCTACTCCGACCTCTGCTCATCATACAATCATAATTCTTTTATTTCACTAACTTTTTACCGCGATTCCGTTCCTAATCAAACTAAAACGCATAGGGGTATTGTTTTTTTTTTTATTGCACTCTTAGACCCTCTACGGATTTTTTTTTAAATGCCATGTTTCTATCCTCAATTGTTTAAGGCTGCTTTATCGTGAAGCAATTTTTATGCTATATTGCGGAAGCTAAGGTGGCTATCCCGGACACTTTTTGTAAATATTCTAATTTAACGATATTATGCTCATGCGCACAAAAAATCAATCACAGATAATATCAATCTTCAACACAGTGTCAAAGCGAAAACAAATTTTCAGGTTACAATTTAACTGCGTTATAAAAACCACTGGACTTTTCTATTATGCTTTATCTCGTGGTTAGAGAGGTACACTTAGCAGTACCTTCCATCATCATAAGAAAATGAGATAATGAACCTCTGAATTATCTTCTTTGGGCGCATTCCGCATTAGAAAAATAGCGTTGTGAGCGCTCACATCGATATTTTGCGTTCCGAGTTAGATATCACGATTCTGACAGTTAAGAACCGTCATTTTTGTCATCAATACGGAACGCTCGTGATCGCGATAAAAGTGCTCACTCAACGTTAAAACATATTTTCACGATATTGGAGTTGTATACACCACACATTTCTTCTTCTTAGATAGAAGCACTATTTCAAATAAATCAAAGTTAGATAAAGATACGATGCGAATCAAAACAAAACAGCCCAACTGTCATATCTGACAGCGCTCACGGTGATATTAGTAAATTGCATTGTCGGTGTTATCGCAAGATGGCGCATGTCATGACGTCATCTATGACGTTTCGCGGGAAATCGTTATCGCGCTCACGCCAATTCGAAACGGGTGTGAGCGCGCTCAAATCGATATTAGCGTATCTCGTAACGTGGGGTTTATGGTATACTAGGTTTTGCCCGCCCGCGTGGATGTCGGTTATCTCGTAGAAAAACTGCTTATTTTTTCTACCTTTTTATTTTTAATTTGGTAGCGATATAGCCTGCTACATCCCTGCCAAATTTTGATGACGTTCGGTACAGCGGTTTAGGAGTGAAAGCGTAACAGACAGAGTTACTTTCGCATATTTATGATATTAGTAGAGTTTATGTCACTGACATGTTTACGTCAAAAGTGCTAAAAAATTATCATCTTTTGCCTAGCCTTTTCGCAACCTTTTGGGGTTGGCTTCCAGTCTAACCGGATGCAGCTGAATACATTATATGGAGCGACTGCCTATCTGACCTCCACCACCCAGTTACTGGGTAACACGAATCCCCTTGGTAAGATATGATATTATACCCCACTCGTCATAACAGAGACAGAACAGACTTTCGGGCTGCTGACGACCCGTAACAACTCAAAGATTCAAAAATCACAGCCGGGACTAATAGCTTCACGTACTTTCCGAGGCACGGAGGGGTCATGGTATGTAAACATGGTCACTCACGACAAAAGTGCTACTAAATATTATAAATAAATCCAGTGGTTCAACGCAGCTAAACTATAACCATACCACACATTAAAAGTAGTAACAGTGAGAAATCACTATTGACTACCGCCGAACAATCGAACGCCTCTAAACTTTAAGACGGTCTTAAGCCTCTATAATACCTTAACTTATGGATGCGCGTTGGACCCCCGGGAGACGCACAACAATACAGGGTCAATTGAATTAGCAAGCCAAACTCCGCACAAGTGTGGGTATCGATAATCTTATATATATATATATATCTCAATGGCTGTTCGTTAGTCTAGCACAAACTCGCAAATGGCTCGCCCGATTGTGATGAAACTTTGCCAAGTTGTCGGGTACAAAAGGCATCGGAAGACATTGCCTTGAAATGTATTTTTTAGAATTGGCTAGTTATTTTTTTTTCTTGGGGTTTCGACCGCTGGCTTGTGGTTGTTAATTGAAGTATGTTAGTGCCTGCGGTAAGACCATTTTTTTTTAATCGATTTAATTTCTTTTTTGTTTTATTTTATCATATTTACATAATTATCGTTACCTAACACGTCAGTAAAGTTTACACAAAAATGCTGTTTTTTTTTTTCATTTATTTTTCAATTTACTACCCTGCCTGCGGTCGATGGCCCATTAAAAAAAAAAAACTTTGTTTGTTTTAATCATTTATAGATATGTAGATAACTTATTAGCTGTCTCACACAGCACGGAAGCGCCTCGGCAGCCACTGCAGATGGATGTAGGAACCAAGGGTATAAGTGGGCGTTACCATTCACTCGCACTACGACACCACAATGACGTCTACAAATTGACGGCTTTGACTGCCCATGACAGAAAATTTGCGCTTAATGCACTTTCGGTGAATTTAGTTACTGAGTCAAGACGCTGCCGGTGCTGTGAGTTGTCCGATTAGTCAACACTAGATCAGTTAAAGGTTACAAAAAACTCAACACCGTCTTAAGAGTGTTCATCCTGCACGGGTTGGCAGCGTCACATTTTAGGTAGTCTTTCGTGATTATCTCATTGAGTTTTTATCAAAGTACTATTTTTTTTTTTGCACTAGATCGTTGTTGTTTAAGTTTGAATGCTATTTTTATTACATTTATAATGGTATTTACTTCGAAATTGACATAATTTTCAATTATTTTCTATTTGGAGCATTTATTGCGATTAAATGTTTTTATTTAAGAGTAAATTTTAAAAATAATTCAAAATACCAAGGATCTAGTGCTTGGCTGTATCCTTATTTAATCATATAATCAAGAAAAACTACTGGAAATGCGACGTTGCCACCCCGCGTGGGAACAACGCTCTTAAAATCAAGTTGCATTTGATGATTCGGCCATTACACCACCTTAGCCTAAGCCTAATAACTAAAATGTATCTTCCAAGGCTGCGCCATGCTGGCAGCAGGCTTCCTGACGACCAGCACATCGTTACCTTTGTGCAGCGTCATCTGTAGCGCGGCCTGCTTGCCGCCCTGCGATAGCTTGGCGGTCTTAGGGGGGGACTTGATGCCCGCGATCACTATGCGCTCTACCCAGGACCCGGTCGGGTAGCTGGCGTTTTCGTCGATGAAACTGTGGAATGAGAAAAGCATAAGATATTTAGAGTATCATCATTTGCCTTTTCGCAACATGTTGGGGTTGGCTTCCAGTCTAACCGGATGCAGCTGAATACATTATATGTAGCCACTGCCTATCTGACCTCCAAAACCTAGCTACTGGGTAGCACGTTATACCTTGGTAAGACTGGTTGTCAGACTTTCGGACTTCTAACGACCCGTAATTACTGTCAGATCCACAAATGACAGCCGGGACCAACGGCTTAACGTGCTTTCCGAGACTCGGAGGAGTCTTGGTATGTAAAGATGGTCACCCATCCACAGACCAACCGTGGCAAGCGTAGCTTAACCTGATCGATCGACTCGTGCGGCGATTATTACTTAGCTACAAACCCCTCTAGATATCTCGTAGCCCGTCTGTGTTGTCGTGAAACTTTCAAGAATTGACAGTATCCAGTGTTGTTTTTCTAAAACGTATCAACATCTCACTTTGTTTCGTCGAAACGTTGGGCAGCGGTGCCATTTGAAGTACTATACACATTAAACTTTCCGGAATAATTCTCTACATTAGGGGTTCCCAAACTTATTTTGCCCACTCATCATCTGCCTAGCCTTTTCCCAACTATGTTGGGGTCGGCTTCCAGTCTAACCGGATGCAGCTGAATACCAGTATTTTACATGGAGCGACTGCCTATCTGACCTCCACAACCCAGTTACTGGGTAATACGATACCCCTTGGTAAGACTGTTTGTCAGACTTTCGGGCTTCTGACGACCCGTAACGACTGTCAAAGATCCACAAATGACAGCCGGGACCAACGGCTTAACGTGCTTTCCGAGGCACGGAGGGAATTATTTTGCCCACTTTGGGAATAAATTATTTTTTAGCGCCCCGGTTTTTCACCTACTTAAAAACCACTATAACGTCAAATTAAATAAATTATTGTGAGCTATATTAGCAGATTGAGCGGAATAAGCGGGTCTCTAACCGCCTTTAACCCCTTTAGGCCTGCAGCGCCCACAAGGGGGCGTTATCGCCCACTTTGGGAAAGGCTGCTCTACATGATGGTGAAAACCGCATAAAAATCCGATGAAACAATGACAGACACAAAAATCGACTTCAATCTATAATATGTACATAAAGAGGCCGATATCAGTGAAGAATAAAATACTCACGAATAAGTCATGACGTTGGGATCGAACGTGATCTTGGCATAGATATGTTTGTTGTTCAAGTATTCGTAGGTTTCACCGTCGTCGATGTACAGCGAGCCTTGAGCCGTGCCCTGAGAAACACCAAATAATAAATTAAAAATAGTTAGTAAATTATATTTTATTTCTGTAAATAGGTTTTAAACAAAAATTGAACGAGGTCGGTGTTCCCTGATTTACTACTTTGAGAAGAAACACCGGAATAAATTCAGAAAATAGGAAACGCTCGTGTTAAGCCTCCAGATAAATTGAGGTTATGACTAAAAGTTATTTGGAGTGAAATCATATAAGTACAAGTACCCGCATTTTTGTTACTAGACCTATTATTGAACAGTTATATGTAAAACTCAACTTACATTAATATCGAGGGCCACTACAAGCGTGTAAGGATCATCAGCCATGAGGGCAGAGGAACGTCGCACGCGCTCCTTGCGCGGAATGATTGTACCGCCACGTTGGAACACTGGGATCTGAAATAAATAAAACAATCATTAGTCAAAAAAGCAGGTAATTGACCTGCATCTTTGAAGATCTTACGAACGCCACAGATGCTGCTTTTAACGTGTACACCTACTGCAGACCACTCATTTAAATAACACTATTGAATAGAACCGAAAAAGATTGGTTATTAAAGCAAATAAAAGATTTATTTCAAATGAGCACTAATAATAATAATTTAATAATAACCATAACATTAAGTGAGGCTCAGATAACTAAACAAACATAACTTTAAAATGTTGCAAAAAAAAAAGACAATTGAACAGTGGTTTGGGGTGACTTACCTAACTATCTACAATAACTACCGGGGTATCCGTTAACGACGAGATAACCTCAACATATTTTTGGTCCTTCGAGCCGGATGACACGGTTAATCATCTTTGGGTCTCCTCATCGGCAGAGTGCTTAAGGTACTTTTGAACGTCAAAATTTACAAGAAAATAAAACTTTAGTCTAGTTCGAATCGTTACTACTACTGAGCTTTTAAAATGTTTTACAGTATTTTGTATACATTAATGACTGAATGAGTTCAGTTGGTTGTGAAATTGTGACACTGTAGTTTTAAGGACAAATCAAAATGGCGGCGTTAGTTCTGATTTTAGCCACTCGGCAAAATAACTTTGTAGTGTTATTCTAATCTATTTATTCCGCACCTTAGCCAGCGTGACGTCAAACGTAAGGTACCCGTTGGCGTGGTGCACGTGGTACGTGTCCACGTCGTACCACAGGGTACGGCTAGCAGCGCCGGGGAGGTACACCTTCACGGAGGTCACGCCTGGCTCTACTACCGGGCGGACTAGGAGCGCGTTACCTGGGAAAAGAAACGATTATAAGGTACTACACAAGCAAAAAAACTTTCTCGTCTAATGTAATGCTATGGGATTCGAGAGTAAAGAAAATAATTTAAAAAAAGCGTGGGGTGCTTGATATTAATTGATTATTTAAAATACCCCAAAAAGCACGCCACGCTTTTTTGAAATTATTTTCTACTTTCTCAGTTTGGTTTTTAAGCGTTTTTTTCGTTTTTTAAACTATTATTTATTTTCTACTAGCTGTCCCGACAGACGTTGTCCTATCCATCCAAAAGTCATTCATACAAAATCTATACCCTACCTACCCTACCTACGCTACCCTACCTACCCTACACTACCCTACACTATCCTACCCTACCCTACACTATCCTACCCTACCTACCTACTCCACCTACGCTGCCCTACCCTACCTACCCTACACTATCCTACCTACCCTACCCTACACTATACTACCCTACCTACCTACCCTACCTACGCTACCCTACCTCCTACACTACACTACCCTACTCTACACTATCCTACCTACCCTACCTACGCTACCCTACCTACCCTACACTATCCTACCCTACCCTACACTATCCTACCCTACCTACCTACTCCACCTACGCTGCCCTACCCTACCTACCCTACACTATCCTACCTACCCTACCCTACACTATACTACCCTACCTACCTACCCTACCTACGCTACCCTACCTCCTACACTACACTACCCTACTCTACACTATCCTACCTACCCTACCTACGCTACCCTACCTAATACCGGGATAAAAAGTATCCTATGTCCTTCTCCTGGCTCTAAACTACCTCCCTGCCAATTTTCAGCTAAATCGGTTCAGCCGTTCTTGAGTTATAAGTGAAGTAACTAACACGACTTTCTTTTATATACAGGGTGTTTGGTGCATCGTGTGCCAAATTGAAATGGTCGACTGAAGGAGTCATCCGCTAGCCTTTCAGACCCTTTAACACCCCTCATGCTCTGTGGATTTTTTTTATCGACTTTTTATTGTTTTCCAAAAAAAAGACCCAAATTTTACATTCAAATACAGATTTTAAAAAAAATATCAGGCGTAGATTCTGAATTTTAATTTTATTTCGATGTGTATTGTTTAAGAATACTTTTAAATACAAAATTAGTGATATTAGTCACCTAGTTCTTTTTTAATTCACTCGCAAAGGTAAAACTTTAATTAAAGCTGTACATGTTACAGCTGTTTATATGGCTACAAAAAAAAAATCAAAAGCGACCGGGATCTTCCAACTCCCCCATTAATTCTCCAGTCTATCCTCTTTCTAATGATGTGCCACATGCCATAAAAGTATTTTAACAACTTTGTGAATTCGCTAGAATTGTGAATCGAGTCACCTAAGGCTAATATTCAAAATTATGATTTAAAAAAAAAATCTCTTAAATGATACCTGTCAAACCTATAAATCTGCTCTCATTCATATGGTTAGGTAAATTCGTGTCTCATATCTGTATCTTTCGTGGGATTTACTTGAAATAAAAAAACAATTTTTTTTTAAACATTTATTTAATCATTGTTACAAATCTTGCTCAAATTGTTGGCCTCTGTTGCGAATGCAGGCCCGACACCTGTTTCGTATTTCAACAGTTGTTGTACGAAGTCGTATTTCCTCCTTAATAGTATTGAATGCCGCTTCTATGCGTTGGACTAATACCTCAATAGTTGGAACCTCCGTGGCATATACCAACTCTTTGGCACGTCCCCAGACATAAAAGTCTAACGGAGTTAGATCTGGGGAACGTGGCGGCCATGGAATAGGGCCATCGCGTCCAATCCATGCATTGGGGAACACATTGTCGAGATATTCCCTCACAGTCAATCGCCAATGCGCGGGACAGCCGTCATTTTGAAATACAATGGGCACACGTTCATTAAATACGGGCACATCGGTCACTAATTCGGGCAGGTCATTTTGTAGGAATTCCAGGTAGTCTTCGCCATTGAGATTATCGGGCAGGTAGTGCGGTCCAATTACCTGATTCCCAATCACTCCTGCCCAAACGTTTACACTAAACCTTCTTTGAGAAGATTTCTGTCTTTTAACACGTGGGTTTTGCGTTTTCGTTGTCCAGTGGTGCAAATTGTGTAAATTGAGGATCCCATCCTTGGTAAATTTGGATTCATCCGTCCACAGTATTCTTTTTAAAAAATCAGGATCATCCACATCCGTGTGTAAAAGAAACCGACAAAAAGCCACTCGTCTCTCAAAGTCGCCACCCTCAAGACCTGCAACAAACAAAAACTCTTTTAAATTTCTCTTGGGCAATAAGTTGTTGTGCAATTAACAAGAAAGGACCCGCTGTTCGTGCTAATAGATTCACTACCTGGAAGTGCCGCCATACCATACCCATTACCTGCTAAACGAAGGCAAGGTCAAACAAAGCTTGCACGGGTTTAAAGTTAGTTTAAAATTACGTACCTTGCACCGGAGTGTAGTGGAATGGATACTTTTTGTTTTGACGAAGTACTTTCCACACTTTCCATATTGAAATATCAAGATGTGATGCCACATTTCTAATGCTTCTTGTAGGGTCTTCCTCAAAAAGTGCCAGTATTCTCTCGTCTACTTCAACATTATGTCGCACAATATGGCCCCTTGGTTCATTAAAAGTAACACTGCCAGTCTCGCGTATGCGTCGGTATGTGTCTTGGAAGTTGGAAGACTCTGCGACCAGGTAATCGTCTACCAGGAAAGCGTTCCTGGTAAAGTCGTTGCGCTGCACGAGCGACGCCATTAGCGGCTCCGTAAGCCATCATGATGTCCGCATATTCTTCGTTAGAGAATGTCGCCATTGCAATAACAAAAAAACTCAAAGTTTAACAATAACAACAAAAATTAAACAAATGTAACAAGAACCAACAAAACTTAACGATAACAAAGTAATAAAAGAATCGCGGAGTATGGTGAACTAGCACACACGTTAGGTAGCAGAGGCAGTGATGTCTCGACTAAAAACATGGCGGGTCGGGCGGCGCAATTTGTTCAAACCGATTTAAGGTATGCAAGAAAGAGATAGAAGATAAATTTTACTGTGAAAGAGTGAGAAAACAAATTTTACCTCTTTCTCAAGTAACAGTTCCGCAATAAATATTTTTTCATTAGAATTTGGAATGTAGTTTTATGTGACTTGATTCACAATTCTAGCGAATTCACAAAGTTGTTAAAATACTTTTATGGCATGTGGCACATCATTAGAAAGAGGATAGACTGAAGAATTAATGATAGAGTTGGAAGATCCCGGTCGCTTTTGTTTTTTTTTTGTAGCCTTATAAATAGCTGTAACGTGTACAGCTTTAATTTAAGTTTTACCTTTGCGAGTGAATTAAAAAAGAACTAGGTGACAAATATCACTAATTTTGTATTTAAAAGTATTCTTAAACAATACACATCGAAATAAAATTAAAATTCAAAGTCTACGCCTTATATTTTTTTAAAAATCTGTATGTGAATGTAAAATTTGGGTCTTTTTTTTGGAAAACAATAAAAAGTCGATAAAAAAAAATCCACAGAGCATGAGGGGTGTTAAGGGGTCTGAAAGGCTAGCGGATGACCCCTTCAGTCGACCATTTCAATTTGGCACACGATGCACCAAACACCCTGTATATAGATTTTTTAGTGCGTCTAAAACAAAACCGTGATTTGTCGGTTTTTTTTTATTTTTTTTGGCCAGCATTCTGGATTTTTTTATTAAATTATTGAATTGTCATCGGTCCTTAATTAGTGTGAAAAGTTTCAAATCACTCCGACGTTTTCAAGGGGTTGAAAAACACGTAAAAAAAATCTGATACATTGATACATACATACCAAGCTAATAAAAGCGTGTCAAAAAATACCCGTCGGTTTGAGTCTCGTCCATTGAAATATAAAAAACAGGAGAAGTGACAAGGGGGCGTGTGTGTCCATGAATCATGCTCAGAATGCTAATTTCATTGGCCGTTTCCGCGAACAAGTACGCTTTCAACCGTGATCGTGAAAAATTATAAAAATGTCATGTTGTTCAGTGGTTTCTTGTAAAAACCGAAGCCATATCTCCTTCTTTCTTATATCTATGGTCTCCTCCTTAATTTCATCGGTTAAGAAGTGTAAATCAAAGTATTATAAAATACGATAACACGTACGTGAACGGTGTTTCTAATGTGAGCATACCAATAAGTATTTTTTATTTTTTTGGAATAAATGCCAATGAAAGTGTCAAGCTTTTAGCCAAATTCTGGGCTGACTATTTAGATTGCTATCGACACGCCTTCGTATTTTTTTTTTTTATTCTGTCCTTATACCTAACGTTCTACATCGTCATCATCATCATCTTCCTAGCCTTTTCCCAACTATGTTGGGGTCGGCTTCTGTCTAACCGGATGCAGCTGAATACCAGTATTTTATATCGAGCGACTGTCTATCTGACCTCCACAACCCAGTTACTGGGTAATACGACACCCTTTGGTAAGACTGGTTGTCAGACTTTCGGGCTTCTGACGACCCGTAACGACTGTCAAAGATCCACAAATCTACATCGTCATTATATTTGTTCGAATTTTAGATAAATAAATCTTTATTCGTTATCATCATTTCAGCCGAAAGACGTCCACTGCTGGACAAAAGCCTCCCCCAAGCTCCCCCACTTCGACCGGTTCTGTGCTTCCCGCATACGGCGGATTCCTGCGGCCATCACAAGGTCATCGGTTCATCTTGTGAGAGGCCTTCCAACACCACTTCGATTTTTATTGCATTTTTATAAATATTTGCTCCCTATTGCTAGTTTTGCTAGTATAAATGTGGTGCTGTCCCATAAACAATGGGCACTTAATATCTTGTTCAGCGTGTCATGTTGTCTGTCCATAGGAGTTGATGGACGCTGCTAAAAGTGTCAACCTCGTAGCCAGGGCCGGATTTAGAGGTCGGGAGGCATCGGGGCAACAAAGGAGTGGAGGGCCCCTCCCCACAAATTATTTACTAAATAAAATGAATAAATTTTTTCAGTAGACTTTTTCAATAAATCATTTATTGTGAAACCAAGTAGATTCTTTTAGTATTTAACAAATATATATAAATATAATCGAACCTTCCGATTCTTCCAAGCTTTTTTCGCCGAAAAATAGTTGATGATTTCGCCGAAATCCAGTTCCCAAAGTAAGTCACTTTCAATGCTCAGGAGAGAAAGCTTTGATAGACGGTATCGTCGTTCGAAGCCTATTTTTATCATTTTCATTTTCAATAATCATGTTTGTACAAAGGTAAAACAGCAAAAAAAAAAAATTCAAAGGAAAAGTTGTTTACTAGTCGGAATTTGAAAGATTTATTTCTCCGAAGTCTCTATTGTCCTTCTTTTGTGGGGCCTCCTCTTTTGTGGAGGCCCCGGAACTGTAGCCCCGGTTGCTCTCCCCTAAATTCGGCCCTGCTCGTAGCCAAATTCGGGGCCGAGTGTATTTAATTTGCTATCGACATGCTATGAAGAAGATTGCTAGTTCAAATGATAATGTGACTTACCGAGCAGGTACTCATCATCAATAGTGTATGTGTCTTCTTCGGTGGGGAACTCTTGGAATAGCGGCCTCATCACAGGCAGACCTTCGATGGAGTGTTCGTAGAACAATGTGTACCTGGAGAAAGCATTTGTTTAGTTCTTTAAGTTTTTATTTAACACTAGTTTTTGTCAGCGGTTTGGCCCGCGTGTAGGTCCAAAATTATCTCACGGAAAAGTATTACCAGGATAAAAAGTATCCTATGTGTTAATCCTGCACCCTAATTGCGTAACTCACGATTCATCATAATCTGTTTCGTTTTTAAACAGATTGTTAAACCATTGCTTCATATGTTCGAAAAATGTGTCTGTTCAACAACGTTAACAACGCAATAAATACTGTTGAACTATCAAATTGAAACCGATTATGATTAATCGTGAGTTCCGCAAATAGGGTGCAGGTTATAATCTGTATGTGTGCCAAATTTCATCCAAAACCGTTCGGCCGTTTTTGTGTGGTTCAGTAACAAACAGTTAGGAATGTATTGTTTGAAATAACATGTTTTTAAATTAAATCATGTCCCGTATGTCCCGCCGGGCGTAAAAGAATAGCACCATCCCATTTCTTCCCGTGGGTGTCGTAGAAGGCGACTAAGGGACTTCTAGTAAGTCCCTTAGTCGCCTTCTACTTAGAATGGGCAGCAGCGTTCTCTATGCATTTTACCACCATACTGCGATCGCCAACCCGCCTGCTTTCTGGGGGGGGGTCTATGTCCAGCAGTGGACGTCTTTCGGCTGAAATGATGATTATGATGATGAAATGAAATCATAAGTCTTTCTACCCCACTGCTTTGGCAGGAGGTAATTTTTACTATAGTTATTTGTAAGATAGTTACCAGAAGTCAATAAGCGCATATCGCCGCCTGTTGGCGTCCCTGAGCAGCGCGGTGGTGGCGGGCTCGTACAGCCAGGGCTCGCGGCGCTTGGTCTCGATGTGGGAGTGCGCGCGGAAGAATGGCTGGAAGGCGCCTGCCTGGAAACAACGTACAAACTATACTAAGAGCGTTCAGCCTGCGCGGGCTGGCAACGTCGCATTTCTATCTTCAGAACCTATTTATTTACGTATGTTCTGTCTACCTACCACATTTAAAAAATATCTAATTATATGGTTGTACTTTTATGATGCAAATATAAATAATGTTATTATTATCTATATAAATAAAAAGAAAGGTCCTGACTGACTGACTCATAAACGCCCAGCACAAACCCTCGGACTTAGAAAGCTGAAATTTTGCACAGAGGTTCCCTGTGTAGACAAGTGTAGACAAGGAATAAGGAAGGATTTTTCGAAATTCAACCGCTAAGGGAGTCAATAGGGGATGAAAGTTCCGCGCGGGCGAAGCCGCTGGCAAAAGCTAGTAAGTTATATTTCAAATAGTTTTTCGTGATTATCTTATTGAGTTTATATCAAATTACTCATTTTTTTTTTCAACAATGTACTAGATCGTTGAGGGGCTTGTGGTTAAATAACAATAGCTGCACGGGTCGATCGGCCAGGTTAAGCTACGCTTGCCGCGGTTGGTCCGTGGATGGGTGACCATCTTTACATACCAAGACCCCTCCGTGCCTCGGAAAGCACGTTAAGCCGTTCATCCCGGCTGTCATTTGTGGATCTTTGACAGTCGTGACGGGTCGTCAGAAGCCCGAAAGTCTGACAACCAGTCTTATCAAGGGGTATCATATTACCCAGTAACTGGGTTGTGGAGATCAGATAGGCAGTCGCTCCATGTAAAATACTGGTATTCAGCTGCATCCGGTTAGACTGGAAGCCGACCCCAACATAATTGGGAAAAGGCTGGGCAGATGATGATGTACTAGATCGTTGGTTAAGATCCTGCCTGGATTTGAACTGGTAAGTCGGGAGCGATAAAGTTTGGAAATGAATTTTCAAAAATTCTTCCTTAGTGCTTACTTTCATTACATAAAAAAACTCTTCTCTCGTCACAATATTTTATTCTTCTACCCTACCAGTTTAGTGCGTTGTCTGTCAGAGATTTTAATTAAGGAGATGAAACATACCTGATACCACCTCGTCATGAGCTCAGCCTCAGGGTACTTGAAGAACCCGCCGACGTCGGAGCCGCAGAAGCTGATGCCAGCCGCAGCCAGCGACAGGCACATCGGGACCGACACCGCCAGGAAGCCCCACTCCGCTGCGTTGTCGCCAGTCCAGACTGCTGCGAATCTGAAGGAAAAAGGGTTCATTGAGTACCAAGCTGATCTTATTGAACTGACGCTGAATTTATCACCAGTTTTGAAAGCATCATTGTTAAAATAATTTATTCACAATAATTAGCACCATACTTGCGTTATAGTCATAATTTCAATAGCTACATTTTGTAAACCCCGACGCAAAAACGACGGGGTGTGTGGTGTGTGTGTGTTTGTGTGTTCGTGTTCAAACTCAAACCATTTATTTCAAATAAACCAATTACAGGCAGTTTTGAATTGTCAAGGTCGGTGGGTTAGAAAGATGAAGCTAGTTGCCCATTCCAAAGCGTAGGTACCTATGAAGAAGAACGGGCAAGAAACTCCATGGACACTCTTTTAAAATCATGATATTGTTACAAAAAGTTGGTTACAGCATTATGTTGAGATTTTCAATGTGAGAACGATGTAAAAGGTGCACATTAAAAGCGTCTGTAATTATAAAAAATAAAAAAAACAATTTAGAAATAGGGTATTTTCCAATTTATTAAAAACTATTCTAATTTGAAGATTGGGACGAAATATGTAACAGAAAAATAAAAGTAAATTGCTTTATATCCATTTTCTCAAGTAAAAGCGATTTAAACCAAATTCATTTTTAGTTGTTTTGAATTTACCGCCAAAACGCTCCTTACGTTGACTTATTATCACGTGACGTCAACTTTGTGTAAACTAAAGTAGTTAGTAAGTAAACAAGTGAGTGTCGTGTTTATAATTAACAAGATTTTTATGGATAGAAAGTGAAATCACTGGTGTGCGGTGCCTCTGTGCACAGATACTTCTAAAACTGCGCCAAACTAAGTATTTGTACTGGTGCTGTTTACACAAAGCTGACGTCACGATGGCACGTGATAAAAAGTCATCGTAAGGAGCGTTTTGGCGATAAATTCAAAACAACGAAAAAGAAATTTGATTTTAATCGTTTTAATGGAGAAAATGGATTGAAATAAATTTATTTTTATTTTTCTGTTAAATATATCATCCCAATCTTCAAATTAAAACAGTTTTTATCAAATTGTAAAATACCCTATTAAAATAAGCCGTGGCAGCTAAGAGATGACCAGTGCCTACTGGCGGCGCCCGTTCACGGACATGACGTATGCATCAGCACCATTCAGCTCAACCATTTTGAAGGGAACTTAATGATCCAACACACACGCCACCACCAGCGAGACATTTGAGTGAGTATGACACTCTCAGCTGCCAGGGCACATTCAAGTCAATGAAAGACGTACCCTGTAAATGTTTGCAATGTCAATGAAAACGAAAGAGAGGAGGCCTAACATTTTCATTAGTCGTCCCCCGACGTGACAGTGATCAAAATATTACCTACAACTTAAAAGTCCATTTTTCTTTTTCTTTCTAGTTTTTGTTTGGGTTGGGGGTTTTCTGTCATTGCATATAACCTTTTAGTCGCAATCGATTCGAAAAATGTCGTTGGTAGGAAATTTCATATAAATTAAAGCTAAGCCGTTGGTATGGGTCGTCAGCAGCCCGAAAATCAGACTATCAGTCTTACTAAGGGGTATCGTATTACCCAGTAACTGGGTTGTGGAGGTCAGATAGGCAGTCGCTCCGATCCGCAGCAGAGTCACCGGGCGCCGGAGGGTGCACAACGATCTGCGGCCGCCTTAGGGTGAGGCCTGCAGGCTACAGGCTTGGGAAGTTTGTAGCCTGAACTGAGGAAGGCCCGAGATGGCGGTGCCTCTCTGTAGAGTCGCGGCCGTATGCGGTCGCTGAGGGTCACGGGGTCTACATGAATACATGCGGGCCTACGGGTGCGTGACGATATGCGCAAGCACTCCGGCACCTCAGCTAAAGGTAGCAGCAGCACACCATATGCTTTTAGTCGGTAACAGTCTGACAGACCCCTGCACCCACCAGGGCGGAAGTCATCCATGAGGATTTCCACATGATGAACAAAAAAAAAGGACAGCATGTAAAATACTGGTATTCAACTGCAATCGGTCAGACTGGAATCCGACCCCAACATAGTTGCGAAAAAGCTAAACAGATGATGAGTCACTGACGGGAAGTTTAGGGGATTGTCTTTGGAAATAAATTAGCTTTCTGTCGCTTCCTTCTTTTATGATAGGTACGGTCACCAAAAGATAAGAAACCATAGACGTTGGATATATAGGTACGGTCACCAAAAGATAAGAAACCATAGACGTTGGATATATAGGTACGGTCACCAAAAGATAAGAAACCATAGACGTTGGATATATAGGTACGGTCACCAAAAGATAAGAAACCATAGACGTTGGATATATAGGTACGGTCACCAAAAGATAAGAAACCATAGACGTTGGATATATAGGTACGGTCACCAAAAGATAAGAAACCATAGACGTTGGATATAATTGAAGTTTAGTAAGAAGCCGATGGAGGTTTTCGAATAAAAAATAATTTTATTAATAAAAAACAAACAGTTAATTTATCAAATTTAATTTCAATCGAAAATATCCATCGGTTTCCTATTAAACTTCAACTATATCCGACGATCCCAGTTGTTTATCTCTTTTGGTGACTGTACACAAGATATTTCATTATTTCGAACATTCTTACCTCTGGGTGCCCGCGAAGGCAGATCGTGTCAGAATGAAAGGTCTGTATTTGCTGTCAGATCGCTGCAACATTCCCTCGTGAGTCGCGCGGATGTTCCATAGACCATACTCGTTGTGGACATGTCTGAAAAGAGATTGTTATGTTTAGTTACTTTTAAAATATGTCTTACACCGTACACAGAAGGTAGCTTTCTGTTTGTGACCATTTCGATACAGGCTGTGTTATCGACTACAAGTTGCTGCCCTATACAGTTTGGCAGGACATCGATGCGCAAACTGAAACCCTGAAATCAGCACATTATTTTAGATCACCAAGCGTTGAAATTTTTAGTCAGTTACTAAAAAAATTTGCTGTTCCATACATTTTTACAGCGTGAGCTTGCACTTTTCTATGAAACAGCAGTTTTTTTTTAATCATCTAAAAACGTCAATGTCCCTGCTACCCTGTTTCTATTTCCTGCGTAAGCGCATATTATATTCCCCATTCAACGAAGAAAATCGGATCAGATTGGCCAGAATCGGTCGGTCATACTTGCTTCGAGTTTTGTTACATTCTTTTGTGGCATTAATTTGTATAAAATAAGTTATACTGTCATCGGCTATTTTCAATCAGATAGCAATTAATAGTCTGCGTAATCAGATAAGATGATTATCCAAATTACTATAGACTTAGTAGGCAATATTACCTGTGTTCCCAGAAAGCGGCGAGTCCATCATTGCCATCCTGAGGAGGCTTGTAGTGACGACAATCCTTAGGCATAGTGATCTCGGGACCGTTGAACACCTGCGTCAAACAAAATTTTGTAAAAACTTCGTGGTTTACTGCAAATCTTTGCAGGGTAGCCATCCTAGTAGAGAGGATCGAGTTTAATCAAAAGTCATTTATTCTAACTAGGCGGAGATCAACCCTTTTTTGACTTTTTAAACGTAAAATTACATAACCTAATACACCCGCCCTTTACCACTTCCTAGTACTTTAGCTAGGAAAAAGTGGCGCATCAATTAACGTGCAATTTGGTCCAGCAGTGGATTACTGCTGGTTGATGATCCTAATTGAGCTAAGCAGCGCTCAAGTAGCCCGACTTTCAAAATTACGGCCAGGACCTAGTTTAAATTTTATTACAAGAAAAAAAAAATACTTTACCCACGTGTGAAGAATTTTTTTTTGTGTTTCAGTGTTTTTCTTTGTTCTTTTAGTCTTCGATATCGCAACATGTGGGTAAAGTATTGCCAGCTAATATCATTTGAACCTGTATATTTTTAAACTCACGCTAGGCTCGTTCATGTCGTTCCACACATGTACATCCTTGCTGGTACCAGGGAAATTGTTTAACTGGTACCTCTCTGCGTAGTACTTGCTCACCACGGGGTTGAAGAAGTCCAGGTATGATGAAGAGCCGGGCCAGCACCAACCTGGGTAGACGAATGGATTTTTATAATATTGTGTTTGTATTTTATGTATTGTTTGTCTATAATCTCTAGTTTCCTATATTAGACAGACAAAACATATGCACGGAATGGGTGGGTAGTACCGTAATTTTTTGCCAGTTATTTAAAGTCCTATCAGTGGCGAAAGCTCCATATAACACGATTCCTATCATCGGCCTCTCTTCGGTCATTTGCATCTCTACCACTTTTGAAATAGTGTCTACTATTGCCAAAAAATAGCGTCACACCATGGGTATTTAATTCACCATAACATTCAAACAACAAAAAAGCTTACTTTTAGCTTTTGTATTACAACAACAAAAAATAGTTCTAAACTAACCAGGCGCCAAAACGTCGTAAACGGGAACTAAAAATTCATAAAATAGCCATCCTGTCACGATGTCACTTTAGGACACGTGGCACCGCTTGATATGGACGAGAGCAAGCCACTGTACAACGGGTTATGACAGAGACAGACGAGAGCGAGAGCGAAATGGTGGAATATTGCACATTTTATTTGGTTGTCAGCTGTTTTTTTTTTTGTTGTCGATTATTTGTACCTACTCATTTATTAATTTTAGATTGATAATACAGTCGCCAGCAGGTCAAGCTATCCCAAACTGTCAAATTTTCCCATTTGAACATAAACCTCATTCCTTTGTAATAAAGTTGAAAAACTATCAAAGAAATTTGACAGATTGGGGTAGCTTGATGTGCTGGCCTCTGTACCTAAGTTTTTTTATTGATAAGTCAGTAATTTAAAACCGGCTTCGCTTCGGCTTTTCTCTTAGAAAAGTTGACACGTCGCCGCTGAGTCCTATGTAGGTTATAAGGGGCAAGTCTATTGCCGTTTCTTCTCCATGGTAACCCAGTCAGTCAGAAAATGACGACACATCTTCCATACAACGTGTAACGGTATGGGTATATACATACCAAGGGCACGGCCTCTTTGGATGATATCAAACGATATTGAAAGGGTTTTTTAATACTATCTCTACATGTTCGGAAGTTATGAGAATTTTGAATACATTGATACCAGAAACCGAACTTTTCAAATTGAAATAAACACATCCCTCGGAAAAGATTTATTGTGATATTGGCAAGTAACGTGGAAAGTTATTGACCTACATAGTGCGGTGACACGTTTGATAAGATTTGAATTTAAGAAACATATGATACCGAAATTTTGGTAACAATTCTTGGAGTATTTTAATTTGAGCTGATACTATTTATAGTGATTCTATACCAGCTGTTATCTTTAGTGCTTAAGGATAGCAATAGGGTTTCTGTTACACTCTATATATCTTTTTTATGCCTGTATCATAATGTGGCCAGAAGATTGGACTCAGGACGCTCTGCAGTCGCACTTGCCACTTTTTAAGACTAAAATAAATAATACATTTAAAAAAAAAACTAAAAAACACGCTGTAAAAACCAAACTAAGAAACACGCTGTAAAAATCAAACTAAAAAACCAGAAAATAATTTCAAAAAAGCGCGGGGTGCTTTTTGAGGTATTTTTATAATCAATTAATACCAAGCACGCCATGCTTTTTTTGAAATTATTTTCTGGTTTTTTAATTCTTTGAATATATTGTCGCTTGTGGCTAAGTAACAATAGCTGCGCGGGTCGATCGATCAGGTTAAGCTACGCTTGCCGCGGTTGGTCCGTGGATGCGTGACCATCTTTACATACCAAGACCCCTCCTTGCCTCGGAAAGCACGTTAAGCCGTTGGTCCCGGCTGTCATTTGTGGATACGTACGTACACGGGTATTCAGAAGCCCGAAAGTCTGACAACCAGTCTTACCAAGGAGTATCGTGTTACCCAGTAACTGGGTTGTGGAGGTTAGATAGGCAGTCGCTCCATGTAAAATACTGGTATTCAGCTGTATCCGGTTAGACTGGAAGCCGACCCCAACATAGTTGGGAAAAGGCTGGGCAGATGATGATAGTTCTTTGAATCTATTTATTTTCTATTTTTTAGTTCTGCTAACTACAAAAGCGTGTTTTTTTGTTGTTGAAATTACTGATTTGTAATCGGTCCTCGATAAGTCTACAAAGTGAAAGTTAAATGTAATCTGACCGTTTAAAGTGGGTCAAAATCAAGTCCAAAGGAGTTGGTTACAAACAAATATACAGGTGAAGCGAATAAAAGCGTGTTTAAAATCACTTCTTCCCGAACCTACCTTCATAATCCTTGCCGTCCTTATCTTTGACGTAGTACCCCAACTCCGTAGCATCCTCGTGCAGGAAGTACCCAGCCTCCCGCTTGATGTGAGGATCGATGATGGTGACCAGCTTGCGGCCCTTGGCGGTCAAGTTGGCAACCATGGCGGCTGGGGTCGGGAACTTGAGCGGGTCCCATGTGAAGTACCTGTGAAGATTGTATTCATTTTTAACCGACTTCAAAAAGGAGGAGGTTCTCTATTCGATTGGTATTTTTTTTAATGTATGTACACCGATTACGCTGAGATTTATGATCCGATTTACGTGATTCTTCTTTAGTTTGATGCGGAATAGTTGGCATTTGGTCTCATAAAAATTTAACATTGTTTGGTCCAGTTCATTTTATGAACATCTTTTTAATCATGTCCCTAAGCACAAAATCTGTAGTTTCGGCCGTAGTTTATTTTAGTCAAGATGGTTTGCAGTTATTTTTCGACTATTTGTTGCCATAGGAAACTACTACGGTTATCTCTACTAATATAATTGCGAAAGTAACTCTGTCTGTCACACTTTCACGCCTAAACCGCTGAACCGATCGTCATGAAATTTGGCAGAGATATAGCCTGGGATATGGAGAAGGACATAGGCTACTTTTTTACGCGACAACCGACATCCACGCGGGCGGAGCCGCTGGTAAAAACTAGTTTATCATTTAATTTTTTACATCACTGACATCTGTGAAGGAAACTGTAAGGAAACCTAATTGCGTAACATAAAATGACAATTGATCTCAATACCTTTCATTTTGACAGTTCAGCCACGTTCATTGCGTTATTTACGTTGCCGAGCAGACGAATTTATGAAACCTAGCAAGTTAAGAATTTCCATCAAACCCTTGGATTGTAATTGAAAGTATATTACGCAATTAGGGTACTTCTAGATTCACCCGAATAAGTCTCCATACCGAAGAAATATCGGGTGAAAAAGTATCCTGTCTTAATATCGGGTGAAAAAGTATCCTGTCTTAATATCGGGTGAAAAAGTATCCTGTCTTAATATCGGGTGAAAAAGTATCCTGTCTTAATATCGGGTGAAAAAGTATCTTGTCTTAATATCGGATGATAAAGTATCCTGTCTTAATATCGGGTGAAAAAGTATCCTGTCTTAATATCGGGTGAAAAAGTATCCTGTCTTAATATCGGGTGAAAAAGTATCCTGTCTTAATATCGTGTCAAAAAGTATCCTGTCTTAATCCAGGTCATGTCAGGCTACCCATGTGCCAGATTTCATCCAAATCCGTCCAGCAGTTTTAGCGTGAAAGCTTAACAAAGAAACATATAAAAAGTAAAATGTTTTCTCTTTATTATATTGTTGAGCCGCACAAATAATGTTTGGTTGCCACTAGCGCCATCTCGTATTGAATAGCGGAATTAATGGTCAGGAGCTTTCTAGAAAGTTCGATGCTAGAACTTTCTGGAACTTTCGACATGTGTTCGGTCAGGGCCGATATGTACTCGAACATTCTAGATGCTTCTACGGTAGAAGGTTCTGGAACTATCCGAGGGCCCTATATAAGCGGGAATGGAGCGCGTTCCGAAGTAGTTCATTGGAAGCGATACATGCGAGAACATCTAAAGCGATCTTCAAGTGCGACTTAAGAGTGATCCGTAGTGCTATTGTGTTGTGTTATAGTGTGTTTAATTAAAGTGTTATTTTTGGTAATTCATATCGGCAGTTTTTAATTGTCACGAACCCCAAGCTCGTAACAATTGGTGTCAGAAGCAAGGATTAAAATCATGCCGATTTTACCTAAAGACGACACGGAGGGTATCCGTACCCGGAGTCAACGCCAGCAGGAGACGGACCAGAGGCGATTTGGTGGAACAATGCCACAGGCGTCGGAGGGCCAGCTACCAACCACAGAGGCCAGCCCGTCCACAGCTGCTCCAGCATCACCAGCACCAGATTTTGCTGCTCTGATGATGATGTTGCAGGAGCAGGCCCGCCGACAGGAGGAACAGGCCCGCCGACAGGAGGAACAGGCCCGCCGACAGGAGGAACAGGCTCGCCGACAGGAGGAACAGGCCCGCCGTTTGGAAGAACAGCTCAAAAGGGATAAGGAGGAGCAGGTGCACCGCCAGGAAGAGCAGATGCTCCTCATAAAGGACCTTCACGCAACCTTCGGGAAAGACATGAAGGAGGTGAAGGAGAAGGTTGCCCAGCATGACAACCGCTTGTCAGAAGCTGAAACTCAGATCAGCAAGTTTAGTGACGTCATTGCTGATGTGAAGCAAGAGTTGGGTAACCTCAAACTTGGGGATGGAATCGCAGCTCCCGTAGCTACAACACCTTCGCTACGTGGATTCAAAGTGCCGCCGTACCATGGGACTTCTTCCTGGTCGGCCTACAAAATTCAGTTTGCGGCTGTCATGAAGGCGAACGGGTGGAATAAAAGTCAGGCCATGACTGCCCTCACCCTAGGCCTGCGCGACCAGGCTTTAAATGTGCTGGAAGCTCTCGGTAAGGAAGTGACTTACGAGCAGCTCCTCGAGGCATTGGAGGCTAGATATGGCGACGCTCACCTGGAACACGTGTTTCGTGCGCAGCTCAAGGATCGTGTGCAACGCAGTAACGAAAACCTGCAGCAGTGGGCCCTTGAAGTAGAGAAGCTGGTTCGAAAAGCGTACCAGTCCGTACCTGCGCTAATTGATGGAAACCTGGTGCAGGCATTCATCGACGGCATCCGGGACCTTGAAGTTAGAGCTGCTGTGAGACTCGGTCACCACGGGACGCTTAAGGACGCCTTGGCCCATGCACTGGAGGTGGAAGCTGTGCGGCAGGATCATCGTTCCCATCGCGTCAGGGAGGTTGTAGCAGCTACAGTTCGCGATCGTAAAGGATACAGCCCTAGGTGCTACGGCTGTGGGGAAAGGGGCCACCTTCGATCCAGTTGCCCTAAGCGAACTGCAGAAAGGAAAGATGGCCGGTCTCCAGAGGGTAGCGCGGCTAACAGCACTACCCAGCAGCAGGGAAACGAGTAATAGCCAGGACTGCGGGGCGGGTGCTGGCTGATGTTCAAAGAGCCCCAAGGATTTCGATCACACAAACCCATGACGGGAACGCCTTAATCATCAAGGGTGAGATCAACGGAATGCCTTGTAAGCTGACCATAGACACGGGAGCCTCTCGTACGGTCGTCAGTTCCAAAGTTATGAGTCGGCTCCTTGGGGACTCCGCATACAACCGGGAACGCATTAATTTGGTGACAGCCACCGGTCAGCGCATACCCGTCCGTGGAGAGAAGGAGATGGAGTTGAAGCTAGGCAACAGGACCTACCTGCATAATGTCATCGTGGCTGATATAATGGACGATTGCATCCTGGGTCTTGACTTTATGAGGAAGAATTTTTGCGAGATTGACGTCAAGCAGGGAGTTATGAAATGTGGACGAGAGGAACTTTTTATGGAAGGGGCGTTACCAGGGAATGTGTACAGCCTTAAGGAAATTGTTCTTCCTCCGAGATCAGAAACGATTGTGCCGGTTAGTCTTCCTCGGAATCCTGGGCAAACTCATCGTTGTGTACTCGTGGAAAGGGTAGACAATGACCTACCATGGAAAGTGGCACGAACTTTGGTCAGAGCCACCGACATCTCAGGGGTACGTGTGCTGAACCTTTGTGATCAGGAACAGACTATTGAAAAAGGCACACTGATTGGTACTTGCGAGGAAGTGGATTGGCTGCGTCAATGCCAATATCTATCGACTGGGACCCCCAGCAAGGATGCACAAACGAGAGTGACCACACTTTTAGAAGAGTGTCGCAGCGCTCTGTCTCAAAATGAGATGGGCAAGGCGAAGAAGATGTTACTGAAGTACGCCGAAGTTTTCTCCCTAAACGATAGTGACATTGGGAAGACTGGCTTAGTTCAACACAAAATAAATACAGGCGACGAGTTGCCTATCCGTCAGCGGCCAAGGAGATTGCCGGTAGCGCGTGAAAAGGAAGTAGAAACCATGATTGAGGGAATGGTGAAGGATGGTGTTATTGAACCTTCATCTAGTCCATGGTGTTCACCTGTAGTGCTGGTAAGGAAGAAGGACGGCAGCATGCGGTTTTGTGTTGACTATCGTCGTCTGAATGACGTTACGAAGAAGGACAGCTACCCTTTGCCAAGAATTGATGACACGTTGGACATGCTCACTGGAGTAAAGTGGTTTAGCACGCTGGACCTGAAAAGTGGCTACTGGCAAGTGGAAATTGACCCCAAGGACAAGGAGAAAACAGCATTCTCGACAGGAAAGGGTCTGTGGCAATTTAAAGTCATGCGGTTTGGATTGTGCAACGCTCCGGCAACGTTTGAAAGGTTGATGGAACTTGTACTAACTAAGTTGATTGGCGATGCCTGTCTGGTCTACTTGGATGACATCATCATCGTAGGCCGTACGTTTGAAGAACATCTTCAAAACCTGGAACGCGTGCTCATGAAGATCCACAGTGCCAACCTCAAGTTGAGTCCGAAGAAATGTTCACTATTCAAACGGCAAGTTAGTTTTTTGGGATATGTAGTGTCGGAAGAAGGTATCCGCACGGATCCAGAGAAAATCGCCGCTGTCAAGGATTGGCCAGTTCCAAAAGACAAGACGCAGATCAGAGCATTTTTGGGGTTGTGCTCTTACTATCGGCGATTTGTTAAGAACTTTGCGGATATTGCCAAACCCCTGCATAAGCTAACCGAGGAGAAGCGACATTTCTGCTGGGATGAAAGTTGTGATATCGCATTCCAGGAGTTAAAGGACCGACTATGCAAAACACCTATTTTGGGGTACCCAGATGCAGGCAAGGAATTTATAGTTGACACAGACGCAAGTGACATAGGACTTGGTGGTGTGTTGTCTCAACGGGATGGTGATCAAGAAGTTGTGATAGCGTACTTCAGCAAGTCGTTGTCAAAGCCGGAGAGGAACTATTGTGTCACGAGACGGGAATTGCTTGCTATGGTAAAGTCCTTGCAGCATTTTAGCAAATATCTTCTGGGTCGGAAATTCCACTTACGAACCGACCATGCTGCACTGAAATGGCTATTGCAGTTCAAAAATCCAGAAGGACAAGTTGCGAGATGGATTGAGCTACTGCAGGAATACGACTTTGTGGTCGAACATCGCAGCGGGAAATCTCATGGCAACGCAGATGCATTGTCAAGAAGACCTTGTCCTGAAGACTGCAAGCATTGTACTAGGCAAGAGAGTAAGGAAGTGGTACCTGTGAGGATGCTCAGGACGGACCTCAGCAACGAGTGGAAGGAAAGTCTACAACGTGCACAGCAGGAAGATTCGGAAATCAGGCCGATTCTGGAGTGGATGAAGGCCAGAGCTCCTAAGCCAAGGTGGAGCGACGTCTCAGCAATGAGTTCCATCACAAAGAGCTATTGGGCCCAATGGGACAGCTTGGTGATTCAGGATGGAGTCCTGTGCCGTAAATGGGAAAATGCTCGGGGAAACAGCTGTCATTTGCAAATGGTAGTCCCTAAAGCTCAAGTACCGGATGTTCTCCAGCTTTACCATAATGGTTCTTCAGGAGGTCATCTAGGAGTAAAACGGACTCTACTAAAGATACGAGAACGGTTTTACTGGGTCCACTGTCGGGACGATGTCGAGGACTGGTGTCGCAAATGTACAAGTTGTGCAGCTGTAAAGGGACCTCAGACGCGTAGCAGAGGTGCATTGAAATTGTACAATGTTGGTGCACCATGGGAGAGGATAGCCCTTGACGTTGCGGGGCCGTTCCCAGAAAGTGAAAGTGGTAACAAGTATTTCATGGTTGTGATGGATTACTTCACTAAGTGGCCGGAAGTCTTCGCCATTCCAAATCAAGAAGCTTCGACAGTTGCAGATAAATTAGTTCATGAAGTGTTCTGTCGTTTTGGAGTACCTTTAGAGATTCACAGTGATCAAGGAAGGAATTTTGAGTCCCAAATATTCCAGGAAACTTGTCGAGTTATGGGTACTCATAAAACAAGAACAACTTCTTACCACCCACAATCGGACGGAATGGTCGAACGATTTAATCAGACATTAGAGAGGTACCTAGCAAAAGTTGTGGAAAATCGGCAACGAGATTGGGACAAGCACATACAACCGTTTTTGCTGTCTTATCGAAGCGCTGTTCACGAAAGCACATCGGTGACACCAGCTTTCGCAAACTTTGGAAGGGAATTACGGCTACCTGCAGACCTGATCACCGGAATACCACCTGATGCCCCACGCAGTATAACCGATTATGCGAATGACTTGCGGAACAAGATGAATGACATTTATGAGCACGTCAGACACTCAGGCCAGCAAATGTCTGAAAAGATGAAAACCCGTTATGACCGTAAAATGAACAATAAAGGGTTTGACGAAGGTTCACTAGTGTGGTTGCACAATCCCGTCCGTAGCAAAGGGAAATCTCCTAAGCTTCAAGCTAACTGGGACGGACCGTACCGGATTGTGACAAAGATCAATGACGTTACCTACCGGATACAGAAAGGTGCAAGAGGTACTCCTAAGATAGTGCACGTGGATCGACTGGCGCGTTATTATTGGGCCGATAATGCTCGGGACGAGCATTTCTTAGGTGGGGGCAGTGTTGCGCCGCACAAATAATGTTTGGTTGCCACTAGCGCCATCTCGTATTGAATAGCGGAATTAATGGTCAGGAGCTTTCTAGAAAGTTCGATGCTAGAACTTTCTGGAACTTTCGACATGTGTTCGGTCAGGGCCGATATGTACTCGAACATTCTAGATGCTTCTACGGTAGAAGGTTCTGGAACTATCCGAGGGCCCTATATAAGCGGGAATGGAGCGCGTTCCGAAGTAGTTCATTGGAAGCGATACATGCGAGAACATCTAAAGCGATCTTCAAGTGCGACTTAAGAGTGATCCGTAGTGCTATTGTGTTGTGTTATAGTGTGTTTAATTAAAGTGTTATTTTTGGTAATTCATATCGGCAGTTTTTAATTGTCACGAACCCCAAGCTCGTAACAATATTATTAGTTTAGACAAATCTGAAATCACCAACCCATCTTGACATGAAGCTTTCTGCAGTGGGACAATAGTCTGGCATTCTTATAATAGTACTCACTTCTTCCTGTCAGTGTACTCGATGTCCAGCCAGATGACGTCAGCGGGTATGTCGTGAACGTCAAAGTTGTCGTCCACGCTGCGCACATCGTCTTCGTCCACGTAATTCCAGCGACATTGGTGGTAGGCTAGCGAGAATTTCTGTGGAAGAAATATTTGTAATTTAGTAATCTATTTTGTGGCTTGCTTTGTCAAACTATAGTATTTTTCTCGCACGAAGCGACGCACGCTTTACTTGTGGTTACAAAGTTAAAAACACATTGTGAATGTGCGCGGGAAGACGGGTAGCGTCAGAAGATAAATTATATTTTTATTGTTATACTTACAGGAGGTAGGGGAGCAGTTCCAGTCAGAGCGGTGTACTGACGGAACAGGTCAGCTGGCTTCTCACCCAAGAACACGAACACGTCAATGATTCCAGACTCGCTCATGAATCTGAAAAAAACATTACGTCATATTTAATCATGGCGTTGAAGATTCGGATGGCTATCGAAAAGTATTGAGTCAATAGCGGATGGATTAAATTGGATAACCGCTGGATTGTCCGAAATTGCTAAGCCAGTTCCAGTTTAGGGCCCTTGCTAGACTCCCTCGTGTTACTACTATGACTCCCCCCACTCCGTAGAACAGTGCTCGGCGCAAGCACTGTCGTTCCTCGATTTTGACTTTGTTAAACAGTTACATCGATCTTGTTGACGTACACTCCGACTCATTTGCCAAATTCTACAGTATAGCGTTTAATAGAGAGAGGGCGCTGCAGTGCGCAAGTTAACATTAGCTCTGTGTACTTTTTACGCTTAAAAATAGATACAGTAGTTTAACCTTAACAAAAAGTAAATAAAAGTGGAACTTTCAAGAACCAACAGTGACAGAAGCCATAGTTTAATAAAATCTAACAAGAAAAGTGATGAAATAGTCGAAATAAACCTGTGTAAATTTAACGACCAAAATTCGAATATGTACTACGTATTTACTGGGAAAAGTAGTTAAAGTGATTATAACTCTTGCTGAACTGGAAAGGAATATAAATTTCAAAACACCTCGAAAAGGTGAGAAACAGATTTTATTTAATTAAGTGATAAATATCGAAAAACAATAGAAAGTACAAATCATTCTGCATTCCTAACAGCTCCATCTAGCGTTAATTAGCGAAAACATAATCGTTATATTGACAGCTACCAACGCTCAGCTACTTATTGAGTTCCGACGCTAGTACACACATTACACACTAGAGGGCGCTATTATAAATACCTCCAGATGTCATCTACGATTGTGTGCGCAGGATGTCAACAAAACCCACCAAATATGGAAATGCTTGTCTGTTATTTTTGTCAAGATAAATATGATCTACAATGTGCGAATACGACAATCGATTTGTTCAAAAGTATGACGCCGGAGCATAAAAAAACATGGCAATGCCAGGCATGCCGCTGCAAGGCTCCGAAAACCGGCAATATAGACACTCCTATACGACCTCAAGATTTCAAAAGAATAAATCACCCGAGTCCCGCGCTAGATAATACTACCAACAACAATATAACCATCAGAAAGAAGACTACAAATTTTAACAATGATAGCACAATTTCAGAAGACTCGTGCTTTCTCGGCGATACTATCCACCAAGAAAATACGGATATGAATATAATCGCGGGTATACAGGCTACCTTTTCACTAGAAAATTTGAGCGAAATTATAATGCAGCGTTTAAAAGAAAACAATAAATATATAATATCAGAATTACAAAATACAATAGAAGTTGAAATAAACAAAGCAATTACGAAGCTCAAAGAGGACATTGACGGAAAAACCGACTTCTTTTTTAAACAAAACGATAAAACAACTCACGAAATAGAAGAAATAAACAAAAAAATCGAAAAGCTAAGCAAAGAAAATGAAACCCTGAAAAACGAAATAAAAAATATGAAGCAGCTATCACCAACTCCAGAAATAAAAGAAACTGAAAACTACCCCAAGAAAATAGTAATCTATGGCTTCCCCGAATACTACAATGAGTCTGAGTATGAACTACACACCAGATTCCTTGAAATGTTTTATGACATTTTGAATGTAGACCTAAACGGATACATAGAAGAAACAAATCGTATAGGAAGATTTACTACAAAAAACAGACCGTTAGTAATTGAGCTTTTAAGTAAGAAAATGGCTAGGTACATTGTTGAGAACAGCCACTACTTTCAAGGAACTGGCATACATGTGTCAGAGTTCCTAAATGAAAATGCACGGAATGCAAGAAAATTAATGCGTGAGGAAATGCTAAGAGCAAGAAAAAATGGACATTATGCAATAATACGAAATAACAACTTATTTATAGATGGAAAACGGATATTAACTAGAGAAGATGCTACCACAGACACCACATTCCGCAAAATCGTCAAATGTAACAAACAAATAAACAACGACGATAAATCCATCACTACACAACATTACAAACCAAATATCAACGAATATACGAACAAAAATACTTTTCGAAACCACGGAACAACAATTTAAGATTTTATATCAAAACATACAAAGCATCTATAACAAACAACATTTACTTGAAGCCTTTATCCACGAAAAAACAGTGTATAATGCTATATGCCTATGTGAGACTTGGCTATCACCGGAAAAATTGAGTAACTTACAGTTTAGCGGCTACAAAGTTGCGGCATCTTACTGTCGCCATACTCGGGGAGGCGGCGGCGTCTGTATCTTGTTACAAAATCATCTCGAGTACAAAGAAATATGTGATATTGGTAATATGTCTGTTGAGTATTGTATCGAATTAAGTGCAGTAGAATTACCTAATGAGAATTTAATTATAGTTACCATTTATTGGAATAGAAGAGAGGAGGAAGTATTTACTCGCCAATTAAAAGAAATGATGTATTATATAAATAATAAATATCGAAAACATAACGTGATATTAGGAGGAGATTTGAACATAAACATTTTAGACAGCTGTTTAAAAACTAACTTGTTCTTAGATCTAATGTTGGAACATAAATTCACACAACATATCAAAGTCCCCACACGAATCTCACAAACTACCTCGACATGCTTAGACTTAATTTTTACAAATTTTAAAAATAAACAAACTTATACCACCGTAGAAGAATTGGGTTTCTCAGACCACTGTGCAACCATCTTTCACACGAAATTAGTTAGCGACAGCAACAAAAAAACAAGCTGGTTAGCGAAAAAAAGACTATATAATACCCAAAATGTAGAAAAATTTAAATCTGAATTAAAAAATCAAAATTGGAATGAAATAATACAACCAAATAAAAATGCAGATAGTTTAAACTTGTTCTTTTGTTGTACTTAGTTCTTAATTCCATAGTGCTTGTGCATGATCTTTACGTTTATGGGGCATGCGTTGCTAACCTATAAGAAATTGTTACACATAACCTTAGATAAAGTAAAATATTATCTTAAAATTGTAACTGTGTAAACAATTGTTGGTTGGCCGAAAAGATAATGCTCAATCAAATGCTTAATCATTTGAACACTAACAAAATCTTACACGATCAGCAATATGGTTTCACCGAAAGACGTCGTACGACTGAGTGTTACCCGATTAAAACACATAATTACAGCTTGGGACGAGGCCCCGGGATTGGAATCTTTTTTGACCTCTCCAAGGCATTTGATTGCATTAATCACGAAACCTTGCTTTTAAAACTTGAGCATTACGGACTAGGTAAACTTGCGCTCAGTCTAGTAAAATCTTGTTTAAATGATAGACAGCAAAAAGTTCATACATACCTAGCATCCACACGTCGCTTCTGTCCCCCGGTGACCAAGTTGACCAGAGAGGAGACAACGGTACTGTCAGCGTAGTTGACGACGTCCACCCAGGTTTCAGCAGAGTTGTGCCAGAATATACCGGCACTGCGTTTGGGACTGAGAAAAGAGAGGGTTAAAGATGAATATATGAGTGGTTTTGAAAATTAAGAAATTTTTGCAGTGAAAAAGAAGGTTCCAGGGATATGAAAGTTGCGATTTTCTCATATGGAATTCACTTTTTTGTTTGTAATTGGTAATTACCTGCGCAGATAAATAGGTCTATCTATACGAATCTTTCTCAGTGTCTTTGGTTGCGAATTTTCGTTTTTGTTTTTTTCACCGACTTCCAAAATGAGGACGTCGGCCGTTCTTCTTTTTTAGGGTTCCGTACCTCTAAAGGAAAAAACGAAACCCTTATAAGATCACTTTGTTGTCCGTCCGTCCGTCTGTCAAGACCGTTTTTCTCAGGAACGCGTGGAGGTATCAAACTGAAATTTCTATATGATACTTAGTTCTACTGTCCCTGGAAGCTGTAGAAAAATCAACCTTCTAAGTCAACGCAATCAAAAGATACAGCCATTTAGGCCGCAAAATTCCGCAAATTTTCGAAACTCGCACGGGAATCAAAACCTACAGGGTACTTCCCGTGAACTTAGAATCTTGAAATTTTGTACGAAGTCACGTCTTATAGTACAGATATAGGAAAAATTACGAAAACCGAAAATTTTTAGTTTCGTCATATAAAAAAAAATATTTTTGACAATTTTGAACTTTTACTTATATACCCACAGGTTTGTACGGAACCCTCGGTGCGCGAGTCCAACTCGCACTTGACCGGTTTTTTTTAATAAACTTTTTAGTTTTCATTTTTTATTTGTGGTACGTACGCCACACAAATTCGTATACTACTACTTGGTCTACTTGCTATGTAAGCAACAGTGACGTATGAGAACATCAATATTCGCTAAGAGGAAAAACTCAAAACCACTGTACAGAACTTACTCTATAAGCCCTCTAAGTGAGGGCACTCTATAAAGTACTCTTTCGCAGAAAAAAATAATTTTTCAAATCGGTTCATAAATGAACGGAGTTCTGAGGTCACAAACATAAAAAACCTCCTCCTTGGGATCTTGTTTATAACCGAGTTACCTTTAGTTCCTATTCTGACCACTCGCTAAAAAAACCTTGTATAGCTATAATTACTTACCCGTGAGAGTACATGACGGGCACAGCTCCGTAGAGGGCCATGCGACTGTCCAGGTCGTACTCAAACACATCAAGGTTGTACAAGCGGTAAGGTTCGCCCGACGTTGTTGTACGGAGAGAGAATTTGTCCGTGTGTTCCGGTATACCTAGGGGCAGAGCACTTTGATTAGCATTTTGTTAAGGCCGCAATGTGCCAAGTTACATTTAATATTACTAGTGGTCATTAAATACTTAATTCATTTCTAATGCATTATTATATAAAAAATATTATCTTTCTGTACTCCTACACAAAAACTTTAACTGTGCCAAATATCGTACTCCTCCGTCCGCGTAATTTTTGTAAAAGAGGGTACAAAGTTCTTGCTTCACGTATCAATATACAGTCTATAGATGAATGAGGAACAGGGTTTAAAGTTCGCCCATCCTCCATAGATTAGGGAGGATCCTCAGACCAGACGGGTGTGGTGTCTGGTGGGCTACTCCACGACGTCTAACGTCAGGACCTTGTATATAAGCCTGTTGCGAGGCAAACTGCTTGAGCGATGCAGGATTTGTATGATGATGTGTGGTGTGTAGATGTCATCATCATCATCATCATCAGCCTATAATGTTCCCACGGCTGGGACACAGGCCTCCTCTCGGTGAGAGGGATTGGGCCGTAATCCACCACGCGTGCCCAGTGCGTGTTGGTAGATGTCACATGTCTTCGAATTTTTGGTTCTAGGACATGCCGGTTTCCTCACGATGTTTTCCTTCAGTTTTGAGAGCAGTGGTGATGAAATAATTTACACAAAGTAAAGCGCCTGTCTGGGTTCGAACTCACGACCTGTAACTCGTAAGTCGCAGCCGTTACCACTTGGCCACCACTGCTCTCTGTAGATGTGCCGCCACATTATTTCAATTTGAGACGGAACACCTTGTTTATTTTACTGTCCCCTCGAATATAACTTATAAGAAAGTAATTGTATACCGAGTTACTGCTTAGCAATTGTCAGTGGCAAAAAAAAAACAATAACTGTTTCGGTCAAAGTTTCGAACCAAGGATCACTTGACCCGCTGCATACCAAGACCCGTCCTTCTGAGGCCCGGAGGTATCTTGGTATGTCAAGATGGTCACCCACCCACGGACCAACTGCGGCAGACCTTTTTATGAGGGGCTTAATGATGCGACCCGCATCATTAAGCCCCTCATAAAATGATTTTTATTAAAATTTATAAATGATCAATGATTTTATTTCTGTAAGTAGGTTTGTACAAACACTTTTACACGTCATTAATCATATTTTTAAACCAGATAAGGTCGGCGTTTCCTATCTGACTACTCTGAGAAGAAAGGCCGGAACAAAGTCAGAGGTAAGTTAAAGTTGATTATGACCCAACTAGCTTTTGCCAGCGGCATCGCCCGCGCGGAACTTTCATCCCCTTTTTAACTCTCTTAGGGGTTGAATTTCGTAAAATCCTTCCTCATTTCTTGTCTACATTATAAAGGGAACCTCAGTGCAAAATTTCAGCTTTCTAGGTCCAAGGGTTTGGGTTGGGCGTTGATGAGTGAGTCAGTCAGTCAGTCAGGACTTTTCTTTTTATTTATATAGATTTACGACATTAACTTACCATAAACATTGTCTGCCTCAGGGAAGCTGAAGTCAAGTGAGATAGCCTCATTTCCTCGTGGTTTGCTGTCGTGGTGAGACTTGAAGTTCTCGCCCCAAGTGCCTTCCTCCTCCTGCTGTGTTTCACAAAGAATAGAACATCATTAATATAATAATAATTAGATCTTTATTCTTCAAGAGAGCAGTACAAAATCAAATAGCACTAGACTCCACACTAGGATTCCCTGTGTCACTCGTGAAGTCTAGTCTCCGTCGTCTTACATTATTAGAACAGTAGGTAGGTACATACGTAACGTCGGTTGGTAAGATTTGTGAGGTGACAATAACCGAATATTGTTATTCCCAATGATATAACGGCATGATTCCTAATCTCTATTGTACACAAAAGATACATAATGATTTTTAAATTTATTGAGTTCTTTTCGTTCGCTCTTAGGAACGTCGTTCTTGACGGGTCCCCCGACCATACACATTTTGTTTTTCGTAGTTATTCCTTAATGTCTATAAAATATGTAAAAATATAAATCCCAAAAACAAATTCGTACAATACTAGATTTGGTACACACTTCTTAATTGTTAAGCCCATGTGCTCCTCCCAGAAATAAACCCTGGATTCGCCCTTGAACATAAACATATCATCAAGCACGTAATCCCTAAAGAGTTAGACAGAGGTGTATAAGTACGGATGTACATTTCGCCAGTTATGTTAAACAAAATCAGCCAACAATATGTCCGAATTCTTTTTGATTTGGATACCTGAATGAGGGCTAACGATCAATTGTAATTTGTGCCTTTGTAAATTACCAGTTTATAAAAATAAACAATACAATAAAGTAGATGTTTATAATGTTAATTGTACAGATGCCAGCACATCATCCTACCCGAAACTGTCAAATTATTTCAATCAACTTTGAACCTTATCCTTCAGCAATAAGGTTAAACATCTATTAAAGAATTTTGACAGATTGTAGTAGATTGATGTACTGTCTGTACTTGTGGTGCTCATAATATGTGCGCGGTTATTGTGCAAATGTATTTTTTGTTTGTACACATGCAAAATATTATCATTCTGGCAGCAGGTTTACCTAATATTCGCCGGCAAAACGGATGTTTATACACGTTTTTAGTCGGTAGCCATTTTATACGATCGGACATTTTTTTAGACTGTGTCAGTAATTCAGAAGAATTTAACGTTGTAAAAATGGGATCAGGGTGCCGTGAATCAGTTGTTTATTGATTGGATTTATGGAAAATGTACAGAAAATGCAAAAGACGCATGTCTTGTACAGACGCCAGCACATCAAGCTACCTCAAACTTTAAATTTTTCTCAATTGAACATGAACCTTATGCTTATGTGATAAAGATGAAAATCTATCAAAGAAATTTGACAGATTGGGGTAGCTTGATGTGCGTCTGTATCTACGAAAAACCCGGAAATTATAGCGAAAGAGTAACTGTATTTTTTGTCATTATGCTTAAATCAATAAATTGTGTATAGAGAATCTGTGAAGTGTCTCCATGGAGTTTGTTGCTTGTGGTCCTCCATATGAACTTAAAAACGCATTGAAATAGGCAACTAGCTTCTTCTTACTGACTGAATCCTTGACATTTCAAAAGTGCCTGTAAATTGTTTAATTCAAATCCTTAAATGCTTACAGTCTTATTACAAAACACCATCTAAGTTTAGCTGGGCGTCGCACACTGGTCCCAAATTAAAAAAAAGTGGACATTGATAGTAGACCGCTGATATTTTTTTTTATTTTTGTTACAATGATAACAGATAAGGCAAAAAAATATTATTGTCCTACTTCAAATACTTTTCTGTAAAAAAAATATTTCTTTTTTTTTTGTATGGGAGCGATTACATTTTACTCAATTTCTCAAAAACTTTAAGCGATGTCGAGATGGCAATCACATATGTTAGAAAACTAATAATTCTGAGTATTTGGCTCGAAGAAACTTATTGCTTATCTCTGCGTACTTTCGCGATAATAGTGACAGAAAATAACAAATTTTTTTAATGTTAATTGTTTGCTTTTTTTTAATCATAGCCTTACTTTAGCACATAATTATAATGTATGCGTAATGTCAAATAAATAAAAAGAGACTTCTCTGTAAAAGAGGTTATGGGGGCTCACTAATGACTGAAAAGCTATGACCTTTCTGAAGGAGTATTTTCATCGGTTTTAAAAAACAATCAAAATGAAGACAAATAAAGCTGCAAACATAAAGTTGAATATGTTCACAAACGATTCTGAAAAAATATTATGGTGAAAGATTAATATTTGGGTCTATATTCTCTTGAGAAATCTCTATTTCCTCGTTTTCCAACGAACGCAATTCATTGTTCAAGATCAAAGCACTAGGCTCTGGAAACAACTGTTTATGTAAACGAGCAAACTTTGGTTTGATATGGCTGATGTAAGGATCTGAGCTAATTAGAAAGCTGTGGATAATGTCTAAATTAGTCTGAACTCTACCGATTTTTCTTGTATGTGCCATTCTAACATTCCGGAAATCTTTATTCCTCGCTTCGGAAGCTTCTTCGGAAAGCATGCCTATCGGAATAAAGGAGAAATTTTCACAAATATCAGCACCGTGTATCAACAATTTATGGACACTTGAAGGCATGTAATACCATGGATATAAGTTTACATACAGCATTGCTGTTTCTTTACAATATTCCCTAAACAAGTTGGTATTAATAAGTTGACCAGATGAAATTGTTTGTAAAATGACTGCAAATCTCTTGATTAAAACAGGGTGGATACCCGTTATTTCAGCAGATACTTCATAATTTTCAAAAAACCTTCTTGCCGTGTTACCGTCATTGGTTGTACCAAATCCCTGTTTTACTATGTCAATTAACAAACCAGTTCTTTCCCGGAATTCTTCTTGTGTCAAATTCTTTTTAATTTTTTTTAACAATTTATCTTCTTTTCGTGCAGCCCACTTTTTGAAGTCTAAGTTGTACGAAATGTGTAAAATACATTCCATACATCTTATCCACATATGAAGCGAAGACAGACCATATTTATACATATCTTCTCTGATGAGTCTTTTGGATACAAAGTCCAAGTCATTCATTTTGCTAGGTAGGGTATTGCAAATATTACAAACAGCTGCAGAAGAAGTATTGGAAATCACAGTAGAAATTTTCCCATCAATCATAGTCATGTACAAAACATGTTTAATATCAAAATTATCTACAATTGTGGGAACAAGATTACGAATTTCTTCCTCTAAGGATGCACTTTCCTTCTTTATCAATTCATTTGTTTCTTTTGCAAATATAAAGCCAATTGGACGACAATAGTTTGTTGAAGAGGGAGCAGGATTTTGCCACAAGATAGTACCACTCTCTTCTTCCAAACGAAGCGGAACCAAACTAATCATGAAAACTGAAGAATCGTCAATTTTAGTGTCGGAGTGTGACTTTTGTTTATAATTACTTTGAGAAGATGACCCGTCAAAACCCCATTTGCTTATTAGTTTTAGCGATTTTTTGTCGGCAGAGTTGTGCTGAATTGTTTTTAATATCCTATTGGTTGTCAAATCTAGAAGCGATTGAAGTCTTATCTTAGCATCAGATTCAGTTACAGTTATGTCTGACTCTGGAGGATAACAAGTTTTTTTAGCGTCCAGGAGCTTTTGATAGGATGGAAGACCATACATTTTCTCTGAAGCAAGAATAGTTCTTAAATTTCGATATTGCCATTTTGACAAATTTGTTGAGGTGTAAAGCGCTAACGTTTTATCATCTGGTAAACACGGTTTGTCAGTCTTTTTAGCGAATAGTACATCATGTACCATCTCACATTTTTCCTTGTTTTGGCTGAGTTCGTTTAATATAGCTGCTAATTTTGTTTTTTTAGACTCTTTTAATTTGGCACATAAAGCATAAACTAATTCCTCCTCTGTGTGATCTAGAAGTGTTAGAGAACGCCTTTTCTTCTGTTTATCAGATATATCAACAAATGGTTTTTTACTTGTACCACAACTTAATTGATGAGTATCCACTTGCGTTTCGAAATTTGGAATTACTTCCTCGGCAACTTTAAAAATGCTGCTTAAATCGATATTTTGGCATTTTGGCCAAACTATTTGGGATTGTAACCAGTCTGAATTTTTGTTAAGAAAGGCCTTTTGAGCTCTACTGGAAGCAGACCATCTTTTTGAGATATTACTTGAAAAATTACGACAAAATAATTTAATATTACTCAAATCTTCGGAAGACAATTCAACACCAATACGTTCAATAAGGGCATTAAATAAAAATTCGACATTTTTAAAACCACCTCCTGATTTAAGAACAACGTATAAGTCTAAGTTGGTGACAAATGCGGACATATTATAATTTTAAGGAAAATTGAAAACAAATTAGAATCAAAGATATCAAAGACAAAGTGACTTTGATTTTAACAAAAAAAAATTGCGAAAACAAATTCGACGAAAGAAAGACAAACAAAAATTATTTGATTTTAAAATCCAAAGATTCAAAATACAACAATAACAAAACAAACAAACAACAAGCATTTCTTCAAGCGCACAGAAAAAATAAGGACACATCTTATCGCAACCACATTTAGTTGTACACTGAGGTGTACGCGCGTGTTAGATTATTTATTTTGTTATGGTAATATTGTGTGGTGATAATGTCATCTGTCACATAAACAAAGCGTTGAACAAATGTAGAAGTACCTAATTTGACTACATGTTTACAAAAATAACTATCTTAGCTTTTGAAAATAACTTTGATGTTGTTACTATAAATGATTACGTAGTATTTCATTATACTTGTATTTTATTTAAGGTTTTCTAATGATATTTAATATAATACGCTGATTCAAATAACTGGCAACATACTCTCAGTTCACATTGATAGATACTTTTAATTGTCTTGAATTACGAATCAGTTCTTATTAAATTGCTTAATTACCATAAAATGTTTTAAAATGGTTTTACTACTTATCCTTTGTTTATTAATATCTGTGTTAGAAGTTATTAAACCAAAATGTGTGATGATCTATAACTTGTTCAAAATGGCGGGAAATGTTTAACGTAAAATCATATTGGTAGGATATAAAAAGGATGTTAATAACGTTATCGGGACAGTTGCTCAGTAGATATTTAGCTGGTTAGTCCTATTGCCGTTGTTGTGTGTAATAAATCAACCAGATGCCATGTAAGTTAAGTAATTTGTTATTATACCATAATAGTTGCTTATTAAATACCATGTTGTTGTAATAATGCCGAGTTATCTTGGATAAAGCTTCAAGAGTTGTAATTAAATGTAATAGCAATGTAAGAGATATGTTGATGGAATATATCTGTACTGTTTCCATGGAGTTTCTTGTCCTTCTTCTCCATGAAAGACCTAGCTTTGGAACGGACAACTAGCTTTCTGATTTAATAATGACAAGCCTAATTTAAATAAATATCTAGTCTTGTCTTTCTGTGCTTTACTTCATGAAATCCTTTCCCTACATATTCATAAGAACATTCATACACAGTAAATAAGCAGTAACCATTCTGACATTCAAACTTTAATATTTGTTTTTACATATACACAACTATAAATAAATATACATATATATAACCACATCATTTTTCTGACACGCGCGATTCGTGACCGTATTACGTTACGTCATGAGAGGCGGCCATCTTGTTATCCCGGCAAACTCGCGTCGAAGCTCCATTTTGCTGGCCAGCGGACCTATTGCGATATGAGTAAGGCTATGAATAAAAAAAAGCGAACAATTAACATTAAAAATTTTTTTTAGTTCTGTCACTATTATCTCGAAAGTACGCAGAGATAAGCAATAAGTTTCTTCGAGCCAAATACTCAGAATTATTAGTTTTCTAACATATGTGAATGCCATCTCGACATCGCTTAAGGTTTTTGAGAAATTGAGTAAAATGTAATCACTCCCATACAAAAAAAAAGAAATATTTTTTTTAGAGAAAAATATTTGAAGCAGGACAATAATATTTTTTTGCCTTATCTGTTATCATTATATCAACAATAAAAAAAAATATCAGCGGTCTACTATCAATGTCCACTTTTTTTTAATTTGGGACCAGTGTGCGTCGGGAATCCCAGGCTGATTCCCGGCCATCGTAGGTGCAAGGCGAGTAATGGTTAGCTCGCTGTCCGGTAAGGACCAAGCCCGGGTCGACGGCGCGTTGTGTTCCACACGCGCCTCAAACAGATGACAGCACCAACTGGTGGGGTCCGCGAGGGCCGATGCCTGCCAGGGGTGCGTGTTGTTCGAAAGGGATACCGTGGCCCCTTGCACAGGGGCAACTGAGGGAACTCGGGTGGGTTTCAGTCAGTAAAAGTCTTGACACGCCCTCCTGCTCCACCCAGAGCGGGAGAAGTTATTTGATGATTTACCGCCCTCAAAAAACAGCACTGAGCTAATTTTTGCATTTCGAAAGTTATGCTGATTTTGGTAAAGTTCTTAATACAATATTGACAACCTAAGACCGGACTAAGTTGTCAGTTTTGTAAAAAGAACTGTATTTCTCTATGATTCATAGGCTCGATGATTTAAACCATAACTAAAGAAAAACATTGTTTTGTAAATACCCTTTTTAGTATAATAAAAAAACGAATGCAACGATAATTAAATAAGACGAGATCGAACCATTAACTACTAATCTGAGTTAAAATACCAATCAAATTAACGAATGCGACCAATAACTTATTAATTACACATAACATAATTATAATAAACACGATATAAGTGGATTGACCTCACGTAGGCTATAAAATATAGCTTATCTGAGGCGTGTCAACAGCCGAACATTTCCGATTGTGACTAAGCGGTGGATAAAGAAGACCGTAATGTCTATGGAACAAAGGCTTTATCGCCCTTACTACAACATAAGCTTCATAAGAAATTCAAAATTTAAAAACAGTTCTAAAGATAAATCTTTGAACCATGACCATGACAGCATACGAAAATTTTATAAAACTGTGATTGAAAATTTTACTCTCAACCAATGATCTCTCTACTGAATGTTTATTTTAATTTTATCATTATATTTCTTATTAACTTTTATTCTGTAAATTTGAATTGAATAAGGAGATTTTTATTATTATTTGTTTTTTATTGTTATCAAATCTAGTTTTGCTCAATTATTTAATTTAAATTATTATTGTTACACATGATTACCGAAAATTCTCTTTTAATTTAATTTTATTGTAATTACCCTTTTTTCGTTATGTTTTATTATGTAAAAAACATAAATTGTACAAGTTGTGTTAGCCTATAACTAATTGTTGCACTTGCGAACGTAGGTATAATTATTTAGATTATTTTAATGTATTGTGTAAACAATTGTTGGCTAACCTAAATAAATAAAATCTACGCGGGCGGAGCCGCGAGCAAAAACTACAACTGTTATATACAGTAAGTAAAATGAAGGCGGAAAGCAGAAAACCGGGAGGTATGGTGAAATATAAGCAAGACAGTCATTTCCTTCGTCTAAAATCGAAAGCAATTGCGACAAAAAAAAAACCAACTTATGAGCATAATCAGTATATGACGTGGCACTAATGTGACAGGCGCCCCTCTCAGTGGGACGTAATCTGCCACGCGAGCCCAGTGCGGGTTGGTAGATGTCTACGAATTTTTGATTCTAGGACATGCCGGTTAACTCGCGATGTGTTACTTCATTGTTATCATAATTAAATTGTTACGTATTATACAGTTCATTTTGTCCTCGGTTATTAAAAAACAACTTTGCTGTTACGTAAATTTTGACCGCTTAGGACCGCAGGGCCATTAGGCTATTTTAAAAAAAGAACAAGATTATGAGACCCGACGAAAAATTTCAATCAATCAATCATTATACTAAATCCGTAGTAACAGTTGCGCATCGATGCCTCTCGCGCGGCTGAGGGTTACAGGGTGCGGCGGAGGAGGCGGAGGAGGAGTGCCTATACTTTTGAGTAGCGCTCTTCCCTTCCGTGGCCTGGACGGGGCCGCCACCGTTTGATGGCGGACGCGGTGGGGCCGCAGGGGAAGAGGAGTGTCGGTATAGCGTTGGCCGCTCTCCCTATCCCCTGCAGCCGAAAAGTGGTAGGCGGCGGGGCCACTAAACTGACCCGTTGCTGGGTGACTAGAGGGGTCCGCAAGGGCCGATGCCTGTCAGGGGTGCGGGTTATTCGAAAGAGATACCGTCGCCCCTGGCACACGGGCAACTGAGGGAACACGGGTGGGTTTTAGTCAGTAAAAGTCTGAAACGCCCTCCTGCTCCATCCAGAGCGGGAGAAGTCATTTGATGATTTCCCAACCAAAAAAAAAAAAAATGCCTCTGCCACCATGTTCAGTAGCGCCAAAAAGTTTTTATTTAGTGCGAATTCGTCTATTATTCTCGGGACTTCCTCTTCAATCTTCCTTCGTACGTTCGTAAAGATGAATCATAGGCCTAAAAGAAATTTAAATAGCCAACATTATACTTTTTTAAAGTCTGATTCACTATGTCAATCGTTTTTTGTGATTTTTGGCACCTCTTATGTTATGAGTGTTTAGTTTATTTTATATCTTCACACATTTTTCTTAGTCTAGCTCTAGAAGCTAGACTCCCAGATTATAAAACAAAGGCATACCTATAGACCGCGCGGAACACCAAGAGTGAAGCCAGCAAACTAAATGCTAAAGCGTCGCATTGCATGTAACATACAATCCGAGGCAAGACTGATCAAAAATATTAGGACTAGACCAGAATATTATTGTTAGGTTTTTTAATTTGTTTTATGGGTTTTAGGGTTTTTTATTATCAGAGCAGAATAAAACTAGAAGCTTTGCTTGACACCACAGATCAAGTTATTTTTAATTTTTTTACCTACCACAGACTAGAAAGAATGCAACAGATCAAACAATAATTGTAAACATATCGATTAACATTGTTTTTTTTTTTTTGATTAGTGTATTTATTTATTCAGTATTATTTAACACACCTCCGTAATCAAAAAAAAAAAAAACATTACAAATACACGTATTTAAACATTAATATTAGTTTGTAACATATTAGAATTAAACTTATTTATTTATTTTATTTTATCAAATCAATTATGTTTACTGTTATCCATTTATTTTGTTTACAAACATATTTAAGTTTGCATAATTAGATCTCTAATTTCACGAAATTTATTTGTTTTCAAAGGTTTAGTGAAGATATCTGCTAATTGCAAATTAGTAGGGCAGTAAGATATTTTTATAATATCTTCAACAAATAAATTGTGCAAAAAATGATACCTGACATCAATGTGTTTTGATCTGCGATTAAACACTCCATTTTCAATTAATCTTATTGCACTTTGATTGTCTATTTTTAGATTCACTGTAATTTTATTTTCAATAAGTTCTTCTATTAATCCTTTCACGTACAATAATTCTTTGCAACATTCAGCGGCTGAAATATACTCAGCTTCACAGCTTGATAGTGCTACTATAGGTTGTTTCCTTGTGCACCAATGCACTGGACCTCCACAGTACATCATTATGTAGCCACTTGTACTTTTTCTAGTCTCTTTGTCACCTGCATAATCAGCATCGCAGTATGCTTCTAATTTTATTAAATTTTCATCTATATTATATTTTATTTTAGCATTTACGGTTCCTTTCAAATATCTAATGGTTCTTTTAACATTACTTATATCTTGATTTTTCGGTTTTTCCATGCTTCTACTCTCATAGTTCACAGCATATGTCAAATCAGGTCTAGTTTTATTTGATAGGTACATAAGATGACCTATAGCTTCTCTGTAAGGGAAGTTTTCTTTTGTTTGTACATCATTTTCATTGTTTTCCAGTAATGGTGTAGGACTTATTTTTGCCTCTTTCATATTAAAGGTTTCAATTATTTTTTCAGCATTCTTACTTTGTTTTAGATGTATTGAATCTTTAGTCTTAGTGATATCTATTCCCAAAAATGTTTCAGGATTCTCAGTGTATGTCATTTGAAAATCTTCTTTTAGGTTATTTATAAGTTTCATCATACATTCCTTATTTTCTCCTAATAAGATTCCATCATCAACATGTATTCCTAGCATCATTGTACCATCTGAAGTCTTGAATAAACATTTATCTGCTTTCAATTGTTTTAATCCATTTTTAAGTAATACTGAGGTAAATTTTTCATTCCAGTTCAAAGGAGCTTGTTTTAATCCATATAAACTTTTCTTAAGTTTACAGACTTTTGTATTTCTATCATATTCCTCATATCCTTCAGGTAAAACCATAAAAATATTTTCTTTTAGATCTCCATATAAAAAAGCTGTTTTTATATCTAATGACATGATATGAAGATTTTTTGAAGCACCAATAGCCATTAATATTCTAAATGAACTATTACTCATAACTGGGCTAAATGTGTCTTCATAGTCTAATCCATATATTTGCTGACAGCCTTTCGCTACAAGCCTGGCTTTGAATTTTCCATCTGGTTTTATTTTGAAAACCCACATACTAGCTATAATTTTTCTTCCTTTCGCTTCTTCTTTTTCTACTATTTCCCAAACTTGGTTTTGTTGTAAAGACTTCTTTTCTGAGTCTATAGCTTTAATCCATTCTTTATTTTCAGGACAAGACAACACTTCTTGATATGTTAACATAGCATAATCTGTGTATCTTATTGGTATCTTATGTTGTCTTCTAGGTCTTTGTGAACTTGTACTTTGGTCTTCATTTTGATTATTATTATCCTGTATATCTTCTATGGTTTCTAGTATGTTATTTTCTTCTTGTAAAGTGTTTACAACTTCTATTTCTTCTGGGATCTCTATCTCTTGTTGTACAGAGTTTATTCCATTATTTATTTCCTCTATCTCTTGTTGTACAGAGTTTTCATCATGATTTATTTCAATTTTCATTATATCATAATATTTGTCTTCTGTGTTCCCTTCTTCATGTAGTACATTATCCACTATATTTTCATTCATTTTTATTGGTTCTTCTTTAGACTTTTCTTTGTTCTCTTCGAAATTAAATATTACATCTCTACTTATGATGACTTTTTGCTTTTCTTTGTCAAATAATCTATAGCCTGTTGGGGCATATCCGATCATGATCATTTTGTTCGTTCTAGACTCTAGTTTTTGTAAATGTCCAAGTTTCTTACTATAAGCTTCAGAGCCAAATATCTCTATATTTCCAAGATCTGGTTGTTGACCAGTCCACAATTCTATAGGCGTTGAGTTATTTAGTGTTTCAAGTGGTGTTCTATTAATAAGATATGCAGCAGTTCTTGCGGCTTCTCCCCATAGATTGCTTTCTTCTTTTGATTCAAATAATAATGCTCTTACTTTTTCCAGAATTGTTCTATTTAGTCTTTCTGCTTTTCCATTCAGTTGAGGACTGTATGGTATGGTGAAGTCCATTATTATGCCTTTGTAATGGCACCAATTTTTCATTTTATTGCTGGTATATTCACCTCCATTATCACATCTGATTGTACTAACTTTTTCATTTCTTTCTCTTTCTACTTCTTCAATATAAGATTTTATGACTTCAAAAGCTTCATTTTTATATTCTAGTAGATAGACTCGTGTATAATGAGTGTAGTCATCAAGAATTGTAAGTATGTATTTCTTATTGTCATATGTATTAGGTGAAATAGGACCACATATATCTGTGTGTATTATTTGTAGTGGCCGTTTTGCTCTTTGTCTTTCTGTGTTAAATGGATTTCTCACTTGTTTTGACATTATACATACCTTGCAAGTTTTATTTAAGTTTTTGATATCTTCTTCACTCACATTCATGTTTTTAGCTACTTTTCTTAGGTTAAGCATTTTGCCAATACTAGGGTGACCCATTTTTTTATGCCATTCTTCAGCTTTATTTATTTTATCCGTTAATAAGGAAGTTTCTTGTTTTAGGTTATTTATTTTTACAGTATACAGTCCATTTTCTTCTTTATTTCCTTTTAGTATTAACTTGTCTTCTTTTAGTATTTTAACTTCTTGATCTTCAAATATAACTTTACCGCCATTATTGGTTATGGCACTGACTGACATAAGATTGTTGGTCAGATCAGGTACATAGATAGTCTGTTTCAGAGTACATTCTGATCCATGTATTTTTCCATGACCTTTTGATTGCATGGCCACTCCGGCTTTTGCTATTCCTATTTTTCCATTCTCTTCTTGAAAGTTGTGTAATAAATTTTTCTTATTGGTAAGATGGCTTGAAGAACCTGAGTCCACAATAAATGTAATCGCTTCTGTTTCATTATATCTTTTATCCATGTATGTCATAAATGCAGTGTTGGTTTTAGAATTGTTGTTACTGTTTTGATTATTTTGTTTAAAGAAACACTTTTCCGTTGTGTGATTATTCTTCTTACAAATGGTACATTCTGTCTTCTTGTTATTAGTTTTATTCTTAAAGAAACATTTTTCCGTAGAGTGATTAGATTTTTTACATATCTCACAACTTTTATCCTTTTGGTAAGTATTTTTATTCAATTTTCTTTGAGCCTTGTATGCAATAACCTCATGCTGTTCTTTACTTATATTCATTTTATATCTCTCCTCTTCTTTTAATAATCTACTAGTGAGATTTATTAACGTTTTTTCATGTAACGGGGAAGATTCCCAAGAGGTAATAAAGTTAGAGTAGTTTTCCGGTAATATTGCCAATACTTTTGCAATAAAACTATTCTCTGATATTTTCTCGTCATAGACATTAAGTTGAAATCGAATGTTTTCGAGCATGCTAATATTTTCTGCCATATTTTTGTTGGTGTCATAATGGTATACATAAAATTGTTGCAGAAGTTCACACTTACGTTGTTCATTCGTTCTCTCAAACAATGTACATAGTTTTTCGTACATGCTTTTAGCATTTTCGCATGTCATTATGTGAATCATTAACTTTTTATCAATGCTCATCATAATAATTTTTTGAGCCTTTGCATCTTTTAGCTCGTAATCCATATTTTGATCTCTTGACGGCATAGGGATTGCTCCTGTGCGAGTGCCATAGATGACATCTTGTAGACTTGAGCTTTTGAATAAGATATTCACTTGGAATTTCCATATTGGGAAATCTTTTTCACAAGATAGTTTTGTTATGCTATGGAGTTCGATGGACGACTCCATTTTGTCAATTTGTTTGCGTTCGCGTGCACATATAAGTGCATTCACTTTCGACTAATTTTAACTGTTTGAATTTTATATTTTATAATTTTTTGGTTTTAAGCACTCTGGGCCCATAACCTGTTAGGTTTTTTAATTTGTTTTATGGGTTTTAGGGTTTTTTATTATCAGAGCAGAATAAAACTAGAAGCTTTGCTTGACACCACAGATCAAGTTATTTTTAATTTTTTTACCTACCACAGACTAGAAAGAATGCAACAGATCAAACAATAATTGTAAACATATCGATTAACATTGTTTTTTTTTTTTTTGATTAGTGTATTTATTTATTCAGTATTATTTAACAATTATAACCTACCTATTATAAGTAGGGATGCATCCGATACCGATACCGATGCCAATATATCGGCGATACTCGAAGTTTGCCGAAATATCGGCATCGGCGATATTTTTATGGCCGATTCAACGATACTTTTCAAATATCGCGTTTTAAAAATGTAATGTAAACGCGCGTGTTGTCTCGTCGATTTCGTTGCAAACGAGGCACGAACTAACCATACTAAAATATATTATTAACGAATCTCAACCTGTCTATACTTTTTTTTTTTTTTTTTTTTTTTTTTTTTTTTTTTTTTTTTTTTTTTTTTTTTTTTTTGGTTGGGAAATCATCAAATAACTTCTCCCGCTCTGGGTGGAGCAGGAGGGCGTGTCAGACTTTTACTGACTAAAACCCACCCGTGTTCCTTCATTAGCCCGTATGTCAGGGGCTGTGGTATCTCTTTCAAACGAACCCGCACCCCTGACAGGCATCGGCCCTTGCGGGCCCCATCATTTTTGTGCTGACATCTCTTTGAGGCGCGCGTGGAACACAACGCGCCGTCGACTTGGGCTTGGTCCTTACCGGACAGCGAGCTACCCATTACTCGCCGTCCGCAAGCCCATGCCTACGGTGGCCGGAAATCGGCCTGGGATTCCCGACGCCCAGGGCGTCTCCGTATCCTGCGGCGGCTAGGGTCGCGAGGGCGCATATGCTGCCTCTCCCTCACGTGCGCCGCCTCCCTCTTCGCGAGCATCACTGCTTCGCTGAAGGAGGTGACGGCTCCCCATGCCCTCTCGCTCCGTACCATGGCCTGGACCAGGGCCGGACGCGAGAGATCGCCGCCGCCGATCGCCTCCACGAGGACACGGCGGTGCTCCACCCAAGCAGGGCAGACCGCCACCGTGTGCTCCACCGTGTCCTCAGGGCGATCTTCGCAGTGGAAACACCCGGGCGTTTCCTCCCGCCCTATCCGAAACAGGAACCTCCCGAAACAACCGTGTCCGGTGAGGACCTGCGTCAGGCGGAAGGTGAGGACGCCATGCCGCCTCTCAAACCACTCCTCAAAGAGGGGACTTACCGCCGCAATCGTGGCGTGCCCAACCTGTCTATACTTTAAACGGTTTATTTGTTATTTTTATGTTACTTAAAAAAATTACCTGATTTATGTATTATTTATTTTACCTTCATTTTTGAATTCAATAATCGTATCGGTATCGCCGATATTTTTGTAAGAGCATCGGTATCGGTATGGTATCGGCAAAAACTCGTATCGAGGCATCCCTAATTATTAGTACCTAGTGAATAACATACGTTTTCGCAAGAGGAATTATTTAGTATCCTGTTTTGTTCAGACTGAAGAAACAACAGTACATAAGTAGTCTATAATTTTCGTACTGCTAGGACACAGGCCTCCTCTCATTGAGACGATAGAACAAATACTTACTCTTTATTATGCAGGTACTCCGTAAAAAATACAGATATAAATGCAAAAATTTATCACAAGTTTTTTTTTTAAATCATCAAATACCTTCTCCCGCTCTGGGTGGAGCAGGAGGGCGTGTCAAACTTTTACTGACTAAAACCCACCCGTGTTCCCTAAGTTGCCTGTGTGCCAGGGGCCACGGTATCTCTTTCGAACAACACGCACCCCTGGCAGGTATCCGCCCCTGCGGGCCCCACCAGTTGGAGCTGACATACCTATATTTCGAGGCGCGCTTGGAACATAACGCGCAGTCGAATGTATCACAGGGCGGCACAGTGGGCTGTAATCCACCACGCGGGCCTAGAGCGGGTTGGTAGATGTCACATGTCTTCAAATTTTTGGTTTTAAGAAGGTCTGTTTCCCTACGATACTTTCCTTCAAAGCTTTATTTATACCTATTATTTACAAGTGGCAAATGATTTGTCTTTATATTACTACGAATATATAGTACATCTGCCACGAGTGCGGGTTGTTCGAAAGAGATACCCGGGGATAGTGTAGCTTCCCAACAGTGAAATATTTTTTCCAATCGGTTCAGTAGTTTCAGAGCCTATTCAATGCAAACAAACAATCAAATATTTCCTCTTTATAATATTAGTATAGACCAGGGGTCGGCCTTTTGAGTCGGAAGAGTCAAAAATTTCAAGTTTTTAAGAGCCACAAAAATTTAAAATATCATACAGAATACGAAACAAGTTACAGTTATTATTGGTTTCATAGTAAAATTGCGTGAAATCGGGGTTTAAACGCGAAGTGATCGAAAAGGGTCGTGGCCTAATCTACGCCATTTGCAAACTCGCCATTTTTTTACTTTATAGCTCGCCAGGTGAAGGAAAAGTAAATAATATTTGCGTATGGAACTAAAGAGACGCAGCCGCATGTGGCTTTCGAGCCGCAGGTTGCCGACCCCTGGTATAGACGAATATAAAGTACATCTGCCAGGAGTGCGGGTTGTACGAAAGAGATACCGTGGCCCCTGGCACACAGGCAACTGAAGGAACACAGGTGGGTTTTAGTCAGTAAAAGTCAGACACCTGCTCCACCCAGAGCGGGAGAAGTTATTTGATGATTTCCCAGCCAACAATAGTAATAATATGAAGTAGGTACAGAGGCCAGCACATCAAGCTACCCCAATCTGTCAAATTTCTTTGATAGGTTTTCAACTCTATTCCAAAGGAATAAGGTTTATGTTCAATTGGGAAAATTTGACAGTTTGGGATAACTTGACCTGCTGGCGACTGTACATAATCTCCAAATCTAACGTCGGATATACGAGAGATCACTTCAAGATGAGAAGAGTATAAATACAAATCTGCTTCTTATCAGTCACGTATTGGTGATAAGTCAAGATCAATGTGACATGACCAATCTGCGTATGTAGGTAAGGCGGTCAATACTAAGATTAAAGTGTTTAATATGTATTTACAGCCAGAAAGTCTGGCAACCAGTCTTACCAAGGGTTATCGTATTACCCAGTAACTGGGTTGTGGAGATCAGATAGGCAGTCGATCCATGTAATCATCATTCAGTTACACTGGAAGCCGACTCCAAGATAGTTGGGAAAGTTATTTACGTTGTTGAGCAGACAATGATGGCAATTGGCTCGCCCCCTATTACATGGGATACATAACTGGCGAAATGTGGCTGTACATGAGGGTGTATACCTCTATATACCTAACCCTTCGGGTAAACGTTCTTCTAACATAACAGACAGCTGTGCTGCTGGGGAGTTTGTTGCGCCATTTCTTCAACCCAGTTTTAGCGTTTTTTGGGGGATTGTCTTATGTAAATTTTACGTTCAAAAAGTGCTGACTCTCAACCTAGTTTGAATAAATTACTTTCGATTTTTGCTTTTCAACACAAGGCGTTATGTTATGTTGAACAGACAATTTTTTTGAACATTTGATTGACAATATTGTTTAAAATTATTTCGGTTGTGTTTGAAAGTGTGTTACGAAATTTTGGTGCAGACTTGCTTGTCAGATTTCTGCAATTGCAACATTAGTTTTGTTGCGAAATTTTCACATTTCCATCCTAGATTCCGACAAGGAAATCCGCAATGTAGATACGCATTTAATATTAGAATTGCAATAGATAACCATGAAACATTTATCAGTCACGTATGCAGATAAGTGGAGATCAATGACATCCTCAATCTGCACGTGTGGGTGAAGCGGTCAATCGTACGATAATACGTAATCACGATTCTTTGACGGCCCTCTTGGTCTAGTGGTCACAAGCGGTACTGCTGAGAAGCAATAATAAGATCCTGGATTCGATTCCCGGGACGAGAAAAGTGGTGTTGGGTTCTAAAAAGTGGAAACACATTTACACACCATCACTCTCACTACCATACCAGTGAAATTCATTATCATAACTCATCTGTTGTATCAAAGCGATACAAAAGTAGAAAACTCGACTATCTGTACAATATTTTTAGTAATAGGGTATTTTCAAATTTATTGAAACTATTATAATTTGAAGATTGGGACGAAATATGTAACAGAAAAATCAAAGTAAATTGATTAAAAATCCATTTTCTCAATTAAAAACGATTTAAACCAAATTTATTTTTCGTTGTTTTGAATTTACCGCCAAAACGCTCCTTACAATGACTTTTTATCACGTGACGTCAACTTTGTGTAAACAAAAGTAGTTTGTAAGTAAATAAGTGAATGGCGAGAGTATAATTAACAAGATTTTTAATGGATACAAAATGATATTACTGGTGGGCGGTGCCTCTGTGCACAAATACTTCTAAAACGGCGCCAAACTAAGTATTTGTACCGGTGCCGTTTACACAAAGTTGACATCATGTCACGTGCTATAAAGTCATCGTAGGGAGCGTTTTGGCGGTAAATTCAAAACAACGGAAAATAAATGAGGTTTTAATCGTTTTTAATTGAGAAAATGTGTATTCATAAATTTATTTTTATTTTTCTGTTAATTAAATCATAACAATCTTCAAATTAAAATACTTTTTATCAAATCGGAAAATCCCCTATTGAGAGATATTTCTTTCATATTTTACTCATGGGTAAAGTTGCTCATGGAAAGCAAAGATGCCATAGTTGACGGTACTTATTAAATGTATATATATAACCCTTTCGATTATTGTGAAGATTCCATAACTATGTTATTCAAAAGTTTATATCAGAACAAACGTATCAAATAAGTTGTCAGTTCCAGACATACACAAAAAACGCAAGATGAAAACTGTCCCAAATTACACGTTATAGTTAGTTACGTTTATAGTTACGATGAAACAAATTTCTTTGCAAATTCAACCTTACACGCATGACTTAAAGTGGTTTTTAAAAAGCAATGTCCAAAAAGACTGATTGAAAGATTACTGACGATATTTGACACCTGCGTACATTGCGCCCTATTTATGCGGACGTTTTATATCAATAGTTCCAGAACTATTAATTTTAATTAACGTTTTTCTAGTAGATATCCGTATCATTCCGCAATACCTATAATTATAATTTATGATATTTTAATCAAGCCATTCACTACATATCGTGCCATGAAACCCAACCTGTGCAAACAGACACGGAAACGACATTTAACATTAACTTTCACCCGTATAGAATATAACATAGAATAAAACTGCTTGACGCTATTCACAAGGGCTTATGAAATAATTAAAGAAAGGTCTTTGTTCTAATCATCATCTGCCTAGCCTTTTCCCAACTACGTTGGGGTCGGCTTCCAGTCTAACCGGATGAATCTGAATATCAGTATTTTACATGGAGTGACTGATTATCTGACCTCCACAACCCAGTTACTGGGTAACACGATACCCTTTGGTAAGACTGGTTGTCACACATTCGGGCTTCCGACGACCCGTAACGACTGTCAAAGATCCACGAATGACAGCCGGGACTAACGGCTTAACGAGCTTTCTGAGGCACGGGGGGGTCTTGGTATGATATGATGGTCACCCATCCGCGGACCAACCGCGGCAAGCGTATGCTTAACCTGATCGATCGAGCCGTGCAGATGTTATTACTTAGCCACAAGTGTTCTAATCAGGACCATTTTTAGCTAATGAGTCAGCCATTATCAAAACATTCATGCGTCGAATTTTCCCCATGGCATAATCACGCGAATCCCTCTGCTTAAGGAATTCTATTTGAAGGAGGCGGAGGAAAATTATTTCAAATGCTTTTTTCGTAGCCCTATAAGTATGGCCCATCACCAAACAAAATATTTTTACAGTTAAACCAGAAAAGGCATGCACTTCGTTAATATTCGTATTTCCGAATTAGCACGAACGAAACGCCAATTTCAGTGGAGTTGTGTATAGCTAGAAAAACAGATTACCTAAAAAAAAACGGAACAGTATTCCCAGCCGAGTCGGATTCGACGATTGACCTCTTTCTCGAAGTTGGACCTACCTAACTGGACAGTTTGTCCTAGGTAAACGTACTCGTCCACAACTTCGAGTACAGCGCCTCCGACCGTTACGAGAGTGGGTGTTACACGGGCATTGGACATGACCTTTGTCTTGTCCATGTTCATTTTAAGACCCACGACCCCCTAAGTTGTTTACTGCGCTTTATAATAGTGCACTTATCATTGTGCGTTTGTATGAAGTTTTCTCTCTGTTGTGTTACTTAAGTTACTCCGCTCAAACCTCGTCTACTGTCTTTCAAAAGTTATGAAAAGTTTTTATGGAATTGCATAGATTTGATCATAAATCTATGATTTTCTAAGCATGGTAATACAAAATAGACAAGTACAGACGCCAGCACATCAAGCTACCCCAAACTGTCAAATTTTCCCAAACATGAACTTTATGATTATGTTATAAAGTTGAAAATCTATCAAAGAAATTTGACAGATTGGAGTAGCTGGATGTGCTGGCGTCTGTTATGTACATTTATGGTTGTTAACAGTCGCGCGTTCGTATTTCCGAAGATAGGCGATTATTACCGAAGCGCATACTTTTCTTGAAAGTACTGTATGTACCTCTCTATAACAATTTTCTAAGCCAAACAAACACAAAAGCACACTCACGACTTCCACAAGGTTCTGATCCTCATCATCAATTCTTTCCTTCTTAACCCTCAGCGGCTCCACCACCATCTGTCCGTTGTCGTTCAGCACCACTGCTACTTCACCGGCCAAGTTGACAAACTCTATCTTCAGAGGTTCTGCTGCGACGATGACTTTGTGTCCTTGGCTGTTCGCGAGGGTTAACTTGCCATTCTCATTGGATACGAGCTTGAGGCTGTAAACAAGGGTTAATGTAAAGTACTGGTGAAGCGAGGTTTTCAGTGACAAACAAATACAAACCTTGCATTATCTATATTATTAATATTTTAAAGAGGAAAGATTTGATTGTTTGTTTGCATTGAATAGGCTCCGAAACCACTGAACCGATTTGAAAAATTCTTTCACTGTTGGGAAGCTACACTATCCCCGGGTGACATAGGCTATATTTTATCTCCGTATTCCCACGGGAACGGGAACTACGCGGGTGAAAAACCTGTCCTTGCCTGGTGGGTGGTAAGACAGGTTTTTGTCTGTGTAAATTGCAACTGTCTGCCTATTACGGATTATGAGATACAGCCCGCTGACAGACAGAAAAACGGAAGCATGGACGGACAGTGGAAGTTTAGTATTAGGGTCCCGTTGGTTCCGAAACCTAAAAACAGAGCACATGGCAACAACTGGTGGTAACATATGAATAAGTTAAGAGACTTATAATAATATTTTACATTATATGTAATTACCATGTACATAAAAAAGAGGGAGAAGAATCACAGAGCATCAAAGCATAGTAATAATAGAGATTTTTGTGAAAGAGCTTGTCTGGGGCAGTATTATACCATAACACTATTATAGCCACTAAGCAATATTGCTGTGTTCCAGTTTATCATGGCATATTTTAACTTTGTTTCTGGGATGTACATGATTAAACAGGACTGGACAAGTCCATTCGGATCTGTGTTGTTCTTTCCTCCAGTCCTTTTCAGATACTAATCTATCTGCCCAAGATTGTCTGGACTTATTTTTTTTTTGAGTGGTGGAAAAATAAGAATTGTCGACTACATTATGAGCAGAAAAAAATGGATGGATGGAGGAAAAAAATAACTATTTTTTTTTTTTATAATTATGTAGGGTTTACCATATCCTATTTATCATCATTATTTCAGCCGAAAGACGTTCACTGCTGGACATAGGCCTCCCCCAAAAGGGGGTTTTGCCATAATCGCCACACTTGGCAGGCGGGTTGGCGATCGCAGTGTGGTGGGTAAAATGCATAGAGAACGCTGCTGCCCATTCTCTAGTACTCACTAGACGAAGGGACTTCCCTTAGTCGCCTTCTACGACACCCACGGGAAGAAATGGGATGGTGCTATTCTTTTACATCCGGCACCACACGGTACATCCTGTCCACGGTCCAAGTCCATCCTATACATAGGATTAACGATTTCAATCAATTTTCATTTATCATACAATTGATTAAGGCTTGAAGTATGATTGAACAATTTGTTTTGATAAGGATTGGCTGACATGTTTCAAGTAGGCTTATCAAAATCAACTGAAATTAGTTTTATTTCAATTTTCTACACATGCTTCATTAGTGCCATGAACTAGTCAATGTTTTCGGAAAACGATTTATTTTCACACAATTATGCAACAACTACGCAGAGCAATTGAATAAAGGTAAGTAAAATTCACATATCCCTAATTTCAGTTTTACAAATATAAACTCTGCTGTTCTATAAATTAAGTTGACTACAAAAATCCCCCTTATTCATAAAAGTTGCTTAAAGTTAAATAGTGTTTAGCGTCTGTTTAACCATACATTTTTGACGTTTAAACATCATTTAACTTTAATCATCGTTTATGAATATGGCCCAAAATAGGTCATACCTAAAATGGACAAGGTCATAAAAAAGTTGCAGCAGACACAGAACTTTAAGTGTAGGCATTTACGTTACTTTTCCAATAACACATATTATTTTGTTGTCTTCTCTTTTTTTTTTTATTATTCCCTGGACATGAGCAGATTTGTTGTTGGATTTGGTAGTTGTGCCTTTGCCTCTTTACATTTTATGGCAGCATGTTGTAGTTGGCATACGAAACATATGAGTAGTTATTTCAGTTTAATAATGCACTAAGAGTACTGCTGTGGCTGTCATATCAGGGATGTTTGCAGATAATAATATGAATGGTTTTGCTACCATTATTACGAATATAATTATGTGCATCCCTGATGACGCTTGTTCGCGGTATTCGCAGATCGGTGGATGAGATACCCGATGTTGTGCAGGTAGATGCCGTTGAATTTTATGTTTATATGTTAATTAATCTGTGTCTGTAACCTACTAACATCAGAAGTAAAGTAATTGTAGTAAAATTATTTTTATTAACCCATGGACTCACGGAGCGAGAGTGCATGGGTAGCCGTTACCTCCTCCTGCGAAGCAGTGATGCTCGCGAAGAGGGAGGCGGCGCATGTGAGGGAGAGGCAGTATATGCGCCGTCACGGTCTTAGTCGCCACAGGAGACGCCCTGAACATCGGGAAGCTGATTCAGGCTGATTCCCGGCCACCGTAGGCGTGGGCTTGCGGACGGCGAGTAATGGGTAGCTCGCTGTCCGGTAAAGACCAAGCCTAGGTCGACGGCGCGTTGTAGATCTCAGCACAAAGTAATGGGGTCCGCAAGGACCGATGCCTGCAAGGGGTGCGGGTTGTTCGAAAGAGATACCGCCACCCCTAGTACACAAGGTACTGAGGGAACACGGCTGGGTTTTAGTCAGTAAAAGTCTGACACGCCCTCCTGCTCCACCCAGGAGAAGTTATTTGATGATTTCTCACCCAAAAAAAAAAACCCCTATGGACTCGGTTCCAAAATAAAAGCTTTCTATTCAATTCTATAAATAGTGTTTCCTTACCCGTCAGCCTTAGGTTCTTCCTTGAGAGCCAACTGTGTCCTGTACCTCGGGTACAGAGGATCTGCTTCATCAATCTCGACCCTGAAGGTGCCATCCACTAGAGCTGACAGCCTCATAGCATAGTGCCACTGCATAATAGAAAAGCGCCAATCAATTTAAAATTTAATTCAGACAAACCACAAAAAAGCCTGTTGTTTCATACACTTTGATAGGCAAGCATAGTAAGTTTTTTTTTTGTTTTTGTATGAAACAGCATTTTTTTTTTTTTAATTTAATTTTAGACTTTATACTAATATATTATTTTTAACACTCGTTTTTGGTAGAATGGTGTGTAGTTAGATAAAGACATTATCTCTAAAATTTAAAATAGGAATAGTATCTTGAATTTCCAGCCTCATTCAACTGCATTATTTATCTTTTTTCTTCTCCGTTTTATTGCTCTTTGTGCGTCAATTCTATTTCATTTTGTGTATTTGTCAAAAATGGCACTGGAAATCATATTAGAAGCAACAGATTGTATCAGAGGAACAGGAAAAAGTTGAAAGTTTAGTCTACATAATGCATTCAATCAATCCGCCCAGCATTTTCACAAATGTTGGGATCAGCTTCCAGTCTAACCGGATGCAGCTGAATACCAGTGTTTTACATGGAGTTACTGGCTAACTTGACCCCACCTTACCCCTTGGCAAGACTGCTTGTTTACTTATTGCATTATTGATGACTGATGATGAACAAGTTGACAATAAGTTTTGCTGCCATCATTTTTAGTGCATAACAACATGGACATTAGAACAATAGTGGAAGCACTATCAACTCAACAAAAGCAATGACAATTCTTCATTGAGACATAAACTGTAAATTACTTTTGTTTTTCCTGGAGTTTATTACTTTACTGTAAGAATTTGTTTTTTTATTGTTGTCTGCAACTTGCTACTTCTGAACAGAAAGAAACCAAACATGACGTTTATGCTTCTTGTAACTCAAAAGACAAGAATTTGATTTATAGTATTGACATGTTTTGGTGGAAATTCTTGATATAGACAAATACTTTTCACATTCCATATATTTAACTGCATCTAAGAAGTTTATTACAAAAATAGCTTGGCAGACGCCCAATGTCCAATGCATTTGTAGGTGTATCATACTTAAATAAAAAAAACATAATATCTGTACTTACCAAAGTGGTTCTCGCAGGCGTTGATGTGTCCACAGTGTTGACTTCCGCCGACAAGACATTCCCATGAACCATTACCGTATCTAAATTAAGCGTATATTGCGATTTTTCTGGCTTGAAACCACGCAATCTCTTGCAGAAACCCGATTGATCACAAGTTTTAAAATTGTTCTTATCCACGGCATAGCTGCCGCTTATCGCCAAAGCGGCGACCAGAAGAAGCCCCCAAGTCTTCATACTGCAATACAAATAGTAATTTGAATGCCAGAAAATGAGCTATCTATAACAAAGACCTTAAAGCGATGCAAAGACCGGTGTCAAAGCAAACCCAAAAAGTAAGTAAGTTGTAACTCAATATATACCACATACCTGGCCAGATTTATATAACTAATACCTAAATAATGTAGTACTGATATGTGTTAATTTTTCTATATATTCATCTCCGCTGAAATGATATTATTCAATTAACTATGATGAGAAAACGATAGAAACGCACGCACGCGTTACGTGGAGATATTCCGTTTGACAACTGTTTTTTATCCTGGGTGACCAGCACATAAAACTTGCTGAATGTTTCCTTCCAAATGGAAACGAATGCGAATCGAAAACAAAAACTGCTCTCAATGTTACAAAGTAATGGTTTGTCGAAAACATCTGATTGGATTCGCTTGTCTTGTGAGCCAGATTTCGTCCTATCATAATGAGAAATGAGAAGAAAAAATGTTGGAAACCCTATGAAAAACCATAAGGTGGACAAGCATTTTCATAAATCGACTAAAGAAGACGTCACAATTGACAACTTACTATTGCATAGTGCAGCCGGCTCAGCTCAAAAAATGTTATCATTATCACCGGTTTTGCGCAAGGTTCTTGATAAAATTTTATTCGTTTGTCAAAATACCGGAGTATACAACACGCATTACTGTTCATTGATAAAAATGAGTAACCCAAAGTGGAAAACTGAGAAATATAGGTTACTCAAAATGGGACCAGAAGAAAGGAGGAAAACTGGCATGTATGATAATAAGACTGTCGTAACTGTGAACGTGATTGATCCCTGGAACAACTACATTATAAGGAATAAAAACATCGAGAATGATAGAAAGCATAACCTGGACGATTTAACGGAGTTCAAAAAGATAAAACTAGACGGCGAACAGAACAAAATTCTGTCCCAGAAAGTATCTATTTTTAGGGGCGATATTACTCAACTGGAGGTATGTGCAGCTTTGATATCTTCATAAACTCGCCGAAGAGGTAGCCAGAGTTGTATGTGTACAGACGCCAGCACATCAAGCTACTCCAATCTGTCAAATTTCTTTGCTAGATTTACAACTTTATCACAGAAGCTTACAGGTCCTGTTCAATTGGGAAAATTTAACAGTGTGGGGTAACTTGATGTGCTGGCGTCTGTACATCTAAGTTACACCACTCGCCAGTTAGGTATTGAAATCAAAATATTTTATTTCATATAAACCTGCATGAGCACTTATGAAACGTCAGAGGCTAGGTGCACGGTTCCAAATTGTCGCTTCCTATGGAGAAGAGCCGGCAAGAAACTCCACTGTTACTTTAAAAAAATAATTGGCTTTAACAATGTTTTCAAATTACAGTGATAATAGGTATGGGAGGACAGTGCAGGCCTGTCAATAAGTACCAGGTACTTAGAGGACTGAAGGAATGAATTCATACCAACGGCTATTGTGTGTACATAGTGCACTAATAGTTAGCTCTCTTACAATACTTAGGGGTTTTTTTTATGGAAAAGCCCGATAACTATAAAACTTGAAACCTTTTTTTTTAAATTAAATTTTAAAATAAGATGGCCAGGGAAAGATCTCCTTCACTCTACAAATCAACAATTAATTCTGTCCAACAGTCCACTGTCATCCAAATACTTACCTACTGTTTATAAAGGCGACATGCCTTTGTAGGAGATGAGTTTTCTGTGGAGCTGTGTGTACAACAAAGACTTATATATTTTCAGGTGAGTGCCATAGTGAATGCTGCTAATGCCATGTTAAGGGCTGGAGGAGGTGTTGATGGAGCCATACACCGTGCAGCGGGACCACTTCTACAGGTATACTAATTTTTCTAACACTTTCCTTGACGAATGCTGCTGTTTAGTGGACCTGCATTGAACTGTCAGAAATGTCAATAATTGCAATTATTCCAGCAAGTACTATGTGCAGTATCTTTGTCTGTTGTAAAAAAAGTGGTTGGATGTTAACTATCCTTTTTTCTTTAGATTTAGAAAGCATGATGGGTACCTAACAAATGCAGAGTAAAAATCGTCTGTTGATAGCATAAATATGAGGATAGTTTGCCAAAATCGGTGCATTGCATTTCCTAGTCTACATTGATGAAGTTTTTTTTATGATGCAAAGGGAGTGTTCTGCTTATGAACTCCACTCTTGATCAAGCTTGTCTTGTGAAGTCCTTAGGTGGTATTACTTTATGGAAATGCACACATTAGTATGTATGTAAGGGTGTGTCCAGACCTGACAAACGCGCCGCGACTGCGCCGCTCGCGAGCCGCTTGCGAACAGCGCGCGTGCTGCACACATGCTACTACTGCAACTATTTGTTGCTCCTCTCGCGTGCAAGTTACACACCGCTCGCATGGTGCGCGGGAGCTGAACGCGTACCGCGCGCGTGCAAGTTGCGTGCTTGCACGTCAGTGTTCGCTGCTATTTTCAACCTTCACCTTCACTTCGTTACTTGCTTTTGACGATGGCAGACGATAACACTATTGCCACCATCATTACTGCAGTATCAGCTATTTTATCAGCGAAGTGTTTAGAAGAAAAGAAAGCGACGTTGTGACGACAACGACGACGGTTAGTGCGCCGTTCACGCGCAGTGCATAGCTTGCGCGCGAACGGTGCTCAGACGGCGCAGGAGCGGCGCGCGAACATGAAATACGTGCGTGCAACATGCGCGCAGAACGCGCGCTGTTCGCGTGCGGCGCGCGAGCGGCGCGTTCGCCAGATCTGGACACACCCTAAGAAAAATAAAATATTTTTGTTTGTCCCAAAACACCCCAAGTTTGTGTTATTTATCAACTAATATTTTAACCATTCCCAGCTAACATATAGGGTGACTTTGAAAACAATTGGCAAAAGGGGATCTAAGTTTTTTTATGGAGACGCCTCGTCCCGGTTCGCCATTTTAATTATAATAATACCTTTATTAGGGGGCATATAGACAAACTAAACATGTGCCGTGAAATAATGTCCTAAACTATCACATTACCTAGACAATTAAAGTAAAATGGACTGGGTCAAAATCTAGTCCAAAAAAGGAGTCAGTCACAAACAAACAAACATACAGGTGAAGCTAATAAAAGCGTGTTAAAATGGCAATGATGAGTGCAAATACAGTAGAATCTCACTAATCCGTCACTTCAATAGACCGATACGTCCAATAATCCGACACCCTCTGCCCGCGCCTCCCTCGCCCCTGCCTCCCTCGCCCCTGCCTACGCCACCGCGTTTGCGCTCCGTGTAGTAGTTACCAGTTAATTGTAAGATATTTTAGGTAGTTTTATGTGTAGAACATGAACACAAATATATTATATGTAATTTATTTTATTTTATATATTATGAATTTTTCTATACAATCTACCAATCCGAACATTCTGTTAATCTGGCACCCTCTGGTTTTTATAACGCTTTTATTAGCTCGGGTTGTATGTAACGGAATCTTTGAGCCTAATTTTCACTGCTTTCACCCCACGCTTTTTACTCTGAATTGAATTATTGACTTCCTACTACTGTAACATAAACTCTTTGTAATTAAAAAATGTTTTCTACTTTTTAGTTCGGTCAGCAATAAAAGCGCGTTTTTTCAGTTTTTTTTAAACTATTATTTATTAATAGTGCTGGAGTAGTGAGATTGTTCAGTATTTTTATTTCATTCATGTCAAAAGCCCGGCAATTTAAGCTACAAAGCGGTTTTTCTGTTGAAAATGATAGGTGATGTGATTATCTTAGTGAAACGTTGTATTCGATTTTTACCTCTTTATGTAGAAAGCAGTTGTTTCAGATGGTCATATTTATGACAAGTTTAAATACCATAACTACACATAAGTAGGTAGAAGGTACATAGGTAAGAACAACTTTTTCGTTCTTCAAGCCACAGGTCTAATAAATTATGAACAAAATATTTCCTTGAAATAAAACAGGTGCATAACGACTATTCCACTATTTATTAACATTTAGTATCAATATTCATTTATACTATATTATATTCTATGGCAATATTAGTTCATTGTTTATTCACTCTCTTCACTCACTGAATATTTCCTCTAAAAAGGCAGCAAGAGGATATAATGCACTCTGTTGATGCTGGGCCCATGCCATGTACCAAACTATGCACATGTCATGGGCACAGCATCCGAGTGTTCGCATTCCCACTAAGCAATTACAATAATATCCCATTATTCGGTTTCTGCCTTAGAAATGAATGTCCAGCAAAATATGAATAAAAAAATCCGATGACTTTGGTGCCTAGAATGAATTCTGCCTCTTATCAAACAGGGGTCATTAGCAACAATGCCGTATTGATATAAATCATAGTCAATACGACGATTTTCATACCTACTTATATATATAAAAGGAGAAACTGACTGACTGATCAATCAACGCACAGCCGAAACTGCTAGGACTAGGAACGTGAAATTTTACAAACGGCTTCCTTTTATAATGTAGGGGAGCACTAAGAAGGGGTTTTTGGAAATTCGACCTTTAAGGGAGTTAAAAGGGGGGATTTTATTTGTATGAAAAATCTTATTCCTTGAGTTAATAAGGTTGAAACTTGGCACAAATACTTATGTAAGTAAAATTATAAAGTTGGTAATATATTGTTTTTCTAAACTACCCCCTAAAGTGGGATTGGGGGGTGTCAAAGTTTGTATGGAAGAATTTTAACGCGCGGTCTGATCAACTCGAAAAGCAGTATTTATGTCTAAAATCAAATATAAAGAATAACTTGTATCAGAGTTTTTCGAAAATCTACTCCTAAAGGGATAAAAAAGGGTAGTCCGTAATATTATAAGTGTGAAAGTTTGTGAAGATGATTGGATTTTTGTTACTCAATTACGCAAAAACGGCAGAACGGATTTGGATTGAATTTGGCACACAGGTAGATTACAACCTAGATTAACACACAGGATACTTTTTATCCCGGTAGTACGTTCCCGCGGGATAATTTACGACATCCACGCGGGCGAAGCCGCGGGCGGAAGCTAGTATTTCAATGTATTAACTTTTTTCCTGTTCCACGTGGTATGGTCCCACAAACGTTTCTAATAATCTATACTAATATTATAAAGAGGAAAGATTTGATTGTTTGTTTGTATGTTTGTTTGTTTGCATTGAATAGGCTCCGAAACTTCTTAACCGATTTGAAAAAAAAAAACACTGTTGGGAAGCTACACTATCCCCAGGTGACATAGGCTATATTATCCCCGTATTCCCACGGGAACGGGAACTACGCGGGTGACACCGTGGAGTGCACACAAAGTTGTTCATGTTGATGTGTAGAACACCCCCTTCAATTTTGTTTTCAAACTTAAATGTATACAATTTGATTACAGGAGGAATGCAACACACTTCAAGGATGTCCAACGGGAGAAGCCAAGATCACCTGCGGTTATAACCTACCAGCTACATGTGAGCAAAACAATATTATTTCATCTTTGAGTATTTTTATAATAAGTTCAGAATTGATAACCTTTATTCTTTGCTGTAGATAATTTGCTGTGTGGTAGGCAAACCCAGTAATATCTATATCTTCTATCTATATAAATAAAAAGAAAGGTCCTGACTGACTGACTGACTGACTCATCAACGCCCAGCCCAAACCCTTGGACCTAGAAAGCTGAAATTTTGCACAGAGGTTTCCTTTATAATGTAGACAAGGAATAAGGAAGGGTTTTTCGAAATTCAACCCTAAGGGAGTTAAATTGGGGATGAAAGTTCCGCGCGGGCGAAGCCGCTGGCAAAAGCTGGTTTTATAATATTTAGAAACATTCCGTCCAACTGTCTACATGTTTGTATCAGTTGGTTACCTATATTTGACATGTCACTTGGGGCTACTAGCCGCCGCAGGAGACGCCCCGGGCGTCGGGAGTCCATAGGGGACTCCCGGCCACCGTAGGCGCGGGCTTGCGGACGGTGAGTAATGGGTAGCTCGCCGTTCGGTAAGGACCAAGCCCGGGTCGACGGCGCGTTGTGTTCCACGCGCGCCTCAAAGAGATGTCAGCACCAACTGGTGGGGTCCGCAAGGGCCGATATCTGCCAGGGGTTCAGGTTGTTCGAAAGAGATACCGTGGCACACAGGCAACTGAACTATCACGGGTGGGTTTTAGTCAGTAAATGTCTGACACGCCCTCCCGCTCCGCCTAGAGCGGGAGAAGTTATTTGATGATTACCAATCCTCAAAGAAATACGAGTATATGTATATACATATAGGGCTGATTTTTCAATAGTCAGATAACTTTTATCTGAGGAATAATTATGTCGGTTTGACAGCTTTTGTATAGAAAATATGTCAAATTGACTCAACTATTCTTCAGATTAAATAAATTTAACAAGTAGTGATACTTGTCTTATGGTGTCTCCGCATTATGGAGATCCCTAACATGAAAAAATGCGCTTAAAACAAAGCGCAACCGATTTCTATCATATTTGCTCACTTTATTTTTAGTATTTACATAGGTAGTAAACATAGGGTTTATGGATTTATAATCCCAGCAAATCTAGAGCTGCACCAACTTATAATCAAAGCGTGACTCTACAGGTCATAGCCTACGCTCTCAGGGGACGGCCGTTCACTTTTGGAGTGGCTTATCTCTCACTTTTTATGTACAGACGCCAGCAGGTCAAGCTATCCCAAACTGTCAAATTTTCCCAATTGAACATGAACCTTATGGTTATGTAATAAAGTTGAAAATCTATCAAATAAATTTGACAGATTGGGGTAACTTGATGTGCTGGCGTCTGTACATATTCAATTTCAACTATTCCATGGGCAAAACGAGCTGGGTTAATGTGGCCGTATTGCGTGTATTCGGTTCCGGGATCTTCTACACCGGTGACAGGTCAAGGTTGCAAAAATCTTACGAAATAGGGGCGGGAACCCTTTATCTTTAGCAACGCAGTCAAACAGTACAAGAAAAACCATTATTAATAACTATTACCCTTTCAATTCCTTAACTAATTAATAATATTTTAATTACAGACGTAATTCACACAGTGGGTCCTCAAGACGGTAATGCAGAGAAGCTTAAAAAATGCTATGAAAACTCCCTTGCGTTCCATACATCACACAAGCTGACATCGATTGCATTTCCTTGCATTTCCACCGGCATTTACGGGTTTCCCAACCGTTTGGCAGCCCACATCGCTCTCCGTACTGCACGGAAATTTCTAGAAGATAATCACAACATGGAACGTATAATCTTTTGTCTTTTCATGCCTGTAGATGTGGAAATCTATGAGACATTAATGCAAATGTATTTCCCTGTACATGAGTGGAATTATAATGACGATGCTCGGTCTGAGTAGAGTACTTTACTTTGCCATCAATTTGAATTTCGTCTTTTTTGATTAATATTGTTAATGCATTAAAAGTGAAAATAAAATTGTGAATTATGATGAAGACTTTTAAGGGGAATCTAGTCGCGGGCTCGAACTCACTGGTGGGCCTGGCTAAAAAGCACGCTGTCTCACCAGGCATCATGTCTGATAGAGGTAGTAAAATAAAGGACTCATCCTTAATTAGTGGCGTCAGGTCAGACCATACTGGTCAGCTTGTATTGTTTGACTTAGATCAAAAGTTACATCTAGATAAAACCATTGAATTGAGACCTCTGACTAAAAATAAATTGAAATCTTTTAATAATAATGTTCTTAGCAAGCTCTCAACAGCGAGTTTTGATTCACAAGTCCCCAATATAAACTATGGCACATTTTTTTCTACAGTATGCAAAGAATTCAATAAAGCATGTCCTGTAAAAAAAGTTACGATAGCTCCTAAACCAAAATTTAGCGAATGGGCCACTGCTGGCATTAGAAAAAGCAGAGATATTTTATATAATTTGTATCACGAAAAATCATTGACTTCTGATCAGGCCCTTCATAATTATGTAAGAAACTATTCTAAGATATTCAAAAGAGTCTGCGCTCACGCTAAATCTAAATTAATAAGTAACAAAATTAGTATCTCTAAAAATAAAATAAAAGCTGTGTGGCAGGTAATTAACAATGAAACTGGAAACACAAAACAGCGAGATCAGAATGAGTTAGCTCTAAAAATTGATAATGAAACCATTTCAGATAAGTTACAAGTTGCTGAGACTCTAGAAAATTTATTTACCAACATCCCAATAGAAGTTACGAAATCTCTCCCCTCATCATCTGTATTAGCTGAATCTCTTCTTAAAGAAAACTTCAGCAAGGACATTCCAAGTTTTGAATTCAAACCCATCTCTATTGCCACAATTAAAACAGCATTTAAAAGTCTTAACATAAAAAACACTGAAGACTTATGGGGGATTTCCGTTAAGGTTCTCGAAAATATCATTGACACAATTGCCCCTGTCCTAACAGGCATATTTAATCAATGTTTAGACAGCGGTACGTTTCCTGACTTAATGAAACATAGTAAAGTAGTACCAATTTTCAAATCGGGTAGTAAGAGTGATCCCTCTAATTATAGACCTATATCTGTGCTTCCAGCATTGAGCAAAATTTATGAAAAAATCATGCTGGACCAGATGTTGTCACACTTTAACTCGAATGGGATTTTACATAGTCGACAGTTTGGTTTCACGAAAGGTAGGTCGACGACTGACGCAGGAGTAAAACTCATCAGTCACATTTTGGAAACCTGGGAGAATTCCCAGGACGCCATTGGCATTTTCTGTGACCTCTCAAAAGCGTTTGACTGCGTTGACCACAATACACTGATCTGTAAATTACACCACTACGGAATTCGTGGACAAGCTGCTGATCTTGTACTTTCCTATTTATCAAACAGGCAGCAAAAAGTAAACGTTAATGGGGCGACGTCCTCGGGGTCTCTAGTTAAGATGGGCGTGCCTCAAGGTTCAATTCTTGGCCCTTTTTTATTTCTAGTTTATATAAATGACCTTCCTTACCTGATGGCTAAATTCTCGGATATCATTTTATTCGCTGATGACACTTCTCTTATTTTTAGAATAGATAGAAAAGATACGGATGTCTTACATGTCAATGATAGTCTAGCTGTTCTTTCGAAATGGTTTGCTGCTAATAATCTTTTACTCAATGCGAACAAAACTAAATGTCTTAAGTTCTCGTTACCAAATGTACCCCAAGTAGGTCTAAACTTAAAACTTGGTGGCAAGAAACTGGATGCTATTTCGGAAACTGTATTTTTGGGAATTACTTTAGATTCAAAATTGCAATGGGGTGCTCACATTAGAGCTCTTTCAAGTAGATTAAGCTCAGCTGCTTACGCAGTAAGAAAAATAAGGCAGTTGACTGATGTAGCCACAGCTAGGTTAGTTTACTTTGCTTATTTTCACAGTATTATGTCTTATGGCGTGCTGCTGTGGGGATCGGCAGCTGACGTAGATTCAATTTTCATTTTACAAAAGAGGGCAATCCGCGCAATCTATAAAATGGGGCCTCGCGAGTCTCTTAGAAACAAATTCAGCGAAATTGATATATTAACTCTGCCTTCTCTTTATATCCTAGAAAATATCTTATATGTTCGCAAAAACTTAGGCCTTTTCAAAAAACGATGCGATTTCCATAATTTGAATACACGTAGTAAAGATGAAATTGTGATTCCAAAATTTAGACTGACTAAAACTAGCAAGTCATTTCTAATAAACAGTATCCGCTTCTATAACAAGTTGCCAAAGTCGGTTACAGAACTTAGCGATGGAAAGTTTAAAACGCACATCAAACGTGTCCTCATCAAAAAAGCATATAAGATAAAAGACTACGTTGAAGACAGGGAAGTTTGGCATTAATTCCTTCTGCACATGTGGCTTCCCTGGTTCCTCATTAACAGCATAACTATGTGAAAGTCTATTAACTGCTCTCAAATACAATGTTCTTTTTTATTATTTTTATTTTTACAATGCTGACATAATCTCGTCATTAATTGACATTATACATCAATCTTATTTAGGTTCATTTTATTTATGTAGATTATTTTACATATTGTGAATGAGAGAACGTTGTAGGCCTTACTGACTGTAGATTTGTAGACGATTTTCTATTCTGTATTTGTCTAAGTACCTGGTACTTATTGACAGGCCTGCGCTGTCCTCCCATACATGTCATTTAATCTCTGTAATTTGAAAATATTGTTAAAGCCAATTATTTTTAAAAGAGTAACCGTGGAGTTTCTTGCCGGCTCTTCTCCATAGGAAACAACAATTTGGAACCGTGCACCTAGCTTCTGACGTTTCATAAGTGCCCATGCAGGTTTATATGAAATAAAAATATTTTGATTTGATTTGATTTTTGAGTATCAGTGATGAGTAGTTAGACCACAGAATAAATACCCTAGCAGAAATAACGCTTGATACTAACGCCGTGCGTAGGTACATTACTACACGCACAGTTATGTGTGCGTGACATGTCACTGACAAGGCGCTGGGGGCAAGCACCGGTTTGAAATAGCTCAGTAAGAGGACGAAGTTAAGGGCAGCGATACGACGCGGACGTTTATAATAGTTTTTTTGTTTTTTATTGTTGTTAAATATGCCAAGGTGTTGTACTGTGTGCACAAACAATGATAGATAAACCAAAGAGATTTCTTATTTTGTATACCCAAGTATCTTGTCAGGTAAATGACTATATCTACCCATAAGTACCTACCATTCACATTTTTCATGCTTATTATAGAAGTATATAACAACGAGATAGGCAGTATCCAAAATAATTAAGATGGCGATAAGGTTTTCGCATAAGAATGATTATTTATTATTCGTATGATTTACCTACCATCTATATTGGCGTAATAGTGTTCGTCGCCAACTTATTTGCTTCGTATTTTTGTTTTAGTAGGTTTGTAGGTAAGTACTAAAGTATGTGAGTAGGCCGTCTTAGCAAGATTCCTTTTTCTTTTTTTTTTTTGTATTAGGTATAGACACTTCTTACGTTCATGAAATTGTAAAACAAGGAAGGTAGGGAAGGTCTCCTACCTTACGGCCTGGCCACGACCTTGCTGCTATCAGCGAAAGCTTAGCGCATGGAAAAACAAATACCTACACAAAAATGTATGATTCATGTTACGAGGCGCCGCACGTAGTGGCAACGTCAGCGGTATTCGCCGAGCGGTCGTGGCAGAGGCGCGGGGCGCGATTTAAACATGAACAAATGTATGGGCGAGTGATTGTTGAGGTGTACGACTCAGAGCGATGCGGACAGCGGACAGCGGTGGACTAATCGGCAGCTTGCCGATTAAAATGTTTTAGACGATTTTGTAGCCGAAATGAACTCCGACGCATTTATTTCAGAAATTTTAAATCGTTCGCTTTTATCGATATTTATTTAAAAACTAGTCAAGCCCCGTCCGCACCCGATAGGGTACGATACAATAGAAAATCAATTGTGTCTCATTAGCGGGCCTTGATAGAACATTTATTTAAGAAATTAACTAGCATTTGCCAGCACCACGCCACTACGCATATTTTGCTTTCGTTTTTTGTTTCAGACGACACAACTCGCTTAGGTACATCTGTAGGTCGAGGATCTAATTGAGATACTTTGGAGATATTAGGATTTGTTAACAGCATTTCGAAAAAATGTTATCATATTTTAAACAAAAAAAAAATCAGTGATGATGTATTTCCTTCACTAAACATGCCATCTCTCGATGCGCACTTGCCCGGTTTTTATTTGCGCTAACCGACTGACAGTCATAATTATATAAGTAGGTAAGAATTTTGAGCTCTGTTAGGAAGCTTTCATTCTGCTCGGGTATATATTAGTATAAATAGTAGTCTATGGTATATATTCTGTGGTTAGACGCTAGTCGTAACTCCCAAAGTTTGGATAGAAAAAATGTCGACTAAATTCGGTAAATTATTATTAAGTCTGAATAAAATAAACTGCCCTTGCATATGTACTTTTTGATGGTATATATGGGTAGGTATCCAATACCATAATACTTTGTGATATTTTTCTAAAAGTTACTTAGGTACAGAGGCCAGCACATCAAGCTAACCCAATATGTCAAATTTCTTTGATCGATTTTCAACTTTATCACAAAGGAATAAGGTTTATGTTCAATTGGGAAAATTTGACAGTTTGGGATAGCTTGACCTGCTGGCGACTGTACATAATATTTGTTGAGTAAGTAACTTGTCTGCTAAAACATTGTCAGCCTTAGTTATAAAAAACTCGCTAATCACTCACTAGCCACTGTTTAGCTTATCAATTGGTTACCTCCTAATCATTGATTAACTTTTCTTTATTTATAAACGCTAGTTTGCAGGTGATTAGTAGCGAAACGAAATAGAGGTGAAATTATGCGTTCAGCACAGATTATAATCAAAATAGTCGCCTAAAAAACAGGATTTTAAGAATCAAGTTGTCAAATGCATGATTTTTGTATCTGTCGTGACTTCGACAGACTTATGTCAAAAATTTCATTGATTTATTTATATTTGAATAAAATAATAATTATATTGTGTTTATTTTATTGTGTTTACGATGGAAGCAAATCAGCAATGAAAATAATACGCTCCCATGATTGGAGTAAACAGGAAAAGGTAATGTATCGTATGAATTTTTATCTAGTTTCTATTGTAAAGTGACCCAATTTAATGCTATCGTATTAGCTGATAATAACTATGTATTTACACGTTCTTTACGTTTATTTACATGGATATTATCTTTTAAAAACATATGCGTATATATGTATGTATATTCTATGAAAATTCCTAGTGCTTTAGCAGGGTTTCAGTGTATTTTAATAACAATAAAATTATACTTGTTTACAGTTACAATTTTGACTGCTGCTATGAAAGCTACTAGCACGTAGCACCAATACTATTCAATCTTGAGATGGCAACGATGCTAGGTACGTGAAAAAGATGAGCAATGATAATAATATGCTCCCAAGAATGGAGTTAACAGGAAAAGGCTCCCAAGAATGGAGTTAACAGGAAAAGGTAATGTATCTCTGAATTTGTACCTATTTACTTTCTATTGTAAAGTGACCAAATGAATGATAACACAGTAGCCGATACAGTGATGTATTTACATGTTCTTAACTTGTTAACATGGATATTCTCTTTGAGAAACATATGTAGGTACTTGTGCCTATTCTATATAACTTCCTATTGCTTTTGCATTGGGGTTTCAGTGTCTTTAAATAACAATTATTATTCTTGTTTACAGTTACAATTTTGACTGCTGCTATGAAAGCCACTACTTAGCAGTTAGCACCATTACTATTCAACCTTGCAAAGATGGCAACGGGGGTCACCATGCTAAGTGAAAAAGATGAGGAATGAGAGTGGCATGAGAAAATAAGTGCACCCGTCTTTGGACAAAGAAGAATTGGAAATCAAAAATAATGAAATTATAACACAAATATGGCTTTATTGCGTATCGAAATAAATTGGTTTTTATAAAAAGTATCTTGTTTTATTGTGCATGACTGCCATAACGTGGCATTTCTTGCGTTCTGGGCCCTAGAAGGCGTCATCAGTATCGTATAAAGTACTCTCTGCGTCATAAAACGAGGGGTACATGGGATAACAATGGATAATCACTATCTCCGATGAGCTTCCTCACGAACTGACTGAACCTCCTACTGATTGAACTACCCTATAAATCCTATCATCACGTGTACTTAGAATGAGGAATATGTTTTTTTCGTAGCGGATTTGAACGAGTCTTGTAGGTCTTCCTCCGTTTACTAACAATAGGCACCCGCGGCGTTTCAAAACTATTTAATTCTTCGGTGTCGTTCTGAAATCCCGTAAAATAATGTCGAAATACACATTTACTAATGATAATTCCATATTTAAGAACAAAATAACCTTGAAGTACACTAAAAATCATTTTGAATCGATCAGCTGATTAAAATAAAATCCGCCATGTTGCCTCTTAGCAAGTTAAACAGGGCACCGGTGGTGTTTAAATATGACAGCTACAAATCATTTGCTTAGCGACCTTATAGCGCTAAATAGCGTTTATAAATAAGAATTTTGCTAATCAGTTAGTTAGCAATTGATTAAAAGTTACAAGGCGTTTATGACTATGACCGTGTTTGTTTTGTAATAAAAACGAATCATGTAAGCGTAGTTTTATTAGCACCTGCAATGCAATATCACACGCCTAGTGGCACAAATGTCGAACCTAGGAGCCCCCTTTGTTACAGTTTGTATATCTCCCTCAGCATTCAAATACTTATCTATAAAAAAAAACAACTGGAAATGTATAGTTTGATGTGTAGCCGTGTGTACCAAGACATAGCATACTTTTTTATTTCTGGTGAAATAAAACAAAAAGGCCCACACGGAGATGGTGGGATGAGCTAAACTCCTTTGTTAAAGATTGGTTCTTGAAGGCTCCAGAGAGAGGTGGAAAGAAAATAGGAAAGCATTTGCCCATAAGCGGCTAATATAAAATAAATAAGACGAGGTGTCGACGCGATGATGTCAAGAAAAAACAACGATGAACATTGTGTTTTGTAAATCGTGAACTGTGTTGTGTTAGGAGATTATCCATATGTAACGTACTCCGTGAGACGATCTAACAAATCGGACCCATCCACGCTCTGCTAGTTACAAGCACCAATCTCATTACTCTTTACCCGACACGTTTTATTAAATCTGCACAGCTACTCACAACCATTCTACAAGTTGTCGAATCGAAAATTACACAATTTTCAATTACTTATTTGCCTAGCCCCGAATGGCGGTCGTCTTTTTGATTTAAAATGAACAAATTTTCGGGTTTAAGAATTGTGAGTAGCCCACAGACCATCACGGATCAATCTTTAGATTAGTTTAGAGGATTCTTGTGATTAAAAAAAAACATTTATATTTAGTTCAGATAAACCTACATGGGCACTCATTAACATTTTAAGTTCTGAGTTGAGCTGCTACAAATGCGTGCATTCATTGGACCCTCAATCTGTATTGTTTCTTTTCAAAAGACCATTCTAGACACCAATCTACATAGTTTTCATGATGTGACCAAGATTATGACTGGGCTTAAGACCTCTGAGTTTGTTTCGGCTCTTCTTCTTAGAAAAGTCGGAAAACGCTGACCGAAAAACATGATTGGCGTAAAAGTGTTTGCTCAAACCAACTTACAGAAAAAAATCATTCATCAATATTGTTGATCTATTCGGCACGAAAGCGTATCGAACGGCTGTGAATAGCTCATCTAATTTTGAGCTCTAGTCTTGGACTTTGAACTCATAGACAAAAGTTACGTAATCTGTGTCCTATTGACAGAATGTCAAAATCAGAAAAACAGAAACGTCATAGACAGACGATAACAGTCGATGTCATTTGTTCTATTTCTTGATTTGTTTTGGAAATATCAAATAGTATTTAAAATAAGAAACGTAGAGCTTAAAAAGAACTGCATTTAAACCCATAGAACTGAAACTACTTCACAAACAATAAGTTTGCGACTACGTGAAAGAAATGTAATATTGTGAGACTCAAATGTTTTGAGAAGTAAATATCAACAATGTCATCAGCTTTGGAACATGAAGATTTGGAGAATGTGGCGCTTGTTAGAATGGAGGACGTGCAGCCGTCGAGAGACAGGATAATCAGGACTGACAGAAGTGTAGACATACACATCCCTGCTGCAGGCGAGAAAATTTTCGAGTATTGTATCGATGACAGAGTGGAGTATGAGAATGAGTGCGAAATTGAAGATGATAGTGACTCCAATATCGGAAGTATGGTGTCCATTCAGTCTGAGGAAGTGGTCGAAGAAGAAGAGGAAGACAACGATGCTGGAGAACTAATTGTTCCTGAGGTTTATGAGGTACCTATATATATTTTTTTTACCTATGGTGAGCTTATTCCTTCGCGCCCTTGAACGCTATTGATTTTGTTGCAATTTAAAGTACTAGCTGTACCTGCGACTTCGTTCTCATGCACATTAGTCTTGTGTAGTTTGTGAACGATGAACGAATAGGAACCGTTTCTTAGCGCTAAAAGAAACGTTTCCAAATGCTGACTTGTAATCGGTCTATTAGTTCTCCTCGTACATTTACAAAGAGCCATATCATATGGTCGAACTAGAACGAGAATGACAGCGACAGATTTGACTGATACGATTTCAATGAGACTTTTTTGCTGCTGACTGACTGAGAGCGAAGAATGAATAGAGCTAATAGAACTAATAGAATGAACTCGTTCACTGACTGAAATAAACTATAGGCCGACCGTCTAACTGAGTCCTCGCCTGCACGGCACAGGGGCGTGGGGGTATGACGACCAAGGGGACTGAGACAGGTGCGGGCGGTCGGCCTATAGTACAGAGCGATCTTAAAAATGACGGAGACTAATGCACATGGGATTATTTTTTTTAACTACTTTTATTTAAAAAAAAAACCGGTCAAGTGCGAGTTGGACTCGCGCACCGAGGGTTCCGTACAAACCTGTGGGTATATAAGTAAAAGTTCAAAATTGTCAAAAATATTTTTTTTTATATGACGAAACTAAAAATTTACGGTTTTCGTAATTTTTCCTATATCCGTACTATAAGACGTGACTTCGTACAAAATTTCAAGATTCTAAGTTCACGGGAAGTACCCTGTAGGTTTTGATTCCCGTGCGAGTTCCGAAAATTTGCGGAATTTTGCGGCCTAAATGGCTGTATCTTTTGATTGCGTTGACTTAGAAGGTTGATTTTTCTACAGCTTCCAGGGACAGTAGAACTAAGTATCATATAGAAATTTCAGTTTGATACCTCCACGCGTTCCTGAGAAAAACGGTCTTGACAGACGGACGGACGGACGGACGGACGGACGGACAACAAAGTGATCTTATAAGGGTTCCGTTTTTTCCTTTAGAGGTACGGAACCCTAAAAAACTCTTTTTCTAAAATAAAAGTAGCTTCATCATCATCATCATCAGCCTATAATCTTCCCACTGCTGGGACACAGGCCTCCTCTCTGGGATTGGGCCGTAATCCACCACGCGGGCCCAGTGCGGGTTGGTAGATGGTAGACACATGTCTTCGAATTTTTTGGTTATAGGCCGGTTTCCTCACAATGTTTTCCTTCACCGTTTTGAGAGCAGTGGTGATGAAATATTTTACACAAAGTAAAGCGCCTGTCTGGGTTCCAAAAGTAGCTTAACACCTCATAACTTCATTCAGTAGGTCGTCTTACTTCAGCTATCTGTCATTAAAAATTGGTCCAGCTGTTACAGAGATAAGCTAGAACAAACAGACAGATAAACATTTTGAAAAAGTAATTTTTTTTGGTCATGAGTACCAGCGGTTTAAACTTTCGAATGCATTTATTAAATAGCTGTTATTTTGATATAACAAACAGGCACTTCAATATTATATTACTTTTGTTAGGATTTCTTGCATCTGGATTGCCAACTCATATTGGTTTTTCAGTAATACTTAACACTGTATCTCATAACATTAGCTATTTTATAAATTTATGGTCTTATTCATAAAAAAAAATTCAAACATCTAAACAGTTGCTAAAGTCTGGTTTCATATTGAAAACCAGACTTAAGGCGACGATAGCTGACAGCTACCTACAGCGATGCACTGCCGCCCGTCGCCCGGAAGAGACCCCGCCTCAACGCGCATCAAATTTTTCGAAAAACAACCCATGTTGATTTATCAAACACAATTCAAAGAAAACCCGTATACTAAATTTTGGGTGATTAAATTGCCTTTTAGATGGTGCAAGTTTCATGGAAATACATCTGATAGTTTTTGCGTGATTATCGTTTTTATGTCCGCGATAGACCTTACTTTAAGAATTAATTACATTATGTTTTATAAACATTATTTAAAATATCCATATATCAAATGACGAAGAAAATTGTCTAGTTTCACATATTTTTTTTTCAAATACATAAGACAAGCCGTTTAGACGTGATCTTCAGTATAAAGTCCTTAAAAGTCGGCTGTCTGCGCCTTAAACAACTGTTTAGATGTTCGATAACTTTTTTTGAATAACACCGTTAGTGTTTTGTCTTTAGTGGTACGCTTTTACTCCCAGTTTTACTACTATGTAACTTTAGAGTTCTATTTAATTTATAAGTTGCAAAATAAAATGTCAAATGTAGTTATTTGCACAACATCTCCTTGCACATTTAGGGGTGTATTCATACACGATGATTAAAGTTACGAGATGTTTAAATGTATGCTTAACCAGTTTCTAATCATTACTTAACTTTAACCAGCGTTTATAAATAAGGGGGTTAGTCCATGGACATTAGAACTGTCTTTTTGACAAGCTTGTATGTACTCTGTTCCATTCTCAATGCTCCCAGTGAGCTATAAAATCCCGCTGCGGTAGTTTTTGTCCCTGCAAACATGGTCTTCACTTATCAAACTTAACATCGTCATTACATTTCTAAAACCTACACGACTTTGTTATGATAATAATCCCTTACTTTTGTTCCCCCAGAAAGCCAGCAAATTGAAGACAGAAGTCAAACCCAACCAATCAGACAGTTGGCCGACGCTAGAAATATTACCAGGCGGTGTTATCAAGAATATGGTTGAGTGTGAACGTGCTACGTTGGAAAGTGATCCTCCAGGGAAGGGAGAGATGATGTACGCTTGTGCAAAGTGCTCACAGGTGTTTAAGTACTTGTACTGTTTAGTGAAGCATGTTAAATGGCACGAGAATCAGAATAAATTGATGAAAACTCCGCATTTAAGAAAAATGAGTGAGTATTTTTTGGAAATTTTTCTTCTGGTGTCTGGAAATTTTTAGACTTAATTATTAATTTATTGTGCAATTTTATAGTCAAATTACATTAATATTGTCTAAATTATTAGATTATAAACAAACCAGTTAATTATTAAATGCTTAATTTATTTTTACAGTTACAAAAAACTGAATAGGTACCAAACAAATTTGAGTTTTTTAACTATTCATCATAATTATTAATGGGAAATACTGTACTTAGTACCCTTAATATTATTGGAAAAATATACAACAGGAAGGGATCTTTCTTATCATCGTAATAATATACGGCCATATTGTGGTAATAGTGGTGTCAAAATCTCAAAAAAAAAAAAAAAAATAAGGTAAGTAGTAAAATTCAATACTTATTTAATATGTTGATAATTTATAGATCCACCAATTTTTTTTATTTCAAATGCCACTTGCCACAATATGGCTGTTGGTTGGTCTATAATTTTGCAAATATGTTTGTATAAGGACTCTGAAAAGAGTCACAAAAAATCAGCTCTTAAAACTATTCAGTTTAACAAAAACCTACATCGGAGTATTCAGGCTAGCCATAAGGAAACCAACCTTATGTGGATTTAAATAAGCTTATTGTTGAATAGTAATGTAGTCTTTATTTAAAGCAAATGAATGTTCAGTAGCAAGCATGCTTTTCTAAACTTAAAACTTTTTTTTATCAGCTCCACTTGAAGAAGAGTTCATTTTAATTAAGGAAGAGAGAAAGGAACTGGACCAGAAATACAAAATGCAGAAAATAGAAGTTTTAGCAAGGTGAGTAGCTAGTTTGTAGTACTTAGCATAATCAGCCTATAATGTACAGAGGCCAGCACATCAAGCTACCCCCATCTGTCAAATTTCTTTGATAGAGTTTCAACTTTATCACAAAAGCATAAGGTTCATGTTCAATTGGGAAAATTTGACAGTTCGGGATAGCTTGATGTGCTGGCGTCTGTACCCACTGTTGGGGCACAGGCCTCCTTTCTGTGAGATGGAGTGAATTTTTAAACAATCACGCGGGCCAACCAACTCGCGAAACCCTAAACCATCGAGGAACAACTCTCGACTCGAATGAACGCGTCATGTCGTCGCCAGTCGCAATAACAGACCAAGTCGGACTCGAGTCCAAATCGAAACAATCGAGAACCATCGAGACGTTCGAACAATCGAAACAATCGAATAAAACTTCTCGCCATCGCGCATCGCTAGTCGTAATTCACCACGTGTCCCAGTTCGGGTAGGTAGATGTTACTTGTCTTCGAGATTTTTTTAAACTGTTTTGAGAGCACCTGACTGGGTTAGAACTAGGCCACCACTGCACTGCTCTTTAGTACTTGTAATCATTATAATAAATCTTTAAAGGAATAGGTGCAATGTTAATTTCTTTTGTTTTTTTTTTCAGAATCGCAGCAGCAATAGGACAAATAAACAATTCAAAAGATTTTTTAAATAAATAGTTACACAATATAATTCTTGGTTTTATTTGAACAGTTACCGTCATTTGGCAGGTATAATGTCAAACTCATGTCAAATCGTGTAATAATAGAAACACAAACAAAAGACTTGAAATGTTACATTAGTCTCTGACATTGAAAAACGAAGTGTACAAAATTCCACTGCTGGATAAAGACCCCCTGTCTTTGAATGTAAAGACGCCAGCACATCAAGCTACCCCAATCTGCCAAATTTGTTCGATAGATTTTCAACTTTATCACGTAAGCTTAAGGTTCATGTTCAATTGGGAAAATTAGACAGTTTAGGGTAGCTTGGTGTGCGATGCCACTGTAATAGACGAATAAACGAGGGCTCACAAGGTGGTGGTATTACTGCCAACATCTTCATCATCAGCCTATAAGAAGTCCACTGCTGAACATAGGCCTCTCCAATCATATAGCTCCCATTGTATGTCGTAAAGCCATATGAATGCGCGCGAATTCCGATTGTTCTTAAATTTCTTTATTGTGATTGGTTACAGCAATATTGATTTCTGGTCTAGCTAGACTAGTGGCAGTGTATCCAGCTTAACAACGTCGCCATGCTGTGTAAACCTTGTGATTGCAATAAACGTTATTTTATAGGGGAAAGAAAAAAATGCGGTGTTATAAAAACTTTTTTCAAAAAAAATATTACCGACTTCCAAAAAAACACTACAAAGTGCGAAATAACTTTAATTTCGGAAGGCGGTGACTTTGGATGTGTATTTGAATTTTTGGTCACCGCCTTCCGAAATTAAAGTTATTTCGCACTTTGTAGTGTTTTTTTGGAAGTCGGTAATATTTTTTTTGAAAAAAGTTTTTATTTTTCAGTTTTTAGTTACCTACCCCACACTAATTCGAAATTTCATCCTGCTTGGGGTCAAAACAATGCATATTTACGCGATAGCAACATACGCGGTTGATTTGCTGTAATTTTTTGAAGAGTTCCGTTGTCTGTCTCAGAAACGCATCATCAGATCTACATGAATTTTGAATGGGACCATTTCGGAGTAAACTCCTTTCGAACAAAAAAATAATTTCGCAAATCCGTCTATATACGACGGAGTTATGCCCGAACATACATAAAAAAAAAATATATAAACATGTCGAATTGATAACCTCCTTCTTTTTGAAGTCGGTTAAAAATGGCCGTCATTGACTCTAACAAAGGTTCTGATAATCATCAATAGATGGCATTAGAAGCATCTTAGAGTTGTGCAAGTTTGTTCCAAATATGCATTACCTACTATGTTTTCAACGCAACCAATGATGTTATGATAACTCATAAACAATGGTATTTTTTTTTTTACGCGGCTTTCACTGCACGTCGATGATAACTTGGGTACAGAGGCCAGCACATCAAGCTACCCCAATCTGTCAAATTTCTTTGATAGTTTTTCAACTTTATAACAAAGGAATACAAAGGAATAAGGTTTATGTTTAATTGGGAAATTGACAGTTTGGGATAGCTTGACCTACTGGCGACTGTACATTATTGAGCGAGCCGAAAGCAAAGCATCGAATCGAACCACAAAATAAACTGCAAACGCCTGCAACGACTTGTTATTAGGTACTGCCAACATGCATAATTTATACCAAAAATCTTTCATCTATTTCAGAACAAGTACCTGAAGAACACATCTGCCTGCACACAGGTAGGAAGAAAGTAAAGTTACCAGACTCGAAAAAAAGTAAGCGGAAACAACCAAAGAGGCTAAAGTTAAAGTCATAAGTTAATGTTATCTTTATTTTTATTTGAAAAAAAAAATCGTTTACACTCCACTGTTATTGAATTTGGTACAATCAGTTTAAAAAATATTGCAACCATGGTGTGTCTCTAGATCACACAACGGTTTACTGGTAGATAACGCCTAGGGCATTAATTCGGCTTCTATGGTTAAAGTATAAATAAATAAACAGACCGTTCAATTTCATCTGAGCAATGAGGGTTTTCTGAAATGTCGTTCACTAGGTGGCAGCACTGAGACGTCAGGTCCTGGCACCTGTCAAAAGTGTCAAAGCGCCTAGGGACTGAATGGTGAACGAATGAATGAAACGAATAACATCAAATATTTTAAGTTCATTGCAGAATTGGAAGACCTCTTGTCAAAGTGGCGCCAACTAGTGGCTTGAATATTCAAGAATACCCTCGTTAAGAAAATTAAACTATATCTAAATGGCACTGGGGGTATTTCAGGAAGAAAACAGTGAATGAAAACTATCGTTCAGCGGAGTAATTGCGTCACACACTAACAATAGGAGTGGCTTTCATGTTGACAGTTCAACAACATTCATGGCTTTAGTAACGTTGTTGCGCAGATTTTTTTCCAAACTTATGAATCAATGAATTAGCAATATCCTTCAAAATTATTCAAGTTATAATTGATATTTGACAAGAATCCTAACCAATGGGGTTAAAAACTGAATTGTAAGCTCGTTATAGGTGGCAGCACAGTTCAATGTCTATAAATCGCTATTGTTTTGTTTATTTTTGTATTGAAGTTAAACGAAAACTAGTTAAATATGTATGAGACTTGGAGTGAAGCACTATGTAAAGACGAGGTAAGGAAAAGTGAAGCGTCTACCACGGGTAAAAAGCAGCTTTAGTGGAGAAGACATTAAATTATGGACGTTTTATAATTTAAAAGTTATTTTGTGTTTGTTAACTTGAAATTGACTGGAGGCGAAAGATAGGAATAACCTCATCGGATCGTATCAACTCGAGAATAATCTTTCTCGAAAAACTTCTGAGTTGTTGATTGCAGCACTGATCTAATGATGATGATGACCTTTAGTATAATTTACATAATTTCTCACACTAGTGCCTGTAAGTTATACAAACGGAACGGGTATAACGTTCTCCTGGGATCATCACCTGTATACAAATTTCTGCCATAACAGTCTTCAGAAGTTCTTTAGAAATAATAGCACATAGTCTCGACGAAATATCGGGTCGTATTGCGTAAAAAAAGTTGCTTGTTTCCAAAAAAAAATTATGGAAAGTGACAGACAGCTGTCCAATTCTTGGACGTTGGATAGCAGCGACATCTGAAGTAAGCAAGTGGCAGCTTTTATCCCCATTGAGATAAAGTTCGATTTACTTAGTTCTATTGTTTTGATCATTTTCAACTGCCTGTTCGTTCCTATATTTTTCACTCTGACTGTATATCTATCAAAATTTTAGTCGATCATAAATTGTGTATTTACCTTAAATATATTAGAGGTGTCAGGCAAGGAGATCCACTGTCACCCAAGCTTAATCTCTGCAGTATTGGAGAACATATTCAGAAAGATGGAATGGGACCAACTTGGTTAAAGCATAGATGGAAGAAGACTAAACCACCTAAGATTCGCAGACGATATTGTCGTCGCCGTAGAAAACCCTGAAGAATTAGAGAAAATGATTCAAGATCTAAACAGGGAAAGCGAGAAAATAGGCCTATCCATAAATATCACCAAGACCAAGATTTTGACAAACTCTGATAACCGACTTATAACAATAAACAAAGAACCCCTCGAATACGTGGAAGAGTACATATACCTGGGACAGATCATCTCGTTCAAGGATCAGACGGATAGGGAAATCAAAAGGCGAATAGCAAACGGCTGGAAAAAATATTGGTCACTCAAAGAAATCATGAAGGCCAACGACCTTGTCATTGGTACAAAACTCAAAGTCTACGACACTTGCATTCTACCTTGCATCACATATGGCTGTGAAACATGGTCTCTTTCAAAACACCACCGAGATAAGCTGCAATGCTGTCAAAGAGCGATGGAGAGAAGCATGATAGGCATCAAGAAACAAGACAGGAAACGAAACACCTTTATAAGAGCCAAGACAAGAGTTATGGATGTACTTACGAAGATAGACCAACTAAAATGGAGATGGACAGGCCACATGCTAAGGAGTACTCAGGAAAAGTGGAGTAAAACTGTGACAGACTGGTATCCCAGGGATGGAAAAAGAAACCGGGGAAGACAACTTAAGAGATGGGAAGATGAGCTGAAGCTTACAGCAGGTCCTTATTGGAGAAGGGTTGCCAGAGATCGAACTCAATGGAAAATGTTAGAGGAGGCCTTTGCCAAAAGGCACACTGAACTTAGAGATATCTTCTAAATGAGGAAAACAAACATTTCAAAACAGACGAAAGTTCAGGATAGAGGGCTTATTGATTGATTGAAATTGTGTATTTTATTTAAACCATATATTATCCAAATAATACTTTACCCCATGCTACACACAATTGAGCTTTATAGATACAGTGAAACCTGGTTAAATGGGACCTGGATAAGTGAGAAACCTCTATTATTGAGAACTACAATGAGGTCCCGGCACTTTTTCATCGAATTACCTCTGTTAATGGGACTTTTCGAACTTGGTTAAATGAGATTTGATTTCTAGGATTTTTTCGATGTTTACCTCTATAATTGGGACTCTGGAGCTCAATTCCTTTTATAAGTGAGACAATTTATCAGGTTGGGACAGGTTACGACACGATTGTTTATAAACATTTGAATTTCTTTCACAAAATTTCCACCTTTATAAATGGAATAACGGTACATTTCGACCTCTATAAGCGGGCCCTCTGTAAATGAGACAACTAAATTTTAAACCTGTCTAATTGGAAAACTGGATAAATGAAAACCTCTTTAAATGGTACAAAATCCTTGGTCCCTTGAGATCCCAATTAACCAGGTTTCACTGTAATTATATTTAAAAGACGGTCCGTAACCCAATTTTATATCATTCATACGTGCATTTAGAATATAATATTTATGAGATATTTTGCCTGTCCGTTTTCGTTAAATGAATGTAAACTGTAAACTTAGGAAAAGGCAATCGAGCGAATTGTGTGCGGTAGTGTAAATACGTCATTTCTTATGTTGAAGTTCGGAGGGGAAGTACGAAGCCAGCTCAACGAACCCGCGGGCAACGTGGTAGTTCTCCATAAAACAAAACAACCATCATAGTAATCTATTAGTATTGAAAATATGAGTAGAACAATTACCACATCATTATAAACGCTGTGACCCTTGGTTGTGTTTCCTCGTAACTTAATAATTAAATTATTTATCTGTAAACGCGATCAAGGCAAAAACACCAGGATAGCCCGCGGAATTATATTCAATTAACAGTTCCGTATCAGGGGGTTCTACTCTCAAGTCCGTAAACGAAGACATGGGGTGACATGGGCTCGTTCGAAAGTATCTGATCTGTCACAAAACAAGTGTATTTTTACGGCGTCTGTGTTGACAAGTCAAATCGTGCAACGGGTTTATTTTTATACGTTGATTAAAGTTAAGAGATGTTTTGTGTATGGTTAAACAGTCGTTAATAATTACTTAACCTTAGGCAATGTTTATAAATAAAGGGGTTAAAGGTGCATCCACGCCGTAGTAACTTTATGTAAAGCAAAATTTAATAACTGTCTATAACTTTTGCGGCTTTTAATAAAAATTGTTATCCGTTGTTGTCCAGTAACACTTGAAAACGTTGCTCCGCAAAAAGTTACTTCGGTGTAGATGCACCTGCAGGCTGCCTATATTGAGTTGTTGGCCCAAGATTCCATAGAATCGTTCAATAATGAATATTTTTTTTCTCCGACTTTACTTTTTGTTGCGTACATCTTATACAAAATGACTTAATAGACATAGGGTCATATTGTAACGGCTAAATAACTCAAAAATACCAAGTGAAGTGCCAGCTTAATGTCAGTGTATACTTTCTACAATAATATTCCGCGTGTTCTCAAATTAAGTAGGTATATGTCAAGTGTGTTACACAGGTGTGTATTTACTGTGTAGATGAGACGTCTGTGCATTTCAAGAGAATGTACGGAATAAAAATTTAACCAGCGCACAAACTGTAACCATGAATTCAGCATATCATTCGAGACCCCCTAGCGTATAAATTTTTCGTAGGTTATACAAAAAAAAAATCTGTTGTTCTAGAATGGTTACAGTTTGCGCACTGGTAAAAAATTTACCCTGTATTGCGTTGATCTAAGGCCGAGATCTATAATACAGGATAAGTCAGGAAAAATGTCTGCGCTGGGGGGTCTAGAATGATACGCTGAATTTATGGTTACAGTTTGCGCACTGGTTAAAAACTTATCTTGTTTAATAATTATTATTATATCTATACTAATATTATAAAGGCGAAAGATTTAATTGTTTGTTTGTTTGCATTGAATAAGCTCCGAAACTACTGAACCAATTTGAAAAATTATTTCATTGTTGGGAAGCTAAACTATCCCCGGGTGACATAGGCTATATTTTCATCCCCGTATTCCCACGGGAACGGGAACAACGCGGGTGAAACCGCGGAGCGCTGCTAGTTTTAAATAGATTACGGCCTTAGTTTCTCAAAATGTCTGCTCGCATTTAACGACAAGTGAATTTTCAGAAAATATAAATAAGAAACTCGCTCTCGATTTTATCTTATAAGCCCGGATCATCGAACGGTCTAATGTAGAGTTTATTGTGTACTGATTATGGTGTATAATTCAATGTTACGGTAGTAAATGATCTCTAGGTGGGAAAAATACAAACTGGGACATAGATGTCCCTGTTTTGCGCCCCCTAGTGGTAATTAAAGAAACAATCTACATGTCATTATAATAGTTCCAAGGTTTTCCGCAAATAGCGCCGTCGTCGCCGTCTTTAAAAAAATATATGTAATAATGAGGGTAAAATCGTGAGCGACACAAAATTTAAATTTTATATTTAGGCACCATTCATTTTTAATTTTTAAGACATTTGTTGTTTTTGAATAAGGGTCATAATTCAGCCATTTTTTTTTTATGAGGCACAGCTTTTTCATTTCCAGGTCGGGCAAAGTATTATTGGGTTTTTCTATCTGGAATTTCTCAGTAGCAGCCCGGAGTCTGGATTTGTGACTGGTTGATGGCAATAGGCTCGCCCCCTATTACGTAGGACTTCAAGTTATACATTTCCAGTATAAGCTGATCTCGCATTGTATAGAATTTCCGTACAGTGCGAGTTCAGCGTAAACTGAAAATGTATAGCTTGATGTGTAGCCGTGCGTACTATAGATACAAAAATTCTTCGGAGGAAACATTTAAAAAAAATGCTCAAAATATCTTTGGTCAATAGTGACGTGATATTTGGGAAGTTACATATATATTTTCTTTTAGTTAATGTAGCCATATTTTATTCAGCTAGTGATGCCTGCCACCGTATAGAAAAGTGTTAGAGCCATCATTGTTCGGTTGCTAAAAAGAGATGGCGCTATTCGCCTTGCATATCTTTATCTGTTTCTCTCACTGTAACAATTTTTACTAACACCCTAGGTTGAGAAAGGCGAAAGTGGTCTACTTTCGCAAAGCCGTAAAGATATCGCGGCAGGATATCATCGCGCATTGGATTTAGTACCCATTTAGTACTATTTTGTAGCTGTCCCGAAAAAATTGTATCTCACACGGCATAAACGGAATTTCACGATAACACTGGTGCCGCCATTATGATGCATTGCTTGGACTCCAAAACTACAACGCATTACATCATTATGAATTAACCAGTATTTAGTACCTACAAAAATCAACAGTGTTACCAACGTACAAAAACAGTAAAAAAAGGTTCTGAGTATGTCCCTTGTTTATAATTTGCCTCTACTAGTTTATAAGTTAAATTGAAGAATAACTTCAGTCCATAGAATCGGATCTAGTTAATAATAACCAATGTTGTTGTATGTATTCATGTGTTATGTTTTGTGTTGTGTATCGCTCAAATTGATGTATTATAGGTATGTTTGTTATGTAACAACTGTGTTTTTTTTAAGTTAGGTACAGTCGCCAGCAGGTCAAGCTACCCCAAACTGTCAAATTTTCCCAATTGAACATAAACCTTATTCCTTTGTAATAAAGTTGAAAAACTATTAAAGAAATTTGACAGTATGGGGTAGCTTGATGTGGTGGCCTCTGTACATTGGAGTTGTGTCTATGCATCATTAATCATTATTTTTTGTTAGAATTTGAAGTGAGCATCGGTATTTTAATTATCAGCTGTGATTTAAAAAAGTACCCACCCGTAGATAGCTCTATGTGCTTTTTTTCGTTTTTGCCCTTTGTATATACAAAAATCCTTGAATCCACAAATTGATAAGGCATTTAAATAGCTGATGCTTACTTTAAAACGTTTCATAAATATTTAAAAAGATTTATTGTAGACAAAAAAAATTATTATTTTGGTTCGAAGGGGCCACTAATTGTTAGTCAATTAATAGTTTAAAAAATCTATCGTCTGTTGTAAATTTAAAGCATTTTATTGAATTTTTAAACAATAAACTTTTTTGATTTATAAACATTGCTTATTAATTTAAAACATGAACTTTCCTAAATCTACAAATGCAATTTTAATATAAAAAAAACAGCAGATATACAACAATTTTACTGCCAGTATTCGTTTCTTTTTTCATTACACAGAAATAAACTTTCGTTCCTTCGTTTTCGTTTCGTTTTATGGCTTAAAAATCGCCAGTTCAGATAAAAACGAAACTTGATCAAGTTTTTTTTAATAAAAATAAATTCTTGAAACTTGATAACGTAAAGATCCGATCCTAAATTTTGAAGCAGTAACAAAACGATTCTAAAATAACAATAAATACGACTTTGCTTTAAAATTACCAATCGGATTTCCTTACCCAAAAGTTCACAGTTTCTGTTCTTTTAATCTGCCATTTTCTTCCTAAAAACTATTTAGTCTAATTTCGTTTATAGCTACATCAGCAGTCTTTGCAATCCCTCGATTTCTTTTTTCTTCGAATCTAATTTTTCTTTGTCAATAATTTGAACCCACTGTGGCGCCCGCGTCAAGTAATGTCCACTTGCAAACTTTGCTTCTAATTTCGATAAACTGTCTTCTAGCCTCTTGATTTTCTTCTCTAGCTTCGTCCTCGCTGCAAATACTGCTACATGAAGATCTTCACCTAGTAATTCCACCTTTACTTCAGTGTTTTTATTCAAAACAGCCCTTACATAATCTTTCTTGAGGTCTTCTTCAAATTGTACTTCGCTACAACGCGAGAGATTCAAAAATACCGTTTCATTGTTTGCTATATCTACTTTTAAAGCTTCATCAACGCTGTCAATAACTATAGCAGGCTTGAATTTATTAGAAATATTATACAACCCCTTAATTTCTCTGATAAGAGAGATAGTGTTCAAAAATGTGCTGACTTGAGCCTCGGTTTTGCCATCCTTCCACTTTTTAAAGTCTTTGTGTTGCGGGAAATCGTAATACTTATTATCGGCGTCTTGAAAATCATGTATGACGCTATTTGAGAATGTGGGTACTTTCGGAATTAGTTCCTCTGTCAAATAGATCATGAAAGGGGCGAGGCACCTTAGGGACGTGTTTAGAACAGCTGATAATGTATGCACGTGAGCGAACGCCACTGAGCAATCCGAGCCGTCGATGCCTGGTTTAGTAGCCTCCAAATAAACGTCACAGAACTCGTTATACATCAAACTCCTAATCGCTTTGGTTGCTAAATGAAACTCGTAGTTCTCCATAGCGTTATTAACTATATCTACCATATTAGCTAACCTGCTAAGGATCCATCTGTCGAAATACGTTAGATCTTCCTTAGTCAATTCGAAGTCATCCGGTAACCGTGATTGTTCAAGTTTTGCGTAAGATAACTGTGTATATCTCACGCTTTGCCAGATTTTGTTGCCGAAGAGTTTGTTTGCGTTGCACATCGCGATGTCGAAGTTCACGTAATGTGACTTGATATCCTGGGAGAGCAGAGTGAATCTTAACGCGTCAACTCCACATTCAGGTATCCCTTTTGTAGCCGAAAAATTATCTTGATGATATGTCAAAGCCTTCTCCGTTTCAGCCGAACTCAAAATTCCGTTTTTATTCATTTCTTTGGTCTTGTCTCTGAGGTTCTCCAAGCTAATGCCGTCTATAACATCCAATGGATCTATCACATTGCCTCGACTTTTAGACATCTTCGCCCCTCTACCGTCGCAAATGACTCCATGTAATAGAACCTTTTTGAACGGCACTTGTCCTGTTAATTCTAAGCCGAGAATCACCATTCTGTGAACCCAGAATCCCAATATGTCGTGTCCTGTGGCCATTAGATCAAGAGGGTAAAACTGGTCGAAGTCTTTATGCTGAGTAGTATCAGGCCAACCTAACGCCGCAAACGGATATACTCCTGAAGAGAACCAAGTATCAAGAACGTCGGGATCTCTTTCAGCTTTAACTAGTTCTGGCAATGTTCTTAAATATTTCGAAGCCTCATTTCTGGCGTCTGCGTCATTCTCGGCGGCTACCCACGCTACATTGCGATTATGGGTACACTTATAGGCCGGGATCTGATGGCCCCACCACAGCTGTCTAGAGATACACCAATCGCGATCGTCTCCGGTCCAGTCGAGCCAATATTTGACATACTTTTCGGGTTCAATAATCAACTGGCGGCTTTTCCCTATCTGCGCAGCCTTCTCGTTAAGTTTACGACAGGATAAGAACCACTGTTCTTTTGGCAGATGGTCAATGATGGATCCCGTCCGGCTGCATGTTGGCAAGGTCATATGATGTGGTTTGATCTCCTTCATAAGTCCCAGTACATCCAAGGCTTCGACTACAGCCTCTCGGCAGTCATACCTTTTCATCTCATTAAAAGTTTCAGCATTCTTCATCTTCCCATCTTCGTCAATAACTTCAAGTAGTGGAAGGTTATTCATTTTAGCAATGTCGTAGTCAGTTTTGCTGTGCGCTGGAGTTAGTTTAACGGCGCCCGTTCCGAATTCGGGGTCGACCCTCTCGTCGAATATTATAGGTATATCAACATTTCTAAAGGGATGCCATGCTTTTTTTCCTACGAGGTGAATGTACCTGTAATTACAGAAAAACGCATTGAACTGAAAATGTATATAAATAAAAATGAAATACTGTTCATTGGTTAGCGCATCACTTGAGAACGGCTAGACAGAATTGGGTATTTTTGTTCCAAAATGTTCTTCATAGTCCGTAATAGGTTTTTAAAGAAAGAAAAAAGGGAAAATGATTAAATTTGGGAAAAACTGAATGTACTCTTTTCTACGGGATTTTCGTATATAAATAAACGCCCTATAATGTTCCCACTGCTGGAACAAATGCCTTCTCACTGTGAGAGGGACCGAGCCGTAATTCTCTACATGCGGGTCGGTAGATGTCACATGCCTCTTTGGAATTGTTGGTTCGCGGGCATGCCGGTTTTCACACGATGTTTTCCTTCACCGTTTTGAGAGCAGTGCTGGTCTGTCTACTACTACTATGTTCAATATCGTTAGGAATTGGAAAAACGAATCACAGGAGAACGATAGATGGAAAGAATAGACGCAGGCCATTGTCTAGAAGTAGGCTACAGGCATGTAACAAAAAAAAAAGGAAATCACCAACTAAGCATTAAGTACCTTTTATCTTTCGGATGTACAGCAATAGCAGTATCACCCAACATAGTCTCCGGCATAGTGGTAGCCACCACGATTTGCTCATCAGAATCCAACAACATATAAGTGAAATAATATATCAATCCAAACTTAATTTTCTTGTCATAACCGGGGACCGTAATCTCTTTGGGACCATTTATAGTAATATTTTCGACCTCTATATCAGAAACTGTAGATTTTAATGCACTGCACCAGTTGACAAGGGCCTTCTTACGATATATGAGACCTTTTTTGAATAATCTCATGAAGGCTGTATTGACTGCTTTTGTATGCTTCTCGTCCATAGTGAAAGTCTGTCGAGACCAGTCTAAAGAACAGCCAAGGGTCTTCAACTGATGGCATATGGCGTCGCCATGTTTTCCCTTCCATTTCCAGACTTCTTGAAGGAACTTTTCCCGCCCTATGTAGTAGCGGGTGATGTCTTGTTTTGTTTTCAGATACCTTTCTACTACACCCTGAAAAAAAAACGAACTCACTTTTTTATATTAATTTTTATACGTTTTCCAGATGTCGATTCTGCGGTTTAAATGATTTTTACTTAGAGAATATGGACTCTGGATTTATTTTACTATTCTATTAGGTTTATGTTTAAATTATTTTTTATTAACCTGATTGTAAATAAATCTTAAATACAATCTAACACTAATATATACAGGTTGTGGCGGAAATAGTGGCCCAGCGTTAAGGATTCGATATACCAGATAATTTACTATAACATATTGCAATTTGAACCATATTTACCCAAGGATTAAAAAAAACAAGATTATTTTTGTTTTTTTATTTGCGAACTTTCTACCTTTTGTAACCAATGCAAAAATTAGAAAATAATGATTTTTTTAATTTAGTTAAAATTGTAATATGTTATAGTAAATTATCTGGTAAATCGAATCCTTAACGGTGGATTTAAGCCACACCCAAGTTTATGTTATGTACAGTCGCCAGCTGGTCAAGCTATCCCACTGTCAAATTTTCCCAATTGAACATAAACCTTATTCCTTTGTAATAATAAAGTTGAAAAACTATCAAAGAAATTTGACAGTTTGGGGTAGCTTGATGTGCTGGCCTCTGTACAAGTATATGTAGGAAAGAGAAAGAATGATTTCTGTCTCGTTGTCAATGGGAAAAGTGCACAAAAGGCTGATGATAACATTGCCACATTGGATGGTAATGCTGGTTCTTTGTCCTAATAAAAACTTTTTTCAAAAGGAAGGCGGTGACTTTGGATGTGTATTTTAAGTATTTGTCACCGCCTTCAGAAATTAAAGTTATTTTGCACTTTGTAGTGTTTTTTTGGAAGTCGGTTGTTATTTTTTTTTTTTTTTGAAAAAAGCTTTTATTTTTCACTTTTTAGTTACATAGGTACCCCACACCAATTCGAAATTTCATCATCCTTAGGGTCAAAACAATGCATATTTATGTCTGTTTCCGAAACGCATCATCAGATCTATATGAAATTGTAATGAGACCATTTCGGAGGAAACCCCTTTCGAACAAAAAAAGAATTTTGCAAATTCGTCTATACATATACGACGGAGTTATGCTCGAACATACATAAAAAAAAAGCATGTCGAATTGATAACCTCGTTCAAATTTTAAAATTTTAATTTAAACCACCAATGACCCCATATCCAGGATTTTCCAGTCTCGAATTTCTCAGTAGCGCCTGGAATCCCGATTTGTGGTCGGTTCATGGCAATTGGTTCGCCGGTAATTACATGGCACTTAAACATAACTGGCGAAATTTGGGTGTACTTTCGGTACACCTCTGCCAAACCCTGCAGGGTGCATGATGTGTTATGTTAAATATTATATTTCCGTTTTACAGCTTTTGTATAGAAATTTTGTCAAACTCTCATATCTATTCTGCTAATATGTTATCTGGTTATTAAAACATCAGCCCTAAGCCACATTATTTAAGAAAAAAGAGGTGTGAGTACCTGTGTAGCAATCCCAGCGTGGTCTATGCCCGGTAGCCATAGGACATTGTGGCCCGTAGATCTCTTGTGCCTCACAATCACATCTTGAACTGTGCAAGCTAATGCATGACCTAGAATTAAATAATAGGTATAGTCCAACAAACTATATAAAGGCAATGTAATAAAAATATTTGTGATAACAATTATAACACAATATCGCTTGGTCAGGCTGGTTGTCAGATTTTTACCCATAACAACTGTCAAAGATGTACAAAAGACAAAAGATTCAGATTTGACTGCGCTACAAATATTCAATTTTGTTGCTTGGGTAAGTTTTATGCGTTTGGTAATCTTAAGAGAGTGATGAAAAAGAGATGACTACTGAAGAAGTTTTTTTTTTTTTTTCTTCTTTCGGTAACTGCCATCAGTCCTTTCTGGACTATTATCAGTTTGGTTGCGTGAATATAGTTGACGTTTCAGGTACAGGGGCCATCGCCCTCTGGTACCTCTTTATATCACTTGACCTCTCTTAAGTCGATTGACAGAGTCACTGTTGTCTAGCAGTTTAACAGCCAGAGGATTTGGGTGGATGGCCAGACAATTGGCATATCGTGTTTTATTAATAGTAATTTCCTCAAGGATTGTAGGAGTGTTGAGATAGTCATGGATTTTTTCATTCCGTGTGAACCATGGTGCAATGACTATATTCCTCAAGATGGCGTTTTGAGCTCTTTGAAGGCACATTATGTTACTTTTGCTGGCCACTCCCCATAGTTGGATGCCGTATGACCATATGGGTTTTAATAGAGAGTTGTACAAACTGAAGAAGTACTGTGTGTTCTGTGTGTGTGTTAGTATTATTAGTAGTGATGGGTAACTCATCAATTTTATGTGAGGATGAGGGAGCCCCTCAATTTGCTTCGTGAGGTCCTCACGAGGGACCCCTCATTTGAGGTGAGGAATCGTACGACGGCGTATTCGCCTCACGACTCGCGAGCCCGAGCCGAAATCAAACGAAGCTCCAAGTGAGCGAGGCGGGCGGGTGCAACGACGACTCACGAGTCACGACTCTCCGATAATCCGATAATTCACGTCCTCACTCTCTCACACACATCATTTTCTTTCGCTTATAAATTTTAGACCGCCAAAATAAACGAATCAATGACCCTTTATTACCAATCTAATGCTAATGCTTTTAGAGTTCATAATAATTAATCATAACTGAAATAATTTAAAAAAATGTTTACTGTGCCACGGTGTTGTCCAAACTTCAAGATCACACCTCACCTCACTCATTCTCAATTCTCCATACAATTTTTGAGTCGGTTCATTCGCTCACTGAGCTCCCTCAATTACTCAATCCTCATTCGCGAGTCACGAACTCACTTGCCTCGATTTCCTATTGTCAATAATGTCAATGTCAATTTTTAAATGAGGGTGATGAGGAATGAGGTGGTTCAATATTGAAATTCGAGTAACTCTTTCAATTTGCGATCACGAGTACCTCAAATGAGGGGCCTCATGAGTGAGGGACGCATCACTAATTATTAGTAGTGTAGAAGTGTTCATTGTGCCTTAACCTGGGTTGTTTTTTTTTTAACTTCTCAGTGGAATCACATCATTGTTTAAAAGTAATTGTAAGTTAGCTGCTTGTATACCAAATTGCTTGTTTGACTGTACATTTTAGTGTACTATTACTACTTTGAAGAAATAGGTGAATCTGATGTTTTTTTTTAGCTGAAGAGAATAGATTATGAAAAAAATATTCTAAAATGTATGATTGCTAGAGGAATAGAACAAAAAAGTGAACTCCTCCCCCCCATGGTACTCTGCGAGGGGAAGAGAAAGAAAGAGAAACCTCTGAAAAGATGGTTGATTTGGTGAGGACAGCTGGAATGTCATGGATAAGACAGGCAAGGAACGGGGAAAATTGGAAGGGTTGGAGGAGGAAAGGAAGGGGGGGGGGGGAGGATGTCTTGTACTACAACTATAAATTTGAAAGAAGGCTATAAATACAATTGTAGAATTATAGATAGTGGTTTCAGCAGATTGGTAGAGTTGCTGGCTCCCCAAGATTTACCAGGAAATGTGCCTAAGTATGTTATCTTTTGTTTTTTTATCTATGGACGGTCTTTTAGTGCTATGAGCTCACAAGAGGTAATGGCAGCGATTTTTTGAAGACCGAGTATTGCCGCTAGAGGTTGAGCTTGGAAGGAAATCTAGTTCAGAGTAAATTCTATGCCATCAACCAGGATATTCGCTACAGAAGTCTACATGGTGAACTCATGTAACAGTTGATGCCTTCGGACTTTCAAGTTTTATTTATAAAAATAAATAAAAAGTAGGTAAACAAAATCAAAAAAACTAACCTAAATGAAGATTTCCTGTGACATTAGGAGGAGGTAGCACCATGCTAAAATTAGGCTTTGGAGTAAGATTCGCAGCCTGAAAAAGATTAATCTTCTCCCAGTTTGCATATTTCTGTTTTTCTACGTTTTTAGGCTGGTAGGCAGTGGCAGTAACATTTGGTTTGCGGACTAGGCTTGTTGTACATGTTTTGAACCTTTTTTGTATGTGCAGGTGCAGCACGTTAGAATTTAGTAAACGTATCATTATAAGAATGTATAAATAGAACCAAAGTTCTACATTAGTCGGCGATCATTGAATTTTAATTTTTCTATCAAGTCAAACTGTTTTGTTATTTTTTTGACACTGCGTAGTGCAGGCAATTTATATTGTCCTTGCTCTCTTTTTGTCTGTTGATAAATTATCTTTCTATTTCTTTTCCATGCAACTATTCCCAAGAATGGGAAGAGCTGGAACGAGATTAGGTTTGACAACCGTTTGACATTATACAATTACGTTCCGTTTTGTTTTGTAAACAAGAAAATACTGAATTATTTTATACCATTAAAAAAAAAACACTACATCTCACAGGTACGTACAGTGAGAATTTTTCTGTAGAAAGCATGGAACACTTTTCCGACTTCTCCGCGTCTTGGAAAATAGTCAGGTTTTCAATCTACAATACGTATAACGAAATGGCAGTCGATTGAAATTGACATTACTAATACAGTGTTGCCTGATAATTCTTTTACCGTGCGTTTTGGGAATAGTACCCTGTGAACTTTCATTGACATTCAGTGCGTTTTGAGTTTTTCGAAGATTTAGGAACCAGCAGTAGAGGGGAATTTTACTTTTTGCGAAATGGGAGCCCGATCCCGAAGTGAAGTTTCCCCACCAGAAGTGTCAAATTTCAAAATAGGGTTGTATCTGTCATAACTTCGATTTTATCTGAACGGCGCACTAACAATAATAACAAAAAAAAATTACAACATTTACTGACCTCCTCGCTTATCTATTAATCTCCAAGCATCCGTGGTGCACTGCGTCATCTATCACGCTTCTATCAATAAAGTGGACTTAACCCTTGTACTAGCGATATGCACTATCATTACTACACTTTTATCTACCCACGATTAAGCACTGATCAGTTTCCTTGGCACAATTAAAAAAAATGTTCGAAAAAAGTATAGTGCGTTATTTGAACCCTTTCTTAATAGTCAGGGAGTATGTTCGTAAACCAATTGAGGCTTTCCTTGTGAACCAATATGTGGGATATAAGAAGAAAACGGATGAAAGCTTAACAAGTGTAAAGGAATTGCTGTATAGGGTCGCTATTGTAACTTTATTCGTGACAGTTATACTGTGGTTATCAATTTTTATGTATGTGGGATTCTATAATATTTATATGCCAAATGTTACTCATGTGCGCCCAGTCCATTTTCAGTTCAAGTAAGTTTTTTTTTAATATTATGATACCTCCATTGTTTTATAAAATTTGCCTGGATATTTCTTCTATGTTAGGAGACCTGATTTGTACATATTTCAAATTTTTAGTTTCTTTACCACCAAAAACATAACAAGTCGCAAATGAATTGGTAATCATATCTGTTGTTATTTTTTAGAACTAAATAATAATGGTTAACTTTTTAAAGAAGCATAGTGAAGAGCTTACGTAAAATAATGGAAATGAAAAGTTGTAAGAATATATTTATTCTTAGATTAGATTATTATATTAACTTCAAACAAAACATAATTTCAGACCATGCGAAGACAAGGCAGGAATATGCTCATATCCATATGCTTATGTGCAGCTGACGAGAGCCAGCAACATCCTGATGCCAAAGCAGCCGTACCGGATCAAACTGGCGCTTGAAATGCCCGAGTCTCAGGTCAATAAAGACTTAGGTAAGTATACTCAATCATATTCCATACCAATATACTTAGAACAAAAAAAATATGTGTTAAAAATAATCTGCAGACCAAAAGCAACTTTCAGCACAAGCAAATACAGTTGAATATTAATTTCTTTGAGTCTTAGACTGTCTATACAAATAGTAGATAAGTCTATACAAATAAATAAATTTAAAGTGTCTGTTTGTTATGTCAAAATAACAGCTTTTTACTAAATGCATAAGAAAGTAAATACGGTGCTTACTTATAGCAAAAAAAAAAACTTTTTTGTTTGTTCGTTTTTTCTGGCTAATCTCCGAAAAGACTGGACTGATATTGGTGGGACTTTCACTGGCTGATAGCTGATGTTATAAGGAGTAACATATACTAAAAAACGCTGCTATAGCAAACATGATCTATCTATATTATCTATAAATAAAAAGACAAGTCCTGACTGACTGACTGATTGACTGACTCATCAACGCCCAGGCCAAACCCTACCTAGAAACCTAGAAAGCTGAAATTTTGCACAGAGGTTCCTTTTATAGTGTAGACAAGGAATAAGAAAGGATGTTTCGAAATTCAACCCCTAAGGGAGTCAATAGGGGATGAAAGTTCCGCGCGGGCGAAGCCGCTGGCAAAACCTAGTCTGTCTATATGCTTGTTTCTTATGTTACTGGAGGAATTGTTGTTGCTTTGGTAAAGTTCTTACCTAACATTGAGTAGAAAGAAGTACCCTTACGCAAAATACGCGCTTTGACGAGGAGTTGCGGACACCTGCAGGCCTAGACAAAACACATTTCTGTTAAAGAACACGACGTAACTTTTCCGCAGGTAATGTCATTCCCATACATTTTGGCGTAGCGTTTGGTGTGAACGCTAACAGAAATGTATTTTGTCTCTAGGCCCAGACCGCATTACCTATCCTAGAAGTACGTTCCTGCGGGATAATTTTCGATATACACCCGCCCGGTCGAAGCTAATGGCAAAAAAAAAAAAAAAAAAAACAAAAAAACAATTTGCTACCAATGGAAATATACAACACTATAACTACCTACGTAAATCATGAAGAGAGCAATCACCCTTTCAAAGGTCAGAGGATCAGTAGAATTCAATCATGCACAGATAAAAAGGTCCAGGCTCTTATCTGTAACTTATCTATCAGTTTTCTATTATCTTTGGTTAAAGGGATATGATTTATTGAAATTGTTGCTTGAATCTTGTTACTCTGTCTGTCTGTTACACTTTCACGCCTAAACCGCTGAACCGATCGTCATGAAATTTGGCAGAGATGTAGCCTGGGATATGAAGAAGGACATGGGCTACTTTTTAAGCGATAAACGACATCCCACGCGGGGGCAGCGGCGGGCAAAAACTATTAGTTTATATTTTGGAGGAATTCCTTCCAAAAATAAACCGAAATGTTCATTGACACACAAACTTTTATCGTGGGTTTAGTGGGTAGGTAGATACACGATTGCGACCTGCAATGAAATTTTTCGCAGGTTATTTAAAAAAAATCTACTGTTTCCTTTCCAACAAAAGTGCAATAGGTAGGTACCTACGCCAATACCAGTCGGATAAGGAAAAAGCTTTTTGCATTTGATAGCCTAATTGTTAAGAAAAGTTATATTTAACAAGCTGCCCGGCGAACTTCGTACCGCCATATTTTATTTCTTTACGATCATAAATTGAGATGTAAGCTATCCTATCTTTCAAGTTGGATCAAACTGCACACGGTGTACAAATTTGTTTAAAATCGGTTAAGTAGTTTAGGAGTCCATCGCGGACAAACAACGTGACACGTAATTTATATATATAATAAGATATCACGCTACGACCCTTAGGAGCCGAGCGAGGCGGGTGAAACCGCGGGTCACTGGGACCCGCGGTTTCACCCGCGCCATATTAAAATAAAATCTAAAATAAAAACAATGTGCATCTCTTCCATAACTTCCTGTCAGGCAGATTATAAGTCTGATAATCCAGCCCTAATAAGATGATGGATGAATAAATAAATAAATAAACTATCTATCGTTGCAGGTATGTTCATGGTCTGCGTTCAAATGCGCGCCAAAGGCGGGTTCTTAGTCTCCTCGTCGTGCAGATCAGCTATGATCAGATACAGGTATGCATTTATGAGCCGGAGACTGACTTATAACGTCGGTTTTGTCACGCGTTACAGTAGTCAGCACCGAGCCGAGCCGCTCGGTGCAATTATTGCGAGCGCATGTTTATAAAAGAGTCAATGCAAGGTGATGCGTCGTCGCAAGCACAAAGTATCTCGTTTTGCTCTCTTTTCTAAAATATAAATATATTTTTCGTAAGCAAATGCACTCACTTTTATTCAGAATGGAGTAGAACCTCTACTCCATTCTGAATAAAAATGGAGCACGCTTGAGTCGAGTGCTCGAAGCGAGCGTTCGCAGCTTCGTGTGTCTCGATTTTTTGTAACCAAGCTCGCCTCGAATGATACGTTATAAACAAACGTTGCAAGTCAGTATCCGCCTTAATAATGAACAACGTTGCAAAAATCTTTCGGCCCATGGCTAAAATCTGTGCTACAGCCGCCATCTTGTTACGTCCTTTTCAAAACCATTATAGATCGCGGCACGTAAGTTGAACCAGAATGTCGGCTTTTGTTTCAACTTACGTGCCGCGATCTGTTATTTATTTCCAAACCTCAGTACACGTTACATCAATGACTACACTAGAAGTTGACCTCATTATTTTTCCGTGCGAGGCAACGAGTGCACGCGCCTATCTTCCTACCTTCGTTTGTTTGTTCTGATTTTGGTTCAACTTACGTGCCGCGATCTATATCCGCGTAAATAATGTACAAGGATCTTTTCGGCGCGTGGCTAAAATCGGTACTAACGCTGCCATGTTTCGCATAAGGCGGGAGGAAATGCCCGGGTGTTTCCACTGCAAAGATCGCCCTGAGGACACGGTGGAGGTCTGCCCGACTTGGACGGAGCACCGCCATGTTCTCGTGGAGGCGATCGACGGCGGCTATCTCTCGCGTCCGGCCCTGGTCCAGGCTATGGTACGGAGCGAGAGTGCATGGGTAGCCGTCACCTCCTTCTAAGAAGCAGTAATGCTCGCGAAGAGGGAGGCGGCACGTGAGGGAGAGGCAGTATATGCGCCCTCACGGCCCTAGCCTCCGCAGGAGACGCCCTGGGCGTCGGGAATCCCAGGCTGATACCCGGCCACAGTAGGCGTGGGCTTGTGGGCGGCGAGTAATGGGTAGCTCGCTGTCCGGTAAGGACCAAACCCAGGTCGACGGCGCGTTGTGTTCCACGCGCGCCTCAAAGAGATGTCAGCACAAACTGATGGGGTCCGCAAGGGCCGATGCCTGCCAGGGGTGCGGGTTGTTCGAAGGAGATACCGCCGCCCCTGGCACACAGGCTACTGAGAGAACACGGGTGGGTTTTAGTCAGTAAAAGTCTGACACGCCCTCCTGCTTTGATGATTTCCAAACCAAAAAAAAAACGCTGCCACCTTGTCACGTCCTTTTCAAATCCGTTACGTAGTTTAAAAGAACGTGGTCACGAACTCAGACACAAAAAGCGACTTTAATCTATATATATAAAAGAAAGTCGTGTTAGTTACTTCACTTATAACTCAAGAACGGCTGAACCGATTTAGCTGAAAATTGGCAGGGAGGTAGTTTAGAGCCAGGAGAAGGACATAGGATACTTTTTATCCCGGTATTAGGTAGGGTAGCGTAGGTAGGGTAGGTAGGATAGTGTAGTGTAGGGTAGGTAGGGTAGCGTAGGTAGGGTAGGTAGGTAGGTAGGGTAGGATAGTGTAGGGTAGGTAGGGTAGTGTAGGGTAGGGTAGTGTAGGGTAGGTAGGGTAGTGTAGGGTAGGTAGGGTAGCGTAGGTAGGTAGGGTAGTGTAGGGTAGGATAGTGTAGGGTAGGGCAGTGTAGGGTAGGGTAGTGTAGGGTAGGTAGGGTAGAGTAGGTAGGGTAGGTAGTGTATGGATTTTGTATGAATGACTTTTGGATGGACAGGACAACGTCTGTCGGGACAGCTAGTATTAAATAAAATGTAAGTAAATACAGTTCCAATGACGCGAAGATACAGGGTGTACAAAGACCTAACACATAGCCGTCGACTACGCATTTTGTACATCAAACTAAGTACTATTAGACAAACGTAATTGCAGGGAAACTTTTTTTTTTGTGTGGTTTGCTATTTGCGCTAGTACGCAATGACTTTGTGCTTATGGGTGCATGCAACGCTTTACCCCTAGGTCATGGAGGTATTTAAAGTCGTTTAATAAAATAAAAAACCTTATTTTCCATTGAAAAATTGTCAGTCAAGTTTGAAATTTTGTCCTTCAATATCTCCGTAACTAAAAGGTATAGTCCAGAACAAAAAAATATAACAATGAGTACAAGCGATTCTTGGCTACTTTAAGTATATTTTTACACCCGTTATTTTCAGGCTTGAATCAACCAGCTCTTCTGACCATTTAAATCATGACCGGGAGACATTAATCACTACTATTGATTTCCAGATCTTTGCTGCATCATATAATGAGAACATTCGTATATTCGGCGCTGTACCTTGGCGGAATGGACGAGGAGAAGCAACAGCTCACGGTGGAACTCTTCAGTGACTTTGAAGATGATCCGGTAAGAAACCATCTTTTATCATCTGCCTAGCCTTTTCCCAGGTGGGCCATGGCGGCCATCAGTAGTTATTCCGGCCCAGCTCACCTCTCTCCAGAAGTTGATTAGATCTCCTTATCCATTGAGAACATCTATGTGAGTGCCCCAAGGGTTTCAGTCCTGATCTGGGTGCATTCAAAGAGCACATGTGCAATGGTTTCCTCGGCCTCCATGCTAGCCCTGCAAAGGGCTGCCCATTATACCTATTGTGTAGATATGTTTGTTTAGCAAGCAGTGTACCGTGAGTATTGGAGTTTTTCTGTCAAGAATTGCAGCCCGAAGTCTGGATTTGACTGACGGATAATGGTACCTTATAGTTCCATGTTATACCCTATTATATGGAATCGGTGAAATGTGGGTTTACTTTATACTTTTGCCTTCTTTTCCTTCTGACTTCCTTGTTTTTTTCGGGTCATACAGACAAGAGAATCTTTTGCGCCAAATGGGTGTTATGTCTGATAAATTACCCTAAGCTGATAAAATGTTCGTTTTTCCTAATAATAATGTTAATATCTAGTTAGCAAGGATTTGTCGACATGCTGGATAGACTACAAGAAGGCCTATGACTCAGTGCCACATGCATGGCTCTTGAGAGTGCTGGAGTTGTACAAGATTGATGCAACTCTACGTACCTTCCTTGAGTCGTGCATGGGGCAATGGAGGACAGTCCTTCGCTATCCGGGGTGTCCACAGATCCAGAGGAACGATGAGCCTGTATGGATCAAACGGGGAATATTCCAGGGCGACAGCTTGAGTCCACTTTGGTTTTGCTTAGCCCTGAATCCTCTAAGCACACTGCTGGAGGATTCAGGTCTAGGCTATCGGCTGAGGAGAGGTGGTGAGGTTATATCTCACCTCCTCTACATGGATGACCTTAAACTCTTTGCCCCCAACAAATTGCAACTGATGGAACTACTGAAGGTAACTGAAACTTTTAGTAGTGCCATCAGAATGGAATTTGGTGTGGACAAATGTGCAGTCATGCATGTAAAGAGAGGTGAGATTATGGAATCCGAGGGAATTCAACTCTCGGATTCCATACACCTCAGATCCCTCTCCTCATCCGAAAGCTATAAGTATTTGGGTATGTCGGAAGCGTTAGGCATCAACACTTCTGACATGAAGCAATCGTTGACGGAGCGCTTCTTTGGTCGCCTGAAGAAGGTATTAATTGGTCTTCTTTCAGGCGGAAACAAGGTGCGCGCCTTCAACGGTTGGGTCATGCCAGTTTTGATGTACTCTTTCGGCATACTCAAATGGACTCAGACTGAACTCGACGCCTTGGATCGACGGGTCCGTACATTGCTGACTGCAAACCGGATGCATCACCCACGATCATCGGTGATGAGACTGTACATCCCGCGGAAGTGCGGGGGTCGAGGCTTTCTAAATGCCAAGACCCTCCACAACCGCGAGGTGTGCAATCTCAGGGAATATTTTATAAAAGCCGAAGTGGGTATGCACCGAGATGTGGTCGCAGTGGACAAGGGACTCACCCCACTGTCCATGGCTAAAGAGAACTGGCGCAAACCTGTAATACTAACAACCGATGATCGCAAGGAAATATGGCGAAACAAGGAGCTTCACGGACGCTTTTATCGGGCTCTCCATGAGCCCGGTGTTGATTTCTTAGCGTCCGTATCCTGGCTACGTTTTGGTGACCTTTTCGGGGAAACTGAAGGTTTCGTCTGCGCAATTATGGATGAGGTTATCTTGACGAATAACTACCGGAGACATATTATGAAGGACGGGACGGTGGACGTGTGTCGGGCATGTCACCGTCCGGGTGAGTCCATCAGACATATTATCTCTGGTTGTTCTCGTCTGGCTAGCGGCGAATACTTGCACAGGCATAACCAAGTAGCCAGGATTATTCATCAGCAACTTGCTTTGCAATATAAACTTGTGGACTCTGAAGTACCGTATTACAAGTATGTGCCCGACCCAGTTCTTGAAAATGACCATGTCACGTTGTACTGGGACCGATCTATCATTACTGACAGGACTATTGTAGCCAATAAGCCTGATATAGTGGTGATAGATCGGTTAGCGCGCCGCACAATTATAGTCGATGTTACCATTCCACATGACGGGAACCTCGTGAAAGCTGAGAAAGAGAAACAAATTAAATATCTTGACTTAGCACACGAGGTTGTTGACATGTGGAATGTGGACTCGGCTGTAGTTGTGCCGATAGTCGTATCACCCAATGGACTGATGGCCGAAAGCCTCGATCAACATCTCTCGAGGCTCTCGTTAGGCGGTTGGATCAAAGGCCTGATTCAGAAGGCAGTACTCCTCGATACGGTTCGCATCGTGAGGAGGTTCCTGTCTCTGGAGCCCTAACCACCGGTAGCTTGGACCCTGCTCCCAATATCGGCGGATCCCTATTTTATATATTTTTAAATGTTTTTTTAAATTTTTGTTTTATAAAATATTTAAAAATGTATTTAATAAGAATTTAAATGAATAAAAGAAATAATAATGTTAATATTAATGTCAAAATCGGCTTTACTATACATTAGTTGCGCGGTAGACTGTGCTTGCGGGATGCAGGAATTTTGCGTGACATCAGTGTAATGAGTAAGTCGCATGTGGCGTTGTAGATGCCGCTACAATGTTATGTAAATGTGTTTTAATTCTATAACATTTTCAGGAGAAACCTGCAACAGACGCGTATGTAGAACTCCAGTCGCGTTTCGCCGAAGTATACTCAAGTGAACTGCATATTCAGGCGCACTTCACCGGGCTACGATACCTCATGTTCAACTGGCCCAAGATATCTGCCGTGTTTGGTGAGTTCATCTGAGTTGTTCTGTGTATCCTGTGTCACCTGACAAAATGAAAGTCAACAACATGCCATGAAGAATGGAGACTCTATTCGAAGTAGTGGACGATTATGTTCACCTACGACAAACTTTCGAGTTAGGTAAGTCCAACTTCAATAAAGAGGTCAAATCCGACTCAGCTGGGCAACGTTTGGGAAGTTATGCAATATCTTCTCGTCCCACATTCCGCAGTGTCTCAAGACGAGTCTTTAACCAGTGTGTGTTACCAGTGATGACCTGACCTATGGCACTGAAACGTGGTCGCTCACAATGGGCCTCATTAGAGGGCTCAAAGTCAGCCTCAGGGCAATGGAGAGGGAGTTTCCCTACGCGATCGAATCAGAAATGAAAAGATCCGTTGTAACCACCTACCGTGTGAACCAAGGTAACCAACATACCCCGAAGAATTGCTAAACTTAAATGGCAGTGGGCAGGGTGGGTACATTGCTCGCAGAACAGGTGGCTGATGGGGCTGAAAGGTTCTGGAGTAGCGACCGCGTACTGGACGATGTAGCGTGGAAAACCCTCAACAAGGTGGGTCGATGACCTGGTGAAGACCGCAGAAATCCACTGGTTGCGAGAAGGGGAGAAATTCACGCTTTTATTTCGTATCATTCCTCACATATCCATCCACCTTTTATTCCACTCAATAACCTAAATTAATGTATTTATTTCAGGTATCTGCACAAACTTGTTCTTCGTTTCTATGGTGTTTATTCTGAGTTGGTACCATCTACAGGATGGTTTACCCGAGTTTATCAAAGTGAGTGCGAATTATTTTAATTATTATTAGAATTGAGATAAGGGTGCTCATCTTTAACAGCGAATTAGTACATGAATTCGTACCATAACTTGCAATTTTAAGCGTCGTAAAGCCGACACTGGCGAGCAGTGGTGGCCCAGTGGAGAAGGGCCCGTCTTACTAGTTGGTAAGTCGTGGGTTCAAACTCAGGCAGGCACTTAAAATTGATAGAATTAATGGTCGATAAAACATCTCATATTCTCTGAGATGTTTTATCGACCATATCCCTCTTATACTAAAATGAAAGCTCTTGAACATGTGTATTCTTCCCACCCTCACCTCATCATCATCTGCCTAGTCTTTTTCCAACTAGGTTGGGGTCGGCTTCCGGTGTAACCGGATCTGCATTCAGTTAGACTGGAAATCTGAAGTCCTGAATAGCAATATTTTACATGGAGCGAGTGCCTATCTGACCTCCACAACCTAGTTACTGGGTAATACGATACCCCTTGGTAAGACTGGTTGACAGACTTTCGGGCTTCTGACGACCCGTAACGACTGTCAAAGATCCACAAATGACAGCCGGGACCAACGGCTTAACGTGCTTTCCGAAGGTCTAAACTCACAGACCGCATTAGGAACTCAATACTTCGTTCCAAAACGCAGATTACCGGACGCTGGCCACACAGCTGCTGGACTAAAGTAGAACTGTGCTGGCCACATCTGTCCTGTCGCATGTCGGAGCAACACTTCGCAAAAATCACCACTCAGTGGATTTCAAATCTCAGGAAACAATATTTGTGTAACTTATAATTTTAGTAGTATCTTCATTCTGTTTTCAGAGTAAGTTTGGTACGGAGATAAAGACTGAAGAAGACAACGACAAAGCATTTATTGGCAAAGTCAAGTTGGAAAGAGAAGGTAAGTTGGCTTAAGGGCAAACCGTTAATGTAGCCGGCGAAATTCATATTTTCTTACCATTAAAGATTTAAATTATTACATGTGCGATCACCCGTCACCGTAACAAGTCGCGCGGAAAATTGTCTACCAACATAATAATAACCTCACTCTATTATAATGGCGGTTTTCATGACAATCTGTGAGCAGTGGTGGCCCAGAGGCAACGGCTACGACTTACGAGTTGTAGGTCTTAGGTTCGTACCCTGACAGGCGCTTAACTTTGTGTAAATAATTTCATTACCACAGCTCTGAAAACGGTGAAGAAAATCTGCATGTCTTAGCTAACCAAAGTTCGCGGTCAAATAAAACATGTGACATCTACCAATTTGCACTGGGCCCGCGCGGTGCCTTATAGCTCATTCTCTCTCACAAAGAGGAGGCCTGTGTCCCAGCAGTGGGACACACGTCATGACAAACCAGTCAAGGCTCTTGAGACCTTCTGTGAATCAGAGGCGTCTAAACAGAAACGCGACCAGCTCTTTACGCATAAGAGTGGATACTACGATTTAAATCTTTGCTTACTTTTGGAAATTCCGGCCTGGTTTTACTTTGTATGTTGATCAAACCAATTGAATTGTTGTACTTTTAAAAATCAAAATAGTTCTCGAAATTTTTTTTTGCTGCAAATAAGTTTACCTATTTCATGAAAATGAATTTATTCAGTATACACTGGAAATGAGCGATGTTTCGGTACTTATTTAAAAAAAAAAATGCTATTTCCTACAAATTTGCAATACCTACGCGGTTAATCTATGTTAACAGGTTGCGTATCCTGTACCTATACAATCATATTAGTTCATAAGACTAATAATTTTTATTATCACTAGACTCTGCTTCGTACTTCGAAGAAGACGCTCTTCTCAAAGAATTCCAACAAATCGAATCGAAAGAAGATAAAGAAACCAAGAAGACTCAATTGTGATTTACGATATTATACTTTGTATTTTAAAAAGAGTACTTAGTGAGATTTTAACGTATGAATGTGTTAGGGGAAAAAACTGAAAAGACTCTCGAATGAAGACGAAATATTACTAGATAAATAGTACAACAGGTAGTACAAATTTTTATATTGCATTTATTTTTCGGAGCTTTTGTGATAAAAAGTGCCATTTTTATAATGACAATAATATTTTACATCTCGAACAAGTATGCGGTGTTTTTTTTGCCCATACGGAGTTTTCAGCAGTGGTGAACCAGTGGTCATGATCCCGACTTACATGTCTCAGGTCGAGGGTCGAAGGCAGGCACATTACTTTATGCAATTTATATCATCACCACTGCTCTCAAAACAGTGAAGGAATCATAGTTACCACATATGTTAAAAATGTTCTAAAACGCATTTTAAAATTCAACGAGTACTTTCAGTTTTTGACCCTATAATGTTAAATGTGTTTATTAAATGTATAAGTCTATTAATATTATAACCCCGGTAGGTATTTATTTGAAAACCTATTCGCTACATTAAGGTTATTTAGTGCTTGGCAAAAATCGGAACTAACTTCTAATATATTTAACGACAACCCTGCAATGTCATTCAGGCGTCAAAATATCTTTGTTGTTAATGTGAAACCGACAGGGTAGCTCAAGAATTTCGAATTAAATTCCGTTTTTTTTTGCAATTTGTAAGCCAGTGTCAAGTTGTATGTTGATTAAAATATAATTCTCGACCGTAACAAATATGTCTTTATAGAATTTATCTATATACATATTATATATATATTATAATGTATATAAATAAAAATGAATGTTGCTAAGCGCAAAACTCGAGAACGGCTCGACCAATGCGGCAAATATTATTTTCGCATGTTCCTTAAGGCACATGGAAAGTTAAAAAAAAAAAATGCGTGGACAATACAACACTTTGATACTTTTTATACCGGTAGTACGTTCCCGATAATTTCCGACTTCCACGCGGGCGAAGCCACTAGCTAAAGCTAGTCATCAATAAAATCATCAATACAACCCCCGTAACTTGAAACGGTCGCGAATCATATTTTAACCAACATACGACCTGCAAATTGCAAAACAATTGAATTTTGCTTGCTGTCTTAGCGCAAACTCATGTCCACTCCTTGTCATAGAAAGGAGGCCTGTGTCCAAGCAGTGGGAACGTTATAGGACGTTAACGTTATTATGGAACCTCTTGTCTTGATTGATATTTCATTTAGCACATCATAATCTGCTGTTAACATAATTTTGTCAGTTTCTTTGCTTATTTTGAGTTTTTCTTTTCTCCCATGTCGACGTTTCACTGCTACAAGGATCTTTTGATGTCGATGGAGCGCTGTTGGTAAATATTTTTGAAGAAGTTGTATTTAAAAACAAGATGGCGGCAAAAGTTCCGAATTTGGCCACGCCCCAATAGATACCTGTAGCGTTGTATGGATCGCGGCACGTAAGTAGAACCAAAATCTGAACAAACAACCGAAGTTAGAAGCGCGTGAACTCGTTGCCTCGCATGGAAAAATAATGAGGTCACATTCTAGCATAGCCATTGATGTAACTTGTACTGAAAATTGGACATTAATTACAGATCGTGGCAGGTAAGTTGAAACAAAATCTGACACTTTAGTTCAACTTACGTACCGCGATCTACTATAGTTGATTATTGCTCGGGCCCAGTAGGTGTACGTATCCCACTCGAGTACGTATTTACGAATTGATTACTTGCTTTTCAGAAACCGGCTGATAATGTTCTATGTACAGTTTTACGCAACCAGTGAACACTTAATGTAATAGTTACTGCTCGATTTGATCTACTTAATTTAATGTCACTTTAAAATGCATCATTCTTTTAATACGGATCTAGCACTTTGAAATAACAGTAAAAATATAGGAGAGTGAGTTTAAGATGTAAAAAAAAACGACTTACTCCCCAATCTATCCTGAATAATAAGCAATGTTAAAATAGTGCTTTCACACATATCAGGCGCATGTCACGTTTTCGAACTTACTTTTTTAGTGTTGGCAATATATAACTATAATCTTAGTCGGAATAAAACTTACTAACGGACTTCAAAAAAGGAGGAGATTCTCAGTTCGTCGGAATCTTTTTTAATTTATTTTTCCCGAAGCGGTTCAGCCGTTCAGCCTGAACCTTTTTGAATCATATTTTTATTATTTGAAAACCGTATTATCGTAGGATCCGATTCAGGGGTTCTGGAGATATCACGGGAACTCTATTAAACACACCTATAATAATTTGGATTTTCTTTTGTTGTGGCAACAACTTATATGACTGCGGCAATCGTTCCTTCAATCGACCAGTGCGGTTGTTATCATTTAACAACAAGCCCCTGAGGGGTCATATGAATAGTAAAATTATTATAAACGACGACGTCGAGATTATTATCTGTAGAGTATTAAAAAAAAAACTGTGTAAGCCCTAAATTAAATTACCTATATGCACACGGCTACACATCAAGCTATATATTTCCAGTTTACGCTGCTCTCGCACTGTACGGAAACCTATGCAATGCGAGATCAACCTATACTGGTAATGTAGAGCTTGAGGCGTAGCCGTGTGTAAATTTTAAACAGATTATACATGTGAATTTATAAGATGGGAAAAAATTTCATTAATACTTCCCTCAAAATAGACCTCATGTTCCTTTAGCCACTTTTTGAGCTTCCAACCTATTCAGGAAAAATTAAACCTTTACAGCGGAGTTTCTTGCCGGTTCTTTCCCACAGGAAACTTGAATAGGTTAATGTGAAATAAAATGTTTTGATTTTACAAATTCACTTTTAAACGAAATTACGGCTTTCACTCAAGTCTATCTCACAAATTCACCTGTATATTAACCTTCTATGTCTATATTGTACTAAAAATCTGTCGTCTATCCTAGATTTTTGGATGTTTAGACTGTAAACCCACTTGATAGTATGTATTTCAAAGAGACGGCTTATTGCAGTTAAATATATTTAACTATATGACTGAAAAATGTATTTAAAATTGCATGTTTAGTGCCTTCGAAAAAAGCAAATTTGCATGACATTTCCGCTTTCGATGTTTTTAGTAAATAATATAAATAAATGTTATAATAATTATAATGAAGGGAATTCAATGTGATAGAAAATGTTTTAGATAGAAAAATATAAATTGTACTTTGCTCTGTATTTTGCTCCTTTGTGATTTTTTGGGTTATTCCATTAAGAATTCCTAAATAATTGTAAGGCTAGATTTTTACCAGTTTGCGGAATCCAAGCGAGATGTTAATTTGTGTGATGAAATTGATAGGGAGAATTTAAAAAGGGTGTGAATAATTAAGAGCTTGGCTTGCGTGATTTATTGCCCGCTTTCTGACTCTCGTCGACATCTAAATAATTTTTTCTCCCCTCCCTGATGGAACGATCGTGCCCTTAAGATGCCTGTTAACTCTTTATTTGAGGATAAGAATGCCTAAATTAAAGCTCACCAAGCCACACTGCTGGTTTTTCAGCATTCGGCTCGGACCCGAGAATTGAAAATTCAACATCGCAATAATGGGATTTAAATGATTCTATTTTGTTTTAAGACAAGTGATTAATATAAGTCTGCCTCAGATTATATATAATATCATTGAGTCTGACACAAAATCTACTTAACGCCAAGATGACATACTTAATAAAATAATTCGTAAGATTATTTAAAATTGGTCTACTTACCACTTCTGTCACAAATGAGCAAAATACAATATATGGTCGTGTCTATAGAATGCCAGGGAAATCTTTAAATGTATTGAATGCATGATATTTATGGAGATAATAATGTGATAAATATTTTTTACTTTGGAATTAGAAAATAATAAAATATTGATGTTGTCCATAATTTTTGTTTTGTTTTCCCATCCCATCATTCTACTATCATAAACATAGATATAAGAAAGAAGAAGATAAGCCAAGTAGTTGAAAATGTATCGGAACCCGGTGTCTCCACTTGCTCCCCACTACCGCGCCACAACTACACATGCAATTTAGTAAAACCAATAGATACGAAGTCGCGCTCACACTCGCAATTTATAAATCAGAACGTACTACACAATCAAATATAGACCTTATCCCTTCAAACGCAGCGTGCATTTAAGTACAACTCACTCACACAAACAACGGTTGCTACCGTTGTGCTGTGCAAAAGCAATTTATTTTACATATACGCTAGTGATTGACTAAATCGGAAAGTTGTCGATACTTCTATTTATTATTGTACTACTTCAATTTTTTTTGGGGTCCAGGAAATAAGATAAAATGAAAACGATAACCGTAATACGTCACTAATATATTATCTGAACAATGCCGATAACAATAACGCATACGAAGCGTTTGAAGACTTTAACGTAAGTAAAATGCCAAAACCAAAAAAAGTAAGGAAATAGCACGAGGATAAGACTTATTATACGATAATTTAAACCCAATAACACTCCACCGACATTATCTAAAATTTTGTTAACTTTACGACTGTTGTTTAGGCATTTCTCTACTACGCTGTAAAATAATCAAAATAAGTAAAAAACATTAATTCACATCGATCTAGCCATCAATTTATTCGCGAATCGACATTATCGATAGCCTACGTTAGTGAATCTGCACGAGCACATCACTAGCTCGACGCAAGAACCAGCGGCCGTACTACGGAATGCGTCCGCATAGATACTTTATCGTTTTGTGATTTTTACTTTGCTTGTCCAGTCACTTAGCGACAAAATATTTAGGTAGTGGTTTAGGAGCAATGTTTTTCGTACAAAAATAATACAGTCGCTGTGATATTTGAAAACAAAAATAACATGGTAAATGCAAGAAATGTTTTTCGATTTCTTGTTTTTCATGATTTTAAAGACAAATATAGAAAAATACTTGTACTTATTTATGGCAAGTGATTCCATGATTCACAAAGTTTTTGTTTTGGCTTTGGTTTTTACAAGAAACCACTGAACAACACGGCATTCTTATGATTTATCACGACAACGGTCGAAAGCACACTAGTTCGCGGAGACGGCCATTTGCTTTAGGAATGATCATGCTGATCATACCGCGCGGACACAGACACGCCCCTTTCCCACTTCTCCTGCTTTTTATATTTCTATGATCATAAACGTCATAATGGCGGGACCAACTCTTGTAATTGAAACATTCTGCCACGCCTATATTTAGTACCCATTTCATACTTTGTATTTTGTACTAGTGATTTTATCGGCACGAAACATTGGATGTTTCGCCATTTTGACTAACACTAGGCGACACATAAATTTATGTCTTAATTAAAGCGCTCTGCTGGATTTTCAACTTTGGGCGCTGAGCCGAGTGTTGAAAATACAACAGCGAACTTTGGACTTATAGGGGAAATGTAATGCACTTACACAATTCTGGTGATACCTGCGGAGACTACAGCAGTGGTAATCCTACTAATATTTTAAGTGTAAAAGTTTATATTTGGATATTTGTTACTCAATCACGCAAAAACGGCTGAACGAATTTGGAGGAAATTTGGCACACAGATAGCTTACATACAGGATACATTTTTATCCAGTGCGCAAACTGTAACCATAAATTCAGCATATCATTCTAGACCCCCCAGCGCAGAAATTATTCGTCGATTATACAAAAAAAAAAAAAAAACAGGCGTTCCATACATTTTGACCCCGTAGGTATTGCATATAAAAAATTTGCCCTGTATATGATACCTTTCATCGCGATCTAGTACGTTCCCGTGGGATAATTTCCGACCTCCACGAGGACGAAACCGCTAGCAAAATCTAGTATAAAATAAAACTCAAAATTGCATTTTCAAAAAGCTTTTTATTACTATAAATATAGTTTACATTCGATATCGACGGGGAAGTGCTAACAACTCCTAACTTACAAAAACCAAATTTTACAGGAGGCGAAAAAAACGTTTTTTATTTTTCCCACAAGTTTAAGAAAAAATGTGTAAATGACAATTTTATACTTAAATGGACCCGCTTGTAAGGTAATAATCAAAATTTGTTTGGAATAAGTATTTGGCAAGATAATGTAAGATAGGAGGTATCACCAAGCTGGTGTGGCTGAAAATTTGAAAATAGGAGTAATTTCCATAGGTACTTCAAAAAAGTAACAGTCAAGTCATTGAATATTATCATTTCTCGTTGAAGTTTTCAACCATATACGAAGATATACTCGAGATACGCACCGTTTTTGTCTCGCTCTAGAGCGGGGAACACTGTACTAGCGCATAAAGGTAGGAGATATTAGCTCTAAATTTATTTGAAATGAAGTTACGAGATGTTTCCATTTGTAAGATAGAATATATTTCCTGCCAAAATTAATCAGGTTGTGATGGACCTTAATATAGGAGATGTTTCTGCGGTGCCTTGCTACGTCAATATTGCGAATTTCAACTTAATTCATATATCAGTAGACGCGCAATTCATTCTCTATCGAACTGCATTTATAAGTCGTTTTCGTAAAAAATGTAAGTTAGGAGTTGTTAGCACTTCCCCGTCGATATGATGAGCATATAATATTAACAACCAAGACTTGTAACCTTATATTGCAAGGCCATATAGTGCCCGTAATATTGGGCATAAACAAAACGCATCGAGTGTTAGAAAGACGCTGTCACACACGTATGAGTGAGAGAGACGACGCTCTTTACAGCGGAGCTTTTCTAAAACCGATGTGCCATATTTATGGCGGGGTACAGCAGTGCTATTCTTTAAAAATCTCACCGTGATAACTTGGGTGAAGTGAGCTTAAAATATAATAAACTGTCATTCGTATAAATCCGTAGTGTCCGATGGAATGACAGCATTGCTATTCTGTAACCATCTGACTGCGTGAAGTGAGTGTGGAGTGAACTGTCAGTGTCATTTCACCCAATGCTTGGTTAATCCTTAGCATCGAGTTTTTGGCGGGATCGCGTTGGAACTTGGAACATGTCGCACGAATTTTCATTTTCATGAAATTTTATGAAATAGCGAATTAAATTGTATAATTTTGGTTGTGAATTATTCAATTTAGATACGTGTGAGTGCACAAGTGTAGTGAAAATAAAAATAAGTGACTAACGTGGACTTTTCGTGTTCCCTCTAATACCTAAGTGGTTGTTGTAATGTTACTACCGCTTTACAATAACTTTGACTTGACTGACTAAAGACGACTATGACTTTTGTGTAACTTCGTGCCTGATAACGGGCCATTTACTTGATGGAAAAGAAAAAATACTTGACACTGGCTAAATGCACAAACCGTGGGAAGCCAATAACAAAAAAAAGAGACAAATCCTTAGCATCAGGGGGATGACACTGACAGGTCACTTCGCGGTGAGATGGTTACAGAAGCGACACGCTTGTCACTTCAAGTTCTCACGGTGAGTTTTTCACAGAAAAGATCGGCGGAAACACGGTCACGTAGTCTTTGGGTTCATTCCATAATAACGTATTCCTCTGTTTTCTCCCTGCGGCATTATTGCGGAACAAACTTCCAGTAGAAATGGCTTTCTTTTAGACAGTTCAACAATATTCATTGCGTTATTCACGTTGTTGAGCAGACACATTTTTCGAACATACGAAGCAATGGATTAGCAATATGCTTTTTTGTTTTTTGATAGTGTTACGCAATGATGGTGCCGAGAAAATATAAAAAGCCCTCATATTTTTTTTTACGATATAGGTAATCTACCAGTAGCATGTCCCTATGTTTTTTCTGGGTGTAATTATAGAATTTTACAGAAAAATATATATTTATGTATTTATACTAGGCACAAAACAGAGGAACGACCACGTTACCGCGTTTTCTTCTGAATACATAATTATTTTATAATGTGCTCAATATATTGGCATGTCTTTTAAAACACTGAACTGTCTGAATTCTAGCCTTTTGGCTTTCAGACTGAATGCATAGTTACCAGTTGCCGACTCAATTTACTAATTCTAGTAACATTTTATTTATTCGTCTATTCTAATTTTGTTTGTTATAAAATTGATGTGAGTATAACTGTAAATGGTATTTCTACGTATACTTTATTGATCAAATATCAGTATTGGTACATAATTGGCATTGTGGTTTATTTTATGTGTAGTTGACCTCGTAAATGCTTGACCTCTTTTGACAACATTATCATCATCTGCCAAGCCGTTTTCCAACTATTTTGGGGACGACTTCCAGTCTAATCAGACACAGCTGAATATTATTATTTTGTATGGAGCGACTGTCTAGCCGACCTCTTCAATCCAGGTAGATACCGGGTAAAACGATACCCCTTGGTAAGTCTGATTGATACGACTTTCGGGCTTTTTTCTGACAACCATTTCTAGTAAATTTAAATTTTACTAAGGCTGAAAGTATCACCACATAGACAAATAGACCTTGTAGTTTTATGACCTGCAACTGAAATTGAACCTTGGGTGTGGTTAAGACATTACGAGGTCGACGACACATAATTCTAAAATGTCTGAATAAGATACATATGGTTTTCTACAGCACCATTTTGTGGCAGTTCATGATATGTTCTTATCTATGAAGAGTGAAAGACAATATCTAACAGAAGATAAATTAAATTTAAAAATGCTTACATAATAATGTAAAATAACAAATTACTAGATAGTTAGAATTTGCAGCGACACGGGTCCGAATCGTAATGAGAAAGTGAAGTAATAATAATTTGACAGTTTTAGCTCAGGCCAAAATGAGGCGAATGTCAAGCCGATTGTATCAACCAACGTCATTGTCGTTGAGCTACTCAAGTTCTGTTGAGCTTCACGATTACTGGCAAATGTTCGCACTGACTGTACTAGTCCACTCAAATCTACGTGGTTCTTTCCTCCCCTTGAGTTTGTTTCACTATTTCTTCACAATGAAATGTCGATTTCATCTAGTAAAAAAAAAAAATATATATGACGTTTAAATGTGATTCCGATATCGTATTTACAGATTATACAATTTCATATCCTGAATGGAGGTGTTTTTAAATTGGCGCGAATAGTTGACTGACTTCATAATCATTAAAAAAAATTGACGCGCGCTGTCACATCCCTCAGTGTGGCCATAGCTTAAAACTGTTTTTTCAGAAGTTCAGAATTACGTATCGGACCATTATCGCAAACAAAAAGGTTTTTAGCCAGTATTCAGCAACGGTTTGTTTTAAAAGAAAGTTAAACTTAACAATTTTGCATGATGTTACAGTAAGTTATTCAATAAATTTTACTTGTCTATTCCCAACCCCACTTTGACACATGTAATATCATGAATTTTTTTCTAAAATTAATAATACCTTAAAAATAGGAACCGAAAGCTAAAATAATGTAGTAACAATACAACCTACACAACATTTTTTAATAGTTGAAATTCATCTTGAAAAAATCAATAGTTCATTTTAAACTTTGAAAATAAAAATTTATTTACAATTGGTTCTTTTTTAGTAAATTGCCTCCCAGATTCTGAAAGTCTTTCAATTCAAATCACATGTTAACTTGATTGCAAAACATAACTTAACATCACGCCTGTAGTACCTGAAGAGTTAGACAGCGTTGTCCCCACATTTCGCCAGTTATGTTCAAGTCCCATGTAGTTGGGGGCGAGCCTTTTGACATCAACCAGGCACAAGGCCAGACTTTTGCCTGCTACTGACAAATTCCAGATGGAAAGACCCAACAGCACTGCCCGATGAGGACTGCATGAGGAGGACCTCATGCTCAGCAGTAGCGCTCGTTGGTTTAGTGGTCGCAACCACTAAACCAACGAGCCAGTCTTTTCATTGGTCAATGGTATGTCACGAAACGTGTTCGCTGACAATGGGCCTCATAAGAAGGCTTAAAGTCACCCAAACGGCGATGGAGAGTTTGGAGTTTCCCTGCGTGATCGAATCAGGAATGAAGAGATCCGCAGGAGAACAAAGGTAACCGACATACACCGAAGAACTGCCAAACTTGAGTAGCAGTGGGCAGGGCACATTGCTCGCAGAACACAGATGGCCGATGGGGCCGAAAAGTTCTGGAGTGGCGACCGCGCACCAGAAGACGTAAAATTGGAAGGCCTCCCACAAGGTGGACCGATGACCTTGTGAGGGCCGCAGGAGTCCGTTGGATGCGGGAAGTACAGAACCGGTCGAAGTGGCGGAGCTTAGAGGAGGCCAGTGGTCGTCTTTCGGCTGAAATGGTGATGATGATATCACCAAATGGTTGACATTAAACTGTAATAGTTTCAAGAATTGACTTGTATTTCAGAAACCGGATACCTAAGGTAAATAATGCAATAAAATAATCAGACTATTTATCTTGGAAATATCTTTAATTTATTTTTGTCGTTTTCTCAAAGCAAAAACGAATATTTCAAGCCATCGAGAAAAAGAAAAGTCTTAGAAAGCAGTATCTCTAGCGAAAATATCGCAAATTCTGTTTATAATAATTAAACCAATCATAGCAATTTCGTGCGATTTTCGTTTGAGAAACAGGCCCTTATTGCATTTAATGCCTCAGGTAATAAATTATAGGTTTTATTTTACAAACACTGATGTTACTGCTTTATTCACATAACTCTAAAAGTCACTCTGTTTTTCTAAAAGCCTGATTGTCTCTGATTTTAAATTAGTTGTCGCGTCTCGTGGTTGGCTGACAAAAATATTTACAACCAATCACAGACCACGTTATATTTGACCACAGATCAAGTTAAATAGGTTCTTAAAAAACGAGGATGATTTTCATAACAGTAGCCAAAACTATGAAAATTAAATACAAAAATCATTATAAAAATTACACATGTATTTATACAATATTTATTTTACATAAAACAACATATTTTGCAAGTTTTAATTGCTTTATTTTGTGCTGTGGAATTATAATATTTTAAATGTTTAATACAATTTACAGAAGTACTTAATTAGGATATTATCCAGGCTATGGATGAAAAATAGGACATCATTATGCTTACAGATTAATTAAGGGATATTCAATAATTAGATAACTTTCAACTGAGGAATAAAAAATTACTACATGACAGGTTTTGTATGGAAAATATAGCAAACTGAAATTTTTATTCCTTAGATAACTGTGATCTAATGATTTACAAATCTGCTGAACGTTAGCTTGATTTAATGGAAAATTTAGGAAGTATTTAAATGACAATCCAACTGGTTTTCATTGGAATTAATGAAAAGTTATTTACTTTGGTAATAAGATATACAAATATTTGCCAGAACAAAAAAAAAAGTGAGACCCGGATCTGAACTAAACATATATATTTTATTTATAGTATATAATCTATGGCGTGATTTATTTTGAGAGCTTGTGACTAACATAGGTTTATAGATAAGTAAATTAGGATACTATGTTTTTTATTTAGCTATTCTTACGAAGGACAAAAAAATTAACAGTTTTCTTAATTAATTTGTTTTAATATTTTTGTGAATATTTTCGACGCATTCTAGTGGCTTAATACCTGTTGCCATTTTGAACTGAAAAATATTGTGCACAAATATAATATTTTAGAATATTAATTATAATATGGTTAAGTAGTTGTTTTGCAGAATTTGAATAAAATTTTAGAGCTGCAGCAGAAATGTAACAAACGATGGTTGTACAAATTGCAGAATTATAATAATACGTTAAAAATATTAATTTTATGATATTTTTAATGAGAGCTCATCATTAATTTCTAACTTGGCAGTTACAATTTTAATTTCGAATACAATTTTAAATCCCTATTGCTAATAATTTTAATATCAGCCAGTACTTGATACATTTCAATTCAAACTCAGAATGCACATTCAAACTTACGTAATTTATCCGAGCGAGCCGTTTTGCCGCCATATTGTTTTTTCTTCTGTTGTAGATTAGCTTGCAGTGGACGCGTATCGGGATAATTCTGGTAAAACCATGCCAACTGCCTGGAAGAATTGTGCAATCTAACATGAGCTTATTAACAACACCGTCCGGTGGTAGGAAAATGGATAGGAAGGGTAAAGGAAGGGTAAGGGAAGGGTAAAGAAAGGGTAAAATAGGGGTTAGGGTTTTAGAATTGAAGGGTTATGAGGTGAGAATCGTATCAAAGTAGTATAGGTACGTCAGGTAAATTAAAAAACACATTAGATAGAGGGACATGTTTCTTAAAAAAAAAAAATTCGAGCCGGAAGGGGCCCGTTAAGGAGATATTTATATTTTTTCTAGTTTGAGGAACTGCTCTAAATGCTAATATTGAATCTATCCGAGTCGAAATTGGGTAAATAAAACAAAAATCAAGAAGGAATTACAAACTACCTGGCAGTGGCTGGGTGGTAGGAAATAGGGTAAGGGTAATAAGGGTAAGGGTAAATAGAGACCCGATACGACTCGGATAGGCAGAAGATTTGAGACCCTAAAAGTTAGCAAGATTTTACAATACAGGTCCCTCACCCTCTGGCACTCTTTCTTATCTTTATATATCATCATTATTGTACCTATGTTAAACAAATAAATAATTGACTTATGAATTAGGTGAAACTCCCAGTCCCAAGTTTAAAATGGAAAAAACAACCCTCCAATAATTAGGAAGCGTAAAATAATATTTGCAACATTATCACTACCCTGAAACGGTCTATTATAAAGTAAAAACACTATGACAATAGTAATCAGACTGTAGCAGATCAAAATAAAGTAGAAATAATAATAGTAGTATAATAGAATAATACTTGTGGCAATAGTAGAGATTACATCGTAGAGTGGATCTATTTTTACCTCGTTTTCAGCCCGTTCTTCATCACTCTGGTATTGTACATCTAGCTCGGAACTGTTCACGCTATTCTCCCAGTCTTCGGAAGATTCTACTGATGATCCATCTAGTTCCAATTCAGCTAAAATAATAAAACTTCAAATGAATACTTGGCCTTGAAAACTTGTAATTTTCATAACAATCAGTATAATAAATGCAAAGGTAAGTTTGCTTGTTTTTCGCTTTCATGCTAAAACGGCTGAACGGATTTGGATAAAATTCGGCACGCAGTTAAATCATGACCAGGGTAAAGACATAGGCTACTTTTCATCCTGGATCGCAGACGAAGTCGCGGGCAACAGCTAGTTGTAACATTTTATAAGGCCTGTATAAATGGCTGTATCTTCTCTTGTATCAGTACGAACTATTAGCCAGCCTGAATTCCATTTAGATGGTATTGGAGCAGAATTTCCATTCTAAGATACCCCAGACTTACACTAAGTACGGCCACGTATGGCTTAGGTTGTTACCAACTCCAACACTCTGGTTTGATAGGGTCCAAATGATTAGAAATGGTCCAAATATTTGGTATTTATCCAAATTATAAGTATTCATCCAAATGTTTGGTTTTTGTGCAAATATTTGTACAAAGACCAAATAATAACGAGATACCGGATTACGGATATTTGTACAAATTATTAGTATTAGTCCAAATATTTCGTACCGATCCAAATGTAGGGTAACAATCCAAATGGTGTTCTAACTAAATATTGGGTATTGGACCAAATGTGAAGTAAGCATTGGTCAAAATGTTGCATATTGGTGTGCTTTGGTCTGAACGTTTTAGTTATTAGATTTATCCTTACCCCGTGAAGGGTTTGTGGCGAAGTCTTATCAGCTGCACGGGTCCATCGATTAGGTTAAGCTATGCTTGCCGCGGTTGGTTCGTAGATGGGTGACCGTCTTTACATATCAAGATCCCTCATCGCCTCGGAAAGCACGTTAAGCCGTTGGTCCCGGCTGTCATTAGTGGATCTTTGACAGTCGTCAGAAGCCCGAAAGTCAGACAAACAGTCTTACCTAGGGATATCGTAATACCCAGAAACTGGGATGTGGAGGTCAGATAGGCAGTCGATCCATGTAAAATACTGGTATTCAGCTGCATTCGGTTAGACTGGAAGCTGACCCCGGTATATTTGGGAAAACGCTAGGCAGATGATGATGACTTACCCATTATCATATCAGCCTGTCTATTGAGCGGGACGTTGGGCAGCCGTAACGCCGTCCCGTTAATAATCGCCTGCGCAACGTGGCGACTACTTGACGACGGTTGTAATGACAGGTCTTGTAGATTCCCGTCATTCGTTGGCAGCTCTTCGGCGTATCTTACTAGCGGATGATCCTGAGGATAGAAGTTATTACTGAATAAACCGATCATGGAAAAACTGGTTAAATATTATAATTTGAGTTTTTTCTTATGAGTTAAATGTACGCTTTTTTTTTTCTAGGGTGGGAAATCATCAAATTACTTCTCTCGCTCTGGGCGGAGCAGGAGGGCGTGTCAGACTTTTACTGACTAAAACCCACCCGTATTCCTTCAGTTGCCTGTGTGCCAGAGGCCACAGTATATCTTACGAACAACCCGCACTCCTGGAAATGTACCCTTTATAAGTCATATGTAGAAATTTACGAATTATAACTTTCTCCTATGTAAGTACTATGTAGCCATTGGAATTTGCAAGATAATTTTAAAGTCGTTAGGTACGGCTTGTCTTGTCTTACCAAATTACCGTTCATCCTTATCATCAATATCAGCCGTATCAATATTGCAGTCAACTGTTGAACATAGACCTCTCCAATTGCTATTGCCGTTGATTTTTTCACTGTTTTTTTTTTTAAACTTTGTCCCACCCTGGGAATTTCTCCTGTATTGTGTGTGCGTTTACAAACATTTAAACTCACATACACAAACAGCCCGACCCGGAACAACTACTTGTAGGTCATATAAAAATATTTGTTACGTGCGGGAATCGAACCTGCGACACGGAGCGCGGCAGTCAATCGCTTAACCACTGCGCCAACCGTGCCGTATTATTCTCCTGCCCTTAGACCAATTTATCTAAGGTCGGTAATTATTTTTCTTACATTCTTCTCAATTAGTCGTTATCTCGGTCGTGACCCGGTTTCTAGCCATACCATCTTACACACAATTCATATAACCATTTATTTGGTCTCCCTGTGCTCTTATCAATCAATCAATCAACTCAGCCTATCGCAGTCCACTGCTGGATATAGGCCTCTCCCAGTCTGCGTCACAACACACTATCCACAGCCATACGGGCTGTGGATGGCTGGGACAGACTAGACTGTCCCAGCTACCATTTTGAGGTCGTCGGTCAATCTAGTGGAGGGGCGTCCCACACTACGCTTGCCAATAACGTGGTCTCCACTCCAGGACTCGTCTGCTCCACCGGCCATCGATCGGTCACTGCCAGAGCCGCGCAGCGTCTCGTAACCCGCGCCCCGCCGCGTGCCCGCGCTCGCATGTTTCAAATAAAGCGTTAGTGCGTTCACGGCCGCCGTTGGTTTTGTTTGTGTCCCGTATCTAACACTTACTCTGATAGAAAACTGCAGATCCGAGTTCAACTCTCTCTTTTGTTTAGCTGCACCATTGATATACAAAACCCCGAGATACACAATCAGCGTCACGAAAACGTCCGCATAAATAGAGCGCAATGTGCGCAGGTGTCAATAGTATCGTGTCAGATTGCTTTGTAAAAACGACTTTAAGTCATGCGTGTAAGGTTGAATTTGCAAAAACAAATTTTATATCATAACTGTAAACACTAACGTATAATCGGGGACAGTTATGAGTGTTAGGTACTTGTTTTCGAGTCTGTGCATCTTGGGTTTTTTTGTATATCAATGAGTTGCACCTTCAATGCAGGCGATCATCAGATAATTATTCAATATATACTTACAGGATGAGATAGTTCACAAATGGGGTTCAGACGGAGGTCGATCATCTCGAGAACCGCAAGGTAACATGTGTCGAATTCTGAGGGAAGGTGTGATATCTGCGGACCAAATAACATTTATAATTTACAACACATAACATAACATTACGCAATAGGGTATTTTACTCTTTTAAGAAAAAATCTAAAAATATATTATTGAGATAGCTTAGGCAAAATGCAGTCGGAAAATGTTAGTTTTAGGTCATGAAATAACAAAATAAATTATAAAATTCAATTCAAAGATTTCACTTTTTTTAATCTGTTTTTGAACACCATGAGAAAATGTAAAATTTAAATGCATTTTTACGGAACTTATTGATTAAAAAAAATGTTGTGATTTTACAGTGTTTTATAAGCACTCTAGAATGCAATTAGGACACTTTAAAAAAATGGGTGCAATACCCTATTGTTTATACCTTATTTCTAAAGAAATCTCTTCCAGCATACCTGCGATAGCCCCCTATTGCAGGTATGCTGGAAGAGATTTCTTTAGAAATAAGCATCACCTCTGTACCAATTTTTCTGTTCTAATCTTCTTGTCTGTTTATTTAGTGTGTACATAAATCTATATAAATAAAAAGACAAGTCCTGACTGACTGACTGATTGACTGACTCATCAACGCCCAGCCCAAACCTTTGGACCTAGAAAGCTGAAATTTTGCACAGAGGTTCCCTTTATAATGTAGACAAGGAATAAGGAAGGGTTTTTCGAAATTCAACCCCTAAGGGAGTTAAATAGGGGATGAAAGTTCCGCGCGGGCGAAGCCGCTGGCAAAAGCTAGTGGTTAAATAAAAAAATTAAAAAAAATTGTTGCAAATGAGTCATACGTCCTGGAAGGAATACGACAAATTACAAGTCATACTCTAACGCACTAAGGAATTATTTTTGAAAATCCATACCCTAAATGTATTCCCATTTAGGTTAGGAAATTAAAGTTTGTATCATCATCATCATTTCAGCCGAAAGACGTCCACTGCTGGACATAGGCCTCCCCCAATTTGAAGGGGTTTTGCCATAATCGCCACGCTTTGCAGGCGGGTTAGCGATCGCAGTATGGTGGTAAAATGCATAGAGAACGCTGCTGCCCATTCTCTAGTCCCTTAGTCACCTCCTACGACACCCACGGGAAGAGATGGGATGGTGCAATTCTTTACGTCCGACACCAAGTTTGATTTCAGCTAGATGGACCGATGACCTCAAAATTCATAATTTTGACGATTAGAAATCGCATCAGCCCGATGTACTTACCAAAGAAAACTCATAAATAGGATAGAAGAAACCCCGAATGTTAATCATCATTTCAGCCGAAAGACATCCACTGCTGGACATAGGCCACCCCCAAAGGGGGTTTGCTATAATCGCCACGCTTGGGTTAGCCATCGCAGTATTACCAAGTAAAATGCGTAGAGAACGCTGCTGACTATTTTCTAGTAAGTCCCCTAGTGGCGACAACGGGAAGAAATGGGATTTTAAAACATATTCCCCCTTATTACAAAACAAGGTTTTTCTTTAGGTATGGTTTAAACCTTCGAGCCTGTTTTTGAAATAAGAACTTAGAACTGAAATAGAAATACAGCTCCTTTTCCAAAACTGACAATTTAGCATTGGACTAACTTGTCAGTTTTGTAAAAGGAGCTGTATTTCGATTTCAGTTAGGTTCTTATTCAAAAAACCGGTCAAGTGCGAGTTGGACTCGCGCACCGAGGGTTCCGTACAAACCTGTGGGTATATAAGTAAAAGTTCAAAATTGTCAAAAATATTTTTTTTATATGACGAAACTAAAAATTTACGGTTTTCGTAATTTTTCCTATATCTGTACTATAAGACGTGACTTCGTACAAAATGTCAAGATTCTAAGTTCACGGGAAGTACCCTGTAGGTTTTGATTCCCGTGCGAGTTTCGAAAATTTGCGGAATTTTGCGGCCTAAATGGCTGTATCTTTTGATTGCGTTGACTTAGAAGGTTGATTTTTCTACAGCTTCCAGGGACAGTAGAACTAAGTATCATATAGAAATTTCAGTTTGATACCTCCACGCGTTCCTGAGAAAAACGGTCTTGACAGACGGACGGACGGACGGACGGACAACAAAGTGATCTTATAAGGGTTCCGTTTTTTCCTTTAGAGGTACGGAACCCTAAAAACAGGCTCGAAGGTTTAAAGCATACCTAAAGAAAAACCTTGTTCTGTAATAAGGGGGATTGAGTCACATGTTAAACAATACATCAAACCAAATCACTTGCACAATTATTTGCCTCAATATCCCTCTTATTCTTAAAAAGCGAAAGTAACTCTGTCTGTCTGTCTGTTACGCTTTCACGCCTAAACCGCTGAACCGATCGTCATGAACTTTGGCAGAGATATAGCCTAGGATATGAAAAAGGACAAAGACTACGTTTTTACGCGATAACCGATATACACGCGGGCGGAGACGCTGGCAAAAGCTAGTATAAAATTTGAAAAAAATGCTATAATTCAAAAGGTTATCAACTGAGACAGCCTGTGATGATAATTCGTTCAATAAAAACTTAAGTCATTGCCTTGTTGACATATACTCCATTGTTTGATAATATAACATAATATAGTTAAAAGGTATTCTTATATTGTATTGTATGATGGATACTCTTTGTTGCATTTGTGCATTGTTCTTAAGAGAAAAATAATGGATTGTGCAGGGTGGCAGGAAGGTACATCGACGTGCAACCATCATGTTACCATGGATTTTTTTTATAACGCTGTCACTAAACACCTCATCGCAGTTCACAGGCTAGACATAAGTAGGCCTCTTCTAAGTTGCGCCACAACACGCGGTTCATCACGCCTTCAACTACATTTGTCCCGGCTGCCTTTTTAAGGTCGTCGCTCCATCCAGCTGAGAAGGGGCCCCACAATACGTTTGCCAATTCCCGGTCTTCACTCAAAGACTCGTTCAATGGCCAGAAAAGTTAAATAATAAAATTGAAGAAGTCACATTTTGTACTTGCCTGGTTTCAAAGCCAATTTCGCGCGTGGCCCAGAGGTTAAGGGTCCCATTTCATAAAAACAGGCCCCCTGACCTCCAGGCCATCACAACATTTTAGGTGTAAATTTAATAAATAATTTAGACCACAAAATTATATTGTTAATAAGCCCCATGGCCAACTAGAAAAAAACTAATTTGGACTACACAGTGGAGTGAGTTAGCGAACTGTCTTTTGTATATAGAATGTTGCCCCTTAATTAAATCCATATTCGATGATTTTGTTCTGTATGATAAGTGAGTGTTTAATTTACTAACATAAATATCACAAAAACGCTACCAGGGTAAAATGGGATTGGGCAGGTTCACGTCAGCCGTATGCACAGTGACCTGTGCATGGACGGCGCCCCCGAGTCCGGTTCAAGAAAAGGCGGTGAGAAGACCTAGGGGCGTTTTTCAAGGATTGGATCGAGGTGGCCCTGGATATGGATGTCTAGAACGATTTGGGGGAGGTCTTTGTTCAGCAGTGGGACAGTGTAGGCTAATAAAAATAAAATACAATACAAAAACAGTCAGACTCGGCGCACAACTATCAATAGGTACAAAAATAAAAACTTTTTAATAAAAAAATTAAACCGCCGAAAAACCGAAAAGTAAAAAATAATAAACCTGCTTTGTCCAACCCCAATAACTAAGTTCGGAAGGCGGTGACATATAATTAAATACATTTCCAAAGTCACCGACTTTCGATATGGACGAAGTTATGCGTGGTCAAACATTAAAAAAAAATATACGCGTCGACTTGAGAACCTCCTCCGTTTTTTCGTCGGTTAAAAAAAACATTGCTACAAGAAAAACGATGAAGCGATTAATAGTGTAGACACAAATCGCTTAGCAGGCTCCACAGGCCTTGTCTTCAAATTAACAATATTAGTATGCTTTTTTTTTTTTTTTTTTTTTTTTTTGGGTGGGAAATCATCAAATAACTTCTCCCGCTCTGGGTGGAGCAGGAGGGCGTGTCAGACTTTTACTGACTAAAACCCACCCGTGTTCCTTCAGTAGCCCTTAAGCCAGGGGCTGTGGTGTCTCTTTCGAACAAACCCGCACCCCTGGCAGGCATCGGCCCTTGCGGGTCCCATCATTTTTTTGTGCTGACATCTCTTTGAGGCGCGCGTGGAACACAACGCGCCGTCGACTTGGGCTTGGTCCTTACCGGACAGCGAGCTACCCATTACTCGCCGTCCGCAAGCCCATGCCTACGGTGGCCGGAAATCGGCCTGGGATTCCCGACGCCCAGGGCGTATCCGTATCCTGCGGCGGCTGGGGTCGCGAGGGCGCATATGCTGCCTCTCCCTCACGTGCGCCGCCTCCCTCTTCGCGAGCATCACTGCTTCGCTGAAGGAGGTGACGGCTCCCCATGCCCTCTCGCTCCGTACCATGGCCTGGACCAGGGCCGGACGCGAGAGATCGCCGCCGCCGATCGCCTCCACGAGGACACGGCGGTGCTCCGCCCAAGCAGGGCAGACCGCCACCGTGTGCTCCACCGTGTCCTCAGGGCGATCTTCGCAGTGGAAACACCCGGGCGTTTCCTCCCGCCCTATCCGAAACAGGAACCTCCCGAAACAACCGTGTCCGGTGAGGACCTGCGTCAGGCGGAAGGTGAGGACGCCATGCCGCCTCTCAAGCCACTCCTCAAAGAGGGGACTTACCGCCGCAATCGTGGCGTGCCCAGCACTGGGTTGCGACAATCGCACTCTCCATGTCACCATGAGAATATTAGTATGCTCAGTCGCCTAGATAGTTGACCCAGATTTAGGTGATAAGAAGACAAAATCAGGAATGACAATATCTGGAAGAGAACTGGAGTTACTTGAAGCTTGCAGACTTTGTAAACTAAAGTGGCAGAAAGAGTTTGAAGGCCTTTGAAACGTGCTCGCAATGGGCCTCACTTGAAGGCTAAAACTCGCCCAAAGGGCAATGGAGAGGTGGAGCATGGTGGGCATGGAGTTTCCCTACGCGATTGAATCAGAAATGAAGAGATCCGCAGGAAAACCAAGGTAACCGACATAGCCCGAAGAATGCCGAACTTAAGTGGCAGTGGGCAGGGCACATTGCTCGCAGAACAGATGGCCGATGGGGCCGAAAGGTTCTGAAATGGCGACCGCGTACCGGATGACGTAGAGTTTGGAAGGCCTTCCACAAGGTGGACCGATGCCTTGGTGAAGGCCGGAGGCATCCACTGGATGCGAGAAGCACTGAACCAGTTGAAGTGGTGGTGCTTGGGAGAGGCCTATGTGCAGCAGTGGATGTTTTTCTGCTGAAGTGATAGGTAATGATGAAAGTGACAAAAAACCACTGTTCAACGGAGCAGACGAATCTTTGAGAGGTGTCTGCGAACGATGGACCCTCTTATAAATGGAAACGACATAAAAGCGGCCGGGTCTAATGAACACGGAAGATGAAGAATCGGGTGCTAGTTCGGCGAGGCCTATGTCCCTGAATTAGGCTGAGCTAAATGAATTCGATTTAATAATAGTTAAAATCGATATTACAACACCTTATTTTCTCCGTGTAATTGATACCTTCATATAGTACGCCTCTATGAAGGTATTATACGGGGTCAAATTAAATTAGCTAGCAAAATTCGTGAAGGGTATCGATATCTATGTAAATATGATAAAACAAAATTAAAATGATTTTATTTTTTGTGGGGTAGTTGGAGTAGTAACTACTCTTAAAATGTTAGTTTAAAAATCGTTTTTTTTTTTTGTGTAAGCTTTATTACCGTGATGGTTACTAACGTAATGCCTATCGAATGGCATCACATAGCGAAAAAATAGAAAATGTTATTATAGGCTATGTGGCTATAAGTCTAGACGCTTAGCATAACGATATGTTAACACGATAAAACGAAACAAAATAGATTTTCTCAACTCATACTTCAAGAAACAAGACTATAAACGGTCGTTGACACCCCACAACAAAACATCAAATCTTTTTTTGGTTTTATTGTGTCATGTTTAGATATCAATATCTACCCACTGCAGTTTAGCAAGCTAATTTAATTTGACCCTGTATACGTGATTGCACCCACTAATATTTGAATGCGGAAGAATAATATTTATGTAACCTATAATCATATTCTTTGCAACCTAGAACAGGTTCCAATTATGTGGCGCGAAGGCCGTTCGAAGGCAAATTGATATAAAAAATTGAGGACAATCATAGCGAGTTAGTGAGTTACCTATATAAATAATAAGGTATTCATCTTGGTTAAACGGTCTGACGAACCGATACACGTACGGAAAATGTGTGTAAGGCGAAAATTCCATTGAATGAATATTTCATGAAATTGTCATTCTCTGGAATTACATAAACTTTGAGAGTTGTACTTGTATTGATGATTAAAATTATGTAAAGCCGTATTGTCATTCCATGAGAAAATTGCTATAGAATGTTGCTAGATACACATATTTAAGGCGAGCTCCCACTGGCCGCACGGCATGGCAAGGGATTTTTAAGCCACGTATAGAAATATTACTAAATAGTATGACAGCAAACAATTTCAACGGCAACTATGCCGCGTTATCCTTAAGCATGCCGCGACGACGTCGTTAGGTATCATCATTGAAATTTATTTTATTTTATTGTCTTGCTATAAGTTATATTCCTAGTCGTCACCTTGCCGTGCCGTGCCGTTAGTAGGCGCAGGCGCATAAACTCGCCCGCTTTTAGCCTATGGGGGTAAATTGTAGGTAGGTAGGCAGAAACTACGGAACTCCACATACTTCGATTCTTACTTTTGTTTCGTTTACGTCCACACATCAGGGCCCTGATTCACTATGACCACTTAACGATTCCTTACTTCGATCGAAACCACGTCAATTGCTTAGATCACACGCGACATCTATATCTATATCTATATCTATATCTATATCTATACATATAATAAATCTGTAAAGGAACTTTTTCTGTACATTTAAAATATTTCGAAAATAATTGCTTGGGGTGGTAAGGGATAATCAACAGATGACATTTTAACCCTTATCAAAATTTTTGTCTGTAGCTCGGTTTTCCAGTTTCTATGTTGAATAGATCAAGTATCACGTCAAAAGAACGAAACTAATATGGTTATCTTTCATACTCAAATATTGTTTATAACTCAGAGTTTATATTAGTCTTTGTTTCATCGCAATCGCTTCGGTCAACCTATCTAAATAATTTAAAGTGTTCAAGAAGAATTTATTTACGTAAAATGTTGAAACACTTAGCGACATCTATTGGCGTGAAACGGTACTAACGAATACTTAATATTAACACGTCATTCTCATTTAAGTTACTTACTGTGTCTGTGTTATTTCAAAAAGTAATGATACTGATTACTAAAATCGCTTTCCGTTGGTGGTTGATTCCCACGAATCAAAAAAGCTAAAAGAATTTCAAATAAAAAGTTGTGATAATATTAACTGACGTGGTGTTCTGAGTCATATACCTAGAATGCAATGTTAGATAAATATTTATTAGTTTTATCAATCAAATTAATACAAATAGAGGGGAAGAAATCTCATTTTTAATTGTGATAAAAGTCTTAGTAGCGCCATCTAGCATAATGTAGCAAAATTAGAGCGGCTAGAGGAACATCTCCAAATTCTTAATCTCTAGCGTCAGTAACGCCATCTAGGTTTGAATAGCAAACATGCAAAGACAACAACTTGATTTCGCGCGAAATTTGATAATGTTAAATTTAAATGCGTGTTTACAGCATTACTCAATTCAAATAATGGGAGTTTTGGGAGTAAAGAGTTGTAAATACTTATGTGCTAATTTTCGTGATGTTAGTTTTCGAGGTGGGGAGGGGTTCAAGCGAGGTCGGATGGTGAAAGTCAGGAAAAAAAAATCCAAAATTGCGACCATAACTACTGGTGGATTTGAGTAAATAGATAGGTTTTCACACGGGCAACTGTAGTTATGTCGATGCTCTTCCGAGCAACATCGCTTACAGAGAAGCATTTTCTTAGTTAAAACAAGTTTAAAAATGTATTTATTTATCCATTTGGCATCTCCAACAAAGGATACATTACCTACACAGGAACAATAGAAATCACAATAGTAAAATATTGACAATTTTAAAGTCGCTTCTTTAAATATAATTATTTATTGGTCTACAAATAAATGTATGGCTGAACAAAAGAAACACTGAAACATTTTTGATTACAATTTACAATAAAAAGGCATCGCAACTGAGAGTCGCGGAGGATCGCTCTGTTACGTCCATTATCCTCGGGATCGGGCTCTCTCTCTTCCTGCTGCCTGCGTCAGCAGCGGGGAGAGAGGTGGGGGCGCGCGCGGTATGGCACTACGTAGCAACAACATCGTACTTACTATGTTCATAGAAAACCCGTGCTATGCAATTAAATAGTTTTTTTTGCCTGGTTTGGTTTTTTTTTCAACAGCGCTTTTAATGTGGATAATGACCGACGTTACGGGGCGTAGGTAATGGTAACATTCGCAGCGAGCATGTCTTTACGCCGTGTGCTAAAATCAGTGTTGCTCGCTCGCATGTTTTGCCGTAGGTACTACTGACTGCACGAATACTTGCTTGGTAACATATTAGGTGCATTTTGACCCGTGACGCCGGTCAGTATCCACCTTTACAGCGTGATCTTTCTTCATCGTGATAACGCCATGGTCCCACGGGCCGTAAACTGACAGGTGGCGTCAGGTGTTACTGCACTGCTACCTGTCGAGGCCTATCGCAGTCCGTGCAGAGCATTCCCACTGCTGTGGTTTTATTCAGTGGTCAACGTTTGATAAACAAAGCTAAAAGACACGCGCCTGTACGGGCCGAGATAGGCGCCCGCCCCCGCGTGGAATAATGCTTCAGCACACTCAACCAGACGCGCAGTCGATTTATTGAGTAAGTACAGTAAAAGCTCCTTATTCGTGCTTCCTTCATTCGCGTTTTCACTATTCGCGGATTAAAAAAATGCGACCCAATTCCTATATCCGCGGCTAAAGATTTATTTATTTGCGGGTCTAATCGGTACATCGGTACATACATATTAACAAATAACAAAAAGGATTCCAATAGGTATCCAACCCAGTATCCTTTGTAAGATTGACTATAAAAAAGTGAAATAGACTTTATTACAACTTCGCCTAAAGTACATTGTCAAATGATATCGCCGCTGTATTGGTTCGGCCTTTGACATCTACAATAGCCGCCTTCGCCGCGGTCGGTGTTTTTAACCGACTTCAAAAAGAAGGAGGTTATCAATTCGACATGTTTATATTTTTAATGTATGTTCAGGCATAACTCCGTCGTATATAGACGGATTTGCAAAATTCTTTTTTTTTTCGAAAGGGGTTTACTCCGAAATGGTCCCATTGAAATTTCATATAGACAGGGCCCGATCTAGCTATTTAGCCGCTCCGGGCAAAAATAACATTCGCCGCCCTTTGCACTAACACTATCAAAGATGGTATGACCATAATTATGTGATATTCTTTTAATTATATAATATTCACATACGTTAGTCTACTACGGCTTCTGAACAAGTATACAAAAATTCATGAGAGTAGGTATGTTTGTAAGCCATTTGCCGCCGCTCATTTTTGCCGCTCTGAGCATTTGCCCGGCTTAGATTGGGCCCTGCATATATGTAGATCTGATGATGCGTTTCGGAAACAGACAACGGAACTCTTCAAAAAATTACAGCAAATCAACCGCGAATGTTGCTATCACATAAATAAGTATGCATTGTTTTGACCCAAAGGATGATGAAATTTCGAATTGGTGTATGGTAGGTAACAAAAAAGTGAAAAATAAAAACTTTTTCAAAAAAATAACAACGTCAACAAAAAACACTACAAAGTGCAAAATAACTTTAATTTCGGAAGGCGGTGACAAATAATTAAAATACACATCCAACGTCACCGACTTCCGAAATTAAAGTTATTTTGCACTTTGTAGTGTTTTTTGGAAGTCGGTTGGTATTTTTTTGAAAAAAGTTTTTTGAGAATGTAAACAAACATAATGAAACCAACCTCATCACCATAAAGTATATTTATATATCATCATCATCATCATTTCAGCTGAAAGACGTCCACTGCTTGACATAGGCCTCCCCCACATTTATAAATGCTGCGACTTAATAGACATTCCATCCTTTGGTACGAGCCGCTTTGGGTGTTTTACCTATTGTTTCATCTTTCCATTTATTGCAAAATGTTGTTTTTTTTTTTTTTTTTAAGTACTTAAAAACGATTTTCGATGCGAAAAAATCTGTTTAACGCATAGAAATGCTTGATCGTTTACGCCTTGGAGAGTCGCTTGCATCCATATCACGCTCATACAATTAATCAATATGGTCAAAAACTTCAATTAAATTGTTTTTTTTTGTCACTTAGGAACGTATCCCCTATAATCCCATATAAATTACCATTCCATAGTCACGGTTTCTGTATTCGCGGTAGGTATTTTACGGAACGTATACCTCGCGAATAAAGAGCTTTTACTGTACCTACGGCAGGTGCACATCTATATATATAAAAGAAAGTCGTGTTAGTTACTTCACTTATAACTCAAGAACGGCTGAACCGATTTAGCTGAAAATTGGCAGGGAGGTAGTTTAGAGCCAGGAGAAGGACATAGGATACTTTTTATCCCGTTCAGTTGTTTCAGAAATAAAAAAAGTATCAAAGTGGAAGTTGGCTGTCGAAAAACGAAAATTTTCACGGATAGGATAATAGGGTAGTTAGGGTAGGTAGGGTAGGTAGGGTAGGTAGGGTAGGTAGGGTAGGGTAGGGTAGGGTAGGTAGGGTAGGTAGGGTAGGTAGGGTAGGTAGGGTAGGTAGGGTAGGTAGGGTAGGTAGAGTAGGTAGGGTAGGTAGGGTAGGTAGGGTAGGTAGGATAGGTAGGGTAGGTAGGGTAGGTAGGGTAGGTAGGATAGGTAGGGTAGGTAGGGTAGGTAGGTAGGGTAGGTAGGTAGGTTAGGGTAGTGTAGGGTAGGGTAGTGTAGGGTAGGTAGGGTAGTGTAGGGTAGCGTAGGTAGGGTAGTGATTTTGTATGAATGACTTTTGGACGAACAGGACAACGTCTGTCGGGTCAGCTAGTTTATTATAAAATGAGCCTCGACCAGGCGCTTTGATCTATATTTATTCTTAAAAATCTGAGTGAGACTTCGTCGCAACATCATTATAACCCCTAAAGACGCCTGCAGGCCTAGACAAAACACCTTTCTGTAATTCTGTTAACGTTCACGCTAAACTCTACGCCAGAATATATGGGAATGACATTATCGTGTCCTTTCCGCAGGTAATGTCATTCCCATACATTTTGGCGTACCGTTTAGCGTGAACGCCAAGAGTAATGTGTTTTGTCTCTAGGCTCTGGACTGCATTCGAAAGCTGTGGTAGATTCCTACCAGGATAGATCGGAAGATCGGAGGAGTGGTACCTACACCGTCAAAGCGACACATTATTGTTTTCCGACATGCACGCGAACGAAGTCGCGGGCACAGCTAGTCCGCTAATAAATATCGACAAATTGTCTTGGAACATACAGAATATGACATTTAGCCCTAGACAAAATATATCCGTATGTATTTCCGCACACGCTACGGACTGAACATTAGCGTGAGTAGGTCATACACGCACGCCGGTTGTGAGTACTACGCACCCGACCCGCACCCTAATTGCGTAACTCACGATTAATTATAATCGGTATCAATTTGACAGTTCAACAGTATTCATTGCGTTATTTACGTTGTTGAACAGACAAATTTTTCCAACATATGAAGCAATGGTTTAACAATCCGTTTCAAAACGAAACGGATTATGATGAATCGTGAGTTACGCAATTAGGGTGCCGATCTATCTGAAGAACTCACTAAGGTCACTATATTGCTGAGTGTTTGCATATTTAGTGCTCGTGATGGTCGAGGTCTTTCACAAGGCCCTGCAACTTTTCCGAGCAATTATCTGTTTTAGGCTTCCGTAGGTACCTATGGGACGCAAACGGGACCCTATTTACTAAGGCTTCGCTGCCATCCGTCTGTCGTGTGTTTTAGTTTAAGTAGAGTGTTCTAGTTTAGACAGTGTTTACTTTTAGATAAGCCGGAAATTAAAAAAAAAACATTTCTTTTTTGTTATGGATGTTTGTGTTTTGTTGTGGATGTCAGATTTTATTCCACGGGAACGTGCTATCGGGACAAAAAATTAGCCTATGCTCTTCCCCAGAATGCTATCTATCTCCTTTGCAAATTTAATCGAAATCCGTTCAATAGTTTAGGCGTGAAAAGCTAACATACAGACAGAATTACTTTCGAAATGTTAGGATAAGTCCGAAATCTCCAACTCGCCTTGAGCAAGTGTCAAATTCCCCGGGTCCCGGAGCTTTGGAAGGCGTACGAGGGGTCGAAGCCTACTCGCAGAGCCCCGTTTATCCCTTACGCACTATGTAAGTGCACCCAAAAACAACCCCCAGTTAAGGTAGGATGATTAAGGTAACAAAGATATTGGACTATGCATTTGGGTAGCTTAAGTGTAATGGCTACCTAAAACTATGCAAAATTGCAAATAAAATGACCCCTGTCTAACTTGCACAATCAATAATGGCACCCCGTTAGCACATAGTGACGTAGCGACAAGGGGGCAACATGTTTTGAGAAGCTTACTGTTTGGAGAAGTATTCCTAGCTATCAAAACAATCCCGAGCCCTGAAGATGCTCAAGATCCCTACCAGCTCTTATTGGAATACGACTTGTGCCGGCAAAGTAAACTCTACCGGCCCAGACCCAGAGTACAGGAACGCGCCCCACCACGACATCAACGTAGAGATACGGCGGAGGGGCGTACAGATATGGCGGTGGGGATTCAAGATACGGCGGTGGGGCGTAGAGATACGGCGGTGGGGCGTAGAGATACGAGTATACGACAGTGGGTGTAATAATAATAAAATAATAGATAGGGTTACCTGATTATTATTGAGCTGCAGGAACATAAGGTCGACACACTTCAGTATGGACAACGGGAACTCCTTCACCCTGTTGTTCCTGAGGTTGCAGTGAACCAGGGCCTCCATGTCATTCATATTGCTGGGTAGGGTTTCTATTAAGTTGTTCTCTAGCGTTAACCATCTGAAATATTGAGATTTTTATCTTTACATAGTATAAAACAAAGTCGCTTTTCGTGTGTCTGTATGTTTAGATCTTTTAAACTACGCAACGGATTTTCTTTTCTTCGGATACGGATTTTCTGTTCAATTTGTACATAAGTTTGAAGTTGTTTCAATAATCATATTGAATTATTCTCATTGACATATACTAATAACACAAACAAACTGCAACAAATATAAATTTTGAAAAATATAAGGTTTTTATTTTATTTCTTTGTACCTCGAAAAATACCACACCCCGCTCTTACAAGGTTATGCAGACACGCCGATTGACATCGTAGTTGTAATAGATGGCGTTAGTGTTTTTTGTAGGGCGACCGCGTCCGTCAAATGTTCGGACGACAATGATTATTCTACATTTTTTATTGTTTTTTTTTTTTTAAGAATAAGGCCATCTTTACAGCCTTGGCGATATGGGTAAGAAAAAGTAAGGTAGCAAATTAATGAATATTTCTATAAATTATTGTTTTGTTGAATTACTTTCGTTTTTAAAATGCTTAAATAAAGTATAAACTCTTTATTATGAATCTCTCTCTTTAATATAAAAATCAATGAGACCGAAAAAAAAAAACATTAAGAGTTTTCGTTATGTGGAGTTAGAAGAAGGAACAACCAAATCGGGATCTGTCTTTACAATTTTTCCTCGTTTTTGCAAATTGTAGCAACAGTAGATGGACGTAGCCCTAAACATCTTCAACATTACTTCTCCCTTTTCTATCACACATCATCATCTGCGTTTTCCCAACTATATTGGGGTCGGCTTCCAGTCTAACCGGATGCAGCTGAATACCAGTATTTTACATGGAGTGACTGCCTGTCTGACCTTCACAACCCAGTTACTGGGTAACAACGATACCCCATGGTAAGACTGGTTATCAGACTATCGGGCTTCTGATTACCCTTTTCTATCACACATTGTTTTTTTTATCAACATGCCTTTGTTATACTGACCAAGTTAACAGTTTGCAAAGTTTGTTTACTACTGATTATAGGTGAGGTGTCTAGTGTGGTTAGTAATTGGGGCCAACGTTACTAAAGATAATGCAATCCAAAAGTAATGTTACACATGTTCTAGGCAATCTAAACATATATACAAAATAAATAAAATTGAAGTGTCTGTTTGTATTGTCAAAATAGCAACTTTTTTATAAATTGATACAAATGTATATTCGGTATATACTGTTTGTTCAGACTAATCTCCGAAATGGCCAGACCAATTTTGACAGGACTATCACTGACAGATAGCTGATGATAGCTGATGATAGCTGTTAGCCTCCCGCTAGAAACTTCCCATGGGATAATTTCTGAGATCCATGTGAACAACGCTGGGAACAGCGGCCAGTTAACAATAAACAAAGCAAGACTGCTGTTCATGACGAGGTGTCTTTCTTAGGAATTTCGCCACCTCAAAGATTTTAGTAATGTAAACTGGTATGAAAAAAAATGCTTTATTATTTTAACAAGTTAAACTTGGAGCCTCCTTTCAAGCAGATATGCGTGTTAGGAGACTTTAAATACAGGAAGTAATACCGATAACATATTTTTACTGACTAGATGTCAGTAAAAATATGCCTGTGTTAGGAGATTTTAAATACAGGAAGTAATGCTGATAACATATTTTTACTGACATCTAAATATGAAGGTGTTCTTCATAAAATACAATGCCTAGACCAACCAAATTGATCTAGTTCCTACATTACAGAAAGTTTTGTTTTAAAGAGTTTACACTGCAATTTATAAAAAAAAAAAGAATACAAGAAGGCAAAGTTAAGGCCTGAAAAAACTGTGCCAAGGCATTTTCTAGATATAAATGTTATTGAAAACATTTGTCTCTGGGCCTAATTATTATGACATAGTTTAACAGATTATGGATAAAAAGTTTGTAAGGCCAAATTCAAGGCTCTATCTGTATTTCTAAGTAACCTTGACGAGAGTACACAGAAGTAGGTAGTTAATTTTAATGACACACTGTATGAGGTCATGTTTGTGCCTAAAAAGCATTAAAAAAAATACTTTGTGTAGGTAATTAGGTACTTGCTAGGGGTACCGTGCATAATCTTTATGTTAAAAATTTAACAAACTTGTTATATCCATTATTCTATATAGAAAATAAATTACACAAGAATTATAGATTATTTTGTTAACAAAACCTAAGAGCCTTACCTTAGTTTTGATAACTTGGTAATTTCTTCAGGTAAGGTTACTAGTTCATTGCCTCTTGCACCAAAGGTATCCAGTTTCTTCAACTTCCCTATTTCTTTTGGTATCTCCCGCAGCCCTATCCTGTTACACCAGAATGCTTCAAGGTTCTCAAGCTCACCGATCTCCGGAATTAACACTTTTAAAGGATTATAACTTATGTTTAAATTCACCAAGTTTTTTAAATGACCTATCTCCGGCGGGAGGGACGTAATATTATTATAGTCTAGGGTCAACGTTGTCAGGTTCAATAACAGTGTTATTTGCTGAGGAACTACTGTTATTTTATTTCTATGCAAGTAAAGATGTTCTACATCAGAACAGGTGTAAAGCAAATCGGGTATTTCAATGATTTCGAACGCGTTCAAACTCAACCGGGATTTCTTTTTGACTATGGCCTGTTCAATGAGGGCCAGTATGTGATTTTCACGGATAAATTTTAGTATTGCACTCATTTTTGTTTCTATTTTTGGTTACATTTCTATTGCGTTTTTGAATTTGTTGTGAATGTGACAACTGACAGGTTTGTCTGGTCGCGAGATTATTATGATATAAACATCTGGGTCCAACACAAAACATTAGAGTGGGATGCATAAATGCAGCTTGTGTTGCGTGAAAGAGACAGAATACTAATATTGCAATTAGGAACTGGAACGTTTCTTTGTGATTACATAATGTATTGTGTTGCTCTATCTTTAAATACAATTTCTACTAATCAATAAATAAAGGACACACGATTGAGTTGATTATAAAATGATATCATAATTTAGTGCCTCACGTACAATTTTTAATATCACTGCTCAGTATTTAATTGGAACATTGTACGTATTGAATCAATAATTTGAAACCAGTCCTACAAAAGTATTTTAGTGTAATGGATCGTAACTACTGTATCGATTTTCCGCGGTAATTGTGAAAATGGCTGGCTTTTATCGCCGCTTTAATAATTAAGTGGATAAAACTATAGTATAAATAATACAAGTGGAATAAAATGTGTAAATCGATGATTTTCTTTAGTGGAACTAAAAATTGATGTTTTGTTCACTTAGTTTCATATAAATGCGAAAGGAATAAATAAATCAACATGAAGTCATATGTTTTAAATTTCATATTTTTGATCGTTTTAACTATACACTGTTATATCGTAGACGCGAACGGTAAGAATTGATAAGTTATCATTGGTAAACATAGGCATCAGAAATCTAAACAAACACTTTTTCTTTGTTTATTCGTGGCACAAATAACTTATAAATACTACATTGACCTTCATATAACTTACGCTAATGAGCAAGAAATACGAGTAATTAGGTTTTACTCACACGCACAGCATTTTTATTCATAAGTGCGTGTTGTAAAAAATCCACCTGGAGCTGTTGATAAATTACTTTTATTGTTATTATTTACATCAATGAAATTTATGAAATAATTACTTTATTACTTAGATATTTTATAACTTACTTGGACACTGATCAACGTCTAAATATAGGTAATTATGAACAGAGTTAATTACACGTTTTCAGCCTCCCAAAACAAGACGTCTCATCATCTCCGAAGGTTAGGCGACGATGGCTACTTCAAATCGAAGCCATCATACCGATCTTTTCAGCCAGTTTCAATCAGATATCACAAATCAACGTATCCTAGAGCTGATGATCGATCAGACTATGATATAACTTCCTATGATACGGAGTATGGTGGCGTTGTTTCCAACTTCACGTCTTCTATTTACGATGATAACCCTCAACTGTATCCTAATCCGGAGTTCGTGGCTAGGAGTAATCAAGGTGAGTATATTTTTTAATTAAGTTATAAAACCTTTCTCTATCACTTCTTTCTAGTCAAATAAAGCATCAAAGAACTCTTGTCAAACACACTACACTCAAATTGTAACATAATTCATTTTGGTAGTCATAAGCAAGACCGCAGACAACAAAGTAGATTCGGAGTCAGATCTACCAGATGACTCCTTAGCTGACGCAGATCTGAAGGAGCACAATATTATAGACAGCGTGACGTATCTATATGGCTTCAACAACTGCCACGGAGTCAGGAACGAGTGGATGGTACTGGTGAGTTTATTCTGACGACATTATTGTTTTTCTTCTAAATCATATCCGCTTTATATCTTATACAAGAGTACTTTATGATCAGAAAATCTTCTGAAATCACCCAGTTTTCTAATACCCCGCTGTCACGAACTATTAAGCTAGTCCATAGTAGATGTACCTGTTTTGTTTAACCCTAAACTATCCACCAGATCTTCATCACAAGCGGCATAGCTGTGGTCCTCCTCATCGGCGCAATAATGTGGTTGATGTGGAGCGAGTACGCGGCCGAGTTCCGTCGGAGCAGCAAGTTGTACCCTATCAATATCAACTTGTGCTGCTGTTTAGCTGCTTGCACTGTTATTTATGTACAAGCAGTTATGGTGAGTAATACTATTTGTGTGTTTGTGGATAATAGGTAACCTAGTAGGTATTATTATAAATGTTAATTAGAGAAATTGTCGGTACCGACTTCGATTTGGAGATTTTACACTTCTTTTATGCAACGTCCTTAAAATTTATTTCCTAGATTATAGAACGATGAAAAAGTTTATCACAAAAATGTAAACTAAATAACTAAATACTAAAAAACAAAAGGACACTTAGGCGTCGAAGTATTCTTCCGCATCGCTGTCATCAGGAAACGTGCGCAGAAGACTGGCAGCATTGCCACGTTGAATGGCAATGCTAATTCTTTGGCCGAAGAATGACCCAGCCCTCTGGTCACGTGAAGTGTCGACCAGCCGGCGAGAAATTTCCAGAGGAGACGTGCACTCGGACCCCATGACGAAAAATTGTATATTTAGATGTGTGGATGTTTGTTACTCAAACACGCAAAAACGGCTGAACTGATTTGGATGAATTTTGGCAAACAGATAGTTTGTAAGCTGGATTAACACATACAATTTACTCCTTAATGAAAAAAAAACCCAATGCGTTCAGTTTACGCTACCACACGTTAGGCAGGTGAAAAATAATGTGTTGAAAAAGTGCGACAAATTGAATTCTGAAGATAGCACTGTATTCTTGGGCTTAACTTTGGATGCCAAGCTTCAGTGGGGCCCACATATAGCCAAATTATCGAAAAAGCTAAGCTCTGCAGCATACGCTGTTAGAAAAATTCGTAATTTAACTGATATAGAGACGGCCAGTTTAGTGTACTTTAGCGACTTTCATAGTGTAATGTCGTATGGTATTCTGTTGTGGGAAAATGCCGCCAACATTCAGACTATTTTTGTCTTGCAGAAAAGAGCTGTTCGATCAATTTATAAATTAAGTCCAAGACACTCTCAGAGAGAAATTTAAGGAGATTTATATTATAACTGTGCCTTCACAGTATATTTATGAAAATCTTTTAAATGCCCATAAAAATATTAAATTGTTTTAAAATACAGTGATATCCATACTTAGTATAAATACTAGGAACAAACACAAATTTGTTGTAGCATCAACAAGGCTCAAGAAAATAGGTGGTTCATTCAGATGTCAATGTATACGCTTTTATAATAAACATCCAAGCCATGTTCAAGATCTAAGTCTCAATAAACTTAAATCATTAATTAAACGTAAGTTGTGCCTGAAAGCCTTTTTTATCGTTAAAGATTATATTGAGGACAAAAAAGCTTGGAATGACCTGCTCCAATTTTTGCGTACTGAATGTTCTTTTTTGTTTTTGCAGTCATGTATATCCTCTACAAGATTAAGTTAAGTAAGCTGATTGTTTTGTATCCACGACAAAAAAAAAATGCGCTGCGGAGTCTAGAATGATAATTATGCTGAATTCAAGGTTACGGTTTGCGCACTTGTTAAAAACTATTCCTGTATGTATAGCCAATTGCCAACAAATGGCACGAATCCAGACCCCGGGCTGCTACCGACTTATTCCTAATGCAAAACCCAATAACAGTTTGCCCGAATAATTCGAACCCAGGACTTCATGCTCAGCAGTCGCGCTTGCGACAGCTAGACCAACGAGACAGTGAAAAATTTTTAACGGAAAAATATTATGTATGAAAAGACATATCATAAAAGTTAGCTAGAACTTATGCTGCGGCTAAAGAACATGAGTCATCATCTGCCTAGCCTATTTTACCAACTATGCTGGGGTGGCTTCTATTCTAACCAGAGGCAGCTGTATACCAGCATTTTACATGGACCGACTGCCTATCTGACCTCCACAACCCAGTTACTGGGTAACAGATACTTTCGAGCTTCTGGCGAACCGTAACGACTGTCAAAGATCCACGAATGATAGCTGGGAATATGAAAGAAAATGTTTATTAATATATTACACGTGGCTCTTGTGGGAAATAACCCTTCTCCTATTTTTCCAGGGCGTATCATCCCCATCACAGTGCGAGAGGATAGCTCTCCTCTTGCACTACACGCACGTGTGCTGCGCGATGTGGATAGTGGCGCTAGCGGCGGCAGTCGCAGAGTACTGTGCGTGTGACACTCTACTGCCGCTGAAATACAACTACCTGTTGGCGTATGGCGTGCCTGCTGTCGTTGTAATGGTAAGTAAAACTGTCTTAAGATTTTCAACTAATAGCAGCCGGTTAAATTTGGTGAAAACTCACCGTTAAAACTGAAAACGTATGTATGTGAAGTGAGCTGTCATTCCATCTGATGCTAGGGAATGACACAATTGACAGCTCACATCGAGCCTCATTTCAACTAAGTTTCCACAGTGAGCTTCACTACATACACACTATAGCAGCCGGTCTCTTCTGCAAAACTCTTACCGTGAAAACTTAGATGACGGTTTAAAGTGAGCTATCACTGGTGTCAAACCCAGCATCAGGTGGAATGATAGGTCACTTCAAGCTCACTTCACAGCAGTTTACGAGCGTTTCACAGTTTATTAGCAAATAGTGTAGATTTTGGTTCCTTTTTCCTGTTCAGTGTAATAATCTCTGAACAGTTTAAAACTCTGTTCTGTGGTTCTCAGTTCTGCGGTTTTAATGCGAGTTGAAACGCAAACTATGTAAACACGTATATTTAAAGTAGGTTTATAATAGGATTTATAGTAGGATTATAATAGAGTACCTAGCAAAAAATGCTCTACAGCAACATGGGGTCACTATTTAAAATTTAATTAATATGTTTTTGGAGAAGATGATCCTTTTTTTCAGACATTCCAAACTTAATGTTTAATTAATCAAGTTTGAATTATTGGATAGTTCAATAGATATTAATGATCTTCTTAGGCTGTTGAAAGCAAATATAGTCAGCCCAGAACTCAAATGCATTGCAAACTATTGTTTAGTACAATTTGAAGCATTTTTCAAACTTTGAATGTAAAGGCTGAGGTTCAAGATAAGGAGAACAATAATTATCCGTACCTACCTACTAATATAAGTTAAGCCAAACGTCACTTAGAAATTACAAAGCGTATGGTATATTTATAGATGGTCATATTTTATATTTAAAAACTGTGTTAAAATTAACTTTCTTTCCAGTTCAACTACGCTCTCTCAATGGAGCACTATGAAATAAAGCACTACTGTTGGATGTCAATAGAAAAAGGCATGGTCATGGGTTTCATGGTACCAGCCATGATTTTAATCCTTATCAACACAGCTATTATAATTTTGGGCTTACAAAGTGTCAATAAAAAGCAAGCAGAAACTCTAACAGCTAAAATACAGGAATTAGTAGACCATCACATAGCTAATTGGCCTAAAACAGATCAAATGGATGATAAAAATGGAAGTATTGATACTCTAGACAATATATATACACCAGGCAGCAGTAGGAAGAATACGGATAGTTCAGAAACTTTGGACAAAGATTATATTGGGAGTGAGGATGATTGCCACTATGTGAACATGGCAATACCAGGGGAAAACGGTGACACTGGCAGTGAGGTGAGTTGCCATATCAAAATTTTATTAAGAATGGTACTTTTTAGGTCTTATCAAAATGGTAGTAATCAATTTACTGAAATTACCTTTACCTATTTTAGCCCAATTTGGCTCAAGCTGCAAAAGCCTTGCATGATAAGAGTCTCCTCAATATGTTGTACATGGACAATGTCTCTTGGAAATGGAGCTGGAATACTGAGGGCAATGAACTAAAGACATATTTAAACTTATGTCTTGTATTAGAACCATTCTTTGCCATTAATTGGGTGATGGGAGTGGTCGCCATAGAAAACGCGGCCCATTGGTCTACACCTACGATTTATTTGATACTCGTCGTTGTTATGGTAAGTTTATTCATATTTTGTGAAAAAGTAATTTAGATTAGAGAAGATAGGGTAAAGCGAGGGGAGGTAAATTATTGTTGAGCCGCACGATTGATGTTTGGTTACCACTAGCGCCATCTCTTATCGAATAGCGGAATTAATGGTCAGGAGCTTTCTAGAAAGTTCGATGCTAGAACTTTCTGGAACTATCGACATGTGTTCGGTCAGGGCCGATATGTACTCGAACATTCTAGATGCTTCTACGGTAGAAGGTTCTGGAACTATCCGAGGGCCCTATATAAGCGGGAACGGAGCGCGTCTCGGGGTAGTTCATTGGAAGCGATACATGCGAGAACATCTAAAGCGATCTTCAAGTGCGACTTAAGAGTGACCCGTAGTGCTATTGTGTTGTGTTATAGTGTGTTTAATTAAAGTCTTATTTTTGGTAATTCATATCGGCAGTTTTTAATTGTCACGAACCCCAAGCTCGTAATATTATATTAGTTGGAGAAATATTTTAGTTATTTTTGTGCAGTTCCCAGCAAGTTCGCTACATTTGTTTGCGCATTTGATTCTTATTATGTGTGATTTCAGTACGTTTACCTAACAACGACGATATGTACAACGCTGCCCATCGTAAAGCCGAAGACCACAGCGCCGTGCTGCGAAGCTGTTATCAGTGAACCACCACTTCCAAGAAACAGGTATGTATGTTATTTTCTTACGAATACCCGTGACACCAACACTGCTGACAGGAATGCAGACAGTTGTGTTGTTTGTGGAAACTACTTATTCTAAGAATGACTACTTCGCTACCTATCCCACATTTTAAAATTCCGTCAGCTTAAGAAAATAGGAAATAAAATTAACTACCTACTAAAGAAATATTAACTTGCAGGACAACAGACAGCATTCCCCTCCTGGACCCCACAATTCAACAGCCAATAGTGACTCCAGCGCCTGCTGATACCATAAGTACTATCAGTATATAGTTCCTTACAAATACCATGACTCGGTCAAAACAGTATAGTAGTAAAAACGACTTCACTTGTTACGAAATACGATTGAAATCGTTCAGAAGATCGGTTGTTTTTGAAGGTAGTACAGACAATTATTTGGCACAGGTTCTCAGAGTACGGAGCAAAATTACCCTTGTGAGCTTGAAGAGAAAAAGAAGGAATGCCCAGTGGCATAGCTATCATTGCTAAATTATTTACAGAAACGTTTAGAAAAACGTAGTAGGTATTGGTATAATGGCTGCCTAGCCATTAATGTGGAAAGAAAATGTTTATTATTGTATTTGTGAAATAACGCTAAAATAAAAACGAGTTGGCAATATCAGGACGGCTTGTCCAATTTGCTTTATTTATAAGTACTTTCCCTAGTTATAAAGCAAATTGGCTTAGCCGAAAGGAAGTTAGATTTCGGGAGAACTTTCAGAGTTTGCGTTTAGAAGAGTGTCAACAGAAAAACTATAAATGGCCTTGAAATTTTTATTTGCGGTATTTATTTTATAAAATTCCATTAACGAAATGTTTTTGCTAAGTTGGTCCGTAAAATTCAAAATTTCCGCCAAAGTGATTCCAAAACTTCGCACTGGTATCATATTTAAAAATCGCAATTTTACCAGATTTTGTTTTTCTTTCCCCTTTTTTAAGGTGTGTTTTAGCCACGAGTGCACTATCGTGTATTTACAACTTACTAAGCTAAGGGCTTGGGCAGGATAAAGGATGCCTTACAAACTCAAGATCTTCTGTTTTGTAATTTACAATTAAAATTAAATGTAAAGAGCCTAAATGACGGCGATTTTTCGTCACAATGTGACTTTTTAACTGGTAGCTGTGTTTATGCAACAATGCGCAATGGCGTTTCGCATAAATGGAGTCTGAACCTCAATTCATATCACTACGCTGAGCTGATATGGTTTTAAAATATTATGATGGTGTTTCTCCTTTACAAGGATTTGTCGAAATGGTTTGAATTGAGGATGTATTTTTAGGGCCAACTGTAATGAGGAATTGTGTCTTCTTATCTTAATACTAACTTAAAATAATTCTTATTATTCATATCTAAATAGTGTTTATGTAGGAACTGAACCCTGAAAAATTCAGAACAGTAAGAAATGCATTTAGAATTTAATCATTAATATAATTCAACTTAAATGTGATTCATAAAAGGAATTTTAATAAAGATAAGTGGTTTAGATGATATGTGTGTTAAAAAAAAGTTAATTCAATTACATTTCAAATAATATTAGGTAAAAGTGGCGTAGTTTTGGAACTTATAAGCTTTTGATTTATTTCAGTTTTATGCCTATTAGTAGTAAAATATCAACAAAAGCTGTGGCAAAATATAACTCGCACAACAATACATAGATAACTACCTACTCTAGACGCTAAGTTCTATTTCTCTGTTCTGCATCTGGGCAATCAAGAAAAAAAAGGGCGGCATTTTAATTTACTAACGAAACTGCCACCTGCTTTTATTGGTCTAAATTTCAAAAGATTAGGTTACCGACTCTAGATTTTATAATATATTTATACTTAAGGACTTTTCTACCGCAAAGTTTACTAGAAATAAGTTGTAAGTCTAAAGCTCTCTACATTTCATTAATCTCATTAATAGCAATAACAGTTTAACTCTTACGCTGGTCAGAGTGCTGACAATAACATTACCTACGGACCTATATTGATAGTTCTACGCATAAATGCGCTATATGAAATATTATAGTCACACCATGGGCGCAGCAAGGTGGAATATAATCCTCCTCTATAAATATAATTCTTATAATTTGATGAAAACTAGGAAGAATCTACAAAGACAATAACTTGTAAAAACAGACACTGCCCAGGGAACTGGCTAAAATAATGTTATTCTAGTTACGCCCATAATACATTATTTAATATTATACAACTTTTGCTGAAGAGATATTGCTTTTGTTGTGTTGGTACGCTGTGTACAGCATTAAATCAGCACCCTAATTGCGTAACTCACGATTCATCATAATCTGTTTCGTTTTGAAACGGATTGTTAAACCATTGCTTCATATGTTCGAAAAATGTGTCTGTTCGACTACATAAATAACGCAATGAATATTGTTTAACTGTGAAGACGAAACCAATTATGATCAATCGTGAGTTACGCAATTAGGGTGCAGGTCAGCTAATTTTTTACTATGAACTTAGTCAAGGGTAAAACTGAAATTCATTCATGTCGCATTATACCGACAATCGAGCTGCTTTATGAGCTATGGCCTATTTTCACACGTTTAGTGCTACTGAAAATAATGAAATATAGTGTCCGAACATGAAATCCTCATCATTCTTCCGAAGCTGTAGATACTCGAGTCGCACAAAATTTCAGTGCAAAAAGGCCTACGAAAATTTACTCTAAGTAGTGACACAGCTGCGACAAAAGCTAGCGGTTGCGTTAATTTTAAAAATGTTGCCAGATAAAAATAATTTATTACCAAATCGGGGTAAAGTATAATTTCCTAAGGTCAAAATAAAAATTGAATTACATTACCTACGGAAAAAGAACTGCCTGAATTACATATTGTAATGCTTATATAAATAAGTATGAATACATTTAAATGTTTAGTTGTGTTGTGTTAGTTAAGACTATTATACCTCTGATAAAATGAATTGTCTACGGCAATAAAATATATCAAATCTCGTCGAAGTAAAATATTAATGTTTGGAACTTACTACTTTGATTGTAGTTAAGATTTCATTTGTGATAGAAGATAGTGTGATAGCAATATTGTTGCCACGACGAGTTTTAATAAATGTTTTAAAATATCATTAACTTCTATTGTTTTATTTAGCCTACCCATTCCTAGCCTACACACACTTTTTCTTTTTCAACTGCGAAACGCCACACAAAAAAAAAAAAACGAGACGGGTCTTGTCCGCTCCAGAGACCTAGTTGCAACACTATTATTGTTAATAATAAACCTGTAACACATTTCCGAAGTTATGAGTTAGGTACTTATTCCACGCCCACACTTCCGAGACCATTAAAATCTCCGAATTCAAACCGCTGCTAGCAACTGGCATCCTAATTGCGTAACTCACGATTGATCATAATTGGTTTCGTCTTCACAGTTAAACAATATTCATTGCGTTATTTATGTAGTCGAACAGACACATTTTTCGAAAATATGAAGCAATGGTTTAGCAATCTGTTTCAAGACGAAACATTATGATTAATCGTGAGAGAGTGCGGGTCGCGAGCCGACTGGGTCGATATTGATACAATTTTCTACTTTAGAATAAGGTGATACGGTCCTATTCACAATGGAGCCAGTAAATTGCTCGGGCATTTTTTGGTTTCCTTAACTGACCCTAACAAGCATTTTAGAAGTACCGTACTCGTACCTACAACAGGCTTAGCACGAGAACCGTAGACAAGTGTTTTGTCGTCGGAAGGGTAGACAAGCGATTTATATAATGTAACACAGTAGAGTAGAAATAGCTATTTGCTCCGTGGAAATAGCTTCATGGTAAGCCAGTAGAGTATTGAATACGGTTGTTCGCAGTGTAGTGTGCAACTGTCCTTTTATTCACAGATGTGTTTAGATTCAGATTCTTACAAGTCCCTGTTTGGGTCGGCACTGGTGTCTGTTGTACACCCACGCCCATGCTTGAAAGCAACCGCACTACCACTACCACAACTAATTGTTGCAACCCAATGTAATTCTACGTCATGACTGTCGTCTGACCGAATTAGAATCCAATTGTGTGATCACTAGCTTCCAATTTCATAATTAGTGTTCCTAAATAGTTTCTACAAATTGGATAGTGTATCATTTAGCTGTAAGCAAGTGTAGCTTGAAAGAATGTAACAGTCAACAATAAAAATATTTGAAGGTTTGTCATTTCATTCACTCTTGCAAAACTTGTAAATTTTCTGACTAATAGATGCGTCACACAGGAAGCACTTCATAAGTGATTAATATAATGAATAACAAAGAAAACAACTAATATTCTCTTATATCGAGTGTATTTCTGGATAAATCGGTTACAAAATACTTATCCAACGCCCGCCATGTATCGAGCCGCAGCTCAAGCTTACATCCTTTAGCAAGATGAATCTCAAACGAAACTAGGTGACAGTATAAAATCGTACATTCTTTATATTACAATCTAAATAGTATAAAAGCCGACCGGCGTTCGCTTACCAGTGTTTACATTAACAAAAAGATCGACGCGTACGCTGTATTTAAATTTAGTTTGAGCTTAGCTTACTCTTTAGTTATTTTATAGGAAAAAAAAATATATAATAATTAGTATAATTTAAATTATTACATAAAGATCCCTTAATTGCTTTAATAGAGGCTGTCGCGGAGTCGGCCGTGGGTTTGCAGTTGACTGTCCGACTTCTGCCGCTCCAGATTAGAATCGACTGCAAAAGCTTAAGGATTGAAACGATATATAAAAAAAAACCCATGCGAAACTGTGGGTAGCACCGCGGGCCGCCTGGCAATACTGACTAAGGCCACAGTGGAGGAACTTCATGCAGTGGTGCATCGTCAGCCGACGTTGTCCGACTGCATGTAGTTGATAGGCTGTGGCGGCTGATGGTTGTTTTCTTGGGCGGTCGCGATGCGCCGCACATCGGTCGAGGTGATAAATGCTGACTTATTGGCGGTCGGTGGCGCGCAGCTTCTCTTCAACAGCCTCCTGCGAGGCCTCCGAGAGGTCGGTCGCTTGGATGTACTTCTGTACGCCTACCAGCGACTTCTTCAGTGCGTCGAACGAGCTGGAGACAAAGAAAACATCAAGATTTTAGTAATAGATATTTAAAATAATAAAAAACTAATCATTTCGTGACTACTTTGACGTGGCTAGGTCTTCTTATAACCGGGTTATGAGACATGAAATGACTATGCATAGCCCATGTCTTGTTTCGGCGGCCCGACGCGATAATAATGTGACGGGCACATTTTAGACCATGTCGAAACACAATCCTAAGCATATATTGCCACAATTACTAACAGAATGTGGAATACAGTATGTTTTTAGCAGACTTCCATACTATCAATTTTATACAAGTAGTTTTTGAATTTGCTTCAGTAATAAATGTTTTTAATCCAGTTAGTTAGTCTATGATGGTGATGTTATCTGCACATAGGCCAAATTTATATTTATATCTAGCTTGATGATAGCGGGACAATGCTAGCCATTGCCATGCGTGGAAGCTATTTTAATTCCCATTACATGATTATAGGTATTTCTGTAAGTAGGTTTATTTATTTATTTCTTTAATTAAAACGGTTTAGTACCAATTACAGAAATTAAAGACAGTTTGCACAAAAAAGAAAAAAAAAAAACAATAAAATTGCACAGAGAGAGGAAATAATACAAACTAAAAACTTAACGCACTTTCATAAGTCCCTCTCACAGTACTTATGACATACCGATAAAATCTTCGTCCATTCGTCCGCAAACAGATCGTTTGTTGGGTTAGTGTCCAAGAGATCATTAAGAGCGGATAGAGTACGTGGAACTGGGGACTTAGCACGCGCAACGGTGCGACATGGAGTCACAGCAGCACACAGGTTTGTACAAAAACTTTCACACGACAATCATATTTTAAAAACTAGTGAGGTCGGTCTTTCCTATCTGACTGCTCTGAGAAGAAAGACCGCAACAAACTCAAGAGGTCATGGTCTCTTTTAAAGTACAGACATAATCTTGGTCAGATCATGTGAATACCATGTAGGTTTGTGTCTGAAATTGCCTTTTTGAGGAAAAAGCGATTTTTATTTAAATAATATTTTGCATTCAGTAACAGCAAACCAACCATAAGTAGAATAATAACTCATTTTTATAATTATAAACAATTATCATATAAAATTTCAGCGTATTTGTTTAGATAGCAAACTGACGTCATACCCACAGAGCAAAATGAAGCCCACTGCGAAGCGTTTTCCTCAAATTACACGAAATTTGAAAATGGTAAATTTAAATGCATTTTTACGGCACTAATCGATTAAATAAAAATGTTTTTATTTTGTGGTTTATTAGCACTTAAGAATCTAATTAGCGGCCATCCATAAATTACATCACACAAATATTATGGATTTTTTGACCACCCCCTGGTCCTTGTCACACTTATCAAACACTCTCCCCCCCTTGTGTGACGTCACTTATTTTTCAATTTTAAATTTAGGAGTAAGAGTAGGTAAGTAAGTAGTTTTAGTATTTTAGGTTTTAACATTTGTGACGCCACAAAGCTTTTGATCCCCCCCCAGGCCCTTGTCACACAATGGATTTATGGATAGCCCCTTAGGACACATAAAAAAATGGGTGTAATACCCTTGTTGTTAAAGCTTTCATTTTGCCAGTTCATTAGGGTGCTGAGCAGTCGTGCCACGCATTTGTCAGTCGTTGGCGACATACCAACCAAGTGTAATACATACAGGTTCCATCTATCCACATAATAAAAGATAATCAAACAAAGAGAAAGTGGCAATGAAAAGCGAAAATTCAAACGCAAGGCATGACTTTCACAGACTGACTACGTCATGTCTAAACAAATAACATTTTCAACGATTGATTAGTTATCGTGTCGATAAGGATATACATTATATCTTGTTTCTTAGTAAACATGATTCGATTATTCGATTGTATGCGTCATCGGAATGATTTGAGTGTAGGGCGCGGCCGTATAACAGTAATGTGATGGTTTGTTCGAAAAGAAAAAAGAACAAAAAAAAACGCAAAATGTGGATAATATTTGAACCAGTTAAATAAAGTAAGAAAGTTGTAGGGACGCATGCAGAGTAAGACCTATTTGTACTCGGCACGTTTTTTTTACGATACGGCGTAGAAAAAACGTGTCCGTGTAGAAGCTTCTATAGTGATCCATACAACACTGACGACTGTGCGCTATAAACCGTATTAGCAGCAAAGTGTGTATAAAGAGCATAAGAGAAAAACAGTCTTTCTTTTATTTGAATGCGCTATCTCTTGTACAGACACACGCCAGCACATTAAGCTACCCCCAAACTGTCAAATTTTCCCAATTAAACATGAACCTTATGCTTACGGAATAAAGATAAAAATCTATCACGGTAATTTGACAGAATAGGGTTGCTTGATGTGCTAGCCTCTGTACGAAATTGACACGAACGAAGTCAGTAAATGCTAAATGGAATTGTTGCAGTTTTTTTTACTTACATTGCCATAATTTATGGCTGTATAGGAACACACACATTTTCTTCTTTAAATATCCTTTTTACAAATCTTAAAAAAGTTATCTTAGCAATAATGTCGGAATTACAGTCCCTACTCATTATATCACTCACAGTAACATTGTACTTTTCTATCAAAAGATCATTATGATTTTCAAGATAACAAAACAAAGAGATTTTTATCAAAACGAACTCAAATAATGTAAAAATAATTGCATTAGTTGATAGCAACCAATCAGATTTGCAGAACTATGCTAGATTGGCTTGAGCTGAAAATATTATTTAAGTATAGCTTTCCAGCGTCTTCACCCGCGTCTATGTCACTAATTGGTGGGGTAAGTAATTTAACAAAAAAAAAAAAAAAGTTTTCCAAAAAAAGAAAAAAAAAAGCAGTACGAAGTGAGTTGGAACTCAGTTTTATATAAAAATAGTTTTATTCCTACAAAAATAGTGACAACTACCGCCACGGTCGCGTTGGCTAATAAAACAATATTTCCGTACAGTAAAGCGTAGTAAACGCTCGCTATATATAATTTTGTGTTATTTGGCAGCTGTGTGCAAGGACTCCAGTTTTATTATCACACGATTACGTCTGGAACGACTAGAGAGCGGTATTATCTATGCAGATTATAAATTAATGTGAACTATGCAACGGATTTTGACTCAATTTTTACCATCATTTAGTGATTTTTGCGGGAAGATTTATGCGAATAATACATTATTTTATTTAGATACTAGCTGACCCGGCAAACGTTGTTTTGCAGGTAATTTCTAGTGAACAACCCTTATCACTTAGGGGTATGGAAAATAGATAGTAGCCGATTCTCAGACGTACTGAATATGCATATAAAATTTGGTAAAAATCAGTAAAGCCGTTTCGGAGGAGTAAGGTAATTTACATTGTGACACGAGAATTTTATATATAAGACGATAGCACTTACACTTCGATGTTTCGACATGTAAGCAAAGGCGGGTCGCTAATCCTTACTAATATTATTAATGCGAAAGTAACCGTCTGTCTGTCGGGCTTTCACGCTTAAACCGCTGAACCGATCGTCATGAAATTTGGCAGAGATATAGTCTGGGATATGGAGAAGGACATAGGCTACTTTTTACACGAACGACATACACGCGGCGGAGCCGCTGGCAAAAGCTAGTTTAGATATAAATGTATTATCTACAGTGAAATTCTCTATAATGTTTCCACTGATGGGACACAGGCCTCCTCTCTGTCAGAGGGAGTGGTGCGTAGCCCAGCTGCATGTCTTCGAATGGTTGATTTGGTTTTAGGAAATGTCAGTTTCCTCTCGATGGTTTCCTTTACCGTTTTGAGAGCAGTTTGTTGATGTATTTAAACCAAGTAAAACGCCTGCCAGGGGGTTCGAACCGATGACAACAAACAACAACGTAAGTCGTGGGCACTTCCACCGGGCCACGATTGCTCCCCAATTCTGCCGCGGCGTGGATAAAATGTGCATTTCAGTGCTCAAATAACGCGTGGTTGTATGTCATAATTGTTTTGGGGTGATGACATATTTTTATTGACACGTGCGAACGCCCACATCTAAGGGAGCTCGTACTTTTAGACTGGTATTTTCTCTGGAAAAGCTTGGGCTAAATTGGCAGCTCGTTGTAATTATTCAACATGGACGCTTGTCCTAATATTTCAACGGTAACAGCTGTGTAAACTACGCCTTATTACAACACAATTAGCTTCAAAGATTGAAGATTTCTTGTCTACATTATAAAGGGAACCTCTGTGCAAAATTTCAGCTCTCTAGGTCCAAGGGTTTGGGCTGGGCGTTGATGAGTCAGTCAATCAGTCAAGTCAGGACTTTTCTTTTTATTAATATAGATAATGATATTGAGCAAATTCGTGTATTGACTGGACGGGTCCACTCAATCTGTGTGGTCCTTTCCTCAATAGACATGAATCAATATGGTCTTCACATGATCTGACCAAGGTTATGTTTGTACTTTAAAAGAGACTGTGACCTCTGAGTTTTTTTCGGCCTTTCTTCTCAGAGTAGTCAGATAGGAAACGCCGACCTCATCTAGTTTATAAAATATGATTGATGTGTTTGTATAAACCTACTTACAGAAATAAAATCATGTCTCATTTAGTAGATTGTGATAATAAAACAAAATAAGACTAATTGCTGACTAAAAGCTAAGTATGGTGAATAGTTTTAAAATAAGGATATTTACCTGGAGTACAACATCTTCTTCTTGACCTTAGCGGTGTCGGGGCACCATGACATAAGGAAGAGCTTCTGTTTCTTGCTAGCCTCCGACGTGCCCTGACACTGGTGCGTGTACTCGAAATCGAAGAGGCCATATCTGGAAATTTTTACAACAAAATTGAATAAATTACTTTCGGAAAAACATTATACTTCTTCTGGTGCAGTCAGGTATAGAGAGGTATAGAATAAAGAGGGAGGAGGTAGACGTAATTTTGTTTCGGGGTGAAAAACAGAAGTACAATTAAATGCTATACCTACATAATATTATCTTACTAATTAAACAATTATACTACTAGCAACATTATCCACCAACTTGTAAAATATTCGTAGTTGATGACTTGATGTGGAATCACGCCAAGTTTTTCAAAAGCTCCATAGATATTTTGAGCTTGTGAATGGATGTATGACAGTGCAATTCATGCTAAACGTTAATGTATTTTTTGCCTTTGATTCGTCTAAAAATTTCGTTCAAAAGATTATCAAAGATCCCGTTCACTGTTCTTAAAATATAACTGCTTTATTAACCGTCCAACAACAGGGCACTGGCCTAGGAACTTTTTGAACCAAAAGGTTTTAAAAAGTTCTGCGGAAAATCCGTTTAATAGATACGACTATCCCACCCCGTAACTTTCATTCCCAGCAGCGAAATCACCTAGCTTTATCATGATAATTGAGCCGAAAAACGTCCTTTTCTGGACATAGACCTTCCTCCGCATCGCCACAGCGAGCAATCCTGTGCCTTTTTTAACCCCTGACGCAAAACGATGTGTATATTTTTGTTTTTTGTTTTTGTCCTAGCTTAATTATGCTAATATAAAGCTGAAGAGTTCTTTTTTTGCTTATCTCCGGAACTTTCAGTCGGATTTGAATTTGATCATTTTTTTTTGTATTTGATAGCAAATTTTTTGAGAAAGGTTATAAGGTTATTTAACATCATGAGCAAAAGGAACGCTAAAGCGAAAACGTAGTAGGGCAGGCGGGGTGATGAGATACGACGCGCTGGGCGGGGAACGCAAAACTAGTCCAAAATGTGAAATTTATATGTTTTGATTTTTCGATGTTTGTTACTCAATAATGCAAAAACGACCGAACGGATGGGGATGAAATTTGGCTCACAGATAGTTTCGAACCTGGAATACCACATAGGATACTTTTTATCCCTGTAGTACATTCCAGTCGGATAATTTTCGACCGCCACGCGGGCCAAGTTGCTGACAAAAGCCAGTACTAAAATAAAATAGTACGTTACCTGCACTCCCCAGTGCCGCCCTTCTGCAAATCCTCAAGGAACTGATCGTACTCAGCGTTGCGCTCGCCGACGGTTTCCACATCGATCTGTTTCTCGTCGCGGATGTAGAACACCACGTAGCGGTGTTTCTTGTCCTTCTTTATTTCCTCGTACGTCGTTTTACAAGCGTCCGAAACTGTCACACCTGACGCCTGGATAGAAGATGAGTGAAAGTCAATTTTATGGTCAATTCGGTAGTGGTCTTAGAATATCGTGTTCTGTTTTGACTAGTCTAAAGACAGGGATTTATTTATAAACGATGTTAAAATTTTTGATGAACGAACGCTTACAATTTGTAGTAACGTCTCTTAATTTAAACTTAAATACATCAAAAATCTAGGGGACAAATTATAAACCATAGTCAAACTCATTGTAGGGGACTCTTTTAATGCTGCCATCATATTATGACGTGTGTCTGTATGTCTTTTTATGACGAATGCCGTGATTTTTATACCCTAGAGATACATAGATATTTCGAGTGGTAAATTACGAATCGTAGAATGTAGCGAGGGAGCGTTTTCGTCAGAGACAGATGCTCCGGAACCTATGCACATCGATTAACGTCAGTGAAGTATGTGAAATAATTCCCAAAAATTGTTTTAAAGCCAGTAATTATATAGTTTTTTTTTTAAGAATACGGGGATAAAATATAGCCTATATCACCCGGGGATAGTGTAAATTCCCAACAGTGAAATAATTTTTCAAATCGGTTCTGTGGTTTCGGAGCCTATTCTATGCAAATAAACAATCAAATCTATCCTCTATATAATATTAGTGTAGGTTAATACATATAGTATAGAATTAGAGAGACGGAGAAAATGCATCCGAATAAACGATGCAGACTTTTAAATGAATATGTGAGATACCTTTGAAAGTAATATCAAAGAATTCTTACAAACCGTTACGAGAGCAGCTAATGAAATATTTGAAGAGAATGCCGGCGCGGGTGGAGCGAAGAATCCTTTAATATCGACATCCCTGCATTCTTTTCGAACTTAATTAAAAATTTCTACCTATGAACCGTTCCGACGAGCACATAGGTACTACCCTATCTCCCCAAAATTTACCATCGGCATCGTTTGGTATAGTCAAATTTGGTTTTCAGACGGTATGTTCCTATGTTTGAATTTGGTTTCCGCACTTAGTCCTTTAGGTGGACCATTGTACGTGGGACATGGCGGTCGGCGGTGAACATTCCAACCAGCCCACCTCCCTTCTCTCTTGCAGTTGATTTTATCTCCTGCCGCCCTAGACAAGACGAAACGCTACGCCAAAATGTATGGGAATAACATTAGGTACCTGCGGAAAAGTTACGTCGTGTTCTTTCCACAGGTAATGTCATTCCCATAAATTTTGGCGTAGCGTTAGGCGTGAACGTTAACAGAAATGTATTTTGTCTCTATGCCCTGGTCTGTTGGAACATCAGACGGTCTCAATTTTGTTGCATGAAGTAGCAACTCTTGTATTGGCACAAACTTTAGAGTTGTCGTGGTAAAAATATAAGGCAATAAGCCAGGTGGTGGTAGACTACTCCGGATATGCCGGAAGAAGCTACATCGTATCACCACTTGTGGATGTTATTTCAATGCACCCCATATTAGTTACTGACTATCATCAGCCTATCCTATTCATAACTATGTTGGAGTCGGATTTAAGTCTCGCCAGATTCAGCAATACCAGTATTTTTAATTAAGCTACTGCGTATCTGACTTCTCTGATACTAACTACTATTACTACTACTTACTAATAAAGGGTGACAAATTTGAAGGACCTGTAATAGTGTCATCTCGACACTATTACCCACCATTGACGGCGAAATAAGTCAACCGAAACTTATCCCGAGGCCATGAAAGAAGCCGTAACCCAACCAAATTGTATGAAAAACCATACTTAAGGGTTTAAGAGTTCAAACGTTAGTTCGGCCAAAGCCAAATGATGCATGAATGTGCTACTTAAAGATGAATGTACGATCAATTACAACTAGGGCGTTCCTTGGGCTCTTGCCAGAGAAACGGCGAGATCAAGAAGATGTTTCATAGTTTGAGCATCGTACTAAATGCTAGGCTATCCGTTCCCACGTTGTTAGTGTTAGAGGAGCGAAAAAATAAATGTTTCTTTAGGTCATTTCTGCAGAATGTTTAGTCTTTACGCGCGATTATCGGGCTGACCTTATGTTTCTATTTTTTATTTTATTGTTTGTTTACATTCCAATTAAGATTTAAGAGGAATTCATTATCTTTTAATAATCCGAATTAAAGTTTGTGTTTGAAGAATGATCTTTCTACTTTACGCGTCCATTGTAATGTCCATAGCAATGTGAAAAGGGTACAAAATGCTTCGCGGTCATTTCTACGCACATGCATTTTGGAGAGTACCTACACACACAGAAGTCTGCAGTTAGCATCATGCTTTTCAGTCCTAGATTTCTTTGTAATCGACTCAAAACTTAGATCTTCCGGAATCATGAATTCCGCTTACAAAATGCCCATTAAAAATTCCAAAAGCAACATTTCCTGTGGACCTAAACCCCGCTTGAACGGAACTAGTCAATAGGCATGAAATGGGTGCCCATTGTCACAGCTATTGTCTCAGGCGGCTAGCCAACGGATTTTAAATAGACTTGCGGTAGATACGACAGATCATTTAGATGTTATGGACGAGATATTTATGATTTCTGGTGCGGTTACAAGATTTGTGTGGCTTTATTTTTATTTCGTAGTAAATTAACAGAAAATGTTACAAAAGAGGGTAGCATTAAGTACATAAAAAAGGACTGTTTTCTCAATTCTCTATTGAACTAGAGTAGAAAGTGATTTTTGAACAAGAACTCAGCCGTAAAATGTCAATGGGCCGTGCCGTGACAGGATTTTTTTTTACGAGGCCTTCTTTCTTTGCACATTTACGTTCTCAGCAATTAATTAAACGTTCCTAATTTCTTCAGTATTTGTCCGTTTATCTAATTCTTTACTGCATCAATAAACTAAAAAGTATTTTCACTCATTCATCAGCGAAGTCTAAACGACAACGAAAGTTCTTTTGTATAATCGTCAATAAATTCGAGTACCCTCATATAATTTTGCCAGAAACCCGGGTCACTGCAAAATAAATTATGTAAGTATGTGGGTAGTCTGAAATAATCTGCGTTATATACGGAGGCAGCTGTTGTCGCATTTCATTCAGTTCTATTTCAATTAAACACAAGGCTGATGCAGTTAGTTCCATCAAAAATATTTAACTTTAGATATTGCATTGTAGTATTTTTTTTTTTTTTTTTTGTTAAATGAAGCCTTTAAAAATGTAAAGTTTAATGTAAGGCGTTCAGATAGGTCTTCACTGCCTTTATCTAGAAAAGGATCAATTTGTCTGTAAAGATGTAGAAATGAATTCAATTCTTATCATATTTCTACCACAAAATAATGACATTCTTGATACATTTATATAATTACATTAAACACAGCGAGCACAGCGAAGCCGTTGTATCTCCGTCTCCGAGACATCGATATCACAGAGGAAGGAAATATCAAACCTCCTTCAAAACTGTACCAAAGAATCGCAGACATCTTTCACGCTTTTGCCAAACTACCCACCTTCAAATTGAAAGCTTATGTAGATACGCACAAAGTCTATAACATTTCGTGAGGGTAAATGTCATCTCATGACTCACCGGGAATGTTATCATCGTTTATCTGAGGTCGGCTTCGAGGCACAATTGTAATGTTTCCATACATTTAAATAGGTATAATTGTACCCATTTGTTTTGTTTATGCAGGTGGTTCTCGGTTCAATGCGTAACGTTTTATTGAGGGATCAAGTGGGCTCGGTCTAGAGTTGTTTAGTCAACAATACTGTGTAATGTTAGACTTGACTATTTAATGCCTTGACCTAGTCACATAGACCTTGTGGTCGATCGCTCTGGCTGGATATCGTACGTAATAAATACTGGTAGTGGGACTTGGATTACATTTAAAAACATGTGATAATTTCAGACTTATTTCGGTCGTTGGTTACACATTTTTGGCGTATAGCATTCGAGATAATTTTGAAAAGAGCTGAAGTACCAGAGCATTTATCTTGCAAAGGCAGTTTCACGAATAGAGGGGAAATTCTCGTAATTTTATGAACGTTCACAGTATCAGTCTCAATCTGTCGAAAATACCTAGAGTTTCCATAAATTTCTGACAATTGGCTGTCGCCGAGATGAGACAGCGACTTGATTTTGAATATTTTTTGTTACGAGAATTGGTCTTCTGATCACAGTAACATTTCTACAATCGAACTTTGGACTCAAATTCTGAGCATAAAAATGTGATGATTCACCGTTGAAAAATGTCTAAACGAACCATTCAACACTTAAAAAAACGGTAACACTGCTATAGGGATCTAAAAGCGACAGTCCCCCGCATAGTACGATAAAAATAGCCCTAGTCCACACCCGCTGAAGACATTGGCCGTAGCACAATCTAATAATACGTCGGTGCATGAACTAAGACACGTGCGTACTAATACTTAGGGAGATGTGAGCATGTTTCAGTGTAGCTTACGCTTTGAAAATTTGAGTTTTGGGAAGATAGATCCACACCCTAATTGCGTAACCAATCACAAATATGAATGATTTTCAAGGAAATTGCTAATCCTTAATAATAATAGCTTCATATGACCGATAAAAAACTGCTCTAAATATCGCAATTACCGTTTTTGAATTGTCAAAATAAAACATTCCTACTGGTAGTGTTACACCACAAATTTGGAAAATTCGGGCGGAAAATTGAGTCTTCATTTTGCATGACTTGTTGAGTCTCCAGGATTCCAAGGTTCGTCAAATGAGTTAGCTGTATACACATTTTGTTACGCTCCGGGCTTTAGGAGCAGTTGTGAAACATAATGTATATACTTCATTATTTGAACAGCACCCTAATTGCGTAACTCACGATTGATCATAATTGGTTTCGTCTTCACAGTTAAACAATATTCATTGCGTTATTTATGTTGTCGAACAGACACATTTTTCGAACATATGAAGCAATGGTTTAACAATCCGTTTCAAAACGATACAGATTATGATGAATCGTGAGTTACGCAATTAGGGTGCTGATTTTTGTAAATTTCTTGAAACAGCGTCAAATAAGTGATATAAGTCCGTAATAGCATTTGAAGAATGAATGTGAACTGTGAGTAATAGTTCGCCATTCTTTACAACTACAATGAATCTATTTATATCGCAGTATAATTAAGCGAATCTATTTCAGTATCTTGTATCTGAATGATGTCATTATTATTGTATTTCTTAATTTATAACGTGTAAACATCAGTACATTGTAATGATCGTGAACGTCACCCAGTTTTCCATCGTAAATCTCGAAAACTATTTCGCAGGGTTTTTGCTAAATCATGGGCGAACGGATCGGTGATCTCACAGTATGATTGGGTAGTTTGCTCGGGCAATTCTTGCATGGAGCAGATTTTTGTCCATCAGTGGATTTAGTTGTTGATTAATTCAATAATCCACATGGTTTTACTTATTGGCCACCGAAATGAAAAATGTATTTTCGTTTAACATTTTCTTGTTACTATTCGTAATTTTCAGTCCGGCGAGCTACGGACGATGGGATGGCCGAGGCGTTTCTAATTTAGCGATGCCTTTTGAATGTCAAAAGGTCCATAATTTACACCACCTTGGCCTTTGTAAACTGGGCTATATATTTGTGGTGTAGTTGCTAGCTAAATCTTAAGGTCAAAACCCTGGTTAGAATTGGACCACCTACTTATCTTTTTCTAGGTCATTATTCGTCAAAATCACTCCTGATTCAACCTAGTGCCCAGTGAGTCAACTGTTCAATCTTACGGCTACGTCACTTCCCGTCCCGCTTACACAGAAAGAATAAACCCCTCACGAAACGTTATTTAATGTATTCATAGCACGTTTAGTTAATTACCATATACCTGCATTATTTCTGCTTGAGCGGGTACATTTCTCAGACTGCAACATTTTGCCGCATTAGGCGAGATTATCGTCATGCAATCCTACGGCAACGGCAGTCGATCGATTGGCTGTGTTCAGTACTGCAATTCAGAATTCCCGGCAAGCTACTGAATTATTTATTAACCTCTATTCAGCTGATGTGGCCTTTGAGGAGCCTTGAATCGGTGAGGCCAGTTACTTGAAGAAGTTTCTGTATATTAAAGGAAGTCGATTTGAAGGCTTTGGAAATGGCGGAAACGAATCACTGAAGGCTATTTATCACAGCTTTCAAAGATGCTTTCAAGAACGCAATTTAGCTAGAATTATTTGTCTAGTCTTAAAAAGACTACAGCAATTAGTACATGAACATTTCAAACTGCTGGAAAATCTCGAATTTACTGAGCATGCGAAAAATAGCGTTTAGACCCGAGAGATATCACGATTAATCATAACTGTTTTCAATTAACGCCAATTTTCTGCAACTCAAAATAGAAATTGCTGTACGAGAGAATTTTGTCCTAGTTACAATAAGATTCTTAGACATTCCACTCTCACACATAATTAAAAAAAATAAGACAACGCTACAAATGCTCGTATATCTGTTAATGTCATGTTTCACAAATGAATTAGCTTTATTGTTCATTACATTCATTTGCTCTGAAATGAAGCATTCGAGTTTTTATATTACAGAAGCCGCGGATAGAATAAATGTTTTTCAATAACACGAATCGTTCTGTTTCACGGAAATGGTGATAAAACCATAATTTATGGAACGAACTACACCATACAGAATGTACCGATTTGGCAATCCCAGGAACCTCTAGAATAGAATATGCCCTTTCTCTAGCCATTTACAAATGGTGCAGGAAGATTAGCATCTTAAAAATTTGACGCCTTTCCATTAGTTGGCATTTGAGCATATGCCAAGGTTGGTTGAAGCAATAGCAGATCTTTTATACTCATGATTCGTAAGTATCTTGTGGATTTTCGACTAGAGAACGTTTGCATCAAGAAATAATTTGGTGCCAGGTAGAGTGCCAGAATCAACGAATTTGGTTTTTCACTATATAACGCGTATCACAGCAGTGACGCCAATCGGCACGGAAAAAATATACTACCCACATTAATTTATCGTCGTCCGTCCAACTCCGCTATTCCTGAACATTTGAATAATTGTATTTAGATCCAGCTATTGCTTGGTAGCACGGTTTTTGGAGCAACACACATAATTCTGCACACACATTAATCAGAAATGTTTCAGAATATCTTTCACTGTATTACATAAGAATGGTGGGATTTGATGTGTTGGCGTTTGGCGTGTAATAATTTGAAGATTTTATTAAAATAATACTCAGCTTTAGTTTGTCTGATATTTACGATTTCCATTATATTAGTTAACATCTCTATTAGATATCTGGGAAAAAGTAAGTACCTACATTTCGTGTGAAACTCGAGATAGAGGCAACTTCAAACGGGACCACTTGAGATTGACTATCTGGCTGACTATCACTATCGAATAACATAATTACGTTTTGCAATTTACTTTATACAATTCCGAGGAATGTTTATAGGAAAAATTCCTATAAATTTAACTGCGTATTGAATTTATGGAAAACTAACCTAGTAATTTACATTAATGACGCATACTGATCGAAGTATCCGTTATAGCCAATGATTTTGAAGTTTGACACAGGTTTATGTGGTATGTTTCACATAAAACGCTCCATTTTGATATTAGTGAAGCTTAGCTCTTGCTTAGCTTAGCTTTTGCTCTATCCACCCAATGCCGAGTGTAGGTCAGTTCCTTGAATGCTCGCAGTTCTTGAGCCTCCCGCATCCAACTCCATCCTGCTGCTAACATGACCAAATAGAAGTTTTGCGTCATACTACCAAATGAACATGGTCACGTGAATTCCACTGTTACCTCATAATCTTTAAATAGTTGAAACTAGGCGATAAATCAGGAAAATAATTCAAATTGTTGCGGTCGTCATAAATATGAGGACAATGTTTGTTAGAAGGACAAAATTAATTGAAATTAAGGGTATACCAAGTAATTATGTGACAAAAACTAAGATGAAAATATCACTATGCTAAGCCAATGAGAACAATGCCAGTAGTAAAATTTACTTCAGAAATAATGCCATTTTTCGGTATATGTATTATTGCGAGAGGATGAGCAAGAAGAGAAGAATGAATTCAGTTCGAGCTGGGAGATTAATATTCGAGATTTAGCAGTATTGAAATTGGAAATATTAAGCGAAAACTCCCAGAAGCCATGTTCAGATTTCAATAGTCGTTTCAGCATCTCACGATCGAATAAAAATGATGCAGTACAGGGAAGTAAAGAATGTCCCCTTTTTCTTTCTCCAACAAATTGTATGGCAGATGTAGTTTTAAGTAATTTGGCCAATAAATTATTTACAGCCGTAAAACCAAGTTCAGTTGCCTTCCATACATTATGTAAGCACATTTATTTAGATTACCATTGTCTTCTTTCTGTCTACCTTATCACATTATAATCACCGCATAAGTATCAACACGGGCGGCATTGTCCTATAAAAAAACTGTTGTGAAGGTCAACGACCTTAATGTCAGTCGGTTAAGTATAAAAGTATGCGTCACTGGCTGACTCAGGTGACTTGCGAATGTACTGATGAATAAGTTATGGTTGACTGGACTAGGTACGCCATTTTTCTTTACGTATTTCATTAGCGATGAGACGATTGTAATGGCCCTCGACCTCGAGAGGTCATGGTTTGTGGGTAGTCGGTGGATGAAATCTATCAGCTGTTTGGTAATCGAAGTTAATCAGGCTATTTTGTTTACCCATCAGCTCAGCTCATACAGGAATCGGTTAATAAGTTGAAGATACTTGATGGTATCTGGACAATTTTAGCCACATCGACAGCATTCTATGGCTTCCAATCATGGTGGTTGGGGCTGGAGCTTCCACGTGCTTCTCTCTTCTATGCTTGTTTATGATTAGATTTATCAAACTTTGGCCGTAAAATTCGGAGCCCAAACAGCACTGTTAGGTTAATACCGTGATTAACATAATTCAGACGCATCTAGTGAAAACACTGGCAACTGAAGATGTTGATCTCGTTTTCAATGGAAGAGATTTAAAATGAGTAATATTGCCAAAAGATTAAAATCATCACTGCAAAATGAGACAGCTTGACTACGCCAAAACTACCTCATCAAATTCTACAATTTTATAACTACGCTCGCGCGAGATGTGTCGTTAACTGTCGTTGTAGCTTCAGTTTTCGCCCTCGGGAGATCCCCCTCATGCTTATTAGCAACTCAAAAGGGGAGTTTCGGCACGGGGCGAAGTGGTTCCAACTTAGCGATTCATTCTGCTTGCTACCATTGTCCGTTACGACTTAAGGGCTGATTGTCAACTTTGTATTTTATAATGAACTTGCTGTGCCAGAAACTCGGCTCGAGTGTACTATCTTTGGCCAGATTTTAATCAACTTAACTAACTCAAGGCTAGGCTGAAAGACAATGCGTTCTATCATTTTGTAAAGATTAAGGAGCTTATGATCTCAGCCCGCACAAGCTCTAAATGAGAAACCTATATTCCATGTCTAATTGAAATTCAAATGATCTTTATGACAAGTATGTTTTTGAAACCTGTTTGGAGTAACTAGTTTTGCCTTCTTTCTTTATTGTGCTGTCGATTTAGCTTAAAGGTGAGTCATGTTAGTCTCAGTTATAAATTAATTTTAAGTAGATAGCTAAGGCCTAGTGCAGAGAGCGACAGGAAAGACGAGTTCGTGTATAAAAATTATCATTGGGCGGGTCTTGGTCTCATGGGATTACCGTTACGTAGTCAGTTTTCGTTTCTTAGGTTTGGTGGCAGTAAGGTTTTGATTGGTTTACTTTTTGACTTCACAATATAACATTTTTAGCATGGTAATTTTATCGCCATCTAAAACGGCCGATGACTCAAATGGCAAATTACATAGAATTACAAACATACTTGGTTTCGATAGAGCGATAAATTTCCGATAAGGGAACGATAATATCGTAACAAATAGATTTTACATAATGGAATTAACCTTAGGACTGAACAGAGCTTGGCTACTCCCATTTTGTCGACCTAGCGATATTAAAGCAGACTGAAGACAGACAATGAAACTCCTTGAACTCGGCAGATTATTTATGGACCAATGGCTGGATTGGTTTTGAGATGAGAACATCTAAAGTGAATAAATATTACGCAGTCATGAATATGCAAATTCTATTGCTATCAGCTTTCGTAGATAATGTGAGAAGTGTGCGCACTATCGCCTTTTTCAAGTGAATTTATGAATAACCATTACTTGCATGTTTCACTAGAAGATTCATGCTAAAACAACTACGGACAAAACAAAATCCTTCGTAAATAACCTTTATGCCATAGTGGAAAATGATTTCAAAAAGGCTCTGTCATTCCATTCAAGCAATTTATAATCGAAACCAGATCAGACATCTGTCATACAGCTTATAAATTGAATTCTATTCATTCAGAGAAAGTCTAGACTACCAACATGGTCTAAACATTACGGAATGACTCACAAGATGTAATGTGACTCACGGTACGAGTTTTTATACGCTTCTGACCATATATGGTCAGAGAAACTTCGTTTGTCAATGGAGTTAAAAGGTATACTTACAAGTTTTTCTAAGAAAAGGGCAAAGGTACTAAATTGGTTATTATGTTGTTTTTTTTTTTTTAATAATTATTTAAAGACGCATTATACGGAAATTTAGACAAATATTATTTACAAGTATTAAACATTGCCATTTTGCAGCAAGGTCATGGATTTTGGGTAGGTCAGTGTTTTGTGTAAGTTATACCAACGAAAAAACAAGGTTCCTATTACAGTTTTAGATATAATTGTTGCATAGCATTTAAAGACGTGGTATTATTTTATAACGATAACTTACATACAAAGCAGTTTGGCTATCTGCAACTATGGCTATTGAATAAAGCTCTTGTAAGGTTGTGTAACTATTAACGCATTTTACGTGAATGTCAAACCATCGAATATGCCTAGCCTTTTCCCAACTATGTTGAGGTCTGCTTCCAGTCGAACCAGAATCTGACCTCCACAATCCAGTAACTGGGTAATACGATTCCCCTTGGCAAGATTGGTTATCATGACTTTTTGTGCTATATTTTGTCTGGTAAATTGCGTACCTAGTTATCAATGAACTATCATTTGTCATTACATTTAACAATCTATATACCCATTCAAGATTCGGCAAATTCTGTGACACGTCATGGATAATTATCGTATTTTTTAAATCTTACATCCTTTCTACGAGTTCTGTGTAAATTGGAGCAGGATTCCAGAATAAGGTTTTATGTGGCTAGAAGTAACAATCCACCCTCATTGTGGAGGAATAAGATCAATGTATTATTCCTATTGTGTAGTATCAATCATTCTTACTACACCTTGTATTCATCTATACTAATAATAAAGAGGAAAGATTTGATTGTATGCATTGTTGAATAGGCTCCGAAATTAGTGAACCGATTTGAAAAATTCTTTCACTGTTGGGAAGCTATACTATCCCCAGGTAACATAGGCTATATTTTATCCCTGTATTCCTACGGGAACGGGAACTACGCGGGCGAAACCGCGGGGCACTGCTAGTTATCTCTAAAATTGAAAATTACTCATTATTTGTACCCATTTAGTATTCATCTCACTAAGAGCAATCAATGACAAGGTAGATGACTAATGTCCTTTTAAAGTTGACTCACACACTACTCACTAGCAACTTTCCAATATGAAGGATTGATTAAAAAAACTGGTCAATTTTGTATTAGCTCTAATAGCCTAGAATTCTAATTTCAGATTTTCAAAACTTTGGAACAAAATTTGTATGACAGGCATTGAATAAACTAAAATGAAGCAAGTCACCCCTCTGACACCGGCACATAAAAAAGGACAGCAGTGTAGTTAAAAATTATAAAATCAATGGCTGTCTGTGCGATTTGTAAATAGTGGTGTTGACATAAATAAAGTGTCAGAGAGAGATGGAGAGAGGGTTACTCCACCTTTGAATTGCATAGGAATTAAAGAGCAATTTATGGAATAGTAGGGCTTAGAATATTATCGCGCAAACTATGCTGTCAATAATGAGTAATCATTATTGAATCAATTTATAATTGTTACTAACATAACACTTCTTTTCTATAAGGGTTAGGCAGAGGTGTACAAATCAAAGCGATACATTTCCAGTATAAGCTGATCTTGCATTGTGTTGGATTTCCGTACAGTGCGAGATCAGCATAAACTGGAAATGTATAGCTTGATGTGTACACCCACATTTAGCAAGGTTTTGTTTCAACCTCATCATTTCAGCTGAAATGCATTGAGTGCTGGGCATACACCTCCACCAAGCTTGGGTGGAGCACCGCCGTGTCCTCGTGGAGGCGATCTCTCGCGTCTGGCCCTGGTCCAGACCATGGTACGGAGTGAGAGGGCATGGGTAGCCGTCACCTCCTTCAGCGAAGCAGTGATGCTCGCGAAGAGGGTGGCGGCGCACGTGAGGGAGAGGCAGTCTATGCGCCGTCGCGACCCTAGCCGCCGCAGGATACGGAGACGCCCTGGGCGTCGGGAATCCCAGGCCGATTTCCGGCCACCGTAGGCATGAGCTTGCGGACGGCGAGTAATGGGTAGCTCGTTGTCCGGGACCAAGCCCAAGTCGACGGCGAGTTGTGTACCACGCGCGCCTCAAAGAGATGTCAGCACAAAATGATGGGGCCCGCAAGGGCCGATGCCTGCCAGGGGTGCGGGTTTGTTCGAAAGAGATACCACAGCCCCTGGCATACTGGCTACTGAGGGAACACGGGTGGGTTTTAGTCAGTAAAAGACTGACACGCCCTCCTACTCCACCCAGAGCGGGAGAAGTTGTTCGATGATTTCCCATCCAAAAAAAAAAAGCGTCCCACATAATAGCTATTCTAATTGTATGATTCATTATCATTTCAGCTGATAAGCATCCAGTGCTGGGCATAGGCTGGAGGCTTGGGGGATCAAACACTGCCACTTCGAAGTCCTATGTAATAGCTTTTCTGTGTATAATGTTAACTGTATTGTAATAATTGGAGTGGCTAGATCAATATACCGGTTGAATTCAATAAAAGATGCCTATTTGCCTCTGTTCAACAATTATCCTTATATTTGATAGGCACCTAATAGTTTTGGTACTATTATTGTCATATATGCATGAGTATAATGGCGGTGTCACTTATTTTTATAGTAGCAACAAAGCGAGGGGTATGACTAAGGACATATTTCACAAGAAAACTGAAAATAATCAGCAAATATAAACCAAGTTCAAGACCTGTCAGCATTAATTAGGAATATAGACTCATAAGAGCTTTTGAATGCAGTTAAGGTGTGCTGATTGTGTTACGTTTCATTGGCGAAATTGGCAGTAAGAGTTGATACAGCTAATACTATGAATGTGAAAGTGGGTCTGTTTGAAAGTGTTACTAAATCACATAAAACAGAGTTTATAACCTGGATTTAACACGGAATACTTTTTATCCTGGTAGTATGTTCTCATGGGATAATTTGCATTAATAACTTACATGCGGCAAAGCTAGTAATATTATTTATTAACGTACATTCGCTACCATTACAGTGTCCCCAATTCAGTAATGTAGTTAACAATTCACACCATAAATATACATGTCACATTACAACTTACAAATTAAGAACATAACACATGTAACGGTACCCTTGTGAACTTGGTCAGTGAATATAAGAAAATATCAATTCTGTTGGCAAACAAATCTAGCGTGCGCATTGATCGCGTCAAGGGGGTTTATAATTCTGCTCGCTACATTTACTTCAAACTGGGGTCTCAGTAACATACAACATCTTTAGGTAATAGTATTACAGAGGTCTCTCCAAGGCAGTTATTATCATCGGGCTAAGTTCTTTCCAAACAATGTTGGGGTCGCCTAACAGTCTAACCTGATGCAACTGAATACAAGGGTTTAATAAGTGGCTGCTTACCTAACCGAAGACATTATTTTAATATCTGGTTCATATTGTCCGACATTGTAAGAAAACAGTAATAATGATAGAAGACCATTGTATGATGTGTTTTAATAATGATAGAAGACCATTGTATGATGTGTTTTTATATCATTTCTTATTAGAATAAGGATTGGAGATAATACGTATGTTTTTCGTAACGTAAATCACATACCCACCATTGTATAGAATCAAGTTCTTTTAACATTACAGAAAGCTGTGCTGTTGGTGAGTTTGTTCTGCCACTTCTTCCCAGCAAACCACTAGCAAGTGGTGAAGGGCGGGCGTTTTTGGGACTGTCTTTTGTAATTTTTGATGTTTAAAAAGTGCTGGCACCAGCCTAGTTTGAATAAATTACATGACTTGATTACAGTTAATCAGAATGAATTTTCTTGATATTCAAGTTAAATTTGAATCTTATTTATTGCCTTAGCTAAATAGGCGTTTTAAATGTTCTTTTCTTACTGGAAATACTGGTTAGTAAACTATAATGATTAATATATTGATAAATAGTAGCATTAGTCACTAGTTCAAGTTTAGATAGATACACAATCTGTAGCATTTCTATTCACATAGTAATATGACATGATTTTACGCATTTCCTTTAAGGTTCCATTAAGGACATACACGGTTATAAACTACTATTAGTAGGAAGTTGTTGGTTAATTATACTATATCCTTTAGCTTTATACTAAATTATAGGGTGTAATACAGTTTCTGTAGAATATTTTCCCTAACTGACACACAAAGGATTTTTATCATTGTTCAATGCCGATTCAGCCAATGAGCCGTATTATTAGCCGGAAAACTACAATGATAAGAAAATTAATCCTATAATTCAGTTTGATATCTACAACTCGTTTTGGCGTAATGCCATCTTGTTGGACCTTATTAATAAGCAGTAAAGAACAATTTTGCGTGTTGCAGGTACCTGACAAAAGTCTGATACAGCTAGATTTTCGTCAATAGAATTGAATATGTAACGACCTTGACATTGCCAGGCCAATACCCCCGGCTCACTTTTATAATGACGTATCACCGGCTGAGGTATTCGGACGCGCCTATTCGCCCCAAAATAGACACGAAATGAATGTGACAAGCAGTACCGCGATCACTACGCCTTATATGGTCAAACGCGAGTGCGATTGCGCGACGATGCATTCCCTGCAAAGTTCGTTGCCCCCGGCACGCTACACACTACTGATAACTCATTTGACCACCACATATGGCTCTAAAGCCCCCAAATATCATACATCACCGCATACGGCACTCCTGACTCGTCAAAAAAGGCGTTGCAGGAATAACCTTTCAAACGTACGTGAAATCCAATACCGGCCCATCAAGGCGCAATGGTCACTCGTCATGCCGCCGCAGCCCGACATCTCTGCGATCATAAACTCGAAAACACAACACGTGGCATCAAATCACTGAACGGTGACAACGATTTTTACGAAAAGGCGTGCAAACTCGGCGGTGGGTTGTGCGAAATATGGCGGCACCGGTCACTGAAGAGCGATTTCCCGTGAAATTGCGGCATTTCGATACGTAATTCACCACTTTCATAATGGAAAAACACAACGCGGATGTTATGCACTGTAATTTATTTTCTTCACTTACCATTTTTTGATGTTATACACGTAAAAATTCCACCACTAACTTCACCGACACCACGACAACGGCGACCGGAACGACACTGTTCGGAATGTTGGCCAACTCTTTTTTACGACACCCAATGAGCGCATGCGTCAAACTGATTGACAAAATCAATACAATGTCCTTTTATAACAATGACGAATACACACAAATCGACACGAACAGAGTAATTTTAAATTACGCTTTTGTATTTTTATTATTATATTTAGGTTCTGTATGGAATTTAATATAAAAATGTAATATACAAGAAGCAGTAGCAAGGTGACAACTTTCAGAAAAGTATACTAGCAACTCTATTGAGCTACGCGATAAAACATACTGACTTACTGAGTGCTCTCGAATAAAAATGCTATTGATAAATAAAAGTCACTCCAATGTAGGTAAGATTAGATATCAGAATACATGACACTTTGCTGAGGCAAGGATAAAATACTTTTCTACAATCAACTTTAAAAAGTGAGTCACTGATGACAACAGCGCGTCAGCCAATCAGAATTTAGTATTCCACTAATGCCCATATACGGAGAGACGGAAACAGCCGCAAAATCGTAAATGACGTTCGAAATTGCGCGCGATTTAAGTTTTTTACTAAACTTTGCGCGTTTGCGCGAATTTATTTCTGACCTTGACTTAACCTACTGTTTCAATTGCTCAGAAATAAACAAACATTTCTTTCTTTGTTTTCTTTACCATTTATGGTAGTGATGCTTCGCATGAATATGTTGGAAACGTTATCACCATTGCGTTGATAATGATCTTGCGATTCATGTTAGGTACTCAGAGATTTATCTATAATTTACTAGAACGAATTGTAATGTTAGTGCAATTCTCAGTACGCAGAAGTTTGAAGAATTGTAATTACATATCCTGAAAAACTGCCGGTAGCTGTAACTACCTATTTATACTTTAATTTAAATAACCACTTACAACACACAATACGTTGGTGAAACTTCTTCGTCTTCATCAGCTAATTTTGTCACTAAACTTTAACAGTTACGATTAACGCCAAATTTATTAAATTTACTTTCTGTCTTTAATCTACTTTTGTTCCAGAGTGCATATTAAAAAAAAAAAACTTTCTTAACTTCTGTCTATTGACACACAAAGGTCCATTATGAAAGCATTCTATCATACATGGACTAAAGGTTCTGGGCCTATAGACAAATACATTTTTGTTAGCGTTTACGCCAAACGCTACGCCAAAATGTATGGGAATGACATTACCTGTGGAAAGATTGCGTCGTGTCCTTTCCGCAGGTGATGTCATTCCCATACATTTTGGCTTAGCGTTTGGCGTGAACGCTAACCGAAATGTATTTTGTCTCTAGGCCCTGTTCGTTCAAACTTTGTACAGAGTAAAGTTGTAGGTGGGAATATGGGCATAATTTTACATTCTGGGATTTTGTCAGGATACCTAGGTGTAAAATAAATATTTCGTGTTCACCTGTTTTCTAAAATTAAGCATAGGCAATTATCAGAAGCAAATTATATGAAGATCGGCAGGTTTTCAGCCAAAATTAAAGCGAAAGACTTTTTCCCACCGGTTTTGCCTGAATAAAGCCGGGAAAAGCCATCGCATATTTTTTTGTGGTTTGGACCTGTTTTGATTAAAATATAGTTAGTATTTTGGCATACACGGAATAGGTATGAGGGTCAATACAAAAAAAAAAAAAAACAATAAAATTGTCACAGTTCTAATAAAAATAACGTTTTATTTCTTATTTTACATCCATTGACATAAGTATTAGGTACTGCGTAAGGACTGGGCGGACCGCATGTTACAATGACGCACAGCCCTACTGTGCGTCATTGCCGAAGGCCGCATTTTGCGGCCATTCACAGAGTACATTATCGGCCATTATTCAAAAACTTAATAGATCGACCTGAAATCTCGTACTCGGGGGTTTTCGGGGTCGCTGATCACGAATCCGTCATCAGAATTACGAAATTCAAAATGGCGGATCCAATATGGTGTCATGCAAACAATTCTAAAGTTTTTTAAAACGTATACTCTAATATTATAAAATTGGAAAGTATTTCCTGCTTTAAAGTATACAGACATATGTATATGCGGGCGTATACACACACACCCACACACACACACGCACGCATACATCGAAATTCTACAGAAAGTTACGTTTCTACTATAAGTAGATCCTGTTTCCTGTATAGACTTCCACCTCTTATCTTCCTTTCTCTCTTTGTCTCATTCTCCATCTTTCTAGTTGTAAATATGTCGGATCTTTCATGAGTTTGCACTTTAAATGAGACACAAAGCGCCTTTGTTTAGCGTTGTGCGGAGTCTAGGATCGAGTATGGTGTCGATACGGACGCATAGAGCGACATGTCAGTGATCGTTTAGACGACCGTGGTCCTCTTAACACATAGTGGCCTAGGAACTGTACTGTGTTTCCTTTAAGCTCAGAGTATTATAGTAGGTACAGGAGTATGAGTAATTAGCTCTGTAACAATAAATTGTGCAGAAGTTAAAGGAGCTATTTCTCTCGGTAGTTTATATTCTGACTATTGATTTAAATAGTAAAGATACGGTCCTCCGAACATTTGACGGACGCGGTCGCCCTACAAAAAACACTAACGCCATCTATTAGAACTAGTATGAACTACGATGTCAATCGACGTGTCTGCTCCTAGACGTAACCTTGTAAGAGCGGGGTGTGGTATTCTTCGAGGTACAAAGAAATAAAGTAAAACTTTATATTTTTCAAAATTTATATTTGTTGCAGTTTGTTTGTGTTATTAAGTTTTCATTGGCCTTCGAATAAAACAATTTAAAAAAAAATCTTGTTTTTTTGGTAATCTGGACATATTTTCCATTTTGGATTCGTAGTTTTTTCTGACGTTGGACATTTCAATTTGCTTTTAATAAACAATAAAAATCAATTTTGTACAAAATTTAATCATAGAGTAATATTATTAAATCTTTTGATTTCATCGGCTACAACCAGCGCCACTGCAAAGTTATGTCGCGCTTTTACGCGGCTTCGCGTCGTCGTTGCCAAAGGTTGAGACAAATAAGAAAGAAAATTGTTTTAAATAATGTTAGAAGTCGATTTAATGACAATTTTTTAACTTACCGGTGATATGAAACGGTATCATCTTTTTATTGCGCTTTTTGTCGTAGTTCACGCAACCCTTCACGGCATAACTTGGCATTTTTGCTTGTAAAATTTGCAACCGCTCCGAAGACAGCCGATCGCGTTCTAGTTAATTTCGCTATAGGGAGAGACCATTTACGCGGCTTCGCACAACTTTTACGCGGCTTCGCGTCGTCTTTGCCAAAGCAAAGACGACGCGAAGCCGCGTAAAAGTGCGACATAACTTTGCAGCGGCGCTCGTTGTAGCCGATGAAATGAAAAGATTTAATAATATTACTACAAGATTAAATTTTGTGCAAAATTGATTTTTATTGTTTATTAAAAGCAAATTAAAATGTCCAACGCCAGAAAACACTACAAATCCAAAATGGAAAATATGTCCAGATTATCAAAAAAATTTTTTTTTTAGAAATTGTTTTATTCGAAGGCCAATGAAAACTTAATAACACAAACAAAACAAAAGGATTTTTTTTTCTTTGTACCTCGAAAAATACCACACCCCGCTCTTACAAGGTTACGTCTAGGAGCAGACACGTCGATTGACATCGTAGTTCATACTAGTTCTAATAGATGGCGTTAGTGTTTTTTGTAGGGCGACCGCGTCCGTCAAATGTTCGGACGACCGTATCTTTACTATTTAAATCAATGCTTACATCATAAAAAAGAGGTACAAGACCTTTGTAACATACTTTTATTTTCCTTTTAAAAATAACATAATTGTACATGGTCAGAAGGGGGAAAACTTGTCAATTGATGAAATATAATATGGTTATTTTTAAGGATATGGGTTTTTTTTAACGTTTAAATACAGCATCTATTCAGTTACATTAGAATATCGTTCCCACTTCTGGGACACAGGCCTGCTCTCTAAGGGAGAGAGAGTGGGCCGCAATATACCATGCGGGCTCTTTTGATGACATGTCGCCACCAACAAGGTTATACATTTACGAATTCCCCATATACTTATGATATCTCTTATACATAGTATACAGATTACTCATAGTCATCTGCCCCACATAGCCGACAAGTCCCCGTTTCAAGAATGACATAGCATAAGTACTGTCGCAAGCTTGTATGAGTAAGGCTACAGAATTTTCTAGATGTTGCCGGACCATCTTTGTTGGCGCGTTTCGTTCGAGGCAGGTGCAGAGGTCGGCCACGGTGTATGCTGCGATACGGGACACGTGCTTCTTGCGTTTGCTTATTGACTGGGTTAATCTGTAATGAGGAAAATGAGATAAGTATAAAAATAAATAGAATAGAAAGACAAAGAAAGAAACAAACAGTATGAATTGTGACTCGCACAGGAAGATTACATAAATACACAATCATTAAAAAAAAAAAAAAAACTTGGAAGAAAAAAGTCCTGTACGAGGTCAAAAGGCTCCTATCTCTGCATGAATAGGAAAATACAGTTTTTAAAGCAACAGCACAAGGGCTAAGAATTAGGGATATTCATTCATCCCAGGTGGTAGCCCAGTTGGCGAAATTCAACCATTATTCATTTTAAAGTAGTGGGGCTTGTGGCTAAGTAATAACTGCCGAGCGGATCTATCGATCAGGTTAAGCTACGCTTGCCGCGGTTGGTCCGCGGACGGGTGACTATCTTTATACAGGGTAAGTTTTTATCCAGTGCGCAAATTGTAACCATAAATTCAGCATATCATTCTAGAACCCCTAGCGCAGAAATTTTTCGCCGGTTGTACAAAAAATAATCAGCTGTTTCATAGAAAAGTGCAATACCTACGCGGTCAAAATGTATGGAACAGCTATTTTTTTTTTTGTACAACCGGCGAAAAATTTCTGCTTTAGGGGTTCTAGAACGATATGCTGAATTCATGGTTACAATTTGCGCACTGGATAAAAACTTTTCTTGTATACCAAGACCCCTCCGTGCCTCGGAAAGCACGCTAGGCCGTTGGTCCCGGCTGTCATTCCTGGATCTTTGACAGTCGTAACGCGTCGTCAGAACCTCGAAAGTCTGTGACATCCAGTCTCATCAAGGGGTATCCTATTACCAAGTTGTAGAGGTCAGATAGGCAGTCGCTCCATATGAAATACTGGTATTCATCTGCATCCGGTTAGACTGGAAGCTACCCCAACATAGTTGAAAAAGGCTAAGCAGATGATGATTTATTAAAGTAGAAATACGTTATTATTTAAAATATTAGTTTTCTGCAGTCATTTTCAAATAAACTTTGACTGTGTCAAATCTCACCTTCCTCCGTCCTCGTAATTTTCGTCAAAAGGGTTACAAAATTCTTGCTTCACATATTAATTTAAAGAAGATTTAAAAAAAATACAATTACATTCCTGTTTTTAATTACAGATGTTTTTGGTAAAAAGGACTTAATTATTATAAACTTTTTTAAAGATCTCCTGACAGGAAATGTGTCCCAAATTATCATGTAATTGGATTACCTACCCCCTTACCCTTACCTGATGGTAACTGGTCTATGCCGCCTGAGGGCATTTGCCATCTTAGGAACTAAGCTGAAATGTCTCATCCTGTCATCATACAGGATAAGTTTTTAACCAGTGCGCAAACTGTAACCATGAAATCAGCATATCATTCTAGACTCCCCAGCGCAGAAATTTTGAAAAAAAAAAAAAATCTGCTGTTTCATAGGAAAGTGCAACATCTACGCGGTCAAAATGTATGGAAAAGCAGATTTTTTTTTGTATAATCGACGCAAAATTTCTGCCTTTTTATACATACTAATATTATAAATGTGAAAATTTCTACGTTTGCATGTTTGTTACTCAATCATGCAAAAATGGTTGAAAGGATTTGGATGAAATTTGGCACACAGATAGTTTATATCCTGGATTAACACATAGCATACTTTTAATCCCGGTAATACGCTGTCGAGGGATAATTTCCAACCTCCAAGCGGGCGAAGCCACTAGCAAAACTTAGTAAATAAATCATTAAAAACGCTGCTTGACAACAGCGGTGGCTGTGCAGTCAAAATACATTAAAAATAACTTACTTCTCAATAGAATGTGCGATTTCAGCCAGTTTTTCTTCGATACTCCTTTCTACTTGTACGTGCGTCGTGGCACGTTCACAGAGCGCCGATATCAGAGCTCTGTAGCACTGCATGTAGCAAGGCCACCTGAAATTGAAAAAAAAAAGAAAACAAATCAGTAGTATGGTATCTTGTTTTGAAAAAATGAGCTCTTTTAAGGATACAAAATTAAAAGAAAACAATATATTTTTCCCCATCGGTTAATTTATTGCAAGCTTTACTGAGTGTGTTCGATTCCCGGATAGTTAAAAAGGTTAAAAAAAAAAAGAAAAAAAAAAAGTCATTTATTCAAATTAGGCTGAGAATCAGCACTTTTCGAACGTCAAAATACATAAGACAGTCCCCCAAAAACGCCCACCCTTCGACACTTCCTAGTGCTTTAGCTGGGAAGAAGAAGTGGCGCAACAAACTCAACTGAAATTGTTTGTCCTATTTACAGAATAAACAATTTCTTTCCTTGTTGTTGGAATACACAATTAGGAACAATTAGGAAAACACAATTAGTGTGCGGGATTGATCCAAGTATGCTGAATTAAGGGATATACTGTGACTTTGTTTACTGTAAAACCAAAAACAATTCAGAATAAACAGGCATTATTATCTCTATTAAATATACATTTAAATTATATTTTTAAATACCAGAATTCAAAATCAAAACATTCATATTTCTGAAAAACAGTGGTCCGCCGGTATCGGGAACAGGGTCCAAGCTCCAGAGAGAGGAATCTCCTAACAATGCGAGCCGTGTAAAGAAGTACCGCTTTCTGAATCAGGCCCTTGAACCAGCTGCCCAACAAGAGCCTCCTCAGGTGTTGGTCGAGGCTCTTGGCTACCAAGCCATTGGCTGTTATGACTATCGGCACATTGATCGCTGAGTCCACATCCCACATGTCGACAACCTCGCGAGCCAAGTCAAGATACTTGATTTGTTTTTCTTTCTCGGCTTTCACGAGGTTCCCGTCATGCGGGATAGGCATAATAGGTTTATACCTGTCTTCCAAAACCTCTTCCCTGGCCAGTAGCAAGTTGTTGAGCACCGCCACGCAGCCCTCGAAGAGCTTGAAGAAAGCTTCCCAAGATATGTCACACCTCACGCCGGACTTAGTTCCCAGCACATAGTGGATTAGATGTTGGACTTCGAAGGTTATGTCCACGAAGTTGTAGTCCAGGGATACCTGAAATATGTAGGAAATTCAGTTAATACAAAGACATACACTTTATTTTCGTAACTATCTTTAAATATCTGCTCGTGGCTAAGGTGTTACAGCCGTACGGGTCAATAGATCAGGTTAAGCCGCGGTTGGTCCGTGGATGGGTGACCATCTTTACTTACGAAGACCCTATAGATGTATGAGAAAACAGGGTATAGAGTTCACATAAATTGAAAAGGGAGGATCCTCTGACCAGCCAATGTTGTCTTGTAGGCAACTGCCCGAAGGTTGTCCTTTTAGATAAAAATATTAAAAAAAAAAAAAAAAAAAAAAAATGTTTTGAGTACATACCTTTTTTGCCGCCAAAAGTATTTCAGACAATGAATCCAAGTCCAATCTAACAATTTCACAAATATCATCATCAACTTTTATAACTTTCACAACAACATCTTCAGTAGAAACTTCTTCGTGTATCCTGGCAACACTGTCTTCTAACTCATAGTGTTGCCGCATCCAATTCCTCAAATTCTTACACGCGCGGTACATTAATTTTGACATGGCAACACATTTTGGGCCCACTATGTTTGCCTTCAGGCATTGTGACCAGAGGTATTTGAATACTTTTCGTGATGTTATTTCAGCTTTGTTATCTTTTTGTATTATTGTTGGTTTCTGAAATTATAATTAAAAACAATATTAATAAAATAAAATAAAAACAGTTACAGAAGTGTTTTAAACACTACACAAAAAAAAAACGCAACATTTTTAATTAATCGATTGGTGTCATAAAAAATGCATTACAATTTTACATTGTCTTTCGCGCAGTGGACGCCATATTGTTCTGTGGGTATGACGACAGTTTGCCGTATAAACAAATTTGTTGATATTTCATGAGATAATTGTTTATTATTTAAAAAATGAGTCATTTTTCTACTTATCGTTGGTTTGCTGTTCCTGAATGCAAAATAGAATTTAAATAAAAATTACTTTAGTTATGAAAATAATAAAAGTACAAAGTTGCTCAGTTGACATGCCGTATGACGTAATAACATGGCGGCTACTGTTTCATGGTGTTCAAAAACAGATTCAAAAACCTGAAATCTTGAAATTGTATTTTAACTAAAACTAACATTTTCCGACAGAAATGCAGTCGGAAAATGTTAATTTTAGCCTAAGTTATCTCAATAATATATTTTTAGATTTAATTTCCTATAGAGAAAAATACCCTATTCAGCTAAACATACGTATCAAACGCTCGCTGATTGAAAATGCAAACGGAATCCCATCGCTGTAAATATAGCAATAACACACTATCAAATCACAATCTGAAACATTTTGAAGGATGCTGCCAGCCCATTGCTTTATATGTTCGAAAAAAACTGTCGTAAATAACGCAATGAATGTTGTGGAACTGCAAAAATGAAAGCCGTTACATGTGTTACGCAATTCATGATCATCATTTCAGCTGAAAGACGACCTCGATTACGCCTGATGGCAAGCGATTGGGGGATGGGGATGAGGTCTACGACGGAATGAACGTGCCCAGAACATGCCTGGTCATAGCTTTGAAGGCTAATGAAATATATTTTTGTGTGGAAGGAAACAGACGCTGCATGGCAGAGGATATCACACTTTGGCAGTGCACATCATAAATGTTAATTAAACAGTTATCAAATTATCGACTTTCGATGTATGTAGCGAAGCTCTAAAAATCATAAAGCTTAATCAGAGTGGATAGGTACCTACATCATCACATCAGACGAAATACGTCCACTGCTGGACATAGGCCTCCCCCAAAACCCGGGTTTTGCCATAATCGCCACGCTTGGCAGGCGGGTTGGCGATCGCAGTATGGTGGTAAAATGCATAGAGAACGCTGCTGCCCATTCTCTAGTAAGTCCTTTAGTCGCCTTCTACGACACCCACCCCACCCCACCTTTTTAAGGTCGTCGGTCCATCTAGCTAGGGGGGGTCCCACACTACGTTTGCCAATACGCGGTCTCCACTCCAGCACTCGTCTGCTCCACCGTCCATCGGTCCTTCGACAAACATGGCCAGCCCACTGCCACTTCAGCTTGCTCACTCTACAAGCTATGTCGGTAACTCCGGTTCTTTTCCGGATAATATCGTTCCTGATTTTATCCTTCACAGCGCGCTATGGAGCGGGCTATGCTTGGAGTTTTCCAAGCATAGCCCGCTCCATAGCGCGCTGAGCGACCTTAAATTTGTGGACCAGCCCAACAGGTTGCCTGGAAGAGATCGCGGAAAGCGATAAGGCCGCCCATTGTATATTTTGTAGTGTACCTTGTTTTTATTTGTAGCGCGTATTTTTTGTGGTGTACAATAAAGTATGTATAAATAATAAATAAATAAATAAACAGTGTCAGTGTCCCAACAGTCAGTGTCCACGTTTCGGCACCGTAAATCATCACGGGCAGTACGCACTGGTTGAAGACCTTAGTCTTCAAGCAGTGCGGAGTAGGCGACGAAAACACTTGACGTAGTTTTCCAAACGCTGCCCAACCCAACCGGATCCTCCTGTCGGCTTCTTTCTCAAAGTTATGTCTACCGAGCTGGATAACATAACTAATATAAAATGTAATTTACCTTTAAAACCACCAAGTTGTTAAGATCACCAACAAAGTTTGTCACATAACAATCCACAGACGACAATTCACACACAAACTTCAACGTAGTCCCCATTTCTTCAAGACAACTACTAGTAATCCATTTCTTATCTTGTTCTAATATCAACCTGGTTTTAACACTTCGCCATATTTGTAAGAACAACTTGTCTTTTTCTAAGAAAATGGAGTGTGTTTCTAGTTTCTTTATGCGTCTTAGTACTACGTTTAGCAGTTGTATTGCGGAGTCGATGTGCTGAGGTTTCGAGTCTGTATTTTCTACTGTTTTTATCTGGAAATTACGTAAAGTAGAAGTTTATTATGTGGCTAGATTTATTTTGTTTTAAACGAGTTGAAAAATAATAATAATTAAGAACTCATGGGATTTTTAAGATCAGGCGGTGATAACAGTTACTGCTTCCGCCTAAAAAAATTATTGTAATCACACTGCAGTGTAGAACAGTCTCTAAATGTAAAATACTGGTATTCAGGTAGACTTCCCAAGTCCAAGTTCGCATGGACGAAAAATACGGCGACGAGATTTTCTCTCTCGAGCACTGGATCTGCAATGCAGTGCTTGGTGCCGAGAGCTGAAAATCATAGAATGCGTTTTTTTTTGACGTGCTAGGAGGATGCACTCTGTTGGGTTCTTTCAACACCGAGAACAGGTTTTCAAATTGATAAAAAAAAAATTATTTCGATTTGAATACTGGGACGAAATATGTAACAGAAAATCTATACTAATGTTATAAACAGAAAGATTTGATTGTTTGTTTGCATTGAATAGGCTCCGAAACTATTGAACCGATAAAAAAAAATATGTGACCATTGGGAAGCTACACCATCCCCGGGTGACATAGGCTATATTATATCCCCGTATTCCCACGGGAACAGGAACTACGCGGGTGAAACCGCGGAGTTAAAAATAAATTGATTGACCTCTGTTTTCTCAGTTAAAAACGATTTAAATCAAATTTATTTTTTGTTGTTTTGAATTTATCGCCAAAACGACTCCTTACGATGACTTTTTTACGACGTGACCGGCGTGACGTCAGCCTTTGGCACGTGGCGCACTTTTTGGCGCACAGATGCACCGCAGACCGGTAATAGGTGCCCTATCTTTTAAAAATCTTGTTAATTATAAACTCGACAGTTCAATTGTTTACAACTGTTGTTGTTGCAACAATTGTTTATAGTTTACACAAAGTTGACGTCACGTGTGGTCACGTGATAAAAAAGTGATCGTAAGGAGCGTTTTGGCGGTAAATTTAAAACAACGAAAAATTAATTTCATTAAAATCGTTTTTTTTTTGGGAAAATGGATATAAATCAATTTGTTTATACTTTTCTGTTACATCTTTCGTTCTAATCTTCAAATCAAAATAGTTTTTAATAAATTGGAAAAAGCCCTATTGAAAATCCAGCGCGCGTTAAATTCGTATTGCCATATGTTTACGTACGTGGAATGGACGCCGACCCTAGCATAGTTAGGTAAAGGCTAGATGGCAGATGATGACTGCAATGTACAAAGTTATAACCTCTACAGTAGCAATATTTAAATATACGTCCGGCGCTCTCTGGGCAGTCGGCACCGCTACCACCATACTCACTGTCTTTATATTTTTACCATGGCATGAGAATTAATCCTCAAGATAACTTGGAGAGCCAAGCAAATTATTATGATAAAAAAAAAACTTACAGCATTTTGAACAAAGAACTCCAAAGCAGTCAACAAGCACTCCAAATTCTTGACATCATCCCCATCCGTAGCATCGCAGTACCTCGAAAGAGTCAATGAATATGCCACCATTGCGTTCAGTGTTGCCACGCTACTCTCAGATTCCACCACGCTATCTTCGGTGTTGCTCACATCATTTTGTGAAAAACTACTATTGGTAAAATCGATGTTTTTGAACGATTCCAATAACGCTTTGTGTAACTTTTCTTGTAACTCTGCTAATATAGATCTGAAGGCACTAGCAGTTATTGCTTTCTTCTGTTTGACTATTGAAGGTAGAATTAAGCAAGTGATTTGGAATACGGGATCGTTAAATGATTCCATATCCGAAATAGTTTTCTTATTTTTCTTCAATAGCTTTTCTACAATATTTTTGACTTGGTCACTGTCGATACGAACTTTTTTGACTGCCAGTTCAAGAAGGCTTTTGATGATTAACAGACTATTTGGTGTTTTTATTTTTAATGTTAGTAATTCTAATAGAGAATTGTCTTTGAAATTGAAAATAGAATCTGCAGGAAATAATTGGTATAAGTCTGGTCTTTGTAGACTCAATTCGTATATGCTTTGTAGTACATAATCAATATTGCGTTTTAGTTTTTTTGCACTTGAACTTTTCTTGATTGCCAGCATAACAAAAATTGCTACCAATTGGTAGTTTTCTTCTAAATAGTAGATTGGCAATTGTTTGAATATGTTCACAGAATTTTTAATCACGTCTTGTGTTTCTGGATTTATAGTTATTTCATTGAAATAATCAATCATTACTATTTGTTTTGTAAATGAAGCAATGTTGAAATCAGCTTTACCTAGCATTTTGCTCAATGAATCTCCATTTTCGAAGCACTTAGCTACATTTTTAGCTGTTTCTAGCACTAGCATGTTTAACAAATCTCTGTTACTAGTTATAGAATCAATTTTCAGCACATCTAAAACAGGATCGGCCAAGCAAAGTTTGACCAAACATTTGGCCAACAATTTAAAATGTGATTTGTCTAAATCACTGAATAATATTTTGCAGAAGTATGTGTTTTGTAAAAGAGATGGGTTGGCGTTGATTTGTTTGATCAAATGTGTTTTAGTTGATGTTATTGTTGAATTTGGGTGTTCTTGTTTATTTCTTATTGACAGTAACTGGAGAGCCATTGTTTTGGCTAAGAGTAGATTGTCCTGGAAGATAAGTACAATAAAATTAGTTGTGCCCTATATGTATAGAGACATAATTTACTTCAAGTGCCTTTCTATTTAGTGTCGTTATGACTTTGTTCAAATGCCAAATAGATACTCTTCTTTCTGACACACCTGAGTTAATGCAAAGCCAAGCAAAAGCAAGAGGTTTGGTATTTTTTTACTATTATATGTGCAAGACAATTAGTCAGGAACGAAAAACACTTCGCTTCTATGCAAAGATGCGAAAGCGGAACGCGTCTCTTGTGCGCAGGGCACGCGGCAGCCTCAACAGTGTACTGATAATGATAGCGGCCAGGCACGACTGTAGTTTGAAGAAAAGTGGTATGTGTGTTCTATAGGTAACGAAGTGTTTTTGAAAAAAAAAAAAATGCTGTTTTTCTAACTGAACAGACAGCTGTGCTGCTGGAGAGATTGTTGCGCTGCTTCTTCTTTCCAGCTAAAGCTGAGAACTAGGAAGTGGTGAAGGGCGGGAGGTTTTGGGGACTATCTTATGTAATTTTCACGAACAACAAGTGCTGTTTCTCAACCCACATACGACACTGCAGTGATTTGCATGTCACGTACCTATTGTCTGTTGAGTGTGTAATGTATTAAATATTGCGTGTGAGTGAAAAAATTATAAAATAGCAATATTCTCATAACTTACCAAAAGCACAACTGCTTCATCATCCTCAATCTTCGCAGCGAGCGCTATCCATTGGTTGCTACTCAAACAAGGTAACAACACATTAAGGTCGAAAACTTCTGATGTATTATTGCCAGGAGATATTTCCAGTTTCACATTACTGTACTTTATGTTCAGGAGTTTGAGTTGAGCGAAACTTTGGCAAAGCTTGAGGAATGATATTATAAGAGGCGGATTCTGAAATGTATTAAATCTGTGGTTAACAACAAGAGCCTGTCTTTGCTGTCGTGCAGTCGGGTAATAAGTGTTAGCTTTTATACTAATCACTGATGAGGATTACAGGATTAGTTTCATCTAGCATGCAAGAGGACCGAGTAAACTTGATACAAATCTTATCGAAATATCTTATTTCGGTACGTGGACACGCGTGAGCGAATTTCGCACTCCTAACTCTTGGTAACAGGAGAAAGCACGGGGTTTTAAGGTCTGTCCATACATATCAGTGCCGTGCGCGTGACGTGTACATACCATGCTCCATCAGGGGATCAAAAAATGTACGCTTCATATAAAATGTAATTAATTAATTACACTTTACTCACGTTCCATTACGGGTAACCTTTTAACGTTTTATAATAACCAACGAAAAATGTCAGCTTGTAATGTGTGCTAACAGGCTGCGCATCGATATCTCTACCGCTCTGCATATTACAGCTCGTGGGGAGGACATACTTACATAACTAAGCTTCAAAACACAGACTCCAAATTTGCGTAAGAATTCCTGCTCAAACCTAGAATACAAATTCCAGAAATCTTCAGCTACATTCATTGGTACAGTGTGGTCCGCCATCTTGTTGTGTTGCAAGAATGACGACAAAATGGCTGACAGTACTTCCGTTAGCACGATGATTGAAGGACCTGGAAAAATTTAATTTTCTTTTTTAACCTTCGACGCAAAAACGACGGGGTGTTATAAGTTTGACGTGTCTGTGTGTGTGTGTCTGTCTGAGGCAACATAGCTCCCGAACGGATGAACCGAATTTGATTTTGTTTTTTTTGTTTGAAAGGCGTATTAGTCGGGAGTGTTCTTAGACATGTTTCATCAAAATCAGTTCAGCCGTTTGAAGATTATCAGTTCTTTTCTGGTTGATGAAGGGATTTGAGCATCTTCCACGGGTCTGATGAACTCGAAATTTGGTTTTCTATTACTTAAATGATATTAGATGAACAAAGTAACCTTGAACTGATGCTGGAGCAACACCTGGAATTTCCAGGATGCCCAAGTTACTCACCAACAAACAGTAAAAGTGTCATGTTTGGGCTCATTGAAAAGGTCTCAATGAATAGATTATAGAAAAAATAGTGATCAGGACGAGGAATGAGGATAAATTAGTAACAAACTTCACTGTGGGAAAAATACGCAACGATGCCCAGATTTAAGCGAGCGAGACATTAAGGATAAAAAGCAGGAAAAAAAAATTAAATTTAAAATTTAAAAAACCCCCGACCCTAACAAAAATTCTAAAAATAATAATATTTATAGGCCTTTTAAGATGAAGGTAATATTTTGATCAAGGCTTTGTAAAGGCGGGGGACGGCTAATGAAAACGCCAAACAGAGGCCTAGCATTTTCATTAGCCGTCCCCCGCCTTTACACAGCCTTGATCAAAATATTACCTTCATCTTAAAAGGCCTATAAATATTATTATTATTTTTTTTAGAATTTTTGTTAGGGTCGGGGGTTTTTTAAATTTTAAATTAATTTTTTTGTTATTATGATGTATGGGAATGATATCGGTTCTTATCTGAGAAAAATAAAAAAATGTTTTTAATTTAGTTTACCAAACTGATGTAACTTACAACCATAATAAGTTTGTAGATAGGGCAGTAAGTAATAGGCTCGCCCCCTATTGCATGAAACTTATAATACAACACAACTGGCAAAATGTGGGTGTTATAGGTACATGTGTACCCTAATCCTTAGAGGCAAAATGACTGACCAAATGGTAAACTGACCAATCATAAAAAAAGTTGACAGAAAAGCAAATACTTACTGACGAATCCTTCTTCCAACATCATCAAGCAATGTACTTCTAAATCTTTCTGTAATGACTCCAAAAGCTCCTTGTTTTGTCTGAACATCAATTCAGAAGTCATCTTTCCATACAAAGACACAGACTCTTCAGGAAATAAATCAGTACCTGTTATTATTTTACTTTCCAACTTATCAAAATCTACGCCATTTGCTTTGGACTCTTTCATCTTTTGTTTCAGTTCAAACTGCTCAGTGTTGCCAGCTTCCAAAATATTTTTTACTGATGGTAGAATTTGGTTTATAAACAGAGTTCCTCTGCTTAGTTTGAATAATATTTCTAATAAACAATTCATTGTTTCTGTGTATGATTCTGTTATATTTGAACTGTTTTTCTTTGCTGTCATGATTGGAGGTAGGATTAAGTCTATTTTTTGCTCAATCAATATAGGATCTAATTTTAAAGCAATTTTTATGATTTGTAATGTAGTCTTGTCTAACTTTCCTTCAAGTTTTAGCTGCCTCATCATAACAGCTTGAAGAAATGATGTGAAGTTTTTCTTTATTTCTACTTTCGATATTTTTTCGCCAAAAGTATCTGTTAGCCGTACATTAATATCTACTTCATTCTTCAATAAAACCTCAAGCATATTTAAAAAGAGGGTTCTCTTGGTTTTGGCATCATTTTCTTCTAAAATTCTGGGCAGATTCATAGCTGGGACTATAAAACTCTGTTCCATATTCAAAACATTAGCTACCATAATGTAAAAAGCAAAAACAATCTGATTCTCTTTTTGATATGAGCTCACAAACACATCTATGAAATTGTGCAAGAATTTTGAATCATTTTCAGACCGATTTTTGGGAAATTCGAAAAATGTGTTCATGATTTTGATAACAGATTGTATGTTATCACCTTTTTCTGCAATCAATTCTTCGATATTGTCTTTACGAATCAACGTTTGTAAGAAGCTGATGAAAAATGTTTTTTTATTAATTGGGAAGAAAATATTATGACACACATCTACAGCAGATTTTCGACATTCTGTGTCTAGGAAACTGAAAATAGTTTCCAGGTTTTCACCGTTCAATAATTTCATGATAAATTCCAATTTCTTTTTGGAGTCTTTGTAGTATTTTATTAAGTTGAACAGTATTTTTTGAGTCAATTGTGTGTTGGAGTCATCGTTTCTTAGGAACTGAAGCAATGTTATTGTCATAGTTAGGTACTCATCAATTTGTAAGCTCAACTGTGACGAGATTTTGGGGTTCTCTAGAAATGTTGAGATGTACTTTATGTCGGAAGTTTGTAGTGGGTTCCGCTGTATGTATTGGGATACAATCTGAAATTAGTCATAAGTTCAAATTAGTTGAGTCGTTTTATGATTAAATATTGTAGTTTTGAATATACATATATTTGTTTTGCTGATAATTGCTAATTCTTATGACGTTTGTCAGGTTAATGCATCATGTTACAACAGAAAATGCTTGTTCGTAAGATTATCAAGCCTTGTAGTTAGGTAAGTTATATGCTAACCATGATACTTATTATTATTTTTTCAATTTTATATGGAATGGTTTATACCAATAACAAGTATAAGACTATTAAATTTCGAGTTAGGTAAAACAGACTGTTGTCTGCGACTCCACGCCAAAGCAAGTATTTTGTGTACAAAATCAATTTCGAGTTAATGTTGAATACAAGTAGCGTAAGATTGAATGTCGAGAAATTGGCTGGAAACGGATGGCTTTATCTATGACATATTTTGGGCTGCTAAGCCTGTTAAAAATCTCTCAAACCATCTAATTAAAGATTTACTTGAAAATATAATTAAAAATGTTTTACATACCTGTATCAGCTTGCTCTTGAGCTCACTAGTCAAGTCATCGACCGCCGACAGCCAATCAAGCACATTCTTCAGCTCGTCACTATTTAATTTATTCTTCTTGGTCAATGTATGAAGCCATTCTCCCACAATTCTCTCTTTAGGAGCCGTAGGGAAGTGGTGGGATTGCACCACATTTTTAGCGAGACAGAGCCGCTTGGGTAGTGGTGTCTTGTCATCGTCTAACCGACGTTTTAATTCTGAAAAGGAGAAGTTATTAAAAAAAAAGATTTTTAGAGTCTCATTTTTTATGTTCAGAGGATTAACATTAATTAAGGGTGGTCAGATAATATTATGGAGTAGAGACAAACAGTACAAGGGACTGGCAGATGCGCTGAGACTTAGAATCCAACATACTTGAACAGGTATACCTACTTACTTCATTAAATAGGCAAGTGGTTATTTTAATAGATATGGACCATGTAATTATACAAAAGATGTGAAAGAATTGTAAATGATGAATTCTGGCTCCTCAATACAGGTAATTACAGAAATGTATCCATTTAACTCAAAAATTTAAAACATTTTTTACGCGTTGAGGTTAAGTTTTACAGAAATCATTTTAACCATGTTTGGAATAAAATCTTACCATTCAGTGGGTTCAACGACATGTTAAATGAAAAATAATAACTATTTCATGTATCCTTTTATAGAGAATAGTCAACAAAACTTGTAAAACCAATGTTGCTTCACATGCTGTATTGTTGTTATTTGACGTTTTGATACTGCTTTACAATCACTATGTCACTTTTCTCAAAATAGTGTTTATTTTGACCTTTGGAAATTTGAATTAAGAAAATAAACATTTCAAAACAATTATTTTCGTATAATGAGTATCTGATAAGACAACTAAGCCATTAATAATTCAGTTTGAATATTTTGTAAATTAAACTTGTCTGTAGAAAAGAAACTAAACGCAACTTCAATAATTTTTCTTTGGACTATAACGAACGAAACACACACCTCTGCTTGCCCCGCGAAAATAGACGGAACTATAAAGGCTCCTACACACTATGCCGGCAGGGCTGCCGGCGAGCCAGCCGCCGCACAGTGGGTCGAAACGATGATTTTAGTGACTTAGGGATCAACTTTGTTTTTTTACTTTTTTCTTTATGCGGATCGATAGAACTTAATGAGTTCTCTCAATGAGTTAGTCTGAGTTACCTCAATAATAATTGTTCTGATGCTTTTTTTCCTAAACTTGCTCCTTTAGGTGGAAAAATGCATTTTGTGATATTTTTGTATGGAGCGGATCAAATTAAATTAAATCCCTGCTAAGTGGCGAGTGATCCCGCTTTGAAACTATATTTTTCTTAAAGCTTGCCCAGTCTACTATCATTTGATGCTAAGAACATTTGCATAAAGTTGCAACACTGCCAAATAAATGAATCGAAAAAAAATAAATGAAAAAATACATTGAATAATTTTTATTTTCTCAAGTTCTTTGAAGTTAAAATTGATGTGGAATAGTAAGTTAAAGAACTTAATAATTCACATAATTAATTAACAACTAATGACAATATATTAAGGTTCGATAATAGCTTAAATTTACTAATTACGTATTACTTAAAAATGTGGATATCATTTATCTATAAATTTCTATTGACTGTAATAGGGTATTTTCCGATTTGATAAAAACTATTTTAATTTGAAGATTGGGACGATATATTTAACAGAAAAATAAAAATAACTTTATTAATACACATTTTCTCAATTCAAAACGATTAAAATCAAATTTATTTGTCGTTGTTTTGAATTTACCACCAAAACGCTCCTTACGATGACTTTTTATCACGTGACATGTGACGTCAACTTTGTTTATACGGCACCGGTACAAATACTTAGTTTGGCGCCGTTATAGAAGTATTTGTGCACAGAGGCACCGCACGCCAGTAGTATCACTTTCTATCCACTAAAAATCTTGCTATTCATAAACTCGACATCCACTTATTTACTTACTAACTACTTTAGTTTACACAAAGTTGACGTCACGTGAACAAAAGTCATCGGAAGAAGCGTATTGGCGGTAAATTCAAAACAACGAAAAATAAATTTGGTTTATATCGTTTTTAATTGAGAAAATGGATAGAAATCAATTTATTTTTATTATTCTCTTAAATACCTCGTTTCAATCTTCAAATTAGAATCGTTTTTGAAAAATTGGAAAATACCCTATTAGCTTGACTTTTACTTTATAAAAAAACAATGTTTTTCACTTTTAGTCATTACTTTAATGTTAATGAGGGTAGTAGAAATATTAGTGAACATTAATCACTCAAAGTATAAAATTACCATATTTATTATATATTTACTAGTGTTCGTTTATTCGTACTACTATTAACATCTATTGTGATTGTGATCGTCCCTTTTCATTATAATGGAAAATTTAGTTAACAATTTAGATTTATTTATGATTTTAAGAGAGCAGCTTAAGTCGCTGTCAGATAGTAAAAAACTTCTTCTTCCAATATCTACAAAATAAAATAAACGTGACGCAAGAGAACAGTGCTAAGCTCCAAAAATTCTGTACGCGCTTTTGTTCAAATTTAAGTGCAAGATGGGAACGAAGTAGTCGCACGTTAGCACCGTTTTTAAGAAGAAATAGTGATTGGTTAGAAAGTGCGATAAACTGGCCCGAAGGAGTAATACCTGAAACTGTGAACACTGAACAGGAAAAGCTCGAGATTTGTGATATTGAAAATGTTGAAAATCTACCACCATCTGCTACAGAAGCTTCAACATCTACATTTACACCTCGAAAACCTTTCGAAGAATTGGGCTCCAGGCAAAAACGAAGACGCGTTGATCAAATAAACCAATCGCTTTCGTTATCTCCGGATGAACTGAAAGCTACTACAATTGCTAGTTTAAGAAACACTGGAAATGAGGATGTAGGAAAAATAATGAACCATTTGCTAAATCACCCCGAAGATCTAGAAAAAGTTAAACAGTGTTTAAGTGCAAATAAAGCAAACAGTAGTACATATTTACCCGATAAGGCACTGGCTTTATTAGTTTCACTTAAATTAAGTAAGTGGCAATATATAAGCCTAAGAGAAGCAGCCAGTGAAAATGGGTCTGATTTATACCCTTCTTATTATAAAATTAAGCAAGCAAAGTCAAAATGTTATCCAGGGAAAGAAGACATAACCATAACTGAAGAAGGAGCTGCTATTAAACTGCAAGCATTACTCAACTTGATGGTTTCTAGGCTTTTAGATGTAATTGCTTTGGATCTGGACTCGGCAACAGAGTTACTACTTATAAGCAAATGGGGCTTTGATGGAGCCTCAGGTCAAAGCAATTACAAGCAAAAGACTGAGAAAGAGTTTGATGACTCTACTATATTGATGGCCAGTCTAGTTCCTATAAGGCTTCAACAATCTGATGGAACAATTGTTTGGGAAAACGACCGACCATCATCGACTTTCTATTGTCGTCCGATAATGTTAAAATTTACCAAAGAAACCCAGACAACAGTGGCAACTATAAAGGGTAACTTATCAGAAGAATTAGAAAGACGTCTGCCAACAAGAATCCACCAAGTAGAAGTTAAGCATCAATTGTACCTGACGATGATAGACGGCAAAATAACATCATATTTGTCGGATACATCTGCAGCTGTCTGTGATATTTGCAAGGCAAAACCGTCAGAGATGAACAATTTAGAGGCATTTTCTCAAAGAGAAAAAAACGAGGAAATGTACCAGTATGGTATGTCATCCTTACATGCCTGGATAAGATGCATGGAGTGCTTACTTCATATCGGTAAATATAATTTTATTACTTCATATTTTTCATGTTTGTAGTTTCCTGTGAGATTATTTTTAAGTGACTTTTCTTTTTTTTTGCAGCTTATCGTTTGGACTTCAAAAAATGGAGTTGCAGAGGCGACGACAAAGAAAAACTGTCCCTTAGAAAGAGTGCTATACAACAAGTATTTAAGAGGGAATGCGGTTTACTCATCGACATAGTCAAACAAGGAGTAGGCACAACCAATGATGGCAATACTGCCAGGAGATTTTTCAGGGATGCAGCAACAACAGCCCGCATAACTGGGATTCGTGAAGATTTGATAGAAAGGTTTCAAGTGATTCTTCAAACCGTTGCATCTGGAGAGCGCGTGGACCTTTCAAAATTTTCCGAATTTTGTAAAGATACGGCAGAATTGTATGTTACCTTGTATCCCTGGTATTATATGCCTTCCAGTGTACATAAATTGTTGGTACATGGGAGTGACATAATAAAGAACTTTGGTGTCATACCTATAGGGAAACTGTCGGAAGAGGCAGCGGAAGCTCGTAATAAAGATTTTAGGAAATATAGAGAGAGTCATTCTAGAAAGGTAAGTAGAACGGCGACAAATGAGGATGTTTTACACAATCTTCTTTTGTCCTCTGATCCAAAGATCACAAGTCTACGGCCTCGATTGGCGAAAAAAAAATAGAATGGTTCTCTCTCCAAAAGTCAAAGAGCTTCTGCTGAGTTTTCCTTCAGAATCCGATTTAGATTTTATTGATGTAGATAATTTACAAGATAGTGAATAACATTATTGATAGATTGTAAGTTTCTTGATTTTTTTATTAGTTTGTATGTCATGACTGAAAGGAAATAGTAAACTGTTGTTGTTGTATCTAGTTAGTTTTAAGTTTTTACCTTTGGTAAATTTGTATTTGCATGTATCTTTACTTACTATTCAGTATTAAATCTAATTTAAAAGATTTTATAAGTTCATTAAATAAACAAATAGAAATGAATAGATCCACATTTTTAAATAATATGTACTTAGTAAATTCAAGCAAATCAGGGACCTTTAAATGTATTGTCGTTAGTCTTTAAGTAATTATGTGAATTATTAAGTGCTTTTACTTACTATTCCATATCAATTATAACTTAAAAGAACACCCGAAAATAAAAAAATTAAGCTTTTATTCAAAGTATTTTTCATTTTTTTCGATCCATTTATTTAGCAGTGTTGCAACTTTACGCAAATGTTTAAATCATCAAATGATAGTAGACTGGACAACCCCTAAGAAAAATATAGTTTCAAAGCGGGATCACACGCCATTTGGCAGAAATTAAATTTAATTTGGTCCGATCCATACAAAAAATATCAAAATGCATTTGTCCAAAGGAGCAAGTTTAGGAAAAAAAAATTCAGAACAATTATTATTGAGGTTAATAAGCTCTATCGATCCGCATAAAGAAAAAATTAAAAAAACAAAGTTGATCCCTAAGTCACTAAAATCATCGTTTCGACCCACTGTGCGCCGGCGGGCATGCTGCCGACAAGGCCGGCGGCATAGGTACTCAGTTTCTGCGGCAAGTGCCGGCGGCCTAATAACACGGTAACACCTGCAGCATACCCGCAAGGCAAAAACCCGCCGGCTGTGCCGCGGAGCCTTTTAATTAATAGAATTCATTTCAGTATGTCTTCAGCCAGCAATGTATAGCCAAATATTTAGCAATGTGGTGGTGTTAGTAATAGTAGGTGGTTGTGGTGTGGTCAGAGGCGTAAATAGGGTGGGGCGGCAGGGCACGAACCCTGGGCGCCTATCGAAGGGGGGCGCGATGAGTCGCCAATTATTAAATTTAAAAATAAAAAAATACTTCTATACACCATTTCATACTGTTACATAAGTACATATATTTAAGAAATCTGAAGAGCTACTTGAATATATTGTGCAGTATGGGGATGATAGCGTTTTTCCAAATCTGTCCATTCAATTTCTGCTCAAAATTGCAGCATTGCAAGTTGAGCAATTTTTTAGAAAGTTCAAATTAATATTCTCGTTATTGAAGGCTATAATTGTTCAAGAAAGGTTATGCGACCTAGCTTTGCTCAGTGTAGACCGAGAAGATAGTTTACGAAGGGGCGCAAATGTGATGCGTGCCCTAGGCGCCATGTTCTATTGATACGCCCCTGGGTGCGGTGATGACGATGACAGACGAAAAAATTATACGCTAGTGGTCTAGAATCATTTGCTGAATTCATGGTTTCAGTTTGCACGGCGATGTCTCTGCCACCCTGTATTTAATATTATTTGAGGTTACTGCAGGTTGGTCTAAATAAAAAACAACCGACTCCCGGAAAAACACTACAAAGGGTAAGATAACTTTAATTTCGGAAGTCGGTGACTTTGGATATGAATTTTAATTTTTTGTCACCGGGTGGATTTACACAAGAAAAATTTCTTCAAACAATAAATTAATTTTTTTTTAAACTAGATAAAATCATTGTGGGATAACTATAATGTTCATAAATTGTGTTTAGACGAACATCTAGTACATCTGAAGCTATATCAGATATCAGCATTCCAATAAAAAAGAAGTGAGATGGTGATGACGGCTGTGGTATGGCGATGATTTATCTATATCTATATCTATGGTGCTGATTTCGTGTGTATGGTGATGACGCTTTATACATGAATGTCAAATTAAAAACGAGAAAATTTTAGGAAATCAACTTTTTACTGAGCAGTTACATTATAAGTTGGTGGGTGTTGTTAATGGGTCTTGATAATCCTGATCTATACTATCGATTGTAGGCATTCGTCTCATCAGTGCAATGGTCTTCATTTTTGCTTAATCTTTCTTGTTTTCCCGGTATCTTTTATCTGCTTCACACCATTTTTTGCACTATACTTTCTGCTCTCTTGGACTTTTTCATTTATTGATTCGAACTGATCTAATACGTCTTCTATTTTTATACCTTTTCTTTTTCTTTCATAAGTTCATACAATTCAGAATCTTGCTTCATGGTGGCATGTTCTATGGTATTGGGTTTAGTTTCCGCACTTAGACTTCAAGTGGACCATTGTGCGTGAGCCATGGCGGCCATTGGTGGTTATTCCAGCCAGCCCACCTCCCTCCCGAAGTTAGCTATATCTCCACCCTAATTGCGTAACTCACGATTCATCGTAATCTGTATCGTTTTGAAACGGATTGTTAAACCATTGCTTCATATGTTCGAAAAATGTGTCTGTTCGACAACATAAATAACGCAATGAATATTGTTTAACAGTGAAGACGAAACCAATTATGATCAATCGTGAGTTACGCAATTAGTGTGCAGGTCTGTTGAGAAAATCTTTGTAAGATTTGGTTGCTCCGAGGGTTTCTGTTCTAATCTGGACTACGCCTGTGCATTCGAAAAGCACATGCGCAACGGTTTCCTCAGCCTCCATGCAGGCCCTGCACAGAGGGCTGTCCGTTATGTCTATTGTGTAGAAGTGTTTGTTTAGCGGGCAGTGTCCCGTGATGATCCTAGTCACCAGACCCAGATCCAACCTGTCCATGCGTAACGACGTCTGGTCAGCCTGCCGTCCGAAAATAGCCTTGTTTCCCTAGACTGCCTGGTGTCGAGGTCCACCAGCTCTCTGCTTGTGTGTGAGTGTAGGCCTGAAGCACGATGGGCACGATGGGCTCGGGTCCACAGACTGACGCGCTGGGTGCCCTTCTGGCCAGTTCGTCAGCAGCATCATTGCCTAGTGATCCTCTGTGTCGTCATAGCCATTGCAGTGTCAAAGTGTAGCGGTTAGAAACTATTACTCGTCATTGTGCATTGTGACATTCTAGTGCTAAACTCGATGTAATGTAATTTTTCCCTAGGTAAAACTGAAGCACTGTTGGAGAGTATACGTATTTGGGTGACCGTGACTCTCCTTGCTTCCATGGCGTACGCTGCTTGTATAATGCTCACATATTCCACCTGGTAGACGTTTTTGAACATTCCCAACGGACTGGATATGTTTATGTTAAGATCGTGTGTGAAAACTGGGAGTAAGTCTTTGATCCATCTGTATAAATTCTTAGCTCTTCCGGGTGTGTTATCGTTCTGTTCTTCTGTGAGTGCTACGTTGTAGTACCTTTGAAAGTAGTGTAGTTTCGGGGTTTTTTCGCAGAGTGATGCCATCATTGGTTGTCGTTGGATCGCATCGTCCTGAATACGTGTATGCTTGACTCTAAAGTCTTTGCCTAGGGTTCCAGCTATGTTGAGCCCGAAAACAGCTAGGACCGCCTCCTCTCGCACGATGAGGTATAGAGGAGGCAGCCCCAGCATTTGGTGTACTTCTCATACAGTTAGTGATTGCTACACAGGCGTGCCGCTGCAGTTTTCTAAGTCTTTTTGGGCTGTGCTTAGGTTTCTTCTGGTCCACCAGACTGTTGAACTGTATGTGATAATTGGTCGAATAACTGTGGTGAATAGCCAGTTGGTGACTCTGGAGCTAATACTCCAGTTCCTGCCAAGCATTCACTTGCACTGCCATAAAAATATGCTGGCTTTTGTAGTGATATAGTTAGTATGTTTTGTACTGTTCAGCTGTTTGTCCAAAAAGATGCCCAGGTATTTGGTTTCAGTTGATAGGCTTAGGGTAGTTCCAAACAGACGTGGAAGTTGTAGTTCCGCGAGTTTCCTCTTTTTTGTGAAGAGGATCAGTTCAGTTTTTGTGGGGTTTACTGATAGTTGGTGTTTGTTGCAGCTGTCTTCGACTATTTTCATTTTCGTGGGTGCCATTTATTATTATAGTTAAATCATCGACGTAGCCTACGTTGAAGTAACCTTTGTAATTTAGCGTTTCGGGCATTTGTGGTTATGAGGTTGTCTACGACCATAGAAACGGGGAGAGGACGGCCACGGAAGCGCTTCGCCGCTACTGCCTTTGTAGTGTCGTTCACGGTGACCTGAACGGCTCTCAATTTGGGCATATTGGTAATCCACCCTCTCAGAGTCGTTCTATGTTGTGTGTGTCGAGGGCAATGTTACTGCTATTGAACATGATCTTGTTAAAGGCACCTTCGATGTCGAAAAAAGCATTTGTGGCGCATTCAGTTTTGGATACTACGCTATGGACTGCGGATTCTGTTGATCTGCTATTCTTTTGATATGCGTGCTGTTGTCTATAAAGTGGTTTTATCCGGAGAGGTCCGTCTTGGATATGTCTATATCTATCACAGCGTCTCTCGAGGGTTTTCAGTAGGAATGATATAATAAATCAATCACTGACCTTCAATCTCTTAGTGTAACTTTTAAGCAAATTATAACACAAATTAAGTAAATCGTCATCACCATACGCATGAGGTCATCACCACTTAATATGTTTAAACGGTGATGATGCGTATGGTGATGACGATTAGGATGCTACGTCGATTTTTCTAGGAAAGTAATAGTAATAGAAAGATACTGCTATTTTCTTTTACATCTTCACTTATAACTAAGATTATTGATTCAAATCAATCGTAATGTTTTTTTTATGTACTTTCGTTGAACCACAGCCTGACGGGAATGACGCAACCTTGTCTAAACAACATTTTTGGACACTCACAGCAAATTTTTGCCCTCGGAGCGCGTGTTATGCCGACGTGCGGCTCGTTTCGCAGTTAGTTCTGAAACGAGGAAGCGGGGTCGGGTATAGCGGGCCGCGTAAATGCTACGTATACGGAACTACTTCCACTTTGATATTTCCGTGACGGTGTTGACGAATTTTGATGCTAAAATTTTATTTATTTGTTGATCATTTATTTTACGAAGAAATTTTTATTTACTTTTCTTAAAAAGTAGGTATAGGTATACAACATGGATATAAGTAAATTATAAATTAAAATTTAGTTAACACGTTGGGTAGTCGTATAAGTAGCCGGCAAACGTAAAGAGTCGCATTTTTTTCACAGACGGTGATGTTTTTGATAATATGCGTATTAATTGTATTATTAAAAAACCACGGTCTTTGAGGATGTTTGGGTTAACCCTTAAGTGCATAGTTTATCAAAAATGATAACTGACTTTTTCATACGCATAACTTCCGAATAAAATATATTTATGTAACGAAACGTTTCTGGACGACTGCTTACGTGTCATTCTTATAATCTGTCAACATGACAAAATACGATCTGGGCTGTGATTGGTTGAATTTGACATTACAAGCTGCAAGGTCGTAATACTTACATGGGTACGAATTTGAATATTTATATCGGTTCATATCTAGACTAAAATAACGGTTATTTACAAAAAAAAAATACTTTCTGAAAGGTAAGAATCTATATTTTGTTTTGATATGTTTATTTTACAACTGAATACTGTGGCATGGTACTAAATTTGCTTTGGAATATTGTTATCAAAAATGATAATCTATGCATTACCGGTGTAAGTTTTTCTTACTATGGATGTACATAATTATTCTTACATTGCTATGTTTTTGGAGCAATTTTTATGTCTTTTGGTGTTGGGTTGCATGGTTTTATAATGGTTTTAGATCTCTATTGATACGACATAGAATATGAATGACAGAGATATTGAAACACTATTATCTCAACTGGAAAACGGCGACATCTCTGAGGACGAAGCAAACATCGATGAAGATGCTCTGGATTACTATGACAATCTAAATGAATTGCTCGAAGACCTTGAAGATGTGGAACAGGAAGTAGAAGAAGAACAAACAGAATTAAATACTAATCAAGACTGTGATCCCCCATTAGTGTCTGATGATTTGTCAGAAATTGAATCAAGGTCCACTAATTATACTCAAGTAAGAAATTTCGTTTGGAAAAAGAAAAACATACCTTTGGTTGATCAAGCTCTTACCTTTCTTGGAGTCACAGCCTACCCTCAACATATTTTAGATTTATCCACTCCATACCAATTTTTTTCTTACTTTTTTGATCAAAAGCTACTGGAATTGATCATTGCTGAGACGAACAAATATGCTGTACAAGTGAATCCAAATTTTTCCGACCCCATCAACTTATTAGAACTTCGTAAATACCTACCTTGGCATCTTGATATACACTTCAGTATATCATTATCCTAGCATCAGATCTTATTGGGCACGAGCTGTACAATTCCAACCAATTTCAGAGACAATGACGGTAAACAGATTCGAAAAGATTCGCCAAATAATTCATTTCAACGACAACAGTAACCGCCTTTGATGGGGTTGAATTTTCGGCCACTAGCTGGAAGGATAATAAACAGGTTTTACTGCTCTCGACGTATGTGGGTTCAGAACCTGTAAACACGGTAAAAATATATGACAAAAAGCAAAAGAAAAGCATTGCCATATCCTGCCCAAATGCTATCCGCGAATATAACGCGATTATGGGCGGTGTCGACACTATGGATAGCTATTTGGGTCGATACAGAATTAGAATGAAATCCAAAAAATGGACAAATAGACTCTTTTATCACCTACTAGACATGTCTGTGATCAATAGTTGGATTCTGTATAAAAAAGTTTTGTTGAAGAAGGGTGCGAATCCTAAGAATATTTAAAACTTGCTGACTTCAGGACCGAACTAGCGGAAACTTTGTGTAAATATGGCAGCACATCGGAAAATAAAAGAGGTCGCCCAAGTTTGAATACTGCTGCAGGCCCTGTAAACAAGCAAAAGAGACCAAAGATAGGTGCTCAAACATTACCTCCTGATGACGTACGTTTTGACGGTGTCGGGCATGAAAAATCTTATGGTTCCAAAAGGAACCAGTGTAAATATGCCCAATGTAAAAAACTTACGTCAGTAATGTGTGAGAAATGTCATGTGTCACTCTGTGACAATAGAAATAATAACTGTTTCAGGGTTTTCCACACTAATTAATTTTTGTTTTTTTTTATGACCTTGCTGCATAATTTATCAAAAATGATAACACATGTTTTTTAATAAATAATAAACTTTAAATTTTGAAATGATTTTTTTTATAATTTTTCCTGTTTTTTAGGGACCTCATTTCGTAATATGTGTATTTTTTCACGAAAAAATAAAAAATCATGCATCTAAGGGTTAAAGCGCTGTATAAAACAAGTTTATAAAAAGCCTATAAATGTAAAAAAGTTACGATACTCGAGTTTTTTTTTTTCACTTTTTGCCCTCCACGTGATTTTTTGACAACTTTTTAAATCCACCCCACCGCCCTTCCGAAATTAAACTTATTTTTCACTTTGTACTGTTTTTCCGGAAGTCGCTTGTTTCTTATTTTTGGAAAAAGTTTTATCTATTTATGGACAACCAACAAAGCTTACACCAAAAAATACATCAATTAAATTAAATTAAATTTGTTTATTTCAAAAAACACATTCATGAGGTTCACAAAAACAATATTCAGTGTAAAATAAAAATGAACATAACAGAAAAAAGGGTATCGTTGGTGCCTGTACTAATGAAGAAAATCATTGTATCACAGACACCAGCGCCTTCCAAACTAGGTGCAAAATAAAAAGAAAATTCGAACAATTAAAGGCCACGACATGCATTAAATATAGGAGTACGAAATGCAGTTACAAAACAGATTTAACTTATTTAGATAGATTGTTACATGAATAGAGTTTCATCATCATCATTTCAGCCGAAAGACGCGTCCACTGCTGGACTAGGCCTCCCCCAAGCTCCGACACTTCGACCGGTTCTGTGCTTCCCGCATCCAGCGGATTCCTGCGGCCCTCACAAGGTCAATAGAATAGAGTTTAGTGTTACAGAAATCCGAAATAAAAATAAAAGTGAAAACTTATAAATTTCGATTTATCCAATCACATTTGTCAAAACAATACATAATTTTGCGTTAGCAGCAATCGCGGTTGATTTGTTGTCACATTTTGACGAGTTCCGTTGTCTGTCTCCGAAACGCATCGTCAGATCTATTAGGTCTTTACCTATGAAATTGCCGTTCTGCAGTACTGGCCATTTCAAATCAAAATAATTTTTGTTTGGCTAAGAATTCTAATTTCAAATTAATTTTATTTTAAAAACATGGATTTTTTTTTTCTAAAAGTAGTCATTTCTTTATTGATTAGTGTTACATTTTCATCGCATTTCAATCTTTTTCGTCATCATGGAGACGTTAAAAATTCGAGTAATTATGGAATATGAGTACCGTCGTGGCAGAAACGCGGCACAAGCGGCACGCAACATCAACGACGTTTACGGAGCTAACACTACAAACCAACGCACCACCTGTTATTGGTTTGCTCGCTTCCGTTCTGGAAATTTCGACCTGAAAAATGAACCTCGCGGTCGTCCGAAGACTTTGGTCGACAATGACGAATTAAAGGCGATTGTGGAAGCTGATGATACACAATCTACGGCTGAATTAGCAGCAGCTTTCGACGTTAGCGTCAAAACAATATTGGTCCATTTGCGTCAAATTGGCAAGGTAAAAAAGCTTGACAAATGGGTGCCCCACGAACTCAATGATCGCCAGCGCGAAGTACGCGTCGAGACGTGCCTTGCACTGCTCAACAGACACACAAATGAAGGAATTTTGAACCGCATTGTTACCTGCGATGAAAAATGGATTCTGTTTGATAACCGTAAGCGCTCAGCAAGTTGGTTGGATCCTGGTTCAGCACCTAAACAATGCCCTAAACGAAAACTTACCCCTAGAAAAGTGATGGTCACTGTTTGGTGGTCTAGCGCCGGTGTGATTCATCACAGCTTCTTACCAAACGGGGTGAGCATTACTGCAGATGTGTACTGTGAAGAACTGAACACAATGATGGAGAAGCTGGCGCATCTCCAACCAGCATTGGTCAATCGCTCGTCGCCGCTGCTCCTGCACGACAACGCGCGACCTCATACTGCACAGCAGACGGTCTCCAAGTTGCAAGAACTGGGGTTGGAAGCTCTCCGTCATCCGCCCTACTCACCAGACCTTGCGCCTACAGACTACTACTTTTTCCAGAATTTGGATAACTTCTTGGCGGGAAAAAAATTTAATACCCGAGAGGCAGTACAAAATGCCTTTGAAGAATTTGTTGCCTCCCGTCCAGCTGATTTCTTTAAGAAGGGCATCAATAAACTGCCACTGCGATGGCAAAGATGCATTGATTGCATGGGTGATTACTTCGATTAATACAAATAAAAAATTCATGAAAAAAATTCGTTTAAATTTTTTCATACAAAACGGCAATTTCATAGGTAAAGACCTATTATATGAAATTTAAATGGGACCATTTCGGAATAAACCCCTTTCGAACAAAAAATAATTTTAATGCAAATCCGTCTATTTATGACGGAGTTGTGCCGGACATACCTACATAAAAGAATTATTTAAATAAACATGTCGAATTGATAACCTCCTTCTTTTTGAAGTCGGTTATAAAAATATAAAAGTATTTTCAACACACTTGCTCATAAAATGGCTCTAATTTCACTACAGTTAGGCACATAATGACACCTATTATCAAACTGTGACTTTTTCATTACTATTATTCATTAGTGAGTTATAGAATCGGTTGAGTTGCTTTGTTCTTAGTGAGTTATAGGTTGTTTTTTGTTTGAGTTGCTTTGTTCTTAAAAACGATGATGATGATGATGGATGATGATGGATGACGATGGATGATGCTGGATGATGATGGGTGATGATGAGTGATGATGGATGATGATAGATGATGATGGATGACGATGGATGACGATGGATGATGATGGATGACGATGGATGATGATGGATGATGATGGATGACGATGGAGGATGATGATGATAGATGACGATGGATGATGATGATGATGATGATGGATGATGCTGGATGATGATGGGTGATGATGAATGATGATGGATGACGATGGATGATGATGGATGACGATGGATGATGATGGATGATGATGATGGATGATGATGGATGACGATGGATGACGATGGATGATGATGGATGATGATGATGAATGATGATGGATGATGATGATGATGATGATTTAGTATTATTTTCTTCGCAAGTGTGTTGAAAAACGTCGTATGATACACGTGTGTATTGATGATTATCGTCCTCGGCTCTCTTAAGACCCTCGCCTGACGGCTCGGGTCTCAATGGCGCCTCAGCGATAATCACCAACGTTACACACTTGTACCATAATGTACTATTCTACAATATACCTCTGGCGGACATAAATACATACATAAATTCACGCCTATTTCCCATGGGGTAGGCAGAAACTACGGAACGGCACCCGCTACGATCCTTTTATACTCCTTTTGCGTCGTTTGTGTGCATACATCTGGGGTATAAATACAATAATAAGAAAATAAATAAAAATAATGTTCTTACGTGGATAGAAAGAAAACTAAATTATGTTCAAGAACAGACTATTCAAAGTAACACAGGAGAGACACAAATGTTAGATAGGAATATACATAAATGATTTAGTAGGTAGGTAATAATAAGAAAGTGGATATTAGTCTAGGGAGTATTTAAGCTATTTATTGAAAGAATGATAAATATTTCTGTTAAAGTAAAATTCGCAGTTATTTTTAGGGCTTCGTAGCTCAAAAGAAAAAGGGAACACTTATAGGATTATTTCGTTGTCCGTCTGTTAGATCTGTCAAGATCCTTTTTATCAGGAACGCCTGGAGGTATCAAGTTGAAATTATTATCAAATACGTAGGTCTGCAGTCCCTTAGAGCTCTAAAAAAATCAGGCATCAAGTCAACGCATAAAAAAATACAGCCATATATGTGACATAATAACTCATGAGACTAGAAGCTGACCCCATAGTTGGGAAAAGGCTAGGTAGATGAAATACAGACGAAATGAGAACCTCCTCGTTTTTGAAGTCAGTCAAAAATAGGCCACCACCTCTTTGCTCATGTTATGAGATCGTGTTTTTCATTGGTTTTTCATGCCAACTACAGGAAAAGTTTTTATCCAGTATGCAAATTGTAACCATGAATTCAGCATATCATTCTAGACCCCCTAGCGCAGAAATTTTTCGTCGGATGCACAAAAAAAAAATCAGCTGTTTAATACATTTTGACCACGTAGGTATTGCACTTTTCCGTGAAACAGCAGATTTTTTTTTGTACAACCGGCGAAAAATTTCTGCACTAGGGGTTCTAGAATGATATGCTGAATTCATGGTTAGGTACAATTTGCGCACTAGATAAAAACTTACCCTGTATAGAACCATTCATTGTGCGTGGTCCAACACGCACTTGGCTGATTTTTATCGATCGTTAAAAAAATTATAATGTCCCAAATTCCCAATGCAGGTTATGGTCTACCCATGTGCCAATTTCATCCAATTCCGTTCAGCCGTTTTAACGTGAAAGCAAAATAACAATCTTTTCTCTTTATTAGAAACATCTTAACCCGGGGGTGGGTCGCTAATCTAATATAATTATGGCCCAGTGGTTGAAATTCGACCAAAATTCATTTAAATTTTAATCAACGATTACGTAAAATACTAGCTTTCTGTACTTTCTCCATAAAAACTTAACTGTGCCAAAGGATGATGGTCAAAATGGGCGTAATTCCAACAGCATTGCAATATATTACAGCTTATAATTAGTATTTGACTTACTCTATTTCATACTCTGGCAAAAAGAACCCAAGTCAGAGAACAGAGATAGAACCAATTGAAAAAATAGCATTTTTCTGTTTAAATAGGTGCTGTTTATTTGACTACATGTTTCACATTTTAAAAAAAAGGTCATGTTATAAACAGGGCGCACACGCCAGTAATATTAATTTGCTCGAAATCACCTCCACTTCTCCGCGGGCACGCCTCGCGCGGGGCCAGTTCAGTCGTTCTGTTTTGTTTTTTTGGTATCATCAATTGATTTCAAAATCAAAATATTTTATTTTACATAATCCTACATGGGCACTTTTGAAACGTAAGAAGGTAGGTGCACGGTTTCAATTGGTCGCTTCCTATGGAGAAGAGCTGGCAGGAAACTCCAGGGTTACTCTTTTAAAAATAATTGGCTTTTACAATGTTTTCAAATTACAGTGGTAATAGGTATGCGAGGACAGTGCAGGCCTGTCTATAAGTACCAGAGAAATGAAAATGAAGATTAGGAATTGGTCTACAAATATAGTTTGCAAAATATTCTGAATGTGAGGACATTGTAGGTAGGCCTACCTACAATGTCCTCACATTCAGAATATTTAAAAGAATCTATTGAAATAATAAGAACCTATAAAAACCAGGTGACATGATATCCATGATAATTATTAATAAAGAGTTGAAACCAGAATTGTAAAAAAAAAACGAGACTGCACATTTTGTTTAAATAAATTAGTTTTGTTTTTTTTTACGTTTTTATTAGCAGGGATTCTATAACTATCCCTGTTATAGACAGTTATATTATACACTTAATAGTTACGTATCGGTGTATTGTTTATTAACAGTAAAAACATACGTAACTAATAAGTGTCGTTTTTAATTTAAGTTTTTAAAGAATATTTTTAAGTAAACCCGTTGGATATGGCTAGGGTTTATAACATTACGTTTCTGGCATTGGGTCCCAACAACTGGCACTAGTTGCAGTTCTGTTGGTCTTACGCCTAGGTTTCATACAATTTTGCCCATCATTATTTCATACCATCCGTTCGTGTAATTTTCGTAAAAAGGGGTACAATTTTTTTTCACGTATAAATATATAAATTTCAACATGGCTATAAAAAAACTACAACAAGTTTTAAATAAAACTACAAACCGTTTCCTTTGCGGTTCAAATACAACCTTCACGTTCCGGCCGGAATGTTGTTTCCCCGTTTCGAAACCGGATCCGAACCGGAACTACCCTTCGTGTTCCGGCCTAAACTCTTTTGTTAAAGGCTGTCAACTACACAAAATACTATAGTGATTGATTGAAAACTGGGTAGGTATTGACTAGTAGGGTAGTTAGTAACTGTCAATGCTAACAATAGGTACATACCTAGTTTGTTTACATTCGATAAGTGAAGACCTATATAAATAAGTTAAGATAAGGTCGTCATTTCAGCCGAAAGACGCCTACTACTGGACATAGGCCTCCCCAAATTTGGGGGGTTTGCCATAATCGCCACGCTTGGCAGGCGGGTTGGCAATCGCAGTATGGTGGTAAAATGCACAGAGAACGCTGCTGCCCATTGTCTAGTAACTCCCTTAGTCGCCTCTTACGACAGCCACGGGAAGAAATGGGATGGTGCTATTCTTTACGTCCGGCATCACACAGAGCAAGATTAGGTACTAGCACGATTAAACATTTGCTTCGTTGGTTAAGTGAGCGCAAGCGCTACTGCTGACCCGTGACCCTAGTGTGGGTTTCTTTTGATCATATCGATCTGACGCATCAACCGCGTTCGATCGAGATGGTTAAAAGAATCTCACACTAGGGCTGTGGCTATGGAGGATCTGGGTTCGATTCCCAGGGCGGGAAAAGTGTGTGTGTTTTTAATCTGGAATTTCTCCCGTAGTCTTGATCCGTGTCCGGTTTATGGCAATGGACTCTTCTCCTTACATACTCAGCCTATAACGTTCCCACTGCTGGGACACAGGCCTCCTCTCCATGAGAGGTAGTGGGCCCTAATCTACCACGCGGGCCCAGTGCGGGTTGGTAGATATCACATGTCTTAAAAATTTTGGTTCTAGGACATGCCGGTTTCCTCACGATGTTTTCCTTCACCGTTTGAGAGCAGTGGTGATGAAATTATTTACACAAAGTAATGCGCGTGCCTGGGTTCGAACGCACGACCTACAACTCGTAAGTCGCGGCCGTTACCACTGGGCCACCACTGCTCCACTCGTCTCCTTATTGTATGGGATTTAAACATAACTCGTGAATATGGTTGTACTGGTATACCTCTGCCTAACCCTTCAAGGAAACAAGGCGTGATGTTATGTTATCTATACTCCATACTAATTTGTAAAGAGGAAAGATTTGATTGTTTGTTTGCATTGATATAGGCTCCGCGCTCCGAAACTACTGAACCGATTTGAAAAATTATTTCACTGTTGGGGAGCTACACTATCCCCGGTTGACATAGGCTATATTTCATCCCACGGGAACGGGAACTACTCGGGTGAAACCGTGGAGCGTTACTAGTGTAATAATAAATTAATTGACAAATAGGTTGTCAAACAATAAACCCAGCCTATCGCAGTCCACTGCTGGACATAAGCCGCTCGCAGTCTGCGCTACAACACCTGTCCTTCGGTCAAAATCTAGTCTTTCCCAGCCACCTTTTTAAGGTCGTCGGTCCATCTAGCTGGGGGGCGTCCCACACTACGCTTGCCGATAAGCAGTCTCCTCTCCAGGACTCGTCTGCTCCACCGTCCATCAGTTCTCCGACAAACATGTCCAGCCCACTGCCACTTCAGGTTGCTTACTCTGCAGGCTGTCACTAAGTTCCGGTTATTTTCCGTATGGTTTCATTTCTAATCTTATACTTTAAAGAAACTCAGAGCGTAAAGCCCGCTCCATATCGCGTTGCGCATCAAAAAAGAAAAAAACCATTTTTTCCATAACTACCTATGTTGGGGTCGGCTTCCAGTCTCACCGGATGCAGCTGAAAACCAGTATTTTATATGGAGCGACTGCCTATCTGACCTCCACAACCCAGTTACTAGGTATAATACTGGCTGTCTGACTTTCGGGCTTCTGACAACCCTTTAACAACTGTCTGACTGTCGGACTGGCGGACTTGGTGGAGGCGCTGGGTATGTGTTTGAGTTTGGCTTCGGTAGGCGAACAACCTTTACCGTACCTATTTAAAGACGGTCCATCCACGGACTAACCGCGGCAATCGTAGCTTTACCTGATACATCGACTCGTGCGACTGTTATTGCTTAGCCACAAGCCCTTCTAAAAATGAAATTAAGTAAACAACAAAGTTACAATTTGTAATGCTATTTCCGACCATCATCATTGGATAGCATTATTGCATGCAGGTCTATTTTCAACCATGGCTTTGGTACAAGATATTAGCGGCTACATTCTGTCTGCAACTCAAAATTGATACCTGTGAAATGTACAACAATTTCCACACATCTATGTTATTACGAAACACCTTGAAACAAATTGCAGTTACCGATATATCCAACAGATAAAATGTGGAAGTGAAGTCTGAAACCTCCTTCGATCCTAGCGGCACTTAAGTTAAAGTTCTATTAAAAGATCATCTGTATTAAACGGCTTTTTTAACCTCCCTTATTAACCTTTCAAAACAAAAAGAAAACTCCAGACATATAAATCTAATTACGATAAGTAAACATCTAAATATGAAATGAATGAGCAAAAGCGATTCATTCATAAAATGTCAGCCATTTTGTGAAAGGTTACATATAAAACGAAATGTATTCTGTCATGGTCGGGACGCGTCGCTAAATAGGCCAAGGAGAAAATATGCGCAGGCGCGAAAGAATTGATTTTCCCTCACCATGACGTCACAATACAAGATGTCTGCCGCTTGAACAAGAGAAGCTCAGTATAAAAATTTTAAAATAAGAAACAGGAGCTACAGTTAGGAAAAGCACGTCAGATGTAACAAGTTTATGCCAAATTCTCCAGTGACTGATGATAAAGAGGGATTTGTTAACAGTAGTTCTTAGATAGATGATATAAGCCGCGTGTGTTTAGTTAGGCAGTGATACGGTAGCTAAGGAGATGGTTTATCGTATAGTACAGAAGAATTTCCTGACGATGTTCGACGTTACTACTACGATGCTGGTCAAATTTATATGTTTATGTGAGTAGAATATCTTTATTATTTGCTTTTTAACTTAAACTTGAAGCATTATCAAAGAATTGAACGAAAATATTTAATTTTATATTGTTTTTTTTTGTCTCTACGTGAAAATATAAAACGAAATAGGAACGGGAATTTCCCGTCGGCAAATTCAAGATTCTAAATTCAAATATCAAAATTTCCACTCGCTCCATAGATTTAAAAATATATGTTCTTTTTTTGTCAAAAAAGCAACATGGTACTTCAACTTATAGCATTTTTTTTTTATTTCGAGTAGTGTTCGTTCCAAGGGCTGAATAATTAATAAGTTCAATTAGCGTGAACATACATTACGCACTTTCCTTTGTTACACGATCTACGTGTTTTTATTATAATTAAAATCAAATTAAGGGTTCCGTTATCGCGTGGTTCCTCGAGTTAATTAACGTGTCGAAAGAGTATTGTAACAATTAGCTTTTTATATTTCAAGTATACGACCTTCTTAGTTACAAGTTGTTTAGAAAACATTGGTTTTTGTACGGTAGTACATTGTATGAAGGAAATTACTTAGCGTGAAGTATTTTAGCATTTAATTTAGTTCCTAATCAGGTTTTCTACATACATTTACAAAAAAATGAAATGAAATAAGACCTTTTTTAGATTACAATTTTGTTTATATTTCAGTTACTTAGGTGCTTTATAACTTCGTTTAGATGTTTAGTGTCATTGTCTTGAAGCCATTAGCTTACGAATATTTTTCCGTGAAAGGATCGTTGAAGTAATACTCTCTAGGGTACTTTAAATCTTGAAGACAAGGGTTGTTGCTGTCAAGAGAAATTTAAAGACGTGGTTTCACCACAATTGAACAATTATCTTTAAGTACTTTACTACGATTCAGAAGCTTGCTAAGGTCGGTCAGTGGATGGGTGACCATTCGTAATATACCGAGTCGCCTCCGTGAATTGGAAAGCACGTTAAGCCGTTGGTCACATCTATCATTTGTAGATATTTGACAATCGTTACGGTAAGTTAGAGGCCTAAAGTCTGACCACCAATCCCACCAACGGGTATCCTGTAACCCAGTAACTGGGTTGTGGAGGCCAGATGGCAGTTGCTCGAAGTAAAGTCAAAGTCCAAGCATTTATTTCAAATAGGCACTTTTGTACGTCAACATTTACATTTAAATAAAATTCTAGTCTGGTCGCCCTTTCCAAAATGTAGTTTCGTATGGAGAAGAATTGGCAAGAAACTCCACCGTTACTCTATTAAAATGTTTTAAATAAAATAATTAACATACATTCATTGATAATTGTGTGAAAACAATGTAAAATATTAGAATTTAGGTGCACCCGCTTAGATCGGAAGCTGACCCTTATAAAGATTGGAAAAATCTAGGAAGATTTATCGAAGCATTTATTTCAAATAGGCACTTTTGTACGTCAACATTTACATTTAAATAAAATTCTAGTCTGGTCGCCCTTTCCAAAATGTAGTTTCGTATGGAGAAGAATTGGCAAGAAACTCCACCGTTACTCTATTAAAATGTTTTAAATAAAATAATTAACATACATTCATTGATAATTGTGTGAAAACAATGTAAAATATTAGAATTTAGCTGCACCCGCTTAGATCGGAAGCTGACCCTTATAAAGATTGGAAAAATCTAGGAAGATTTATCGACTAAATTTTTTATGTATTTTTTAGTACTATAATATGAATCCCACTGCTGAACAAAGGCCTTCCAGAACCTTTTTTCTGTATGTTATACTTCAGAAAAGGCTAGGCGGTTTGATTGACATTGCTTCACTAGACATAAGGGCCACCTATCTTACTGATGGAGCCTAATTATGTAATAAGGTTTACTTACTCTTCAAGAAGCATTAGATTCTTGCCTTCCTGGTATCCCTCTGTTACAATTTGGCTTCACCAAGATTGCGTCTGGACTTGAGTCTGTGAGCTCTGAGTTTGATTCGGTAAGGACCAAAAGTGATTCGTGGATCTTTGATAGTCGTTACGAAAGCGAACCAGTCTTATCAAGGGGTATCGAATTACCCAGTAACTGGGTTGTGGAGGTCAGGTAGGCAGTCGCTCGAAGTAAAATATTATAATTCAGCTGATCCTTGCTAACTAAAATCGTAGTAGTCGTTGCAGTTGCATCGGTAAGACTGGAAGCCGACCTCAACATAGTTGGAAAAGGCTAGGCAAATTGAGTTGGTACTCAGTTATGAAACACCGAACTCAACCAGTTAAAAAAAAAAAAAAATTGACGCGTAAAGGTATTTCTCAAAGAAAACGGAAACGAATAGTCGAATACTATTTATATATGAAGATAGTTGTTGAGATAACTGAGACCTTTTTGGTGATAACAATTATATTAGTTAGTTAAATGTTTTTTTAATAAGAACTGGGTTCGAATATTATCGTTAATTAAAGTACATTACTGTTAATAAAAATCGGACTACTCCGTAAAAAGTAATGCGTGGCGGGCCATATAATTTTTTTTCTTTCAATAAACGTGTCATCCTTTTTTTTTGTCAGTTAACAAATGACATCACAGAAATTAGAGTTAAATTAAAATTAATTTATAAAAAAAATACCGATCGCTTTTTCGAAGGCCATTGCCTTTTTGAAGGCCTAAGTTAATCTAATGATATTAAATAGTACCCAGACGGCAGCACTGCCCATTCACCTTACATAATCTTTTAGCGTCGTTTCTCACGACACCCTCGGGAAGACGGTCCCGACATTCTTTGTAAGGGACATTATGTCCGTAGAATTCTTCGTACATTTTTGATGAAAATTCTTGACAATATTAAACGTTAAGTTTATTTTTAAGAGGCTCTTGTTGGGTCAAGAGACAACGCAGAGTGCTGTTGGATTTTATCGTGTTAACTGATTTTCGTAGCGATACGCTACACACTGCTACGGCGGTCACAGATGTTCGTAGCGATGTGCTACGAAATGTACATCGTAGCCACCATGGCAATGGCACAGGTTTTATAATGGCATTTGTATTAATAAGCCTAACAGGTGTTTGTATGTGGAAGTATTGGTAGTCAACAGATTTTCATAATGTTTGCTACGGACAGTGCGTTTAATTCGTAGCGGAAGTCTACGGATTTCCGTAGCGGAATTTCCGTAGCAATTGAAACGTCTACGAGAGCTTAGTCAGTCATTTTTGATTTTGAATCATTTTCGGTTTTGGTGCAAAATGTGTTAAATTACCGCGTAAAGATATTTAGGGCTGAGTAACTTTTAAATGTCAAAAGAAATATATTTCTACTATTCTAGTCAAATGGCACCTGTGTCTATGGTAATTATTTAGTAGTTCAATATGTCATCGAATACCATCAGAAGTTAGTATAGGTGCGTTCTTTGAGAGGGTCACCTTCAGAATCCATTAGCAATAGACTGCTTTAATATGTTTTAATAAACACCGAGACATTTACACCTGGTCAGAAACACTGACGTATAAATTAACTATTTAAGACGCAGTCAATTTTTTTTTAATTTTTTTTTTTGAATTAGTTTTATGGCCTGGTTTCAGAGACCTTTTAGCCAAGTCTTTATTAAGAACGTATTCTAGTCATAACAAAGTTATTGTAAAGCGGTAGTAACTTTACAATAACCAATTAGGAGTTTTTGGGGGAACACGAAAAGTCCACGTTAGTCACTTATTTTCACCTTCACTACACTTGTGCTAAAAAAAATGATGGGGCCCGCAAGGGCCGATGCCTGCCAGGGGTGCGGGTTTGTTCGAAAGAGACACCACAGCCCCTGGCATAAGGGCTACTGAAGGAACACGGGTGGGTTTTAGTCAGTAAAAGTCTGACACGCCCTCCTGCTCCACCCAGAGCGGGAGAAGTTATTTGATGATTTCCCACCCAAAAAAAAAAAAACTACACTTGTGCACTCACACGTAACTAAATTGGATAATTCACTACCAAAATTATACAATTTAATTCGCTATTTCACAAAATTTTATGATAATGAAAATTCATGCGACATGTTCCAACGCGATCCCGCCAAAAACTCGGTCAAAATATACTGGTGTAACAATCACATATAATAAAAACTGCGGTGGAATTCATACCGCCATAATAACAAAACAAGCTAAATCTTTTAACCGTTTTAAAATTTCGAACTTTATTCCGCCGACAATCGTAAAGTTCAATTGATTTGTCCAACTCCAGGGATTACAACCAAATTTTGTATTTAGAACGTTAACTATGTCGGAATAAAGTTCAAAATCGTAAAATAGATTTATTTTGCAAAAAGGCTGAATAGGTCTTCAGAAACTAATTATAATATGCATCTATAAATTTTACATCTATTCCTATTCAGACATGTACTTAAAAATAAACCTTACGTTGTCAATGCGTAGGTAGGAAATATAAAACAAGCCACTTTTTAATTAAAAAAACAAACATCACACAACTAGTATCATGAGGAACAAAGACAAGTTGAGTCCAATATGATCGTCTGTTGTTGCTTGTTGCTACTTTGAAAATGAATCACGCTCCAGTTGTCACGCTGTGTAGAGAAGTATCTGTATTGAGTTCTGATTGGAAACTAACTAACTGATCTCATTGTGATAAGGATAACCCTAATGGTTATCACATATACGATCAGTTATTGTACTCATATTACAAATCTGAAAAATTAAAAAAAAAAGAACAAGAAATTAAGAAATTGGTTGTTTAGATGTTTGTTATTCAATCACGCAAAAACGGCATAAAAGATTTAGATAAGATTTGGCACACAGATCGTGTTTATACGTTTTTATCCCGGCAGTACGTTCCCGAGGGTTAATTTTCGACTTCCACGCGGGTGGAGCTGCTAGCTAAAAGTAGTCTAAATGAAAAACTTTTACCATCTCCAGACTTTGTCCAAGTGTTTTGTGAGCATGAGTTCAGCTTGTTTTGCGAGGAACTAAGAAGAAAGCAAAGTAAAACATGGTCGTCTGTTGTTGGTACTATGAAATTAAATCACGCTCCAGTTATCACGTCGTCTAGAGATGTTTCTTTATTTATCGTTTGATTTCTGTTCTTTCTTGGTAACTAACTAGCTAAGGTAAAAATTACTTCTTCAAACATCATGTTCACATAACCTAACCTAGGTTATGTGATGATGATGTTTGAAGAAGTAATTTTTGGATTGAACCATATCCTGTATATTAATCCATAGAAAAGCATAACTTTTTGAAATAAGAAAACATACCATTTTGCAAGAAACTACGAAGAAAGTTGGTCGCTGTTGTTGCTACTTTGAAATTAAATCTGTCACGCTCGGTATAAAAGTTTCTTTATTTATTGTCTGATTTCCGATCTGGGTGAAAACTCGTTTGAGTGAAAATATTTTTTAGGTGAAACTTTTCTATGACGAAATCGTAACAGACGACAAAAATGTCAGGCGTACTTATCTAATTACTATTAGATAACACAACAAAAACCACATTTTTGTAAGACTTCATTTTATAAGAAATGACATTGGTACCAGTAGCTTGTATTGTCTATTCATAAAACCTCCTTTTTATTAAAAAAGCGCATTGTAATATCAGACAGTTTCCTTAACAAAGAAAAATTGAGTCCAACCCAGTGGCTGTTGTTGCAACATTGAGATTAAATCATGCTCCAGATGTCACGCTGCTTAGAATAGAATTTCATCTCCTGTGTTGTTCTGAAATCAAAGATTGTTATGGTGGAATTTATGATACAGCACATGTTTGATAATTATGGAGTACTAAAACATTTTCTTTTCTAAAGAGACGAAAAAATGATCCACAGCAAAACTTGACTCAACTTTCAAGATAAATATCTTGAAAGTTGGCGTATTTGTGGTAAAATCGAACTTCTAGTTGAAAATCGCCTAAAATTATTATTTTACAAGTCACGAAATACAGTTCTCGAAATTGCCTTTCCTTTATCGTTTTTGCGCTAAGTTTGAGAGAAATGGCAGAAAAAACTCCCTAGCAACACATTTATGTAATATTAACTAATTCTACTCTCGTGTTGGCGTGATATATCTTTATTTGTTAGACTATGTGTAAGAATAGGTAATGCCGTGGTAAAAACATTAGCTAGCCGGAAAGGCGGTAGCAATCCGGAACGAACTTACGTGCGCTGGACACTTTAAGTATCACTTCTGTAATGATCTCGGTAATAAAAAGCCAATAATATCTTCGAACAAAGAACGTATCTTGATTCTTCCCATCTTCACTTCAACAATAGACATCACACTACAAAACACCTAATAAAAAAGTAGGTACGTGGTACAACCGGACACGTTCCGTTGTTACTTTGAAATAGAATCACGCTCCAAATAAGAACACGCTGTGCGCTTAACACTTTTCATCTGTCGGTTATTGTTGTAATATTACGTGAACGTGACAGGTTCTCTCTGATATATTCGAGAGATTCTGAACAGCGTGACAGCTGTCATCCATAAAGAAATAGGCGGTTAGTGCTCTTAATATATCACAATGGCAAGTGAAGGTACAGTTATGAAATTGTAGGTACAGTTTGGTACATGGAGACAAAGTTTATTGAGATTTTTATTAGCCTTAGTAGTTTGAAGATCTCGAGTGTTGAATGTACCTTAAAACAACTTTATATACCATGTTTTATGCGAATAAATACTATTTCTAGTTCTATTTCAAATATTATGATTATTTGTACAACATTGTACTAGTCTGTCAACCGCTTCTCTTGACTGCAAGCCGCGCGGTACAGTCTATATTAAATCTACTCAGCACTTTACGCCACTGGAATAATGAAACCGCAAATTATAATAATAAAATAAAACGAATTATTACGTAGTTCTTGGTAAAGACAAGGCTGCCAAACGGATTAAGCAAATAAGATACGCAACAACCTCCTCATTTTTGGGTTTTCCTGTTACTATAACGGCTCCTCATTTTATCAAACTGTTGGTACTGTATGGCTACCATGGAAAGGTCCAAATTGGTAGTAATACCAATTACTGAATTATAAAAATGTATATCTAGAAATATTTTATTATATTTTTTTTATACCTAATTTAAAAGTGAGTTTCTTAGCTAATGGCGAAACCTATTTTATTTAAAACACCTGTTTTACAAATAGAGTTTTGATTCTAACTTCTTACAAAATATCAATTGATAAAGTGATGTTTCAATGTTTTATTTTATGGAGAAAACCCCTGTTAATTTTTTCCTTATTTGGCATGTATCTGTAAAACTCCCTCTCAAACTATGTTGATACTTGCGGAACTGTCATGGCATCCCATTAAAGTACTAAGCAGACCCATTTCCCTTCACTTATGGAGATCCTTCATTTCCCACGTGCGTAGTTAACGCGTAGTTGCTACGAAACGCTACGTGCTACAGTGCTACGACGCTACGAACTTTTGGGGTGTTGAATTATTCGCATTCCGTTTGTGTATTTGGGCAATTTGACACCCAGTAAACCTGTTTCAAGATTTTCACTCACGTTTCCTGGTTGTTGTGCTCTTAATTATCATAATTTCAGCTGAAAAACGTTTATCGCTGGACATAGGTATCCTCCAAGCACCGCCACTTTGACCGACTCTGTGCTTCTTGCACTTACACACGTTTTCTAGCTACACAAGATTACCCAAGATTTAAAAAAAATGTGTTGCCCTTGGGTAACATTATTTTTTTCTTTCTTTTTGTCGGTTTCTTTGTGCTGAACATTCCATAATCACCTGTAGGTTGATATTTTTGAGTATCCCAGTCTTTTGTTCCACAATAATACTAGTTCTGTTTGACCTTTCGAAGTTTCTGGTAATTGGCATCAGTAATTAACTTTAGTGTTGCCGCATTGTAATTATACGTAGCCTACGTAGGTCACAGATGGCTATAGTGCGTAGGTTGTTAGTACTATCACTTTCTGTCCACTTTGAGTAGGCGTTAGTACCTCGTGTACCTACTTAGCATGAGTTTACATCACGCTTGTATACCCTGAAGGAGTAGGCAGGGGCGTTTAGTAATCCTCATTTCGGCAGCTATGTGTAAGTTCCATGTTAGGAGTTATCTTACGTACAATCCGCGTATAATGGTCTACTTGAAAAACATAAGGGCTATCCTATCGCTCTTTACCGCGCACGAATCGTTCCTGGCTGGTCACGAGAAATTCTCGATAGACCAGGAATATAGTCTATTATTTGCTGCCATGATTAAAAATAGTCAGAGGTCAAAGATCAAAGAATTGCGTGGGTAGTTGGAAGTCACAACCCACGCAACATACGACACACGAGATTTTTTATAGTGTCCTTGTTTCTCGTTACTCACAATCTGCGTAGGATGTGGCTGCGTACTCTTCAGTCAATATGGATGTAGTAAACAAGAACACAACATGTATCTACATTGTTTGGCATTTGGTTTTGTGATAGTTAGTATTGCGTATCACGTATAGCTTCTATAAGTGACCCTACTTTAATGTAAGTCCAGTGTAGGCAGTCCGCTCCGCTACCTTGCTGGTTTTCTTTTGGTATGAGCTATTGTTATACTATAAGGTGATTCTATGACCCCTGGGGGATCGTAGAAAATTCTCGTTGGTTTCCAAAAAATATCTGGTGTTTTTATAGACAAGAGCGGTCGAGGTCAAAATGTATGGAACATTCATTTTTTGTTTTTAAATTGTAGCGATATAGTTATTTTAACGCTCAGAATCATGTACTGAAATTATGGGAATAGAATACGCGTCAATGTCTGGGACACACATTGCCACCTTGTAACCATAGCCTAGGTCGTGCCAATACGTGAGACAAAGCACAGTTTCTCAGGTAAATATTGAGCGTCTTCGTTTCCCCACGTGCTTGTTAAATAGGTTAATCCTATAACAAGAGACGATTAGAAGCGCAGAACTAGTCACAGGTATAGTTATTATTGGGAATAGTACAAATTGAAAGTACGTGAAAATAATTTTATACCTAAGTCTTATCACACTCATGAAAAATAAATTTGAAGATGGGTTATTTTGTTATCCTCTTTATTAAAACACCGAAAACACTGGAAAATTTCGCAGTGTTTTCGGTTTCTGGAGTTTACTTGATTTCATCGAAAAAGATTTATCAGCAGTCTTTTTTAAATTCACATCGAAACGTGACAAACTTCGTAAAACAAATCTATGTTTCAATTGTTGACTGAAAATCAAGAATATCTACACTCCCCAAACGTTACATTCCTCCAATAATAGCACAGCGTGCCAAAAGAGAACAAATGCCTTTGCCAAACATTTGCCGGACAACTTTTAAATTGAATCACGCTCTGGATATTGTGTCACGCTGTTCAGAACTTTTTAACGGCGCTTCAGCGTGACACTAGAGCTATGCCATGTTAATATATTTTTCATGAACGTTTGACATTACACTGAACTTTTCCCCGCTTTAAGTTTAGAGTTAAAGTTCAACGAAAAACAAACATTAAATAAATAAAAGAGAGATCTATATATTATTACGTGAAGCACAAACCTATGCGGACAGAGGAGTATGAAATTTGGCACGTTAAAGTTTATTTATTTATTTATATAAACTTTATTGTACACCACAAAAAATACATAACAAAAAACAAGGTACGAGTACACTACAAAATATACAATGGGCGGCCTTATCGCTTATATGGGGAAGGAGTGCAGAAAGTTAATATTTTTTTACATTATATGTGTAAAAAAATATTAACTTTCTTAAATAATGACCTTTACTAAATCATGTATTAAATATTCAATGAATGCTGGTTGAATTTCGACCTCTGGCCTCTGGGCGACCACTGGTTATATTAAATCGGTCATCTCAGTATTATGTATTCTAAACTCAAGGCAAAAATAATAATATTTTATGAATTTCTGTTGATCTTGCTGATAATGAAGGGTACACAATTTTAGAGTTTAGAGAAAAGTGATGTTCATTGACGAATTCTGACAAATTAAAAAACGTATAAAATGGGTTTTCTCGAATCCCATGAATATTCGCTTAAGCTTAATGGGGAGCTTAATTGTTGTAAATTGGTCACACTATCATGTAAGAAATAAAGTTCCTGACGGAGGTCCCCCGACCTCACACGTTCTTTTTTAACATTATTTGCGGTTCAAAATTTTCGTAACCGATTTGAATTTTTCCCCTTCTTCAATTTTCAACAATAGGAAACCGTAATAAACAACAGTTTCAAACTAAATCTCTCTCTAAACGTACATAAAGGCATTCAGAGCTTTTTAGCAGCCGTTATTGTTGCAAAGTTGAATCAACACGTGAATATTTCATGAACTTTTCCCTTTTTGTGTATTTTTTTTTTGTTTGGTTTGTATTTTCTCGTGTCGACCTTTGTGAACAGTGCGTTGTTATTATTTTGTTTGTGATTTTGTTTGTAATGTTTACCACCCCTGTAATTCTATAATAAAAATATTTTATAATAGTTTTTGCATTACCGACATTAATTCAATTTGTGTAGAGTAGTTAATACAAAAATGACAACTTAGCAGCGGACTATGTTGCCTTTTTTTAAATAAAAATAACTGTATTTCGATTTCCGTTAGGTTCTTATTTCAAATACAGGTTCGATGGTTTAAACAATATCGAAATGTGCAAATCTGTTATGGTTCTCGCACAGGTACCCCGATCCACAGTATTTTCAGCTATCAAGCAATGGAGGGCAGAGAGACTTGATAGTTGCATTAGCTATCAAGTAACTAAAAATCTGTGATTTATGTGATTTTAAACCAAATTTACTTTTCAATTCTAAATACTACAAGTAACACTTTAAATTATAATATGTACAGGTATATAAAAAGAAAATATCATAAGGCATCAAAAAATATATGTGATTTTTGAAAGAAATACTAATTTAGGGTTTTGTATATTCTCGTTTCATTTTAATTTAATTTAGAATCCTTGAGATATAATTTCTAATACAATGGAAAATGGTGGAAAATTTTCTGTAAAAAAATTAGTCATGGTCACGCTATAGAAAATTTAAAACGTATTGCGATACCGTACTGAAGCTAGGATATTTTTTGTGTATTTTTAAAAGTTTTGACAAATTTAAATCTACGTTTTACAAAAAAACTTCAGACCCCTGCGATGCTTTTTCAGCGAGATATCGGTGATAACGTGTTTTTCACCGTTTCAATGGTGCGGCCACGGGGTTATAGTCTTACAGCTCCTAAAATATAAAATAAGATTTTTTTTTTTTTTTTTTTTTTACAAATCAATCTATCATTTACCTAAACTTCAGGTCTCTGCAAAGCTTAGTTTAAAGAAAAGATCGCCCTGGCCGCGCCATCGAAACGGACACAAGAAAATCTTTGTTTTGTAATAAAATTAATCGTGTTTCAAGGGCTTTCTGTACAAAAATAGACAAAACCCCTCAAATCTACAGACGGGAGGACTTCTCCACCCACCCTCTTTAAGTAGCCTAAGTGATATCTAGGCTTTTTATTAGGGTCGACTCAGTGTTTTTACGCCCTCAAACTCGTATATTTTTTCAGTCTTAATAAAAATACCTACGCCTAAAGATGACCTCAATTTAATATAAAAATTTGGCTCAACGGAGTCTATCCATATTCCTACTTCCATTCCATCTATACTTCTATACTTACATATATACAGTATCCGGCGATAAATATTGCACATCGACCTTTGGAAAGAGACATTCGGCTAATTTCGGCTTCGTAGAGCGTTAACTCTGTCGCACACTACCTATGTGATGTTTTGTCAGTCATTGTTCAAGTGCGATAGATTGCGGTCGCGTCCACTTCAAAATATATATTTAGAGTTGTTAATACCCCCAAATTTTAATAATTTAAAGTTGTACTTTATGGCATCTCTTTTTTATTTTATTTTACCCCAACCTAAAGCCATCACTTATAGAAAAATTGGTGTATTTTATACAAAGAACAAAAAGAATTATCAAAAGAAGCAAATCACAATTGTTTTAACAGCTCCTAATAGATACCGGACTGTTTGTATTTCGTGCGACAGAGATAACGCTCTACGAAGCCGAAATTAGCCGATTGTCTCTTTCCAAAGGTCGATGTGCAATATTTATCGCCGGGTACTGTAAACTGGCTTCTGCTCGCGACTTCGACCGCTTAAAACAATCTTGGTTCCCCGATCAATCCCGTCGCACCTTATCGACTGCCCGCGCTTTAACTTTGTTTTCACTTAGCGTTCTTTCGGACTATTTTTACTTTTTGCTCGACTCCTAATGTTAAATAGCCCTACCTAAATAACCCTAGCCTGATGTTAAATAGCTTATAGCCTGACTCAATATTTGGGCTAGCAAATGCAAAAAGCATTTTGCATTGTCGATCGGTAGTTCCAAGGATTAGTATGTTCAAACGAATTCTTCAGCTTTATTATTAGTACAAGATAAGATATCCTACTTATCCACACTAATATTATAAACGTGAAAGTTTGTATGTATTGATGTATGGATGGATGTTTGTTACTCTTTCACACAAAATCAGCCGAACGGATTTGGATCAAATTTGTCACACAGATAGATTATCACCTAGATTAAGTTATAGGATATTTTTTATCCCTGTAGTATGTTCCCGCGGGATAATTTCCGACTTCCATGCGGGCGAAGCCGCGGGTGGAAGCTAGTATATTATATCATCACCTTGTTTCCCCGGAGGGTTGCACAGAGGTGTATCTATAGTACACGTACATTTCACATATTTATGTTTCATCATCATTTCAGCCGAAAGACGTCCACTGCTAGACATAGGCCTACCCCAGGCTCCTCCACTTTGACCGGTCTTGTGCTTCCCACATCTAGCGGATTCCCGCGGCCTTCGCCAGGTCATCAGTCCACCTTGTGGCAGGCCTTCCCACTTTACGTCTTTCTGTACGCAGTCGCCACTTCAGAACCTTTTGGCCCCATCGGCCATCGGTTCTGCGAGCAAATGTGCCCTGCCCACTGCCACTTAAGTTTTGCAATTCTTCGGGCTATGTCGGTTGCCTTGGTTCTCCTGCGGATCTCTTAATTCCTGATTCCATCACGTAGGGAACTCCGAGCATAGCCGTCTCCATTGCCCTTTGGGTGGTTTTTAGCCTTCGATAAGGCCCATTGTGAGTGACAACGTTTCTGTGCCATTGGTCATCACTGGCAATACACAGGTCAAAGACTTTCGTCTTAGACTCTGCGGTATTTGGGACGAGAAGATATTGCGAAGTTATGTTTAAGTCCTGTGTAATGGGAGCGAGCTTATTGCCAAAAACTGAGCACCGACCCAGACTCCGGGAAGTTGCTGAGTAATCCCACATGGGAAATCTCAATAACACTTTTCCCGACCTGGAATCGAAGCCAGGATCTCATGCTCGTGACCATGAGACCATCAAGGCCAACGAGATGTGAAAGTAGCTCTGTCTGTTTGTACATGCGTCTGTCAGTCTGTCTGCTACTGGCTGAACGGATGATTTGGAAAGGGCAAAAAAGTAGACCATGACCTCGGGTAGGTATTACACAAACAAAATTTCTTGGAGTAATAATAGACCAGGACATCAATTGGAAAGCACAAGTGGATGATGTATCTAAAAGAATAAATAAATTCGTATACGCACTCAGAAAGGTGAAAAATATAACAAACATTAAAACTGCTATTACTACCTACCATGCTTATGTCGAATCCTTAATACGATATGGGTTCATCATGTGGGGTAATAGTACCGATAGGAATAGGGTATTTGTTGCCCAAAAAAAATGCATTCGTGCAATATATGGGCTTCAACCTGATGAATCTTGCAGGCCTATATTTAAAGAACTTGGTTTATTACCGCTACCCTCTCTCTATATTTATGAAGTTTGCATGTTTGTTAAGAAACATAAAGACCTGTTTAAAAGGGCAGATGATGTATATCCTCGAAACCGGCGTGATCCTCACAGGCTTATATTAAGTGACTTACCGAGACTGGCTAAATACAATAAAAGCTGTTTAGCCATGTGTGTTCGGGTGTACAATAAAATTCCAAGGGACTTAAAAACTTTAGATCTTAGATTGTTCAAAAAAAAATTGTATGAATGGTTAAAAACGAATAACTTTTACAGCATTAAAGAATTTACTGACGGGAGATATCTTTAAATGTAACAATATTTGCATGCTATGATATAAGCGAAACATGTATGCTCTATAATGTACCTTGAAACAACTTTATAATATACCATGTTTTATGCGAATAAATATTATTTCTATTTCTATTTCTAGGACAAAGTATATTTTTTATCTCGGTAGCACGTTCGCGTGGGATAACATCACGCGGGCAAAGCACCGGGGAAAAACTAGCCTATCATATTTGTTATTTAAGCATATGAGAATCAATAAGGGATGCTCTTTTCTTTTGTTTTTTTATCTTTGATCCTGATTCAGCTATCTCAAGGGTTGAAAGCAAATATTATGTAAATTACGATCTACATAGTTACGTCACTAGGTTACGGTTGAGAGACTATTTGTTCGGGTCTGTGTATTCTTGCCTTTATTTGGTATTCCTCGAGGGAGTTGGCAGATTTTTTTTTTAAACGTTGCCCCACACTAGGAATTTCTCATGTATTGTGGGTGCGTTTACAAACATTTTAAACTCACATACACAAACGGCCAGACCCGGAACTACTTGTAGGCCAAACAAATATTTTTTCCGTGCGGGAATCGAACCCGCGACACGCAGCGCAGCAGACAATTGCTTAACCAGTTTGGCAACCGTGCCATGCCAATTGTACTTATACCTACCATAATAGCATGACTTTGTAACCAGTTATGTTTTAAGTCAAATGTTTTTGCGGACAAGTGGGGCTTGTGGCTAAGTATCGTCAGGCTCATAGGTCGATCCACAAGGCTACCCATCTTTACATACCAAGACCCCTCCGGACCACCGAAAGCACGTTAAGCCGTTGCACGTTGGTCCCGGCTGATTTTAGCTCTACATAATTAGGGTGCTGTTATTAGCTTTACACAGGGTAAGTTTTTATCCAGTGCGCAAATTGTAACCATGAATTCAGCATATCATTATAGAACCCCTAGAGCAGAAATTTTTCGCTGGTTATACGAAAAAAAATCAGCTGTTCCATACATTTTGACCGCGTAGGTATCGTACTTTTCTATGAAACAGCAGATTTTTTTTTGTATAACCAGCGAAAAATTTCTGCTCTAGGGGTTCTATAATGATATGCTGAATTCATGGTTACAATTTGCGCACTGGATAAAAACTTTTCCTGTATAACTTCTTTTTTCGTTTCTGAGTTTTTGCTTTTAGATTTTGTCAGTAGAAGGCCGAAGTCTGGATTTGAGCGCGGTTGACTGCATTAAGCTCGCCCCTCGACTTAAACATAACTGGCTACACCTCTGCCCTTCGAAGAACACAGGCGTGATGTTACTGTAGGTACCAGTGGCGAAGCTACAATTTTTATTAAAGGGAAGCCGAAGAAAAAATTGTTCAGTTCTCGTAAACTCAAGATAACATCAAAGTCCAGTAATTCCTTTAGTTTTTCTAAATTTAACGACAGCTATAGAATATAGAATTCTTTGTTTAGACATAAAAATATGGCATTTTTGTAATGTTTTGTAATCTTATATGGTGTTTAAAGCTAGGATGAAATATTTGTAATGTGGTTTGATACACATACATGTGTTACATATTGTTTGGCAGTAGTAGACACTAAGAAGAGTGTTTCTTCCAAAGGGAAGTCGATAGGAATCGGGTTGTATGGAGGCTGCGCCCCTGGTTCGTACCTCGATATTAATTCGTCATTACACAACACACAATCAGCCTATTTTGGTCCCACTGCTGGGACACAGGCTCAGTATAAATGACTGTGAAACAGACCTCTCAGTGAGAGGGAATGCGGGTTGGCATCACAGTCTTCGAATGTTTGGTTCTAGCAGGCTTCGCACGAGAACCGTAGACAAGTGTTTTGTCACAAAATACAGAGAGTACAGAAGGCAATCTACATACAAAGTGCGCTCGAGCAACGCACACATAGACACCTTTCACGGACACGATATCTCGGACCGGTTGGGACCAGTGCGAGCGCGAGTGCCATCCCCTGAAACACGCGTCTGTGAAATGCAAAAACGGAGCAACAAAAAAAAGTTACTATAACTGTTCAGTGGACGGTGGTTTAAATTCAACATTAAACTGTAAATTGTCTTTTTATAAGCTACCAGTTGTTGAGTTGACCAGAGAGGTGAGTACCTAGGTATTTGCTCGTGTTTCGATGGTTCGTTTTAACGTAACACAGAATACCTAGTTAGTTGTGGGTAAGCGAAAATTACTTTGTGGCCTTGTAGTATTTTTACAGTTTATATTAGGTATTTATTGGAGTACTTATAAGCTAAAAATACGCTTCCTCATTATAAATAGTTAAGATAGAACTGCTCGCAGAGCCGGCTGGGCCACCCGCGTAGCCGCCCGCCGCCGATCATAACTATTAGAGTTGAGATTAATTGTAATCATAGCAAAGAACTAAATACGAGTGCCACTACCACGATAGTTTTTTGTGCATAAGCCAAAGTTGACAACCCTAGCGCGACCGCCGAGCGTAGGTATGAAAATCGAAGTACATACATGTGATTGCCTTCTGTACTCTCTTTATTTTGTGGTTTTGTCGTCGGAAGAATAGTAAAAATGACGTTTACGTATGGACATTTGACAGTTTTTCACCGAGAAATGTAGACAAGCGATTTCTATTCTACAGTAGAGTAGAAATAGAAAGCGTTATGCTAAGCCTGCAGGACTTGCCGGTTTCCTTACGATGTTTTCCTTCATCCCTTTGAGAGCAGTGGTGATGAAATTATTTACACAAAGTAAAGCGCTAGTTTGGGTTCGAACCCACGAACTACAACTCGTAATTCGGAGACAACACCACTGGGCTACCAGTGCCCCACCGCTTGTCATTACTACCTACCTTTTAATAAAGGGGTATAACAATAATCTACATAAATAATGTTGAATACAAAACTAATGTACTTAATAACATAATACACGCGTAACTATAATGTTCAAAAAACAATCTACTTGATGGATATTTTATGTCCGGCGCAAATTATATTTTGATGAGGATTTTTCCCAATAGATATAGAGTAATTTGTTTTGGGGGACATTATAATATGGGTTAGGATACGGACATATGGGTTTTATGGTTATATTTGTAGGCCTTAGGTACAGACTGTAGATTTGTAGACGATTTTCTATTCTGTGTTTTCATTCCTCTAAGTACCTGATACTTATTGACAGGCCTGCACTGTCCTCCCATACCTATTATCACTGTAATTTGAAAACATTGTTTAAGCTAATTATTTTTAAAAGAGTAACCGTGGAGTTTCTTTCCGGCTCCTCTCCATAGGAAGCGACAAATTGGAACCGTGCACCTAGCTTCTGACGTCTCATAATTGCCCATGCAGATTTATGTGAGATAAAATATTTTGATTTTGATGTAAAAATTCGTTTGGTATTCATTTGTTTTTTGTAATATCGAAACGTGTCGCGCAGGCTAAAGAACATAAAGTTTTATTCGTTCAATATCCAGGGCCACCTGAAGTTGGATACTAATCCAATAATATTTCAATTACAATAAATGTACAATGAAGAAAATGCCTTTAGAGCAGGAAAATGTATATAAGCAATAAAAAAGAGTTTTAAAAGTATTGAATGTTCGAGTTAACAATCTCTTTCTTTGGTTTTATGACAAGAGTTACGATATGGAAATGTTTATTATTTTAAGACATGAATTGCGGAGAGTCTAAAATGGCGGATTTACTAACGTATGTGGTTTATAGCTGAGGGAATATAATAATTTCAAGCACCGTGTCCGGCACCGCACGGGTCGATCGAAGGTTGCCGCGGTCGGTTCGGGGATGGGTGACCATCCTTTTACATATCGAGAACCTTCCGTGCCTTGGAAAGCACCTTAAAAATGTCCCTCAGGAACGTACCGTATACTACCAGGATCAAAAGTAATGAGTTAATCCAGTTTGTAAACTATCAGTGTGCTAAATTTCATCCAAAACCGTTCAGCCATTTTCGCGCCAATCCGAAACTTACATCCAGACAAACAGACAGACGGATAAACATTATTCGTTACTATTTTATTATATTTATGGATATTGATGAAAGGTTAACGTCTTCTATACTTAGGTATATTCATACACGGTATAGGTACATACTTTTCCTTAGATTAATGGCTTTAGTCCGCCATATTGACCTTTTATTAACTTCCAAGAATAGATTTATAGAACCGTTAAGTGCGTTCGTAAATTATTTATCAGTGAGGTCAATAAAAGTTTCATTTCTCCTGCCTGACATTGTTTATTGTAAATTATAAAGCACTTTCAGTTCCATTTTGAGTCCAAAGACTGCGGTAGTAAAGTTTAATTTTAGATGATTTTTATGGGAAGCGTGGGATAACAAGTAGATATAAAACGAAGTAGTAGAGAGCTCTATGTGAAAGATAGTACGTCTGACGAAGTATCAAGTGCCACTATATCTGTGAGGTGATTTCGAAACACACTAACATTAGGAGTGGCATGCAATTTGACAGTTCAAGAACGTACATTGCGTTCTTTACCTTGTTGAGTATACACATTTTTCGAACATATGAAGCCATGGATTAGTTATGTCTTTTAAAATGATTCAGTTTTTGATTGATAGTGTGATACGCAAGTAGAATGCTAGAATGTTTCTGTTTCCAAGCAGCGTTGATGTGTTCTGGATTGAAGAGTATGTGTGTCGGCCAGTGCAATGGAAGTTAAAAACTGAAAGCTCATCATAGGTGGCAGCACTATTGCCCGTCTACAAATCGCCACTGCTTTTTTTAAAGTTTACTTTTATTACGAAAACTAAATAAATATGTATCCAACTTGGCGTGTACTATTAAAAGACATGCTAAATCAAAAGATAGCGTCTACGACAACAACAAAAAAAGTTTTAGTGGAAAATACAATAAATTATGAATATTTTATAATTTGAGGTTATTTTGTGTTAGTTGACTTATTAAGTATTTTTTGTCAAAAACTGAAGGCGTAAGACAGAAATAACCTGATCAGCGTCGAAAACTAACTCAAGGATGATTTTCCTGACTAAAATCTTCAGAGATGTTAATTCTAGGTTTATTAATTTGGATCTCCAACAGAGGCTACACAATTACATGCAAGTTTACATTAAGCAGAGACAAATACAGTGTGCGCTTCCAATTATAGGAGAACACATCATTTACTTGTAATCTAAGTACATTAAGTAGTTTGATAAATAGAAAAAAAAACAATATGTTTATAAAAAATAAAACACACACACACACACACAAAACTTTACTATCATTTACGTATGATACGATGTAACGAAAATAGGCTTACTTTTCTTGGGAACATAACATATGATATATATATGTCTTCAGGTGTAAAAAGGATAGCACATTTCATAGTCTCGACGATATATCGGGTTTCCAATTTTTCGTAGAATTTTCTCTCTCCCACAGTTTTCCAGTGTTACCTAACATCTTTGGCAAATGCAACCCCGTATTTTTTCAGTCAATAGTCACGAAACGGGGCAAAAAAAAATTTGGTAGCTTATTCACAGAAAATGCATGAATAGTGTCAGATAGCAGTCAAGTTCTTGGACACGCAACAGTAGCGACATCTGAAGTGAGCAAGTGGCAATTACAAACCTTTCGGCATTGTCTTTGGTATAGCAGATGTGAATGAACGGGGACCACTGTACCGTCAGATGGGCCTGTCATCGAAACACATAAAACATTGGTACAATAAGACATTTCTTTCAATAAAATACCAAGAATAGCCACACAAAAAATTTCAGTGATCAATCACCAAATGCCAGGCAAAGGCGCAATGCTATTCAGGCTATACGTAGGCACCTGGTCTACGACATACAGCCTCATACGTCACAAGCGAAGAGCAATTTGCATGTTTACGTCACGGATCCCCGCCGCGACGAAAATAAAGGAATCATTGTATTATCTGTGGTATTAATAGTGTTACGTGGGTTTAGTTGAGCGGCCGCCATTTTAAAACGTAACTTCACACGTCTTTATTCCCCGAAGGGTCGGGCAGAGGCGTACCTTTAGTAAACCCACATTTGGCCAGTTTTGTTTAAGTCTCATGTGTCCCACTATTGTGGATACGGGGACTATGTGGTCATGTTTTTTTTTTTTTTTGTGTTTTGTTTTTGTTTTTGTCATGTTTTGTTTTTGTGTTTCATCTCTTTCACAGTTAGTTTTTAATGTTACCTATTCTGTCAGTTTGGGTAATTTATACGGCCTACCCAAATGTCCTTTCTTTGGTATTGTTCGTCAAATCGTTGAGCTCCTCAAGTTCTGAGTTGAGCTGCATGATTACTGATAAATGCGTGCACTGATTAGACAGGTCCACTCAATCTGTGTGGTTCTTTCCTCAAAAGACCATTTCAGACACCAATCCACATGGTCTTTACATGATCTGACCAAGATTATGTCTGGACTTTAAAAGAGACTGTGACCTCTGAGTTTGTTTCGGCCTTTCTTCTCAGAGTAGTCAGATAGGAAACGCCGCCGACCTCATCTAGTTTATGAAAATATGATTGACGTGTAAAAGTGTTTCAAGTACAAACCTAAACGTAAACGAAAACACTAAGATAGGAATCGCGCATACGGAGGAAAATAAGACGGTTACATCTCAGATTATAAAACAAAGGCAGATAGACCGCGCGGAACACCAAGAGTGAGGCCAAAAAACCAAATACTAAAGCGTCACATTTTATGTAACGTACAATGCGACGCTTCAGTACTTGTTTTTTTTTTTGGTTTAGATTATAAAACAAAGGCAGATAGATCGCGCGGAACACCCAAGAGTAAAAAAAAACAAATACTAAAGCCTCGCATTATATACAATGCGAGGCTTTAGTATTTGGTTTTTTGGCTTCACTCTTGGTGTTCCGCGCGGTCTATCTGCCTTTGTTACAATCTGAGGGTTACAAAAGCAACTTCATCACTTCTCTTTTGTCTCGTATAAATTATGGTCGAACGTCATCACTTAACGGGAACCTTGTCACGGGCTCGAACTCTCTGATGGGCCTGGCTAAAAATCACGCTGTCTCACCAGGCGTCGTGTCCGACAGAGGTAGTACCCGTGATGAGCAGTTAGACGCTAGTCTATACGCACACCATTATTGAGTGAGCTGCAGGATCAGTTATAGTAAAACAGGCGCGTAAAAAAAAGTCCTTCGGAAGATCGGGTTTTCTGAACAAACCACTACATAAATTAATGACCAATAAAGTTTATTGAACTTTTCGATAAGTGAGCTTCGTCGCTACCGAGTTAGTTTGGAGATTTTACACTTCTTTTATTACTTAAACACGCCCAAAGTTCCAAAAACAAATCTTTGTTGGCTCCTAACTTTTTAATGGTTTTTAATTTTAGTATTCTGTTTCCGTACAGACAATATTAATAATAAGACAAAACCATACCATCTTTAATTTTTGATGTACAGTCGCCAGCAGGTCAAGCTATCCCAAACTGTCAAATTTTCCCAATTGAACATAAACCTTATTCCTTTGTAATAAAGTTGAAAAACTATCAAAGAAATTTGACAGATTGGGGTAACTTGATGTGCTGGCCTCTGTACATTGTCAAACGTGGAGTAATACACTCCCGAAGTTTGTGTGGGAAAAAGTGGACTAGGTTCATTTTCATTTATTCATTTAATTGCGTTCTACATGGTAAAAACAAAGTTGTTAACACAAGGTTTAGAGCTAAGAGCCATTGTAGACCCTGTTAGGGAACAGCAAAATGTATTATATGATCTACTATTTAAAAATCTAAAACTTAGAAACTAAACATAAAAAAATAAATAAACTGAGTACGTAATATTAATATAAAAGTTAATAACATAAATAATAGTTGAACAGCTATTTTAATAAATTATTACAAACACTTATATACTAAGAGATTTTTTTTTAAATATTTCTAATTAATTATTACTAAAGAAATCTTCATTGTATTACAATTTGAGACAATTTACATTTTATAAATTACTTATTGCATATGTAGTAGTCATGTAATGCTTAACTAAATAATATTCTTGAAATAAAACTATACAACTAAAAATATATACTTAACTTAAAACAGAAAACACTTACTCTATGTCTATAATTATTATGAATGTATTTATTGCAATTATGTTTTATCATTTAGGTATTCATTTATATTATAATAACTTTTGGTCAACAGGCATAGATAAGTAGACGAGGAATAAGGAAGGATTTTTCGAAATTCAACGCCAAAGAGAGTTAAATAGGGGATGAAAGTTCCGCGCGTGGAAGCCGCTGGCAAAAGCTAGTTAAATATATTTTTATCGACATAACATAGGTACTTGAGTGCATTTTTAATCGGGATGTAGGTATGTTTAATCTATTTTTATGCCTTCAAGTAACTTCTCTTTTTGTGTAAAATTCCGGGTATTTACGTACAAATTTACAGAGTTAGATAACGTAGATACACGGTAGGGTAAAAAATTTCAATTTTTGGAAGTGGGGTTTACAGCTATCCATTTGTTAAATATTTATTAAAATTATGATTAGTTTTTTTTTGTAGGGTGAATAGTGTAGGTGCGTCTGTACTGTTACCCCATAATATGAAACCTTATTTAAGCCATGCATAGCCATATGCATAATATGTTACCAACGCAGTATTAATGTCTGCAGTTTTTACTATATCCCGTGGGCTTATGAGAATTTTGCTTTTAATTTTTGGATATACGACTTCCAATTTATTTGTGTGTCTATGTCTAGGCCCAATAGGGTGAAATTATTTACAACTTCTAACTTATTCACCTTAAGGTAAGTTCGTTTCACCATCGATTATCTGTGGTATTATCAAAGTGTTACACGTAGTTGTTGCTCAGCGGCCGCCATTTCAAAAATAGGCATCAATTAAAATGTGGCTATTTACGTTCGTCTGTTGAAAAATGTTATTTTTGTTGGTTTATTTAAAGAGAATCGGAGCTTGTGACGAATTCTCCGCTATACTTAAAGGCTGATTGATGACGTTTATAGGTACTATAGAATTTCGGGTTTAACGAACTTAGCTAGTGGTCCTACCACTACCTGAACTCTAAAATAGCTATTGTTTTTTTGAGGATGGGTAATCATCAAATAACTTCTCTCGCTCTGGGTGGAGCAGGAAGGCGTGTCAGCCTTTTACTGACTAAAACCCACCCTTGTCCTTCAGTAGCCTGTGTGCCAGGAGCCACGGTTTCTCTTCCGAACAACCCGCACCCCTGGCAGGCATCGGCCCTTGCGGGCCACACAAGTTGGTGCTGACATCTCTTTGAGGCGCGCGTGGAACACAACGCGCCGTCGACCCGGGCTTGGTCCTTTCCGGACAGCGAGCTAACCATTACTCGCTGTCCGCAAGCCGACGCTTACGGTGGCCGGGAATCAGCCTGGGATTCCCGACCCCAAGGCGTCTCTTGCAGAGGCTAGAGCCGTGAGGGCGCATATACTGCCTCTCCCTCACGTGCGCCTCCTCCCTTTTCGCGAGCATCACTGCTTCGCAGAAGGAAGCGACAGCTACCCATGCACACTTGCTCCTTACCATGGCCTGGACCAGGGCCGGACGCGAGAGATCGCCGCCGCCGATCGCCTCCATAAGGAGACGGCGGTGCTCCACCCAAGCCGGGCAGAACTCCACTGTATGCTCCACCGTGTTCTTTTTGCTCGACTCCTAAGGGCCCTAGCGTGATGTTATATAGCCTTCCTCGATAAATCTATCCAATTGTAAAATAATTCTTCAATTCTAACCAGTAGTTCCTGAGATTAGTGCGTTCAACCAACCAAAAAAACAATCTCTTCAGCTTTATAATATTAAAATATAAATATATATAAATAGTATAAATAATAAATACATACATAATATATTATTAGATTTGATTGTAAAAAGATTAATTTCGTCTATATTATTATTTATGTACAGACGCCATGATTCTGTAAATGATTTTTTATTTTTTGTACACCAGTTAAATACATTACAAAATAATTGACCGTTACAAAATATACCACAGATATTTTCCAGGCCTTGGTTGGCATGGACAGTGATTTGCCTTATCTCCATACGTTTAAGTTTAAAGGCCTTATAATTTCAAAGATTTTAATTTATTTTATGAGTAATGTGGCTAGTATCTACCTACATACGAGTAATGTGGGTGGATTTAATTAGATAATATTATTATAACGGTCCTACTCTCAAAATTTCTGCAGCCTATAAAACTAATCAGCATAAAAATATACTAAACCTTTGTACATTAAACTTATTTCGTCCCTGATATTAAAGTTCAGACATAAAACGACAATGTACAACTTTAGTTTCTGAATTAATAAAATGGCGAGTCCAAGTTCGCAACGGTTCCAGGAATAATGACTATGCTTAAAAGTTTTTTAATACAATGTTACATAACATCAGGACCAAGACCGAGGGGTCGAAAAACCACGTTAAGCCGTCGGCCCCGGCTGTCATTCGTGGATCTTTGACAGTCGTTACGGGTCGTCAGAAGCCCGAAAGTCTAACAACCAGTCTTACCAAGGGGTATCGTGTTACCCAGTAACTGGGTTGTGGAGGTCAGATAGGCAGTCGCTCCATGTAAAATGATGGTATCCAGCTGCATCGGGTTAGACTGGAAGCTGACCCCAACACAGTTGGAAAAAAGCTTGGCAGATGATGGTGATATATCCAATATCACGTCTGAATTCCCCGAAAGTGTTTTCAGATGTGTATGGTCCTCCCACATACAGTTATGCCCATGTAATAGACAGTGGTGCCGATTCTGTTGTCACAAAATTCTCTAAACTAGACTAAAAATCACCAACATTTAGTTAATCCTGTCAAACGACGATTTCCTATTCTGAAATTGACTAAAGTGACACAACTTAACTATGTTTTAGTTTGAGAGCACTAAGATTGCACTGAGTTATTAGTTTAGTGAAGATGGCAATTTTGCTATTATGTTGCTGTCAATTTCATTATTCTATTAAACCTAAAATTTTGGTTGTCTAACAAAATTTGACTATTTTTAATCGCGATTAAATAGGTGTGGAATAAAATTAGATGTGAAGAACTAAAATTCACACCGACACCTCGACTTTGGTGCAAAAATAGTACTGTATTTATTTTTTCTTTTCTTTTGCATATATCTCGAAATGGTGTGTCCTATCGCAAAAATAATGAAAATTTCGACCCCCTTTGTAAAACCTCTAAAACTCAACATGGGGGTAATAATTTTTCATATTTTCCATGCAAAAAGAGAAAATTCCATTTAAATCACGTCGAGGCTGCCGTCCCTGCGCGCCTCTGGCTCTAAAAAAATCACGGAGTAGGGCAAACAAGTACCTACCACGCTGTGAAGCCAAAACATACCACGTGCGAGTCGCGATTGTCAAATTCGATTTTAGTTGTGTCAAAATTGTTTTTAAAAGAGATATTTTGCGCAAAATGTAACCATAAATTCAGCTTATTCAAAGCTGAATTTATGGTTACATTTTGCGCACTGGGTAAAATTTATCTGTAAAGGCAGATTATGTACCTATTAGATATCCTCGAAGCCGGCGAGATCCTCACAGCCTTGTAAAGAAAAGAAAGAAAATACATTTATTTAGCACAAACTAAAAGGCACACGAAATACAGCAAAAAAACGCAAAATAAAAATTCAAATAAAGTGTAATGTCAGAAATTAGGTCGGTCGGGCAGTCACTAATCCTAATTTCTACTATATTATTTTCATTTAATTTTAGATATTTTAAATTTTATACTTATTATATTATATTTATTAATGTTTTCATTAATCACGCAAAAATGGCCGAACGGATTTTGAAATTATTTGGCACACAGATATTTTATAATTTGGATTAACACATAGGATACTTTTACCTCCGGTAGTACGTTCTAGCCGGATAATTTTCCACATTCAAATCAAATCATTTATTTCTTTGCAAACATGGGTATAAGTACATAGATGGTTTTTTTTTAAATAATAAGGTTCTCCACATTTTACCGTCACATGGGCATGCAAAGGTTTACATTTCCTAATAAAAATTCAAAAATAAACATTGGAATTACAAATTAAAAAAAGAAAAAGAAAAAATACAAATCAAAAATGTCAGCGACGCCACAGCAATAAAAAAAGACTATTTAATGTCAAACAGAAATAAAAACCAGTGTCAAAATTATTATGTCAATCAGAGTAACCGTATGTCAATCAGTCAGTGAATTATCACTAAGAAAATCGTCAATCGTGTAATAGGAGTTTTTGGCGGGATCGCGTTGGAACATGTCGCACGAATTTTCATTTTCATGAAATTTCGTGAAATAGCGAATTAAATTGTATAATTTTGGTAGTGAATTTAGTTACGTGTGAGTGCACAAGTGTAGTGAAGGTGAAAATAAGTGACTAGCGTGGACTTTACGTGTTCCCCCAAAAACTCCTAATGGGTTGTTGTAAAGTTACTATCGCTTTACAAAAACTTTGACTTGACTGACTATGACTTTTTGTAACTTCGTGCCTGATATCGGGCCATTTACTCGATTGAAAAGTAAAATAACTTGACACTGGCTAAATGTACAAACCGTGCGAAGCCAAAACCCAAACAAAAAAAAAAAGAAACAATCGTGTAATAGGTTTTCATAATTAAAATTTCTTCACGCGGGCGAAGTCGCTAGCAAAAGCTACCAATAACATAATTACATTTTTTAATAAAGCTTGGCATTTTCAACAGTCATAATAATATTAGGAAAGTAGTTAGCCACAAAAGGGTGAGTGACCTCAAAATGACTCCCTAACACCGTTCCACCAATTTAGTCGCGGAACACGACATCTTTTGAGGACGGCACGACAGACAGTAATCATAACGCGAAATAATAAAAAATAACGATCGAAACCTTTTCACTTTCGTAAGTATTGTTCGGCTATTTTAACGCCAACCAACCCTGTTTATGTAAAGCCACGTTTTCACTTAGAGCTTTGAACAGTTATGTATCGTAAAAGCGAGCGATAGATTTATGTATGAAAAATGTATGAGCTAATTTTCCTAGAAGTGTGGTTGCGTCATATTTTCATAGTATTCTGTTTAAAAAAATAATAGTTTTAAGGTTTTTAATGATATAATGCCAATAAACGCATTTTTCTTTCTTCCTATAATGGCCGTCAAGAAAAACCAGTCATTTTACATTTTCAGATTTTAAATAAAAATGTACCTAATAATAAGTAGTAGTTTGTGTTGACACATTTCGGCACTATTAGGTGTTTTTTTTTGGGAAAAACCTATACAACCTTATTTTGACTATATGCGTAATCCGAAACACGTGTCTAGTATTCTTTTGTAAAGAATCTATGTAAAAAAAAATCAAAGCTGTATCATGAAAAATCACAAAGGTATAAGCTTGTTATGTTACCTAGTTGTCTACACAAACATGGTCACCATAGGCCCCACGCGCCGCCCGCGCATCCAACGTCGTATTGTGTTCATCATGGGTGTTCATTGATAATAATTAGGCAGTAGGTACCTTACCGTATGGCGGTCCCCCCAGTGGGTTCCCGCATTGTCGTTGCGTGGGGGCTCAGTAGCCGTGGTCTCTCATAAAGTGTTTTCTAGCTGACACAACTATGTTAGGTGAGCTCCTACCAAGCTATGACAACCTGGTACATTGTTCAGAATACCAATTTACAAAAGATCTACTTATTTAGGTAAACATTTCTTATTTGTTTCTATATTTTAAACTATTATCCCCCGGTAACGTACTACCGGGATACAAAGTATCTTAGTTCGGCGGTAATAGATTTTCTAAAACTGTTTTTGCTTGTTCTTTTATAAAATCGGTTGTTAGATCCATGTCTTCGTCACTTGACATTTTTCAAAAGTTTTGAGAAAGAACTCCAAAACACGAAAAAAAAAAATACTTTCGCGCCTAGCTAGTCGACTGCCTTTTTTACTCTTCACGATTTAATGGCACGCAAGCGCGTCAAATCGTGCTGGCCAGTTTGATTTTTAAATCGATTTCATCTAACATACGATGTGACTGCGAAACAAATAGTTCGATATTTGAAATAAAATCTTCATAAATTCTAATATAAATTGTCTCGATTCCGATTCGAGTAAATAATCGATACCGAGATAAAAATTAATGACTTTTTAAAAATATTCTTCTTGCAGTATGAGTATGACTATATGCTGTAATGATATCCATTCCCCCCTTCATTCAGGGAAGTAAGTGACTACTTACAGAGCAAGAGTTATGTAAAGTATTTTAAAGTACATTTAGCTAAGAAGTGTGGGTAAGACGCTTTCATGTGATGGAATCATTCAAAATTATGTTACTTAACGGCCTACAAACTTTTCATATCTTGGGAAATATTTGTATTGTAAAAATGTTTGTTAGACACAAAGATGGAGATTTTTGCACTCTCTTAGATTCTATTAAAAAGTAAAAAATTACCAAGTGAGGGTTAGGATAGGACGGCGGATACTGGGACAGCTTTAGGTTTATTTTATAGGTTTAACTGGCGAAATCTGTTTGCATTTCAAACACCGCTGCCAGGCGTAATATTACGTTTCATTTAAAAAGTAACTATTTATAGGAAAAGTTGCGCTAAAGTTGTCTAGAATGATATGCTGAATTCATGGTTACAATTTGCGCACTGGACAAAAACTTACCCTGTATACCAACAAACACTCAAAACAAATAGTTCGTTGGACAGCTAAATGAAAATGCGGATGAAAGCAATCAAAATGAATAACCAAGCAACCGGGTGGTCAGCGTAGTTGCCAAAACCGGTTGAAACTGCGGTTACCGTAACCATTCCGTCCATTCGACAATTAACGTTTTGGAATCGTTTTAAAAAGCGCCGGCGAAAATTAAAATGTTATCTTTTGAATTTTTCATAAGATGGATTTGCATTTTATATTTAGGGTGTCCACGATTTATTTAGGCGTGATTCCTGGTTTCGAAATGTGATCCTGCTTTTGGGGTCGGGTTTAAAAACGCTTTTTTATACGTAGGTAAATAGCTCCCAGAAAATTCTTTATACTTCCGGCTGCGATTGCTTATGGGTGGCTTGCGGCTAAGTTATAGAAGCCGTACCTACGGGTCGATCAGTCAGCTTTTTTTTTTTTGAGGGTGGGTTGTCATCTAATAACTTCTTCCGAGGGCTTGTCAGACTTTTACTGACTAAAACCCACCCGTGTTCCTTCAGTTGCCTGTGTGCCAGGGGCCACGGTATCTCTTTCGAACAACCCGCACTTCTGGCAGGCATTAGCTCTAGCGGACCCCACCAGTTGGTGCTGACATCTCTTACGCACGCGTGGAACACAAGGCGCCGTCTACTTGGGCCTGCATGTCGATTATGTAACCATCTCACCGCGTGAAGTGAGCGTGGAGTGACCTGTCAGTGTCTTCTCACTGATGCTAGGGATTGACCAAGCATTAGGTGAAATGACACTGACAGCTCACTCCACACTCACTTCACGCGGTGAGATGGTTACAGGATAGCAATGCTCGTACTTACCGGACGGCGAGCTACCCTTTGCTCGCCGTCCGCAAGCTCTCGCCTACACGCCCGCCCGCCGCCGCGGTGATTTTGGATATGTATTTAATTATAAGTCACCGCCTTCCGAACTTAGTTATTGGGGTTGGACAAAGCAAGTTTATTATTTTTAACTTTTCGGTTTTTCGGCGGTTTAATTTTTTTATCAAAAAGTTTTTACATACCAAGACTCCTCCGTGCCTCGGAAAGCACAAGAAGCCGTTGGCCCCGGCTGTCGTTTCTGGAGTTTTGACAATCGTTACGGGTCGTCAGAAGCCCGAAAGTCTGACAATCAATCTTATCAAGAGTTATCGTATTAACTATAAGAATTGGGCTGTGCAGGTCAGATAGGCAGTCGATCCATGTAAAATACTGGTATTCAGCTGTATCTGGCTAGACTGGAAGTCGACCCCAACGACCCCGGCAGATTGGAAAAAAATTACAACCAATCGCAGCAACTTATTTATTCACCAATGTTCTCAACGGTGACGGAACACATCGTCGAGGAAAATGACATGTCCTACATCCAAAAATTTGAAGACATATTGTATGATATGGAACCGTCTCTCACTGTACCCGGGTGGTGGGTTATGGCCATATGGCCTCTCCCACTCCCTCTCAAAGAGTGGAGGCCTGTGTTCCAGCAGTGAAAAGTAAGGTCGAAAATTATTTCGCGGGAACGTATTACCGGGATCAAAAGTATCCTATGTGTTATTCCAGGTTACAAAATATCTGTGTGCCACATTTCATTTAAATCCGTTCGGCCGTTTTTGCGTGATTGAGTAACAAACATTTAAAACATACAAACTTTCACAATTAAAATATTAATTTTGTAAGAAGTAGGATAGTAGGATGTAGGAAGTAGGTTAGTAGGAAGTATGATAGTAGGAAGTTTTATAGTAGAAAGTATGATAGTAGGAAGTATGATAGTAGGAAGTAGGATAGTAGGAAGTAGGATAGTAGGAAGTACTACTACTACTTGCTGTAATACTGGAGACAATAAACGTTATTCTATTCTATTCGATTCTAAGTAGGATAATAGGAAGTAGGATTATGCCTTGCTGTCCTCATTAAAATTTATTTCAAGTTGGTTCTTCAATCCATATCTAATTCAATTCACAATATGTAAGCATAAAAAAGGTCCAAATCCTATTTTTAACTTGTAATCTCACGTCTATTCCTAGTCTAGCTCACAAAACACGTACAAACTTGGATTCATCGAGATTCTTGTTAGTCCGTGTTAATGAAATCTGTTGGTGAACCGGATCGAACCGCACGTGACCGAATATAATTGGGTTAGGCGAAACAATTGGTTTTTTGACCTAGCACTACTGGTAGGTACCTACTTCTTATTCTCGAATCTCCTGTTTTTAACCGACTTCAAAAAATGAGTAGGCTGTATGTATTTTTCTTCTAAGTATTTTCATTGATTTCTCTGTCAATAGGGTATTTCCAATTTATTTTAATTTGAAGATTGGGACGATATATGTATTTAACAGAAAAATAAAAATAACTTTGTTTATATCCGTTTTCTCCATTAAAAATGATTAAAATCAAATTAATTTTTCATTGTTTTGAATTTACCGCCAAAACGCTCCTTACGATGACTTTTTATCACGTGACATCGTGACGTCAGCTTTGTGTAAACAGCACCAGTACAAATACTTCGTTTGGCGCAGTTTTAGAACTATTTGTGCACAGAGGCACCGCACACCAGTGACTTCAATTTCTAGCCATAAAAATCTTGTTAATTATAAACACGACACTCACTTGTTTACTTACTAACTACTTTAATTTACACAAAGGTGACGTCACGTGATAAAAAGTCATCGTAAGGAGCGTTTTGGCGGTAAATTCAAAACAACGAAAAATACATTTGGTTTAAATCGTTTTAATTGAGAAATTGGATATAAATCAATTTACTTATATTTTTCTGTTACATATTTCGTCCCAATCTTCAAATTAGAATAGTTTTTATTAAATTGGAAAATACCCTATTGGACGTAGTTAAGCACAAAGGACTCGATGCACACAAAGTCACTTTTGAGTTATGGGCGTTTGAAGTTTGACGTTTTATGTGTTCTTCATAATGTGGGTTGAGTCGGGGTAGCGAGAAAAACTAGTTTCCGTGTACAGACGCGCACATCAAGCTACCCCAATCTGTCAAATTTCTTTGATAGATTTTCATCTTTATCACGTTAGCATAAGGTTCATGGTCAATTGAGAAAATTTGATAGTTTGGGGTAGCTTGATGTGTTGGCGTCTGTACATTAAAACAAATCACTACAGGATAGATTTGACCCTCAGGAGCACGATGTCATACTTAACTCAATTTTGACCAAAGTGTGGATTGAGACCTTTCTGCTTAACTACATTCAATTATGGATTTTGATAATTATTTTTTAATGGATGCTATCCTGGATGGTATGCTTCAGGGCAAAGCCGAAGCAAAGTTGCTTCGGTAGTTTTTGCGTTAGCCTCCATAATACGTTTTTGTACCACTGTATGTTTCTCGATCATATGCTGTTGCTTGTTCATCAAATAACTTCTGCCGCTCTAGGTGGAGCAAGAAGGCGTGTCAGATTTTTACTGACTACCCACCCGCCCGTGTTCCTTCAGTTGCCTGTGTGCCAGGGGCCACGGTATCTCTTTCGAACAACCCGCACCCCTGGCAGATGATCATTGATATATCATACATGCTAGAAGAAGATCATATGGAACGGTGGATGAACAATGATAAGAAAGGTGGTGAATACTAAACTGAAGGCTGATAGAGATGTCATCATCATATTTCAGCACGGCTGGACATAGGCCTACCCCAAGCTCCCCCAAACCACTTCAACCAGTTATGTGCTTCCCGCATCCAGCGGATTCCCTCGGCCTTCAAAAGGTCATTGGTCCACCTTGTGAGAGGTCTTCCAACTCTACATCTTTCGATACGCGGTCGCACTCCAGAACCTTTCGGCTCCATCGGCTAACTGTTCTGCACATCATCATCGTCATCATATCAGCCGAAAAACGTCCACTGCTGGACATAAGCCTCCCCAAAAAGGGGGATTTGCCATAATCGCCACGCTTGGCAGGCGGGCTGGCGATCGCAGATGTCCCCTGCCAATTGCCACTTAAGTCTGGCAATTCTTCATGCTATGTCACCTTGGTTCTTCTGCGAACCTTTTCATTTCTGCTTCGATCAAATCAGGAAGTAAGCATTGTCCTCTCCATTGCCCTTTTGGGTGACTTTTAGACTTCTAACTAGCTGACCCGGCAAACGTTGTTTTGTAGGTAATTTCTAGTGAACAACCCTTATCACTTAGGGGTATGGAAAATAGATAGTAGCCGATTCTCAGACCTACTGAATACGCATATAAAATTTGGTAAAAATCGGTAATGCCGTTTCGGAGGAGTACGGTAACTAACATTGTGACATGGAAATTTTATATATTAGAAGAAGATACGACCCATTGTAAGCGACTGTAATTCAGTGCCATAGTGCCATCCATAATACTGGCAACACGCATTAGTCAAATACTTTCGTGTTGTGACGTATGGAGATGTACCTATATGATGTAGACGTATGGAAGAAGTTAAAATGTAGTATGAAACCCAAAAAAATGGAGTAAGTTCAGGCGGATGGTGGCGATACCAAAACTATTCTTCTAAAACTAGCAACTGGAACACAGGGCACGTACTTCATACATACTTAAACCTTTGATTATATAGGTATCTGTCTATAATCAAAGACTTAAACCAACTTGGATCCATCCAGATTCTCTGCTACTAAAGAACTTTTTCACTGAACCGAAACCGACTCACGTGACTTCCTATCGAGTTATTGGCAACTCAAACAACTCGTATTTTTGTTGTTTTTCCCCATTACAACGCTGTATCGGGAATTGGCACTCGACCTCTGAAAATAAAAGGTGTTTTGTTAATTTGTTGGGTGGCTCGATCTGTTTGTTTTGTTGGTGAAGCCACAGAGAAACTCTCTTGTTTTTTTTTTTTTGTTTTTAATTGGTCTCTGGACAATGGAACGTGAATTTAAACGTTTGTGTGTGGCCTCTGAATTAGGAAGTTTTTGTTGACGACCTTATTGGTAAAATAATGGTATTTTGCCGTGTGAAATTGTGATTATTGTGAATGGAACTATACAGGGTAAGTTTTTATCCAGTGCGCAAATTGTAACCATGAATTCAGCATATCATTCTAGAACCCCTAGCGCAGAAATTTTTCGCCGGTTGTACAAAAAAAAATCTGCTGTTTCATAGAAAAGTGCAATACCTACGCGGTCAAAATGTATGGAACAGCTGATTTTTTTTTTGTGTATCAGGCGAAAATCTTCTGCGCTAAGGGGTCTAGAATGATATGCTGAATTCATGGTTACAATTTGCGCACTGGATAAAAACTTTTCCTGTATGTATATTAAATTGTACGTGTGATGAAAGAGTTATTTAAGGTTCTGATTACTAAAAGCTGGTTGCTAAGCTTCGCAAAAACATTACGATTTAGTTTTCGTACATAAAACTTACGTTAATTATACTAACTCAGAAGTATTTTCTGCCACCAAGGAGTTCTATGGGTGTGGGTTTATTTCCATAGTCTTGACAGTTTTCAAGGTTGGTATCGCGTTGCTTATCCCTTGGGATATATCCTCTTTCTCTGAGAAGGGTCGTCGATTTGTTTTCAAAGTGATATCTTTGAAAGAGTTTAGTGGAGCAAAGACTTTTCGATGTTGGCCTCATCTTACTAACATTTTATAGCTATGTAGATAACATTTCTGAGTTTGCATGATAGGGAGTTTCTTACCTGTTCTTCTCCATAGGATTGGTACAACGCTTTGGAATGGGAAAGTATAATCTTTGTGACTGGCTGACTCCTTGACAATGCAAAAGTGCTTGTAATTCTATTGGTTTAATTGAAATAAATGTTTTGAGTTTGAGTAGGGGGTAATCTTTGGAACTACTGATCCGATTCTGAAAACATCTTTCACTAATGGGAAGCTACAGTATTTTCAAGTATCGATAATCCCTATTTCGCTACTATCCCTAATTAATATTATAAATTCGTAAGTAACTCTGTCTGTCTGTTACGCTTTCACGCCTAAACCGCTGAACCGATCGTCATGAAATTTGGCAGAGATATAACCTGAGATATGGAGAAGGACGCAAACTACTTATTTACGCGATAACCGACACCAAAGTGCGCGGAGCCGCGGGCAAACGCTAGTTTAGTTATAGGTATATTGAATAAAGAAATTTCGGGGGGACAAAGTCGCGGGCAGAAACTGTTTCGTGACATACTGTATATTGAATGGACTATCATTCAATAACTACTTTTTTTATATTACATCTAATAACCAACGAATAATTCCTATAAAAAACCTCGAATATTAATCATACAACGAATTATTTAATTAAAAACTTGGTATTGGTCCGAATTGCGGTTTGGCACAATTAAAACAAATAATTATTTTTCATGAATGAGTCGCCAAATATATCCGGCTTTTGGCAAAATTATTAATGAGGAAACACATGCATGTATCGTATTATCACGCCTGTACCTACTTATTTACAGGGTGGGAAAAAGTGTTAAGTAGGTACATCTACATTTCTCTATTCTGTAATGGAAGACAATCCAATTGCCAATTCTAGTTCGTATTAATATTATGAATCCTTTTAATCCTACTAATAATATTATGAATCCTTTTAATCCTCCTAATATTATAAATGTGAAAATTTGTGAGGATGGATGGATGTTTTTTACTAAGTCGCGCAAAAACGGCTGAACGGATATGGATGAAAGTCACACAGATAGTTCATAACCTGGATTAACACAAAGCATACTTTTTATCCCGGTAGTAAGTTCCCGTGGTATAATTACCGACCTCCACGCGGGCAAAGCCGCGGGCAAAGGCTAGTTAATCATAAATTTGCCATTACACAACACATAATCAGCCTATAATGTTCCCACTGCTGGACACAGGCCTCCTATTGGTGAGAGGGCGTGGGCTGTAATCCACCACGCGGTCCCCAATGCGTGTTGGTAGATGTCACATGTATTCGAATTTTTAGTTCTAGCACATGCCGGTTTCCCCACGATGTTTTCCTTCACTGTTTTGAGAGCAGTGGTGATGGAATAATTTACACGAAGTAAGGCCGCTGTCTGGTTTTGAACCTGCGACCCACAAGTCGTTTGCATTTGATACTCATTGAGACTTCAAACTATTACTGAGACACGCTATTTTTGTAACCGACGAAAAAACAGAGGAGGTTATTATAACCGACGAAAAAACGGAGGAGGTTACTCAATTCGACGTGTATATATTTTTTTCTAATGTATGACCACGTATATCTTTTTACGGAGTAGTTCGATTTTGATCATTCTTTTTTTATTAGAAAGGGTATATACCCCGAAGTTGGACATGTATTTTAATTTTATGTCACCGGCTTCCGATGTTAGTTATTGAGGTTAAACAAAGAGGTTTATTATTTTTTGCTTTTCAGTTTTTTCGGCGGTAATTTTTTTTGTTATTATGTTTTGAAACCACACATACATAGCATAAAAATATGTCTTCAAAATGTGTCTGATAGACAGGCTAATCCAGATTAAGGGATGGAATCTGCGATGCTTTTACGTGGTCTCTAGAATGCTTTTACCTCTTCTCAGAGTATTTTCCGACGGTACCTACCAACTCATTTACGTTTTATTTTTGCAGCAAAACTGACTTTCGTTCGTTAGTACGTATACGTAATAACTTTTCATATTTATGCAAGAGTTCATTTGGTGAATCAACATAATGTTACTTATTCATGTTGTATTTCATATTCAGTATTGGCAATAATTCTTCATTTGGTTTCGTAATGAACCAATTTTGTAGTAAGTAATGAGGTTTTTTATTTATATTTTTCTTTGTTATCAAAAAGGGGTTTTTATGTTGATAAAACGGATACGGATATGCGAACTCCATCGTACTTTATTAAATACTAGCAGCGCTCCGCGGTTTCACCCGCGTAGTTTCTGTTCCCGTGGGAATACGGAGTTAAAATATAGCCAATTTCACCCTGGGATAGTGTACGGCGAGTAATGGGTAGCTCGCTGTCCGGTAAGGACCAAGCCCAAGTCGACAGCGCGTTGTGTTCCACGCGCGCCTCAAAGAGATGTCAGCACAAAAATGATGGGGCCCGCAAGGGCCGATGCCTGTCAGGGGTGCGGGTTCGTTTGAAAGAGATACCACAGCCCCTGACATACGGGCTAATGAAGGAACACGGCTGGGTTTTAGTCAGTAAAAGTCTGACACGCCCTCCTGCTCCACCCAGAGCGGGAGAAGTTATTTGATGATTTCCCACCCAAAAAAAAAAAAAAAAAAAACCCTGGGATAGTGTAGCTTCCCAACAGTGTTTTTTTTTTTAAAATCAGTTCAATAGTTTCGCAACCAATTCAATGCAAACAAACAAACAACCAATAAAATCTTTTCTCTTTAGGATATTAGTATAGATTGAAATGTAATCGAAATAACTACATGTCATACTTACTGAATGTGTAACGGAAATAGAATGCATCTTCACTCTTTATTATTATATATCAATCAACTTAGCTTATCGCAGTCCACTGCTGGAGATAGGCCTCTTTCAAGTTTCGTCACACCACTTTATCCTTTGCCCTCCGCATCCACTCTGTCCCACTCCCACCCACCTATTTAAGGTCGTCGGTCCATCTAGCTAGGGGGGTCCCACATTACGCTTGTCGATACGCGGTTTCCTCTCCAGGACTCGTCTGCTCCACCGTGCGTCGGTCCTTCGACAAACATGGCCAGCCCATTGTCACTTCAGCTTGATTACTCTACAAGTATTCATGTTGTATATTCCCCAGATTCAGTATTGGCAATTATTGTTCATTTGTTTTCTTTTATTGTAAGTTATGATGTACACAGGCCAGTACATCAAGCTACCCCAATCTGTCAAATATCTTTGATAGTTTTTCAACTTTATTCCAAAGGAATAAGGTTCATGTTTAATTGGGAAAATTTGACAGTTTGGGATAGCTTGACCTGCTGGCGACTGTACAGATGGAAGATGCGTTTTTGTTTTATTTTTAGACTTGGTGAGTTTTATTTGAATACTAGCTAACCCGACAGACGTTGTCCTGTCTTAGCTATGAATATTGAAATGGCATTAGTTATACAAACCTTGTCCTGACAATAAGGAACACATAAAAAAATTAATCATCCAATTTGGTGAAGTCGTTCGGAATTTATACATACATTTCGGCGATTCATTTTTATTTAATAGATGATTGTGAGCTTTGATAGTTTATAACGTGACGACACTATCGAGGCCTGGGCCCTAATTGACTATGTCCGTCAATTCCTTAGATCACACGATATCTGCTAATAAATATCGACAAATTACCTTTGCACGTATTTTTCCTGTTCCTTTATTCTTGTCTGTTTATATGTGTGTGCATAAATCGTTAAATAAATAAATAAATAAATTGTCTTGGAACATACAGATATGACATTTCGATTAATTGCTTTTTAATTTGCCGTTAAATTGTTTTTTTTTAACACGATATTGACGTAGTTTGAACGTAGTAAGATTCCGCGGGGAATCATAACCATGCAGGCCCTAATTCTGTATCGTTATAATGATTCACCGCGGAATCTTACTACGTTAAAACTACGTCAACATATTTTTTTTTAGAAACCAATGTAACGATAAGGAATAGAAATGTCATTATTCTGTTTGTTTCAAGACAATTTGTTGATATTATTAATACGATATTAGCAGAATTTGTGTGTGATCGACGTGGTGATGAGTAAGGAAACGTTAAGTGGTCATAGTGAATACAGGCCCAGAATTGGGGCCCTGTGTGAATGTAGGTATGGTTAGAAAGGGGGTTACTATTGAGATTACGAAAAATAGAGAAGAATGGAAGACATGTTGCACCAAGCCCAAATAAATGACGATAATGATGATGGTGAATATCCAGGGGCCTAAGTCTACTAATTTATAAACGTCACAATGGTCTCTCAATGCTAAGTTTTTGACAGATTTGCCATACAAAAACTGTCAAAAACACACCATTGAGAGACCATTGTAACGTTTATAAATTAGTAGACTTAGGCCCCAGGCCATTGGCCATATGGAAATACCAGCACGTTATAACGTTATTTATCGTGGGCGGAAGTCTGAGGTCTGAGGTATCCTGTAACCCAATAACAACTGAGTTGTGGAGGTGAATAGGCAGTCGCATCATGTAAAATACTGGTATTCAGCTGCATCCGGTAAGACTGGAAGCCGACCCCAACATAGTTGGGTTGTTGAAAAGGCTATGAGGATGATTTGCCCCTTTCCGGACATGGATGATCAAATAACTTCTCCCGCTCTGTGGAGCAGGAGGGCGTGTCAGACTTTTACTGACTAAAACCACCCGTGTTCCTACAGTTGCCTGTGTGCCAGGGACCACGGTATTTCTTTCGAACAACCCGCACCCCTTGCAGGCATCGGCCCCAGCGGACCCCACCAGTTGGTGCTGACATCTGCTACATACCGCTTCTGTGAATTGGTCCCGGCTGTCATTAGTACATTTTTGTCAATCGTTACGGGTAGTTAGGAACCGAAAATCAAACAACCAGTAGTCTTACCAAGCGGTATCATGATACCCAGTTACTGGGTTTTCGAGTTCAGATTTGCAGTCGCATCATGTGTGAACATGTTCCGTGTGTTGCCGGACGTAAAAGAAATGCACCATCCCATTTCTTCCCGTGGGTGTCGTAGAAGGCGACCAAGGGACTTACTAGAGAATGGGCAGCAGCGTTCTCAATGCATTTTACCACCATACTGCGATCAACGCGCGTGCCAAGCGTGGTGATTTGGCAAACCCCCCCTTTGGGGGAGGCCTATGTCCAGCAGTGGACGTCTTTCGGCTAAAGTGCTGTTAAATACTGATATTTTGGTTAGTTATCCGGTTAGACTGTTGGTACCAGAAAGGAATGATGATTTAATATATATATGTATATGTATAGCTATGTCTGATACAGATAAACTCGTAAACTGAATTGCTAAATAACCCACCGCAGTTGTGTATAAGACATCAATCCTGTTGCTCGTTCTGCCTATAAAGTTTTCCACAATGGATTAACTAGCGTAGTGATGTGCAGCGTCTGTCAAAAATATCGATAGTTTTGTGAATATTTAAAAAAGATTCTTATAATTTTGTTCGCTAGTGTGACACCCAAAATGGTTTTTATATTTATCATGAAATATTTCAGTAAGTACCTTTATTTAACTTGATTAATAACCAAGGTTGTAGCAACATGCGTCTTATTTCTTTTCGGCAACAATGATTAAAATATAAACAGGTTCAACATTTATATTTAAACTGCATCATTTTATAATTTTTATTTTAAATAAATGATTAAAAAAGATAATAATAATAAATATGCAGCAGAAAATATTTACCTTTGTGCAAACTAGTAGTTTTTTTTCAACAGGAATTAAAAAAATATGGTGTTCCATAATTTTTCCCCGCTTAGGTATTGATTGCACTTTTCTATTAAATCGCTTTTTTTGTCAAAATTGTATCCTGAAGTGCCAAATACATAATATAAACGGAAATTACCTTTGACGTATATGCTCAAAAGCATAAACTGCTCGGCAAAAAATTACCTCAAAAAATCTATTGCACGGATGACGAAGCATTTTTGATAATTTAATTAATTTGCCCCAACACAAAGATGTTTTGTACTAAAACCAGGCTGGTATCATTAATCATTTACTTTGAATTCGCTTCTGAATGTGAGAGCTTTTACGGAAAGTATTAATCTTATGCTAAGCTTCTTGTTGAATCGCAAATCTAGGTCAGACGTATGTATAAGACGGATTACGCTCTTTACTGTGTGGCAGACATAATGAAAAGAACATATTTTATTCAGTCTTGGGACATGTTATTTGTTCGTTGCGTAACGTTAGAGGGTTAGTTTAGAAAAAAGAGCTGTTTGTTGCATTGTAATACTGTTGTTGAAAGACCATGACATGTTTATATTTAGAAAACTACGCATATTAAAGTCTTTTCTCTAGACTAACTAATGTTTTATAGCGAACTAGCTTCTGCTCTCAACTTCGTCTGCGTCAAATTTCTTGCTTCGCCGACCCACCCCGTCGCATCGAATCGCCTGGTCATGCGAGTACTTCGTAATTAGGGTTGCCACCAGTACTTTATAATAAAGTATTGTACGTTATTTCAGGTAATTGTACTCTATACTTTATGAGAACAATAAAGTACACCAAAATACTTTATTTCACATGATTTGATTTCTTTGGGATTTTGAAAAGTTTAGTCGTAAGTATTTTTTCGCTAAACGAAATTTATCTATTGGTGCTGAATCGATGTCGTCACTCGCCAGCGCCACATCACAAAGGCACTCGTTTTTAACAAAGGCACTTGGTTTGTGCGAAGCGGTTTGAGTGCATTAAAAATACGATTTAAAGTTTTATAGATTCATGCTATAGTAAATCCAAGAATACTCCACATACACCTACAAAACGTAATTTTGATACTTAGTGAAACGGATCTGCTGATGCTGTGCAATTGTTTAGTAGAGATACTAATTTGATGCAAATTGCAAAAAGCAATAAAAAATATGTTTTTAAACATAATAATAAAGAAAAATAAATTGTACTTTTTTTTGATACTACGTACTTTTTTTCTTGCCTTTAATAACCAATGTACTTTATCTGGATGAATAAAAGGTGGTAACCCTATTCGTAATCGTGATTTTTTTCTTTTTGCTTGGGTCCTAAGGGCACTAGCGTGATTTTATATAGCCTATCCTATAGCCGTCCTCGATAAATGGACTATCCAACTCGAAAATGATTTTTTAATTTGAACCTTTAATAGTTCTTGAGATTGAGCGTTCAAGCAAACTAACAAACAAACTCTTCAGCTTTATAATAGTATAGATTCCAACAATAAAACTGACAGCACGTTTAGTGTGACGTGTTCAGAGTTCAAGAGCTTTCAGTGTCAACAAATGTTATGGAATTTTGAAACTGACAGCTCTCGTACGTGGCAAGGTGATGATCTTGTTCAATTACATTAGTTTAACTGAGATAGGTTCAACGTTTGATTGTCGATATTTTCAATGTTATCGATAAACGTAAAACCCATCTCTTAGCAAATCAACGCTATTATATGCACTTGACCATCTTTTCTTGTATACAGCATCGAAGAATACGAGTGTTTCAAATATTCAAAATTAGTTTAACATTATTGGAAAAGCCTGTAACTGTGTTGTAAATAGGACGTTGTAATTGAAATGACTTTGTTTGGGAACTTGTATTGCACAATAAAGTGTTAACATTTACAAACCAACAATTAGGGGAATGTAGTTAGCTCAGTGCGGTTTTTGTGGAACCGGTGTGTTTTGCTTGAACTAGTGAAATATGATAAATGAGACGTTAAATCTATTACTGGGCATATTTAGATAAACCAGTGAAAACTAAGAGGTATTTCATTGAACCGGTACTTGAAGAAACAGGAATACTAATTAATAATTCTTTAAATCGGAACTTACGGGCGTTTCAATTAAACGGTGTAAAAATAGGGACAGTTAATTAGATCATTGAAAAAATAGGGACGTTTAATTAAATCACTATCCAAATAGGGTTGTCTAGTTAACTCTAAAGGGTTATTCAAAAAAGTGTTTTGTTTTTATATCTATGCGGTGTGTGTTGGCAGTGTTGTTGGTGTGCTCAGTTCAGAGCCTACAGCTGGACAGCCAGGCTTCCACGAGGAGGCCGAGGGTTACGAAGTATAGCAAGACTACCGTCGCGCCTGGGGGATCTACGGTAAGACTGTTAAACCAACTTACTCTAAATTTAAAGCATTTATTTCTATTTGACTATTTGACCACAGGCAGGTTGGAGCTAGTTGTCCTCGGCAGAGGGATCCAAAATAAAGTTAACGCTGTAATTTTAGAGTTCCTTCTATTTATTGCGTGGTGCAAAGCAGTTTGAAACTTTCTATTTTTATAGTATAACCAATATTGAACTTTGAAGGTTCATATCTCTTAAATGACGATGGATGACGATGGATGATGATGGATGACGATGGATGATGATGGATGATGATGATGGATGATGATGGATGATGATGGATGACGATGGATGATGATGATGGATGATGATGATGGATGATGATGATGCTGGATGATGATGGGTGATGATGAATGATGATGGATGACGATGGATGATGATGGATGACGATGGATGATGATGGATGATGATGATGGATGATGATGGATGATGATGGATGACGATGGATGACGATGGATGATGATGGATGATGATGATGGATGATGATGGATGATGATGATGATGATGATTTAGTATTATTTTCTTCGCAAGTGTGTTGAAAAACGTCGTATGATACACGTGTGTATTGATGATTATCGTCCTCGGCTCTCTTAATACCCTCGCCTGACGGCTCGGGTCTCAATGGCGCCTCAGCGATAATCACCAACGTTACACACTTGTACCATAATGTACTATTATAAAGAGATAAAAAAAAACTGACTGATCAAAGTTATACGTACGATGTAGGTTTACTTTGATATTTTATTGCGTAGTTACAAAGTAACCTCATTTATAATGCCAATACAATTTAAAAATCGAAATCTGCCAACACGAAAAATAATTAACACATTTTTCATTAAAATTGTTAATTCATCAGGAAACGATTTAACAGTTCTTCAGTGTTGCTTAACTAGAAAAAAAAAAACTACCATTTTACGCAATTAGCGATTTTATATGAAATGGAAGTTTTGATCAAACTCATCCCGCGAATCAATGTAACCTCGGTTCACCGTTAGTAAAAATAGAAAGTTTCAAAATGCTTTGTGATTGGTAGCATTGTGCTCAGATATAATACCGGCAATGACTGGCATAAAATTTAGAGTTTCGCCGAGTGTTTAGATTTTTTAATTGTCTTAACTACATTTTAAGCTATAATCGTCTATTTATTATTTTGTAATACGCCATTTCCTACTGATATCGTTTTTGAACATTAAGTATGCTACAACAGTATATAAAATTATTTAAGGAACCTTTTTTCATTGTTTAAAACTAAAATGGCTGTCGTCATGGTCAAAATATTAGTAGTCAAATAGCAGGGTAATGTGGTAGCTAACTGATGGATGGCCCTATAAGTGCCCACCCAAGGTGTGCCAAACTAACTTTTGGCTATAGCTATGAGTTTAGGCTACTTGTATATGTCACCATAACATTGTGAACACCGTTAGTTTAAAATCTATGTCGCGAAATTATAATAAATTTTGAACTGCAAAAACAATTTACAATTTAACGCACTATTTCTCGATAGTTTATAATCTGTCCGTCAAATTGTGAACTGGTATCGAGACGGATAGTACGAGTACCTTGCGCTATTATGAAATAGTCAAGGAACTGCCACTAATTTGGAAGTAGCGCTCGCCGGCCGCTAACGTGGCATCGCACGCTTCGCTCGCTCGGCTCGCACGCGGTTGGTCGCAGTTCTAACCTAACCTATTCGGTCGGTAAGCAGTATGTATGACAGTTTATAATCTGGCGAGACAGATAAAAAAACGGTAACGGTAAACGGTATATAAACTAACGGTGTTCACAATCATACGGTGAAATACAAACCTCATCGAATGAATAAAACGTAAACTAAGATCGGAATACTTTCAATTTGCAGGAAGCAGTAACGGAAAGAAGTCTCAACACTGCAACATATCGACTGCTGGGCAGGGACGGTGAAACCTGCATCCTGCTGGTGGTGGACGCGCTCCTAGATATATCATACGTCACTAAACTCAATGAGAGAGCCGTGAGTATCGAGAACTTCGTCACATAACTAATTATTTAAAAATTATCAACATTACAACAACCATATTTCGAAAGAAAAATTGTAGGCTATAGTGAAAATAATACAGCCGCCGATAATGCAGCCGAACTAGTTGAAAAACCTGTATCTCGGTGTATACCGAGATACAGGTTAATTTTTTTTTTTTTTTTAAAACGGTAAATTAAAAATAAAGTTAGGTAGGTTAAAGTTAGGGATAGGTTAGGTAGTTGGTAAATTATCGAGGTTTGGCGCTGTATAGCGCCAAACCTAGATAATTTAACATTTAAATTGAGAAAATGATTACTCTTGTGTTGGATTGTGGGAGGGAGTGAGAAAGTCGGTGTGTGCGTGTATTTGGGTGTGTTCATGAGTGCGTATGAATGTGTGTGATAGTGGTGGTTACTCTGCTCTGATTAAAAGTTTTTCAGATGGCTGGCACAATCACAACTTAACCGGAAATCGCGAAAGGTTGACGTGTTTAGACGTCGAAAAGGGAAGCGTTTGCCCCTCCAATACAGAAGAACAGTTTTAATCTTTTCCAAAAAGAAGGGCACATTGTCTTTTATATCTTCAGAAATTCATCGCTGTCAATTGCAGTGAAAATCGTGATAATATTTATGATCTGTTAAGAAATGAGGAAAATGTCGTGAGGCAAGTTTTAAGTATGGATTTAAGCCTAGGGGAAGACCAAAAATTCGATGAATGGACTGTGTGAAAGTTGATATGGCAAGAAAGAGGATAGGAAGATGGTGACTACTGAGATGACGACTAATAGAGAATAATGGCAGAAAAAGAATTCAGGTAAAGACAGGAGACTGATGTTAAAGGACCTGTTGAAATAATCAGTGTAATCAGGAAAATAGACTTACATTTTACGTTTATAGAATGGCCAAAAGAGTATCAGTTTCTTCTGAATTATTCAATTTCTTCAATTTCCATCTCTCAATACCTACATACTTGAAATTGTCGTAAAACTCTTTTACGACCATCGTACATACCTAGGCTAGGTAAAGAGGATTGCATTCATTGCCTAGGTAGAAGAATATGAAACTACTCTGTTGGATTATAATATTCTTCAGTCTGTTTTATTGTACAGACGCCAGCACATCAAGCCACCCCAAACTGTCAAATTTCCCCAATTGAACATGAACCTTAAACTTTTATAATAAAGTTGAAAATCTATCAAAGGTATTTGACAGATTGGGGTCTGTACAAGATATTTCATTTCTTAGTTGACGACCACAAAGACTCCTTTCTAGTATAAAATTGAAATAACTCCTAAACTTTCCAGAATCTTTTAAAGCATAAAATTAAATGTGTGAACTTTGAACGTATAAATCAAGTTCTACGTGCTATGTAGGTTTTAGTAAATTAACCTTATGGCTTAAAGTTCAGTAAAGGTTTTAATTAATTGGCATGTTTTGATAAACTTTTGCTCTAAATATCAGGGGCGTAGGTATGAATTTGAGTCATAGGTTATGATAACATGAAATTAGGTGTAGGTGGATAGACCTACACCTAATAACAGCTCGTGTTTATCGAAGGTTAAGCTTATATATTTGGCGTAGTCGGTTCGTTGATGGTGCCCAACGATAACATATCGAGATCGAGACTCCTTCGTTTTTCTGAAAGCACACTAGGCCGTGGCATTTCCTTTAATTTGACAATTCAGCGACATTCACTTCTTCTTCGTCGTAGCGTATCGATGGCAAAAAAACAAACATCGTTGGCCCAAAATTCAGTTACGCGAACTCCTCTCAATAACGCAGTCATAGGATCGTCAAATGCACAAGTCACAGGGCATTCGGTGCAGGATGGTAGATGAGCTATTGTCTGTGGAGAGGTGCTACATACGCACTAAAATTTACTGCGTCATTAACATTGTCGAACAGACGCATCTTTCCAATATAATAAGTCTTTACCTATGAAATTGCCGTTTTGTATGAAAAAATTTAAACGAATTTTTTTCATGAATTTTTTATTTGTATTAATCGAAGTAATCACCCATGCAATCAATGCATCTTTGCCATCGCAGTGGCAGTTTATTGATGCCCTTCTTAAAGAAATCAGCTGGACGGGAGGCAACAAATTCTTCAAAGGCATTTTGTACTGCCTCTCGGGTATTAAATTTTTTTCCCGCCAAGAAGTTATCCAAATTCTGGAAAAAGTAGTAGTCTGTAGGCGCAAGGTCTGGTGAGTAGGGCGGATGACGGAGAGCTTCCAACCCCAGTTCTTGCAACTTGGAGACCGTCTGCTGTGCAGTATGAGGTCGCGCGTTGTCGTGCAGGAGCAGCGGAGACGAGCGATTGACCAATGCTGGTTGGAGATGCGCCAGCTTCTCCATCATTGTGTTCAGTTCTTCACAGTACACATCTGCAGTAATGCTCACCCCGTTTGGTAAGAAGCTGTGATGAATCACACCGGCGCTAGACCACCAAACAGTGACCATCACTTTTCTAGGGGTAAGTTTTCGTTTAGGGCATTGTTTAGGTGCTGAACCAGGATCCAACCAACTTGCTGAGCGCTTACGGTTATCAAACAGAATCCATTTTTCATCGCAGGTAACAATGCGGTTCAAAATTCCTTCATTTGTGTGTCTGTTGAGCAGTGCAAGGCACGTCTCGACGCGTACTTCGCGCTGGCGATCATTGAGTTCGTGGGGCACCCATTTGTTAAGCTTTTTTACCTTGCCAATTTGACGCAAATGGACCAATATTGTTTTGACGCTAACGTCGAAAGCTGCTGCTAATTCAGCCGTAGATTGTGTATCATCAGCTTCCACAATCGCCTTTAATTCGTCATTGTCGACCAAAGTCTTCGGACGACCGCGAGGTTCATTTTTCAGGTCGAAATTTCCAGAACGGAAGCGAGCAAACCAATAACAGGTGGTGCGTTGGTTTGTAGTGTTAGCTCCGTAAACGTCGTTGATGTTGCGTGCCGCTTGTGCCGCGTTGCTGCCACGACGGTACTCATATTCCATAATTACTCGAATTTTTAACGTATCCATGATGACGAAAAAGATTGAAATGCGATGAAAATGTAACACTAATCAATAAAGAAATGACTACTTTTAGAAAAAAAAATCCATGTTTTTAAAATAAAATTTATTTGAAATTAGAATTCTTAGCCAAACAAAAATTATTTTGATTTGAAATGGCCAGTACTGCAGAACGGCAATTTCATAGGTAAAGACCTAATATTAATAATTGGATTAGCATTTTACTCCTTCGGGTTGTGTGCTACGCAATTGGTGTCTTAGTCCAGGGTCGATAATTTTTAAAACCAAAAAAAATCATAATAGGATGAAACCCATTAGAAAAGGAGGGAAATATGATAAAAATGAAAGGAAAAATAATTTACGGGCGATCTGAGGTTGGGAAGGGGATGGGGGTGAGTTTTTAAGGGTAAAAAACGGTTTTTCTCGATTTCCGGCAAAACTAAAAGTCCTATCGAAAAAAGTCAAATGGAAAAGTTGTAGATAATAAAAAGATCTAAAACTTTTGTATTTACACTTTTTTCACATAACCTCAAAATTTATGTGAAAAATTCAAAAAACCAAGTTTTTGGTTTTTTATTTTTATCTTTTACAATAAAATTTTTTTTAACGAAATTTTGTGAAAACTTACCTTTTTATGTCCCAAATACGCTGTAATTTATTTAATTAAAAATATTTATTTTTTCACCTTATTTTGAATTAATATCGAAAAAACACCCTTATTTTCAATCGAAAATTCACCCGTCAAAATATCAGCTTTTTTCAAAAAGTTGGTGTGGTTTCTGTTCGTTGAAATCTCTACTTTCCGATGGTGAAAAAAAAATATATGTTACTATGGTAAATCTTCTCAGAAAACGCAATAATTAAAAAAAAACTTGAATTTGAAAATTTTTTTTTAATTATTATAAATAATTTTGAGCTATTTATTAAAATTTAGACTTTAATTACTCGAAAAACGTTAGATTACATGTGACGTTGATAACAAAAAAATTGCAAATAAAAATATACTACTATAATTAGCAAACAAATAAGTTAAGGACGCTATCACATTTTTCCACAAATATCAGTGCTTTTCAGGTACCATTTTAATGAATTAGGAGTCACAACTGCGAGGATATCATATGTCAAATTAAAGATAATATACTTATCTCCAGAAGAACGACATAAACAATATATAGCCACATACCAAATTCTCACACAAATACGATTTCCCCATCACAACAATCGCAATTTTTTTAATAAAATGGGGTCTGAATAGGAACAATTATAACTAAATCCACTGCATATTTTAACTCAAAAATAGTTATGAATTGTTGCTTACATAGTCCTCTATACGTAAAGCTAAAAATCTTATTGCCAAATAAATAACTTTTTATTTTATGTGAAAAATAAGAAATGCTCTCAAATTTATCCATACATTTTCAACGCGCGCACACTCGCGGTTCGTCATTCCGCGCTCAGACGCGCTCCTGGAAGCACGGCTGTATCGCTTTCTCGCAGAAAATACTTACGTATAAACGTGACTACTGTATTGTATACTCTGGTTGAACGAAGTTGATACTTTTTCGGACCGAAATAAAAGTATGTGTGATTATTGGAATTTGTTTTAGAAATTTAAACATAGTTATAATTTATTTGTAAAATGGATGTAGATTACGGATATGAATTGCATTAAATGTATTATTATCTATTCAAATGGCGAAAACAATTTTTTTTTGAGACTTTTGTTAGGGTAGTTGAATTTTGGGTTTTTGGGGATGGTGATTAGTCATCCATATTTGCAGCAGGTTGCGGTATGTCTAAACTTGTAAAAATCGAGGTCAAAGAGAAAATTCAAGATACCTTCGAAAATTTTCAAATATTTCATCATGGGTGTCATTTTTATAGTTTTCGGAGATGCTGAAGTCAATAGTGACGTCAAAATAAAAATTAAAAATGGCGGCTGCGAAATTCAAATAAAGAATTTCGTTCCTAATAGGGGTTCCTCACCCCACATGTATTTTAAATTCAAGATAACGAGTGTGATCAAAAATCGACATTGTTATCGAGTCTGGAGGTGTTGATTACATTAGAGGTTGGCAGTGTTTACGAATATTTATTTATTTATTTGCTCTCATGCACATCACACATTTTACAATATTATTGTCGGTTTTTGTACATGAACCCTGTCAGGGCACTGCAAAGCACAATATTGGTTTGCTGTTGAGTTTCTGATTATCATAATTATCACTTTAACGAAAACTAATCTTATTAAGACGAATTTAAACAAATATGCGATCCCTCTTGTGCTAAATCGAGTTAGTTGTAAATTCATAAATTCAGAATGCTAGATGTAGCGTTTAAAAGTCAAGTAGGCATTGTTTTAACTTTTGATACCATGCATAGTATTCGTTTATGTTGTGCATTGCAAAAATATTTATATTTATTATTAAAGATGCCACGAATTCGGAAATTTGGACAAAGGACAAAAAATACTTCAAACGTAGCAGTAAACCAAAGTAATGAGACTTTGTAAGTATTTTCATTCAGAAATCACAAATCCACTCTGGAGTTTTGTTCGTTCTTGTATTAGAAAATATGGTAGGTTTTTTTTTTATTTAACAGGGAGAGCAGCTTAGATGTCTCCGCAGGCGATGATGAGCAAAATGAAATTTCACTTGTAAGTCATATCAAATTGTGGCATTGTTGCAGTGCAAAACATGGCATTGTTGAAGTGAAGTGTCCATAATCTGCTTTTAATATGGAACCCGACGTTGCAGTAGAAAAGAAAATTGACTTTTGGTAGCATAAAGCAGCCTCTTTCATAGTTAATAAAAAAAGCAAATGGTTCCACCAAGTTCAGGGCCAATTGCGAGTAACTGGCAAAAACATGTGTGTATTTGCAGTGTGGACAGGGGATGGAAAAATGAAGTTTGAATACGTAAAAAGGGACGACCAGTTCTGGAAAGAAAATATGGAAGGACAATTAATCAAATTCTACAATAATTGTTTACTACCAGAACTAGTTGACCCTCGATACGCGAGGTCTATGAATATTAGAGATCATAGCTCACACATACGCACAAACATACTGACGGAAACAAATAATGTGTAAAAGATCACAAATTCATAATATTAAAAAAATAAGAGAAAACTTTAGGCGCGTTGGGCATTTTTGAGATGGTAAAAACAATGGAACTCGCGACACTGTTACCGACACCTCTGTATATAAGTATGTACGTATATTGTATATGTAAGTACACAGATATACATGCATCTTGGCATTTTTTGTGATGGGGAAAAAACCATTGAACTCGCGACACTGTTACCGTTACTGACACCTCTGTACCTAGGAATTTGAAGTGAAAACTTATTTAGGCGCGTTGGGAATTTTTTGAGATAGGAAAAATCAATTTAACTCACGACACTATTCAAAAAATACACACGTAATTGTTCAAGATTTCATTTCTGTCGGCACTCCCGGAGTCCCACTGGTTTTTTTATCTTTATTTTCCACTGTAAAGTACATACACTGCTGTGAACATTTTGCAATTTGTAACCTACCCTTACACAATATGTTTTTTTTTTACTACTTTTGTTTTAATTTTTATTAAAAAATAGTGAACTTCCCCCAGTCTTAGTGAATAAAATACTTGTAATTAATATGAGGAAATGCTTATTTTTAAATATCACAACAAAAATATATAATAAAGTCCCAGGCTGGTAGGTATTTAATTATGGAAGTAATGCTTCAACAATTGTAATATTTATAAGTACTCACATCTTTTCATACTAACAGCAGGCTGCGGGATAATCGTAGGTGTTCCTCGTAATTTTTATGCTCAGGTCATTTTTGGGTACTAGGAACTAACGGTAACACAACCCGTAGTTACTTACGTAATGTACATACATTACGTAGGTACCCAGAAACGACCTCAACATTTCATGTAATGATTGTTATGACTGATGATCTTCAAAAACAATAAAAACATGTATAATGTAATGTACGTAAGTACTATAAGTACTAATAACAGTTACCAAATTCGATTAAAAACTTACTACTAACTTTACTCAATCCATATTAGTAAAATTAAAAAAGACTACGTTCAAGTACCAAGATTGTGTGAAGTTACGTATAAAATCGAGCGGACAATGTTTTCAATGTGTGTGTGAGCGTAATGTTGTTGTGTTGCGGCTCAGATACCTAAACGCGAGTGTGTTCAAAATGTGATAGCGTCCTTAATTAAATTAATATTTAATAAGACATCTACAATATTTGGAGAAAGTTGTCTAATTTTCTTTAAATTATATGCTTATTTATAACTATTTTGAGATAAATTATATATATACCTGAGTAGATATACCTGAGTGACCTACGAAAAATTGTAGCCCATCAAAAGGTATTTCGTGGAGAAGTGGGGAAGGGGCTAGGCGGGTCTGGGTCTTACTACATACATACCTACTATTATATACTATATATTTCGTAGCAGCTGTTACAACCGCTAGCCTAACCAGTATTCGAAATACAGTACAGTATACAACATCGTTTATAAAAATACACGTGCACGCTGAGTTTCTTGAAGATAATTGTGACAAGTTTACTTAAAAAAACAATAAAACTTTTCGAATCTGCATAGGAAGGTAAATACTATCTCTATTTTTATCTGTATCAATCAACTCAACCATAAAAATCGTAATATTTTCTTTAAAAAATAGTATGCTTAACTTAACATAACCTAAAGATTGAAATTAAATGATATTTTAGTACAAGATAAAAAAATAATTATCTCCTTAATTTTGCACAAACAAATTTAGTTAATCCCATGAAAAAAAATATATTTCAAAATCTATAAAAAATATATTTAAAATCTATAAAAAATATATAAAATATATATCGTAAATATATTTCTAATAAAACAAACTTTTGGCCGATTTTCATATATATTTTATACTTTTTTATAGATTTATAATATATTATTTATACATTTTGACATTGATTTCTTTAATATTTTTTTTTTCATGGGAGTTTATTCACGATTAAATAGTGAAGACATTATTAATTCGATTTTGTCTTTTCAGATTATCAGTATGGATGAATCAGTTTGTATCATTTGCAATTTTCGAATTCAATTTTTTTTTGAATTTTTGCATTTTCTGAGAAGATTTACCATGGTAACATATATTTTTTTTTTTACCATCGGAAAGTAGAGATTCCAACGAACAGAAACCACACCAACTTTTTGAAAAAAGCTGATATTTTGACGGGTGAATTTTCGATTGAAAATTAGGGTGTTTTTTCGATATTAATTCAAAATAAGGTGAAAAAATAAATATTTTTAATTAAATAAATTACAGCGTATTTGGGACATAAAAAGGTAAGTTTTCACAAAATTTCGTTAAAATTTTTTTTTTTGTAAAAGATAAAAATAAAAAACCAAAAACTTGGTTTTTTGAATTTTTCACATAAATTTTGAGGTTATGTGAAAAAAGTGTAAATACAAAAGTTTTAGATCTTTTTATTATCTACAACTTTTCCATTTGACTTTTTTCGATAGGACTTTTAGTTTTGCCGGAAATCGAGAAAAGCCGTTTTTTACCCTTAAAAACTCACCCCCATCCCCTTCCCAACCTCAGATCGCCCGTAAATTATTTTTCCTTTCATTTTTATCATATTTCCCTCCTTTTCTAATGGGTCTCATTCTATTATAATTTTTTTTCACTTTTCATTATTTTTAAAGGCTTCTAACCCTGGTCTATCTGTCCCATCAGCATATTTAGTCATTATTTTTATTTTCTTTTTCCAGGATGCGAATACATTCGTCCCGAACAACGCTAATGTGGCTGGCGTGTGCAAGGAGAGTGATGCAGAGACGCTCCTGATTACCTTCAAAGACTTTGCTATAGAGTTCTCGTTTTCTAAAGTAAGCACTTGGTATTTATTTGATCAAATGTAACATTCAAATCAAATCAAAAGTAATTTATTCAAACTAGGCTGAGAGTCAGCACTTTTCGAACGTCAAAAAAATAAAAAAAACACATAAGACAGTCCCCCCAAAACGCCCACCCTTCGACAGTTCCTAGTGCTTTAGCTGGGAAGAAGAAGTGGCGCAACAAACTCCCCAGCAGCACAGCTGTCTGTTAAGTTAGAAGAACTTGATTCTGTACAATACAATAGTAAAAAATAAAATGATTTAAAGAGTAATAAAATAAACAATAAAGTATATGAATGTTATTCATACAACCTGTCAATGGGTAAGCTAATTCTGGTGAAAGAACACAAACATTGTCCTGAGTTAATCACAGCGACCAACTATTCTTATCGTTTAAGTAGTCGTTAATAGAATAGTATGCCTTAGAACAAAGGTTGGATTTTACTTTGGCTTTAAACGCACTAAAATGTAAATCTAACAAAGAAGAGGGAAGCTTGTTATAAAAGGTTAAGCTTGTTACAAATGAGTTATGAACCTTATGAAGCCGGTGAAAGGGACCACGTAGTTTATACTTATTTCTAGTATTAATATTATGAATATCACTGTTTTTAGTGTATAAGTTGTTTTTGTCTTGTTTTAGCTTTATGCGAGATTGCTTTGGAAATCAGCAAGAAATATTTTTACTTAACAAGATATAATCTCTTGAGATATAAATAGTTCAAATACTGTCTAGAGTCATCATTGTGTTGACTAAAGGATTAAGACCAAGCAAACGTAGAAATCAGAAAAATACCTAGAAAAAATTCTTGTGTTGAACTTTTAGTTGAGGGAGAAAAACGAAGGAATGTTCTATTCCTGCTTACACAAAAAGAATTAGGTAAAGTGGACATTTACGAGAATGTGCACTTGCTCGTTTGTAATAAATTAACCTTAACAATACTTAGATAGAATTCCGAAAGTATTCATTCTCTTTCCCGGTTTATTCAAAACCTTGGAAACGGGAAGAGGAGGCTTGGAATGAGCATTCGCTCGTTTGGTCTAAACCCACATTTAGGCGGCCTTATCATTGTACCGGAGACTAGCGATGAGGAGCAGAGTTGTGCCCAAATTAACCAATATAATTTTTAGCATCCATGCGGAGCGGAGCGAAGTTTGAATGCTATTGTTTAAGATAGGCAAAGATCCGCTCCTCTTCGCTCTTCTCTACTGCATATGGCAGATACAGCTTTGCAGCCTGCTAAAGTTCGTTCAGCGAAACCTTCTCGAAACTATTTACAACCTCTTCAATCCTCGAGCTCGTTATTATCATCATCAACATTATAACTGGACATAGGCCTACTCCAACCATCGCTATTTCGTCCACCTTTGTGCTTCTCGAATCCGTTGAATTCCTGCAACCTCAAGCAAAATAAAATATAAACGCTTGGTGGTGGAAGAAATCCTCAGAATAATGATGTCACCCCGCGAAGCCTGCGGCGGCGATCTCTCGCGTCAGGCCCTGGTCCAGGCCATGGTACGGAGCGAGAGTGCATGGGTAGCCGTCACCTCCTTCAGCGAAGCAGTAATGCTCGCGAAGAGGGAGGCGACGCACGTGAGGGAGAGGCAGCATATGCGCCCTCACGGCGTTAACCGCCGCAGAAGACGCCCTGGGCGTCGGGAATCCCAGGCCGATTTCCGGCCACCGTAGGCGTGGGCTTGCGGACGGCGAGTAATGGGTAGCTCGCTGTCCGGTAAGGACCAAGCCCAGGTCGACGGCGCGTTGTGTTCCACGCGCGCCTCAAAGAGATGTCAGCACAAACCGATGGGGCCCGCAAGGGTCGATGCCTGCCAGGGTTGCGGGTTTGTTCGAAAGAGACACCACAGCCCCTGGCTTAAGGGCTACTGAAGGAACACGGGTGGGTTTTAGTCAGTAAAAGTCTGACACGCCCTCCTGCTCCACCCAGAGCGGGAGAAGTTATTTGATGATTTCCCACCCAAAAAAAAAAAAAAAACTAGCCTTTGCCCGCGGCCGAAAAGTGGTAGACGGGTGCGGGTTTGTTCGAAAGAGATACCGCAGCCCTTGGCATACTGGCTACTGGGGGAACACGGGTGGGTTTTAGTCAGTAAAAGTCTGACACGCCCTCGTGCTCCACCCAGAGCGGGTGAAGTTATTTGATGATATCCCAAGAAAAAAAAAGAAAAATACAAACACAAAACAAAAAAAACAAAAAACTCCGCGAAGCCTGTGAAACTCCCAAGAAGCTTCTGTGCTTTTGGGCGAAGCAAGGCTGTCTTTGTTAGCCTGAACTCCCACGCACAACGGACTGAATGAGAGTCTAAGTACGGAAAAGGAAGTCCCCATCATCATCATCATAAATACTTGATCATGCTCTTAATTTCCATATCTCTCTTCCAGACACCCGGAGGCGAACGCTGGTACGCCGATAGTCTCCGCCTCACCTACAACTCTAGCGCACGCATCCTCGAACACGCAGCCAACCAGGGACGGAAGGTCACCCTCAGCACAGATTCCAGGGAACTCCTGTTCCCTACGCCCGTCGGGAAGTCTTACTCATGTCCTGAAGAAACTGTTATCGAGTTGGCGGAGGAAGATGCTAAGTGAGTTATGTGTTTCATGTTTTTTTTGGGGGAGGTTGCAGTCCTACTAACTGAATGATGGCTATCATGATAATTTTGCCAACTCGCCCTGAATAACTCGGTATATTGAGGATTGTGTAATGTACTTGCCGATAGTGGTACCGTCATCCACTAGTCAGTTTTTCTATTACAGACAGTTTGTCATCCATAGTGACCCTGCCTCGGAAAGTACGGATCCCGGCTGTAATTTGTAGATCTTTGACAGTTGTTGCGGTTAGTCAGAAGTTCGAAAGTGTGACAACCAGTCTTACCAACGGGTATCCATATATAATACTAGCTTTTTCCCGCGGTTTCGTCCGCGTGAAAGTTAAGTAAAAAAGTAGCTTATGTCCTTTTCCATATCCCAGGCTAGATCTCTGCCAAATTTCATGACGATCGTCTCAGTGGTTTAGGCGTGAAAGCGTAACAGACAGTCAGAAAGAGTTACTTTCGCATTTATAATAATAGTAGAGATTACCCAGTGACTGAGTAGATAAGCAGTCTGCATTCGGTTAGACTGGAAGCTGACCCCAACATGGTTGAGAAAATGCTAGTAGATGATGTTGTCAGCCACAGTAAATTTAATTACTCGCTGTACTCTGCTGTGAACTGGGACTTGAATTCATTATTCTTCAGCCCTTATTCCAATTTATTTGGTGTCGGCACAAAATGTATTTTTCTTCCAAAGGTATCATCTGTATAAGTTATCATTCTATTCTATACCTAGGTAGGTACTACAGTTCACACAGTCCATCTATCTATTCTTTGGTCGTCTCCTACTGTCAAAGCCAACTGGGTATTGAATTATATTCATTTAAAACGACTTACAAATAAGTGAGGATATTTTCTCCTGTAGCTAAATAACCCACAATATCTTTCAGCCCCGCAACAATTCACCGCGCAAAGCTGTACCTCCGCGAGATGCGCCTGCAGGCCTTCATGTACAAGCGCGGCGGAGAGTTCGGCCCGCCCTGGGCGTGCGCGCGCGCAGCCCGCGCCCGCGCCGAGGCGGCGCCCGTGGCCGTGGGGGCAGCACTAGCGCTGGCCACGGCCGCCACGCTCTGCGCGTACGCCGCCTGGCGCTACCTCAAAGTCAAGAAGGTACAGTATGATACTATGGAGTAGGCGGCAGGCACCGAATTTTTTTGTGGGTTCAAAATTTATTTGTAATTTTTTAGAGTTGTTTTAGTCATTTAAAGAAAGTTGGTAGTAATTTTGGGTTTTTTCATTAAGTTTGAAGTAGTAAATGTTGCCACATAGTTTTTCAGTTGTAAAAAAGATTTATAAAAAACAGATTTACTATAAAATCTATTTGTGACATTTGAAGTAATGTACGTGATTTGAAGATAATAAATGAAAGAATACTTACTAACTAAATTTCATCATGTTAGATAAATTGACTCTAGATAGTACATCTAAATTCATAAAAAAACAAATTGTGTAATCTAATTAAAATATTTTTTCTTTTCAAGGTAAACTTCTTTACACTTAAATGAAAGTGTATTTCCAATAAAATTAAAATTTCCCTTCTATCCTTAAGTTATCTTTTTTTATTGTTTTCAAATCGAAAATATACCTTTTTACCCTTGAATTTAAATCTTCTTTCACAGATTATTTGAAAAAAAAAAAAACATTTTTTCAAAAATATATTTATAAAAACGAGTTTTGAAGTAGATCGTTGATATAGTGAGATCTATAAAGATTGTCTTGTATGCCAAGTGGTTAAATTTCTTAGTGCGGTAGACCAAACTGTTGTTATGTGTAAGAACTAAGAATCAAGTGAGATTTATTAATGTAATTGTGAATTGTTTGAACTTCTGCACACATTTAGTGGAATTTAATAATGAAAATTACAATTCAGGTGAAAAGAAAGAAAATTTAAATTTAACTAACCTACCTAAAATAACATTACAAACGTTTACATGTCCAAGTACAATAAAACAAAAAAAAATGATTGAAGCACTTTCCATAAATGTGTCCACAAGTGTATGTCATGAGATTAATGTACAATACGTTTTTGTAATAATTCTAGAATAATAAAATACAATGTTGTCATATTTTTGTCAATGTTTAAAGGACAAGGAACAAAAATAATGAAAATAAAATAAAAAATACGGTGGAGTAAAATCAGCGAAAGTTTATCATAAGAATGTTTTTTTTTTTAATAGTAAACTGATTTGAAGTACAGACGCCAGCACATTAAGCTATCCCAAACTGTCAAATTTTCCCATTAGAATATGAACTTTATCATGTTGTTTTAAGTTTGAAAAAATTTCAAATTAATTTGACAGATTGGGGTGCCTTGATGTGCTGGCGTCTGTACAAAACGTCTTTTTCTTAAAAACAAAAAATGTTTCAAACTCTACGAAGTTTAGAATTATTATAGAAACGTAAAACGCGCGTCAAAAAATATTCACTTTGATCGACTTTTTTAGTGATGCGCGTCCTATCGATAAGGTTGCTCGAAATTGTCGACATTAGAATAGTTACAGTAAAAACTATTAATCAAATTACTGTTTTGTATTGACGTATATTCAAGGAATCTCTCAATAATCAGAAAATATTAAATGATTGTTTAAAGATGTTGTTAAAGGTTTGTATGATGTAAAAATGTATTTAATCCCCATGTAACCCCAAATAACCTAAATAGGATAGGTTTGTGAATTGTGACTTGTGTTAAAGAGAAAATTGGCTTACGTATAATTTGAAATATCATTAGAAATACATAGTTTAGAATAATTTTGGTATGGATATAGCCCGGATTAACAGAATACAATACATTTTTTTAAATCATCAATATACGAAACTGAAGAACTTTTTGTTTCAGTTTTCATAGAGTCATATATTCGTACGGCAAAATTACTTAACCGGTAAAAGCCATGACAGCGAAATATTTGCGCTTGCGTTGGATCCATATAGATCCACTTGGCAGCTGTCATGGCTTTTACCTGAGATAGTCCCCCGAAACACCCGCCCTTCACCGCACTAGCTTTAGTTGTGAAGAAGAAGTAGCGCAACAAACTCTTCATCAGTTTTTGACGATGTAAAACCTGTACAAATCAGACGGTCTAGTTTTTTCAATGCACCATTGAATTATCTATGTTGTAAAGAGAATGTAATTGTACACATAATGGGTTAAGAGAATAAAAAAAGACCAAAATCACTAAACTCGTGCACAAGATGGTGCATTTTGCATTTTATGAAAGAGAATCCTACGGCAAATTATGTTACAGAATTGAAAAAATGCTTGTTTTGCTAATCCTGGCTATGACCACATAAACCATACGTTAAGTTAAAGAACTCGAATTATTTAATCATATAATCATAGTTTTATCGATCATTACTCATAAATACATATCAAAGGATAATAAAATATACTTTTTAATTAAAAATATCATTGTAATTATAATAAAATATATTAATTTGTGATTGTTTGCGGTGTAGTTTTATACTACCATCGTCATTACGTGTACAAGCAATAAGTACGTTTTTATTGAATGCCGTCGTTACGACGTTGTGGCTGAATAGATGTTGTATTTGTGCGCAAAACTTGGTCTTCACTAGTGTTTTTATAGTTTTAAGTGATTAAATTTAGGCAAACATGTATAGATACAAATTATATTACTTTTTAGCTGGTAAATGATCTTTTGTGTATATTTTACTGCTAAAGGCAAATTTTAGTATAACTTTACATTTATTTGTAAGATAAATAATAGTATCAATATGCGTTTAGTACGTTTTTCAACTCGGAATATCCATTGTCGATCTACCTCTACAATCTTCCATACTATATTATTTTCTAAACGTTTTAGTTTTCTACAGCTTGCTTAGAATAGGCGTATATTTTAAAACTATACCTTTTAGTGTTTAAGTTTGTATAGGAAACATATATTTTAGAGTAATGGAGATATTTTTTAATGGTATTATAATCTCTGACACTAGTACCAAGTTTTGCTAGTTAAGAGTCGCTGTGTGTTACGCTTCATGTTAAGTCGAAAGACTTTATATTATTTACTACTAATACTCATCAATTACTACACATATCGTTTATTAATAATATCTAAGTTAATGTGGAAATGCGTTTGTGATCATTGTTGTATCATAAGTTATAATTTTTATGGAGTTAAGGCTAGTCTAAGTTAGTTTTATAGTCCCTGTAATTGCTTAGCTGTACATAGCTTTTGTTTGACAACAGCTCCTTGCTTTTTTTTGTATATTTAAATTTTTCGATATATTTATTACATTACAATAGCTTTTCTCATTCTATTGTATTGTATATATTTCTTGACTAAGTAAGCCACTTTTCGAATTTTAAGATTTGGATAGCACTGTTTCGTCTTCAAAGATTTACTCTTATAAAGAGCTCGACATGAGATCGTTTTTGGGCTCGGAGAGGCTTACAGCAATTTAAAATGGTTCCTTTTTTTATGCACAGCAAACAGCAATGCCGTTCTTATCGACTTAGATGATTTAGTTTTCGCACAAAAACATAATTTAAAAGAAACACAGATAATAAGAATAACAAAGAAAATGTCGGATAAAGCCAATGTTGGTCGGGCTCTAACTATCTAATAAAAATAAATTAAATTCATTTTAAGAATTCTGACGTTTCTGAAAACTTTTTCTACTAGATGAGAAATTAAATAAAATATAATTCTATTTTCCTAATATTTTGTATTGTACTCCTGTAGATTTTTTTCCTCAATAGTTTGGTAGCATAACGTACATATCGGTGCATTTGTATTAAATGATATTGTACTAAAATATTAAAAGCCATACGATTTGTCTTCCAGTAACTGATCTATATCAATAGCGAGTATTGTAGCTTATTATATACATAATTATGAATATAACGCAAAGGTGGTGAAATTATGAATTTATTGTCCCTCTCTTATTCTTCTCTCAAGGTTGAAAACCTTTAAGGATGATACTACATGCAAATAAAATTCGAAAACTCGCTTTTAAGGACGAATAAAAAATAAAACACCAAAATTATTATAATAATATTCAATAAAATCATAATAATCACCACCGATTAATATTTAAGTGACATATCTCAAAATTATTGTAATTTAGTGCGTTCATTTATTGAATTGTCTTTATGAATAAATGACGACAAAATACATTAATGGTTTCAGTTACTTCTACATTTCACAGTTCAATTAAACTGTCGAAATACTTCACTTCCTCTTACACATCCCTAGAACAGCTAAAGTGTATTTAACGCCATCTGGTGCAAGCCGTAGATACTTTGTCACAGTATTAGTGAACTATCCCAAGCATAGATGGCGTTATACACCCTGCTCACCCTACCTTTATAAATGCTTACTCAACGGATTGTAATTTGACGACATGCGAAGGAACGAGCATTGATCGTCATTACCAGGCTACTGCCTACTCCATTGAGTTGGCGATTTTAAACTGGTGGTAGTTAAGCAGATAGGTCGTCTTGTTTCAAAATCAAATTGCTCATAAAAGAGAGATTTTAAAATGATGCTCTGTTTTTAAATTTGTCAGAGATTATACTCCTCCCTGTCCTTATTTAAGTCTAGCTTTGAAAAGAGATTCATGACGAAATTAGTTTTAGATTATGCTAGGTACCAGTTAAGTGCCATACCTGACCGAGCGCGCCTCAGGATACAGGTCATCTTTTATTATAGCAGCACCGCACCGACATCGACACAGCAAATATAAGCTGAAAACTAATCATTGGCGTGTGGACGGTGAGCAATACCAACTAGTAAACGGTGCATGAACAACAAGCTTTCATCTCAACCGTGGTGGCGGTGGTGGCGTGCCAGCAGCGAGCGGTCGTCTTGTTGCCAGGCAGCGCGTTGGCGACAAGCGGGGGAATTTTTTGAGGTGGTGACAGGCGGTTATTGCGCTGAGGCGGTGCGTTCATAATGAATGTGAGAAATGAGAATGACCTAAGTAGGTAACTTTCTCGTTTAAGAAAAAGAAAGAAAATACGTTTATGTGCGGTAAACATGACGCAAAAAGAAACAGGTATACAAAAATAAGAAAAGGTTGAGGGGAACATGCGTCACATCCACGCAATTCGGCTATCGCTCAGCATTATGCTGCGACCCTGTGCAAGACAGAACCCCAGCGCTGGTTTTCAGCAACAGCCGGCTTTGACGTAATGATGTCGCCCGATGCATTAAACAATAATTAGAACACTGTACTGGTACAGCGAACTTATAGAAAAAATAATATAATTTTAATGTTAATGTGATAGAACTAAACAGGAATACAAAAATAATAAAAACAAAATGTAAAAAAAAAAAAAAACTCACTGGCAAAAAAAGATACAAGCAACCTAGCTGTAGGTAGGTACCTAATATTTTAAGCTAGGAAATTAACATTATCTCATCCTGTGTTCAACCGATGACCTGCTTGCTTGTATTACCTGGATAATAACCTATTTCTATTTGTCTATCTTTTTAACCCCCAACGAATAAACGACGGGGTGTTATAAGTTTGACGTGTCTATGTGTCTGTCTGAGGCAACATAGCTCCCGAACGGATGAACTGATTTTTAGACACTTATTTTTGAAAATATTTGAAGATCAAACCAGTGAATAGTTATGATTATATCAAGATTAGAGTAGGTAACTACATAGATAAACGAAATATTGTCAACAAAACAAATAACAGTAAAAAAAAAAAACATTTATTACAGAACCCCCTTGACGCATCTTTTTTCAATGACCAATTTGTCACATCACCTGTAGTGAGGGGAAAACAAATCACTAGGGATGATCTCTAGTTGATTACGGATAATTACACGCACGCTTAGACATATGTTGTAATAATCCTAGGGTTATTCCTTCACCCCATGGGATGAGGGAGGATAATCGTAAATTAAGCGTAAAATTTTGCGCTGTTTTGTGATTTTTGATTAGGTAGTTTTTTTTTGTTTGTAATAAGCAATGGATCATGTGTAATATCATAAATATTGAATTTGATAATCGCTGCCTCTAAAATCATTCTGCCTAGCCTTTTACCAAATATGCGTTTGGGTCGGCTTCCAGTCTAACCCTACTTTAGTCTTTATTTCCATGGAAGGTGGGTAGGTTTTTAGTGTGGGATGCAACTCTTGCGGCATCCCATCTTCCTGGCTCGGTGTGCTGTGCTGGCGCTGCCGCTGCGGCTGCGGAAAACCTCAAGCGGCGAAAGTATAACAACCTAATCCGTAATTATATTTTCGAGTCGTTTGGGGTTAAACCCTCGGGCCGTGGAGTCCGAGTGCTCATGGCCTCTTTAAGGATATCTCGAAAAGGCTGGTGGACACTTCCCGTGACCCAAGGGCTAGTTTCTACCTTGGCCAGCGGCTAAGCATTGTCAAACAACGTGGAAGGCTGCCAGTCTCTTGGGAACATTACCAGTCGACAGCGATGAGGATGAATTTTTTGACGCCATTTTTTAATTTCAGAATACGATTAGTTAAGTTAGTATTATATTTGTTTTTTATTTATTAGATGTTAATTTATATGTTGCTATTTGAAATATTTTAATGTAGGAAATAAATAACTTTAGTCTAAGCCTACTACTCCCTTAGCACGATATCCGTAATCTCGGTCGAAATTACGGGCGTTTCCTACTCCGTATCACTTACGGACCTATGATTAGTTTGGGGCCCAAACTTTAGAATGAATTACTAAGTACACGATTTGACAGTTGTATACTCCATATATGGGTTTTACAAAAGCCGTAGGAGTCACTTCGAAGTTTCGAACTATTTTCGGATGGCCCCGTATTTTCGTTGACGGACTTCCCCCTGATGCAACTCACCATCAACTGCTAAATATTCCATTACCTACACACTCAGATTATAAAACAAGGCAGATAGACCGCGCGGAACACCAGAGTGAAGCCAAAAAACCAAATAATACTAAAGCGTCGTATTGTACATAATGCGAGGCTTTAGTATTTGTTTTTTTGAATCTTGGGTGTTCTGCGCGATCTATCTGCTTTTGTTTAATAATCTAAAAAAAAAAAAAACAAATACTAAAGCGTCGCATTTTATGTTACATAAAATACGACGCCTTAGTATTTGGTTTTTTGGCTTCACTCTGTTCCGCGCGGTCTATCTGCCTTTGTTTTATAATCTGAGCCTACACAAAGTTGAAGTGTTGCACATTTCTATCAAATCAAATCAAAATGTTTCTTTCGGACTACAATAATCCATATTTTGTTAACAGGTAAAGTAGGTATTAGGTAGGGTAGGCTTTCTACGATATGCAGTGATCGGAATAGGCTGACTATATTTGCCTAAACTTCGGAGAACAGAGACAGAAAGTGGAGACTTCCTTACGACTATATTTTTTTCCCGGGTTTGGAAAAAATCTTTAGTAAGTTTAAAATAAGCTTTTTAAAGATGAGAGATTTTTAAAAATATAGTCGTAAGGAAGTCTCCACTTTCTGTCTCTGTTCTCCGAAGTTTAGGCAAATATAGTCAGCCTATTCCGATCACTGATGATATGACATAAAATCCTACTTCCTACTATCCTACCAATATTATAAATGTGTAAGTTTGTGTGTTTGTTACTCAATCACGTAAAAACGGCTGAACGCATTTGAATAAAATTTGGCAGACAGATAGATTGTAACCTGGACTAACACATGGGATACTTTTTATCCCAGCAGAACTTACCCGTAAGTAGGATAATTTTCTAGCTAAAAGCTGGTAAAAGAGATATAATGATATTGATGATGTAGCAGCTCATAACTGATGCAGTCGAAGCATCGACGATGCATCATGCTTGCTAGAGGCAGATAATATTACACAAGACGAATACTTTATGTTTCGATACATGACAGGCAACGAAAGAGGTCAGGGAGAAGGTATATTGTGACTTAGAAAAACCTCATGTGCCCATAATGGAAATTAGCCTAAAAAACGTAGGTATATCTAATAGGATACGATGAAGGCTAAAAAAAAAAAACTCAAACTCAAAGCATTTATTTCAATTAAACCATTTATAGGCACTTTTGGATTGTCAAAACGTTGATCAGTTGGAAATTGAAGCTAGTTGCCCATTCCAAAACGAAAATCTCTATGGAGAACGTTCTTCTCCATAGAGATTTACGTTTTGGAATGGGCAAGAAACTCCAAGGACACTCTTTTAAATCATGTTAGGTATTACAAAATCTTGAGAACATTATTCTTGTTGCTTCTTAAAGTGAAAGAGATGTATACGGATATGAGAAAAACCTGGGCCCAATAATGGGAATAAACGGGTTAAAACAAAAAGAAATACCCAGACAAGCTCAAAACGTTAATCCAAAGCAAGCTCCAACAAACACTGCGTACACAAAATCATTAAATCTAACAAAGGGCTAATTCAGGCAGACTAATAATAATTTATGGCAACACCGCCGTCCCCGGGGAGTCAATTAAATTCATTAGCGAGCGTAGATTATATTGCAGGGGTCGGGTAACAATGTTGCCATACCAAATAATTGTCTGCATGTAATTGCGCGGTGTTGTCGACAAATTGGGATGCTATTATGTTGTCTACTTCTTTTATAGTTTCGTGTTTGTCTTTGCCTACCTAGGCATTAATTCACACTTTCTAATGGTGCGGCTACACCTACGAGAAACGCCGTTGATTATCGCGATGTTGGACGTTAACCGTAGGTGTAGCCACAACTTATCGTGATAATTTTACAACGGCATTCACATTTCCATTTAACGTTACAAAACGTAGAGTTATTGCGATAAAACGGCCACACTAACGTTTGTCATTGTCCACCGTGAGCATATTAGCCGATTCTATGCCGCGGTGTTAAACGCGAGGTTGGGCATTGACGTCGACCGTAGTGTGGCCACTGAATTTATCGCGTTAATTATCGGAATCTTTACCGCGTTGTTTATCGCAATGTTGGGCATTGACGTTGACCGTAGTGTGGCCGCAGCATAACAGTGGACAACTAAATATTATACCACTTCGCGCAGACGTTAAAATATAGCACCAGGATATTATCGCACATGTTGAAACAAGCATTATTAATAGAGATTAATAGAGTGCATCCCAACGCGTCGAAAGAACCCACGAACAGTGGGTTCTTCAACAAGAGTTGAAAATCGAACAGATTTTCAACTCTTGTTGCTTACCAGTGGATGGGCTTGTGGCTAAGTACCTAATAATATATTAGCCGCACTGGTCGATCCATTAGCTTAAACTACGCTTGCCGCGGTTCGTCCGTGGATGGATAACCGTCTTAACATTCCAAGACACCTACGTGCTTCAAAAAGCACATTAAAAGCCATTGGTCCCGGCTGCTTTTCGTGGATCTTTGACAGTCGCGGTCGCGGTCGCAGTGCGGGTCGTCAGAACCCCGCAAGTCTGTCAACCAGTATTACCAAGGAAATATCATATTACTCAGTAGCTGGGTTGTGGAGGTCAGATACGCAGTCGGTGCATGTACAGGACTGGTATTCAGCTGCATCCGGTAAGACTGGAAGCTAATCCCAACATGCTTGGGAAAAAGTTGGCAGATGATGAATTAGTAGTAAATGCATATTCCTGTGCAAAAAGTAGTACTAAAACAATATTTTTAACGAATACCTCTTCAGGTTTTTACAATAAAAAACTCAAGTTTTAACCTTTAATTAAGTAAATTAACCTAACCTGTGTAATGTGCGGTGTCGACTAGCGACACCCCGCGACTTTGCGTCACTGACAGATTTATTGACACAAAAAATAGACGAGCAAGGACTTTCTATTTGTGAGAGTTGTGTGGATACGACATACTCATTTCTGATTCAAAACTTTGGGCAAAGTCTACTTTAGCGGATGTAATAGGAAAGGCACTAATTTAAAAATTAAGGCCAAAACCAAGGCCCAGGGAGCTAAGGAATGGGTGACTAAAATCTCAAATATCTAAAAGAATATTGTTATGTATCTTTTCTTTGCAGGAATTAAATTATCCGAGAACCGGAGTTACCGACAGAGCTTGCAGATTAAACAAACTGAAGTAGCAGTGGTCTGGTCATGTCAGTCAAAGGACTGATCACCGGTGGAGCAGTTGAGTCCTGGAGTGGAGACCGTGTATCGGCAAGAGTAGCGTGGGACGGCCAGCGGAGGCTCCGGTTTAGGTGAACTGACGATCTAGGAAAAGTGACTGGGGCAGACTGTATGCGGACGGTGGAGGAAAGGGTATTGTTGCGCAGCTTGGGAGAGGCCTACGTCCAGACTGCGATAGGTTGAGGTGATTGTTTGATCATCAGCTCCTGGCTTTAAGATAGAATCTGATCTAATATAACGAACCTGCCTGGTAAACGCTTTCATTTTGACAGTTCAATAATATTCATTGCGTTATTTGCGTTGTTGAGCAGACACATTTTTCGAACATACGAAGCAATGTAATGTCAATATCCGTCAAAATCAAATCAAATCAGATCAATTAATTTCGGATAAAAATTTATATCCATAGGTGTTAGTCACAATAAACTTAGCCTAATCTTAGTAAAATTAATCGTTTTAATTTAAGCATGCATCGGGTTAAGCGCCCTTCGCATGAACACTCATCCATTGCTTCAAAAGTGGCGAATCCCACTGTTTGCCAACGCATCCAGGATGCCGTTTGATGAAATGATTTAGATTTTGATTGGTAGTGAGTGCGTTACGCTATTAGGGTATAGGGCTACAGAAAGTTATTTGCTGCCGTATCCATCTGAAGTCCAAAGTTCCACCCTTCGCTATTGGTTTAAAAAACATATCAGTAGCTATAATGAGGTGTCGTGTGACAAAAAATCCAAAATAAATATTTTAAATTGCCGAGTTTTTAAAATAGTCCTTCTAAAAACATTTGAGGAATCCGAAGGGATATGTCCCATTTTTTGCCACAAATTTGTCATATTTGTGTCAAACTTTACACATTTTGTGGCTATTTTGACAAAATATCTTGTTTTTTGATAAATTCCAAAGTGTTGGGTGACACCTTTGAGCTTTAATTATGTCTGATGACCCGTTTAACCAAAAATCTGTTTCTTTTTCAGACTTACTGAAGCATTTCTTCAACATTTTTAACCGACTTCAAAAAGAAGGAGGTTATGTTCGGGCATAACTCCGTCGTATATAGACGGATTTGCAAAATTCTTTTTTTGTTCGAAAGGGGTTTACTCCAAAATGGTCCCATTAAAATTTCATATAGATCTGATGATGCGTTTCGGAGACAGACAACGGAACTCTTCAAAAAATTACAGCAAATCAACTGCGAATGTTGCTATTGCATAAATATGCATTGTTTTGACCCCAAGGATGATGATAGTAGTTAGAAGAAGTAGGTAGAAGATGGTAGTTAACTAAAAAGTGTAAAATAAAAACTTTTTTCAAAAAAATTACAACCGACTTCTAAAAAAAACACTACAAAGTGCAAAATAACTTTAATTTCGGAAGGCGTAGGCGGTGACAAATAATTAAAATACACAACCAAAGTCACCGACTTCCGAAATTAAAGTTATTTTGCACTTTGTAGTGTTTTTTTTAGAAGTCGGTTGTTATTTTTTTGAAAAAAGTTTTTTCAACCATTAATTACAAGTATCAGTTTTTCATAGAATCGCTATAACTAAGTAATAAAGTGTATGTAGTCAAATGTGTAGTTACTAAATTTTTTCGATTTGATTCGAATACAATTTAAGAATCAAGGCAAAGATTGAAGAGTTAAATACTCAAGGTATGACTCAGTCATAATAAGGTGTCAATTTAGTCCTTAACCTAATTATTCCTGCTCATTTAGTCACAATTTAGTTTATTTTAAAAATACTTTGAAACAATAGAACAGGCACCACGCTCGGCTTGTGAGTGACGTCGCGTGAAATGTAACTGTCACATTATTAGCAAGAGAACATGATACGGAAACATGCTATTTATAATATTTCTGATTATTCCGATTCTGTCCGACTTACGAGTCGTGGATCGTTCGAATAATGTTTTTAGGATGCTGTTGCGACTGCATCATTATTGCAGTGCCTCAGAAATTATTGCGGTAACACATACCAAAGGACTTCATGCCATTATCAGAAAAAAAAAATGGCCTCAATCCTGAGCAGAATAAGAGGCAGTTACAAAAGCATCCTGAAGGATGTGGCGGCAGGCACTTCCCCCGCCAAAATAAGGCAATTTGTGTGAAGACTTATATCCTAGTTGCCATTTGTCGGTGTTTCTAGGTGTTGGGTGGTCTTCTCATTCATTCGTCTTTTCGTCTAGTTACTAACGTTGTTGTTCCGTGTGGTGTCCGGGCGTAAAGTCCCGTGTGGTGTCCGGGCGTAAAAGAATAGCACCATCCCATTTCTTCCAGTGGGTGTCGTAGGAGGCGACTAAGGGACTTACTAGAGAATGGGCAGCAGCGTTCTCTATGCATTTTACCACCATACTGCGATCGCCAACCCGCCTGCCAAGCGTGGCGATTTATGTAAACCAAAATGCCAGACTCCCCCCAAAATGACAGACCTTGTAAGGGCCGCAGGAGTCCGCTGGATGCGGGAAGCACAGAACCGGTCGAAGTGATGGAGCTTGGGGGAGGCCTATGTCCAGCAGTGGACGTCTTTCGGCTGAAATGATGATGACTAACGATTTCACAATAATGTTTTATGAAATTTAGTTATCCGAAACAAAATGATTTTATTACTTTGTGTACATTATTTCATCACCACTGCTCTCAAAACAGTGAAGGAAAACATTGTGAGGAAACCGGCATGTCTTAGAACCAAAAATTCGAAGACATGTGATGTGACATCTATCAAACTGCACTGGGCCTACGTGGAGGGTTACAGCCCACTTCCCCTTGAAGAGAGGAGGCTTGTGTCCCAGCAGTGGGAACATTAGAGGCGGATTATTATGCTGTCAGTTGCAGTGACTTTAGAGCGCCCAATTCTTATAAGGATCAATAAACAGATCGTTTCATTTACGACCTGGGCCTAGAGACAAAACACATTTCTGTTAGCGTTCACGCCAAACGCTACGCCAAAATGTATGGGAATGACATTACATGCGGCAAGAAGACGACGTAACCTTTCCGCCGCTAGGCCTGCAGTCTGTCATTTCTTGAATGTTGTCCACGAAGATATAGCGTTAACATATTTTAATAGAAATAAAATGTAAGCGATGCCAAGTGATTTCATTATGTGGGGAATCTGTTCATTGCGTTATATACGTTGTTCAGAAGACATTTTTTTCGAACATACGAAGCAATGTATTATCTTTTAAAATGATTCAGATTGTGATAGTGTTTTTTGCAATTATGGTGCATATTCTACAGGATACGTTTTTAACCAGTGCGCAAACAGTAACCATGAATTAAGCATATCATTCTAGATCCTCCAGCGCAGAAATGTTTCGTGTGTAATACAAAAAAAAAACTGCTTTTTTGACCACGAAGGTTTGCAGTTTTCTGTGACACAACAGATTTTTTTGTAAAACCGACGAAGAATTTCTACGCTAGGGTGTCTAGAATGATATACTGAATTCATGGTTACAGTTTGCGCACTGGTTAAAAACTTATCCTGTATTTCATGCGAATTCAAAGCAAATCTACCTAATTTTCATATCAAAAGTGTAGAAAATCCACAATTTTCAAAATTTGTGCCAGATTTTTAAAAAATTGCGTGAATCATCACGATAATAATTATTGTCTTTCCGTGATATTTAATTTTTGTTTTATTTGTCGTGACTTTCATTGGTTCAATGCGAGGCTTTTGGCTATTTTGTTTGTATGTATTTAATAAATTTCTTTTGTAATGTGCTTTTTATTTATGAAGTAGGTATTAACAATTTTTCCTCCTTTTTCGTTTGATATCTTTTTTCCATTACAGTTTCGGACATTATGCACCAGCAAGCCATGTTATTCCACCACCATCCAACCTTAGTTGACGGATGGTGAAAGCCTGAGCCGTTCGGCCCGTAGGCCCGCAATAGGTTCCTACAGAGGGACTCCAAAATCAACAGATCCTCGTATTTAGACTCAACACAGAACATTCCATCTAAAAGATGGATGGAAGACATTTTTATAATATCGCCGCCATCTTTAAGTTCAGATTACAGTACAGAATAACTTCACATGAATGATAGAAATAATGGCGATACAAGATACCTCTTTATCACCCGTGTCGGGTTACATAATGATGCCTTGTCGTCACGAGGCGGTGGGGTAAGCACACTTGTAGGTATAAGAGCATTTTATTCGCAGTTTGTAGATACAATATGACTAACACTCGAAATTAATCATCAATCCGATTGAATGATTTTTTCACAGAATACCTAGTCATTCAATCTTATTCGACAAATTTTATAAATGTGACAGTTTGTACCTTTGTTTGGATATTGAGATGTTTGTTACTCAATCACGCAACAACGGCTGAATGGATTTGTATGAAATTTGGCATACAGATCGTTTATAACCAGGATTAACACATAGGATATTTTTTATCCCGGTAGTACGTTACCGCGGGATTGTTTCCGGCGCAGCCGCTACCAAAAAATGGTGGGAAATAAACTATGTCATTCAATGAGAATTAAACTTAGAGGGTTGTGATGATTTAAAAAAATCTAAAAAACAAAGGTTTTTATTTAAACTAGGCTGAGAGTCAGCTCTGTTTCAACGTCATAATTACATAAGACAATCCCCCAAACGCCCGCCGTTCACCACTTCCTAGTGATTTAGCTGGGAAGAGGAAGTGGTGCAACAAACTTCCGAGCAGCAGCGCAGCTGTCAGTTAAGTTAGTTAAAAGAACTTGTTAATATACCTACCTACAATAGTAGGTAAGTAATTAACATTACGTAACACAAAAAATAATTGAATTATTTATAATAATGTTAGCTAGCACACGCCAATTATATCAACGGAACATTAAGTACCTACACAACATTAATCACAGCAACGATAAGTACTCAAGTAGAAGTTAATAACAGAACTAAAAACTTAAATAAAAGCCTCGCTTAAAGAGCGTGCATGCCCGCTTACATAAGCAATGCTGCATTATGTTAATTCATAACTTGAAGTAATCTAGTCGAAATTTTTTCCATACAAACTTCGGGAGTGTATTACTCCACTGTTCGACAATGGTAGGATCCAAAAGCGGAGTACCAATCTCAAAAAGTAATAGATTGACACTACGGTTTAACTTACGACCTTCATATATTAAGTAATTTCTATACTGTAGACACACACACTCTCATACGTCTACAAATGATTGTATTTCATAAATTCAACCGTTAAAGTAAATGACGTGATAGCTTAGTGGTTACTGTACTTGGATTAGCGCCCTCGTGCGCAACGAGTCTCGGGTTCGAATCCCACGCGCGGTGTGCTAGCCTTTTTATTGTTTTAAAAATCGCTTTTGACTATAGTTTCTTGTTCTGTTCGCCTTGTTCACTAAACTCGTAAAACTTTATCAATATACCCACAGAAACCTAAATAAATTTAAATGATAGTTAACTTACGAATCATTCGACGTGACATATAGAACGGTGTTGGTTGTTATTGTGTGCTAGTGACGTGTGTTTAATCTATTAGCGGTCTTCTAGTTCATTTTAAAATGTAAGCAAATTTAATAATAGAAATGAAAGCGAATATTATTACGCTGCATAAAAGCGGACTTAAATATCACAAATATCTGATGAAACCGGCCTGAGTGTGAGTATTATGATTTAATTATTTTATTAAGCACTTATTTAATTAAAGTATAACTGCTGATCCTTGTAGTTATTTTTTAAACGTTTTATAAATATCAAAACGTCTAATTATAAGAAAAATATAAAATTTCAAAGTAAATTTATTTCCTAGATTAAATATTTATGTGAAATTTATATTTCAAATAATTTTGTTTCTAAATAGTAATACATATTAGTATGTATTTTGTTTAGTAGCCTAACAGTACCCCTTTTTTGTTTTAGTGAAATACTGTGAGTCAGTGGATGAAAAGATATGAGGAAGACCCCAGCTTATAAAAGAAAGCGACAGCACAAGTGGTTTCAAAAAGACAAGACATTTTGCCAAATTATTCGACACATATTTCCAAACCGTGCGCCGTGCACTCCACGCAGAAGGTTTGCAGCCAGCATTGAAAACCAGCTCAAAAAACATAAACATTAACATTAAGATATAAATTAGAAATATTTATTATTATTGACTTTTATTGATTTTAGTAATATTCACATAATATTGTGAAATATCCGTAATATGGATTATTTCGAGGTTTAGTTTCAATCTTCTTTTCGTAATGAAAATGATTACTTAAGCTATAACTTCGATAAGTCCTATTAAATACGATTTGTTAACTTTGAGGTTTGAGAGAACTAACTCACTCGCAGTAGATTTATTCCAGTAGTAAGTAGTACTACTGAGTCATTTAATTGTATTGTGACAACTTGTCTGCATTTGTTATTTTTACGTGGGTAGATTTGCGTAGAAAAATGTGATTTCTTTAGAGTACCGCACATAGTAGTAATTACAGCACAATATTATTATATTACTAAGATACAATAGCCTGATTATCATGGTTCACCAATTAGCTACTTTACTTCAATAAATTGTTCTTTATGAGAAAATAAACTGTTAACAAGAAGTTATTAGTAGTTATTTTTATACCTACTTCATAAAATTATAACGAATAAACATTTTGTAATCACATAATATTCTTAATCCTTTGTTTAAATAATAATATAAGTAATTTAAAAAAAACATTCTCGTATAACGAATAATAAAAGAACTGATGAATATTATTGTTGAAAAGAAAAATAAAAGTCTCTTCGGGAGATTTGAACCCAGACTTATGTGTTTCTTAATCAATGACAATACGCTGCGAGCTACCGAGACATGATATTAGAACGTGAATTTTAGCGATCGTATGAACCGACCAAGGTCATACGTAGTTACTACGTAACACAGTACAGACAGAGACAGAGCACTCTGTGCGACGGTATGTTTTTTGTATCTTTCGACGACAGTGGTGTGCGGCCTGGTTACATACACTCATACACACAGCTGTAGGTACGGCCTGGACCGCTAGTCATAGCAATATAATCCTTAGCATGAGAATGGACTCTTGACCGCGACCGTACATCAAAAATTAAACATGGTATGGTTTTGTCTCATTATTAATATGTCCGTACGTAAACAGAATAGCTATTAAAGAAGTGATTAGAACCAACAAAGATTCGTTTTTCTTGCTAATTTAGTCTAACTTTGGGCGTGCTTAGGTAATAAAGGAAGTGTGAAATCTCTAAAATAATTTCGGTACCGACAAACCTCAAATATCGAAAAGTTTAATAACCTTTATTGTTCATTGATTTATGTAGTGGTTTTTTCATAAAACCCGATCTTCCGAAGGACTTTTCTATAATAAAATACGCGTCTGTTTTACTATAAATGATCCTGAATCTCACTCAATAACGTTGGGCGTGTAGACTAGCGTCTAACTGCTTATCACTGATACGACCTCTGTCGGACACGACGCCTGCAGGCCCAGTACGAGAACCGTATAGAAGCGTTTTGTCGATGGAAGAGTATACAAAAATGACGTTTCCGTGTAGACAATTGACAGTTTTGTACCGAGAAATGTAGACAAGCGATTTCTATTCTACGGGGGAGTAGAAAAAGCTTCATGCTAAGCCTGCTGGTGAGACAGCCTACTTATTAGCCAGGCCCACCAGTGAGCTCGAGCCCGCGACTAGATTCCCCTTAAACTAGGACCTTCGGAGTAAATAAACAATTACTATTAACAATAACAAAACCATGGTCACCAAGACGAGCAGTCACCACAAGCAGCACCTGTTTCCAATTAATCTATTTCTGTAAAGATATATTTGTTACAGTTGCGAATCATATTTTAATCAATGTACAATCGCATCCTTCTTAAATCTTTCAGTTGAGTGAATAATCTCTTTTTGATAAGCTCCTGTTTAAATGTGTGAATTGACCATAAAATTATGGAACAACCAAACAAATGCATGCCACATTACGTCACTACGCATTGTCAATTTCAAAAATTCTCGAGACGTTCTATTCAAAGGTTTTTCGCGCGATTTTTATCTTGTTCCAGATTCAATGCATTCAGTAGGTGTCGCAAATGTGTGATAATCCCCATTCTATCGTTAGGATTATTATGAAGCATCAGGTCAATTTAGTAATGGCATTTACCACAAGATTTTAAATTAAGTATTACTTTTTTAAGGGTTTATCTTTATTGTAATTGCTTTGTTATTTCTATTGTATCAAAAACATTTCACTTTTACACGTCCAAAGTAATGTTAATATGTATTTTAAAACCAGACGAGGTCCGTGTTTCCTAACTTTGAGAAGAAACACTGAAACGAACTCTGTGGTCAATTTATCAGTTGGCGTGAATTTTGAATTTCGCATGTGAACGAGTCCAGCTAGTCATGAGCTAGTCCAATTAAAACCATTCTTCGCCTTTCAAATTTCGAACGACAATAAATCTCCAGCGTGTCACGCTAAACATTTTTTTTTTTCTACACCATTCAGTTGGGCAAAGGCGTGACGCTGTTAATCCTCAGTTAGGCCTGTTACACAATGGGGTGTTTGACAAATGAACACCCTCATTGTTACTGCGCAATAGATTTTCATAGTGATTTTATCGGCATTTACTGAAATATAGTTAATTGAAATAGAATTATAGAATTTTGTTGGTTATTATTTAAAGATAAATATTTATTAAGGTTCTTCAGCATACTGTTCAGATTAGGTTTTTGAAATATTACAAGCTCGCGCCCCGAAAGTTGATCAAACAATACAATTCAATTGCTCTATTTCAATGACCTCCTACGGTCTAGCTCTATATAATCTAGTTTTTTTTATTCAATCTCAGTATTACTGTGTGGAAATATGCACCTAGGACATTGAGAGTTAAAGCCATTAGCAATATTACAAAAACGCTACGTTCATAGCTTCATAGACATTACTACCAACTGTACCTATTCCTTTTTCAAAATTCGTTCCTTTTTTTCTAAACTTTTTTTGTAACATCTTGATCCTGTTGGGCAAAGGCATGCCAGTTCAAATCAAATCAAATCAAAATATTTTTATTTCATATAAACCTGCATGGGCACTTATGAAACGTCAGAAGCTAGGTGCACGGTTCCAAATTGTTGTTTCCTATGGAGAAGAGCCGGCAAGAAACTCCACGGTTACTCTTTTAAAAATAATTGGCTTTAACAATATTTTCAAATTACAGAGATTAAATGTATGGGAGGACAGCGCAGGCCTATCAAAAAGTACCAGGTACTTAGACGAATACAGAATAGAAAATCGTCTACAAATCTAGTCAGTAAGGCCTACAACGTTCTCTCATTCACAATATGTAAAATAATCTACATAAATAAAATGAACCTAAATAAAATTGATGTATAATGTCAATTAATGACGAGAATATGTCAGCATTGTAAAAATAAAAAGAATTAAAAAGAACTTTGTATTTGAGAGCAGTTAATAGACTTTCACATAGTTATGCTGTTAATGAGGTACCAGGGAAGCCACATGTGCAGAAGGAATTAATGCCAAACTTCCCTGTCTTCAACGTAGTCTTTTATCTTATAATATGCTTTTTTGATAAGGACACGTTTGATGTGGGTTTTGAAGTTAATCCTACGAGTGTCACGGGAGCGACACAAAGCGACAACAGACCGCGGGTGCAAATGAACAACCCTATTGTGAACACTTGCAAGCGATGCAATAGGGTTGGCGAGTTAGATTCGTTGCAATTTTGAATAAAATCTCTGCTTTTGAATTTTACTGGGTCGACAAAATTTTAACAACAACAACAAAATCTCCATTTTAGTTTCCAACGGAGAAGAACGAGTAAGAAGTTTCTTAGTTACACTTCCTACTTAAGTTCCATTTACAATATTTAAGAAAGTAATTGGGTTCTAGTTTAGCTAAAAGGGTTATCCCTAAAAGCACCTACTTACAGCGTTTTCGGCAGAATTTATGAAGTTAGGTAGGGTAGGTACATTATCTGCGTCACACAAAATTATACTAAAGCTGTAACAATCAAATCAAGCTCCTTTCGCAAATACTAAAGTTAAAATACCAACGCTAAATATTCAGCTTTATTCCTCTAGCAAAATCTTTGATATTCCAGTCTGTGCCAGCCCTACACCGAAATCCCCAACAATGTGTATTACATCGCTAAATCTAATGTTAACAATGAACCATTGCGCATTTGTCCCCTGCGGACACAGTACAACACTAGTGTCAACTAACACGCCCTTTTGACATTCTTGACATAATAAAGTGGCGGGAAAAAATGGATTAGGATGTTGAAGTGATGTCCTTTGCACATTTTGGGTTGTAATTAAAATGTCGGTCCATGTTTCATTGAAATTGCAACGGTTTGATTGGCAATCCTGTTACTGTTTATGTAAGCAATTAAGCATATTGTATGCTCAGACCAAATAATATTTGGTCTGAGATTGTATGTTGAAGAATATTTATGGGAACTCAGCTAAAGCGGAGAACTGTGGTGCTATTATCTAAGGATATAGCCTTGCCCAGCGCTGCCGATGCCACAGCGGCAACAGAACAGTCTGGTCTAAGCTGTGAGTAGCTACACTTAAACCTCTCAAGGCTGCGACGGCCGTCACTTAGAACTACTCAACTCATGTATTTTAGGATTTAAAGAAGTTTGTGGCAAGGCCTAATTGGTCTACGAAACAGCGACTGGAGGCTACAATCATACAGCCTAGAGTTCGTTGACGACCATAACTGCGTTAATGAATACCGTTTGAATCAATCCCTTAAATAAGGCTGTCTCGACGACGACCTCGTCGTAGAATGCAGCGACGTCATTGTCCCTTAGGGTGCGTAAAATTATAAGATAACGCAGGAACTTTTGTTAAAAAACACGTCCACATTATTTAACACTGCTAACCTCTATAGAATAACATGTTTCTATAGAGGTATAACTGTTTTATATAATGTTGTGTTCTATAGTGTGGACACACCTTTAGAGAATACCGTAGCTGCATGAAACTCTAAAAGGACGCGCTTCGTTTTAGCCTACAAATGGAGAAAACATAAAAATCATAAAATGATTCCTTGGTCCTTCCTCTTCTACGAAAAATGTCGTCGCAATGACTAAAGCAGCAGTAAATAATACTAAAATAATAATAAAAGCTTGATTGATTTGGAGCATGATGGAAGAGCAGTGGTGGCCAAGTGTTGACGGCCGCGACTTACGAGTTGTAGGTCGTGAGTTCGAACCCAGACAGGCGCTTTACTTTGTGTAAATTATTTTCATCACTACTGCTCTCAAAACGCTGAAGGAAGGCTTTCCTCACGATGTTTTCATGCATGTCCTAGAACCAAAAATTCGAAGACATGTGACATCTACCAACCCGCACGTCGCACTGGGCCCGCGTGGTGGATTACGGTCCACTCCCTCTCACGGAGAGGAGTCCTGTGGCCCAGCATTGGGAACGTAATAGGCTGAGTATGTATGTAATGTATAAAATCAAGTTCTTCTAGTTTAAAAGCTGTGCTATGGTGAGTTTGTTGGGCCACTTCTTCTTCCAAGCTAAAGCACTAGGAAGTGGTGAAGGGCGGGCGTTTTGGGGGACAGTCTTATGTAATTTTGACGTGCAAAAACTGCTGACTCTCAGCCTAGTTTGAATAAATGACTTTTGATTTTGATTTTTTGATTCCTTGGGCCATGCATGCTATTTATGAGACTTTTCATCCCGGGAGATGGTTCCCTTTGGATCATTTTCAACATTGACGCGGGTAGAGCTGCGGACAGCAGTTAGTAGGCCATATTAATGAACTTTTAAAGAAGTTATTAGGCTTTTCTGTTCATTAATTTGTTTAAAACTTATTAACAGAAACCAACGGATAAACAAATAAATAGATAAGTTACCCACAGCCGGCCAAGACCCTTCACAGACCAAATTCCAGCAGATTAAACCAGAATTATCAAACGAAACAATTTCCGATCTAAATCCGATCGCCATTCGTTTCCACAAACATTGTGATATTATTGAGTGATATGGTCAGCTGATAAAGGATGGTCCTCACTCAACACGTTTCCCACGTGATTGAGCGTACGATATGGAAGGTTCGAAGGAAGTAGCTTTTTTTGGGATTAAGCGAGAGAGGTGTGAAATTCTTTTGCTATTTCGTTCGAAGTTATAGTTTTGATCTTGATGATGTTACGGATAGGGAATGTTTAGAGCAGTGTTGGTGGTGTGTTGGGTGAAACGGCCGCGACTTACGAGATGTAGGTCGTAGGTTCGAACCCAGACAGGCGATTTACTTTGTGTAAATTATTTTATCACCACTGCTCTCAAAACGGTGAAGGAAAAGATTGTTAGGTAACCAGCATGTCCTAGAACCAAAAATTCGAAGACATGAGACATCTACCAACCCGTACTTAGCATGTGATGTGTGGTGGAATATACTGTTTTTTTTTTAACTCAGGATTTTTTTTAATAATTTTTGTAGTAGTTTATTTTACTATGTGATCTTTTTGCGCGAGTCACAATAAATACTTTTTCTTTTTTTCTTTCAATACGGTCCGCTCCTTCACAGAGAGGAGGCCTATGTCACAGAATTGGGAACGTTATAAGCTGATTATGATGAATGTTTGAAAAGCTAATCTAGTACTTAATTGCTCAATTTCAATGACTACCTACGATCTAGTTCTAAGTCTAACACTAAGAAGACCAAAGCCATAAAATTGACAAAACATAAATTTATTTTCTGTCATATTTATGACCTCTTTCTTTCAGCGTGTCGATGGCCATTTAGATTGCGTTAAGTGCCATCAGAATTGGCGTGGGTAGGGATTTTGTCTAGGGGGCAACCGTCCAGCTGAATGTACTGTCACTGTCATTTAATGACAGATCATAAATGACCATGATTTTTATTTGGGATTATTTAATACTAATTGAACTTTTTTTAAATGAATTCAATGCCTTTATTCCAAATAGGCACAAAAAAGACACTTTTGAACGTAAAATAGTATTGATTTTAGTCGCCTCTTCCAAAGGTAGTTTCGTATGGAGAAAAATAGCAAGAAACTCCACCTAGAAAGAACCTGGTGTTCAACCAGGAATTTCATGATTGTAGACAAAAAATTGTCGAACAAACTTTTTGACAAGCTCTGTACGATTTCTAGAGCGTTGGTAAAGGTAAAGGTAATTTTATTTTGAAAATATGGGGATGACAGATAACAAAAATGATTACAAGATCAGCCATATTTTACCATATAAGCATGCAAAACATAAAAAAAAGAAACATTCTAAATTACAAAATCTTTTTCGTAAATTATAACATCATTTCCCCACTAAAAACCTTCCAAGTCTTTTTTTTTAAACGAAGAACGCGGCAGCTCTTTCCAACTTTTTGGTATTATAATAAAGATCACTGGAGCCATGCTGTAGACATTTTTGCCCATAAACGCTGTCTTGGCTGACTGTAGACATAGCACCATCATTTCAGCCGAAAGCCGTCCACTGCTGGACATAGGCCTCCCACAAAAGGGGGATTTTTGCCATGATCGCCACGCTTGGCAGGCGGGTTGGCGATCGTAGTATGGTGGCAAAATGCATAGAGAACGCTGCTGTCCATTCTATAGTAAGTCTCTTAGTCGCCTTCTACGACACCCACGGGAAGAACTAGGATGGTGCTATTTTTTTACGTCCGGCTAATCTATAAATAGTTAAAATTAATTATCCAAACATTTTGAACAAGCACCCTTCTACATCAAAATCCCTAAATCACTCCAATATCACTTAATAAGGGTTGTTATCTGACACCTAACGACGGTTCCACCCCCGTTTGTTGCCAGCCAATCAGGATGCGGCAAACTCACCCCCTAGTAAATATCGACCAATGAGAATTAAGTAATATGTCAGGTGCGTTAAGGTGTTGAGTTACTATAGCGGATGCTTAAAAAAGTGATTTTGGGATTAAAAGTGGAATGAAAACATATATTGGGAGAATTTAATATGTAGGTGTTTTTTTTTTGGAGAATGGGAATTCATCAAATAACTTCTCCCACTCTGGGTGGAGCAGGAGGCATGCCAGACTTTTACTGACTAAAACTCACCAGTGTAATCCCTCAGTTGCCTATGTGCCAGGGGCCACGGTATGTCTTTAGAACTACCCGCACCCCTGGCAGGAGTGGCAGGCATCGGCCCTTGCGGACCCCATCTCTTTGAGGCGCGCGTGGAACACAAGTACAACGCGCCGTCAACCCGGGCTTGGTCCTTACCGGACAGCGAGATACCCATTACTCGCCATCCGCAAGCCCGCGCTTACGGTGGCCGGGAATCAGCCTGGGATTCCCGACGCCCAGTGCATCTCCTGCGGCGACTAGTGCCGTGAGCGCGCATATACTGCCTGTCACTCACGTGCGCCGCCTCCCTGTTCGCGAGCATCACTGCTTTGCTGAAGGAATATGTAGGTGTTACCTTCTTATAAGTATGCATGCTGTTGCAGACAAATTTTTCGAACCCATGAAGTACTTAATGGATTACCAATATCATTCTAAATTATTCAGATTATGATTGATAGTGTGTTATGAAATATTAACACACCTATCAACAATAGGAAGGGCTTTAATTCTGACAGTTCAACACTTGCCACAAATCCGTGATAGTGTGTTACGTGAGTGCGTGTGTGTTTGTGTGTGTGTGTGGTGTGAGTGTGTGGTGTGTGTGTAACCATTGCATGCATTGCATTGAACTTATGCATGACATTAAAGATCAGTGACTTCATTTCTTACCATAAACCCAATGAAGTTTCTGTGCGATGTATGCGAAACGGCGAAGCCGTACCATTTTGACCAGGATGTAAGTCTTGTAGACTTAGGCTCTGTAGGGAGTGATGCGGCCATGCCGTACATTTTGACCAGGATGTATGGTTTGTAGAGCTAGGCTTTGTAGAGTAAAGGGGTTTCCTTTTAACGGTGAAAGTATTATTTAAGTCTTGGAAGCCTACTTGACATTAAATAGTTTTTTTGCGATTATTTATTACCCTTTAACGCATTGGTAGGTAAATTGATGGCTTCAGTTGTGTATACATAGGCCTCAGTAAGCTCTTTGAATTTGATTGGCATACTCAAAACACGTTTCCAATTGAACATATTGGTTGTCTGAAGTCTGTGAATGAAGCAGCTCTTAAAAAAAAAACGATCATTCAAAATCAAAAATGGAACATAAAGATGAATTTGAAAGACCTATTCAATGAGGTATTAATGCAACCACTTGAATTTCTTTTTGTTTTTCTTTTTCACAATATGGCGTTTGGTTGTCCTTGTGGCCATGTTGAATTTTCATAATTGTCATGTCTTCCTCGCAAGATTAAGACAAATCGATTGAAGTAAGTATCATCAAAATCGGCCCATGCGTTTGTTAGACTAGCACTCGCTAGTCTAACAAACATTAACATAAGTACCCCTCCTTTGCGTCGATCAGCATTGAGTTATAATGTACTACGTAGTACATTATAACTCAATGTCGATCAGTCGGTTTTTAACATTAAGCTTTAATTTATGTGCCACTCTCGTCTTTTTATACTTAGCCACTTAATTTAAAACACAAACAAAAATATAAAGAAAAGAATTGATCGACATTTGTTCTATGTTATTCGGTTTGGTTTCCGCACTTAGTCCTTTTAGACATGGGCGTTTTCGTATTTAGTTGCTAACGGATATGTAACCGATATTCAGTTTTCATATCGATATCGAAAACCGTTTTCAGATATCGATATCAGTAGTACGATTTGCACAAGTAACTGAAACGAACGAAACTAGTTAGTTTATAGAATGAATTTCTCCCTGTTATCGAGTAGCCGCCGGAAAGTTGCTAACTTATGGAATATTTGTTGTAACTAAATAAATAGAAACTAGACCTTATTGCTAGCGCGTTAAGATATAGATATTACGCACGCACTATTATTAACCAAATAACCAATCACTAGCCGAAGTTACGTAATATTCGCTTCATCACTTTTACGCCAGTAAAACATTGAATAGTAAGACAGAGACAAAGCGAATAAAAACCGTCGATGTCATATCGCTCGTTATGTGAAGTTTGCGTTTTGTTCGTTATTACTTATTCGACATTATTCGTAGTTCGTTCTCGTTGTTGCGCTTTGGATATGCCATAGCTCGATGAAGTTATTGTGAAAACGGTTATGTATATTTAGATATCGATATGGTATGATAATAAACACATATCCGATATAAGTTACGTTTTGATATATCGAACCCATGCCTAAGTCCTTTAAGTGGACCATTGTGCGTGAGCCATGGCGGCCGTCAGTGGATCCAATGATCGACATAACAAATTCTAATGGCGCCAAACATGACCTCAAAGACCGCCCAGAGTGACGTCTAATTTAGCGGCAAAAGGGACCGCGCTGTACTTGATACGATGTTATTGTAAACAAAGTATTTGTTACTGTAAACTAATTGTAATCTTAGATATAAGCAAGTAGGTTATGTGCAGTCATTTGTCCTTTTTGGTTTGTTGTATCAATAAATAAATAAATTGGATTGGATCCAAGTGGCTGCACGTGGCGTGTGCTTGAACTTAGAAGCAACTATTCATTTTCATTTTTAGAGTTCTGTACATTTGTAGGTAAGTACTCGGAAAGCACGTTAAGCCTTGGGTTCCGGCTGTCAGTTTTAGATCTCTGGCAGTCATTACGGGTAGAGACGCCCGAAATTATGACAGCCAGTCTTACCAAGTGGTATCGTATTACCCAGTAACAGTAACTGGGTTGTTGCAGGTTAGATAGGTAGTAGGTACATGTAAAATACTGGTATTAAATACAGCTGGATTCTGTTAGACTGGAATTTTACCCCAAAAATAGTTCTGAAATGGCTAGGCAGATGACTCAAAGTGTACCGGACGGGCGTGATCGCTTGGACACGAAGGGTGTGTAGGGAGGGTGTATTCCTATCCAGGTTTTATCCCGGTGTGTATGTAGGTCTCCCAGTCCACGCGGCGCTGACGTCCTGCACCTATAGGTTCCAGATATCTTCAGGGGCGGCTACTATCTTCCGTTCTTCACGACGTTACCAACGTTTTGACGACTGACAGAGAAACGGGTTCCAGACTTTCGTCTAGGAAGGGGTTGTTTTTGAGACACCTCTGTGAAGGGGTACTTTACCTGATTAAATAACACACATTTTGATTTAATCTTCAGGAAGCAATTTAGAACTTTCACTTGTACTACTTACATGTTAATTAATTTAAGTTTAAAATAACAAATTTATCTTGCCGATGACTACGAATTGGTTTAAATTTACATTTTCTGAGGTGCCTCGAAACTTTACCGTAACGAGGGTCGCAAATTGCTTCCTGTTTTAACTTTTATTTATTCTATTTTTGTCTATCGATACAATGGAATATAGCATACAAAACATTATTAAATTACTGTACATATGGCATGTTATATATCCCTGTATTCCCCTTGAAGTTTCCCATCCCCTGAGATATCTGTATGTACTATATCTTCCCGTACTGAAAGATTATTTCAAGAAAACCCGAAAAATTATGAAAAATGTTACCAATAAATATTTTAAAAGTTGATTTTCTCGAAAACTACTGAACTTATTTCAATTCTGGTTACAGATACCTCAGGGTGGTTTACAGACCCAAAACAATCTAATATTAAGAACGTTACACATATGACTTTCAGGGCGTGACGCGCCCTGAAAGATGGCTAGCAAAACTCAAATCTTAAAAATTACTTAGCTAAAGCAACACAACTTTCAGAGCTCAATTAAGTGGGTTTATCTTTAGACTACGTTAGGGGTAGTTACGCCCAGGGCTAGGTCTCGGTTCTAGGTTACCTGGACGCACTTGAGACTATAAATTACGGCTATACAGCCCACTTAAATGAGGTCTGAAAGGGTGGTACTTACGGTTTTCTTATAGTAGGCACTTATCACCATTGTTTATTGGTTTAACTATCACTTATCTTTACGATTTTAAATTAATGTCAAAAACAAACTATTAAGCTATATAGTGACGCATCGTCGCGAACACAAAGGGTGCAAGTGCAGGAATTTACCCGTTGTTATCTGTGCGCCTAGCACTAGGCTGTTTCTTGATATCCGTTATAGGAAAACTGACCTGTTGAAATGTTCACAGTACGTGTTTAACAGTACATTCTTAAGAAGGAAGTACCTACTAAATAAAATATTCTTAGTGATAGATATGGATAGGATTTTCTCAGTCTGAATTTGTGCCTGGTTGAGAACTTAAACATTACTGGTGAAATGAGACTGTAGACCTCTCAGATTATAAAACAAAGGCAGATAGACCGCGCGGAACACCAAGAGTGAGGCCAGAATACCAAAAGCGTTGTGTTGTCAAGTTTTCCCAATTGAAAATGAACCTTATACTTATGGAACAAAGTTGAAAATCTATCAAAGATATTTGACAGATTGGGGTAGCTTGATGTGCTGGTCTGTACATATAATGCGACGCTTCGTGGTATAGGTACCTACTAACTCAAGAAAGTATTCAGTTTTGAATCAGTATTTGATTTTTTGGCCTCACTCTTGATGTTCCGCGCGGTCTATCTGCCTTTGTTTTATAATCTGAGGTGGCCTACCTCCCCCCCCGAGTGGGTTCCCGCATTGTCGTTGCGGGGGGGCTTAGTAACCGTGGTCTCCCATCCACGGTGAAGCCAAGAGGAACCCAACGGTGGGGCCGCTCGTCAGGGCTTTTGCCTCAAAGCCGACGACGTAGCGGCCAAAAAGTAGGTTGCGGTGAGGTGCACCGCAACTGAGGTGGGCCGCGATGTCGAATGGGAGGCATCGCGGCTGAGGGTTACGGGCTGCGGTAGAGGAGGAGTGCCGGTGCTTCTGAGCAGCGCTCTTCCCTTCCGTGGCCTGGACGGGGCCGCCACCGTTTGATGGCGGACGCGGTGGGGCCGCAGGGGAAGAGGAGTGTCGGTATAGCGTCAGCCGCTCTCCCTATCCTCTGCGGCCGAAAAGTGGTAGACGGGACGGCGCGTTGTGTTCCACACGCGCGCCGTCAAAGATGTCAGCAACCACAGGTGGGGTCCGCAAGGGCCGATGCCTGCCAGGGGTGCGGGTTTGTTCGAAAGAGATACCACGGCCCCTGGCATACGGGCTACTGAGGGAACACGGGTGGGTTTTAGTCAGTAAAAGTCTGACACGCCCTCCTGCTCTACTCAGCAGGAGAAGTCATTTGATGATTTCCCACCCAAAAAAAAAAAAAAAAAAAAAAAAAAAGGTGGCCTACCTCAGATTATGGGCCTACTATCGGCACAAAACATACTCTTTCGGGGATAACAGACGTGATGGTATTAATACGTTTTATATAGAAACCTAAACCATATCATAACACATTTATTTCTAGAAACAAATGTATTGTTTATTATGAAATTGTAAACCAAAGTATTCAGGTAAATAAATCGTTTGTGTGACATTATTAACTTAATGCGTACTTGAAATTCGATTACCTACGTATTACATACAAGTACTTAACTATATCTACTTAAACCTACTTAGAAAAATAAATATTGATGTCATAGTTACCGAACAAATCGTGGATTTTTGCACATACATACGTTTGCGTTGGTAACACACTCCTAAGCAAAATAAACCAGATAAAGTTAGAAATTAGTCGATAAGTGGAAGTTTGAAAGTGGCGTCAAATACAGAAAAGTTTAAAGGAAATCGTTCTTGGTATGGGCACTCATGTGGTATGGGCATGTGAATAGGAGGGAAAAAGAAGAAACGCATGTCATCATCATCATCATCATCATATTAGCCGAAAGACGTCCACTGCTGGAAATAAGCCTCCCCCAAAAGGGGGGGATTTGCCATAATCGCCACGCTTGGCAGGCGGGTTGGCGATCGCAGTAATGGTGGTCTAATGCATAGAGAACGCTACTGCCCATTCTCTAGTAAGTCCCTTAATCGCCTTCTACGACACCCACGGGAAGAAATGTGAATAAAATAAAAGCTTTATCCAAAAAATAACAACCGACTTCCGGAAAAACACTACAAAATGAAAAATTACTTTCATTTCGGAAGTCAGTGACTTTGGATATGTATTTAATTTTTTTGTCACCGCTTTCCCAAATTAAAGTTCGTTTTCACTTTGTAGGTAGGTAGTGTTTTCTGTTTTCTGGAAAGACGGTGTTGTTTTTTTTTTTTGGAAAAAGCTTTTGTTTTTTACTTTTTAGTTATAGTACGTAGTTACCTACCTCACACTAATTCGAAATTTCATCATCCTTGGGGTCAAAACAATGCATATTTATGCTATAGCAGCAATTTCGGTAGATTCGTAGACGATTTTCTATTCCTTATTCGTCTAAGTACCTGGTACCTACTTATTGACAGGCCTGCGCTGTCCTCCCATACATTTTATCTCTGTAATTTGAAAATATTGTTAAAGCCAATTATTTTTTAAAGAGTAACCGTGGAGTTTCTTGCCGGCTCTTCTCCATAGGAAACAACAATTTGGAACCGTGCACCTAGCTTCTGACGTTTCATAAGTGCCCATGCAGGTTTATATGAAATAAAAATATTTTGATTTTGCTGTCATTTTTCGAAGAGTTCCGTTGTCAGTCTCCGAAACTCATCAATCTATATGAAATTTAAATGGGACCATTTCGGAATAAACCCCTTATTAGTCGTGTAGTAATTGCATCAAAATCCAAACACCGGATTAGTTCACATCAAAAGTACATCTTTTAATTACACACAAAACTGCCTTTAAGCACTTACATGTATTAAGGCTACATACTCACAACAGCAAACGTTCATTCACACGGTGTTTCCTGTATTTTTGCTAAGTAATAACTTACATCACCATTGATAAACATGAAGTTAGTAAAATAAGCACTAAGTTTAAACTTGAATGTTGTGAAATCATGAATGCTGTGTCAGGACAATTCCCACGATATTGCGTGATGTTTGCTGTTTTAATCGGGTTTAAATGAGACTTCGTGCAAAAGCAGTGGTGGACCAGTGGCAACGGCCGCGACGTACGAGATGTAAGTTGTAGGTTCGAACCCAGACAGGCGCTTTACTTTTTGTACATTATTTCATCATCCCTGCTCTGTGGGTACCTTCCAGCAGGCCACCAACTGCCCTGGCTCACCAGAGAATCTCTTAATAGACTAAGAAGCCAGATGGGCCGCTGCCGGTACAACTTGGTCAGGCGGAAGTATCCCAAGGAGATGCAGTGCGACTGTGGAGCCACATCGCCAGCCCCGGATCTAGGGGGGGGGGGGGGGGGGGGGGCAAACCGTGCGCCAAAATCATAATATAGTATGACTAGCTTCTGCCTGCAAACTTCGTTTACGTCAAATTTCTTGCTCCCCGACCCACCCCGTCGTCGCATCGAATCGCCTGGCCGTGCGAGTACTTCGCATTCGTGATTTTTTTTTCTTTTTGCACGGCTCCTAAGGGCCTTAGCGTGATGTTATATAACCTATAGCCTTCCTCGATAGATGGGCTATCCAACTCTAAAATATTTTTCAATTCGAACCAGTAGTTCCTGAGATTAGCGCGTTCAACCAAACAAACTCTTCAGCTTTATAATATTAAATAAATAATAATATATAAATATAAGGATATTTAAAAAATATAAAAAACTTGCTCCAAAAAGCGCCTAGCATACGAAAGCCTGGTTGGCTCACCGTCGACTTTTAAGTAAAAGGCGCACAGACCTAATTAACTTATCTCAAACGCTAGAAAGAGGGCGCCACTATCAAGTTACTGGCCCGGTTCGAAAAAATCGTAGATCTGGGGCACATCGTAAACTATGCCCAACTTATTGTAGTCCACTCCTACCAATAGCACTTGCACTACGGAAGACCTTTGCGACGCCAACGTTAACGCTGTCAAATTGACAGAATTCTGTTTGACGTTTGTTTAAAATTAACAATTGGAATTATCGACACAACGAATAAGAAGACCACTGCTCTCAAAACGGTGCAGGAAAACATCGTGAGGAAACCGGCATGTCTTAGAACCAAAAAAAAAAAAAAAACTAATACATGTGACATTAACCAACCAGCACTGGGCCTGAATTCACTATGACCACCTAACGATTCCCAATAATAATGATCCCACTCCCTATCGAAGAGAGAGGAGGCCTGTGTCCCAACAGTGGGAACATTATAGGCTGATTATGTTTATGCTTTGGATACAAGGACAAGTAGGTTATCATGGAAGCTCTGCTTTTTCGTTACACCTTACATTCAAAGCACACAGTCTGCCTCAAAGAGATGTCAGTACCAACTGGCGGGGTCCGCAAGGGCCGATGCCTGCCTGGGGTGCGGGTTGTTCGAAAGAGATACCACCGCCTCTGGCACACAGGCTACTGAGGGAACACGGGTGGGTTTTAGTCAGTAAAAGTCTGACACGCCCTCCTGCTCCGCTCGGAGCGGGAGAAGTTATTTGATGATTTCCCACCCAAAAAAAAAAGCACACAATCTACATTTAACAAAAAAATAAGGTCAATGGATCACTGGATCATGGAAATTCCTGTAAATTGTATTTAGTCGAAGCATTCTCATGCTGATCCATGCTACTGGAGAAACTTCGACCCCTGTCATAGAGAATGTCCTAGTTCAGGGGTTCAGACGTATTCATGTAAAGTTTACAGCAGAAGTAAATAAAAAGATATATATACGGGGCTGTCTTTAAGGCACGTAACTGAAATTAGCATTTGTATCGAAAAAAGAACAGTGATACAACATGCGCGTAGAAGTAAACACGCTTCCATGGAATGAATAGAATGAATATAATATTTTATTATTTAAAACGGCCCCACATAATATTGCTGACAGTGCCGACCTTGACGGACTTGACCTGCGAAGGGTATCTCTAATAAGTTCTCCTATGAATAAATAAATAAAGAAGTATTTTTTGTATGTACTTAGGTTGTAATCTCCGGAACTGCTGGACCAATTTTGATGAAATTTGGTATTAGGATACCAGCTTTAAATCTGGGGAAGGACATAGGACATTTTATTGGCCTGCGAAGCCGCGGGCAGAAGCTAGTTGGAAATAAATTACTATGACTATTTAAGAGAAAATTTATTTCGAGAGACTTCTCACATTTTTAACCGACTTCCAAAAAAGGAGGTTTTTTTTTTTTTTTTTTTTGGGTGGGATATCATCAAATATCTTCTCCCGCTCTGGGTGGAGCAGGAGGGCGTGTCAGACTTTAACTGACTAAAACCCACCCGTGTTCCTTCAGTAGCTCGTATGCCAGGGGCTGTGGTATCTCTTTCGAACCAACCCGCACCCCTGGCAGGCATCGGCCCTTGCGGGCCCCGTCATTTTTTGTGCTGACATCTCTTTGAGGCGCGCGTGGAACACAACGCGCCGTCGACTTGGGCTTGGTCCTTACCGGACAGCGAGCTACCCAATACTCGCCGTCCGCAAGCCCATGCCTACGGTGGCCGGAAATCGGTCTGGGATTCCCGACGCCCAGGGCGTCTCCGTATCCTGCGGCGGCTAGGGTCGCGAGGGCGCATATGCTGCCTCTCCCTCATGTGACCCGCCTCCCTCTTCGCGAGCACTACTGCTTCGCTGAAGGAGGTGACGGCTACCCATGCCCTCTCGCTCCGTACCATGGCCTGGACCAGGGCCGGACGCGAGAGATCGCCGCCGCCGATCGCCTCCACGAGGACACGGCGGTGCTCCACCTAAGCCGGGCAGACCACCACCGTATGCTCCACCGTGTCCTCAGGGCGATCTTCGCAGTGGAAACACCCGGGCGTTTCCTCCCGCCCTATCCGAAACAGGAACCTCCCGAAACAACCGTGTCCGGTGAGAACCTGCGTCATGCGGAAGGTGAGGACGCCATGCCGCCTCTCAAACCACTCCTCAAAGAGGGGACTTACCGCCGCAATCGTGGCGTGCCCAGAAAAGGAGGAGGTTAAATGTTCCACCGAACGTATTTCTTTTTTTTATGTATGTTCCTCGATTTCTCCCCCATTTGTGGACCGATTCTCAAAAATCTTTTTTTTATTTGAAAGAGTATACTCCTGAGATGGTCCCATTGGCACCAAGTCAGGATCTGATAATGGAATCCCAGAGAAATCGAGGGTAACCCTCAAATCTTATAGGTATTAACAATGTTTTTCCTATGTTTTCTAATGCTATTGAGACATTTGCGTATGGTCATCATCATCTCATGACGCTGAGCTGATGATGGAAGGTACAACTCTTTAACTTAGGAGTTAGGTGCAGATTCGGGCATAACTACGTCATATATAGACCGATTTGCAAAATTCTTTTTTAGGAAGGGTTTTATTCCGAAATGGTCCCATTTAAATTTCATATGGATCTGATGATGCGTTTCGGAGACAGACAACGGAACTCTTCAAAAAATGACATCAAATCAAACGCGATTGCTGCTGTCGCATAAATATGCATTGTTTTGACCCCAAGGATGACAATTAGCCCGTGACACTCGCCCTGAGCGCACGTGCTAATTGCTCCTGCCTACCGCTGCGTGACTCATCCTCCGCCGCCAACCTGACTCGCCGCGCCCCGCTGCGAACACTACGAATTAATAATCCAATTAATTTAATTATTGACTGGATTATTAATTACAACAAAAACTGTCTTTTTCAAGGCAAACATCTGTTTCTTTACGGAAGTAAATCGTCAAGTAAATTCACTTGGCCCCTTCTGGGTAAAATCCACAGTTTCGTGGTTCTCGGTGGAAACCTTACGGTGCCAACGAAACCGAGAGGGTGTTGTCCCAACACACCCGCCGAACCTCTTCAAGGCAAGGCAGTGAATTGGACGGGTCCCAGACCGACGGCCTTGGGGGATCTCCTAGTCGTCACTGGTGACAGTGTTCCTTCCACAGCTACACACCTAGTGTCTTTGGGGCGTGTCTACGCCCCTCGCGCTAGACTGACAGGGCCCTGTTGCACATTAAGATTGGCAACAGGTTTACAAGCTTAGGGCTCACCCGAGGTACACATCTCCCTGTCTATACCCGACAGGGAGGAATCACACATCCCCGGGCATCCCCCCGGGGAAGTAGACGTTAGGATTGTTAGGAGAAATAGGGACTTAGGCTCACTCCTTATGAGTGGGAAGTAGTTTACCCCCTCCCTTTAAATCATGGCCGATTCCAGGGCAGCCTTTTGGGCGACCCTGGAGTCGATCATAAAGAACCCCGAGGACCGCGCGCGCCTCAACCATATTCTGGGTAATGAGAAACCCACGTTTCCCGCCGCGACCGCGACCGCGACCGCGAATAAACCCGCGCCACCCGTTATAACTTATAACGATTCCCCGGCTTCACCGGCCTTGGCAACCCCGCAATCCCAGGAGCTTTTCTCCGACGCAGCGTCCGACCTTATGGACGCTGAAGATTGCCCTTGCACCCCCGAATCGCCAGGAACAGCTTGTTTCTCCTCTCCCTCCTCGAACGAAGAGGAAGTGGCAGAGACTCAAGTGACTCAAGAAGAGGGCTTCACCCCAGTTGAGTCAAAGTCGAAGGGGAAGAAGAGAAAGAAGAAAGTCTGCGATTCCTCGCGATCTTCTAAAATTACCGCGCTCGTAACCGACCGCCCCCCCACCCCTTTCCCGACCGAGTCGACCCCCGCGACCCCCGCAACCCCCGCGATCCCCGCAACCCCCGCGACCCCCGCGACTGCGACCGCGACCGCGCCCGCACCCACCGCCGTACCCCGCGCCGCTGCGGGGAAAAAGGTGCCCGTTCCGCCCCCTGTCTTCATCCAAGACAAATCAAAATGGACCGACGTGTCCAAATGGTGCTTAGAGCAAAAGATTGCCTACACCAGCGCCCGCACCACCCTCCAAGGGATAAAGGTAGCGATCCCGACGGCTAGCGACTACCGCAGCCTTACCAAACTCCTCCGAAACCGTAACGTGTCATTCCACACGTACGCCCTCCCAGAAGACCGACAGACACGAGTTGTCTTAAAGAGGGTTCCGGTCGAAATCACCGTGGAAGAAGTCAAGGCCGACCTTGACTTTCAAAACATCCCGTACACCGAAGTACACCGGATGCACCGCGCCCGCCGCGGAGTGCCATACGATATGGTGCTCGTAGTATGCCCGCCCTTTGAGGGCCATAACCCGATTTTTAATCTCCGCACAATCTGCAACCTGTCCGGCATTCGGATCGAAAAGCCCTACAAGACGGGAACAATCGGCCAATGTCACAGGTGTCAATTGTACGGACACGCGCAATCGCACTGTTACGCCACCCCTAGGTGCGTAAAGTGCTTAGGTAGCCACGGTACAGCGGATTGTACCAGGCCCAAGGACCGCTCCTTGTGCACAGAACCGCCGAGCTGCGTCTTATGCGGCGAAGCAGGTCACCCTGCCAATTATAGGGGGTGCTCGAAAGCACCCAAAACCACTTCTCCCAAGCTGGTGAAGCGTGCCGACGCCCGCCAGCAAAGGGAAGCCCCCTCAGGGTACCTCCCAGATAGGCTCAGTCCCCAGAGACCGAGCCCCTGGAACTTCCTGAACCACCAGCAGGCGTTCCCTGCGATGGCTTCAGCCAGACCCGTCCCCGCGCCCATCCCTCAGTCCAAGAACCCGGGTTCAGGCGCTCCCGCGCCCCCTACCGCACCTCTTACCGCGACCACCGCCGCCGCGCCCCCCGCCGCCGCGACCCCCGCGTCCCGCGACCCCCGCGTTGGAGCACGCCCCGAGGCGCGCCCCGCACCCACTTACGCCGGTCCCATGACCATGTCCCCCGCCGTCGTGCATCAAAAGCTCGATAACGCGTTTTTCACTTTCTGCACCCCCCGTGCCCATCAGATGGCCATGGAGGTAGATGCCGCCACAAAGGCAGGCGATATCCTTAGGATATACGCCATCTATGATGCGTACCCCGACATTACGCAAGCCCTTTTAAACGCTAGACTTTCCGTGAACCACAATGGATAATACGGCCCCTACGCGTACTAAACCCCGATCCCTAAAACTAGGAACTTTTAACGCCAACGGTATCCGTACCCAAAGGGATGAGATCGCCACGTTCCTCCGCGACCATCACTTGGATATCCTGTTAGTTCAAGAGACGTTCTTAAAACCCTGCTATCGTGACCCGAGAATTGCCAACTATAAAATAGTTCGCAACGACAGAGCACATTGCCATAAGGGTGGAACTCTCATTTATTACAAAAAGTCCCTACACTGCATTCCTATGGATGCCCCCCCCCTCTCCCGATTAGAAGTGTCAGTCTGCCGACTGGGCATGACGGGTCATCAACCCATCACACTAGTCTCAGCCTACCTTCCTCCCCAGACCGAATCCGAGGACTTTCAACTGTTCTCCAATGACCTCACCGCCCTGTTGAGCATGAGCGACTCCGTTATCATAGCGGGCGACCTCAATGCGAAACACCCCGCGTGGAATAGTTCCAGGGAATCGACCAGAGGGAGACACCTGTTCAACCTCTGCTCGACCCTGTCCTTCGACGTCATCGCCCCGATGTCGCCGACTCATTTCCCCCACACAGTGGATCACAGACCTGACGTACTCGACATTGCAATTCTGAAAAGGATCAACCTACGGTTGAATTCCATAGAGGCAATAAACGAGCTCACCTCTGACCACCGTCCGGTAGTCGTGCATCTGGCCCCCCGCACGGGTCTCCCAGATACCGACCAACCTCCGCTCACCAAAGTGGTAACAGACTGGAGGAGAGTAAGCGATTCGCTGAAATCCAACACATCCGCCCACTTGGACGCCATCCCCGACCATTTCGACTCTCTAGCGGACACAACGGCCGCGATCGACTCATTCACGGGTCACGTACAATCTGTCCTGAACGACTGTTCGAGGCGGGTTCCGGTAGGGGAAGACCCCCGCTGGAAGCTGCCGGACGATGTACGCGAACTGCTGAATGAGAAGAACGCGGCCGTTCGTGCCTACAGCAACTTTCCCTGCGACGCGAACAAAGCTCACATGCGCTATTTACAGCGAGCTGTAAAAACACGCATGTCGGAGCTACGGGACGCGGGCTGGGACAAGATGCTGAGTGAGTTGGAACCCACGCACTTAGCTTTCTGGGAACTCCAGAGGAAACTCAAGTCCCGAGAAATAGCCACCATGCCCCCCCTGACCCGGCCCGATGGCACCGTTGCTTTCGACGACATCGAAAAGGCCGAATGCCTCGCCGATAGTCTTGAGGCCCAATGCACACCCAGCTCTCTACCTGTAGACCAAGCACACCTCGATGAGGTGGACGCTGAAGTCGAACGTAGAACCTCTCTCCCGCCCGTCGAAGACCCTGATGATCCATTACCTCTCGTCACCCCGGACGAAGTTCACGAGATCATCAAGGGTCTGAAACCCCGAAAGGCCCCCGGAGCTGACGGCATCACCAATAAGGTGATCCAGATGCTACCCGCCCACCTGATCATGCTCTTGACCACCATCTTCAATGGAGCCTTGAGCAATAACATCTTCCCCCAAGCCTGGAAGCAAGCCACGGTCATTGGCTTTGAAAAACCAGGCAAACCCAAAACGGAGCCCGCGAGCTACCGGCCCATCAGTTTACTGGACAGCCTCGGAAAAATCTATGAGCGACTTATTTACAAGCGACTCAGGGACTTCGCCGAGACTAAAGGCCTGATACCCAACGAGCAGTTCGGCTTCCGAACCCAGCACAGTTGCGTACAACAGGTACACCGGATCGTAGAGCATATAGGCGTTGGTCTCCAACGCAACTATGCGACCGGTGCAGTATTTTTCGACATAGCGAAAGCCTTCGACAAGGTCTGGCACAACGGCTTGATTTACAAGCTGTACAAACTCGGCGTGCCGGACCGACTCGTACTCATCTTACGAGATTTTCTGTCGAACCGCACCTTTCGCTATCGCATCGAAGGGGCTCTCTCATCCCCCCACCCGATTCGCGCCGGCGTCCCTCAGGGCGCCGTGCTATCCCCTCTCATATTTACGCTGTTCACCAGCGATATCCCCAAGAGTGGTAAGGCTCAGTTGGCTCTGTTCGCAGACGACACGGCCATCTACCACTCTGGGCGTAGTTCCAAAGCGATAGCCAAATCCCTCCAGACCGCAGTCAACGTACTCGGTGCATGGTTTAGGAAATGGCGAATCGAACTAAATCCGGACAAGAGCCAGGCGGTTCTCTTTAAGAGACCGCAGCGCCGCCAAGACCCCCTCCCGGCCATCTCCATATTCGGCAAGCCGATCCCTTGGGAAAAGCAAGCCAAATACCTTGGAGTGATTCTAGATCAGCACCTCTCCTTCTCTGAGCATATCAGGAAGGCGCGCTCACGCGCCGCCTTCGCTCTCGGAAGGTTGCATTCTGTTCTGAACGCACGTAGCAAATTGTCACTCAAGTGCAAATTGCGTATTTACACGGCGTGCATAAGGCCCATCATGACGTATGCATGTGCAGTCTTTGCACACACGCACCCCCGACACATCCATAGGATGCAGACCCTCCAAAACCGTTTCCTCCGCCAAGCCACAGGCTCCCCATGGTACGTTCGGAACGAGATCCTCCATCTCGATCTGAAAATGCCCACTATTGCTCAATTCATGAAACGCAACTCGAAGCGTTTCTTCGATAAAGCCGAGATACATCGCAATCCCTTGATTGTGAAGGCCGCTAGTTATGTCCCCAGTAGAATCAGTAGTATTCGCAGGCCGAAACATGTCCTCTCAGACCCAGACGACCCCATCACTGTTCTCCAAGAAAAGAATAGGGCCACCAGTACAGTACACAAAAACAAACGACGACCGTCCTACCGACCTCGCCGCCGAGGTCCTCGCGCCCCGCGAAGACTCCCGAGTAGCGATCAGACCCCCGACCGTCCCTTGCTCGTTGATGCGCCAGCCCGCGCCGCAGCTGAGCCAGTAGCTTTAAATTCCCCGTCTAATAATCATGAAAATAATACCTTGATCCAGCCTGTCCCTGATAGTACTAGCTGCCCCCCCCCCGCCAGCGACTCCCTGAGCCGAGGTTCGTACCCCACAGGGGGTGCCCTCAGTGCGCAGTCGTTTTAGGTTTAAGTAGGTTTACGCCCTGGCTGGAGGCTTTTAGATTCCTAAAAACCTTCACAGGAAAGTCCGGTTGAGCAGTCACGGCCTCTCAAGGTCAACTGCGAGATGCCATTCAAAAAAAAAAAAAAAAAAAAAAAAAAAAAAAAACCCCAAGGATGATGAATTGGTGCGGAGGGTACTATAACTAAAAAGTGAAAAATAAAACTTTTAAAAAATAACCAGTGCTGCATTGCACAGTTTTGTTCTAAACTTTTACTGAACGTCGTTTTTTTAGTAGATAAAACTGTACTTAATTTGATCATGGAGCTAGAATCTACCGCCTAAGTCGGAACTATCGGTAACTACCTGAATACATTTCTAACATAATTTACGGAACATAATACAACTTAGTTTCTAAAATAGTCAGCTGTCGCTCATTTCACTCACATCTGAAACACGAGTTTTGTTTCAGTTTCAGATGTCAAAAGTGGTTATCATAGATGTCAAAAAGTGGTTATCATAGGTGTCGAAAGTTGTTAACGTAGATGTCAAAAAGTGGTTACCATTTAGGTCTCTGCCTGTTCGCCATCGAACTAGTTATATAGTAGCTAATCCTTACCACAATCAATAGACCGACCATCCTTTCAATTCAGAATCAAAAAAAACCTCGCGTATGCAACTGAAATCGAATACCAAAAAAAGAAAAGAATCAACTTGCAAAAAACAACACTACAAAGTGAAAAATAATTTTAATTTCGGAAACTGACTTCCTGAAATTAAAATTATTTTTCACTTTGTAGGGTTGTTTTTCATTTTCGTCTTTGGTTTTGCGTTGTATGTCGGCGGCATACCGCCGACATACGAAATTATAGTCGGTTGTTTTTTTTAAATTAACTTTGATTGACTGATTTCTCTGGCCCCATCAAAACCGTTGTTACGTTCTTTCTGCCCATTGTACCGGCGGCAAGTCGTGAACATACCATCGTCCGTTCGGAGTACATTAGGTGTAGTGTTCCCACGACTGGATTCCAGGTAAAACTGCCGTAAGACACACGACACCAGGAAAACTGACAATATAGCACAACGATGATATTACACAGTATCACATTTTTTCAATTGTCACAATAATGAACTGTTTTGCAATGCGGTTTAAATGTTATGTCTTCAATAATAGATGATGAAAACATAGAAAACATATTTTCGTTGCTTACGTACAGAAAGTTACTTAGGTATTAACGTATTTTGAATTTTTAACCTACTTCAAAAATGAGAAGGTTATCAATTTGATATGTTTATATATTTTTATTTTTTATGCATGTTAGGGCATAACTATGAAGACGGATTTGCAAAATAATGTTTTTGTTCGAAAGGGGTTTATTCCGAAATGGGCCCATTTAAATTTCATATAGATCTGATCATGCGTTTCGGAGACAGACAGCAAAAGTCTTCAAAAATTACAGCAATTCAACCGCGATTGCTGCTATCGCATAAATATGCATAGTTTGACCCCAAGGATGATGAAATTTCGAATTGGTGTGGGAAAAATAAACAGTTTTTCCAACAAAAAAAAAAAAAAACACTACAAAGTGAAAAATACCTTTAATTCCGGAAGTCGGTGACTTACCCATTTTAATTTTTTGTCACCGCTTTCCGAAATTAAAGTTGTTTTTCACTTTGTAGTGTTTTTCCGGAAGTCGGTTGTTCTGATACCTGAAATGGTGTAAGCTAGCTAGTTCATCCACATCTAGAGATCCAAAAATATCTCATCATCTGCCCTTTTCCCAGCTTTATCGGCTTCCAGTTTCCAATCAAACCGGATACAGCTGAATACCAGTATTTTACATGGGTCGACTGCCTGTCTGGCCTCCGCAACCCAGTTACTGGGTAACACAAATTATTTTCAGATCTAAAATAAAATATGTACAGATACATAAATTGTTGTCTATGTCAGTGAATAAATTCAAGATTTGTACCTATTAATTCCGTAGAATTAAAATTAAAATGTTTGTAAACAAAGGTAGCATTTACGAATTTCAGCAACGTGATTTCGTGGCCTTTTTTACCAAGATATTGGGATATGAGTCCTCCTTACTAGTTTTTAAATCAATGGTCCCTACTCAAAGCGATTTGACCAAAACGTAGGAGAAGAGAGGTTTTTTGGTCCTTCTGCCCATGGTATAATAATATACTTCGCCAGGTATAGCATTCCGAGACAGAGAAGTCACGTGGGTGACACAAGCCTACGTCATCACCGCTTTCGATGGTTCTCAAACTTTATAGCCTGGGGAAATTCAATCTAGTAAAGCATTGACCTAATTGTTAAATTCCTACTAGCTTTTGCTTGTAGCTCTACCCGCGTTGTAGGTTTTCCGTGACAAAAACAATCCTGTGTCCATCAAAAAAATATAACAAACTTGTCAGACGTACACAAATAAATGTTTGGGAATCACTGTTAACACTGCCACTGAGCGAGACCAGCACACGTGTTAGAAAAGAATAGCAATATACGACGAAATGGCGGAATGTCAATGAGACAGCCCGTTTCTGTGTTACCAGTAGTGTGAAATAATAACTCCCTAACCACCTTTACTACCCGTGCGAATCCGATCAAACATTGAAGTTATAATTTACAATTACGTTGGTATACGATTAAATTGTATTTTTTCGTTTGATCAGGCAAACGAAAACAACATTTTAAATTCTTTATAAATATTTTTTGACTGAAAATGTTTCCATAATTTAGTGTTTTGTTGCAATAAAGTGGCAACTGAATAGTGACGTATGCTTGTGTCGCTCCCGGAATGCCAGACCTTGTTTTTTTAGACCATGCTTCTGCCCACAAGTAGGGTGTCGCTTGTACATTGTATTTAGGGGTCGAGGGTGAAAAATAGTATTTAAATACAAGGATTGTACTCGCACTATAATTAACATTGAATGACGCAGCTGCTTGCCATTCCCCCGCCCCCGAGCCATGTTTTGATCTTCCAAAAAAACTAAAACTTAATATTGAAAATGGTGATTTGCCAGCAAACAATGTTCGCAGAATTCAAGGTCTCAGACTTTAAAAAACACACGAGACCCTCTATGAAGCCTTCGACCGCCATTTTGCAAATCAGACGGACCCAGTCGTAAAATCCCGCCTTTTTAGAGGTCAAACGTTAAAAAAGAAAAAGAAAAATTCAAACTTGGATGGAACACCCGGCGATGCTCCGCCCCATCTCCCGTCTCTGTCACACATTTGCTGTCTTTGTCCGGGGCTTTGAAATGCGAGATAGCTTTTGTTATTCGAACCCACGTCTTCGTTTGGTGAGGGTGTAACTATCTTTATGAAATAGACGTTATTAATTTTAAATACGATAATTATTTTTAGTGAAAAAGTGAGTGTTTTTATTTTTTGTGCTTGGACTGTGCTAAGGTGAGGATTGTATTTCTTTATTTCTCTCTGTGATAGAGCCATGATAAAAATTAAAGTGGATTTATTTTTTATCATTAAATAAAAGAAAATTGTGTGAAGAAAAACTCAAGAAATAGCGCGACTGGAATCAGTAAATGTGGTCAGAGTTTATATTCAAAACCGTACTGAAAACGGTTTAAGTATTTGAAAATTCTAAGTTTATTTCAATTTGATCTAACCTACAATATATAGATATTTAAACACTATAGGTAGGTGGTAGGTAGGTTCTTTTTCTTTTAGAAATGCATGACTTAACTTTTAATAATTATTATCTATCGTCTTCAAATACTATGATGGAGTTATGCCTGAACATACATAAAAAGAACATTCCAATGACTTCCGAAATTAAAGTTATTTTTCACTTTGTGGTATTTTTCCGGAAGTCGTTTTTTTTTGGAAAAGTTTTTATTTTTCACTTTTTAGTAATAGTACCTACCTACCCCTCACCAATTCAAAATTTCATCATCCTTGGGGTCAAAACAAAGCATATTTATTTTAGTGGCAATCACGGTTGATTTGCTGTCATTTTTTGAACAGTTCCGTTGTCTGTCTCCGAAACACATCATCAGATCTATATGAAATTTAAATGGGACCATTTCAGAATAAACCTCTTTCGAACAAAAACATAATTTTGCAAATCCGTCTACATGTGACGAAGTTATGCCCGAATATACACTTTTTGAAATCGGTTAAAAAACACAGAAAGAACGTTAAAAGAAAACGAAATAATAGCGCGGGCAAAGCAATGCAAAAGTATTTTTTTTACTGTTTTTTTAGAATATTGTATATTTTATGAGTAACGACATCCACGCGGCCCAGTCGCGGGCAGAAGCTAGTTTAAAGAGTATAAACTAAGGGAAACTAAATGCTCCCAGGCGTACCTAATTACAATTCCTTCTATTACGTCTCGTTCAGTATCCTTCAATGGGTTAAAAGTCACAAAAAGCTAAAAAAAATTGTGTCCGCGTCAAAGCTCGAGATATTTCGTAATTTCTTAGCGCTTGAGTGCGTAATTTGTAGGAAATCTAATTAGGAAATCGGAAGATGTAATCGAAGTTAGAACTTAGAACAGTTAGATCTGATTTAGTGAGATTGGAAGGTCCCGACCGCACTACTTCCTTTTGTTGCAACTCAATGTAATTTTACATGATGACATTGACTGTCCGATTTATAATTCAATTTAGTTTAGTGTGATCACTAGTTTCCAATTTCCTAATTAGAGTGTTCCTAAATAGAGTTTCTACAAATTGGATAATGTAATACCTACCTAACCACTTTAATTTTCTGTCATCCTTACTTTATCAAACCCAGCAATTTCTTGATCCAACACCAACCACCATCAGCTGTTAACTGACTTTTGGAATACACTGCCATATCTATCAAAATCAAAAGTCATTTATTCAAACGAGGCTGAGAATCAGAACTTTTCGAATGTCAAAATGACATATAAGACAGTCCCCCAAAACGCCCACCCTTCCCCACTTCCTAGTGCTTTAGCTGGGAAGAAAAAGTGACGCAACATACTCCCCAGCAGCACAGCTGTCTGTTAAGTTAGAATTAATCAATTTAAGCGTACCTACTTTAACCGTCTGCTTTATTGTTAACTAGCTTTCGCCCGCGGCTTCGCCCACGTGGAAATCGGAAATTATCCCGCGGGAACGTAGGTACCGCCGGGCTAAAAAGTGATAAAAACTACCTATGTGTTAATCTAGGTTATAATCTATCTGTGTGCCAAATTTCATCTAAATGGGTTCAGTCGTTTTTGCTTGATTGAGTAACAAACATCCAAACATCTTCACAAACTTTCACATTTAAAATATTATTAGTATAAAACAACGAAAAAGAAATTTGATTTTAAATAGGATATAAATAAATTTATTTTTATTTTTCTGTTAAATATATCGTCCCAATCTTCAAATTAAAATTAGGTAGGACAAGCCGACCCGACAGGCATTGTCCTGTGAAACAACAGTTCATTCTAAAATCCCATAAAAAAAAAAAAAACCTACTTTCAGTTTTTCAAATATTTGAAAATGTTCCGGAATCTTTTCAAATTTTCCTTTCTGTATAAACCTAATTCGGATTATTACGACAATTTAAAACAAAAATAGGCCATTTGGTCTAACCTTTCTCAAGTGATGTGATTACCAACGATTATCATTTCATTTTTATTTTCATAGATAGGTACGAGATAACTAGATATACAAATATTTCTATTTCAATACATGGATAGATAGATGAAGGTGATTTCAGAGGCTATACGGTCTACGATGACGAACCAAATTTGTACGAAAACACTGGTAACGTTTAAAGAATACCTATGAATTTAAATATACAGGATAGCTTTTTAACCAGTGCGCAAACTGTAACCATTCGTTCAGCATATCATTCTAGACCAGTGGTGTAACTAGGGTCGGGCAGGCAGAGCAAGAGCCCCGGGCGCCTATTAAAGGGGGGCGCAAAAAGTAACCAATTATTAAATTTAAAAAAAAAAATACTTCGATAAACCATCTCATAATGTTAGATCTAAGAAAACTGAAGAGCTACCTGAATATATTGTGCAGCATCGGGATGAAAGCGTATTTCCAAATCAGCCTATTTCTATTCTTAAAACTTTCTACTGGACGGCCACAAAGTAACGATTATCTACAAAATCATGATTCGTTTAGAACGCATAACTGTGATAATTAATAGAAAAACATAGCTATCTTCTCCTATTGTACATCATTTAGTTAATAGTCATGTCTATTCTTCCGTCGACAAATCGGTGCTCGTGCTAAGCCTGCTGTTGTTGACATCTAAACTAATATCATAGACAGAAAAGATTTTACTTTCTATGTCTTTTTGTTACGCTTGCAAAACGCCAGAATGGAATTAGATGAAATTTTGCCAATGACCAGCACCCTAATTGCGTAACTTACGATTGATCATAATTGGTTTCGTCCATTGTGTTATTTATGTTGTCGAACAGATACATTTTTCGAACATATGAAGCAATGGTTTAACAATCCGTTTCAAAACGATACAGATTATGATGAATCGTGAGTTACGCAATTAGGGTGCTGGCCTGGCCTAGCCTGGCCTGGCCTGGCTGATTATGACCTGGATTGAGACATAATATACTTTTTATCCCGATATTCCTACGAAATCGAGACTGTATTTTAAATCCAGAATGCTGCGTTCCATCGCTCTTTGTCAAATTCCAGCAGGCCTAGACAAAACACATTTCTGTTAGCGTTCACGCCAAACGCTACGCCAAAATGTATGAGAATGACATTACCTGCGGAAAGGTTACGTCGTGTCCTTTCCGCAGGTAATGTCATTCCCATACATTTTGGCGTAGTGTTTGGCGTGAACGCTAACAGAAATGTATTTTGTCTCTAGGGCCAGGGCGGACCTTTTGCAATTCAGTAAGGAACCAGAGGGCAATCCTCATAATTTTAAGAACGTTTACAGTATGATCTCGGTCTCCACCTCTCAAAAATACCTCGAGTTTCCATATTAACAAGTTTTTGACATTTGATTGTCGCCGATAGGAGACTGATACTCGATTTTGAACGTTTTATTTACAAGAATTGGCCTTCAGAGGAACGTAGCAATGTTGTTACTCTACTCTCAAAACGGTGAAAGAAAACATCGTGAGAAAACCGGCATGTCCGAAGATTCCGAAGACAGTTTGTGATATCCAGCAAACTGCATTGGGCCCGCCTAGTGGACTATGGCCCACTCCTTCTCACAAAGAGGAGGCCTGTGTCCCAGCAGTGGGAAAATTATACGCTGCATGTGAAGTCTGTTTACTAAGATTTCACGGTGAATGGATTTAGTTATACCCCCAGGGAACTATTTAAAAGTAGGTACCTATTAATATTAGGACGGTACCTTGCCAATTCATTTATGAAAATATCATGTACCTATGTAAGAAAAAATATACATATTTTTAGTAAAATAAGTGATAGACAAAGTTTTAATACTAGATACAAAGACAAATTAGATCAACCATATATTTCAGATTAGCTAAAGTACATACATACATCTTTTATGGGGTACTGTGTTAAATGTTATAACAAAATACCTTGTGATATCATCATCATCATCATCATTTCAGCCGAAAGACGTCCACTGCTGGACATAGGCCTCCCCCAAGCTCCGCCACTTCGACCGGTTCTGTGCTTCCCGCATCCAGCGGACTCCTTGTGATATATTGCAATTAAATGAAAGGATATTTAAAACTCTTAATAAAAGTACACTTTGTAAACAAGCATATTACCAATTAGAGGATTATATCCAAGATAAGAACATGCTGGTCCTGCTCCATTGGACAGTCTAGACAAAATCAAACTGGTTGCTAATTGAATTGTATAATTAATTATATGTATGACATTGATTTACACTCGGTGATTACTTTAACTCACACACTGTCTTATTACTTGTTAATATTCTAGGAACATTGTATACCTACTTACTTTTACAATGTTTGTAAATATGTGAGCGCCATGTACCTATCTACCAGAAAATTAATTTATCTGTATTGCTTCAATTTCATTAGTTTTACCTATTTTGGTATGGTAATTATATTTTATATCGTTTTTACAACTTATTATTAAATAGTGAATGTTTGTTAAATACCTATTGTGTTTAAAACATTTTAAAAGACGGATTTTAACGGTGGAATTTCTTGCCCATTCTTTTCCATGCGAAATTCCGTTTTGGAAGGAGCGACTAGAATCAATTCTATTTTAATGTAAATTTTGACGTTCGAAAGTGCCTTTTAAGTGCCTATTTGAAAGAAATGCTTTGACTTTGATCTGGAGAAGGCCATGGATTTCTTTTCATTCTGGATCGCAGACAAAACCGTGGACAGCAATCTTAATGACAACAGTAAGAGAACCAGTATTTTTCTTCAAAATTTCTAGGAAAGTCACGCAGTTCATCGAAACCATTTTGTTATCGGTTCATGTCCGTCTGTGTCCGTCCGATGTCATGTTATGAAAACATAACTTCGTATTTTTACCCGACACCAACGAAAATTCTTATAAATAATTGTTAATTGTCACGGATATACAATCCAAAACCGTCGCATAGTTTGTGTTAACCGTCGAAGAAATATTTGCTTTAATAAAAAATAAAAAAATACAAACAAAAGGATTTAAAAACTATTTAAGCGGAGTTTTTGTAAGTAAACAGCCTTCATCATAAATATTATCAGCCTATTATTTGCTCACTGCTGGGACAATAATCGGCCTCCTCTCTGTAAGATAGAGTGGGCCGTAATCCACCACGCAAGCCCAATGCGGGTTGGTAGATGTCACGTCTTCGAATTTTTGGTTCTACGACAAGCTGATTTCCTCACGATGTTTTCCTTCACCGTTTTGAGAGCAGTGGTGATGAAATAATTTACACAAAGTAAAGCGCCTGTCTGGGATCGAACTTTTGACCCACAACTCGCTCTTTTTGCTCTGATAGCCTTCTTTTTTTCTTGAGAGTGGGAAATCATCAAATAACTGCTCCCGCTCTGGGTGGAGCAGGAGTGCGTGTCAGACTTTTACTGACTAAAACCCACCCGGGTTCCTTCAGTTGCATGTGTGCCAGGGGCCACGGTATCTCTTTCGAACAACCCGCACGTCTGGCAGACCATTGCTCTAGCCTTTTCTGTCTTCATAATCTGCTTAGCTTATTCCCAGCTATGTTAGTGTCGTGTTCTTATCTAACCGGATGCCGCTTAATACCAGTACTTTACATGGAGGGACTGCCCTATCTGATCTCCATAACCCAGTTAATGGGTTTTATAAACAGTGAATGTTAGCTTTTAAGATGTCTAAGTAGTCCTTTGTTAAATAGCAAGCAAGTGCAGAAATTAGAAAGAAAGAGAAAAATGGTTACTGCCTTTCTGATCTCTGCAACCCAGTTACTGGCTGCTGTAAAATGTGTCTATAAAATTCGACCTTATAATAATAATAATAATCATTTTATTGTCAGGCTACTAAGGCCCATAGATAAAATACACAAATAATCTTAAATAATAATGACAAACTAATACATATTAAGAAACCTTATAACTATACACGTAAAGTTGACGGCGTCGTGTTTCGCTGCGAGGTGTCGCGTAATCGTCCTCGGAAACGTCGATATACGACACCTTTCGGCCAAAAGTCTTCCTTCATACAGTGCTGTAGATGGTGGGTTGGAACTCGTACCACGAACGACTTGAAGTTGATGTCGTGGCGCGACTCCAACCTTTCGACCCTCAGAGTCCAGTTGGTCTTCACTTTCAAGTACTGCACCACTTCCTCAATCTTCGTGGAATGATGCAGACGCGAAATGTACAGCTGTGTCGTAGGCACAGCAGGGCGCAGCAGCATGTTGGGTCCACTCGGTGCGGTACCGCACAAGTTACGAGAGCAGGGCTTCTTTTTCTTCTTCTTTTCTACCTTAATGAAACCCTCCTCATCAACTAGGCCCGTTCTTGGCATGGAGCTACGGACCGCAGTCTGGGCAGGTTGAGTACCCTTTTTCAGTTTATCCCCTTTTCCGATTTGCCGCTTATGCTGCGACGCATCAGATTTACCGGTGGTGACAATTGCAGCGTAGACACGAGGGGTCGACGTACCTACGAGTGACGTTACGAAGAGTTTGCTTGTTTGTTTGGTTGAACGCGCTAATCTCAGGAACGACTGGTTCAAATTGAAATATTATTTTAGTGTTGGATAGCCCATTTATCGAGGAAGGCTATAGGCTATATAACATCACGCTGGAGCTCTTAGGAGACGAGCAAAAATACAAAAGTCACGAATACGAAGTACTCGAATGGCCAGGCGATTCGATGCGACATAGGGTGGGACGGGGGAGCAAGAATGTTGACGCAGACGAAGTCGCGGGCAGAAGCTAGTACAACATAAAATAACTTTAGTTCCTACATTCGAGTGTTTTTAGAATATGCATCCAAATTAATTTCGAATAATAATTCGAAAAGGAAGTAAGTAGGTATTATGCAAGCGCGTTGCTGCAAACACGAAACTGTCAAATCGTTACGCGAAATTTTGTAATGTTTGGATGTTTGTTATTCTTTCACGCAAAAACGGCTGAACAGATTTGGATGAAATTTGGCACACAGATAGATTATAACCTACATTAAGGCATAGGATACTTTTTATTCCGGTAGTACATTCCCTCGGGATAATTTCTGAATTCCACGCGGGCGAGGCCGCGGGCGGAAGCTAGTAAACGTAATAATTTTAATGTTATCGGTGCATTAATTCCATGTCACCTAAATAAATGTCTCCCTGATGATGGTGGCGCTTGTGTTAGATCATTCGGTTCCGTACAAAATAGTTGAGCTGAATGGTGCTGAATGTTGATCCACGCGTTATGTTCGTGAACGGGTGCCGTCGGTCGAGCGAGACTTGTCATCTCGTAACTGCCACGGCTTCTTTATTTAAAATTTTGTGTTGCTTTTGCACTTAATTTTCAATTTTACATTGTTCCCAATAATGGAATAAATAAGACTTGCGTCCCCAGGATTTTATAATATCGTAATTTAATACAGTGTCTTTGGAGTTTCTATTTTTCTCCATAGAGATCTACGTTTTGAAATGGGCCTCTAGCTTCAACTTTCTGAACGACTCTTTGACAGTTCAAAAGTACCTCTATATGGTTTAATTGAAACAAAAAAAAAACATATTGAGCTTGATCTACCTACGTCCCCAGAAGTACGTCGCACAAGATTTATTATTATTGGTAAGACAGTCTTGCAGGAGTTTCGTTTGGTCGACTTAAATACATTGTTACCGATCAGTGCGTTAGCAATAAGTCAATATTAGTTATTGATAGTGGGTACCATTTTGTAGTAGTTCATTATTTCCTATATCGGTTACCTACAGGTCAAAGGGTCAATAAGGTTCCTTTTTATTTGTCATTTGTTTTTGGTTAAAGCTACAAAGTACAGCAGACGGGAACGGCTATCAGACTTGTCATTTGTCTATAGAGGCAGAAATTTTAGTAAAATTAAAATCGTCTTCAGCTATTATAGATGATTTCATAAATCAATTTGCCGAAAAGAAGGCAAGAAAAGTATATATTTAATTTTAATTGTTTGGCTAGCTCAATTTATAGGAGGAAGTGATAACTTACAATCAATAAATATTTTATTTTAATTTAATACAAGCATTTTTGTTTCTTGTGTGAGAAATCTTTACCCTTCATTAGGCCCTCCAAGGCACGCTACGCCACTGGATCAATCATAATCTGAATCATTTTGAAACAGATTGATAATCCATTGCTATAGATGTTCGAAAAATGTGTCTGCTCAGCAACGTAAATAACGCAATGAATATTGTTGAACTGGTAAAATGAAACAAATTGTGATTGATCGTGTGTTACGCAATTAGGGTACTGATTTTGAACGTCTTTTGTTTCGAGAATTGGCCTTCACATACATCACATCACATGTTCTAGTTTTGTAAAAAGAACTGCAGTTTTATACATTGTACATTATTCCTTTTACAAAACTTTTGTATTAAGAACTTTACCCTAACCTAAATAAAGTTTTAAATGCAAAAACTAAAGTTAATTAGATCACGTTTTGTAATAAGACGAAAAATGTCTAGCTGGTCATGTACTTTGTAGCTTTAACCAAAAACAAATGACAAATAAAAAGGAACCTTATTGACCCTTTGACCTGTAGGTAACCGATATAGGAAATAATGAACTACTACAAAATGGTAACTATCAATAACTAATATTGACTTATTGCTAACGCACTGATCGGTAACAATGTATTTAAGTCGACCAAACGAAACTCCTGCAAGACTGTCTTACCAATAATAATAAATCTTGTGCGACGTACTTCTGGGGACGTAGGTAGATCAAGCTCAATATGTTTTTTTTTTTGTTTCAATTAAACCATATAGAGGTACTTTTGAACTGTCAAAGAGTCGTTCAGAAAGTTGAAGCTAGAGGCCCATTTCAAAACGTAGATCTCTATGGAGAAAAATAGAAACTCCAAAGACACTGTATTAAATTACGATATTATAAAATCCTGGGGACGCAAGTCTTATTTATTCCATTATTGGGAACAATGTAAAATTGAAAATTAAGTGCAAAAGCAACACAAAATTTTAAATAAAGAAGCCGTGGCAGTTACGAGATGACAAGTCTCGCTCGACCGACGGCACCCGTTCACGAACATAACGCGTGGATCAACATTCAGCACCATTCAGCTCAACTATTTTGTACGGAACCGAATGATCTAACACAAGCGCCACCATCATCAGGGAGACATTTATTTAGGTGACATGGAATTAATGCACCGATAACATTAAAATTATTACGTTTACTAGCTTCCGCCCGCGGCCTCGCCCGCGTGGAATTCAGAAATTATCCCGAGGGAATGTACTACCGGAATAAAAAGTATCCTATGCCTTAATGTAGGTTATAATCTATCTGTGTGCCAAATTTCATCCAAATCTGTTCAGCCGTTTTTGCGTGAAAGAATAACAAACATCCAAACATTACAAAATTTCGCGTAACGATTTGACAGTTTCGTGTTTGCAGCAACGCGCTTGCATAATACCTACTTACTTCCTTTTCGAATTATTATTCGAAATTAATTTGGATGCATATTCTAAAAACACTCGAATGTAGGAACTAAAGTTATTTTATGTTGTACTAGCTTCTGCCCGCGACTTCGTCTGCGTCAACATTCTTGCTCCCCCGTCCCACCCTATGTCGCATCGAATCGCCTGGCCATTCGAGTACTTCGTATTCGTGACTTTTGTATTTTTGCTCGTCTCCTAAGAGCTCCAGCGTGATGTTATATAGCCTATAGCCTTCCTCGATAAATGGGCTATCCAACACTAAAATAATATTTCAATTTGAACCAGTCGTTCCTGAGATTAGCGCGTTCAACCAAACAAACAAGCAAACTCTTCGTAACGTCACTCGTAGGTACGTCGACCCCTCGTGTCTACGCTGCAATTGTCACCACCGGTAAATCTGATGCGTCGCAGCATAAGCGGCAAATCGGAAAAGGGGATAAACTGAAAAAGGGTACTCAACCTGCCCAGACTGCGGTCCGTAGCTCCATGCCAAGAACGGGCCTAGTTGATGAGGAGGGTTTCATTAAGGTAGAAAAGAAGAAGAAAAAGAAGCCCTGCTCTCGTAACTTGTGCGGTACCGCACCGAGTGGACCCAACATGCTGCTGCGCCCTGCTGTGCCTACGACACAGCTGTACATTTCGCGTCTGCATCATTCCACGAAGATTGAGGAAGTGGTGCAGTACTTGAAAGTGAAGACCAACTGGACTCTGAGGGTCGAAAGGTTGGAGTCGCGCCACGACATCAACTTCAAGTCGTTCGTGGTACGAGTTCCAACCCACCATCTACAGCACTGTATGAAGGAAGACTTTTGGCCGAAAGGTGTCGTATATCGACGTTTCCGAGGACGATTACGCGACACCTCGCAGCGAAACACGACGCCGTCAACTTTACGTGTATAGTTATAAGGTTTCTTAATATGTATTAGTTTGTCATTATTATTTAAGATTATTTGTGTATTTTATCTATGGGCCTTAGTAGCCTGACAATAAAATGATTATTATTATTATTATAAGGTCGAATTTTATAGACACATTTTACAGCAGCCAGTAACTGGGTTGCAGAGATCAGAAAGGCAGTAACCATTTTTCTCTTTCTTTCTAATTTCTGCACTTGCTTGCTATTTAACAAAGGACTACTTAGACATCTTAAAAGCTAACATTCACTGTTTATAAAACCCATTAACTGGGTTATGGAGATCAGATAGGGCAGTCCCTCCATGTAAAGTACTGGTATTAAGCGGCATCCGGTTAGATAAGAACACGACACTAACATAGCTGGGAATAAGCTAAGCAGATTATGAAGACAGAAAAGGCTAGAGCAATGGTCTGCCAGACGTGCGGGTTGTTCGAAAGAGATACCGTGGCCCCTGGCACACATGCAACTGAAGGAACCCGGGTGGGTTTTAGTCAGTAAAAGTCTGACACGCACTCCTGCTCCACCCAGAGCGGGAGCAGTTATTTGATGATTTCCCACTCTCAAGAAAAAAAGAAGGCTATCAGAGCAAAAAGAGCGAGTTGTGGGTCAAAAGTTCGATCCCAGACAGGCGCTTTACTTTGTGTAAATTATTTCATCACCACTGCTCTCAAAACGGTGAAGGAAAACATCGTGAGGAAATCAGCTTGTCGTAGAACCAAAAATTCGAAGACGTGACATCTACCAACCCGCATTGGGCTTGCGTGGTGGATTACGGCCCACTCTATCTTACAGAGAGGAGGCCGATTATTGTCCCAGCAGTGAGCAAATAATAGGCTGATAATATTTATGATGAAGGCTGTTTACTTACAAAAACTCCGCTTAAATAGTTTTTAAATCCTTTTGTTTGTATTTTTTTATTTTTTATTAAAGCAAATATTTCTTCGACGGTTAACACAAACTATGCGACGGTTTTGGATTGTATATCCGTGACAATTAACAATTATTTATAAGAATTTTCGTTGGTGTCGGGTAAAAATACGAAGTTATGTTTTCATAACATGACATCGGACGGACACAGACGGACATGAACCGATAACAAAATGGTTTCGATGAACTGCGTGACTTTCCTAGAAATTTTGAAGAAAAATACTGGTTCTCTTACTGTTGTCATTAAGATTGCTGTCCACGGTTTTGTCTGCGATCCAGAATGAAAAGAAATCCATGGCCTTCTCCAGATCAAAGTCAAAGCATTTCTTTCAAATAGGCACTTAAAAGGCACTTTCGAACGTCAAAATTTACATTAAAATAGAATTGATTCTAGTCGCTCCTTCCAAAACGGAATTTCGCATGGAAAAGAATGGGCAAGAAATTCCACCGTTAAAATCCGTCTTTTAAAATGTTTTAAACACAATAGGTATTTAACAAACATTCACTATTTAATAATAAGTTGTAAAAACGATATAAAATATAATTACCATACCAAAATAGGTAAAACTAATGAAATTGAAGCAATACAGATAAATTAATTTTCTGGTAGATAGGTACATGGTGCTCACATATTTACAAACATTGTAAAAGTAAGTAGGTATACAATGTTCCTAGAATATTAACAAGTAATAAGACAGTGTGTGAGTTAAAGTAATCACCGAGTGTAAATCAATGTCATACATATAATTAATTATACAATTCAATTAGCAACCAGTTTGATTTTGTCTAGACTGTCCAATGGAGCAGGACCAGCATGTTCTTATCTTGGATATAATCCTCTAATTGGTAATATGCTTGTTTACAAAGTGTACTTTTATTAAGAGTTTTAAATATCCTTTCATTTAATTGCAATATATCACAAGGAGTCCGCTGGATGCGGGAAGCACAGAACCGGTCGAAGTGGCGGAGCTTGGGGGAGGCCTATGTCCAGCAGTGGACGTCTTTCGGCTGAAATGATGATGATGATGATGATATCACAAGGTATTTTGTTATAACATTTAACACAGTACCCCATAAAAGATGTATGTATGTACTTTAGCTAATCTGAAATATATGGTTGATCTAATTTGTCTTTGTATCTAGTATTAAAACTTTGTCTATCACTTATTTTACTAAAAATATGTATATTTTTTCTTACATAGGTACATGATATTTTCATAAATGAATTGGCAAGGTACCGTCCTAATATTCAAAATCAGTACCCTAATTGCGTAACACACGATCAATCACAATTTGTTTCATTTTACCAGTTCAACAATATTCATTGCGTTATTTACGTTGCTGAGCAGACACATTTTTCGAACATCTATAGCAATGGATTATCAATCTGTTTCAAAATGATTCAGATTATGATTGATCCCGTGGCGTAGCGTGCCTTGGAGGGCCTAATGAAGGGTAAAGATTTCTCACACAAGAAACAAAAATGCTTGTATTAAATTAAAATAAAATATTTATTGATTGTAAGTTATCACTTCCTCCTATAAATTGAGCTAGCCAAACAATTAAAATTAAATATATACTTTTCTTGCCTTCTTTTCGGCAAATTGATTTATGAAATCATCTATAATAGCTGAAGACGATTTTAATTTTACTAAAATTTCTGCCTCTATAGACAAATGACAAGTCTGATAGCCGTTCCCGTCCCATCGAAGTCCTTAGGATTTTTTTATCAGTTTTAATTTTGACTGAGAATTTGGTAGCCTTTTTTGGCGCTCTGGGTGGAGTAGGAGGGCGTGTCAGACTTTTACGGACCAAAACCCACCCGTGTTCCCATCAATAGCCTGTATGCCAGGGGCGGCGGTTTCTCTTTCGAACGAACCCGCACCCCTGGCAGGCATCGGCCCTTGCGGGACCCATCATTTTGTGCTGACATCTCTTAGAGGCGCGTTGTGTTCCACGCGCGCCTCTAAGAGATGTGGCCTTGGCCTTTACCGGACAGCGAGCTACCCATTACTCGCCATCCGCAAGCTCACGCCTACGGTGGCCGGAAATCAGCCTGATATTCCCGACGCCCAGGGCGTCTCCTCCGGCGGTTAGGGCCGTGAGGGCGCATATACTGCCTCTCCCTCACGTGCGCCGCCTCCCTCTTCGCGAGCCTGCTTCTCTGAAGGAGGTGACGGCTACCCATGCACTGTTGCTCCGTACCATGGCTTGGACCAGAGCCGGACGCGAGAGATCGCCGCCGCCGATCGCCTCCACGAGGACACGGCGGTGCTCCGCCCAAGCCAGGCAGACCGCCACCGTGTGCTTCACCGTGTCCTCAGGGCGATCTTCGCAGTCGAAACACCCGGGCGTTTCCTCCCGCCTTATCCGAAACAGGAACCTCCCGAAACAACCGTGTCTGGTGGGGACCTTCGTCAGGCGGAAGGTGAGGACCTCATGCCGCCTCTCAAGCCACTCCTCAAAGAGGGGACTTACCGCCGCAACTTGGTAGACGGTCAATTTGCGCATCAATGTGTATCAATCACGAAACAAAATTGACCATTGCGATTGATTGTTTTTATTAGCCTTTAAATTAGTTCGGATCCCGAACTAAGAATAGAGGGTATTACATTAATTACACCCATTTTTAACCAACTTCCAGAAAAGGAGGAGGTTATAAATGTTCCACTGTATGTATTTTTTTAAAGTATGTTCATCGATTTCTCCCCCATTTTTGGACCGATTCTTAAAATTCTTTTTTTTTTGAAAGAGTATACTCCTGAGGTGGTTCCATTGCACCAAGTCACGATCTGATGATGGAATCCCAGGAAAATCGAGGGCAACCCTCAAATGTTATGGGTATTAACAATGTTTTTCATATGTTTTCTAAAGCTATTGAGACATTTGCGTATGGTCATCATCATCTCATGACGCTGAGCTGATGAAGGAAGGTACAACTCTTTATCGGTTAGGAGTTAGGTGGAGGTACGGGCATTTCTCCGTCATAGATAGACCGATTTGCAAAATTCTTTTTTTGTTCGAAAGGGGTTTATTTCGAGATGGTCTCATTTAAATTTCATATAGATCTGATGATGCGTTTCGGAGACACACAAAGGAACTCTTCAAAAATAACATAAAATTAACCGCGATTGTGGCTATCGCTTAAATATGCATTGTTTTTCCCATCCCCAAGGATGATAAATTGGTGTGGAGTGGGTACTATACTAACTAAAAAGTGAAAAATAAAAACTTTTTCCAAAAAAAAAAAAAACAACTTACATCCAAAAAACACTAGAAAGTGAAAAATAACTTTAATTTCGGAAGTCGGTGACTTCGGATACGTATTTCATTAATTTCTTGTCACGTCAGTCGGAAGTCAGTTGTTTTTTTTTAAGTTTTTACTGAAAAGAGTCTTAATTAGATTCTAAAATGCTAATAAACCACTAAAAACAGTTTTGTTTATTGAATCGATTAGAGGCATAAAAATGCATTTAATTACACATTTTCATATTTCGCGCGTAATTTGACGTAAACGCTGGACGCAGTGGACGCCATTATTATTGCTCTGTGGGTATGACGTCAGTTTGCTGTATAAACAAATGCGCTGATATTATTTTATATGATAATTGTTTATAATTTAAAAAATGAGCTATTATTCTACTTTTCGTTGGTTTGCTGTTGGTCAATGTAAGATATTTCAATAAAAAAATACTTTGATATAAAAAAACAGATAAAAAGAAACTGAAACCTTTGAAATGAATTTTAAAATTTATTTTGTTATTTCATGCTACACCAACTACATATTTACTAACATTTTCCGACTGCTTTTTGCCTAAGCTATCTCAATATTAATATATTTTTAGATTTTTTCTCATATAGAGAAAAATACACTAATAATGACAACACGACTTGATATTTGTCCCATTTATTTTGACGGATCAACTAGGTACTTTCGGACAGGCCCGTATTTCGTTGAATAAGTCCGTAGTTACAATAAAGGCACCTGCAGTCAGGAGACGCGAAGTCAGGGACTCTAATATACCTAACAGTTTCTTTGAAAACTTCATGAAAATTATTCTACGAGAGTTGCGTAGCGCTGTCTGCTTCTTTTTGCTAATTTTTTGTCTTCAGATTAAGGCGCCTTAATCTGAAGACAAAAAATTCAAAAAAGAAAAGTGTACAACAACAATTTTGTTTCAGATTTCTGAAGCGACCGACGCTAAGGAAGATTCGGTGATGAAATCCACAAATATGGAATCGTGTTCCGACCGCCTCAGTCCATCAAGCGACATGACGAGCGAATCTGAAACGTCTCTACCACCATTTCCATACGACAATCAAAATGGAAACTTCTACCAAGCAGAATTGAACGAAAAACAGTACTTTTCTTGCAAACAAAAAGGTAGAACGGAAGAAAAGAGCCCAAAAGAGGTTTATTTACAAGAAAGTAATAAAATGACATTTGAAAATTACCTATCGCCGCCAAGAAACAAGAAGTATTTGAATTTCGAACTGAAATTGCCGCCAACTAATGACAGCCTCTTTTCACAAATCGAAGGCGAAGATCGGATGCGTTCAGGATACTTCAATGACGTACAAGATCTAAAAAGTTGCGTTCAAAATGAAAACAATCCTAATTTATCAGAAATGAAGCTAAGTCAACAGATTTTTGATAATGTTAATGTGAATAGTGACAGAGAGAGAGTTCCTCAGACGTATTTTGCTGAGAATGAGAACAGTAATTTGAGGAGGTGTTTGAATTTTAATTCGGAACAAGTGCAGTGCGTCTGTGAAGCGCTGCAGCAGAAGGGTGATATTGAGAAGTTAGCGGCTTTTTTGTGGAGTTTGCCGCCTAGCGAGCTATTGAGAGGACATGAAACGATATTGAGGTATGTATTGTATATTGCCTACGCAACAGATTTTTAAGCAGGTTTCACTATTGTTGCATATAAATAACGAACTTACAAAATAACAAAAATCTCGCTAAGTGCCTCGAAAAAAACTAAAGTTGTAAGTCCAACGCGGTTGTTTTTGTCCTTATAAGTTTATTTACGTATTTATTTTATTATTTATGTAGTACACGCAGTAAAATACACAGGTGATACGGTATAATTAAACAATTAGGTATAATGATTAACAAAATGTAAAGATTTTTCAAGTTTAATTTTGTTTGGTTCCCTCGTCGGGAATACAGCCGTCGGCATTTTGGCAAAGCTTGGTTATGTTATGTGTAGTTAGATTCTTTAATAACTATCTTGATTATGTAAGTGTTTGAATTCACTGTGGAGTTTAGAATATTCACTTTAAAATGTCGATGATTCCGTGTACATACCAAGTTTTCAGGAAGAGCAGAATTAAATTAACAATGAACGAATGAATTAACGTTTTTCGGCTGAAATGATGAACGAATGAATAAATGAAACGGACCGACCCCAGCGTGACTTGACCAGACTATCCATATTTAACACTATTTCTGATGTCAATGTGTGTGCTACGCCGTCCACATTTGGCACAGCCTTTTCTTGACCATAATCATTATCTACTTAGGGCACGAGCACTGGTAGCGTACCATAGAGGTGTGTACCAGGAACTATACGCAATACTAGAGGCGCATTCGTTCCCGCCGAGACACCATACAGCTCTACAGAATCTATGGTTTAAAGCGCACTATAAGGAGGCTGAGAAAGTACGGGGAAGAGCTTTAGGTAAGGATCACTCATTGTAATATTCAAAATATTATTGTATATATTTATTTTTAACAATATTTGACGTATTTACGTTAATCTTTGAGAGCCGAGAATAATTAAATGACATAATTGAGTTGTAGGAGAGAAGAAAATATTGAAGCCGAATGTCATGCCGTAGGGAACTATATTAGGTCCATTTGTTTTTAAATTTTAAAGGTTGTTTTTAAATGTGGTGCGTATAATAGCAAGACATAAATACTTTAATCATAGGTGATGGGTAATACGGGCTGGTGTCCGCAACTCTACATAAATTCACGTATTTTGCGTACGGGTGGGAAAATCTATCATTAGATTCACACCAGATCCTCAAAGAAGGCCAGAAACGCCTTGCTGTTACTGACGATCTCACTGAGGGTACCTGGGTTACCGAAATAGTTTGCCCTGTGCGTGACGGCCCCCGGGCAGTTAGAAGCACATGAGCTGCTGTCGCGTTGTCCTACATGCAGGCCCTGCACAGCAGACTGTGTGTGACTCCCATGATAAAGAGGTGTTTATTAAATGACCCATGGCCAGTTATAGCTTCTGTTACGGTACGCAGCTGTCGTTTAGGGATTGCTTCGTTAGCCAGACTGCACTCATCTTGGTCCACCCGTAGTTTGTGATGTTGGTTCCTAGTGCGTTTATTTACCAGACTACGTAAGTACACGAAGGAGGGTGGCGCGATGGGTTCAAGTCCCACTGGTGCCATGCTCGACCCCGTTCTGGCAAGTCCGTCAGCTGCATCATTACCTAGCGATTAGCATAATCAGGCTATATCATTACCATAGCTGGGACAAAGGCCTCTTCTCGGCGAAAGGGGTGTGGGCCGTAATCTACGACGCGGAGAGCGGCGAGACATTTCCTCACGATGTTTTCCTTCACCGTTTTTGAGAGCAGTGGTGATGAAATAATTTAAAGTTATTGTCTGGTGATTATACTCATAATATTGTAATTTTGTAATAAAAAACCAAGTTTGTAATACAAAGTTTTACCTTTTAGGTGCCGTAGACAAATATAGGTTAAGAAAAAAGTACCCGCTGCCAAAGACGATATGGGACGGCGAAGAGACGGTGTACTGTTTCAAAGAGAAGAGCAGAAATGCTTTAAAAGACTGCTACTATAGAAATAGGTAAGAGACTTACATTGTTTGCGTCATTATATACAGGGAAAGTTTTTAACCAGTGCGCAAACTGTAACCATGAATTCAGCATATCATTCTAGAACCCCTAGCGCAGAATTTTTTCGACGGTTATACAAAAATAAAAATCAGCTGTTTCATAGAAAAGTGGTCACTACGTGGTCAAAATGTATGGAACAGCTGTTTTTTTGGATTTCCGGCGAAAAATTTCTGCACTAGGAGGTCTAGAATGATATGCTGAATTCTTGCCCGTTCTTCTCCATAGGTACCTACGCTTTGGAATGGGCAACTAGCTTCATCTTTCTAACTCACCGACCTTGACAATTCAAAAGTGCCTGTAATTGGTTTATTTGAAATAAATGCTTTGAGTTTGAGTTTGAGTTCATGGTTAGAATTTGCGCACTGGATAAAAACTTTTCCTGTATACTACTTACTTCTTGTATGTTTAAGATTTTTCAGTGAATTATGCGAATCACAAGACCAACTTTATACGATAGCCGCGGATTTCGGACAAAAGGGGCAAAAGTGGCCTTTTTTAACTGACTTCAAAAAAGAGGAGGAGCTCTTTTCGTCTGTATTTCCTAGCCTGTTCCCAAATATGCGGTCAGCTACCAGTCATACCAGATGCAGCTGAATACTTATATTTTACATGGAACGACTGCCTATCTGACCTCTACAACCCAGTTACTGGGTTATACGATACCTCTTGGTGAGACTGGTTGTCAGACTTTCGGGTTTCTGACGACCTGTAACGATTGTCAAAGATCCACCAAAGACAGACGTGATTAACAGCTTAACGTGCTTTCCGAGGCACGGAGGGGTCTTGGTATGTAAAGATGGTCACCCATCCATAGGCCAACCGCAGCAAGCGTTGCTTGGCCTGATCGATCGGCACGTGCGGTTGTTATGACTTAGCCACAAGCTCCTCATTTCGCCTGTATTTATTTTTGTAATATTACGCGTTTCTCCAACATTTTGTGGATCGATTTCGAAAATTCTATGCCTCAGGGATCTCATTTAAATTTTGTCTTTTTCCTTGGGTAGTTTTCGAGTTAGATTCCATATACGTATTTTTTTTTCGTGTATCCTGATGACGTTATAAAGCTTCTTTCCATTGTTATTTACATGGCAAATAGTGGAATACGAATTTGTAGGGGGTAAGCACCACAACTAAAAAATTTAAAACGAAAATTAAAAAAATACTGCTGGCTTCCAAAAGTAAACACTACAGTGTGAAAAATAACTATTAATTTCGGAAGTCGGTGGCAAAAAACGAAAATACATAACCAAAGAAACCGACTTCCGTGATTAAGATTGAGTAATTTTTTGAAGGGTTTTTTTTTTTTTTTTGTATAACAGCTTTTGTGTGGCAGCAGAGGGGCAATTCTGGTAATTTTAAGAACGTTCACAGTCTGATCTCAGTATCAATCTGTCAAAAATTCCTATACATTTTTGTCAAATTTTTGAAATTCGATTGTCGCCGAGATGACACTGCGAACGTTTTTAATTAGTAGAATTGGCCTTCAGATCTCCACAAAATGTTAAAAAACGTTACTTTATTTTGTTAATCCCAACTTAAAAAAGGTAGATATTTTAGGTTTATAAATACCATTTGCATTTAACAATTAAACAAATTGCTACCACAGGTACCCCACTCCCGATGAGAAGCGAGCCCTCGCACAGAAGACAGGCCTGACCCTTACGCAAGTGTCCAACTGGTTCAAGAACAGAAGACAGAGGGATCGCACTCCTCAGCAACCGAACAGACCGTGAGTTTCACTCTATTCTAAGTTTTGTAATTGTATAACTAGCGGAGTGTCCGACGGGACTGCATTTACACCAGTAGGTAACCTATCCATTAATCTTCCTTTGTCCTAAAAAAAATCCTTTTCCTTTATCTTTTGGGGTCGGCTTCGGCAGCTGAATACCTACCAGTATTTTACATGAAGCGACTGCCTATTTGCCCTGCAAAACCCAGTTACTGAGTAAGACTGGCTGTCATAATTTTGGGCTTCATCCTACCCGTAACGACTGTCAAAGATCCACGATTGTCAGCCGGGACTAGTGTTGCCAGGTCCGATTTGTTTTAAATCGGTACATGAGGTCAAATAAATCGGGATTTAGGGTTGCAGATCGGGACAGTAAATAAAAAACAAGGGGTTTTTAAGTCTGGGTTTAATTTATTGCGTTTTAAACTACTAGTGCAAGTATAGGATTATATTAATTACCTAAATTAAATATGTATTTAATCTTAAATAACAAATGATCAGTCTTGCTAGACCAGTAGAAATTATAAAATAAAATCGTACTTTCAGTGTAATTTACGCACTTCAGAAGTATAAAGTACCTAAGTATTTATGTAAATTATTTATTTTCTAATAAAATTATATTTTTCATTGGACTTTGCCGCCTTTCCAATGTGTGACGCTGATGGTGTGCCATTTTGAATTTGACATAGTGATGTAATAAGTAAAAATTAAGTACGTAGTGTAAATATACATTTTTATGAGAAAACTTTTACACTTTTTGATTAATCGGGACATTTAGCGTCCCGATCAGGTACAAATCGGGACGCGTCCCCAGACCCCTGAAAATCGGGACGTCCCGCGCAAATCGGGACACCTGGCAACACTAGCCGGGACGGACGGTTTTCCGCGGCACGGATCTCTTCATGTAGTCAAAGTCAAAGCATTTATTTCAATTAGGCACTTTAAAGGCACTTTTGAACGTCAACATTTACATTCAAAATAGAATTGATTCTAGTCGCCCATTCCAAAATGTGGTTTCGTATGGAGAAGAACGGGCAAGAAAGTCCACCGTTACTCTTTTAAAATGTTTTACATACAATTTGTCACAGTACATTCGATAAATAATTAAATGTGAAAACGATGCATTATATGGTAGATACATGGTGCTCACATATTTACAAACATTGTAAGAGTAAGTATACGATTTTCCTAGAATATTAACCAGAAATAAGTTAAGTGTGAGTGTAAATCAATGTCATAAGTATAATTATTTATACAATTCAATTAGCAACCAGCACCCTAATTGCGTAACTCACGATTCATCATAATCTGTATCGTTTTGAAACGGATTGTTAAACCATTGCTTCATATGTTCGAAAAATGTGTCTGTTCGACAACATAAATAACGCAATGAATATTGTTTAACTGTGAAGACGAAACCAATTATGATCAATCGTGAGTTACGCAATTAGGGTGCAGTTTGATTTTGTCTAGACTCTAGATTGTCGTATGGAGCAGGACCAGCATGTTTCCAAGCATTCTTATCTTGGATATAATCCTCTAATTTTTAATACGCTTGTTTACAAAGTGTACTTTTAACATGAGTTTTAAATTTCCTTTCATTTAATTGCAATATAACCGCGGCAAGCATTGATTTCCATGATTGATCGACTCGTGCGACTGTTTTTTTTTTTTTTTTTTTGGGTGGGAAATCGTCAAATGACTTCTCCTGCTGAGTAGAGCAGGAGGGCGTGTCAGACTTTTACTGACTAAAACCCACCCGTGTTCCCTCAGTAGCCCGTATGCCAGGGACTGTGGTATCTCTTTCGAACAAACCCGCACCCCTGACAGGCATCGGCCCTTGCGGACCCCACCGGTGGTCGCTGACATCTTTGACGGCGCGCGTGTGGAACACAACGCGCCGTCCTGTCTACCACTTTTCGGCCGCAGGGGATAGGGAGAGCGGCTGACGCTATACCGACACTCCTCTTCCCCTGCAGCCCCACCGCGTCCGCCATCAAACGGTGGCGGCCCCGTCCAGGCCACGGAAGGGAAGAGCGCTGCTCAGAAGCACCGGCACTCCTCATCTACGGCAGCCCGTAACCCTCAGCCGCGATGGCTCCCATTCGACATCGCAGCCCACCTCAGTTGCGGTGCACCTCACCGCAACCTACTTTATGGCCGCTACGTCAATGGCTTGAAGGCAAAAGCCCTGACGAGCGGCCCCACTGGGTTCCTCTTGGCTTCACCGTGGCTGGAATCCACGGTTACTGAGCCCCCCGCAACGACAATGCGGGAACCCACTCGGGTCGCATTACTTAGCCAGGAGTACTTTTACACCACAGTATCCATAGGTACCTACCTTTAAACTGAAGCACAGCCACAGAATAACATCGTAAACGGCAATTATTACCTATTAATAAGTGTCACCTACTGTAAGTACTGCATTTTATGTTGTGTTTTATATGATCAATCAATATCAATGTTTTGTTTTTTGTACCTATTATATAATTATGTAACCTATTATTTAACTGTCGAGTTTATGATGCTTAAAATTGACTTCAAATAATTTAATTAATGAATAATACTACATATGTACTTTTTATGTGGTGCCGGACGTAAAAGAATAGCACCATCCCATTTCTTCCCGTTGGTGTCGTAGAAGGCTAAGGGACTTACTAGAAAATAAGCAGCAGCGTTCTCTATGTATTTACCACCATACTGCGACCGCCATCCGCTTGCCAAGCGTGGCGATTATGGCAAAACACCCCTTTTGGGGGAGGCCTATGTCCAGCAGTGGACGTCTTTCGGCTGAAATGATGATGATGATGATTGGATACTTTTGTGTAGAGATTTGCTTATTGAAACTAGCATCTTACTATAATATTTTCAGTAATTTATGGCGTCAATTTATGGCGAAATATATCATCGCACTTACTATTTATATACCTACCATCTTTTGTACTGCATTTACTGCAAATTAATAACTTTGAAATTCTTCATCCTATTCTAAGAATTTTAGTCCGTTCGATGCTTCATTGTTTGAACAAATACAGGATACAGTTTCAAAGCTCAAAATTCAAATACACCGACACTTATCGACTTCAGTCAATCAGTATACAATACATAATATATCATTGTATTCTACACCACATAGACATAGGTGTAGGTACAGTCGAGAGCAAACAGTGGCACTCCGGGAGTGCCGACAGAAATGAAAACTTGAACAATTACGTGTGTATTTTTTGAATCGTCAGATTAAACAACGTTCCACGTACGTTCAACGTTGTTCGTTCGTACGTTCGTGTTGTCAGTGGTTTCAGTAAAAGTGTCGCTAGTTCAATTGTTTTTTCCGTAGACAGGTATTTTCCCATCTCAAAAAATGCTCAACACGCATAAAGAAGTTTTCACTGTAAAAATTGTGTGAACTTTGCAAAACACTAAAGAATTGAAATCTGATTCTTTTCACAAAAGTATAGAGTTCGAAGATGCTTTACGTACAAAAGCACAATATTTCAAATTCAATCATTATGATAGAAGTAAATGCTTCGATCCCGGCTGTCATTCGTAGATTTTTGACAGTTGTAACGGGCCGGGTAGTTAGAAGCCCGAAAGTCTGACAACCAGACATATCAAGGGTTTTCGTGCTACCCAGTAACCGGGTTGGGGACATCAGATAGGCAGACGCTTCATTTAAAATACTTCTTCCTCACGATATTTTCCTTATTCCTCCGTATCACATGCCCATACAATGACAACCGATTTCCACACAACTTTTTAGCTACCGGTGCCACTTTCAGACATCCTCGTATGTACTGATTTCTTAATCTATCCATCCGTGTAACACCATACATCCTTCTTAACGTTCTCATCTCAGGTACATGCAATTGCCTTTCATTCCCAACATTCTGAACCATCCAAGACAGTTATTGAATTCCAGTGTGTACAAATTAATGCTCGTGACTGTACCGCCGCTGCCATGGTAACCTTCAGACGAAAAAAACGTCGACACACGTCACCAAACAATGGGCCTTTGAGTCGAAACAATAAATTGTTAAAGTTTATTTACTTAACTTTCAAAGCTTGTGTGTGTAGGTAAGTCTGGCTTGGATTTTTATGGTCCTGTAAAAGGTCACAGGCTTAAAACCTGGTACGAATAGTTTTACATACCTACATACATAAATACTCAGCCTATAACGTTCCCACTGCTGGGACACAGGCCTCCTCTCCATGAGAGGGAGTGGGCCGTAATCTTATACCACGCGGGCCCAGTGCGGGTTGGTGCGGGTTTATTATTCAGAACATCTGAATATACAACACAGTCAGTCACACGTACGCCTGGTGATGTAGAGGTCCTCTGCCGAACATTACTGTCAAAATCAAAAGTCATTTATCCAGACTAGGCTGGGAGTCACCACTTTTTGAACGTTAAGGTGACACTTGTTCACATTTTTTCCATACAAACTTCGGGAGGGTCTTACTCCACTGTTTGACTATGTACAGTCGCCAGCAGGTCAAGCTATCCCAAACTGTAAAATGTTCCCAATTGAACATAAACGTTATTCCTTTGCAATAAAGTTGAAAAACTATCAAAGAAATTTGACAGATTGGGGTAGCTTGATGTGCTGGCCTCTGTACATCAAAAATTAAACATGGTATGGTTTTGTATCATTATTAATATTGTCTGTACGGAAACAGAATACTAAAATAAAAAGCCGTTAAAAAGTTATGAGCCAACAAAGATTCGTTTTTCTTGGTAATTTAACCTAACTTTGGGCGTATTTAAGTAATAAAAGAAGTGTAAAATCTTGAAAACCAAGTCGGTACCGACGAAGCTTAATTATCGAAAAGTTCAATAAACTTAATTGGTCATTGATTTATGCAGTGGTTTTTTCAGAAAACCCGATCTTCCGAAGGACTTTTCTTAATTTTTTACGCGCCTGTTTTACTATTACTGATCCTGCCGCTCACTCAATAATGTTGTTCGTGTAGACTAGCGTCTAACTGCTCTTCACTGATACTACCTCTGTCGGACACGAAGCCTGGTGACACAGCAAGCTTTTTAGCCAGGCGCACCAGTGAGTTCGAGCCCGCGACTAGTGTACCCTTAAAATTACATAAGACAGTCCCCCAAAATGCCCGCCCTTCACCACTTCCTAGTGCTTTATCTAGGAAGTGGAAGTGGCGCAACAAACTCCCCAGCAGCACAGATGTTTTCTAGTCTAAAAAGCATTACCTAATAACCAATATTTTCTTTCAATATTACACATTCGAATTTTAGAAAAAGTCAGCCAAATTAGGTAACACATTTAAGAAAATCTTAAGTTAGTTCTGGTTTTAAATGAAAATATTCTGGATATTTTATCTGAGAATCAATTTAAAATCCTGCTTTCATTTGTTGTAATTCGCCATCACCACGTTGTCCAAGCATAGTCATCATAACCAATGCTTAGGTGGGACAGACCCCGAACAAGATATGAATTAATTTGATTTGCATCTCCTCTTGGTTACTCCAATCAGGCACGGTCGCAGCCAAAGACTATAATTATATTAATAGGTAAAGGAAACGTTTACAGCTTTGGGGGGAGGGTCATGACTCATGACCCTTAGGAACCCCCCCCTCGGACCGCGCCTGACTCTGATCTAGCCCATCTCTTGCTGCCCTCTTCCAGCGAGTCTCTGAACCGAGGTCCGTATCCCACAAAGGCTGCCCTTAACGTGTAGTCGCTCTATATTATTTTTAAAAGCCCCGGCTGGAGGCTTTAAGTTTAAACAGGCAAGTCCGGTTAAGCATCCGACAAACCTCATAGGTTGAACTGCGAGAGTTCATTCCCAAAAAACAAAAACACCTTTTATTGACCTCTTCCATTTTCAAATTCAGTTCATTTGTTTTAAATTAAATCTTCGAACTTGTCACATTCATGTTCAAATCGTTACAGTATCTAGCCAATTCACCACATGTTTGAATTTTGACCGGCGAAGCTTTAACTCATTTTTTTAACACTTTTTTTTGTTCTCTTCAGTAAGGGGATGTGACTTGCCATAAACCCTCATTATGGGTCATTAATCAATGGGCACAGAACAAAGGTCAGAGTTTAAAAAAAAATGCGCACATGTGGTCTATGGATGGCCATTAATGACGCTACGGATTTGTCAATCAGACCTACTAGTTTAAAAATAACCATTGTTTTTACCAATTTTGTATATCTAAGAAAGCTTAGAGAAAGGGATAAATGCGTAACAAAATTTGATTAACATGATACCTACATAGTTTAAAAGTTATTTTATTACTTTACACATAATTATTATGATCATGTATTACCCAAAGAAATGACAGGTGCATGTTTTGTTCACCCATCATCATCTGCCTAGCCTTTTCCCAACTATGTTGGGGTCGGCTTCCAGTCTAACCGGATGCAGCTGAATACCAGTATTTTTCATGGAGCGACTGCCTATCTGACCTCCACAACCCAGTTACTGGGTAATACGATACCCCTTGGTAAGACTGTTTGTCAGACTTTCGGGCTTCTGACGACCCGTAACGACTGTCAAAGATCCACAAATGACAGCTGGGACCAACGGCTTAACGTGCTTTCCGAGGCACGGAGGGGTCTTGGTATGTAAAGATGGTCACCCATCCACGAACCAACCGCGGCAATCGTAGCTTAACCTGTTCGAACGACCCGTGCAGCTATTGTTACTTAGCCACAAGCCCAAAATCCTAATAAAGGTTTTTTTTTTGTTTCAGTGAGATGCTAGTGCCAGCTCAATACGCGGGACCACAGGGTGGCTTGGCACAGGCCTTACTCCCAAATGCCTATTACCACCAACTACAAGACCCAACGCACTATTTACACGGAGGAGCACCGTGAATGTTGCCATATAAATTAAATAGTTTAAATAATACCAGTGACAAAACAGGTATTAATAGTTGACAGAAAATAGACTGTGAAAAAGTGTTATTTAAATTAAGTATGTAGACCTACTTTGTTGTTTTGAAGCACCTGTTTAGATGATTGTAAATATGTAGTTATTTATACTTTAAAGTTTAAAGATTTATTATTAGCTGAATATTACACTAGGTAGAAATGATACATACCTTTGCTCCATAGGCCTATGTTTTTAAAGTACCTAAGATTATAATCAACATCCCAGTGAAAAGGCAAGCCTGCGGCATGGTTGACAGCATCGTCGTCTTCTCAAGTCTCAACATCAGATTTATAAGGAGTCAAACGCGAGCCTTTCAAATAACCTAAGGGCGATATATTTCCCGCTGCGATATTTCGACGTCTGTTCGTACGTGAACTAATCATTTCGCAGATTCGCAGGTTTTTTTTTGTACCTACGATGAATAATTTAAATTTCATTTCTGTTGGCTTACAATTAAAGTATATTCTTATTCGTCACAAAAAAAAATCGCTTACTGTGCCGTGCCGCCAGGGAGCGCAGGACCTTAGGTATACAACAGCTGAGACACTTTACAAAACAAATTACCTATAGGTAAATGTCCATCAAATTACCCGTCCAACTTATATTGTTTCATTTAGTATATAATGTGAACTCGAGTTTCTTATTATTAATTTCCTTTTACGTACTGATGCCAGCACATCAAGCTACTCCAATCTGTCAATTTTTTTTTATCGATTTTCAATTTTATCACAAACGGATTCGGTTTCCCAATTGAACATGAACCTTTCATGTTCAATTGGGAAACATTTAAGTTTGGGGTAGCTTGATGTGCTGGCGTCTGCACCTTTCTTACTTGATTATATTTAAAACCCAATAGTTCCTAATTGCCATGCACTTAAATTTTAGTTTATTTGATTTAGCAATAAGTTTAAATGGTTAAAACTTGCTACTCTTGCTAGTATAATAATATTACGAGTAAAAAGAAATTCAGGGTGAATTTTACCAATGGAACGGAACACGTATGTGGTATTTCTATGTAGTCTGTGGCCCTAGTGTGATTTTCATTTAACGATCGCGATCAAACGTATCGAGCACGTTCGGCGCTCCGATTGGTCCGTCACCGATCCAAGGCCAATAGGAGCGCGAAACGCGCTCGATGCGTTTGATCGAGATTGTTAAATGAAACTCACACTAAGGCCTCTATGCTGAAAACGATCAAGACCAAGGGACCATAGACTGCGTTTATGAGCTGTCAGTGTCATTATTTTCTACTAGCTTTTACCAGCGGCTCCGCCCGCGCGGAACTTTCATCCCCTATTTAACTCCCTTAGGGGTTGAATTTCGAAAAATCCTTCCTTATTCCTTGTCTACATTATAAAAGGAACCTCTGTGCAAAATTTCATTTTTCTAGGTTGGACCTATGGTTTGGCTGGGCGTTGATGAATCAGTCAGTCAGGACTTTTCTTTTTATTTAAATAGAAGATAGATGGAACATTGACACTGATAGCTCTTGAACGAAGTTTGGATGTGTTCATAGAGCAATAGATGGATGTGTTCATCGCGTTCAGTAACATTGACGAAATTCGCACTCAGTAGGTAAGTGCTCGGAATCCACGGATACTCTTGGCACAACGAGTTTTAAGACATCTGTCCTACCGCCGACGGGAAGCGACTAGAGTTTTTTTTTTTTTTTTTTAATCTACTCTACCGGGGTCTAGTGCTGAATTCATGGCTACAGTTTGTGTATCGATGTCCCTACCATCCTGTTTATACGAGTACTTGTTTGTTGCAGCGACACTCGCTCGCTTTGTGGGCAGAACCGTTGCTCTACTCATGCTTGGTATTGGTACAGAGGTCAGCATATCAAGCTACAGGGAGTAATCGCTCGTCCCCGCGCGAACTCGCAAACTCGTTTATTGTTGCTAGCTCTACTCGCTTCTCGTTATTCGCCGTCTGTGGTACAGGTGCCTTAGAAAGAGACTGCCACACAGGTATATATGTAAAAGAGACGACGCTTTAGAAAGCCGAAGTTTTATAGTGTCAAATTTAACCCTGGACCAGCGATTTCATTTCGCGCACTGCGATTTCAATTCTCTGCGTAGCGAGGCGAAGGTTGAAAATCCAACATTCAGTTTTCTTGACGCGTTGGGATGCGCTTTTTACTATCTGAAAACTCGGCTCAAAACCGAGAGTTGATATTATTATGAGTGCACAAAAAAACACCGCCCAGTGCGTATCTGGGCTATAATTAGCGGGTTCTGTAGTTACAGATTTTGTTTATTTATGTACAGACGCCAGCACATCAAGCTACTCCAATCTGTCAAATTTATTTGTTAGATTTTCAACTTTAAACCGTTAGAATAAGGCTCATGTTCAATTGGGAAAATTTGACAGTTTGGGGTAGGTTGACCTGCTGGCGTCTGTACTTAAAATAATTAAGTAATCTTACTTTGGCTCAATGTTATTATTGTGTGATTTGTGCTCAAAATAGTGAATTGTTTAATATCTTGGTAATTTTGAGGTTCTGTTTAAGGTTCAAACCATTGTATTCTAGTCTGAAAGAGAAATAAAGTTCTACAAGAATTAAATATTGTTTTATTTGTTTTGGCAAAAGTTAATTTTGTCAAGAAAGGGGTCACAACGCGAAAATCATTGACAGTCATTTGGAAATCTTGTCAAGTGAAGTCAATGGCTTTTTCATGATAATAATCTAGTCATTCAATCGAATTAAATTAACTTTTGTATTACGCTCCAGGATTGCCCGCGTAATACAAAAGTTCATTTAATTCGAGTGAATTCCACGTTAAAATCGTACTGACGCCAGCACATGAAGCTATCCCAAACCGTCAATTTTTTCCAATTGAACATGAACCTCATCCATTTGTTTGAAAACGTATCAAAGAAATTTGACAAATTGATGTGCTTGATGTGCTGGCCTCTCAATTTTTTTTGATAGTTTTTCAACTTTATTTCAAAGGAATAAGGCTTATGTTCAAGTGGGAAAATTTGACAGTTTGGGATAGCTTGACCTGCTGGCGACTGTACATAGCGAGTGTTGCAAGTTCGAAAAATATTATCTTGGACGAGTTTTCTTTTGATCGGGACATGGCATAGAGATAACGGTGGAACTGCAATGCAACAGAATTAGTATAGGAACCGTTGTCGCCAAACTCACACGATTAAACGCGCTGCAAAATTGAACAATACGGCATAGCAACGGAAAAATAAATTTGTCGCGAGACTAACAACTCAACGCGCTGTTAGAACACGACTGGGACCAAGTTAGCGTTACATACAACGCTTATTTGTGACACGCGTGCCAAGCCTACTGTTCCTTCTACTTCCACCGTTCTCTCTATACCGTGATTCGGGAGTTAGTTGTCGGGGTCGTCGACTTAAATAATAGGCAACCTAGATGCAAGGAGCAAACACGAACATTTTTAGTAGTGATGTACCGAGTCGCTGTTTTGTGGATCGAGTCGACTCGAGTCGGTTTATACGGTATTCAAATCATGACTCGATTCCGCGATTCGAGTCCAGGACTCGAGTCTAGAGGTTCGAGTCCAGAACTCTAGTCTGGCAATTCGAGTCTAGAACTCGAGTCCGTTAAAGATTTTAGAACAAAGAGGAATTATCGAAAAGGAGTAAACTTCATACAGCAATTGCAACAGCATGTAGGTTTAGCATAATGACAACGATACTGAATCAATCACTTTGAATTAAAACATTTTTAAACATTACAATAAGAATATATTATAACATAATAAGGAGGAGGCATCTGGGAACCAGAAATGAAATCTTTTTCAACATTTTTCAATTTTTTTTTCATCTTCAGAGCTTGCATAGACGGAAAGGTTATCAGAAGTTATCGTTTTCGTGGTGGTGGTGTTTCGCCGTCTGCGATTGATTAGGAGAGATTCGAGTTCTTGTCTTCGTTGAGTGGCGTTCCACCTCCAGAACCAGAAGCTGCTCTTAATAAATTGGAATCACTCTGAGCAGGGGTAGTTGAAAAATTGTGAATGGGAGTCGAGTAAATGATAGGATGAGCTTTTTTTAGGTGCTTTAACAAATTAGTTGTATTTTTTAAGTCTAGTACAAGCGAGTCAATCTAACACGAATACCTACTAGACTCGAGTCAGTTGGAATCGCATAATAGAATCGAGTCGGCGAGTACAGAGGCCAGCACATCAAGCGACCCTAATCTGTCAAATTTCTTTGATGGATTTTCAACTTTATTCCATTAGTATAAGGTTCATGTTCAATTGGGAAAATTTGACAGATAGGGATAGCTTGATCTGCTGGCGACTGTACAAGATCGATTCTTCCTGACTCGAATACCGGATTCGAGTCCGGCGTACTCGTATCAAAATAAATTGGTAATCGAGTAGGCGAGCCATAGGTACTCGGCACATCGCAAATTTTTTGCACCCTGCCTCGGAGATGTTAGATTTCTTTTAACCATTCATAGACCAGCACCCTAATTGCGTAACTCACGATTCATCATAATCTGTTTCGTTTTGAAACAGATTGTTAAACCATTGCTTCATATGTTCGAAAAATGTGTCTGTTCGACAATGTAAACAACGCAATGAATACTGTTGAACTGTCAAATTGAAACCGATTATGATTATTCGTGAGTAACGCAATTAGGGTGCTGGACCTACCGCTGGTATTATGATAACTTTACGCGATTTTTGTACAGTCGCCAGCAGGTCAAGCTGTCCCAAACTGTCAAATTTTCCCAATTGAACATAAACCCACAGACATATAAACAGTAGTTTATGTCTGTGCATAAACCTTATTCCTTTCTTATAAAGTTGAAAATCTATCAAAGAAATTTGACAGATTGGGGTAAGTTGATGTGCGTTGATGTCTGAACAATTTTCAGTGAACAAAGTCACAACTGAATTATTTAATTTATTAGGTACAAAGTTTTTGAGTCCGCTGGATGCGGGAAACACAAAACCGGTCGAATTGGCGGAGCTTGGGGGAGGCCTATGTCCAACAATGGACGTCTTTCGGCTGAAATTATGATGATGATGATGAACGTTTTTGAGCTACTGGATCACCACCAATACTGGTTCATTCGTCTCAAAGCACTGCACAGCCCTCTAGTTTATTCTTTATTGGTAAGGGGATTAATCTATTCGTTATTTTGAAAATCCACTTCGTGATGCATTGCCAAATTTATCCAGTTATTTTACACGTTGGTTTCGACAGCATGTTGCATATAGTTCACGGACGTGGGGCCAGGTAAATGGAGCTACTTCCCACATAGCAAGAGTCGCTAAAAAGCAAATACGTAAGGTTTTGGATTTTTTTACATACTGAAAAGTCCGATTTTGCGATAGTGACATGGCATGGCCACCATGACAACTGCGATCAGTGTTTATTATTGTGGTCTTTGACTACGATCACAGAGCATCATAATAATAAATTGACTGCGATCAGGCAGGATCACTAGTGTTGACTCCATCGTTCATAGAAAGCATCTTATTTTATGAGCATGGTGTACATCAGCTGACCAAGGAATAACACTAAAAGAAAACTCAGCGATACAGTTTTGGTAAGAATTTGGTCCAAAGAAAAACAATAAGATTTTTTTTGTTTATTATTATTACTTTCATGTTCACATTTTTTTAGGTAATTTCGGCTTGAACCTTTGAGATTAGTCGATTTTCCGTGTCTTTCAACTTACAATAACTTCGCTTGTGTCCATCTCTACAAACGTCAAATTCGCAATTGCAGCAAAATAAATCAGATCGACAGATCGAAGTTCTTTGTTTTCATTTTAATTTGTTCAAAATCAAGTAAAAAAAAGCAATAAAACCATTCTAAAGTGACTAAATACGATTGTCCAAACGTTTTAGTGCCACAAACAAAGTCACATAAGTTTACTTAACGTCAATGACGTAACAGAGAAAGGGAGTTACAATGAGCGAAACGAAATCCTTCGTAAACTTCTCGTGTCAGCGATGTTTACAGCCTCTGAAGCTCGATGAGTCTTTACACAACCTCGGTGAGCATACCATCGCTGATTTAACCCTCCAGATACGTCGCAACAATGAGGTCGACTTGGATATGCAGTCCACAAGTTTGGAACACTACGTTCCTCCGTTTCGCATGTCAGAGTCAGGTAACGGCGCAAATGGCTTCATGGTTATCTCTGACGGCTGGGAAACAACCTCACTAGGCCACCAGTTGCACGTCAAAGCTACTCTGTTCGATTTATTATCAAATAATTCAGATGTTGACCATCCTCTTTGTGATGAATGCACAGATACGTTATTAGAACTCATGGACAACCAGTTAAGACAGACAGAGGCTGAATGGAAGGACTACAACGACTATTTGAAAAAGCTAGAGGATGACAAAGAAGATTTGAATTTGGAAGGTCTTGAAAAAGAGTTGGAAGATTGGAAACAAGAACAAAGTAGGTTATTGCAGGAGTTATCGGCATTACAAAAAGAGGAACGGGCTATGAAAGAGGAGATTGAAGTACAGGAAAGAGAAAAAGAGAGGTTAGAGAAAGAACAAGATGTTTACTGGAGGGAGTACACAAGATACAGGAAAGATTTGATGACAATTGAAGATCAAATGAAGTTTTACGAATGTCAACTTGCATATACTCAGTCACAGCTAGAGAAATTAAAGAAGACTAACGTATTTAAAGCTACCTTTCACATTTCTGATTCTGGTCAATTTGGTATTATAAATAACTTCAGACTTGGTAGATTACCTTCAGCGCCAGTTGATTGGTCTGAAATCAACGCTGCTTGGGGGCAAACGGTCCTCCTTCTAGCTTCACTGGCAAGAAAAATCAGCTTTAATTTCCAACGCTACCGTCTCGTGCCATATGGTAATCATTCATACATTGAAGTACTGGAGGACCAGAAAGTCTTACCGCTGTACGGTTCAGGTGGGTTCCGCTTCCTCTGGGACACAAAATTCGATGCAGCTATGGTAGCTTTTCTAGACTGTCTTCAGCAATTTAAAGAACAAGTTGAGAAGGGTAATACGGGCTTCTGTCTGCCATACCGAATAGATAAGGGAAAAATTGAGGATACAGCATCACCTCCACATGCTTATTCAATAAAAATACAGTTTAATTCGGAAGAACATTGGACTAAAGCTTTGAAGTATATGCTTACCAATTTGAAATGGGCGTTGACATGGATTTCGTCACAGTTTAGTGAAGATAAACAAGAAAATCAATGAAGAATGGAAGCTCTCTATTTAATCTTTTTTTTACATGAAACTAGGCTATGTATAAACTCTTTGTCGGCTAAAAGATTTATGCCCATAAGCACAACTTATTAAGAGTTTAAAACTTATTCTAATTTGGTAAATAATCTTTAAAACAAATGATTGCAATCCTATTGTTATTTTTGTTGTTATTTAAAATATACTGGAAATTTAAGTTTTTGTTACAAACAAATTAATTAAGTTTTATATTTGTTGTTTTTCTAATGTTCAGTACAATGCTGTGATTTCGACTTTAATCCCAATAATTTGTATATAAATAAATGGCTTTAGTCAATATGTAAATAATATAACGTTATAAATACATCTAATGTGGTATCTATCAAAAATAATTATTACTCATTTTCCGTAATCATCTGATTTCCTGTTGGATTGTATGATAAGTGTAGATTATTAAATTTGGTCTTAGTGCCATCTATCTTACTGCATTAGTACTACTTTCGTTATAGCAAAGAATTTGGAGACCGAGTTTAATTTGTTGCAGAATAGATGGCGCTTTCTTGTTGCTTCCACATATTTTAAACAGATGGCGTTTGGCTTTTTGAACCGAATTTGTTCTTCTAATGAATACAAACAATATCCGCGGTGGGTCCGCACCAAACTGAAAACAAAAGCTTAATTTTAGTCGTGTTAAATATTGCAATTTGGTGTGGAACAGCATTTTTTTTGTTCTGACGTTCTTCATGTGGCTGTTTAGACCATATGTTTGCCCAATGATAACTAATAAACTATCACAGTAGTGTGATAGTATTGACAAGTAAGTTGAGAGTTTACAAAGAGTTTTCCCTTTAATGTAGTCGTAGATACGTAAGTAAGTAATAGTTGGTAAGTTAAAGCAACTACAGCTTAAATAAATTGTCGTGGAAGGAACTAACTGTCAATGGTTTATTAGGGGTATCTGTGCATGTGCAGTCTAATTTTAAAAGAATCGGTCCACAAATGGGGGAGAAATCGATGAACATATATTAAAAAAAAATACATACAGTCGAACATATAACCGCCTCCTTTTTGGAAGTCGGTTAAAGACGTGGTTTGGCTGCTATTTCGCACCTCGAGCTCGACTGACTTCAGGAGTAGCAGCAGGCCGCGTCCTGAGAAACAGAAAGGGACAATTTTTTTTTCTTAAATATAGTGCAATCTATCTAGATTGCAAAATTGCAATAGGTCCAAGAAAAATATAGTCCATCTGCAAGTCAGCTTTTCGAAACAGTCTATAATAATATTATTAATAACTAGCTTTTGCCAGCGGATTCGCCCGCGCTGTACTTTAATTCCCTATTTATCTTCCTTAGGCCTTGAATTTCTAAAAACGTTATTTATTCCTTGTCTACATTATAAAGGGTACCACTGTGCAAAATTTCAGTTTTCTTGGTTCAAAGGTTTGGGCTGAGCGTTGATGTGTCAGTCAGTCAGTCAGGACTTCTCTTTTTATTTATATAGATAGATCTTGAGCGGTTTTCTTTTGAGCCTTCATGGAATGGTTGGTTAGGCTATAAGGATTTTTGCTTACATGTTAGGATGGTGCGCAGAGGGGCTCGTGGCTAAGTAATAACACCGGCACGGGTCAATCGATGAAGTGCTACCCTAGCCGTGCTCTGTCCATGGATGGGTGACCATCTTCCACCACGACCCTTCCGTTCCTCGGAAAACACGTTAAGCCGTTGGTCCCGGCTGTCATTCGTGGATCTTTGACAGTCGTTACGGGTCGTCAGAAGCCCGAAAATCTGACTACCAATCTTACCAAGACATTATCGTAGTAGGGTGAGTGGGGGCAAGATCGAACGGGTTTTTGATGAGATGAACAGTGTTGTATTTGAAGTCTTGTAGAACAGTACTTAAAGCTTATGCTAAAAAAATGCTTGTAGTGAGTAAAGAGCAAAGAGTATATTTTTCTATCAAGGTAATAAAATCCAGTTAAATCAATTCCAAAGTACAAAAAAATGAATCATAAAATGGTTGTCTCACGAGAATGAAACAGGGGGAAGACGAAAAGATGGTGGGGAAAGATCGAAATAGTTACTAAAATCGTTCAAAAGATTATCAGACGTTGTTGGTGATCACTAGTCCATAGTTTGAAGTGCCCTAAAAACTCGGAACTGCCTGTAGTGTCAAAATACGTTTTGTTAACAAAGATATGACGATTTGTTATATTTTTATATTTCAATCTTACCCCACCGGGGGAAGATTGACATAGAGGTTCTCAAACTTTCAACTTCATTTGCATTATGGTTATACTAAAAATAAAACATCACTATCAATCAACTAAATTCTTTAATTTTACTTTATTCAGAGTTTGCATCTTTTTTTCACAAATAAAAGTGACACAAAGTTAAAAATATTTCAATAATAAGTAGTTAACCAAGAAACATCTTAGAAAAAAAAATAGCTTCATGCCCATAACAAAAACATAAAAAGACTTAAAAGGTAAAAAGCAATAACAAATCACATAAGTTACATTAATTTGGCATATTTAGGAACTCGAATCTTCGAACTCAAAACGGTGAAGGAAAACATCGTGAGGAAACCGGCAATGTCCTAGAACAAAAGTTCGAAGACATGTGACATCTACCAACCCGCACTGGGCCCGCGTGGTGGATTACGGCCCAATCCCTCTCACCGAGAGGAGGCCTGTGTCCCAGTAGTGGGAACATTATAAGGCTGATGATGATGAGGAACTCGAATGTCCTTAAAGGTTATATTTAAATACTTATTAGGTTTTTTTATTGAAACGATTGTGAAGCGTGGAAATAGGTCATATTGTAATGTTTAGCCGCGCCGTATAGTGTCAATTCCTTCCTTTTTACTTTCTCTATGGCGTTAGCAACATCGTCTTGAGTGTAGGAGGTTGCGCGTAGAGATTTCCGGACGTAGTTACGTGGCATGGTGATTCTGAATAGACAAAATGCAATTTTTGAGTCCTAAGTAGGTATTTATAACAATAACATTTGTACCTCTAGATGTAATTCAAAACAAACGATATTCTATAAGAAATATAAACGATAAAACACCATAAAAGATCATGAAATCATAAAAGGTAGGTACCTAATATTTTATTTTGTGTAGGTACATACATTATCATGAACAGTTTGAGAACATCTGACTATTAGTATGACTTTTGGAAACGGGGTAAGGTCGAAACTTTTATATGTTCGTCTTACCCCGTCAAATATTGGTGGGTAAAGACGGAAAATTGAATTAAATCCTAAAATACGAGAAATAGCCATATTTGGATGTAATAACACAACTAAGAATTAAAAATAATGAGCAGATATTCCAATAAAACATTCGTACTCACCACGTAAGTAAAGTTACAGGACACGGGGTAAGATTAAAATACTCGATTAACTTACGTAAAAGTCACTGCGCAGACATTTGCACTTTTCACACATCCATTCACTCAAAGCGGCAAACACTGACTGAGATGTGCGACGTAACAAAATGGCGGTCTCCACAATGTTGCCATCACTGCAAAAACTGCACTAAATCTAGCGTTATGGACAACTTTTTGTGTTACCCCGTTTTTAATCTTCCCCCCACTCACCCTACCTAATAAATACACCTAGCTTCTGACGTTTCATAAGTGCCCATGCAGGTTTATTGAATTTAATAGGTTGTGGAGGTCAGATAGGCAATCGCTCCATATAAAATACTAGTATTCAGCTGTATCCGGTTAGACTGAAAGCCGACCCGAACATAGTTGGGAAAAGGCTAGGCAGATGATGATGAAGTATGTAGGTAAGGATAGTGCGCAATTTTTGCGTTTTAGGTATTAATTTTCTCCTTTATTTTTTGCTTATCCGTTTTTATGTTAAGGGCGCTATCACATTTTTAAATCAGTCAAGTTTAGGTACCTATCTGAGTCGCAATCGCAACACAATAACATTACGCGCACGCACACATTGAAACCATTGTCCGCTCGATTTTTATACAGTACTAGCAGCGCTCCGCGGTTTCGCCCGCGTAGGTCCCGTTCCCGTGGGAATACGGTGATAAAATGTAGCCTATGTCACCCGGGGATAGTGTAGCTTCCCAACAGTGAAAGAATTTTTCAAATCGGTTCAGTAGTTTCGGAACCTATTCAATGCAAACAAAAAATCAAATCTTTTCTCTTTATTATTTGTATAGATTAAACTAATCTTGGTACTTGAACGTATTTTTATTTTAAGCAAAGTTAATAGTGCAGTAACTTTATACATTTGGTAGGTAGGTAACAGTAATAACGTTTTGTCTGTGTAAATTATCATCATTATTTTTGGAATAACGTAAAATTCGTAAGGACAAAAAACTCAAGTAATGAAGGAAACAACCAAAGAAGTGTGTACTCACACTTTTGTTCACAAAATTTTTTTTCTTACGAAATTTCGGACTCGCGCTCTGAGGTCTATTATTAAAATACTTAAAAAAAAAATTTCGCTATTAAACAAATATGGTCACAAATCGGTAATCGTAAACTATCGTTGTAATGCACAGTGTTTTATGAAGCCCGATTTTCGGACATCCTATTTTTATTAAAATAGCCGTCAAAAATAATCATTTAAATGCAAGATTTCTTATCCCCATTGAGTTACCAAGTCTAGTTTTTGAGTTATCGTTTTTTGAAAATCGTATTTTTTCCATCCGGATTTTAAGAAAAAAATTAATTACGGTTAAACTAAGCATGATACGAAATAATGATGTTAGGTACATTGATGGCGTATCTTATGCCGAGTACTTCAGTCCACAAATTAACCTCGCAACTTTGTTAGATCCAGATTTATACGAGTTTTTTGGTTTTTAGTTTTTATTTTTTTTCTCGAAAATTCTGCCATTTCGGGAAAAGTTATTAATACAGAAATAATTCTATTTACTTCCCCAATACACCACATAATTATGACATCCCAAATCCATGGAACTTAGAAGTTGTTCCCATTTAACTATTTTTGTTAGGGTTGTCAATTTTTTATCCTTATTTTGTGGATCAAATTTTTCGTAAAAGTACCACAAAAATACTTAAATAACACAAAATGCCTGACTTTACCTTTTAATGTACAGAGGCCAGCACATCAAGCTACCTTAAACTGTCAAATTTTCCCAATTGAACATGAACCTTATACATTTGTGATCAAGTTGAAAATCTATCAAAGAAATTTGACAGTTTGGGATAGCTTGACCTACTGGCGTCTGTACATAGATGAATAATATTTTATTTAGATACTAAGCTGGTATCCTGGCGTCTTCACATTAGATAATCTAAACCACCGATTTTACTACCAGGTAGATATATTTATGGCAAAGTTATATAAAATCCGGATATAAATAATTATCTGAGATTTTGACAACCCTGACGACGTAAAATCCGGATAAAATTTAAAATCGTTGTGGTTTCCAAGTTCCATGGAATTGGGATGTGAAATTTATGTGGTGCGTTGGAGAAGTTATCAAAATCATTTCTGTATAAATAACTTTTCCCGATTTGGTGGAATTATCGAGAAAATTAAGAAAAATTAAAAACCGAAAAACACGTATATATCTGGATCTAACAAAGTTACAAGGTTCATTTGAGCACTAAAATACTCGGCATAAGATACGCCATCAAGGTACCTAACATCATTATTTCGTATCATGCTTAGTTTAAATGTAATATATTTTTTTCTAAATATCGAGATAGAAATTGGTCGATTTTCAAAAAACTATAACTCAAAAACTAGACTTTGTAGCCAAATGGGGATACGAAATCTTGCATTTAAACGATTATTTCTGTCAGGTTTTTCAATAAAAATGGGATGTCCGAAAATCGGGCTTCATAAAACACTGTTTAATGGTTGAAAATAAACAGGATATTAATACCCTAAAGAAAACTCAGCAAAAAATAAGTATGTGACGCCCGAATCCCACCTTTGAGATTGGAGCGCGTGTTCAGAACTTTTAATAAACACAAAAGTTAATTTATTGATCATATCATACTTCCAAAACCCTCAAAATTGATTCCCATGTCGACTTTTCATCCAAAGATTACATCCGCCATCTTAAACTAAAAATGAATGATACATTCGTAATCAATACCCCCAAAATATCAAAAATCGACAGCCAGTATAGTTATATAGGAGGACAGTGTGAATCGAATGCTACAACCTAAATAACAATATCAGTGTAAAATATTTAAATCTGTGATAATAAACAATATAAATAAATTAAAAAAAAAAAAAAAAAAAAAATATAACTTTTATAAAATATGTATAAAACATTCGTAAGCACAATTCTAAAAATCCCTAAAATTGATAGATATGTCCACATTTTTTATTAAAAAAAAAACATCTGTCATCTAAAATGACAAATACGTAATTATTAGGGTTGGCGGGAATGAAGTTCCTTCTTCTTCAACGAAGAAAAATTTGGAAAAAAAATTGAGCTCACTAGCAGCTTCAGCACCTTCGAAAACCATAAAAACGACACCCATCCCTACTTCCCTACTTTTATATTTATATTTATATATTATATATTATATATTTATATATTTATATATTTTATATATATTATATATTATATTATAAATGCGAAAGTAACTCTGTCTGTCTGTCTGTCTGTCTGTCTGTTACCTTTTCACGCCTAAACCGCTGAACCGATTTTGATGAATTTTGGTATAGAGGTAGATGGAACCTTGGGAAAGGACATAGGGTACTTTTTATCCAGATCCCGATCCCGATCCCGGAATTATACGGGTGGAAACGCAGAGTGCAGTTGTGTATCGTATATCCCTACTAAATGAATTTTGGTATAGAGACCTTGGAAAAGGACAAAGGCAACCTTTTATCCCGATCCCGATCTTGTACCTACTACGTGAGCTCGACAAATGAATGTCCTGCGACAAACCATAGTGCGAATACGAATGCATGCTTGTGCGACACATTGACACACCAGCGTGATGTCGACATTCAGCCGACTGTGAGGTCAAAATGATAATCCAAGATGACGGCTGCGGAAATTTTCATTATTTTTACCATGGGTATCGTTTTAATGGTTTTCGAAGGTGCGGAAAACAATAGCGAGGTCAAAATGAAACTCCAAGATAGAGGCTGCGGAAATCTTCAAATTATTCACCACTAGCTGTTACCCGCGACTTCGTCTGCGTAGAACTACTACTTCGTGTAAATTTGTTTGGACTGAATAGGCTCTGAAACTATAATGAAACGATTCTAATGAAGCCGGCACATTGAATTATTGAGATTAACATAGGTAGACTTTTCCTGACCCTGATCCCTGACTTAACTTAGTTTAATACGTTTTTGTATACGACATTTTTTGTTTTTCCTTCTTTGGTCAAAACATGTAGGTTTTGTGGACTCGATACTCGTGAGCACGCCACATACAGTTGCCCATGGGAGAAACAGTTTTTTTCTAAATGAACACCAGCTACTTTGAGTGTCTGTCCTTGAGCTTTGTTTATCGTCATAGCGAATGCTGCTTTCAGGGGAAATTGTACTCTTTTGAATTGGAATGGCAAATCGGTAGGGATTATTGGAATACGGGGAATTAACACTTCTTCTCCCTTTGCTGTTCCTGTCATAATTATTGCTCTCACAATATTGCGTCCCAGGTGTGTAATTTGTAGACGTGTGCCATTACACATTCTTGGTGCGTCAAGATTTCGCATCAACAGGACCGGGACACCTACTTTTAGCCTCAACTTATGGGAAGGCACCCCCGATAATTCTAAGGAGTTAAGAAATTCTACAGGGAACGATGTCACTTGCTCAGTGTCCATGACATTGTCTACGGACAGATACTCAACAAAATCACCTTCCACATCTGACATGATTTGTTCGTTGATCTGCCCCACTACTTCGTTTGTCGGTGCTAAAATTGCCCTTTCGCACAGCCATTGTCTGTTCTTCATATTGGTTGCAAGATCGGGATAGACGTTGTTCTTTAAGTCATCCATGTTACAGACAACATTACAAAATTCACGATTCAATGTAATCATTCCGTCACTATTTGTTTCCATACGGTCTTCTCCGATTTTCAGAAGAGCATCCGCATATTGCACCAATTGTGTATCACTGTGCAGTTGTACTCGCATATTTGTAGTCAGACAAAAATTTTTTACATGCACCCATAATGGAGACGCTTTTAAACATGCATTTATTTCATCTGCCGGCGTGCCTCTAGTAATTACCGGCAGAGTCTGTCTAAAATCGCCAGCTAAAAGTACCACCATACCACCCATGATACTTTGGTTACTCTTAATATCTTTTATGGTCCGATCTAGTGCTTCTATCGCTCTTTTGTGGGACATGGTACATTCATCCCAAACCAACAGCTTACATTGCTGTAACATTCGTCCACGGTCACTATTTTTAGTAATGTTACAAACTGGCATTTCCTCATGAGCTAAGTTCAATGGCAGTTTAAGTACTGAATGTGCCGTTCGGCCACCATTAAGTAACGTAGCTGCTATTCCAGAAGAAGCTACAGCAACAGCAACTCCTTTATCTTTACGAATTTGGGCTAAAAGTAAATTTAAAAGAAATGTTTTACCCGTGCCTCCTGGCGCATCCAAAAAGAATAAACCACCTTCGCCACTTTCGATTTTTTGCACAACATTCTCAAAAACTAATCTTTGTTCTGGGTTTAGACGCGGAACAGACTCAGTTATTTGTTGTTGTAAAGAAGCAGCATCGTAACTCAATTCTCTTATTATATCACTGCAAACTTCCCCAGTTCTTTGCGGCCTGCTCAACCCAAAATCTGACAAATCTTTCCCAGTTATAGTTATGACTTGGTCTTCTATCTTTGTTAGGGCTTCATTAAAAATGAAATCATTGTATGTAACGTTTGGATTATGATGTTGTACTCTGTGTAAAATATCGTCGGCCATTTGAATTTTGTACCTTTCCCACAGTTGTTGAGGGTTTGAAAGCCCACATGTCGCTATTAGTATAGCAAAAAGCATTCTCACCTTGGCCGCTGATCTACATTGTGCAGCCTCTTCCAGTGTTATATTCCAATGATTGTCATCCTCCAATAATCCTCTTGCCTCACATGCCTCTCGAAATGTTGAAAATTCTTGATTGTTGTATTTTTTGAGATCATTGAAAGAGGTTGGCCCACGCACATGGTGTAGAAGCATCCTTAAACAAAAACATTCCATGTTAGTAACATGGACTGTGTAAACCCGTCCTAAGGCATCTCCAGATTTGACACCAGGCCAGTTCTGAACCGAAGTTCCTTGAATTCGGCGTTTCCAAGTTTTTCTGGTTGCGTCCCATGTGTAATATCTCGGTACCTCAGCATACATAAGAGTTCTTGCAAACTCATCTCTTATGCAAAGTTCAAAAAAAGCTGTAAGGGTGGTTTTTGGTCGAGTAGATAGTCGCTCGTGGAAATTATCTTCTGTAAAATAAACTCGTTCACCGTTCTCTAAGTGTACACTTAGATGTGTAACGGTGGGGTGCCTTTCGTGCAACGGGAACCCTAATAACCGCCACACGGCTTCGTTGCTGCTAACATAACGACCAGATTGATATGTATGTACTTCATTTACGCGATTTGCAAGCTCTGTGCTCCTAAAATTGAAAATAGCTTGGTCACTGCCTTTGTTAATATATTTGCAGATATATTTGATAGCGCGCACTGAACTGCAAGCCTCAACATTTATATGGGCGTTAAATATTTTTAATAGAATAGCGGAATAAGGGACCACCCAACTATTATCAATAGTGACGTAACTCCCATTTCGTAGTTTCACAGATGCCGTTCGACCTCCGTCTGCTGGTGCTCTTCTACGATAGAGTGGGTATCCGTTTTCACTGTGGACAGTGTCTTTGTGTAATTTGCGAGGAAATTTCTTTGTGCATTTTCCATCTTTCATGCAAGGGCACTGAGGATTTTCAGGTCCACATGGACCATGAATCATGTTTTTAACTATAATATCATGAAGTGTCTTGTCAGTGCTTGGATCGGGTATTTCTGCGCTGATAATATTATCAATTTGATCGGGTCTCAACTTGTCTTTTAACCACAATAATATGTGGACATGTGGTAGGCCACGCTTCTGCCACTCTATGGAATACATAAAGCAGATCACTTCTCCAAATATTCTGCCTTTGGAAATAACAGACATAAGTTTTTTAACTTTCAACCTAAAAACTCTTGCGACTACATCATGCCTATCAATCGCGCTTTGACCCGGCATTAATTCATTTACTATTTCCGGCCATGCTGGGTTGCAAGTAAACGTAACGAATAAGTCAGGGCGACCATATGTACGTACATAAGCAAACGCATCCTGAGTATATTCGTGTAAGTACCTCGGACTATTTACAAATGAAGACGGTAAAATTATCATTCTACCAATATCATTTGGATTTAGATTAGCGTCATTCGCTACTGCGTCTTGAAGGTGGATATAATTTTCTGCTCTTAATTTAGTTTGATTTAATGTTATGTATCGTAATCGTTCACTTTCTACCTTAACGTACATATCAACATAAAACTGATTGGCCAGTTGCCTGCATCGTGATATAATATTAAAATCATTTTCTCTAATCATGATATGAAAGGCATAAAAGTCCATACATGATACCTTTTTGTTAGGCAAGGGCAGGCCAGTTACAGGATCGACTTGTGGAATTTGAAAGTGATACCCTTCTTGCCCTTTGCTAAATATTAGCGGATATTGTAACGCATCGTAAAATTTATGTGTATCCGGCACCCTAGTTAGTGTGTTATCACGGGCATGTAAAACTATATCACGGGAAGCAAACTGTTCACCACAAACCATGGCTGCGACTTCATTTATTAAAGGTGCATTATATCGTCTTTCGTGTTCCCCACTTGGTGTACGATCTGGGTGAATCACCAACTTATAATCATCTCCCGGCATTCTTTCTAAGGCTGTTGTGAAAGTGTTTATTAGGCGGTTATGTTCATGCAACATTCTCTGAATCTTTAAGACAATATCCTTTTCTACTAATTGAATGTTTTGACACCTGCGGTCAACCTCGTCGTTTTCATTTCCCATAAAATAAATCTGTAAAAATTTTGGTTGCTCATTATTTGTAGGAAGCAAAGAACCAATCCTATGATAGATTTGACCTTGGATTGTAAAAGTAGATGAAAACCCAGGCATAACCACCTCATTTTCTACACCAAATGACGTCATTTGAAAGCATGAATTATATTTCCTTATTTTGATTAAAAAACGCCGCGATTCGTTGTTATCACCTAAAAGTAAAGACTTCAATGGTTCCTCTGGTTCTCCAAGTATTGGAATTGAAACCTTGCCACCAGAACAACACATTGAGATCGGGAAAGGACATCTTTACTTTTTATCCCGATCCCGATCCCGGAATTATGCGGGTGAAAACGCGGGGTGCAGTTATGTATCGCATAATTCAAATACTCCTAGCCAGCTTTTAGAATACTTTCTGCCTGACATGTCCATCAGGCCCATCGGCCTATACACTATGAATGTGTGAGTGTGACGATGCATGGTGTGGTGTGGCGGGGCTGGCGGGCGCGGGCGCGCTGCGCGGCGCGGCGGCAAAGACGTGCGGGGGACGCGGATGGCTCGGTGGGAGGAGTGTAGATCACAAAGTATGCTTACCCGAACGGGCAGACACGTGAGGGCAGACGTCGTTGGCGGACGCATGCGATATCTACAATTTTGAGCTGCAACGTATTCGCTTTCTTTACGTTTTCATTGGTGTTTAGGGTTTCTTGGATAAGCATTTTGTGTTATTTACTTAGTTGTTTTGGTTGTTATTATTAGTTTAGCATAAGTTAGTAGTAGGTAGAATTATAGTTAATAGGTAAAATAAATACTTTAATTCATTTTTTAGGATAGGTATAAAATTGTAGTAGATTAGTAGGCAGGTTTTTTTAAGTTTTTTCACATTTAGTAAGTAGTTACGGTACCTAAGAAGGTCAGCATAGTTTTTATTGAGTATTAATAGGTAAGTAATGTTGTTTTGTGAATAAAATAGTTCCAGTAGTTTCGCATATAATTTTATCGATTCATTTTGTTTTTATTCCATGTGGATAGTATTTTTTTTTTAACATTTAGTTTTAGTTTAGCAATTCGTTTTGTTTTTGTTTTATTTCATGTGTATAAGTACCTACCTTAAGTATAGTTTCGTACTCAGTACCTTTAACTAAATTTTTTTGTCAGCTAAAGAATTTTTTTTTGCATAAGTACTTACCTGTTTTTATTACTTTAGGTAGGTAACTGGTTAAGTAATATGCCTCGCAAGCGTAAATCTAATTTAGCGCGTAGCTCTAAAAGAGCTCGAACTGCGCAAGTAGCTAGATCCCAAGAATCTGAGGAGCAGACTCAGGCCCGGCAGATTTTAGATGCTGAGCGACACGCAACGCAAAGAGCTGCCGAGACCTATGAACAAACTCAGGCCCGGCAGATTTTAGATGCTGAGCGACACGCAACGCAAAGAGCTGCCGAGACCTATGAACAAACTCAGGCCCGGCAGATTTTAGATGCTAAGCGACACGCAACGCAAAGAGCTGCCGAGACCTATGAACAGACTCAGGCCCGGCAGATTTTAGATGCTGAGCGACACGCAACGCAAAGAGCTGCCGAAACCTATGAACAGACTCAGGCCCGGCAGATTATAGATGCTGAGCGACACGCAACGCAAAGAGCTGCCGAGACCTATGAACAGACTCAGGCCTGGCAGATTTTAGATGCTGAGCGACACGCATCATTGATAGCTGCAGAGATGCCAGAAGAATCCCAAAGACGACGTGTGTTAAATGCTGAACGGCAGTCAGAAAGGAGAAATGCGTTTACAATGTATACATGGGGAGCATTCCACAATGCTGCTTTTGATTATGACCCATCGATTGAGTATAATAACCATCGATTACTTCTCATAGGTGGAATGGATAAAAAATGTATACATTGTGAAGCACTCAAGTGGAAAGAAGAAACTCCGGGTATGTGTTGTTCTGGTGGCAAGGTTTCAATTCCAATACTTGGAGAACCAGAGGAACCATTGAAGTCTTTACTTTTAGGTGATAACAACGAATCGCGGCGTTTTTTAATCAAAATAAGGAAATATAATTCATGCTTTCAAATGACGTCATTTGGTGTAGAAAATGAGGTGGTTATGCCTGGGTTTTCATCTACTTTTACAATCCAAGGTCAAATCTATCATAGGATTGGTTCTTTGCTTCCTACAAATAATGAGCAACCAAAATTTTTACAGATTTATTTTATGGGAAATGAAAACGACGAGGTTGACCGCAGGTGTCAAAACATTCAATTAGTAGAAAAGGATATTGTCTTAAAGATTCAGAGAATGTTGCATGAACATAACCGCCTAATAAACACTTTCACAACAGCCTTAGAAAGAATGCCGGGAGATGATTATAAGTTGGTGATTCACCCAGATCGTACACCAAGTGGGGAACACGAAAGACGATATAATGCACCTTTAATAAATGAAGTCGCAGCCATGGTTTGTGGTGAACAGTTTGCTTCCCGTGATATAGTTTTACATGCCCGTGATAACACACTAACTAGGGTGCCGGATACACATAAATTTTACGATGCGTTACAATATCCGCTAATATTTAGCAAAGGGCAAGAAGGGTATCACTTTCAAATTCCACAAGTCGATCCTGTAACTGGCCTGCCCTTGCCTAACAAAAAGGTATCATGTATGGACTTTTATGCCTTTCATATCATGATTAGAGAAAATGATTTTAATATTATATCACGATGCAGGCAACTGGCCAATCAGTTTTATGTTGATATGTACGTTAAGGTAGAAAGTGAACGATTACGATACATAACATTAAATCAAACTAAATTAAGAGCAGAAAATTATATCCACCTTCAAGACGCAGTAGCGAATGACGCTAATCTAAATCCAAATGATATTGGTAGAATGATAATTTTACCGTCTTCATTTGTAAATAGTCCGAGGTACTTACACGAATATACTCAGGATGCGTTTGCTTATGTACGTACATATGGTCGCCCTGACTTATTCGTTACGTTTACTTGCAACCCAGCATGGCCGGAAATAGTAAATGAATTAATGCCGGGTCAAAGCGCGATTGATAGGCATGATGTAGTCGCAAGAGTTTTTAGGTTGAAAGTTAAAAAACTTATGTCTGTTATTTCCAAAGGCAGAATATTTGGAGAAGTGATCTGCTTTATGTATTCCATAGAGTGGCAGAAGCGTGGCCTACCACATGTCCACATATTATTGTGGTTAAAAGACAAGTTGAGACCCGATCAAATTGATAATATTATCAGCGCAGAAATACCCGATCCAAGCACTGACAAGACACTTCATGATATTATAGTTAAAAACATGATTCATGGTCCATGTGGACCTGAAAATCCTCAGTGCCCTTGCATGAAAGATGGAAAATGCACAAAGAAATTTCCTCGCAAATTACACAAAGACACTGTCCACAGTGAAAACGGATACCCACTCTATCGTAGAAGAGCACCAGCAGACGGAGGTCGAACGGCATCTGTGAAACTACGAAATGGGAGTTACGTCACTATTGATAATAGTTGGGTGGTCCCTTATTCCGCTATTCTATTAAAAATATTTAACGCCCATATAAATGTTGAGGCTTGCAGTTCAGTGCGCGCTATCAAATATATCTGCAAATATATTAACAAAGGCAGTGACCAAGCTATTTTCAATTTTAGGAGCACAGAGCTTGCAAATCGCGTAAATGAAGTACATACATATCAATCTGGTCGTTATGTTAGCAGCAACGAAGCCGTGTGGCGGTTATTAGGGTTCCCGTTGCACGAAAGGCACCCCACCGTTACACATCTAAGTGTACACTTAGAGAACGGTGAACGAGTTTATTTTACAGAAGATAATTTCCACGAGCGACTATCTACTCGACCAAAAACCACCCTTACAGCTTTTTTTGAACTTTGCATAAGAGATGAGTTTGCAAGAACTCTTATGTATGCTGAGGTACCGAGATATTACACATGGGACGCAACCAGAAAAACTTGGAAACGCCGAATTCAAGGAACTTCGGTTCAGAACTGGCCTGGTGTCAAATCTGGAGATGCCTTAGGACGGGTTTACACAGTCCATGTTACTAACATGGAATGTTTTTGTTTAAGGATGCTTCTACACCATGTGCGTGGGCCAACCTCTTTCAATGATCTCAAAAAATACAACAATCAAGAATTTTCAACATTTCGAGAGGCATGTGAGGCAAGAGGATTATTGGAGGATGACAATCATTGGAATATAACACTGGAAGAGGCTGCACAATGTAGATCAGCGGCCAAGGTGAGAATGCTTTTTGCTATACTAATAGCGACATGTGGGCTTTCAAACCCTCAACAACTGTGGGAAAGGTACAAAATTCAAATGGCCGACGATATTTTACACAGAGTACAACATCATAATCCAAACGTTACATACAATGATTTCATTTTTAATGAAGCCCTAACAAAGATAGAAGACCAAGTCATAACTATAACTGGGAAAGATTTGTCAGATTTTGGGTTGAGCAGGCCGCAAAGAACTGGGGAAGTTTGCAGTGATATAATAAGAGAATTGAGTTACGATGCTGCTTCTTTACAACAACAAATAACTGAGTCTGTTCCGCGTCTAAACCCAGAACAAAGATTAGTTTTTGAGAATGTTGTGCAAAAAATCGAAAGTGGCGAAGGTGGTTTATTCTTTTTGGATGCGCCAGGAGGCACGGGTAAAACATTTCTTTTAAATTTACTTTTAGCCCAAATTCGTAAAGATAAAGGAGTTGCTGTTGCTGTAGCTTCTTCTGGAATAGCAGCTACGTTACTTAATGGTGGCCGAACGGCACATTCAGTACTTAAACTGCCATTGAACTTAGCTCATGAGGAAATGCCAGTTTGTAACATTACTAAAAATAGTGACCGTGGACGAATGTTACAGCAATGTAAGCTGTTGGTTTGGGATGAATGTACCATGTCCCACAAAAGAGCGATAGAAGCACTAGATCGGACCATAAAAGATATTAAGAGTAACCAAAGTATCATGGGTGGTATGGTGGTACTTTTAGCTGGCGATTTTAGACAGACTCTGCCGGTAATTACTAGAGGCACGCCGGCAGATGAAATAAATGCATGTTTAAAAGCGTCTCCATTATGGGTGCATGTAAAAAATTTTTGTCTGACTACAAATATGCGAGTACAACTGCACAGTGATACACAATTGGTGCAATATGCGGATGCTCTTCTGAAAATCGGAGAAGACCGTATGGAAACAAATAGTGACGGAATGATTACATTGAATCGTGAATTTTGTAATGTTGTCTGTAACATGGATGACTTAAAGAACAACGTCTATCCCGATCTTGCAACCAATATGAAGAACAGACAATGGCTGTGCGAAAGGGCAATTTTAGCACCGACAAACGAAGTAGTGGGGCAGATCAACGAACAAATCATGTCAGATGTGGAAGGTGATTTTGTTGAGTATCTGTCCGTAGACAATGTCATGGACACTGAGCAAGTGACATCGTTCCCTGTAGAATTTCTTAACTCCTTAGAATTATCGGGGGTGCCTTCCCATAAGTTGAGGCTAAAAGTAGGTGTCCCGGTCCTGTTGATGCGAAATCTTGACGCACCAAGAATGTGTAATGGCACACGTCTACAAATTACACACCTGGGACGCAATATTGTGAGAGCAATAATTATGACAGGAACAGCAAAGGGAGAAGAAGTGTTAATTCCCCGTATTCCAATAATCCCTACCGATTTGCCATTCCAATTCAAAAGAGTACAATTTCCCCTGAAAGCAGCATTCGCTATGACGATAAACAAAGCTCAAGGACAGACACTCAAAGTAGCTGGTGTTCATTTAGAAAAAAACTGTTTCTCCCATGGGCAACTGTATGTGGCGTGCTCACGAGTATCGAGTCCACAAAACCTACATGTTTTGACCAAAGAAGGAAAAACAAAAAATGTCGTATACAAAAACGTATTAAACTAAGTTAAGTCAGGGATCAGGGTCAGGAAAAGTCTACCTATGTTAATCTCAATAATTCAATGTGCCGGCTTCATTAGAATCGTTTCATTATAGTTTCAGAGCCTATTCAGTCCAAACAAATTTACACGAAGTAGTAGTTCTACGCAGACGAAGTCGCGGGTAACAGCTAGTGGTGAATAATTTGAAGATTTCCGCAGCCTCTATCTTGGAGTTTCATTTTGACCTCGCTATTGTTTTCCGCACCTTCGAAAACCATTAAAACGATACCCATGGTAAAAATAATGAAAATTTCCGCAGCCGTCATCTTGGATTATCATTTTGACCTCACAGTCGGCTGAATGTCGACATCACGCTGGTGTGTCAATGTGTCGCACAAGCATGCATTCGTATTCGCACTATGGTTTGTCGCAGGACATTCATTTGTCGAGCTCACGTAGTAGGTACAAGGTACACCCTTGTGAGCGATCATCGCGCTCGATTATAATTAGGTATGAATACCTACCTACTTATGACATGAGTACCTACTCACTCGAACAAGTCGTGTAGGTAAGTGGAATGGAAGCATTGACGTGCAATTTCTCACTTTCGTTATTTTAGTTGTACAAAATATGCATTCTTAAAACAAATGTTCTAACCTACTTAACTGAAAAAATAACAAACACATTTTGCACAAACCAGACAAAGCCTTTAAAAATCGTCAACATCAATTCCTATTTTTATGTCAATAAATTATCATCCTTATTATAACTAAATTATGTCTATCCAGAATTCAATTGACATTTTTAATCACGCCAAACGTTTATACTCATTATTAAATCAACTTAAATAATATAATTCTCAAAACAGTTTCAAACGTAAATTCGGTATTTTATTTTCGAAAATAAAATAATACGTAATTTCGTGTTCTAAACTTGCAAAGTGCTTGCAAAAGACGTTTCTGTAATTACAGACAGTATGCGTACCTTTGTGACGTTACAAAGCGCGGGCAATGCTCAAAGGCGCCATTTTGAAAACATTTTGTTCGTCCGTGGCATTGCCAGATGCTGTAGATGAAGGCTTTGGTTTAGTTTCATGTGTTTTATCCGTTACGGTTACGGTTTTTATGAAGAACTTTCGAGAACTTGTCTAGAAAATACTTTTACACACCTATGTGGTACCCACTCAAATTAGTATGCCACTACCTACTTGCTATGTAAATAAGAGCGAAAAGAAGTTATTATTTATACATATATCGTCAACGTATACTACATTTTGATCCTCATTCCATATTTCGAAACCAAATCGCGAACTTAGTATAGGTACCTAGTAATTACTACTATTTTTAATGAATAAAACCACTCATTCTTCATCTGGTTCCTAATGAGATGATAAACATTGTTCTCAAAAGAAAAGTGAGAAGATTTATAATAGAAAGCAGACAATTTTATAACGAAGAGAGTCCTAATAACTGAAATAAGTAGTAAAGTTGAACAAACAAGGCAGCTCGAATAAATAAGTCAATTTAAATGCATTGAAAACTCTACAATGACAGAGCTTCTGTGTTTTAATATTACTATCTACTTATTCTAGCTAAGATAATGTTCCGATTTCTTTTGTATCAGTGTGTGTGTGTAGTGTATAAAAAAAATGACTGCTTGCCGCGGTCGGGCCGTGGATGGGTGTCCAGTTTTACATACCAAAACCCCGCCGTTGGTTCCGGCTGTCATTCGTAGAACTTTGACGGTCATTACGGGCAACCAGTCTTACCAATGGGTATCGTATTGTCCTGTAACTGGGTTGTGGGGGTCAGATAGGCAGTCGCTCCTTGTAAAATACTGGTATACAGCTGCATCCGGTTGGACTGCAAGCCGACCTCAATATAGTTGAGAAAAAGTTAGGCACCCGACACCCATCACGTCTGTGAAGTTCCGCTAGCTAGATTAATTTGAACGTGTTTTTTTCAAACGTTCACACTAGGTATTTATCCTGTATTGTGGGTGCGTTTACAAACATTTAATGTCACATACACAAACACCCGGAACAACTACTTGTTTGTCATACAAATATTTGTTCCGTGCGGGAATCGAACCTGCAACAGCAACCCGCAGCAGCCAACCGTGCCGTCATATGTATGTACTTCCGACACACAGTAGAATGCATGTGCAAATTGTCCCTAGTCCTGTCTAGAGTGGCACTAAAACCTAGATTAAGACGTCGTATCGTTCCACTTCGACAAAGAGGTCAATCGTTGAATCCGACTCGGCTGGGCAGCGTTTGGGAAGCTTCGCAATATCTTCTCGGCCCGCATACCGCAGTGTCTCAAGACGAAAGTCTCTGAACAGTGTGTGTTGCCAGTGAGGACCTTAATGGCACAGAAACGTGATCGCTCACAATGGGCCTTATCACAAGGCTTAAAGGCACCCAAAGGGCACAGGAGAGGGCTATGCTTGGAGATTCCCTGCGTGATCGAATCAGGAATGAAGTGATCCGCACATGGATCCGCAGGAGAACCGAGGTAACCGACATACTAGCCCGAAGAATTGCCAAACTTAACTGGCAGTGGACAGGGCACATTGCTCGCTGAACAGATGGCTGATGGGGGCGAAAGGTTCTGTAGTGGAGACCGCGTACCGGAAGACGTAGAGTGGGAAGGCCTCCCACAAGGGGGACCGATGACCTTGTGAAGGCCGAGGTAATCCGCTGGATGTGGGAAGCATAAGACCGGTCGAAGTGGAGGAGCCTGGGGGAGGCCTATGTCCAGCAGTGGACGTCTATCGGCTGAAATGATGATGATCGTATGTATCATCAACTAGCTTCTGCCCGGGACTTCGTCTTCATCCGCGTCACTTGCTCCCCGACCCACCCCGTCGCATCAAATCGCCTGCCCGTGCAAGTACCTCGTATTCGTGACTTTTTCTTTTTCACGGCTCCTATAGGTCCTAGCGTGATTTTAATTGGGCTATATCAAATGCAAAAATAATATTTAAAAACCGACTAACAAACTCTTCAGCTTTATAATATTATACTAGCTGCAGCACGCGGCTCCGCCAACAATAATTATGAAAAAAAAAAAACCTTACAAACTTCCACCACCTATTTCACCCCTTTACGGGGAGAGTTTTCTAAAATCCTTTCTTAACTGACGTCTCCTACTCATAATTTACCGCTGTGCCAAATTTAATATTCGAAATTCCAGTAATTTTTGAGGTGTCGTGATAAATCAGTGAGTGAATGTATGAATGAGTGACCTTTCGCTTTTATGTATACAAGGTGTTTTTTTATATCCCATAACTCTAGGGTAGGAATGAGACCATATCAAAGAACCAACTGGCATACGAATTATTTATCAATAATACGTTTTTTTGTTATTTTCATTTTTAGTGCAAATTAATTCGACAAAGTCTAAGAATAATAAAAGATTATTATTGTAAAACACCCTTACGTGAAATAAATACACACATATGGAGTCTTTTTTTTGGGTGGGAAATCATCAAATAACTTCTCCCGCTCTGGGTGGAGCAGGAGGGCGTGTCAGACTTTTACTGACTAAAACCCACCCGTGTTGCCTCAGTAGCCTGTATGCCAGGGGCTGCGGTATTTCTTTCGAGCAAACCCGCACCCCTGGCAGGCATCGGCCCTTGCGGGCCCCATTTTTTTTTTTTTTTTTTTTTTTTTTTTGGGTGTGAAATCATCAAATGACTTTTCCTGCTGAGTAGAGCAGGAGGGCGTGTCAGACTTTTACTGACTAAAACCCACCCGTGTTCCCTCAGTAGCCCGTATGCCAGGGGCCGTGGTATCTCTTTCGAACAAACCCTCACCCCTGGCAGGCATCGGCCCTTGCGGACCCCACCAGTGGTTGCTGACATCTTTGACGGCGCGCGTGAGGAACACAACGCGCCGTCCCGTCTACCACTTTTCGGCCGCAGAGGATAGGGAGAGCGGCTGACGCTATACCGACACTCCTCTTCCCCTGCGGCCCCACCGCGTCCGCCATCAAACGGTGGCGGCCCCGTCCAGGCCACGGAAGGGAAGAGCGCTGCTCAGAAGCACCGGCACTCCTCCTCTACCGCAGCCTGTAACCCTCAGCCGCGATGCCTCCCATTCGACATCGCGGCCCACCTCAGTTGCGGTGCACCTCACCGCAACCTACTTTTTGGCCGCTACGTCAATGGCTTAAAGGCAAAAGCCCTGACGAGCGGCCCCACCGTTGGGTTCCTCTTGGCTTCACCGTGGATGGGAGACCACGGTTACTAAGCCCCCCCGCAACGACAATGCGGGAACCCACTCGGGGGGGTGCGGGCCCCATCACGTTAGTGCTGACATCTCTTTGAGGCGCGCATGAAACACAACGCGCCGTCGACTTGGGCTTGGTCCTTACCGGACAGCGAGCTACCCATTACTCACCGTCCACAAGCCCACGCCTACGGTAGCCGGAAATTGGCCTGGGATTCCCGACGCCCAGGGCGTCTTCTGCGGCGGCTAGGGCCGTGAGGGCGCATAGACTGCCTCTCCCTCACGTGCGCCGCCTTCGCGAGAATTACTGCTTCGCTAAAGGAGGTGACGGCTACCCACTCTCGCTCCGTACCATGGCCTGGACCAGGGCCGGACGCGAGAGATCGCCGCCGCCGATCGCCTCCACGAGGACATAGCGGTGCTCCGCCCAAGCCGGGCAGACCGCCACCGTGTGCTCCACCGTGTCCTCAGAGCGATCTTCGCAGTGGAAACACCCGGGCGTTTCCTCCCGCCCTATCCGAAACAGGAACCTCCCGAAACAGCCGTGTCCGGTGAGGACCTGCGTCAGGCGGAAGGTGTTAGTATTTTGTACGGTAATTTGGCAACATCGCAAAAGTAAAAGATTCGTCATACGGGTGACAATATTGTTGATCTAAATTAATTATGATTGATGATTTCTTCGAAACTATGCATTTTTGGACCACATATTCTAGGACTATTTGTATAACTTTTACTTGTAGAATATAACCCTAGAGTTATGGGATATAAAAAAAAAAACACATTGTGTAGGTATAAACATTCAAAACGAAGAAGAAGATACGAATGAACGACATTAAGGCGACACTTTGCGCTGGCTCGAACTCACTGGTGGGCCTGGCTAAAAATCACGTTGTCTCACCAGGCTTCGTATCCGACAGAGATAGTATCAGTGGTGAGCAGTTAGACGCTAGTCTACATGCACAACGTTATTGAGTGAGATGCAGGAGCATTTTTGGAAAAATAATCGCGAAAAAATTAAAAAAAGTCCTTCAGAAGATCGGGTTTTCTGAAAAAACCTCTGCATAAATCAATGACGAATAAAGTTTATTGAATTTATTGTTAATTGAACTTTGTCTGTACCGTCTTGGTTTTCGAGATTTTACACTCTTTTTATTACTTAAACACGCTCAAAGTTAGGTTAAATTACCAAGAAAAACGAATCTTTGTTGGCTCATAACTTTTTAATGGCTTTTTATTTTAGTATTCTGTTTCCGTACAGACAATAATAATAACGAGACAAAACCATACCATGTTTTATTTTTGATGTACATAGTCAAACAGTGGAGTAAAACCCTCCCGAAGTTTGTATGGAAAAAATGTGGACAAGTGTCACCTTAAGTAAGGCGACACTTTGCGCTGGCTCGAACTCACTGGTGGGCCTGGCTAAAAATCACGTTGTCTCACCAGGCTTCGTATCCGACAGAGATAGTATCAGTGGTGAGCAGTTAGACGCTAGTCTACATGCACAACGTTATTGAGTGAGATGCAGGAGCATTTTTGGAAAAATAATCGCGAAAAAATTAAAAAAAGTCCTTCAGAAGATCGGGTTTTCTGAAAAAACCTCTGCATAAATCAATGACGAATAAAGTTTATTGAATTTATTGTTAATTGAACTTTGTCTGTACCGTCTTGGTTTTCGAGATTTTACACTCCTTTTATTACTTAAACACGCTCAAAGTTAGGTTAAATTACCAAGAAAAACGAATCTTTGTTGGCTCATAACTTTTTAATGGCTTTTTATTTTAGTATTCTGTTTCCGTACAGACAATAATAATAACGAGACAAAACCATACCATGTTTTATTTTTGATGTACATAGTCAAACAGTGGAGTAAAACCCTCCCGAAGTTTGTATGGAAAAAATGTGGACAAGTGTCACCTTAAGTAATGAACGGATGCTCCCAAATTACAAAGTAATTTTTTTATTTTTCCAATGCTGACAAATTCTCGTCGTTTTTTGACAGCATACATAAATTATAATATCGACAATTTTTTAGTGATTGTCATGGAAATCATGTAACTTTGTTTAAATATGTTCATTGTATGTGTGTTGATTATTTTACATATTGTGAATGAGAGAATGTAGGCCTTACAGACTGTAGTATGTATTTGTAGACGATTTTCTATTCTGTATTTTCATTCCTCTAAGTACCTGAAACTTATTGACAGGCCTGCACTGTCCTCCCATACCTATTATCACTGTAATTTGAAAACATTGTTAAAGCCAATGATTTTTAAAAGAGTAGCCGTAGAGATTCTTGCCGGCTCTTCTCCATAGGAAGCGACAATTTGGAACCGTGCACCTAGCTTCTGACGTTTCATAAGTGCCCATGAAGGTTTATATGAAATAAAAATATTTTGATTTTGATGCATCAGTGCCTTCTCTCAACTTCCACAGCTGTTATCACAACATAGCCTTCCACTTAACTTGCATGCTCCTACCTCGAGCTCACACTGTCCTTGTCTTGCAAAGCCACTTGCATCTTTTAGTTAGTCAGACAGCGATCGACTGAGCCGTTGTTCTTTCGTGCTAATCTGACGCGCAGTGAGGAGGGCACGCATGCTAACTTGTCCTACATTACATGTTTCTAGAAACATACGTGTGCAGCCGTTTGGACGTGCACGCTTGTATAAGGACACCAAACACACGACATAGAATTGCCAAACTTAAGTGACAGTGAGCAGGGCACGTTGCTCACAGAACAGATGGTCGATGGGGCCGAAAGGTTCTGGAGTAGCAACCGCGTACCGGAAGACGTAGAGTTGGATAGCCTCGTTGAAGAAGTCTAGTTGAAGACCGCAGGAATTCGCTGGCGACAATCAGAGGTCATTTATTGTGAAAAAAATTTATTCTACGAACTATGTCAAGTGGAGTATCATTGAATAGTCCAATGATATTCATTTTTAATTTTCAATGTCCATTGCCATTTAGGATCTATAACGATGTAAGTTGGTTAGCAACCATTCTCACTTAAATTTTCAAGGCTAATTACTACAACGTTTTTTTTGTTGTAGGTACCTATTACCTTGTTTTACTAGCATAGCTTTTAAGTAGTTTGTATTACTAACACAGTATGGTTCAAGGTCTGAATTAAAGTATTTTTATTAACCAGCTTAACCAGATCGATCAAATCGAGTGGCTGATGTACTTAGCCACATGCCCACATGCCTCTGCGAAGCATTTTTAAACGTTAGTATTCCGAATGTGTCAAGCAACGCGACCGCTCCTTCAATCTCCCTCGTATGTTTCCATACAATTTGCACGCTTATCATACACTAGTTCACTTTTGCATATCAAAGACTTAGCGACTCAACCTTTATTTAGAAATAATCCGTTTGAAACTGGGTACCAGTAGGGTTAGTAGTGACTTTGTAGTTTTCTTCTTGATGTTACTAATATTTTTAACCGTCTTAAAAAAAGGAGGAGGTTCTCAATTCGACTCTCAATCTTTGTTACCTCATAACTACATCATTTATAAAACGTACTACCATTATGAATTAAAAAAAAACAAACTGATTTACAAAAAAAAAAAAAAAAAACTGAAGTCGGTGGCAAAAATAATAAAATACAAAACCAAAGACACCGACTTCCGAAATTAAAGTTATTTTTCACTTTCTAGTTTCTTTATTTTGTAACAATATTTCGATATAAAAGAGTGCGTGGAGTTTCTTGTCCGTTTCTACAATAGGAAACTAAGTAGGTACTACGCTTTGTAATGGGCAATTAGCAACATCTTTGTGACTGAACGACCCCTTGACAGTTCAAAAGTGCCTGTAATTGGTTTAATCGAAATAAATGGAGTTTTTATTCGACTACGGCGAAGCAAGAAAGAGGGTTATGATTATGTCGAATATGTGTGTATGAATGTACATTTCTTCCCTCAGAACTACTTATCCATTATGCGTAAACGTGTCGATATCAAAACACGATTTAAAAAATCTGATAACATTTTTTGTGGGGTCATCGACCGCAGTTAGTGTAGTCACTTGAAAAATCATTTTAAAATCAGTTTTTTTCGTGTAAGTACCTATACTTCACAGAAGTATCGGTATACAAATACGATAAAGCGAAAGAAAACAGTTTTTTTCAACTCGTACTTCAAGTTACAATACCACCAGCGGTATACACTCCATTTGACTCCATATAATTCTGTGCAATGGTGATGATGCGAAGAGTCGGTGCAGGTTTATGACCCAAAGGTAGGTGTAGGTGTTTAGGTTGGGACCATACGCATTGCGTTTATAAAAGTCCCTAATTCAATAAAGAATTAAAAAAATAAACACTACCAGCGGTCGCTGACCACTAAAAAAAAAAAAAAAATGCTTTTATTTTATCATGTTTATATTTATACAGATGTACCTAAGGGTAAACACCGTTGTTAGTTAATCCATGGGTAGTTGACTTAAATATAAAATAAACGAGCGAGTTAAAAAAAGAAATATGTGCGAGAAATGAGCGACGCTACGACTCGGTGTTACGTGCGTTCGCTAGCAAGACTGACAGCTGATGAGCTGACTGACCGGGATCGCGACCTGTGCGTCGGTGTCGGGCCACGCGGCGTGGCCCCCGCGCCCCGCTCCCCCTCCCGTATTGAAACGCAAGTTTGTTGCCCTCGCGCGTAGTGTGAAATATACTTGTGGAAAAAACAGATTTTATTTACGAACGTAATTTCAATGAAAAAAAAAAACAATCTTTTTTTCATTGAAATTACGTTCTATAAACGAAACCAAACCACAGTTTTCAATGATAACGGTGTTTATTTACAGCCTGTTTATGAAACGCATTAATTTTGCAGAGTATCGTTAGCTAATTTATTTTGACCTAGTTCCAGTGAGAAACCATGAATCAAGATATTACTAATCAAATTCTCAAGCCGTGTCCTGAAAAAAGTCTAATTGAAAAAATGGCGTCCGTTTCTCCAAGGTTTCTCCACAAAGAAAAGCTCGGGGTATATTTTATTTTTAATTTATTCACATTAAAACCTCGGGATCCACTCGCCAGTTTATTAAATGCAAATGCATGTAAAACGGACTGGCTGTAAATTATTTTAAGTTTTTAATTAGTTCGTAGCTCATTGAATGTTGATAGTTTGTTTTAACTGTTAAGGTTAAATGAAAAATGATTATATTTCTGTAAGTAAGTTTGTACGCAAACAATTTTACACGTCAATCATAATTATTATTTAAAGACTAGATGAGGTCGGCGATTCCTATCTGATTACTCTGAGAAGAAAGGCCGAAACAAACTCAGAGGTCACAATCTCTTTTAAAGTCCAGACATAAACTTGGGCAGACCATGTGAAGACCATGTGGATTGGTTTCTGAAATGGTCTTATGAGGAAGGAACCACAAAGATTGAGTGAACCGGTCCAGTTATTGCACGCATTTGTCCGTTGTCAGTAATCATACAGCTCAACTCAGAACGTACGGAGCTCAATGATTCGACCAAAAATACTAAACGCATATAAATTATTCAAACTGCCAGACCATGATCAAAATCTGAATGAAAAAAAAAAGAGATGATGATGAGGTAGGTACTGTAAAGGTTGTTCGCCTACAGAAGGTAACCTCACACAGATACTGGCAGCCAAAGATTAGGCTTTGTCTATGTTCGAACAGTCAGGACGTTCTAGAATATAAACGTCATTAATTTTAGATAGGTTTTGTTCCGGGAGCTTTCATTCTATTGACAGGCGCGGACTTGTAAGGCTCTAACTCTTGAAATAAACGTGGAGTTTATATTTATACGCACGTTTATTAATTATTATTCGGCTCCGGTTACCCGGGATTCTACGGAGTCCTTAAAGTACCAATCGAATGGTACCTACCTACATAAAGACAGACATATAGATACGTAGGTACTAGGTACCTACTAAATTGAAATAAATAAGATCTATCAAAATATTCCAAGCTAAAATCCTTTATGTCTGAGACAAAACAAAATAACTTTACTAACAAAAACAACCTTATATTCGATTTTTGAAACGACTTTGAAATTTTGACATCGTAACGATGAATAATATTGTGTCGATGTCACCACAAAATACATCAATAGAAGAATTATTACAGAAGGTTAAATGGAAAAAGCGAAAAGTCCATTAAATCAGAATTATAAATTTCGAGTTCAAGATGCATATTCTAAAAAGTAAATTTAAATTTATTTATTTTAGGACAATGAGATCTAAAGGCTAGTGTACAAAAAACTATTGTTATACCTCCTGATAAGACTCTGCTTAGATTTATTTGAATACCAGTATTTTACATGGAGCGATCCCTACTCCATTCCATTTCCAGTCTAGTCCATTTGGCATCTTTAACTCGGAATTGAAAGCACATGAATGAATAGTGAAAAATGGATCCATTAGTGAACTGATCCAACGAAGTTGAATTTCAGCAATCAGCATCTTTTGGTCGCTTACCAAATGATCTAAAAATTAAACAAAAGGAGTAGATGAACTTTCCTTCCTATGTAATTAGTAGTATTAGCTTGATGTGTAGCCGTGTGTACGTAAATTTAACCTTCTATTCTCCTCTGTCATGTGGTGTCACGCTTCGAATCAGTCAAATTGACATGACGCGTCATAACGATAGCGCTGCCCGGCGTGACAAATGGCGGAGTGGGTGGTACAGAACTGTTTGTTTGGGAGCCACTGCATTAGTTTGTTTAGAAAGATATGGTCGTCTATTACACAGTTTTATGTGTATTTCCCAAAGGGATGGACTCATATTTTTTTTGGGCATGAATCGATGGCGGGATTCAGTTAAATCAGCTTTATGTATAAACGAAAACCAGTATAGCTGTTCTGTACAGCAGTGGTATTCTGTAAAATTGTCACCGTGATAACTCGGGTGAAGTGAGCGTCATGAGTATCAATCGGTCCCTAGTGTCAGATGGAATGACAGCTCATTTCACTCGGATCGGATCGGATGTTCACTTCACACCTCACTCAAGTGAGCGCACATATTTCGAAACTAATTTGTTTTTTAACCGACTTCAAAAAGGAGGAGGTTACCAATTCGGTGTGTTTATTTATTAATTTTTTATAAATGTTTGGGCATTACCCCCGTCATAAATAGACGGATTTGCAAAATCCTTTTTTTTTTGTTCGAAAGCGGTTTATTTATACCGAAATGGTCCCATTTAAATTTCATATAAATCTGATGATGAGTTTCGGAGACAGACAATGGAACTCTTCAAATCAACCACGATTATTTCTATCGCATAAATATGCATTGTTTTGGTTAGATTGACTGAGAATACCCCAAGAATGATGAAATTTTGAATTGGTGTGGGATAGGTATTTTAACTAAAAAGAGAAAAATAAAAACTTTTTCTTATCTAAGAGGCTTATATCCAGCAGTGTACTGATGAACTTAGGTTTTAATAAGTACGTAACTTAGCTACAAGATTTAATTACTCCTAAACAAAGAAATAAACTTCTAGAGGCGACAGCAACGTAGTCACATCAACATAAACCAGAATAATCCCCTGTTACAAGAACAAAATTCAATCTCCACCGCCTAAAACGGGTTCGTGTAACAGGACACAATATGGCGTCGTAATGGCTAGATAAATATCACTTAATGCGTGCGTATCGCTGATAGGAAAACGTTTAAACACGCTTGCCTTGCGGAAAATTTAGTTTATCTTACATATGTGCAGGATTTTTCTCGAAAATAAATGGCGGGAAAAAAGTTTTGGGCGAAAAAATGTCGGTTGAAATGGAACTTAGGCGTTATGGAAGAGAAATAATGAAGATATTGGATATAAACAGGTTTTTTTTTAGTTCTGTTAAAAGTAAAGGAGCGAAATTGAGTCGTGAGGGATTTTGACAGCTAAAAAAATGTCAATGTCAAAAATCGCGGGTACTGTTTGTGTGTATTTTGAAGTTGAGTTTTTATTGCTAGCTGTAATTTGCGTCATTACTCGCAAATAAGAAATCATCCTAATTTTCGCAGATCAATGCACTATAGGTATGTTTCTTAGCATACATTTTCGGCCAATTACTTTAATCAACACGTTTGAGTTTATGTCTATAAATGATAAAGTTTATAGCTCGGTCAAGTTAGCCCAAAAAATAGGGGTAGGTTAGCAAAAATTCGCATAGAGCTGAAAATTGGTACGAATGTTCGGAACACTATTATAAATGAAATGTAAATAAGTCCCCATCGATCCCACAATTGCACAAAATTTGTAAGGTCAAAGTTCGCAATAATTGTTTTTTTTTGCCAAACGGTTAGTTTTATGATGAAAATAGATGAGACAAAATTGTAGATTATGCAATTATCAATAAAAATTGTCTCTACAATTTTTCTCCTAAACGTCACCGTTCCTGAGATATAATGGTTGAAAAAGTTGACATCACAAGATATTATTACCAACGGAATTCGCTTTCTTCTATCTTAATAACGTTTAATAACGAAAGCTGTACTAAAGTCGTGAAAACTTTAGTGCCACTACGCTAAATTAAAAGTTTTCTATGAACGGCTTCTTTTGAGTATCTATCCAGGTTATAAACTATCTCTGTGCCAAATTTCATCAAAATCTGTTCAGTAGTTTAAAAAAAAGGATTAAAAAAAAGTCACAATGACCTGACAACACCGAAATAATTGAAATCAACAGTTCCTAATACACGTCCGTCGCTTTCGAGCTCTCGAGTAAAAGTGACCAAGGCTTTTTTAGTTTTTTTTGGAAATTGCATCTCGAAGTTGGCCTTGAGAGGCCGTGACTTCTTAACCGGACTTTCCTGTGGCTGCCTTAAGAAAACTTAAAGCCTCCCGCCAGGGGCGTAAAACTAATTAAAATACTAAACGACTGCACGCTGAGGGCACCCCCTGTGGGGCCCCTCAGGGCGTCACTGATAGGGGTATAGCAAGGGACAGGCTGGATCAAATCATTTTCATTATCATTAAATTTTGGGGAATTTAACTCTACAGGCTTAGCTCCGGCGCGGGCTGGCACTTCAACAAGCAACGGACGCTCGGGGTGGTGACCGAAGTGCGCAAGCGCTCCTCTTATCCTCTAACGTTCTGTTGCCCCTTCCATCCGCTGCATCACAATGGTCATGTGAAATCCCTGCTGTGTCATTTGAAATAATATCCTTTACTACAATATTAATAATACATGGATAACATATTAGCAAAAAAACCCTTCAAAAAGATGCGACAATAGAGCCTTTCTTTCACATCAACGACACTGAAATTCTAACTGGCGGGCTAATTTATCGTTTGCCATCGTTTCAAAGGTGAACTCTACTCAGCAAAATTTCGCAGAAGTTCAATTATGACTGCGGCTCTGAATGAAGAAAGCAAAAAAAGAAAGAGACAGCAAATAGTTATAGTCAAACGTTCGGCTGACGCAAAATATATCTATTTTGCGTCATCCGAACGTCACAAAAGTCGTAAAAGCTTGTCGCAAGATTCGAGTACCTACTTGTATTTAGGTACTTACTTAGTTTAAAAAATGTAAAATTTTAAATCAATCAGATCAAGTTATTTAATTTAGGTATGTATTTGTTTATCTACAGAGGTAAATCTCGCGACAAGCTAAACCTTTAAACGAGCAATTCTTGTATATATCTATAAATATGATCTGAATCTTGGAAACGGCTCCAATAATTTGCATGAAATGTCTTCCAGATGTTAAGAATCATATAAATTGTGTAATGACGTTATAAGTTGATAATAAAAAGTTTAAACGAAAAGTTTATTTTATTCTTTTTAGCGCATTTAAATAAAAGCTTGTTTTTAAAAAGTTTTTACTTTTTATTTATATTTCGAATTATTCTAAGCAAGCCCTTTTATTTGATACCCATATTGTAGGTGTGCATTAAAAAATAATAGTATCTTAGGTGTTCCGCCATGTTGGATTTAGAATGATGTCACACAGCTAACCATGTATTGTCATCGAAACTAATTGTGTACATATACAAAATTTCAGCTCAATCGGTTAAAGATCTGCTTCAAAATTGAGTTGTATGATTCCATCTGCACAAACATTGTCACACACATACATGGCAAGTTAAATAAAACTTGTAATAAAAACAAGATGGCGGCGTAAGTTTCGATTGTGACCACGCTTAAAAAAGCCTTGTAAATGTATCTGCATTGGTCAGCTGCAACCGGTTAGACCGAGCCTGGGTCTTGGCCTTGCAGGCTCTCGGGCCTCGACTAAGAGGGCTCCTAAGCGCATGCTTGGAGGAGGGCCAGTTACCACTTCGCTGGAAGACGGGGAAACTGGTCCTCATTAAGAAGCCGGGGCGCCCAGCGGACTCTCCGTCCGCTTACCGGCCCATTGTGCTGCTCGACGAGGTGGGCAAGCTCTTTGAGAGAGTAATTGCAGACCGCCTCGTCGGGCGGCTGGTGCGGGTGGGGCCGGATTTGACGGAGAGCCAGTTTGGTTTCCGCAGGGGGCGCTCCACGGTGGATGCCATCATGCCCTCACGACGGGGGATGCTGTAGCCCGGGGTGGGGTCGTCTTGGCGGTGTCATTAGACATCGCCAATGCCTTCAACACCCTGCCCTGGAGTTGCATAAGGGAGGCACTCCGGTATCACCGGATGCCGACCTACCTCTGTCGTGTGGTCGAGGCCTATTTGACGGACAAGGCCGTCATCTACCCCGGTCACCTCGGAGAGTGGAACCGGCGAGAGATGTCGTGCGGTGTCCCACAGGGATCGGTCCTGGGGCCGCATCTGTAGGACATCGGGTACGACTGGGTGCTGCGCGCCGACCTCCCTAGCGGCGTCAGTGTAGTTTGCTACGCTGACGACACGCTGGTCCTGGCGCAAGGGAGGTCGTACCAGGCGGCGGCCGATTTAGCGACACAAGGTGTTGCGACAATCGTCGATAGGATCCGGCAACTGGGACTCGAGGTGGCATTGTACAAGTCCGAGGCCATGTGGTTTCATGGTCCTCGGAATGCGCCACCGACGGGTTCCCAGATAACGGTGGGAGGGGTTCACATCGGCGTCGAGTCGACGATGAAGTACTTGGGACTCGTCCTCGACAGCCGGTGGAACTTCGCGGAGCATTTCCGCCGTTTGGCTCCCAGACTGAAGCGGGCCGGGGCTGCGTTGAAGCGGCTCTTGCCCAATCTAGGGGGGCCAAACGCCTCCTGCCGGAGGCTCTACGCGGGGATCGTGCGGTCCATGGCCCTATACGGGGCGCCGGTGTGGGCGCCTACATTGAGGCGCCAACCAGCTCGCAGGTTGAGGGCGTCCCATAGGCCATACGGATGATCCGAGGATACCGCACGATCTCCGGCGAGGCGGCGGGCCACCTTGCCGGATTACCGCCGTGGGATCTGGAGGCAAAGGTCCTCGCGCAAGTATGGGAGTGGCGCGAGGAGGGCAAACGCCGGGGCATAACTCCGCTGCCGCAGGAAATCGCGGCACAGCGGACAGAGCTCCGGCGGGATCTCATGGTGACATGGAGAGAGCGATTGTCGCAACCCAGTGCTGGGCACGCCACGATTGCGGCGGTAAGTCCCCTCTTTGAGGAGTGGTTTGAGAGGCGGCATGGCGTCCTCACCTTCCGCCTGACGCAGGTCCTCACCGGACACGGTTGTTTCGGGAGGGTCCTGTTTCGGATAGGGCGGGAGGAAACGCCCGGGTGTTTCCACTGCGAAGATCGCCCTGAGGACACGGTGGAGCACACGGTGGCGGTCTGCCCAGCTTGGGTGAAGCACCACCGTGTCCTCGTGGAGGCGATCGGCGGCGGCGATCTCTCGCGTCCGGCCCTGGTCCAGGCCATGGTATGGAGCGAGAGGGCATGGGGAGCCGTCACCTCCTTCAGCGAAGCAGTGATGCTCGCGAAGAGGGAGGCGGTGCATGTGAGGGAGAGGCAGCATATGCGCCCTCGCGACCCTAGCCGCCGCAGGATACGGAGACGCCCTGGGCGTCGGGGATCCCAGGCCGATTTCCGGCCACCGTAGGCATGAGCTTGCGGACGGCGAGTAATGGGTAGCTCGCTGTCCGGTAAGGACCAAGCCCAAGTCGACGGCGCGTTGTGTTCCACGCACGCCTCAAAGAGATGTCAGCACAAAAAATGATGGGGCCCGCAAGGGCCGATGCCTGCCAGGGGTGCGGGTTTGTTCGAAAGAGACACCACAGCCCCTGGCATACGGGCTACTGAAGGAACACGGGTGGGTTTTAGTCAGTAAAAGTCTGACACGCCCTCCTGCTCCACCCAGAGCGGGAGAAGTTATTTGATGATTTCCCATCCAAAAAAAAAAAAAAAACCGGTTAGACCGGAAGCTGACCCAATATAGTTGATAACAGGCTCGGCATATGATGATGTCGGATTTGATTAGGTAGGAAATTAAAAACTGACTGACTGACTGACTGACTGACTCATCAACGCCCAGCCCAAACCCTTGAACCTAGAAAGCTGAAATTTTGCACAGAGGTTCCCTTTATACTGTAGACAAGGAATAATGAAGGATTTTTCGAAATTCAACCCCTAAGGGGGTTAAATAGGGGATGAAAGTTCCGCACGGGCGAAGCCGCTGGCAAAAGCTAGTACTTTATATAGTCATGGCTTATACTTTCAAATTTTGAAAGTATAAGACGTGACTGGATCTTCTAAACCAACTGCCCAGTGACCTAATTGAGGAGCATTTAGCCCTTATTTCCTCCTTTACCGTCAGCGTTCGGCCATTTCGTGTTTTTTTCAACTCTTTCCGTAGCGATCGAGTAGAATGGACTCCATTTAGGGATTTACCCTAATTTCCTTTCTGATCGACTGTTTAAGTGAAGAAAAGTGATGTAAAAGTGCTTTTATTTTTCATTTACGTCCCCGTTTCTTGTTTAACTTAACTCCTCTTCGCTTAGCTTGACATACCTCGCTTAGCTCCGCTTTCCTCGCTTTTAAAAGGTTTGAATTTACATACGTTTTAAACCGTTTAAAAACATTATTACTAATTGTAATAAATGCTGAAGCGACTTAGTTTGTTTGGTACATTTTAACAACAATAAATATAAATAATTTGTTTGATCATTGCAGCATTACGGTTCATATAAAGTGGCCTATTAATCTTTCTTGAATTTTGGATTTTTTCGGCCGTATAGCGAGGAGAGATGGCAATAACCTCGAACAACTGATGGTTACCGGCAAGGTGGATGGTAAATGACCAAGAGGACGCAGCCCTTTGCGATGGTCCGACCAGATAAACTCTTCTCTCGAAACGAAATTTCATGATGCGCTGCACTTGGCCAAGGATAGACAGAGATGGCGAAACATCGTCAGGGAAAAAGTGATTTCAAGGGAGCATTACGACCCTCAGTAATGAGGAGCACGACTTGAGGAGGAGGATTAATATTTCTAATTCAGATCAGTTTAGTAAGTCCCTATAGATCGCAATTAATGACGAGTATTAATATTAGTAATTTGTGGGGGGTCTTCCAACGCAACCTTTTTCCGGTACACGGTGGCCACTCCAGAAACTGTCAGTCTCAACGGCCAAGATGGCCGATGACGTCGACGACCGTTACGTCGGTCACGAAATCAATCACTCTTTAATCCATTCTCCATAAATAATCCAATTTACTCAAAATCAGTTCCACTAACTATCACTTAATGGGTTTTTAATTCAGTGTGTTCACGACATGAGTATAGCAACATGGATACTTTTAATCTACATATTTACCAATCTGTGCACCCTGGTCCACCCTCAGGGTAAATTTCCTGACTTCTTTTATGATGATGACGGGCAGGTACTTATTGTCTTTTTCGTAATTTTTTTTTGGTTAATGAATTTAATTAGCATTACATAAGATTATTTCGGTTTCCGAACTAAAAGTAAATGATATCACGGTTTGACAGTTGTCCCAACGCCCAATGTGTTTTGACATATCATCTAGTTTCGGACGGGCTCGTGTCTTCGTTGACGAACTAAGTCAGAAAGTAGACCTGGAGAAGTAGTTCGGGCGAAATATTATTTTTAGGCAAGAATCAGATTTAATTTTGATTGTAATCTGGCAAAGTGGTTGCTTTTTTAATTCCTTCGGGTACGGTATTAGGCCACCGAAAGGATCCCAGTGTAAAAAATTAAACCAAAATTTAAACTAAAATGAGAAAAATAAACTACTAGTGGTCCTAGGTGGTGGTGGTGGTGGACTAGTGATCGCAAGTGCTACTGCTATAGCACGAGAACCGTAGAGAAGCGTTTTATCGAAGGAAGAGTAGACCACAATGACGTTGCCGTGTAGACAATTGATAGTTTTGTACCGAGAAATGTAGGCAAGCGATTTCTATTCTACGATAGAGTAGAAATAGAAAGCATCATGCTAAGCCTACTGAGCATGATGCCCTGGGTATGATTCCAAAGGAAAAATATTTTTGCGTATTTCCGTCAGGAATTTCTAAATGTAATAATCTTGTCTGTTTTCAGAGATATGGTCACAAATCACACAAACATAGATCGAAACCTAAACTACCACATGCGGTGAGAAAACGAAAATGATTCTTAATGAAAAATAAAGAGGTAACAGTGTACCGTACGGTGTAGTATGCGGTACGGTTCTATGTGGTGCAGGACGTAAAAGAATAGCACCATCCTATCCCTTCCCGTGAGTGTAGAAGAAGGCGACTAAGGGACTTACTAGAGAATGGGCAGCAGCGTTCTCTATGTATTTTACCACTCCAACCCGCCTGCCATGCGTGGCGATAATGGCAAAACCCCCCTTTTTCGGGGAGGCTTATGTCCAGCAGTGGACATCTTTCTGCTGAAATGATGATGATGATGAGTGTACCGTATGGGGCCTTAAATATGGCTCATTGAGTTTTAGAAAAAGATCGGCTTTGTAGAACATCATCATGTCTCTTTCTCTAGCAGAATCCTTCCAACCAATATTTCAAAATAGCTTCTATTCGCGACTTCGTTCGCAAGTTAAACACCCACAGATTTTGTTTTTCATTAGCATATTCCCAGTATCATAGAGGCTTGTGGCTAACTACAAATAACCGCACGGATCGAACGATCAGGTTAAGCTACGCTTGCCGCGGTAGGTCTGTGGATGGGTGACCATCTTTATATGCCAAGACCAGGGCCTTGGAAAGCACGATAAGCCAAATAGTCATTCCTAAATCTTCGACAGTCGTGACGGGTCGTCAGAAGCCCGAAAGTCTTTCAGCAAATCTTCCCAAGGGGTATCGCATTACCCAGCAATTGAGTTGCGGAGGTCAAATAGACTGGAAGTCGATCCCAAGATAGTTGGGAAAAGGGTAGGCAGATGATAATTCCCAGTATAAGCCTGGAGCATGGAATTGGGCTCGGTTGGACGTAAATACAAATAAAATAGAGAATACCTACAGGCTTTGTTTTTGTCAGGGGTGCGGGTTGTTCGAAAGAGATACCGTGGCCCCTGGCACACAGGCAACTGAAGGAACACGGGTGGGTTTTAGTCAGTAAAAGTCTGACGCCCTCCTGCTCCACCCAGAGCGAGAGAAGTTATTTGATGATTTCGTACCCTGAAATAAAAAGGCTTGTGTTAAGATATTTTAGATTAAAACTAATGTAAACAGGAAATGGGGAATGTGGACTATCCTGCCGTTCCTGAGGATGCTCCAGAAAAGCCAGCAAACGCATTGACTGAAGTAAGTAATTATACGACGTGGTTTACCAATTTTTCGAAACCTTTTAGCTATATCAAAACCCCTTGAGCGGCCACGGGATATATTTAATCCCACGCGCAAAATGCCGTTGAGCGGCCAAGGGATAAAATCTATCCCACGCGCGCTTTGTTGCGGAGTGACTCATTTATTTTAACTCGTGACAAAAATCGACTAAATATTTCTCTATGGTAACTGTACATTCTGATTCCATGCTCAATATACTACGTTTCAAGCTAAGAAAACCCTGGAACGTTCGAACAAAAATATTTTTAATCTATTTGTTTTGCGAGGTCTGTCGTAAAACTTACGTCAGGCAGTTGTTATTGTTTTGTTTTGTGATGCTTGTGGATGATTCATTTTGTACTAAAGGTAGGTGGTTTTATTCATTTGTTATGCTGGGAATATACACACCATGCATTTAAAACCATAAAAAACATAGGTCATCGCTTGTTTTTTTTTGTTATTGTTATTTTTTTCGATAACGTAAACATTCTAAGGTAAACATTCCCACGCTCATTTTCCACGAATTATCTAATTTTTTACGACCATTCATTCAAACGAAAGTAAGAATAGTTAAGTCGTCCGTTTACTCACAATTCTAAAGCAACAAACGTTCGAACGACTCCACGAACAAAGAACCCTTGTTTTTTTCGAGTTTGCGATAAGAGGCGGACCACCCACGACGCAAATGGGTGCGATGACGTCATCGTGGCCGCTTTACGTTATTTAATTTAATTCGCTTGGCCGCTCGACCGGAACACGGCACCGCGCACCGCCGCGGCAGCGGTAAAGCGGATCTCATGTCGCATTGGTCTCTAATAAATCCGTTGATGCCTAACACACGTATATACACCGCACGACCGTGCGGTCGAATGCTCTGCCACCGCGGCGGTGCGCGGTGCCGTGTGTGAATTACCTTATACCCGCGGCTCCGCCCGCAACATGTCGGTTACAAAAAAAGTAACCTGTCTTTCTCCATATCCCAGGCTATATCTTTGCCTTTCATGATGGTCGGTTCAGCGGTTTAGGAGTAAAAGCGTAACAAACAGACAGAGTTACTTTCGCATTTATAATATTAGTAGGAATTTCGTGTCGCAGATAACTTCGCCGATTTTTTAAGAGGAAACGCGTCCACAAAAGCAGTGGTGGACCAGTGATAACGGCCGCGACAGGGCTTTTACTTTATATCAATTATTTCATCACCCTTGCTCGCAAAACGGTGAAGGAAAACACCGTGAGGAAACCGGCATGCCCTAGAACCAAAAATTTGGAGAAATGTGACAAACCCGCACTGAGCCCGCGTGGTGGATTACGGCCCTCTTCCTCTCACAGAGAGAAAGCCTGTGTCCCAGCAGTGGGAACATAATAGGATAATTACGCGTTCTTGTGGTTGTTAGCGTTAATTCCGTAATTAATTAAATCAAAATATTGTATTTCACATAAACCTGCATGGGCACTTATGAAACGTCAGAAGCTATGTGCACGGTTCCAATTTGTCGCTTCCTATGGAGAAGAGCCGGCAAGAAACTCCACGTTTACTTTTTTTTTTAATAATTGGCTTTTACAATGTTTTCAAATGATAGTGATAATAGGTATGGGAGGACAATGCAGGCCTGTCAATAAGTATCAGGTACTTAGAGAAATGAAAATAAAGAATAGAAAATCGTCTACAAAACTACAGTCTGTAAGGCCTACAACGTTCTCTCATTCACAATATGTAAAATAATCTACTTAAATAAAATGAACCTATTTAAACCAAGTGACATGATTTCCATGACAATCTATATAAATAAAGAGAGAAGTCTTGACTGACTGACTCACTCATCAACGCCCAGCCCAAACCCTTGGACCTAGAAAGCTGATTTTTTGCACAGAGGTTCCCTTTATAATGTAGACAAGGAATAAGGAAGGATTTTTCGAAATTCAACCCCAAAGGGAATTAAATAGGGGATGAAAGTTCCGCGCGGGCGAAGCCGCTGGCAAAAGCTAGTCACTAATAAATAGTCTATATTAGAATTGATGTATAATGTAATACTAGTTCAATTATTGTGTAGGTGCTGTCCCACATGGTCGTATCTCTGTGTTTTGTTTTTTGGCGTAATCATAATTATATTTTTTTCTCAAATAAATATAACGACGCTAATGACCACGTGACTGCGTTTTAATCGTTCAAGTTACGAGGGAAGCGCCAGGGTAAACACGCCAGCACATCAAGCTACCCCAATCTGTCAAATTTCTTTGATAGATTTTGAACTTTAAAACATGAGCATAAGGTTCATGTTCAATTGGGAAAAATTGACAATTTGGGGTAGCTTGATGTGCTGGCGTCATACAGGGTAAGTTTTTATCCTAGCGCAGACATTTTTCGCCGGACACAAAAAAAAATCAGCTGTTCCATACATTTTGACTGTGTAGGTATTGCATTTTTCTATGAAACAGCTGATTCTTTTTTGTACAACCGGCGAAAAATTTCTTCGCTAAGGGTTCTAGAATGATATGCTGAATTCATGGTTACAATTTACGCACTGGATAAAAACTTTTCCTGTATGTATGTGCTGCGTTCGCGAATCCTATTTCAATCAATATACAACCTGTCAATGACACGTAAGAAAATTTGAATTTCAGGGGCTACCCGTGGTATCCAGGCTTTTTGTGTAACCGAACAACGTTTCATAGGAAACTATTCCAAAAGTAAAAAAAAAAAACAGACTTCCGAAAAAGCACTGCACTGTGAAAAATAACTTTGATTTCGGAAGGCGGCAACAAACAATTAAAATGCATGTCCAAAGACGAACATACTTCCGAAATAAAAGTATTTTTTCACTTTGTAGTGTTTTCTTCTGGAAAAAGTTTTACAATGCAATGCATATTTATGCGATAGCAGTAATCACGGTTGATTTGCTGTAATTTTTTGAAGAGTTCCGGTGTCTGTCTCCGAAACGCATCATCAGATCTACATACAATTTAAATGGGACCATTTCGAAATAAACCCATTTCGAACAAAAAAAGAATTTTGCAAATCCGTTTATGTGATGACGGAGTTATCCCCGAACATTCCTACATAAAAAAACACACCGAATTGATAACCTAAAATCTTCTTTTTTGGATTCGGTAAAAAAAATTGATTCGCATTTTGACTTCGTTCTTCAGACACGTTAAGATGCAAGGTTTTTGTGGGTATCTCCAATCGGGTCCAAACTCAAAAATATTTTAAAAACCATTTCCTTAGATTTTTTATTTTAGTATATTTTTCCTTGCAGCATGAAGCGTCGCCGCCGGAACAGTTTTATACGATTGTAAGTAATCTTGCTTCTTTCATATTAAATAAATATATTTTTTATTAATATAATTTGTAATATTTATATGGTCTAGTGGTCGCTAGGGCTACTGCTGAGCATGAGGACTTAGGTTCCATCCCCGGGTCGAATGTCGTTGGGTTTTTCCGTCTGATTTTTTTTAGTAGCAGCCCAAAGTCGGGATTTATGCCCGGTTGATGGCAATAGGCTCGCCCCCTATTACATGGGACTTAAACATATCTGGCGAAATGTGGATGTACTATAGTACACCTCTGCCTATCCCGTCAGGGAATACAAGCGTGATGTTATGTTATGTTGTATACATAAAGGAATGACTTGGCTTTTGCCCAGGAGTGGAACAGAAAAAGGCTACTAAAAATAATTATTTAAATAATAAAGAAAGAAATATATATTTATTTGTCACAGAAACACGTGCATATAAAAATATGACATAAAATTAAAAAAAAAAAAACATGATAAGAACACAGATATTATACATATACATATGCAAGTAATACGTGATTTATTTTTCCAGAACGAAGATATTAAAACAATTGCAAGTATACAAAAAACTCATTATTCATTAAAAATTCTGCCCGTGACTTTGTCTCCCTGAAAAGCGCAACTTGAAAGAAGTCATCGCTTGTTCTTACCCGATTACGACGAAGTAAAAAGGAGGGTTATGATTTTGACCGGTATGTATGTATGTGGGTATGTTCATCTGTTCCCTCCTAACTTCGGAGGGAACAGATGACTTGTCGTTGGCAACGTCTAGATTGTATGCTGGACCCCTCGGCCGTTAGGCAGACTCTTACCCTCTTATTATCAAACAAGGTTTTTCTTTAGGTATGGTTTGAACCATCGAACCTGTTTTTGAAATAAGAACCTGATAAACTGACAATTTAGCAATAGACAAAGTCAGTGCTGTATTTCGATGTCAGTTAGGTTCTTATTTCAAAAACAGGCTCGATGGTTTAAACCATATCTAAAGAAGTTTTGTAGTTTGACTCTGATAACAATAGAAAAGTAATTGTTTTAATTACTTGATGCTTGAAGGTATATAGGCTATGATGTGACGGAACATTTCATTAAATATGGCGCATTGTAGAGGAAATAAAGCCAGGAACTGAAAAAAATTATGCCTTGTTGGATATCTATCTTATTTTGTTTTCTTCAGAAAATGATTTTTCAGTTCGTAGTCGGGTTTTTGATGATCCGTTGGTGATACCTTTATAGTCGCTCTTTCTAAAATGTATTTTTTATAACAGGGCCGTGGTGATACCAGTGACCAGAATATTATAGAACAACAGGTAAATACCTTCGTAACGCAGTAATTCAGTTATGCATGAATTTAAAAGAATTTCAAATAATTGCTCCATTTTTCTTTCCGAAAAATAGTATTCAACAATAATATAATGACAATTCTTTTTCATACAAAAATAATAAAAATAGTGGCGCATTGGCATCAGGAACATGTTCTAAGTTACCGTGGTCAGGGCTCTAGTCTAGAGAGAGGAACCTCCTCACTATGCGTACCGTGTCCAGGAGTACTGCTTTCTGAATCAAGCCCTTTATCCAGCCGCGTAATCAGAGCCTCCTGAGGTGTTGGTCGAGAACTCGAGACTCTCCGCTATTAGGCCATGTACTGTAACGATTATGAGTACAATGACTGCTGAGTCCACGTCCAAAATGTCAACAACCTCGTGTGCTAAGTCAAAAAACTATTTTTTTAGTTTTCTAGCGAGCGACAGAGCTCAATTATTCTATTACTATTTTATTAAATTCTATTACTATTTTATTAAAACTAGTCTGAAAAACAAAAGACAGTGGGCTGTTTTAAGTAACAACAGCGGCACGGGTCGATCGATCTGGTTAAGTTACGCTTGGCGCGGTTGATCCGTGGATGGGTGACCATCTTCACATACCAAGACCCTTATCCTCGGAAAGCATGTTAAACCGTTAGTCCCAGCTGTCATTTATGGCCCTTTGACAGTCGATACGTCGTCAGAAGCCTGAAATTCTAACAACCAGTCTTACCAAGGGGTAGCGTATTAGCCAGTAACTGGGTTGTGGAGGTCAGATAGGCAGTCGCTCCATGTAAAGTACTGGTAATCAGCTGCATCCGGTTAGACTGGAAGCTGACCCCAACCTAGTTGGGAAAAGGCTAAACAGTGTGCTTACTCTTGAGTTCAATTCCGATCGATCGACATTGGAATTGTGACGTTTCGTACTCTTGAGTTCGACGCTAGCGCCAAATCGTGTTTAAATTGCGTGTCTTTTTGGAGAACTAAATGAATTCGGAATCGGGCTTGGCGCGCGGTAATCGCTACTCTTGAGTTTTTTTGACAGCTGTGTATTGCATCAATATTACGCTGGGATTGTTTGTAGATTGTGATTTTTCCAATAGCAAAAGTGTAACTTTTTTGAAATTGTTTTGCATTTTAGGTGGTTTTAAACAAGTAAAAGGAGTTTAATATGGCACGATTAGCAGTATTAAACAGTGTTTTACGTAATTCCCTAAAAAAGAATGGAAACAAAGACGAGAAATGTTAAGAGATTTTGGCTCAACTCAATGTATAGGTTTCTAATTAACTAGTTACCTAATTTAATTTGATCTCATTACTATCTACATAGTTTTCATGATAAAATCCAGTTGTACTTATTTGAGTTTTATACGGAATATTTGAAAATTATGTAAGGTTCTCGTTTATTTACGTAAGTTGAAAATTAGATTTCTTATTTATGTACAGTTTTTATTAATTTTTGTTTTATACGATAGATCTATGGATAAAACCATTTTTACAGTTGGAATTATGTAAAGCGTACCACGGGTTCCAAAGATATTCAAGATTTAATGTAAGAGAAAATATACCACACAACATTTTCATTGGTTTTCTTCTAGGTTTTTTTATTATTAATAGACACACTCAATATTGTTATTTTACATAAATAAAGAACGCCATTGGGTATTTCTCACTACAAAGGAACCAAACGCGAACAATATCTAACTGTTCTAAACAAACTAAAACTTGACTACTTTTACTATAGAAAATTGAGACCTACGCCTTCTTTTTTATATGTAGATAGTGTAGGGCATGGCAACGTTCCTACCGCATGCAACCAAAGTCATGGTTAATTTTATGATTTTAATCATTTTCTTACGCCCAAATGAATTGATTACGTCACAATTACTCAATTAAGCAACTATTTATAAGATATTTATTTATTGGCCGCGTTATTTAAAGGATAAAGCATTTTAATTCTCTATTACCGGTTTATCGTAATGAGTCGAACAACACTATTGCGGCCCGTGACGTAACTAACTTCACGTTGAATAAAATAATGGCGGGGCAATCCCAATTTCAATCCAATGTGACACTATTGTGTTCAAGAGTACCGAATCACGTGACTGCAAAATTGACATTGGAATTGTATTGGCTTTAGATTGAAATTAAAATTAGTTTCAAGAGTAAGCCCCCAGATGATGTTGTAAAGATGGTGCGCACTTCTTGCCTTGTTTTAATTTTGTCCTTTATTTAGGAGTAGTTTGTTCGCCATTGACAGTTGTGATTTTTTGTTCAACAACCAGTGTGCTTACTCTTGAGTTCAATTCCGATCGATCGACATTGGAATTGTGATGTTTCGTACTCTTGAGTTCGACGCTAGCGCCAAATCGTGTTTAAATTGCGTGTCTTTTTGGAGAACTAAATGAAATCGGGATCGGGCTTGGCGCGCGGTAATCGCTACTCTTGAGTTTTTTTGACAGCTGTGTATTGCATCAATATTACGCTGGGATTGTTTGTAGATTGTGATTTTTCCAATAGCAAAAGTGTAACTTTTTTGAAATTGTTTTGCATTTTAGGTGGTTCTAAACAAGTAAAAGGAGTTTAATATGGCACGATTAGCAGTATTAAACAGTGTTTTACGTAATTCCCTAAAAAAAAATGGAAACAAAGACGAGAAATGCTAAGAGATTTTGGCTCAACTCAATGTATAGGTTTCTAATTAACTAGTTAATTTAATTTGATCTCATTACTATCTACATAGTTTTCATAATAAAATCCAGTTGTACTAATTTGAGTTTTATACGGAATATTTGAAAATAATGTAAGGTTCTCGTATAATTACGTACCTAAGTTGAAAATGACATTTCTTATTTATGTACAGTTTTTATTTATTTTGGTTTTAAACGATAGATCTATGGATAAAACCATTTTTACAGTTGGAATTATGTAAAGCGTACCACGGGTTCCAAAGATATTCAAGATTTAATGTAAGAGAAAATATACCACACTACATTTTCATTGGTTTTCTTCTAGGTTTTTTTATTATTACTAGACACACTCAATATTGTTATTTTACATAAATAAAGAACGCCATTGGGTATTTCTTACTACAAAGGAACCAAACGCGAAAATATCTAACTGTTCTAAACAAACTAAAACTTGACTACTTTTACTATAGAAAATTGAGACCTTCTACGCCGTCTTTTTTATTAGTAGATACCTAGTGTAGGGCATGGCAACGATCCTACCGCATGCAGCCAAAGTCATGGTTAATTTTATGATTTTAATCATTTTCTTACGCCCAAATGAATTGATTACGTCACAATTACTCAATTAAGCAACTATCTATAAGATATTTATTTATTGGCCGCGTTATTTAAAGGATAAAGCATTTTAATTCTCTATTACCGGTTTATTGTAATGAGTCGAACAACACTATTGCGGCCCGTAACGTAGCTAACTTCACGTTGAATAAAATAATGGCGGGGCAATCCCAATTTCAATCCAATGTTGACACTATTGTGTTCAAGAGTACCGAATCACGTGACTGCAAAATTGACATTGGAATTGTATTGGGTTTAGATTGAAATTAAAATTAGTTTCAAGAGTAAGCCCCCAGTATAGAAAGTTGCTCGCCTATCGCTGATCGTCGCGCTCGTTTATTGTGTACTAGCAAAGCTCCGCGGTTTCACCCGCGCAGTTCCCGTTCCCGTGGGAATATACGGGGATAAAATATCGCCTATGTCACCCGGGGATAGTGTAGCTTCCCAACAGTGAAATAATTTTTCAAGTCGGTTCTGTAGTTTCGGAGCCTACTCAATGCAAACAAACAATCAAATCTTTCCTCTTTATTATTAGTATAGACTAGCAGCGCTCCGCGGTTTCACCCGCGTAGTTCCCGTTCCCGTGGGAATACGGGGATAAAATATAGCCTATGTCACCCAGGGATAGTGTAGCTTTTCAACAGCCAATGAATTTTTCAAATTGGTTCAGTAGTTTCGGAGCCTACTCAATGCAAACAAACAATCAAATCTTTCCTCTTTATTATTAGTCTAGATAGATATAGATAACTCTGCATACTACAGGCTTGAAAATGTTGCTTTTTCAGGAAATGCAAGAAAAAGATTCGGTTTTTCCTAAACCTGACGGAAAACCTTTTACTGAAGATGATAACTATGATTTAGATGAAATGGTAAGTTCATAGAATAGAATATAAGAATAGAATAGTTCTTTATTTGCACAGAAAGGAGGTACATGTCTCAGATGTTCAGTTTAAAGTGACCCTTATACTAACTACCTTAACTAGGGCATGCAAACAGTTTAAGTTATATTATATTAATAAACACTCATTAAATCATTCATTATTAAACACATTCGATCATAAAGTACAAGTTTACTATGTCGAAAACGAATTCAGTGAATACCTACATAATGTCAAGTTGAATAAAATGGGATTAGAAATAAATTCGTCAAGTTCGAGGTCAATACAATTAAATTAAAAACATAAATGATCTAATACAAGTACTCATGCTACTATGTCCTATCTATTTAAATAGAAAGAAAAGTCCTGACTTACTAACTCATCAACACCCAGCCCAAACCCTTGAACCTAGAAAGTTGAAATTTTGCACAGATGCTTCCTTTATAATGTAGACGAGGAATAAGGAAGGATTTTTCGAAATTCAATCCCTAAGGGAGTTAAATAGGGGATGAAAATTCCGTGCGGGCGAAGCCGCCGGCAAAAGCTAATTAGTAATAAAGTGAAGGATGGACGGATGTTTCTGACTCAATTACGCAAAAACGGCTGAACGTATTTATTTAGTACATTCAAAACTAAATAGATGTAGTGATTTTTAGTGCATGGTGGGTCTTTCTATCTAATCTAATCAGCCTATAATGTTCCCACTGCTGGGTCACAGGCCTCCTCTCTGTGAGAGGGATTGGGCCGTAATCCACCACGCGGGCCCAGTGCGCGTTGGTAGATGTCGCAAGTCTTCGAATTGTTGGTTCTAGAACATGGCGGTTTTCTCACGATGTTTCCCGTCACCGTTTTGGGAGCAGTGGTGATGAAATAATTAACACAAAGTAAAGCACAGGCGCTATACATAAGTTAAATGTTGAAGTTTTATGTCATTTTAAAATCACGCAAAAAACAACCGACTGCCAAAAAAAAAACAACCCACTGCCAAAAAAAAAATCAACCCACTGCCAAAAAAAAAACAACCCACTGCCAAAAAAAAATCAACCCACTGCCAAAAAAAAACAACCCACTGCCAAAAAAAAAACAACCCACTGCCAAAAAAAAATCAACCCACTGCCAAAAAAAAACTACAAAATGAAAAATAATTTCGGGTGTCGATGTCTTGCGAGTGTATTTTAGTTTTTGTCACTGACTTCCGAAATTAAAATTCTTATTCACTTTGTAGTGTTTTTTTTTTGGAAGTCGGTTGTTTTTATCTCAGTAGTTATTTTACACTTTTTAGTTAAGTATGGTATTTACTCTAATACTTGCCATGTAAATAAGTGTGCCTATAAAATATGAAGATTTCCCTCGATTTATCCAGGGTCCATCATCAGATCTTGACCTGATGAGCATGGGACCACCTGGAAAGTTTACCCTTTCAAACAAAAAATCAATTATCCAAATCGGTTCAGGCGTCTTCGAGTAATCGAGAAACATACATAAAAATAAAAATAAAGATTCTGACGAATTGAAAACCTTCTCCTTTTTTTAAGTCGGTTGAAAACACAAAACGTAGCATTTATTTAAAATCAATCCCATTCATTTCCAGCCAAAGAGATTGACTCAGACGAACAGGGTAAGTAATTTTTCTTTTTATTAGAAATAATACCTATACAACGTGTCGTTTTGCATCCTCGTCAAATTTCAGGAGGCTGTTATGAAAGACATAAATAATCAAATAAAATTATACCTGCTCACTAATGAATACATGCTTGCTTTTTTTAGTTATTTAAGTTTAACAGTATTTCAGAATACACCTCATTCAAAGAACAGAATCGCCCCGTTTTGTATGCAGTAGGCAGTGTCGCACGACTATGTCGCTGTGTGTTACAGTGCGGTATCACACGGGCCGCGTTTTAACATGCGTATCCCACACATGCCGATTTCCGAAAATATGAAAAAAAAAAAAACCTACTTATTTTATCATTGATTCGTGTCGAGAATCATTACCATAGTTACCTCCTTCATTTTGACGAGGATGCAAAACGACACGTTGTATAATATTGGTAGATTATAACTTGGTTATCGTTGTGACTTCCCTTGCAGTGCAGTGGGTAGACTGATATGCGCCCACGCGTGTACAGGATTTTGTCTTAACCAATGCAAAAACTATTACCATGAATTCAGCACATGAAACTAGACCCAGCGTAGAATTTTATTCGCCGATTTCAAAATAAAATCTGCTGTCTCATAGAAAAGCGGAATATTTACACGGTCAAAACGTGTGAAACAGCTTTTTTGTCTAAACCGACGAAAAATTCTACGTTAAGGGTTCTAGAATCGTATGCTGAAGTAATAACATTAGTTCGATTTTCTCCTAATATATGTCTATAGTAAGGAAAATATTTTTTTTTACTTCTGAAAAAAAAAAACCAAAAACAAATTAAAAAGTATGTATCATATTCGCCCATTTCGGGCAAGTAAAGTACTGACGCCAGCACATCAAGCTACCCCAATCTGTCAATTTTTTTTGATAGATTTTCTACTTTATAGCTTATGCATAAGGTTCACGTTCAATTAGGAAAATTTGACTGTTTGGGGTAGTTTGATGTGCTGGCGTCTGTACAACAGAGGGCTTAATAGTCGAGTTTAATATGCCGTCTGTTATGGTAGCCATACGTTACGATATACTTGCGCAAGTTTAGAGTTGCACCAGTAAACAATGAAATGAAAATGCAAAGTACCTACGTTTGAAAGCCCAAAAATCTTCCAACACACACTACCTAACAGAATTTGGAATTTAATACTAACAAAAGTTGGAAGTTAATACTAACAAAAGTTGGAAGTTAATACTAACAAAAGTTGGAAGTTAATACGTTACTAATCTAACTCGTTTTCCAGTGGCCAGAGTTTAATGAATTAATAGCCGCGGAACAGGTAACTATAGTAATCCCTACTAATATTAAAATGCGAAAGTAACTCTGTCTGTCTGTCTAGTACGCTTTCACGCCTAAACCGCTGGGCACGCCACGACTGCGGCGGTAAGTCCCCTCTTTGAGGAGTGGATTGAGAGGCGTCACGGCGTCCTCAACTTCCGCCTGACGCATGTCTTCACCGGACACGGTTGTTTCGGGAGGTTCCTGTTTCGTATATGGCTCAGGCACAGGCAACTGAAGGAACACGGTTGGGTTTTACACACCCTCCAGTTTCACCCAGAGCGGGAGAAGCTATTTGATGGTATCCCATCCTCAAAAAACAAAACAAAACTCGTAAACCGCTGAACCGATCGTCATGAAATTTGGCAGAGATATAGCCTGGGATATAGAAAAGAACATAAGCTATTTGTTTACGCGATAACCGACATCCATGCGGGTGGAGCCGCGGACAAAACCTAGTGTGTAATAAAAATAAAACAGCATGTTTCAGAAATGTGTGGTCAAATTTAAGGCTGTGCTTTGGACAATGAAACTGAACAACTTTCTTTACGGGATAAACATCGCATCACGAAAAAAAAAATTTTAATCTAACTAGCCTGTATTTGCCTATTGCAGCGCAAAACCCTCCCTCCCTCTCCCTTGTCCACACAATTCTTGCTAGTGCTGGCCAGTCCTTTCGATAGGAGTCAAGCTCGTTCCGCCATCTTTGTCTCGGCCTTGTTAACTGTGGTATTGAAGTTTTGTATGGGACTTGACCTAAAATGGGACTGTTGATTATTCTGCCGTCCTTTGTCTAGACAGACGTTAAGCCCTAAAAGTTGTTTCCGAGAAAATGGCAAAAAACGCGCGAATCGTTATTTCTTTAAAAAAACTGTGATACTTACGTCACTGATTGTAGAACACATCAATTGATATTTCTTTCTGTTTACCGTAAAGAATCCTTTCCAGTTACTGATTGAAGGAGACATCAAATGATATTTCTTTCCGTTTATCCTAAAAAATCTTTTCTAGTTACTGATTGTAGGACAATCAAATATTTCTTTCTGTTTATTCTAAAGAATCCTTTCAAGTTAACGGCCTACAAACTCTTATATCTTGGAAACCCTCTATTTGAATTGTAAAAATGTTTGCTTGACAAAAAGATAGAGAAATGTGAACTCTCTTAGATTCTTTTAAAAAGTTTAAAAAAATCAGTTCAGGGTTAACTCCTTTGTAGTTAAAGGACGGCAATGTTTTCGCGATTAAAATGTTGGTACAATGGAGAAAGTTGTTCAGTTCGGTGGTGTATATCACTCCCTTAAGAACCCCAAGAGTCAAGCTCGCAACTACGATTCGAGGCGGAGATAAAGTTCCGTCGGAATATTGCTATCTCTGTTTGACAAAAGAAGCCGAGATGCGCCGCTGCCGGTGTGTATGTGAGCACAATGACTCGTAGGCATTTATACTCCTCGGACAATCCATCCGTCGTTGGCCCCTTAACTTTGACCACTCTTTTCTGGCACAGTCACCAAAAGAAAGTAAGTATCCAGGGTCGTCGAATATATTTGCAGTTAAGTAAGAAACTAATGTATGTTTTCGACTGAAATTTTATTTGATAAATGAACTGTTTATTTTCTATTAGTTAAATAAAATTTTATTCGAAAAATCCATCGTTTTCTTAGTTAACTTCAACTATATCCAAATTACTCCTGGTTACTTATCTCGTTTGGTCACTGTACCTGCTTGGTGGATATTTTTTTTTTTCAAATGCCTAAAAAACATACAATATAATGTTATATGAAAAATGTGCAATTGTTTTTTAGAGTAAATATGACGGAAAAGTTATGAAAAATGTAAGTTGTATTGTATCTACACTTTTATTATGTAGTAATAATATATTATAGTAATCGTTTTTATTAATATCCTATTTAATTATTTACAGTGGCATGACAACGCTCACAAATGGGCTGTAAGTAACACTGTACAATAATTTAGATATTTGCAGAGAACAGTCCGTCCGTTTGTGTGTTAAAAAAAAATTGGCAGGACGATCGAATCGTACCCAGAAACTAGCGACCCACACCTGCTTCGTTGCCATTCGGGTGCGACCTTCTGAGGTTTTGATATGTCAAAATCAAAACATCGAGATCACTGTGCTACATAAAATATTAACCTAACCTAACTACACAAATAGACCTTCTGGAATTAAATAAGTAGGTAGCCTATAATGTTCCCACTACTGGGACCTCTCTGTGAGAGAACGCTGCACGTAGAAGGCAACTAAGGGACTTACTAGAGAATGGGCAGCAGCGTTCTCTATGCATTTGAACACCATACTGCAATCGCCAACCCGCCTGCCAAGCGTGGCGATTATGGCAAAACCCCTTTTGGGGGAGGCTTATGTCCAGCAGTGGACGTCTTTCGGCTGAAATGATGATGATGATGACGATAATGATTCCCCGCAGAATCTTACTACGTTCAAACTATGTCAATATCATGTTTTGTAGAAACCAATGTAACGGTCAGGAACCGAAATGTCATATTCTGTATGTTCCAAGACAATTTATCGATATTTATTAGCAGATGTAGTGTGTGATCTAAGAAATTGAAGTGGTTTCAAAGTAAGGAATCGTTAAGTGGTCATAGTGAATTAGGGCCCTGGTCGAGTTTGGTGGATTACAGCCCAATATTACAGAGCGGAGGCCTGTGTCCCAGCAGTGGGAACGTTTCAAGCTGACTATACTTATGTTGTTTTCAGAGTTATTCGAGACATCTTTTAGAGAGAGGTTCAAATGTAAGTCCTGAAACAAACCTTCACTATTGTACTAAGTTAATCTTTTATAGTAACGTATCCGATCAGGTTAAGCTACGCTCGCCCCGGTTATTCTGTGGATGGGTGACCATCTTTACAAACTATTACCCTTCCGTGTCTATCTAAGTTACAAGATCATATTAATAAAATTACTTTTGTTGCGTACGCGTCGCCGCGTCAAAGTTATGTCACGCGATACCCGCCACTACTAAGATACTTCGCTCGCTTCCCATCGCTCGTTCGTGTGAGAGGCCGCGCACGCTGCGATCGAGCGCTGAATGCTCTATCGTTTTGTGTCAGTCTCTTAATTGTGTTTCTATATTGTTATGTAAATAAATCAGTGTCTTTGGATTAAAAGGACTTTACATCTCTTCGAGAATATACATATACTTTTACCCTTATAATTTTTTTTTAATATGAAATTAAATAATTAAATGACTTGATAAATTACAGATCAAACAGAAGACAACCCCAGTAAGTATAGTATTTTAGAAGACCAAACAGGCATTAATTTGTTGAATTTTTAACACTTTTTGATAATTACTGAAAATGTACTTAGTCCATTCACGACGACGTTTTTGACACATACGAATTATATTTTTAGGGATAGGTTATACAAGATAAAATTTTATCCAGTGCGCAAACTGTAACCATGAATTCAGCATATCATTCTAGACCCCCAAGGCTTAGAATTTTTTCATCGGTTAAACAGAAAAAAAAATACAGTTGTTTCATAGAAAAGTGCAATACCTACGCTGTCAAAATGTACAGGTAGAATTGTGGAATTGTCATTATTGATCGATCGAAGGCTTGCCGCGGTCTGTTCGTGGATGGGTGACCAACTGACCCTCCATAACATATCGAGACCTCGGTAAGCATGATATGTTACTGGTCCAGGCTTTCATTTATAGATATATCACTGACGTTACGCATAAAGTCTGACAATCAGTCTTAACGGGTTACCCAGTAACTGGGTTGTGCTGGGTAAAATGCTAGTATTCAGCTGCATCTGGTTAAACTGGAAGCCGATCCCATGGGATAAGACTAGGCACATTGAAGTTAGGTTATAATATTTTATGGGGGACAAAGAATTCAGTTAAATGCTCACTTTAAGGACAAAGAATAAAGTGTTAATTTTTTCAGCGTTCAGTACGTCCGCCACAACAGTTTAACCCGAACATTGGTGTAAGTTCGCATTTTATTTTCTTTCTTCTTTACAATATGAAAAGCAAATTCTTTCTGTATGTATGAGCGCTTTTAAAACCACGTATACAAGGCGGAGACGACATCAAGACAATAAACTAATCAGCATAAGGATAAAGACGTTAATAGTCTGCAGACGAAAATTCAATCAAATATATCCAATAGTTAGTCAAAGATTGGAATCCGTAGTGGAATCCATAGAAAAATTATGTGTAATAACCAGGGACCGGACAACCCCGCTTAAGAGTTAAGCCTTTTGACAGGGTAACCCGTACATGGGGTAATTCATATCGCAGTGTTACCTTTTGTTCGAGTTTCATGCGCGAAACCCAGCGAAATGGTTAACACCTTTATTATGGTAACCACGTGAAGGGGTTAACCCCTTCAATGTCTTAAGCCTTTGAAGGGGTTACCTTCACGAAAAGTTTATTCGTGTTACCCTGAATTACCTAATCCACTTGAGCTGCATGTTTATACTTGTACCCGAGCGGCGGCGCGGCGCGGCGGTGTGGCGCTTCATTGTCTTACTTACTATTTTTATTTAGTTATTACGAATTTGACTAGTGACGATAGATAAGCGATAGTCCGGTCAAAATAGACATTCATCCTTGCATAAATTCCTAAGACGCTGAATTTTTACATAAATGTTAGGGATACCATTAAAATGAAAATTCTCCATCGATTCCCTAAGTGCAATTTGTTTCCATTCAAGGTCAAAGTTCGCTAAAATGTTTTTTTTTTTTTGGGAAACGGTTAGTTTTATGATAAAAATAGGTAAGATAAAAATTGTAGATCATGCAATTATGTATCTATAAAAATGTACCTTGGATGGGAAATCATCAATTACTTCTCCCGCTCTGAACGGAGCGGGAAGGCGTGTCAGACTTTTACTGACTAAAATCCACCCGTGTTCCTTCAGTTGCCTGTGCTAGGGCCACGGTACCTCTTTCAATCAAATTCGCAACCCTGGCAGGCTTTGGCCCTAGTGGACCCCTTTCATTATTATTGACATCTCTTTGAGGTGCGCGTGGACCACAACGCACCGTCGACCCGGGCCTGGTCCGTACCAGACGGCGAACTATCCATTGCTCGCACTGCGCAAGCCCGCATCTACGGTGGCCAGAAGTCCGCTACGGAGTCCCGACGCCCATTCCGTCTCCTGTGGCGGCTAAGGGCGCGACAGCACAAGGATTGCCTCTCCCTCACGCTCTCCGCTTCCTTCTTCACGAGCATTACTGCTTCGCTGAAGGAGGTGACGGCTTCCCATGCACTTTCCTCCGTACCATGCGCCTGGACCAGAGCCGGACGCGAGAAATCGTCGCCGCCGATAGCCTACACCGATCGCTTCCGCGAGGACACGCGGCAGTGCTTCGCCCGAGCAGGGCAGACCTCCATCGTTCCGTCCAGGCGATCCACACAATGGTGACACCCGGGTGTTTCCTTCGGCCTTATCCAGAACAAAAACCTCCCGAAGCAGCAGTGTCCGGTGAGAACATGCGTAAGGCGGAAGGTGAGGACGCCGACACCCTTCTTTCCCTCTGTGCCCAGCACTGGGTTGAGACAATCGCACTTTCCATGACGCCATGAGATCCCACCGGAGCTGTCCGTTGTGCCGTAATTTCTTGCGGCGGCGGAGTTACGCCCCAGCGTTTTGCCTCCTCGCGCCGCTCTCACACATGCGAAGTCTCCAGATCTCAGGGTGGCAATCCGGCAAAGTGGCTCGCTGCCTCATCGGAGTTCGGACGGTATCCCGGGACTAGCCGGAACACTTTATCCCCTAAGATTCACCATTTTTGAGAAAAATCGATTCTAAAATTTACTTAAGTTGTAGGTATTCGCCATAATGTGCACACATTTCCACGCCACCTACGAGGTAGTGTTACTTAACGCGTTTTTTTTAAGCGCCATTGATCAGGCCGGCTGACCACCAGACGAGCAGCAAGGCATGCACGAGAGATAAAAAAGCTGACTCAAATTGTAACATTGAGCCCTCGAAGTCAGCTCGCTGACCGCCCGCCGACAATAACGCCCAGGAAAGGGCTAACGGGGAGGTGATAGTTACCCAGTAATAGAAAGAAAGAAAGAAAGACCCGGCCCCAGCCCTTCGTCTTCTCCAAGCCAATATCAATCGTTGCGCCAGGGCTCAGGACCTTTTGCTCCAGGCACGGCCAAGTGGTTAATCAACGTTGCCATCGCCGCCGAAACATACTTTGGTCCTCCCAAGGATGACAGGATGGGTGACATTGATGGCTTGGTGACACTTATCTTGAGGCTGGCCGCTGGCACTCTGTCCCTAGAGACCTTCAGTCGGGACGGGGCTTTTGTAGCGGCCTTAGTCGAAAATATTATGGACGTGGAGATTTATTTCTCAGCCAACCGACCTCTCGCTGATTTTGAGACTTTATTTCGGAATTGAACCCAGTCGTCAGTCGAAGCAGTCCCCACCCCGTCCTTTTCATGGGGTACTTCAACGCCGAGTTCACAACTTGGGGTTCCCCAGCAACGGATGCACGGGGTGTGTTATTACAAGAGTGGGCGATGGAGTCAGGCCTACTGCTCCTAAACCGGGGATCTTTTCAGACATGTGTGCGGGAGTGGGGTGGGTCTATAGTGGACTTATCGTTTGCTAGTCCTGCTGTGGCACGCTCTGTTCAGGACTGGCGTGTATTATAGGAGGTGGAGACGTTGTCGGACTACAGATACATCCAGTTTGACGTTTCCGCCCAGACTTCGAGTGGCCCGGTCCAAGCGGCCCCGGCCCGGGTTGAGGATGACTGGCGATGGGTGGTCAAGTGACTGAACCAGGAAGCTCATCTGGTGGCCTCAATGGTGCATGCCTGGTTAGACTCACCAGTCAGGTCTATCGATATTAAGGACGAAGCAGAATGGTTCCGGGAGGCCATAACCCAAATTTGTGATGCTGTGTTGCTCCGCGTTTAGTCTCCATCTGCCAGCCACCAGGTGTATTGGACGTCACAAGATATTGCGCAGTTGCACATCGCATGCGTAGCGGCGTGGCGTCCGTACACTAGGCACCGACGAATCCGCCGACGAACACCAGAAGCGCTAGTAAGAGAGACGGAACGGTGTGAGGTGTACAAAGTGGCGGTGGCGGAGTGGTGGTAAATTGGATTGTTAATTGATATATTATTTGCTGTGTCTAATGGACGAATTTAGAATCAATTGATGCTGTGTAGCGTCTGACATCTTATATTTGTACGCCGTTCAGGCAAAACATGACTGTCTTAATCATAATTTGCCGTAACATCTTGCATGCTGTGTGTGTGCTGCTGTACTCATGTTTTGGACAAATAAAAAAAAAATTATCTTAAGAAGGCTCTTCACCTGGAAACTAAGCGGGCACGGACCGAAGCTCATGAGAAATTGCTGGCAATTCTAGGACGGGATATGTGGGGCCGACCTTACCGTTTGGTTAGAGGCAAACTTCGCTGGGGCAATGGGGGCGCCCGCCCCCATTGCCCCTAGCCTCCAACGCTGCTAGAAAGAGTGGTGAGCGCTTTATTCCCCTCTCCATACCACCATATCAGGTGGTGTGTGCTCCCCACACACCACCTGATATGGTTCTGCCTACTATAGTGCCCAACGCGGAAAACGAGGATGACGACGCGCCTGAAGTGATCCAGGTAGAACTGAGAGCAGCAGTACAAAAGCTTAAGGCCAAAAACACTCCAGGACCAGACAGCATTCTTGGCCGTGCATGGGTTCTGGCCATGAGGGCTCTCTGGCCCCACTTAGTAGGACTCTTGAGTGCATGTTTGGAGAGGGGCCAGTTTCCACGCTAGTGAAAGACTGGAACGCTGGTCCTGCTAAAAAAAACAAGGGCATCCTGCGAGCTCTCCATCCGCTTACCGACCCATTATGTTGCTGGATGAGGTGGAAAAACTCTTCGAGAGAATTATTGCAAACCTTCTCATTCAGCACATGGCAAGAGAGGGGCCAGATCTAATCTGATCGGAACCGCTTTGGTTTCTGTAGGGGGTGCTCTGACGGACAGAGAGTATATTTTAGAATCGCTTTTTCTCAGAAATGTTGAATCTTAGGGTATAAAGTGTAAGGATAATTTATGTATGTACAGTCGCCAGCAGGTCAAGCTATCCCAAACTGTCAAATTTTCCCAATTGAACATAAACCTTATTCCTTTGTAATAAAGTTGAAAAACTATCAAAGAAATTTGACAGATTGGGGTAGCTTGATATGCTGGCCTCTGCACTTAGATAATTGCATGATCTACATTTTTTGTGAGTGAGCTAATTTCATCATAAAACTAACAGTTTCGCAAAAAATAAAACATATTTGCGAACTATGACCTTGTATAAAAAATTGCACATAGAGGAACGATGGGGACGACTTTCACAGTTTCAATATAATGGTATCCCTAACGTTCATGCAAAAATTATGCTTCTTGGGAATTTATGCAAGAGTACACCTATTTTTCGGGCTAATTTGACTGGGCTATATACGGTGTCCAGCATCTAGACTCGGCTGTGGTATTTCCACAGAAAAAGAAACTAAATATTAAAATAAGAAATATAATAGGCAGTAATTACTCATGTGGTAATACCACACACACTTAAACAAAAACACAGCTAAGTAGTTCCGTCCGAGTTTCGAATTAAATGACGAATGATGAGAATGTAAACAAGTATAGACACGAAAAAGAAATAAGTACCTATTACAATGTTTAGCATGTGCGACAAACAAAATTGAACTATAAAATCATATAGGCAATAATTAGAATTCCATGTTTACAAGTCGCTCGGTACATGCAACCATGGCGCCGCGCGCCGCCGGGCAGAAAGATGTCACGTGCGGTCGTGGATATACAATTTTCAAACTAATGTCGATTACAAAGAGTGGATATTACAATGTGTTGGAATGGAATGGCTTACCCTGTTACAGTGTTACAGGGTATTGAAAGGTTAACTTGTTCGGAAGAGGTTACATTGCAGCCATTCGAGGGTGTAACATGTATCAAAGGGTTTATTTTTTAAGCGCTTAAAAAAACCCCTTCAAAAACCCTTTCAACGAGTATCCGGCCGGTCCCTGGTAATAACACATAATTTTTCTATTTTAATTCCTTTTTTTCGTAAATCCTCTCTCTTTTCGGCTCCTGCTCAATCTAGGGGAGCCAAACGCCTCCTGCCGGAGCGGAGGCTCTACGCGTGGGTCGTACGGTCCATGGTCCTTTACGGGGCACCGGTGCGGAGAAGGACATGGGTTACTCTTTTTATGCAGTAACCGACATCCATGTGGGCGGAGCCGCGTGCAAAACCTAGTCACATTTAAATTGCATTTTGAAATATTAGATTAAAAATTATAAAACATTTAAAAATAGAATAATGGTAGCCTACCGGTATCGGGAACAGCGTCCAAGCTACCAAGACGTCAAGAGGTCAAGACTCCAGAGAGAGGAACCTTCTAACAGTGCGAGCCATTTCCAGAAGTACCGCTTTCTGAATCAATTATTTGAATCATTATTAAGATTTATTTGATACTAGCTGTCCCGACAGACGTTGTCCTGTCCATCCAAAAGTCATTCATACAAAATTACCTACCCTACACTATCTACCCTACACTACCCTACCCTACCCTACCTACTCTACTTACGCTACCCTACCCTACCTACCCTACACTGCCCTACCCTACACTATCCTACCCTACCTACCCTACACTGGGTAGTGTAGGGTAGGTAGGGTAGGATAGTGTGGATAGTGTGGGTAGGGTTACCCTACCCTACACTACACTACCCTAACTAATACCGGGATAAATCCTATGTCCGTCTCCTGGTTCTAAGCTACCTCCCCACCAATTTTCAGCCAAATCGGTTCAGCCGTTCTTGAGTTATAAATAGTGTAACTAACACGACTTTCTTTTATATATATAAATTTTCTAAATGCTCCTATGCATTAGTATTGTCAGTATTTCTTTTATTGTCGTATTGTGTTTTGTATCTGATAAAGATGAATTAATTTGACGAGAGCGAGAAACGAACAAAACGAACGAACGAGATTATTTTTATACATACAAGTGAATGTCTCTAGCTGGGTTCCGGTTTTTTAAATTGTTTAATTTATATTTCAGCTGTCAGCATATTGGGAAGGGCCAGATAATAATGAGGTATTTATGAACAGTTTTTGAAGCAGTTCAGTTTGTAAAGTACCAACTTATTGCGTATTTTCACACCTATAAAAAATATGAAAAAAGTTTTTTTTGAGAAACATCGGCTTACCATTGTATAGAATTAAGTTCTTCTAACTTATCAGACTTGTCCCGTGTGGTGCCCGGGCGTAAAAGAATAGCACCATCCCATTTCTTCCAGTGGGTGTCGTAGGAGGCGATTAAGGGACTTACTAGAGAATGGGCAGCAGCGTTCTCTATGCATTTTACCACCATACTGCGATCGCCAACCCGCCTGCTAAGTGTGGCGATTATGGCAAACCCCCCCAAAATGCTTGTGGGAGGCCTATGGCCTAGCAGTGGACGTCTTTGGCTGAAATGATGATGAAGATCCTATGTTTTTCATAAATTACAATTAATATTTATTTTCTGCAGTCTCCATCAGGAAGTCCGGCGGTAAGTTTGCCCTTTTATGTTTAGTTAGTTATGTTTTTAATATTGTGACACCTTCATTTAAAACTATAACACTATGTTACCTATGTGACGCAATTACCTACCTTTTATTTGCTTCACCTGTATGTTTGTTTGTTTGTAACCTACTCCTTTTTTGGACTTAATTTTGACCCACTACAAACGGTCAGATTTCATTTATACTTTGTAGACTCATCGAGGACCATGACAATTCGATAATAAAAATAAAAAAAAACGGAAAAATCACGCTTTTGTAATTAGCACAACTAAAAAATAGAAAGTATATAATAATTAAAAAAATTAAAAAACACGCTTTAAAAACCAAACTAAAAAGATGAAAATAATTTGATTCTATTAAAAAGCGTGGGGTGCTTGATTTATTAATTAATTATAAAAATACCTTAAAAAGTATTGTAAATTTTTGAGAATTGAGTGAGCTTTACCTTAATTGCAATCTCACTAAGGCCTGCACTATATTTGCGTAACTTGCCATTAATCATAATCTGTTTCGTTTTAAACGGATTGCTAAACCATTGCTTCATATGTTCGAAAAATGTGCCTGCTCAACAACGTAAATAACGCAATGAATATTGTTGAACTGTTGAACCGATTATGATTTATCGTGAGTTACGCAAGGGTGCTGATCTTTCAATAGTTGGATAACTTTTATCTGAGGAATAAATATGTCAGTTTGACAGCATCTGTATAGAAAATATGTCAAACTGTCAGATTTATTCAACAGAAAAAAGTTATCTGAATGTTGGAAAATAAGCCCTAAGGGGAAGTTATTGCGATTACTGCGTAAAAACAATAAAAAACATTTACTTATTTATTTGGGTATAAATTAAATGCATATTCCCATTGCCTTTATTCTGATTTTGCCATCAGAAATAAGTATGCTCTAACCCGATTTTCTTTTCCTTTTTTTAGATTATTATTATTATATTTATTTATTATTACTTTGTATACGCATCGCCTAACACTGAGCTTGAGATGATCCGAGATCTACTTCATTGCTTCGTGCTCTTTTGTTGTGCAGGTACCATGGGGCCACGGCAAAGGACCAGGTGCTGGGATCGAAGACATGAAGGACTTAGGCGGACCTGAGGAAGCCCAGGAATCATTACCGTGGGGTACAGCTGGGGGCCAGGGTCCAGTCGAAGGCCCGGGTGGTAGCCTCCCACCAGGTTTGGGTCAAGGTGGGGATCGTAGGAAGTAGGAAGCCTAGAAGGAGTTTTGTTTTTCTTTTTTGCCGGATTGTTGCATCGATTGATGTTGGCATAGAAAAGTAATACGGTTACGGTTTTTGCTTGTTAATAACTTAACATCAAGCCTTGTTTCCCCAAAGGGCGTTAAGTAGCGGTGTACTTAGACAGGATAAGTTTATAACCAGTGCGCAAACTGTAACCATGAATTCAGCTTATACGCCTCAGTGCAGACATTTTTCTGCGCTCGGGGGTCTAGAATGATACGGTGACACCGACATGTCGCCAGTCCTGTTTAAGTGCCATGTCAAAGGGGCACAAACTGGACATCGGGCTGCTTGTGAAAAATTCCATAGAAAACTTACAAACTGATTTATGTATATGATTTGGATCATTCGGTTCCCTAGAAAATGGTTGAGCTGGATGGTGCTGATCCACGCGTCAAGTTCGTGAACGGGCGCCGTCGGTTGAGACTGGTCATCTCCTAACTGCCACGGCATATTTTTTTTTTAACATTTTTCTCACATATAGAAGCACCAAGAATAATGTTCCCAAGATTTTGTAATACCCATGATTTAAAAGAGTGTCCTTGGAGTTTCTTGCCTGTTCTTCTCCATAGAGATCTACGTTTTGGAATGGGCACCTAGCTTCAACTTCGATTTTTTTTTGACAATGCAAAGGTGCCTGTAATAGGTTTAATGGAAATAAATGCTTTGAGTTTGAGTTACAATGCCCGTGGCTTCTTCTATTAGAATACCAGCGCTTCAACACTTAACCGTTGCAACATTATGCGGAGATACGAGAGTTTTGCTTTGTTCAGGAAATTCTGTTTATTTTTTTAAACTTATGTGCTTCTTATGTACTTCTTTTTATGTTTTTTTATTTGTATTATTCCATTTGTTTATGATCTTCCAGTGCGAGACCCAATAATTACTTTTTCTTTCTTTCTTAGGAGGCCAGTTCCCCGGTGGTGGTTTCAACATGGGTGGTGGCCTGCCACCTGGTCTTGGTCAAGGTGGGGGTCCAGGCCCAGGAGGCCAGTTCCCCGGTGGTGGTTTCAACATGGGTGGTGGCCTGCCACCTGGTCTGGGTCAAGGTGGGGGTCCAGGCCCAAGAGGCCAGTTCCCTGGTGGTGGTTTCAACATGGGTGGTGGCCTGCCACCTGGTATGGGTAAAGGTGGGGGTCCAGGCCCAGGAGGCCAGTTCCCCGGTGGTGGTTTCAACATGGGTGGCGGCCTGCCACCTGGTATGGGTCAAGGTGGGGGTCCAGGCCCAGGAGGCCAGTTCCCCGGTGGTGGTTTCAACATGGGTGGTGGCCTGCCACCTGGTATGGGTCAAGGTGGGGGTCCAGGCCCAGAAGGCCAGTTCCCTGGAGGTGGTTTCAAGATGGGTGGTGGCCCGCCACCTGGAATGGGTCAAGGCGGGTTTGAAGGCCCTGGAGGCCAGTTACCTGGTGGTGATTTCAACATGGGTGGTGGCTTTCCATCAGGTATGGGGCAAGATGGAAGTCGAGGCCCCGGTGGTGGTTTCAGCATTGGTGGTGCTCCACCTTTGTCAGGCTTAAAGCCAGGGGAAGGTTTGGGCCAGAATCGGCCAGGTGTGGGTCAGGGCCCAGATGGAGGCTATGGCCCAGTAGGACCACCGGGCCCAGCTGGCGGTTGGGTTCCAGGTAAGGGTCGAGGCCCAGGTGGGGGTCTGGGTCAAGGAATGGGCCCGGGAATGGGTCGGGGCCCAGGAATGGGTCGTGGCCCTGGTAGAGCACCAGGCTTAAGTGGAGGACGGGGCCCAGGAAATGGTCGTGGCTCAGGTGAAGGGCCGGGAGTGAGTCAGGACCCAAGTGGGAAGAGCCAAGATGGAGGCTACGGTCCAGTTGAACCACCGGGACCAGCTGGCGGTTGGGTACCAAGTAAGGGTCAGAGCCCACGTGGCGGTCAGGTTCCAGGGATGGGCCCAGGAATGGGTCGGGGCCCAGGAATGGCTCGTGGCCCTGGTAGAGCACCAAGCTTAGGTGGAGGACGGGGCCCAGGAAATAGTCCTGGCTCAGGTGGAGGGCCGGGACTGAGTCAGGACCCGAGTGGTCAGGGCATAGATGGAAGTTACGGTCCAGTTGAACCACCGGGACCAGCTGGCGGTTGGGTGCCGAGTAGGGGTCAGGGCCCTGGTAGGGGTTTGGGTCCAGAAATAGGCCCGGGAATGGGTCGGGGCCCAGGAATGGTTCGTGGCCCTGCTAGAACACCAGGCTTAGGTGGAGGACGGGGTCCAGGAAATGGTCGTGATTTAGGTGGAGGCCCGGGAATAAGTCAGGAACCGAGTGGTGAACAGGGCCTAGTTGGAAGCTACGGTCCAGTTGAACCACCGGGCCCAGCTGGCGGATGGGTAACGGGTGGGGGTCGGACTCCAGGAATGGGTGGAGGCCCAGGAATGGTTTATGATCGTGGTGGACCACCAGGCACTGGTGCCGGTTTCGGCGCAGGTAGAGGACCGGGTCCTGAAATGGGTTGGGACCCACGTCCGCCACCGGGTGTAGGGAGACCACCGGGTTCAGGAGGACCACGGAGTCCATTTGTACCACCAGGTTCAGGAAGGCCACTGGGTTCGGCAGCACCACCGGGTTCAGGAGGACCAACGGGTCCAGGTGTATCTCCGGGTCAAGGCGGGCATCGACGATCACTGGACCAAGTAATTATTCCTCATTTCATATACAGTTCGGGTATTGATTCCAAACCACTATAAAAATATGAAAAATTGAATTAAAAACTTTTTTAGGCACGTTGAGTACTTTTGGGTGAACAAAAATCATGGAACTTGCGTCATCGACACCGAACGCTTTCTATGAGCTATATGTATACTGTGTATACCTATATGTGTACTTTTTGGGTGAACAAAAATCATGGAACTCGCGTCATCGACACCGAAAGCTTTCCATGAGCTATATGTATACTGTGTATATATGTGTACTTTTTGGGTGAACAAAAATCATGGAACTCGCGTCATCGACACCGAACGCTTTCCATGAGCTATATGTATACTGTGTATATAGGGTGACTGGTAATTAGTGACCGTTATTTAAAACACATCATGATTGTACTCATCATAAAAAACAACGTTTCCAAAGATTTTTTTAATTTTTTATTGACCCCAATTTTGTTACCCCAAAAGATACGATTCGCACGCGCGCTATCTAATCAGCTATTAGGCGATTGACCCCGGGTCAAGCAATACAGGTGACACATGGTAAAAGTGGATTATTATTTTTTTGTTTGTAGATATTAGGTAACTAAATTTAATTACAGCTGATGGTGTATTATTTTTGTTAGGTACTCAATATTCTATTGGGGTATTAAAAAAGGGGTCAGTAAAATAGGTAAAAAAGAAAATGTTTCTTTGGGAAAGTTGTTTGATATCATGAGTACAATCATGTGTCTAAATATCGGTCACTAATTACCAATCACCCTATATATGTGTACTTTTTGGGTGAACAAAAATCATGGTACTAGCGTTATCGTCACCGAACGCTTTCCACGAGCTATATATTGTATACTGTGTATATATGTGTACTTTATGGGAGAACAAAAAGCGTGAAACTAGCGTCATTGTCACCGCACGCTTCCTATGAGCTATATGTATACTGTGTATGTATGCACATAGATATAGAAGTGTCAAAGCGTCAAAAATAATAATCTAATAGCTTGACGATACAATTCACAAGTTTCTTAGTTTGGTTTTATTTAGTCAGATGATGAGCCACCCCAGGGGGCATAAATGGTAGTTGGGTGAACGAGCACACGGATGAGTCGCGCGTTGATATCTTTTAGAAAAGTCCCTTTCTTTCATTAGGAAATTCTAATTCTTTTATCCCTTTATTTCCCTTTGTAATTTATCGTAAAAATCTGTGCTGCTACCTTTAATGGCTGAAGTCGATCGGTCATTCTAGTTTTCACTTCTGTCCGCACTCCTGGATTATTTTATTCCAATATTTACTATCCGGCCGAGTGCGTGTTGCCACGCATAATGAAGGGTTCCGTTGTTATTATGAATTTATCCCAAAAATAAAGTTTACATTGTGACACCACACTTTCTCGGGAGTTCATCGAAAAGCAACACGGTTAATTCTTCATCCGAAAAAGTAAAAATGGGATCGCAAAAAAAGTGATTTAACAACGAATTAAAGCTTTTAGAATATTTTCCTTTACTTGTACTGTGAGACCTTGCTACTTGCCAGAGTGAGTTCCCGCATTGTCGTTGCGAGGGGGTCAGTAACTGTGCTCTCCCAGCCACGGTGAAGCGAAGAGGAACCCCAAGGTGGGGCCGCGATGTCGAATGAGAGGCATCGCGGCTAGGGGTTACAGGCTGCGGCGGAGGAGGAGTGCCGGTACTTTTGAGTAGCGCTCTTCCCTTCTGCGACCTGGACGGGGCCGCCACCGTTTGATGGCGGACGCCGTGGGGCCGCAGGGGAAGAGGAGTGTCGGTATAGCGTTGGCCGCTCTCCCTATCCCCTGCGGCCAAAAAGTGGTAGGCGGCAGGGCCATTGTGCTGACCCGTCGCAGGGTGACCAAGGGGTCCGCAAGGGCCAATGCCTGCCAGGGGTGCGGGTTGTTCGAAAGAGATACCGTCGCCCATGGCACACGGGCAACTGATAACACGGGTGGGTTTTAGTCAGTAGGTAAAAGTCTGACACGCCCTCCTGCTCCACCCAGAGCGGGAGAAGTCATTTGATGATTCCTCACCCAAAAAAAAGACCTTTCTACTTGCTATATTTCATGATTCTAGGTCTACAGGAAATACCCTATAGAATAATCAGCCTGTAATTTTGCCCTCTGTTGGGACACAGGCTTCCTGTTATGGTCATGTATCTTTGAAAACCGGAAACCTCGGAAACCCGGTTCTAGAACCAAAAATGGTTCTAGGACATGCCGGTTTCCTCACGATGTTTTTCCTTCACCGTTTTGAGAGAAGTAGTGATGAAATTAAATAGGCAGAGTAAAATGCCTGCCTGGGTTTGAACTCTCGACCTTCAACTCGTAAGACGGGGCCGGACCTTATAGGTTTTGATTTATTTGTGAGTATGAAAATATGTCTTGAAAATGGCTGTAGTTTTTTATAGCGTTGGGTTAGAACTTGATGGTTTCAGAGCCCCAAGAGACCGTAGGCCTTATTTGTTATTCATTTCAACTTGGTACTTGTACGCGTTCCTAAGAAAAAGGGTTTTGACAGACTTCCAGACAGATGGACCGACAACGATCTGACTATATAAGGGTTTCGTTTTTATTTCCTTATGAGATACGGAACACTAGAAATGCAATTTTGTGTGGGTGCAAATACAATGAAAAAAATAAAGAAGACCACACGATAGAAGTGAAAACTTATGACTGAAGCGAGTATACGCAATTCAGCGTGTCAGTCTGACTGGAGCCGAGTACCTTCAGCGTCACCAACCCGAGCGTGACGGTACAGTTTCGTTCAGAAATTGTCTAATCATTGTTCAGAAAGAGCGCGAATTGCGCCTAAGGAAGTTTTCACTGCAATAAAAATATTACTTATAATATAATATGATAAACTCGTAAGTTTCAAAGTCACTTCAGCTGCTTGGACCCCAAGCAACTGAAGTTACTCTTAATAATGGCTGCGGCACGCATAAGACCACAAGAATTTATTCGTTCGACAAAATAATTTTCCATGTTATCTTGGTTTGGTATCGGTACACGTAACAGTCACGTGACGTTTTCATTAGTATCTAATTTCTTTGTGAATATTCATTTTCTTATTTATTTATTTTCTAGATTAAGAAAAACGGAGAACCCAATATGGCAAGAGTAACATATTATGACTTTATGAATCGACCTACTCGATCACCAGATAAAATGCCGTCGGAGCGGGACTCTCGCTTCCTCTTACCTGGAACAAATGCTGAAGATAATCTTCCTAAAGAGGATATAAACATCGACTTACTGAGATCCTTATCGGCTAAACCAAAATCAAAAAATCCTTTTGTCTCCTTCAACGCACATATGACTGATGACCAAGTGCCAACTGGTACCAAGTACGGTAAAATTCCGGGGCCTGGCTCCGAAGGTGAATATCCCAACGGTTACCGACCTTATTACGGTGACCTAATGCAACCTGATATGGCATCTTCTAGAGGTAATTTTGGAATGGGTCAATCGCATACTGGAGTAGGTTACTCAAAGGCAAATGCTCTGAGACAAGGTCAGGGCGTAAATTCTGGAGGCCCAGGGGATTACCAAGATAGTATCCAGAATGCACTTCAATTGGGGCGAGGACCATCCGGCCTCAAAAATTTTCAGCCAGGTATTCTTCAATTAAATTCCTAAATCTATGTCCACATAATTAGTCTACAGGGTTATTGGAAAAACACCAACAACCTCTTAAGAGGTCATTGTACTCATCATTATAAACAACTTTTACTATGGGACCAACCTCAAACGGCGAAAAAAAATCAGCTGTTCCTTACATTTATGTTCGTATATATATCAAAATGTAGGGAACAACTCATATTTTTTTCGCGATTTGGTCCCATAGTAAAAGATGTTCATACCGATGAGTACAATGACCTCTTAAGAGGTTGTTGGTGTTTTTCCAATAACCCTGTATAATGTTCCCACGAGAAACAGGCCTACTCTCTGAGAGAGTGAGTGGGCCCAGTGCGGGTTGGTAGATGTCACATGTCTTCGATTTTTTCTGTCTAGTTCAGACACCAGCAGGTCAAGCTATCCCTAACTGTCAAATTTTCCCAATTGAACATGAACCTTATTTCCATTGTAATAAAGTTGAAAAACCATCAAAGAAATTTGACAGATTGGGGTAGCTTGATGTGCTGGCCTCTGTACATGCCGGTTTCCTCACTATGTTGAGATTGGTTGGTTCGAATCCAGACAGGCGTTTCACTTTATCACGATCTAGAAAGAATCACCGCCTGGTCAGATGAGAATTGTTTGGCACTGAACCCATTGAAAACCAAATATATGCTGTTTGGTACGAAGCAACAGTTGAAGAAGATACCATTGAGCCTTGATTTGACTCTAATGGATGAGCCTATTGAGCGTGTAAATGAGGCGCGGAACCTTGGGTTATGTATGGACAACAGCCTTCGATTTGAGAAACACGTTGCTACCTCAGTAAGAAACTGCTTCTATCGTCTGAAACTGCTTTATAAAATGAGGCCTTTCTTGTCTGAAAAGCTTCGTGAACAGCTAGTCGAAACCCTTGTTCTGTCTAAATTGAACTACGCTGATACAGTTTACGGCCCACGTTTGCTGGCTCGTACCGATCGACTTATACAAAGAGTCCAAAACGCATGTGCACGCTTCTGTTACTCTGTTCCCCCTAGAAGTCACGTCACCCCCTTTCTTAACAAACACTTTATTCTCAAAATGAAGTCGAGACGAAAGTTACACTTAGCGTGCCTGCTTTTTGGTGTCGTTAAGTCTAAGAAACCGAAGTATTTGTATGACAAGCTGAGTTGGATGGCTAGTAGACGAGATTGCGCGCCCAGGCTATGTGCGCAACAACTTTCAACACAGTCTCATAGGACAGCGGCTTTCAGAGGCAGTTTCAGATACGCTGCATCTAAAGTGTGGAACAATATTCCACCACCACTACGGATTTTGGGCACTATCCACACGTTCAGAACACGTTTACGGCAGTATCTTATAGATTCGCAACGGAAAGTTGATATGGTCGCCCTAAATGTTTCACTTATATGAAATGCTCACTGTACTTTACGTAAAAGATAATTCCTGTTGTATCACAAATATGTAGGTATATTTCGGATAATATGCGGGTGGTTTCCATCCCTTACTGCCAAATGCCCTCGACTCGATGACGTTGCTGTGCTATTCGCGGCGCTTATGTGCTGCCGCAGTTGTGAGACCTGTGGGAAACATAAACGAATACATTACTTCATTTTTTTTTTCTTTTTCATCTCCATCTCGTACTTACTCTGTTTAATTTTAATGCATTGTTTTCATGTACTTACCCATCGTGCCTGGCCTTTTTTTTGCATCGAGATTACATAATACACCCTCCACCTTTTCAATTAATTATCACTTCATCCATCGTTATAGGTAGGTAGGTACCTACTTCATTTTCTTCAAATAGTATTAAACTCACTGTGACTTATTATTTTAACTTCTTAATTATTAGTGTCTATTGTTATTGTAACTACTCAATGTTTAATAAAAAAAAAATATTCAAATAACCCACTGTAATTTTAATGTTTTCTTGTAAAAGCGAAATAACTGACAGTGTAATGTCCGCCGCGTGCGGCGGCTTGCAGCGCTTTGTGAGTGCATCGTGCACGAATCCAATGTATACATATGTTTCGCTGAGCTCCTGTTGTTTTCGTTTTATTCTGTTTTTGTAAGTTTCTATGATGTGTTTATTTATAAGTATAAAAATATTTATTTACCTATGCTGAAACTGTTTGTACTCCTCGTCACTTGTCCCTAAAGGTTCATTAGAAAACCAGCGTCAGACAGCATCTGTCTGGCATTAATGCTGAAATGAACCTTTTTGGCGCAGCCGTGAGGCACATATTATAGTACCTAGTTATTTATTTTCACTTTTTTTGCTATTTATTTTGTGTTACACGAACTGTGTCCAAATAAACGGTATTCTTTCTTTCTTTCTTTCTTTCTTTATGTACATTTTCTCATCATCACTACCTACTTCCAAAACGTTGAAGAAATCTTTGTCTGCAGGTAAAAAAACAGATTTATACATGACATTGAAACATTATGCAGATTATAGAGACTTTTTGGCCTTTAACGGGCCTTTTGCTCTTCTTCTTTTTTCTTTCAGGTGTAGCTGGAGGAATCATGGCGAGGGGTCCTCTATCGGAAAATATGCAGAGTTGGCCACCAGGAATGGGAGGTGCTCCTTTACCTCCTGCGGGATACGAGCACAGAGGACATCCTCCTCCAGGATATATGGAGGAAGGCGAACCCCGAGGGATGGGACGAGACGTATCCTCGGATTACATGCAGGAAGGACCACCTCCTGCGGGATACGAGCACAGAGGACATCCTCCTCCAGGATATATGGAGGAAGGCGAACCCCGAGGGATGGGACGAGACGTATCCTCGGATTACATGCAGGAAGGACCACCTCCTCCAGGATACATGCAGAGAGGACAAGCCCCAGATATGGGAGGAAGGCCTCCATCGGGATACATGCAGAGAGGACAAGCCCCAGGGATGGGAGGAAGGCCTCCACCGGGATATATGCAGGGAGGACGACCCCCAGGAATGGAAGGAGGTCCTCCCTCGGGATATACACTGGGAGGACAACCTCCAGGAATGGGAGGAGATCCTCCCCTAGCATACATGCCTACCTCATTGGAAGGGTTTCGACGTTCATTAGACAACGTAATAAATTCCTCTTTTTCATGGACATGCAAATCTTGATAACAAACGAAGATAAAACAAAAAATTATAATTGTAAACTCATAATTTGACTAGCGGTGTTCTGTTCGTGGATACCCACGATGGACACGGAAATTTCATAACCGTTAAAGTGTAAACCGTCAAAAAACAAAAAAAAAAACTGAGCTTCCGCAGTTGACTGCAAGATGGCGTCCATTAGGTCACGTCCCTTTAGGTCCCCTTGGGTTTAAACCCCGATTTCTCGCTATTTTAGGCAACGATTCAATAATTTGACGAGAACTGAGAGTGTTCAATTTCAAGGACGCGTCATGTTTAGGCACATTCCGTTATATGAGAAAGAAGAACATACTCATGTCTGTAATTTTTTTATCTGTTTTCTTGTTTTTTTTTTTTTTTTTTTTTAAGAATCTTTACTTCTATCGCTTGTACGGTGCTGCACGCACAATCTTTTTGTTTTATTGTGATTTGATATTGACACTGTTTACCTCCGACAGTTATTTTATATTGAGTCTGTTATACGGTGACAGGTAATTAGTGACCGATATTTAAACACATGATTGTACTTATTTATTTTTGTGAATCTATCTTATTTACCCCAATTTTATTACTCCAATGGAATATTGAGTACCTACCTAACAACAATAATACACCATCAGCTGTAATTTAATTTAGCCACCTACAAACAACAAAAAAAAAACACTTTTACCATGCATTCTTCTTTTTCATTCATTAAACAACGGATTGGCATTGTGGCATTTGTGGACTACGAGAAAGCCTTCGACTCCATCGAAATATTGGCAGTTCTGGCCTCTCTGCAACGATGTCGAATTGACTGGCGCTATATCGAGGTGTTGAGATGTTTGTATGACGCTGCTACGATGACTGTCCAGATCCAGGATAAGGAAAGTCCCATCCCACTCCTCAGAGGGGTGCGACAGGGGGATGTTATAAACTGTTCACCAACGCGTTGAAGGATATCTTTAAGACGTTGGACTGGACTGGACAGGGTATCAATATTAAAGGCGAATACATCTCAAACTTTCGGTTTGCCGATGACATCGTCATAATGGCAGAGACACTGGAACAGTTAGACCAGATGCTGCACAGCCTAAGCGGAACTTCTCGGCGGGTTGGCCTCGGCATGAATTTGGACAAGACGAAAGTCATGTGCAATTCTCACGTCTTGCCGAGTCCAATCCACATCGAAGGGTCGCTTCTCGAAGTTGTGAAGGAGTATGTTTACCTAGGACAAGTCATCCAGCTCGGTAGACAAAACTTTGAGAAGGAAGCCGACAGGAGGATCCGGTTGGGTTAGGCAGCGTTTGGGAAAGTACGTCAAGTCTTTTCGTCGCCTATTCCGCAATGCTTGAAGACTAAGGTCTTCAACCAGTGCGTCCTGCCCGTGATGACATACGGCGCCGAAACGTGGACACTGACAGTTGGGCTGGTCCACAAATTTAAGGTCACTCAGCGCGCTATGGAGCGAGCTATGCTCGGAGTTTCTTTGAAGGATAAAATCGGGAATGAAATTATCCGGAAAAGAACCGGAGTTACCGACATAGCTTATAGAGTGAGCGAGCTGAAGTGGCAGTGGGCTGGCTATGTTTGTTGAAGGACCAATGGACGGTGGAGCAGACGAGTCCTGGAGTGGAGAACGCGTTTCGGCAAAAGTGTGGGACGCCCCTCAGCTAGATGGACCGACGACCTTAAAAAGGTGGCTGGGACAGACTGGATGCGGAAGGCGGAGGATAGAGTATTGTGGCGCAGCCTGGGAGAGGCCTATGTCCAGCAGTGGACTGCTATAGACTGAATTGATTAATTGAAACAACGGATCGCGCGCGCTATTAGGTGTCAAGCGACTCACAGCTGATAGCTCGCGCATGAAATAAATTAAATTAATGATAAAAGTGTTTTTTTTTTGTAGGTAAGTAAATTAAAGTACAGCTGATGGTGTGGTGGTGTATTATTCTTGTTAGTCTCAATATTCTATTGCGGTGATTAAGGACATGCACTAGTTAAATATTATAAAAATCGTTTATTTGGGAAAGTTGTTTGATAAGATGAATACAATCACGTGTGTAAATATCGGTCACTAATTACCAGTCACCTTATATATTCCCACTTTTGTTTTTCCAGATTACCGTTGGCGGATTAGGTTCCCCTGGACCGCTTTCAGGAAAACCAACCCTCAGATACGGTGGGGGACTGGCATCAATGGAAAATAAAGTAGGGGCATTCGATGAAGCGGAAATGGCTAAGACCGCTCTTCGGATGAAACGGATCATGGCACGATCCGAAGATGTAGAACGGCCTTCCCCGGAATATATGCAGCGAAGATCACCCCAAAGAATGGGAGGAGGGCCTCCCCCGGGTTACATGCAGGGTAGACCACCGCCAGGAATGGGAGGTCTACCCCAGGGATATCTGCGGGGAGGACCATCCGGCGGAGGGCCTTCCCCGGGGTACATGCAGAATGGACCACGCCCAGGAATGGAAGAAGGGTCTCTCCCGGATTATATGCAGGAAGGACCACCCCCAGGAATGGAAGGAGGGCCTCCCCCGGGATATATGCAGGGAGGACCACCCCCAGGAATGAGAGGGCCTCCCCCAGAATTTCAAGGAAGACCGAGAGGTCCTCCGGCCATATCTAGGGTTCCACCCGGAATGCCACAAGGACAGATGGATGGCCCTGGCGGCGGTGATCCGAACTTACGATATGGTGCGCAAGGCTCACCACAACCGAAAAATATATTAGTAAGTGCAAGATCAACAACAAAAGTATTTTTTATTCAAACTAGGCTGAGAATCAGTTCTGAGTTTTGTCTAATCTGAATTATCAAATCAAATCAAATCAATTTATTTCTGATAAAAAATTAAATAATAAATAATCTATAATAATAATCTATACTAATATTATAAAGAGGAAAGATTTGATTGTTTGTTTGCAATGAATAGGCTCCGAAACTACTAAACCGATTAGAAAAATTATTTCACTGTTCGGGAGCTACACTATCCCCGGGTGACATAGGCTATATTTTATCCCCGTACTCCTACAGGAACGGGAACTACGCGGGTAAATCCGCGGAGCGCTGCTAGTCCGAAATAAATTGATTTGATTATATAAGGTTTAACAGAAAAAGTGTCCTGAAAGTTGTTGTTGTTTGTTTGTTTTCATTTAAAAAAAGAAGTTGCCATGCTAACCGCCGATTGAGCTATAGAAAATGAAATCTTATCATAAGGCACTAAAACTCAATTTTAAATGCATAAGTAAGTAATAACACCCCAAGCATTGCGCTATGCTTTTAAAATTGAGTCAGCACGAGTAAGGATTAGGTTCTTCCATAGCCTATAGCAGGATATTGCTATAGGTACATACAGCAGTGGTGGCCCAGTGGTAACGGCCGCGACTCACGAGTTGTAGGTCGTGCGTTCGAACCCAGCCAGGCGCATTACTTTGTGTAAATAATTTCATCACCACTGCTCTCAAACGGTGAAGGAAAAAATTGTGAGGAAACCGGCATGTCCTAGAACAAAAAATTCGAAGACATGTGACATCTACCAACCCGCACAGGGCCCGCGTGGTGGATTACGGCCCACTCCCTCTCACGGAGAGGAGGCCTGTGTCCCAGCAGTGGGAACGTAATAGGCTGAGTATGATGATGATGATGCAGTGCACCTAGCTTCTGACGTTTCATAAGTGCCCATGCAGGTTTATATGAAATAAAAATATTTTGATTGATTGATTGATGTATGATGACATACATAGGCCTCTTGATGGCGGAAAGCACATTAAACCGTTAGTCTCGGCTGACATTTGTATTTCTTTGACATTCGTTACGGTTCTTCAGGGAGGCTTTTATTTTGGTACTATGCTTTATTGTTTATTACTTTGCCTATGTATTTATAGAATCAAGTCCATCAGACTAAACAGACAGCTGTGCTGCTGGGGAGTTTGTTGCGCCACTTCTTCCCAGCTAAAGCACTTGAAAGTGTCGAAGGGTGGGCGTTTTAGTGTTAATTCTCAGCCTAATTTGAATAAATGACTTTTGATTTTGATTTTTCAGAAGCCCGAAAGACTGACAATCAGTCTTACCAAGGGGTATCGTCTTACACAGTAATTTTGTTGTGGAGGTCACATAGATAATCGGTCCATGTAATCCATATCCATGATTCTAATACAACTAGGCCAAGGGAATAGGCTAGGCCTATGATGAGGCTTAGACAAAAACTATGAAAATATACCATCGTGATATTAAATTTATTTTACAGCCTTCAGGATATCAATTGATGAAAATAGCGCAAAGGAAGATTGAGGTACGTAAAGCTATATAGAGTTAAAAAAAAATCTATACCACCGGGCTTGCGGACGGCGAGTAATGGGTACCTCGCTGTCCGGTAAGGACCAAGCCCGGGTCGACGGCGCGTTGTATTCCACCCGAGCCTCAATGAGATGTCAGCACCAACTGGTGGGGTCCGCAAGGGCCGATGCCTGCCAGGGGTGCGGGTTGTTCGAAAGAGATACCGTCGCCCCTGGCACACGCCCTCCTGCTCCACCCAGAGAGGGAGAAGGTATTTGATGATTTACCAACCTACAAAAAATAATTGTAATAACACTTATTTACCAAAAAAACTAAGATTCACAGTTTCGAACAAAAGCTACACTCAAAACTGTCCCCAACTATTACGTCAGTGGTAATAGTTATGATAAAACACAATTTTATGCAAATTCAACCTTAAACGCATGACATAAAGTGGGTTTTACTAAGCCATGTCCAAAAAGACTGATAGATAACTGACGATACTATTTGACACCTGCGCACATTGCGCCCTATTTATGCGAACGTTTTTGAGACACTCGATTGTGTATCTTGGGTTTTTATATCAATGACTAACACACATAAGATACATCACTCCTGTATTCCTCAATGGGTAAAGCAGAGGTGTACTCACAATAAATCAACATTTACCAGTTATGTTTCAGTCCCATGTAACAAGGGGCGAGCCTAATGCCGTCAACCGGGCTTAAATTAAGACTCTCGGCTCCTACTGAGAAATTCCAGCTGGAAAAACCCAATAACACTTTGCCCGACCCAGGAATCGAACCCAGGAAATGCTTAGCAGTGGCGCTTGCGACCATCAAACCAACGAGGCAATAAGGAAGAATTTGTGGTGCAAGCGGGTCTTTATTTCACAAAAATACAGATAATTGAACTAACATTCAATATTTGAATTCATGGTTGAGATTAATTATTACATTAAATATTTGGATTTTGCAGAAATCTGTACACAATAGATTAGATTCTGTCTCTTAAAATAGTGTATCCTGTATCTTAAGGCAATGAGGTTAAATGAGGTTAAATGGGGGTAAATTATAAGAGTATTTATGTGTAAATTATAAGCGATGCGATTCTTTTCTTGTTCATATTATTATTTAAAGACCAGTAGTTTTTAGATTATGTAGGTAATTAACTAAATTGAAAATCAACTCCAAGATTTTCATAAAATCTAAACAGTCCGTCTGTGCCTCCTATCTTCTCCAAACAAACGGATTTAACTAAAAGTATCTACCTAAGTGTTATTTATTAATTAACTGAACGTATTCTCTGAAATTAATCGTTTGTTTATAATTATACAGTTTCAGAACCGATTGGATAAAGTCAAGCAACCAAGTGTAAGTGAACAACACTTTTGGAACTCGATAAGGCTACACTGATTTAGTAACCCCCGACGCAAAAAGAGGGGTGTTATAAGTTTGGCTCATAAAGCTTGTATCAACGTCAAGGACCTTCAAGCATTTGGGCGCACTAAATTTGTGAGCGAGTGCGAGGTGATGTAGCCGTGCAGTCTTTAATCCGTAGCATTTTTAATTTATTATAACAAAAATAATGCAAATTTGTAAAAAGTAACAAAATCAAATCATTTTTCTTTGTATTGCAAAGCAGTAGGCAAGCCCCCACAAATTGGGGGAGGCCTATGTCCAGCAGTGGACGTCTTCCGGCTGAAATGATGATGATGAGATAATATTCTTTTTTTACTCTTTTGTTAAAAAATGAAGGAGTAAAATGGTTTCATCTCAACGATTTAGAGATGATTTGGTGTTTTTAATTCTTATTATTTGTTACCCATAGAAAAGTTATGCCTAAACTACATGACGTATCATATTATGTAGATTACCAACTATTTTTTTCAAATTTAATTTCTTTGTAAATGCCGACGAAAAGTGGTTTTTATCTGCATGCTGTTTTCAACCAATTTTTGAGAGGGCAGCCTTATACGCGTGAACCGATTTGGGTGCGGTCTTTTTTATTTAAAAGTAAGTTTTCTAACGGTGGTTCTTAGACATGGTTCATCAAAATCGGTTGGGCCGTTTCAAGGTTATCAGCTGTTTCAAGAAAATCAGTTCAGAAGTTTGAAGATTATCTCAGCTCTTTTCTGGTTGATGAAGGGATTTGAGCATCTTCCACGGTTCTGATGGAGTCGAAATTTGGTGTTCTAATACTTCAACGAACAAACTAACCTTGAACCGATGCTGCACCATCACCTGGAATTTCTAGGATACCCAACGACCTCACCAACGTCAGAAGTATCGTGTTTGGGCTCATTAAAAAGGTCGAAATAAATAGGATATCTATCTATATTATATATAAATAAAAAGAGAAGTCCTGACTGACTCATCAACGCCCAGCCTAAACCCTTGGACCTAGAAAGCTGAAATTTTTCACAGAGGTTTCCTTTATAATGTAGACAAGGAATAAGGAAGGATTTTTCGAAATTCAACCCCTAAGGGAGTTAAATAGGGGATGAAAGTTCCACGCGGGCGAAGCCGCTGGCAAAAGCTAGTAATATATAAATGGTGATCAGGGTCTGATGATGAAATAGCAACGAGGAATGAGGATAAATTAGTAACAAGTTGCGCAGATTTAAGCAAGACATTAAGTTACCCCTGACCTAAACAAAAACCTCTAAAAAGTAATAGAAATATGAACTTTTGTTGGGCCTTTATGTTGTCTATACTTAATATTATAAAGAGGAAAGATTTGATTGTTTGTTTCTTTGCATTGAATAGGCTCCGAAACTACTGAACCGATTTGAAAAATTGTTTCACTGTTGGGAAGCTACACTATCCCCGGGTGACATAGGCTTATATATTATCCCAGTATTGCCACGGGAACGGGAACTACGCGGGTGAAACCGCGAACCGCTTCTAGTAGGAAATATTTTGGTTAAAGCAATGTCACCTCGGGGGACAATTAATATTCCTGTTCCTGTTTTTTTATCTATTCTAATGTTATCAAAAGATATTTGCGAGTTTGTATGTAGAGGATAATCTTTGGGACCACGGATAAGATTCCAAAAATTTACTTTAATATTTTCTTATTCCTTGTAGACGCTAATTATGAAAAATCGTAATTCGTTGTTTAAATAAATAAAAAAAAATAAAAAAAAAACATTTATTTCAGACATAAAAGTCCATAGGCAAGGCAAGGTTATTAGTAACAAGAATTTTGCTTATATCTAATATTATTAATTTAAAAAAGTAAAAAAGAAGAAACTAGACCCACCCCTGCACAAAAGGCTCACCGGTTTTGAAATTTATCAAAATTTGCGTAATTTTCGAGATTAAAATGAGTTGAACCCTTAGTAACTACCCATTATAACTGAAATAACACCGCATTCGCAGTTAAATGTAGTCAGATTATTAAATTAATTAATTTATTCGTTGATTAAGCTTTACCAGATGAGATCGTAATTTTGATTCGACTGTGTAGTTGTGTAATTATGTATCTCAGTAAGTTCAATACTTTGATCATTTATTCAATCACTAGCTTTCCCCGCGGCTTCTCTCAACAGTAGCACTTACAACCACTAGACTAACGAGGTAGTAACAATGTCTAGATTTAATTAGTACTTAGTAGCTTTTTTTTGCTGTAGTCGTAGCAGACGGGCAGTGTAATGAAAACTTTTTTACAAAAAAAAAAAAAATATGTAAATACGATCTCAAAAAAAAAAAAAAAACACTACAAAGTGAAAGAGAACTTCAATTTCGGAAGTCACTGGCTTTGGATCTGTATTTTAGTTTTGTGCCACCGACTTCGGCTGACTTGGAAGTCGGTTGTCGAAAAGTCTTTATTTTTCCCTTTATAGTTATGGTGCCTACTCCACACTAATTTGTATACCACAACTGGCCACGCAAACAGCTAAAACAGCAGTGGCAGGAAGTATTAGAGCATCAACAATATATTCAAAGTGGATTGAACACGTATATTCGAAGCTGACATAAAATGGGCACGCCACGATTGCGGCGGTAAGTCAACTCTTTGAGGAGTGGTTTGACAGGTGGTATGGCGTCCTCACCTTCCGCCTGACGCAGGGTCCTCACCGGACACGGTTGTTTCGGGAGGTTCCTGTTTCGGATAGGGCGGGAGGAGACGCCCGGGTGTTTCCACTGCGAAGATCGCCCTGAGGACACGGTGGAGCACACGGTGGCGGTCCCACATGCCCAGCTTGGGTGGAGCACCGCCGTGTCCTCATGGAGGCGATCGGCGGCGGCGATCTCTCGCGTCCGGCCCTGGTCCAGGCCATGGTACGGAGCGAGAGGGCATGGGGAGCCGTCACCTCCTTCAGCGAAGCAGTGATGCTCGCGAAGAGGGAGGCGGCGCACGTGAGGGAGAGGCAGCATATGCGCCCTCGCAACCCTAGCCACCGCAGGATACGGAGACGCCCTGGGCGTCGGGAATCCCAGGCCGATTTCCGGCCACCGTAGGCATGAGCTTGCGGACGGCGAGTAATGGGTAGCTCGCTGTCCGGTAAGGACCAAGCCCAATTCGACGGCATAACCTATCCATAAAAAAATATTTTCGAAATCGGAACAAAAAATTAACGTGGAACAAACGTACAAGAAAAAAGAAATACAAACGAATTGAGAACTTCTTCCTTTTTCAAGTCGCTTCAATTACCAGCCAGCATTTTACCGTTACTTTTTTGTAATTTTTCTGCGTCCTATGTCACACATGTGGTCTAAAGAGGTAGTTCAAATGTATCTAGGGTTAATATGTGCTCAGTAGCTTTTGCTAGGCAGACTGGTAGTGTAATATTAGGTCTTTACCTATGAAATTGCCGTTCTGCAGTACTGGCCATTTCAAATCAAAATAATTTTTGTTTGGCTAAGAATTCTAATTTCAAATTAATTTTATTTTAAAAACATTGTTTTTTTTTTCTAAAAGTAGTCATTTCTTTATTGATTAGTGTTACATTTTCATCGCATTTCAATCTTTTTCGTCATCATGGATACGTTAAAAATTCGAGTAATTATGGAATATGAGTACCGTCGTGGCAGCAACGCGGCACAAGCGGCACGCAACATCAACGACGTTTACGGAGCTAACACTACAAACCAACGCACCACCTGTTATTGGTTTGCTCGCTTCCGTTCTGGAAATTTCGACCTGAAAAATGAACCTCGCGGTCGTCCGAAGACTTTGGTCGACAATGACGAATTAAAGGCGATTGTGGAAGCTGATGATACACAATCTACGGCTGAATTAGCAGCAGCTTTCGACGTTAGCGTCAAAACAATATTGGTCCATTTGCGTCAAATTGGCAAGGTAAAAAAGCTTGACAAATGGGTGCCCCACGAACTCAATGATCGCCAGCGCGAAGTACGCGTCGAGACGTGCCTTGCACTGCTCAACAGACACACAAATGAAGGAATTTTGAACCGCATTGTTACCTGCGATGAAAAATGGATTCTGTTTGATAACCGTAAGCGCTCAGCAAGTTGGTTGGATCCTGGTTCAGCACCTAAACAATGCCCTAAACGAAAACTTACCCCTAGAAAAGTGATGGTCACTGTTTGGTGGTCTAGCGCCGGTGTGATTCATCACAGCTTCTTACCAAACGGGGTGAGCATTACTGCAGATGTGTACTGTGAAGAACTGAACACAATGATGGAGAAGCTGGCGCATCTCCAACCAGCATTGGTCAATCGCTCGTCTCCGCTGCTCCTGCACGACAACGCGCGACCTCATACTGCACAGCAGACGGTCTCCAAGTTGCAAGAACTGGGGTTGGAAGCTCTCCGTCATCCGCCCTACTCACCAGACCTTGCGCCTACAGACTACTACTTTTTCCAGAATTTGGATAACTTCTTGGCGGGAAAAAAAATTAATACCCGAGAGGCAGTACAAAATGCCTTTGAAGAATTTGTTGCCTCCCGTCCAGCTGATTTCTTTAAGAAGGGCATCAATAAACTGCCACTGCGATGGCAAAGATGCATTGATTGCATGGGTGATTACTTCGATTAATACAAATAAAAAATTCATGAAAAAAATTCGTTTAAATTTTTTCATACAAAACGGCAATTTCATAGGTAAAGACCTATTAATACCAGCCAGTATTTTACCTCTTTTTTTTGTTTTTACTTTGTCCTATGTCCACTGTACGACAGTTCATTTAGAATAGCCGTGTGGACACGGCACGTTGTCCTATTGTGGACCTAAATGATGCCTGGCTCAAACTTGGTACCTAGACCTACATAGATTGTTAGGGTTCATTGTTGGGTAGATTTTTGGTATTTTGGGGTGGTTTTTGTGAAACAAATAAGGATTAATATTTTATTTGGGATACGCACAGGGAATATAAAGAGCCAGCTTCTGTATCATATCATAAATATCCTATCTCACTTGGCAATACTGTAGGTTCCCATATTTATTTGTTAGCCCATGTTTTGTTCCACTCTTTGGCAAAGGCTTTCCCTTTTTTATTCTAAATCCCCCTGTCTTGAGCGTTCTCCTGCAAATCGTATCGGCTTTCCATTAGTGAAAGAATTATCGGAATTGGATAAGTAGTTCCGAAGGAGTGCGTTACGTGACCTAGAAAAGTGTAACACCGAATAACATGTCCCCGTAAGTTTGCTAACACGAAGCACATAACAACGAAAGCACGCTACCACGAAAAACTTAACAACGAATGCACGCTACCACGAAAAACTTAGCGCCGTATCCACGCGATCTCGAATAACAAAATCACAAAAAGTATCCGTACAAAGTCTTAATTCATATAAACATCTACCAAATCAAAAATTTGAGGAAAAGAAACAAAATATGTCATATCTATTTGTCAATCAACCAAATAATCAAATTTTCCTCGGAAAAAATATTACCTTTTAGTGCTGTATAAGAAGCGTTCTTACAATATTTGTTGCGGGAATATGCGGTCAGTGTTGATGGCGCACTTACAATTTCTATTATCTAAAAAGAATAAAAGACTATTGCTACACGAAGGATATTAAAAACTTTTTTACACACTGCCAATAACATTTTGTATTTATACGTCTGTCTAAAGTAAACAAATATCCTTCGTGTAGCAATAGTCTTTTATTCCTTTTAGATAATAGAAATTGTAAGTGCGCCATCAACACTGACCGCAAATTCCCGCAACAAATATTGTAAGAACGCTTCTTATACAGCACTAAAAGGTAATATTTTTTCCGAGGAAAATTTGATTATTTGGTTGATTGACAAATAGATATGACATATTTTGTTTCTTTTCCTCAAATTTTTGATTTGGTAGATGTTTATATGAATTAAGACTTTGTACGGATACTATTTGAGATTTTGTTATTCGAGATCGCGTGGATACGGCGTTAAGTTTTTCGTGGTAGCGTGCATTCGTTGTTAAGTTATTCGTGGTAGCAAGCATACGTTGTTGAGTTTTTCGAGGTAGCGTGCATTCGTTGTTAAGTTTTTCGTGGTAGCGTGCTTTCGTTGTTATGTGCTTCGTGTTAGCAAACTTACGGGGACATGTTATTCGGTGTTACACTTTTCTAGGTCACGTAACGCACTCGTTCCGAAGATAACCCCGTACGTACAAACTCACAAATGTAACCTCTTTAAAATATTGGTATAGATAAAATCAGGAATAATACTAACAAAATAATAAAACCAAATAAAAAGACCTGTGCTATGCATCAAAAAAAAATATTGTGCTCACCTAAGTGTGGCTGTGTGTGTAGTCAAATATGTAGTAGCTTAGTAAGTGCTTTTATTTATAACGAGCTCTGCCTGCGGCGAGGGTATGATCAAACGCCGACAGACTGAACACCGACAAGACTTTACTTCGACGGGACTATTCGTTGACGGGACTCTTCGCCGACAGGACACTTCGCCGACAGGGCTCATCCTTGCGCTATTATATACTAAATAGTCAAGTAACTGCCACTAACATGGAAGTAGCGTTCGCCGCCCGCTGCCACGGCACCGCTCACTTCGCTCACTCGGCTCGCGCGCCGTTGGTCGCAATTCTAACACAACCTAACCTATTACCTACCTGATGAGCCCTGTCGGCGAAGAGTCCAGTCGGCGAAGTGTCCCGTCGAAGTAGTCTTGTCAGTGTTCCGTTTATCGGCGTAGTATCTATAGGCGTTTAATCGTACACTGGCCTGCGGCTTCACGCACGTGACTGTATTTTATTGGCATTTAACTTAAAGTAATCGAAACATGAAGTCATAGTAAATTTAGAATATCGTCTGCTTACTTAAAACAAAATATCGTCTTATTGCTTTCAATTAAATTAATCCACCAATGTTTGGTTGACTTTGTTACTTTAAACGAAATCTTTGGTTTAAGTAGATTTACGAAAGAAAATAGTTGTAATAAATTATTTTAAATGTATTGAAATTAAATTTTTTATAGGTCACAACAACCGAGCATGTAAGTTATTGTTCATTTATTTATTTCCATAAGTGTCAGAACCCTGAAAGTTCGACGGCCGGACTTTGAAATTTCGTAAAATTTGTTAATCAGTCGCCGACTGGTTGACTTCAAGTAACCAGAGTGCTGGTTCGTTCTTTGGCCAATGAATTAGCATTGCCATTCAACGTGATAATGCTGCCAGTCTTCTGGACACGGTGCTGGATGACAGCGGTGCGGACGAGTTATATATTGTAGCCTAAGGTCTGACTTGGCTAGTTTTCATATACGAATTATATTATAGACTTCGCAAGTTCTAAACCTGTTACTTGTCGGTTCTTATTTTATTATTCCGAAAATTTGGCTTGCTGGTAGAAACCAGCCATCGAACATAATAATTCGTATATGAGAACTAGCCAAGTCAGACCTTAGGCTACAATATATTATCCTAAGTTATATGAAGAAATGATATTTTATGTAGTTATAAATAAATTTCAGGACTGACCATTGAACTTAGCACCCATTTCGATCTCACTTCTTTTGTCGTTGAAGTCAACAACCAAGGCATATATCATAATATTGAACTTGTCTCTCACATTGTAAACAGGGTGCCGGACGTTAAAGAATAGCACTATCCCATTTCTTCCCGTGGGTGTCGTAGAAGGCGACTAAGTGACTTACTAGAGAATGGGCAGCAGTGTTCTCTATGCATTTTACCACCATACTGGGATCGCCAACCCGCCTGCCAAGTGTGGCGATTATGGCAAAACCCCCTTTTAGGGGAGGCCTATATCCAGCAGTGGACGTCTTTCGGCTTAAATGATGATGATGATGACAGGGTGCCAGGGACATCGACGAATAGTTTCGTCGATGTCCCTGGCACCCGACCACGAGAGTGACGTGGAGGTAGTCACTCCACGTCTAGAATTGGAGCTAAATTAAAAGATTCAGTTTGCACGTCAATGTCCCTGCTACCCCTTATAAGCATTTAGAAATGTTAAATCCATATTTATCATTTATGAAAAAAATATTATTATAAAAAATTTACTTATTATTATAAGTACATTTTTTTATTTATTTCGAACATTTTCCAGGCACCTACAGTAGAAGAAAGGCTTAAGACACTGAGACAATTCGTAAGTTATAAAAAAAAACATTGACTAAAGTAAAGTATGTTCCTAGTTAAAACTGGGAACATTCTTTGTGGAGTTTAATAGTCATCAAAATGAACGATTGTGTGTGTGATTGTGAGGAGATGCTCAAAGATGAAGTACGAACACTCAAATACAGAAATGCTATGTTCCACAATAAGCACCTCTTCAAGGGTAAGTGTCCCTTCAGTTATTACACTACTGATGATGCTGCATAATATGAGTAAAATTTGGTTCTTGCTCTTTGTTACTAACTTATGTTATGATTATGTTATATATAGACATTATCATTTTTATAACCTAAAATTATATTAACACAATGCTCTGAAGGGGTCAAATTGTGATGCTTCTATAGGGGCCTTAAGGGGACACGAGTCCCGGGCTCGAACTCACTGGTGGGCCTGGCTAAAAAGCACGCTGTGTCACCACGCATCATGTCCGACCGACAGAGTATCAGTGATGAGCAGTAAGACGCTAGTCTACACGCACAACGTTATTGAGTGAGATGCACGATCATTTATAGTAAAACAGGCGCGTAAGAAAATACGAAAAGTCCTTCGAAAGATCGAGTTTTATAAAGAAAACCATTGGATAAATCAATAACCAATAAAGATTATTGAAGTTTTCGATATTTGAGCTTTGTCGGTACCAACTTGGTTTTGGAGATTTTACACTCCTCTTATTACTTTAAAGTTAGGCTAAATTACCAAAAAAAACGATTTTTTGTTTTAGTATTCTGTTCTCGCACATAAAACATTAATAATGAGACAAAACCATACCATGTTAAATTTTTTATGTAGTTTTTTTCCCGTAAACTCCCGAAGTTTGTGTGGAAAAAATGTTGACTAGATTCACCTTAAGGTCTCCCTGTACAATGAATGAACTCGTACGCTTGGATGGACAGGTGTCACCCAGCCAACCTTCCATGTCCGCCTTCTTTGGACATTACTTGTGCAATCTCCTCTTGTTGCACCCCATACGTATGCTACGTATGCCATTAGCTGCCGAAAATGGCACACGTGGTACACGGCTAGGTGTATAGCCAGTCTGTATAACGTAAGGTCGACTTTGGTAGACAAAATTTTCAGTACTAACTCTGGAATTCAAATCTGAATCTTCTGTTTCATACATCTTGATTATGTTAGTATTACACTTTCCCCCCCGAGTGGGTTCCCGCGTTGTCGTTGCGGGGGGGCTCAGTAACCGTGGATTCCAACCACGGTGAAGCCAAGAGGAACCCAAAGGTGGGGCCACTCGTCAGGGCTTTTGCCTCAAAGCCGACGACGTAGCGGCCAAAAAGTAGGTTGCGGTGAGGTGCACCGCAACTGAGGTGGGCCGCGATGTCGAATGGGAGGCATCGCGGCTGAGGGTTAGGGGCTGCGGTAGAGGAGGAGTGCCGGTGCTTCTGAGCAGCGCTCTTCCCTTCCGTGGCCTGGACGGGGCCGCCACCATTTGATGGCGGACGCGGTGGGGCCGCAGGGGAAGAGGAGTGTTGGTATAGCGTCAGCCGCTCTCCCTATCCTCTGCGGCCGAAAAGTGGTAGACGAAGATGTCAGCAACCACCGGTGGGGTCCGCAAGGGCCGATGCCTGCCAGGGGTGCGGGTTTGTTCGAAAGAGATACCACAGCCCCTGGCATACGGGCTACTGAGGGAACACGGGTGGGTTTTAGTCAGTAAAAGTCTGACACGCCCTCCTGCTCTACTCAGCAAGAGAAGTCATTTGATGATTTCCCACCAAAAAAAAAAAAGTATTACACTTTTGTATGAAATTTTTTTCTCATTTAAATATAAAATAAACTAGGAAATTAAAAAAAAATACGCGCGATAAATGAGCGATGCTACACCGCGGCGTTACGTGCGTTCGCTAGCAAATCGGAAAAGGGGACAAACTGAAAAAGGGTACTCAACCTGCCCAGATTGCGGTCCGTAGCTCCATGCCAAGAACGGGCCTAGTTGATGAGGAGGGTTTCATTAAGGTAGAAAAGAAGAAGAGAAAGAAGCCCTGCTCTCGTAACTTGTGTGGTACCGCACCGAGTGGACCCAACATGCTGCTGCGCCCTGCTGTGCCTACGACACAGCTGTACATTTCGCGTCTGCATCATTCCACGATGATTGAGGAAGTGGTGCAGTACTTGAAAGTGAAGACCAACTGGACTCTGAGGGTCGAAAGGTTGGAATCGCGCCACGACATCAACTTCAAGTCATTCGTGGTACGAGTTCCAACCCACCATCTACAGCACTGTATGAAGGAAGACTTTTGGCCGAAAGGTGTCGTTTATCGACGTTTCCGAGGACGATTACGCGACACCTCGCAGCGAAACACGACGCCGACAACTTTACGTGTATAGTTATAGTTTAAATAAGGTTTCTTAATATGTATTAGTTTGTCATTATTATTTAAGATTATTTGTGTATTTTATCTATGGGCCTTAGTAGCCTGACAATAAAATGATTATTATTTTTTCCTTTATTTATTTTCATTCCTTATGATCTACATTTTTAAATATTTTTATAAAAGTAAATTAACAAAAACATTTAAAAATATAAAAAATAGTGGTCCACCGGCATCGGGAGCAGGGTCCAAGCTACCGGTGGTTAGGGCTCCAGAGACAGGAACCTCCTCACGATGCGAGCCGTATCGAGGAGTACTGCCTTCTGAATCAGGCCTTTGATCCAACCGCCTAACGAGAGCCTCGAGAGATGTTGATCGAGGCTTTCGGCCATCAGTCCATTGGCTGATACAACTATCGGCACAATTACAGCCGAGTCCACATTCCACATGTCAACAACCTCGTGAGCTAAGTCAAGATATTTAATTTGTTTCTCTTTCTCAGCTTTCACGAGGTTCCCGTCATGTGGAATGGTAACATCGACTATAATTGTGCGGCGCGCTAACCGATCTATCACCACTATATCAGGCTTATTGGCTACAATAGTCCTGTCAGTAATGATAGATCGGTCCCAGTACAACGTGACATGGTCATTTTCAAGAACTGGGTCGGGCACATACTTGTAATACGGTACCTCAGAATCCACAAGTTTATATTGCAAAGCAAGTTGCTGATGAATAATCCTGGCTACTTGGTTATGCCTGTGCAAGTATTCGCCGTTAGCCAGACGAGAACAACCAGAGATAATATGTCTGATGGACTCACCCGGACGGTGACATGCCCGACACACGTCCACCGTCCCGTCCTTCATAATATGTCTCCGGTAGTTATTCGTCAAGATAACCTCATCCATAATTGCACAGACGAAACCTTCAGTTTCCCCAAAAAGGTCACCAAAACGTAGCCAGGATACGGACGCTAAGAAATCAACACCGGGCTCATGAAGAGCCCGATAAAAGCGCCCGTGAAGCTCCTTGCTTCGCCATATTTCCTTGCGATCATCGGTAGTTAGTATTACAGGTTTGCGCCAGTTCTCTTTAGCCATGGACAGTGGGGTGAGTCCCTTGTCCACCGCGACCACATCACGGTGCATACCCACTTCGGCTTTTATAAAGTATTCCCTGAGACTGCACACCTCGCGGTTGTGGAGGGTCTTGGCATTCAGAAAGCCTCGACCCCCGCACTTCCGCGGGATGTACAGTCTCATCACCGATGATCGTGGGTGATGCATCCGGTTTGCAGTCAGCAATGTACGGACCCGTCGATCCAAGGCGTCGAGTTCAGTCTGAGTCCATTTGAGTATGCCGAAAGAGTACATCAAAACGGGCATGACCCAACCGTTGAAGGCGCGCACCTTATTTCCGCCTGAAAGAAGACTGATTAATACCTTCTTCAGGCGACCAAAGAAGCGCTCCGTCAACGATTGTTTCATGTCAGCAGTGTTGATGCCTAACGCTTCCGACATACCCAAATACTTATAGCTTTCGGATGAAGAGAGGGATCTGAGGTTTATGGAATCCGAGAGTTGAACTCCCTCGGATTCCATAATCTCACCTCTCTTTACATGCATGACTGCACATTTGTCCACACCAAATTCCATTCTGATGGCGCTACTAAAAGTTTCAGTTACTTTCAGTAGCTCCATCAGTTGTAATTTGTTGGGAGCAAAGAGTTTAAGGTCATCCATGTATAGGAGGTGAGATATAACCTCACCACCTCTCCTCAGCCGATAGCCTAGACCTGAATCCTCCAGCAGTGTGCTTAGAGGATTCAGGGCTAAGCAAAACCAAAGTGGACTCAAGCTGTCGCCCTGGAATATTCCCCGTTTGATCCATACAGGCTCATCATTCCTCTGGATCTGTGGACACCCCGGATACCGAAGGACTGTCCTCCATTGCCCCATGCACGACTCAAGGAAGGTACGTAGAGTTGCATCAATCTTGTACAACTCCAGCACTTTCATGAGCCATGCATGTGGCACTGAGTCGTAGGCCTTCTTGTAGTCTATCCAGCATGTCGACAGATCCTTGCGGAATCGACGAACCTGTTGGCTTATGGCCATGTCGATGAGGAGTAGCTCCTTAGTACCGCGGGACCCGTTCCTACATCCATTTTGAGAGGAAGACATAATCGAGTTTTTCTCAATGTGCGTATTAATCTTCGCTCTCAAAATGGATGTAAGAAGTTTATAAACCGTCGACAAACATGTGATCGGTCTATAATTCTTGGGTTCCGCGGGACTACCTGATTTATGGAGCAGGTGGGTAACGCCTGTTGTTAGAAACTGTGGTAGCGACCCAGACTCTAAGGATGACTGGAATTGAGATGCCAGGCGATTGTGTGAACTAGTTAGCCATTTTAGCCAAAAATTATGCAGCCCGTCCGGTCCCGGTGATTTCCAATTCGGTAACGGACGGACTGCTTTGGCTACGTCTATTGATGTAATGGACACCGGTTCCATTTCTAGTATTGGTTCACACAATCGCTCAACATCCTGCATCCAGTCTGCCTCAACGTGACAGACGGGCACCGACCAAATGTTCCGCCAAAAGGCACTTGTAGCGGCATTATCCGGGCGGCACACGTCTGTCACATTTTGTTCGGGTCGCTCCCAAGCTCTATATACCCACCTCTCATCGCTCTGGAACATGCGATTCTGCGTGTACCGGTCAACCCGCCGCTTATACCGCCGAATACGGCTTGCCCATGCACAGACTTTCTGCTTCAGGAAGTCGATGCGCTCTGTGACACGAGACATGTATTCTGGAGGACTGATTCCAGTCCCCGAGAAAGCCCGTTTCACAAAGCGCATCACTCGTGGACGTGTATTGCCCTCCCTGAAGCAGTATAGTTTGCCAATAAGTACCCTGGCCCCATCGATACGACGCTCGATCCTGCACTGCCAGGCTGGTGCGGCTGGTTTCGGTCGAGTAGCTCCGTCACAGTTTGGGAACTTGACGTTAGCTAAACGACATGCCGCAACAGCCGCGCAATACAGGATCGAGTGTGTATCAACGAGATTCTCGCTGTTCTCGAAAAAACTTTTTAGCTGCGAGTTCAAGGCACTTACCAGCGCCCTATTTTTCTTGTGCATAGGTAACCGTGGTAGTCGGGGTCTAAGTTCGGTCGGGGTGGACCGAAACTCGCGAATCGCATCATCCAGTGCGCTCCTCAGTCGGGCGTTGCACTGGCTACTTACTGTGACAACCCTATCATCCTCTTCAACATGATTAGACCGCGGCGAGATCGCATCAATACTTGACGCATGTGCCGCGGTTTGTATCGGAGACGAGACGATATGGTTGCTCAGCACTTCTGAGCGCAGCCTATCAAGTGCGGTATCATCCAACCTGTGATTGCGTTGGATGACCCGCACCTGATCCGACAGTCGTTGGGCCGAGACGTTGATGGTTGGTTCTAGTACCTGGAACAGAGACAGCATCCTTTCGCGGTACGCAGTGAGGTTAGTTCCCCCCTCTGTAGACCCGTAATATGCGCGCATGACGTTCTCGTTCATGGACTGAGTCCATCTCATGCGCTGCACACAACCACCGGTAGCGGGGACCCGGCTCGGGGCCGGATGGCCCCTAAGTCCCAAGCTCTTCGGTGGCCGGCCTCTCCCCTGCCGACGTACAGGTGTTGGCAACGTCGGCGGGGAAAAATATTCGTCGCTCGAGCTCGACGCAACTGCCACGGCCGGTGTCACAGCACTCTCGATGGGGCTGGGTTCCGGCGGCGGCGAGGCGGAGCTGAGCGACGAGTCCGGGGATAGTAGTTGTGCACGTCGAGCAGCTGATCTTGTCCACATTGCTTATTTTTCATTTTCCATAAGTTTTTCATTATACGAGGCTGCATTTGACAGCCGTCATTTTCGGGTGTAATATTAGGTCTTTACCTATGAAATTGCCGTTCTGCAGTACTGGCCATTTCAAATCAAAATAATTTTTGTTTGGCTAAGAATTCTAATTTCAAATTAATTTTATTTTAAAAACATGGATTTTTTTTTCTAAAAGTAGTCATTTCTTTATTGATTAGTGTTACATTTTCATCGCATTTCAATCTTTTTCGTCATCATGGATACGTTAAAAATTCGAGTAATTATGGAATATGAGTACCATCGTGGCAGCAACGCGGCACAAGCGGCACGCAACATCAACGACGTTTACGGAGCTAACACTACAAACCAACGCACCACCTGTTATTGGTTTGCTCGCTTCCGTTCTGGAAATTTCGACCTGAAAAATGAACCTCGCGGTCGTCCGAAGACTTTGGTCGACAATGACGAATTAAAGGCGATTGTGGAAGCTGATGATACACAATCTACGGCTGAATTAGCAGCAGCTTTCGACGTTAGCATCAAAACAATATTGGTCCTTTTGCGTCAAATTGGCAAGGTAAAAAAGCTTGACAAATGGGTGCCCCACGAACTCAATGATCGCCAGCGCGAAGTACGCGTCGAGACGTGCCTTGCACTGCTCAACAGACACACAAATGAAGGAATTTTGAACCGCATTGTTACCTGCGATGAAAAATGGATTCTGTTTGATAACCGTAAGCGCTCAGCAAGTTGGTTGGATCCTGGTTCAGCACCTAAACAATGCCCTAAACGAAAACTTACCCCTAGAAAAGTGATGGTCACTGTTTGGTGGTCTAGCGCCGGTGTGATTCATCACAGCTTCTTACCAAACGGGGTGAGCATTACTGCAGATGTGTACTGTGAAGAACTGAACACAATGATGGAGAAGCTGGCGCATCTCCAACCAGCATTGGTCAATCGCTCGTCTCCGCTGCTCCTGCACGACAACGCGCGACCTCATACTGCACAGCAGACGGTCTCCAAGTTGCAAGAACTGGGGTTGGAAGCTCTCCGTCATCCGCCCTACTCACCAGACCTTGCGCCTACAGACTACTACTTTTTCCAGAATTTGGATAACTTCTTGGCGGGAAAAAAATTTAATACCCGAGAGGCAGTACAAAATGCCTTTGAAGAATTTGTTGCCTCCCGTCCAGCTGATTTCTTTAAGAAGGGCATCAATAAACTGCCACTGCGATGGCAAAGATGCATTGATTGCATGGGTGATTACTTCGATTAATACAAATAAAAAATTCATGAAAAAAATTCGTTTAATTTTTTTCATACAAAACGGCAATTTCATAGGTAAAGACCTATTATATTTTCTTTACGTTTTTTCATTTTATTGATGTTTTGTTTTATTGTGCAGATTTATTGATTTATTCTGAGCGTTTTCCTGTGGTTTTATACTTTGGGTTCACAGGAATTAATTTAAATAGAAAATAGGAAAATGGAAAAAAAAATTGACGTGTGTGACGTATCAGTGTTGCCATTATTATTATTATTATTATTATTTTTTGTTTCTTATTTGTTTTCCTCGGCTTAGCCGGGTAAAACTGATGGCACGGGCCTAAGCCAAGTGTCCAGCAGTGGGGTTAAGGGTGGGAGTAATATTATGAGTAGACTGTGTGTTAGTTGAAACTATATTTGCGTGGGAGTATTGGTGCAAGGTGTCAGACTCACACTGAAGAAATTTTCTAACTAGCCTGCATGTGTTAAGAATCACTGCCTTCTGCAGCAGGTGGTAGGTGTTAGATGGCAGGTCGAGGGAACTAAGGGACTGATGAAGTTGTTTAGGTATTACTCCTGTTGTAGATAGCACTATGGGGACTATTGTGACTTTTTGCAGATGCCAAAGTCGAGTTATTTCGTCTTTTAGTTCGGTGTATTTAGATAGTTTTTCGGCTATTGTAGTCTGTAAGTTATGCGTATTAGGCACAGCAATGTCTATAAGGAACCCAGTTTTATTTATTTTATTGATTAATGTGATGTCGGGTCTGTTAAAGTGGATTGTGCGGTCTGTGAGTATGGCTCTGTCGAAGTACAGTTTTGTTGTGGGGTTCTCTAATACCGTTTCAGGGTTATATTTATAATAAGGTACTATAGTGTCTATAAGTTTGTATTTATGAGCTAGTTTTTGGTGTATGACGTTGGCTACTTGATCGTGTCGATGTTTGTAGTCTGTCTGGGCTATTGATTTGCAGGCACCGGTGATATGTTGGATTGTCTCTGGGGAACTATTGCATTTTCTACAAGTATCGGTTGCCAAATTTTTTATTATGTATTTTCTGTAGTTCTTAGTCTCAATTACTTGGTCTTGAATTGCAAGCATGAACCCTTCAGTCTCCGGGAATAGTTCGCCTCGATTCAACCACGCGTTCGACGCATCTTTGTCGACATTTAATTGGCATAAATCTTGGCGATGTCTCCCGTGTAGAGACTTCTGGTTCCACTCTTGGCATTTGGTTCTGTCGTCAATCACTTTCTGGTTTTTTTGTTCTGTGGTGTCTTTTAAATTAAGAGGTGTAAAGTGTTGGTCATTAAGTGCTATTAGTTTGTGGAGTGGGGAAGATTCAGTTTTGGCATAGAAGTATTGTCTAAGAGCTGTGATCTGTCTGTTGTGTATGTTTCGGATATCTATAAGTCCTCTGCCTCCTTCTTTTCTTGGTAACGTTAACCTTTGTATACAAGATCTTGGGTGATGTTTGCGAAATTTTGTCATTGTTGTGTTTATTTTCCGTTGTAGGTTTATTAGGTCAGTTTTGGTCCAGTTTATTATCCCGATTGAATAGGTGAGCACAGGTATAGCAAAGGTGTTAATTGCTTTTATGGTGTTTCTCGAATAGAGTTGTGTTTTTAATATTGTATTAAGTCGGTGTTGAAATTGTTGTTTAAGTTTTTGTTTAGTATCTTTGTAGTGTATCTGACGGGATTGATCGTAACCTAAGTATTTATAAGTGTCAGGTTCATCCAATGGCTCTATTCGTTCGCCTGTACCTAAGGTGTATTGGTGTTGGTAGTTCTGGCCTGCTCTAACTGAATTTATTTTGCATTTATCTATGCTGAACTCCATTTTAATGTCATTTGTGAATGTTTCTGTTAGGTTAGCTAGTTTGTTAAGTTGACTCTCGGTTTCTGCATAAAGCTTTATATCATCCATATAAAGTAAATGATTTAAAATGCCTTTCTGTGGGTTAGTTTGTCGGTCGGTAGCAGTATGATTTAAAGGGATTCCTAATGAGGTAGCGTTTAGTATCTTAGATAGGGGATTTAGAGCGAGGCAGAACCACAGTGGGCTAAGTGCATCTCCTTGGAAGATACCTCTCTGTATTTTAATTGGGCTTGAATCTGTGGTTTCGGTTGAAGTACTGAGTCTTAATACTGTACACCAAGTTGACATCATGGTCTTCAAAAACGTAACTTTTGTTGGGTTTATTTTGTAAATTTCTAACACTTGCAATAGCCATGAATGGGGAACAGAATCATATGCCTTCTTGTAATCAATATACATGGTGAATAAATCAGTTTTAGTTTTCTGAACTCTTTTCAATATAACGGAGTCAATGATTAATTGTTCTTTGCAGCCTTGACTATATTTTCGACAACCCTTTTGCTGTTCGGCTAAGATGTTGTTGGCGTCAATGTGTTCGTATATAATTTCGGATATGCAGGATGTGATGATTTTATACAAAGTCTGTAAGTATGTAATAGGTCTATATTTCGCTGGGTTAGAGAGGTCATTGCGATCTTTCGGTATCATGTAAGTTGTGCCAGACGTAACATAAGGAGGTATTATTTTAGGATCTTGGATGAAGCTGTTTATAAAATTATATAAATAACAATGAGCTGCTGTGAATTTTTTGTACCAGTAACTATGGATATGGTCTGACCCAGGTGCTTTCCAATTATGTAGGCGACTTAGAACTTTATGAAATATTTGTGGGGAGATATGCTCAAATGCCATTGTCTGAATGTTTGTGTTATTTGATAATTCTTCTTGTATCCACTCGGCTTGGGAGTTATGATGAATAGGTTGTTCCCATATGCCTGCCCAGAAGTTTTGTAAGGCCTCTGGGTTAGGAGTGTTGAGCTCATCATCATTTAGATTACTATTTTGGACGTTAACTGCTGCCTGTCTGATATTGCGATAAAAAAGTTTTTCGTTTTGAATGAATTGATTATTTTGTTGTTTTCTTAATGTGCAAGCTTTATATCTTTGGAGTCGGCCTGTTACAACTGAGAGTTTTTGTTTGAGTGTATCTAGTGTGTGTGCTGCTTGTGTGTTTGGTTCTTCGTGTACGGTATGAATTCTATATTGTTTTATAATTTTGTTTACATGTTTCATTAATTTTCTACTTCTACTGCCGTTAATGAATTGTGTCATTCTACCTACTTTTGAACGTAAATCGCTTACTTTTTGTTCAAGTCGCCTTCGCCATTTTGGTTTAAATTCTGTTTTTGTACTTTGGGTTATTTGTCTTGGTTCGAGTGTTATCTTGGCTCCATTGACCTTAGCAACGGTCCATGCCGCACAATATAGAACGGTCTGGAATGTGTGAAAGTCTGTATCGTTGTTCATTTTTTCAGGGAGAATGATTTTGTTTAGGTAGCTAATTATTCTTGCAAGATTTTTAGATGGTTTTTGTTTTGGAATATAACTTCTATTTGTAGGGCTAGTGTCTTTATAAAATTGGAATGCTAGTTGGAAAGAATCGTCTATTACTGGGTCCCTTTCTAGGTTAGTTATTTCTGTGTTACCCGGTGTTTGTATATTAGATGTTAGTTCTTCTATAGAGTTTATGTCAATGTTATTTGTTAACTGGGTATTGGTATTGTTGATATTTCTAATAACTGCTATCGATTCAGTATTGTAATTGCTTGTGTTATCTGTGCCTAGTTCCTCCAATATCTCTGACTTTAATAAATTTAATTTCTCGTCACTTAAGTATTGATTGTTTATTATTGCTCTTCTCTGATCGGCTATTCGTTGTTCACTTAGATGAGCAAGTGAAGGGAATTGATGAATGAAGTCTTCGTACATAGGTTTTCGATATGTAGTTTCATTCGTGCCTAAAGCTGTAACTCTATAATATGAACGCATTATAGCTTCATTGTGTTCACTGGTCCATCTCATTCGGGTCTGTGTTCTATTTTGTGTTTTATGTGTCTCTAGTGTTGTAGGTTGTGTCGGTGTAAGTACTAGTTGTCTAAGCTCACCTGAGTTTTGAGACTGCAGGGTGAAATGGTTTAACTATAGTTGATCTAACTCTTGTTTTACTTCGTTTTGTATTTCATCTATTGTTTTTTGTGGTAGTAATTTGTTATTTATTATAGCTCTACGTTGGTCTCCTATTCTCTGTCGACTAACCTGCATATTCGGGAATTTTTCTGTAAATTTTAGATGGAGCGGTTCGAGATAAGTTCTTCTATCTGTATCTAGTGAAGTTAACTGAAGATAAGTGCGCAGTATGAACTTGTTCATTTCGGGTGTCCATCGCCTGCGCGTAGTAGGATTGCTTGTAGTGGGTGCAAGCTCAGAGTCAAGGTTGACATCTTCCACAACACTACCAAGCGTACTGGTGGTGGACAAGCTAGCTGTTCTTCTTGTCATGTAGGAGGGGCGAGTAGAAGGGATGGATGAGAATAATGAAATGGTATCATCGCCCGTGGAATCGGCTGTGGCTTCTACGCAGTGAGCCCGCCTGTTCAACTCACTGCGACCAGCTGTAACAATTTTGTCGGTGGGAGCCCGCTTGCTCAACTCCTCACCGCCGATGGTTCGCATGCTGTGGCACCTAGCATCGGCTCCAGATGCGCCCCGGCGCTCCCCGGGAAGCGACCGTAAATTATATATTCTTTGATTACTCATCTCCATAAAGGGTTACCTTTCCTTGTTAGCCGCGTAAGTTTTTTGTACAGATGAAGGTACAATACGCGTGTCCGCCCCCCACGTAGCTAGGTGTTCAGCTTGGACGTAAGGTTGGATTTTAGGGGGCTTATTATTATTATTATTATTAAGACTGACAGCTGACTGACCGTGGTCGCGACCCGTGCGTCGGAGTCGGGCCGCGCGGCGTTGGCCGTGGGCCTCGCACCCCCTCCCGTATTGAGACGCAAGTTTATTGCTCTCGCGCGTAGGGTGAAATGTTGTTGTGGAAAAAAACAGACATAATAAAAAAAAAAATGGTTGTATTTTTCATTGATTTCACGTTCTATAAACGAAACCAAACCACTGGTTTCAAGGCTAACGATGTAACCCTTACAGCCTGTATGTTCACTCAAGGCGGTGTCATCGATGCCGACAACGTTACCTGTGGCTAGTTTGTTAGTAGGTTAATAAATTAACACTGAGGGCACCCATTGGGGGTTACCTCGGCTTAGAGCGTCTCTGGAAGACGGCAGCAAGGGACAGGCTGGATTGGAATGAGTTTAACCTAACATCCTGTGTTCCATTCATATTGATAAGCTAATTATTTTTCAGGACGATTTCCATGCTCCCATACGCTGGGTCAAATTTTACACGGTAAGCTTAATTTTAAGGGTACCAGGGTCATCCCCTTTTTACAGAAACCAAAAATATTTCATACATCATTCATCATCATCATTACAGCTGAAACACGTCCACTGCTAGACATAGGGCTCCCCCAAAAGGGGGTTTTGCCATAATCGCCACGCTTGGCAGGCGGGTTGGCGATCGCAGTATGGTGGTAAAATGCATACAGAACGCTTCTGCCCATTCTCTAGTAATTCCCTTAGTCGCCTCCTGCGACACCCACGGGAAGAAATGGCACGGTGCTATTCTTTTACGTCTGGCACCACATAGTTTATATATGTATGTATAAACATATATAAACTAACTCACGACTTCATACCATAGGGGTGAGCGGAAACTACAGAACGTTACCTGATAGGATTCCAAAGACTACAGAACACCGGCTGCCGGTGTATACTGTACAAATATCACCGTGAAAACTTAGGTGAAGTGATGTTAACGTGAGCTATCAGTAGCATCCGTGTGGTGCCGGACGTAAAGAATAGCACCATCCCATTTCTTCCCGTGGGTGTCGTAGAAGGCGACTAAGGGACTTACTAGATAATGGGCAGCAGCGTTCCCTATGCATTTTACCACCATACTGCGATCGCCAACCCGCCTGCCAAGCGTGGCGATTATGGCAAACCCCCCAAATAAAGGGCGGCCTATGTCCAGCAGCAGACGTCTTTCGGCTGAAATTACGATGATGATGATCAGTAGTATTATTCCCTAGGATCAAGTGGAATGACAGCCTATCTATTCTAAACACAATCTCACCGCGAAAACTTAGGTGAAGTGAGCTTGTAGTGAGCTGTGAACAGTGTTAATCCCCGGCATTAAGTGGAATGATAGCTCACGTGAGAAGCAAACCGTGGGAAGAGAAGCATCTACCACCTTCGTTAAAGCCCAGGAACACTTGCCTCACGGGCGTGATATGCAGTTGCCTATATGGAAAGTTCTCAATCGATTGTGTACCCAAGTAGGCCGCTGTAGATACAGTTTGTCAAACTGGGGGATTATTGACTCATCCAACATCCAGTGCGAGTGTGGTGCTTCTGATCAGACCATGCCCCATTTGCTGGAGTGCCCTAAGTGCCCGTTCACCTGCACGTTGGATGATCTCAATAAAGCCACTGATGCCGCAATAAACGTGGCCACCTACTGGGCTCTAATAATATAAATAAAAGTGTGTACGAGTGCCATCGACACGAAAAGAAGAGGAGCTCACGTCAAGACCACTCCTACGTTTGCACGGTGAGTTTAGAAAAGAATAGTTCGTCCGATATGATCTTTACATTTTTCTTAACTCGTTTACGTTCATACATCGCACTGTTCAAATCAGTTTTTAGGTAAAATAACACTTTTGGATACACTCAACCTTTATTTATTAAAGTATTAACCAGCGTTCAAAAATTAACGTTAAACGGATTTTAATTATTTTTAGCCAGACACAAGGGATGGTTTGGCCCGAGTGACGGTAAAGTATGGTTTTTTTTTTAAATGTTTTGCAGCTCATTTCACAATAACACACTTCCGAAAAAATCAAGCCTGTATTCCCGAAGAGGTAGACAGAATTGCTTCCTCTTTCGCCGTTTTCTCGATGCTGAGGATCGCGCCACATACGACGCGTCTCAAAGTTATGCAGTCTTCTGCAACCACAGTTTACGTTGTGTAGTTATTACATTGTTTATAGATAAAATTCAAGGTGAGAGCCTGGGGATCCATCACACAGGGTGTTCTAGTATGGACGTCACAATGTATCATATGTTTGCATTTTTATCACGAAGCTATATTATCTCTCTATACATTTTTGAACCCAAAGGTTCAAAAATTATGTATAAACATTTATAGAGATATGGCATCATCATGCACATCACCTCTTAATAAACGAACAGAAAACGACAGCAAACAAGCAGATGAAATTAAAAATAAGGATTTACAAATAAAGCCGTTTTTCCCCGACTGTCATTCGTGGATCTTTGACAGTCGTTACGGGTCGTCAGAAGCCCGAAAGTCTGACAACCAGTCTTTCTAAGGGGCAACGTATTACGCAGTTATTGGGTAATTGAGGTAAGATAGGTTCCATGTAAAATACTGGTATTCAGCTGCATCCAGTTAGACTCGAAACCAACCGCAACTACGTTGGGAAATATTATATTGGACTGGCCATGATGATGCCTAGATTAGAGTACCATGCAGTCTTATAATATGTTGTTTTGATGTACGTCGGCTTGAAAAAGCGTGGTAGTTGAGAGTATGTCATGCTCATTTAATTGTCTCACTGATGGTGGCGCGTGTGTTGGATCATTCGGTTCCCTAGAAAATGGTTGAGCTGGATGGTGCTGATCCACGCGTCAAGTTCGTGAACGGGCGCCGTCGGTTGAGACTGGTCATCTCCTAACTGCCATGGCTTATTTTGAATCTTATTTTTTTTACATTGTTCTCACATAAGCACCAAGAATAATGTTCCCAAGATTTTGTAATACCCATGATTTAAAAGAGTGTCCTTGGAGTTTCTTGCCCGTTCTTCTCCATAGAGATCTACGTTTTGGAATGGGCACCTAGCTTCAACTTCGATTATTTTATGTACAATTCAAAAGTGCCTGTAAAAGCTTTAATTGAAATAAATGGTTTGAGTTTGAATTATAATATGTTGACCCGACAATAATTTGACTGCGTCGAATAATGTCTCATTTGATATTTTTAGGACAAAGACACTCATCAGAATCAACAGTTTGTGATCGAGGTATGAACTTAGCATTTCCTTTTATTTAGTGAAAATCCTCATTTAAAGAATTTCGTCTTAGAATTTAGAGTTACCGTAAGTACTTCCTACCACCACGTAGATAATATTTTTGAAATGACAGTATCATTCTTCGTCGTGTCGATGGCAAGACAGTGACTTTTATTTTGAATGATGTTGATGATTTCACAGGGAAGGGGTCACTTATTATCGCAATACTTATTTCAGTTTTAATTTAACAGGGAGAACTATACGTGCCAATTGTGGACGAGAGTATGGCTAGATTGGGGTGGACAGTAAGTACCAACATTAAAATAATAAGAAAGTTATAATGTTATTAGGTACACATGCAGTGACTATGATCACCGGTGGCGGCAGTTATGTAAAATGTTCACACCCACATGCATTTTAACAGCCGATTGTTACTGATGGCAAAACCTGTAGTGGATGTAACATTTTGACATGTGTACGCATTCGCCTGGCTTAAGGCATCTTTAATTAGACTTAAAAGAAAAAAAGAACAAATAAATTTGGTTTGTGATTACAATAGTTAGCTAGCTACATTTATCGTTTTTCTTTGTATTATTTTATCTTTATTTTTTTAGTCTGGGTTCACACTTCTTTTTTCTCAAGATAGTATAATAGTACATTATGGTACAAGTGTGTAACGTTCGTCCTCGGCTCTCTTAAGACCCTCGTCTGACGGCTCGGGTCTCAATGGCGCCTCAGCGATAATCACCAATACACACGTGTATCATACGACGTTTTTCAACACACTTGCGAAGAAAAGAATACTACAACATCATCATCATCATCATCATCATCGTCATCGTAATCGTAATCGTCATCGTCATCGTCATCGTCGTCATCGTCATGTCATCGTCATCGTCAACGTCATCGTCATCATCATCGTCGTCATCGTCATGTCACCATCATCGTCATCGTCATCGTCGTCATGTCATCGTCATAGTCATCATCATCGTCATGTCATCGTCATCGTCAACGTCATCGTCATCATCATCATCATCGTCGTCGTCATCGTCATCGTCATCGTCATGTCATCGTCATCGTCATCGTCGTCGTCATCGTCATCGTCAACGTCATCGTCATCATCATCGTCATCATCAACGTCGTCATCGTCATCATCATCATCATCATCGTCATCATCATCGTTGTTTTTAAGAACAAAGCAACTCAACCAATTAAAAAACAACCTATAACTCACTAAGAACAAAACAACTCAACCAATTAAAAAACAACCTATAAATTACTAAGAACGCAAAACGAAAAGCAACTCAACTAATTCTATAACTCACTAGTGAATAATCGTAATGAAAAAGTCACAGTTTGATAATAGGTGTCATCATGTGCCTAATTGTAGTGAAATTAGAGCCATTTTATGAGCAAGTGTGTTGAAAAATGTTATTTTTTGTTAGCTTTTGTTTTTTTTTTTTTACTTATTATGTTGTCATAAAACAACCAAACACTGTGTCTCTCTATTATAGGAGGACATTGGTTCCTGCAACACAGTTATATAACTAGCGCAGGAGTCAGAGAAATCTACAAATTGGTGTACCTATTTCTTTATCAATAAATTAATTTTGTATTTTTTTTGTATCTCCTAAAAATAAAGTTCATTTTCCTTTACCACCCACAGACAGAGAGCGAGAACGAAACACTAATGGAAGTCACAACCAGACCTAATGTTGAGGAATATGCGATCAAAGTTGTCATGAGGTCAATGAACCTTAACTACACATCTCAGCAAGAATGGCTGGCATACGAAACCATTCTTGGAGCCAGGTTTACCTACGAGCCTGAGGTAAAATATGTAATAATTATCATTAAAAAAAAAATGTTCTCCTCAATCCTAACTAATATTATAATCTTAACTAATACTGGACTCGTTCCTCATTTCACTCATCTTCCATTGAAAAGGGAGGGTAAGCAATGATGCTAAGATAAGATTTTTGTTTAAACATGGTGCACATCTGTACATGATACATTACATGCAAGATAACTATGAGATACAGAAAAAGTTCTAACTTGTTGTGCCGCATATAGTGGCGTACAAATTGGTAGGAAGAGATAGTGCATAAACCGTGATAATATTAATCAAAATTACATTAAAGACATTTTGTAGGTACTTTTTAAATCTTAATTATTTATTAAAAATTAGGTATCATTACAATTCAAAAAGCATATTTTTTAGATACAATTATAATGTCAAAATAGTCATTAAATAAATTAGTCGATAAAATATGAATTACTGTCATTAAAATGTCCATTCCAAATATCAATTATTCCAAAAAAAGAGATGATATTAAAAGTAAGTATCAAAACATTGCAGACATTGTTACAATTACAGTAAATGATAAAGTAAACAGAGATAGATAATAAATTACCGAAAGGGATCAGTGATTCTAAATCATTGAACATTTTTTTAAGAGGTTAAAGTTGTATTTAGCAAATCAAAAATATATCACTAAAAACTATGAACTCGATAGCTCGAACGACCAACTATATATTAACTTAAGATATTTAGTTAAGTTTCTTATATTCAAGTGAACCATGTATTTTCTTTTGAGACATACATTTCTTTAAACCGAGATAAATTACCTACCTGTGCAACATTTGGTCATCAGAAACTGAAAATTAACGCATACATAAATAACATAATTTTACGTTGTTTACGTAAATGACGTTATTAACGTGTGCGCGATAGCTTTTCATAAGGACCTGAGATAACACTAGTTAAATGAACACGCCTTTTCCAGTATAAATATTTCTGTAGGTACTTAAAATCTTGCACACATACAAACCTGGTAAATTTTATCAAACTATTTAATAAGGTGCTCAACATAATACTAATATAGGCTTGTTGAAGACAACCTTTGCTCGAAGAGAACTGACTCAGAAACTAGACGATGTTCCAAACATCGTATTTCCATTTCGTTTCGTTAAAAAACCATTACTTTTACGGTAACTGTCAAATGAGATACTTTTTAAAGGTCACGTTTACGCTTATACAAAATTATTTGAGCCAAATCACAGAATTAAATTTTTATAATTAATATTTAAATTCATTACAAATCGTAGTAACATTTGGAAATCATTACACTAGGTACAGAATATTGAAATTCAGCTGTTTCCAGTAGGCTTAGCATGACGCTTTTTGCTTCTACTCTACTGTAGAATAGAAAACACTTGTCTACATTTCTCGGTAAAAAACTGTCAACTGTCTATACAGTAACGTCAGTTTTGTCTACTCTTCCGACAACAACTCGCTTGTCTTTGGTTCTCGTGCTAAGTAAAGAAATTGGAAGTTCTGTTTTTGTTTGTCGTATTGTTTAGTAAAAATTACTGATTGCTCACCTACCTATTTTTTTTTTTAGTGTGCTGACGAAGCATGTCAATCAAGGGTAAGCTTTAAAACGAAAGGAAGGAAGGAATTTAATAGGTCGGTAATGATTAGTATCTATTTAATTAAACATTTTTTTTTATTATATTTCAGTGCCACAAAGCTGGCTGTGACTGCACGGTAAGACAGTTTGCAATTATTAGGTACTTGAGTGAAATAAAGAACAAACGATGTCGTGGGACACCCGGCTGGAACGCAGTTTCTTTCGTTTTGCACACTTTTATATCACGTGTGTACTTGTATATAAACCGTTTAAAACAAAACGTGGGCTTTATGTTGATTTACCATTTTTATTATTAGTTTTTATTTTTCATCATACTTACAGGTACTACATTTTATGATTAGATAGACTGAAACAACTTTGAAATGCGTATTTATTCAATATACTAAAAAAAAAATTGTAGCTATGCATCAATATAAAACTAGTCATAATAAATAGGTTTTTACTCAGCCACTGCATATTTCTGGAATGTTCATAATTTTTTATTAACGTTCCTACATCCGGGAATAGGTGTTGATAAATGTATTGAGTATTGCATTTCATAAAATTAAAATTAAAAAAAAAACAATAATAAACCGCTAAGTATAGGTTCCGTGTGTTGCCGGACCTAAAAGAATGGCACCATCCCATTTCTTCCCATGAGTGTCGTAGGAGGCGACTATGGGACTTACTAGAGAATGGGTAGCAGCGTGCTCTATGCATTTTACCACCATACTGCGATCACCAACCCGCCTGCCAAGCGTGGCGATTAAGGCAAAACCCTTCTTTTGGGGGAGTTTCATGTCCAGCAGTGGACGTCTTTCGACTGAAATGATAAAGTATAGTTTAAGTCGTTTTAAATAACAACAAAAACTGGTTTGAATCCACATGGCTTAAAACATTCTCCCTTTTGCATCTATAGTCACGTAATAAATGTGTCGCGACGGTCAATATGTTACAATTTTTTCGGCCCGGTCTCATTCGCCCACTGTGCAGAGTATAACGTGCGTCACGGAATTAAGTTCCAAAATAAAGGATCAGGAATCAGTCAAAAGTTGGAAGATAAAGCCAGTACTTCAGGCGATTAAGGATTTTTTTTTTCAGTGTAAAGGCGATTCTTGTGCTTCTGGCGTATGTAACCTTGTTCTTATTTTAGAATTAGAATTATTTCTCAGTATATGGTACATTGAGATCTTACATTAAACATTGTTTCACACATACTACCATTGCTGGTGTAGAAATATAAATTAGTAAAATATGTACATGCAAATCAGAACTGGGTATATTATGAGCATATTATTATAAAATTATGAAATCCTGGATTTTTTAAAATTATTTGACTAGTTAGCATTATTTATAATGTCAAAAATATTAATGGTTATATCAAAACTATAAGTCATACTGTCGAAAATATAAATCACAATGTCAAAATTAAAATTACATTATCAAAGAGTATGATTTAAAAATTCATTGACGGAATAAATTCATATAATTTATTTTGCGTTTATAGTTTAGAATGATTACATGCCGAAGGTGCTCGCAATCGCAGTGGGCATCTTGATACCTTTCTTTTTTTTGGTGGGAAATCATCAATTAACTTCTCCCGCTCTGGGTGGAGCAGGAGGGCGTGTCAGACTTTTACTGACTAAAACCCACCCGTGTTCCTTCAGTTGTTGTTGTTGTTGAATTTGAATTTGCCTGCCAGTGCCTTGATGTCACACTTCTATCGGCAGTTTGTATTTTTTGGCGCCATTTAATCATACTTTAATCAATGTTTATATAATTAAGCCTTTAATCATAACGGACGAAATCATTCATTTTTATCATTTCTCAGTGCGTGGGAGTAAGCTGTAATGCTGTCGTGAGTGATATTTAGTTGAATATTATTTATTAAGTTATTGCATAGCTTTTATTGCGGGCTTTGAGCGCGGCGACAGAATCAAGAAATTCCGTAACGAAAGTAAAACTTAACACCCCCAACTCCGCCTACCATGTAGCTCGGCCGAGCGTTCGCTTAACGATAGTACGACTGTACGATATAATTAAATTTGTTTTGTAATCGGTCACCACGCTCAAAAAGTGTAACTTGAATTAATACCAAAGATTTAAAAAAAAATTTAAATCAAAGAAAAAAAATACTGCATAAATAAAAAATAAATAAATAATTATAATTGCATAAGTTGATAAAAAATGCTATGCAATAGCTTTACCGCGGCAGTCTCCGAGTGCCACACGTATTTTTTTAAAATTTAAATACTAGCATACCCAACAAGAAGCACAAGACCGGTCAAAGTGGAGGAGCCTGGGGGAGGCCTATGTCCAGCAGTGGACGTCTTTCGGCTGAAATGATGATGATGATGATACCCAACAAACGTTGCCTCATTTAAAAGTTCATATAATATTCCATAGAAATATGGATGTTCAGTTTTTCCCATATTTGATTTGTTTTTAATTTTTCCGGACGTATTGCGAACATAAAAAAGCCAAATCTGTAGTCGTTCTCAAGTTACAGAAAAGCTAGCTATTTCATAGAAAATCCTTCGCGGTCAAATGTGTGGTACAATGTTTTTTTTTTATACGGTGATAAATTCGTCGTGTACTAAATGCCTGTTAACAGGTTGCACAGATTGCGGGAAGCACAGAACCGGTCGAAGTGCCGGAGCTTGTGGAGGCCTATGTCCAGCAGTGGACGTCGTTCGGCTGAAATTATGATGATGGTGATGAGGGTGCACATCGATATCACAGGGATATCGATGTGCATCCTGTATAATAAAAAATATAGTAATACATAGTAAGTATAGTAATCGTTTATTTTTATTTTCAGTGCAAGGGACCAGGATGTAACGCTATGGTACGTTTTAAATAAAACAACCTCTAACGGCACGGTTGGCTCAGTGGTTAAGCGATTGAGTGCTGCGCTGCGTGTCGCAGGTTCGAATCCCGCACGACACGAATATTTGTACGACCTACAAGTAGTTGTTCCGGGTCTGGCTGTTTGTGTATGTGAGATTAAATGTTTGTAAACGCACCCACGATTCAGGAGAAATTCCAAAAAAAAATATAGTTTGTTTAATATCGGCAAAAGGATGAGTTTATAACAACAAATTGTGATCACTAATCCGTCTACAAAGTAAGTGATACTTGCGCTCCTTAAAAATAATTATGTATTCAATACAAATAATATAACATAATATTATTATGTACTTCGCAAAATATTGATGAGCCACTGCTACGGCGTAGCTGTCATATTCGCTACGGGCTACGAATCGGCTACGGCGTAGCAAGTGCATAACTTTGCACCGACTGTGATTTTGATCTACCTAAATAGAGGTCACCCATCTAACTTTTCACACCAAAAATGTTGCTTAACCTGGTAGTTATTGATTTCCGTTGCACATGGTCACAGAACTGATATATCGGCTTAGCAAAAATGTTAGGTCTGGTGACTGGATATTTTTATATTCGTTGTGGCGGCATCTACAACGCCACATGCGAACTACGCATCAAAGACTTGACGTCACACAAATCCTACATCGCGCAAGCAAGTTTATCATCATCTGCCTAGCTTTTTCCCAACTATGATGGATCAGCGTCCAGTCTAATCAGATGTGGCTGATTACCAGTACATGGAGCGCCTGCCTATCTTACCCCTTGGTATAGACTGGTTGTCAGACTTTCGGATTTCAGACAACCCGTAACGACTGTCAAAAACTTTTTAACAAAAAAAAATTACCGCCGAAAAAAACTGAAAAGCTTCGGATATGTATTTGAATTTTATGTCACCGACTTCCGAAAGTAATTATTGAGGTTAAACAAAAAGGTTTATTATTTTTAGCTTTTAGTTTATTTCGGCGGTTAATTTTTATTGTTAAAAAGTTTTTATTTTATAACTTTTTGAGGCTATAATCTACTAATTATAACATGATTAATTTTTGATTACTTTTTGTAATACACCACTTAGTATTAAATTCTGTGAGTGAACAATAAATCACCCCTATTTTCCCAACCTTAGGGTAAGCTTTTTTTTTCCAAATTTATATGGGACCAATTTCGAGGTATACCCTATCCAATAAAATAAGAATGATCAAAATCGGACTATTCTGTAAGCAGTTATGCGTGGTTTTACATTACAATCAGTGAGTGAACAATCAATCATCCCTGTTTTCCCACCCTTAGGGTTATATATTTTTTTCAAATTTATATGGGACCAATTTTGGGGTATACCCTTTTCAATAAAACAAGAATGATCAAAATTGAACTACTCTGTGAAAAGATATGCGTGGTCATACATAAAACAAAAATATCCGCGTCGAATTGAGTAAACCTTCTCCGTTTTTTCGTCGGTTAAAAATCTACGAATGACAACCGGGACCAATGGCTTAATATGCTTTCCGAGGCACGGAGGAATCTCGGTAAATAAAGATGGTCACCCATCCACAAACCGACTGCGGCAAGCGTAGCTTAACCTGATGGATTGACTCTTGTAGCTGTTGTTACTTAGCCACTATTCATAATCAGCTTACAGCAGCTAATTGCTGGACATAGGCTTCTCCAATTGCACGCCATTCAGCTCGATTCTCGGCAACTCTCATCCAGTTGCTACCACCCTGCGAAGATCGTCGCTCCAACTTGCCTGAGGACGTCCTACCTTACGTTTGCCGATTCGCGGTCTCCACTCAAGAACACGTCTACCTCAACGGTTATCGGTTCTACAGCTAATTTGGCTGGCCCATTGCCACTTCAGGTTGCTAATTCTATGAGCTATGTTGACAACTTTGGTTCTCTGCCAGACCATCCATTCCGGATTCTATCCTTCAGAGATACTCCGAGCTTAGCTCGTTCCATAGCTCGCTGAGCGACTTTGAATTGATGGACCAGCCGTACCGTGAGTGTCCACGTTTCGGCTCCGTAGGTCATAACAGTCAGGACACACTGGTTGAAGACTTTAGTCTTCAGGCTCTGTGGAATGCGCGACGAGAAGACTCGACGAAGCTTCCCAAATGTTGCCCAACCCAGCTGAATTCTTCTGTTAGCCTCTTTGTCAAAGTTGTTGTTACGAAACTACATGGTTTGCTCGAGATAAACGTATTATCGAACAATCTTGAGAGCACCGCCATTGACAGCAATAGGTCCCGGAGTAACATGTTCGTTGAACATAACCTGAGTTTTGTCCAAGTTCATCCGGAGACCACAGCGTCCAGAAGAATCAACTAGGTCAGGGGTCGGCAACCTGCGGCTCGCGAGCCACATGCGGCTCTTTGTATGTGACGCTGCCGCTCCTTAGTTCCATACGCAAATATTATTTATTTTCCCTTACCTGGCGAGCTATCAAATAAAAAAATGGCGACTTTGCAAATGGCGTAGATTAGGCCACGCCCCTTTTCGGTCACCTTGCGTTTAAACACCGCTTTCACGCAATTTTACTATGAAATCTATAATAACTGTGACTTGTTTCATAATCTGTATGATATTTAAAAAAAATGTGGCGCTTTAAAAATTTTAAATTTTGTAAATTGTTATTTTTGACTCTTCCGACTCAAAAGGTGAACCCCTGAACTAGGTCGTTCAGCACCTGCTTTCACTATTATTCTTACAAAATATACTAATTTAAGTAAACCAAGTAATAAGGTTTACTGTAAACCTCATACGTCGGTAACACTCTCGCGCGAGCGGCAAGACGAGCCGCGAGCCGAACGAATCACGAGACGCGTGTGTAATCGGTGCGCTCGTGGCTCGCCTCGCAGCTCGTCTCGCCGCTCGCAGCGCTCGCAGCGGAAGCGGTTTTTGGGCACGAGTCAAAGGAGCTCGCGGGGGAAGTGCGCGGGGTGTAGTCAATAGTTCGAAAGCAACTGAACGCGCCGCGAGAGTGTAAACATACATTGATTATCTCGATCTGTGGCCGAGACACGAGACGAGCCGCGAGACGAGCCGCGAGGCGAGAGTGTAAACGAGCCATTAAAGTTTTCTTTTAATTTCCAGTGCATCGGAGAACAGTGTACCGCAAAGGTATTTTATTTTAAATATATTAGTTTCCTGTGATTACCTACTAAAGCTAGGATTTCTAGAAGAGCGTCCGTATTTCACCTCCAAATGACGTCATAGAAACGTTTTTAAGAAAGTTGTAGCTGTTTGGTTGGTTTTCGTTTTATGACAGCGTAATGTCAAACCCCGCTGTCATAATTTTTATGACAGCCGTCACTGCGACCAATATGTGGTACCAATATGTGTGGCGGTGGGTACCCACCGCTCTTCTAGCTTTACTGAGATTGTTAAATTATTGTGGAAAAATTTCTATTTTGAAATAAGTTATAGTTTTGTATGCCATTTTGTTATCTGCACCCTAATTGCGTAACTCACGATTAATCATAATCCGTTTCAATTTGACAGTTCAACAATATTCATTGCGATATTTACATTGTTGAGTAGACACATTTTTCGAAGATATAAAGCAATGGTTTAGCAATCTGTTTCAAAACGAAGCAGTTCAAAATGAATCGTGAGTTACGTAATTAGGGTGCTGGGTATTGTCACAAACACTAATGCAACGTGTCGTTTTGCATCCTCGTCAAATTTCAGGAGGCCGTTATGAAAGACGTAAATAATCAAATAAAATTACGATACCAGCTCACTAATGAATACATACTTGTTTTTTTTAACCGACTTCAAAAAGAAGGAGGTTATCAATTCGACATGTTTATATTTTTTTTTTTATGTATGTTCGGGCATAACTCCGCCGTATATAGACGGATTTGCAAAATTCTTTTTTTGTTCGAAAGGAGTTTACACCGAAATGGTCCCATTGAAATTTCATATAGATCTGATGATGCGTTTCGGAGACAGACAACGGAATTCTTCAAAAAATTACAGCAAATCAACCGCGAATGTTGCTATCGCATAAATATGCATAGTTTTGACGCCAAGGATGATGAAATTTCGAACAGGGGCCTAAGTCTACTAATTTATAAACGTCACAATGGTCTCTCAATGGTAAGTTTTTGACAGATTTGCCATACAAAAACTGTCAAAAACACACCATTGAGAGACCATTGTAACGTTTATAAATTAGTAGACTTAGGCCCCTGGTGTGGGGTAGGTAACTAAAAAGTGAAAAATAAAAACTTTTTTCAAAAAAATAATAACCGACTTCCAAAAAAAAACACTACAAAGTGCAAAATAACTTTAATTTCGGAAGGCGGTGACAAAGAATTAAAATACACATCCAAAGTCACCGACTTCCGAAATTAAAGTTATTTTGCACTTTGTAGTGTTTTTTTGGAAGTCGGTTATTATTTTTTTGAAAAAAGTTTTTTAGTTATTTAACTTTAACAGTATTTCAGAATACACCTCTTTCAAAGAACAGAATCGCCCAGTTCCGTATGTGGTAGGCAGTATCGCACGACTATGACGCTGTGTGTTACAGTGCGATATCATACGGGCCGCGTTTTAAGATGTGTGTCCCACACATGTCGATTTCCGAAAAAAAAAAAAAAAAAACCTACTTATTTTATTATTGATTCGTGTCGAGAATCATTAGCATAGTAACCTCCTTAAATTTGACGAGGATGCAAAACGACGCGTTGTATGTATACTCTTATTACCGTAATTTAAAAGTGATACTTATGGTACTGTGGTACTGACTGTAATTTTATGTCATTATGAAAGTAAAATATTGTGGTGCGGGACGTAAAGAATAGCATCATCCCATCTCTTCCCGTGGGTGTCGTAGAAGGCGACTAAGGGACTTACTAGAGAATGGGCAGCAGCGTTCTCTATGCATTTGACCACCATGCTGCGATCGCCAACCCGCCTGCCAAGCGTGGCGATTAGGGCAAAACCCCCCTTTTGGGGGAGTCTTATGTCCAGCAGTGGACGTCTGAAAAACTAAAACTTTACATGTATTTTTATATTGGCCAAAAAATAAACACTTGTCCAATATAACCGCTTGTATTTCTACATCGGCACAAAGAAATACAAACGGTGCATGCAATCCATGCATGCCGCAGTGTCCACGGGGTGTATTGCATTGTATGTTGAAGTGTATTTATTTATTGTACGTGCTTATTGAATTGTATTGGTCATTTTTATTGGATTGCAGTGCGAGGGGCTGAATTGTGAGGCAAAGGTATGTACGGATTTCAATTGTTTTCGTATTTATTTTGTATAGAACGAAGATTTTCATTTGTTTTACTGCCTCGTTGGTCTAGAGGTCGAAGGCGATACTGTTAGCCAGGGGTTCTGAGTTCAATTCCCAGATCGGGCAGTGGGTTTGACTAGATGGAATTCATCATTAGCAGCTTGGAATCTGAAATTGTGCCCGTTGATGGCAATTGGCTCGCCCACTATTGCATGAGACTGAAACATATCTGGCAAAATGTGGCTGTACTATAGGTAGGTACACCTCTGCCCAACCTTTCGGAGAAACAAGGCGTGATGTTACGTGTATTTTCCTTTGTCTTATTTATGAAAATAGCTAGATGTTGCCCTATATTTAGGCTGTAGAGGTCAGGGTCTATACCACAACTGTTAGTGTGTTTCTAATATAACAGACAGACAGCTGTGCTGCTGGGGAGTTTGTTGCGCCACTTCTTCTTCCCAGCTGAAGCACTAGGTAGTGGTGAAGGGCGGGCGTTTTCTCTTTAATGTATTAGCCATAACTTGATTTTTTCATCTATTTGTGTGTGCTTTCAAACCGCTATTGTATTGGGGTTATCCTGTAAAGATAGTGTGTGTAAGTTGAATAATAAATAAATAAAGGTAATTTTGACATTCAAAAACTGTTGATTCTCAGCTTAGTTTGAATAAGTGACTGATTTTGAGTACGGAAGTAAAGCATAGTGTTAGTAATAGTTGTCTTGTATATTTTGTTCAAAACTGCGTGACACAAATATGTCAAAAATAATATTGACATGGTATAATTACTACACGCGTATAAGGCGTAAGGACAAATTGCGCACAGTAGCTAGCAAGACTCATATAATGCATGAAAGTATCTTCTGTATTGCTTCATGCATCTTTAATAATATACCAGGGCCTATTAAGATAATTGCGGATATGAAAAAAATTAAAAAGAATCTCCATGATTTACTAGTAAACAAGTGCTACTACTCACTGAAAGACTTCCTATCAGACAAATCACTGCTCCAATATAGTCCCCCTCAGTCATGATGCGTTCGGTGGCCCAATGATATGTACCTACCTCAATTCGTTCCATTTTATTTTTATTTTTATAATTTATGTGAAATATTAATGTGATTGTATAGTTCTGTAACGTAATTTTTTTTTTTTTTTGTGCAAGTGTTGTATGCCCTAATGGCGGGACGTAGCTGATCACAATTAAGTATTTAAGACCTGTATTATGTACCTACCTATGATCCACAATAAAGAGATTGAGATTGACTTCACTGTTGGCCCTTTTTATCAAATATTGGCCAGCTCTAAGAGCGCATGGTAGACTTTCTACAAAATTGATATTTTGGCTACAGTTTTGGCTTCAGGTAAAATTTTAAAGTGTGAAAATGTATATTGATGGTTTTATTTTTATACAGTGCTGGGGCACGCATTGCAGCTCATCAGTAAGTATGATTTTTAATTAACTAAACACAGATATATACATTCATAGCTTCACAACTATAAGAATCAAATCTTTGTTTATGTCACCTAATTTTATTACTGTACATATTTATTCATTTTTTTTGACGAAAGACGTCTTGTCTTTCACAACAAATAATTTACCTACGTGCTGACATAAAACAAATTTCAATTTTGTTGTTCGAAAACGTATTTTTTTAATGTAAATTTTTTGAGTCGATTGCTAACGAAATCAATAGCATAATTTTTTAAAGTTTGCGTTCAGTCCTTCTAACATAGCAATTTTAAAATCAAATAAGAATGTTGTTTCACAAGGAAACGACGAACACAATATTATATTTTCTCTCGCAAAAGAGCTATGACAATATTGTAGCGAAGAGAATGAATATTGATCAAACACGATTCTATACTTTGGTTTATTTTCTTCACGTAAGGGAAATAGGAAATATGTTCCAAACAATGTTAAATTAAAAATTATTATTATTTCGTATACAATGTGGATCTGGATGTACGACATTAAATTAAAACGAGCACAGTACTAGTCCACAGTAACATTTTAAAACACGAAGATTAGTAGTTAATGGGAAATTTCAAAATTACAATTTTCAGACAAAATATATAGCAGAATCAGCTGCATAAAAAGTAAACACTCATTATTTGTCTTTCAAGCATATTTACGCAGAGAGTAGGATCATACGTTTTGCACAGGTTCTTGACCTTACAATGTTTACCTATTATTACGGACTCAGATCTACATCATATTGAAAAATAAGAATATGTGTCATAATTTCCTGTGGCTTAAGTAGGTGTTCATTGGATTTAATTGTTTTTTTTTTTTAATACGGGTAATGAACATGATACTCTTTACGTGGTTTATAGGAATGTCAATCGTCCTGTTCTACCTTGAATATGCGCAAACATTCCAATCTTATTGGAAATTACATGTTCGAACTGTTTTGGGTTAAAACACCCACTTAGTTTTTTGAGACATTGCCAAGCGGTTGGTCTACTCCTTCAAATGACCAGCCGTCTATTATGTAAAAATCTCAGCGTGCACTGTACCGAAATCATTGTCACTATCGACAGCCCACTTCACGCTCACTTCACTTCAAAGTTATCGCGGTGATACATTTTCAAAATAGCTCAGCAGAAGGCCGGCCTATTTTTTGGATAAAAAATCAACATTGCCGTACAACGTGGCCGTTTTGATGTGTTGATATAATAAAGAGTAGTGTACTACTTAAAGATAATATTTTATATAAAAAAAAACTTAATATCCCTCGGGAATCATCGCATTTCCGTATACAAACGAGCTTTCCTCACATTTTTTAAATAAACTACCGACATTAATTTTAAAAGAGTATTTATTTTTATTTATTTTAAAGAAGGCTTACAGACTAACAAAACAATGATATTAAGAAAGTAATGTTTAAAAAAAATACCAATAACAACTCTATACACTTCCAAGTCGATTGAGAGCGTTCGGTCTGCACCAAGTGCAAAAGGACAACTGATATAAATCCAATGACTGACGAAACACGAAATTTGCCGAGGGACATTGAAAAATAATTGATCTATTTGCTTTTATATTTTCAGTGTTCAATGTTAAGCTGCTCATATACTACCAATGGTGGCCACACACGAACGAGCAACCTCACTTGGGACGAGGCTTATCCTCAATATGGACAGAGGTCTTCCAACCAAAACCCTGACGTAAATGTTCCTGTTCAACGCGAAGGAAAGGATTATGGCCACGGTGCTGACGATTATTACAACGATTAATAGCATAGTGACATGTAACGAAGTTTTTAAGACGTTTCGCATGAATCCACTCTCCCGAATGGATCGTACCAACATCAGCATCATCTGCCTGTTACCCTTTCACGCCTAAACTGCTAAACCGATCGTCATGAAATTTGGCAGAGATATAGCCTGGAATATGGAGAAGGACATAGGCTACTTACTAGGCTTTTTATACGATAACCGACACCCACGCGGGCGAACCCGCTGGCAAAAGCTAGTAACATAATATTTTCTATAGGCGACTCGTATGATGTTAATATATTTGTGGGCGAAAATATTATATTATCTTAAAGTGACGATTCGCTCGATGCGGGTGAGTTAATATTTGTGTGAATTGACTGTTAAAAGCCGTAAGTTCGTTATAAAAGTAATTTATTTTATTTCGTTTATTTATTTACTTCCTCTTATACCATTAATATGAAGTTTGCAACTTTGAGAGAACATATATATACATACATACATACTCAGCCTATAAACGTTTCCACTGCTGGGACACAGGCCTCCTCTCCATGAGAGGGAGTGGGCCGTAATCTACCACGCGGGCCCAGTGCGGGTTGGTAGATGTCACATGTCTTTGAATTTTTGGTTCTAAGACATGCCGGTTTCCTCACGATGTTTTCCTTCACCGTTTGAGAGCAGTGGTGATGAAATTATTTACACAAAGTAATGCGCCTGGCTGGGTTCGAACGCACGACCTACAACTCGTAAGTCGCGGCCGTTACCACTGGGCCACCACTGCTCTCACTGCTCGGCTTGAGAGAACACCTATTTCATAATCGAATATAGTGACTATACCTAAATACTCTTAGTGATTACTCATACTTATTTAGCTCTGTTCAGCTTTTGTACATAGAAAACAACGATTTTGTATGAGATACGTACGCATCCGTTCAGCTGCGGAAAGCTGATCAGACTCTATATCAAATCGTTGTTTTCTATGGACAAAGGTGAACAGAGCTGCATAACTGTGAGTAATCCCTTAGGCTGCTTTTCCACTGAGGTGTGCTATGTTCAGATCAGAATATGGTCAGAATCATATTCATTGCTCAACAGCATTTTACTGGTGGAAACGAGTTCAACTATGTATTGTTTTTTATTTTGAAGGAAGCGTGCTATGGATGCATGAGTACCTACAGTAGGTTGTAATACCCCCTATTGTCGATGCATCCCAAAGCTCGAGCTGCGCATCTTCCTCGCACAGCTACCCCGCGACGGCGCATCTTCATAGCTCATCTTTTTCGGACTGCTACATAGCTTAACAAAATCAAAATATTTTATTTCACATAAACCTACATGGGTTATGTCGGTTGTCTTGGTTCTCCCGCGGATCTCTTCATTTCTGATTCGATCGCGTAGGGAAACTCCGAGCATAGCCCTCTCCATTGCCCTTTGGGTGACTTTAAGCCTACGTTTCCTTACGCGATCGAATCAGAAATGAAGAGATCCGCAGGAGAACCAAGGCAACCGACATAGCCCGAAGAATTGCCAAACTTAAGTGGCAGTGGGCAGGGCACAGTGCTCGCAGAACTGAGGGGCAATTCTGCTAATTTTAAGAACGTTCACAGTCTGATGTCAGTGTCAATCTGTCAAAAATACCTCGAGTTTCCATACATTTCTGACAAATTTTTGAAATTCGATTGTCGCTGAGATGACACTGCGAACGTTTTTAATTACGAGAATTGGCCTTCAGATGACCGATGGGGCCGAAAGGTTCTGAAGTGGCGACCGCGTACCGGAAGACGTAGAGTGGGAAGGCCTCCCACAAGGTGGACCGATGACCTTGTGAAGGCCGCGGGTATCCGCTGGATGTGGGAAGCACAAGACCGGTCGAAGTTGAGGAGCCTGGGGGAGGCCTATGTCCAGCAGTGGACGTCTTTCGGCTGAAATGATGATGATGATGATGAAACCTACATGGGCACTTATGATCCGTCAGAAGCTGGGTGCACGGTTCCAGTTGGTTGTTTATTAGTGGAAACGGTAACATAGTTTCGTAGCTTTTACATTCTCGTAGCATACATAGCTGCATAACACATCTCTGGTGGAAAAGCCGCCTTAACCTAAAAAGTTCAAGAGTTACTCAGAAAACGGTAAACTGACTTGTTTCAGTATTTGATGGAGTGCTTTGTTCGTTCAGAACCGTTTGATGTTTCAAAAAATGGTTAAAAGGGATCAAGTGGAGTTACTTCGTTAAGATTAACCTTTTCCCTGAATAACCTTTATAGCTTCATACAATTTACAATGTACATACATTAAAGTATTAATATTTAAGCAGTCAAATATGACGAAAGAGCTCCACGATCGTTGTAAGAAATCGTGTTGAGTGGTATTCCATAGTGTTTCCACAGCTGAGACTCAAGCCTCCCCTATGTCCAAGAGTGCGGGTTGTTCGAAACAGATACGGTAGCCCCTGGCACACAGGCTACTGAGGGAACACGGGTGGGTTTTAGTCAGTAAAAGTCTGACACGCCCTCCTGCTCCACCCAGAGCGGGAGAAGTTATTTGATTAATTCCCAACCAAAACAAAGCCTCCACGTGGGCCGTACTTTTCCTGTGTTCACGTGTGTAAAATGGCATACTGAATATGCGATTTAGTTCTACGTACTGTTTACATCAACATCGCCACATGCGGACTACGCAACACATTGACTGACATGTACAACATTATTTTTAGTAACTGCGAAACCTGAATTTAGTTTGTTCAAAATAAATAACTGAATCGATTCCAATAATTTTTTTCTGAAAAAAAAAATCACAAGTGTGGTGGAAAATGTTATCACTAATTAATTACCATACAATTGCAGTACGGTTAGGTACCGACTGCCTAATTATTATCAATGAACATAATACGACGCTGGAAACGCGTGGGGCGAAGCCGCGTCGCGTGGTGACCATGTTTGTGAAGACAACTAGGTAACATAGCAAGCTTATAACTTTGGATTTTTCATGATACAGCTTTGAAATTTGGACATAGATTCTTTACATAAAAATACTAGACACGTGTTTTGGGTTTCGCATATAAGAAAACTGGGGTTGTATACAATGTTCCGACCTCAATGATTGAGGAGTTGCCCCACCGGAAAAAACATCCACATGGCGCAACCATTGAGCAGCTGTTTCAGCGTGAGGTCATCATCATCACTTCCTCAAGCTTTTGAGCGGCGAGTCACACAGTCAGACAGCACACACGGCTTCAACGAGTATCCTGTTCATCAGCTTGCAGCGACCGTGCATACCTAGTTATCACCATGTCTGGACTTCAAAAGAGACTGTGACCTCTGAGTTTGTTTCGGTCTTTCTTCTCAGAGTAGTCAGGTAGGAAACGCCGACCTCATCTAATTTAAAAAATATGATCAACGTGTAAAAGTGTTTGTTCAAAGCTACTTCTTATGTATAAAATTCTCGTGTCACAATATTAGTTACCTTACTCCTCCGAAACGGCTTCAGTGATTTTTACCAAATTTTATATGCACATTCAGTAGGTCTGAGAATCGGCTACTATCTATTTTTCATACCCCTAAGTGATAAGGGTTGTTCACTAGAAATTACCTGCAAAACAACGTTTGCCAGGTCAGCTAGTCTAACTATATAAATAAAAAGAAAAGTCCTGATTGACTCATCAACGCCCAGCCCAAACCCTTGGACCCAGAAAGCTGACATTTTGCACAGATGTTCCCTTTATAATGTAGACAAGGAATAAGGAAAGATTTTTCGAAATTCAACCCCTAAGGGAGTTAAATAGGGGATGAAAGTTCCGCGCGGGCGAAGACGCTGGCAAAAGCTAATATAGAAATAAAATAATTTCTCACCCTCAACTTGGCACAGCACACTGTACTTTCAGCCGGTCAACAAAAAGAGCTGTTAATATCGATGATTCACATCCAATAGCCATACGAGTCGATCGGAGGTTAAGGTACGCTTGCAGCGGTTGGATTGTGGTTGGCCGACAATGCATTACACATCCCCTTCGTGCCTCGAAGACGCTGTCATACGTAATTCTTTGACATTTGTTTCGGGTACTTAGAAGCCCGAAAGCATGACAACCAGTCTTAACAATGGGTATCATGTTACCCAGTAACTGGGTTGTGGAGATCAGATTGGCAGTCGCTCTAAGTAAAATACTGGTATTCAGCTGCATCCGGTTAGACTGGAAGCCAACCCCAACATGTTGGTATATTGGTATGACTTATTAATAATTTATTCAGTTAATGTTCTGTGTCTCGTAATGTTTATTACTTTGCCTATGTACTCGTATGTAGAGAATCAAGTCTATCCGACTAAACAGACAGCTGTGCTGCTGGAGAGTTAGTTGGGCCACTTCTTCCTCTCGGCTAAAACACTAGGAAGTGGTGAAGGGTGAGCGTTTCGGGGGACTGTCTTATGTATTTTGACGTTCGAAAAGTGCTGATTCTCAGCCTAATTTGAATAAATGACTTTCGATTTGATTTTAACATACTTGGGAAAAGACTAAACAGATTGATTGAAACTCGATATAACTAGAGATATAAATCAGGCTTAAATGTAGGGTTTTTAAAAAAAGACAAAAGAATAATGAATAAAGTTTAATTTCAGATTATTCTAAAGCAAACTAGGCATATATCTCAGTAAACTCATATCTCTGATTTGTGTTATTTTCTTCTTCAAAAAGTCACCTACTTGTTTACTGAGTTGAACAGCTATCGAGTAGTCTAAGGTCACAGTTCCAGCACCAGTATTACCAATTCCTATTGATATTGGTTTACTGGGTATTTTACCACTATTACCACTATTACCAATATCACCTTTACCATTTATAGTATTCTTAACGAAATTTTTATTGCCATAATATCCATCATCTTTATCTTTGTTAATGTTTTTCTTTGGTTTCGTTTCAGGGTTTCTTTCGTCACTTAATGATATCACTTCTGAGTTTGACTAAAAACAAAATATAAAATGTTCTTATTTACCCAAAAAAAGAATGATAGAACTAAAAAAATATCTACAGTTTTGAGCCGTTTGGGGTCGAAACGCTCGGGTCATGGGGCCCGAGCGCACGTCTCCTCTTTAAGGAAATTTCTCGCCGGCTGGTCGACACTTCACGTGACCAGAGAGCTGGGTCATTCTTCGGCCAAAGAATTAGCATTGTCATTCAACGTGGCAATGCTGCCAGTCTTCTGGGCACGTTTCCTGATGACAGCGATGCGGACGAATACTTCGACGCCTAAGTGTCCTTTTGTTTTTATTTGTTTAGTCCTTCAGAATGTTTATCATGTAGTTTATTAAATATAATGTCCTAAATAAAAAAATATTGATCATCTCACGATGCAAACTTTTTTGTAAAATACTCAGACGAAATAAAAAAATCAAGACATAGTGCTGTGAACAATACAGTGAAGCATGCAACACGGTGTCGGTTGTTCGAAAGAAATACCGTGGCCCCTGACACACAGGCAACTGAAGGAACATGGGTGGGTTTTAGTTAATAAAAACCTGACACGCCCGCCTGCTCCACCCAGAGCGGGAGAACTTTTTTGACGATTTCCCAACCAAAAAAAAAACATGCAACACCACACCGCGCTCTGTGCATACACGCTCACACCCACACATTGATAACCAAACTACACCTCAGCAATTACCTAGAGATAGTTCGCCATAAAGCATAATGTTGAAACTATTTAATCGCGAAAATGCTGAATTGTGTGGAGAACGAGTACAAAAACCATTCTTGATTTTTTTTTAAGATGGAATTACATTTCTTATGTAAGTTAACATTAATAAACACAAATGGGGGGCTTGTGGCTAAGGAATAGCAGCCGCACTGGTCGATCGATCAGGTTAAGCTACGCTTGACGCGGTTGGTCCGTGGATGGGTGACCATCTTTACATACCGAGACCCGTCCGTGCCTCGGAAAGCACGTTAAGCCGTTGGTACCGGCTGTCATTTGTGGATCTTTGACAGTAGTTACCGGCTGTCAGAAGCCAGAAAGTCTGACAACCTGTCTTACCAAGGGGTATCGTATTACCCAGTAACTGGGTTGTGGAGGTTGAGATAGGCAGTCGCTCCATTTAAAATACTGGTATTCAGCTGCATTCGGCTAGACTAGAAGCCCAAAATAGTTGGGAAAAAGCTAGGCAGATGATGTAAACATAATATAGTAAAAAAACTAAATAAAAACCCTCACGTCACTTTTGACAGCGCTACGTCTTGATTTTTAACATGCTTTTATTCGCTTCACCTGTATGTTTGTTTGTTTGTAACCGATTCCTTTGGTCTTGATTTTGACTTTGTAGACTTATCAAGGGCCGGTGACAATTCAATTGTAAAATAATAATAAAAAAAAAACTGAAAAGCCACGCTTTTGTAGTTATCAGAATAAAAAAATAGAAAATAAATATTGGATAAAAAAATCTAAAAACACGCATTAAAAACCAAACTAAAAAAAAAAAAACAGATTTTTTTTTTAATAAAGCTTGGGGTACTTGATAATAGTTGATTATAAAAATACACCCAAAAGCATCCCACGCTTTTTAGAAATTATTTTCTGCTTTTAAAAAGCGTGTTTTTAGTTTTTTTTTTTAATCTATTATTACCTGACTACGGCGAAGCAAAAAGGACGAGGATGTAAGTTCATCTATTCCCTCATTATTTTTAAACTACATACTCGTATTTCGAAAAATCAGGTATCATTGGAAGGGTTAGCCGTGGTCGTATGCCACCTAAACAATACATTCTGTGTTTTTAGTTTTTTTTTTTTAAATCTATTATTACCTGACTACGGCGAAGCAAAAAGGACGAGGATGTAAGTTCATCTATTCCCTCATTATTTTTAAACTACATACTCGTATTTCGAAAAATCAGGTATCATTGGAAGGGTTAGCCGTGGTCGTGTGCTACCTAAACAATACATTCTATAAGTGGTAAGTAAGCGTTCATAAGTTTTAGGGTAATGTTGCATACGACCATGGCTTTCAGGTGAGTATATTTTTTTAAATCTTATTTTTTAGAGCGTGATTTTTATGTACTAATTTTTTTTTGTATTGCGGATATAACATTATTACCACGAAGTAAAAATAAATAAGTAGAAAATATCAAAAGTAGCTTACATCTGCCAAAGATTCCAAAACCCATGGTTTTTCTGTTTCAGTAGTGCCAGTATAGTGGAATTTCGTACAATTTTTACCCACACACTGGAAAGACAGATTAATTTACATGGAGTATAAAGGTTGGCTCAGATAAGGATGGGCCTCACTGCAATACAACGCATTCCTAATCCTCCTACCTATACTCCATTTGAAATAAGATTAGACTTCTATTAAAAGCCTAAAAGTGGTTACAATATCAACTGTTTACTGCAGATGCCATTTATCATACTACCAACGCAATAAAGGTCATAATCAATTCAACAGACTGTAAAAAAGGTTTATTTAAATGTCTAATCTTATTTCAAACGGAGTAAAGAACAGTTTCATATATCCCACTAATATTATAAATGTGAAAGTTTGTGAAAATGGTTAACATGGATGTTTGTTACTCTTTCACGCAAAAATGGCTGAACGGATGTGGATGAAATTTGGCACACAGATTTTTTGTAACTTGGAATAACACATAGGATACTTTTATCCCGGTAATACGTTTCCGTGGGATAATTTCCGACCTCGATGCGGGCGAACCCGCTGGCAAAAGCTAGTGTTGTATGAACCAATGTACAGATTAAGGCCGTTTACACATTATGCCGCTGCGGCAGCGTTTTTCGCCGCCGCGGTACATAAACTTGCCGCCGCCGCCACGGCATCGTATGTAAGGCTCCATACAAATCCAAGGGGGACTAGCGCTTTTTTGTTTTTTTTTGGGTGGGAAATCATGAAATAACTTCTCCCGCTTTGGGTGGAGCAGGAGGGCGTGTCAGACTTTTACTGACTAAAACCCACCCGTGTTCCCTCAGTATCGCAGCGGTATCTCTTTCGAACAAACCCGCACCCCTGGCAAGCATCGACCCTTGCGGGCCCCATCAAATTGTGCTGACATCTCTTTGAGGCGCGCGTGGAACACAACGCGCCGTCGACTTGGGCTTGGTCCTTACCGGACAGCGAGCTACCCATTACTCGCCGTCCGCAAGCCCATGCCTACGGTGGCCGGAAATCGGCCTGGGATTCCCGACGCCGGGCGTCTCCGTATCCTGCGGCGGCTAGGGTCGCGAGGGCGCATAGACTGCCGCTCCCTCACGTGCGCCGCCTCCCTCTTCGCGAGCATCACTGCTTCGCTGAAGGCGGCGCCGCGGCGGCGGCGGTGCCGCTGCCGCTGCGGCATAATGTGTAAACCGCCATACAGGTGTAGTAGTCGCAACCAAGGGCCACTGTCGAGCATGAAGTCTTGAATTCGATCCCCGGTCTGGAAAAGTGTTTTGGGTTTATCTATCTGGAAAATCTCAGTAGCGGCCCGGAATCTGGGTTTGTGCTAGGTTGATGGCTACAGCCTGGCCCCCAGTTATACTAGCGAAATGAGGGTGTACCATAGATACACCTTTGCCCAACTTTTCGATGAAACAAGGCGTTTTGTTATGTTGTTAATTGACTCAACAAGCAGCGCCTCTTTGGATTGGATCGAATACAGTCCGAATTCAAATTCGACATTTGAATCTATCTGAAACAATTACTGCGTTACGTCAAGGTTTCGCGCGACTCTTCTTATGCTTTGGCGAAATTTGCAATGTGACGCGCTGCGACCCGTCCGCGGCTATAATGTGCGGTTAGCAGAGCGTTTATTCTAAAAGTTGGCAACGTCGCAAATAGCTGTCAAATATTTACCTGTTTTTATTAATTTGTTAATATTACTGTATGGAAATATGAAACCACTTTTGGAGGGACTTTTGTCCGCGGCGGACAAAAATCCCTGAACATATTTCAAGCATTTGCGTTGTACTTTTAATCCCTCGTTTGCGTTACTCGATATAGTTGTAAGCGATCTATTTTTAGCGAATAAAAAAGTCCGCGGACAAAAATCCCTCGTCTGCGCAGGGCTTTAAGGGACCAACATCGTAACCGCAAAAAAAATATTAGCCGTTCCACAGATGGTTACCCAGTGTCGAATACATATTGAAGTTTTATATGGGAGAGTTGATAACTTTTCGCGATTACAATCTTGGCCCCATGTAGGTTGTTCCGTCAAATAAGGTGAATAAGGCTGCAGGTGTGAATTGGGACGAAACTTTAAAAGGGATTCAAACGCTTGAATACTATAGTTTGCTGCCAAAAAAAGACGAAAGACGTCCACTACTGGACATAGGCCTCCTCCAAAAGGGAGGTTTTGCCATAACCGCCTCGCTTGGCAGGCGGGTTGGCGATCGCAGTATGGTGGTAAAATACGTAGAGAACGCTACTGCCATTCTCTAGTAAGTTTCTTGTCGCCCTCTACGACACTCATAATAAAATACACCTACAATAAAATAGGGTATTTTCCAATTTATTAAAAACTATTCTAATTTGAAGATTGGGACGAAATATGTTGCAGAAAAATAAAAGTAAATTGATTTATATTCATTATCTCAATTAAAAAAGAACTAAACCAAGTTTATTTTTCGTTGTTTTGAATTTACCGCCAAAACGCTCCTTACGATGACTTTTTATCACGTGACGTCAACTTTGTGTAAACTAAAGTAGTAAGTCAACAAGTAAATGTCGTGTTGATAATTAACAAGTTTTTTATGGATAGAAAGTGAAATCACTGTTGTGCGGTGCCTCTGTGCACAAATACTTCTAAAATTGCGCCAATCTAAGTATTTGTACTGGTGCTGTTTACACAAAGCTGACGTCACGTGATAAAAAGGAGCGTTTTGGCGGTAAATTCAGAACAACGAAAAATCAATTTGATTTCAATCGTTTTTAATGGAGAAAATGGATATTAATAAATTTATTTTTATTTTTCTGTTAAATATATCGTCCCAATCTTCAAATTAAAATAGTTTTTATTAAATTGGAAAATACCCTATTAACGATTTACATCCAGTTGCACAAAGACAAACAGTAATGCCGCATTACATAATGATGTCAATAATTGAATGATGTTGCACAAAACAGCTTTAAGGCGCTAATGGTGCTTGCTTTGTGCTACAAAAACTGTGACAGATTCCCTCGTTTGACACTTCATTATTTAAAATTAAAAAAACTATTAAGACCGAGTCTAATATTGCTTTCTGCAACAAGTTAATGGAAGATTAGTATTTACTGACGGCAAAATCTAAGCTAAAAAAAAGAAAAAGAAGCTAAACAGCTAAGTTTAATCGGATTAGCACCACCTGGATCCAATTCGATCCATAACAATAGAAAACCAATTGTGTCTCATTAAAGGTACTTGACCGATTAAGTTCGTTTCTGCAATTGTCTGTGAGTCAACAAGGGCGTTGGCAACTAACTATATTATTTCAACGCTAAAATCCATTAAAGTTTCATCCCGATTCACAACTACATCCCTACTCATCCCGTTTGTAGGTTATTCTGTTTGATGGCCAGTACTACACTTTTCTGCTACATGCTGGATACAGACCTCTGCCTGACATTGATGCCCACTGCACTGTAAAATAAAAATGGTATATTTAAAAAATAAATTAGCTGGCTTCGTCAGTACTCATTTTTTTTCTTATTTCATTCAATTCAAATGTAATGTGGGACGCCCCCCAATTAGTCCCCAGACGACCTCAAAAACGTGGCCGGGTCAGACTGTTTGCGGAAGGCAGAGGACCGTATATGATGTCGCTCAACCTAGGAGAAGCATATGTCTAGCAGTGGACTGCGAAAGGCCGAGTTGATTGATTTATCTAATTCCTGTTAAACACTTTTCTTGAGACCTGCATCTTATTCTACCGTATCATAACTAAGGTATATTTACCATAGCTTCACATTTGGTCCCATGGCACTGAAAAGAAAAACACACATTAAAAATGACACATAATTTGCGTTTGGTAGACTTAGGTTACGAAACCCTGAAAATAGTTTAGAGGGGGTTTTTTTTTTTTGGAGGTTTGGTAATCATCAAATGGCTTCTCCCGCTCTGGGTAGAGAATCTGATACTTCACCGCAACCTACTTTTTGGCCGCTACGTCATCGGCTTGAAGGCAAAAGCCCTGACGAGCGGCCCCACCTTTGGGTTCCTCTTCGTTTCACCGTGGCTGGGAGACCACGGTTACTGAGCCCCCCGCAACGACAATGCGGGAACCCACTCAGGGGGGTGCGGGAACCCACTCGGGGGGGTGCGGGAACCCACTCGGGGGGATACTATAGAGGGTGGCATGGACATTCACGCGTAAAACTGTAACCATGAAGTAAACGTAGTTTTCGTCAGTTATAAAGAAAAGTGCAATACCTACGCGTTCACGCAGGGGGTTGCACGACCATGTCCTGAATCGTGGAAACAGGTTGCGCGTCGATGTCTCTGCACGCATGAACACCGTAGAAACGGATATTGTCGACGGAAGAATAGACAAAATGACAGATTGTATAAAGATTTCTACCGTGTAATACCTGCGGCGATGTTAAAGGCTCGTGCAGAGTAGAGCGACGTGACGGTCGCGTCGCGACTTTCACAGAACAATTTCTATGAAAACTTCATGGAAATTGATCTACAAGGATCGTGTTGCGCTTGTTTGAAGAAGCCTTGAAGCTGAAGAGAAGAGATGTTTCTACTCTTCAGTCGGTAATAGTCTACGATGTCAAGCATGTCGTCCATTTTTTTTCTACGTTCGACATTTGGGGGGTATAGAAACATTTTTATGGACTTATATTTTTTTTAAACTTTCAACATTCAGCAAGTTCTGCCAGGGGTGCGGGTTGTTCGAAAGAGATACCGTGGCCCCTGGCACACAGGCAACTGAGGGAACACGGGTGGTTTTTAGTCAGTAAAACTTTGGACACGTTCAGCTCCACCCAGAGCGGGAGAAGTTATTTGATGATTTCCTACCCTAAAAAACCCTCTTAACTTCATTTAATTACTACTTTAATGAAAAAAAAAAATACTTTAGCACATCCATCTTAACTACATTACTAGTAAACTCCCCGTTGCTATGGAAAGAATAACTGTCTTTGTCTTCATAGAAACGCGAGTCTACGGGTTGTCCCGTCCTCGGACAGACCAGATGTTAAGTTGGATAGAACTTTGTTTATTCTTGTAGAACAGAGATATAATTAATCACGCCACGCCTGCCGGCACCCTGGATGTATGAAACTTACTTTGGCAATGCAATTATCTCCTACACACTGCAATAGAAAAATAATGCATTAGGGAGTGGAGTGGAGTGTCTTAGTAAATTCGCTTATAAGTAACTGTTATTGTTTTTATTTGGTTTATTGGTTTACCTATATCCTTCGCTAGGGTTCAAAGTATCATCATCACCATCATCATCAGCCAATATTGTTCCCACTGCTGGGACACTGGCCTCCTCTCGGTGAGAGGGACTGGGCCGTTTTGGTTCAAACCCCCCCTTACCCAATTTCATATAAATCGGTATATGTGTTTATTAAAAAGCTGTTATTTTGATATCTAAGTATACAGGGTTATTGGAAAAACACCAACGACCTCTTAAGAGGTCATTGTACTCATCATTATGAACAACAACAAAAAAATCTGCTGTTCCTTGCATTTATATTCGTATAACTCATCAAAATGTAGGGAACAGATGATTTTTTTTCGCGATATCAGGTTTGGTCCCATAGTTAAAGTTGTTCATAATGATGAGTACAAATGACCTCTTAAGAGGTTGTTGGTGTTTTTCCAATAACCCTCTAGCTGAAATAAAATATTAATAAAGATTTTTTGTCTGTTTACCTGGATGTCAAATTTGGTACCCGGATAGTTTATAGAGGTATGAGGAACAGGGTGTAAAGTTCGCTCATCCTCTATTGAAAAGGAGGATCCTCCGACCAGACGGGTATTGTGTCTGGTCCGGGCAACTGCCCGACAGTTGATGTCGGAATATTTTATCTATCTGAGTAGCGTGGTAAACTCTGATTGCGCGATGCAGAATTGCTCAGTTAGTTCGCCTGTGGCATTGTAGATGGCGCCACTTTTTTTTTTGTGTTTTTCGATTTTTGTTGCGATGCATTTTTATTTGTAGTGCCGCTACATCACTCCCCCCCGGAGACCGGAGGTCGATAGTGGGCTGAGTCAGTGCATATGTGATGCTTGCCAGTGCCAGTTGTGGTTCCAGTGGGTCGGAACCGGGTGTCACATAGTTCGCGGTGAGTCGGAACTGTCTGCGACGATTCCCCAGTGAGTCGGGGTTGCGCTGCGTTATGCTCCAGTGAGTCGGATCTGGTACAGCGCTGGGTTGAGAGGTTGAGGCTGACTGCTGGCGTCGACCGGGAGATTAGGCCCTCGACCGGCCGAAAGTGCAGTGTGCTGGGCCATGGTTGCTGATGAGGCTGTGGGTGATGACCAGGCATGCGGTTCGCTGCATGCAGGTGGTCAGGATACCCGTTGAAGCCGTAGGGTGCTGGCTGGCTGTGTGACTCGCCCCTCGAAAGCTTGAGGAAGTGATCTTGATGTTGATGATGACGTCACGCTGAAGTGTTGCACGAAGGCTGCGCTGACGTTCTTTCACGGGGTCACCAGTATAGAGGTATGAGGAACAGGGTGTAAAGTTCACTCATACATTTGCTGGTAAAGGAGGATCCTCCGACCAGACGGTTATTGTGTCTAGTCCGGGCAACTGCCCGACAGTTGATGTCGGAATATTTTATCTATCTGAGTAGCGTGGTAAACTCTGATTGCGCGATGCAGAATTGCTCAGTTAGTTCGCCTGTGGCATTGTAGATGGCGCCACTTTTTTTTTTGTGTTTTTCGATTTTTGTTGCGATGCATTTTTATTTGTAGTGCCGCTACAAGTTCATAACCGGATTTATAACATTCTAGTACTTAGTACGATAGCGTGGAATATTTTCTGATATCAGAGAGAGAGAGATTTACAGAATAAACCGTCTGCAGGCTTACCACGAAAACTGTAGAGAAGCGTTTCGTCGACGGAAGAGTAGACAAAAACGACGTTTCCGTATAGACTGTTAACAGTTTTGAACCGAGAAATGTAGACAAGCGATTTCTATTCTACGGTAGAGTAGAAATAGAAAGCGTAGTGCTAAGCCTGCTTGTCATAAAAGATAAAAGCTAGTCTGGTAATAAGATTAATATATAATAATTTAAAAGTTAATTATTAAAAAAAAAAAAAAAAAAACTTACCCACGTTTGACACACATTTCCTTGACACTGTAATTTGAAATAACGTGAATTTATTATCACGAAAGGCACCCATCTTCATATCTCCTTTTCAGTATAAAAAACTCTAAGACAGTGGGACAGACTTGTGTAAAATACAAAGGACACAATTTTTCGCGCAAATTGAGCGCGGTCCGATTGGCCCTGAATTAGTGACGGACCAATCGGAGCGCCGAACGCGCTCGATGTGTTTGATCAAGATGTTTAAATGAAAGCCACACTAGGGCCACTGGTTCCTTCACGAAGTAAAGTCAGGAAAAATAATTGTTACCTAAACTGACCGCCCACTTAAATTGTCCTAATATTCAATTGACAGTTGTCATTCTTTGACAGTTGTGATTAACAATCCATTACTTTGACTATACATGTTCGAATGTCAATTATTAATGCAATTATTAATGATTTTGTTTCTTTAAGTAGGTTCACACAAACGTCAATCATATTTTTTAAACGGTCGGCGTTTTCTTTCTGAGTATTCTGAGCAGAAAGACCGAAACAAACTCAGAGATCACAGTCTCTTTTAATCCATACATAAAGATCATTTGCGAACCATTTGCGTCCCATTGGGAGTACATATGCGGCCATGTTGAAAACTGCTAGAGTCTTGGAATCAGTTTAAATGCAATAAAATTTCATAAATCACCTTTGGTTTTGTACCACGTCCTTTGCCCTGTAAAAAGTGAGTATTAATTATTACAATAGCATAATCTTTATCAGCCTATAATATGTTACCTGCTGGGACACAGGCCTCTCTGTGAGAGGGAGTGGGTCGTTATCGTCCACGCGGGCCAGTAGGTACGGGTTGTTGGATGTGACATATGTCTTCGAATTTTGGTTCTAGGACACGCCGCCGGTTTGCTCACGATGTTTTCGTTCACCGTTTTGAAACCAAATGGTGATTAAATAATTTAAACAAAGTAAAGCGCTTGGGTTCGAACCTACAACTCTTAAGTCGTCATTTAATAGTTTCTGGAAAATCAATTTCTCTGCGCCCTGCTGTGCCTACGAGGCAGTTGTACATTTCGCGTCTGCATCTTTCCACCTAGATTGAGGAAGTCGTGCAGTACTTGAAAGTGAAGACCAACTGGACTCCGAGGGTTGAAAGGTTGGAATCGCGACACGACATCAGCTTTAAGTCATTCGTGGTACGAGCTCCAACCCACCGTCTACAGCACTGCTTGAAAGAGGAATTTTGGCCGAAAGGTGTTGCATACCGACGTTTTCGAGGACGGTGACGCGATACCTCCCAGTGAAACACGACGCCGACAACTTTACGTGTGTATACAGTTTAAATTAATTAATTAACCAATGCGCAAACTGTAACCATGAATTCAGCATAACATTCTTGACCCCCTAGCGTAGACATTTTTCGTCGGTTATACAAAAATAAATCAGCTGTTTTCTTAAAAAAGTGCAATACCTATGCGGTTAAAATGTATGGAACAGCAGTTTTTTTTTTTGTATAACCGACGAAAAATTTCTATGTTAGCCAGCTAGAATGACATGCTGAATTCATGGTTACAGTTTGCGCACTGGTTAAAAAATTATCCTGTGGTTTAAAACTGGTTTTTAATATGTATTAGTTTATTGTTTAAGATTATTTTATTTATTTATTTTATTATTTATGTACACACAGTAAAATACATCGAAGAGACAGCATAAACAACCAATGAGTACAAAGGTACTGCTTATTTCTTTAGAAATTTCTTCCAGCAGACCTGCGAAAGGAGAAATGAAAAAGAAATGTAGACAATAGTGTGTGAGAACAAGGAGAGAAAATATGAATATGTGACGTCTTAAACTAAAATATACTTACACATATAATGCAGAAAATTTACATACTTATACTTAAATAAATACATAATGATAAAATATATAACTATTATATATATGTGTATATTTATATACATACACAATTAAGAGGAAAGGTAATGCTCTTTTACTCGACATTTGAATGTGGAAATAGTTTTTAAATCACGTATGCTAGGCGGAAGTGAGTTCCACAATCTTACAGCATGGACAGAGAAGGAATAAGAATAATAACTAGTTTTATGGGGATGGGACTTAAGGAGGGATCTAAGGTGTGATCTACACGGTGCGTCGCTAGGACGAGCGTAAGAAAAACGCTCACGCAGGTAGGAAGGATAAGAAGGGTTGTGTAGGATGTTGAAGAGGAGACATAAAATCCGAGTGTTCCTGCGAAGGCGGATTGGGAGCCACTTGAGTTCCTTGCGAAGGTGAGAAACGTGGTCATACTTTCGAAGACCGAAAACAAAGCGAATGCACAGGTTTTGCAGGCGCAAGAGCTTGTTTAATAGCTCCTCAGTAGCATCCAAGTAGCAATATTTTGTGTATTTTATCTATGGGCCTTAGTTGCTTGATAATAAAATTATTATTATTATTTGTTTACCTCGTTGGTCTAAGGGTCGCAAGTACCACCGTTGAGTTTGAGGTCGAGGGTGCGATTTCCAAGTCGGGAAGTAATTTTGGGGTTTTTCCGTCAGGAATTTCTCAATAGCAGCCCGGAATCTGGACTTGCTCTAGGCTGGACATACGCCTCCCCCAAGCTCCGCCACTTCGACCGGTTTTGTGCTTCCCGCATACAGCGGACTCCTGCGGCCCTCACAAGGTCATCGATCCACTTTGTGGGAGGCCTTCCAACTTTACGTCTTCCGGTACGCGATCGCCACTCCAGAGCCTTCCGGCCCCATTGGCCATCTGTTATGCGAGCAGTGTGCCCCTGCCCTGACTTGAACATAACTAGTGTAATTTGGGTACATCTTTGCATAACCCTTTGATTTTATTAAGACCACGGGGATAATTTTTATATGTACTTACATAAGCCACGCAATAATCGCCTTCGCACTGATAAAAAAATAACTAAATTAATTATTACCTACTTCACTTTTAATTTTCCATCACTAACACTTTGCAATATTATAATCAGTCTATGATGTTCCCACATGTGGGACTAAGGCAGCCTTCTCTGCGTGGAAGTTGTTCATCTTTTCGTGCTGATGGTACTCTTCTGCATTGTTTTTTATTGTTTGAGCCTGTTTCACCTGCCGGATGACGCACACATCGTGGCCCTTTGTGTGCATCAATAGGCCATCCGGGGTGCAGGTGAACACTTGGACACTCCACCGAGTGGGCCATGGTCTGATCAGGAACAGTGCACTCGCACTGGGTATTTGATGGGACAGCGGCCTACTTGGCTATGTGGCGGCATCTACAACGCCACATGCGAACTACGCATCAATGACTTGACGTCACACAAATCCTACGTCGTGCAAGCAGAGTTTACCGCGCGACTCGTACATATACAACATCCCGACATCAACCGGCGGGCAGTTGCCCACCAGACACAACACCCGTCTGGTCGGAGGATCCTCCCTTTTCTGTAGAGTATGAGTGAACTTTACACCCTGTTCCTCATACCTCTATAGGTATGTAATCGATGGGTAGCTTTCCACATAGGCCACTGCAGTCATGCAACTTTCCTGGGGTTTGACGAAATCGCTGGTGGTAGATACTTCTCTTCTCTCATTGGGTGGTTTGTCCTGGATGACCTGCTTGCAGCGTATTGCACACTAGTGTTCGATGACCAGAGATTTTATTTTCATTTAAAAAACTCACCGAGGATTCAGCCAGCCGACCTTCCGCCTATTAGAATAAGGCAGGTATTTAACAGAACTCGTAATTGCTATTTTGTATTCTTAAAAATATTAATCATCATCATTATCATCATTTCAGCCGAAAGACTTCCACTGCTGGACATAGGCCTCCTCCAAAAGGGGGGTTTTGCCATTATCGCCACGCTTGGGGTTGGTGATCGCAGTATGGTGGTAAAATGCATAGAGAACGTTGCTGCCCATTCTCTGGTAGGTAAGTCCCTTAGTCGCCTTCTACGACACCCACGGGGAGAAATGGATGGTGCTATTTCTTCACGTCCGGCACGACACGGAACCTAAAAATATGAATGGACCCTAACTAAATGTGCCTCTTTTTGTGATTCTAATTTTATTTTTATTTTGGTGTCCTAAAAATATAAAAAGCCAGGAACTGCTACCAACGCGGCTGGCGAGTGGTATCGTAGCGCGTCATCATTATCAAGTAATTAAATAAAAATAGATGAACTTTCTTCCAGGCTTCGAAGGCCCATAGCGGCCCATATTATTACAAATTGCTTAGAGACGGTACAACATTTAGGAACACATTCATGTAGATACCACACGTTTCTTGCTACAAAACAATATCAGCTGTTTTTACACAGTGTACCGACCACTATTAATAGTACGTTAGGATACGTATGACGTATGGTGGGTCCACACGATACAGACTTTCATCAATTTCTATAGAATTTTGTCTGTGCAAAAAAAGTAGTACCTACGGACAAACGGTAACTTACCACTGCGTGACATATATTTCCTTGGCACTGAAATGAAAAGACAAATGAAGAAATATAATAAGAAATATTTCATTCTCATTACAAGTGCAATCAACAATGACATCATTTCAGTACGGATGTGTACAGATCTGGCGAATGCGCCGCTCACGTGCCGCCCGCAAGCGACGCGCGTGTTGCGCGCGTGCTGCACGCGTGCTACTACTGCAACTGTTTGTTGCGCCTCTTGCGTGCAACTTACACACTTTACAACGTGATTGACACGAAAAAGTGTCTGTAAACACACTTTTACATGTAAAAACTAGATGTTATCGGCGTTTACTATCTGACTGCTATGAGAAGAATAGCCAAAAAATCAGAAGTCACAGTTTCTTTTAGAATCCAGACATACTCTTGGTCAGATCATGTGAAGACCGTTAAGATTGATGTCTGAAATCCTCAAAAGACCATTTCAGACATCAATCTACATGATGACTTGAACCGATTGAGAGGACCTTTCCTGTCAGTGCACGTATTTGTCAGTAATCGTACAGGCCTAGAGACAAAATACGGTTAGGTTAGGTTAGGAAGGTTACGTCGTGTCCTTTCCGCAGGTGATGTCATTCCCATACATTTTGGCGTGAACGCTAACAGAAATGTGTTTTGTCTAGGCCCGCAGCTCAACTCAAAAATTAAGGAGCTCAATGTGGCTTGTTAAATTTGTTTTGAAAAAACTTACTTTTACAGAACAATAGTTTCCTTCGCACTGTAAAAATCAAATAAAAGTGTGATTATGACATGATTAAATAATTTCACTCGGAGTGACATTAAATACATTATTTTATCCATATCTGCATGCCTTATACGTGCTGTTTTTACTTTTAAAATCTTTTGCATGCTGACGTTTTGTGTTGTATGTATTGTATTCATGTTAGAGAAAATAAGTTACTATCTTATTTCACCATTCATTAAAAGTAATAATAACTCTTTTTTGTTGTAGGGTAACAGATTTAAAAAATATATTTTGTAATACAATACCGCTGCTATACATTCCGCCTTGAAGCACTGAAAACGTCAAATATTTAACATTTAATAAAAAAAACGAAGACACTACATTTTGAAGAGCCCGATTTAATGGATTAAGAAACTTAGTATAATATGGACATAATGTTTACGACAACATTTTTAAATAATAATAATGCCGCCGTATCTTACGTTGACCGTGGGGCTCGCGTCCTCCGAATTTTAGATTTGTTAGATTTTGCCAAAACAGGTCTAGAGTGCGGAACCAATCCAAGAGAGATATAGAAACCCACATATGGTGGGCTGTTGGGCTGCAGTGACCCCACGGACCCTATTTCCCAGGAGAAGTCTTGTTCCACTTCTCTGGCTTGCCTTTATAGAGGTATGAGGAACAGGGTGTAAAGTTCACTCACTCAAGTTCTCTATGGAAAAGGGAGGATCCTCCGACCAGATGGGTGTTGTGTCTGGTGGGCAACTGCCCGCCGGTTGATGTCGGGATGTTGTATATATGCAAGTCGCGTGGTAAACTTTGCTTGCGCGATGTAGGATTGGTGTGACGTCAAGTCTTTGATGATTGATTCGCATGTGGCGCAGATGGCGCCACACCTTTATCGGCCAGCTAGATTGAACAATGTCGAAGATTATAGCTCCCACCTCTTTCTTGCCTTCATTGGCCGGGTTGAGGGGAGATTCGCAAGAGCAAACGTGCTCGGAGGAAAGAAGGATTCTAGTAACATGCTGCTAGGGATCTTGACCGTACTTCCGATTGCCATGGAATCATAACCTTTCCAATCCTCATAAGCACCTCAGGACACGTTGCGTCCTTGCCTCTACGACACTATATGCCAGCGACAGTTTCCGGGGGCCCGTTATTAAGTGTGCAAGTCACTCCCTGCCAAAAATCCCTCAAAAAATAAAATATTGATGAGGAAGGACACAATTCACAACTAAGTACCTACAAATCATAGTATAATTTTATAACAACCTTTGCTTCAAAACAGTGCGAGTAAACTCTACAATAGCTACAACCACAGTCTATTACATTAGCTCATGTGACGTGTTATAACTACATATAACTAGATTCGTCTGGTTTAAACCAGTTATGAGTAGGTGACGCATGTAAGTGAAATTTGAAGGAAATGACTGCGGTTCTATAAATTGTCAATCCTTAATCAACTTTTTAGCAGTGTTGCTGACATTTTCAATAGGTAATCTTGACCTTTCTAAATAGTCTCCTCTCTCCCCTAACATATTTGATTGGGTTGGTATCAGTGGCGTAGCTAGTCCTAAACGGGGCCCTGTATCACGATATGTTATTGGCCCTACCCGACTACGGCTAAGCTCTAAGACATTTTTACAAATTAAAGAAAACCGTACCTACCATGAATCGGGAGATAAAACCTAGCTGCTATTGTGGCTTTATTAAGAAAATGCAAGAGCTTTTTAAGAATTGCTCTGTGCAGCTTGAAGCCTTTGTAAGCCATAAACAAATCACGTCAAATTTCATTAGGTATTCATTAATTGTAGGCCTCTCATCAACAAGTATTTGAGGTGTAGAATTTAATAAAAAAAAAATGCTTTTTAATAATACGTCGAAACTCGAGGGGGCCCTGTAGCTTGGGGCCGGCTGATACAGGTATACCAACCAGGGGCGTCTTGGTTGGTATACCTTTTAAATGCGACTGCTGTTATGTAATTATGTAAAGATTGAGAAATTAACTGCTTAATAAATTAACACACTACGTTAATTTGCTGTATTACTAGAAAGGTGTAAATACGTCATCTGCAAGGGTATGGTACAGACTATCAAACTGAACTTGGCTTTCGCCATGGGACCATTATCGTAACCGTGAAAAAAATATCAACAGTCCCGTACAAAAATTAAATCCCAGCTTAATCTATTCAGCGTTTAACGGTCTCTGTGAGAGGGTGTGGGCCGGAATCCACCACGCGGGCCCAAGAAGGTTTGGTGGATGTCTCATGTCTTGGAATTGTAGGTTCTTGGACATGCCGGTTTCCTCACGATGTTTTCCTTCACCGTATTGAGAGCAGTGGTGATGAAATTCAATATAAAAAGTAAAGTTGCTGCTTGGGTTCGATTTGTAAGTCGGGGGCGATACCACTTTTATTTAATTTTTTTTAGTTTCGGCAGGTGTGGGAAATCCTCATGGACGCCTAGACTGCCTCACTAGTGAAGCATGTCTGGGCAGTGCTGGACTTTTACCGGCTAATAACCACTCCTGCCCAGAGCTCAGTGTCCTCTGACATGATCATATCATGATAATGTCATTTAATAGCTTTGAGATGGCTTTATTTCTTACTAGCTTTTGCCAGCGGCTCCGCCCGCGTGTATGTCGGTTATCGCGTAAAAAAGTAGCCTATGTCCTCCTCTATATCCCAGGCTATATATCTGCCAAATTTCATAACGATCGATTCAGCGGTTTAGGTGTGAATGCGCGACAGACAGACAGTCAGAGTTATTTTCGCATTCATAATATGAGCAGGGAAGTAGGGATAGGGTAACATCTTTCATGGCTACTATCTTTCTTTTCTATAATACTTTTGTTATTAAATACTAGCTTTTGCCAGCGGCTTCGCCCGCGTGGTACTTTCATCCCCTATTAAACTCCCTTAGGGGTCGAATTTAAAAAAAAATCCTTCCTTATTCCTTGTCTACATTATAAAGGGAACCTCTGTGCAAAATTTCAGCTTTCTAGATCCAAGGGTTTGGGCTGGACGTTGATGAGTCAGTCAGTCAGCCAGTCAGGACTTTTCTTTTTATTTATATAGATTTTTTCGGGCCGATACCACTGGGCCACCACTGCTCAATGCTTAATACCTACACTTTATGAGACTTTGAGTGACACGGCCATAGCCATTCAGATCCAGAACAACTTTAAAAAGTCCGGTTTCTCTTGCAAATATGATGGAAAACCTACCACTGTTCGACCTATGCGGTTGAAGCCAATTAGCCAAATACGTATGTCAATCTGCATCTGTTTTATTGTAACACTAGTTGATGTGTTCATTAAATTAATAATTAGCTCCAGTATCATTTGTAAATGATTATTAATTGTCGTTGTCATTCGAGGCTGTATTTTTGGGGGTAGGTACAATAAAGCAAGTACGTACGTGATGTAAGTTTCTTGCATACAGCAAATAATAAAGTTGCAGCTACTTTATTAATTATTAGGATAGCAGTGGTGGCCCAGTGGTAACGGCTGCGACTTACGAGTTGTAGGTCGTGCGTTCGAACCCAGACAGGCGCATTACTTTGTGTAAATAATTTCATTACCACTGCTCTCAAACGGTGAAGGAAAACATCGTGAGGAAACCGGCATGTCCTAGAACCAAAAATTCGAAGATACGTGACATCTACCAACCCGCACTGGGCCCGCGTGGTAGATTACGGCCCACTCCCTCTCATGAAGAGGAGGCCTGTGTCCCAGCAGTGGGAATGTTTATAGGCTGAGTATGTAACTTTATTATTTATTGTGCTCAGAAAGCAGTTTTGTTGTAAGAATCTTAGATAAAGTTTAAGGGGAACCTAGTCGCGGGCTCGAACTCACTGGTGGGCCTGGCTGAAAAGCACGCTGTCTCACCAGGCTTCGTGTCCGACAGAGGTAGTACCCGTGATGAGCAGTTAGACGCTATTCTACACGCACGATATTATTGAGTGAGCTGCAGGATCAAATAGTAAAACAGGCGCGAAAAAATTCAGAAAAGTCCTTCGGAAGATCGGGTTTTCTGAAAAAACTGCTGCATAAATTAATGACCGATACAGTTTATTGAACTTTTAGATAATTGAGCTTTGTCGGTACCGACTTAATTTTGGAGATTTTACACTTCTTTTATTACTTAAACACGCCCAAAGTTAGGTTAAATTAGCAAGAAAATCGAATCTTTGTTGGCTCCTAATTTTTTAATGGTTTTTAATTTTAGTATTCTGTTTCCGTACGGACAATATTAATAATAAGACAAAACCATATCATGCTAAATTTTTGATGTACATTGTCAAACAGTGGAGTAATACACTCCCGAAGTTTGTATGAGAAAAATGTGAACTAGATTCACCCTAAGCGCAAGATACGTTACTTGATCACAGCGCGCAGTCGTACTGAACCAAGTCCAATTAAATGAAAATACAAACAACACAAAAGAAAATTAAATGTTACAACATCATAAAAGCTAACAAAATCGGAAGACTCGGTATCAGGCAGAAAGACTATGCTAACTCAGCATGCAGCTTCGATAAATGTTGTTTTTTTGGGAAAAAAAGATATCGGCGTTAGTTCCAATTTTGACATTGATTGATTGATTTTGTTTGATTTTGGCATTTATGCTAAAATAAACTTTGTTGCGTTGTAATTGCCAGTATTTTGAACTTAGCTGTCAGTCCATTAAAATTCTAAGAAACATGTCTTTGAATTTCATCCGCCAATCCGCAGTAGGCCCGTATGGTGTATGATATATAAAATCATATTATGGCCAACAGCTAGGAAAACTGTCTCAGTGGTGGGGGTGCTGTCAAACCATTTAACGTTGCGCCCATAAAAGCTTATCCTAACATTGCGCTATTTCAAAGTTGTGCTAATTACTTACCAATCCCTGACATCTATCTCCTTTACACTGTGAAATAAAACAATGTTAATAGGAATTATAAAATGAATCATTTATATTATAGATTTTACTGAATAGCAGTAAATTATATTCTGCAAATTTAACTTCGAATCTCACTAAAGTGACTGCACAGAATTCAAAAGCGAACTCATATGTTTTTGATACTATATTAATTACAAAGAGGAAAAATCAGTGTCATATGTCACTGGCGCTATTTCGAATCCCAAGCATCAGAAGGGACTCTAGTGCTCCGAGAGCACCTTGGGAGTTCACAGTTGAGGGTGGGAAATCATCAAATTACTTCTCTCGCTCTGGGTGGGTGGGACAGAGTTTTACTGACTGAAACCCACCCTTGTTTCTTAAGTTGTCTGTGTGCCAGGGGCCACGGTATCTCTTTCGAACAACCCGCACCCCAGGCTGAGGGTCTTAAATACGACTTGGCAGCTTTCTCCTTTCCTAAGATTGATCTAACTTCGGCAACGCAACGGTTTTCATAACGTATCGTTTTTAGTTGAGGTTCCAAATTCAAATCCCGTTATTATCCACCGAGTTACAATTAAATTTAGTACAATACCCATACAGGCTGTAAGGGACTGCCCTCCACAAACTGACAGGGTGCATTCAGCTCCTTATTTTGAATCATATTCCATCGAAATTTTTCACAGGATTTTTTTAAATTTATTTTTTACGTTTTTTTCAGCTTTTTCAGTTTAATTTCAATATAAAATTACATTCTCTGAAAGCAACACTACATTTATGTAAACAATACAGCTAAAATCAGAAAAGCAGCAATGGATGTTGAAATACTCGTAACGAACGACGCGTAAAATCAGCTGTTCACTTTCTGCCTAACTACAGAGTTCATCGAACTCTCGCCGGCGAAGGCTCGCTGCGTGCGTTTTGCCTTGGTAGCGATAAATTGCGTGTGCGGAAATAAAACAAATCAGGTTTATTGGATTCCCATAACGTTCCTGAAATAAATTCTTGTACCGGTCATCTAAGTCTGATAAAATGAATTCACCCCATCAGTCTGTGGAGGGCTGTCCCTTACACCCTGTATACACCCGGCTAAAGCGTTAAGCAAAATTCTTTTTAAAAGAGTAACCGTGGAGTTTATTGCCGGCTCTTCTCCATAGGAAGTGACAAATTGGAACCGTGCACCTAGCTTCTGACGTTTCATACGTGCCCATGCATGTTTATGTGAAATAAAATATTTTACACACACGCTGACACTTTAGGTTTGCATGACATAATTTGACATTATCGACCGGGTGATGTAAAAAGTAAATTATATATTTGATATGTAAGTATATCATGGACTTACCACTGCCGCTGAATCTGGACCACGTGTCTGAGCATTTTCAAATAATTTGTTATAAATAATAAAATTAGCGAATAAGTAAATTCATGGAAATTTATTGTTAAGCATAATAACTACCAATTTAAATCACCATCTGCAAAGCCTTTGCCCAACGAGGTTGGGGTGGTTTCCAGTATTACCGGATGATGAATCCCAGTATTTAAGGCGCAGACAGCCGACTTTTAAGGACTTTTTATTGAAGATCACGTCTAAATGGCTTGTCTTATGTATTTGAAAAAAATTCTTCGTCATTTGATATGTGAATATTTTAAATAATATTTTTATAACATAATGTAATTAATTGGTAAAGTAATGTCTATCGCGGACATAAAAATGATAATCACGCAAAAACTATCGGGTGTATTTCCATGAAACTTGCACCATCTAAAAGACAATTTAATCACCCAAAATTTAGTATACGGTTTTTCTTTGAATTGTGTTTGATAAATCAACATGGGTTGTTTTTCGAAAAACTTGAGGCGCGTTCAGGCGGGGTCTCTTGCGAGCGACGGGCGGCAGTGCATCGCTGTAGGTAGCTGTCACCTATCGTCGCCTTAACATTAGAGCATTACAGCCCACTCTATCTCAAAGAGGGGAAGCCTGTGTCCCAACAGTGGGAACATTATAGGCTGATTATGATTTATGATTATGATGACATGGAGTGACTGCCCATCTGATCTCTACAACCCAGTTACTGGGTAATACGATACCTCTTGGTAAAACTGGTTCTCTGACTGTTGGGGTTTTGACGACCCGTAATGCTGTCAAAGATCCGGGATTGACAGCCGGGACCGACGCCCTAAAGTGCTTTTACTGTCTGACTGTATATAGAATAATCTTGTGACTTGCTAACATCTTACATACCGAAGCTCTGCAGTTCTTTGCGTTGCACTGGAAATATATTAAATAAATAAATATTATTTTAATTTTTAAACAAGAACCTAGTTTTATTATTTAAATGTTTTACTCACAGCTGCTGACCCTTGGCGACCTAAACACTAGATAAAAAGGTCAAATTATTATAAGTTTTTCGACCACAGAGCATGAAATCGTCGCGTGCCGGCAGTGTGTATAGACGGCGGTAATCCTGGCCGGTCCGGTCGTTGCGCAGGAAGCTGTGCAATAAAATTTTTAAATTTCCTCAAAAAAGGTGGAGGTTTTCAATTCGGCTGTATTCTTTTTTTAACGTTTGATAGGTACCTCAGAACTCCGTCATTTATGACCCGATTTGAAAAAAAAAAAGCTTATTTTATTTGAAAGGGTACCACCTTAGTGGTACCTTATAAATTTGGCCAAGTTCTGATCAGTGGTTTTTGAGTTACCAGCTTCAATAATACGTATTTTTTTTATTAGTGGATGTTGGTCATGTTTTAATAACTTCCTGTCACTGGTAATGAATGCGTGTAAGTGAAGGTATACTAATTTGTGCGGGATCGGTACCACAAAGAAAGAAGTGAAAATGAAAATTTTATAAAAAAAAAAAAACACTACAAAGTGAAAAAATAACTATAGCACCGGTAGTCGGTGGCAAAAAATCGAAAATACGAAACCAAAGACTCCGACTTACGATATCAAAGTTATTTTTTACTTTGTAGTGTTTTTTTTTTTGTAAATAGTTTGTGTTTTTAGACTGGTCATGATTGTAATAAAATCCGTGGTACTAAAATTGCGTTGAGCGCAAAAATTCTGTCACGGACCGTCTTCAAAGCCGTCGTCACGTCATTTGTGACGTAGAGTACGAGTAAATGTGTATGTATACACAGCGACAACTGACGTTCACGTAATGTCAAGTTAATTGTTGGTGCGAGAGTACTGGCTTTTATATTTTGGAAAACGAATGAAAACCGAAAAGCAGAAACGAAAATAAAGTTGCAAAATTAACGTAAACACTCACTCACTCATTCATTCACTCACTGATTAAACACGAAACCTCAAACACTGCTGGACCTACGAAGATTAAATTGGCACAGAGGTATATCATGAGTAAGAGACGTCAGCTTAGAAAGGATTTTAGGAAAATTCCCCCCATATAGGAGTAAAATAGAGGGTGGAAGTTGTTTGAAATTTTTTCAACATTGACGCGGGCAGAGCCGCGGGCAGCATCTAGTTAATTATAATTGTTACTGTTATGACATAAAGAAATAAATACTTAGAAATATTTGTTACTTACTTCAACCTCACATCTAGGGGTGTAACACTGAAAATAATGACAAAGACAATGTTCAGCGTTTGACCCGACATCGATAGGCAACCAATCCGTTTTTTTTAAAAAGAAATATACTTACTCTTTATTACCAGCGCCATGTAATAGGCATGGTGTCATATTCATCATCTACCTAGCCATTTCCCAATTATGTTAAGTCAGCTTCCAGTCTCACCGGATGCAGCTGAATACCAGTATTTTACATGGAGCAACCGCCTATCTGATCTCCACAACTCAGTTACTGGGTAATACGGTACTCCTTGGTAAGACTGGTTGTCAGACTTTCGGCCTTCTGACGACCCGTAACGACTGTAAAAGATCCACGATTGACAGCCGGGACCAACGGCTTAACGTGCTTTCCGAGGCACGGAGGAGTCTTGGTATGTAAAGATGGTCACCCACCCACGTACCAACCGCGGCAAGCGTGGCTTAACCTGGTCGATCAATCCATGCCGCTGTTATCACTTAGCCACAAACCCCATGATGTCATGTTATGTGTGTAAGTCTAACTAAATTGGTTACCTTTTTAACGCAGTGCTTCTTTGATTCTGAATGTTTGCGGTTGCGCTGCGCCGACACTAATTTTGAGTGGTGGTGGCCCCCTCTCAGACTATTATTGTTAACTATCGCTGTCTGAATTGATTTCGTATTGTGGTCCTAAAATAAAAATAAACAATGAGTAAAGTATAACGCAAACTTTTTCTAACCGCGCCCGCCATAATCCGCTTGACGAAAAATGGAGAGTCGAAGCTTCAAGAACATTCTAGCTGCTTCTTGAACATATGAAGCGCGAATAATACGTATGCGGAATTATATTTGTTAAAATCATGAATTGCATGAACTTAGACATGCAAATTGCGAAAAACGTAAGAAAATTTGAATTTCACAAGCTGCTTTAGAGCATCCTCATTGGGCACGCCACGATTGCGGCGGTAAGTCCCCTCTTTGAGGAGTGGCTTGAGAGGCGGCATGGCGTCCTCACCTTCCGCCTGACGCAGGTCCTCACCGGACACGGTTGTTTCGGGAGGTTCTTGTTTCGGATAGGGCGGGAGGAAACACTCGGGTGTTTCCATTGCGGAGATCGCCCTGAGGAGACGGTGGAGTATACGGTGGATGTCTGCCCGGCTTGGGCGGAGCACCGCCGTGTCCTCATGGAGGCGATCGGCGGCGGCGATCTCTCGCGTCCGGCCCTGGTCCTGGCCATGGTACGGAGCGAGAGTGCATGGGTAGCCGTCACCTCTTTCAGCGAAGCAGTAACGCTCGCGAAGAGGGAGGCGGCGCACGTGAGGGCGAGGCAGTCTATGCGCCCTCACGGCCCTAACCGCCGCAGGAGACGCCCTGGGCGTCGGGATTCCTAGGCTGATTTCCGGCCACCGTAGGCGTGGGCTTGCGGACGGCGGCAGTTCGCTGTCCGGTAAGGACCAAGCCCAGGCCGACGGCGCGTTTCACGCGCGCCTCAAAGAGATGACAGCACAAAATGACGGGGCCTGCAAGGGCCGATGCGTTGCAGGGGTGCGAGTTTCCGAAAGAGATACCGCCGCCCCTGGCATACAGGCTACTGAGGGAACACGGGTGGGTTTTAGTCAGTAAAAGTCGGACACGCCCTTTTGCTCCACCCAGAGCGGGAGAAGTTATTTGATGACTCTTACATTTTTGTTCTGTTCTGATTTAAAATCCTTTGTCTTGGTCTGCACTGGTATCGCTGACATCTCAATTGATACTGACTTCTCTTTCCTTTTCCGATCTTTCTTATTTCGCCTGTCTTTCCGTATCTCCTCTTTCAGTGGCTGCTTTTTCTTCTGTAAATTCTTATCTTTTTCCGTTGACTCTTCCAAAACATTCTCTTCTGACCGCATCACATCAAATTTGTGCCCTTTTCTAGATTTTTGATTTTTCTCCGGAAATTTGTCCTTTTTCTTGGGTCGTGTCTCTACTGCTGCTTGCCATTGTTGAACACTAGAGGTCTTTGTTTGTATCCGGGACTCAAGGTCATTCAAGAACTTTTCTGCGTATATATCGGTAATATCAAATGCTTTCCTATCTGTAATTTCAAACGCTTTTCTTGGCCAGTTAATTTTATACAATTTGGGTCGTGTCCCTGATTTCCTTATTCTGTATATAATCTTTGGCTCACTATAGAACTGAGTAAATACAAAGCTGAATTGATATGTGCTGTATATTAGTATGATGATTATTTTGAAAGTTTTAGACATTTTGACGTTAAAATCACTTCGACATGTCAAGTACACTGAATTGATTTCGCTATCTTTGTATTTCATGGTATGAAAATTGATTATCTTTCGATAAGAATTCGTGAAATTACATTACATCTTATCTTTGCATGTATGTATGTATGTACTTGTGGATTTAGATGACAATATAATTTCAACTATTGATGGTATTGACCAAGCCAAAAAAGATTACAATACTTGTCAAATAAAAGTTATTTGTAATAGGTATCTACAAATAAATTACACCGGTCATATACACATACAATATTTACTGATGCGTCAATCACTAATAATGGAATAGGTGTTGCTTTTTATGATTCAATTACGAATGCCTCGATAAAACTTAAAGTGGATTCTGTGATCTCAATAATGCACGCTGAATTAATTGCAATTTTAGAGGCATTGTCCTATATTGGCTCAATTGCATGTTCTGAGTTTTTAATTCTATCTGATTGTCGCAGTGCTTTACAGTTACTGAGACGATGCACCTTACCCAAACGGGGAATTCCCATTACCTATTGGATGCGTTATTAAAACTAAAAATAAAAATGTTGTAATACAATGAGTGCCTTCTCATATTGGCATTGAAGGTAATGAGATGGTCGACCAGTTCGCTGAAGAGGCATCAACCGACGGTGAAAAGTATTCGTGTGTCCCGTATTAGACCGAACTTTACGGTAGATTAAAACACCTTTGCTTTGACAACTGGCAAGAATACTTTAATGAAAGGAGCCGCAGTAAAGGTATATGTATGCCACTGTACAACCGAGCGTCTTTAAAAGTACATGGATAGACAGTGCCAATATGGGGAGGCAGACAATCATAACAGCACTGCGATTTCGCTCCGGACACATACCCTTAAATAAGTTTGCATTTCTAATGGGTAAAGTTGAAAAACCAAATTGTGAGGAATGCAACTCGATTGAAGACGTATATCATATCATCATGGAATGTGTCCGGAACGAGCCGGAAAGACGAGATTTATTATTTTTGTATAATAGTATGTGTGAAACTGGAGTATGTAACAGCGTCCTTGGTGCTCCGGCTTCGGAAGCAGCCAGGATGCTGTACAGACTCGTAAACATAGGTATTAATCGCAGAGGTAGCGTGTAAGATAACTTGTATTTATGTTAAGTTGATTTGTAACGATGAGGGTGGCATAATCTGTTTAGATTAAAACCCTCTTTAAATAAATATAGAAAAAAAAAAGAAAGCATAAGGCTCATGTTCAAGTGGGAAAATTTGACAGTTTGGGCTAGCTTGGTGTGTTGGCGTCTGTACCTACATAGTATAAATCGTTCGTTGTGTTAAATATTGTAACATAAAAGTTATGTATGTCAAACAATAAAAGTTACTTTCTTGTACCAGCAGGCTTAGCACGACCACCGATTTGTCGACGGAAGAATAGACATGACTATTAAATAAATGATGTACAATAGGAGAAGATAGCTATGTTTTTCAATTAATTATCACAGATAAGCGTTCTAAAAGAATCATGATTTTGTAGATAATCATGTATACTTTGTGGCCGTCGGGTAGAAAGTTTGTTGTCAGTGTGATTTTGACAGTTTGGGAAGAAATATTCTTCTGAAATAGTCTACATTTATAAGGATCTAGACAAATTTCGTTACAAACGAAAGACAAAATGACAGTTTTTTAGAAGGATATCCATGGTGCGATGTCAAAAATTGAGAAACGAAATTTCACTTTGTATTGAAAAAGCTCTGTCTATTCTTCGTAGAAATAGAATGCGTCGTGCTAAGCCTGCTGGTGGTCATTTGTCTCTAACACTCTTGGCAATCAGCCCAGCCACCATCTTGCTGATAAGCTTACACCTTCACAATTGCATTGGTGTTTCTGATAATTGCAGTTCATGATACGACAGTAGAAAAGACATTTGCATGTTAAAATAAAGATTATCGACGGAATATTCAGAGAGAGTTTAAGGCAACTGTCTCACTGCCGAAGAGGAAGCGACTATCAACGATTTTCTCGCTCAAGAAATGTACAAACGATTGTCGTTGTTGTAATAGGTCCCGTGTAAGTAAAAAAGATACATATACTAACGTTGTTTAATTTAGTGATAGTTCACACCGAGTAGTACTAGAAAGATAAAGAAACAAAAAAATTTTCTTTGCGGTAAACATGACGCAGAAAAAGAACAGAAATACAAAAAAAAAAAAAAAAAATTGGGGTAACACATGCGTCACTTGCACGCAAAACGGCCGTCATTCAGCATAATGTTATGACCCTATACGAAACAGAGCCCTAGCGCTGGTTTTCAGCGACAGCCGGGGGTGGCGTAGTGACGTCGACTGCTAAAGCAAACGAAATGATAAGAAACAACAAAATAAGAAACAATTTAAAAACACAATTAGTTCTAAAAGATTATGCAAGGTCACCTTGTGGGAGGCCTTCCAACTCTAAGTCTTCCAGTACGCGGTCGCCATTCCAAAACATTTCGACTCTATCGGCCATCTGTTCTCCAAGCAATCTGCCATTGAATAATATTATTTATAACATATAATGTTGTACATAAATTGTTACAATTGTTGTAATTGTTACATGATTGTCTGTCATAAAATTCGCAGTGTCTGTCGCAGCAACAGGAGCTATCAAATAGAGTACTCACTCAGCGACGCTCGCTTGGCAGGCAGGAGACGATTGGTAGACACGCATCCAGCGAGTAATCGCTCGTCGCCGTCGCGCACTCACTGCTCCTTGCTCGCCAGCTTGTTTTTAATTGCTAGCTCTACTCGCTTCTAGTTTACCGCCGGCAGAAGGACAGGGCAAGCTTAAATGTAATGAGAGCAAAGCACATAATACGTGCAGCTCGGTTGAACTAAACACATTACCGTGATATTCGACGCTTGAAAATTGCCATATTGTGCTCGATGCGTGCTGTAGTTTGCTAAGTACTTGGTACTTGCACTATTATTTGTATCAGGGCTTATACTGCAATCGGGAGTCTTTAACAGTGATATTAGATAGATAATGTAGTTCTTAACACACATTCAGCGTAGGTAAGTATTAGAAATGTGTGGGAATAATTAAGGGTGTGGATCACACTATATGAACCAATATCTTAGACCATGTTCGTACGGACGTAGAAATATCGCAGCGGGATTTTATCGCACCTGGATTTTCAATTCAGTTGAACCAAGTATTGAGAATTCATTAGAGTGCATCCCAGCGCGTCGAAAATTCATTAGAGTGCATCCCAGCGCGTCGAAAAATCGTTCGATTTTAAACTCTATGCGCTTAGCAGTGCGTTGAAGATCTAGTGCGCGACTTTTTTTTTAAAGTCAAAGCATTTATTTCAATTAGGCACTGAAAAGGCTCTTTTGAACGTCAACATTTACATTAAAATATATTTTTTTCTAGTCGCCCCTTCCAAAATGTAGTTTCGTAGGGAGAAGAATGGGCAAGAAACTCCACCGTTACTTTTTTTTAAATGTTTTAAGTACAATATTTAACATAGGTAGTACATTCATCACATAATTATGTGTGAAAACGATGCACCCAGAATAAAATTACCACACCAAAATAGGTAAAAAGAATGCAATTTTTGACTATCCCATACAAAACTTTAATACCTACTTGACCCAAATTTATGGGTATCAGTTTTTCTCGATTAAGATATTGGTGCATGATAAAAGTTTTTCAGTTTGCTGTTACCATAAAGATCTCATCATTCTATTACACGCTGCATAAACATCAAAAGAATTGTATAGGAAATGTCTTTTTAAGTACAATCACTCGCTGGCCGCGACTTCGTTTGCAATCCAGGATGAAAAGCAGTCTATGTCCTTACTGACTCTGTGTGCCAAATTTCATCGAAATTCGTTTAGCCGTTTTGACAGGAAATAGTAAGTTAAGATTTTGAAAGAAACGAAACAAAAAATGTATTTACATTCTGCAGAAAGAAAACGCACGTTACAAAAAGAAAAGACAATCAAATACACACACACAGTAGCAAATAGGCTCGTAATTAACCAATTAAAGTTTGTCATTCCTCCATTGCATGATGTCAGGACCAGGGACCAAAGACAAAGACAGTAAACATTGCGTAAATGTTACGTCACTGGCTAATGACATCAAAACAAACAATCAAAACAAAAACAAGATTTTGGTTGTAGTGACAATTATCTAGGATGAAGATTATTTCATCACCACTGCTCTCAAAACGGTGAAGGAAAACATCGTGACGAAACCGGCATGTCCTAGAACCGAAAATTCGAAGACATGTGACACCTAACGTGAGCATTTTTTTTTTGCCCGAAACGCCCGTTTCGGCCAATAAAAATATTTAAATTAATAAAAAAAAGTTTTTAGTGTTTTACAAGTTTTTTTATTTATTTTAGAAGATAGAATAAACAAAATAATCAAAGCACTGAACACTAAATTGTTAAGTAGGCACGGCTTACTAAGCCCCAGTAGTGGCGTGACTTAGTCGTATTCTCGTAATCTGTCTTCCCGTGCGGGGTGCCGTGACACGCATTTCGACCGGGAAAAATACATTTTAAATTATCGTTTTGTCTGTTTGCAAAAGCGGGACTATTTCGGCCTTGCTGGGGACACCGGGACAGACCGCCTGAAAGCAGGACGTATGGTCACGTTTTTTACCAAAACGCACTGGGCCCGCGTGGTGGACTACGGCCCACTCTCTCATAGATTGGTGCTTTAAACGAATCGTAATCTAATCTGGAAACCCGACAACCTGCCACAAATATCTACTTATACACCAAGTTACAGTACAGTTTCCACAATTAGTAGTGACGTAGTTGTTCTCGCGAGATGTCGCTTGTGATGCGAGCGTTTGACAAGAGCCTTGCGCCGAGGAAATTAAACTGTTAAACTGGAGGAGCGTTTACACATCACGATTGTTAACGTGTGATGGTTACGATTCGACTGGAGCGGCTTTTAGCATGCTGAATCTTGCGGCGCACTGTTACTTGTGAATTTGACGATCTTATGACTGCGTCAGGGAGCAGAGTTTGCGCAGCTGAATTTTGGGCCAAATATGTTTGAATCTGTAGGTTAAATCTACCACTAAGTTCTTATTGTTGAATGGAGTGTTGAATGTGGTAGCAAACAAAATAGCAATACACATAATTATGTCTTAGAGGAAAAGTTTGCAATTTATGATCTTATTTTATTTCTAAATTAATTTAAATAGGTACCTAGATTTTTTATATTTATAATCTTTTATTAATTTTAGTGACCTTACAGGGTCCATATTGAATATGGACCCTTTTCCTTCCCCTTCTTTTGATTCCCTAACCGCCGCAGGAGACGCCCTGGGCGTCGGGAATCCCAGACTGATTCCCGGTCTCTGTAGGCGCGGGCTTGCGGATGGCGAGTAATGGGTAGCTCGCTGTCCGGTAAGGACCAAGCCCGGGTCGATGTCGCGATGTGTTCTGCGCGCGCCTCCAATAGATTTCGGCACCAACTGGTGGAGTCCGCAAGGGCCGATGCCTGCCAGGGGTGCGGGTTGTTCGAAAGAGATACCGTGATTCCTGGTACACTGACAACTGAAGAAAAACGGGTGGGTTTTAGTCAGTAAAAGTCTGAAATACCCTCCTGCTCCACCCAGAGCGGGAGAAGTTATTTGATGATTTCCAAAACAGATTTACATAATTACAAACAAACATACATAGTTGTAAAATAAATATCACTAAAATATTAATAATAATAATGTAAATAAAATAATACACACACAACTATGACGATGTGGATAGATAGGTTCTTTCACTCTTCTTTCAATTCTTAATCGAAAACTCCAATAACACTTTGCCCAACCCGGGAATCGAACCTAGAACCTCATGCTCAAAGGTAGCGCTTGAGACCACTACACCAACGAGGCATTCAAGTGTTCCAGTTATGTCACTATTGGCTTTTGCCTGCGGCTTCGCTTACGTGGAGGTCGAAAATTAACCCACGGGAACGCAGTACCGAGAAAAAATAATAATTCTATGTTAATCCAGGTTATCTGCAGGATCATTTCACGCCTCTCCTCCATTAGCTGCAGAGTAGGATCAGAGAGTTTATTTTTGCCATTAGTACGACGGGTCTTGAAGACCTTAGACCCGACCGTATGGACAGTTTCCACGAACCCATCGTTATAATCGTCCACGGAGCTCTCTTGGCACTCGAAACGATTCTGCAGTTCGAGCTGAAAGCTCTCGGGGTTTTGGATTTGGATCGGTGCTGGACGGAGCATAGACTTCATTAGCCGACAACTTTCTAGCTTGATGTTGATATTCAATGTGCCTCTTACCATGCGGTGATCGCTTCCAGTTTTCACCGCGTTGATCAGATGGCCGATGGGGCCGAAAGGTTCTGGAGTGGCGACCGCGTACCGGAAGATGTAGAGTGGGAAGGCCTCCCACAAGGTGGACCGATGACCTTGTGAAGGCCGCGGGTATCCGCTGGATGTGGGAAGCACAAGACCGGTCGAAATGGAGGAGCCTGGGGGAGGCCTATGTCCAGCAGTGGACGTCTTTCGGCTGAAATGATGATGATGATGAATCCAGGTTGTAAACTATCTGTATGTCAAATTTCATCCGAATCCGTTCAGTCGTTTTTGCGTGATTGAGTAACGAACATCTTCACAAACTTTCACATTTATAAAAAAAAATGTTAGGATTATATTTACATAAATTAAAGTATCTACCTTCTTTCTCATAAAACAATTCCCCTACTCAAAATAAACCCTATTAATTTTCAGTGAAATGTAATTGTGAGGAGTTAATACTGTTCGAGATTTTGTTTACATTGATTAGGAGACTTTGAAACTTAGTTGTGAGACACAAAATTGTTTGAAAGGCTCAGGAAATTCCTTTACGTTAAATTAATTCCTTACAAAATGCAAATAGACATGAAACTTTATCATACAACTAGCTTTTGCCCGCGACTTCTTCACGTGTTATTTTGGCCACCGACCCACCACGTCGCATCTACTAGCTTCGTTTCACGCTTCGCTTCACGCTTCTCTTCACGCTTCGCTTCACGCTTCGCTTCACGCTTCGCTTCACGCTTCGCTTCACGCTTCGCTTCACGCTTCGCTTCACGCTTCGATTCACGCTTCGCTTCACGCTTCGGGTCACGCTTCGCTTCACGCTTCGCTACACGCTTCGCTTCACGCTTCGGTTTAAGCTTCACTTCACGCTTAGCTTCACCCTTCGTTTCACGCTTCGCTTAGCGTTCTTTCTGACTTGTTTTCGTTTATACTCGGCTCCTAATCATCAAATCATCATCCTTTACCCAACTATTTTGGGGTCGGCTTCCAGTCTAACCGGATCCAGCTGAATACCAGTATTTTACATGGAGCGACTGCCTATCTGACCTCCATAACCCAGTTACTGGGCAATATGAGACTCATTGGTAAGACTGGTTGTCAGACTTTCGGGCTTCTGACGACCCGTAACGACTGCCAAAGATCTACAAATGACAGCCGAGATCAACGGCTCAACGTGCTTTCCGAAGCACGGAGGGGTCTTGGTATGTTAAGATGGTCACCCATCTACGGACCAACCGTGGTAAGCGTAACTTCACTTGATCGACCGACCAGTGCAGCTAACATAACTTAGCTACAACCCTATTGAGCTATCAAATGCAAAAAGTATTTTTCAAATCTGACTTGTACTTCGAGAGATTAGCGCGTTCAAACAAATTCTTCAGCTTTGTTATTAGTTCAAGAAGTATCATCATCATCATCATCATTTCAGCCGGAAAACGTCCACTGCTGGACAAAGGCCTCCCCCAATTTGGGGGGGGCTTGCCATAATCGCAACGCTTGGCACTTGGCAGGCGGGTTTGGCGATCGCAGTATGGTGGTAAAATGCATAGAGAACGCTGCTGCCCATTCTCTAGTAAGTCCCTTAGTCGCCTCCTACGACACCCACGGGAAGAGATGGGATGATGCTATTGTTTACGCCCGGCACCACACGGTACGCCAACAACGGTACGGTCAAGAAGTATAGATACGTAAAACTTTATTATTTAAGTCTCATAACCGTTATTGTGAGACTGATCATAATCATCGTGTGATTAAATAAAGCAGATAATAATCATCAAATCAAACCAAATCAAATAAAAATATTTTATTTCACATAAACCCGCATGGGCACTTATGAAACGTCAAAAGCTAGGTGCACGGTCCCAAATTGTCGCTTCATATGGAGAAGAGCCGGCAAGAAACTCCACGGTTACTCTTTTAAAAATAATTGGCTTTAAAAATGTTTTCAAATTACGTGAAAATAGAAATGGGAGTACAGTGCATCAGTAGTTACTGATAAGTAAAGTTCACCTCGAACCTAACTTAAGTGAGCGCACATAATTCGAAAGCGGACTTATCTGTTTTCTGGTATGAGGAACAGGGTGTAAAGTTCACTCATACCTACGATGGTAAAGGAGGATCCTCCGACCAGACGGGTATTGTGTCTGTTGGGCAACTGCCCGACAGTTGATGTCGGGATTTTGTATACGTTCGAGTGTCGTGGTAAACTCTGACTGCGCGATGCAGGAATTCTTAATTTAGTTCGCCTGTGGCACTGTAGATGGCGCCACTTCTCTTTTTGCGTTTTCTTAATTTGTTACGAAGTATTTATTTTTGTAGTGCCCCTACAAGGTCATCGCGGATTCATAACGAGACACTTCAACGCAATGATGGACCACATACCTATATCTATCATTATAAACTAGCTGACGTGACAGACGTTGTCCTGTCTTAAGGGCACACTTTGCGCGAGCTCGAACTCACTGGTGGGCCTGGCTAAAAATCACGCTGTCTCACCAGGCTTCGTACCCGACAGAGATAGTATCAGTGGTGAGCAGTTAGACTCTGGTCTACACGCACAACGTTATTGAGTGAGATGCAGGAGCATTTTTGGCAAAAAAATCGCGAAAAAATTAAGAAAAGTCCTTCAGAAGGGTTTTATGAAAAAACCACTGCATAAATCAATGACCAATAAAGTTTATTGAACTTATTGTTAATTGAAATTTGTCGGTACCTTCTTGGTTTTCGAGATTTTACACTCCTTTTATTACTTAAACACGCTCAAAATTAGGTTAAATTAGCAAGAAAAACGAATCTTTGTTGGCTCATAACTTTTTAATAGCTTTTTATTTTAGTATTCTGTTTACGTAAAGACAATAATAATAACGAGACAAAACCATACCATGTTTAATTTTTGATGTACATAGTCAGACAGTGGAGTAAAACCCTCCCGAAGTTTGTATGGAAAAAATGTGGACAAGTGTCACCTTAACTATGAATATTGAATTCGCATTGGTATAATATTAGAAAAGTTAATGTGGTCGTTAAGATTTCTTAAACTTTCGAATGTTACGTGCTACTTTCTTAATTTTTTCTTTCAAATGAACCTCCTGACTATAGCAAAGACAACAAATAAAATACGTAGGGACTGCCGCGGTAAAGCTATTGCATAGCATTTTTTATCAACTTATGCAATTATAATTATTTATTGATTTTTTTTTATTTTTTAGTTTTTTTTTAATTTGATATTAATTCAAGTTTTTTCTTTGATTTTAATTCAAGTTACACTTTTTGAGCGTGGTGACTGATAAGAAAACAAATTTTATTATATCGTACAGCCGTACCATCGTTAAGCGAACGCTCGGCCGAGCTACATGGTAGGCGGACTGGGGTTGTTAGGTTTTAATTTCGTTACGGAATTTCTTGATTCGGTCGCCGCTCTCAAAGCCCGCGATAAAAGCTATGCAATTGCTTAAAAAGAATTAGTAAAATTGGTCAAGCCGTTCACGTGTGATGCCGTGACCAAGGAAAATAGGGCCTCATTTTTATATTTATAGATAGTCGCTATCCGAGCCTGGCTGTGTGAGCGTGTTATTCTTCTAAGCTACGCACTGGATTTTGATGAGGTTGTCACCAAAAAGGTGTTTAGAAAAAATATTCCAAAGGGCTTTTTTTTTCGGTGTGAAATCATCAAATACTTTCTCCTGCTCTGGGGGGAGCAGGATGGCGTGTCAGACTTTTACTGACTAAAACCCACCCGTGTTCCCTCAGTAGCCTGTATGCCAGGAGCTGCGGTATCTCTTTCGAACAAACCCGCACCCCTGGCAAGGGTTTACTTCGGTGTTGAGCTTGTAGCAGGGATTTATATTGCGTGTAGGGTACGTTTTAAGTGTGATTGTTAAGAAATATTTATTATTACTAACACAATTGAGCCCTTTGTTACTTGTTTCTTTAAATATAAATAAAAGTATGTGCTATATTAAACCTACAAATAGAGAGGCATCTCGTTTCTTTGCAAAGTCATAAAAACCATGCAAAGCCGGGGCAGGTCGCTAGTTATTTATCGTAGAAACAGAATTTTGCAGAAGGTCCTAACCAAAGTGCAAGAATAGAAAGTATATTTCCACTCTTGAATGTCCTTGGTTAAAGTTTGTTTGAAAACAAATACATGGTCAAGAGATAACCTATTACGTATTTTTTCCTAGATTTCTATCAGCGAAACAAACTAGAAACAACTTGCATAATAAAAGCGTTCAGTTATATCGAAGACAGAAAAGTTTCCAAAAGATGCGAATGATACATATAAATGCGAGTCCTCTAAAGCTGCGCACACACTAACGCATGTCCATTCAACATCATATTAATTCATGTATATGACGGCGCAGCAAGTGGCACCATCTAGTTTTGTTATAATCTTTTTGAAATCACCAAAAAGGTCGGATAACAGTGACACTGGCTGGTGACAGTCAATATAGCAGAGCGTCGCATCGATGTTTGCTTGGCGTCTGTCTTCTGATGACAGATGATGTTAGAGGAGCCGCTGCCGTACCACGTCTATGACGAATTTCTATATCCCATCATAATCTCGATGATATTGAAGCTGCTGAACCACTAATACGATGATCACTTCTGGTAAAGACTTTCCCGCGCCGTTGTATTTTTTATGTTATAGCAAGGCACATAAAAAATATAACATATGGCATAACTCCCCTTTTGGGGGAGGCCTATGTCCAGCAGTGGACGTCTTTCGGCTGAAATGATGATGATGATGAAGGCACATTAGGGCAGGCAGCCCATTCTATATTAAAATTGTCATCGTATTATATAGAAATCTGCAATATTAGAGGAGATGAAGAGGCATTGCTATCCCGGACTTGTGGAACTCGTGGTCAAAATTGGGTCTGTGGTAACGGCTGCGACTTTCGAGTTCGACATCATCATTTTAGCTGGAAGACGTCCACTGCTCGACATAGGCCTCCCCTAAGCTCCGCCACTTCGACCGGTTCTGTGCTTCCCGCATCCAGCGGACTCATGTGGCCATCACAAAGTCAAGGTAGATTTTATTTTGTATAAATTATTTCATCACCACTGCTCTCAAAACGGAAAAAGAAAACATTGTGAGGACAACGGTATGTCCTAGAACCAAAAATTCAAAGACATGTGACATCTGCCAGCCCGCACTAGGTCCGTGTCGTAGATTATAGCCCCTTCTCACAGAGAAGAGGCTTGTGTCCCAGCAGTGGGAACTTTACGCTGATTATGCTGACGTTAGAAGCTGTCAGTCCGGCAAATCCGTGCTCTGTGTTCCGGAAAAAGTAAACGCTCAAGTTAGCCCCCACCTTAACAATACTTGAGAAATAAACTTTCTTACACACATGAGTTCATATCAAAGAAGGTTTTCTTCTGTTGTTTCGAGACGAATCGCTTTCAGTATTGTTGTCGAAAGAGGTTTGGTTTTGACGTACACATCAATTTCTTATGTTTGGTAAGATTGGCTTTTGTGAACCTAACGATATTAAATCCTGGGTTGTGAATTGGTGTCAAATAGTGTGGTTTTCTGAATAAATATGAGAAGGAAAAGTAAATCTACCTATTATAAAAGTTAAGTGTGATTTTTGTTGTCGTATTCGCTTGACAGTTTTCTAAGGAATTTGTGGATAGAAAATTCTTTTGTTAGTTCTGAAACATTTTCAGAATACTGGAGTTTTTTTTTTTCTATCGAACTTCGTCCACCAGGTCTGCTTAGGCTTGTCTAAACCGTGTTAGATTGGGTTCCAGAAATCCAGACATATCAGCTCAATCCAAGCATTTTACATAGCGCGACTGCCTGATCTGATCTCCACAACCCAGTTACTGGGTGACACAATACCTGACTACTACTGGACTGGTTGGTAGACTTTGAGCTTCTGACTACCCGTAATGACTGTCAAAAATCTGCAAATGACAGCCAGGACAAACGGCATAGGTTAAGCATAATAGGCCTACAATGTTTCCACTGCTGGACCTGGCCTCCTCTCTGTGAGCCAACACAAGGGTCCAGTGCGGGTTGGTAGAAATCACAAGTATTCGAATTTTTACCCGACTGCGCAAGGAGGCGCTCTGTAGCCTAAACGGCTTGATCGATTTCAGCTTGAGAGGTGCCGTTAGATTTGTCTTAATTGTGAGTGACATATCAAAATTGTAGCTGATTTTTGGTGCCATAATGTGTCTTAAATTTGTTTTTCTCAAAGTTTTTATGAGTGGGGTACCAAAATAAAGGATTTCACAAATAGATCTCATTAACGTCAAAAATTATTAAATTAACTAAAAACTGTGAAATAAGATACGAGTAATAATTTACAAAATCAAAAAACCCTACTGCCTAAAGTGAACTTTAATTAAAAAAGATGAAGGAAAGAGAAAATTGTTGCTTATAGTATTCAGTCTAATTGGTCATCCTTTTAAAACAAGTTTCTTGTTTCCATCTTTTTTATTAGCTCTAGGACATGCCGGTTTCCTCACGATGTTTTCCTTCACCGTTTTTGAGAACAGTGATGATGAAGCACAAAGGACCTACCAGTGTTCGAACTCACGAACTACGTACTAGTAAGTCGGGGCCGGTACTATTGGGCCATCACTGCTCACGCTGCGCTCTTTTATTGCGCAACAAAACCTAGTTACCTAGGAACTGACTAGGTTATTTGTTACTGGTTGTTAGGGTTTGGAGTTCTGAGTTCCCGTAACGACTGCCAAAGGTCTACGAATAACAGCCAAAACCACGGCGAACGTGCTTTATTTACTTCATGTATGATTTGTAATAGCTGGTCTCCCATCCACGGACTGATCCATGTTTTTTTTTTTTTGGTGGGAAATCATCAAATGACTTCTCCTGCTGAGTAGAGCAGGAGGCGTGACAGACTTTTACTGACTAAAACCCACCCGTGTTCCCTCAGTAGCCCGTATGCCAGGGGCTGTGGTATCTCTTTCGAACAAACCCGCACCCCTGGCAGGCATCGGCCCTTGCGGACCCCACCGGTGGTTGCTGACATTTTTGACGGCGCGCGTGTGGAACACAACGCGCCGTCCCGTCTACCACTTTTCGGCCGCAGGGGATAGGGAGAGCGGCTGACGCTATACCGACACTCCTCTTCCCCTGCGGCCCCACCGCATCCGCCATAAAACGGTGGCGGCCCCGTCCAGGCCACGGAAGGGAAGAGCGCTGCTCAGAAGCACCGGCACTCCTCCTCTACCGCAGCCCGTAACCCTCAGCCGCGATGCCTCCCATTCGACATCGCGGCCCACCTCAGTTGCGGTGCACCTCACCGCAACCTACTTTTTGGCTGCTACGTCGTCGGCTTTGAGGCAAAAGCCCTGACGAGCGGCCCCACCTTTGGGTTCCTCTTGGCTTCACCGTGGCCGGAATCCACGGTTACTGAGCCCCCCGCAACGACAATGCGGGAACCCACTCGGGGGGGAGGACTGATCCATGTTGCTGTTGTCATTTAGCCACCCTTTCGAGAGCACTGACAATATAACTGATAAATATTTGCCACAGCAATATTTTGAATGTGGCGCGTAATCGATTTGAAATAATGATATTTTTAATATAATAGCGGGCATAGGCAAACATGTTGCCACACGCCATAACAATAAAATAGTAGGAGTATCTGGGGGGTTCAACTGTTCAGAAATGTTATACAGGGGACCTCTAAGTACGTCAACACTAATTAAAACGTATTTCGTACTGTCCGATATAGGTCCTCTTCGTGCACCGAGTACTACAAAAAAAAAAAAAAAAAAATTAAATGGTAAATCGTGAAGTGTAAATGGGCTCTCTGTGTCTCGTCAAAATGAGCGACAATCAGTGTTAACGTGAACCGACTCGCAACGCTTCGTCTGAATCGCACGTCAATGCCACGTGACATTACGTTAGCCACATTTTAACTCTATGTTGTCAGTTTTAAACTTTAATTAAAAAAATCGTCTGTATTAAAAACGGTTTGGAAGAATACAATGCAATGCTATCATACTTCATTGAACGACACTAATTTAATATATTATTTAGGCTGATTTTCTTGCATCTAGCATTTTCCTCGCTGTAGTGAGGTGAAAAGTTTTGTGTTTCGCTCGGCAGCAAAGTTATACTGCGTCTTGTTCAGACGCTAGCACATCAAGCTACCCCAAACTGTCAAATTTCCCTAATTGAACATGAACCTTTACACTTATGTGATAAAGTTGAAAATCTATCAAAGAAATTTGACAGATTGGGGTAGCTTGATGTGCTGACGTCTGTACCTCGCTATGCTCAGGATTCTATATTTGAACCACTTGCTTCGCTTATGGTTTAATCCTAGAATCGTTCGCTTGCTCAGGTTTTAATACAAGTACTCGCGTCAAAAAACAAATTTGCAGCCTTACATAGCAAATAACTTAATCCTTGTTGTCGTGGATAGGACGGTATTTTATATTATTATTGCATTCATCAAATACTTTTCACGCGTCACGATTAAGGAAATATTACCATTGAGGCTTACGGAGTACATCTATATGGCAAGTGTCTCTTATAACACTTACCATTTAGAGGTGTCAATTATTTTTAACGGGTTAATATTATAAGACCATGGTTTAACCCTCTCTTCAAAGTAATGAGTGGGATCAAACCGAGCCATAATCCCTTCACGGCTAATTTATTAAACAACTGTCTTGTAGCATTTTATAAAGAAATCTATGCTAAGCTAAATTGATTAAAAACATTTTTTCTGGGAACGCGCGGGTTAATTTGTCTGTTGTTTATGGTTTATAAAGGGTGTGGAAATAAAAGATTAACTTTGAACGACTATTAATTAAACTTAAGCAAGAAACATAGGCTTTGGTTGAAATAAGGGATAGCCTATTTGAAAGCCTTTTCAAGTTTTGCTTCCAAAACATAAATGATTTGACACCTACGGCTTAGTATAACGCTTTCTATTTCTACTCTACTGTAAAATAGATATCGCTTGTCTACTTTTCTCGGTGAAAACCTGTCAACTGTCTATACGGAAACGTCATTTGATGTCTACTCTTCCGATGACAAAACGCTTGTCTAAGTTCTTGTGCTAAGCTTTTTTTCTGGGTTGTAAATCATCAAATACCTTCTCCCGCTCTGGGTGGAGCAGGAGGGCGTGTCAGACTTTTACTGACTAAAACCCATCCGTTTTCCCTCAGTAGCTTGTGTGCCAGGGGCGGGGGTATCTCTTTAGAACAAACCCGCACCACTGGCAGGTTACAAAACTGTCAACTGTCTATACGGAAACGTCATTTCATGTCTACTTTTCCGATGACAAAACGCTTGTCTAAGTTCTCGTGCTAAGCTTTCTGAAATAAAGAAAGAAAATAAAATACATTTATTTATCGCAGACTCAAAGGCATACAATACACAGCAGAATAATAAAAAAGTATATACTGCGATGTAAGCACCAGGGGTAACGCGCGAATTAAAAAAAATCAGGTCAGTGTCAAATTTTACTAATTTTTTTTACTTTTTATTTCGGCATGTAGGGTTTGTGATAAACTAGCTGTTCACCTGTGGCTTCACCTGCTTGGAAGTTGATGTAATACATACAGGAAAAGTTTTTATCCAGTGCGCAAATTGTAATCATGAACTCAGCATATCATTCTAGACCCCGTAGCACAGAAATTTTTCGCCGGATAAACAAAAAAAAAAAACTGCTGTTACATACATTTTGACCGCGTAGGTATTGCAGTTTTCCATGAAACTGCTGATTTTTTTTGTATAAAAATTTCTGCGCTAGGGGTTCTAGAATGATATGCTGAATTCATGGTTACAATTTGCGCACTGGATAAAAACTTACCCTGTATAAACCTTCCTCTTGAAATACTCTGTATATTGATGAAACTGCATTTAAATACGTAGTTAAAAAGTTCCAAGTATACTTACAGGTACGAAAAGCGACTTTGTTTTTATAAGTAAAGATACTGAGGGGAACTGGTAAATTCATGCATTTGGTACAGTTCTTTGAAACCCCCTATCTGGAACGATTGTCGGTTATATAAAAAGAAAAAAACTGTGCCATACATTTTGACTGCGTAGGTATTTCCCTTTTCCATGAAACTGCGGATTTCTTTTTTACTGACGAAACATTTCTTCCCTAGAATCAAGTGTTGAACCCATAGTGGAGGATTTATTCTACACAGGGCGGTCCCTGCCACCCTGTGTAGAATAAATCCTCCACTATGGGTATCCTAAAAGGCGACTAAAGGATTATAGGAAAAATCTTTAGCTTTTGTATTATCAACTTCGTCTTCAATATGATTGCTACTTAACTAATATTTATTAATTTATTTATTTAATACTTCACGCACAAAAATGTACAAAGGTCCGCCTCTGTGCATTTTTGTTTTGTTTTTCTTTGCTTTTTTGCCAAAGGCATTTTCTACCAGTCGACTTTGGGTAATGCAGAGACAAATAGTGGTAGGTGCTACCACGTAAGTCGTGTAACAATATTTATAAATATGATATAAAGTATACATACAGGCACAAATAAACATACATAAATATAATAAAACAAATAAGACAAACAATGGGAAAAGATTATCGTTATGAAGATACTGCCAGCTTCTTTTGAATGTGCTCGCGAACTATCACTTTAGAGGATAACCGGTTGGTTGCCATCCTGATTTCAAAGAGGAGCGTATTCCACAGAGAGATAGACTGAACGAAGAAGGAAGAGTGGATAATCTCTATGCGGTGAGTGGGACATTGAAGAAGGCGATACGCTAATAAGTCAGATACATTTTTCTTCCATTCTACAAAGAATGTGATAAAATAATAATATAAGTATCCCAGTTTGACCACGTCCACTACCTTCGCAGTTCCTTCGTCATTTATCATCACAATGTCTAGTTATTAGCTGAAGTGGCCAAATTATAACAGCCACCCAGATCGATCATAGGGTCGGCTACGCTAAAAGCGATCGGTTCATGGATGGGTTACACGCCTAGACCCCGAAATGGTTAAAATCTACGAGCATAGCAGCAGATACCGGTACAAAAAAATAGTGTCCACTATAATCTTTCGGATCAGACAAGGGGTCGACATTTAGAAGGATCTATAAGTGACTAGGATTACTTCGTTTTACGTCAGTTCTGTCACTTATAGTGTTTGGGATTTATCTTGTTGCTGTGACAAATTGGACAAGCATTTATTGTTGTTATATTTCTTTTTATATTGCGCTTTTTCGATACTGCTGAGCAAGTATGATAACAATAATTAAAATCATGCAATATAGCATGTAAGGCGCTTTACTTTGTGTAAATCATTTAGTCAACACTGCTCTCAAAACGGTGAATGAAAACATCGTAAGGAAACCGGTATGTCCTAGAATCAAAAAAATCGAAGACATGTGTCATCTACCAACCCGCGCTGAGCCCGCGTAGTGGATTACGGTCCACTTCCTCGAGAGGACGCCTGTGTCCCAGCAATGGGAACTTTATAGGCTGATTATGCATTGAAAGACTATTTCATAAAAATTAAAATAAACATTCAATTGGATTGAAAATGAATTCAAATTGAAATCGAATTTAAAAACGATCTTGGGAGTTGTATTAAAGATTTTAATGAATATAGTCCTGTAAATACGAACGAGTTACGGTCGGGAACCATATTTGTTTTACACACAGTCTGAAAATGACCTGCTTATTGTCTGTGCGGAAACAGAATACTAAAATCCAAAGGCCATTAAAAAGTTATGAGCCAACAAAGATTAGTTTTTCCTGCTAATTTAACCTAACTTTGGGCGTGTTTAAGTAATAAAAGAAATGTTAAATCCCCAAAACCAAGTCGGTATCGACAAAGTTCAATTATAGAAAAGTTTAATAAACTTTATTGGTTTGTCATTGATTTATGCAGTGTTTTTTTTTATAAAACCCGATCTTCCGAGGGACTTTTCTTAATTTTTTACGGGCCTGATTTACTTTAAATTGATCCTGCATCTCACTCAATAACGTTGTGTGTTTAGACTAGCGTCTAACTGCTCATCACTGATACTATCTCTGTCGGACACGAAACCTCGTGAGACAGCGTGCTTTTTAGCCAGGCCCACCAGTGAGTTCGAGCCCGCGACTAGATTCCCCTTAAGGTCCTGTTCACGGCCTCGGGCGGTGCGACTTGCAACAGAGCCCGCGTTAAAAGCGACTCATGTGCTTCTCATTTAACCGTCCGTCGCTTTACAAATCGCATCTCGGTGACTCGTCGCGGCTTACTCTAAATAGGAGGTCCACTCTGTAAGCACGAACTCTGCAATTTCAGGCGTTTTCTATTCCGTTTCACCAACGGACATAAGATTTGTTCAGGCCCGACCTAAGAATGAATGACAACACGATCTGACAGTTATCCAATGTGTGTTTGCTGGTCCGAAAAAGATAATTAATTAGGTAAGGTTCAAACCAAAGTTTCAAACTACTACTAACTTACTTTTTATGTTTATCTGTATGCTCATTGAAGGACTATAAATACTCGTCTCTTGTATGTACCATATCGCCTACATTTAAGCCCCCGTTCAAAGCCTCAGAAGATGCGACTTGCATCGGGACTTACCATAAGCGACGCGCGAGCATCTCGCGTTAACGTTCGTCGCTTTGCAAGTCCTGTCGCAGTGACTCGTCGCACACTCTAAACAACTTCTTTCATATATTTCCTCCGGCAGCAACTGCGGCATGACACGTGTCACTTAAGCGTGTAGCTCGTGACTTCCGTTGCTATGCTAGTAGATCTTACCATCTTGGGGTCTCGGTGTTAAATGGACCATCCATTTTAGGCTGAGACCCCAAGATGGTTTTGGAGATTGGAGAGGCCTATATCCAGCAGTGCATTGCTGTAGGCTGATGATGATGGGGTCTCGGCGTAAAATGTATGGTCACCATCCACGAACTGACCGCGGCCAGCGTGTTTGTTATCATTTAGCTACGAGCCCGACAAACTAGAAAGATATTAAAACACACACACACACACAGAGAACATACACACAGAAACACAACAACGTAAAAGTTCAATGATTGTAAAAGATACACGAATTACAGCTGGAACTAATTGGCTTAACGTGCTTTCCAAGGCACGGAGGGGTCTCAGTACGTAAACTTGGTCACCCATCCACGGACCAACTACGGCAAGCGTTGCTTAACCTGATCTATCGATCTGTATGGCTGTTATTACTTAGCCACGATTCTTTCTCAAAGCTTTATTTGTACCTAATTTAAATATTAAATTCAACTTTTCAGGATAAGTCGTTTTTATGGTAACTCAGAAAAATCATTTAAATTTCTCTCTCAATTTCCCGTAATTGGTTTTCATTTTCAGTATTTTTCAGTCATATTTAATTACCGATTGGTTTCAGAAAGTGTCATAATTGCGCTCAATTGAATATTAAATTAATACGTTTATAAAATAAATGTGAGAGGCAATATCTTTTGTTCAAACAATAAATATTCACTGGAATTAATTAGTTAAGCGCTCACTCTGGTTCGTTATCGGTAAAATAAATGGACATGTACCTACGTGTTACAATAAAAAGAGGAAAAATACATTTGTGGTTATTTCAAGTTATGTCGGATAAACTTCCACTCGTTCGGTTGCCGGAATCGAATGAAATCAACTTACAAAATCGGTAATTTTTATGGTTTGCACCCTCAAAAACCCTAAACCCACGGATGTTTATGGTTTTTGAGGGTGCTAACCATAGATATAAGAAAGAAGAAGATATGCCAAGTAGTTGAAAATGTATCGGAACCCGGTGTCTCCACTTGCTCCCCACTACCGCGCCACAACTACACATGCAATTTAGTAAAACCAATAGATACGAAGTCGCGCTCACACTCGCAATTTATAAATCAGAATGTACTACACAATCAAATATAGACCTTATCCCTTCAAACGGAGCGTGCATTTAAGTACAACTCACTCACACAAACAACGGTTGCTACCGTTGTGCTGTGCAAAAGCAATTTATTTTACATATACGCTAGTGATTGACTAAATCGGAATGTTGTCGATACTTCTATTTATTATTGTACTACTTCAATTTTTTTTTGAGGTCCAGAAAATAAGATAAAATGAAAACGATAACCGTAATAATAGGTCTTTACCTATGAAATTGCCGTTTTGTATGAAAAAATTTAAACGAATTTTTTTCATGAATTTTTTATTTGTATTAATCGAAGTAATCACCCATGCAATCAATGCATCTTTGCCATCGCAGTGGCAGTTTATTGATGCCCTTCTTAAAGAAATCAGCTGGACGGGAGGCAACAAATTCTTCAAAGGCATTTTGTACTGCCTCTCGGGTATTAAATTTTTTTCCCGCCAAGAAGTTATCCAAATTCTGGAAAAAGTAGTAGTCTGTAGGCGCAAGGTCTGGTGAGTAGGGCGGATGACGGAGAGCTTCCAACCCCAGTTCTTGCAACTTGGAGACCGTCTGCTGTGCAGTATGAGGTCGCGCGTTGTCGTGCAGGAGCAGCGGAGACGAGCGATTGACCAATGCTGGTTGGAGATGCGCCAGCTTCTCCATCATTGTGTTCAGTTCTTCACAGTACACATCTGCAGTAATGCTCACCCCGTTTGGTAAGAAGCTGTGATGAATCACACCGGCGCTAGACCACCAAACAGTGACCATCACTTTTCTAGGGGTAAGTTTTCGTTTAGGGCATTGTTTAGGTGCTGAACCAGGATCCAACCAACTTGCTGAGCGCTTACGGTTATCAAACAGAATCCATTTTTCATCGCAGGTAACAATGCGGTTCAAAATTCCTTCATTTGTGTGTCTGTTGAGCAGTGCAAGGCACGTCTCGACGCGTACTTCGCGCTGGCGATCATTGAGTTCGTGGGGCACCCATTTGTCAAGCTTTTTTACCTTGCCAATTTGACGCAAATGGACCAATATTGTTTTGACGCTAACGTCGAAAGCTGCTGCTAATTCAGCCGTAGATTGTGTATCATCAGCTTCCACAATCGCCTTTAATTCGTCATTGTCGACCAAAGTCTTCGGACGACCGCGAGGTTCATTTTTCAGGTCGAAATTTCCAGAACGGAAGCGAGCAAACCAATAACAGGTGGTGCGTTGGTTTGTAGTGTTAGCTCCGTAAACGTCGTTGATGTTGCGTGCCGCTTGTGCCGCGTTGCTGCCACGACGGTACTCATATTCCATAATTACTCGAATTTTTAACGTATCCATGATGACGAAAAAGATTGAAATGCGATGAAAATGTAACACTAATCAATAAAGAAATGACTACTTTTAGAAAAAAAAAATCCATGTTTTTAAAATAAAATTAATTTGAAATTAGAATTCTTAGCCAAACAAAAATTATTTTGATTTGAAATGGCCAGTACTGCAGAACGGCAATTTCATAGGTAAAGACCTAATATGTCACTAATATATTATCTGAACAATGCCGATAACAATAACGCATACGAAGCGTTTGAAGACTTTAACGTAAGTAAAATGCCAAAACCATAAAAAAGTAAGGAAATAGGACGAGGATAAGACTTATTATACGATAATTCAAACCCAATAACACTCCACCGACATTATCTAAAATTTTGTTAACTTTACGACTGTTGTTTACGCATTTCTCTACTACGCTGTAAAATAATCAAATTAAGTAAAAAACATTAATTCACAGCGATCTAGCAATACATTTATTCGCGAATCCACATTATCGATAGCCTACGTTAAAGGATCTGCACGAGCACATCACTAGCTCGACGCAAGAACCAGCGGCCGTACTACGTAATGCGTCCGCATAGATACTTTATCGTTTTGTGATTTTTACATTGCTGGTCCAGTCACTTAGCGACAAAATATTTAGGTAGTGGTTTAGGAGCAATGTCATCATTCTCCTGCCCTTATCCCAATTTATTTGGGGTCGGCGCAACATGTCTTTTTCTTCCACACTTCTCTATTAGTCGTCATCTCCGTAGTCACACCCTTTCTAACCATATCATCATTCACACAGTCCATCCATCGTTTTTTTGGTCTCCCTCTACTCTTATAGCCATCGACATTCATACTCAAAACTTTCCTTACGACATTTTCCTCATTCCTCCGTATCACATGCCCATACCATGACAACCGATTTCCACACAACGTTTAGGAGCAATGTATTTAGTACAAAAATAAAACAGTTGCTGTGATATTTGAAAACAAAATTATCATAGTAAACGCAAGAAATGTTTTTCGATTTCTTGTTTTTCATGATTTTAAAGACAAATATAGAAAAATACTTGTACTTATTTATGGTAAGTGATTCCATGATTCACAAAGTTTTTGTTTTGGCTTTGGTTTTTACAAGAAACCACTGAACAACACGGCATTCTTATGATTTATCACGACAACGGTCGAAAGCACACTAGTTCGCGGAGACGGCCATTTGCTTTAGGAATGATCATTCTGATCATACCGCGCGGACACAGACACGCCCCTTTCCCACTTCTCCTGCTTTTTATATTTCTATGGTGCTAACGTAACCTTATCACAAAGCCTTTGCTGTCCGTTCGTCTGTCTGTGAGCAGGCTGTATCTCATGACAGTCATGACAGTGTTGGAAAAATCCAACTGTCAAATGGCCACCGTAGAGGTGGGCTTGCGGAGGGCGAGTAATGGGTAGCTCGATGTCCGGTAAGGAACAGGCTCCGGTCGACGGCGAGTTGTGTTCCACGCGCGCCTCAAAGAGATGTCAGCATCAACTGGTGGGGTCCGCAAGGGCCGATGCCAATGTCAGGGGTGCGGGTTGTTCGAACGAGATACCGTGGCCCCTGGTACACAGGCATCTGAAGGAACACGGGTGGGTTTTAGTTATTAAAAGTCTGACATACCTTCCCACTCCACCCTGAGCGGGAGAAGTTATTTGTTGATTTCCCACCCAAAAAAAAGGACAAAAAATCAAAGAGTGTGTATTTATATTGCAACTATAAAAAAATTGGAAAAACGGGTGTCCTCATACAAGAAAGGTGTTCAAAAAATGTACTGTTGAATGATGTAGGTACGGTGGTCTGCAACGTGTAATAGGTGGTGGTTGCTGGTAAATGAAAAGGCGGTATTTTTGACTTCACGTGTATCAATCAAATCAAAATGTTTTATTTCATATAAACCTGCATGGGCACTTATGAAACGTCAGAAGCTAGGTGTATTGGACTTAATTGGACCAGTGTCACAGTTGGAAGGGAAGTGTTGCCACAGATCACATTTAAATTTACATTTAATGTTGGTGTTGCAATCGTGATCGTCGTCGAGTTCAAGCGCTACTACTGAGCATGAGGTCCTGGCTTCGATTCTCAGGTCGAACAAACTGTAACTGCGTTTTTCTATCTAGAATTTCTCACTAGCAACCCGTAGTTTGTATTCCGCCCGGTTGATGGCACTAGGCTCGCCACCATTACAAGGGATTTAAACCAAACTGGCAGAATCTGAGTTTACTGTAGATACCAACACTTCTGCCTCCCATCGGGGATTACAGGCGTGATATTGTGATATGTGACGCATTATAATAGCTTGCAGTACCAACATGGAGGCTTGCGAAAATGTTGAAGAGTTAAAAGTATGTCACAAGACCCTTAAGTATGTAGGCGAAAGGAACCACGTCAAGTCAACAAGCGTTTATTACCAATTATTATTTTTATTTTTTGTCATCATATGGGGTGTTGCAAGCAAAAGCAACATACTCTGTCTACAACGAGTACAAGACTGCATCCTGAGGACAATAGTTAACGCTCCTTGGTTCACAAGAAATGATGAAATTCATGAATATCTTAACGTGCCGACCGTTACATCTGAAATAGAGCGGTACAGGAAACAACACATAGATCGGCTAACCTCACACCAAAATCCACTAATAGCTGATTTGTTGGAACCGTTTGCGGTGGTCAAGAGACTTAGAAGGGGCCACCTTATTTGACTGGTAGGGGCGGCGGCGGCGCTGGCTGCTCCTCCAGAAAAGCCATATTATCCCACAACGAATTCGCATATGGTCTAACGACCGATTGCAAATAGTAATAATAATAACTGGAACCCAACTCTCGGATTCCATAAACCTTCGAGCCCTCTCCGCAACCGAAACCTATAAGTATTTGGGTATGTCGGAAGCGTTGGACATCCATGTTACTGACATGAAGCAATCGTTGAAGGAGCGCTTCTTTGGCCGCCTGAAGAAAGTATTTAATAGTCTTTTATCAGGCGGAAACAAGGTGCGCGCCTTCAACGGTTGGGTCATGCCGGTCTTGATGTACTCTTCCGGCATACTCAAATGGACTCAGACCGAACTCGACGCCCTGGATAGGAGGGTCCGTACGCTGCTGACTGCAAATCGAATGCATCACCCACGGTCATCGGTAATGAGACTGTATATCCCGCGAAAGTGTGGAGGTCGAGGGTTCTTAAACGCTAAGACCCTCCACAATCGCGAGATATGCAGTCTCAGGGAATATTTCTTAGAGACCGACGTGGGGATGCATCGAGATGTGGCTGCGGTGGACAAGGGCCTCACCCCGCTCTCCTTGGCTAAAGAGGACTGGCCCAAGCCTGTAGTGCTTGACACTAATGATCGCATGGAGGTATGGCAGAGTAAGGAGCTTCACGGACGCTTTTTCCGGGCCCTACATGGACCCGATGTAGACCAACTAGCGTCCGTAGCCTGGCTGCGTTTCGGTGACCTCTTTGGGGAAACCGAAGGTTTTGTCTGTGCAATTATGGACGAAGTTATCATGACGAACAATTACCGGAGATTTATTGTGAAAGATGGTACGGTTGACATCTGTCGGGCATGCCACCGTCCGGGAGAATCAATAAGACACATAATCTCCGGGTGTTCTCGTCTTGCTAACGAAGAGTACTTGCATAGGCACAACCTTGTAGCCAGGATTATCCACCAGCAACTTCCTCTAAAATACAGCCTTGTGTAATCGGAAGTGCCGTACTACAGGTATGTGCCCGACCCAGTTCTCGAAAATGGACATGTCACACTGTACTGGGATCGATCCATCATCACTGACAGGACTATTGTTGCCAATAAACCTGATATAGTGGTGGTGGATCGACTAGAGCGGCGTGCAATGATCGTTGACATAACGGTCCCGCATGACGGGAACCTCGTGAAAGCCGAGAAAGATAAACAAATCAAGTATCTTGACTTGGCTCGCGAGGTTGTCGACATGTGGGATGTGGACTCAGCGATCATTGTACCGATAGTCGTTTCAGCCAATGGCTTGATAGCCAAGAGCCTCGACCAACATCTGAGGAGGCTCTCGTTGGGCAGCTGGGTCAAGGGCTTGATCCAGAAAGCGGTACTCCTGGACACGGCTCGTATTGTCAGGAGGTTCCTATCTCTGGAGCCCTGACCGCCGGTAGCTTGGACCCTGTTCCCGATACCGGTGGGCTACTATTTTTTTATATTTTTAAATATTTTTATATATTTTATATTCTAATAATTAAAAATGTAATTTATATGTATTTTTAACGGAATAAAGGAAATAATAAAAAATAAAACTACAACCATATAATTAGGCATTTTTAACATTTGGTAGGTAAACACGCAAAATAATTAGGTTCCTGCACTTAACTAAACAATAAGGTGCTATTATATTATGTTTCTCATCTTTCTAACGTCTCAGGATTGTTGTTTGTTAAGTACTTACGTTACTTGATAATGACTTCGTACGTGTTTAAGCACTCATCACTCACAAATAATGACTACACTGATATTGTTATTTAGGTTGTAGCATTCGATTCACACTGTCCTCCGTACTAGTCGAAACTGTATCACGGTAGGACAGTCTTCCTCTTACACAATGAACCAGTTCTAAATACAGAAAATGCATTCCACTATTATTTCACAGTTAGGCACGCCTCGATTGCGGCGGTAAGTCCCCTCTTTGAGGAGTGGTTCGAGAGGCGGCATGGCGTCCTCACCTTCCGCCTGACGCAGGTCCTCACCGGACACGGTTGTTTCGGGAGGTTCCTGTTTCGGATAGGGCGGGAGGAAACGCCAGGGTGTTTCCACTGCGAAGATCGCCCTGAGGACACGGTGGAGCATACGGTGGCGGTCTGCCCGGCTTGGGTGGAGCACCGCCGTGTCCTCGTGGAGGCGATCGGCGGCGGCGATCTCTCGCGTCCGGCCCTGGTCCAGGCTATGGTACGGAGCGAGAGGGCATGGGTAGCCGTCACCTCCTTCAGCGAAGCAGTAATGCTCGCGAAGAGGGAGACGGCGCACGTGAGGGAGAGGCAGTCTATGCGCCCTCGCGACCCTAGCCGCCCGCAGGATACGGAGACGCCCTGGGCGTCGGGAATCCCAGGCCGATTTCCGGCCACCGTAGGCATGAGCTTGCGGACGGCGAGTAATGGGTAGCTCGCTGTCCGGTAAGGACCAAGCCCAAGTCGACGGCGCGTTGTGTTCCACGCGCGCCTCAAAGAGATGTCAGCACAAAAAATGATGGGGCCCGCAAGGGCCTATGCCTGCCAGGGGTGCGGGTTTGTTCGAAAGAGATACCACAGCCCCTGGCATATGGGCTACTGAAGGAACACGGGTGGGTTTTAGTCAATAAAAGTCTGACACGCCCTCCTGCTCCACCCAGAGCGGGAGAAGTTATTTGATGATTTCCCACCCAAAAACAAAAAACTATTGTTTCACAATATAATACTTTAGTATCTATGATATGATAGTAACAATATTTTGCTTTTGCTACGAACAAAAGTGATCACAGTGCAGGTAGTGTTGAAATAAATTTTGTATATGCAAAATTTACAGACAAAAACTAGGTTTTATCTTCTATGACTTAATTAGAAATACTTTAAAACTTATACTTAATTTATTATTTTTGTGGAAACTAACATATACATAGTTAATAGTTGCAGGCACAAAAATTATGAATTTAGGATTTTAGATTTTAATCACAAATTAATGTATAAGCAAGTGACTTTAGTTTGTGTGTGTAAGCGTGATATTTGAATATGGGTTTAGATGTTTGTAAGGTGTGTTGTGTGTTGTTTGTTCGTATGTGTGTATGTGTTTGTTTAAGCCAAGCTTTTAAATAGTTTTTCCGTTTTATCATAGTTTAGTTGTTTTAAATATTCAACAATACAATGTTGCTTACGGCTAAGTACATTTATCTAGTTCAACCAGATTCTCAGCTTTCATAAAGTTACTGCATCTATTTGAATGAAGATGCATTGTATTATAACATCAGACTGGCTCTAAAGTCCCAGAACACTTCATTTCCTTCACAACTTGCCACACAATATCAAGACTTCTCCACAACACCGCTCTGGTTAGCAAGGATGCCAAACGTAACGTCTTTTATTGAAGATTATTGACGTTTAAACGAAAAAATAATATGAAAACGGGTAAATGTTAGACAGCTATTTGCAACGGTGCCAACTTTCAGAATAAACGCTCTTATGATGTCAAAAAAGCATTATATTTAAACAGCCATTATTGCGTGACCGTTGTCCTTTTTCTAACAAAACCAAATCTTCAGAAACAACACTACAAATGCTCCTGACAATAGTTTACGTTATTTATAGATATTTTTCCGTCTAGCAACCCTAGTAAGTACAATGTCGTCGCTAAACTAAAAGTCTCCTAAATCATTCACAAGAGGTATGGAGCGAAACGTTAACGCGTATTTCATATGAATTTATTTCTACACTTCGTAGCCTTTTGAGAAAAAACGTCGTATAAATCATTGGCATTTGTTCTATAGCTAGAAATAATCACATCGATCATTTTCACAGATGGGAAATGTAATATCTGTTTCGCGATACGTATGTTTTCGGAAATATATAATGTAATCATCGTCTCCCAACTAAGTTGGGGTCGGTTTCCAGTCTAACCGGAAGCATCTGAATACCAGTATTTAAAATGGAGTGACTTCCTATCTGAACTCCACAACCCAGTTATTACGATACTCCTTGGTAAGATTGGTTGTCTAGTTGTTGGGCTTCTGACGACTCGTAATGGCTGCCCACGAATGACAGCCGGGACTAAAATAAAATATTTCATTTCACATAAGCCTGCATGGACACTTATGAAACGTCAGAAGCTAGGTTCACGGTTCCAATTTGTCGCTTCCTATGGAGAAGAGCTGGCAAGAAACTCCACGGTTCATCAAAAGATGTCCACTGCTGGACATAAGCCTCCTCCCAAGAGGGGGGTTCTGCCATAATCGCCACGCTTGGCAGGTGGGTTGGCGATCGCAGTATGGTGGTAAAATGCATAGAGAACGCTGCTGCCCATTCTGTAGTAAGTTCCCATTTCCACGGCTACACTTTTAAAAATAATTGGCTTTTACAATGTTTTCAAATTACAGTGATCATCGGCTTAACTTGCTTCCCGAGGTACGGAGGGGTCTCGGTAAATATGAAAAAACCATGATCATCATTTGCCTACCCTCTTCCCTAACTATGTTTGGGTCAGCTTCTAGTCTAAACGGAAGCAGCTGAATACCAATATATTACATGGAGCGACTCTTACCTCCACAACCGAATTATTGAGTACTAGCAGCGCCCCGCGGTTTCACCCGCATAGTTCCCGTTCCCGTGGGAATACGGGGATAAAATGTAGCCTATGTCACCCGGGGATAGTGTAGCTTGCCAATAGTGAAAGAAGTTTTCAAATCGGTTCAGTAGTTTCGGAGCCTATTCAATGCAAACAAATAAACAATCAAATCTTTCCTCTTTAAGAATACGATACTTCTTGGTAAGACTCGGAACTGTGTTATGGAAATCTTAATATGGCTATCGAGTCACTTTTCTGATAAAACCATTGAAAATCTGTTAACAGTTTTATTATGATAGATAAGGTCATTGAACTGACTTGTAGTAGATAGTGGCGGTATGAAAATGTTTAGTTCTTCCAAGTAACATACAGGGACAAGGTGTAATGGGAAACGCCGAAAACGAAGACAGGTGAAAGTACTAGTGATTCTCGATACAGTACCGTCAAAAAATCTAGATTTTGTTTTACAATTTTTACCAATTTTTTTAACACTATGCTGTTAGAACATTTCAATGAACCATTTTTTGAGATTAAACACATTTAAAAACAAACCCAAGTCCAGTGGGCGACTTTAGGTTCAGGCATCCGTTGTAAAGCGCTGCCGCCTGAATATAATAAGTAGAAACATTAAAGAAGCGTCAAACGTTTTAAATTGATGCAAAATTACCAATTTAAGGCGAAAGGTTATTGGTATCCGTTTGTATTTAGATTGTATATAACCTCGTTCTGGCTTCGGAAGCGTTCCCCTTACACCCTGTATATAACCTACTCTTGTTCTTTTCTTATTCTTCTTATTAACTACCTCGTGGGTCAAGTGACCGCAAGTGGAACTGCTAAGCACGAGGTCCAAGGGTAGATTCGCGGAACGGGCAAAGTGTTATTTGTTATTTTATTTTTATCGGGAATTCCAGTAGCAGCCATTTAATTTGTGCCCTGTTGATGGCAAAAGGCTCACCCCCAATTATATTAAAATGTGGAAATACTATAGATAGGCCTCTGCCTAATCCATCGGGGAGTACAGGGGTGATGTTATGTAATGATATAATAAAACTAATTATTTTTCCGACTACGCTCTAGAAGCAAGAATGTAATTTGTTTATTGCTCATCGTTTTCGTTCAGCGTCTGTTCAAGACGACATTACTTACGTAAACAAGTGACACGGGATCTGTTTACACGAATCAGATCAGTCATAATAAAGTGTGTTTTGTTTAATTACGTCATCACTCTCAGAGGAATTGCTTGCCATGTCATATGATCTTTATTATTCTCTCGCGAATCTTGCCCGGGGAGGAGAATAACTGCGTAAATGGATGCATTTTATGAGATTCCTTAGGTTTTATGTATGGATAAAAGGCTCCATTTAAGTTTGTAAATAAAATTAAGGGCTGTACTTTGACTTTGACTCAGGTAAAAGGCTCCATCTATTCAAGGTGGATTAGGGACATCGACGCGACACCTGTTTCCAGGGCATTTCAGTACATGGACATGGGTCTGAACCCCGCTCGCTGCGGTGACATTTTTTCATCGGTTACCCTACATACCTATAATAAATGTGAAAGTTTGTATGTTTGTTACTCAATCACGCAAAAACTGCTAAACAGATTTGGATGAAATTTAGCGCACATATAGGTACCTAGCTTACGTGAGACACTAAGAAAATTTTGCGCAAATAAAATACATGTTCTATAGGTAAATATTTTTTTATTAAATCTTTTCAAAGTACTCTCCACTAGCCTCTATACCTACAAAGTTTCATACGTCTGAACCAGTTTTCGAAACACTATATCCAGCCTGCCGCAGACGACACCTCGTTCACAGCCTGCTCGAACGCTGATAGCGCATCTTCCTTGCGAGCTTTGAGCAGATTTTTATTTTCGGGTATAAAAAGAAGTCACATGGTACTAGGTCAGGGCTGTAAAGAGGGTGACCCAGGAGTTTGACCGGCGTGCTATCCAGGAAGTCCCTCGTTTTGAGCGCGGTGTGCGAAGGCGCGTTGTCGTGGTGGAGCAGTAGCCCGCGAAGCCCTGTGTTTGGTCGCTTGTGGCTCACAACAGAGATAACTTCTGCCAAGCATTTGGTAGTATACCATTCAGCGATGATGCTTCTTTGGTTCCGTAGAGGAATTGACACCAAGTAGCCAGTCAAATTGAAAAAGCTCGCGATCAAAATCTTACCCCGCTTCTAGATCGCTTCACTTTGGTAGGCGTTGATTCGTTTCGAAACACCCAAAACGTCGACTGGCGCTTCGTTTCTGGATCGTATTGATAAATCCAACACTCATCACTTGTTATGATGTCGTAAACACACTGAGACGAGCCTGCTTCGAATTCATTTGTTTAACATATCACGGCACCATTCTATCCGGGCCTGCTTCTGAGCATGAAACTATCCTACTCATGTGAAGATGCACTTGTAGAATTTCGTGAAGGGTTCCCGATCCAACCTGCAGTATGTGCTGAATCTCTTGCTAAGTAACTCGCCTATTGTCATTCATTAAATTTTTCACTGCTAGCAAGAAAATTTATTTTTTATTTTTATGGGATTTTGCTGTGAATCATTGATATTTGGACAGAACAACGCGTTATATAGCGTCAACTAGTTCCTAAAAAAAGTATTAAAGCTCACGCAAGCAGGCGCAAAGCGACTCTATTAGAACCATTTCTATGAAAACTTCATAGAAATTGTTCTACAAAACAAAAGTCGGTCCGCGCTACCGCATTGCACCTGTCTGCCTTTAAACAAGCTGTACCTTTACTTCCTTCAATTTTAATTACTTAACGTAACCCGCGTTTGTAGTTATAGTTGAAGAATGTACCTCTACATGGTAACCATTTCTCTCTGTGATTATTGTTGCGAATAAACTCCATCATATCAGCCGAAAAACGTCCACTGTTGGACATAGGCCTCCCCCAAAAGGGAGGGACGCCGCGCTTGTCAGGCGGGTTGGCGATCGCAGTATGGTGGTCAAATACATAGAGAACGCTGCTGCCCATTCTCTAGTAAGTCCGTTAGTCGCCTTCTACGACACCCACTGGAAGAAATGGGATGGTGCTATTCATTACGTACGGCACTGCACGGAAAATACATTACAAATCTTAGAAATATTAGAGGTGGAACAAAGTATGCCTGTACTGTACTAGGATAAACCTGTATCACAGGCGGCATGAGTTCTTACTATTAATATTAGGACAACTTATTTTTAACAATATGTAGCTGAAGATTTACATTATGAATAGTGACATAGTTAGTTAATTTATTATGTTAGAACTAGCTTTTGCCAGCGGCTTCGCCCGCGCGCTTTTTTCATCCCATATTTAACTAACTTAGGGGCTGAATTTTGAAAAATCCTTCCGTTATTCCTTGTCTACATTATAAAGGTAATCTGTGTGCAAAATTTCAGCTTTCTAAGTTCAAGGGTTTGGGCTGGGCGTTGATGAGCCAGTCAGTCAGTCAGGACTTTTCTTTTTAACTATATAAGACTGGCTTTTGCCAGCGGGTTCATCCGCGCGGTACTTTCATCCCCTATTTAACTCCCTTAGGGGTTGAATTTCGAAAAATCCTTCCTTATTCCTTGTCAACACTATAAAGGGAACCTCTGTGCAAAATTTCAGCTTTCTAGGTCCAACGGTTTGGGCTGGGCGTTGATGAGCCAGTCAGTCAGTCAGTCAGGACTTTTCTTTTTATTTATATAGATTTACTTAATCAATAATAATTAAGGTCTTAAACATGCAGATAATTTCGATAATATTTAGGTTCGAAAAATAGTTTAAAGCACTTAGTTACAAGAATATGTTTGATTTAGCAGTATTATTAATTAGGTTGAAAACAAATATTGAAAAGATTAGACATTAAAATAAACGTTTATTACAGTCCGTTCAGCCGATTTTGACTTCTATTCCGTAGGAATAAGGATAGCATTAAAATCAAAAAGAGGTTACAATACCAACTGTTAAGAGCGTTTATTCTGAAAGTTGGCAACGTCGTAAATAGCTGTTAAATATTTACCTGTTTTGATTAATTTGTTAATATTACTGTATGGAAATATGAAATATCGCTAACTAACTATCTAAAATATGAATAATGATTTGCAATTATAACACTGAATTAGATGTTGTAACCGTTTTAGGTGTAAAAAAGGCATTTGTAAAGTTTCCAAGTTCTTTTTTTACATCTAAAACTAAATATTCGATGTTAAAACATTAATTATTGCATTTCATAATTTGTGTTTTAGATAGTTAGTTGGCGATATTTCATATTTTCATACAGTAACATTGCCAGAATAAACGCTCTTAACTGCAGATTTGATTTAAGCGTGCTTCCAACCCAGTCGAAGTCAAAATCAGTTGAACGGCCTGCAAAAGAGGTTTTTTTAAAATTACTACTCTTATTTCAAGCGGAGTATTGTGTCCTAGAAGACAATAATATTTGTTAAACAAGCGGATATCTCAACACTATAAAAGGAACTTGTTAATTTATTCTGCTCTTAACCTTACTCAAATCAACGATATTTGTTTGTCGTAGTTATTAATTCATCGCAGGATGTTTTGTTGGAAGTGTAACAATTCATGTAAAGCGCACTTAATTATACGGTAATACCACCCATGGACTCCACGAGACAGGCTGGACCTAATGTCGAGTTCAAAAGCGCTTCCTTTACGTCTTATTCTTTTTCTTTAGGTTAACTTAGCTATTATATTGTAGACTAGCTTTTGCCAGCGGCTTCGCCCGCGCGGAACTTTCAGCCCCTATTTAACTCCCTTAGGGGTGGAATTTCGAAAAATCATTCCTTATTCCTTGTCTACATTATACAGGGAAACTATGTGCAAAATTTCAGCCTTCTAGGTCCAAGGGTTTGGAATGGGCGTTGATGAGCCAGTCAGTCAGTCGGGACTTTTCTTTTTATTTATATAGATCATAAGGAAATGTAAAGCACGGTTTTTGTCAAATTCACATTATTATCATTATTAAGTGGCTGCCTCATCGCTGCTGAGCAGGTCGTCCTGGGTTCGATGCGCTGGTCGGGCAAATTGTTAGTGGGTATTTCCTTATGGATTTTTTTAGTGCCATCCAAGAGTCAGCATTTATGTCCGGTTGATGGCATTAGACGTGCCCCCTCTACATGAAACTTAAACATAACAAGGCAAATGTATGTGGATGTACTACGAGAATGGTACACTTCAGCAGGTTTATTTCTACTCTACTATAGAATAGACAGTTCCGTGTGATGCCGGACGTAAAAGAATAGCACCATCCCATTTATTCCCGTGGGTGTCGTAGAAGGCGACTAAGGGACTTACTAGAGAATGGGCAGCAGCGTTCTCTATGCATTTTTCAAACAAACTGCGATCGCCAACCCACCTGTCAAGCGTGGCGATTATGGCAAGCCCCCCAAATTTGGGGAGGCCCTATATCCAGCAATGGACGTCTTCCGGCTGAAATGATAGAAAAGAATGAAATAAGCTAAACTCTAATTTCTTTTTTGCCACACCGAAATGGCAGAGCAGCTGCGATTGAATAACTTTAACCTTTTAGGTTAGCTTATTAGTTATGTGTAGAATATCTTTAGCGAAGATTGTATTATGTAGTGGTCAATAGGAACTTGCACGAACTAAATATTTATATGAGAAGCTGACTAATATAATAGGTCGATCGCAGCTGTCATTTTGGTCAAACATATAAAAATCAGAGAAGGTATAGATGTAGTAGACATCCATCTGACTACACCTGAGAATAAAGAAACAAATCAAAACAATCAAACAATTTCAAGCTAAACAATCCCTACTTTAATATTATAAATGCGAAAGTAACTCTGTCCGACTGTCTGTTACGCTTTTACGCCTACACCGAAACTATCGTCATGAAATTTGGCAGAGATATAGCCTGGGAAATGGCGAAGGACACAGGCAATTTTTTTACGCGATGACCGACATCTACGCGGGCGGAGCCGCGGGCAAAAGCTAGTAGTTCATACAGAAAGTTGACATTACACAAAAAAAAACAACACGTAAAAAGATTCGCACTTATGACACCTCACGCGACAAACACCAACAAATATTGCTGAACAAACGAACAAAAAACAAAGGGAAAATTGCAAGGCCGCTAGGGGCATCAATTTTGTCCTGATGTGCACTGAAATTTTTCCGACAAGACGTCAGAGGGAAATGGAGGGACGGGAGGAGGGGAATCAACAGTTTCAGCAGTCTCTGATACATTCTGTTTGAGCCAGTCAGTCCCGGTCGCTTGCCGCGGGCAGTCGTGTTCTCCGCGCGTGTGTCCGTGAATTACGACTCCTGAAATTATGTAAAAATATATGTGCTGTTTTAAATTCAGTGTTATAAAATTCCCGTGTGTGTTGTAATTTTTTTGAGCTTCGTGTTCTCTTGAAGCTAAGGTATTCAATTGTTTGTTTTTTTCGAATAACTTTTTACTTGAACGGGCTGAGGGTTAATCGTGTGTGTACCATTTATATTGTTTATTTTAACGATTTGTTTTTTTTTATTAATTTTTTTTCTTGGTTGTGTTTTTGGAGGGGTTGTGTGTGGTTTCAAAATAAAAAGGTGAGTGTTAGAATAATTATTTGATATATTTATTTCTTATTCTATTTATGAAACGACGGTTTGGATATTCGAATAAAAAGAAAAACAAAATATTCGCTAAAACATTTCAAGTATCGCACGTGTTCCGCCCTTTCTCCACGCGATGAATACCGCTTTTATTGGCCAATATCAATCATCCATCCATCACTCGACACGTATGGAAAACGAACCAATTTATTTAATAAAAGAGCAATATAGACGGAATTACGAAACGCCCTTAGGGGAGCTCCCAATTTGTAACACATGGGTGTAACATGTGACTTGGAATGGCTTAAAGATCATTATTCGGTATAACATAAAACAGGTTGTAATTCCATCCCTTTTCTGTTAATGGAGCATTTTCCTCAAACAAAACGGAAACTATTAGTCAAAAACCTCCCAATATCCGGTTTTCCTTGTAAAAAAAAACGAATACTCATGTAGTAGACATCTGAGTACTACGATAACTTAGTAGGTACTACAAGAGTATTCGTTTTTTTTTAATGCACGTAATGATTTTTTTCTTTAATATTTTTTGCATAAAAATATTACGCGTTAGAATTCATATAAAGAAAAAATTAAATTTAAAATTTAAAAAAACCCCCGACCCAAACAAAAACTCTAAAAAGTTTAAAATAATATTTATAGGCCTTTTAATTTGAACGTAATATTTTGACCAGGGCATTGCATGCAGGGCCAGGTGTTGCTCCAGCATCAGTTCAAGGTTATTTTTTTCATCTAATATCATTGAAGTAATAGAATCCCAAATTTTGAGTTGATCAGACCCATGGAAGGGGCTAAAATCCCTTTTTCAACCAGAAAAGAGCTGATAATCTTCAAACGGCTGAACCGATTTTAATGAAACATGTCTAAGAACACTCCCGACTAATACACCTTTCAAACAAAAAAAACTAAATCAAAATCGGTTCATCCGTTCGGGAGCTACGTTGCCTCAGACAGACACACACACCCACATACACACACAGACACGTCAAACTTATAACACCCCGTCGTTTTTGCGTCGGGGGTTAAAAAAGCTAAGCTTTTTTTCACAGTTCTTGTATCTTAAGCTTAAATGATTACGCTTAATTTTAATAATCAGATTAAAGTGATACTCATCTTGTTTTTCATTTGCTCAAGAGACTTAAAGGCAGCACGACAACAGATTATGAAAAGTCTCATAAAATTCGAATAACATTTTTATGCGAAAAAGGCACGTAATAAAAATGGAAAGCGATCTTGTGATTCGAATAAAAGATCGAATGCCAAGTCTTTGAAATCCAGGGTGCGTTCTGTTGACAAACAGCGACTCAGAAAAATGGGTCGAATTGTGAAAAAATATTAGGTTCTATTGTCCTTTGAGATTTTCTATTAAAAAAGTAGAGTACTTATTTTTTTTTTGTTGTTGCTGTATTGTATTCCATAAACAGCGCTTTGAAATTTGAACGGTGTCTGACTGTGAATTCGCGATGATTTACTTTTAAAACAAATGAGTTCGTTTTCGAATTGTGTGCGCTCACTTGAGTGTGGTTCGCAGTGAACTTAATGTAGGCCTTTAAGGTTTATAATAAAGAAAATGCATTGAGTTTCGGTAAAACAAGAAGACAACAAATTAAATAGTAGAAGCCATCGCTCAGTATGATTCTAAACTACAATATGAAAAATTACTTTAATTTCGGAAGTCGGTGACTTTGGATGTGTATTTTAATTCTTTGTCACCGCCTTCCGAAATTAAAGTAACTTTTCACTTGGTAGTATTTTTTGGGAGTCTGCTTTTTTTTGAAACTGTTTTTATTTTTCACTTTTTGGATATGGTAACCTACCCCACACCAATTCGAAATTTCATCATCCTGGGGGTTATAATAATGCGTACTTATGTGATAGCCGAAAACGCGATAGATTTGCTGTAATTTTTTGAAGAAGTCCTTTGTCTGTCTCCGAAACGCATCTTCAGATCTCTATGAAATTTAAATGGGACCATTTCGAAATAAACCCCTTACGAAAAAAAAATATGTCGAAATGGTAACCTCCTTCTTTTTGAAGTTGGTTAAAATGTGTAAATAATTTAAAACTAAACTCGGTAATGTTAAAATACATAATTATCATTCTGACTGTCTTTGACGAACTCAAACGATTGTCAGGAAGCAAACGATGTCCTAATTATGTTTAGCATTAATCACATGGAGTGACTCGTCCTCATTAATGAGATGGGTCTAAAGAGAGGTTGGGATTTGTCAATCAAGTACCTCACTTTAATTAATGACTATAATGTTGGTTAATCAATGGGGAGCCAGTGGCTAAGTAATAACATCTGCACGGGTCAATCGACAAGGTTAAGCTACACTTGACGCGGTTGGTCCGTGGATGGGTGACCATCTTTATTTATCAAGACCTCTCCGTGCCTCGAAAAGCACGTTAAGCCGTTGGTCCTGGCTGTCATATGTGGATCTTTGACAGTCGTTACGGGTCGTCAGAAGCCCGAAAGTCTGACAACCAGTCTTACTAAGGGGCGTCGTATTACCCAGTGACTGGGTTGTGGAGGTCAGATAGACAGTCGCTCCATATAAAATACTGGTATTCAGCTGCATCTGGTAAGACTGGAAGCCGACCCCAACTTAGTTAAGAAAAGGCTAGGTTGATGATGTTGGTAAATTAATAGATTGAGTTTTTGATAGGTGTAAAATATGAGTAAATTAATATATTGAGTTTTTGATAGGTGTAAAATATGAGTAAATTAATAGATTGAGTTTTTGATAGGTGTAAAATATGAGTAAATTAATAGATTGAGTTTTTAATGGGTGTAAAATATGAGTAAATCGTGATTGTTAAATCACATTATACCTACCTATCAAACTTTCAAGTGTAATTGTTTTTTAGAAGTTATACGTAGGCACATATTTTTCCGCCTTTTCTGAATAAATGTTATTTATTTATTTAATAGTTGAGGCATTTTCTACCAATTAACTTTTGTGTGATGCAGAGACAAAATGTGGTAGATGCAATGACGAAAAATTGTGGATTCAATATTAACATTTATATCAAGATACACGTATACATTACAAACTATAAATATCATGTATATGTCTAATTACTAGAGATGGGCCGACTATGGCTTTGGCCGACTAGCCAAACCTCTTACTTAATCGATTAAAATACAAAACGATCTTTATTAACACTGCCTGTCTCCTCGTGTAAATGAAATAATAAACGTTTATTTCTCTTCCACAAAGGCACCTTAATTAAATATATGATTAAATAAAAAATCTAATCATTGCAAACATAAGTATAGTACATAGATTAATTTTTTATCCGACTTCAAAAAGAAGGAGGTTATCAATTCGACATGTTTATAATTTTTTTTTTTATGTTTGTTCGGGCATAACTCCGTCGTATATAGACGGATTTGCAAAATTCTTTTTTTGTTCGAAAGGGGTTTATTCCGAAATGGTCCCATATTAATTTCAGACAGCGGAACTCTTTAAAACATTACAGCAAATCAACCGCGAATGCTGCTATCGCATAAATATGCATTGTTTTGACCCCAAAGATGATGAAATTTCGAATTGGTGTGGGGGGTAGGTAACAAAAAGTGAAAAATAAATTTATAATTATTTTCTCCATATTTTACCGTCACTGGGCATAAAAAGGATTACATTTCCTAATAAAAATTCAAAAATAAACATTGGAATTACAAATTAAAAATGTCAGTGTGGTCACAGCAATAAAAAAAGACTATTATAATGTCAAACAGAAATAAAAACAGGTATCCAAATTATTATGTCAATCAGAGTAACCGTATGTCAATCAGTCAGTGTATTATCATTAAGAAAATCGCCGATCGTGTAATAGATTTTCATAATTAAAATTAATTTTAGCTTCCTTTGAAATTGTATGGTAGTCATATTGTTCATACTATTAGGTACTCTATTACATATGAGTGGGGTGGGAGATTACAACATCTGAATAAATCCTTTGGTATCTGCACTAGGAAAACCTGTCACACAGATTACCAAATGTCCCTCCATTTCCTTCAATTTTCGCTGTCGACTGCAATTCAAGTCCATATTTTTCTCCTGTGATTTCAAGCTCGTCGCTCTGGCGTTTTATATTCCATCACACAAAAAAACACATACCGACCACCGTTTTTCTTCACTCCTGAAAGAAAACATGTCGTGAAACCGGATCCGGTACAACGGTCCGAGAAACGCGGCGCTAAATCAATGGTGACGGCTAGAATTCGTGACCGGATATGTATGGCGCAAGCGTTTAACACAAATAATACATACAACCGGTGGATTTGTACCGTATTCTCCTCGAATTCCTAGGAGTAAAATGAAAAATCACGAATACCTAGAATAATAAAAAAATATGTAGGCCTATCATAAATAAATCGTCATCATAACTTCAGCCGAAAGACGTGCACTGCTGGACATAGGGCTGCCCCAAAAGGGGTTTTGCCATAATCGCCACCCTCGGCAGGCGAGTTGGCGATCGCAGTATGGTGGTAAAATGCATGGAGAACGCTGCTGCCCATTCTCTAATAACTCCCTTAGTCGCCTTCTACGACACCCACGGGAAGAAATGGGATGGTGCTATTCTTTTACGTCCGGCAACACACGGAACATATTCATAAATGAATACAAAAGGGGAAAAACATCTGCGGATCGGCAGGATTAGCACGAGCACCGATTTGTCGACGGAAGAATAGACACGACTATTAACTAAATGATGTGAAGATAGCTATGTTTTTCTAATAATTATCACAGTTATGCGTTCTAAATGAATCATGATTTTTTAGATATTCGTATATACATTGTGGCCGTCGAGTAGAAAGTTTGTTGTCAGTGTGATTTTGACAGTTTGGGAAGAAATGTTCTTCTGAAATAGTCTACATTCATAAGGACCTAGACAAAGATCGTTAGAAACGAAATTACGGTGCAATGTCAAAAATGGAGAAACGAAATTTCACGTTGTAAAGAAAAACCACTGTCTATTCTTTGTAGAAATAGAAAACGTTATACTAAGCCTACAGGGCGGTCTTCGTACGTCTTTGACAGTCATTAAGGAAATACGGAAAACCTGAAAGTCTGACAACCAGTCTTGTCAACGGGTATCGTGCTAAACAAGTAACTGGGTTCTGAAAGCCAGTTTGGCAGTCGCTTCATGTGATATACTGGTAATCAACAGCATCTGGTTAGAATGGGAGCCAACCTCAACAAAGTTAGGAAACATCTAGGCATATACAACGTATAACGGAAAAGGTATATACATACCAAGGGCACGGCTTCTTTGGATGATATCAAACGATATTGGAAGGGTTTTTTAATCCCATCTCTACAAGTTTGGAGGTTATGTGAATTTTTCATACATTGATACCAGAAACCGAACTTTTCAAATTGAAATAAACACATCACTCGGAAGAGATTTATCGTGATATTGGCAAGTAACGTGGAAAGTTATTGACCTACGTAGTGCTTTTTTTTTGGGTGGGAAATCATCAAATAACTTCTCCCGCTCTGAGTGGAGCAGGAGGGCGTGTCAGACTTTTACTGACTAAAACCCACCCGTGTTCCTTCAGTAGCCCGTATGCCAGGGGCTGTGGTATCTCTTTCGAACAAACCCGCACCCCTGGCAGGCATCGGCCCTTGCGGGCCCCATCATTTTTTTGTGCTGACATCTCTTTGAGGCGCGCGTGGAACACAACGCGCCGTCGAATTGGGCTTGGTCCTTTTCGGGCAGCGAGCTACCCATTACTCGCCGTCCGCAAGCCCATGCCTACGGTGACCAACGTAGTGCTGTGACACGTTTGTTATGATTTGAATTTAAGAAACATTATGTAATCGAAAATTTGGTATCAATTCTTAAAGTAATTTATTTTGAGCTGAAACTATTTATAGTGATTCTATACCAGCTTCTATGTTTAGTGGTTATGGATAGCAATAGGCTGTTACACCCTGTATAGGAACTTTTGGGTTTTATTTTCGTTACGTGTTTTAATTGTAAAGTTTTTCTTAATTTAGATTGGATGTCAGACTTTCGAGCTTCTGACGACCCGTAATGAAGGACAAGAATTTAAAAATGACAATCAGGACCAACGGCTTGACTTGCTTTCCGAGGCACGGAGTGGTCTTGGCATGATGGTCACCCATCCACGGAACAACCGCGGCTAGTGACGCTTAACCTGATCGATCAAACCGTGTGTATGTTCTAACTTTGCCACAAGCCTCTCTACAAAATCTCCTACTGCTTAACCTAAATTAATAATCTCATAAGCTGTGAGATGTTAGACAGCTACCAGAAAACTTTTCTCATTTATCGTTAGTTCAAAAAGTATGATGAGTTCACAGACGCGGTATTAGAAAATAAATTAAAATAATTTTATCTAGCGATGCTGCAAAATGTTGGTCATTCTGTGCTTAGAAAATTCCAACATTGGTGGTCATGCTATCCGTATGGTTAGACTTGGACTGAGCAAACTAAAACGCAGGAAACTTAAGAGGCCGTATACGAAACTTTGTGATTTCCTTGATTTTACAGACGTACTTTTGCAGTTAAAATACTGTATTTCCAGAAGTTTTAGTGCACAACATGAAATATCATTCCAATTATTAAGGAATTTGCTACTTTTTATTTTTGTCGAGTATTATAATGCGAGATTTAGGTTGTTTTAAATGATTATTTGCTGACAATTCTTTTGAATTTTTTGCTCTATTTTTACAGGAATCTGATTCATTTTGAGCTGACGTTTATTTCTGTTATTTTAATTTTATAAACAAGACTTCTGACTAGCCGAAATCAAAAAGCAAATTATTTGCCCATTTTGTCTAAAATTTTACTAAGTTAAAATATTTTTTATATTTCTTTTTAGTATAAAAGTGGTAAAAAGTTATTCATACATTGTATTGAAGACTTTCACAACAATACATTGAGATTTTTTAATACCGTATAGACGTCAAAACGATTCGTAATGATCTGTGTATTCTAAACCTCTTACAGCAAAAATTCCCAAAACAGTCGCCGGTTTGAGGTCGATTAATCAAAATTGAATAATAAAAATAAAAAAGTAGTTAATTAATTTGATAATAATTGAAATGATCTTTCATGATGTAGATTAAGACCTACAGAAATACAGCATTTTAATTGTAAAATCACTTCATCATCATCATCATTTCAGCCGTAAGACGTCCACTGCTGGAGATAGGTCTCCCCCAAAAGGGGGGGGGGGAGTGCCATAATCGCCACACTTGGCAGGCGGGTTAGCGATCGCAGTATGGTAGTAAAATGCATAGAGAATGCTGCTGCCCATTCTCTGATAAGTCCTTTAATCGCGTTCTACGACACCCACCGGAAGAAATGGCATGGTGCTATTTTTTTACGTCCGACACCACACGGATGTAAAATAACTCAAATCAGCGAAATCGGAATTCTTTTGTGGTAAAATATCTACATAGGCTAGGCAAACGCCTCCCTTTCCATTCCACACACAAGTCTGTCCACTGCCATACATAATTGAATGTTTTTTTACCGATGTCGTTCTTATCCGGAGTCGGTGTAATAGGCCTGTAATCGATTAGGTGCGTTTCACGACACAGATGAGTAGCCGAATGCTTGACCTTCATTTGACAAGGAACCAGGAACACCCATTTTGTAAGGAAAACTCATGTTTCGCCAATTTTATCTCTATGAATAAGCAAAGTTCGTTAATGAGGTCTCCCTTTCTTGGGAACTGCACGAACTATCGCTAAGTGAGAAATGCTGCATAAAACTTTATGAAGTTGAGCACTGATTAAAGAAAAGATGCAGGTAAAGTCGCACCAAGGCATAAACTGAGATGAGAAAATTAAAATCTTATAAAAGGTAACACTACTAAAACTAATATTATAATTATGTCTGAAATCGCAACCCATCTTGAGAACACATAATCCTACTTCCTGCTATATCATATATCTATTTATCTAATACCTTTAAACGAGCAATTCTTGTATAAATGTATATAATATAATCTGAATCTTGAAAACGACTCCAACGATTTTCATGAAATTTTGTATGCAGGGGGTTTCGAGGGCTACCAACCCGCACTGGGCCCGCATGGTGGATTACGGCTCATTCCCTGTCACAGAGAGGAGGCCTGTGGCCCAGCAGTGGGAACGTTATAGGCTGATTATGCTTCAAAAAAAGTTTTTTTTTTGTGTTTAATGTTGTTTGGTGCTACGGAACTCTACATGTGAGTCTGACTCGCACTTAGCCATTCTTTTTGTACCCTCTGACTTAATTTCCTATTCTGTGGTCACACCCAACCCAATATAGGCTTGACGGGTATACATCGAGCCCTTTTGACCTAGAAATCTGAAACTTGGCAAACTTTTAGCATAAGATCGGCATCAACTTGCCAACTATATCAACTTGTACTGTTATAGCCAACGTAGTGGAGCTAAGATGACAATAATTTGTATAGTACTAGTAGCTCTTGCCAGCGGCTTTACTCGCGTGGAGGCTTTTCTTATTTTTTGGGTGGGAAATCATCAAATAACTTCTCCCGCTCTGGGTGGAGCAGGAGGGCGTGTCAGACTTTTACTGACTAAAACCCACACGTGTTCCTTCAGTAGCCCGTATGCCAGGGGCTGTGGTGTCTCTTTCGAACAAACCCACACCCCTGGCAGGCATCGGCCTTTGCGGGCCCCATCATTTTTTGTGCTGACATCTCTTTGAGGCGCGCGTGGAACACAACGCGCCGTCGACTTGGGCTTGGTTCTTACCGGACAGCGAGCTACCCATTACTCGCCGTCCGCAAGCCCATGCCTACGGTGGCCGGAAATCGGCCTGGGATTCCCGACGCCCAGGGCATCTCTGTATCCTGCGGCGGCTAGGGTCGCGAGGGCGCATATGCTGCCTCTCCCTCACGTGCGCCGCCTCCCTCTTCGCGAGCATTACTGCTTCGCTGAAGGAGGTGACGGCTACCCATGCCCTCTCGCTCCGTACCATGGCCTGGACCAGGGCCGGAACTCGCGTGGAGGTCAATGTACCTTTTATACACTAGCTTTTGCCAGCGGCTTCGCCCGCTCGGAACTTTCATCCCCTATTGAACTCGGTTAGGGGTTGAATTTCAAAAACACCTTTCTTATTCCTTGTCTACATTATAAAGGGAACCTCTGTGCAAAATTTCAGCTTTCTAGGTCCAAGGGTTTGGGCTGGGCGTTGATGAGTCAGTCAGTCAGTCAGTCAGGACTTTTCTTTTTATTTATATAGATAGATAGATATAGATAAACCTTCCTCTTGAGTCAGTCTGTGTATTGATGAACCGCATTTAAATCCGTTTCGTAGTTTACAAGATCTAAGCGTACAAAGACGAAAAGCGACTTTGTATAATATGTAAATAATAATAAATTACAGTATTGTTTACACTAAGTACTTATGGCTAGGTAATCATCATCTGCGTTGACTTTGCCCAACTATATCAGGGTCGGCTTCCAGTCTAATCGGATGCAGCTGATTTCCAGTATTTTACATTGAGCGACTGCCTATCTGATCTCCACAACCCAGTTACTGGGTAACACGATACCCCTTGGTAAGAGTGGTTGTCAGACTTTGTGTAACGGTTTTTTTTTTGAGGGTGGGAAATCTTCAAATAACTTCTCCCGCTCTGGGTGGAGCAGGAAGGCGTGTGAGACTTTTACTGACTAAAACCCACCCGTGTTCCCTCAGTAGCTTGTGTGCCAGGGGCCACGGTATCTCTTTCGAACAATTCGACCCCCGGGCAGGCATCAGTTGTCTAACGGTTGACTTTGACTAAAACTGGAACGTTTATTTCACTACCAATCGTAGTTCCAAAAGAGGTAACATAATCAAAGCGTTTATTTAATTTTCGAACTGGTTTGCAAATAGAGCATTTTATGGAACATGCACTAAGGTACCGCGCGACATTCAAATTTACTTGCGTTCTTTGCATTTGGTAGGTCAGCGTCAGGTTCTATGCTAATTGCTGTTGCTGCTGGGGAGTTTGTTGCACCACTTCTTCTTCCCAGCTAAAGCATTAGGAGGTGGTGAAGGGTGGGCGTTTTGGGGGACGTATTTTGACGTTGGAAAAGTGTTGATTCACAGCCTATGTAATTTGAATAAATGACTTTTGATTTTGTTTTTTTTATTTTGATTAAAATATTGTTTCCGACCGTAACTAATACAGTTTTATACAATTATTATCATTAAAATAATCAATATAACCATCTAAGCTCATTAAATCCCATACAATGTCTTTTTAATGAAATGTTCATACGCTGGGATTAAATGAATCGAATGAATTCGATGAATTTCGCAGGCTACTTTCGCACTCTGGAAAAAAAATACAGTAGGCGCGTAGAAAATTATTGTTGTTCGTCATTGATTTTGAAATGTATAATTTCATCATTTACTTAGTTTGTATTTCCTTGCATTATTTGAAAAAAAATATACTTTATTTCAAATCGTCAGTTTTGACCTTTTTTTTTTTTTTTTGTGTATGGCATCTCGCAGTTGACCTTGAGAGGCCGTGACTGCTCAACCGGACTTTCCTGTGAAGGTTTTTAGGAATCTAAAAGCCTCCAGCCAGGGCGTAAAACCTACTTAATCCTAAAACGACTGCGCACTGAGGGCACCCCCTGTGGGGTACGAACCTCGGCTCAGGGAGTCGCTGGCGGGGGGGAGGGGGGCAGCTAGTACTATCAGGGACAGGCTGGATCAAGATATTTTCATTATTATTAAACGGGGAATTTAAAGCTACTGGCTCAGCTGCGGCGCGGGCTGGCGCATCAACGAGCAAGGGACGGTAGGGGGTCTGATCGTTACTCGGAGGGGGTCTTCGCGGGGCGCGAGGACCTCGGCGGCGAGGTCGGAAGGACGGTCGTTTGTATTTGTGTGCTGACCAGCACAGCCCTATTCTTTTCTTCCAGAACAGTGATGGGGTCGTCTGGGTCGGAAAGGACATGTCTCGGCCGGCGGATTCTACTGATTCTACTGGGGACATAGCTAGCGGCCTTCACAATCAAGGGATTGCGATGAAACTCGGCTTTATCGAAGAAACGCTTCGAGTTGCGTTTCAGAAATTGAGCTATAGTGGGCATTTTCAGATCGAGATGGAGGATCTCGTTCCGAACGAACCAAGGGGAGCCTGTGGCTTGGCGAAGGAAACGGTTTTGGAGGGTCTGCATCCTATGGATGTGTCGGGGGTGCGTGTGTGCAAAGCATACGCCATGATGGGCCTTATGCACGCCGTGTAAATCCGCAATTTGCACTTGAGTGACAATTTGACGTGCGTTCAGAACAGAGTGCAACCTTCCGAGAGCGAAGGCGGCGCGTGAGCGCGCCTTCTTGATATGCTCAGAGAAGGAGAGGTGCTGATCTAGAATCACTCTGAGATATTTGGCTCGCTTTTCCCAAGGGATCGGCTTGCCGAATATGGAGATGGGCCGGGGGGGAGGGGGGTTGAATCGCGGTTTCGAAAAGAGAACCGCCTGACTTTTGTCCGGATTTAATTCGATTCGCCACTTCCTAAACCACGCGCCAAGCACGTTGACTGCGGTTTGGAGGGAGGAGGCTATCGCTTTATCGCTACGCCCACAGTGGTAGATGGCTGTGTCGTCTGCGAACAGTGCCAACTGTGCCCTTCTACTCTTGGGGATATCGCTCGTGAACAGCGTGAATATGAGAGGGGATAGCACGGCGCCCTGGGGGACGCCGGCGCGAATCGGGTGGGGGGGTCAGTTTTGAACGTCAACATTTCCATTAAAATAGAATTGATGCTATTCGCCCATTCTAAAATGTAGTTTCGTATGGAGAAGAATGGGCAAGAAACTCCATCGCTCCACCCAGAGCGGGAGAAGTTATTTGATGATTTCCCACCCAAAAAAAAAAAAAAAAAAAAATCGTTACTCTTTTAATATGTTTTAACTACAATATTTAACATACATTTATTGTTATAATTATGTGTGAAAACGATGCACCCAGAATAAAATTACCATACTAAAATAAGTAAACAGAATGTAATGACAAGCTTTGGCAGCTACTAGGCATTGAAGGACACGCGTGTATCGGCTGCCGCAATAATGTAGACACTATATTGGCTGAAAAAAACAGTAGGTATACTATGTATTTACTAGGTATGTAGGCAATGTCGAGCCAGGCAAACAGAATGCAGTAGAAAAAATCCAAACCTTTTGATATTCATTTTGTCTTTAAATATCAAAGCATGTTGCTAGAACGTTCCATATTTTTACTGTTCCTTGGTACTTGGTATTGATTTGTTTTCTATTACCTGCATTTCATTTTCTTTGAAATTTTGTAGTCATGCGATCGGAGAAATATTTTTCGAAGTTATATTGATATTGGCAATTGAATTTTTATTTGGTATTTATAGTTTATGAGTATGAATGTGGATGGCTATAAGGGTAGGGAAGAGTAAAGAAACGATGGATGGACTGTGTGCGAGATGATATGGTAAGAAAGGGGATCACAATAAAAAATAGCGTGGTAGGCTATTTATGAAACTTGCCCAGCTTTGTGCAAATATAAATGTCCCTTGTCCCAGTCGGCATTTTTCCATACTATATGCAGGGAATATATTTCATATAATGCATGGGCACTTATGGAACTATAATGGAAGCTAAGTGCACGAGGCAAGAGACTCCACGGTTACTCTTTTAAAAATAATTGGCTTTAACAATGTTTTCAAATTACAGTGATAATAGATATGGGAGGACAGTGCAGACCTGTCAATAAGTACCAGGTACTTAGATGAATGAAAATACAAAATAGAAAATCGTCTAGTCTGTAAGGCGTACAACGTTTTCTCATTCACAATATGTAAAAGAATCTACATAAATAAAAATGAACCTATTTAAACCAAGTGACATGATTTCCATGACAATCACTAATAAATAGTCGACATTAGAATTGATGTATAATGTCAAATAATGACGAGGATATGTCAGACAGTGTAAAGAATAAAAAAATACATCATAATTTGGGAGCAGTTAATAAGACTTTCACATAGTTATGCTGTTAATGAGATACCAGGGAAGTCACATGTGCAGCAGGCTGAGCACGAGCACCGACTTGTCGACGGAAGAATAGACATTACTATTAAATATATTATTATGATGCACCATAGAATAAGATGCTATGTTTTTCTATTAATTATCACAGTTATGCGTTCTTAATTAATCATGATTTTGTAGGTAATCGTATAAACTTTGTGGCCGTCGATTAGAAAGTTTGTTGTCAGTGTGATTTTGACAGTTTGGGAAGAAATATTCTTCTGAAACAGTTTACATTTAAAAGGACCTCTTTGAATGATTTGGACCGATTGATAACCTCGTTCTTTTTGAAGTCGGTTAAAAACATTCGGTTTTGGCTCGTTTATCAAACAACGCCGACATAAGTGCACCGTTCACATATGTATGCGCCAAATTGAATCATAAAAATGTGATGGAAATTATTCGTTGAATATTGTATGAATAGTGGTTTGTTTGAATATTCGAAAGATATTGGTAATTTAAACCAGAACAACAATAAGAAAATGGCTATTTCGAACAGCGCTCAATACTCTACATACATAAATAGCCAACAATGTTCCTACTTCTAGGACACAGGCCTCGTCTCTGTGAGAGAGAATGGGCTGTAATCCACCACGCGGGCCCAGTGCGGGTTGGTAGATGTCACATGTCTTCGAATTTTTGGTTCTAGGACATGCCGGTTTCCTCACGATGTTTTCTTTCACCGTTTTTGGGAGCAGTGGTGATGAATTATACTCAAAGTAAAGCACCTGTCTGGTGTTGAACCTTCGATCTTACAACTCGTAAATCGCAGTCGTTATCACTGGGCCAAGTAGAATACGGAATTTCGACACACAAAATATCGATAAATGCCAATACGATGCTGCAAAATTGCGATGCACCTTACTGCGAAAGACCGTCTCTGCGAAGCCACTACACTTCGATAAAAGTACCGCGATAAATCTTCACTGCGATAATACTTGACTTCGATGCACGTTACCGCGAAAGATTTTCTTACTTTCTGTATTTACTTACTTTTACTTTAGATTATTTTATAACTTTTTAATTTTATTTTATTGCTTTAATTTTATTATCAATGTTGGAACACCGACGTCTCCTCTCTCGGAGGTGGGTGCTAATGGCTGCAACACAGTTTTTTAAACTATCGTAGCTGTTAACGAACACTAAAAATTTGTAAACCTCTTTCTAGTTCCAATAAATATTTGATTTGATTTGATTTGATTTTCACTGCGATACTAATTGACTTCGATGCACATTACCGCGAAAAATCATTTCAACGGAGCCGCGGATAAAGGTTGGTACCTAATAAACGCTTGAAAATTATAAATAAATTAAGGAATTATTAAGGGAAAATTAGTTTTCTTATTTTTGATAGCATTGAGGTTAAAATTGTAATCATACTTCTTGTACCTGTCCGGTCAAATTTTTCACTGCATGGGATGGTCGAAACTGCGCACTGAAATATTTCTCTTGCAACTTCATGCCTGTAGTCCACAGAGGTGTAGGTAGAAATGTTTACTTGCGAACATTTCCTTACAACAAAAACTTAAAAAAATACAGTTTTTTTTATTTTTCACTTTTTAGCTACAGTACCGACCCCACACTAATTCGAAATTTCATCACCCTTGGGGTCAAAACAATGCATGCATATTTATGCTATAGCAGCAATCTCGGTTAATTTGCTGTCATATTTCGAAGAGTTCCGTTGTCTGTCTCCGAAACGCATCATCCGATCTATATGAAATTGAAATGGGATCATTTCGAAATAAACCCCTTTCGATCAAAAATAATAATTTTGCAAATCGGTCTTATGAGGGAGTTATGCCCGAACCTCCACCTAACTCCTAACCGTTAAAGATTTGTACCTTCCTTCATCAGCTCAGCGTCATGAGATGATGATGTCCATACGCAAATGTCTCAATAGCTTTAGAAAATATATGAAAAAAATTGTTAATACCTACAAAATTTGAGGGTTGCCCTCGATTTCCCTGGGATTCCATCATCATATCGTCACTTGGTGCCAATGGGACTACTTCAGGAGTATACTCATTAGAAAAAAAAAATGAGAATCGGTCCACAAATGCGGGAGAAATCATTGAACATATATTAAAAAAAATACATTTAGTGGAACATAAAACCTCCTTTTTTGGAAGTCTGTTAAAAAACCAAGAACACTTAGCCTGACCCACGACAAAACATACTGTTGGATTTTCGACTCTAAGCGCTAAGGGTTGCGTTGAAAATCTAATGCGCGAAAAATAACCGCAGCGAGGAAATATCGCTCGAACGAGCCTGAGGTAACAATTGGTTTTCGACCCACTTTCCTTTGCCTCGAATTTTGAGGAAAACTACCTGTATGTAAGATTATCTCGAGTTACTTGTCAGTCTTTCAAGCTAATAATAACTTTTACATAAAGGATTACAAGTAGGGATGTGGGGAAGGGTTGGTTTCGCATTCGCACTCGGATTTTCGCGTGGATTATGGTAGTTTTCGCTTTCGTTTATATTCTACTGTCTAAGTTCGAGGTTTCACCCAAATGGTGATCGGAAATTATCCCACGGGATCATACAACTGGAATAAACTTGTATATCCGTGTGCCAAATTTCAGCCAAATCGAATCCGATTTGGCTAATCAGCCGTTAAGCGTAAAAAGGTAACATACAGATCGGCAGACGGAGTGACTTTCGCATTTAAAATATTCAGTAAGATTGATGAGTCTTGTAATTTACAAGTAATTTTGTTTCCATGATTGCATAACTTTTTTTATTGTTTTTGCGTTGTTTTTTTTATTTTCTTTAGTGTCGATAGCAGTTGGGTCGTTTTTGTATAAGTACCAATACGAATATTTGAAAATAGGTAGGTATGTAAATTATCTAGGTCTATCTAACTATCGACCATGACTTGCCGAAAGCAGAATAGTCTTCCATTCGCACTCATCCCAACCCTATCGTTACACGTTTCGCTAAAACGCGAATTTTCTCCAAAACTGTGTCAGTTTGCGCACCCCTTATGGAAGGGGTGCGATTATAAAGGGGGAAGAGGGGGGATAGGGTTTAATCTTAAAAGGGGGAAGATTTAGTTCGTTCGGCTGATAGTAAAAAAGTAATAGATTATGTCGATAGATTCAGTTCTGAACGAATTTCTGAAGACTCTTTTCAAGGAATTGGATTTAGCAGTACAAAGTGAGCTCCTTGGGAAAGTTCGTCTCATTTTGAAAAGTGCTACCTTATATTTGTATGTTATCAGTAGTTAACTAAGAAAAGAAAGAAACACAGGTTTATTGCCACAGCATCACGTGCATAAAAATATCAGTTAACTCGAATCTAAAAGAAATCTACTATATAAAAATAAGTCGGGTTTTCCTTCCAGACGCTATAACTCCAGAACGCACGAACCGATTTCCACGGTTTTGCATTCGTCGGAAAGGTCTCGGGCTCCGTGAGGTTTATAGCGTAGGTAGGGTAGGTAGGGTAGGTAGGGTAGGTAGGGTAGGTAGGGTAGGTAGGGTAGGTAGGGTAGGTAGGGTAGGTAGGGTAGGTAGGGTAGGTAGGGTAGGTAGGGTAGGTAGGGTAGGTAGGGTAGGTAGGGTAGGTAGGGTAGGTAGGGTAGGTAGGGTAGGTAGGGTAGGTAGGGTAGGTAGGGTAGGTAGGGTAGGTAGGGTAGGTAGGGTAGGTAGGGTAGGTAGGGTAGGTAGGGTAGGTAGGGTAGGTAGGGTAGGTAGGGTAGGTAGGGTAGGTAGGGTAGGTAGGGTAGGTAGGGTAGGTAGGGTAGGTAGGGTAGGTAGGGTAGGTAGGGTAGGTAGGGTAGGTAAGCTAGGTGCACGGTTTCAATTTGTCGTTTCGATTGGAGTGGAACAGGCACGAAGCACCACGGTTACTCTTTTAAAATAATTGGCTTTTACAATGTTTTCAAATTCCAGTGAAAATAGGTATGGGTGGACAGTGCAGGCCTGTCAATAAGTACCTACCAGTACCAATAGTAAACGGTCTACAAATCTACATTCTGCAAAGCCTACAACGTTCTCACATTCACAATGTTTACAAGTTTCTCTCCATAAATAAATTATAAGAACCTTTTTAAAACAGGTGACATGATTTCCATGACAACCACTAATTAGTTGGTTATCGGCTAACCAATCATCAAAAGCAAATATATGCTTACTTTTGTTTGGATTCAATCTAAAACGGAGTCTGTTGCAAAATTTACAAATTCTGCAAGCCTTTTTTGCTAACCCTACTTTGTATGTACAATGCAGCTAAAAGTAATATCTCACTTAGCCAGCGAAGACTGATTAAATTTTCCCTCATTCTTAACTTTTATTCATTCGTATCTACATTGTATTCTCAAACCGGTAACCAAAACAGTTTCAAAAGTACCATAAAACATCGGAAAGACCATAAAAACGGAGTTTCTGACACAAATATTTTCAGCAACGTCTTAAAATCCGGTTCGAAGGACCAATTTCGTTAAGACAAATTTGGACCGAAGGACCAGATTCGGCAAGATTTCATTTTATGTGGCTGAGTAACCAAAATCTTGCCAATCACTGGCATAAAGCAGTCTCTTCATGTCCTAAAATGGCATCTTTGCCCGCCTTTTGCCCACACCGACCTCAATTTGCATGTCGTTTCACCCAACATAGGGCTTTGCCCTAAATTTCATCCAAATTTACATTATACTGAAGTTGAGAGTGCGAAGTTCTGATTTAATTATCACATGGGTAGCAAAGTACATAAACCTGAGATGTAATAAGACATGGAAAGTTATAAGCACCTGTAACTACACATTAAGATACTTGCGTCGTTACAATTAAATTGGTTCGTGCTTTTGAGTATGAATAGCTATAGAGCGCAGTTCTTCATTACCAGCAGCCGGCTGAACGCTAGGCGATTATTTAACGTAGCGATTTTTTTTCGCCCATTGAGTTTTCAACGCACTGTTTAATGTACTCAGGTAGATACTGTGTAAACTGGCATAGCTTACTTTACTTGGTTTACTTATTTATGTAACTTTTCTACTAAAGCCTAAATATGAGTCATTTTGTTGGTAAGTTCAAAGTGCTGACAACCTGAGCAAGTACAAAAAAAAAATGGGAATCCTAAATGTAGGTTTAAAGCTAATTGCTTACTCACTGTTTCAAAGAACTCCATAGAGCCGGTTCTAATCAGGGTCCCAATTATGTATGGTTGTAATGATTCCCCGCAGAATCTTCGTTCAAACTACGTCAATATCGTGTTTTTTAGAAACAAATGTAAACGGTAGGAGTCGAGGTAAGGAACCAAAATGTTGTTCTGTATATTCCAAGACAATTGGTCGACATTATTATTGACTTATTAGCAGATTTCCTGTATGATTGACGTGATTACGAGTAAGGAATCGTTATGTGGTGAACTCAGACCCAGATCGATAGAAACTTGGTGGAAGTGTAATGTCAGCGATTTGTAAAACAGTCGTTTTAGCAGTTTGTAAGGTTCCGTACGTGTGAGTGAAGAAACGGAACCCTTAACGGATCACTTGTGTCCGTCTGGCAGTCTGTCATAGCCAGCAATTTGTTTCATTATTTTCACTAAGACTTAAAATTATTTTTATAAAGCCAAGGAAGTAAAAAATAAGTTAATAAACAGATATTTTGGTCCACAAGCACTTATTCTTAAATTAAATTTTATAATCTCTTTTTTATGTCTTAATAAGCTTTATTTTACTAATGCAGTTTATTTTTTTCTTTACGGTTACTATTAGGTTAAATATAAGGTTAGGATAAAGGGAGTGAAGCTTTATGCTTGTCTTATACATTCTCTAACTTGAATTTTTACGGCCATTTTAAAACAACCTTTCACGTAACAGTACATTCCAATAAAATAATATTTCCAAAGTTCTTTCTATACTGGTAACAGAGCGAGTCTACAAAATTAACGTGCGAATGAACGTTACGTAATCAATGGAAGTTTGTTCGTCCGAACGACAAAAAGCTTGGTTCGATTTGAGTCCGGACTCGGCCAACAGGAAACGGTTTTTTTGTTGGACAGCGGAACTGAATAGGATTTTGAGGGATCTAGCGTAAAAAATGGAATCAGTCAGTTTCACTGAGTTCTAATGAACTTCTGGAAATTCTCTTGTTTCCCTTTTATTTTGGGAATCCTTTCGCATTTATTGTTTATAGGTACCTACTTTTTTTTTGAGGAAAAGAGATTGGTTTACAATGTCGTGTTAAAATCACAATCATACCGGAGTCGCTTTTGATCATAAGTGTAAGACCCTTATGCCAAGTTTTGGAGGAGTTTAAAAGGTAAGTTTGTCTTAAGGGGACACTTTTCGCGGGCTCGAACTCACTGTGGTGGGCCTGGCTAAAAATCACGCTATCCCACCAGGCTTCGTATCCGACAGAGATAGTATCAGTGATGAACAGTTACGCTAGTCTACACGCACAACGTTATTGAGTGAGATGCAGGAGCATTTATGGCAAAAAATTCGCGAAAAAATTATGAAAAGTCCTTCGGAAGATCGGGTTTTATGAAAAAACCACTGCATAAATCAATGACCAATAAAGTTTATTGAACTTATCGATAATTGAACTTTGTCGGTACAGACTTGGTTTTGGAGATTTTAAACTTCTTTTATTACTTAAATACGCCCAAAGTTAGGTTAAATTAGCAAGAAAAACGAATCTTAGTTGGCTCATAACTTTTTAATAGCTTTTTATTTTAGTATTCTGTTTCCGTACCGACAATATTAATAATGAGACAAAACCATACCACGTTAAGTTTTGATGTACACTGTCAAACAGTGGAGTAAAACCCTCCCGAAATTTGTATGGAAAAAATGTGGACTTGTTTCACCTTAAAAGGGCAGACTGCCTCGTTGGTCTGGTGGTCACACGCGCTACTGCTGAACATGAGTTCCTGGGATCGATTCCCAGGTCGGGAAAAGTGTCATTATTACAGAGTAAAGTGTCGTTGAGTCATAGACTATACTACTAAGGCCGAGCACATATCACAGAAGGGGCAAATTTTTATTACAACATAGTAATTTGTCGGGCAAATGCTTAATCTGCCGACTACTCTGAAACAATTTATTGATCGTTTTGCCATTCTTCGTATCTTGGGAGAAATAAAGTGACCTTATGAGTTATAGGAGTCCGAAGTTGAGCTAGGAATGTCTGTAATTTAGTGTCTGTTTATCGCTGGAATTATGTTGCCTAACCTTACCTTGGAGCTGCGTATCGTAACTTTTTACCGGATTTTAAGGCGCTTGTAGTGTAACAATCCAAGATTACACTGTAACGCCTAGGGCTTTGCAAGTAGACTGCGCATAGGGGTAATTATGCGACACACTAACATTAGGAAAGTTCAACAACATTTTTCGAGATATTTACGCTGTTGAGCAGATAATTTTTTCTAGCGTAACTAAGCAATGAGAGCAGTAATGGTCCAGTGGTAATGCCCGCGATGTACAGGTTGTGGGTCCGTCTATTTTTTAGCGATTGTCATGGAAATCATTTCACATGGTTCAAATAGGTTCATTTTATTTAAGTAGATTATTTTATATATTGTGAATGAGAGATCGTTGTAGGCCTTACCGACTGTATACAGGATAAGTTTTTATCCAGTGCACAAATTTTTACCATGAATTCAGCATGTCATTCTAGACCCCCTAGCGCAGAAATTTTTTGCCCGTTTCAAAAAAAAAAAAATCTGCTGTTCCATACATTTTACCGCGTAGGTATTGCACTTTTCTATGAAACAGCTGTTTTCTTTTTGTATACCCGGCGAAAAATTTCTGCACTAGGGGCTCTAGAACGATATGCTGAATTCATGGTAAAAATTTGCGCACTGGATAAAAACTTATCCTGTATTTGTAGACGATTTTCAATTCTGTATTTACATTCCTCTAAGTACCTGATACTTATTGACAGATCTGCATTGTCCTCCTATACCTATTACCACTGTAATTTGAAAACATTGTTAAGCATCTTTAAAAGAGTAACCGTGGAGTTTCTTGCCGGCTCTTCTCCATAAGAAGCGACAAATTGGAACCGTGCACCTAGCTTCTGACGTTTCATAAGTGCCCATGCAAAATATTTTGATTTTTAACCGACTTCCAAAAAAAGCGGAGGTTATGATTTTTTGATTTTTCGGCTGTAATGATGATGATGGTAGAGAGATATTTTGCAAAAACAGGGTAGGTAAATAGGTAGATGTAATAAGTAGGTCACGGGTAAGGGTTACAATAGTCGCATATGCTTCCGGTGAGCGCAGGCGTTAAGATATACCCGAAAATAAAATCCGTTTGAGACTTTCTAATATAATATTTGGTATAGAGACGGAATCAGCTTAATGTATCGAAATGTTATCCTACTAATATTATATTATAAAATGTGTAAGTTTGTGAAGATGTTTGCATGTTTGTTACTCAATCACGCAAAAACGGCTAAACAGATTTGGATGAAATTTGGCACACAGATAGATTATAACTTAGATTAACGCATGGGATACTTTTTTATTCCGGTAGTACGTACCCGTACGTGTATAATAATTTCCGATCTCCACGCGGGCGAAGCCGGGGGCGGAAGCTAGTGAGAAAAAAAAAGAGATTCAAAAACATAACATACATGATCAGCCTATAATGTGCCCACTGCTGGGACACAGGCCTTCTCTCGGTGAGAGGGAGTGGGCCGTAATCTACCACGCGGGCCCAGTGTGGTTTGGTGGATGTCACATGTCTTCGAATTTTTGGTTCTAAGACATGCCGGTTTCTTCACGATGTTTTCAGTAGTGGTGATGAAAATATACCTACAAAGTGTGCACGCTTTAATTTAACTAAGTAATTTAATCTTCTTTCTCGAAGTTTTTAATTATTTTCATTAGAATTTTATTTTTCTTTTAAACTTACCGGTGAGATTACATCGTTCACTCTAAGATCGTTAGCCGCCATCTTGAGAAATCTTTTTTTTTGCTATACATTCTCTTTTCAAAAACAATGAGCTGCAACATTTTTAATTGATTAATTTTTAACGTAGTTAACTTTGTCTTAGGCAATTAAGAAAATTGGAAAGGAAAATATTATCTTTATTTTTTGTGAAAAAAGATACGCATTCAATTCGAGCGTCTGATAAAAGATTGAGTGTTAAAAAGAGAAAAGATAAAAGCTACATTAATGTCGTTGTCGGTTCAGAGAGCAGAAAGATGTTTTCAAAACAATCAAAGGAATTATTCCTTTTTGCTTCGACTTTGAGGATTCCGTGATCTTTTAATTCGATCTTTTGTTGTTTTGTATTTGGAACATGGTTCCAAACTCAAGGCGATAGACCAGTCTATGCTTTTCGGCTCCATAAAGAATAATGCTTAATTTTAATTTATTATTTAACTAGCTTCCGCTCGCTGCTTTGCCCGCGTGGAAGTCGGAAAATATCCCGCAGGAATATACTACCGGGATAAAAAGTATCCTCTGTGTTAATTGTTCCGTGTGATGCCGGACGTAAAAGAATAGCACCAGCCCATCTCTTTCCATGGGTGTCGTAGAAGGCGACTAAGGGACTTACTAGAGAATAGGCAGCAGCGTTCTCTATGCATTTTACTACCATACTGCGATCGCCAACCCGCCTGCCGAGCGTGGCGATTATGGCAAAACCCCCCTTTTGAGGGAGGCCTATGTCCAGTAGTGGACGTTTTTCGGCTGAAATAATGATGATGATGTGTTAATTTATGTTATAATCTATCTGTGTGCCAAATTTCATGCAAACCCATTCAGTGGTTTTTGCGTGAAAGAGTAACAAACATCCATACATTCATACACGCAAACTTTCGCGTTCATAATATTAGTAAGGATTTACCCCCTATTTTTAAGTAACCTCACAGCTGAACACTGTCTCTTAATATACAGGTTATCCTAGTTTAAGAGGCAGGGCTCACAATATCTGTATATATACTTCTGCAGCGTAGTTAACATCTTGTTAAACACTGTATAGTAATATATGTTTCTTAGTGACAATAAACTATTATTATTATAATTCGATATATAAATATACACAAACATACATAAACTCATGCTTTTTCCCATGGGGGTTGTCGGAACGTATTACATTCACGTATCCCGTTCATACTTCCGCGTAGTGATTGCGGAACACTGTAACAATACGAATACGGCTTACATTTTGACAATTCAAAAACGTTCATTATGATAGGTTATTTACGTTGTTGAGCAGACTATTTTATTCAAGATTTTCAATACATTTTGACCGCATTTTGCATTTTTCTATGAAACTGGTGATTTTTTATTTTATAACCGACGAAAAAAGTCCACACAGGGTGTTTCAGAATAATGTACTGAATGCATGGTAACAGTTTGCGCTTTGATGTCTTTGCTATCCTGTATAAGATAGGTAGGTACTTACATAAATATGCTATACTTTAAAAAAAAAACTTAAAGACTCATCCCTCAAGTATCTACATCTTTATTAATAATTTGAAGGCCAAGCGAAATAATACTTATATTTAGCTTTTCATTTACGCTTTTTGTGTTTCTGTATCCAATAATTCCTTATATCTTCAAGTCTCCATCTATAAATCCAATTTACACATGACTGTTTTCTTCAGGCCCTCGATCCGGATAACCAGGATGTTAAAATAAAAAAAAACAGGAAATAAACAAAGAAACAATACAATAACCCAAATCCGACTGTCATGCAGGGTTACATTCATTAGATACGTTTGTACAAAAAGTGTATTTTGTGAACAGCAATAAGAATAAATGTTTTTCCTTCACTCCGAATTTTCGTAGTTTCGGACAAGGAAAAGTTGTCCATTTCTATTGATCCCCGAAATGTAACAGTAAATATCAGGATAAAAATGAAGAAAACGCTTAATTTAATCAAATAAACGTAAAAGATACATACAATAATAGGTGAGTAGTTCTGCCGTCGTAAGAGAAAAGGGCACAACTAACATTTTTTTCAAAATTGAGTTATATACATATTTAGAATCAGAAAAAAAAGGCACATCTGCTCAATTTTTTGTAGAATTTTATCTTCAAGGAATTCGGAGATACAGTAGGCTCAAAAGGCACAAATAAGACTAGTATTCATGTTTTATAGAATGAAAAGGCACATTTATTTACCATTATATTGAAAGGGCACAAATACGTAGATGTGACTATTACTTCATACAGATTTTTACTAAAAACTACTTTGAAAAGGCACACCTACAACATAACATGAAGAAAAGGCTCAAATGCCAGATGTGCCCTGTCTACTTAATTAATGATCCAGGCATGTCTCAATTAATTTACGTATAAACGGCACAAATAACCAGTTGTGCCTTTTCTTTAAATTATTTACGATTAGGGGTGAGGAAAGGAGGGCAGGGTTTGATTGAAATGCGCCAGTTGTGCCTGCGGCAAAACACTGAAAGTCTTATTGCACGAAGCTATTGCAGGGAGAAAAAAGGAAGACATAGTTAGCTGCTTTCAAGCATTTTTTCTTGAAAACCAGGACTGCAAAAATGTGATTTTGTGGCTGGATAACTGCGCGGCCCAAAACAAAAATTGGTGCCTTTTTTCCTACTTAGTATATTTAGTCAATTCCAAGGGTGTTATTATTGAAAGTGTTGTGCTGCGTTATCTGGAAGTTGGTCATACTTTTATAGCTGCCGATGAATCCAATCACTTAAGGCTACACTAGTCGCGAGCTCGAACTCACTGGTGGGCCTGGCTAAAAAGCACGCTGTCTCACCAGGCTTCGAGTCCGACAGAGGTAGTACCCGTGATGAGCAGTTAGACGAAAGTCTACACGCACAAAATTATTGAGTGAGCTGCAGGATCAGTTATAGTAAAACAGGCGCGTAAAAAATTAAGAAAATTCCTTCGGAAGATCGGGTTTTCTGAAAAAAACCACTGCATAAATCAATGACCAATTAAGTTTATTAAACTTTTGGATAATTGAGCTTTGTCGGTACCGACTTAGTTTTGGAGATTTTACACTTCTTTTATTACTTAAACATGTCCAAAGTTACGTTAAGTTACCAAGAAAAACGAATCTTTGTTGGCTCATAACTTTTTAATGGCTTTTAATTTTAGTATTCTATTTCCATACCGAATAATGAGACAAAACCATACCTTGTTTAATTTTGGTGTACATTGTCAAACAGTGGAGTAAAACCCTCCCGAAGTTTGTATGGAAAAAATGTGGACTTGTTTCACCTTAAGAAGAACAAGCGAGTGTATGATTTTGAAGATTTTTGCAAAGCTGTCGCTGATACAGGTTCAAATACTGTGGTGAAAAAAATGACAGTCCAGGATTTTCACGATTTTGAAGACTGCTATTCGTCGTATAAATTACAACATTCTGTGCCGCGAGCTTGTTTAAGAAACATGTCTGAAATCACTTTTCGGCGAGGGAGCAATTCGATGTTCTACAAGAACAGCCGAGATTTTTCATATTTAATTGTGATTTAGAGTAAATTTTTAAAAATAGATTTTTAAGTTAGGGGTCCAACCTATTAGTAAAAATAATAGTAATATTTAATTTTTACTTTCCTTAGGTATCTAACTAACTAAAAAGTGTAATTGAGTTTAAGTATTAGCACTTTTTGTTTCTAATTCATAAGTTCTATTTGTTAACCAAAATTGTAGGTAGATGCTTATCTCTAATAATTTTTAAATAACTATTGAATATTAAGAACGCTTTCTTTTTGTTTAAATGTTGGTGTCCTAGAAGAAGATTTGTTAAGTTTTGTTTCAGTTATTTGGATAAGCTAACCAGAAATGGCATAACAATAAATATGTTTTATAGTATAATAGACTTTCTTCACATGTTTTTATTTTTATTTTTATAGAAGACAAAGTAAATTTACATTAAAAAGGCACAATTAGAGAAATGTGCCCTTTCTTTCAGACTCAATGACCAATTTGCTTGAAATATTAAAAAGAAAGGTCACATTTGGTTAACTATGCCTTTTCTTTGTAGTAAGTGGTATTTTTTAAATATTTTCTTTTTAAGTTGAAAGGATTTTTTTTAATTTATTTAATAATTAGTTATATATAAAAACTAAAAAGTAAAAAATATAATAGTACTAACCTTCACGCATATATCATCGGTATTTTTTTTTCTTTTAAGCAATAGGTTTTCACACTATGAAGCAGAATATGGTAAAAACTTTAATCCCAATTATCTCAGTTTGACCAAAATGATAGATGTGCCCTTCTGTCGTACGACGGCAGAGTTAGAATACCGTCAATCAATTTGCGTAGCACTTCCCTACTAATTTGGGGTTGGCTTCCAGTCTAACCTAATACAGCTGGATACTAATATTATACACTAGCATTTTGCTAGCGGCTTCTCCCGCGCGGAACTTTCATCCCCTGTTTAACTCCCTTAGGGGTTGTATTTCGAAAAGTCCTTCCTTATTCCTTGTCTACATTATAAAGGGAACCTCTGTGCGAAATTTCAGCTTTCTAGGTCCAAGGGTTTAGGCTGGGCGTTGATGAGTCAGTCAGGACTTTTCTTTTTATTTATATAGATAGACTAGCTTTTGCCAGCGGATTCGCCCGCGCGGTACTTTCATCCCCTATTTAACTCCCTTAGGGGTTGAATTTCGAAAAATCCTTCCTTATTCCTTGTCTACATTATAAAGGGAACCTCTGCGCAAAGTTTCAGCTTTCTAGGTCCAAGGGTTTGGGCTGGGCGTTGATGAGTCGGTCAATCAGTCAGTCAGGACTTCTCTCTTTATTAATATAATATAGATGAAGCAACTGCCAACTGCCAAAAAAGTGTGTCGCCTCACTCACTGGCGAACGGTATTTATACGGAAAGGCGAGATGGTGCTTCCCTACCAAACCAAACCAAAGCGGAGTTTGTTGCGCCACTTCTTCTTCCCAGCTGAAGCACTAGGAAGTGGTGAAGGGCGGGCGTTTTTGGGGGGACAGTCTAATGTAATTTTAACCTTCAAAAATAGCTGACTCTCAGCCTTTTTTTTTTTTTTTTTTTTTTTTGATTACGGGGGGAAATCCTCATGGATGTCCTCCGCCCCGGGGAGGGCGGAGGGGTCTGTCAGACTCTTACTGACTAAAACCACCCCGGTGTTCCGTCTCTCACTTACGCCGAGGATCACGGGAACTAGTAAGTCTTCCGCGATCCCCGGCTAGTGCCGGCCCGCCTATGCGGGCCACCTCGCGATAGGGGGGAGTGAGGTGTTAAACTCCCCCCACATCAATGAGTGGCGCGCGTGGAACACTACGCGCCGCCATCTCGGGTCCTAAGAAGTAGGGGGCGACGGATTCCCCGGTCCGTCGCCCCTGGACCCATTTAGGGGGGCTGGAAGAGGGCGTTGTCCGCCCTCCGCCGACGCCCGGTGCGTCTGCTGCGGATCGGGTTAGCTGAAGCAATCTCCCGCTCCCTCTCCGCAGCCTCCTTCTGCGAGATGACTGTTTCGCAGAAGGACACCACCGCGTCCCAGGACTCCTCGCTGTCGACCATCGAGTCGACAACGGCCGGCAGCGACAGGTCACTGCCTACTCCTGAGATGAGGGCACGGCGCGGCTCCGTCCAAGTGGCACACTCTGCCAGCGTGTGCCACGCCGTGTCCTCCCGACAGTCGACGCAGTGGTGACACCGAGCGTCCGGCTCCCTGTTTATGCGACACAGGTACTTCCCGAAGCAACCATGCCCCGAGAGCACCTGTGTCACCCGAAACGACAGGGAGCCGTGCCTCCTCCCGAGCCAGCGCTCGAGTACTGGCCGGATCGCCCCGATGGTGGCGGAGCCGGCGGTAGGGCGTGAAAGCCTGTCCCGCCATTCCGCCACCAGGGCTGCGCGAAGCTGTGACCGACGCAACTCCAAATGTCGCGGCGTCAGCCACTCGCCCCGCGCCCTCGAGTCCTCGCGCCACCGATGCAGCGACGCGAGTACCTTCGCCTCGAGGTCCCACGGTGGGGATCCGGCCAGTACGCAAGCCGCCTCGTAGGAGATCGTGCGATATCCCCTTATGACTCTGACGGCCATAGCTCGCTGCGGTTTCCGCAGGACAGCGATGCTGCCGGCCGTCAGGTCAGCCGCCCAGATCGGGGCCCCATACAGGGCCATCGATCGCACGATCCCCACGTAGAGCCGCCTACAGGCGGCGCTCGGGCCCCCCAGATTGGGAAGCAGCGTTGACAGCGCCCCAGCCGCGCCCAACAACTTGGGCGCCAGCCGCTGGAAGTGGGGTCCGAAGTCCCACCGGCTGTCGAGCACCAATCCTAAATACTTCATGGTGGACTCGACAGCAATTCGGGACCCCCCGACCACGATGTGTGATCCCGGCGGCGGCGCCCGCCGGGGGCCATGAAAGACCATGGCCTCCGACTTATTGAGGGCCACCTCCAGGCCAAGACGCCGTATGCGGTTCACCACCTGTGACACCGCAGCCGTTGCCAGCAACGCTGCCTCCCTGTACGAGCTCCCCCGGGCCGTGACCAGCGTGTCATCTGCATAACACGTCAGGTCCACGCCCGGCTGGAGCTCGCCCCTCAGCACCCAGTCGTACCCGATGTTCCACAGGAGCGGTCCCACGACCGAACCCTGTGGAACACCGCACGACATGCGGCGCTGGTTTCCGCCATCACGTCCCATGTAGGTGACACACCTATCCGCCAGATAGGCCCCAACGATGCGGCGGAGGTACGGAGGCACCCGATGATACTGCAGTGCCTCCCGGATGCAGCTCCAGGGCAGGGTGTTGAAGGCGTTGGAAATGTCCAAGGACACCGCCAACATCACCCCGCCCCGGGACACAGCTTCCTCCGCCAGGACTCTCACCCGCGATATCGCGTGGATGGTGGAGCGCCCGTGCCGAAAGCCGAACTGGCTCTCGGCTAGGTCAGGCCCCTCCCTGCTTAAGTGTCTGACTCTCAGCCTAGTTTGAATAAATGACTTTTGATTTGATTTTGAAACCCACTCGTTCAGTCCTCTGAAAATCTCGTGGAAGTATTTAAATAGACTCCGGACTAAGGTAGGCCGAAGGAAACAGAACCTGCTCAGGTGGAGATTGACTGACGACTCCACCCTGGAGTATGAATGTGGTGCTGTCCCACAAACAATTGGGCGCTTAATATCATGTCCAGCGTGTCCTGTTGTCTGCACGACAGAGTTGGTGAACGATGCTGATAGTGCCATGCTCGTAGCCAAATCCTGGGCTGACTGTATTTAGATTGCTATCGACACGTTAAGAAGGAGACAGCCAAAAGTCAGAATCCAGAAAAAAAATTAAAAACAGGAGATATTTAAAGTTCTACAATTATTGTCTATTGCTTGATGTCAGGGCAGGTCTTAATATAGCGGGTTTTTTTACCGTGGTCCCCCAGGTGCCTGTGTGCCAGGGGCGACGGTGTCTCTTTCGAACAACCCGCACCCCTGGCAGGCATTGGTCCTTGCGGATCCCACTAGTCGTTGCTGACATCTTTGACGGCGCGCGTGGAACACAACGCGCCACCCCGCCTACCACTTTTCGGCCGCAGGGGATAGGGAAAGCGGCCAACGCCATACCGACACTCCTCTTCCCCTGCGGCCCCACCGCGTCCGCCATCAAACGGTGGCGGCCCCGTCCAGGCCACAGAAGGGAAGAGCGCTGCTCAGAAGCACCGGCACTCCTCCTCGGCCGCAGCTCGTAACCCTCAGCCGCGATGCCTCCCATTCGACATCGCGGCCCACCTCAGTTGCGGTGCACCTCACCGCAACCTACTTTTTGGCCGGTACGTCATCGGCTTGAAGGCAAAAGCCCTGACGAGCGGCCCCACCTTTGGGTTCCTCTTCGCTTCACCGTGGCTGGGAGATCACGGTTACGGAGCCCCCCCGCAACGACAATGCGGGCACCCACTCGGGGGGGAAAAATACAGCGGGTTAGTTTTCAACGACCTGCTAAATTTAAGGGTGTGGTACAGACCATGAAACCAAACACTTTTCTCCATGAGACAGATTTTCTTATCGCAAAAAAAATATCTATATAAATAAAAAGAAAAGTCCTGACTGACTGACTCATCAACGCCCAGTCCAAACCCTTGGACCTAGAAAGCCGAAATTTTGCACAGAGGTTCCCTTTATAATTTAGACAAGTAATAAGGAAGGATTTTTCGAAATTCAACCCCTAAGAGAATTAAATAGGGGATGAAAGTTCCACGCGGGTGAAGCCGCTGGCAAAAGCTAGTCTCATACAAAACTACAATACATACTCGACCTAAATACATAGTATATTAATATCGACAACCTTCTATGTTTTATATTAGTTGCATAAAGAAAAATAAAACGTCGAGTATGTGAAGTCTCACTCGTACTAGTCACATAAATTATGTAAGGGCAGCGACACATTTACGCGACCTAGTAAAGCAATACAGGATAAGTTTTAACCAGTGCGCAAACTGTAACCATGAATTCAGCATATCATTCTAGATCCCCAGCGCAGAAATTTTTCATCGGTTATACAAAAAAAGAAATCAGCTATTCCATAGAAAAGTGAAATACCTACGCGGTCAAAATGTATGGAACAGCTGATTTATTTTTGTATTACCGACGAAAAATTTCTGCGCGGGGGCTGTCTAGAATGAAATGCTGAATTAAAAGAGACGGACATGTCTGCCGTATGTCAGATGAGAAATGCGCTAAGAGAATCAGCGATTGGCCCAATAACGCACGACGCCAGCGTCGTCTCGGCTTGCCGCGAAACGATTAAAGATGGCGGTACGAGCATGACTACTACAGAAAGTACTGGCAAGTACTGACAAACGAAAGAATTTTGTGGAAAAGAGACAGGGACACCTTTGTCCTGCAGTTGGTCAATACATATTTTTTTTGAGTTTGGGATATCATTAAATAACTTCTTCCGCTCTGGGTAGAGCAGGAGGTGTCGGACTTTTCCTGACTAAAACCCACCCGTGTTCCCTCAGTTGCCTGTGTGCCAGGGGCCACGGTATCTCTTTCGAATAACCCGCACCCTTGGCAGGCATCAGCCCTTGTGGACCCCACCAGTTGATGCTGACATCTCTAAGTCAATACAATTAGATTAGATAAGATGCATGTTTAGCGCTCCTTCATCAGTTAACCCTGCCAGATCTTCGGAGGTTGTGGTTGTTGCAGTCAAGGGGGTGGCCTTGAAGAGGCTTCAGGCCTCTAAAGGCAAGACCATTACAGCAGCCATAGCCTCCATTATGGCGGCAGCGGAGGACCTGCACACTGGACCTCCGACGGACAACATGTCCGAAATGCGGGCGGAGGTCGCCCGCTTGGCAGCCGCCATGGAGCTTCTCCGAAAGGAGAACGAGGAGCTCCGAGCGGACCTGGCCGGCCTCCGAGGAGCTGGCCCCAGTGTGGCGCCCCCCAGTGTGGTGCCTCAGAAGGGGGCGCGGCATGCGCAGGGTGGACCCGCACCGGAGGAAGACCGGGTGCTGAATTTGGTGCGGCAGGAGCTGGATACCTTCCGGAGCCGGTTTTCCGCCCTGGAGGCCATAGTCCTGCGCCCCCCGCTAGCGACGAGTCAGCCGGCGTCGGGCCAGCAGAGGCCCACATATGCCGTCGCCACGACTGTCACGGCCAAGTCGGCTCCGCAGTCGGGTCGCACCTCGGTAAAACCGGTGCCGCCCAAGCCCAAAAAGGGCGGGGTAGCTGCTCAGGTGGCGACGGCCCCAGCCGTGGTACCGGGACGGTCGGCCCCGCCTCCCCCATCTCCCGTGGCTGACGCCGAATGGGAAGTGGCCGGGGAGAAGAAGAAGGCGGGTAAGGCTGCTAGGGCGGCCAAACGGAAGGAGAGGCGGCAGCGGCGCAAAAAGCGATCCGCCGCGGCTAGGCTACGCGCCCCGAAGTCCGCCGCTGTAGTGATTACACTACAGCCGGAAGCGGAGAAGAAGGGCGTGTCCTACCGGGACTTGCTATCGAAGGCAAGGGCGGCGGTGAACCTGGCGGACATAGGTGTCACCAACGGCATCCGGGTGAGGGTCACTGCGACCGGAGCCCGGATGCTGGAGCTCCCCGGTGCGGCTAGTGGCCCGACCGCTGACGCTCTAGCCGAAAAGCTCAGGGCGTCCTTAGATGCGGACGAGGCCCGGGTGTCCAGGCCCACCAAGTGCGCCGACATGCGCATCTTGGGCCTGGACGACTCCGTGACGGAGGGCGAGGTGGTGGCCGCCGTCGTCAGGACTGGGGGGTGCTCTGCCGAGCAGGTGAGGGCAGGCACCATCCGTCCAGACAACACGGGAATGCACACTATGACGGTGAGCTGCCCCGTGTCGGCGGCCCGGAAGATCACCGAGGAGGGCCGTAGGCTTCTGGTGGGCTGGGTATACGCGCAGGTCAAACTGCTGGAACCCAGACCCCTGAGGTGCTTCCGCTGCCACGTGGGCCATCACGTGGGAGTGCGGTGCACTTCGGAGGTGGACCGCAGCAGTCACTGCTTCCGCTGCGGTCAGCCCGGTCACAAGGCCGGCTCTTGCATTGCCACGCCGCACTGCTTTTTATGTGCGGCAGCTGGCAAGCCGGCCGAACACCGGGCTGGGAGCAAGGCCTGCGCTCCACCCGCCGAAGCCAGGGCCCAGCGCAGGGGCAAGCCCTCTGCCACCGCCGTCACCGCCGCAGCCGCCGCCACTGCCGCCGCCGCTGTCGCCTCTAACGTCGTCGTCGCTGCCGTTGGCACCGCGGCAGGGCCTTCACAGGGGGCCCCGGAGGAGGCTAATATGGAGTGTCAGTGACGGCTCCATTACGCCTCCTCCAGGCGAATATCAACCACTGCGCCGCCGCTCAGGATCTGTTGATCCAGAGCATGGCGCAGTGGTTGATTAACATCGCCGTGGTCGCTGAGCCGTACTTTGTCCCGCCCAGGGATGACTGGGTGGAGGACCTGAGCGGCTCAGTGACCCTCATTTCGTCGGCCGCCGCCGGTACCCCGACCCTCGAGGGTGTCAAGAGGGGAAGGGGTTGCGTGGCAGCACGGTTCGGGGAGATTGTCGTGGTAGGGGTGTACTTCTCCCCGAGCCGAACTCTCGCCGAGTTCCACAACTCCCTTGCGGAGTTGAGAGACGTCGTCGTCGGGTTTCGTTCCCTCCCCGTGCTCGTCCTCGGGGACTTCAATGCCAAGAGCTTGGCTTGGGGTTCCCGGTTGACGAACGTGCGGGGCAGGATGGTGGAGGACTGGGCTCTGGAAGCAGACCTGGTCGTCCTAAACCGGGGTTCTGTCGCCACGTCTGTGCGGATGCGGGGTGAGTCGGTGGTGGACATTTCGTTCGCCAGCCCCGCTCTGTCGCCGCGTGTCATCGACTGGCGCGTCATGGAGGGGGTGGAGACGTATTCCGACCACCGGTACATCCGGTTTGACGTCTCCGCCCAGACCTCGAGCGCGCCGGTCCGACAGGCCCCGTGTAGTCCGCGTTGGGCGTTGAAGCAGCTGGACCGGGAGCTTCTCCTGGAAGCCTCGATCGTGCAGGCCTGGGTGTCATCACCGGACAGGCCTGCCGACATAAACGACGAGGCCGAGTGGTTCCGGGAGACCATGTCCGACGTATGTGACGTGGCAATGCCCCGGGTCCAGCCAGGTCGTGCTTCACGCCAGGTGTACTGGTGGTCGCCGCAGTTGACAGCACTGCGCGAGGCGTGTGTTGCTGCGCGACACCTTTACTCCAGGCACCGCAGGCTCCGTATCCGCCCTCCGGATACGGTAGCCATTGAGGCGGAGCTGTACGAGGGGTACAGAGTGGCGAAGACCGCCCTGCGAGACGAGATCCTGCGGGCCAGAGTAGTGGCCCGCGAGGAGTCGCTGGAGACTCTGAACAGAGACCCGTGGGGACGCCCCTACAAAACGGTGCGGGACAAGATCCGCCCGTGGGCTCCCCCGCTGACGCAGAGTCTCCGGCCTCAGCTCGTGCAGGGCGTGGTGAGCGCTCTGTTCCCCTCGCGAGGGGAGCACGCTCCCCCGCCTATGGCTCCGCCTCCTGCGTTGCCCGATGCGGACCACACCGACGACGACGACGACTCTCCAGAGGTGACCGAGGTAGACCTGAGAGTGGCGGTACGTAGGCTGAATGCCAAGAATACCGCCCCAGGACCCGACGGGAATTACGGGCCATAACACCCTTAACAAACACCTTTTTAACATAGGCGCCACAGACAGCCCGCTTTGCAGGGGCTGCCTTGAAGCCAAGGAATCAGCCGCCCACGTCATCCTGGAATGCGAGGCCGTGGCTTCTCAACGCGAAGAAATCCTCGGAACAGTGAGGTCGCTCCGCGAAGCCTGTGAAGCTCCCAGGAAGCTTCTGTGCTTTTGGGCGGAGCTAGGCTGGCTCTGCTAGCCAGCATCCCCACGCACAACGGACCGAATGGGAGTCTACGTGCGGAAAAGGGAGTCCCATCATCATCATCATCATCATCATCAGGACCCGACGGCTTGCCCGGCAAAGCCTGGGTCCTGGCCTTGCAGGCTCTCGGGCCTCGACTAAGAGGGCTCCTAAGCGCATGCTTGGAGGAGGGCCAGTTCCTACTTCGGTGGAAGACGGGGAAACTGGTCCTCATTAAGAAGCCGGGGCGCCCAGCGGACTCTCCGTCCGCTTACCGGCCCATTGTGCTGCTCGACGAGGTGGGCAAGCTCTTTGAGAGAGTAATTGCAGACCGCCTCGTCGGGCGGCTGGTGCGGGTGGGGCCGGATTTGGCGGAGAGCCAGTTTGGTTTCCGCAAGGGGCGCTCCACGGTGGATGCCATCATGCACGTGCGAGGCCTCACGACGGGGGATGCTGTGGCCCGGGGTGGGGTCGTCTTGGCGGTGTCATTAGACATCGCCAATGCCTTCAACACCCTGCCCTGGAGTTGCATAAGGGAGGCACTCCGGTATCACCGGATGGACGGAAGACCCGACAGAGGTAGGTCGGCACCTACCTCTGTCGTGTGGTCGAGGCCTATTTGACGGACAGGGCCGTCATCTACCCCGGTCACCTCGGAGAGTGGAACCGGCGAGAGATGTCGTGCGGTGTCCCACAGGGATCGGTCCTGGGGCCGTATCTGTGGGACATCGGGTACGACTGGGTGCTGCGCGCCGACCTCCCTGGCGGCGTCAGTGTAGTCTGCTACGCTGACGACACGCTGGTCCTGGCGCAAGGGAGGTCGTACCAGGCGGCGGCCGACTTAGCTACACAAGGGGTTGCGACAATCGTCGATAGGATCCGGCAACTGGGACTCGAGGTGGCATTGCACAAGTCCGAGGCCATGTGGTTTCATGGTCCTCGGAATGCGCCACCGACGGGTTCCCAGATAACGGTGGGAGGGGTTCACATCGGCGTCGAGTCGACGATGAAGTACCTGGGACTCGTCCTCGACAGCCGGTGGAACTTCGCGGAGCATTTCCGCCGTTTGGCTCCCAGACTGGAGCGGGCCGGGGCTGCGTTGAAGCGGCTCTTGCCCAATCTAGGGGGGCCAAACGCCTCCTGCCGGAGGCTCTACGCGGGGATCGTGCGGTCCATGGCCCTATACGGGGCGCCGGTGTGGGCGTATACATTGAGGCGCCAACCAGCTCGCAAGTTGAGGGCGTCCCATAGGGTCATGGCGATCAGAATGATCCGAGGATATCGCACGATCTCCGGCGAGGCGGCGGGCCTCCTTGCCGGATTACCGCCATGGGATCTGGAGGCAAAGGTCCTCGCGCAAATATGGGAGTGGCGCGAGGAGGCCAAACGCCGGGGCGTAAGTCCGCTGCCGCGGGAAATCGTGGCACAGCGGACAGAGCTCCGGCGGGATCTCATGGTGACATGGAGAGAGCGATTGTCGCAACCCAGTGCTGGGCACGCCACGATTGCGGCGGTAAGTCCCCTCTTTGAGGAGTGGTTTGAGAGGCGGCATGGCGTCCTCACCTTCCGCCTGACGCAGGTCCTCACCGGACACGGTTGTTTCGGGAGGTTCCTGTTTCGGATAGGGCGGGAGGAAACGCCCGGGTGTTTCCACTGCGAAGATCGCCCTGAGGACACGGTGGAGCACACGGTGGCGGTCTGCCCTGCTTGGGCGGAGCACCGCCGTGTCCTCGTGGAGGCGATCGGCGGCGGCGATCTCTCGCGTCCGGCCCTGGTCCAGGCCATGGTACGGAGCGAGGGGGCATGGGGAGCCGTCACCTCCTTCAGCGAAGCAGTGATGCTCGCGAAGAGGGAGGCGGCGCACGTGAGGGAGAGGCAGCATATGCGCCCTCGCGACCCCAGCCGCCGCAGGATACGGAGACGCCCTGGGCGTCGGGAATCCCAGGCCGATTTCCGGCCACCGTAGGCATGGGCTTGCGGACGGCGAGTAATGGGTAGCTCGCTGTCCGGTAAGGACCAAGCCCAAGTCGACGGCGCGTTGTGTTCCACGCGCGCCTCAAAGAGATGTCAGCACAAATAGTGATGGGACCCGCAAGGGTCGATGCCTGCCAGGGGTGCGGGTTTGTTCGAAAGAGACACCACAGCCCCTGGCTTAAGGGCTACTGAAGGAACACGGGTGGGTTTTAGTCAGTAAAAGTCTGACACGCCCTCCTGCTCCACCCAGAGCGGGAGAAGTTATTTGATGATTTCCCACCCAAAAAAAAAAAAAAAAAAACCCTGCCAGATCTTGCAGATTGGCTTATACTTTTACTGTGTTGTGACTTACATATAATTCGTGTCAAAAAGAAAAGATACATCCCTGACAATATCAATACTTACGACATCTAAGCACATTACTTTATTACTTACACACATCGGCCGCACCTTCCTCCCGCCGCGCCAATCCATCCAAGCCCTTAATATGACGTCATCTAACGCATGGAACATATTGCATGCACTTTACGATCACTTTTATGGACAAATAGTCGAGCAACTTGAAGGCCTGGATGACCTCCAACACATGTCAATTAAGGTTGATAAATATATGGGTTTATGGGTCATCTAGTGTAAATAGAATTGTAAACGAAGTAGTACTGGTAAATTGGGGCTTTAAAGACCACGCACGAGTTTGTAGCAATTTAGAATTGCAGTTGACTTTTGTATCGAAATACCGGTGCTATATTTGGTATGGAACAAGTATTGACGTCTTGAGTATCTGTGATTAAAATCAATGTTCCGACCATTAATGGTAAACAAAGTTCTTACGGTAGGAGTAAACTTATAGAAATTGCCACGTAACGAAAATTCTAGAAATCGTGTCGTAACCAAAAAGCGTTATGCCCACCTCAATATGACTTTTTATTGTGTATAAAAGAAAGAGACGGAGATCGTTTTTATGGTTTTTGAGGATACTGAAGCAAATAGTGAGGTGAAAATGTAAATTCAAGATTGCAGCTGCAAACCTTGATCCTTGATCTTCTGACCTTAAAGTCTAGACGAAAACTTCTGGAAGTTATGACTCTGTTCAATGTGTGCCGCAATCATTTTGATTGTCCGGACTTAGTTAAGAGTCTGTGCTACCTGGTTCCTCGAACAGTTCATGTGCGTGAGGTACGCTCTCGACGTCTATTTGCTACTAGCCTCTGTAAATCCAACGCAGGCTCGCGTTCACCACTTCATCGTGGAGACATAAATAACAATGTGTTTAATTCAATAGACATTCTTTTTCTTAGTAAAAATGTATTTAAGAAGCAAATCCAAAGGATCTGCAATGTCATTTAAAATAGCGCAATATTTAATCATGTATGCACATAAATTTACTTTTTCCTTTATTTTCTTTTACAAAATTAAAATCCAGATATGACTTCTATGAGAATGACTGTTGTATAGGTATTGTACCTGTGTTACTAGCCAGTTTTTAAATACTTTGATTGTAATCTGTGGAGAACGTAGTGGATAGCATAATTGTTTAAAAAGTAATATTTAATATAATTTTATCTCTATCTCTTATTGTGCTACTGTTTGTTTTTCCTTAAATAAATAAATAAACATTTATAAATAAATAAACATTTTCAAATTTTCTTAAGGAAGTCGATTTTATGGTACCTATTCGAAAATCTAAATCTCCATATTTAATTACATTCGTAGCTGAATCTTTCGGGCTTCTGACAAACGTAACGACTGTCAAAAATCCATGAATGACAGCCAGGACCAACGACTTAACATGCTTTACGAGAATCGACTAGTACCTACTACAGTTCGTTTTTTAAACTCAGATACTAATTTCACAGGCATAATATCAAACTCGTGTCAAACTGTATAGTAATCAAAATGCAAAGACAAAAGACTTGAAATGTCAGATCAGTCTCTAGGTTTAAAAAAAAAGAATCTTAGGTATAGCCAACAGCGATTTATGTCAGTTGTTAGGTCAGTTGAGTTGCGCACTCAATCACGCGGCTCAATTGCCTCCTTGTATGGTCTGAAGAGTTTGCATATAAAACAGTTTACATCGTGAGAGACCCGAGACAAGTGGCCAATGTCCCTGAAGTACGTAGCAGGAAAATGCCCGCTCCTGCCCCAATCTTGAGTCATAGTCATAGTAATTTATTCATAAAACAAGTAACTTGTATCTGAACTTATACACAAATTACATATTTACAAACAACAAAAAGTCAATTACAACAATAAAAAATAAATAAAAAAAAAAACATAGATTGATAAAAAAAAATAAAAAAAATGGCTAGATCAATAAATTAGAATTAACAGAATGAAACAAAATTTTACAACCCATGATTATCTCGACACAATTACAATTCATTAAAATCACAGTTCTCCTAGAGCAGACACTTATTCAATAGGTAATTTTTTAGTTTTATTTTGAAAGCGCTACTGTATACACTTTTGATGTCTAAAGGCAGCCTCAGCATATGCGCCCTCGCGACCCTAGCCGCCGCAGGATATGGAGACGCCCTGGGCGTCGGGAATCCCAGGCCGATTTCCGGCCACCGTAGGCATGGGCTTGCGGACGGCGAGTAATGGGTAGCTCGCTGTCCGGTAAGGACCAAGCCCAAGTCGACGGCGCGTTGTGTTCCACGCGCGCCTCAAAGAGATGTCAGCACAAAAATGATGGGGCCCGCAAGGGCCGATGCCTGTCAGGGGTGCGGGTTTGTTTGAAAGAGATACCACAGCCCCTGGCATACGGGCTACTGAAGGAACACGGGTGGATTTTAGTCAGTAGAAGTCTGACACGCCCTCCTGCTCCACCCAGAGCGGGAGAAGTTATTTGATGATTTCCCAACCAAAAAAAAAAAAAAAAGGATGACAGAAATTATTCATGTATGGCAGTAACGCGTTCCTTGGTACTTCTTTTTCTTCTCTAATTACAAACACAGATACACACATATACTCACGTCATTTTCTCAAGCAGAAACTACAGAACGCCACCAACCACGATCCTTACATATTATTTATGGTTCGTTTACGTTTATACGTCGGTCATGTACACATGCACGTACGCTTCGCTTTTTAAACTTGACGCCGGTTAACAAGAGAAGCATGCGTGCGTGGACATTTTGTTTGTCAGGGCCCCAATTCTTTAAAGTTACAATGATTCCCCGCAGTATCTTATAACGTTCAAACTACGTCAATATCGTGCTTTGTTGAAGCCAATGTAACAGAAAGGAATCGAAATATCATATTCTGTATGTTCGGGATGAATGATGTCGCATTGTACATATTAAATAAGGGCCTTGAGCTGACATGGGATGAAGACAAAGTGAATTATGTTTTTAAACAGTTCCGTAGAGGCTGCAAGGTAAGCCTCCGCTGAACTGTTTAAAATGCTCAGGAAATTTATATTTTCACTGTTCATATCTATCATCATTTGCTCAATGTCAAGATTTCAGTGCTTCATCAATCCTAAAGTCTCCTTTTACGGTCCTTACTTAGAAGGAGAGGATTATTCTTATCCGTATACCACACGACGTAGAATTAATGCTACTACCGAACTAAATCCCCATTAGATTAGTTATTAGGGTTCCGTCAACAGACATGAAAACCGGACCAGTCCTGAGTTTGAATGTCTCGCAACATTCAGCTGAAATATGATTTTAAAATCTTACTAATATTATAAAGGTGAAAGTTTGTATGTATGTATATTACTCAATTACACAAAAACTGCCGAGCGGATTTGGATGAATACACACATATTTTTTACTAGCTTTTGCCAGCGGCTTCGACCGCGCGTAACTTTCATCCCCTATTTAACTTCCTCAGGGGTTGAATTAAAAAAAAAACCTTTCTTATTCCTTGTCTACATTATAAAGGGAACCTCTGTGCAAAATTTCAGCTTTCTAGGTCCAAGGGTTTGGGCTGGGCGTTGATGAGTCAGTCAATCAGTCAGTCATGACTTTTCTTTTTATTTATATAGATTGATATGGATAACCTAGATTAACACATGGGATACTTTTTATCCAGGTGGTACGTTCCTGTGGGATTTTCTTGAGGCAGGTGAAGCCACTGGCAGAAATTAGTTAATCTTTATTGTGATTTCTAAGTTGCTCGTTAGATAAGTCCTCGCAAGCGCCATTACTCAGCTTGAAATTATGCTTGATCTGGGTATTGTTATTAGGATTATTTTTTTGTGGTAGAGAACAGAGGGGTTTTCCTCTAACTCCTTCAACGAAAATAATAAGGGCCCGTCCGAAAATAGTTCCAAACTTCAAAGTGACTCCTACAGCTGATTAACTAACTTTTTTGGACTGGTAAAACCATATAGGGAGTAGGGACAACAGTCAAATCCTGTAGTAATTCATTTTTCGTTTGGGCCCCAAACTAATCATAGGTTCGTAAGTGATACGGAGTAGGAAACGCCCGTAACTTCGACCGAGATTACGGATTTCGTGCTTAGAGAACAGCTCCCTGGTGAAATGACATACACGACAGACTTGTATGCTATGTCTCCAGGGTGAGCAACGCCGCAGCAGACACTTATATTAATCAGCCTATAATCTGCCCACTGCTGGGACAAAGGCCTTCTCTCGGTAAGAGGGAGTGAGCCGTAGTTCTCTACGTGGGCCCAGTGCGGGTTGGTTCTAGGACATTCTGGTATCCTCACGATGTTTGCCTTCACAAATTGGAGAGAAGAGGTGATGAAATTATTTACACAAAGCAAAGCACCTGTCTGGGATGTGTTTTTTTTTTGTGGGTGGTAAATCATCAAATAACTTCTCCCACTCTGGGTGGAGCTGGAGGGCGTGTCAGACTTTTACTGACTAAAACCCACCCGTGTTCTCTCAGTAGCCTCTACGCCAGGGGCGGCGGTATCTCTTTCGAACGAACCCGCACCCCTGGCAGGCATCGGCCCTTGCGGGCCCCGTCATTTTGTGCTGACATCTCTTTGAGGCGCGCGTGGAACACAACGCGCCGTCGACCTGGGCTTGGTCCTTACCGGACAGCGAGCTACTGTCTGGGTTGGGTTAGATATTTTCCTGTCTCTATCTTGCATTTGGATTTTGATAGGTAAGTAAAACGGGCTGGTGTTCGTAACTCCACGTTACGTCAAAGCGCATATTTTGCGTACGGGATTTTATGTGATAGCTAAGTGACCCTCACAAGAGTAATGCTTAGCCAAAGCAAGTGCTAAGTCACGTTTATAAATTTCGGCTTAGACTTCCAAATATACAAATGGCTTACATATGGATATTTGGAAGACTGTAATAAATTTCCAACACCAACTCTATCGACCTTTTTGCCAACCTTATAGAACCTCATTTCTAGGTTCAACACACACTTGCCCCATATCTTTATGTATATTCCTGATGAGGGCTCAAAGTGATGGATTGTCTTGACCTTTCCACTTTGAAGACTGCGTATCTTGAAAGGAAATCAGTGGCGATTAATCATCTTTGGTAATTTATTGAATGAGTGACTTAGCTTTTGTTTGGAACTACTTGTTGAATGTTATGTCAACATAGGTGGATGAAATCTTAGGAAAAACTGCCGTAATTTGTACATCACTGACGCTAAAAGGCAGGAAGGACTTTATCTTCTATAAACAGGGTGTCCGGTATTTAATGGATAACCTTGAAATGGTTCATGGTAGAACTTTTAGTTCAGAAAAAAACATTTCTATTTGTATTGTTCTGTAATTTTTTTTTAAACAACCGCCTTACAAAGTGAAAAATAACTTTAATTTCAGTAGGCAGTGACAAAAAAAAAAAAATTAAACACATATCCAAAGACACCGACTTTCAAAGTTAAAGTTATTTTTCACTGTGTAGTGTATTTTCGGAAGTTCTTTGTTCTTCTTTTTAGATTTTTTGCAGAAAAAATTCAAATAAAAATGCTTTTTCTGAAGGGCCATTAGTTCTACCATGAACCATTTCAAGGTTATCCACTAAATACCGGACAACCTGTATATTTAAAAGAGTAATTCACAGTCTATCCCAACTGTAGGTAGGTACTTAATTATTTTTGTGTCTACGGTGACAACGCATTTTTTGATGCAAGATGCAATGACTTGTTGTTTCTTGTTTTTATTATTTCTCATTATTATAGTTTCACGTTGAGCTACATACAGACTCTAAAAGCTTTAATAGAACCTAATTCAAAATTGTTCAATCACTTTTTTATTTTTATGAAATGTATCTATAAGCTAGAGGGTGGAGACCTGGAGAAGGCCCTTAATGCCTAGGCTAGGCAACAGTCTCATACAGTAAACTAAACCATATCATGTAGAGAGGCCAGCACATCAAGCTACCCCAAGCTGTCAAATTTCTTTGATAGATTTTCAACTTTATTGCAAAGGAATAAGGTTTATGTTTAATTGGGAAAATTTGACAGTTTGGGATAGCTTGACCTGCTGGCGACTGTACCGTGAGTGTAACAATGTCTGCAATATTTATTGTGGTGAGATAAATAACGACCTGGAAATCTCTGAATAGACTTCGAACCCAAGTCGGCCGGAGCAAAGACAATCTGCACAGATGGGGGTTCACGGATGGCTCAGATCTCAAGTGCGTGTGCGGCACATCCCCACAGACAATGGTTCACCTTCCATTCTGCGCCGCATGCCCTGTTACTTGTGCATTTGACGATCTTATGACTGCGTCAGCGAGCGGAGTTCACGTAGCCGAGTTTTGGGCCAAAGATGTTTGATTTTATTTATTTTTTTGCCATCGATACGCTAAGAAGAGGAAGAAGATGATACCTATAATACACTTACTGGTACACTTACTTGTTTCACAGTTGCGTTGAAAAACTTTATTGCTTAAGAGAGCATTATAAAATTCAACTGGCACTCTCCATAACACGGCATCCTAGTGTGGAGGCTCTGCATTAGGATTCCGTGTCATGGGGACTAGTCTCCTTCGTCTTACAAGGTTATTAAGATAGTAGGTAGACATACCTAGCATCGGTAGCTAAGACTTCTGAGTAGTGATGTGCCGTTCCCGGGAATGTTCCCAAAGTGGGAATGTTCCCAAAAGAATCTTTCCAGTGCCCGGGAATATTCCCAATTGCTGGGAACGTGTCGGTGAAACCACATAGAATTATAATAAAAGTAAAAATATAATAACATACAAAGTTACTGGTAAGATTTAGTAAGTAAGTACATTTGACATGGAATGAGTACTCATTTAGTAACTTGTCGTTCATTGTATTAATTTTTGAAAGGGGTAAATAAAAATTTCGAATGTAGGAGACTAGGAGGTTTAGAGATTCATCATCACCATCATCGTCATTTCAGCCGAAAGACGTACAATGCTGGACATAGGCCTCCCGCAAGCTCCGCCACTTCGACCGGCTCTGTGCTTCCCACATCCAGCGGACTCCTGCGGCCCTCACAAGGTCATAGGTCCACCTTGTGGGAGGCCTTCCAACTTTACGTCTTCCGGTACGCGGTCGCCACTCCAGAACTTTTCAGCCCCATCGGCCATCTGTTCTACGAGCAATGTGCCCTGCCCACTGCCACTTAAGTTTGGCAATTCTTCGGACTATGTCGGTTACCTTGGTTCTCCTGCGGATCTCTTCATTCCTGATTCGATCACGTAGGGAAACTCCAAGCATAGCCCTCTCCATCGCCCTTTTTTTTTTTTGGGTGTGAAATCATCAAATGACTTCTCCTGCTGCGTAGAGCAGGAGGGCGTGTCAGACTTTTACTGACTAAAACCCACCCAGTAGCCCGTATGCCAGGGGCCGTGGTACCTCTTTCGAACAAACCCGCACCCCTGGCAGGCATCGGCCCTTGCGGACCCCACCAGTGGTTGCTAACATCTTTGACGGCGCGCGTGAGGAACACAACGCGCCGTCCCGTCTACCACTTTTCGGCCGCAGAGGATAGAGAGAGCGGCTGACGCTATACCGACAATCCTCTTCCTCTGCGGCCCCACCGCGTCCGCCATCAAACGGCGGCGGCCCCGTCCAGGCCACGGAAGGGAAGAGCGCTGCTCAGAACCACCGGCACTCCTCCTCTACCGCAAGCCGCAACCCTCAGCCGCGATGCCTCCCATTCGACATCGCGGCCCACATCAGTTGCGGTGCACCTCACCGCAACCTACTTTTTGGCCGCTACGTCAATGGCTTGAAGGCAAAAGCCCTGACGAGCGGCCCCACCGTTGGGTTCCTCTTGGCTTCACCGTGGATGGGAGACCACGGTTACTAAGCCCCCCCGCAACGACAATGCGGGAACCCACTCGGGGGGGCTCCATCGCCCTTTGGGTGACTTTAAGCCTTTTATGAGGCCCATTTTGAGCGACCACGTTTCGGTTTCATATGTCATCACTGGCAACACGCACTGGTCAAAGACTTTCGTGTTGAGACATTGGGTATGTGGGACGAGAAGATATTGCGAAGCTTCCCGAACGCTGCCCAGCCAAGTCGGATTCGACGATTGACCTCTTTCTCGAAGTTGGACCTACCTAACTGGACAGTTTGTCCTAGGTAAACGTACTCGTCCACAACTTTCAGTGCAGCTCCTCCGATCGTTACGAGAGTGGGTGTTACATGGGCATTGGAAATGACCTTTGTCTTGTCCATGTTCATCCTCCATGGTCTCAGCCATGACAACTATATCATCGGCAAACCGAAGGTGAGTGATGTACTCGCCATTGATGTTGATGCCAGCCGCTTTTCAGTCCAGAACCTTGAAGACATCCTCCAGTGTAGCGGTGAAGAGTTTCGGAGAGATAACGTCTCCCTGTCTTACACCTCGCTGCAGAAGGATAGGCTTCGAGGTCCGGTCCTGGAGTCGGACTGACATGGTGGCGTTTTCGTACAGACACTTCAACACCGCCATGTACCGATAGTCGATCTGGTACCGTTGTAGGGACTGCAGTACAGCCCACGTCGCGATCGAATCAAAGGCTTTTTAGTAGTCCACAAACTCTAAACAGAGAGGCAGATTATACTCGTCGGTCTTCTGTATAACCTGCCGCAGCGTATGTGTGTGGTCTACTGTGCTAAAGCCTTTACGGAACCCGGCTTGTTCGGGAGGCTGGAAGTCGTCAAACCTGCGCGCTAGACGGTTTGTGATGATTTCGGAGAACAGCTTGTAGACATGGCATAGAAGTGAGATGGGCCTATAATTCTTAGGAAGGGCATTGTCACCCTTCTTAAAGAAAAGTACCACCACACCTCTGTTCCATGCCTGTGGCGTTTTGCCCTCGAGTATGACGGAATCAAACAGCTTCTGGAGGGCCTTAAGAACGGGTTTCCCGCCGGCCTTTAGGAGTTCAGCTGTGATTCTGTCATCACCCGGCGCCTTGTTGTTTTTAAAGCTGCTTCAGAGCCATCCTAATCTCGTACAAGCTGACGTCCGGGATGTCTTCAGTATACTGTCGGGTCAATCTAGCTCTTGGGTCGTTTGCCAGATTCGTAACGGGGTTTCTTGTTGACTTGTATAACTGTCCATAGAATCTCTCAACAGCTCAGGCTTAGTGGATACGATCCTGCCTTCATCGGTCTTCAGTTTCGTAACTGACTCTGCCCAATAGACAGATCCCTAGCAAAGACCTTGGAGCCTTTATTCCGTTCTATTGCGTCTTTAATACATTCTGTATTAAAGCGGCGGAGGTCGCTTTTTAAGGACTTAGAGATCTGTCTGTTAAACTGCCGGTACTCAAGCGCATCGTCTGAAGACTGCAGGACCATCTCGCGCTTCTCCATCTCATCTCGACCTTCATAAGCTGCAAAGTAGGATCAGAGAGCGTCTTTTTTAACCGACTTCAAAAAGAAGGAGGTTATCAATTCGACATGTTTATATTTTTTTTTTTTATGTATGTTCGGGCATAACTCCGTCGTTTATAGACAGATTTGCAAAATTCTTTTTTTGTTCGAAAGGGGTTTACTCCGAAATGGTCCCATTGAAATTTCATATAGATCTGATGATGCGTTTGGAGACAGACAACGGAACTCTTCAATTAATTACGCAAATCAACCGCGAATGTTGCTATCGCATAAATATGCATTGTTTTGACGCCAAGGATGATGAAATTTCGAGTTGGTGTGGAGTAGGTAACTAAAAAGTGAAAAATAAAAACTTTTTTCAAAAAAATAACAACCGACTTCCAAAAAAACACTACAAAGTGCAAAATAACTTTAATTTCGGAAGGCGGTGACAAATAATTATAATACACATTCAAAGTCACCGACTTCCGAAATTAAAGTTATTTTGCACTTTGTAGTGTTTTTTTGGAAGTCGGTTGTTATTTTTTTGAAAAAAGTTTTTTTTAATTGATACGATGGGCCTTGAAAAACTTAGACCCGACCGTATGGATAGTTTCCACGAACCCATCGTTACCCGCAACCCGTCGTTCAGAGATTATGTACAATATTTTGAAACGTTATTTAAATAGACTGGTAGAATACATTATTCTTTTCTTTTTTTTTTGTTTTATCTTGCAATCAGTTTTTAAAAACTATGAGCAGATGAGTTGTAGGAAGGTCTGGCAGGGAAGAGTTATTCCTCATCAGGAGCAACTTTCGTATGAATAACGAAGCTCTCTCCAAGTTATCCAATTGTAGGATGTTGCGTCTTTTAAGTCTGCTGACACAAGCTGGTATTGTGAGTTGAGCGGCCAATTTGTTGGGATGTCTCTACAGTCTGGATTGTTTGTTACGCCGACCCGGTTAGTTGGAGCCATAAATCATGCACAAAGGATAAGTAAATAACATTTCTCAAAATTAGCATCACACCTGCACAGTTAAAAGGATAGTTTTCTTGTTATCAGTTTAACTCTCCAACTACATCAATTAACTGCCGAAAATTCTCAGTAACACATTGTGGGTGTAAAAGATATGCATTAAATTTCTATCTTTTATTATTTTAAACATGCGATAAGAAACCTAAACTAAAAAGTTAAAAAAAGAAAAAATCTTTAACTTTTGTGTTAGTGTTCCCACTAACTGGGAATGTTTCCGGGCACATGGGAACATTCCCGGGAACATTCCCGTTGGGAAGTTACTGGGAACGGGAATGTTCCCACGGCACATCACTACTTCTGAGGCAGTTTATACCCACTTCTACAATCTTGCTATCTTCAGAGTTTAACGAAAACAACATTCAAACATTCGAAATGAAAATTTCCATACAGCGTTCATCCAAAAGGTACAAACATACGTACACTTGTGAACCGGACAAACCGTGCAGATGTGTGTAATATACAACGTGTTTTTTTTGATATCCCATAACTCTAGGGTATGATTGAGGCCATATCAAAGAATCAAGTGGCATATGAGTTATGTTCCAATCCTTCGTTTTTTTTTTTTTCATTTTTCATACAAAATAATTCGGCAAAGTCACGATTATTAATGTAATACACCCTTACGTGAAATATGACAACGTCGCATTTTCTTAGCTTTAAATATGAATGATTGGTTTGAATAAAAATGAATTACTCGTATTTATCAATGAAACTTGGATACCTAGACACATCGAGGGTCTATTTTGTACGGTAAGCAAACAAAATTAGGTAGGTGAACTTTATAATTTTAGTTTCATCAAATTCAGCTTTTAGTGTTTTTAAAGGACGCAACTAAGACAACGCTAGGATGATGGATAGGATAATTTGAAATAAGTTAAGCGAAAACAAACTGGCCTAAATGTTATCACTTCATTGTTTAATTAAGTTTTAGAAACTTATGAAACCTGGGACTTTTGGCAATTTGGTATAGCACTGGCTTTATTTTTCTTAATTTGTAAACTAAACTGATAATTTTTACCTGCCTATCCAAATATGTCAAAATATGCCATCGTTAGATATTGAGTTGAAAATTGATTGCGGGGATTTGACAGATTTGGGTAATTTGATGTGTTGTGTGTGTGTTTTATGGGTTTAGGGTATGATAAATAAAACAAGTTTTGTTAAAGTAATCCGTTTAATTTAAATGATTTTCAAAGTGTCCGCCATGGTATTCCAAGCACACATTTAGCCTGGTGCGAATCTGCCTATTTAAATAAACATTGTTTTGGCGCAGTTCATTAGCTGCTTCTTCAATTCGCCTAAGTAAATGGTCCCTTGATAAAAATTTTTCTTCATACACCTTACTTTTTAATGTACCCCACACGTAAAAATCTAGTGGGGTAAGGTCTGGTGATCGCGCCGGCCACGCTATAGTCGGGCTTCCACGCCCGATCCAACGTTCTGGGTATTGTTCGTTTAGGTATTCCCGTACCTGTGTCCCATAATGGGCAGGCGCGCCATCGTGTTGGATCCACATTGTGCGAATTGTCTCCAGATCCACATCCTCAAAAAAATCTAAGAATATTAGATTCCGTAAAAACGTTAAATAATTTTCTGAGTTAAGGCGGTGCGGGATTTCTATGGGGCCTATTATTTAAAATTCCCGCCCACATGTTGACAGAAAACTCATGTTGGTAAGAAGTTTCCCACACAGCTTGCGGATTCTCTGTTTTCCATCGATGCTGGTTTTTTGAATTAAAAACCCCAGCGCGCGTAAATTGGGCTTCATCCATCCATAAAATTTTACCTATCATATTTGGGTCCTGAATTAAAAATTCATTCATGCGCTGACAAAAGGCTATTCTAGAAAAATTATCCGCGGGTGGAGCCCATATCTTTTCCATAATTTCCACGCTAAGTTGTGAGACACTCCAACTATTACACCCACACGTCTCGTAGATAATGTTGACTCTTCAATTATTAGGTTCATGATCCTCATTTCTTGAACCTGAGTCAAATTCAAGACTCTTTCGTGAGAAGATGATCTTAAACCATTTTCCCGAAATCGTCTATGTATCTGTAACAAGTAAAGGTGCGCTTAAAATTTGACATAGGTAAGAGTGGGAACAAAGGCAACCGGGGACTTTTTTGCCTATTTTTTTTTATAAAAAAACGTTGCCCCACACTAGGTATATCTCCTGTGTCGTGGGTGCATTTACAAACATTTAAACTCACGTACACAAACACCCAGACCCGACCCGGAATAACTACTTGTAGGTCATACAAATATTTGTTCCGTGCGGGAATCGAACCCGCGACACGCAGCGCAGCAGTCGATTGCTCAGCCACTGCGCCAACCGTGCCGTCGAATTTGGTTTTGTTTACACCGGCTTCAAATTAAACACGCAGCATCTCTCCTAGAACAACAATTAAATGTCATTCGTCACGTCATCATATACCTATTCAAATCGGCATTCGCCTGCACATCACATACCTATTCAACGCGACTGTTGAGCATGAGGTCCTGGGTTCGATTCCCAGGCCGAGCAGTGTTATTGGGTTTTGCCATTAAAAATTTCTGAGTAGCAGCCACCGAGTCTGGATTTGTGTCCGGTTAATGGCAATAGGCTTGCAAACCCTCGTGTCCGATACTAAATTAGTAAGTCACCAGGAGCATAGCAGAATTATTTAGGTACAATTTTTTTCGAACCTTTCAATAATATCAACAAGCGAAACCTATTATCCGGTATTTTGCAACTGTAACACTTCTTAAGAAGCTTCTGTAATTATTTTTATTTAAAAAAAAGATCATTTCATCCTATGTATTTTACTGATAAAATAAATAAATAAATCATTCATTACATTTAACTGTCATGTAATAGTACATTATGATATAGGTAAGTGTGGTAAGTTGAAAATTACAGCCGAGGCGATATTGCTACAAGAAAGCAGAGGCTGTAATTATCAAAGCGCACGTGTGTCATACGACGTTTTATAACATATTTGCGAGTAAATAAATAAAATTGTTCACGAATAAATCTTTTACTTGTTCACAAATTAGCGATGCAATAAGAGACCCTTTACGAGCAAATGTGTTACAAAAGACGTTTTATTAAACTGTATTGCTTCATGTATGTTATTATTACTGAAAGAGACCATACTAAGGGCTAAAACGAATAAATAAACTATGTGAACTTACGTTTATGAAGGTTTGATTGTCCGGCACAGTGCGATTCGGAAATCGACGCTGGTATTCCCTCATAGCTTCCATGGAATTTCCATTACAATATCCATACACAAAATGAATATCTGCTTGATGTTCTGGCGGATAGTTGTGCCTCGGCATTGTAACTGAGTTAACACCCAAAACACTTCAACGTACAAAGTTCAACAAAAACAAATTAACAAGAAAACTTAATAAAAACAACAATAAAATAACAGCAAAACCGTAACAATTTTACGTGGCACAGAAACTTGTAAACGAGACGAAAGTCAGGAAACAAGTGTTAAACAAAGGGCTTGCTAAAAATAATTTCACTTTTTGCTAACGCTACGAGTTCCATGTGTGCGTTCATTGTATTTAGTAACTAACAGGTCGGTGTCGGATAAAATAATTAGTAGGGTTGTCAATATTTATGTAGGTAATTGAGTCATAAACTAGTTGTGAAAGTGAGATTCGATCAGGACAGGTTTGATATCGTGTTTGGTAAAATGCGTATGGATATTATAAAAAAGGACGAAGGGATCCAGGTACTTAATGTTACTCAACAATTTAACATCATACGATAGTATCTAGTTTGTGTAGCTCAACTTTAGTTATGTTTAGCCACGCAAACTAGATACTATCCTTGAAAAATGACGTCATTTCAACTTTGCACATTGGAATGAAAAACTTTTTAGTGTTTCAGAAAAGTAAACAGCTAGGATAGATACCTCATGGAAACTAACATAAACATTTTTAAATTCGTTTATTGATTTGTACCTACATAATAAATTCCAAAAAAGTCTTCTTCAGTTACTTAATTGGAATATCTAAAACATATTAGGTACATGTGATGTGGCTATCCAGGCCGTTCGTTTCGCTTAGAAGAATTAACTTAGGAAAAATCTGAAAAAAGCCAATGACTCCTAATGAATGAAAGACTAAAAAATCTTACGTACATAACTACCTACGCATTATAAACTCGTAGGTGACAACCCTGATATTCCGAGCACTACACACACATAGTACTCATTGTTAATCGTCCCGTCCGAGCCCGTGACGCTACGCAGGAACCTACTCAATAGCTCTATCTTGCTTACACAAAGCGACAAGCGCCAATGAGAGAGTGAAAAACCCGAGTCGTAGCAGGTGCACTTCACCGAGTTATCATTGTAAGTATCTAGGCAACTCTTGCGCGCCGCGCGCTAGGATATGTTGTGCTGCCTTTTTAATGAAATCGATATCGATTAAACCCGTACTTAGTCTTCAATGTCATTAAACACTTACTTTGATTTAACGCACATAATTATTCAATGAAGATTACGAATTTTCTAGTCAAGCAAAAATGCGTATATTACGAAGGTGGCTCAAATTAATAATAACCTTCACCCAGTACTTAATTTAAACTTTAGCCATAGGTTACAAACCTTAATTAATGATGCTAATTCGTAGTTAGTTAAGGTACCATACCCGATCATTTTGGTGCAGTAGTAGTTCTACTAAAGCGTACAATGTACGTACTTTATAATTATTGTGACGACAATTACATTAAAAAAGACTGCAAATTAATTTTCAATAGAATTTATTATCTTGTTAATGTTACTTTCATATTTTTAAGAGCGTGTAAGTATTAGAAAAGCGTGCATTAAATCACAATATGGCGTCAAGGTCATCCTATTCTTAGTTGAAACGCATATTAAATAAGATGTAATGTCATTTAAATTTTGCTTCGTAATTTTAGATATTCAAACTACTTGAGGTTTCATCGATGTCGACAAGGTAGCTTTCCCTTCACTAGCTGCCGCCGAGAAGCCCCGATACCAACATACCTACATGTTTTATTTTACTATTTATTTTACTACACTACTGCGAAGTTTGGCAACCTCGCAAAGGTAAAGATTCGTCATACTAGTGACAATTTTTGACCTAATTTAATTATGATTGATGATATCTCCGAAACGATGCATTTTTGGACCACCTATTCTAGGAGTTTTAGTATTATTTTTACCTACAGAATATAACCCTAGAGTTATGGGATATCAAAAACAACAGGTTGTATAAGTAGTATTCAACACGCTTTGTAGCATTTTTGGCTAATTAAAACAAGTTTCGACTTGTTTGTAACTTTTTGGGTTTGAGTACGGTCGGCAACCAAGTAGGACGAATGAAAAATAAACGGAATACACTGGACATTGTTGCTTATTCTATGGGCTATGTCGACTACTTTGATTTCGTTTTGCTAAACCACCTCATTCCTGAGTGGCTAAGTAAGAAAGAAAGTAGAAAAAATAAAGAAAATACGTTTATTTGCAGTAAACATGACGCAAAAAAAGAACACGAATACAAAAATTACTAAAACTTGGTGCAAACTATGCGTCACATTCACGTAAAACAGCCATATGGCTCTGCATTAAGATACGACCCTATAAGAAACAGAACATCAGCGCTGGTTTTCAGAGATAGCTGGTACTGACGTAATGATGTCAACCGGTACAGCATGACAAAAAAATAAAATAAGAATAAATTTAAATGCACAATTTGTTTAGTTCAAAGTGTTAATAACATAATACGATCTATCAGGGTTTTTTTTTTATTTTTGGTTGGGAAATTATCAAATAACTGCTCCCGCTCTGGGTGGAGCTGGAGGGCGTGTCAGACTTTTACTGACTAAAACCCACCCGTGTTCCCTCAGTAGCCCGTATGCCAGGGGCTGTGGTATCTCTTTCGAACAAACCCGCACCCCTGGCAGGCATCGGCCCTTGCGGGCCCCATCACGTATGTGCTGACATCTCTTTGAGGCGCGCGTGGAACACAACGCGCCGTCGACTTGGGCTTGGTCCTTACCGGACAGCGAGCTACTCATTACTCACCGTCCGCAAGCTCATGCCTACGGTGGCCGGAAATCGGCCTGGGATTCCCGACGCCCAGGGCGTCTCCGTATCCTGCGGCGGCTAGGTTCGCGAGGGCGCATAAGCTGCCTCTCCCTCACGTGCGCCGCCTCCCTCTTCGCGAGCATCACTGCTTCACTGAAGGAGGTGACGGCTACCCATGCCCTCTCGCTCCGTACCATTGCCTGGATCAGGGCCCGACGCGAGAGATCGCCGCTGCCGATCGCCTCCACGAGGACACGACGGTGCTCCACCCAAGCTAGGCAGACCGCTACCGTGTGCTCCACCCCTTTAAAGGGCATATTTCGCTAAAGGGCAAATTCTCAAAACGGAAAATTCTCTTTTGGGCAAATTCTTAAAATGGACCGTGTCCTCAATCTATCAGGGCTTGGGGATCATCCATTTCATACAGCGACCTCTCTAGGGTCGTAACGCTACGGCTAGTCAGAAGCACGCTAGTCTTGAAAAACCAGTCGTATACCGTCAGTAGGGTAGACTGGTAGAAGACCATAGCCTCTGAGCCGTTCCGTCGATATCTAGCGTTATCATTTTAGCCGAAAGACGTCCACTGCTGGAAATAGGCCTTCCCCAAGCTCCGCCACTTCGACCGGTTCTGAGCTTCCCGCATCCAGCGGACTCCTGCGGCCCTCACAAGGTCATCGGTCCACCTTGTGGGAGGCCTTCCAACTTTACGTCTTCCGGTACGCGGTCGCCACTCCAGAACTTTTCGGCCCCATCGGTCATCTGTTCTGCGAGCAATGTGCCCTGCCCACTGCCACTAAGTTTGGCAATTCTGCGGGCTATGTCGGTTAATCTGGCGTTAAGAAAAACAATTTCCTTCTTTTGCTTCTAGTTGGTTCTAGAACATGCCAGTTTCCTTACGACGTTTTCAGTCGCCGTTTTGAGAGCAGTGGTGATGAAATAATTTACACAAATTATAGTTTCTCCTGAGCGGGTTTGAGCCCACGACCAACAACTCGGAAGTCGCGGACGTTACCACTAAGCCAAATCACTGCTTGAAAACATGTGACTTTCGCCAACCCGCAGTAGCCTCGCGTGGTGGATTATGGCCCATTCCTCACAGAGAGGAGGCCTGTGTCACAGCAGTGGGAACGATATAGGCTGATTATCCTTACTTTTAGTTGCCTTCTTCAACACCCAAGACAGGTTAAACAGTGAGATATTCTTTGTTTCCGCACTGAAATATTCTTTCTAATATTTTGTTATTTTTCGTCACGAGCATAACACCTAGTCTAGTTTGAAACATCATCAATCAATGTGCCAAACACGGCGGTGCTGAGCATACAAAACGAATACTGAAACGGTATTTAGGTCACCAAGTTTTCATATTCCGTGGCAATAATAAGAATAAGAAATAAACATGTAGCTCCGCAGCTATACTTAGTAAAAGGAATCTTTCTGAAGAAGTTTGTTTGAGTAAGTACAGTCACAGAAATTCTCTTCAGGGAGATTTCTAGATTATCAAATTTACACACTATGCAAGTTAAGAACAGTTGTGGTCCAGTAGCCCAGTGGTTACCGTCAGCAGGCGCTTTACTTTGTGTAAATAATAAAATTACCCCTGCTCTCAAAATGGTGAAGGAAAACATCGTAAGAAAACCGTCATGTTCTAGAACCAAAAATTCGAAGACATTGACGTCTACCAACCTGCACTGGGCCCGAGTGCTAGGTTATAGCCCACTCCATCTCGAAGAGAGGAGGCCTGTGTCCCAGCAGTGGGAACTTTATAGGCTTATTACTGACACACTACGCTATTTTTCCGTGTTACAGACATTTCACACAACTGTAAAAGAATGACAGTTGTGATTTTAATATACTGACCACTTAACATCAAATGGATATGCATGAAAATGAACTAAAAATGCGAAAAAATAATATGAGAATTTTGAATGAATGTGTTGTGCGTCTGTGTGTGTGATGTGCGAAATGAGGCGTGATATTCTGTCACGATACTTCAAACAAGCTGTGCCCACGGTTCCACTCAATTCTCAAGTTTTAAGAGTATTAACAGACAGATAGACAAACATTTTGTATCACAATATGCTTATCATAACTAGATTTCAGGCAACCATGACTGACTAACAATAGTCTTGAAACTACGTCTTCAAACTTGATGTACGTACCAATTAGCTCATTGTTCAAACTTAAGCCTACTGACGGAGATTCTAAGTTGGCTTCATGTCATCCCTTGAATAATTGTAAGTTTCTCGGTCAAAGGTATACAAGGGCATTAGGAATCTTACTTAGGTATGCAGCATGTCATTAAGTGGGCTGTATGTATGTGAGATTGATGTATTTAAACACACCCACGAACCATTTTAGTGCGCTTTCCTGTCGACATTTCAACGTGTGTTTGTGTGTGTGTTCAACGCATGTCATGACTACGATACATGCGTTAAGCGCATGAACGTTTAAAGCGAATATAGTTGACGTATTTTTGAACCGACGAAAAAACGGAGGAGGTTACTCAATTCGACGCGTATTTTTTTATTTTTTTTTATGTATGACCACGCATAACTTTTTCCAGAGTAGTCCGATTTTGATAATTCTTTTTTTATTGGAAAGGGTATATTATTTTTATATTATTAATATATTATTTTTACTCACAGATTTTAATACCGAGTTGTGTATTAAATCAAAAATTAAGCATGTAGTAATTAGTAGATTATAGCCACAAAAAAATATAAAATAAAAACTTTTTAATAAAAAAATTAAACCGCCGAAAAACCGAAAAATAAAAAATAATAAACTAGCTTTGTCCAACCCCAATAACTAAGTTCGGAAGGCGGTGACTTTGGATATGTATTTAACCATGTCACCACCAATTTTTTTATTAAAAAGTTTTTTCCATACAAACTTTAGGAGTGTATTACTCTATTGTACGACAATGTAACATCAAAAATTACATGGCATGGTTTTGTCTCATTATTAAAATTGTCTGTGCGGAAACAGAATACTAAAATAAAAAGTCATCAAAGAGTTATGAGCCCACAAAGATTTGTTTTTCTTGTTAATCAGACCTTACTTTGGGCATGTATAAGTAATAAAAGAAGTGTAAAATTTCCAAAACCAAGTAGGTACCGACAAAGCTCCATTATCGAAAAGTTCAATAAACTTTATGGGTAATTGATTTATGCAGTGGTTTTTTCATGAAACCCGATCTTCCGAAGTAGTTTCCTGATTTTTTTACGCGCCTGTTTTACTATAACTGATCCTGCATCACACTCAATAATGTTGTGCGTGAAGACTAGCGTCTAACTGCTCATCACGGGTTAGACCTCTGTCGGAAACGATGCCTGGTGAGACAGTGTGCTTTTTAGTCAGGCCCACCAGTGAGTCCGAGCCAAAACAAGACTAGATAGTTCATAAAGAAGAACACTTATCCACTTATTTGAGAATAGTACGTCTTTTAATTGTTTTGCTTGTTGACAGCACACTGTTGCTGCAACGCATCACACATACGTTTCGGTTACTATGACATTGCGACACTTGCGTTAAAGCGGTAATTTCTTGAAAACACTCAAAAAGGTGGTTTTTTAAACCAGTGTATCTCTTTAACCGTAAATATTTTTAAAAACAAAAAAAAAAGAATATATTTTCAAGTCTTTTTTGCATACAGTGATGGAACTCAAAACTTTATTAAATAAACTTTAATGAATCAAAAAAATCATCAAAGTCACCACTTAATTATATTTTAAAACAGTTTATCTGTTCAGTAACAATTATCATTGTAATTAAAAATATACTATAAAATTTCAAATGCCAATCTGCATCCAGTGATGGATCATTTTTTATCAAATAATTAATATCTAATTTTATATGATTTTATTTGCACTTTTACGATAATGCTTGCTCATTTATTATTCGAATTTATTACAACAGATTTTAACCCGTATCGGATTGCAGAAAGAACTATTTTATCGCTCATAACGACGATACGACAAGTACATTTAAAATTACAAGGGCCTTAAATCTTAACGCCAGTTGAAAAGTACCATTTTGTTTTCTTAAACTTGAAAACTTACTATTTATAGAAACCTGTCTAGTTTGTTTCAGTCTTATCCAAAAATAGACAGGATTGTGGGTCTACCTTTAGAATCTATTTCAGTAGATATTTTGTTCTGTAATATTTCAAGTCCTCGATTGTTTACTTTTCAGCAGTCTGTCTTTGTAACAGATGAATATAAACTTATCTTGAACTGAATTTCTGAATACGTTCTTATATTTGGTTTTCTGGTTCACCGAGAGCAGTGGTGGCCGAGTGGTAACGGCCGCGACCTACGAGTAGGTCGTGAGTTCGAACCCAGACAGGCGCTTTACTTTGTGTAAATTATTTCATCACCACTACTCTCAAAACGGTGAAGGAAAACATCGTGAGGAAACCGGCATGTCCAAGAACCAAAAATTCGAAGACATGTGACATCTTCCAACCCGCACTGGGCCCGCGTGGTGGATTATGGCCCAATCCCTCTCACCGAGAAGAGGCCTGTGTCCCAGTAGTGGGAACATTATAGGCTGATGATGATGATGATTTGGTTTTCTTATATTCTCTAAGGAAAAGAACAAGAATTTACTTCATATAATCACGCCTTGTTTTCTCAAAGGATGAGGTAGAGGTGTATCTTATCTAACACCAACAGCGAACGTCTTTCGGCTGAAATGATGATGATGAACTAGCTCTGCTTCTGCCCGTGACTTCGTCCGCGCAAAGATTTCTTGCTCCCTTGACCCACCGCATTGCATCGCATCGCATCGCCTTCGCGCTATCGCTTCGTTTTCACGTAGCGTTCTTTCTTTCTGACGTATTTTGGGATACATACTATATGGTTACTACTAATAGCATTAGGTACAATAGTTTGCTTTCGAAGTCGACACCCGTCTTCAGAATAGATACTTATCTCAGTTTGTGATGTGAAACAAATCAGTATTTCGGCGAAAAACAGCTGTTAATTTTAGCGATCTCTTATCAGATGATAACGATGTAATGTATACTAAAGCGATGGGTGACACCTGGTACTGGTCGTCACTAAACAGTTATCAAAATAAAACAACATTCAATTTTTTTAAGAAGTAAAGAACAAAAAAGATGCTAATATATACTTACATCTAGAAGTCATGATTGTTGTTACAATTTAAAAGTGTTCATTGCAAAAATATGATAAAATTGGTAGGTCTTAGAAAAAATGTCGGGGTAAAAAGATAATGTTTTTTGAAATAATAATTTTAACATCTTTTTTGACGCATCCTAAATTCTCGTCTTCTTCATATAAGGTATGAAGAAATTATATCAGCCACCCACTACGACCGTAAGAGACTGCTTCACCTGCGCCTCTGCCTTATCTAAAAAAAAATGTTAAATTGTAAAGGCTCAATTAATAATGTAGATATTTAATATAATAAAACCATCGTGAAAAATATTTTTTAGGTCTACACAATTTCTCGAAGTTCAGCTTCGAACAACAAACAAGAAAACCTCACATTTCCACAGTATTTTTTCCTTCACATTTCTTATCTAAATCTAAAACAGAAACACTTTTGTTAGCAAGTGTACCTGATAACGCACAGCTTATCTAGATTACATATTGGAGTGGTTCACGTTTAGTTAATAACGTAACCGGCACTTTTGGTGGCGGCTATACCTTTAGTACATTAGTACTGAACTCTGATGATGATTTTTGCAAAAAAAAAAGTGTAAGAACTATTTAATAGTAATTACTCGAATGACCCTGAAATAATTCCCATTTTGCTTTCCTAAAAATATTATTCGTGATCATTAGACACTAATAATTAATTATAATAGTTGCGCCTCTTTTTGAGAACCTCATATTTTAATTCCTATGTTAGGACCTAAAAATACTAAAGAGCGACCAACGCGGTTGGTCACAGTTGTTACCCGTTTGGTCGACGAGCCCTAGTTTAGTCATTGCCACCAACTGTGATTAAATGCCAGAAAGTTAAAAAGAGTCAATATTTTTTTTTTAAAGTAGGTTTTTATGATGCCAAAAAGTTTTAAGATGTTCTATAATTTTAAGTGTCCAGCATTAAAAGTTCAATAAGTTTTCGAAGATCAGTTAAAAAATTCCCATTAGGTCATCCGGCACATCTTGGGTCATCCCAGCCTGAAAACTTGCGTTATATTTTTAATATGGCATGAGTCTCAGATTATAAAACAAAGGCAGATAGACCGCGCGGAACACCAAGAGTGAGGCCAAAAAAACAAATACTAAAGTTTTTTTTTTTTTTTGTTTATGGCATCTTGCAGTTGACCTTGAGAGGCCGTGACTGCTCAACCGGACTTTCCTGTGAAGGTTTTTAGGAATCTAAAAGCCTCCAGCCAGGGCGTAAACCTACTTAAACCTAAAACGACTGCGCACTGAGGGCACCCCCTGTGGGGTACGAACCTCGGCTCAGGGAGTCGCTGGCGGGGGGGGGGGGGGGGGGGGGGGGCAGCTAGTACTATCAGGGACAGGCTGGATCAAGATATTTTCGTGATTATTAGACGGGGAATTTAAAGCTACTGGCTCAGCTGCGGCGCGGGCTGGCGCATCAACGAGCAAGGGACGGTCGGGGAAATACTAAAGCGTCGCATTGTACGTAATATACTCGTACAATGCGACGCCGACGCTTCGTGGCGTAGTACTTGAGTTTTGAATGATTATTTGGTTTTTTGGTTTCACTTTGGTGTTTCGCGAGGTCTATCTGCCTTTTTTTATAATCTAAGGCTGAGCTCTCATTATATTTCATGCCAGAACGCGAGTAGAAAATGGGCGACCCTATACATACAGACTTAAATTAAATTAGCCGGCAATACTTTATGATACCAACAGACCGAATTTGTGGTGTTGGGACTCAAATTCAAATTCATTTATTTGCCAGAATATAGGTTTACAACTGACTGACTGACTGACTGACTGTTGGGCATCAGAATCAATAACGAATGAAATAAAATAAAAAACAAAAAAAACTTGTTTTCACCATTCTATGGGTCAATGACCGTAATCCATCATCAGTTTTTGTAATTTTTCGTGGAACTTTTTTATTTTTACGTATTTGCTAATACCATGACATATCAGTCCTCTGGTTGCCTTGTTGTTGATTAAGGTTTAAAAGATGAAGTTAAAGTTAAAGATAATTTTATTTGTCAAAACATGTGTATGACATGCAAATCAAGCATGCAGGATGTCACATTATTAATATTTCGTGCGTACATGTTTCACCCGTATGGTGTACAAATTTATAAAATTTACAAAAAAAAATAAAAAAAAAATGACATAATAAAAACTAAAATAATCAAGGCACTTCAATCCAAGTACACAATGGTCAGTAATAAACAATAATAAGTCAGGAGAAATTAGTAAACACACATTCGTTTTTGTTACCGATACAACCCAATACGTGGGTAAAATATTATCAGCTAATTTAATTTTACCCTGTTTAGTCACTAACCGGACGCATAAATTCACACTCTAGGGGCACCGAGTCCACCTTACTATCGGATTCTCGAGATACTGAATAATCTAACAAATACTTTTGTCGAATCGGAAATACGTTCTAAGATTGCATACTCATTAGTTGCACTTGTAACCAATCACCTCAATATTTCACCGTCAAGGCCCTAGTCGCCGCAGGAGACGCCCTGGACATCGGGAATCCCAGGCTGATTCCCGGCCACTGTAGGCGCGGGTTTGCGGACGGCGAGTAATGGGTAGCTCGCTGTCCGTTAAGGACCAAGCCCGGATCGACGGCGCGTTGTATTCCACGCGAGCCTCAAAGAGATGTCAGCACCAACTGGTGGGGTTCGCAATAACCGATGCCTGCCGGGGATGCGGGTTGTTCGAAAGAGATACCGTGGCCCCTGGCACACAGGCAACTGAGGGAACACGGATATGGATTTTAGTCACATTCCCCCTTATTACAAAACAAGGTTTTTCTTTAGGTATGGTTTAAACCACCGAGCCTGTTTTTTGAAATAAGAACTTAGAACTGAAATAGAATTACAGCTCCTTTTACAAAACTGACAATTTAGCACTGGACTAACTTGTCAGTTTTGTAAAAGGAGTTGTATTTCGATTTCAGTTCTTAGTTCTTATTTCAAAAACAGGCTCGGTGGTTTAAACCATACCTAAAGAAAAACCTTGTTTTGTAATAAGGGGGAATGTGACTAAAATCCATATCCGTGTTCCCGTGTCCCCGTGCTCCGTGTTGTGAGGGGGTTAAAGTCTGACACGTCCTCTTACTCCACCCAGAGCGGGAGAAGTTATTTGATGATTTCCCATCCTGAAAAATAAAACTCTCTTACAAATAAACACAGAATAAAGTTATTCCAAGTTTGGTTATTAGATTGTTACTCAGGAGTAACAGTATGTAAGAAATGACCTGGTATAACTTTATTCCGTGTTTATTACTAAGAAGGTAACATTAGAAGATCAATTTTCCGATTGTTTTGGCAACAGTAACAGAAAGCTTTTCTCCTGAGTATCACGCGACCACGTATCTGAAAAGGTTCTGTATGGATGGACACTATCTTAATGACATCTTGCTCCTGAATAACCGCTTGAAGCGACATTGAGGATGAATAAGACAAGCTATAGAAGGTTCTCTTCTATCGCAGGTGTGTTGGAAGAGATTTCTATGGAAATAAGCATCATCTTTGCACGTATTTTTCTGTTCTTTTGTTATTGTCTGTTTATATGTGTACAGTAGAACTATTTTCTAAATGTCCCTCGGTAAACTTTGTGTTTCGTCAGTGGTCGGATTTCTATCAGTTGTTCTATGCACTTGGTGCAGACCGGTCGCTCTCAGACTTGGAAGTACGAGTATATAGAGTTGTTAATACTCTTTTAACTTTATGTAATATTTATTTTCAAAATGGAAAGAAAGCTGCTAAAGTGAAAACAATGCGATGATTCCTAAGGGACATTAAGAAAATAGTTGTAATGTACCTATATGAATGGTTAAATAAAAAAATAAAATAAGGTTTTGACGAATCTACACAATGAATAGTCACTGAATTAAGTATCCTTTTAACTAATTCGCTGTTCTTTTCAGAATAATACACGTAAGAAATTAAATATTGTTACGTAAATGATTTTTAATAAAGAAAAACAATAGCTGTTTAGTTTTTGTGCCATTAAGTTATTTTAATACCTTGATAACAAGTAAATTATGTGTAATTCGAAGCGCACACTCTATTTGTCCCTGATATATCGATGCCTTAGTTCACAATTGCACTAAATACAAAATTGACAATTTTGAGGAGAGAGCTTTAAACTTTTTTAAATTTAGACAAGAAAAGTACATAAACAAAGTAAAACAACAAAACAAATATGCATCTATACAAAGACTAGCCCTTTAACTCCATCATAATATCTCAATATTGTAATATTAGTACACATATATTTTTCAAAATCGCTAAATAAACATACAAGCCACAATTTAATACAATTATGCACTAAGATTGATTATGTTGACACGCATTAAGTGAAAAGCTCAAAAATATTTAACAGCATTACCAGGCTGGTTCAAGGTCCATGAAGAAGGATAATACCTAATATGTATGGATATTGCATTAAATAGACAAAATAATAAAACAGTGATCCATATCTAAATATAAATAAATGTTGTTAAGCGCAAAACTTGAGAACGGCACGACACGACCAATTCGGCAATATTTTTTTTCGTATTATCCTTTAGGCAAATGGAAAGTTAAAAAAAAATGCGTGGACAAAAACAACACTTTGATACTTTTTATACCGGTAGTACGTTCCCATGGGATAACTTTCGACTTCCAAGCGGACGAAGCCGTTGGCAAAAGCTAGTCCTTAATGTATTTTTCTTTATAAAACAAACAGCTTTTTAAACTAGAAAATTAATAAATTCAGTCTTCAGTTTGTAACAATTATTAATTACTAACTAGTTAGTGAAAAAATGAATAAAAACATATATTTCTTCAACAATGGACTCTTCATCCTGATCATCATCAGACGATTCAGTGTCATCACATTTATTGTTAACAATAGCAGCAAAAGTGGATGGAATATCTTTGCAATACTGGCTATATTCTGGTGGAATAACACATTAATACAGTCCTAAACCACTGCTAAAAAGTATGAGCAGATATTGCAAATGTGTTTAATATGTTTGTGTTTTGACATTTTCTCCAGTTGAGAAACTTAAAATCAGTTGAAGTATATCTTGATCAGATTTACAAAAATAAAGGTCATTAGTATAATAAAACATTCATGGAACATAGTTAATACAACTGTTACCTATGTTTTTGGTAGAAAGAGACGGAATAACGGTATTCCGATATGCGCAAACGAAAGAGCACAAATATTAGTGTGTTTGGCATTAAAAAAGTGAAAATTGAAAAATTTGTAGTTAGTGCAATTGTGAACAAAGACATCGATATGTATACTTGCATGTAATTGTTAGCCTCTGTTGGAGATCCAATAAATAAGTACTCTATTTTAAGTTAAAAACAAAAAAAAAAAATTCACTAGTGTAATCTTTGAAAGTTCATAATGCAATGGAGAAATAAAAAGCGCTGTATATCGTTGCTTAATACTCCAAGTTACCCCACTACCTGTTACTTGATCCGAAAAGTGGTTCTATTGAGTTACCTCGGAGAAATGGCCTGAAAAACTAACGTTAATGAAGACCTTTTCAGTGTGGAATCAACTAAATGCTACCTGCTTCATTAAGACGATACAAAGTGGCTAGATTGAGTACATCGAGTCTAGTTTGAGTCTACCTTTTTTGTGTTGATAGTTTTTTTTTTAATTCAGGGATTGAAAAGGGTATCAGCAGGCCTAGGCAAAACACATTTCTGTTAGCGTTCACGCCAAACGCTACGCCAAAATGTATGGGAATGACATTACCTGCGGAAAGTTTACGACGTGTTCTTTCCGCAGGTAATGTCATTCCCATACATTTTGGCGTAGCGTTTGGCGTGAACGCTAACAGAAATATATTTTGTAGAAACAAATGTGTGTGTATATGTATTTTTTAGGCCCTGAACGCTCTCTTGCAAACGCACTTGACTTATTTATGAATAGCTTGCGCCCGCCACTTCGTGTGCGTGAAAGTTCTTGTTTTAGTATGAAATATCTAATCTTATGACACTCTGCAATACTGTAGCTTCTCATTGGTGAAAGAATTTCCGGAATTGAATCGGAATGTTCCAAGATTTTACCTCTTCTTAACATTAGTACAGAGGACTAGCGATTAGTACAACCCGCACATAAGTCTCTATCCCGTGGGAATATAGGGATACACAGTATTTTATGTTCAAATTCAGGTCCACCTATTTGCCAAATTTCATCCAAAGCCGGTTTAGCGTGATCAAAACTTATGTCATTAATAAAGTCCTAGTTTTTGCGAGAAGCTAGTCTACGCCAGCGTGGAGGCCGGAAATTGTCTTCCGAGAATGTATGTCCTACCGGTTTATAATGTCCGGTGTTATGTCAATTCAGGTTATAAGCTATTTGTGTGCCAAATTTCATTTCTGCCGTTTTTGCGTGATTGTGTAAGCCTAAATAAGCAACTTCAATTATATATATTATAAATGATTTTATTTCTGTAAGTAGGTTTGTGCAAACTCTTTTATACGTCAATAATTTTTTTTACTAACTAGGTGAGGTCGGTGTTTCCTATCTGACTACTCTGAGAAGAAAGGCTGAAACAAACTCAGAGGTCACAGTCTCTTTTAAAGTCCAAAAATAATTTTGGTCAGATCATGTGAAGACCATGAGGATTGGTGTCTGAAATGGTCTTTTGAGGAAAGAACCACACAGATTGAGTGAACCTGTCCAATCAGTGCACGCATTTATCAGTAATCATGCAGCTCAACTCAGAACTTGAAGAGCTCAACGATTTGACGAACAATACCAAAGAAAGGACATTTGGGTAGGCCGTATAAAGTACTCATGCTGCCAGATTAATATTAAAAACTAACTGAGAAAGAGATGAAGCACAAAAATAAACAAAAAAACAAAATATGACCCACATAGTCCTCACATTCAAAATAATTAATGCAATAATAATATTATAATTGTCAAAGTAAATATCCATGTCAATCAATCCTGTTGTGGAAATGAACGTTTGTCAGGACGACTAACTAAAACCACAATAGTTGTCAACGTATTTTGATGGTTTTCGTACTGTCTAATAGTAATTGTCCCAAACATGTCTCAGGGGAAAAAAGCATTGTACCCCAAAATAATGTAAGAAATGGCCAGCTGGCAAAGTTGGCAGGGAAGCCTACGGTGTGCCTCTTTTAGTTAATTAACGTACTTCCTTAAGGGGAGTCTAGTCACGGTCTCGAACTCACTGATGGGCCTGGCTAAAAATCACGCTGTCTCACCAGGCTTCGTGTACGACAGAGTTAGTACTCGTGATGAGCAGTTAGACGCTAGTCTACACGCACAACATTATTGAGTGAGCTGCAGGATCAGTTGCAGTAAAATAGGAGCGTAAAAAATTAAGAAAAGTCCATCGGAAGATCCAATTAAAAAAAAAAAAAAAAACATCATAATATGCATAAATCAATGACCAATAAAGTTTATTGAACGTTTCGATAATTAAGCTTTGTCGGTACCGACTTAGTTTTGGAGATTTGATATTTTTTTATCACTTAAACACGCCCAAAGTTAGGTAAAATTAGCAAGAAAAACGAATATTTGTTGGCCCCGAACTTTTTAATGGTTTTTAATTTTAGTATTCTGTTTCCGTGCAGACAATATTAATAATAAGAAAAAACCATACCACTTTTAATTTTTGATGTACATTGTCAAACAGTGGAGTAATACAATCCCGAAGTTTGTATGGGAAAAATGTGGACTAGGTTCACCTTAAGGCTTTTAATCCACCACTAATTAAGACCGATCACTCTACACTAATCACTATTAACCCCCAAGTCTTCCTTAATTCAAGATCATTTATATCAATAAGACAGCACCTCAGTTATACCGGAAATTTGACAAATCAATCTGCTGATTGAACCTGACAAAAGTCGGTTGATCTTCATATATTAGGGTTCTGTATCAGAAAGATGGCAAAGGGATCCTTTGACTCTTCTGCCACATAGGTACATATTTGCAATTTATTACAGTGTGGTAGTACACTGGCTTCCAAATTTGTTGAATTACACTTTTTTTTTGGAAATCATGTCACTTTGTTTAAATAGGTTCATTTTATTTATGTGGATTATTTAACATATTGTGAATAAGAGAACGTTGTAGGCCTTACAGACTGTAGATTTGTGGACGATTTTCTATTCTGTATTTTCATTTCTCTAAGTACCTGGTACTTATTTATTGACAGGCCTGCACTGTCCTTCCATATCTATTATCACTATAATGTGAAAACATAATAAATGCCAATTATTTTTTAAAGAGTAACCGTGGAGTTACTTGCCGGCTCTTCTCCATAGGAAGCGACAAATTGGAACCGTGCACCTAGCTTCTGACGTTTCATAAGTGCTCATGCAGGTTTATCTATACTAATATTATAAAGAGGAAAGATTTGATTGTTTGTTTGCATTGGTCCGAAAGTACTGAACCGATTTAAAAAATTCTTTCACTGTTGGAAAGCTACGCTATCCCCGGGTAACATAGGTTATATTTTATCCCCGTATTCCCACGGGAACGGGAACTACGTGGGTGAAAGAAACGAAAGAAAAACACGTGTTTACATTAGTTTTTTTTTAAATGATTATGTTAAAATCTGCCTATAGCCTGACCGATACCGCTGTACTGCGCCTTAGGTATGCGCGGCGAGGCGGGGGACGGGACGCTGTGAGTGGTAACGAATGAGCAGCTTGCACTGACGAATCACCGGCCTGCACTGACGAATCAGCGGCCTGTTCTGCTCCCCCGTCTCGCCGCGCCCATACCTAAGGCGCGGTACAGCGGTATCGGTCAGGCTATAGCCTTTTCCCAATTACGTTGGGGTCGGCTTCCAGTCAAACTGGATGCAGCTGAATACCAGTATTTTACATGGAGCGACTGCCTATCTGTCCTACACAAACCAGTTACTAGATGATACGATACCCCTTGGTAAGACTGGTTATCAAACTCAAATGTATGTACTTACCCTCTTACTAATAAACACGGAATAAAGGTATGACAACGACAACAAAGGAGTTATTCCTTTCCCCCATACATTTTCATAGGTTTTAACTTGGAATAACTTTATTCTGTGTTTATCAGTAAGAAGGTTAGGGCGCATTCCCACTATGTCGTAACGATTAATTTATCGTTGGACGACTGTCATCTCTAGCTGTTCCCATTATATCGTCTGTTTATCGTCACTGTGTCGTTGGAATATTTTATCATTGAACGTCTGTCGTAAATTAGATCGTGTCGATATTTTCATACGGGCGTGAGAGGAGAAGAAAACACGTGTTAACGACAGACAAAGTCATGACGTTTTTTATCGTATTCCGACTGACGTGCATGCCGTTCCTATTGACTTGAAAACCTGTCGCCACTGCAAAAAAAATCGTGGACGACAGTTAATCTTGTCGTCCTATATGTGAACACCTTCATTGAAATACACAAGCCACGACGCCTCAAACGACACGATAATCTGTCGTCACAACATAGTGCGAACGGGCCCTTGGTGTTTAATAATATACGTTAATACGGAAACCGTCGTGTGCGAGTCCGACTCGCACTTGGCTGCATTTTCTATAAGTCTGAGCGATTTTAGCGTGACACAATGAAAATGTTAATACAATGTGTTGGAGTAACGAGAAAATACTCTCTTAGGGATTTGGGAAGACATTTTCGTTGTCGACAGAGAGGCTTGTTTTTTATTATTTATAACCTTGACCCACAGTGAGGAATTGTCCGGGATTGTACAATATAGGTATATATGTCACCGTAAAATTGTAAATAGCGTAAGATTATAATCTATCTCGCGAGATTGTGAACTGTCTAAAAATTGTGAATCGTAACATCATCATCATCATCATTTCAGCCGAAAGACGTCCACTGCTGGACATAGGCCTCCCCCAGTCATCTACTAATATAATGGCGTCATTATGACTTTCCAATGGTCAGCCACTGACACTCCATTGAAAGAAATGGCATTTATTGGTAATCTCGTACATAATGAAAAATGAATGACTGACTTAGGTGGTAATCTGCTAAAATTTTGACAGTTCCATACTCGTATTTATGAAATCTGGCATGAATAAATGTTAAAATTTTGTAGTATTTTTTCGAAAATCATTTCTACTAACGGGTTTTACGATATTGGCGATACGACAATTCCATTATAATACAATTCTATTACGAGACCATTGACCGGCCACTGATCGACCAATATGAATTTAGCAGATTACGAACTTTTAGCAAAAATGACAATGGGATCGTGTTGGAATGACGAATTCATAAAAATAGCAGACTTGGGCCCCTGGTATCAAGCCGTGTAGTAGGTACCTTGCGCTATTAGTAAATAATCAAGTATCTGCCACTAACTCGGAAGTAGTGCTCACAGGCCGCTGCAGCAGCACCGCTTGCTTAGCTCGCTCAGCTGGCGCGCAGTTGGTCGCAATTTTAACTTAACCTAACCTATTCGGTCGGTAAGTAGTGTGGCGCAATTCAAAATTTATTGACAGTTTAAAATCTTGCGAGACAGATTATAAACTAACGGTGTTCACAATCATACGGTGACATATAAATATATGTCATAGGTAAATCTATACAGTTGGATACAAATTTTATGTAGCTATCCAAATATTAGGTCTTTACCTATGAAATTGCCGTTCTGCAGTACTGGCCATTTCAAATCAAAATAATTTTTGTTTGGCTAAGAATTCTAATTTCAAATTAATTTTATTTAAAAAACATGGATTTTTTTTTCTAAAAGTAGTCATTTCTTTATTGATTAGTGTTACATTTTCATCGCATTTCAATCTTTTTCGTCATTATGGATACGTTAAAAATTCGAGTAATTATGGAATATGAGTACCGTCGTGGCAGCAACGCGGCACAAGCGGCACGCAACATCAACGACGTTTACGGAGCTAACACTACAAACCAACGCACCACCTGTTATTGGTTTGCTCGCTTCCGTTCTGGAAATTTCGACCTGAAAAATGAACCTCGCGGTCGTCCGAAGACTTTGGTCGACAATGACGAATTAAAGGCGATTGTGGAAGCTGATGATACACAATCTACGGCTGAATTAGCAGCAGCTTTCGACGTTAGCGTCAAAACAATATTGGTCCATTTGCGTCAAATTGGCAAGGTAAAAAAGCTTGACAAATGGGTGCCCCACGAACTCAATGATCGCCAGCGCGAAGTACGCGTCGAGACGTGCCTTGCACTGCTCAACAGACACACAAATGAAGGAATTTTGAACCGCATTGTTACCTGCGATAAAAAATGGATTCTGTTTGATAACCGTAAGCGCTCAGCAAGTTGGTTGGATCCTGGTTCAGCACCTAAACAATGCCCTAAACGAAAACTTACCCCTATAAAAGTGATGGTCACTGTTTGGTGGTCTAGCGCCGGTGTGATTCATCACAGCTTCTTACCAAACGGGGTGAGCATTACTGCAGATGTGTACTGTGAAGAACTGAACACAATGATGGAGAAGCTGGCGCATCTCCAACCAGCATTGGTCAATCGCTCGTCTCCGCTGCTCCTGCACGACAACGCGCGACCTCATACTGCACAGCAGACGGTCTCCAAGTTGCAAGAACTGGGGTTGGAAGCTCTCCGTCATCCGCCCTACTCACCAGACCTTGCGCCTACAGACTACTACTTTTTCCAGAATTTGGATAACTTCTTGGCGGGAAAAAAATTTAATACCCGAGAGGCAGTACAAAATGCCTTTGAAGAATTTGTTGCCTCCCGTCCAGCTGATTTCTTTAAGAAGGGCATCAATAAACTGCCACTGCGATGGCAAAGATGCATTGATTGCATGGGTGATTACTTCGATTAATACAAATAAAAAATTCATGAAAAAAATTCGTTTAAATTTTTTCATACAAAACGGCAATTTCATAGGTAAAGACCTATTAATTTAATCGCTAGATTCTCCTGACCCCGAGAACAGTGGTGGCCCAGTGTTAACGAAAGCGACACCCGATTTGTTGGTTGAAACTCAGACAGTCGCTTTACTTTATGTAAACTATTTCATCACCACCATTCTCAAAACGGTGAAGGAAAACATCGTGAGGAAACCGGCATGTCCTAGAACCAAAAATTGGAAGATATGTGACATCTACCAACCCGCACTGGGCCCGCGTGGTGGATTACGGCCCACTTCCTCTCACAGATAGGATGCCTGTGTCTAAAAGAAAGACACTTTTCCATTATGTTGACAATGACGTATATTGTCTTGCTCACTCATACTGAAAATCGTATCTTTTGTTCCATGTGGGATTTGTGAGTACATATCAGTGTGAACAGTTTTTCGCGCGATAAGACCACAATTACTTACTAGACTCGGAACAAGTATGTAATGTAGGTCAAAGAAATATATATTTTCTGTAAAAAAAATACTTTCTGATAGTTGCAGCCTTGCGTCATCCCACTGCTGGGCAAAGGCCCATGACTTACAATCCTTTCATCAATTATTCTAGGCTTTGAACGTGGTCCATTTATTTTTGAGTCTTCGGTATTTTGTCGTAAAATCTGGGTGCATAGCTAAAAATCTTATTGTGTAGAATGCCGTGTTGTGTGTTTTAGCGCAAATTTCATTGTTGCGACGTTTCGACTTAAGTAGTTAGTTCGAATTGATGTATTTTTTTAAATGAAAACTGCTGCCTCATAAATATACAACATGGTAGGGTCAGCAACTCAAAACAATAACGCAAAGTCCTCGATTATTCCACCGTTCTCGCCATTAGGTGTACAGTCACCAAAAGAGAGAGTGACAAGGGTCGAGTAGTAACAAACCGATGAATGTTTTCGAATGAAATTAAATTTGCAAAATATTAATTTTTACTCGAAAACGTCCTTCGGTTTCTTACCAAACTTCAATTATATTTCTATTGGTGTATACGTGTGATACCAATATGGAACGCGATTTTTTTTTTGTTTGGGAAATCGTCAAAAAACTGCTCCCGCTCTGGGTGGAGCAGGAGGGCGTGTCAAACTTTTACTGAATAAAACCCACCCGTGTTCCCTCAGTAGCCTGTGTGCCAGGGGCGTCGGTATCTCTTTCGAAAAACCCGCACCCCTGCATTTTGTGCTGACATTTCTTTGAGGCGCGCGTGGAGCATAACGCGCCATCGACCTGGGCTTGGTCCGTACCGGACAGCGAGCTACCCATTACTCGCTGTCTGCAAGCCCACGCCTATGGTGGCCGGGAATCAGCTTGGGATTCCCGACGCCCAGGGCGTCTCCTGCGGCGACTTAGGCCGTGAGGGCGCATGTACAGCCTCTTCCTCACGTGCGCCACCTCCCTTTTCGCGATCATCAATGCTTCACTGAAGGAGGTGACAGCTACCCATGAACTCTCGGTCCGTACCATGGCCTGGACCAGGGCCGGACGCGAGAGATCGCTGCCGCCGATCACCTCCACGAGGACACGGCGGTGCTCCGCCCAAGCCGGAAAGACCACCACCGTATGCTCCACCGTGTCCTCAGGGCGATCTTCGCACTGTAAACGCCCGGGTGTTTCCTCCTGCTTTATGCGAAACAGGAACCTCCCGAAACAGCCGTGACCGGTGAGGACCTGCGTCAGGCGGAAGGTGAGGACGCCGTGCCGCCTTTCAAGCCACTCCTCAAAGAGGGGACTTACCGCCGCAATCGTGGTGTGCCCAGGGCCACCACTGCTCAATTTTATGTTTCGTAACGTTATTTATGTACCTACCATTGTATAGAATCTAGTTCTTCTAACATAACAGACAGCTGTGCTGCTGGGGAGTTTGTTGCGCTACATCTACCCAGCTAAAGCACTAGGAAGTGGTGAAGGGCGGGCGGCTTGGGGGACTGTCTTACGTAAATTTGACGTTCAAAAAGTGCTGACACCAGCCTAGTTTGAATAAATGATTTTTGATTTTGATATCTAAACACGGTCAAAATATGGATGATGGTGTGAAAATCAACCAGAAAACCTTCTAATTCTACGTAAAAATACTGCAATAAAAAAAAAATAGGCCCAGAAAGAGTTGGCGAGATGACCTGGGACTAGAGGTAATAATAGGTAATAGGTAAAACGGGCTGTTGTCCGCAACTCCACGTCAAAGCGCGTATTTTGCGTACGGGTGGGAGAATCGGTCATTCGATCCACCCCAGCTCCTCGAGAAAGGCCAGCAACGCCTTGGTGTTGCTGACAATCTCACTTAGGGTACCTGGGTTACCGAAGTATTTTGCCCTGTAATTAGCAACCGCCGGGCAGTTTAACAGCACATGAGCCGCTGTCTCGTCGTCCTCCATGCAGGCCCTGCACAGCGGACTGTCTGTTGCTCCTATGACAAAGAGATGTTTATTAAATGACCCATGGCCAGTTACGGCTGCTGTAACTGTACGCAGCTGTGGTTTTGTTAAACGGAGAACCTGTTTCGTGAGGCGGACATCGAACGCAGGAATCGCTTCCTTAGCCTGCCTGCACTCACTTAGGTTCATCCATATTTTGTGATGATGATCCCTGGTTCGTTTCCTTACCAGAGTGCGTAGATACCCGAAGGGAAGTGGCGCAATGGGTTCTGGTCCCACTGGTGTCATGCTCGACCCCCTCCTGGCAAGTTCATCGGCTGCATCGTTGCCTAGCGAACCGCCGTGTCCTATGATCCACTGAATGGTAATATTGTTGAGGCTACCTACCTCGTTGAGGCGCTGGTGGCACTCGTATATCAGCCCAGAGTCAACCGTGTGACTGTTCAGCGCTTGTAGAACAGCCATGCTGTCTGAGAGTATGCGAATCGAGTGATCCTTAACTTCCCTGGCCATGATAGCAGACGCGGCAAGGGAGATGCCCATGCATTCGGCCTGGAACACTGTGTTATGGACCCCCAGTGGTGTGGCTATGTGGATGTTGAGGTCCTCCGAGAAGACTCCAGCCCCTGTGCCACTACCTGTTTTTGATCCGTCCGTGAAGATACGCAGCTCTGCGGGGCGCAAGCCTTCGCATCGTCGATCCTCATGCAGTTGGATTCTGTATTTTTTATCGAAGATAAATTGTTTTGGCACCCGGTCATTTATTGCCTTCGTAATGGGGAACTCACTGTTGAGTTCCTTAAGCACCCTGGGACTAGAGACAAAATACATTTCTGTTAGCGTTCACGCCATACGCTACGCCAAAATGTATGGGAATGACATTACCTGCGGAAAGAACACGACGTAACCTATCCGCAAGTAATGTCATTTCTATACATTTTGACGTAGCGTTTGGCGTGAACGCCAACAGAAATGTGTTTTGTCTAGGCCTGCTGGAGGCGTACCGCGAGGTCTCCTTTGAGGTGGCTAGGGAGAATCCCTGGAAGGACTTGGCCTTTGTCCAGCAGTGAAACAGAATAAATAACCTTTATTTCTATTACTTACTTCCCGGAATAACGTCTTATAATTTTCTTTTTGGCGTTTTTTCTGGGAAGCCATTTTGTTTTTCGAAAGCCTTATTTCTACATAAAACAAGGTATTAGAGATTGATATTCTGAGATTATTTCCTTATAAAAGAAGTTATTTGCTTATTTATTAATAATAAGCCGAAGGGTCGATTCGGGGACGGACATGTCAATTCGGTTTAGGGTTGGCAGCACAAGATCTTTTTTTAGTATAGTGTCCCTTTGTTGTATGACAATTCAAAAGTTCCTGTAATTGGTTTATTTGAAATAAATACTTTGAGTTTGAGTTTAAAAAAAAACAATCTGCCTAGCCTTTTCCCAATACGGTTTTTTACTATAATGATATGAGACAAAATCTAAAAATATATTTGTGAGATAGACAAAAACCAATCGAAAATATTGGTTTTAGTTCATAATTATCATTTCTAAAATAAATTTTAAAAATCAATTCGAAATCTTTTTTTGAATACCATGAAGTAGTAGCCGACATGTTATTGACCCGCCATGATACCGCTGTTTTAACTAATCAACTGAACAACTTTGTATTTTGATTATTTTTGTAACCAAAGTAATTATATTGAAATAATATCTTACATTCAGGAGCAGCAAACCAATGTTAAGTAGAATAATAACTCATTTTTAAATTATAAACAATTATCATGCAAAATATCAACGCATTTGCTGATACAGAAAACTGACGTCATATACACGGAGCAATATAGCGTCCACTGCTTCCAGCATTTTCGTCAAATTACGGGCGAAATATGAAAATGTATAATTTAAATGCATTTTTATGGCACTAATCGATTCAATGAAAATGTTTTTTTTTTATGGTTTATTAGCATTTTAGAATCGAATTAAGACACTTTTCAAAAATTGGTGTAATACCTTATGTTGGGGTCGAGTACCAGCCTAACTAACCGACTGGTATCACTGGTTGTCAAACTTTTGGGCTTCTGACTGTCAAAGATCAACAAATGACACCCGGGGCCCGTTAAGCCGTCGATGTGTATTGGTCACACATCCACCAATTCATCGCGGCATGCATATAACCTTCAATCGACTCGTGTGGCTGTTACCATAGAGAAAAAATCTCAAAAAACACATTTAGGTATATTTTTAATGCTTTAGACTTATTGTAATGCTATAGCTACATAGTCGCGATAACGTGAACTACACATCGCACGCTTTCTGTTATACAGCGAGACATCGGGCAGGGCGCAAGAGAGCTCGCGAAGTTGTAGCATAAGTACTTTCACATATTAAAAGCTCAAAAACAAAATGATTAAATCATAAATACTGGCAGATTTTCAATCAAAATAATCATTACGGTGCGTCTTTTAAGTTTTTTTTTTTGTGTTTGGCAACCCTAAGACAGTCCACTACCAAATATTATGATTTCATTTCCTCATTTCTTACTGGATACCGTATTTACTTTCATTTCCACGTTTGTTCGAAATTCAAACATTTTGTTTACAAAGACTGCGGTTGGTCGAAACAATTTGAAAATTAAATTCCTTTCGTTTGAACATTTTGTGAAATAGAAATAATTTTTTTTTTACCTATGAAAAAAAAGCTGGAGGTTCTCAAGCCACTTTTTTTTTGAGTATAAGAGAATATACCTTGTTATTGAGTAGTCCGATTTTTTTATTTTTTTATTGGAAGCACTCCGAAGTTGATCTAAAATTTAAAATTAAAAAAGAAAAATGCGTCCAGAAACAAAATGCTCAAAAAATTACGCAATAAATTGAACGGAAAGCACGATATGTTATTTTTTCTTTTCAGTTTCTTTTTTGGTGGTTTAATTTTTTCGTAATTTTTTTAGTATTTTTTTTCTAACATGTTTGCCCGCCTGGACAGACTACGGCAAGCACAACTTAGCTTCAAAGATCGCCACGAGCCCCTTCTAATACTGGAAATGTTTAGGTTGATATGTCGCCGTATATGATGAATATGAATTTGAATTTAATTTGTGTGATAATGTTGTTTTTATATTGTATTTAATTTGTGTGTTATTATTGTTTTTATATTGTATTTAATTTGTGTTATTGTTGTTTTTATATTGTATTTAATTTGTGTGTTATTGTTGTTTTTATATTGTTTTTAATTTGTGTATTTTTTTTTAATATTTTAATTTTTAAAGATGCTTTCAATTATGGGTTTTGCACCTGAAATAAATGTTTTTATTTTCTATGTTAAGGGCTTTGATTTTAGCACTTAGTACTTCAGTGGACCATTGTGCGTGGGTCATGGTGGCCTTCGGTGGTTATTTCCAGGGACCGGACAACCCCGCTTAAGAGTTAAGCCTTTTGACAGGGTAACCCGTACATGGGGTAACTCATATCGCAGTGTTACCCTTTGTTCGAGTTACGTCCTCGAAACCCAGCGAAATGGTTAACACCTTCATTATGGTAACCACGTGAAGGGATTAACCCCTTCAATGTCTTAAGCCTTTAAAGCGGTTACCTTCACGAAAAGCTTTTATTCGTGTTACCCTGAATTACCTAATAAACTGGAGCTGCATGTTTATACTTGCACCCGAGCGGCGGCGACGCCTCATTCATTGCCTTACTATTTTTATTTAGGTATTATGAATTTGACAACAAGTGACGACAGAAAAGCGATAATCCGGTCAAAATAGACATTCACCCTTGCATAAATTCCTAAGAAGATGAATTTTTACATGAACTTTAGGCGTACCATTATAATGAAATTGTGAAAAGTCACCATCGATCCCATGTGTGTTTTTTTTTTATTCAAGGTCAATAATTGCTAAAATGGATTTTATGGATTATTTGCGAAACAGTTAGGTAGTTTATGATAAAAATCGGTCAGACAAAAATTGTAGATCACGCAATTATCTACAAAAAATGAACTGACATAATATTTTGTTCTTCCCAGGGCTGACTGGGTGGGTGACATTGATGGCCTGGTGGTACTTATCTTGAGGCTGGCCGCTGCCACTCTGCCCCTTGAGACCGTCAGCTGGGTCAAGGCTTTATAGCGGCCTTAGTCGAATATATTATGGTCATGGGGGTTTATTTGTCAGCCCGACCTCTCGCCGACTTTGAGAATTTCATCACGGAATTGAGCACAGTAATTTGTCGAAGCCATCCTCACCCCGTCCTTGTAATGGGGGACTTCAACGCCAATTCCACAACTCCGGGTTCCCCAGCAATGGATGCATGGGGTGTTATTGGAAGAGTGGGCGATGGAGTCACGCCTGCTGCTGTTAAACCGGGGATCCGTTCAGACATATGTGCGGCAGTGGGGTTGGTTGGTTGGGCGGTGGCTATAGTGGATTTATCGTTTTCTAGTCGCGGTGTCGCACGCCGTGTTCGGGACTGGCGTGTATTGGAGGAGGTGGAGACATACATCAGGATACATCAGATTTGACGTCTCCGCCCAGACCTCGAGTAGTCCGGTACAAGTGGCCCCGGCCGGGGTTGAGGATGGCTGGCGATGGGCGCATAAGTGACTGAACTGGGAAGCTCTTCGGTAGCCGCAATGGTGCAGGCCTGGTTGGACTCACCAGTCAAGCTTGTCGATATTAATGAGGAGGCAGAATGGTTCCGGGAGGCCATGACCCAAATCTGTGATGCCGCGTTGCCCCGCTTCAGTCTCCATCTGCCAGGTGCCAGGAGTATTGGTGGTCGCAATATATTGGGCATCGCGTGCGTGGCGGCGCCCGTACACCAGGCACCGACGAAGACGCCGACGAACACCAGAACCGCAAGTAAGAAAGGCGGAACCAAATGAGGTGTAAAGAGTGGCCAAGGCTCGTCAACTGGAAATTAAGCGGCCAAGGGATGAAGGTCATGAGAAATTGCTGGCAATTCTAGAACGTGATCCGTGGGTGCGACTTTACCGTTTGGTTAGGGGCAAACTTCGCTCATGGGCACCTCCACTGTCCCATAGCCCCCAGCCGCAGCTGCTAGAGAGAGTGGCAAGCCCTTTATTCGCCTCTTAAGGGGAGCACACATCTCCTGATACGGTTGGACCACCTCATACGGACGTCACGCCTGAAGTAACCCAAGTAACGCTTTCAGTTCTAGTACAAAGGCTTCAAGCCAAAAACAGTCCAGGACCAGACGGCATTCTTGGCCGTACATGGGTTCTGGCCATCTGGGCTCTCTCGCCCCGTTTAGAAGGACTCTGGAGTGCATGTGTGGAGGGGGGCCAGTTTTCACGACAGTGGAAGACTGGGAAGCTAGTTAAAGAGATGGGCGTCCTGTGGACTCTCCATACGCTTATTTGTTGTGTTAGTGGATGAGGTGGGTAAACTCTTCGAGATAATTGTTGCAGACCGCCTCATTCAACACATGGCAAGAGAGGGCTCGGATCTGGCGGATTAACAGTTTGATTTCTGTTGTGCGCTCTACAGAAAACAGAGAGAGAGTAAATTTTAGAATCGCTTTTTCTCAGAAATGGTGCATCTTAGAGGAAAAAGTGTTAGGACAATTTTTGTAGATAATTGCATGATCTACAATTTTTGTTAGTGAGCTAGTTTATCATTAAACTAACCGTTTCGCAAAAAATACAAACAAAACATCCATTTTTGCAAACTGTGATCCTGTGAGTTGTTGCATAAAAAATAATTCACATATGGGGTCAATGGGGACTTTTCACAATTTGATTATAATGGTAACCTCGTACAGGACGTGGTGAGCGCTCTGTTCCCTTCGCGAGGGGAGCATACTCCCCCGCCCATGGCTCTGCCTCCTATGGTGCCCGATGCGGACCACAACACCAATGACGACGATGATCCAGAGGTGACCGAGGTAGAGTTGAGAGTGGCAGTACGTAGGCTAAATCCCAAGAATACCGCCCCAGGACCCGACCGCTTGCCTGGAAAAGTCTGGGTCCGGGCCTCGGAGGCAAGCGGGCCTGGGCGGCTTGGACGGGGGATGCTGTGGCAGGCACACAGCAACCCCCGTCAAGACACCGCCGACCTACCTCTGCCGCGTGGTCGAGGCCTATTTGACGGGCAGGGGTGTCATCTACCCTGGTCACCAGGGAGAGTAGAACCACTGAGAGATGTCGTGCGGTATCGCACAAGGATTGGTCTTGGGGCCGCATCTGTGGAACATCGGGTACGCCTGAGTGCTGCGCGCCGACCTACCTAGCGGCGTCAGTGTAGTTTGATACGCTGACGACACGCTGATCCTGGTGCAATGGTTGCCAGGCGGCAGCCGAACTACTAACACACGGGGTTGCAACTATCGTCGATAGGATCCGGCCACTGGGACTCTAGATGGCTTTGCACAAGTCCAAGGCCATGTGTTTTCATGGTCATCGGAATGCGCCACCGACGGGTACCCAACTAACGACAGGAGGGTTAACATCGGCGTCGAGTCGACGATGAAGTACCTGGGACTCGCGATTTTCGACGTTCAGCTCCCAGACTGGAGCAGGCGGGGGCTGCCTCGAAGCGGCTCCTGCCCAATCAGGGGGTCCAAACGCCTTCTACCGGAGGCTATATACGGAGGTCATACGGTCCATGGCCCTATACGGGAGATCGGTGTGGGTGCCTTCATTGAGGCACCGACCAGTCCGGTGGTTGAACGCGTTCCACAGGGTCATGGCCATCCGGATAGTCCGGGGATACCGCATGATCTCCAGTGAGGCGGCGAGCCTCCTTGCAGGATTGTCGCCATGGGATCTGGAGGCAAAGGTCCTCACGCATACTTGGGAGTGGCGCGAGGAGGCCAAACGCCGGGACGTAACTTCGCTACCGCGAGAAATCACGGCACAGAGGACAGAGCTCCGGGGGGATCTCATAGCGACATGGAGAATGCGGTTGTCGCAACCCAGTGCTGGATAAGCCACGATTGCAGCGGCAAGTCCCCTCTTTGAGGAGTAGGTTGAGAGGCGCCACGGCGTCCTCATCTTCCGCCTGACGCAGGTCCTCACCGGACAAGGTTCTTTCGGGAGGTTCCTGTTTCGGATTAGGAAGGAGGAAACGCCCGGGTGTTTCCACTACGTAGATTGCCCTGAGGACACGGTGGAGCATACCGTGGAGGTCTGCCGGCTTGGGCAGTGTACCTTCGTGTCCTTGTAGAGGCGATCGGCGGCGGCGATCTCTCACGTCCGGCCCTGGTCCAGGCCAAGGTTCGGAGCGAGAGTGCATGGGTAGTCATCACCTTCTACTGCGAAGCAGTAATGCTCGCAAAGTGGGAAGGGGCGCACATGAGGGGGAGAGGCAGTAAATGTGCCCTCACTGCCCTAGCCGCAGCAGGAGATGCCCTGGGCGTCAGGAATCCCAGGCTGATTCCCGGCCACAATAGGCGCGGGCTTGCGGATGGCGAGTAATGGGTAGCTCACAGTTCGGTAAGGACCAAGCCGGGGTCAACGGCGTGTTGTGTTCCACTCGCGCCTCAAGAGATGTCAGCATCAACTGATGGGGTCCGCAGAGGGCCGATGCCTGCTAGGGGTGCGGGTTGTTCGAAAGAGATACCACGGCCACACGGGTGGGTTTTAGTTAGTAAAAGTCTGACACGCCCTCCCGCTCCACCCTAGAGCGCGAGAAGTTAGATCCCCCTCCGAATTCCTGACGTTTAATTTAAAAATTCAGCTTCTTGGGAATTTATGCAAGAAGAATTTAAGACATATAATAACGGTGTACAGCATCTCGCCTCGGATCTCGCATCGGCTGTGTCATTTTCAAAGAAAAAATTACTAAATTGTATTTACACATACATAATAAGAAAAATATTAGGGAGTACTACAACACACACCTAAGTAAAAACAGTTCTCAACTGCTTCTAGTTGCTTCCGTAGTTCGTCCGAGTTTCGAATTAAATGACGAGAATAAAAAGACGACGAAGAGAATTTAAACAAGTATGGACCCGAAAAAAGAAATAATAGGTCTTTACCTATGAAATTGCAGTTTTGTATGAAAAAATTTAAACGAATTTTTTTCATGAATTTTTTATTTGTATTAATCGAAGTAATCACCCATGCAATCAATGCATCTTTGCCATCGCAGTGGCAGTTTATTGATGCCCTTCTTAAAGAAATCAGCTGGACGGGAGGCAACAAATTCTTCAAAGGCATTTTGTACTGCCTCTCGGGTATTAAATTTTTTTCCCGCCAAGAAGTTATCCAAATTCTGGAAAAAGTAGTAGTCTGTAGGCGAAAGGTCTGGTGAGTAGGGCGGATGACGGAGAGCTTCCAACCCAGTTCTTGCAACTTGGAGACCGTCTGCTGTGCAGTATGAGGTCGCGCGTTGTCGTGCAGGAGCAGCGGAGACGAGCGATTGACCAATGCTGGTTGGAGATGCGCCAGCTTCTCCATCATTGTGTTCAGTTCTTCACAGTACACATCTGCAGTAATGCTCACCCCGTTTGGTAAGAAGCTGTGATGAATCACACCGGCGCTAGACCACCAAACAGTTACCATCACTTTTCTAGGGGTAAGTTTTCGTTTAGGGCATTGTTTAGGTGCTGAACCAGGATCCAACCAACTTGCTGAGCGCTTACGGTTATCAAACAGAATCCATTTTTTATCGCAGGTAACAATGCGGTTCAAAATTCCTTCATTTGTGTGTCTGTTGAGCAGTGCAAGGCACGTCTCGACGCGTACTTCGCGCTGGCGATCATTGAGTTCGTGGGGCACCCATTTGTCAAGCTTTTTTACCTTGCCAATTTGACGCAAATGGACCAATATTGTTTTGACGCTAACGTCGAAAGCTGCTGCTAATTCAGCCGTAGATTGTGTATCATCAGCTTCCACAATCGCCTTTAATTCGTCATTGTCGACCAAAGTCTTCGGACGACCGCGAGGTTCATTTTTCAGGTCGAAATTTCCAGAACGGAAGCGAGCAAACCAATAACAGGTGGTGCGTTGGTTTGTAGTGTTAGCTCCGTAAACGTCGTTGATGTTGCGTGCCGCTTGTGCCGCGTTGCTGTCACGACGGTACTCATATTCCATAATTACTCGAATTTTTAACGTATCCATGATGACGAAAAAGATTGAAATGCGATGAAAATGTAACACTAATCAATAAAGAAATGACTACTTTTAGAAAAAAAAATCCATGTTTTTAAAATAAAATTAATTTGAAATTAGAATTCTTAGCCAAACAAAAATTATTTTGATTTGAAATGGCCAGTACTGCAGAACGGCAATTTCATAGGTAAAGACCTAATATTACAATGTTTAGCATGTGCGACAAGCGAAATTATTCCATGTTTACAAGTCGTTCGGTACATACAATAATGGCGCCGCCGCAGCGTCTCCATTGTTGCATCCGGCGCGCCGGGCAGAAAGATGTTACGTGCCGTCGTGGTTATGCAATTTTCAAACTAATGTCCATTTCAAAGAGTGCATATTACAATGTATTCGGTTGGAATGGCTTACCCTGTTACAGTGTTACAGGGTATTGAAAGGGTAACTTGTTCCGAAGGGGTTACATTGCACCCATTCGAGGGTGCAACATGTATCATAGGGTTTATTTTTTAAGCGCTTAAAAATACCCCTTCAAAAACCCTTTCAACGAGTATCCGGCCGGTCCCTGGTTATTTCAAACAGCCCACTACCCTCCAGAACTTGATTAGATCTCCTGGGCCTAGAGACAAAACACATTTCTGTTAGCGTTCACGCCAAACGCTACGCCAAAATGTATGGGAACGACATTACCTGCGGAAAGGACACGACGTAATCTATCCGCAGGGAATGTCATTCCCATACATTTTGGCGTAGCGTTTGGCGTGAACTCTAACAGAAATGTATTTTGTCTAGGCCTGCTGGTCTGTTAAGAACATAACCTGCCCTAACTGAGTGACGCCTGTGCGTTCACAGGTATATGCGCAACGGTTTACTCAGCCTCCATGCAAGCCCTATCTGTAATGTTAATGTTAAAATGTTTGCTTTTCGGACAGTGTCCCATAATGGTCTACATTCGCAGGAACTTTTCTCAATATACAATGTATAACGTAAATAACGCACAACCTCTTAAGGGGTCATTGTACGCATCATTACTATTTTTACTATGGGATCAAACCTTAAATCGCGAAAAAAAAATCAGCTGTTCCCTACATTTTGACGAGTTATGCGAACATAAATGTAAGGAACAGCTGATTTTTTTTTCGCGACTTCAGGTTTGGTCCCTTAGTAAAAGTTGTTCATAATGATGAGCCCTTAAGAGGTTGTGCGTTATTTACGTGACACCTTGTAGATGCCTTTTTGCAATATTTTAAAAATTAATCTGGTCACTGACTTCTGAAATCTTCATAGATTCATTAAAAGTTTTCTTTTTAATTAATTTCATTATTTGACTTCAATGACAAGTACATTTACAAAATAATGGGACTTGTCTACTTAATTATACTTAGCTGACGTAAAACTAACAAACTCTCGAAGAAGTTAAATCAAGATATGACTAAGTTTAAGTTATCCGTTGTAGTCAAAGACAGAACTAAGTTTTGAACAAGTTTCTACCCTTAAAGTTGGTATTATTTCACGATTAAAGCTGTATTATTTACATGCTAAGTACAGTACAAGAATACAACAATACACAACAACTACACAACACAACACACACAACAACACACAACGCACAACTGTACAATATTCTTGTACAGTAGTACAAGAATATTGTTTTGGTTATATTTTACTAACTTCTTTCTGCTTCTGACTTCTTGGCTCTATGGCTTTTGGAAATCATTTTCTATGTGTTTATTTTTTGCCATATTCCTAGGCGCTGCATGGTTTTATTCCCGGCGGCTCCAAATTAAAAGACTCAGCAGTTTTTTTCTGGGCATAACAGTAGATGCCAAACTTCAGTGGGGATCACATATATCAAGCCTAGCGGGAAGGCTCAGTTCGACTGCCTACGCCGTCAGGAAAGTAAGACAATACACTGACGTTGATACAGCTCGGTTAGTCTATTTTAGTTATTTTCATGGCGTTATGTCCTACGGCATTCTGCTGTGGGGCAAAGCCGCTGACATTCAAAATATTTTTGTTCTGCAAAAACGAGCTGTACGTGCAATTTACCAATTAGGTGCTAGAGTTTCTCTTAGAGATTTTTTTAAAGATATTGGTATTCTCACGGTGGCATCACAATTCATCTTCGCCAAAGCTAAAGTAAAATCAAATCTTTGTTCTAAGGCATACTATTCTATCAACGACTACTGTACTTAACTCAAGACAACGTTTGTGTTCTTTCACCAGAATTAGCTTACCTACTGACAGGTTATATGAGTTACTCCATAGCATTGTTTATCTTATTTGACTGTATAAACCATTTTTTTTAATTTTTATTAATTACATTTTCATTTTTTGATGAAATTTAATTACTTACCTGTTATTGTATAGAATCAAGTTCTTCCAATTTATCAGACAGCTGTGCTGCTGGGGAGTTTGTTGCGCCACTTCTTCTTCCCAGCTAAAGCACTAGGAAGTGTCGAAGGGTGGACGTTTTTGGGGGACTGTCTTATGTATTTTTACGTTCGAAAAGTGCTGACTCTCAGCCTAGTTTGAATAAATGACTTTTGATCTTGATTAAAAAAAAAAAACATCTTTACATAGAATGAAACAAAGTCGCTTTTCGTGTTTGTACGCTTAGAACTTTTAAATAAAATCATTCCCATGAGCTAACATTTTTGGAGCTCTTGGAAATCAATGTTCGGCAAAAAAAAAACAGGGCTTTGTTGTAAACGTTGTAATAATTGCCAAAAAACATGGCAATGCTGCCAGCCTTTGAACACTTCTTTTGACAGCGATACGGTCCAATGTTTTGATGCCCTGTTATTCCTTTTCCCTCATTTTTCGTATACATGCATCGTAAGATTGGCTCATTAGTCGTGTGACGTGCAGCAGATGTCATCATCGTCATCATCATTTCAGCCGAAGACGTCCGCTGCTGGACATAGGCCTCCTCCAAACAGGGAGGGAATTGCCATAATCGCCACGCTTGGCAGGCGGGTTGGCGATCGCAGTATGGTGGCATGCAGATGTGTCCAGCCCGATTCCATTTTAGCAGTCTCAGTCTTGTATACTGCGATCGCCAACGCCAAGCGTGGCGATTATGGCAAACCCCGCTTTTGGAGGAGGCCTATGTCCAGCAGTGGACATCTTTCGGTTGTAATGGTGATGATAAGTCTCAGCTTTCCAAGTGGCATCAGTTATCCTTCGGTCTGTTAGTTTGATACCCAGAATATTTCATTTCATAGCCCTCTAGCAAACCTCGAGGGTGGAACTCTGTTGATTTATCAAAGACAATATAATGTGAGGGGCTTGTGGCTAAGTAACAATAGCTGCGCGGGTCGATCGATCAGGTTAAGCTACGCTTGCCGAGGTTGTTCCGTGGATGGGTGACCATCTTTACATACCAAGACCCCTCCGTGCCTCGGAAAGCACGTTAAGCCGTTGGTCCCGGCTGTCATTTGTGGATCTTTGATAGTCGTTACGGTTCGTCAGAAGCCCGAAAGTCTGACAACCAGTCTTACCAAGGGGTATCGTATTACCCAGTAACTGGGTTGTGGAGGTCAGTTAGGCAGTCGCTCCATGTAAAATACTGGTATTCAGCTGCATCCGGTTAGACTGGAAGCCGACCCCAACATAGTTGGGAAAAGGCTAGGCAGATGATGAAGAAGGAGGGAAGATCATCCGTCATTATATCTTTCATGGCCCAATAGCTCTTCCAGGAATTTTGGTGAGTCTTGCAACTTCTTTGTTTAGTCGTTTCTGGAAAGAGACTATTTGACCAAGATAGAGATACTCATCAACATATACAACCTCTTCACTAGTGATCCTTCTCGCTGTTTGTCATCAACTTGGTCTTTGATAGAAGCTAGTAGCAAAATAATAATAATAAATCTTCCGTGCAAAACGAGTACTTTCAAACGACCGCCAACAGATATCTATATTGATTTAGGCATAGTATGTTCAGCATTTCCAATTCAGTTTCCACGTTTTGCGCTGTATATTCAAGCTTTTACAGCTGACTGCTCTGCAATAACATTAGTTCGGATATTGTAACAGGATCGTTCAAATTGTATGCTCGAATATGGTTCTGTTAACGATAACTGTTCTTGCGTTGGGTGAATACGATCAACTGACCCAGTGGCCACGAGTGATATGGTCAAGCGATACGCGTCTGGCAATATAACCGCTTGAGTGAAGTTGAGTGAGTTTACCCGACCGTCCCTTGCTCGTTGACGCGCCAGCCCGCGCCGCAGCTGAGCCAGTAGAGTTAAATTCCCCGAATGTTAATAATCATGAAAATATCTTGATCCAGCCTGTTCCCACTAGCTGCCCCCCCCCCCCCCACCGCCAGTGACGGCCTGAGCCGAGGTTCGCACCCCACAGGGGGTGCCCTCAGCGTGCAGTCGCTTTTGGTTAAGTAGGTTTTATGCCCTGGCTGGACGCTTTTAGTATAGCTAAAAACCCTTCACAGGAAAGCCCGGTTAAGCAGTCACGTCCTCTCAAGGTCAACTGCGAGATGACACACACAAAAAAAAAAAAATTGAGTGAGTTGAATGTCGCGCGCGGTGCACTCGCGAGCAGCTACTTTCCGCTGCAAGATTGCAGTTAAACGTCGTATCGACTCGCATTTACATCATATCTATAGTATTATATAGGGTAAGTTTTTATCCAGTGCGCAAATTTTAACCATGAATTCAGCATATCATTCTAGACCCCCTACTGCAGAAATTTTTCGCCGGTTATACAAAAAAAAAACAGCTGTTTCATAGAAAAGTGCAATACCTACGCGGTCAAAATAACCCGCTGCTAGGACACAGGCTTCCTCGCTGTGAGAGAGAGTAGGCCGTATTCCACCACACGGAGCCAGTGCGGATTATTAGATGTCACATGTCTTTGAAGTTTTCGTTCTAAGACATGCCGGTTTTTTTACCATCTTTACAGACATACCTACTTATTTATCTATTCAAAAAAAGCATTAAACTTATACTAGAAATAATCTTACCCGTTTCTCCACTGTTTTGAGAGCAGTGGTGATGAAATTATTTACACAGAGTCATGTGCCTGCCTGGGTTCTAACTCACGATCTACAACTCGTAAGTCGGGGCTGTTACCACTGAGCCATGCAACAGTGACGGCGGATAAAAAAAATGCAAGAAATGGTTTATTGCATGCCGCGAGTCATCGCGACGGGACTTGCGGAGGAACCGTCGGAAACAGTTGATGCGTGCGCGTATAGCTTGACGCAAGTCACATCGCTCGAGTCCGTGAACGGGGCCTTAAAGCCGGTCAACATGAATGACGAGGTTCAAAACCATTGCATTTTTTAGTTGACCTGTCCCAATAGACGGCATGAATACATCAATCATCGTGTAGCTCAACCATTTGTTGAGAGCTCAAAGATCCGTCACACGCTATCAGAGGCCTTAGTGTGAGTTTCATTTGACAATCTCGATCAAACGCTTCGAGCGCGTTTGGCGCTCCGATTGGCCCTGGATTAGTGACGGACCAATCGGAGCGCCGAACGCGCTCGATGCGTTGGTGGAGATGGTCAAATGAAACTCACACTAGACTAGGACTACAGATCTAATAATAATGTATTTTAACACTAAAAGTATCATAAATTTAATATGCACTGTTTTTGTTGCAGATTTCCATCAATTAGCCACAAGCAGATAAGGTAAGCAAGAATCTACTTATTATTGTTTCTCTTTATTTATTTTAAAACTTTTAAAAACGTATTTATTTAACGACTCTTTGACTCTTAACAACGAAAACGCAATACGTCATCTTTATCAAAAGAGGTATTATTGTCTCCTATGCGTAGGTGTATGGCCGAGAAGATGTAAGTAAATGAAAGTCTATAATATTGTTAACTATCTTTTGCCAGCGGCTTCGTACGCGCGGAACTTTCATCCCCGATTTAACTCCCTTAGGGGTTGAATTTCGAAAAATCCTTCCTTATTCCTTGTCTACGTTATAAAGGGAACCTCTGTGCAAAAAATCAGCTTTCTAGGTCCAAGGGTTTGGGCTGGGCGTTGATGAGTCAGTGAGTCAGTCGGGACTTTTCTTTTTATTTATATAGATATTGAATAATCACAAGTCTATGATCATGTTAGGGAATAAACCATAATGTATACGACACTCCACCGAGTATATGAGGCGCAAGCGCAAATCAATGAACTCATTCCATTTCGAGAGTAGTCATAATATCACAAAACACTGATACCACTCAATATCACAGTCCTCTTGTTGACTTCAATCTCTCTTCGCGATCCTATCTTGGCGGGCTGCCGCTGCCTCAGTAGTTACCCCTCTGACAGCCGTCAACCCCGCGTGGGTTACGTCAATTTGACAGCTGTCAAAATCATTTTAAAGGTTTCGGTTTTTTGTAAGTCTCTGGTTCTGTAATGTTTACCGACACTAATATCGTTAAACCTTTACACGCGCTGAAGAAGACGTAAGAATTAAATGTGAAAAAGTGTAAATCTGTCAAAAGTACCTAGATTTTCCATACATTTTTGACATGTTTTTGACATTTGATTGTCACCAAGATGACTTTGCGACTAGATTTTGAACGTTTTTGATTACAAGCATTGGCTACCAGACTGTGAACATTCTTAAAATTACGATAATTACTTCCCTGCACAGAATAGGACAAGACAACGAGCAGAGTAAAGTTTATCTCTTTAGTTTACACGTAACAAACTTTAAAATTTACTGAAATGTCCTTTTAAACCTTTCTGCATCTAAAAGTGGCAATAGGTGGTGTTCTAAGCAACTTCCGGAAATAGAATTAAATATTATTATTTTAATCAAGTTTGCAATCAACTTCCGTTCACTAAGCCAGAGACGGTTTTTTTAATGGTTGCAGAATCTTCACTAATTAAATAAAACATTTACAAAATTATCTGTACCTAATAAAAAATATTTAGTTACATTAAATGAACAGGCACAATTTTAACACTAGTAATAGGAACAAATTAGATCTGGTTGATCTAATTTGTTCCTATTACTAGTGTTAAAATTTCGTTTCGTTTTTTTTTCGTTTCAGATTGTCCAAAGTACATACTTCCTTTATGGGGTAGGTACTGTGTAAAATGTTAAAAAAAATACCAGTCGATATTCTTGTACTAAGTGAAAATAAATTTAAGGGATGCATTAAACGCACACTATGTAGACAAGCATAGTATAAGTTAGATGATTATATCGTAGATAAAAAGGTCCTGCTCCACAGCCACCTGGACTTACTAGTTAACACTTTAAAATTTGGAAGATGCTTCCCCTTGATGTCGCCCCTGGCGCACGGGCAACTGAAGGAACATGGGTGGGTTTTAGTTAGTAAAAGTCTGACTTGCCCTCCTGCTCCACCCAGAACGGGAGAAGTTATTTGATGATTTGCCATCCGCAAAAAAAAACATTTTTATCCTCGGAAGTAGCGAAGAAAACACATAAAATATTAAAACTAAAAGCATTCTTCATTCATCTACATATTCATAAATTAAAATGCAAGCCATGCCACGCGCTAATTGGTAAACAAACTAATTTATAATACGCAAACATCGCATCACCCTCTGCAAAGTAGGTTAATGGTAAGAAAACAGTTATTTTGTCTGGTATTCAATCAAGTTACTGATTGTTTGTGTTGAATATGGGTTTCTATTTCAAAGCGAAGATAGAATTGTGGCAGCCATTTTGAAATGTTATTTTAGTTTGTGGAATTGTGATCTAAATATTCAAGTAGGTAAGTATTGAATTTGATTATACCGTTTTTGGTAACTGCCTAGATAAATACAACCTAAGTTTTTGTTGTTTAGATAGGTACCCTAAAACTTTAAATGGGTACTTAATTGAATCAACTCATCATTAGGACTCTCGTAGACAGACACGACGCGTCGGTGCGACGTGATTTTAGTAGAACAAATTCCGAAGTTTTGATACAAGCTTGTCTCGTGTCGAGCTGTCGCGAAGCGCCCGCTTTTTCTTCTTCTTCGTAAAAGTTGTACATAAAGGCAGGTAGGTAGCCTTTATGCTCAACCTTTACCAAAGACCAACCCAAAATAAATCTGCAGTTCCATAGACTGGGGATGTCGATTTATGTCAAAGCTAATTGTTAGGGACCTAACTAAGGACTAAAACCAAAAGACAGGTTTACTGAAGTTTAATAGTGGATATAATCCGTATATTAGGTAAAATCGTTGATGTAGGTAAACTTAAGGAGTGCGCGCGCGTGCCGTCGTTGGAGACCGGTAGCGAAGTGCTTTGACGACCCACGTCCTGCACGCCGCTCCTCTCGTCGCCGCCACCTCCAGCCGCCTTCCGCTGTCTCACGACAGCAGCCGATGATTGCCGAGGTCGGACGCGCCCGAACACTAATAATGATAAATTATATTATTTCGGTAAGTAGTTTTTTTACAAACACTTGTACACGTCATGCGTATTTTAAAAACTATAAGAAAGTAATATTTTTTTTTTAAACAAAATTTTTTTTTTTTATTCACTCTATTATTAATTTATATTTATTGAAATTTTTAACACTATTCTTAATTTAAATTTATTTTCTTTTTTTTAGTTCGGTTTCTATAAAAACCGTGTTTTTTAGTTTTTTTAAACTATTATTTATTTTCTAATTTTTAGTTTGGTTTATTTATAAAAGCATGATTTTTTAGTTTTTTTAAACTATTATTTGTTTTGTAGAATTAAAATTATCCTTAGTGTTGGAGATATCGGCTAAAGATAATTATTGGAAATTAAAATTAACATCAAGTCCTGTCTTATCAAATGTAGAGAAAAATTATAAAAAATTAAAATTAAGTTTCTTACCTTATCGACTTAAATTAACAAAAATCATATTTTGCAAATTGATAAATGGAATAATTTTATCAAATTAGAGTATTGTCATCGGTCCTCGATAAATCTACAAAGTTTGAACGAAATCTGGCCGTTTAAAGTGGGTCAAAATTGCGCCCAAAGAAGTCGGTCACAAACATACATACAGGTGAAGCTAATAAAAAGCGTATAAAAAAATTGAACTAAATTATTCCGGTAAGTAGTTTTTTACAAACACTTGTACACGTCATACGTATTTTAAAAACTAGAAGAAAGTAATAACAGCCAGACGAGTCAATCGATCAGGTTAAGCTATGCTTGAGATGATTGGTCCGTGCATGGGTGACCAACTTACCAAGTCTGTCAACAACAAGTACAAGTGTACAAGTAAGGCGCAGACAGCCAACTTTTAAGGACATTTTATTGAAGATCACGTCTAAACGGCTTGTTTTATGTATTTAAAAAAAAAAATGTGAATCTAGACAATTTTCTTCGTCATTTGATATGTGAATATTTTAAATAATATTTTTATAACATAATGTAATTAATTGGTAAAGTAATGTCTATCGCGGACATAAAAACGATAATCACGCAAAAACTATCGGGTGTATTTCCATGAAACTTTCACCATCTAAAAGACAATTTAATCACCCAAAATTTAATATACGGTTTTTCTTTGATTTGTTTTTGATAAATCAACATGGGTTGTTTTTCGAAAAACTTGATGCGCGTTGAGGCGGGGTCTCTTGCGAGTGACGGGCGGCAGTCCATCGCTGTAGGTAGCTGTCATCTATCGTCGCCTTAAGCCGTTGGTCCCGGCTGTCATACGTGGATCTCTGAAAGATGTTTATACGGGTAGTCAGAAGCTCTAAAATCTGACCAAGGAGTATCGTATTACCCACTAACTTCGTGGATAGGCGGCCACTCCATGTAAAATACTGGTACTCGGCTGCGTGCGGTTAGACCGGAAGCTGACCCCAAAATCGTTCGGAAAAGGTGATGATAAAGTCGGCTACTCTGAGAACTAAGGCCAAAACAAACAAAGTACTAATAACTCTGCGCATTAGCCATTGAGCTACAACCCCTATATTTAAGTACGGGTGCTAAATACGCACAAACATGCCACACATCCATTTAAAATAAAGTCACCAACGCCATGAGATCTACAAATATTTATATTTCAACCCCCATGCGAGTTTTAATTCTGTTGAGAGTACTTATATTTAACTTCAAAAGGGTCAAAAGTTACTTATTAAGCCCTGGGGGTTACACATTGTGGTTGCCATGTTCGTTGGTACACATACTTCTAACGGTAAGTTTTGTTGTTGAAAGTTGGTAGTTTGTTAACACTAAATATGTTAATGTATCTTTAACCGGTGCGTGATTGCCAGTGATGACCTATGGCACTGAAACGTGGCCGATCTCAATGGGCCTTATTAGAAGACTAATAAAAATCACCTAAAGGAAGGCAATAATAATCTTTCTATTATCAGGTAACTAAGACCCATAGATAAAATACACAAAATAATCTTTAACAATAGTAATAAACGAATAAATAATAATAACCAGTTTAAAACTAAACACGTAAAGTGGTCGGCGTCGTGTTTCACTGCCGAGATGTCACGTAACCGTACTCGGAAACGTCGATATACGACACCTTTCAGCTAAAAGTCCTCTTTCAAGCAGTGCTGTAGATAGTGTACCACGAATGACTTAATGTTGATGTCGTAGCACGATTCCAACCTTTCGTCCAGTTGGTCTTCACTTTCAAGCACTGTAACTTCTGTTCTGAGAGATCTGCAAGAAAACCAAGGTAATCGACATAGCCCGAAGAATTGGCAAACTAAAGTGGTAGTGGCCATTTGACATTGCTCGCAGAACAGATGGCCATGGGGCTGAAAAGTGCCACACACTCAATTGAAAAACTAAAGAGAAGTGCATGTCATCATCATTTTTTTTTAGCGTGGGTAATCATCAAATAACTTCTCCCGCTCTGAGTGGTGCAGGAAGACGTGTCAGACTTTTACTGACTAAAACCCACCCATGTTCCTACAGCTGCCTGTGTGCCAGGGGCCACAGTATCTCTTTCGAACAACCCGCACTCCTGACTGGCACCTGCCAGTCAGGGGTGCGGACCCCACCAGTTAGTGCTGACATCTCTTTGAGGCGCGCGTAGAGCACAACGCGCCGCCGACCCGGGCTTGGTCCTTACCGTACAGCGAGCTACCGATTATTCGCCGTCCGGAAGCCCGCGCCTACGGTGGCCGGGAATCAGCCTGGGATTCGCACGTCCTTTCATTATATTTTTTGGTCATCCCGTACTCCTATAGCCATCGACATTCCTACTCGAAACTTTTCGCATGACATTTATTCCTTGCTCCGCATCACATGCCCATACCATGACGCTTGAAGTATAACATAGGAAAGTGTCAGTGATCGTTTTAATAAAATATTACATTCTTCTTCTTAGCGTGTCGATGGCAAAAAAAATACATGCATTTATTTATAATTTCCTAAATTTGTCTGGCCCAAAATTAAGCAAATAAAATTATGTTGATACCTGAAATAGCACATTGTAGACATTCTTTACCAGTTTATTTTCACATTAATTATCCGTTTAATTCTACCAATAACAAAACCACGTAATGAAATTATTACGTGGTTTTGTTATTGGTAGAATTCCCACAACATAGCACCTTTTAAAATTTTCTTTCATAATTTCCAAAGGACGTTCTTCAGGCTCTTAGAGGGATCATAAGAAGTCACAAAAGGTTGAAGAAAGCTCTACAAAGCCTTCGACAGTTTTATGAAAGGTTTCTTTTGATGTTCTTGACTGCGAAGACGTCTCGATAATTGGGTCAGAAGAAATTAATTAAGCCTTCATTACATCTAAATATTCGGGTTGGTTATTAGTTAGTGTGATTTTTGTATAAAGGATTTTTTGTTGTGGATTTTTGGGCCTTATTTCGTATCTCATTTATGAAATTATTATTTTATAGTCATGCTCTTTATGAAGGGTTCATCATCATCATCATCATCATTTCAGCCGAAAGACGTCCACTGCAGGACATAGACCTCCCCCAGAATGGGGGGTTTTGCCATAATCACCACGCTTGGCAGGCGGGTTGGCGATCGCAGTATGGTGATAAAATGCATAGAGAACGCTGCTGCCCATTCTCTAGTAAGTCCCTTAGTCGCCTTCTACGACACCCACTGGAAGAAATGGGATGGTGCAATTCTTTTACGCCCGGCGACAATGAAGGGTTCCAGCACCCTAATTGCGTACATACATACATATATACATACTCAGCCTATAAACGACCCCACTGCTGGGACACAGGCCTCCTCTCCATGAGAGGGAGTGGGCCGTAATCTACCACGCGGGCCCGGTGCGGGTTGGTACTCGTAGATGTCACATGTCTTCGAATTTTTGGTTCTAGGACATGCCGGTTTCCTCACAATGTTTTCCTTCACCGTTTGAGAGCAGTGGTGATGAAATTATTTACACAAAGTAATGCGCCTGGCTGGGTTCGAACGCACGACCTACAACTCGTAAGTAGCGGCCGTTACCATTGGGCCACCACTGCTCTCATCTAATTGCGTAACTCACGATTAATCATAATCTGTTTCAATTTGACAGTTCAAAAATATTAATTGCGTTATTTACATTGTTGAGCAGACATATTTTTCGAACATATGAGCAGTGCTTTAACAATCGGTGCTGGTTACTTAACCAGCACCGATTGTTAAAGCCGTAACCATAACAGCCGTACGGGACGATTGAAGGGTAAGCAACGCTTGCCGCGGTCAATTCGTGGATGGGTGACCATTCATTACATACAAATTTGACTTCTCCGTGCCTCGGAAAGTCCGTTAACGCGTTGGTCTCGGCCGTCATTCGTGGATTTTTGTCAGTCATTTCGGGTAGAAAGCCCGAAAGTCTAACAACCAGTCTTAGCTAACAAGGGTTATCGTGTAAGGGGTACTTGTGGTGTTACCCAGTAACTGGTTTTTGGAGATCAGATAGGCCCGCAGTAGCTCCATGTAAAATAATGACTAATAGACGACACAGTTGGCGCAGTGGTTAAGCGATTGACTAGCTCTGCGTGTCGATTCCCGCACGGAACAAATATTTGTATGACCTATAAGTCGTTGTTCCGGGTCTGGCCGTTTGTGTATGTGAGTTTAAATGTTTGTAAACGCACCCACAGTACAGGAGAAATACCTAGTGTGCGGCAAAGTTAAAAAAATAATGGTATTCTACTGCATCCGGTTAGACTGGAAGCCGACATCAACATAATTGGGAATAGACTGGACAGATCGATTGTCATACTTTTTTACACGAAATTGCCAAAAGGTAAACTTACATCATTTCGTCTTTCGCTGGTAGACCAGACGTTGTCTCCTGTTTGTCATTTTTAAGTTCCATCTTTATTTTTAAAAATCGATTTCAATTCCTTACAAAATTATCTTGAACAAAATTCGTGTTTTTGAGATAAGAACCTTACTTATTTTTAATTAGGTACTTTATTGTTTAAATTAAACCTTTTTCCTAGAGTAGATTAACAAAAAAAGGGTTTCGATTATAAATATCTTAGTCCTTTTTTTCATAATTCTGGATTCTCTGATAATCCCTTATGGATTGTATGGTCAGACGATATTAATAAAAGGATTAATAAATGTACCTTTAGGTATCACAGACTTGGGTACTTAATTAGAAGTTTCGAAAATTACTTGATTAGTTTTCCCATAAATCAGTTTGTTCCCTTTGGATATATTGCTTATTATTTCAGTTACTTAGATATTAGAGGCCTACGCAGAACGAATTGTCCATACAAACGTAATACCAAAATCATTTGCAACTCGAGCATATTTCCACCATATTATGGTGATATTCGGATTCAGACAGTATTTATCTAGGCTCGTAGAGGTTTTTTTTTCCAAAATTCTTACCTAAAATGAAGTTTAAGCGAATTGAATTTTGCAAATTTTTACAGCGTAAATGACATGTTTTCTCACTATTTTTTTGGTATTATAACCAACAATATTTGTAATATTGTTATCTCAGAAGCATAGCTCATATTATCAAGTTGTAAAATGTCGAAAAAAATATTAAAATACAATAAGTTTTCATTCATCATTTTTGGTATTACGGAACACATCCAAATTCATCATAAATATCAGTAGCTAGTAGCGCTATCGCGTCAAGCCAATGTCAATGTGTGTGTGATCGTACTGCTCACTGTAGGTGTGTATCGCTCGGACAGGTACTAACACTAGCGCAACATGACGGTATTCACTTGGATATAAAATTGTGATTTAGTATTGAGTAACCTACATTCTTACGAAGTTTTCTTTGTTTCCGGATTTGGATATTCAGGGTGGCAGGGACATCGACGCAAACCTGTGATTCTGATCCTTCCGCGTTTAATTTTTTGTAGGACTGCTGGCTTATGAAAAAAATATAATTTATAGGGTGGAAGGGACATCGATTTTTCTTCGGTTGTTTAAAAAATTAGCTACTGCATACATAATGATCGCGGAGATCTAGAATCATGTACTGAATGCATGGTTACAGTTTGCACGTCAATGTCCCTGCTACCCATAGATATATTTTTTGTTCATTATGCCAGTCCTTTTGGCGTCCATTCTATAAAAATTATATACTTTATTTTTGCGGATTGTTATTTTGTAATTGTCCTTGTACCCGCCCAAGGGGGCTGAAGCCAATTGCAAGGTCAACGTGAAAATCCTAGTTGGCGGCTGAGACTGTTTTCAAAATTTTCTTCATGGGTGTCCTTTTTCTGGTTTTCTATGGTGCTGAAGCCAATATGAGGCGAAATGAAAATCCAAGATGGCGACTGCGAAAATTTACCAATTTTCATCATGGGTGTCGATTTCATGGTTTTCGGGGGTGCTAAAGCCGATGGTGAGGTCAAAATGAAAATCCAAGATGGCGGCCAAGAAAAGTTACGATTTTTCCATCATGGATATCGATTTCATGGTTTTCGGGGGTGCTAAAGCCGATGGTGGGGTCAAAATGAAAATCAAAGATGGCGGCCATGAAAATTTACGAATTTTCCATCATGGATATCGTTTTCAGGGTTTTTGTAGGTTCTAAAGCCGATGGTGACGGCTTTAGATCACCCAAAAACCTTGAAAACGACACCCATAATGGAAAATTCGAAAATTTTCTTGGCCGCCATCTTGGATTTACATTTTGACCTCACCATCGGCTTTAGATCACCCAAAAACCCTGAAAACGACACCCATGATGGAAAAGTCGAAATTATAGGTACGGTCGCGGTCAAGAGTCCATTCTCATGCTAAGGATTATATTGCTATGACTAGCGGTCCAGGCCGTACCTACAGCTGTGTGTATAAGTGTATGTAACCAGGCCGCACACCACTGTCGTCGAAAGATACAAAAAACATACCGTCGCACAGAGTGCTCTGTCTCTGTCTGTACTGTGTTACGTAGTAACTACGTATGACCTTGGTCGGTTCATACGATCGCTAAAATTCACGTTCTAATATCATGTCTCGGTAGCTCGCAGCGTATTGTCATTAATTAAGAAACACATAAGTCTGGGTTCAAATCTCCTGATGAGACTTTTATTTTTCTTTTCAACAATAATATTCATCAGTTCTTTTATTATTCGTTATACGAGAATGTTTTTTTTAAATTACTTATATTATTATTTAAACAAATGATTAAGAATATTATGTGATTACAAAATGTTTATTCGTTATAATTTTATGAAGTAGGTATAAAAATAACTACTAATAACTTCTTGTTAACAGTTTATTTTCTCATAAAGAACAATTTATTGAAGTAAAGTAGCTAATTGGTGAACCACGATAATCAGGCTATTGTATCTTAGTAATATAATAATATTGTGCTGTAATTACTACTATGTGCGGTACTCTAAAGAAATCACATTTTTCTACGCAAATCTACCCACGTAAAAATAACAAATGCAGACAAGTTGTCACAATACAATTAAATGACTCAGTAGTACTACTACTGGAATAAATCTACTGCGAGTGAGTTAGTTCTCTCAAACTTCAAAGTTAACAAATCGTATTTAATAGGACTTATCGAAGTTATAGCTTAAGTAATCATTTTCATTACGAAAAGAAGATTGAAACTAAACCTCGAAATAATCCATATTACGGATATTTCACAATATTATGTGAATATTACTAAAATCAATAAAAGTCAATAATAATAAATATTTCTAATTTATATCTTAATGTTAATGTTTATGTTTTTTGAGCTGGTTTTCAATACTGGCTGCAAACCTTCTGCGTGGAGTGCACGGCGCACGGTTTGGAAATATGTGTCGAATAATTTGGCAAAATGTCTTGTCTTTTTGAAACCACTTGTGCTGTCGCTTTATTTTATAAGCTGGGGTCTTCCCTTTGCTTTCGACGGGCAAGGCTACCCCCTTCCTCATATCTTTTCATCCACTGACTCACAGTATTTCACTAAAACAAAAAAGGGGTACTGTTAGGCTACTAAACAAAATACATACCTACTAATATGTATTACTATTTAGAAACAAAATTATTTGAAATATAAATTTCACATAAATATTTAATCTAGGAAATAAATTTACTTTGAAATTTTATATTTTTCTTATATTTAGACGTTTTGATATTTATAAAACGTTTAAAAAATAACTACAAGGATCAGCAGTTATACTTTAATTAAATAAGTGCTTAATAAAATAATTAAATCATAATACTCACACTCAGGCCGGTTTCATCAGATATTTGTGATATTTAAGTCCGCTTTTATGCAGCGCAATAATATTCGCTTTCATTTCTATTATTAAATTTGCTTACATTTTAAAATGAACTAGAAGACCGCTAATAGATTAAACACACGTCACTAGCACACAATAACAACCAACACCGTTCTATATGTCACGTCGAATGAGTCGTAAGTTAACTATCATTTAAATTTATTTAGGTTTCTGTGGGTATATTGATAAAGTTTTACGAGTTTAGTGAACAAGGCGAACAGAACAAGAAACTATAGTCAAAAGCGATTTTTAAAACAATAAAAAAGCTAGCACACCGCGCGTGGGATTCGAACCCGAGACTCGTTGCGCACGAGGGCGCTAATCCAAGTACAGTAACCACTAAGCTATCACGTCATTTACTTTAACGGTTGAATTTATGAAATACAATCATTTGTAGACGTATGAGAGTGTGTGTGTCTACAGTATAGAAATTACTTAATATAAGAAGGTCGTAAGTTAAACCGTAGTGTCAATCTATTACTTTTTGAGATTGGTACTCCGCTTTTGGATCCTACTGTACCTTAGGTAGGTACCTACAAATATGAAGATTTTTTTTTTTAAATGTGCCGTATAAAGCTACGACGATTACTATTTAAATCTAGTTGGACTGTTTATTTCCAGTCTGCCACACCCCCAACCCTATGATAGAATACAGGCAGAATGATGTTATGAATAAATTTCATTTCCTCAACTTTTTCGCGCAACCGTCCGTTTGCGCAATAGGATTCGCGCAAGTGCCCTTCGCGCAACTATCGTTCGCGCAAGTGTCTTTCGCGCAAAGGTACACACGGCTACACATCAAGCTATACATTTCCAGTTTACGCTGACCTCGCACTGTACGGAAATCCTATACAATGCGAGATCAGCTTATACTGGAAATGTATAGCTTAATGTGTAGCCGTGTGTACAGTCGCGCAAACGTCTGTTCGCGGAAATGTCTTGTCGCGCAAGTGATCCTTCGCGCAAAAGTCCGTTCGCGCAAAAGTCCAAGCGCGGAAATGTCTGTTCGCGCATGTGGGTTCGCGCAAGTGTGATTCGCGCAAATGTTTTTTGTCCCAGATCCCTTCAACAGGTGTAGATTTCGCTGCCCTCACAGGACACGTTACTTCTATGATAGAGTCATCACCTATCAAACCATCTGGGTTTGTTCCGTTATCTATTATCATCATCAAGTCGGAAAAATCCTGCCCTCTGACTGAGAGGTATCTTGGCATGCGCTGCCTAAACCGTAAACCCTATTACTAATAAAAGCACAGAATAAAGTTATTCCAAGTTTAAACCTATGAAAATGTATGGTTATTCCTTTCCTTTCCTTTATTTTTCCTGGTATAACATCGTTCTGTGTTTATTAGATTAGTAAGAGGGGTAGAATTAGACGAAGATATTGTATTGTGCAATTGTATAAACAGTTCTAAATAAAAGTCCGCGACAGCATAATTATATCTGTCTTTTATGTTATAGCCAAAAAATTGTGAGCCATAAAGGCATTTAAATTAGATACCTACTGTTTTTACAATGCACATTTTAGAGAATTTACTTATGCGGTCCGAAAGCGATAAAACAATTAATTTCGATAAGAAAAGGATTTATCGAAATTAATTATTGCTTTATCGGTTTCGGACTGTCTCGTTGATCTAGTGGTCGCACGCGCTACTACGGAGCATGACGTCTTGGATTCTGTTCCCAGGTTGGGCAAAGTGTTATTGGCTATTTCTAACTGGAATTTCGCCGTAGCCGCCCGAAGTCTGGGTGTTTTTTTTTTTTTTGGGTGGGAAATCATCAAATAACTTCTCCCGCTCTGGGTGGAGCAGGAGGGCGTGTCAGACTTTTACTGACTAAAACCCACCCGTGTTCCTTCATTAGCCCGTATGCCAGGGGCTGTGGTATATCTTTCAAACGAACCCGCACCCCTGACAGGCATCGGTCCTTGCGGGCCCCATCATTTTTGTGCTGACATCTCTTTGAGGCGCGCGTGGAACACAACGCGCAGTCGACTTGGGCTTGGTCCTTACCGGACAGCGAGCTACCCATTACTCGCCGTCCGCAAGCCCATGCCTACGGTGGCCGGAAATCGGCCTGGGATTCCCGACGCCCAGGGCGTCTCCGTATCCTGCGGCGGCTGGGGTCGTGAGGGCGCATATGCTGCCTCTCCCTCACGTGCGCCACCTCCCTCTTCGCGAGCATCACTGCTTCGCTGAAGGAGGTGACGGCTCCCCATGCCCTCTCGCTCCGTACCATGGCCTGGACCAGGGCCGGACGCGAGAGATCGCCGCCGCCGATCGCCTCCACGAGGACACGGCGGTGCTCCGCCCAAGCAGGGCAGACCGCCACCGTGTGCTCCACCGTGTCCTCAGGGCGATCTTCGCAGTGGAAACACCCGGGCGTTTCCTCCCGCCCTATCCGAAACAGGAACCTCCCGAAACAACCGTGTCCGGTGAGGACCTGCGTCAGGCGGAAGGTGAGGACGCCATGCCGCCTCTCAAACCACTCCTCAAAGAGGGGACTTACCGCCGCAATCGTGGCGTGCCCACCCGAAGTCTGGGTTTATGTCCGGTTGATGACAATAGGCTCGCCCCCTATTAAATGGGACTTAAAACATAACTGGCGAAATGTGGGTGTACTATTAGGTACACCTCTGCCCAACCATTCGGGAAAACAAGGCGTGATGTTATGTAAGTATGAAGCCTGTGGGCACAATTATTATTGGCTCAGAATACTGTTATTTATCTGTATTTAGGCACATATAAATTATTGGAACATCTGTCTTGACACAGGCAACACTTTTATTATTTGGTTTGTAGTCGTTTTTTTATTAGTTTTAAAGTTTAGTAAAAGGAATAAAAAGCCTTAGTTTTGTAAACTTGAGTTTACCCTAAATGTGTGGCTAGGTACTTCATGTATTTTATTTGTTCAAGAACACTAATACTTACCATACAAATTCAACATTGGTTTTCAAAAGTATTTACTTAGGAATAGTTCGTAAATGACGTAGGTATCTGTTAAATTCTCTACAAGGCCAAAATCTCGGGATATCCTAATATGTTGAGATCCCGGCACTGTAGAGGAATTTCCAAAAAACGCATTACTAGTCTGTACATTTACTAACGATTCCCCCAAAAAAGTCAACAAAACAAAGCAAATTATGAACATACCTAATAAATTACGAATAAATAAGGATGCCTACGACTCGTTACGCTCACACACACAGCTGCGCATCGGTGCTTCTTTTGTCAAACAGAGATAGCAATATTCGGACGAAATATTGTCTCCGCTCGAATCCTAGTTGCGAGCTTGGTTCGTCGGATTCTTAAGTGCTACAAAACGAAATGGATTGGTAATTTCTATATGAAAACACTTATGGTACGTTAGACAATTAAAATCGTATCATTTGAATTTTCATTATTGGAACGATGTTCTTTAAAGTAGCTTGCGGTAGGACTTAAATTGTAAAACCGTCACAAAACGAAAAAGAGTTTTGGGACTTTTGATTATTATTTTAAAAAAGAGACAGAAAGAGAGTGAGACGATTTTCATAGTATTCGAGGGTGTTGAAGCCAATAGTGAGATAAAGATTAAAATCCAAGATGGCGGCTTCAAAATCTTTATATTATCATGGGTGTCGTTTTCATAGTTTTCGAGGGTGCTGAAGCGAGATGTTTGAGTATTTTAAAGATAGATTAAATGGCGTTACATTTGGATTTGAAGAAAAAATTTCTGTCGTTTTGTTCATGAAGTAAGAAGGTAGGTAAGTACCTAACCTTCTATTTTATTTCAATCATTCAGCTAGGGTAATTAAGGTCGTATGCTAAACAGGTGGTAAGTAACTGGCGACATGTAAGATGAGTTTAAAGTAAATTATCTTTTTAAACACAAGTGTCAGGGTTCCTTTTACAATTTCTGTTATCACCCTTCCATACCTAAAAAAAGTCACTTATACAGTTTTTAAACCACATCCTACCTTTCTACACGCAGCGAGAAAAAGCGAAAGGCACTTTTGGAGAACCGCACGGAAACGGAATGAAAAAGGAATTATCCGAGGAGGGGGTAAAGTGACATAGGTCACTGGAGTTGCTTCATCATTTCAGCCGGAAGACGTCCACTGCTGGACATAGGCCTCCCCCAATTTGGGGGGCCTTGCCATAATCGCCACGCTTGGCAGGCGGGTTTGCGATCGAAGTATGGTGGTAAAACGCATAGATAACGCCGCTGCCCATACTCTAGTAAGTCCCTTAGTCGCCTCCTACGACACCCACGGGAAGAGATGGGATGATGTTATTCTTTACGTCCGGCACCAAACGGTACAGGAGTTCCTTATAGGTACTCATTAGTCGACTTAGCGGAAGGTATGATAATATAAGCTGTTTAGTTGTTAGAATAGGGTTAAGAGAGTTCGCAGACTGTATACAATCGGTGGCCGATTTTTTACACAAGTCACCACACCTTGTTTCCTCGAAGAACTGGGTAGGGGTTTACATAAAGTACACCCACGTTTTGCCAGTTATGTTTTAAGTCACATTTAATAGGGAGCGAGCCTATTGCCATCAAACGGGCACACATCCAGGCTCCCGACTGCTATTAAGAAATTCCAGATGGGAAATCCCAATAACACTTCGCCCGACCTGGGAATCGAAACCAGGACCTCGTGCTCAGTGGTAGCGGAGGCTGACTACCTCCGCTACCTTATACCTCCGCCCCGATTAAATACATATTGATTCTTACTCACACAAAGTGGATTAAATATATATTGATTCTTACTCAAAATAAATTCACTAACGGTTAACAATTTATTGTTAAAAATATCTATGAATCTACTTACATAAAAAAGTACATACAAGTACATACAGACAAACATGGAACCTCGTCCTTTTAGAAGTCGGTTAAAAACCAGCGGATAATTGACACAACTCAACATATAAAGATACGTCAAAAAACACTATTCAATTCTCGTCTTATTAAAACCTCAAACAATAGGAACGGCAGACACTTTAGAGGCGTTAATTACTACTAAAACAAAAGAGTGTCGTGTCAAGAGGGTCTGTATTAGTGGCTCACGAGAGGAACAGTTACAAATGATTCACTATTAAGGTGGGTTCACACCAAATAAAAATGAGCAGTGCTGGTCCATTCAAAAAATAAAAAGTTTATAGTGAAAGGTTTTTTTTTTGGGTATAACAAAAGAAATTACATAGAAACGATGCGACAAAAAAAAAAAAAAAAAAAACTGTATCGCAGCTATTAATACCTGTCTAAACATAAAAACCTCCTCAACATACACAGCTTGCTTTCTTTACTCCACACTTGGAGTGGTAGTGTGAGTGAGTGTGTGTGTGAGTGAGGGTGTGTGTGAGTAAGGGTGTGTGTAAGTAGCGGTGTGTGTGAGTGAGGGTCTCTGTAAGTAGCGGTGTGTGTGGGTGAGTGTGTGTGTAGTTAAGGGTGTCTGTGGCCGCGACTTACCCAGACAGGAACTGCTACCACCAAATTCAAACTATTATGTTCCTACTGCTGGGGCCCAGGTGTCCTCTCTGTGAGAGGGAGTATGTTGAGAACTTCACACTTTCGGTTCTAGCAAATGCTGGTTTCATCACTGTGAATGCCTTCACCGTCCTCTTGATAGATGGAATGTTTTACACAAAGTGAAAATGGTGAAGGAAAACATTATCTAGAACCAAACATTCCAAGGAAAATGACATGCACCACCCCGCACTGGTGGATTATGGCCCACTTCCTCTCTCATTGATAGAAGGCGTGTCCCAGCAGTGAGAACCCGACCAAAATCAAGAGCATTATTTTCTTGAAATTTTTGAATGGGTAGACCAACGAAATTAGGCTCTGTCCCGGCTTACACAAAAATAATTGGAATAATTTGCATTTGCTCGTTTGATGTGAATCAACCTTTACAGATTTTTCGAAAAGTCGTGACTGTTTTGTCACGTATTTAGGCATTGTAATATAACTGTCACGTTTGATGATGCTAGGGAAATAATCTGACGAAATTGAACATGTGACTAAATGAAGTAGGTCGTCGCTCGTCATCATATTCACTGTGTCCTGCCATAATGATATACAATTACTACAAAAATAGATAACGTAATAGTAGGTAGGTTCATTTTTCTCAGACTAATAATACCTACTCCAAGATGTAAAAAATAAATATAAAAAAGTACAATATTTTTTCTCATGAAGCTTGTGGTAACCAAGTATAAGTACGCATGGCTACACATCAAGCTATACAATTCCAGTTAACGTTGATCTCCCACTGTACGGAAATCCTATACAATGCGAGATGAGCTTATACTGGTAATGTATAGCTTTATGTGTAGCCGTGTGTACAAACACGCTGTGAATTTGCGCGTGGATACGATTAACGTCAGCATATAACACAGACACACACTCACACTTCCCACTGCGCCCATGTCTGCGACGCGACGCGCGACCGTACCGGGAGCACCCGCAAATACACACACATGTACATGTATTTGTACTATTTGTTACCACAAGTAAAGCGTGCGTCGCTTCGTGTGATAAAAATACTGTATCCTTAAAATCTTAGCAATACGTTAAATAATTATTTAAAATAAAATAAAAACGAGTTTACATTGTGATAAATAAAAATGAAAATAAAAGTTAGGCAGTTTTAAAGCTAAATTGAGTCATCACCTACATCATTTCAGCCGAAAGCTGCTGGACATAAGCCTCCCCCAAAAGGGGGGGTTTTGCCATAATCGCCACGCTTGGCAGGCGGGTTGGCGATCGCAGTATGGTGGTAAAATGCATACAGAACGCTGCTGCCCATTCTCTACTAAGTCCCTTAGTCGCCTTCTATGACACCCACGGGAAGAAATGGGATGGTGCTATTCTTTTACGTCCGGCACCACACGGTACAAATTAAGTACCTATAATTATTTATAATGTAAATAAATACCGTAATAAATTATTTATTAAGTGATGTTTGTGAAAGAATAACTACCACGGGTCGTATTTATACAACTAAACCAACAAATAAAAGCTAATGCGAATTTCAGGAGCTATTTACTTAGGTACTAATTAAAAACATACACAAATAATATCACGCTTTGTTTCCCCACAGGATGCGGCAGAGGTCAACCTATGGTACCTACACCCAAATTTCGCCAGTCATGTTTAAGTGCTAAATATAGGGTGTAAGAGGAACGCTTCCGAAGCAAGAACGTAGGTTATATACAACCTAAATGCAAACGGATACCAATAACCTTTCGCCTCGCAAATTGGTTATTTTGCTTCAATTTAAAACGTTTGACGCTTCTGTAATGTTTCTACTTATTTTATTTTGGCGGCGCTTTACAAAAGATGCCTAAACCTGAAGTCGCCGCCTGGACTTGGGGTCGTTTTTAAATGTGTTTAATCTCAAATAATGGTTCATTTAACTGTTCTCACAGTATACTGTATAAAAAAGCAAAAAAAAAAACATTTTTTTTGATGGTACACACGGCTACACATCAAGCTATACATTTCCAGTATAAGCTGATCTCGCATTGTATAGGATTTCCGTACCGTGTAGCCGTGTGTAGTATATTGAGAATCACTAGCCCTAATATTTTAGTTCACATAAACCTGCATGGGCACTTATGAAACGTCAGAAGCTAAGTGCATGGTTCCAAATTGTCGCTTCCTATGGAGAAGAGCCGGCAAGAAACTCCATGATTACTCTTTTAAAAATAATTGGGTGTAACAATATTTTCAAAATACAGTGGTAATAGGTATGGGAGGACAGTGCAGGCCTGTCAATAAGTACCAGGAACTTAGAGGAATGAAAATACAGAATAGAAAATCGTCTACAAATCGTTGTAAGAATCTACATAAATAAAACCTATTTGACCTATCACCTGTCTTCGGTTGCGGAAACGTTTCCCTTACACCTTGTATTATAATAGGAGTGAGTCATGCCTTCATCATCACCTCCATAGCCTTTTCCCAACTATGTTGGGGTCGGCTTCTAGTATAATCGGTTGCATCTGTATACCAGTACCTACTTTACATTGAGCGATTGCCTATCTGATCTCCACAACCCAGTTACTGGGTAATACCCCTTGTGAAGCTTATTGCCATCAACCGGGCACAAATTCAAACTCCGAGCTGCTGCTAAAAAAATTTAGATAGAAAACCCCAATAACACTTTGCCTGACGTGGGAATCGAACCCACTACTAGTGACCGAGGATGCAGTCTCTCTTTGTTGCTTTTTTTCGTCAATCTATATAAATAAAAATAAAAGTCCTGACTGACTGACTGACTCATCAACGCCCAGCCCAAACCCTTGGACCTAGAAAGCTGAAATTTTGCACAGAGTTTCCCTTTATAATGTAGACAAGGAATAAGAAAGGATTTTTCGAATTTCCACCCCTAAGTGAGTTAAATAGGGGATGAAAGTTGCGCGCGAGCGAAGCCGCTGGCAAAATCTAGTTAAAAATAAAGACAAAACCGAGTTCATTCACGTTACCTATTCATCACTAAAATAAACACAAAAGGCCACCACAGCTCTTAATTGCAAACATACGTTTAAAATGTTCCCCGTGTAACTCGAAGCAACATTTTAATTACACTACTCGTTTAGAGGAAGCACGTAGTCCTTTAAAACCACTAAAAAGTCTGTATGGTTGATGGTTGCCCTAATTGGGTCACGCGGGTCACAGTCACGTGCGTAACTAAACATAGGAGGCCAGAAGGACCAGGATTTTTATTTGGCTTCAAAAAAGTTACGCTTTTACGCAATGTGATGTCAGCATTGGATGAAAAAACCGGCCAAGAGTCGGACTTGTGCACCGAGGGTGCTGTACAAACCTATTATATATTACTTAACTTATTAAATATTCAAAATATTTTTACTAACTAAAGGTAAAATGCGGTTTATGATTTATGACGTATTAAAAAAAATAAAACTACTTACTAGATCTCGTTCAAACTACATCATATTTTATTTTTTTGTTTTATCATTGTCTTATTTTAGAAGTTATAGGGGGGGGAGGGGGGGGGGACACATTTTACCACTTTGGAAGTGTCTCTCGCGCAAACTATTCTGTTTAGGAATAAATGATAGTAGAAACCTGAATATAATTTTTGAAGACCTATCCATAGATGTACACACGTATGGGTTATAATGATATATTTTTTTTGAGTTTCAGTTCTAAGTATGGGCAACCCCCAAAATTTATTGTATTTTTTTTTGTGTGAAAATCTTTATGCGGTTCACAGAATACATCTACCTACCAAGTTTCAACAGCATAGTTCTTATAATTTCGGAAAAACTTGGCTGTGACATACGGACAGACAGTCATGACGAATCCATAAGGGTTTCGTTTTTTGCCATTTGGCTACGGTACCCTAAAAAGTAGTCGTGGTTTGGTCAATTTAAAAACCATATAAATAATAAACGATTTATTTCTTTTAGTAGGTTTGTACAAACACTTTTACAAGTCAATCATATTTTAAAACTAGATGTGGTCGGCGTTTCCTATCTTAGAAGAAACGCCGAAACAAACTTAGAGGTTACAGTCTCTTTTGAAGTCCACACGTAATCTTGGTCAGATTATATGTAGACTATGTAGATTGGTGTCTGAAATGATTGAGGAAAGAAATACACAGATTGAGCGGACCTGGCCAGTCAGTGCATACATTTATCAGTAACCGTGCACCTCCACTCAGAACTCAAGGGATTAATAGAGAAACCAAAAATTAAGGTTGAAAAACTTTTAGACATATTATCACTTGCGTTATCTGCGATGCGACGTTGCTACATGACGTACTGAATTTATAAGGAAAAGAATAGAATAGTTATAGTTTTATTTGTAAAACATAAGTAATTTCATACAAAGATCTTAAAAATAAGGTAGTGCGTTATGTTTTGCCAATATTGGCATACAAATAATTAAAACAATTAAGTGAGCACTATTCAACAACATTTTTAAAATTAACAATACAGGATAAGTTTTTATCCAGTACGCAAATTGTAACCATGAATTCAGCATATCATTCTAGACCCCCTAGCGCAGAAATTTTTCGTCGGTTATACAAAAAAAATCTGATGTTTCATGGAAAAGTGCAATTCCTACGCGGTCAAAATGTATGGAACAGCTGATTTTTTTTGTATTACCGCCGAAAAATTTCTGCGCTAGGGGGTCTAGAATGATATGCTGAATTCATGGTTACAGTTTGCGAACTGAATAAAAACTTATCCTGTATAATTGTGCATGCAAACAAATTAAAAATTACAATTCAGTTTTTTTTTTTTGTGAATGGCATCTCGCAGTTGACCTTGAGAGGCCGTGACTGCTCAACCGGACTTTCCTGTGAAGGTTTTTAGGATTCTAAAAGCTTCCAGCCAGGGCGTAAACCTACTTAAACCTAAAACGACTGCGCACTGAGGGCACCCCCTGTGGGGTACAAACCTCGGCTCAGGGAGTCGCTGGGGGGGGGGGGGGCAGCTAGTACTACTGAGGACAGGCTGGATCAAGATATTTTCATGACTATTAGACGGGGAATTTAAAGCTACTGGCTCAGCTGCGGCGCGGGCTGGCGCATCAACGAGCAAGGGACGGTCGGGGATCTGATCGTTACTCGGGGGTCTTCGCGGGGCGCGAGGACCTCGGCGGCGAGGTAGGAAGGACAATTCAAAGTCTATTACGTCAAAAATTTAAAGTCAATTTAGGAGTTTAAAGTAGTGTCAGTATTAATGATTATATAGGTTGGTCGCTAAGAAACTCACCTAAACTATAATAACATCTGTCAAGTAGTAACCCGTTCTGTGTTTTTTTATAACTTTTACAATGGGATACATTTTATTGAATGAATGAATGAATGAATGAATGAATGAATGAATGAATGACATTTTATTTCATCGAGTATTCACGGAAAAAAAAATACAGTAAGGTGGATGCGCTATGGGAACCCGTGAAATTCAAACTTTCTTCCTTTTTTTTTTAATTTGCAGTTTAGAGACATTATAAATATTCGCGACTGAAACTAATATGGCGTTACAAAATTCATTTGTTACGTGGCCAGAAAGAAGAATAGTATCTCTCTGTGCGGTTCTACTGCCTTTACCTAAAGAAATGATTGAAGCAGGGTGGCAGTATATACATTCTGATTGCACCTTGGAAATATACAATATACTTAACATTCTCTGTCGGTCTCCATGTATTATACATTTATAATTGGTAAAATGGTTTGGGACAGCTTTGGAACGTTGCATCGCAGGAATATTCTTTTATAGCTTTATACCTTTTAAATTTCTGGATTCGGGTGTGCAAAAAAATGATAATTCAATGCCCTTGGTAAGAATAATCTGCGTATCAAGTCGATAAACTTCTTAAGAATCTCAATTTCAGTCCCAATTTTACCTTCCAGGGACTACCATTTTAATTCGGCAGGATTATATTTCTCGGCGGAACCACGGGTAAAAAAAAATACGACCACGGGTAACAAATGACAAAATTAATATCGATAAAATCATCAATACAACCCTAACTATTTCATGAAAATTAATTCAATTGGATTAAATGAACAGGGCTGTACCACTCATTTGTCAAATTATGATACGAAATTTGGAAGTTGAGATTTTATGGGGGAACAGATGAACATAATTACATACATTCCCACATACCATAACCCATGTTCATAATCATAACCCATCGAGTAAAAAAGGAGGTAAGTAAGTTTGTAATCATCGGGCGCACAGCTTCTCTATCTATAACTTTCAATAGTCTGTGTGAAATGGACCTATTTGCAATTCCTTATTTTGTTGGTTCTCCGAGCAGGTGTCGCGTTGTACAACTGTCATTAGTTAGAAGCCCCGGAGGCCTGCGACAACGTACATATTTGTAAAGCTCGGTATTACAGCGATGTCAAAGCTTTCATATAGTTCACAGTCACTATAACAGACTGAGTGAGATAGAATTTCGGATATCTCATAGAGGTGAGAAGAGATGTATTGGTTTTATGTCGATAGGTCTCGAATATTGTAGTTGTGAGACTGTATAGAGGTTTGAGGAACAGGGTGTAAAGTTCACTCATACTGTTTGGAAAAGGGAGGATCCTCTGACCAGATGGGTATCGTGTCTGGTGGGCAACTGCCCGACGGTTGATGTCGAGATGTTGTGTGTATGTCACCGTAAGATTGTGAACACCATTAGTTTATAATCTATCTCGCGAGATTATACACTGTTGATGAATTGTGAACTGTAAAAGCCATTTACAATTTATCGCTCTATTTTTAGATAATTTATATTCTGTCCGTCAAATTGTGAACAGAGGCTTTAGTGCGAGTTTCATTTAACCATCTCGATCAAACGCTTCGAGCGCGTTTGTTCGAGATGTTATCAAGACGGATAGTACCTTGCGCTATCACTAAATAGTCAAGTAACTGCCAATAACTTGGATGTAGCACTCGCTCGGCTTGCGCGCAGTTGGTTGCAGTTCTAACCTAACCTCCGCGGGAAAATTGCAGCACAGCGGACAGAGCTCCGGCAGGATCTCATGGCGACATGGAGAGTGCGATTGTCGCAACCCAGTGCTGGGCACGCCACGATTGCGGCGGTACGAGTAAGTCCCCTCTTTGAGGAGTGGCTTGAGAGGCGGCGGACACGGTTGTTTCAGGAGGTTCCTGTTTCGGATAGGGCGGGAGGAAACGCCCGGGTGTTTCCACTGCGAAGATCGCCCTGAGGACACGATGGAGCACACGGTGGCGGTCTGCCCGACTTGGGTGGAGCACCGCCATGTCCTCGTGGAGGCGATCGGCGGCGGCGATCTCTCGCGTCCGGCCCTGGTCCAAGCCATGGTACGGAGCGAGAGGGCATTGGGTAGCTGTCACCTCCTTCAGCGAAGCAGTGATGCTCGCAAAGAGGGAGGCGGCGCACGTGAGGGAGAGGCAGTCTATGCGCCCTCGCGACCCTAGCCGCCGCAGGATACGAAGACGCCCTGGGCGTCGGGAATCCCAGGCAGATGTCCGGCCACCGTAGGCATGAGCTTGCGGACGGCGAGTAATGGGTAGCTATGCTGCAGTTCACAAGTTATCCACCACGCGTGCCCAGTGCGTATTGGTAGATGTCACATGTCTTAAAATTTTTGCTTCTAGGACATGCCAGTTTCCTCACGATGTTTTTCTTCACCGTTTTCAGAGCAGTGGTGATGTAATTTACATAAAGTAAAGCGCCTGCCTGGTTTCGAACCTACAACCTACAACACGTATGTCGCGGCCGCTACCACTAGGTCACCGGACTTTACTGTGTTCTATGGAACGAGAAGATATTGCGAAGCTTCCAGAACCTCGCGCAGCCGAGTCGGATTCGACGATTGTCCTCTTTCTATCAGTCTTTATTTCATCAACTGTAGAGCCTTTTCCCAAGTATGTTGGGTCGGCTTCCAGTTCAATCGGATGCGGCTGAGTACCAGTTGTTTGCATGGAGTGCTTATCTGACCTCCACAACCCAGTTAATGGGTTTATACGAAACCCTGTGGTAAGACTGGTTGTCATACTTTCGGGCCTTTGACGACCTGTAACGACTGTCCCGAAGTCTCTACTTCTCGTAACGAAATACATTTTTGTCTCCAGTGAAATACAAACTTTACCGCCCCAATATCACTTGTTAAGTACACTGTATCACATCATTTTCAACTCCATCGAGCGTCACGAGAAGGTGAAAATTGAGTTACTTGTAACATTCTCACACATTCTCAAGAAAGTTGTGTTGTTCAATAAATTAACTTACAATATTGGTAGTGGCTTTATAAAGTTATTTCCATTTTATAAAATGAACGAAGTTACGTAGTAAAAATACCGTCTTTTCTCTGCCCTTGGTTTAAGAAGGTTAGTAGCAGAATTAGCCAATAATGTTCCCGCTGCTGGGGCACAGAGACCTGCTCGGAAGGAGTGGGCCGTAATCTACCACGCGGGGCCAGTACGGGTTGGTAGAAGTCACGTGTCTTCAATTTTTTAGTTCTAGGACATTCCGCTTTCCTCGCGATGTTTTGCATCACCCATTTGAGAGCAGTGGTGATGAAATATTTTACACTGTGTAATGCACCGGTCTGAGTTCGAACCTACGACCTAGAACTCGTAAGTCGCGGCCGTTAATACTAGGCCACCACTCCTCTATTAAGGTAAGTAATCAAGAGTATGAAATGGATCTACTTGTACGTAGGAAACATGCGATCATATATCATTAAGGGGAACCTAGTCGCGGGCTCGAACTCACTGGTGGGCCTGGCTGAAAAGCACACTGTCTCACCAGGCTTTGTGTACGACAGAGGATGAGCAGTTAGACGCTAGTCTACACGCACAACATTATTGAGTGAGCTGCAGGATCAGTTATAGTAAAACAAGCGCGTAAAAAATTAAGAAAAGTCCTTCGGGAAATCAGGTTTTATGAAAAATCCACTGCTTAAATCAATGAGCAATAAAGTTTATTGAACTTCTTCTTCGATAATTAAACTTTGTCGGTACCGACTCAGTTTTGGAGATTTTACACTTCTTTTACTACGTAAACACGCCCAAAGTTAGGTTAAATTAGCAAGAAAAACGATTATTTGTTGGCGCCTAACTTTTTGATAGTTTTTAATTTTAGTATTCTGTTTCCATAAAAACAATATTAATAAAAAGGCAAAACCATACCATGTTTAATTTTTGATGTTCATTGTCGAACAGTGGAGTAATACACTCCCGAAGTTTGTATGGGAAAAATGTGGACAAGGGGACTAGCGCGATGCGACGAAGTTTGACGCGAACGAAGTCGCGAGCAGAAGCTCGTTAATAATAAAGGTTGTCTTGCCATCCTAAATCGCTTTTACCACTTTTCCATTTTGTAATCTTCATTTTTGTAATTGGTAAACTTTAGTGCATTAATAGACGTCTGTATCTACTTGGTGTTTTGACTATTATTTCGGCTGCCCATCATCACCGACCATTCAGCTAACGACTAAATTTAAATGCTTTCGTTATTATTATACAAGATCAAATTAAATTAGCTGACAATACTTTTCCCAGGTGTTGGGTATCCATCATCATCATCATCATTTCAGCCAAAAGACGTCCACCGGTAGCAATAGGCCTCCCCCAGGCTCCTCCACTTCGACCGGGTATCCTTGGGTATCCATATCGAAAACTATCTATGTTCCACGAAAAATTACAGATTCCATCGATTAATTAATTTTTGTTTTGTTTTTTTGTTCCCTTAGTTTTCTATATCAATACCCAACACGTGGGTAAAGTATTTTCAGCTAATTTCATTTGACCCCGTATATCTTCTTTAACTGCATTCAGTAACCACATTCAACTTATCACGTACACTTCCGTCCACAAATAGTTTGAATGCGAAGGTTCTTGTCCCTAACAATGAACACACATTTCTACGTGACCCGAACGTCGCCGGGAATCGCCGAATATCACCGAACACACATCTTATGTACGTGATGGAGGTGCCAAATGGTATAAATGAGGGTGTAGTATTGAGAGTATGAAGAAACTCTGTGTCAATGAATTCTAGTAATTTTTGGAATGAAGTTTCTTGTTCTTTTATAGCCCGTTATACTCTGCACGCTTCGCAAATGACAGCTAGACCAAGAAAAGTGTAGCATTGTGACCGTTTTCACTTTGGGTTTTCATTTACTTACTTGCAAACGTAGTTAATTTATTTCATTGTGCATGTTATTTAATACATAATAATCAACGAAAAGAAAGCACGTTGGTCCCGACTGTCATTCTTGTATCTTTGACAGTCGTCGTTGCGACTCGTCAGAAACCTGAAAGTCTGACAACTAGTCTTACCAAAGGATATCGTATTACCCAGTAGCTGGGTTGTAAAGACCAGATAGGCAGCCGCTCCATGTAAAATACTGTTATACAGCTGCATGCGGTTAGACTGGAAGCCGACCCCAACTTAGTTGGTAAAAGGCAAGGTTATCACTGCTGATAGGAATTTGACACAATTATGTTGGTACACATTGCAAGAGGAGGCAATCATCAATCCCTGAACATTGCTTCATAATAAAATATTTTTTGTTTGAGTCACATGACTGCCTTGTTGATCTAGTGGTTGCAATCACAGTAGCACTTCATGCTCAATAACGGGTTCCCCGCCAGGGCAGTGTCCTAGGACCAACCCTCTTCCTCATTTTTGTCAATGAGCTGTGTCAGTTATCTATCTCAAACACAAAAATTATTACATATGCGGATGACACAGCTCTAACAATCCATGGCAAGGACTGGTCTCAGACACGTGAGAGGGCAGAACTGGCTCTTAGAATGGTTATGAAGTGGCTCACTCTCAATATCTTTATGACCAAGTTCATCTCTTTTACTACGAGGTTTACTAGTCAACCACCACTGTAGTTTAAGGTCAGGGCCCATGTGTGTTCAATGGCCAACACCTGCAAATGCATTCCATTTGAAAAGAAAAATGGTTGGAAACTCCTCGATGATCTTCTTACTGTATCATTTTGTAAAAAAAGGATTTTTTTGCTAGGGAAAAAGTGTTATAATATGGTTCTATTTTTTAATTACATATGTTATTGTGTTTATAAAGTATGTCGATATAAACTCGTTTTGATGTTTATAATTTGAAATGTACGATATGACGGTAGCTAAAATTATTTTTTACGCTTTGTAAGGCAATAATCCTTGACTACAAAGATGCAGCAGGCACGTAACGAGCTGGAAACGATGTATTGACAAACACTTTACAACACCACGTTTTAAGGCGAGGTCCTATTGTAAACTGAGCGAGGAATATGTGGCATGACTTTGGCAAAACATAAACAGTTCAGATAGGCTTATTTGGTGCTGTTTATTTTATCCAATTCCCATTCCATTCCCGTTGTACACGATACGGTTTCTTGGTTTGAATCGTGCAAACTTGTAGGTACGAGTATATCTCACGGCAGACCGTCGGATGACGCATACGTAGTGCCGCTGTCTGTCAAAAAGCTTCTATTCACTATACAACACTGACGACAGTGCCTATACACGGCGAATCAACCGTTGTTTTTCAAAGGAAAATTCTTGGTATACTGGAGGTTGGATTAGTTTCTGATTACTACGCTAAGCAGTACATGGTAAAATTGCTGGTGAGATAGTGAAACAGCTGGTAAAATGTTTTACTACCCGTGTATCCAATACATGTTATTTAGGTATTTTTGTATTTGGGCTGTTCGATTTCCAGCTCGAACTCAACTTTTTGAAAATTCTAGTGTTGTTTTAAAACACTTTTTTCTCAAAAAGACAATAAGAGCCACTTATTACTTTATTATTACTTTACTAAGTTTATTGCATTATGCATTCTAAGTACATACTATTTAGAATGCATAATGCAATAAACTTAGTTTTTTTTTTTGGCTGAATTGTCCTGCTTTTGACCTCGATCACGCCTGATAGAAAGCGATTGATGAGGTCTGTGATGGAACGACCATGCCCAGAATCATCTTCTGGTTTTGAAAATAGACAGACGGGTTAAATATGGAAGGGAAGTTCTTTCCTCCTTTTCGTGTTTTATTTACAACTAATCTGTTGATACCGGACGGTGGCGATGATGCCGGACATAAAAGCATAGCACCATCCCATTTCTTCCCGTGGGTGTCGTAGAAGGCGACTAAGGGACTAGAGAATGAGCAGCAGCGTTCTCTATGCATTTGACGACCATACTGTGATCGCCAACCCGCCTGCCAAGCGTGGCGATTATTGCAAATCCCTCCCTTTTGGGGGAGGCTTATGTCCGGCAGTGAACGTCTTTCGGCTGAAATGATGATGGTGATGATGAATCTGTTGATGTAATTGTCTCGCTCATCTTACAATGCCACCTCGCCCTTACATCCTAAAATCGGCTTACGTCGTCTCAGCTCAACCTTTGTTATTGCAGCCTCTTTGGGGTCAAGATGGGATCTTCCTATTGTGCCTTATAATCGGATAGGTGGAACAGGATGGTTTCAAGTATGTGTTAGGTTCGTGTTTGTTTGAATGAGGTCACGCTTTTATAACGGGGACAATAGTTTTGTAGGTTAAAACCATAATCGTACTGTTTTTTTTTTGTTTTTTAGCTTTTAATAATCAAAAACTCCCTCTCACTGAGAGGGGGCCTGTGTCCCAGCAGTGGGAACGTTATAGGCTGAGTATGTATGTATGTAATCAAAAACTTAAATATTTTACATTTATTTGTTAAACATACCATCGCGGGCTTAACAGCGGTAGCCAGACACGGCAACTCGGTGCAACTACAATAATTAGTTAACAATTCGTTTTATTATATCTACTAGCTGTGCCCGCGACTTCGTTCGCGTGCATGTCGGAAAACAATAATGTGTCGCTTTGACGGTGTAGGTACCACTCCTCCGATCTTCCGATCTATCCTGGTAGGAATCTACCACAGCTTTCGAATGCAGTCCAGAGCCTAGAGACAAAACGCATTACTCTTGGCGTTCACGCTAAACGGTACGCCAAAATGTATGGGAATGACATTACCTGCGGAAAGGACACGGTAATGTCATTCCCATATATTCTGGCGTAGAGTTTAGCGTGAACGTTAACAGAAAGGTGTTTTGTCTAGGCCTGCAGGCGTCTTTAGGGGTTATAATGATATTGCGACGAAGTCTCACTCAGATTTTAAGAATAAATATAGATCAAAGCGCCTGGTCGAGGCTCATTTTATAATAAATGTGCACCTGCCGTAGGTACAGTAAAAGCTCTTTATTCGCGAGGTATACGTTCCGTAAAATACCTACCGCGAATACAGAAACCGTGACTATGGAATGGTAATTTATATGGGATTATAGGGGATACGTTCCTAAGTGACAAAAAAAAAAACAATTTAATTGAAGTTTTTGACCATATTGACTAATTGTATGAGCGTGATATGGATGCAAGCGACTCTCCAAGGCGTAAACGATCAAGCATTTCTATGCGCTAAACAGATTTTTTCGCGTCGAAAATCGTTTTTAAGTAAAAAAAAAAATTTCAACATTTTGCAATAAATGGAAAGATGAAACAATAGGTAAAACACGCAAAGCGGCTCGTACCAAAGGATGGAATGTCTATTAAGTCGCAGCATTTATAAATGTGGGGGAGGCCTATGTCCAGCAGTGGACGTCTTTCAGCTGAAATGATGATGATGATGATATATAAATATACTTTATGGTGATGAGGTTGGTTTCATTATGTTTGTTTACATTCTCAAAAAACTTTTTTCAAAAAAATATTTGTACCGCCTTCCGAAATTAAAGTTATTTTGCACTTTGTAGTGTTTTTTGGAAGTCGGTTGTTATTTTTTTGAAAAAAGTTTTTATTTTTCACTTTTTTGTTACCTACCATACACCAATTCGAAATTTCATCATCCTTTGGGTCAAAACAATGCATACTTATTTACGTGATAGCAACATTCGCGGTTGATTTGCTGTAATTTTTTGAAGAGTTCCGTTGTCTGTTTCCGAAACGCATCATCAGATCTATATGCAGGGCCCAATCTAAGGGGGGGCAAGCCGGGCAAATGCTCAGAGCGGCAAAAATGAGCGGCGGCAAAATGTATACTTACAAACATACCTACTCTCATGAATTTTTGTATACTTGTTCAGAAGCCGTAGTAGACTAACGTATGTGAATATTATATAGTTAAAAGAATATCACATAATTATGGTCATACCATCTTTGATGGTGTTAGTGCAAAGGGCGGCGAATGTTATTTTTGCCCGGAGCGGCTAAATAGCTAGATCGGGCCCTGTCTATATGAAATTTCAATGGGACCATTTCGGAGTAAACGCCTTTCGAAAAAAAAAAGAATTTTGCAAATCCGTCTATATACGACGGAGTTATGCCTGAACATACATTAAAAATATAAACATGTCGAATTGATAACCTCCTTCTTTTTGAAGTCGGTTAAAAACACCGACCGCGGCGAAGGCGGCTATTGTAGATGTCAAAGGCCGAACCAATACAGCGGCGATATCATTTGACAATGTACTTTAGGCGAAGTTGTAATAAGGTCTATTTCACTTTTTTATAGTCCATCTGACGACGCGTTTACAAAGGATATTGGGTTGGATACCTATTGGAATCCTTTTTGTTATTTGTTAATATGTATGTACCGATGTACCGATTAGACCCGCAAATAAATAAATCTTTAGCCGCGGATATAGGAATTGGGTCGCATTTTTTTAATCCGCGAATAGTGAAAACGCGAATGAAGGAAGCACGAATAAGGAGCTTTTACTGTACTTACTCAATAAATCGACTGCGCGTCTGGTTGAGTGTGCTGAAGCATTATTCCACGCGGGGGCGGGCGCCTATCTCGGCCCGTACAGGCGCGTGTCTTTTAGCTTTGTTTATCAAACGTTGACCACTGAATAAAACCACAGCAGTGGGAATGCTCTGCACGGACTGCGATAGGCCTCGACAGGTAGCAGTGCAGTAACACCTGACGCCACCTGTCAGTTAACGGCCCGTGGGACCATGGCGTTATCACGATGAAGAAAGATCACGCTGTAAAGGTGGATACTGACCGGCGTCACGGGTCAAAATGCACCTAATATGTTACCAAGCAAGTAAGTATTCGTGCAGTCAGTAGTACCTACGGCAAAACATGCGAGCGAGCAACACTGATTTTAGCACACGGCGCGGGCGTAAAGACATGCTCGCTGCGAATGTTACCATTACCTACGCCCCGTAACGTCGGTCATTATCTACATTAAAAGCGCTGTTGAAAAAAAAACCAAACCAGGCAAAAAAAACTATTTAATTGTATAGCACGGGTTTTCTATGAACATAGTAAGTACGATGTTGTTGCTACGTAGTGCCATACCGCGCGCGCCCCCACCTCTCTCCCCGCTGCTGACGCAGGCAGCAGGAAGAGAGAGAGCCCGATCCCGGGGATAATGGACGTAACAGAGCGATCCTCCGCGACTCTCAGTTGCGATGCCTTTTTATTGTAAATTGTAATCAAAAATGTTTCAGTGTTTCTTTTGTTCAGCCATACATTTATTTGTAGACCAATAAATAATTATATTTAAAGAAGCGACTTTAAAATTGTCAATATTTTACTATTGTGATTTCTATTGTTCCTGTGTGGGTAATGTATCCTTTGTTGGAGATGCCAAATGGATAAATAAATACATTTTTAAACTTGTTTTAACTAAGAAAATGCTTCTCTGTAAGCGATGTTGCTCGGAAGAGCATCGACATAACTACAGTTGCCCGTGTGAAAACCTATCTATTTACTCAAATCCACCAGTAGTTATGGTCGCAATTTTGGATTTTTTTCGTGACTTTCACCATCCGACCTCGCTTGAACCCCTCCCCACCTCGAAAACTAACATCACGAAAATTAGCACATAAGTATTTACAACTCTTTACTCCCAAAACTCCCATTATTTGAATCGAGTAATGCTGTAAACACGCATTTAAATTTAACATTATCAAATTTCGCGCGAAATCAAGTTGTTGTCTTTGCATGTTTGCTATTCAAACCTAGATGGCGTTACTGACGCTAGAGATTAAGAATTTCTATGGAGATGTTCCTCTAGCCGCTCTAATTTTGCTATATTATGCTAGATGGCGCTACTAAGACTTTTATCACAATTAAAATGAGATTTCTTCCCCTCTATTTGTATTAATTTGATTGATAAAACTAATAAATATTATATGACTCAGAACACCACGTCAGTTAATATTATCACAACTTTTTATTTGAAATTCTTTTAGCTTTTTTGATTCGTGGGAATCAACCACCAACGGAAAGCGATTTTAGTAATCAGTATCATTACTTTTTGAAATAACACAGACACAGTAAGTAACTTAAATGAGAATGACGTGTTAATATTAAGTATTCGTTAGTACCGTTTCACGCCAATAGATGTCGCTAAGTGTTTCAACATTACGTAAATAAATTCTTCTTGAACACTTTAAATTATTTAGATAGGTTGACCGAAGCGATTGCGATGAAACAAAGACTAATATAAACTCTGAGTTATAAACAATATTTGAGTATGAAAGATAACCATAATATTTTCGTTCTTTTGACGTGATACTTGATCTATTCAACATAGAAACTGAAAAACCGAGCTACAGACAAAAAGTTTGATAAGGGTTAAAATGTCATCTGTTGATTATCCCTTACCACCCCAAGCAATTATTTTCGAAATATTTTAAATGTACAGAAAAAGTTCCTTTACAGATTTATTATATGTATAGATAGATGTACAGAAAAAGTTCCTTTACAGATTTATTATATGTATAGATATAGAAGAAGATATTTAAAAACGAAAGTCGTGTTAGTTACACTATTTATAACTCAAGAACGGCTGAACCGATTTGGCTGAAAATTGGTGGGGAGGTAGCTTAGAACCAGGAGACGGACATAGGATACTCTTTTTATCCCGTTCAGTTGTTTCAGAAATAAAAAAAATTACAAAAGTGGAAGTTGGCTGTCGAAAAACGAAAATTTTCACGGATAGGATTATAGGGTAAATAGGGTAGGGTAGGTAGGTACGGTAGGTAGGTTAGGGTAGTGTAGGGTAGGGTAGTGTAGGATAGGTAGGGTTGTATAGGGTAGGTAGGTTAATGTAGGGTAGGTAGGGTAGTGTAAGGTAGGTAGGGTAGTGTAATGTAGGTATGGTAGTGTAGGGTAGGTAGGGTAGTGTAGGGTAGGTAGGGTAGCATAGGTAGGGTAGTGTAATGTAGGTATGGTAGTGTAGGGTAGGTAGGGTAGTGTAGGGTAGGTAGGGTAGCATAGGTAGGGTAGTGATTTTGTATGAATGACTTTTGGACGGACAGGACGTCTGTCGGGTCAGCTAGTTAATAATAACAACAGCCGTACGGGTCAATTTTATAGGTTAAGCAACGCTTGCCAAGGTTGCTCCGTGGATGGGTGACCATTCATAACATTATGAGAAACTCCTCCATGCCTCAGAAAGCACGTTAAGCAGTTGTCCCGCCTGTCGTTTGTGGATCTTTGACAGTCGTTAATGATGGTCAGAAGCCTGAAAATTTGGCCAGTCTTGCGAAGAAGTATCGTGTTACTACCGTAATAACTGGGTTGTGGAGGTCAGATATGCAGTCACTTGATGTAAAATACTGGTATCCAGCTGCATCCGGTAAGACTGGAAGCCGACACCAACATAGGTAGTTTTGGACAAAATTAGGCAGTTTAGTGGTTCTTTTTTAGGGTTCCGTACCTCTAAAGGAAAAAACGGAACCCTTATAAGATCACTTTGTTGTCCGTCCGTCCGTCCGTCCGTCCGTCCGTCTGTCAAGACCGTTTTTCTCAGGAACGCGTGAAGGTATCAAACTGAAATTTCTATTTCTGTCACTTGATGTAAAATACTGGTATCCAGCTGCATCCGGTAAGACTGGAAGCCGACAACAAAAAAAATGTTTCTCTCAATTATTTTCCCGTCATTGATTTCGGTCGTACTTTCGTTCGAGTCTTTTTCAATACTCAATACTCAATATTTGCATTCCACAATGTGTACTTTTTTTTTTTTGGGTGGTAACTCATCAAATAACTTCTCCCGCTCTGGGTGGAGCAGGAGGGCGTGTCAGACTTTTACTGACTAAAACCCACCCGTGTTCCCTCAGTAGCCCGTATGCCAGGGGCTATGGTATCTCTTTCGAACAAACCCGCACCCCTGGCAGACAATGTGTACTTAGGTGGTATCTCTTTCCCCAAATCTCAAGCTACCTGTCAAATTTCATAACAAGCAGCGCGGCGTGGTAATTGCGGTACACTCTAACAGGAATGGCTTCTATTTTGACAGTTCAACTACATACATTGCGTTTTTTACCTTGTTGAACATACAATTTTTTCGATCATATGAAGCAATTAATTAGAAATATTCTTCAATATCGTATAGATGGTGATTAATAGTGTTGTATTTAGGGAGCTGTTCAGTGATTTAAACGTCAAAAGGTAACAGACAGACAAAGTTAAGTTAAGTAAGTTTATAGTAGGACTAGCTTTTGCCAGCGGCTCCGCTCGCGTCGGTTATCGCGTAAAAAAGTAGCCTATGTGCTCCTCCATATCCCAGGCTATATTTCATGACGATCGGTTCAGCGGTTTAGGCGTGAAAGCGTGACAGACAGACAGAGTTACTTTCGCATTTATAATATTGTTAGTAGGGATGAAAGGTATATGGATTCTAGGACTAATAACTAATTAAAGAAAGACAAAGTTCATCTTAGTTGTCTAACTAATCTTACTTTCATTATGTTTTAATAATCTTAGACTTGGATTACTGGGAAATAAATACTAGTGTAGCTTAAGTAAGAAAAAAACCGGCCAAGTGCGAATAGGACTCGACACGAAAAGTTTCGTACCACCGCACAATATTTAGCACTAGATACATATAAAATACGTCTCGCTTTACGTTTTATTCACTTTTTTTATAATTTTTGTTATAGCGGTAGGTAAATAGACACGCTCTGTGCCGATGGAAAAAACGCCGATAAAAAACGTTTCTTGTATGGAGAAAAAAAAGAGGGTCCTTTTCATTTATTCATCATAATCATATCTGCCGAAAGATGTCCACTGCTGGGAATAATCCTCCCTCAAAAGTAAAATGGGGGGATTTGCCATAATCACCACGCTTGGCAGGCGAGTTGGCGATCGCAGTATGGTGGTCAAATGCATAGAGAACGCTGCTGCCCATTCTCTAGTAAGTCCCTTAGTCGCCTTCTACGATACCCACGGTAAGAAATGGGATGGTGCTATTCTTTTACGTCCGGCACCACATGGATTTTGCATATATTACATACCAGGATTTTGGGGATCGGCCGTAGCCGATTGATTGATTTCTGGACATTATAGTGTCCATGAATAAAAGGGGGTGCAAAGTTTATCCTGATTTTTCATTTATTAACTTTAAGTAGGTATTTCGTTTTCATTATCATTATGTTGTTATATCTTCAAAAGAAATATACACCCCGTAAAAGTTTCAAATACTCCTATTACGGTTCATGAGATAAAGCCCGCTGACAGATAGATGGATGGACGGACGGTGGAGGTTTAATTATAGGGTTCGGTTGGCTTCTTTTAAACAGGAGCGGAACCCTAAAAACTAACTTTGCTGTTGAACTGGTAACAACGTTAGATAGTTAAAGGCTTTCAATATCTTGTAGGATTGTCTCAATGACTAACAATTAAATATACAATGTTTTGACAGGATCACTGATTAGGTATACAAAGTGTCCATCATTACAGAACCACTCCAAGACTTTCCGGCCAACGGCCATCTGTACTCCGAGCAAATACTGCCATGCTCAGTGCCACAGTTTGGCAATTTTTCGGGCTATTTCGGTTACTTGGTTCTCTGATAGATCTCTTCATTTCTGATTCGATCGTGTAGAGAAATTCCAAGCATAGCTCTCTCCGTTGCCTTTTGGGTTACTTTCAGCCTTCCTATGAGGCCCATTGTGAGCGACCACGTTTTAGTGCTACTGGCAACACGCACTGGTCAAAGACTTTCGTCACATACTGCGGTATGTGGGACTCGAAGATATTGCGTAGCTCCCCGAACGCTGCCCAGCCTAGCCGGTTGTTGGTCAGTACTAAAATCAAATTATCATTCACTAACGGCCCGTCCCGACTTCACACGGGTGGGATCCTTATTTTTTTCTAATATTTTTTATAGCCTATGTTACTCAGAGATAACGTAGCATTCTAATGGTAAAAGAACTTTTGAAATCGGTCCAGGACTTTTTGAGTTTATTCGATACAAACCTACAAAACTTTCGTCATTATAATATTGTACAGGATAAGTTTTTATCCAGTGCGCAAATTTTAACCATGAATTCAGCATATCATTCTAGAGCCCCTAGCGCAGAAATTTTTCGTCGGTTAAACAAAAAAAAAACAGTTGTTTCATAGAAAAGTGCAATACCTACGCGGTCAAAATGTATGGAACAGCTGATTTTGTTTTGTATAACCGGCGAATTTTTTTTGCGGTAGGGGGTCTAGAATGATATGCTGAAATCCTGGTTTAAATTTGCGCACTGGATAAAAACTTTTCCTGTAGTATAGATAGAAAAAAAAAACATAAAACCTCTATTGTTTTCAATTTTCATAAACCTTGTTACCACAATAATTTCCTCTAATTTTCATCTCTACGCAGATGACTTGCAGCTTTACCGGCATTTTACTGTAGAAAGCGCGGGCTCTGCACTTGCTGCAATGAATAATGACCTGGCTTGCATCAGCGTCTGGGCTAAGTCATTTGGATTGCAAATTAACCCAACTAAATCGCAGGCCATGATCATAGGCAGCAGATTCGTTCGCAATGCGTCCGATGTTGCATCTCTGATGCCTTTATATCTCGATGGTGTTCGCATTGACTATACTGAAACCGCTAAAGATTTGGGTGTAGTTATCGACTCCAATCTTTCGTGGCGTGCTCAGGTCAATGAGGTCAGTCGAAAGGTACATTTCTCATCTCATTCGTTGAAATGCCTTCAAAGTCTCCTGCCTCTGAAGACTAAAATTTCTTTGGCACAAACACTTATTCAGCCGATTATAGATTATGCCGACGCTTGCTACTTAGATGCTACTGAGGAGCTATTAAACAAGCTTGAGCGCCTGCAAAACCTGTGCATTCGCTTTGTTTTCGGTCTTCGAAAGTATGACCACGTTTCTCACCTTCGCAAGGAACTCAAGTGGCTCCCAATCCGCCTTCGCAGGAACACTCGGATTTTATGTCTCCTCTTCAACATCCTACACAACCCTTCTTATCCTTCCTACCTGCGTGAGCGTTTTTCTTACGCTCGTCCTAGCGACGCACCATGTAGATCACACCTTAGATCCCTCCTTAAGTCCCATCCCCATAAAACTAGTTATTATACTTATTCCTTCTCTGTCCATGCTGTAAGATTGTGGAACTCACTTCCGCCTAGCATTCGTGACTTAAAAACTATTTCCACATTCAAATGTCGATTAAAAGAGCATTACCTTTCCTCTTAATTGTGTATGTATATAAATATGCACATATATATAATAGTTATATTATATTTTATCATTATGTATTTATTTAAGTATAAGTATGTAAAGTTTCTGCATTATATGTATAAGTATATTTTAGTTTAAGACGTCACATATTCATATTTTCTCTCCTTGTTCTCACACACTATTGTCTACATTTCTTTTTCATTTCTCCTTTCGCAGGTCTGCTGGAAGAAATTTCTAAAGAAATAAGCAGTACCTTTGTACTCATTGGTTGTTTATGCTGTCTCTTCTATGTATTTTACTGTGTGTACATAAATAATAAAATAAATAAATAAAATAAATAATAAAATGAAAAATGTCCAAAATTTATGCCAAAAAAATTAAAATATACAAAAACCAAAATCAACCAAGACCACATGTGGTTCATAGGACAGAGATTGGGTTAATACCGTTATTTTTGTTTTCCGTAAGTTTTTTTGTAATTATTTTCGTGTATGTCGGCGCCTGCGACCCTTTGCTTGTCACAGGAATGCCACAGTGTCTCAGGCACTTATGGCATCAACAAATAATGAGGTCACGCTGACGGTATTTTGTTTTATTCGCTAACATATTTACATTTTATGTAACTTTAGTACTGATTATTTATTTATACTGTAACTGCCCGTGACATCACATCGCTCGGGCCCTACCAGAATACCAGCGAGTTAGGAGCATTTTGGCCTCGTGCAGGACTTTCTGTTTTATTTTTAATTACTTTTTACTTTCAAGAAATTTGTTCTTTTTTTATATTTTTTGTATTAAAGTGTGTTTATTTTACGATGTGATCTTCCTGTGCGAGTCACAATAAATACTTTTTCTTTCTTTCTTTATTTTTAACGAGCAATTACTACCAACATCTTTATAAGATTTTCTCGTCAAATGATCGAGATAGTAATAATATTAATATCGATACTATAAAAGCCAGACCATTAGACAATTTTGTAGTTAGCAGTTGTGTCAAGGCAGTTTTCCGACCGTTAAGGGAACGAAACGCAATGTATTAGAATTTAATGTGTTTCTATTACTGCCAGGACTCGATAAAATCTACATTCCTGTAGATAATAACTGGTTGGCTGGCTTAGGTAGTTTTAATAGTACAACCATAATAAACTAAGTATTGCAGATACTTGCATTTCATTTGTGCAAAAAAGTGTATTCGTGCAATATATGGGCTTCAACCTGATGAATCTTGCAGGCCAATATTTAAAGAACTTGGTTTAATTCCGCTACCCTCTCTCTATCTTCATCTTAATTAACAAACATACATACTTTATGCATGTATGTTTGTTAAGAAGCAGAAAGACCTTTTAAAAAAGGCAGAGGATGTATATCCTCGGAACCCGAAACAAGCTTGACGGCGCTTCTGCGTTTTGAGTGTCAAGAAACGTCTAGAATAACAACGGACATTTTGACAAGCGCTGGTTGACTCTGACGCAACCCAGGGCTCTTTTGCATTGCGCTGAAGCAAGATGTGTTCGGTGGAGCGTCTCTGTATTTCTATTAATTAGAGAGTGCTGATTTGGTGCTGATTGTGATTCTGTTAAAATAATAATCGTACATTGTTATTCATTCTCTGCACGCTTATATGAAGTGACTTACCGAGACTGGCTAAAAATAATAAAAGCTGTTTAGCCATGTGTGTTCGGGTGTACAATAAAATTTCAAAGGACTTGAAAACTTTAAATTTTAGATTGTAAAATATAACTAAATGAATGGTTAAAAATTAATAACTTTTACAGCATTAAAGAATTTACTGAGGGGAAACAATTTTGAATGTAACCAAAAAATATTTGCATGTTAAGATATACTCGTAAGCTAAACATGTATGCCTTATAATGTACCTTAAAACAACTTTATATACCATGTTTTATGCAAATAAATATTATTTCTAGTATTATTGTTAATTGTGCTTATTAAAAGGGCAAAATTTATATACCTCCATTTCTATTTCTAAATCCTCATCGTAACTCTTTTGTTAATTTAACCTACCTCATCTCGTTTCACAATACCAATTAAAAAATAAAAACTTTTTAATAAAAAAATTAAACCGCCGAAAAACCGAAAAGTTAAAAATAATAAACTTGCTTTGTCCAACCCCAATAACTAAGTTCGGAAGTCGGTGACCTTGGATATGTATTTAATAATAAGTCACCGCCTTCCGAACTTAGTTATTGGGGTTGGACAAAGCAAGTTTCTTATTTTTAAGGACGCATTTGCAAATCTGACAAAAATAATCAGTTTTTCGGTGCTTTTTGCGGCAAAACGATACTAAACTAAATGTAACTAATATTTGCCAAAGATAGATTGCTTCTTCATCTTCAAATGGGTGAAATTTTTTGCTTGAAAATTTTGGTTTTTACCATTGTAAAAAATAATTTCCGTTACCTCTTCACACAACATTGACAATAACGTGTTGAGTTTAGGAAGATTTTTCTTCTATTCAGTAACATAAATTCAAGTATTTAAAAATATTTTCTATAAGTAGATATGTTCAACTTCAAAAAAGCGAAAAAAAAATGTATCAAAATGTAATAAATAGTCTCAGAAAAAAATAAAAATCGTATCTATTATTTTCACATATTTAGCTTCCACGCGTGAATCTTATTGAATGGAGTTAAGGGTTATTTTAGTGGTTGTTGTCTGGATTTATTGCACAAAATTTTGTAATGAAATATTAGTCTGCGCTCGGCCGCCGTCGTGAGTGGACTCTGTGTCGCTTGTAAGCAGCGGCTCGTGGCGAAAAAGATCGCTGTACGAATACAAAATAATTGACGTAATAAACATGATACTTCACGCATTTTAGACGGACTACGGACAGCCAAGGTAAGATTTTATTCACAATTTCTTATACTTTTGCTAGAAGTAAATAGGGATTATACAAATTCATATTATTATTTGGTTTTGGATTTGATGGAGTGACCTGAAGGTGTACTTCAAAGACTGCGACTGGAACTAGTAGACGAGCAGAGCTAGGTGTGCCGAGTTTGGGCTCGGTTTGTTAGTTACGTTGAGATCTTACCTCCGGACTTGATGGAGTGACCTGAAGGTATACTTCGAAGACTGCTACTGGAACTAATAGACGAGTAGAGCTAGATGTGCCGAATTTGGGGTCGTTTTGTTAGTTATGTTGAGATCTTACCTCCTGACTTGATGGATTGACCTGAAGGTATACTTCGACGACTGCTACTGGAACTAATAGACGAGTAGAGCTACATGTGCCGAGTTTGGGCTCGTTTTGTTAGTTATGTTGAGATCTTACCTCCTGACTTGATAGAGTGACCTGAAGGTGTACTTCGAAGACTGCGACTGGAACTAGTAGACGAGCAGAGCTAGGTGTGCCGAGTTTGGGCTCGTTTTGTTTGTTACGTTGAGATCTTACCTCCGAACTTGATGGAGTGACCTGAAGGTGTACTTCGAAGACTGCTACTGGAACTAATAGACGAGTAGAGCTACATGTGCCGAGTTTGGGCTCGTTTTGTTAGTTATGTTGAGATCTCCTGACTTGATGGATTGACCTGAAAGTATACTTCGAAGACTGCTACTGGAACTAATAAACGAGTAGGGCTAGATGTGCCGAGTTTGGGCTCGTTTTGTTAGTTATGTTGAGATCTTACCTCCTGACTCGATAGAGTGACCTGAAGGTGTACTTCGAAGACTGCTACCGGAACCAGTAGACAAGCAGAGCTAGGTGTGCCGAGTTTGAGCTCGTTTTGTTAGTTATGTTGAGATCTTACCTCCTGACTTGATGGATTGACCTGAAAGTATACTTCGAAGACTGCTACTGGAACTAATAGACGAGTAGAGCTAGATGTGCCGAGTTTGGGCTCGTTTTGTTTGTTATGTTGAGATCTTACCTCCTGACTTGATGGATTGACCTGAAGGTATACTTCGAAGACTGCTACTGGAACTAGTAGATGAGCAGAGCTAGGTGTGCCGAGTGTTGGCTCGTTTTGTTAGTTACGTTGAGATCTTACGTCTGGACGACGGTAGACCTGAATGTGTACTTTGAAGACTGCTACTGGAACGAATAAACTAATAGAGCTACCTGATAAGAATGTTTAAGTTTATATACCTCTTATAACGCAATTATTGTTTTAGATGCCAAAGCCTAAGACGTTTGGGAAAAAATCTCGTAAATAACTTCGTCCCTGTAGAAGTAACGCAAAAGAGAAGAACTGCCTCCTTCCAGAATTCATCGATCTAGGATTCAAAAGAAAAATGGAACTACAAAACATTCTTCACATTGTCATAATAATATAATGAAAACGAATTAAAATGATATATTTTCAAAAGTTTTCATTTTTATAATTTAGCTAGCTTAGGTCCTAGCCCAGCTTCCTAAATATGTAACATAATTGGAATGGCAACCCATTCCAATTTGACCGTCCAACAATATCCATTGCATTGTTTTTTGTTGGCGTGCTAACTATTTTTCAAACATTTATGAAGCAACGAATATTGTAAGTTTATGTATAACGCACAGTGTGTGTGACAAATAAACGCATTTTCTTTCTTCTCTCTTTGCTCTCTTGTTTTCGAGAACCCACTTACATTCGATACCATAACAAATTGATTACATATAGTAATATGAAATACTAAATAAAACAAATAACATAAGCTTATGTTTTTAATCGTTTGTTTTCAAACAATTATTGCGTTGTAATTGTAAATACATAGGTACTTTGGCAAGTACTTGCTCACCAACCAATCAGTGTGTAATTAAATTAAATGAATGGTATCTACTATTATGAACACATCACGTTACAAACTTTTTGAAAAAACAAATCAACGTGAGCATAAAAAAATACATGGCTAAAAATTAAATACAAGTATGCTCAAGTATCAAGTCGTGTCAGTTAACTCATAATTTCGCCGCTTCGCGGTAAATCGCTGAGTGTGAGCCGTGCACGTGTAGTAGTAAGACTCAATACCTAAAATTGAAGCGCGTGAATTCGTAAATGCGTCCTTAACTTTTCGGTTTTTCGGCGGTTTAATTTTTTTTATTTTATAATTTTTTGTGGCTATAATCTACTAATTACTACATGCTTAATGTAATACACAACTCAGTATTAAAATCTGTGAGTTAACAATCAATCATCCCCTGGTTTCTTACCCTTAGGGTTGGAATTTTTCTTCGAAATTTATATGGGACCAACTTTGGTATATACCCTTTCCAATAAAAAAAGAATTGTCAGAATCGGACTACTCTGGAAAAAGTTATGCGTGGTCATACATAAAAAAAAAAAAAAAAAATATACGCGTCGAATTGAGTAACCTCCTCCGTTTTTTCGTCGGTTAAAAATTACATTGTTGTGAACTGTAATCTATGCTTAAAATATTTGATGAAAATGTAAACAAGCGAATCCAAAAACATACTCGTACCTTTGCATGCTAATTTGTTGTGACTAATAGCGAATGTGTGAATGTAATCCATAATCATTAATATAATAAATCGTAAGTAACTCTGTCTGTCTGTCTGTCTCTATGTTACCCTTTCTCGCCTAAACTACTGAACAGATTACGATAAAATTTGGCAATGAGATAGATGGCATCCTAGGGAAGGACTTAGGCTACTTTTTTGTCTCAAAAATAATCATTCTTATTAATGCTCGAATTTAACTAAAGTAATTTCATCGGTCGGTCGGTACAACATAAGGTCGACATTTGCAGACAACCTTCACACTACAACCACATTACGCTACTGTGTAGGTATGATTCGATTCGTTCTAGGTCAGGTTTTATTATTTTTCATCAAGAAACAAATGATACAGAACATTACACATTAATTATAAAATAATTTAAACAAGGAAAATTTGCGACGTAATAAAAGAAAAAACAAAAGACTCGAGAAAAACAAAATGGCGGCATAGCTACAAGACAATTAAAATATGAAAGCATTGTTGTTCAGGAAGTAAGATGTTAATAATAATAATTGTGTTTTTAGTTCATGTTTTTTTCAAATAATAGGTCTTTGTTTTACACTGTGATAGCCCAGTGGTAACGACTGCGACCTTCGAGTTGTAGGTCGTAAGATCGAACTCGAAGCGCTTTACTTTGTGCATTTATTTCATCACCACTGCTCATAAAACGGTAATGGAAAGCCTCGTGAGGAAACCGGCATGTTTCTTGAGCTTATTCCCAGGCGCTCCATAATTTCATTCCTAGCGGCTCCAAATTAAAAAAGCAATAATATAAAAATAATAAATTATTTTTTGAGCTCTTGGGAATCAATGTATGGAAAGAAATTGTTTGGAAAACAATCGATTTGGAGCTCCTGAGAATAAGCCAAAATGAGGCTTATTGCCAGGCGCTCCATTATTTTATTCCCGGCGGCTCCAAATTTGAAAAATAATATTATAATATTCAATTAAATCTTTCCCAGGAGCTGACATTTTTGGAGGTCTTATGAATCAATGTATGGAGAGAAATTGTTTGTAAAATAAAATAGATTTAGAGCTCCTGAGAATTAGCCAAAATTGTATCCGTCTATCTACATTCTCATTTCAAATTCTATCCATTCGCGTAACACCACCGCTTTTTGGTATGGTAATTTTATTCTGGGTGCATCGTTTTCACACATAATAATGAATGCATATTAAAGACTGTAGATTTGTAGACGATTTTCTATTCTGTATTTTCATTCCTTCAAGTACCTGGTAGGTACTTATTGACAGGCCTGCACTGTCCTTCCATACGTTTTATCACTGTAATAAGAAAACATTGTTACAGCCAATTTATTTTTAAAAGAGTAACCGTGGAGTGTCTTGCCGGCTCTTCCCCATAGGAAACAACAATTTGGAACCGTGCACCTAGCTTCTGACGTTTCATATAGTCCATGCAGGTTTATATGAAATAAAATATTTTGATTTTGATTTAATGTATTTAAACATATTAATATTAATTGTACTTAAAACATTTTAAAATAGTGACGGTGCAGTTTCTTGCCCATTCTCCATACGAAACTAAATTTTGGAAGGGGCGACGAATCAATTCTATTTGAATGTAAATCTTGACGTTCAAAAGTGCCTTTTTGAAATAAATTAGTTGACTTTGACACCACGCATCTTAACATTCTCATCTCAGCTACATCAGCATCGTCTTCCTGACTTTATACCAATTTATTTGGGGTCGGTGTAAAAAATGTTTCGATCGATCAGGTCAAGCTACGCTTGTCGCGGTTGGTTCGTGGATGGGTGACCATCTTTACATACGAACCCCTCCGTGCCTCGGAAAGCACGCTAAGCCGTTGGTCCCGGCTGTCATTTGTGGATCTTTGACAGTCGTTACGGGTCGTCAGAAGCCCGAAGGTCTGACAACCAGTCTTACCAAGGGTTATCGTATTACCCAGTAAGTGGGTTGTGGAGGTCAGATAGGCAGTCGGTCCATGTAAAATACTGGTATTCAGCTGCTTTCGATTAGACTGGAAGCCGACCCCAACATAGTTGGGAAAAGGCAAGGCAGATAGATGATGATGGTGTAAAAAATGTATATTTCTTTCAGACTTATCTGTTAGTCATCATCTCGGTTGTAACACCCTTTCTAACCATATCATCTTGAAAAACACTATCAGTCAAAAATTTCCTCATGACATTTTCCTCATTCCTCCGCATCACATGCCCATGTTGAAAATCACCTTGAAAGCCAAACAAATTCTCAATCACTTCACATTCTTTCTCTTTTTGTTCGGCTTCAAGGTTCGTAGCGTTATGAAATAACCTATAAATTTCCATAAGAATTGAGCTATTAAATACAAAAAGATTTTTAAATCAGACTAGTAGTTTAAGAGATTAGTGCCTTCAAACAAACTAGTCATCTTTACTTTATAATAATTATATTTATACACAGGTTAAATTTTAACCAGTGCAAAAAACAAAAATCTGCTGTTCCATACATTATTACACTTTACTATGAAACAGCTGTTTTTGTTTTTGTACATAATACGAGTAACATTAATTGGACTTTGTCTGAAATAAAAATATTCTATTCTATTCTATTCTATTAATAACCGACGAAACATTTCAGCGCTGGGGGTCTAGAATTATATGTTGAATTCATGGTTACGGTTTGCGCACTGGTTAAAAATGTATCCTGTATATTACTACCGTTATTTGATCCTCCATTTTAACTCTCCGGATAATAATTATAACATCACGTTGGATGAAGTTAACCATTATTGAATATTGAATACCCTGTTCAACTATCAATTACCAACAACACACTACACCGGCGTTTGGTGTTAATGAAGTGAGTTAAAGGTTTATTTACCTGGTTTGTGTTTAATTATCCGGGTAATACGGTTATTGCTGATCTGAAGATGGTTATAATATCGACGATAGCAAATAGGAGGAAATATAATAGATGGTACATAATCCTTCCACTAAACAGAACCGTTTGATGAAGATCTGTACTAATAAATACTAGCTTTTGCCAGCGGCTCATCCGCGTGGAAGTCGAAAATTATCCTACGGAAACTTACTAATCATCATCATTTCAGCCGAAAGACGTCCACTGCTAGACATAGGCCTCCCCCAATTTGGGGGGGGGGGGTGCCATAATCGCCACGCTTGGCAGGCGGGTTTGCGATCGCAGTATGGGAACGTATTATCGGAATAAAATCCTAAGTTTTAATCCAGATAATAGTCTATCTGTGTGCCAAATTTAATCTAAATCCGTTCATCATCCGAAAATCTAAATATATAAACATCAGAAACACAAACTTTCACATTTATAATATTAGTAGGACAATATTATATTATAAATAAAGAGATACAACTTTGAAGTTTGTATGTAGGAAGTTATCTTCAGAAATTCTGCACTGATAATGGAAATTCTTTCAGTATTGTTGAATGTCATAGGATATTTTATAAAAGCAATAAGTTTTGATGGCAAAAGCTTAGTATTACTGCTTGTTTTTTTTTTTTTTGTGACTTTTTATGATTTCGAATCAGTTGAGCACCACCAAGACAAGAAGTGGACAGTGAAAAACACAACCAAAAAAAAAAAATACAGACAAATTAAAGTCGGTTAAAAACACCCAAAAATGGCGGAACGCTAAGCAAAAAGGCTCATAGGCGCCGAGACGTTGGTGGCTAAGCTTCACAGTCTTGCTCATCGGCATAATGTTGCTCGTCTGTCGGTCTTCTAGAGACTGTACTTCACAGAGTGTGCGCAGGAGCTTTAAGACCTGATCCCACCATTGCCCTTTTACTACCGGATTGCCTATCAGACGCACTGCAGGGTACCACCCGGAATTGGTTGACATCCCGACTATTTGTACTTAGCACTTTTCCTCCACAATAATTATGCGCACGGCCAAAGTGTGGAACTCTCTGCATGCGTTTATGTTCTCTTCCACATTTAACACGTCTACCTTCAAAACGAGAGTGAACAGGCTTCTTCTGGGTACGCTCGTTCCAGCATAGATCTCATAAATTGCTTGCCATCAGGCATGATCGAGATCAAGAGCAGGCTCATTCGATAATGATAATAAAAAAAACTACCATTACAACGCAACTTTTCACCAAAGCTTCCACTAATAGAAAGAAAAACGTTTATTTGCGGTAAACATGACGCAAAAAAGACAGGAATACAGAAATAAGAAAAGGTTGAGGGAAACATGCGTCACATCCACGCAAAACGGCTATCGCTCAGCATTATGCTGCGACCCTATGCAAGACAGAGCCCCAGCGCTGGTTTTCAGTGACAGCCGGCTTTGACGTATTGACGTCGCCCGGTGCCTCAAACAATTAATAGGACACTGAACTGGTACAGCGAAGTTATAGAAAAATTAATATACACTATACTATATAACTATACTATACTATATACTATATAACTAAACATTAATATAAAAACAAAAATGAATCCTTTGGACCACAAAACGTTGATATACGGCGACAAATTGACATAAACTGTCAATAACGCTGTTAGCAATAAAGCCGAGCACGTTACTGTCAAAAATAAATCATAGTATGAGCCCAATACTACGAAAAGGATAGGAGAAATATTGGAAACGTGTTAAGTTAAGGTACCTACATATGTAAGTTAGGGTTCGTGGACTTGATACCCTAGCTTAAGGCGATATCGTGAAATTAATGTTCCGCCATCGAAATAACTATTTTATACATTTAACAACTCAACATCAATCTATCTTGCATTTTCCAAATTATGTTGAGGTCGGCTTCCTGTTTAACCGGATGTAGCTGAATCATCATTTCAGCCGAAAGACGTCCATTGCTGGACATAGGCCTCCCCCAGGCTCCTCCACTTCGACCGGTCTTGTGCTTCCCACATCCAGCGGATACCCGCGGCCTTCACAAGGTCATCGGTCCACCTTGTTGGTGGCCTTCCCACTCTACGTCTTCCGGTACGCGGTCGCCACTTCAGAACCTTTCGGCCCCATCGGCCATCTGTTCTGCGAGCAATGTGCCCTGCCGACTGCTACTTAAGTTTGGCAATTCTTCGGGATATGTCGGTTGCCTTGGTTCTCCTGCGGACCTCTTCATTTATGATTCGATCGCGTAGGGAAACTCCGAGCATAGCCCTCTCCATTGCCCTTGGGTGACTTTAAGCCTTATGATCAGGCCCGTTGTGAGCGACCACGTCTCTGTACCATAGGTCATCACTAGTAGCTGAATACCAGTACCTATTTAACGTAGAGTGACTGACCATCTGATGTTCACAATCCAGTTGGGGTAACACGATACCCTTTGAATTTTGAGCTTAGGACTCTCGTGACGACTATCACAGATCCAGACAAAACATCTTAAAAAAAAGGGGTGCGGTTTGTTCGAAAGAGATACCGTGGCCCCTGGTACACAGGCAACTGAAGGAACACGGGTGGGTTTTAGTCAGTAAAAATCTGGCACGCCCTGCTGCTCCACCCAGAACGGGGGAAGTTATTTGATGAATTCCCAAACTAAAAAAAAAAACATGTTTAGGTATGTTATTTATATTTTTGTGTTTGATAGTTTGTGTGTTGTGTTGTCTTGGGCGCGCCACTTTTAGCCATACATATCACAATGTCCGATTATTTTTGACAATCTAATCAAATACCAAGGCAATCGTGAAGATCTAAATCGAAAGACAGGAATCTGCAACGGAAATGCAATCAAAATCAAATTGCCTACAGTTCGAACACTAACTAATGCACTAGTAATGTGAATATGATTCCTAATGTAACAATAATAGCTTAGTTTATGGCGATACTAAGAAACGCTCAATACTTTCTAGGAAATCCATTTTTCTACAGTAAAATCGACTAAATGCCTTGCAGTGCACAGAAATTACGGGGTAACGACAAATTATGTTCGATGGATGCATAATACAGACATACAAACATAAACTCACACCTTCCCAACACAAAAAACACAAGCAATATGTACTGCAGCCAAACAATCTATCTTATTTTCCCTTGGTCACGGCATCACACGTGAATGGCTGCACCAATTTTGCCAATTCTTTTCTTGTTGTGTTTGTTATTGTCAGAAGGTTCTTATGAAAGAAAAAATTCAGAAAGTGGCGCGTAACAAATCCAATTTTCATAGTTAAGACAGGACAACGTCTGCCGGGTCAGCTAATACTTAATACATGTCAATATTTATGTATAATTCAGGGTTGTGACTGATGGATAACACACAACCCAAACTGACGCTACTAATACGGAATTGGTTGGATAATAATTATGTTCCCCAACGAAATAGGCAGATGCGTATAGTACGCCCTCATTACACCAGTTATATTTAAATCACATGAAAAATAGAAGGTGTGTGTATTGCCATGTAATTTAGAAAATTATTGCTTACTAAACCTTTTTTTATTTTATTTTAGGTATATCTGAAAAAAAAAAACAGTGTTTATATTTATAAAAAAATATTACCAATCAAAGACGAGGTGGCAGCTAGCATATCGACAACTTTTTTATTACCATTTTAACTTCACAAAATGAAAATGACTTAAATATCACCATCACACAACATTAATTATACATATAAGAAAACCTAATCTCATTTGAAAGTTTCCCTATTTACAAGGATACACATTTTGTGCAGTGTGGTGAAACTGGTATACATTGCTGCCAACATAACGCCAAGGGAACTATGTATTATAACATTAGTTGAAACGCACTCTAGTTACACAGAAAAAATAAATTCCTGATGCGCCGTGTGTGAGCCTACTGAATAACGCATTGGGAAGGTTTGTTTGCCCTGTCGTGAGGTACTGGAATACCGTCCGCAGATGTGATGTAATTTTTAAAAATAAAATGCACAATAATAATTAATCATTTAAATAAAAATGATTCCTGAATAAATTATTAATATACTACTAAACGAAAACCCATAGTCCATCTTTGGTTCCACAACCAGCAATAGTACTGCACCAAGCCGGGGCTGGCCTTGGGGTATTTATATAGGGAAAACAGGGATAGTGATTGGTGTGTGCTTCATTTAAAATCGTCTAAGAGGCTTCTGTGTGTTGGCTTCGGCCCCTCAAATGACAGTCAATGGTCCGGGATTCCAGCCAGGGTCCACGCTTAAGACCATTAATCAAAACATTTGAAAATAACTAAATGCCATAGAATAATGACATCAAGTCAATATCAAAACGTGACTACATATTCACAGGTTTACGTGAATCCAATCCTCTCAGAGATTTGGGTCACCGATAACTTTGTAGGTAACAAACGTAAAGTAAAACGTGAAGATAATGATCGTGACTGCTTTACCGACAATCTCATAAAACTACTTATTTCTGACGTAACATGGCGTGACAGAACACCGGTATATATGTATGTCGATAAAGGTAATAGCAGACGCGATATTTTTTTAACCGACTTCAAAAAGAAGGAGGTTATCAAATCTACATGTTTTTTTTAAATGTATGTTCTTCAGGCATAACTACGTCATAACCCTGTATAGACGGATTTGCAAATTCCTTTTTTTTGTTTGAAAGGGGTTTATTCCGAAATGTTCCCATTTAAATTTCATATAGATCTGATGATGCGTTTTTGAGATAAACAACAGAAATCTTCAAAAAATGGCAGCCAAATCAACCGCAATTGCTGCTATCGCATAAATATGCATTGTTTTGACCCCAAGGATGATGAAATTTCGAAAAGGTGTGATGTTACCTACTATAACAAACAAATAAAAAAAAAATAAAAACAACCGATTCCCGGAAAAACATTACAAACCAACAAACATCACAACAAGGCGGTGACAAACAATAAAAATACATATACAAAGTCAGGATTATTTTTCACTTTGTACTGTTTTTCCGGAAGTCGGTCGTTTTTTTTAACTTTAACGATCGGCAATTTTGTGAGTTCATTAATCCTGCATCACGGGTCACTGCGTTCGCTCGCGATAGCAAAATCGCGCATTTCAGCGATTATTTTGAAGCTGCATATCGTTTTAGTGACTTTTGCATTTGAACGTGGCCAAAAGGAGCATATACAGGGAAAAATTAAATTAGCTGCCAATACGTTACCCACATGTTGGGTAAAAGAAATAACAAAAAAAAACATCGTGTTTTTTTTTTTCATCGAACTTTATTCATAACTTTACGTTGGGTTTGGTGTCCAGTCAAAGTGGATGAGACCAAATATCAGTATTTTACATAGCGCGACTGTCTACTACCTGACCGCCACAACCCACAACCTACGAACTTAAAGTATCGTGTCAGAAAAGGAAATTGATTCTGACGTCACGTGGCGTGTCGAAACACCAGTATAGTGGTAATAAAACTTGAGTCGATATGAGGAAAAGTTGCGTTATTATTGGTTAGAGTTACTGCGAGTGGAATATTACTTTTTCTTGTGTTACTTTTGATTCAGTTATGTACTATGATTGCTAGTTAAACTGTATGGCATAGCATAATCCGCCTATAATGTCTCCTCGGTGATAGGGAGTGGGCAGCAATCAACCAGGCGGGCCCAGTGCGGGTTGGTAGATGTCACATTTCTTCCAATTTTTGGTTCTAGAACGGCTCATTCCCAGGAGCTCCAAATATATTGTTTTCCAAACAATTTCTCTCCATACATTAATTCCCAAGTGCTCCAAAAATGTTAGTTCATGGGAAAGATTTTATTTATTATTATTATCTATATTGCTTTTTAAATTTCGAGCCACTGGGAATTAAGTTGTAGAGCGCCTGGGAATAAGCCGGTATTAATAAGATGACTGTGAACCGTTAAAAAATTATATTTAAATAAAATAAAAACACTACCAAATTCCTGTCTTCGACACACCCCGACAACGAAAGATGACACACTACGAAATACGACACGAAATAAACGACAATTCCAGCTTGCAAAGCAAATCCAGCTTCCATAAACGCAGCTTAACTCGACAATATGCCACCAGATCAAGCGCCCAATAAATTGTGCACCAGACCTGACGGAATAAATTACAGCATCAAAAACCTTCACAACATTACAGGCCTTAGCTTCAGGAGTTACAGCTGAAAATTGCTTGTATATCCGTGAAATCGAGTTGGCTATGATCTATTCCAATTCAACGTGATGTAAGAGCTGGTCAACTGTTTACAAAACTGGACGTGTGTTTAGAACTATTTATGTTAGAGTTAGAGAAAAACATTAAACAGGTTTAGTTTGGACACGTGTAGGTAAATAACGCTAGTTTCTGGGTATTCAGTTGATGGTTTTTTCTGGTCATATGTTTCTGGTAGTGAGTGAGGTCATAAAAATGAGTAGTAACGTATATTTTTTTCATGTTAATAACTAAACTGAGATTAGCAATACATTTCATTGAAACTGCGTCACCCATGTCGCATAAGGCTGATTTTATTTGGAACTTTTTTTTCTTAAAATAATGTATTTTGGCAATAACCAGATAAGTTCAGAAACTTAGCTGGTTATTGCCAAAATACATTATTTTTATTATTAATTGTGTAAATAAATTATAATTCATTTTCACAATTATAGTTGCCTGGTCATAATACTGAAAATAACAGTGTTGTTTGATTACATTTATTGGTTACTTCTTACACACCAGTTGGCAGCTAGTCATTTGGTCGCACAAGGAACCAATTTTTATGGAACCGATGTTTTTGAAACATTCAACAGTAACAGTTACGGCTTGTGGCTAAATAACAATAGTTGCACGGGTCGATCTACCAGGTTAAGCTACGCTTGCCGCGGTTGGTCCATGGATGGGTGACCATTTTACATACCAAGACCCCTCCGTGCCTCGAAAAGCACGTTAAGCCGTTGGTCACGGCTGTCATTTGTGGATCTTTGACAGTTGTTACGGGTCGTCAGAAGTCAGAAAGTCTGACAACCAGTCTTACCAAGGGGTATCGTATTACCCAGTAACTGGGTTGTGAAGGTCAGATAGGCAGTCGCCCCATGTAAAATACTGGTATTCAGCTGCATCCGGTTAGACTGGAATCCGACCCCAGCATAGGAAAAGGCCTAGGCAGATGATGATGACAACAGTTACGATGTCATCATCATAATGAGATTACGCCAGATAGTTTTGTGAAAAACATAATTCTTTAATTCATCGTCTTTTACCCTTAATTTATAATACTTGAATGCCGCGTATCGGCAAACTTAGTATGGAATACTCAAACTAGATGGACCGATGACCTTATTATACAGCTTTTTGAAGTATTTTAATAATCAATTAAAATCAAGCACCCCACGCTTTTTTGAAATTATTTTCTGATTTTTTTATTTGGTTTTTGAGTATATTTTTTTTAACATTATGGAACAAATTTATGAAATGATTGAATTGTCATCGGTCCTCGATGAGTCTACAAAGTTTATATGAAATCTGATCGTTTGAAGTGGGTCAAAATCAAGTCAAAATGAGTCGGTTACAAACAAACATGCTTACAAATATACAGGTGAAACTAATACTTAAAAGCGTGTATATATAATTAAAAACATATCCAAAGTCACCGACTTCCGAACTTAGTTATTGGGGTTGGACAAAGCAAGCTTATTATTTTTTACTTTTCGGTTTTTCGGCGGTTTAATTTTTTGATTAAAAAGATTTTATTTTATAATTTTTGTGGCTATAATCTACTAATTACTATATGCTTAATTTTTGATTACTTTTTGTAATACACAACTCAGTATTAAAATCTGTGAGTAGATCCCCTGTTTTCTTACCCTTAGGGTTGGAATTTTTCAACGAAATTTATATGGGACCAACTTCGAGGTATCCTTTCCAATAAAAAAAGAATTATTAAAATCGGTTTACTGTCTGGAATAAAAACTTTTTAATAAAAAAATTAAACCGCCGAAAAACCGAAAAGTTAAAAATAATAAACTTGCTTTGTCCAACCCCAATAACTAAGTTCGGAAGTCGGTGACTCTGGATATGTATTTAATTATGTCACCGCCTTCCGAACTTAGTTATTTATTATTTTTTACTTTTCGGTTTTTCGGCGGTTTAATTTTTTTATTAAAAAGTTTTTATTTTATAATTTTTTGTGGCCATAATCTACTAATTACTACATGCTTAATTTTTGATTTAATACACAACTCAATTTTAAAATCTGTGAGTAAACAATCAATCATCCCCTGTTTTCTTACCCTTAGGGTTGGAATTTTTCTTCGAAATTTATATGGGACCAACTTCGAGGTATACCCTTTCCAATAAAAAAAGAATTATCAAAATCGGACTACTCTGGAAAAAGTTATGCGTGGTCATTCATAAAAAAAAAAAAAAAATATACGCTTCGAATTGAGTAACCTCCTCCGTTTTTTCGTCGGTTCGAAAAGTTATGCGTGGTCATAAATAAAAAAAAAAATACGCGTCGAATTGAGTAACCTCCTCCGTTTTTTCGTCGGTTAAAAAATGGTGGTTGAGATAGACTGGATGCGGAAGGCGGAGGACAGAGTGCTGTGGCTTAGCCTGGGAGAGGCCTATGTCCAGCAGATAGGCTGACTTGTTTGATTAAATACTTAAGTCTGTACTATCTCATCCCTCATCATCATCAGCCTATAAATGTTCCCACTGCTGGGACACAGGCCTCCTCTCGGTGAGAGGGAGTGGGCCGTAATCCACCACGCGGGCCCAGTGCGGGTTGATAGATGTCACATGTCTTCAAATTTTTGGTTCTAGGACATGCCGGTTTCCTCACGATGTTTTCCTTCACCGTTTTGAGAGCAGTTGCGATTAAATAATTTACACAAAGTAAAGCGCCTGGCTGGGTTCGAACTCACGACCTACAACTCGTAAGTCGCGGCCGGTACCACTTGGCCACCAATGCTCTCTCATCCCTACTATTGCATTTTTTTTTTGTTTTTTTTTTGCATTGACATAGCTACCATTGTGCTGGTCTATAACGTGACTTTACCCAGGCATGTTCCTGCCGGAGGCTCTACGCGGGGATCGTGCGGTCCATGGCCCTATACGGGGCGCCGGTGTGGGCGCCTACATTGAGGCGCCAACCAGCTCGCAAGCTGAGGGCGTCCCATAGGGTCATGGCGATCAGGATGATCCGAGGATATCGCACGATCTCCGGCGAGGCGGCGGGCCTCCTTGCCGGATTACCGCCATGGGATCTGGAGGCAAAGGTCCTCGCGCAAATGTGGGAGTGGCGCGAGGAGGCCAAACGCCGGGGCCTAACTCCGCTGCCGCGGGAAATCGCGGCACAGCGGACAGAGCTCCGGCGGGATCTCATGGTGACATGGAGAGAGCGATTGTCGCAACCCAGTGCTGGGCACGCCACGATTGCGGCGGTAAGTCCCCTCTTTGAGGAGTGGTTTGAGAGGCGGCATGGCGTCCTCACCTTCCGCCTGACGCAGGTCCTCACCGGACACGGTTGTTTCGGGAGGTTCCTGTTTCGGATAGGGCGGGAGGAAACGCCCGGGTGTTTCCACTGCGAAGATCGCCCTGAGGACACGGTGGAGCACACGGTGGCGGTCTGCCCTGCTTGGGCGGAGCACCGCCGTGTCCTCGTGGAGGCGATCGGCGGCGGCGATCTCTCGCGTCCGGCCCTGGTCCAGGCCATGGTACGGAGCGAGAGGGCATGGGAAGCCGTCACCTCCTTCAGCGAAGCAGTGATGCTCGCGAAGAGGGAGGCGGCGCACGTGAGGGAGAGGCAGCATATGCGCCCTCGCGACCCTAGCCGCCGCAGGATACGGAGACGACCTGGGCGTCGGGAATCCCAGGCCGATTTCCGGCCACCGTAGGCATGGGCTTGCGGACGGCGAGTAATGGGTAGCTCGCTGTCCGGTAAGGACCAAGCCCAAGTCGACGGCGCGTTGTGTTCCACGCGCGCCTCAAAGAGATGTCAGCACAAAAATGATGGGGCCCGCAAGGGCCGATGCCTGTCAGGGGTGCGGGTTCGTTTGAAAGAGATACCACAGCCCCTGACATACGGGCTAATGAAGGAACACGGGTGGGTTTTAGTCAGTAAAAGTCTGACACGCCCTCCTGCTCCACCCAGAGCGGGAGAAGTTATTTGATGATTTCCCACTCAAAAAAAAAAAAAAAAAAAACCCAGGCATGTTGATAAAACTCTAGCTTTACAAAAACAACAAGACCGGGCTACTTATTGCGCTCTAGGATTTATAGCCCCGAGAACTTTACGAACAATGCTTCCCTTTTATGTCTCCAACAATTCTAGAGTATTAATATCTGGTACATTAATAAACCAGGAGTGCTAGAGTAAGGTCGGAAGATAAATATATTTTCGAGGGACGTTGAAAGTTGTCTTTAGGGCCTAGAGATTCTTTCGAAGCGTATTTTTACAACTACTATTAACTGTATTTACTTATGGTTACTTAGGCAAGTCAGTTCCATACATTTTTGACTTTCCAATTAAAACTATAGTTATCGTTGATAGAATGTTAACTTGTCAAGGCGTACATATATCTTTTATATCTATATGTCGCAGTATGATAGATAAAATCGTAATACTTATATCCCTAGGGATATAAACATATGCCGTAACATAGTTATACGAAAGCGATTCATTACTATCTTACGGTCGCAATCTAGTAATATGTTTATTTGACTAAACTAATCTGGTTCAATAGTTATGAATCTACCCTAGAATGAAATAAAACAATGTATTGGTTTTATAAGAAGTCATTTACAATGATAAAACTAATATATAACAGATATTAAAGAAAAAGTGGGGAAAATTCAATTAATACCTATGTATCATGGCCATATCGTAGATTTGCTCACTTCAGGAAATGCTCGAGAGTTTTTTCTCGAGAAGACGATCGACGTCAAGGGCACCCCGAGGTTCGGTTTGGTTAGGTTCCTTTAAACCCTGCAGACAGAAATAGGAGCCCCACGCAGTGGGGCTCCGTCAACCTGACGTCGACCGTCTTCTTCTGTAATATAAGAACCGGAAGCATTTCATGAAGTGAGCAAACGATAGACTGGGACAGCAAGCGACGTGAGGGCTTCACAAATTAACACAACGAAGCCTCCGCCGCCGTCTCCGTCGCACCTCCGTACTACACTCCTACAATTATTTCACTATACTTAATCAAGTAATATAATTATATCACTAAACTTGAACCGTATTATAATTATATTCCTAGTAAGATGGTAATGAATCGCTTTCGTATAAGTATATTACGGTACATAATTATATCACTAGGGATATAACTATATTACGGCTATAGCTATCATACTGCGACATATATACATAAAAATGAATCCTTGTTTCCCTTGGTCACGGCATCACACGTGAACGGCTGGACCAATTTTGCTAATTCTTTTTTTGTTGTGTTTGTTATTGTCAGAAGAAGGTAATTATGAAAGAAAAAAGTTAAGAAAGCTGCTCATTAGAAAATTTAAGAAAACTTAAGGGGCCCTTTAAATTTTCTAATAAGTGTTAAACCAATGCGAATTCAGTATTCTTAGTTATAAGCGGACAGCGTCTGTCGGGTCACCTAGGTCCTTATTACAAATTTTAATAATACAGTTGTCTTGTATTGCAATTAAAATTGAACAACAATTTAAATCATATTTTAAATAAAAAACTAGAACCAAAATATGTGTAAAAGATATCTATCTATGAAAAAAAGTTAAAGAGCTTGCTACTTTCAAAGTTTTTGAAGTAGCTATGTCCTCTCCTTATTCTATGAAAGCGTCAATAAAATAGCCCGGTGAATCTTGTACACTTTCTTGACTGGCTAATATCCTTACCATGGCTTGGCGGGATTTTACCAGAATAAGTCGCGATTTCGCGGGAATATCTGAATAGAAAGTATCCTATATCCTAATCCAGGTCATGGTCTACCAATTTGCCAAATTTCATGCAAATCCACTCAGCCGTTTTAGCGTGAGAGCGTCATAAATAAACATACAAAAATAAAATATTATCTCTTTATAATAGTTGTTTATATGAATAAATTCTTCTCGCAATAGCCATTTAAACGTTTTTGGGGTGTCATTTCGTATAAGCTCTAATGTTCTATCCCTAATGTACAGAGGCCAGCACATCAAGCTACCCCAATCTGTCAAATTTCTTTGATAGTTTTTCAACTTTATTACAAAGGAATAAGGTTCATGTTCAATTGGGAAAATTTGACAGTTTGGGATAGGTTGACCTGCTGGTGTCTGTACATGAAAAACTAGTTTTAAAAACAGCCAGAACTAGTATTTATGGTGAGTGTAGATTTATAGCCGCTGTGCGCTGTTAATACACGAACTACGTTTCTCTTTTATGTGTCTTTTATACTTGACTGTGGCATACGTTTTATGTATTTATTCTTATTTTCTTAGTTGTACGAGTATACATACCTACAGGGCCCCGCTGGTCTACCGGCGACTGCCGACCGTGGGGATCTGGGTTCGATTTCCGGGTCGGTCAGTGATATTGGGTTTTTCCACTTGGAATTTCTCGACCATATGAAGCAATAGATTAGCACTATCGTTCAGAATGTGATTGAAAGTATGTTTTACTAACAAAGTAGCAACTAGATTCGAAATAAAGTTGAGATTAAAAGCCGAAGCAATAAACTACAAACTACACTATTCAGTTCAAAACCCGAGACAATCCTATTACACTCTGCCAGGGGTGCGGTTTGTTCGAAAGAGATACCGTGGCCCCTGGCACACAGATAACTCAAGGAACACGGGTGGGTTTTAGTCAGTAAAAGTCTGACACGCCCTCCTGCTCCACCCAGAGCGGGAGAAGTTATTTGATGATTTTCCACTCAAAAAAAGCACCATATTACACTCAAGATGCCAATCTACCAACTATGTTGTTGATTAGCTTCCAGCGAAACCAGATGCAACTGAATACCAGTAACTTATATGCAGTGTTTGCCTATCTGACCTGTACAACCCAGTTACTGGGTAACATGATACCCCTTGCTAAGACTGGTTGTCATACTTCGGGGTTTTGACTACCCGTAACGACCGTCAAAGATATACGACTAACAGTCGGAACCAACGATGAGGCACGAAGAGGTCTCACTGTGTGTACAACCACGAAAGACGATACCGACGAACATAATACGCTATCACACAATATTTTCAAACTAACTTAACCATTACATAAAAGTCCAAGTGTATCACTAAAACGCTTTTCACTTGTTTTGGTCCCCAATCCTCAGGTTAACAAAGTCACGCACACCGTTTCAGAGTACAACAGGATTGGCTAAATTTAATACAGGGTCGGGTCGGTTTGACCGCAAACTGAGTGTCCCGGAACTTTTGAAAGACTCTTTTTGTTCTCAAGTTAGGCCCATCGTCTACAACGCTGCTCAAAAGCAACGCGTAAGCTTGCTGTCTCACCACACGCCAACCGCGACCGTCGACGTGTAGACGTTTGTCACCGATGACGGCCGAATGCTGTGATCGTATATGGCGCGGTCTCGCTCGCACGCCACCCGCGATAAATGCGACGGCAACGAATGATTTGGCAACCATTGGCGTGTTGGTCATCCATCGTCACGTTTCGGCACGCTGTTGGTTGTGTCTGACGTTCTAAAGAGACCGTAGCTTTACAACGATGCAGAGTCGCAGAAGTAATTGTATTAAAAAGCGTGGTGTGATTTTTGAGGTAGATATTTTTATAATCAATTAACATCAATCATCCCACGCTTTTTAATGGAATTAAATTATTGTCTACTTTTTTAGTTTGGTTTTTACAGTGTGGTTTTAGTTTTTAAACTATTATTTGTTTTCTATTTTTTAGTTCTGCCAACTACAAAAGCGTGATATTTCAGTTTTTTTTTTTCGTCCCTAAATAATAATCATTCCGATCTAGCCCGTCCCTTGCTGCCCTCTACCAGCAATGCCCTAAGCCGAGTTCCGTACCCCACAGGGGGTGCCCTTAGCGTGTGGTCGCTCTAGTTTTAAGTTTTAAGCCCTGGCCGGAGGCCTTAATTTATTGTTTATTGACCGTATGATTACTGATACATGCGTGCACTGAATGGACAGGTCCACTCAATCTGTGTGGTTCTTTCCTCAATAGACCATTTCAGACACCAATCCACATGGTCTTCACATGATCTGACCAATATTATGTCTGGACTTTAAAAGAGACTGTGACCTCTGAGTTTGTTTCGGCATTTCTTCTCAGAGTAGTCAGATAGGAAACGCCGACCTCATCTAGTTAAAAAAATATGGCTGACATGTAAAAGTGTTTGTAACAAACCTACTCACAGAAATAAAATCATTTATCATTGAAGAGGCTTACTTAGGCTTACTGAAGTTACGTCTGGTTAAGCAGCCAATAACCTCATAGGTTGACCTGCGAGGCGACATTCACAAAAAAAAAAAATAGGAAGACACAAAATCGTTTCTCAGTCTACAGTCTGCATTTATCTATTTTCTTTTCTCCTTATAACCTAAACATTTACCATAAGCAGCATTTTGGCCACACCTTATTGACACAATAAACCCTGAAATCGTGGTTTTTGTGTGTGCCAAAATTTGTCTGTACCGAACTCGTAAAGTATACGGGGTGTAAATATTTCATATTTATTCATTGTTTGTTCACGGAACGGTTTTATGACCTCACACGGCTCGTTGACCTCCAAAATCTGGGAGCCTTCTAGTTTTTAAGTCTTGAAAAAACATCCTAATTTTTTTGTTTAAATGAAAGTAATTACTACTCAAACGATCTTATTCATAAAATAAGCTTACCGACGGTTTAAGACATTCATTAGTTAAACTGCTCGTTATGCCTACGAAACCTTTGATAAATTCTTGTATTCTTAAACGTTCTGTAACTAGTGTCATATATAAATCAAAATGTTGCCATTGGATGTCCCAATGAAGTCGTTTAACAAATTGACCAACACAACGAATCGTCAAATGACAATGTCTGTCTTAACACCAAATAATTGTGACCACAAACATTACGTACTTTTTTTTTTTTTTTTTGGGTGGGAAATCATCAAATGACTTCTCCTGCTGAGTAGAGCAGGAGGGTGTCAGACTTTTACTGACTAAAACCCACCCGTGTTCCCTCAGTAGCCCGTATGCCAGGGGCCGTGGTATCTCTTTCGAACAAACCCGCACCCCTGGCAGGCATCGGCCCTTGCGGACCCCACCGGTGGTTGCTGACATCTTTGACGGCGTGCTTGTGGAACACAACGCGCCGTCCCGTCTACCACTTTTCGGCCGCAGGGGATAGGGAGAGCGGCTGACGCTATACCGACACTCCTCTTCCCCTGCGGCCCCACCGCGTCCGCCATCAAACGGTGGCGGCCCCGTCCAGGCCACGGAAGGGAAGAGCGCTGCTCAGAAGCACCGGCACTCCTCCTCTACCGCAGCCCGTAACCCTCAGCCGCGATGCCTCCCATTCGACATCGCGGCCCACCTCAGTTGCGGTGCACCTCACCGCAACCTACCTTTTGGCCGCTACGTCGTCGGCTTTGAGGCAAAAGCCCTGACGAGCGGCCCCACCTTTGGGTTCCTCTTGGCTTCACCGTGGCCGGAATCCACGGTTACTGAGCCCCCCCGCAACGACAATGCGGGAACCCTCTCGGGGGGGAACATTACGTACTGGGAACTATTAAATTGTCTACAGTTTCAATACTTGTGACGCAGTGACGTCATTTTTATTTTTTTTGAAATCAGCTGCTTTAGAGATTCGGCCATTTTTTCCTTGAGCACTGTTAAAGTAGGGTTCTGGCTTCTATAACTGTATACTAGGGTTATATAACGTTTATGTGCCAAAATGCGTTTATGAATAACATTTTTTGACAACTAGATTTAAGCAAGGTTTTAGATGTTCGATAACTTTTTATGAATAAGACCGTTAGAGTGTAATGCAATGACCCCACTGGTTGCGTTTGAGTAGCGTCGTGGACGACGAGCCTTAGACCCTCGTTTAGAAGGACCGGCTTTATGTTTTGTCGAGATTTGAAAAGCTAAATATGGAATTTTATAAATGTTTACTTTCAGTTCCGTTCTTTTTACGTAGATTTCTATTTTGAGAGAGTTTTGTTTTGAATTCTTTGAATGTTGTTTTGGTCGTGCTGGATTTAGAAATGCGTTGTTTACTGCGATAATTAGAAATAGATGCTTTCTCGTTGGTGTTGTGGTCTATTCCCCAGGTTGGGCAAAGATCCTCCATCTGGATAGTTACCATGATTCCGTACTTACACTTTTCATTACGTTCTATCCACAAGTTCCGTCTGGTGCCGGACGTAAAGAATAGCACCATCCCATTTCTTCCCGTGGGTGTTGTAGAAGCGACTAAGGAAATTACTAGAGAATGGGCAGCAGCGTTCTCCATGCATTTTACCACCATACTGCGATCGCCAACCCGCCTGCCAAGCGTGGTGATTAAGGCAAAACCCCTCAATTTGGTATGTCCAGCAGTGGTCGTCTTTCGGCTGAAATGATGATGATGATGATCCACAAGTTTCTGCTAGGCCCACCAATCTGTGTGTTTATTTCTGACAGTTAGATTAATTTCAACTGTAGTGAAATTACAGTTTTTTTTTTTTGTTACATCTACCATTACAGAACAACCCCAATGCGATGAATACGCCTATCCTAACTTGATAATCAAAATCAAAAGTCATTTATTCAAACTAGGCTGGTGTCAGCACTTTTTGAACGTCAAAATTACTGACAGTCCCCCAAAACGCCCGCCCTTCACCACTTCCTAGTGCTTTAACTGGGAAGAAGAAGTCGCGCAGCAAACTCCCCAGCAGCACAGCTAGAAGCAATGCTAGAAGAACGTTTAGTTTAGAATGTTTCGTTATCTGGGAATCGCTGTCTTGAGCGATAAAGGAATTACAAGGTCGACTGTACCTAATTTACCTTCAAACGCCAGTTTTGGGTGTCGGTAATTCAATAAGGAGCACTCTCGATGACTGACATTAATTAACTTACCCTGCTTACCCTCCAATTAGATTATAGGCACTCTATGTCATATCTTGGTGACCTTTTTGACCTTGGCACTTAAAACATTTGACTGACCAATGATTATACAAATTGACAGCAAAAAATTACGAGTTATGAGTATGTTCCTTATGCCTATAGGAACAGGGTGGTAATTTGACTTAATAGTCAACTCGCACGAATTAACTCTTTAAATAATACAATATGTCCGGTTTCGGACTGTACAAACTTAAAGGACCACCCCTTTAAGTTAGTACAGTTTGCTCTGTTCTATCAATAAAATTATTTTACATATGTCGGAACCCACACCCCCCTGAATGGCAGCCATTTTTGTGTTTTGTTCGCCTTTTATGGAGCGAGCATACTAAAAGTACAGTAACTTTGTAATTTAAAGCCCAATTATAGCTAAAAAAATACTTTTAGCAACGGAAAAGTATTTACAATGGGTTAAATAACTCAAATAATAACATTAAATGCTGCATCATCTTGAAATAAATGCTAAATCAGCAATCAGGCAACAATATCTCTTAAACCATTTGTCATAGAATCGAGTTTTTGGTGTCATTGTTTAGGTAAACTTAACATCTGTTAGACGTGTAGAAAAAAAAAGGAGGTTCCCCGGGGTGAATTTTGTAATAACCTTGATTAACCAAAAAAACGATGTCATTTTTATTTCAAGATGATGCAGCATTTAATGTTATTATTTGAGATAATTAACACATTGTTAATACTTTTCCGTTGCTAAAAGTATTTTTATAATGATAATTGGGCTTTAAATTTAAATTAAAAGTTCCTGTATTTTTACAAAACACAAAAATGGCTGTCATTCAGGAGGGTGTGGGTTCCGACCCCACATGTAGAATAATTTTATTGATAGAAAAGAACAAACTACCACCCCTTTAAGTTTGCACAGTCCGAGACCGGACATATTGTATAATAGTTGGCACATTAGGCAACTGGCACGTTTTGTAATAAAACTTTCAAAACGAAACTATACTTAGGGCTTCATCATGGAAATCATGTCACTTGGATATAATAGGTTCATTTTATTTAAGTAGATTATTTTACATATTGCGAATGAGAGAACGTTTTAGGCCTTACAGACTGTAGATTTGTAGACGATTTTCTATTCTGTATTTTCATTCCTCCAAGTACCTGGTACTTATTGACAGGCCTGCACTGTCCTCACATACCTATTATCACTGTAATTTGAAAACATTGTAAATGCCAATTATTTTAAAAAGAGTAACCGTGGTGTTTCTTGCCGGCTCTTCTCCATAGGAAGCAACAAATTGGAACCGTGCAAGGGCTTCTGACGTTTCATAAGTGCCCATGCAGGTTTATGTGAAATAAAATATTTTGATTTGATTTGAAACAACGATAAGTTAAGGAAAAGTACACTAACTTTTGCGCCTTAAAATAAAAATCGATCCAGTTGCCTAGTACCAATTTCGTAGAATTGTCGATTTACCTACAAATCAATGAACTTCGTGCGAATCAGCTATAGAAAATATATTGACGTTTCACCCGATTCGGGCGAGTTAATTTAGAGTCGTAGAATCCGCCGTCTTAACAGGAGATCGTCCATTGGTTTTAGTAACTGCTGATTGCAATTTATTGAGTACTAGCAGCGCTTCGCGGTTTCACCCGCTTAGTTTCCATTCCCGTAGGAATACGGAGATAAAATATAGCCTATGTCACCCGGGGATAGTGTAGCTTCCCAACAGTGAAATAATTTTTCAAATCGGTTCTGTAGTTTCGGAGCCTATTTAATGCAAACAAACAATCAAATCTTTCCTCTTTGTAATATTAGTATAGAAAATTTACAGTTTACCAGTTGGCTATATCATTTTTACAAAATTCATTTTATTCATCAGCCAGAAATCTGTAAATTTTTATTTTTTTATCCTTACTTACTAATATTATAAACGCGAAAGTTTGTATATCCATGGATGTTTGTTACTCTTTCACGTAAAAACTACTGATTTGATTTGGATGAAATTTGGCACACAGATAGATTATAACCTAAATTAACACATAGGATACTTTTTATCCCGGTAGCACGTTCCAGCGGAATAATTTCCGACTTCCACGCGGGTGAAGCCGCGGGCGGAAGCTAGTGAGTAATAAATTTAATTTTATGTTTTGTGTTTAGTAATGTTAATTACTTACCTATTGTTGTATGGAATCAAGTTCGTCTAACTTAACAGACAGCTGTGCTGCTGGGGAGTTTGTTGCGCCACTTCTTCTTCCCAGCTAAAGCACTAGGAAGTGGTGAAGGGTGGGCGTTTTGGGGGACTGTCTTATGTAATTTTGATGTTCAAAAAGGGCTGACTCTCAGCCTAGTTTGAATAAATGACTATTTTTTTTTTTGGTTTCGATTTTTGATCTTAACCAAATCAGTATAAAGTTATGACCTAGAAAAGTGAAAAGTTACTAAAAACTATTTTCATATATACTCAGCCTATAACGTTACCACTGCTGGGACACAGGCCTCCTCTCCGTGAGAAGGAGTGGGCCGTAATCCACCACGCGGGCCCAGTGCGGGTTGGTAGATGTCACATGTCTCCGAGTTTTTGGTTCTAGGACATGCCGGTTTCCTCACGATGTTTTCCTTCACCGTTTTGAGAGCAGCACGCTTACTACGAGAACCGTAGACAAGTTTTGTCGTCGGAAGACTAGACAAAAATGACGTTTAATTATAGACAGTTAACAGTTTTTCACCGAGAAATATAGACAAGCGATTTCTATTCTACAGTAGAGTAGAAATAGAAAGCGTCATGCTAAGCCTGCTGTAGTCATAAATTTACTTACCGTAAAGCACCTGACTGCCACGGTTGGTCCATGGATGGGTGACCATCTTCACATACCAAGACCCCTCCGTGCCTCGGAAAGCACGTTAAGCCGTTGGTCCCGGCTGTCATTTGTGGATCTTTGACAGTCGTTACTGGTGGTCAGAAGCCCGAAGGTCTGACAACCAGTCTTACCAAGGGGTATCGTATTACCCAGTAAGTGGGTTGTGGAGGTCAGATAGGCAGTCGCTCCATGTAAAATACTGTTACTCAGCTGCATCCGGTTAGACTGGAAGCCGACCCCAATATCGTTGGGAAAAGGCTAGGCAGATGACGATATACCCAAAAATAAAGATCCTTTGACAATATAAAATATATTCCTATAATTTATTTTGCGTCTCACTGAATGAAAGCCTGAACAAATATTATGTTTACCTTTAATAACGACTATTTATATCTCTCTAAATATTGAAACAGTATCGTTCGCAGTAAAACTAGCGAGTTTTTGTGTTTCTAATAATGTTATTATGTAGTTCGAATGAGATACACAACAGGTGAAATTGTAGGTGTACTAAATATATCACCGTAAGATTGCGCCCGCGCGGAACTTTCATCCCCTATTTAACTCCCTTAGGGGTTGAATTTCGAAAAATCCTTCTTTATGGGTGTCTACATTATTAAGGAAACCTCTGTGCAAAATCTCAGTTTTTTAGGTCCAAGGGTTTGGGCTGGGCGTTGATGAGTCAGTCAGGACTTTTCTTTTTATTTAAATAGATCCGGGAGATTAAACTGTCGATAAATTGTAAGCTGCGCCATACTGCTTACAATTTAAATAGATTATGTTAGGTTAGAACCGTGCCCAATCGCGCGCGAGCCGAGCGAGCGAAGCGAGCGTTGCTGCGGCAGCGGCCGGTGAGTGCTACTTCCAAGTTAGCGGCAGTTAGATACTTGGCTATTTAGTAATAGCGCAAGGTGCTATCCGTCTGACGATGTTTATAATATTACGGTGACATATATACCTGTGTGTAAACCTTCGTAGAATACAAGCATGTTGAAATTATCAATTTGAAAAGGAATTGTTTTGAACACATTTTGAAACAATTTTTTTTTTAAAGGTACCGTATATACTTTCATAATATGCATTAAGTAAAAAGCTGTTATTTTGAATTTACAAACAGACACTTCAATTTTATTTCTTTGCATGTATATAGGCATACGTATAGAAGAGGTATAGTTGTGTCTGTGAAGGTAAGATATATGATTTATATTCCGTGCCTCCGAAAGCACGTGAAGCCGTTGGTAACGGCTTTCATTCGTGGATCTTTGACAGCCGTTACTGGACATCAGAAGCCAAAAAGTCTGACAACCAGTCTTACCAAGGGATATCGTGTTACCCAGTAACTGGGTTGTGGAGTTCAGATAGGCGCTCCTTGGAAAATACTAGTACTCAACTGCTTCCGGCTAGACTGGAAGCCGACCCCAAAATATTTGGGAAAAGGCTAGGTAGATGCTTAAGTACGTATTATATTCGTTACATACATCTTATATGATTTATTTTTACAAAATTCACTCAGACTAAACGCTTAAACTTCCAAATGTTTATCCTTTTCATGGACTACACACACCCTCACACACCCTCTCTCAATCCACACACTCACATTTTATTCCACACAGTGAGAGGTCACTCATTCACACTCTACATAGTATGGCAACTTTTCCTATACTAAACGTGTAAGATAACACCAACTGTTTATCATCCAGTAAAAATCAATGTTAATGGCTACGATGTTATGTAAAATTATCCGAGTGGATTGGCGCTGATAGCCGAAATACAGGTTTTGCCTAGTTCGGCTACAGATGCTTAACTCATTTTGTACTCACAACTAGCCTATTTTTAATTTGTAAAATATGTTTAAGTCTTTTTGAAATAAATTTTATACTTATACATAAAAGAGCACTGTTGAATTTTCAATGGTCGGATCGGCTCCGAGAATTGAAAAATGAACAGAGCAATAATAACATTACGTGACATTCACTAAAGTTGCTCTTACACGGGCAATTTTTTGAGCAATTATTGCTTGGCGACACTGACGGATCAATCATTATCAACTAAGTGGAGCAATGTGGAGCAACACCAATAAATTGTGGACATGTTTCGGGAATATTGCTTCTGATTGCTCCATGTATTTCATGATTTGCCGAATGAATCATATCGGTTTTGAAAATTTTAGTTAATTTTCTTTCTATCTTGTTTGCAGGTACGTATAACTACGTCTCGTTTTTGCGAGAGGAATCGGCCGGCGGCGGAGGCGGCGTGGGGTATTGTCTAGTTTTTTAAGTTGCTCCATATTGCATGATATTGTGTGGCCGTATCTCTGTCAACAGGTAACTGCTACATGTTGCCATTGCCCTAAATTGCTGGATGCAGTCGTGACGTCATAGTTGGCGAGAATTGACCAGGCAGGAGCAATTTTAGTTGCTCGTGTAAGCGCACGTTTATGTGCCCTTATGCAGTGGTGGCCTAGTAGGATCAGCCACAACTTACGGGTTGTAAGTCGTGAGTTCGAACTCATTTAGGTGCTTTAATTTGTGTAAATTATTTCATCACCACTGCTCTCAAAACTATGAAGAAAAATATCGTGAAGAAACCGGCATGTCCTGGGACCAAAAATTCGAAAATATGTGACATCTGCCAACTCGCACTGGGTGCAATCCCTCTAGAAGAGAAGTGGCCTGCGATTCAGAATTGGGAATATTATAGCCTGTTGATTTTTTTTCTGACTCCTCATAGATTTTGCTCTTTAGCAAATTCTCCACGAGCCAAATACACCGGAATTTAAGCCCCCATCATTCCCAAAAGACTGTTGATTTCATCTTAAAGTCTCTAAATCCTCTAGCTTCCGTAGTTTCGGTACCAAAACATCTTATAGAACGGAGTTAGGTAACACGAGCGGAATGGAACGTTCGATGTGACGAAATGGAACGTCGAAATATGATGTTCAATTTGAGATAGGGTTTTCGCTCTGTTTTTGTTTCTGTAGTAGGTTGGGCTATTGTGATATTTTTTACAAGTTGTAGGATCTAAAAGGTCAACAAGTATTGTTTTCGTCTGTACGTATATTAGTCACAGAGATGGCATGATTAATAGATTTCTAGGCTTTGTACATACGGCTGCAGCTCAACAAAAACAACAACAAGAACAAGTCAAACAAAGTTTATATTTTTCTATTAAAATCGTTCTCCATCAGGCGTGATCAAGATCAATATCCATTCAGTAATTAAAAAATAAGAAACGTTCTTACCTTAGTGTAATTTGTACCGCTTTATATGGGAATAATTTGCTGAAATAAATGATTATTTAATTTTAATTTAATTTCGTTTTATCCGGGTGTAGTTTTTTTTACTTCGAATTAAAAGTATTTTATGATTTACTTAGATTTTTATGTCAGTCCAGATTTCAAATACTTACCTAATCTGTTATGTTTTTTGACCGCAAAATCTTACTGAACAATCAAAAAAGCACACTAGCCATAAGATAAAAACTTTTTTCATGAAAATAACAACCGACTTCCATAAAAACACTACAAAGCGCAAAATAACTTTAATTTCGGAAGGCGGTGACAAATAATTTTTCAAAAAATTCAAGTTATTTTGCGCTTTGTAGTGTTTTTATGGAAGGCGGTTGTTATTTTTTTGACAAAAGTTTTTATTTTTCACTTTTTAGTTACCTACCCCACATCAATTCGAAATTTCATCATCCTTGGTGTCAAAACATTGCATATTTATGCGATAGCTGCAATCGCGGTTAATTTGCTGGCATTTTTTGAAGAGTTCCGTTGTCTGTCTCCGAAACGCATCATCAGATGTATATGAAATTTTAATGGGACCATTTCGGAATAAACCCCTTTCGAGCAAAACCTCCTTCTTTTTGAAGTCGGTTAATAACAGAAACAAAAAAAGTAGGCACCTCGTTTTTGAACGTCGAAGTCGTAACAGACTGGGCCCAAATAAACTCGTCATTGTCAAATAGAAGTTTACGTCGGAAATTGCTCGATTTCCTGATGACATTCATACTTGTGATGCCTCGATTTAACACTGATTCACGGATGAAGAAAAGTTTGTAAGTAATTGCTATTCTGCAAAGTTCACTGCAAACCTCACTAAAGTGTGCGCATACAATTTGAAAACGAACTCCTTTGTTTTAAAAGTAAATCATCTCAGATTCATAACGAGAAACCGTTCGTATTTCAAAGTGATGTTTGAGCAATACTAGTTTTAGACTACAAAAAACAAACAACTTAAAAAAAAAAACACTACATAGTAAAAAAATACTTTAATTTCGGGAGTCTGTGGTTTTGTATTTTCGTATTTTGCCATCGCCTTTCAAGAAATTTTCAATAATAACGGGTTTCTGAGCTAACAAACATAAAATGATAACCTCTTTCTATTTTGATGTCGGTAAAAATATCGCAGACATCATTGCTCATCTGTTTTTAGTTAAAAGAAGACGTTTCTCTTGCAGTGGAACATAGTCTGTTAAACATTGTTATAAAATCTGAAATAATAAATGCTCTCCAATCGATATTAATTGTTACTAGCAGCGCTCAGCGGTTTCACCCGCGTAGTTCCCGTTTCCGTGGGAATACGGGGATAAAATATAGCCTATGACACCCGGGGATAGTGTAGCTTCCCAACAGTGACAGAATTGTTCAAATCGGTTCAGTAGTTTTGGAGCCTATTCATGGCAAACAAACAATCAAGTCTTTCGTCTTTATAATATTATAGCTATACTATAGATTATTATTATTTTTAATATAGGAGATTATGTTATTAGTATAAGAACAGGCATGTTGTAGTAGTATTACTACTACCACAGTAAATTCCAACATTTAAGTTCTACCCTCGACTTCGAGCGCGTGAAATGTCTTGTTTTAACATAAAATATTTCCTATAGCATCGCGTTGCTTGTACGCAATAAGAAAGAAGGGTCAGAAAAAATGGTAAGAGTAAACAAAGTAAGTTTACTCTTAGGGTTATTTCTGACTCTTTTTTCTTTTTACTCAGCTCCTTTATGGTGGTTGCGTAGTGCTAAAAAGGTTATGATCTTCTTTAAGAACTGGGCTATCAAAAGCAAAAAGATTATTTTTAATCTAATGTAAGTTCAAATCAAATCAAGTCAAAATATTTTAATTCACATACACCTGCATGGGCACTTATGAAACGTCAGAAGCTAGGTGCACGGTTCCAAATTGTCGCTTCATAAGGAGAAGAGCCAGCAAGAAACTACACGATTACTCTTTTATAAATAATTGGCTTTAACAATGTTTTAAAATTACTGTGATAATAGGACAGTGCAGGCCTGTCAATAAGTACCAGGTACTTAGAGGAATGAAAATCCAGAATAGAAAATCGTCTACAAATCTACAGTCTGTAAGCCCTACAACGTTCTCTCACTCACAATATGTAAAATAATCTACTTAAATAAAATGAACCTATTTAAACCAAGTGACATGATTTCCATGACAATCATTAAAAAATTGTCGAAATTAAAATTGATGTATGATGTCAAATAATAACGAGTTCCAGACATTAATTACGCAATACATACAAACTTACAAACAAACATCACTAGATGTCTGCAAAAGTATCAATAGAATAATTTATCTTGCGTGCTCCCAAGTAATATAACAAAATACCTATTAAACACCACATAATAACCACAAACTTATCATTAACACACCTTTCAATTAAAGAGTGTGAGGGGAAATGAAAACCAGTCCTTTTTCATAACGTTTCCAGTTCAGGGAGGGGCCGGACTAATTAAAAATAATTAACAGCTTAATAACAAAGTACTCTAAGAGCTTTGCAAGGAAATCGGACGTGACGACACGACACAGCTATCCATCATGAAAAGAACTTCAGGAAAGAGGTATATTTTTATGGAGGGGCGTTGAAAAATGTGCGTTTCGAGTGTGAAAAAGTGAGTTAGTATTGATTGAAGAATGGTGGAGGGAATGTAGGCTTAAGAAAGGGTATTTTATCATGATCTGCTTAGCCTTTTCCCAACTATGATGGGTTCGGCTTCCAGTCTAACCGAATGTAACTGAATACCTATGTTTTAAATGGAGCGACTGCTTATCTGACCTCCACAACCCAGCTACTGGGTAAAGCAATACCCTCTGGTAAGAATGGTTTTCAGACTTTCGGACTAACGTGCTTAAAGGGTTTTCATATGGATTTTAATGATGAAAAAAACAAAAAACAACTTGCCTATCGTTTTCTCAACTACGAGTAATGATAAATGATAAATGATTTAATTTCTGTAAGTAGGTTTATACAAACACTTTTACACGTCAATCATATATTTTTAAACTAGATGAGGTCGGCGTTTCCTATCTGCCTACTCTGAGAAGAAAGGCCGAAACAAACTCAGAGGTCACAGTCTCTTTTAAAGTCCAGACATAATCTTGGTCAGATCATGTGAAGACCATGTGGATTGGTGTCTGAAATGGTCTTTTGAGGAAAGAACACAGATTCAGTGGACCTGTCCATTCAGTGCACGCATGTATCAGTAATCTCATACGGCTCAACTCAGAACTTGAGGAGCTCAACGATTTGACGAACAATACCAAAGAAGAGTATTTTGGGGTCGGCTTCCAGTCTAACTGGATGCAGCTTGTTTCCACGCAGACGAAGCCGCGGGCGGAAGCTAGTAATGTTCATAAGACTTCCGTGCCGTCTCACAGAACCGTCGAACAGTGTGGAAAAACCGACCTATTTTCGACAAAAAATTGATTCGCAAGCGACTTTGTAACAAATAAAGAAAAAAAAAGTATGTCCATTCTCGTGAGATTATAAGCTACAAAAATCCACAGCGGAAATTAAAAAAATTGGGTAACATAACCTAGAAAAAAAAAAACAATTGTCACGAAATTGGTAAGTAGTTAAATTAATTATATTTTCATAAAACTTACAACACTATCTTATGCGTTTCAATCATTCAATTAATTTACAGTCTGCCTCGTTGAATTAAGGAAGTTCAAGAACAACATAACCTCAAAATTTCGTCTATAAAGTCTTTATTTGTTTTTCAGCTTTTTTCAATGATTTTTGTACCCTAAAATCTCACGAGAATGGACTATTTTTTTATTTATTTTTATTACTAAGTCGCTTGCGATTCGATTTTTGTCGAAAATAGGTCGTTTTTAACACACTGTGCGACGCCTGTGTCCCAGCCAGTGAGTTTATTATATATGTCGCCGCGAAGGCGCCAACCTGTTAAGATTACAAAATAATCTTATGCGTAACTATTAATTCTAACCATTTGGATGGCATTAATCAGTGTCTATTGGTTTTTTTGAGATCAACGCCATCTATTGGCCACGTTGTAATATAAAAATTAAGAGTACTGCTGGTTTAATTACTAGCTGAATAACTATGAAACTAACAACAATGTCTTAGTTAAAACTATAGTCATAATTATAAAGGAATAATGGTTTATTGTCTTTGGGCTCTTAGTTTATGATACATGGCTACCTACTGTGCCGAAAAAATGGCGCGTATTGCGAGTTTGATGGTCAATAACTGACTGTTATATTTTAATACGAAAACTAAATCAGTTTCAATCAAAATTTACAATCCATATAAAGTAGCAAGATTATTTCACACACACATTTATTTAAGAATACCTGTTCTTTGATTAAATTCCTTGAACTGCCGGAAATGTTATAAAGTAGTAATATTTGTGTTGTAAAAAGTAATGACGTTACTAATTAAACTTTCGTCTTAAACCGCCATTGCATTTGTGAATATTAGCATTGTTTAATTGTAAAAGAATTAACTGATAAGCGTTTCACCATTGTTAGTAAATTTTATAACACTAACTAAGTAATAAGATTCTTTCTGTGCGATACGCATTACTTCCGCCCACTTGAGGAGATGGTCGAGAATGGCGGCCGGACAGTATCGCTATGAAAGTGTGTGAAAAGGACTAAAATTATAATTGTGGAATAAGAAACCTCTGTAACATAATGTTTTGATTTAAAAGAGTGTCCGTGGAGTTTCTTGCCCGTTCTTCTCCATATGAGACCTACTTTAGCTTTGGAATGGGCGCCTAGATTCAATTTTAACTCAAACTATCTGATTCGCTGTTCTATGAAAAATCCAAAGTGCGTGTAAAAGATTTAAGTGAAAATAAATGGTTTGAGTTAAGTGTTGTGTGTGATTGTAAACCAACTACCCATATACCAACGAAGAAATACACCAGAATACAACAGAGACGGCATGCATCGGGTTTCCCGCCGTCTCATCAGAAGTGGGATCGCCCAAGCGATCCCCTTCCGCTCATGCTTATGCCGGACATCCAAATTGCCCAGCCACAGCCAAGCTTACTTAGATATTTCTGCCTTTCAAAGTACAAGCATGATGACAACGACGATTGCTCATACCTACTTAAAATAATGACTGCCACGGGTGCTGATAATGGCATTGGAATCAGGTTATGGAAGACAGGAAAGAACGAAATTCCACGAAGACGCACTTACGAACATGATATGGTAAAACCTGTTATATCAACGCTATTCTCAGAGGAGAAAAAGTCAATGACATGAAGGAACAAATGAAGGATTTTTAGATGAAACACATAGACCTCATAGTGCACTCAAACTGAACAACATGCTCAGCACAGAATGACCGAAGCAGAAGAATAAACAAAGGTTTGCCACCAGAAAAGCAAACATAATAAACGGACCATTGAGACATTGCATCATCCATCCCGGGAAGTATTTTGTTTTATTATTTTAGTTTTTCTTAACAATCCTGTGGCATGGTTAAAAGCTACCGTCACCTTGTACTTGATAATTTGTGAGAGTAAAATAATAACACAAGTTAAATGACTTAACAAGATTACCTCATTACAAGATTAATGTTATTGTTCTATTAAGTAATGTGTCACTAAGCTTCTTTTAAGAAATGGATTTCAAACTTATTTTGTTGAATTTGCACTTGCAACATTTAACTAAGTGCTTGTTGACAATTTCAAGATTTGTTGTAGCCTGAATTCACACTGACTTCAGTAGACATGATTGATTTACAGACTTCTCATAACTTAAATTTGCAAGTTATGCTCCATTCCCAGTTTTTGTATTGATTAGTTCATTTCCTATAACAAAGCTAACTTGTTTTTCCAATTCACTTTAATCATTGGCAGAATGATTGACATTGCCTATGCCTAATATTATAAAAAATATAGAACAGAACGCTTCAAGTAAGCTAACTGAATACCTAGTGAATGACGTAACAAATCTTAAGTTACAATGTTCAATATTACGTCAATGTCACTATTCAAATATTGGATGTGTCATGTGTTTTGCTGAATTGTCTGGAATATAATCGCGTGCTATTTTTATTTCATTGAGAGTAGTGCCACTCGAAGGTAAAATCAATTGATCAATCATAATTTCATAAAATTCATAGTTGCGAGAACTTTGACTGGTGATTAGATTTTTCCAAATAAGTCTGTTAACTTTGAAACATAAAGTGGATGTGTTACAAGATTCTTTTAGAAACATTTAGTTATGAAATTGGTTTGTAAAAATATATCAAGAGATAACTATGAAACAAAACAAAAATTAACAATGCAAACACAGCTCGATACATCGAAGGAAAGCATAATTTTCAACATGTTTTTATGCATAGACAGCAAAAACAAACAAAGCACTGTTGTTTTTATAGCACTTTCTTTCTGTTTAACTTTCTCTTGTAATTCAAACTAACTTCATCTACCTGTAATGTTGTAACAAAACAAAAGATTAATTTATAACTACTATCTCCTACTAATCTAAATAATAGTAGGAACATACTTTCCTGCACTATTATTTATCTGCCTAACTTTTACCATTCCAGGTGATTGTCATATCAAAAAGAAAATGACAACCAAGCAAACTACAAGGATGTCAAAAAAAAAAAAAAAATTGTGGGCAACTATAGAGTAACTCGAATCTTCTAAAGTTCTATGCACCCAGCTACTTCAGAAATGAGATAAAATCAAGTTAGAAGTCATGATCATCATCAAAAAGAACACCTTCCTCAAGAAAAAGCTAGCTAACCCATACTTATAGACAGGGTTCTAGCTGACTGATACATTCAACTTGCGGAAACAAGGCAGCCAGTTCCTCAGATACTAAGACATTCAGAAAAGACATGAAGAGATACAACATAGATCGTCAAGGAGTTGGCACAAGATATACTTGTTTTGAGGAGTTTGGGACAGCAAAATATTTATAACTAAATACCAGCAGACAAGAGATCTTAGCAGCGAGTGAGAACACCTCAACAATAAACCAACCTCCAACATACAATATCATTACCATAATGGCATTCTAATGTGTCCGCACTGTGCACATACCTCTAGTCAAGATAGATTACAAGAGCACATGCTCGTAAACTACAGTTGTTGAAAACAAAAACAGTCACCATAGCCGAAATCAGCATGGGATGGATTGATTGACGTTCAACTTAAATATAAAGAATCAACATTCAAAAGGTGCATTTACACGTTTGACACCCATAAACTGGCTTTTAAGTATTTTTCAGATTTTCAACATGAATTGTGTACCGGGTGGTACACAACCTCTTTTAAGAATCTGTCAAGGGCACTTAACAGTGATTGCTACCTCAAGTTGATCGTTGACCGAGGTTGCATTAAAAGGTAACTCCGCTGCAGCCTGTTTAACAAATGACCGTGTCGCCGGCTCAGAAGCAACCAACTGAAGGCCAACTTGGAGCCAGCAGAGATGACTGTTCCAGCTATTCAACACGACATAGCTAAAAAAAAAAGGTGAGAAGTTTTCAAACTACTTTGCACTCACTTTGCCAACACTGCTATGCTGTGACAAAAGCTAACTACAATAGCCAAGTTAATAGTACCTGCCTACATGATGCTCACATGCTATGCACCAAAGTACTCTTTTAATTATTTTTTACCATCTCTATATTTTTGCAATTCTGCCTGTAACACCTAATCCTTGTCTATTTTACAATAGACTATAATTCATTATCATTGTACTATTCGTATCTGTGGGGTAACTGATAAATAACTCAAAAAGTAAGACACACAACAAAGTATTATTAGTCTTCATTTATGTTAACTAATAATGATCACAACTGATAGTAATCAGTAGTATTAGTAGCACTTGAGGTATCTAATAATGAAAACAAAAAACGATTGGGAAGCCCTTGAGGTAACTAATCATGAAAATAATGAAACTATTAGTTAAGCCATTCAGGTAACTAATAATGAAATATTAAACTATTAAATTTGACGGCACGGTTGGCGCAGCGGTTAAGCGATTGATAGCTGCGTTGCGTGTCGCGCGTTCGATTCCCGCACAAAAGTGTGGGGCAACAAAAAAAAAAAAATGAATGAAAAAAAAAAAAGACCGGTTATCTTAACCGGCAATTCTCTCATGTTATCCCGCTGGGTCCACGGCGTACAAGACCGCCCAGAGCCTGGTTCCTTATATCCTGTCAAATACAAGACTTCGTGCCTGCCACGGAGCAATGGTCCTAAACTCCCTACCCTTTAATCCTATCAAATCAAAGACTTTGTGCCAGCACAGAGCGGTGTTCCTGATCCTATCCTAATATCCTGTCAAATCAAAGACTTTGTGAGACTACCACAGAGCATTACCTTCCCGTGAGAATGAAACTATTCAGCTAACAGCTGATGATACTACACACTATATTAAACAAGTGTGCTTTTAAATACAAGACTCTGTATTACAGAGCATTACCTTCTAATGAAGATGAAACTATCCAGCTAACAGCTGATGATACTACACACTATATTAAACAAGTGTGCATTCAAATACAAGACTCTGTATTACAGAGCATTACCTTCTAATGAAGATGAAGCTATCCAGCTAACAGCTGATGATACTACACACTATATTAAACAAGTGTGCATTCAAATACAAGACTCTGTATTACAGAGCATTACCTTCTAATGAAGATGAAACTATCCAGCTAACAGCTGATGATACTACACACTATATTAAACAAGTGTGCATTCAAATACAAGACTCTGTATTACAGAGCATTACCTTCTAATGAAGATGAAGCTATCCAGCTAACAGCTGATGATACTACACACTATATTAAACAAGTGTGCATTCAAATACAAGACTCTGTATTACAGAGCATTACCTTCTAATGAAGATGAAACTATCCAGCTAACAGCTGATGATACTACACACTATATTAAACAAGTGTGCATTCAAATACAAGACTCTGTATTACAGAGCATTACCTTCTAATGAAGATGAAGCTATCCAGCTAACAGCTGATGATACTACACACTATATTAAACAAGTGTGCATTCAAATACAAGACTCTGTATTACAGAGCATACCTTCTAATGAAGATGAAACTATCCAGCTAACAGCTGATGATACTACACACTATATTAAACAAGTGTGCATTCAAATACAAGACTCTGTATTACAGAGCATTACCTTCTAATGAAGATGAAACTATCCAGCTAACATCTGATGATACTACACACTATATTAAACAAGTGTGCATTCAAATACAAGACTCTGTATTACAGAGCATTATCTTCTAATGAAGATGAAACTATTCAGCTAACAGTTCATCATGCTACACACGATTACTACTAAACAAGCGTCCTTATGAAAAGTGCCATATAAATGCATTCAAATACAAAATTATTACAGAGCATTACCTTCTAATGAAGATGAAACTATTCAGCTAACAGTTCATCATGCTACACACGTTTACTACTAAACAAGTGTCCTTATGAAAAGTGCCATATTAATGCATTCAAATACAAAATTATTACAGAGCATTACCTTCTAATGAAGATGAAACTATTCAGCTAACAGTTCATCATGCTACACACGATTACTACTAAACAAGTGTCCTTATGAAAAGTGCAATATTAATGCATTCAAAGACAAGACTCTGTTTCACAGAGTCACACCTTTTATTGAGGATTAAACTTTCTTTTTGTAAGCCGTCAACATAAACTAAAACTGTTAACTGCCAAGTCCTATAATTAATGTAGGATAATAAAAGCAACAATAATCTGCCGAAAAATTTATCTCCACTATTTCAGATAACCACGAACTCAATCAACTCTACAAAGAGGGAGAGGGCATCGGCAGGTGCAGAGCGCGCACCGCCATTCAGAACGGCCGTGTCGCCGCGAAGGCGCCAACCTGTTAAGATTACAAAATAATCTTATGCGTAACTATTAATTCTAACCATTTGGATGGCATTAATCAGTGTCTATTGGTTTTTTTGAGATCAACGCCATCTATTGGCCACGTTGTAATATAAAAATTAAGAGTACTGCTGGTTTAATTACTAGCTGAATAACTATGAAACTAACAACAATGTCTTAGTTAAAACTATAGTCATAATTATAAAGGAATAATGGTTTATTGTCTTTGGGCTCTTAGTTTATGATACATGGCTACCTACTGTGCCGAAAAAATGGCGCGTATTGCGAGTTTGATGGTCAATAACTGACTGTTATATTTTAATACGAAAACTAAATCAGTTTCAATCAAAATTTACAATCCATATAAAGTAGCAAGATTATTTCACACACACATTTATTTAAGAATACCTGTTCTTTGATTAAATTCCTTGAACTGCCGGAAATGTTATAAAGTAGTAATATTTGTGTTGTAAAAAGTAATGACGTTACTAATTAAACTTTCGTCTTAAACCGCCATTGCATTTGTGAATATTAGCATTGTTTAATTGTAAAAGAATTAACTGATAAGCGTTTCACCATTGTTAGTAAATTTTATAACACTAACTAAGTAATAAGATTCTTTCTGTGCGATACGCATTACTTCCGCCCACTTGAGGAGATGGTCGAGAATGGCGGCCGGACAGTATCGCTATGAAAGTGTGTGAAAAGGACTAAAATTATAATTGTGGAATAAGAAACCTCTGTAACATAATGTTTTGATTTAAAAGAGTGTCCGTGGAGTTTCTTGCCCGTTCTTCTCCATATGAGACCTACTTTAGCTTTGGAATGGGCGCCTAGATTCAATTTTAACTCAAACTATCTGATTCGCTGTTCTATGAAAAATCCAAAGTGCGTGTAAAAGATTTAAGTGAAAATAAATGGTTTGAGTTAAGTGTTGTGTGTGATTGTAAACCAACTACCCATATACCAACGAAGAAATACACCAGAATACAACAGAGACGGCATGCATCGGGTTTCCCGCCGTCTCATATACTTAAATATAAAGAAAAAAAAATCTAAAGGTTTTTACAAGTAAGTATTAAAAACCGTGCGAATCAGGGTCACCGCTTGTTCAGTGAAGGTATAAGCTAGAAGGCTTCCAGGTATTGGAGGTCAATGACCCGTGTGAGGTCATAAAACCGTTCCGTAAACAAAGAATGAATAAATCTAAAATCTTTACACCCCGTATATTTTACGAGTTCGGTACAGATAAATTTTGGCACACACATAAAAACGATTTCAGGGTTTATATTATGGCGGCAGAGAGCATCACTCGGAGCATGAAAACGAACACAGCGAGGAGGGAAAGAAAGCCTACGAGGTGAGATGGTCTTTACCTATGAAATTGCCGTTCTGCAGTACTGGCCATTTCAAATGAAAATAATTTTTGTTTGGCTAAGAATTCTAATTTCAAATTAATTTTATTTTAAAAACATGGATTTTTTTTTCTAAAAGTAGTCATTTCTTTATTGATTAGTGTTACATTTTCATCGCATTTCAATCTTTTTCGTCATCATGGATACGTTAAAAATTCGAGTAATTATGGAATATGAGTACCGTCGTGGCAGCAACGCGGCACAAGCGGCACGCAACATCAACGACGTTTACGGAGCTAACACTACAAACCAACGCACCACCTGTTATTGGTTTGCTCGCTTCCGTTCTGGAAATTTCGACCTGAAAAATGAACCTCGCGGTCGTCCGAAGACTTTGGTCGACAATGACGAATTAAAGGCGATTGTGGAAGCTGATGATACACAATCTACGGCTGAATTAGCAGCAGCTTTCGACGTTAGCGTCAAAACAATATTGGTCCATTTGCGTCAAATTGGCAAGGTAAAAAAGCTTGACAAATGGGTGCCCCACGAACTCAATGATCGCCAGCGCGAAGTACGCGTCGAGACGTGCCTTGCACTGCTCAACAGACACACAAATGAAGGAATTTTGAACCGCATTGTTACCTGCGATGAAAAATGGATTCTGTTTGATAACCGTAAGCGCTCAGCAAGTTGGTTGGATCCTGGTTCAGCACCTAAACAATGCCCTAAACGAAAACTTACCCCTAGAAAAGTGATGGTCACTGTTTGGTGGTCTAGCGCCGGTGTGATTCATCACAGCTTCTTACCAAACGGGGTGAGCATTACTGCAGATGTGTACTGTGAAAAACTGAACACAATGATGGAGAAGCTGGCGCATCTCCAACCAGTATTGGTCAATCGCTCGTCTCCGCTGCTCCTGCACGACAACGCGCGACCTCATACTGCACAGCAGACGGTCTCCAAGTTGCAAGAACTGGGGTTGGAAGTTCTCCGTCATCCGCCCTACTCACCAGACCTTGCGCCTACAGACTACTACTTTTTCCAGAATTTGGATAACTTCTTGGCGAGAAAAAAATTTAATACCCGAGAGGCAGTACAAAATGCCTTTGAAGAATTTGTTGCCTCCCGTCCAGCTGATTTCTTTAAGAAGGGCATCAATAAACTGCCACTGCGATGGCAAAGATGCATTGATTGCATGGGTGATTACTTCGATTAATACAAATAAAAAAATCATGAAAAAAATTCGTTTAAATTTTTTCATACAAAACGGCAATTTCATAGGTAAAGACCTATTAGTAAAGTTTATTCTGTCAATAAGGTATGGCCAAAGTGCTGCTTATGGTAAATGGAGTAATGTTTAAAAGGAGAAAAGAATATAAGATAAAAGCAAACTAGAGTGAAAAAATATTTTTTGTCATCCTATTTTTTTTTTGGGTATGACCTCTCCCAGTTCAACCTAAAGGTGCTCTTGCACGGGCAATTTTTTGAGCAATTATTGCTCGGCAACACTAATGGATCAAACAATAAATTGCGGATACGTTTCGGGAATATTGCTTCTGATTGCCGAATATCGAATCGGTTTTGAAATTTTTAGTCAGTTTTCTTTCTATCTCATTTGTACGTATAACAACGTCTCGTTTTTGAAAGAGGAACCAGCAGGAGGCGGCATTTTTGTTGCTCCATATTGCATAATATTGTGTGGCCGTATCTATGGCAACAGGTTGTTACATGTTGCCATTGCCCTAAATTGCTGGATGTAATCGTGACTTCATAGTTGACCAGAGACCTAGAGTTTCTCATGCCTCTACAACATCGACTTCAGCGCCACACGCTCAACATTCACACTTGCAGTGGCGAGGGGTGTAATTACGCCCAGAGTAAGCAGTTCCCAAAAAAAAAAAAGATCACCATGTGATCCAAGCTTAGTTTCCTAAGAGGATCAGCCCCTCTTTCACTAATACTGAGTTGGAATCAGAGAATTTTGTAAGATGGTTTGGTTTCCTTTGCGCGCATGTGTTTTTTCAGAACTTAGAAATACATAAAAAAATATTGTACTTGGAAATAATCGGTGGTAGTTGGGATTACTTCAAGGTCAAGCCGATGTGAATCGGTTTGTATTGACCCTTCGCCACTGCACACTTGCTAACACTTAAAAGTCTAAAACGGCAGTTCAAATAGTTAGCTATCCAGCCAAAAAGAACTAACTAGGACTACTAAAAGCAACATTACGTTACTACCATATACCTTAACTACGGTCTATTAAACTACTTAAAGACTTGTATTGTCTGTTTAGGGGTCCTGAATTGTTGTTCAGAGCCCAAAAGACATTACACAACACATAAGTGGTCACCAAACTGCGTAACTCTGAAGGTAAGAATGTATTTAAAACAAAACTTTCTAAAGGTGTCTTTATAAGGACATTTTTGTTAATCTTTATCTTTATTTGTTGGTGGCACTACATCCGCGACTTCATCCACACTACTACTTTGTTTTCAATAAGCGATATCTTCGATTGTTTTTGTTTTGCACGCCTCCAAGTGTCGTAGCGCAATGTTATCCCAGGCCGATTCCCGGCCGCCGTAAGCGCGGACTTGCGGACGGCGAGTAATGGGTAACTCGCTGTCCGGTAAGGACCAAGCCCGGATCAACGGCGCGTAGTGTTCCCCGCGCGCCTCATAGAGATGTCGGCACCAACTGGTGGCGTCCGCAAAGGCCGATGCCTGCCAAGGGTTGCGGGTTGTTCGAAAGAGATACTGTGGCCTCTGGCACACAGGCAACTGTAGGAACACGGGTGGGTTTTAGTCAGTAAAAGTCTGACACTCCCCGGTCCACCAAGAGCGGGAGAAGTTTTTTGATGATTTCCCATCTTCAAAATAAAACCTTTCTCAAGAATTGGGCTACCAAATGCAAAAAGACTTTTCCAAATTCGACTGGTAGTACCAGAAATTACTCCTACTATACCTACATACAAACCCACAAACTTTAAACTCTTTACATAGTGCTCATTAATTTGAGCTGCTTAGGTTCTGGATTCAGCTGTACGACAGAAACACTTACTGGAAAGGTCCATTTAAATCTGTATGGTTCTTTCCTCAAAGAACCTTATAAACAACGTCTTCACATGATTGACCAAGATTTTCTGAAGTTGAAAAGAGACTGACTTCTGAGTTTGTGTAGGTCTTTCTTCTCAGAGTAATTTGTTAGGAATCGCCAACTCTTCTAGTTTTAAAACATTGTACAAACCTACTTACAGAAATCAAATAATTTCTTATTTTATGGTTGTATATAATTCATCATCTTTCAGCCGAAAAACGTCCACTGCTGAACATAGGGCTCCCCAAAGCACTGCCACTTTGACTGGTTCTGTGCATCTCGCATCCAGCGGATTCCTACAGCCTTTACCAAGTTATCGGTCCACCTTGTTGGGAGGCCTTTCAACGCTACGTCATGCAGTACGCGGTCGTAACTGCAGAACCTTTCGGCCCCATCGGCCATCTGTTCTGCGAGCAATGTGCCCATTGCCATTTAAGTTTGGCAATTATTCTGGTTTTGTCGGTTACCTTGATGCCCCTGCAGATGTCTTCATTTCGATCGCGTTGGGGAAACCCCAAGCATAGCCCTCTCCTTTGCTCTTTGGGTGACTTTCAGCCTTCTTACGGCCTGGCCACGGGACATTCGCTATAGCGAAAATTCGCGCGGTGCGGCCGGCGAGGCGTCTAGCGACTGAAACAAACGCATAGAAATGTACTTATCAAGCCACGCGGGGCGGCGCCCGGCGGGGCGACCGGCGAAATGTACCAAACGAATGGCACGGGCGACCGGCGACGCGGCCGGCGCAGTGAAACAAATACATGAATCAGTTCGCGCGCGAGCCACGGCGTCAAGCGGCATTCGCGGCGACTTAGGGCAGCGATCAAACGAGTTTAGTCGTTTTCGCCGCGAATAATGAACACCGAGACCTTTATTGCTGAAATACTAGCAAGGCCACATATTTGGAAGTCTGGCCACCCACAGCATACCTAAATATAAACATATTATAGTGCAGTGATTGTGGGAAGAAATTTAAATAAAATCTCCAGATTTTGTCGTACTTCTTGTGGAATTCTCCATCTATACCTCGATTCCTATTCAATTTATATACTCCACAATCTCTTCCAAATATTATGTCTTGAACCAAAAAACGATTACTTTCTAAGCAATATTGAGATAACTTTGGTAAAAACATTTCGCTCTCGGACTTCTTTACTGGTCGCGGCGGCGAACGTGACTGCCCGTGGCCTGCAAACGATGCCGCGCGAATTGTCGCCTCGCCTCCCGCATCGCCGTTCGCACCGCCGATCCACGTGGCCAGGCCGTTACGAGGCCCATTTTCCCATGTAGTACAAATGTAATTGCCCCAAATATACTACCCCTTACCAGCGTACACTAAATAATCTTGAAGTACTTCACAAAACTGACTAAAACCACAGTAAATTTGTGGTCTCGACCAAATAGTTTCCTTTGAAGACAACATTCTTTGGGAAAATGCTTTGTACACATTTTTCGTCACTGAAGCTTTTGAAGCAAAAAATCGCTTTGAAGCGCTTCGCTTTTGGAGTATAAGGCATCTGTTCCACCACCGGCGATTAACGAGAAGCGTGTAGAGCTAGCAACCAAAAACAAGATGGCGAGCAGCGAATGTGCGACGGCGAGGAGCGATTACTTGCTGCTCTACGTACCAAGCGCGAGTCTTTCAGTTACTCTTTGTTAACTGCAGTGACAAAAAGTAACAAAGAGAGTACTCGCCGGTGATGTGATCAGTCAGCGATCAACTATTAATAACCGGATCTAGCTCAATTCTAGTATTTTACATGGATCGACTGCGAACTGACCTCCACAAACCAATTAATGGGTAACAGTTAATACGTAACCCCTTGATAAGAATGGTTGTCACACATTCGGACTTCTGACGATCCGTAACGACTGTCAGAGATCCACGAATGCCAGATGTATTTCTTTTACCTACACGAGACCACCAATGTCTTGAATGTTTCTTGAGCAAGAACATCGTTTACAGCTAGTATATTCATCGCCGGTGGTGGGACAGGCGCTTTATACTAGATGTTTATTGCTTAGTTATTTTATAGACATGATACTCAGCTCGAAACATGCTAAGTCTACTTTTCCTAACCTGTTGCTTAAACTAGCTGAACTAACTTGAGTCTTCGGTCTGGGAAATTTATAAAGTGCTTACTTTATTTGCATGTTCAGAACATGATTTTTGCTATTGCGGAGGCAGTAAAAGAGTCGACTGTATTAAATAGGCAATGGTTTATTGCCGTGCTTAATACAAAAGGTAAACTTTCCCGGGCAAACAATTAGTAAATGAGAAAGAGAGGAGATTCGTCCATCGCGGTGGAGTACCTGGAAGCGAGTGCTCGTAGGGCCGAGCCATGTTGCCACCCCGTCGCGCCTCAGCGTGCCGATAATTACGCGTTGATCACGACGTCTGTACTTGCAGATTGCGCAAAATCTCTATTTATGTGAGACTAGGCAATTAATCTACTTAGACTAGACTAAGCATCCTTATGCATACGTTATCAATCTATCTTCTATCTACACTAATAATATTGAAGTTAAAGTTCTTTGTATAAACGCGCTAATGTTTGAAACTAACAGTCAAATTTGAAAAAAATATTTTTGCGTTTGATAGCTCAATAAATTGAAGAAGGTTTAATGCTTTTCAAAATTGCTCTACGCCTCTTAAAAGCCGAGTAAAGATAAGCGTAAGCGAATTAATAGGGCAGGTTGGGCTATGGGATGCGATGCGGTGAAGACGGGCCAAAACTTCACATGGATGAAAGCACGGGTAAGCGAGTGTATTTTAAAATAACAAAATCCCCTTGTTTCGTTTACGTAACAGCCACATACATTAGGACACATTTTCTCAGTCATCATCTTCCTAGCCTTTTCCCAACTAAATTGGGGTCGGCTTCCAGTCTAACAGTATGCAGCTAATACCAGTATTTTATATGGAGCGACTTCCTGTCTGACCTCCACAACCCAGTTACTGGGTAACATGATAACCCTTGGTAACACTGGTTAACAGACTTTCGGGCAACACGTAACGACTGTCAATGATCCACGAATGACAGCCGCAGCCGGAAACAACGGCTTAACGTGCATTCCAAAACACGGAGGGGTCTTGGTATATAATGATGGTCACCCATCCACGGACCAACCGCGGCAAGCGTAGCTTAACCTGATCGATCGACCCGTGTAGCTTTTATTACTTAGACACAAGCCCCTCGACCCATTCACTCAGTTGGAGCTCAAAATAACAAACTTCACTTAACCACTCACTGAGTATAATTCCATGAAATAATATAATAAGTTAAAACACTTTAGCTCAAACATGAGCCTAAATTCTGCACCCCTAAAACAGCAGCACATAAGTACAACATAATCCATACTTAATATCTAGAATATGAACGTAACCCTGTTTGTAACCGTGTTTGTAACCCTGTTTGTAACCCTGTTTGTAACCTTTTCACGCCTTATAACTCAAAGGATTTGGATGCTGGATAAACCATGCCCTAGACACACTGTTACTGTTAGCTTGCATCGTCCAAGGCTTAATTTGGCCTTTGTTGGTTCGTTGGGATGATGCAGGCTTAGGGACTATTCCAACTTATTCAGCTCTATTCAGCTTTTGTCCATAAAAACAACGATTTTATAAAGAGTCCGTTCAGCTTACCGCGGCTGAACGGATGCGTACGCATCATTAAAAAATCGCACACACTTATTAATTAATTAATAAGTGTAAGTAGTCCGTAATGTAATACCATTAGATGGCACTCTTAGTCATATCAAAAGCGACTATGAAGTTTTGAAAATGAAAACTACATTTTCACTTACTTGCACTATCTTTGATACCATTCGATAGCGCGCACGTTACTTGGCACTCTGATTTTTGTGAAAAGCGACTACAAAGTTGGAAAATGAAAACCAACTTTTCGCTTATTCCGTGCACCTAATTAAGAACTACTTTTTTACTATTAAGTGACTATGAAGTTAAAAAATAAAATAATCGCTCCCCATGACTTCCAGCTTTTTCGATTCAGGGCTTATGTGGACTGATCAGTTTTCTCCAGCTCATCCTGCCATCTTCTACGGGGACGGGGTTAAGACGGCCACTGTTGGACATAGGCCTCCCCCAAGCTCCGCCACTTCGACCGGTTCTGTGCTTCCCGCATCCAGCGGATTCCTGCGGCCCTCACAAGGTCATCGGTGCACCTTGTGGGAGGCCTTCCCACTTGGGACATAAGACACCAAGGGGATATAATGCCGGTAGTGTGTTCCCGTGTGATAATTTCTGACCTCCACACGGTTGAACCCGCGGGCAAAAGCTAGTGCTATGTAAATAATTTTGCCCAAAGCCTTCGTTGGATAATGATCACAATATTGCACGTTTGGTCAAATTATTCGTAATTTGCGTTTTGACATAAACGCCGAATTTAGGAATTAGGAATTTCAAAGCGAAATATTACCTCTGGTAGACCCGGGCTCTCTAATTTCAAATGCTTTTATATACCGTGAAATATCTAAATATAGATGTAGTGGTAGCATATTGATAGTGATTGTCATGGAAATCATGTCACTTAGTTTAAATAGGTTCATTTTATATATGTAGATTCTTTTAAATGTTGCGAATGAGAGAACGTTGTTGGCCTTACAGACTGTAGATTTGTAAACGATTTTCTATTCTTTATTTTCATTCCCATAAGTACCTGGTACTTATTGACAGGCCTGCTCTGTCCTCCCATACCTATTATCACTGTAATTTGGAAATATTGCAAAAGCCAATTATTTTTAAAAGAGTAACCGTGGAGTTTCTTGCCGGCTCTTCTCCATAGGAAGCGACAAATTGGAACCGTGCACCTAGCTTCTGACGTTTCGTAAGTGCCCAGGCAAGTTTATGTGAAATAAAATATTTTGATTTTGATTGATTATGTAACAATACGCGTAACTGTGCAACGAGACGTTCGTTTGTGTATCGCCTTAACCTAGGCTATGTATAAAACCTATCAGAATCCGGAATATATTGGACCATTTCGGGAAATTCGTCATGTTCCCGATTGATAGATCGGCTATGTTCGGATCTCCTTTTTACGACGAAACAAAAAAGGTTATATTGTGAAAATAGGTGGAAACGGGGTTTATTTAGTTTAGTGTCGCGTTTGGTTTTTATTTTATTTTGGGTGTGAAGAAATGAGGATTGTAGTGAAATGGGTAAAATTGAGTAGGAAATTCAAATTGGTTGTATTTTTTCGCTAGTCAATAAATAACTTGTATTTATTGCAACACAATACGGTCCCGAGAAGGGTTTATATTAATATATAACATTGACCAGAGGGCTGGCCTATTCTTTGGTCAAAGAATCAGCATCGCCATACAACTTGGCAATGCTGCCAGCCTTTTGGGCAGTTTTCCCATTGACAATGACGCGGACGAAGTTTTTGATGCCCTTTGATTCTTTTCTCTGTTTTTTGTTGTATACTATTATTATTACTTTTAATTAGGTATTTTCCGATTTGATAAAAACTATTTTAATTTGAAGATTGGGACGATATATTTAACAGAAAAATAAATTTATTAATACACATTTTCTCGATTAAAATCTAATTTATTTTTCGTTGTTTGAATTTACCGCCAAAACGCTCCTTACGATGACTTTTTATCACGTGGCATGTGACGTCAACTCTGTATAAACGGCACCGGTACAAATACTTAGTTTGGTGCCGTTTTAGAAGTATTTGTGCACAGAGGCACCGCACACCAGTAATATCACTTTCTGTTGACGTCACGTGATAAAAAGTCATCGTAAGAAGCGTTTTGGCGGTAAATTCAAAACAACGAAAAATAAATTTTGTTTAAATCGTTTTTAATTGAGAAAATGGATGAAAATCAATTAATTTCTATTTTTCTGTTAAATATCTCGTTCCAATTTTCAAATTAGAATAGTTTTTGAAAAATTGATGGAAATAAAAAATAAGGAACAAAAAATAATACAAAATCAGTGTAGTTTTTATTAGTAGTTATTATTTTTCGATCCTTAATGAAACAGGGTAGCAGGGACGACGGCGCGCAACCTGTACATGATTCTGAAAATCGTGCGTTGACATTCGTCGGTTATAAAAAAATTTCTATCTTTTCCATACATTTTGACTTTGTAGGTACTGTACTGTTCAATTAAACATCTGATTTATTTTTGGTACCTAACTGAAAATAAGGAATCGTGTGCTGAATTCATGGTAACAGTTTGCGCGTCAATGGCACCCAGGATACAGCAACAGAATTCTGTGTTGTTTTCTTACTTATTTTTTTTTTTCAACAAAGTGTAAGTAACATTGACTTTCTCGGAGTTCCAGAAAATGCACTCGTTTGAGATACAAAACACGATAACCACTTTTATGATTAAGAAAATAAATGATTACCAAAATATAAATTCAGCCTTTCGCAGCCCACTGCTGGACATAGGCCTCTCCAAGGCTGCGTCACAACACTCTATCCTCCGCCTTCCGTATCTAGTCTGTCCCAGCCACCTTTTTAAGATCGTCGGCCCATCTAGCTGGGGGACGTGCGTGCCACACTACGTTTGCCGACAACCAAAATAATGGACGACAACGAATGAAAACCTACATACCTTCTCAAATTATACCTACTTATACAAAAAAAAAACCCTCATATTCCTTTTACATTCCGTCATGCGTAAAAGTACCGCACAACAGTTTTTTATATAAGATATTTCCAGGAAAAAAATTGAAAAGAATCGTCTATATACGCCATAAGGGTGACGGAATGTGTAGCCGATAGCTCGACTCGTCAGATAGACGTGTGTCTATGTATTTTATGAAGAAAAATATTAAGGAAAAAATGTGATATTGTACGGACTAAGGTACATCTGCGGGGTTCTGATATAGATTTATGCGTTGTCAGCATGTGAAGAAATATTCTGCGGAAACCGAGTTTCCTTTCGATCTGTAATTTTTCCTCCTGACTAAGTCATAAACAGACACGGTCAATTGTCAAGGTTAAGAAAGGCTTGCCGAGGTCAGTTCGGGAATGGATGACCATCTATAAGTATCTGAGATCCCTCCGTGCCTTCGAAAGCACGTTAAGCAGTTGGTCCTGGCTGTTTGCATTCGTAGATATTTGATAGTCATTACGGGTAGTCAGAAGACCACAAGTTGGACAGTTAGTCTTGCCAAGGGGTATCGTGTTACACAGAAACTGGGTTGTGGAGATCAGATGGTAAGTCGCTCCATGTAAAAAGCAAGCCCAATTCAGTTGACCACTGCCAGGGGTGCGGGTTGTTCGAAAGAGATACCGTGGCCCCTGGCACACAGACAACTGAGGGAACACGGGTGGGTTTTAGTCAGTAAAAGTCTGACACGCCCTCCTGCTCCACCCAGAGCGGGAGAAGTTATTTGATGCTTTCCCATCCTCAAAAAAAGCCCTGTATGTTAATATACAAAATGTCCGGTTTCGGACTGTACAAACTTAAAGGGGTGGTACTAGTAGTTTGCTCTTTCCTATCAATAAAATTATTCTACATGTGGGGTCGGAACCCACACCCTCCTGAATGACAGCCATTTTTGTGTTTTGTAAAAATACAGTAACTTTGAAATTTAAAGCCCAATTATCATTAAAAAAATTACTTGTAGCAACGGAAAAGTATTAACAATGGGTTAAATAACTCAAATAATAACATTAAATGCTGCATCATCTTGAAATAAAAAAATTACATCGTTTTTTTGGTTAATCAAGGTTATTACTAAATTCACCCCGGGGAACTACCTTTTTTTTCTATACGTCTAACAGATGTTAAGTTTACCTAAACAATGATACCAAAAACTCGATTCTATGACAAATGGTTTAAGAGATATTGTTCCTTGATTGCTGATTTAGCATTTATTTCAAGATGATGCAGCATTTAATGTCATTATTTGAGTAATTTAACCCATTGTTAATACGGTTCCGTTGCTAAAAGTATTTTTTTAGTTATAATTGGGCTTTAAATTTCATAGTTACTGTATTTTTAGTGTGCTCGCTCCATTAAGGCGTCCAAAACACAAAAATGGCTGCCATTCAGGGGGTGTGGGTTCCGACCCCACATTTAGAATTTTTTTATTAATAGAACAGAACAAACTACCACCCCTTTAAGTTTGTACAGTCCGAAAGCGGACATATTGTATAGCTTAATCTATAGTTAATATAATATAATCCTCAAAAAAAAAAAAACACATAGTTGACTAGGCAGATTGAACTATTTATTTAAAAAATCGAACCGCATTATAACGGTTGTAAAGCTGACACTACGTTGAGCCTTTTGGCATTATAAAATATTGCCAGAAAATAAAAATAAAGAAACTTTTATATTAATAAATTGTATAATCCTTCGAGTGCGTGCCACTTAATCCAAGAGTGTCGTGCCAGACGCAATAATCGTAATAAATAAAAATATACACTGCTCAAGATGTTAATCTACCCTCCAAAGTAACTTGACTTAATAGTGGCTATTATAAAGTATACTACTAGTATTATAAGTAACAAGATTTATTAATAGCAAGTAATTGAGGAAAATCACAGAAACAACAATGTATTATGCAATATTACCTAGCTACTTGCCTAATATTGCGTAATATCTACATAGAGTTAGTTGTCCCGTGTGGTGCCGGGCGTAAAAGAATAGCACCATCCCATTTCTTCCCGTGGGTGTCGTAGAAGGTGACTAAGGGACTTACTGGAGAATGGGCAGCTGCGTTCCAGCGACCAAGCCCGGGTCGACGCGACGGCGCGTTGAATTCCACGCGCGCCTCAAAGAGATGTCTTAACTGGTGGGGTCCTCAAGGGCTGATGCCTGCCAGTGGTGCGGGTTATTCGAAAGAGATACCGTGGCCCCTGGCACACAGGAAACTGAAGGAACACGGGTGCGTTATAGTCAGTAAAAATCTGACACGCCTTCCCGCTCCGCCTAAAGCGGGCGAAGTTACTTGATGATTTCCCATCCTCAAAAAACAGCCCTGTTTCTTAAAACAATATCAAGCGGACGAAGTCACGGGCAAAAGCTAGTTGAATATGAATACAAAGTCCCAGTCGACCTATTAGGCTATTAATGAAAATCAATATGAAATTAATCATGAACAGATTTATCTAGAGAGACACTACCAAAATATTAATTTAACAATTTAATTAACTAAAACGTCATCTACAAAGCTAGTTATTAACAAAACTAATTAATCAATTAGTGTTTACAGCATAATTTCTAACGTTTCAGACAATTTACAGAAACTAGGGTCACACGACAAGTATGTTAAAGAAAATCAACTACGTTAAAATTATATACTAAATCAAGTTCCATTCTCAAAACGGTAAAGGAAAATTTCGTTAGGAAACTGGCATGTCCTCGAAGCAACCCGCACTGGGCCCGCGTGGTGTGCCCACTCCCTCTCACCGAGAGGAGACCTGTGTCCCGCAGTGGGCACGTTTAAGGCTGATAATAGTTGTTCAAATTTAAGGAAATATATTGCCTCGTTACTAATTTTATAATACTTATTTTAGACTTCCATTATAATTGTTGCAATTTATAGATAGTTCAATCCATGAAGACGCGCCCCACTCTTTGACAGTTGTACTGAGAGCGGCCAAAAACAAAGGAAATGGGCAGAGAGGGGCGCGTCATCGTGGATTGATCTGTAGGTCAGAGTATTAGGATAAAAATACGTAGGGCTCCTAGACTATTTCTTTTTTGTTTGGTTAATATTTCCCAGCAGTGGGAACTGCTGATTGTGTACTTTACCATAAAAAGAAAGATTTTTTATTATTTATCTTAACAGCCAGAATTCCATGACATTTTAGGCCCTTTGTTTGTGTCTTTTAACATTACATCACGCTGTCAAGCAGAAATTAAAGAACATAATTTGGGATACGTAACACGTGTAATTTCAGGTTGTACTGGGTTTGTCCCAACAAATAAGTGTTACTATCCTATAAACAAAGTTGTACATACCTCATTTTGTACTCAAAACAAATAACAGCGATTGATTTTTTTATTTCAAGTGCTATCTATACTTGTAAGCGTCATAGCAATGGGATTCGTGAATCTGTAGTAAAAAAAACCATTATGCTTTTTCGATGTTTCCGTCAATATCACACCGGCTTATGGGGGCGTAGTAAGCCAGTAAAAAAATACATTTTCACCCGCGCCTCGATGTCTGCCCCTCTCTTCATACACGACGAAAACAAAACACAACCACCGTACCGGCCACCGTAGGCATGGGCTTGCGGACGGCGAGTAATGGGTAGCTCGTTGTCCGATAAGGACCAAGCCCAAGTCGACGGCGCGTTGTGTTCCACGCGCGCCTCAAAGAGATGTCAGCACAAAAAGTGATGGGACCCGCAAGGGTCGATGCCTGCCAGGGGTGCGGGTTTGTTCGAAAGAGACACCACAGCCCCTGGCTTAAGGGCTACTGAAGGAACACGGGTGGGTTTTAGTCAGTAAAAGTCTGACACGCCCTCCTGCTCCACCCAGAGCGGGAGAAGTTATTTGATGATTTCCCACCCAAAAAAAAAACCCTTTCCCGCCAGAAGAAACTTTTCGCCCAGCAATTAAACCAAAAAAGAAAATACAGATTTCACTCCCGCTACCTTATGCATCGTATTTTGCCACAGGGGCGAACCTATTATCAACCGAGCATAAATACAGAGAGCTACTGCTGACAAATTCCAGATGGAAGATGGTTGTTGTGTAACAACACTGTTCCGGTCCAGGGAACCCCTCCTCATGTTCAGCACTTGCGACCGCAAGACTAACGAAGTGAGGCGGGGTTTTCTCTGTATTTACGTTAGTTTGTAAATGACTTGTGGTGGAGTTTCTGTGTCATTTTCTATATTGTGTAAAAGTTCAGTGAAAATCGATTGCGACCGGCCGGTGACATAGTAATTAAAATTGCTATCTGAATCGTCGTTTGTTACCTGTGCTGTCTGCGTTTAGAAAATAATTTAGCCACGATTTAGAAATAAAATGTTTAAAATTTTATAGATTGGTGTTTAGTTGAGACTCAATAACATTTATTGAGGTCGTAATTAACACGTAAGTAAACCTTAGGATATCATTATTTAAAAATCTACTTTTCGATTTTTCGTCATCATCATCATCCAGTGTCATACTCAAAACTGTCCTTTCGTTATTTTCCTCATTTTTCCGCATCACATTACCCATACCATGACAACGATTTCCCACAGAACTTAAATTTTCAATCACCGGTGCTAAGGCAATAGATTAAATCATTCCCATGAGCTAAAACTTTTTGAAGCTCTTGGGAATCAATGTATGGAGAGAAATTGTTTGGAAAACAATAGATTTGGAGCTCCTGGGATTATTAAAGGCTTATGCCTTAATTTCGACTTCGAGGTCGGAAGTTATCCAACGGGAAGTAGGTAATACCTCCTTGAGCAACCGCGGGACATACCGTGTCCCGCTCTTTATTTACCGTTGAGTGACCGCGGGACATACCCTAAAAAACTACGTTAAAGCTTGCAGGAATTGCGAATTACATAGTTATATGCACGTCTTAGAAACCTACTGGGACTGAATTAACGAATGATTTGATTGAATGACATGTACGCACACAAGGACCAAAAATAGATGCCGCGTATGCGTATGTCTATTCTTGGTCCTTTGACTCGAGTTTTCTGTAAGACTTCTATTCATAAGTCAGTGTGTATTGAAATGTGTCTAAGGGATTATATTAGGATAAAGGGATAAAATGTAATAAATGAGTTGTAGGTTATAAACGATCTATGTTCCAAATTTCATCCAAATTCGTTAGGCCGTTTTTGCGTGAATGAGTAAAAAAATCCAAACTTTCACATTTATAATATAGTAGGATTGCTTACTATGCAATACACTTCCGTTTTCTGTGTACCTAAACCCATTTCTAGATTGAAAAGTATTTTAAAAATGGCGAGTACATTTTTTAGTCTCAATTCACCGCATACTGTAAACATTTTTGAAACAATAAAACATAAAAGTTTTAAACGACATTTCCATAAACAAACAAGAACATTTTTGTAAAGCTCCAAAAAGTTTTCAACTTTATATTCAGTTACAAACATAGTAGAAACGAAATGTTTCTAGATACATTCAAAATAATAAGTTTATGTTTATTTTTCTAGATATTTTTTTGACATAGGAGCTCTTCTTTAATTAACAGTTCTTGTCAAGTTATTTTTTTTTTGCTTTTTGATAAATTCTCTGTAAGCGGTACCGAGAATTTCTCAACAAGGCTCGTTGGATTGACTGTGTGAAACATGATATGGTTAGAAGGTGAGAGGTTACGAAGAAAAAGTCATGTTGCCCCGACCCCAAATTAATTGGTAGATATAAAGAAAGAAACACAGAAAAGAAAGAAAAAGTATTTATTGTGACTGGAACAGGAAGATCACATACTAAAACTAAACACACAATCGTATTAAAATTATTAAATCAAAATAACAGAAAGTCCTGCACGAGGCCAAAAGGCTCCTACCTCAGAATGTAGCAGCGACATTTAAAAAAGTGTCACAGCGCTGGTGTTCTGATAGGACAAGAGAGTCATCACCATCATCATTTCAGCCGAAAGACGCCCACTGTTGGACATAGGCCTCCCCCAAGCTCCACCACTTCGACCGGTTATGTGCTTCCCGCATCCAGTGGACTCCTGTGAGCTCACAAGGTCATTAGAGAATGATTAAATAAAATACTCGATTAACGGTTTCCTGGAATCAAATTCAGTAAATCCTACTCATCATCTACTTAGCCTTCTCACAACTACGTTGGGGTCGACTATCTGACCTCCACTACCCAGTAACTGGGTAATACGATACCCCTTGGTAAGTAAATTCTACTATCCTACTAATATTATAAATGTGAACGTTTGTATGCTTGGATCATTAGATGTTTGTTACTCAATCACGCAACAACGGCTGAACGGATTTGTACGAAAGGCACACAGATAGTTTTTAACCAGGATTAAAACATCGAATATTTTTTATCCCGGTAGTTAATTCCCAAGTGATAATTTTCGACCTCTACGAGGGCAAAGCCGCTGGCAAAATCTCTTATTTCATTTAACAACTGTTTTTTTGCTATATTCCAAGCTGATGTATGTTATTGGGGAAAATGTTTACCCTTGTTGAAAAGCCACTATGTATGCATTCATTTTCTGTGCCACGCATTATGTATTCTGTATGCATCATACATTACGCATACAAAGAACTATGAAAACATAATGAACTAGATTTTGCCGGTGGCTTCGCCCGCATAGTGGTCGGGTAATATTCCTCGGAAACGTACTAGTAACCGGGGTAAAAGTATCCTCATAATTATCATCATATATCATATTTAGAAAAGTATCCTATGTCCTAATAAAGTAAGTGTGGTGGCGTTCCGTGTGGTGCCGGACGTAAAAGAATAGCACCATCCCATTTCTTCCCGTGGGTGTCGTAGAAGGCGACTAAGGGACTTACTAGAGAATGGGCAGCAGCGTTCTCTTTTGCATTTGATCACCATACTGCGATCGCCAACCCGCCTCCCAAGCGTGGCCACTATGGTAAAACCCCCCCTTTTAGGGGAGGCCAATGTCCAGTAGTGGACGTCTTTCGGCTGAAATGAATTAAAGGTCTATCCGTCAAACAGAAATACTTCCGCATTTATTATAACAATTTCTTACGATCCATTGCAGGCATAAAATAAAAATAAATCCTCCAGGCCGTATTTCGGCCATAGTGGCCAATTTCAACTAGTCTTCGGCGCGAGAGAAACTGTAGTGCATAAGTATGTGCGCAGACACAGGACGTGCACTCTCTTCCCTCACTCTCATACTCTCTATCAATAAAAAAAATATTTCAGAAATCGCTCCACAATTGCCGCAGACATCGCAGAAAATACATACGAAAAAAAAAACATGCAATAAAAATTAGGACCTCCTTGTTAAAAAAAAAAGAAACAATCTGTTCTGTACTGTATAGATTTTCAGCATAATTTTGAAGTGCCAAAGGTTAAAAAATTGAGGCTATCGTGACAAATGAAGGGTCGTTGAAAGGACATTTTTAAAAGTGTGTAATGTCAGATCATTTTCCATCAAATTGGGTCACACAGAGGTCAATTGACCGTTGCTACCGAACACCCTTTTAACGTTCGACGCCATTGCTAATAAACCACTCAATTTGTAATAACTTCACGTAACTCTAGAAAAAAGTTCTTAAATGTATATAGGTTGAAGTCTATTAGGATCTATTTGCAATAATTAAGCACTCTATAAAGCCTAGACGAAAATTCATGGGATTTAAGAAAACCCAATTTTTATTGCGTTTTGAATATTTCCCAGAATTCGTCTCTTTCACTTTCCTCAAACTTTGTAATGTCCTTCATTGCTATTCCGTTGGATGCCTAATACTCTAAAACACGTTTCAATGTTAGCAAATTTCCTAATACATACACAAAATGTATGAAAATGGGATTTCTCGAGTTCCACGAATTTTCGCCTAGGTTGGGATGCTCAATCGTTGCAAATGGATGACACTGTTCCTGGAAAGAATACAACAAATTACAAGTCACCATGTATCATTTCTCCTAGAAAATTTCTGACCCTTTTAAGCTTAAAATTGTCTTTTGATACGGGCATTAGTCTTTATACAATACTTAATTGATGCGTAATCAATTTTTTAAATTGCAATTAAAACATCTAAACTTAATACTATTTCACAGTCGCGTAGTCGTTAATTTTTCATATAAGAGTTCGATTTTTATCCCGGGATATGAAGCTTATATTATTTACAACAGAAATCATGATAAACTCCACCAACAATTCCATTCAGCTCACCCCAAAGGACTTCAAACTTTATTACATTCGTTTAAGACAGATATTACAGTAATACGAAACGATTCTTTTGTTTTTTCTTCGACCAAGTTTTGACATGAAAACAAAAGTAATTCAAAGAGAAGGTCATTAAGTTCGGGATTTAAGAAAAATAAAAACACCATAAAAAGGAGTGTTTTACCAAGAAGGACCATTTCTCATGAGATATATAGGACCACTTACTGCACACTGGTCCTAAGTGCTCAAATACTTGAACGTTTGCAACGCTTACGGAGAATGGGAGTGAAAATTATTTACCCGTATATTTGGATACTTTGTACGGGTGGTTTACTTTTTACCTGACTGCGCCAGAAGGAGGGTTATGTTTTTCGAGTGTATGTATGGTATGTATATTTCTTTGGTACGCTCTGTAGCCTAAACGGCTTGATCGATTTCAGCTTGAGGGGTGCCATTAGATTTGTCTTAATTGTGAGAGTGACACTGGGTATATCAAAAAAAGTTTATCAAAACCTATTGAATGGGGTATCAAAATAAAGCGTGTAATTTGGAATGAAAAATGCTAAAATAATTTAAAAAAGCAACAAAGTACTCAACGTTACAACATAAACTACATGATCATTCATTAATTAAATTAACTGTGTATGGCAGACAACTACGAAAAGTAAAAAAAAAAAACAAAAAACCCGACTGTCCAAAAAATGAACTTTATGTAATTAAAAAAGATGGAAACAAGAAACTTCTTTTAAAAGGATGACTATTAGACTGAATGCAGTCGGACGCATATTTTTAAATTTACCTAACAATAAATACCTTTATTGCTCATATTTATACATTATACAGGCGTATTTTTAAATTTAACAACAAAGACCTTTATTGCCTCCGACTGCATGAGATTGCATATAGTATTCAGTCTAATAGTCATCCTTTTAAACAAGTTTCTTGTTTCCATCTTTTATAATTACCTAAAGTTCACTTTTTGGGCAGTCGGGTTTTTTGTTATGTGTTGTATTTTTATTTTCTTTTGTATTATTTCCGTGTTTGCGTTCTGATTTCTTCATAATCAGCCTATAATGTTCCCAGTGCTGGGACACAGACCTCTCCTCTTCCAAAGAGAGTGGGCTGTAATCTGCCACGTCGGCCCAGTGCAGGTGGTAGATGTCACAGTCTTCGAATTTTTGGTTTTAGCGCATGCCGGTTTCCTCACGATATTTTCCTTCGCCGTTTTGAAATCAGCGGTGTAAAAAATAAAACTTTATTTACACAAAATAAAGCGGCTGTCTGGGTTCGAATCCACGATCTACAACTCGTAAGTCGAGGGTGTTACCACTGGGTAAATTGATTGAATTCATTCTGTTTTTTTTTTTTAAATACTTTAAGCACACACACGTACAGAGGCGGACTTATGCCATAGGCATTTTCTACCAGTCGACCTTTGGGTGATGCAGAGACAAACAGTGGTAGATGCAATAAATTAGAGGAGTAAATATAAGTGCATAAAACTATATAAACTAAAAATATAATACGAGTATCTATACCTAACTTTAAATTAATCTAAGCACAAATAAAAATACATAAATAAACGAATGTACTAAAAACAAATGAGACAATGAGATAACCGAGAACATTACCGTTCTAATGATACTGCCAACTTTTTGCGAACGTGTTCGCGAACTTTAATTTTGAAAGTCAATAGGTTGGTTGCCATATCCTGATTTCGGGGGGGAACGCATTCCACAGAGAGATAAACTGGACGAAGAAAGAAGATTGAATGAAGTGTATATGGTGAGCGGGACTTTGAAGAAAACGATTATGCGATGAGCATAGATTTCTATTGTGGTTTTATGCCTACATTTGAAACTAACCTCAGAAAAAGATGAGGCCTATGTCATATGGCCTATGTATTGAAAGCCTGTTATATCGTACTGCAAGGCAATAAGCCTATACTCTCTACGTGGCATTCATGATAAAATTAAGATTTTCGTTAAAGAGATTTGATAAAGTACGACAGAAAGTAAATATTACACCTCCGAAAAGGGTAATAAAGCCGCTTTAAAGCTTATACATAATGTAATGAAGCTTGAATTTCAGCGCTTAAATTGACGTAAAAACAGCGTAACACTGTGAATATTACACAGTAAAACAAAATAAGATAAACATGAGAATTCCATATCTGTTAAAAGTCGATTAAGGGAAAATGGCGTTTCTTAAGGGAACATTAAACCTAATATTTAAATCTGACATGCTTAAGGAGATTTTGCGCAAATACGACGGAAATTTCGGCTTTCTCATTCTTTTAAGTTAAATTGGAAGGTATGTACGTACGGCACCTTAAATTTGATACTATCTTGTGATGTCAGCTTCCTGTATGTGGGGTCGGAAATTATTTCACGGGAACGTTCTCCCTGGATAAAAGTATCCTATGTACTAACCCAGGTCATGGTACCTACGTGTGTCAATTTTCTAGTTTGTTAGTACTATAGTCTGACCGTTACCGCTGTACCGCGCCCTAGGTATGCGCGCGGCTTTCAATAACGAATCAGAGGCCTGCACTGCTCCTGTCAGGGGTGCGGGTTTGTTCTGTCAGGGGTGCGGGTTTGTTCGAAAGAAATACCACAGCCCCTGGCATACGGGCTACTGAGGGAACACGGGTGGGTTTTAGTCAGTAAAAGTCTGACACGCACTCCTGCTCCACCCAGAGTGGGAGAAGTTATTTGATGATTTCCCACCAAAAAAAAAAAAAAAGGCCTGCACTGCTCCCCCGTCGCGCCGTGCACATACCTAAGGCGCGGTACAGCGGTATCGGTCAGTCTATAGTTGATACTGTAATTTAGAAATATTATAAAAGCAATTTTTATAAGAGTTACTTTGTAATTTATTTATAACTCAGTAAGTACTGGTGTTCAGCTGCATCCGGTAAGACTGGAGGCTGACCCCAATATAATTGAGAAAAGGTTAGCCAAATGATGTTGATGAAACTTTTAGTTTTCTGGCGCGGGCGCGCGCGCTCGCCCTGTTCCCCGCAAGCTGGCTTCTCCCCGCGCCTCGCACGTCTGAAAGTTTAAATATTGAAGAATTAATTGTGTTTCTTCAACCTCTAATTCCTCTTCCTCAAGTAAATTAAGATATAACTTTTGTAAAGACATGGCGTCTTCTTTTCGTAGACAGCACTTGACTGATTTCGAGTTCTCACAGCTCACATCTCCTCTCCGCTACGCATTTCCTCTCCGCTTTGGTGGAAATAACCTGCCAGCTACGCAGCACATCTTCTCTCCTCTCCGGTTTGGTGGATACCACGCTTAAGGGATGATTTTTTAATAGTCAGATAACGTTTATCTGAGTTATAAATATGTCAGTTTGACAGCTTTTGTATAGAAAATATGGCAAACTGTCAGATTTATTCTTCAGATAAAGTAATGACATGACTGATGTCAGTCAGTCAGATGTCAGAATGTATGTTGAATAAAATATGATTCCTGACCGAAATACGTATGTATTTACAGAATTACAATAGAATTATCAATACAACCCCTTAAGTTAATTTAATCCCATTGACTACCTATTATCAGTGTAATTTGAAAACATTATCAAAGCCAATTATAAAAAAAAAAACAAAATCAAAATCGGTTCATCCGTTCGGGAGCTACGATGCCACAGACAGACACACCCACAGACACGTCAAACTTATAACACTCCGTCGTTTTTGCGTCGGGAGTTAAAAATAGTAATCGTGGAGTTTCTTGCCGCCTCTTCTCCATAGGAAGCGACAATTTTGAACCGTGCACCTAGCCTCTGACGTTTCCTAAGTGCCCATGCAGGTTTATGTGAAATAAAATATTTTGATTTTTTGATTTTGAACGACTATTTCATGAAAAAGTAACGCATATCAGCTAGTAATCGCCTGTCGCGCACTCGCTGTTCACCATATTTCTACTCGCTTCTCGTTAATCGCCGGCGGCAGGACAGGTGATTTAAAATAGTCACGTGTTAAACACAATCTCCATGGTTATGACCTTTCCGGCAATGACCGAAAAATAAAACAGAACAAAACAGACTCCCAAGTCTTCAGAAATAACTCAATATAAATTGTATTCTACCTATTCAATTCGGCGAAAAACGCCATGGAAACGGCAGGAACCCATAAAAATGTGTAGCAAACGTAACGAAACATTTTATGATTTAACTCGAAGAATCGTACACAGTTTTTATTATTTAGAAGTAACGATGTAGAAATATAGCTTTCCATTTTTTAGGGTTCCGTACAAAGGATGAAAACGGGTCTCTATTACTAAGCCTATGTCGCTTGTCTGACTACGAGTGTGTCCGTCACAGGGAATCCCCTAGGCTAGCTTTTTCCCATCTATGAAGAAGTCGGTTTCCAGTCTTACCGGATGCCGCCGAATGATAGTATTTTTAGACGTCCACTGCTGGACATAGGCCTGCCCCAGAATGGGGGGTTTTGCCATAATCGCCACGCTTGGTAGGCGGATTGGCGATCGCAGTATGGTGGTAAAATGCATAGAGAACGCTGCTTCCCATTCTCTAGTAAGTCCCTTAGTCGCCTTCTACGACACCCACTGGAAGAAATGGGATGGTGCTATTCTTTTACGCCCGGCGACACATACGGGACTGCGACTGTCTATCTGACCACAATAAACCAGTTACTACGTAACACGGTACCCCTTGGTTAGTCTGGTTGTCAGACTTTTGGACATCTGAATAGCCGTAACTGTCAAAGATCTGCGAATAATAGCCGGGGGATCAACGGCTTAATGTGCTTTCCGAGGCTCACAGGGGTCATATATGTCACAGAGGGCTGTATCAACTGTAATTGTAAGCCAGCTGCAATATTCACAAAATAAGTATTACTCTGGCCCACGGTAAAGTTATTTATTTTGGTGGTACGGAACACTTCGTACGCTCATCCAGTTTGCGCGTCGCCAGTTTTTATTATGTAGAGGTAATGATGCTGAAATATACTTTTCCCTTTTTTCCGTTTAATTAAGTTGAATACGACTGTATAAATTGTTTATGGGCTATGTTAATAGTTAGTTAATGACTTAACGTCATAGATTATGATTCTGTTTTTGTGGGTTTTTTGGAGAAAACTGCTCCTGGAATCACGAGTAACAAAATCGTTAAAAACTGTTAACTTAGCAGGAAATGCCTGTCTTAATGATCTGAAATAAGTAACCCAAATTCTAAATGCTGACCTAACCATTCATTGTACCCTCTTTAAGACTTTTTTATAGTATTGCTTGTTCCATTTTCTTCGAAAATCCGGCCCTTTGATCATCAATCACACTGCTCTCAAAGCGGTGAAGGAACATTATCGTGAGGAAATGTCTTAGAACCAAAAATTTGAAGACATGTGACATCTACCAAGTTGCACTGGGCCCGCAGAGTGGGAACATTACCTAACATTACTTACCCACCAATATATGAGTAATACTCACATACACAAACAGCCGGAAATTTCAGAATTGGTGGGAAACTACTTTTAATTTTGGTGTGAAACTTCGCTGCCTTGTTGGTCTGCTAGTCGCCAGTACTACAGGGCCTGAATTCACTATGACCACTTAACGATTCCTTACTCGTAACCACGTCAATTATACACGAATTCTGCTAGTCATCATCATCATCTGCCTAGCCTTTTCCCAACTATGTTGGGGTCGGCTTCCAGTCTAACCGGATGCAGCTGAATACCAGTATTTTACATGGAGCGACTACCTATATCTGACAACACAGTTACTGGGTAATACGATACCCCCTGGTAAGACTGGTTGTCAGACTTTCGGGCTTCTGACGACCCGTAACGACTGTCAAAGATCCACAAATGACAGCCGGGACCAACGGCTTAACGTACTCTCCGAGGCTCGGAGTGGTCTTGGTATTATAGAGGTATGAGGAACAGGGTGTAAAGTTCGCTCATCCTCTATTGAAAAGGAGGATCCTCCGACCAGACGGGTATTATGTCTGTTGGGCAATTGCCCACGAACACTGCAACACGAATTCTGCTAATATCATATTAATAATATGGACAAATTGTCTTGGAACGTACAGAATATGACATTTCGATTCCTTACCGTTACATTGGTTTCTAAAAAACACGGTATTAATGTAGTTTGAAAGCAGTAAGATTCCGCGGGGAATCATTATAACCATACAGAATTGGGGCCCTGATTGTGTGTGTGTGTGTTATGTGAGGTAGAACTAGCAACTCAAAACGAGTTGGCGAGCAACCAGCAGCGAATGCACTAGAGCGGATACTCCCTCTCACAGAGACATGTGACGTCTATCAACCCGCACTGGGCCCGCGTGGTGGATTATGGCCCACCCCCTTTCACAAAGAGTAGGTCTGTGTCCCAGCAGTGGGAACATTATAGGTTGATAATGTTATACTATAAGTCTTCCTCTCCTCTTATATCCCACTAGCTTTTGCCAGCGGCTTCGCCCGCGCGGAACTTTCAATCCCCTATTTAACTCCCTTAGGGGTTGAATTTCGAAAAATCCTTCCTTATTCCTTGTCTACATTATAAAGGGAACCTCTTTGCAAAATTTCAGCTTTCTAAGTCCAAGGGTTTGGGCTGGGCGTTGATGAGTCAGTCAGTCAGTCAATCAGTCAGTCAGAACTTGTCTTTTTATTTACATATATAGATAATATATAAAAGCAAATAACCCATCTAACCTAATCCCCATCAACGAACAAGCATAACACTAAAAACAAACATACATTTTATTATTAGACCCTGTTTGCTAAATCGAGCATTAATTTCGTATGACACACCCCATATCGGTGTCACGATATCTATGGCATATGTGCCGTAGTGTCGTAAATATCAATTTCCTGTGAGACCATTTCGTGACGTCGTCCTGTGAATGTTTTCCGACGAAGTAGGGTGTTGAATGTGTAGGTTTAGGGTGTCATCATCTACGTAGCCTTTTCCCAATTACTAAGTTGGGGTTGGCTTCTAGTCTAACCGGATGATAGAATACCCGTATTTAACTGGAATCTGACCTCCACAGCCCAGTTATTGGGTAATGCGATACTCCATGGTAAGACTGGTTGTCATACTTTCGGGCTTCTAACGAACCGAAACGACTGTTAAAGATCCACGAAGGACTGCCGGGACATACGATTTAAGGTAAGGCACGGAGTGGACTTGGTATGTAAAAATGGTCACCCATCTACGGACCAACCTCTGTAAGCGTAGCTTAACCTGATCTATCGACCCGTGCAGCTGTTATTACTCAGCCACAAAGATGTATATGCTGAATTATCTATTATGATGATGTGGGCGAGAATATTCGGTTGGATTTACTAGGTTTTGGATTTACAGGAAAAACATGAACATATTCCAAAATCATTATAATCATTTATTTATTTATTCATTTACACATACAATTATTTTTATAGGAGAACCCAAGGTAATAAAAGTAGTCATACAGACAAGTAAAAGATACAGAAAAAGTATACACCCAGAGACGCCACTCAAAACCTGATCACACACACCTACACCGGTCCATGACTGACCAGTCCCAAGTAACGGCTCCGTGTGCCGCACACTGGTCCCAAATTAAAAAAAAGTGGACATTGATAGTAGACCGCTGATATTTTTTTTTATTGTTGATATAATGATAACAGATAAGGCAAAAAAATATTATTGTCCTACTTCAAATACTTTTCTCTAAAAAAAATATTTCTTTTTTTTTTTGTATGGGAGTGATTACATTTTACTCAATTTCTCAAAAACCTTAAGCGATGTCGAGATGGCATTCACATATGTTAGAAAACTAATAATTCTGAGTATTTGGCTCGAAGAAACTTATTGCTTATCTCTGCGTACTTTCGAGATAATAGTGACAGAAAATAACATTTTTTTTTTTTATGTTAATTGTTCGCTTTTTTTTATTCATAGCCTTACTCATATCGCAATAGGTCCGCTGGCCAGCAAAATGGAGCTTCGACGCGAGTTTGCCGGGATAACAATATGGCCGCCTCTCATGACGTAACGTAATACGGTCACGAATCGCGCGCGTACACCTCAGTGTACAACTAAATGTGGTTGCGATAAGACGTGTCCTTATTTTTTCTGTGCGCTTGAAGAAATGCTTGTTGTTTGTTTGTTTCGTTATTGTTGTATTTTGAATCTTTGGATTTTAAAATCAAATAATTTTTGTTTGTCTTTCTTTCGTCGAATTTGTTTTCGTAATTTTTTTTTGTTAAAATCAAAGTCACTTTGTCTTTGATATCTTTGATTCTAATTTGTTTTCAATTTTCCTTAAAATTATAATATGTCCGCATTTGTCACCAACTTAGACTTATACGTTGTTCTTAAATCAGGAGGTGGTTTTAAAAATGTCGAATTTTTATTTAATGCCCTTATTGAACGTATTGGTGTTGAATTGTCTTCCGAAGATTTGAGTAATATTAAATTATTTTGTCGTAATTTTTCAAGTAATATCTCAAAAAGATGGTCTGCTTCCAGTAGAGCTCAAAAGACCTTTCTTAACAAAAATTCAAACTGGTTACAATCCTAAATAGTTTGGCCAAAATGTCAAAATATCGATTTAAGCAGCATTTTTAAAGTTGCCGAGGAAGTAATTCCAAATTTCGAAACGCAAGTGGATACTCATCAATTAAGTTGTGGTACAAGTAAAAAACCATTTGTTGATATATCTGATAAACAGAAGAAAAGGCGTTCTCTAACACTTCTAGATCACACAGAGGAGGAATTAGTTTATGCTTTATGTGCCAAATTAAAAGAGTCTAAAAAAACAAAATTAGCAGCTATATTAAACGAACTCAGCCAAAACAAGGAAAAATGTGAGATGGTACATGATGTACTATTCGCTAAAAAGACTGACAAACCGTGTTTACCAGATGATAAAACGTTAGCGCTTTACACCTCAACAAAATGGCAATATCGAAATATAAGAACTATTCTTGCTTCAGAGAAAATGTATGGTCTTCCATCCTATCAAAAGCTCCTGGAAGCTAAAAAAACTTGTTATCCTCCAGAGTCAGACATAACTGTAACTGAATCTGATGCTAAGATAAGACTTCAATCGCTTCTAGATTTGACAACCAATAGGATATTAAAAACAATTCAGCACAACTCTGCCGACAAAAAATCGCTAAAACTAATAAGCAAATGGGGTTTTGACGGGTCATCTTCTCAAAGTAATTATAAACAAAAGTCACACTCCGACACTAAAATTGACGATTCTTCAGTTTTCATGATTAGTTTGGTTCCGCTTCGTTTGGAAGAAGAGAGTGGTACTATCTTGTGGCAAAATCCTGCTCCCTCTTCAACAAACTATTGTCGTCCAATTGGCTTTATATTTGCAAAAGAAACAAATGAATTGATAAAGAAGGAAAGTGCATCCTTAGAGGAAGAAATTCGTAATCTTGTTCCCACAATTGTAGATAATTTTGATATTAAACATGTTTTGTACATGACTATGATTGATGGGAAAATTTCTACCGTGATTTCCAATACTTCTTCTGCAGCTGTTTGTAATATTTGCAATACCCTACCTAGCAAAATGAATGACTTGGACTTTGTATCCAAAAGACTCATCAGAGAAGATATGTATAAATATGGTCTGTCTTCGCTTCATATGTGGATAAGATGTATGGAATGTATTTTACACATTTCGTACAACTTAGACTTCAAAAAGTGGGCTGCACGAAAAGAAGATAAATTGTTAAAAGAAATTAAAAAGAATTTGACACAAGAAGAATTCCGGGAAAGAACTGGTTTGTTAATTGACATAGTAAAACAGGGATTTGGTACAACCAACGACGGTAACACGGCAAGAAGGTTTTCTGAAAATTATGAAGTATCTGCTGAAATAACGGGTATCCACCCTGTTTTAATCAAGAGATTTGCAGTCATTTTACAAACAATTTCATCTGGTCAACTTATTAATACCAACTTGTTTAGGGAATATTGTAAAGAAACAGCAATGCTGTATGTAAACTTATATCCATGGTATTACATGCCTTTAAGTGTCCATAAATTGTTGATACACGGTGCTGATATTTGTGAAAATTTCTCCTTTATTCCGATAGGCATGCTTTCCGAAGAAGCTTCCGAAGCGAGGAATAAAGATTTCCGGAATGTTAGAATGGCACATACAAGAAAAATCGGTAGAGTTCAGACTAATTTAGACATTATTCACAGCTTTCTAATTAGCTCAGATCCTTACATCAGCCATATCAAACCAAAGTTTGCTCGTTTACATAAACAGTTGTTTCCAGAGGCTAGTGCTTTGATCTTGAACAATGAATTGCTTTTGTTGGAAAACGAGGAAATAGAGATTTCTCAAGAGAATATAGACCCAAATATTAATCTTTCACCATAATATTTTTTCAGAATCGTTTGTGAACATATTCAACTTTATGTTTGCAGCTTTATTTGTCTTCATTTTGATTGTTTTTTAAAACTGATGAAAATACTCCTTCCATAGCTTTTCAGTCATTAGTGAGCCCCCATAACCTCTTTTACAGAGAACTCTCTTTTTATTTATTTGACATTACGCATACATTATAATTATGTGCTAAAGTAAGGCTATGATTAAAAAAAAGCAAACAATTAACATTAAAAAAACTATTATCTCGAAAGTACGCAGAGATAAGCAATAAGTTTCTTCGAGCCAAATACTCAGAATTATTAGTTTTCTAACATATGTGATTGCCACCTCGACATCGCTTAAAGTTTTTGAGAAATTGAGTAAAATGTAATCGCTCCCATACAAAAAAAAAAGAAATATTTTTTTTACAGAAAAGTATTTGAAGTAGGACAATAATATTTTTTTGCCTTATCTGTTATCATTGTATCAACAATAAAAAAAAAATATCAGCGGTCTACTATCAATGTCCACTTTTTTTTTATTTGGGACCAGTGTGTGCCGGCCCAAGTTACATAGAGGACAACACAATAACTGTCGCTCTCTGGAATTCCGCCAATGAGCAGGAAAAAATGTCCAACCGCTGAGAGATGATATTGATTATCTCAACATAACATATATTCATTTGACGTATTCCTTTCAGAACGTCATAGTGTGGCCCATTAGTAACAATTAAACTTCTCATAAAGTCTACACGAACATTCATGGGATTCGAGAAAACCACTATAGAATACGAGAATATGTCAAATTACAAGTCACACTGAGTATTTTAGAGCTTCATTATTAGGGGTTAATTTTAAAACATTTTACTTTGCTTATCGTTTTAAATATCAGTTAGCATTAAAGGTTGTGTGATTCAAAATAATAAAATTAAACAACAAACACCTATTCAGAAGCGGTATCATTACCAGTAATTTTTTTTTTCGACACTCGCACAACTGTGTGAATTAAATTAATTTAAATAACCATTTATTTCAGGATATTATTCTCATATTAAGCACTAGACATATTACATAGAAATATACATAAGGATTAATTATACTTTAAAACATTAGATGCACATTAAAACCACTGCATTAAAAATAAATTTAAGCTAAAGCACAATTTTAGTCAATAGGTTAAAATTCATTCGATATCATTAAATTATAATGATAAAACAATGGGCATATTATAAATATATTATAAGAGTCAAAAGTTATTCCGAGTAATTTTCTAAAACACATTTAGATTTTCCAAGCCATTTTAAAAATTTCAACGTTATTCATAGAGATCCCTTTCTTACTTCAAAATATAAACGCTCAATTCTTTACGAACAATTACCTTTCCTTCCTCGCAGCTGTACTTCATTATGGAATTTTGTTAGGGTTGCTACACAAAAGACATAGCCCTGCATTGTTACACTTACGTAAAATCTTAATAATGTAATGTTTGGGCTTTAAAAGAGACCATGACCTCTTAGTTTGTTTCGGTATTACTTTTCAGTCAGCTAGCCAGGAAATTCCGACGCTGACGTGTCTAATGGCCGATTTCTACGATTTACGAACAGTTTTTGGTTAAAATTAAGGCTCCTGTATCTTTACCATTAATGAAGCAAAAACCAAAAAGCTTTGCATAGTAAACCCTCCCTTATCATCATCATCATCATTTCAGCCGAAAGACGTCCACTGCTGGACATAGGCCTCCCCCTGGCTCCTCCACTTCGACCGGTCTTGTGCTTCCCACATCCAGCGGATACCCGCGGCCTTCACAAGGTCATCGGTCCACCTTGTGGGAGGCCTTACCACTCGCGGTACGCGGTCGCCACTCCAGAACCTTTCGGCTCCATCGGCCATCTGTTCTGCGAGCAATGTGCTCTGCCCACTGCAACTTAAGTTTGGCAATTCTTAGGGCTATGTCGGTTGCCTTAGTTCTCCTGCGGATCTCTTCATTTCTGATTCGATCGCGTAGGGAAACTCCGAGCATAGCCCTCTCCATTGCCCTTTGGGTGACTTTAAGCCTTCTGATAAGGCCCATTGTGAGCGACCACGTCTCTGTACCATAGGTCATCACTGGCAACACACACTGGTCAAAGACTTTCGTCTTGAGACACTGTGGTATTTGGGACGAGAAGATATTGCGAAGCCTCCCCGAACTGCCCAGCCGAGTCGGATTCGACGATTGACCTCTTTCTCGAAGTTGGACTTACCTAACTGGACAGTTTGTACCAGGTTAACGTACTCGTCCACAACTTCGAGTGCAGCGCCTCCGATCGTCATGAGATGTCGTCATGTCGTCTCCCTTATGGAAGAAGCTATTACAGATAAAATTAGCTTACCAATCAATTTAAATATGCCCAGTTTGGCAATAATAAATGCTACCGTTGGTAGCAAAATGATTCTTTTTTTTTTATAGGAATCGAACATTAGTCGACGTTCAAAACGATTGTGTCTTTCATATAATAGTTTATTTCATAGTAAATTCCTATTATCCCTAATAATATTATAAATGCGCATTGATTTAAATAGTAAAGATACGGTCGTCCGAACATTTGACGGACGCGGTCGCCCTACAAAAAACTCTAACGCCATCTATTAGAACCACGATGTCAATCGGCGTATCTACTCCTAGGCGTAACCTTGTAAGAGCGGGGTGTGGTATTTCTCGCGGTACAAAGAAATAAAATAAAAACCTTATATTTTTCAAAATTTATATTTGTTGCAGTTTGTTTGTTATTAAGTTTTCATAGGCCTTGGAATTAAACAATTTTTTTTTTGTTCTGGACATATTTTCCATTTTAAATTCGTAGTGTTTTCTGACGTTGAACATTTTAATTTGCTTTTAATAAACAATAAAAATCAATTTTGTACAAAATTTAATGTTATAGTAATCTTATTAAATCTTTTCATTTCATCGGCTACAACGAGCGCCGCTGCAAAGTTATGTCGAACTTTACGCGGCTTCGCGTCGTCTTTGCCCCAAGGTTGAGACAAATAAGAAAGAAAATTGTTTTAAATAATGTTAGAAGTCGATTTAATGTCATATTTTTAACTTACCGGGGATATGAAATGTTATCATTTCTTTTAATGTGCTTTTTGTCGTAGTTCACGCAACCCTTCACGGCACAATTTGGCATTTTTGCTTGCAAAAATATACGACCGCTCCGATGACAGCCGATCGCGTTCTAGTTCACTTCGCTATAGGGAAGACCATTTTGGGACCAAGTTCGTGGCGTCATTGTAACGTGCGGCCCGCCCAGTATATATTTTTATATACCTATGTCAATGTAAATGCGTAATTAAGTAACTCTGTCTATTCGTTACGCTTTCACGCCTAAACCGCTGAATCGATCGTCATAAAATTTAGCAAAGATATAGCCTGAGATATGGAAAAGGACATAGGCTACTTTTTACGCGACAACCGACATCTATGAGGGCGGAGCCGCGATCAAAAGCTAGTTCTACTATCATTATCATCATCGTTTCAGCCGAAAGATGTCCACTGCTGGATATAGGCCTCCCTCAGTGGGGGGGTCTTACCATAATCGCCACGTTTGGCAGGCGCGTTGGCGATTACAGTATGGTGGTAAAAATGCATAGGGAACGCTTCTGCCCATTCTCTGTTAAGTCCCTTAGTCGCCTTCTATCACACTCACGGGTGGAAATGGCATGTTAATTACATTTGAAGTAAAATCAGTATTCGAATTCAATCAACTGGCTTTACCAATCTCCCGATAAAGTAATGTAACTCCGCCATTAAAAAGGGCGGGTAAATCAATGTAACACGATACTCTGCCTGACCTATATTTTGAGATTTTCCTTAAAGAAAACTCAATTACCTACAGTTCCTTTGAAAAAAGGTCTTCTATTCTGCTTCTAAGCTGGCTGCCATTAAAATTATGAAGTATATTTGACTGTCCCCATTTTTTTTATACCTTGAAACCAAGATAAAATATATTTTTGATAAGATTTAAAACCTCATATTTAGTTTGGAGTTATTTAGGAACGTGGAAAATTGTACCTATATATTCGACACAAAAGGCTTCTTTTTTTTTTGATCTACTTACAGGAATCGCAAGGGCATTGCCATATAACGTAGGGATGCTGCCAGTCTCTTGGGTACATTACCAGTCGACAGCGATGCGGAGGAATTTTTTAAACCATATTTCTGTTTGTTTATATCTAGTTTTAGTTAGGTTTTTTTTTTTGACGGTGAGAAACCAAATACAAATAACTTCTCCCGCTCTGGGTGAAGCAGGATGGCGTATCAGACTTTTACTGACTAAAACCCACCCATGTTCTCTCAGTAGCCTGTATGTCAGGGGCTGCGGTATCTCTTTCGAACAAACCCGCACCCCTGGCAGGAACACAAAAGGCTGGAGTGAATAATTATCTGTAGCCCATTTTTACCACTTATATTATAAGTTAGTCTGCCGGATTTGGAGGCCTTTTCTCAACAGTGGGATAGCCCACTGCCGAACAAAGCCTCCTCTAAATCCTTCCAGGCTTCCTTTTCTAGAGCCACTCAACAGTCTCCACACCACAGTGGGTTCTTGAGAATGGACTGCGCCACATAAGTCGGCCCAGGAATAGGTGGCGAGACGACCTAGACGTGAGCCCGTAAGGGTTGGAACAAGGTGACCTATAGAATAAAACAAAATACTAAGGGACTAGACCTTCGATTCTTTATTGAAGAGTTCCTACTGTCTAACAAGAACCTTCGACTGAAAAATTAAAAGCATTTAAGTATTTCGAACAAACACGGGGAATACCTACATACCTAGCTAACACTCACTCCCCAACACACACACACCCTCACTCAATACACATACTCATACTCCCCAACACACACACACACCCTCACTCAATGCAAATACTTATATTCCTCCCCCACACATACATGCACCACTTCCATTACCCCTACACATACAGACACCTGCTTTCTTCAACTAACACTTTTTTTTAAATACATATTTAAATTATGCATGTTAGATTACGTTTAATTTTAATTTCATTATTTCTAGTACTTTTCGCTTTGTAATCTTTGGATGCCATAAATAACAAGTGACATTGTAATTAGGGGAAGACACTAGCTCCTGTAATACAGTGTACACTAGCGCAGGAGCTATGGAATTCTTAAAAATTAATGTATTTTTTTTTCAATAAAGATTATTATCATTTTCATAATCAATGCCATTATACCTTTCGCGAAATTTTAACCAATAATAAGCTTTTCGAGAACCATGAGTTTCACTCAACCTTATTATTCCCCTAAGGCCGGATCCTGGCATCAGAATCAATTCAGAATACATAGGTAAATGTACAGTAATATCATAATTCCGAAAAGACATACCTCTAAGCTTTAATATGACGTACTGTAAGGCAATGTACATGAATACATTTGTTAGGGCACTTCTCTATACAAATTCCGGCCGTGCCCTTTGCCAGCCCTACTCCCAGCACAGTTTAGCCCAACTGTTTGCGGGAGCGTGTAGTCCCCGGGCGATTAGACGCACAATTGCACACAGCGACAGCCACCCACTTGCATACGTAGTTACTGGCAAAGATGGCGGCTCAAACGAGTATTTGGTGAATGGGCTTGACAGAGTTTCGTTTCTTTGAATATACGTACCATAGGGTTAGGAAGAGGTGTACCATTCTTAAACCCACATTTCACCAGTTATGTTTAAGTCCCGTGTAATGAGGGGTGTGTAGGAGTTATGGGGTGTGAATTTGAAAAAGTTGCCAGCGAACTCCCGCCTACTTCCTCGCGCACCTCATGGGCTCGGCGTCGTGCACAGTCGTCCTAGAACTAGCTTCACTGCACTTTTATTTCCACAAGTGTTGGTTAATGTTATTGTTCCTATGATAAAGGGGTTGTAGCACAAAATCACAAAAGGACCATTTCATCATCATCATCATCATCTGCCTAGCCTTTTCCCACCTATGTTGGGGTCGGCTTCTAGTCTAACCGGATGCAGCTGAATACCAGTATTTTACATGGAGCGACTGCCTATCTGACCTCCACAACAGTTACTGGGTAATACGATACTCCTTGGTAAGACTGGTTGTCAGACTTTCGGGCTTCTGACGACCCGTTACGACTGTCAAAAATCCACAAATGACAGCCGGGACCAACGGCTTATCGTGCTTTCCGAGGCACGAAGGGGTCATAGTATGTAAAGATAGTCACCCATCCACGGACCAACCGCGGCAAGCGTAGCTTAACCTGGTCGATCGACCCGTGCAGCTATTGTTATTAAGCCACAAGCCCCTCAAGCCAAAAAAGGACCTATTTCTTATTAGAAAAAAACTTTTACGCGCGGAGTACGTTATTTATACGAGTTGAGACCATTCGTTGAAGTAAAAAAACACGCGCAAGTGCGGCGCCACTGTCGCCCTTCGTAGACCAATCTGATTGCTCAGCGAATACGTGATAGGCAAGCCACAATTTAATCAAATCAAAACCTTTCTACTACAGACAAACGCTATTTTTTTTTGGGATGCGTAATCATCCAATAACTTGTCCCGCTCTGGGTGGAGCAGGAGCGCGTGTCAGACTTTTACTGACTAAAGCCCACCCGTGTTCCCTCAGTTGCCTGTGTGCCAGGGGCGGCGGTTTCTCTTTCGAACAAACCCGCACCCCTGGCAGGCATCGGCCCTTGCGGGCCCCATCGGTTTGTTCTGACATCTCTTTGAGACCTGGGCTTGGTCCTTACCGGACAGCGAGCTACCCATTACTCGTCGTCCGCAAGCCCACGCCTAACGGTGGCAGGAAATCAGCCTGGGATTCCCGACGCCCAGGGCGTCTCCTGCGGCGACTAAGGCCGAGAGGGCGCATATACTGCCTCTCCCTCACGTGCGCCGCCTCCCTCTTCACGACTACAGACAAAGGCTTGAGTACCAGTTGTGGGGTGTAAAACTATCCAAAATTCCTAAGACTAAATGCAGTAGGTAATACCTATCTTAAAGAGGACGGTACGCAACTGGGTGCGGGCGATTATTTACCGACCGGTGCACAGTGCAGAAGAACATACTAGAGCGATGCTACATGCGCTCCGTTGCATTACGTTGCGTCACCTGCGCGTTGTCGCTGCGTCCTTTCACATCATCATCAGACGTCCACTGCAGGGCAAAGGTCTCCCACAAGCTCGGAGGGGAAACTTGGAGACGCATCGTATGTGGTCGCGATCGTCAGCATTGAGGTAACGATGAGAAGAAGAATAGGGGGCGATCCAACTGTCATCGACCAGGTGCACATTCAGACTCCAGGTTGCTATTGGGAAAATTCAGTTGAAAAATCCATTAACACTTTGCCCGATCTGGGAATCGAACTTAGGATATCATGCTCAACAGTAGCGTTTGCGACCACTAGACCATGACCACGACATTTTCCTAATTCATCTGCAGACTGCCTCCTTTTAAATAGTAGTAGCTGTGATTATATACCCACTAGCTTTAGCCCGCGGCTCCGCCCGCGTGGATATCGGTTATCGCGAAAAAAAGTAGCCTATGTCCTTTTCCATATCAAAGGCTATATCTTGGCTAAATTTCGTGACGATCGGTTCAGCGGTTTAATCGTGAAAGCGTAACAGACAGACAGAGAGAGCTACCTTCGCATTTGTAATATTAGTAGGAATTAAACAATAATTATTCTACTTCTCTCCCTTATTTCATCGTTACACCAGTGAGTACAGATATTACAACATAAAAGGCGTCATTCTCTTGTACTCAAGTTTAAATTCAACGTTAAGCAGCGACGACAAGCGTTAACTTTGTATAAGCTAACGTCAAATTCGGGAGAAATTCCGTTCATTCCAAAAGCATACCATCATGTCATGTTAAAGCTCGCAGGAATTGCGAATTACAGAGTTATATGCACGTCTTAGAAACCTACTGGGACTGAATGAACGAATGATTTGATTGAATGACATGTTCGCACACAAGGACCAAAAATAGATGCCGCGTATGCGTATGTCTATTCTTGGTCTTTTGACTCGAGTTTTCTGTAAGACTTCTATTCATAAGTAAGTGTGTATTGAAATGTGACTAAGGGATTATATTAGAATAAGGCTGAATTCACACAAATCATGGATAAGCCGAGATTAATAAGAAAAATGCTCGTCGTGTCTAAAACTTGATGACTATGATGGTCCGAAACACAGGTTTGAATAAACCTAGATCGGGCGGGTCGTCTACCTAACATTCTACTTCCGAAACATCGTCGCTTGTACTTGTATTAAAAATATTTTAGAAATAGTTTTTTTTAAAGCACAATAAATGTATGGGACATTTACTACTATTAGCTAAATGTACTGATTTTTTTTTTGTATACATTTTATTAATAAATAAATTATTATTATTCATTCCTCTATTTCAATAAATACATATAAATTACATTTTTAAATATTAGACCCTCTTCAGGTGTTGGTCGAGGCTCTTGGCTGTCAAACCATTGCTTGTAATGACTACCGGTACAATGATCGCTGAGTCCACATCCCACATGTCGACAACCTCGCGAGCCAAGTCCAGATACTTGATTTGTTTATCTTTCTCGGCTTTAGAATTTATTATTAAAGTTATTGTATTATTATTTGATTCAGATGACAGTTTCTATATTCAGAACAACACAGCATAACATCACGCCTGTTTTTTCCGAAAGGTTGGGCAGAGGTGTGTAGTATCTTCCACATTTCGCCAGTTACTACGGGCAGTAAAATCAAAATCATTATTCAAACTAGGCTTACAGCCAGCAATCATTTTAATCAAATCAAATCAATCAAAAGTCGTTTATTCAAATTAGGCTGAGTATCAGCACTTTTCGAACGTCAAAATACATAAGACAGTCCCCCAAAACGCCCACCCTTCACCACTTCCTAGTGCTTTAGCTGGGTAGAAGAAGCGGCGCAACAAACTCCCCAGCAGCACAGCTGTCTGTTTAGTCGGACGGACTTGATTCTATACATACATAGGCAAAGTAATAAACAATAAAGCATAATATCAAAATGAAAGCCTCCTGATATGAAGGGCGTGATAGCTCACATATGCAGTGCTGGATTATTGAACGTCAAAACTACATAAGGCAGTCCCCTAAAACGCCTCCCCACTTCCTAATGCTTTAGCTGAGAAGAAGAAATGGCGCAACAACTGTCCAGTTGCTACTGAAAAATTCTAGATAGAAAAATCCGATAACACTCTGCCTGACCCGGGAATCGAATTTATGTAGGACCTAATACGTAGCAATAACGCTCCTAACCACTAGACTAACTGCCAGGGGTGCGGGTTTGTTCGAAAGAGATACCGCAGCCCCTGGCATACAGGCTACTGAGGGAACACGGGTGGGTTTTAGTCAGTAAAAGTCTGACACGCCCTCCTGCTCCACCCAGAGCGGGAGAAGTTATTTGATGATTTCCCACCAAAAAAAAAGACACTAGACTAACGATATAGTTATAGTCATAGATGATCAAAGTGGTATTTAAATTATGATATCAAACCACACATAGAACCTGCCAGGGAACAGGTTGGTGGTGGGGAACAGGTTGTTCGAAAGAGATACCGTAGCCGCTGGCACACAGACAACTCAAGGAACACGAGTGGGTTTTAGTCAGTAAAAGTCTGACACGCCCTCGTGCTCCACACAGAGTGGCAAATTTTTTATGAAGATTTCCCACACTAAAAAAAAAAACATACAAATAAAGAAAAGAGAAAAGAAAGATTTTTTGTTTATTTTACACAAACTTAACGCATATTGCAAAAAAAATATACACGAAGAAATATAAAAAAGCCTCACATGCATGTAGTTATACATGTGATATTAATCTATGATATTATGATATATTATTCCAGATGATAATCTATGTATGTACCAAATTTCTTCCAAATCCGTTCAGTCGTTTTTGTGTGATTGAGTAACAAACATCCAAATATCGAAACATACAAACTTTCACATTCATAATTATAAAGTAGGATTCCTAATGACTACCGAATTACAAAACAGAGGTCATAATTACGATTGTAAATATATATTTCAGCTGTGTAAATTCCAGTACAAATCTGCGGGGATTTCGTGAATTTTCCAGTTTCTATTTTCAACGCACGTTCGCCGTGGATTTTGAAGGCAAAGCCTCCGTGATTGTCACCGGGCAGGGGGATTGTGAGGTCCATTGTCAATTCTATATGGAACTGTATAGCTTTAAATTTTTCCCGCGGTTTTATCCGCGCGGAGGGAACGAAATACGGGGATAAAATGTAACTGCTGTTAGGCGTCCAAAGATATATTTTTTTACAAAATCAAAAAACCCGACTGCCTTAAAAGTTTAAAAATATGGAAACAAGAAACTTGTTTTATAAGGATGTCTATTAGACTGAACACTAAGCAATCTCATGCAATCGGAGGCATCTTCTTAAATGTAACAATAAAGACCTTTATTGCCTCCGACTTGTTTTCATCGTTCTTAATTCAAGTTCACTTTTTAGGCAGTCGAGGTTTTTTTTTTCTCAGTTTTTATTTTTGACGTTAATGAGTCCTATTTACGAAACCCTTTATTTTGATACCCCACTGACACAATATGGCGCCAAAAATCGGCCATGTTTTTTTTTTTTCAACTTTCTTATGCTCAGTGTCACTTTCACAATTAAGATGAATCTAACGGCATCTCTCAAGCTGAAATCGATAAAGCCGTTTAAGCTATAGAAAGAAATATACATACATACACACAAATTCACTCGAAAATCAAACCCTTCTTCTGGCGCAGTCGAGTACAAAACAGACCGTAGGCGTGGGCTAGCGGCGGGCGACAAGTAAAGGCTAGCTCGCTGTCTGGTTAGAACCAAGCTCGGGTCGACGGCGACGGCGCGTTGTGTTGTACGCGCATCTCAAAGAGATATCAGCACCACCATTGGTGGGGTCATCAAGGGCCGATGCCTGCCAGGGGTGCACACAGGCTACTGAGGGAACACGGGTGGATTTTAGTCAGTAAACATCTGACACGCCCTCCTGCTCCACCCAGAGCGGGAGAAGTTATTTGGTGATTTCCAAACCTCAAAAAAAAAAGAAGCCCACTAACTTACAGAAAACATTATAGTTATTATTTAAAACTGTAACTTCCTTCGAATCGACTAATAAACCACAGTATATATAGTATAGATCTAAAGACAAATTACTAATTTAGGAATTTATTTTGTTGCAGATAAAGCCTCTTCGCTTGTGAAACTACGGATTGGAAGAATAAAGGTAAGGCAACAATATTTTTTGAAGATTCATAATTATTTGCAGTTTTTTATAATAAATGCAAAAAAGTCCAAAAACAAACTCGATTAATAATGATTTATGACACTTGCATCACCCAATTATTTACAATTAGTACATAATGTGCAAGTCTGCACTATGCTCTTTATTATGATACTGTACCATTATAAACCTTTTGTCTATATTTTTGCTTCCTATGGTTATGATTTTCATTGACATAAATATAGGTACATTTTTTTACTATCAAGAACCAGCGCCTTTTGGTTTCGGTAATTAATAGGTAAGTTATTGCATTGCGTCAATAAACCCGACGAAAAAACTAACTAACTCCGTAATCTAAACTTTCCAATCATACTTGGGAAATTGAATACAGAGATATTTAAAATCATAGTTCTTAATTTTTTTCACATTCTTACCAAAACAAAATGATATAAGAAAATTTAAGGGAAACCTAGTCGCTGGCTCGAACTCACTGGTGAGCCTGGCTAAAAAGTACGCTGTCTCACCAGGCTTCGCGTCCGACAAAGGTAGTATTAGTGATGAGCAGTTAGACGCTAGTCTACACGCACAACGTTATTGAGTGAGATGCAGGATCATTTATAGTAAAACAGGAGTGAAAAATTAAGAAAAGTCCTTTTGAAGATCGGGTTTTATGAAAAAACCACTGCATAAATCAATGAGCAATAAAGTTTATTGAACTTATCGATAATTGAACTTTGTCGGTTCCGACTTGGTTTTGCAGATTTTAAACTTCTTTTATTACTTAAACATACCCAAATTTAGGTTAGATTTGCAAGAAAAATGGATCTTCGTTAGCTCATAAGTTTTTAATGGCTTTTTATTTTAGTATTCTGTTTCCGTAGAGACAGTATTAATAATGTGAAAAAACCATACCATGTTCAATTTTTTACCGACGAAAAAACGGAGGAGGTTACTCAATTCGACGCGTATATTTTTTATTTTTTTTTACCACGCATAACTTTTTCCAGAGTAGTCCGATTTTGACAATTCTTTTTTTATTGGAAAGGGTATACCTCAAAGTTGGTCCCATATAAATTTCGAAGAAAAATCCAACCCTAAGGGTAAGAAAACAGGGGATGATTGATTGTTAACTCACAGATTTGAATACTGAATTGTGTATTACAAAAAGTAATCAAAAATTAAGCATGTAGTAATTAGTAGATTATAGCCACAAAAAATTAAATAATAAAAACTTTTTAATAAAAAAATTAAACCGCCGAAAAACCGAAAAGTTAAAAATAATAAACTTGCTTTGTCCAACCCCAATAACTAAGTTCGGAAGTCGGTGACTTTGGATATGTATTTAATTATAAGTCACCGCCTTCCGAACTTAGTTTTTTTTCGGTTTTTCGGCGGTTTAATTTTTTTATTAAAAAGTTTTTTGATGTACACTTTCGAACACTGGAGTAAAAAACTCCCGAAGTTTCTATGGAATTAGGCAGTTGGTACCTAACCGTACAGCAATTGTATTGTAATTAATTGGTGATAACATTTTCTACTACAGTCTTGCAAAACTTTTTTGGGAAAAAGTATAACGTGGTGTAAAAAATATTGATATCGATTCAGTTACTTATTCTGAACAAACTATAACCAGGTTTCGCATATACTAAAAATAATGTTGCACATATATCTTTTATCGTTCTAAACGTATTGTACATGAAATTAGTTTGTTCGTGACTCGTGACATCGCGAATAATTAATTAATTTAGTCTGCTTCGCGACTAAACAGAAAACCGTGACTTAATGCTTCTGGCAGTGATAAATGCTGCTTTAAGCTTTCGTTTTCCAAGAAGCAAATAATTTGTGCTCCTTGTAAACTTTACATCTTTTTATTTAAAACAGGATGTTTGATATATTATAATGAGATAGATAACACCGTTTGAACGATCACCGTGAACGTTGGCACTTATTTAGGTTTGTTTTTTTTTTTTTATGAAGAATATTTTATACGCTTTTTTTTGAGCACCACACCGGCGAAACCGCTACCAAAAGGCAGTTGACTTAAAAAGTTTTTTTTTTTTTGCCGAATCGTACTGGGTCATGCCGACTCGAACAAGTATGTCATCATCATCATTTTAGCCGAAAGACGTCCACTGTTGGACATACCAGTCGAAGTGGTGGAGCTCAGGGAGGTCCCCTGAGCTCCACCACTTCAACCGGTTCTGTGCTTCCCGCAATCCAGCGGATTCCTGCAGCCTTCACAAGGTCCAAATGCGTAGCACGCTATGATTTTTTAACACACTGGTTCCAAAGTACAGGTTATACTAAATAGGTCATCAACTCAGCCTATCGCAGTCCACTGCTGGACATAGGCCTCCCCCAAGCTGCGCCACAACACTGTATCCTTCGCCTTTCGCATCCAGTCTGTCCCAACCACATCTTTAAAGTCGTCGGTCCATCTAGCTGAGGGGCGTCCCACACTACGTTTGCCGAGACGCGGTCTCCACTCCAGGACTCCTCTGCTCCACTGTACATCGGTCCTTCGACAAACATGGCCAGCCCACTGCCACTTCAGCTTGCTCACTCTATGAGCTATGTCGGTAACTCCGGTTCTTTTCCGGATAATTTCATTCCTGATTTATCCTTCAAAGAAACTCCGAGCGGTGAACAACCTTAAATTTGTGGACCAGCCCAAATGTCAGTGTCCACGTTTCGGCGCCGTATGTCATCACGAGCAGGACGCACTGGTTGAAGACCTTAGTCTTCAAGCATTGCGGAATAGTACTCGTAAATAGGTAACATGAGCAATATCAAAAAACATTGCGAAACATAGGTAACATGAGCAATTTATAAAACACATCTTGAATCATTAATTTATCAAGTTCTGACAAGAAAATTATTCACCAGTATATCAGAGTACCTTATTATGGCACATAAAAGAAAACCTATAATCTCAAATGTAAAGCCACCCCACAATCGGCTACTGGCACCAGACACCTGGTTTTTCCTCCATCCTTAATGCGTATAAAATATGGTAATTCTACAGATAATATATCGATTCTTTAACGATTCATTGAGCACCTGGTTTTGTGGGTACTCATAACAATAAAATATAGAATTTTGTGCCAATTTCTTGAGAGTCGGACTAAATTGGCTTTATTGGTAAGATTCTTCAGAAAGGTTTTATTTTTTTGAGGGTGGGAAATCATCAAATAACTTCTCCCGCTCTGGGTGGAGCAGGAGGGCGTGTCAGAATTTTATTGACTAAAACCCCCAATGTTCCTTCAGTTGCCTGTCTGCCAGGGGCCACGGTAACTCTTTCGAACAACCCGCATCTCTGGCAGGCATCGGCCCTTGCGGACCCCATCAATTGATGTTGACATCTCTTTGAGGCGCGCGTGGAACTTAATCCTTAATGTGGATAAAATATGATAATTCTATAAATAAAATTTCGATTTTTTTACGATTCATTGAGCACCTGGTTTTGTGGGTACTCATAACAATCAAATATTGAATTTATTGAGCATTCGATTCCTTTTCTCGAGAGTTGGCTTAAATTAGCTTTATGTGTAGTGCTCGCTACCGGTATGCTTGTAAGAGCTACAACCCGCCAGTTGGCTGACAAGAGGTCTTACAGTTCGACAATGAACTTAAAATTTTTGATGTCATTCGTTTCATCCATTCGTTCACCATTCAGTCCGTAGGCGTTTTGACACTTTGACAGATACCCGGACCTGACGTCACAGTGCTGCCATCTAGTGAACGTCATTTCTAAAAACCCTTATTGCGGAATAACACACTGCCAGGCTAACATTTTGAAAGTTCAATGACATTATTTGCGTTACTCACGTTGATGAGCAGACACATTTTTCGAACATATTCTGAAGCAATGGATTAGCGTGTGGTGCCAGACGTAAAGAATAGCACCATCCCATCTCTTCATTTAGGTGTCATAGAAGGCGACTAAGGGACTTACTAGAGAATGGGCAACAGCGTTCTCTATGCATTTTACCACCATACTGCGATCGCCAACCCGCCTGCCAAGCGTGGCGATTATGGCAAATCTCCCCGTCTTAGGGGAGGCTTATGTCCAGCAGTGGACGTCTTTCGGCTGATATGATGATGATGATGATGAAGCAATTGACTTCCAATGATCTGTCAGTTTAGTCATGACGCTTGTAATTCTCGAGTTGTTAGGCAGAGGTGTGCCCACAAGTAGTACACCCAATTATGTTTAGGTTTAGGTAATTGTCATAGGGGACGAGCCTATTGCCATCAATAAGGCACAAATCCTGACTCAGGGCTACTGAACCCCCCCGAGTGAGTTCCCGCATTGTCGTTGCGGGGGGCTCAGTAACCGTGGATTCCAGCCACGGTAAAGCCAAGAGGAACCCAAAGGTGGGGCCGCTCGTCAGGGCTTTTCCCTTCAAGCCCTTGACGTAGCGGCCAAAAAGTAGGTTGCGGTGAGGTGCACCGCAACTGAGGTGGGCCGCGATGTCGAATGGCAGGCATCGCGGCTGAGGGTTACGGGCTGCGGTAGAGGAGGAGTGCCGGTGCTTCTGAGCAGCGCTCTTCCCTTCCGTGGCCTGGACGGGGCCGCCACCGTTTGATGACGGACGCGGTGGGGCCGCAGGGGAAGAGGAGTGTCGGTATAGCGTCAGCCGCTCTCCCTATCCCCTGCGGCCGAAAAGTGGTAGACGGGACGGCGCGTTGTGTTCCACACGCGCGCCGTCAAAGATGTCAGCAACCACTGGTGGGGTCCGCAAGGGCCGATGCCTGCCAGTGGTGCGGGTTTGTTCGAAAGAGATACCACAGCCCCTGGCATACGGGCTACTGAGGGAACACGGGTGGGTTTTAGTCAGTAAATGTCTGACACGCCCTCCTGCTCTACTCAGCAGGAGAAGTCATTTGATGATTTCCCAGCCCAAAAAAAAAAAGAAAGGGCTACTGAAAAATTTCAGATGGACAAACCATTGGCCTATTCAGTGATAAATTGAAGTTACAAATATAATGAGCTTATTTTAGATCCTTCTATGAAACTTTGGTAGGTACCCGAAAAACCACAGAGCCTTATAAATCCCTTTATTAAATTATAATTTATCCTTTCAAAATTATTGGTCCTTGTGCTGTTTATTTTACCAAAAGGAATATTATCATAATTCAATTATTGATCGTACCTGCCTTCCATTTGAACGTAAGGACCAGCTTCGCAGAAGCCGAGGTAACATTTTACCTTATTGTATTTTTTGTACAATACCCTTGTGTACATTTCTGACACTTTGGACTTTGACATATTAAGGCGGATACTGACTTGCAACGTTTGTTTGTAATGTGTCGAGTTTAAGGGGACACTTTTCGCGGGCTCGAACTCACAGGTGGGCCTGGCTAAAAATCACGCTGTCTCATCAGGCTTCGTATCCGACAGAGGTAGTATCACTGATGAGCAGTTAGACGCTAGTCTACACGCACAACGTTATTGAGTGAGATGCAGGAGCATTAATAGCAAAAAATTCGCGAAAAAGTTAAGAAAATTCCTTCGGAAGATCGGGTTTTATGAAAAAGCCACGGCATAAATCAATGACCAATAAAGTTTATTGAACTTATCAATAATGGAACTTTATCGGTACCGACTTGGTTTTGGAGATTTTCCGCTTCTTTTATTACTTAAACACCCCCAAAGTTAGGTTAAATTAGCAAGAAAAACGAATCTTTGTTGGCTCATAACTTTTTAATGACTTTTTATTTTTGTATTCTGTTTCCGTACCGACAATATTAATAATGAGACAAAACCATACCATGTTTAAGTTTTGTTGTACATTGTCAAACAGTGGAGTAAAACCCTCCCGAAGTTTGTATGGAAAAAATGTGGACAAGTGTCACCTTAAGGCGGATACTGACTTGCAACGTTTGTTTGTAATGTGTCGAGCTTAAGTAATGTGTGAAGCACGATTGGGCCATGTGCTCGAAGTGAGCATTCGCTACATTTAGTTAGTTAGTTGCATTACTACATTTACTTGCAACCTTTCAGATACACTATAGCCCTTTTGTACAAAGAAGTCGCAGTACTCACTGTACGACAGTTGTATAAATCTTTAGAATCATACTGAAACAGCATAAAATCGTAACCCAGACCCCGGAATACTCACAGCTCCACAAACGTCGTGTCTTGAAGTGTTTCTCTATAAGGACGCGTACAAATTTCACACAAGACATGCAAGAATTCTTGCTTAGTCATTTATACAAAAAAGCCGTAAGAATGTGTGGCATCGGCAACTCTAGGATAAACCAAGTCAAAAAGATTGTTAGCAAATGGTTGCTAGCCCAATCATACACTAAATACGCATCTCTTTGACAGGTAATTTCGTAATAAAACAACACACACACACCCGCACGCACACACACGCACACACACTCTCTCTCACACACTTACATACTTACGATTCTTTCATTTTTCCCCCAAGCCCCGCCACTTCGACCGGTTCTGTGCTTCTCGCATCCAGCGGACTCCCGCGGCCCTCACAAGGTCATCTGTCCACCTTCACCACTCCAGAACTTTTCGGCCCCATCGGCCATCTGTTCTGCGAGCATAGCATAACATAGCGTCTCGACAGTAGCAATCCATAAGTATTAATGTAATACGCTTTCCACCATCAGCAGGCTTAGCACGAGAACCGACTTGTCGACGGAAGAATAGACAACACTATTAAATAAATTATGTACAATAGGATAAGATACCTATGTTTTTCCATTCATTATCACAGTTATGCGTTCTAAACGAATCATGATTTTGTAGATAATCGTATATACTTTGTGGCCGTCGAGTAGAAAGTTTTGTTGTCAGTGTGATTTTGACAGTTTGGGAAGAAATACTCTTCTGAAATAGTCTACATATAAAAGGACCTAGAGAAATATCGTAAGAAACGAAAGACTAAATGACAGATTGTAGAAGGATATCTACGGTGCGATAACAAAAATGTAGGAACGAAATATCACTTTGTATTGAAAAAACACTGTCTATTCTTCGTAGAAATACAAAGCGTCATGCTAAGCCCGCAGGTAATACCACCCATGGGCTCCACGAGATAGGCTTGACCTAGTGTGGAGTTCATAAGCAAATGTTTCCTTTGCGTCTTTTTTCTGTTTTTTTTTTCCTTGTTAATGTAGGTACTGATGTAGACTTTAAGGAATTGTAAAGCATTGTGTAACCAAACATTATTTTATCTTACATTGGTTTTTCTAAGCATGATCATGATTTTCACAGACTGACTGTACCTACCTATCAATCTATATAAGGTATCGCTTTGTTAAATATGATAATTTTGTTCAAAGACACCGGCATTGCAGTGGATAACAAAATTAATGTATTAGCAGGCATGGCGCGTGATTTAAAGGGATTCCGTTGAGAAATTGGCGCCATTTTGCGAGTGGAAAAATTTATGTTTTGGAAGATATTAATAATGATTTGTGACTGGAGTTATTTTCGGAGACTTCCGCTTAGAAATAGCCTCATTGATTCCCATTCTGTCGAAATGATAATCGCAGGATATTATCCATTTTTTTTTTAAACTTAATTTTGTTTTTTTGCTAAAAACGAAAAATAACAACATCAATGCCAGACAGCTCTCATTTCAAATTACCCCATTGAATTACAATTTCATGAAATCATAACAATTGGGGCCAATTCTAACTTGTAGATTTGTATTGATAATATTTTTTAACCGACTTAAAAAATGAGGAGATTCTCAATTAGTGTGTATGTATTTTTTTTGTAAACCTATTTGTCACTTTGAGATGGATTTCGAAATATATTTTGACAGTACAAAAAAATATGCTATGGATATTTTTATAAGTAAGTAGGTACCTAGTTTGGTATGTACCGTATGTAATCACGCCAAAATTCCTGAAACGATTAAAATCATTATGTCATAGACGTGGGTCACAAAACTTAGCTAGCAAATGAAAATGGTTTAGGCCAAAATATTGAATTTCCGAGCAAAGTTAAAACCTAGTATATCGCTCGCGTCGTAATGCGTAGAGGCCGTTTGAACGTTTGAACGTAGACGTGACGTTGTGTTACAAAGTTAGTGTATTTTTCCTTAAATTTCCGTTGCTTTCTTAACGTTTTATTCCAAACGTGCCAGTTGCCTAAAACAAATATCTGGAATTTCCGATTCACCTACAAATTAATTAATTTCGTGCGAGTCACATAAAGAAAAAATATAAAAAAGTGATGATTCGGGCGAGTTCTTATTTTTAAAACAAACAACATTATAACGCTCGAAAAAAATTCAAAAGAAGCTCATTAATTAGATATCTTCCAGTGTCAAGTAATTTACACAATTACTTTTATTTGTCATCAGACCCAATGAGTGACTGTTTACCTAACAGCCGAGACAATAATTGAAGTATTCTTTCATGTTCTGCGTTAAAACTAATGGAAATGACAATATTAACTGTAAAAGCAAGTCTGTTAAACCAAGTAAATCAGCGTAATCTACAAAATTTCGTATGCCTCTTAATATACCTACTGAATCGTTAATTTTAACGTACACTTCTCGTGTTATTGTAAAGGATATACACATTTATATTCATTTAATGTGCCCTAGTTTACATATTTCTCTGTGAATTTCCTCGCGTAGATAATATTTTTTTAATTTGTGCTAGAGACGGATATTCTCAGTTAAAACTATATTCCCCTAGGATAACTTTAAGTACAATTTGAGAGAAAATTACTGCCTTGTTTTTCGTGTTTTGTTACATTAGATACCTCGTTTTTTGAGTTCCATATCTAAGGGGTGCCAACGGAACCTTTACTATGGCTCCGATATCCGTCCGTGAGGAAACCGGTATTTCCCAGAACCAAAGTATTCGAAGACATGTGACATCTACAACCGGATTATGACTCACTCCCTCTCATAGAGGGCCTGTGTCCCGGCAGAGGAAACATTAAGGGCTAATTATGATGTCATGAAATCCCCATTTCAAAATACAAAAAGAATGTAACCACCGCAAAATAACTGCGTACATTGCTCTCCAAGTCAACAAAAATGTGATATAAAAATATTCCTACTAACCAATTGTATAAGAATGCTCAATCCTGAATTCCTGACATGTTAAATTTTACTTAACTTTACTCAAATTGAATCATGTATTTTTATGTTTTATCCTACTTGCAGAATCGATATTTAAATGCTCAATCTTATATGTTAAATTGCTTTTTTTTTAATTCTCTCTAATCTCATTTTTTTTAAATCATTTATCATTGTTTTCTTCATGTTTATCGTGTTTACACTTAGTTATATTACGTGCATGCTGTGGTCTCCTGTAATTGAAGGAGCACACGTAAAAGAACCTTGTTATTGCTTTAATTTATAATGTATATATGTATCCTTTGTTGGAGATCCTAAATAAATAAACATAAATAAATAAGTATTGTAAAAGATTATCTAAATACGTTTTGTTTGTATTAATTATATGGCACCAAATTATTGCTTAAAATATTCATTAGAGACCAAGCGTGTTATTAGCCTTCCATATCCACACGCAGGTTTTAATATGTAATAACCCATTTTTATAGAAATGATTACAAATACTAAATCAAATATTTTTCTTAAACATAGAAAATGCTTAAAAGGTCACATTAAAATTATATTTAATTATAAGCTTCAGTCGGCGAATTCGTCTGTTTGAAATTTCTTTAATATAAAATGTATCCCACTAGCTGTTGCCCGCGACTTCATCTGCGATTCAGAATGAAAAGTAGCCTGTGACCTTACCCAGGTGTGTGTGTGCTAAAAATCATCCAATTTCGTTCAGCCATTGTAACACACACTACCGGCATGGTACCGTGTGGTGCCGGACGTAAAGAATAGCATCATCCCATCTCTTCCCGTGGGTGTCGTAGGAGGCGACTAAGGGACTTACTTTATTCGTTCAGACTTAATTTTGCCAGTGGCATCGCCCCCGTCTAGATGTCGGAAATTACTCCAATGCAACCCACGACCGGGATAAAAAATATTTTATGTATTAATCCAGGTTAGCTACTTATCTGTTTGCGAATAATTTCATCCAAATTCGTTCAACAATTTTTGCTTGATTGAGATAAACATCCAAACGTACAAACCGAAACATTTATAGTACCGGGTAAAACGGGGTGAATAGATACTGCAGGGGTGAATCGAAACGAAACTGTAAAAGTGGATTTTAACAGTAAATACATTCGAGTCCTTTTTGGCTACAAACGATCGTAATTTCAACAGTAAAATTAACTTTTAAGTTTCGTCTCGATTCACCCCTGCAGTCTCTATTCACCCCGTTTAACGGTATCAGTAATCATATTAGTAGGATAACACTCGGCATACTGTAACTTCCTATTACTGAAAGAATGTCTGGTATCTGAGCAGCAGTTCCGAAGATTAACCCCCAACATACAAACTCACAAATACTTCTTTATAATGTTAAGTAGAAGCAGTGGTGGCCAAGTGGTAACGGCCGCGACTTACGACGTAGGTCGTGAGTTCGAACCCAGCCAGGCGCTTTACTTTATGTAAATTATTTCATCACCACTGCTCTCAAAACGGTGAAGGAAAACATCGTGAGGAAACCGGCATGTCCTAGAACCAAAAAATTCGAAGACATGTGACATCTACCAACCCGCACTGGGCCCGCGTGGTGGATTATGGCCCAATCCCTCTCACCGAGAGGAGGCCTGTGTCCCAGCAGTGGGAACATTATAGGCTGATGATGATGATGATGAATGTTAAATAGTACTAGCTTCTGCCTGCAACTTCGTCTGTGTCAAATTTCTTGCTCCCCGACCCACCGCGTCGCATCGAATCGCCTGGCCGTGCGAGTACTTCGTATTCGTGACTTTTTTTCATTTTGATCGGCTCCTAATGGCTCCAGCGTGATGTTATATAGCCTATAGCCTTCCTCGATAAATGGGCTATCTAATACTGTAAGAATTTTTCAAATCGGATAGTCAGAGAGAGATCAGTTCCTGAGATTAGCGCGTTCAAGCAAGCAGACAAACTCTTCAGCTTTTATTATTAGTATTAGATAACTACTATAGATATTCGTTTAGGGCGAATTTCATCAAACTTTTATACTTAGAATAAGTTTTATCCTGAGAATAAATTTTGAATTTTTGACAGATCTTCCATAGTAGAATTGTCAGACGAAAATTTTACTCTACGGATAAAAGATATCTGACTTTGGTAAAATCAGCCCTACCTTTATAATTGGACTACTTTCAAATATCAGTTTAGTTTCGAACATTAGCCAGTAAAGCATGGATTTGATTCCAAGCCCAAGTTTGAAGAGCTTGCAAATCCTCGGGATTTGCCTCTAACGACAGTTTAGGCTCCTGACAGTATGCTCGATCGGATAGCGATATGAAATAAACGGTCTTTGGGTCCTCATTAATTTGTAATGACTACTTCGTTGATCTAGTGGTAGCAAACGTTCCCGCTGAGTATAGTAAAAAGAAAGAAAAAAAAAGTATTTATTGTGACTCGCACAGGAAGATCATATACAAATATATAAAAAGAACAAATTTCTTGGAAGTAAAAAATAATTACAAATAAAACAGAAAATCCCGCACGAGGCCAAAAGGCTCCTACCTCAGCATAATGCTGCGACATTTAAAAAGTGTCGCAGCGCTGGTATTCTGATATTATGTGGTCTTGGGTTTTTTTTTTTTGGGTGGGATATCTTCAAATAACTTCTCCCGCTCTGGGTGGAGCAGGAGGGCGTGTCAGACTTTTACTGACTAAAACCCACCCGTGTTCCTTCAGTAGCCCGTATGCCAGGGGCTGTGGTGTCTCTTTCGAACAAACCCGCACCCCTGGCAGGCATCGACCCTTGCGGGTCCCATCACTTTTTGTGCTGACATCTCTTTGAGGCGCGCGTGGAACACAACGCGCCGTCGACTTGGGCTTGGTCCTTACCGGACAGCGAGCTACCCATTACTCGCCGTCCGCAAGCCCATGCCTACGGTGGCCGGAAATCGGCCTGGGATTCCCGACGCCCAGGGCGTCTCCGTATTCTGCGGCGGCTAGGGTCGCGAGGGCGCATATATGCTGCCTCTCCCTCACGTGCGTCGCCTCTCTCTTCGCGAGCATCACTGCTTCACTGAAGGAGGTGACGGCTACCCATGCCCTCTCGCTCCGTACCATGGCCTGGACCAGGGCCGGACGCGAGAGATCGCCGCCACGAGGACACGGCGGTGCTCCACCCAAGCTGGGCAGACCGCCACCGTGTGCTCCACCGTGTCCTCAGGGCGATCTTCGCAGTGGAAACACCCAGGCGTTTCCTCCCGCCTATCCGAAACAGGAACCTCCCGAAACAGCCGAGTCCGGTGAGGACCTGCGTCAGGCGGAAGGTGAGGACGCCATGCCGCCTCTCAAACCGCTCCTCAAAGAGGGGACTTACCGCCGCAATCGTGGCGTGCCTAATTGTGACCAGTTGATGGCAATAGGCTCACCCCCTGTTAATTGGGACTTTAAAGAGCTGCCCAAAAGTAGACAAATTAAAACGCTCAGTTTTACCCGTTAATCATCAGCATAACGGGTAAAGTTTCTCAAACAGGCGCCTCGCGACACTTGTAGAACAGTTACCATGAAGTTTTCATAAAAAATGTTCAACGAGTATCGTGTTAGTCTGCACGAGCTTTAATAGTACACACGGCTACACATCAAGCTATACGTTTCCAGTACAAACTGATCTCGCATTGTATAGCATTTCCGTACAATGCTAGATTAGCGTAAACTTGAAATTAATAGGCGTACCATGTGTACAAGACAGAAAACAATTGAGTGTATTGTCAAATGTTCAAAGAAAAGAATTATTCAAAATATTTCATGAAAATATCAGAAATACTCTTATGATAAAACATAAGAGTTCAAAAAGGCCTTGCTTAAGGTGACACTTGTCCACATTCTTTCCATACAAACTTCGAGAGGGTTTTACTCCACTGTTTGACTATGTATACATCAAAAATTAAACATGGTATGGTTTTGTCTCATTATCAATATTGTATGTACCGAACCAGAATACTAAAATAAGAAGCCATTAAAAAGTTATGAGCCAACAGAGATTCGTTTTTCTTGCTAATTTAACCTAACTTTGGGCGTGTTTAAGTAATAAAAGCAGTGTAAAATCTCGAAAACCAAGTCGGTACCGACAAAACTCAATTATCGAAAAGTTCAATAAGTTTAATTGGTTATTGATTTATGCAGTGGTTTTTTCAGAAAACCCGATCATCCGAAGCACTTTTCTAAATTTTTGACGCGCCTGTTTTACCACAGCTGATCCTGCAGCTCACTCAATAATGTTGTGCGTGTAGACTAGCGTCTAACTGCTGAACACGGGTACTACCTCTGTCGGACCCGAAGCCTGGTGAGACAGCGTGTTTTTTAGCCAGGCCCACCAGTGAGTTCGAGCCCGCGACTAGTGTACCTTTATGCAATAAGGTTAAAAACTGGTTGACCGCCGGTGTCTGCAATGGTACATCTATATACCTAACCTTACCTTTCAGTGATTACAGCCGTGATGCCTTGTTATGTATAGGGGATCAGAAGGAAACACGGTCCTTTGATCCTATGCGTCTTATACACCCAAATTTGCATAGCTGTGTATGCAAAAGGGATTCCGTATGGAGATTTCAGCCACAAGGACCATGAAACTCAATTAATATAATTGACTTTTGTAACTAAATGCATAGATATACATCGTCAAACTTGAACCGAGTAGGGTTGTATTATCTGTGTCAATGTAAAATCTGAATTTAAATGAAACGGAATTTAAATTACCAATAGCGTAGTCAGCCAAAAAATGTTTCCAGGCTGGGATACAAGCCTCTTCTTGGTGAGAGGGAGTAGGCCGTAATCCACCACGCAGGCCCAGTGCGGGATGGTAGATGTGTCACGTGTCTTTCGTTCTAGGCCATGCCGGTTTCCTCACGATGTTTTCTTTCACCGTTATGAGAATAGTGGTGATTAAATAATTTACACAAAGGAAAGCGTCTGCCTGAGAGGTCGACGATTGAGACTTACATGAACTACTAACTGTGCCCCACAGTTTCACTCGCATAAGTCACGACCCCGTAGGAATATCCGGATAAAAGTATTCTTGGTCCTAATCCAAGTCATGGTGTACCCATTTGCCAACAGACGGCACGGTTGGCGCAGTGGCTTAGCGATTGACTGCTGCGCTACGTGTCGCGGGTTCGATTCCCGCACGGAACAAATATTTGAATGACCTACCAAGTAGTTGTTCCGGGTCTGGTTCTTTGTCTGTGTGAGTTTAAGTGTTTGTAAACACACCCACGATACAGGATAAATTCCTAGTGGGGGCAACATTTTTTTTAAAAAGCAGTCTTCCAAATTCGTTCGTCACGATGATTTCCTTTACCGATGCTAGTAATGAAAAAATTACATTGGTACCTGTCCGGATTTGACAGTTTTTTTTTAGTCTTGGATGTGAGGCGAGGTCTTAACCTAGCCGTCGCGAAATTACATTGAAGGATTCCAAGGGATTCTAAGTATTCGAACGGTACCTTTAATGGAAGATTTTTCAGGAGAAAAGTTTATAATCCGCAAGATAGATTATAAACTAACGGTGTTCACAATCTTACGGTGACATATTCATTGTTTTTGCAGTCAGCCATGAATTTTAATCTACATTTAGTGATACTTAACAAAAGTGAATTAATAAAATCGCGGTTTTTTTTTTGGTCCACGCCTTCTTTTCAACTCGATTAGAGTTCACTTTCAAGGCGGAATCAGGTCGCGATAAGTTTTTAAAAGAGCTCTTTCAAGTAGCTTCGAGCAGCTTTGATGGATTCAACTTAGAAAATTTCATTTGAAATGAACCCACTTTGAAAATTATTTTGCTCATTTTAAAATGAGAAACTGCCCTTTACGAAATAAAACGATGTTGAAGAAACTATTATCTTTATTGCAGGTTTCTTTTCTCAGCCAGACCAAAACATTACGTAAATTCGAACGATTTTAAAATTGACAACAGTCGTTTCGCACATAAGGTACATTTTCGTAGTTTTCATTAATAGGAAAGTCTAAATAATCATAAACAAATTAAAATTTATTTTCTTATTTATTTTATTTCAAGCACGTTAAGCCGTTGCTCTCGACGGCCATTCGTGGATCTTTGACAGTCATTACGGGTCGTCAGAAGCCCGAATGTCTGACAACCAGTCTTACCAAGGGGTATCGTACGTATTACCCAGTAACTGGGTTGTCGAGGTAAGATTGGCAGTCGTTCTATGTAAAATACTAGTATTCAGCTGCAACCGGTTAGACTAGAAGCCAACCCCAACAAAGTTGAGTAAAGGCTAGGCAGATGAGATTACTTTTTTATTTATTTCTAATATGATACGTTTTTCTTGTTTTTTTATTTTTATTTTAGACATAGGAAATTTTTTACTGATACACAAGAACTTAGTTAGAAATGTCAAATTAGTTTTTGCCATGAATTTGCCATGTTTTCAGTCGAAACGTTCTGACCTCTCCAACATCATCATCATCATCAGCATTTCAGCCGGAAGAAGTCCACTGCTGGACATAGGCCTCCCCCAATTTGGGGGGGCTTGCCATAATCGCCACGCTTGGCAAGCAGGTTGGCGATCGCAGTATGGTAGTAAAATGCATAGAGAACGCTGCTGCCCATTCTCTAGTAAGCCCCTGAGCCGCCTCCTATGACACCCACGGGAAGAGATGGGATGATGCTATTCTTTACGTCCGGCACCACACGGTACAACATATTAGTACGGAAATTTTAATTCAAATGAACTAAAAGCTCTAATTGGCGTCCGTCTCTTTCTTGTCTTAAAAGATAGAAAAAGAAAGCAATAATATCTTATGATAGTTTGCTCACAACGTAGTGAGCACTATTGTCTATGTATTTAATAGTCCGATTTGAAAGTTTTAATATTCGCATAAAATTATAATGAATTAATAATAGATGCTACGACCTATTTTGATAATAGACATGGCACGAGTATTGATCTATTGCGTTTGAAGTGTTCGCGGTTTTAGAATAGGTATTAAAAAAGCCCGGGTTTTCTCGCGTTAATTTTCTTCGTAAGTTAGTGGTAGTTATGAACGTCAAACTGGTATTTGCCAAGTTTAAAACCTGTAATCAGGTGTTTAGTTTGCGATTCTATAACCTACTACGCCTGAAATATTTAGATTTTATTTATACATTGGCGCACAAAATACAGGATAAATTTTTAACCAGTGCGCAAACTATAACCATGAATTCAGCATATCATTCTAGACCTCCCAGCGTAGAAATTTTACGTCGGTTATAAAAAAAAACATTTGTTCCATACGTTTTTACCGCGTAGGTATTGTACTTTTCTATGAAACAGCAGATATTTTTTTGTATAACCAACGTTGGATTTAGAATGACGTCACATAGCTAAGCATGCATGGTCATCCAAACTAAACGTGTATGCAAAACTTCAGCTCAATCGGTTTACGAAATCTGCTTCAAAATTGAGTTGCAAGATTCCACCCGAACAAAAAAAGCAAGCTATTTATTTGAGCAGCACATGTATGTAACTAACATACATGTGCTGGTCAAATAAATGCTTTAAAAAAATAAGTACCTACAGACGTGATGCTTATTTCTAAATAAATCTCTTCCAGCATACCTGCGACAGGATAGAAGATAAGGAAAAGTAGATAGCGTGTGTAAGAGTAAAAGAGAAAATAAATACATTTATATAACCAAAAACAATTCACTTAATAAAATTTAACAAAAAAAAATGAGAATGTATGTACTAACTTTTACGTATACACTATACGTTTATACGTTACTTCAGCGAGAAAATCGTTGATGGTTCGTCGTTTTCTCGTCGACAACTGTGGGACAAATGCCTTACTGGCCGCGAGGGTATTCGCAACTCAATCATCTACTTTTTTCGATTAGTTACCTACCCGTTTTTTAGGTCAGCATTGGAGTTGGTAGAAAAGGGATTCAATAATAGATTCAGTTGACCATTAAATTTTTCGTACTTATTTCAATCTGTGTGAAATTCTTCGTGCATAGTATACCGTTATTATATTGGTTGTTGATCTTTTCTCCTAGTATTTTATTATTTATATACTTAGTAGCTTTTGGCCGCGGCTCCGCCCGCGTAGATATCGGTTATCACGTAAAAAAGAAGGCAATGTCCTTGTCCATATCCCATGCTAAATCTCTGCCAAATTTTATGACGATATGTTCAGCGGTTTAGGCGTAAAAACGTAACAGACAGACAGAGTTAGTTTCGCATTTATAATATTGAGTAGGGATTAGTAGGGATTTCATTAACTAGCTTCCGCCAGCAGGTTCGCCCTAGTGGAAGTCGGAAATAATCCCGCGGGAACGGCAATACAAAGTATCTTATGTGATAATCCAGGTTATAATCTATCTGTGTGCCACATTTCATCCAAATCCATTCAGCAGTTTTTGCGTGAAAGTGTAACAAACATCCATACATACAAACTTTAGCGTTTATAATATTAGTAAGGTACACACTGTAAAATACATAGGAGATACGGCTTATACAATTGAGTACAAAGGTACACACGGCTACACATCAAGCTATACATTTCCAGTATAAGCTGATCTCGCATTGTATAGGATATCCGTACAGTGCGAGATCAGCGTAAACTGCGTAAACTAAAAACAATTTATTCGCTTCTTAATTCATAATAGGAACACAATTCAAAAGATCTAAAGAAAGGAAGAATAATGTTTATTTGGCAACAAATCATAAAACTAAATCTACAAAAAAAAGTAGAAATATTTTAACAAGGACTGTGTGTGTCTCACGACTGAGCCTAAAAAGTCAACTTTATCTTATAGATACATAGTGGCTATGAAAGCCGACATCCTCAGGAAGCAAAATAAACTACAAGGCCTGACAAACTCGTTCATCATTGTCTGGATTAATTATTTTTTCTCGTCCTACCATCCGGTTATTGTATTTATTTGCAACTCAATCTTCTCTTATTTGGAGCGTGTAAATTACTATAGTTTATTTATTTATTAATTTAGGATCTCCAACAAAATATGTACATTATATCTATATAAATAAAAATAAAAGTCACGACTGACTGACTCATCAACGCCCAGCCCAAACCCTTGGACCTAGAAAGCTGAAATTTTGCACAGAGGTTCCCTTTATAATGTAGACAAGGAATAAGGAAGTATTTTTCGAAATTCAACCCCTAAGGGAGTTAAATAGGGGATGAAAGTATCGCGCGTGCGAAGCCGCTGACAAAAGCTAGTGACACATAAATTAAGAGCAACATCAGGCATTAAGTAGGGGTACTCCTTCTTTATTGTCTTATTAGCTTTTTCCCGCAGCTTCGCCCGCGTGGCCGTCGTAAACGATCTCACGGGAACATAGATTTGAATAAAAATGTCGTTTAGATGGCGTGTAGAGTTGACTTGAATGTAGGATTTCCTAAAGGCCTTCTACCTGTAAATATACTCAATCATTTACTAAATAGGACAGATTTATATTTAACTAGTTCGTGTTTTCGCCCGCGTAGATATCGGTTATCACGTAAAAAAGTAAGCTATGTTCTTCTCCATATTTCAGGCTACATCTCTGCCAAATTTCATGACGATCAGTTCAGTGGTTTAGGCGTGAAAGGGTTACAGACAGAGTTACTTTCGCATTGATGTAGAAATCTATCTATAAATTTTAAATAAATTATCTAAATAAATTATCTATCTCTAAATTTATGTAGGGATTTTATTATTTACTAGCTTCCGCCTGCGGCTTCGCCCGTATGAAAGTAGGAAAGTATCCCACGGGAACGTCATGATCATCATCATCATTTCAGCCGAAAGACGTCCACTGCTGGATATAAGCCTCCCACAATTAGGGGGTTTTGCCATAATCGCCACGCTTGGGAGGCGGGTTGGCGATCGCAGTATGGTGGTAAAATGCATAGAGAACGCTGCTGCCCATTCTCTAGTAAGTCCCGTAAGTCCCTTAGTCGCCTTCTACGACAGCCACGGAAAGAAATGGGATGGTGCTATTCTTGACGTCCGGCACCACACCGTACACGGGAACGTACTACCGGGATAAAAAGTATCCTTTGTGTTAATCCAGGTTATGAACTATCTGTGCCAAATTTCATCCAAATCTTTTAAGCAATTTTTGCCTGATTGACTAACAAATATCTAAACATCTGTTTCTAAACATACAAATTTCCACACAGTATAAACTAAGCAGGTACCTATTGTTTTTTTTTTTTTACAAATCATTTACCGTCTAACTGTTCTTTTCGTATTTAGGTTGGCTTTTAAAAGCATAGCTTGATTTCGATGACCAATATAATATCATAATTATATCCAAACGTATAGCCCGGAAGAAGAATACACTATCGTACGTATGATAGATTCATTCTTCGTCATGGTCTTCATTAATTTTTTCGGCCTTACAGTCCGCGCAGTATCTGCGACTTTCAATGTTCCATTTTTTGTGAACGTTCTCTTTTAAGGGCTCGCCTACACTGTTAGTAGGAGTTTTATGTGGTATACTGTATTCTGGCAACACGTTTTATCATACTTTGTAACAGAAAGCTGCGAGCACCGGAAAACCAATACAAGTGTACTTATATGTTACGTGTACCAAGCGAGGTGATAATGGTTAGCTTATGAAGTGCTCTAGGAGTTTGTTTCCTGCTTTCACAGGGTACTGTAGAGGTTCTTCGCCTCACGAGCGACCTGGCAGCCAATATTTAGGCTGTGTCTATGTTCGAATAATCGAGAAGTTTTTATCTTTAAAATGGCAAATTATTTTACTTAGGTTTTTTTTGCGGAAGCTTCATTCGATTGTCAGGCGCGACATCCGCATGAGCTAATTCTTGATTAAAGGTGGAGTCCCACCGTTAAAAGACCACCAACTATTTTATTTTAAACACACTATAACTACCGGTACCTTGGGAGCTCAGTAGAGTTCCCACAGTACTTTGACAATGTGTCACAATGTGCACTAAACATTTTGGTACTTTCTACGAGATTCTTAATTTAACACGAAGCTATTTTAATCTGTAGGTACTACTGTTAGTGTTAGGCTGCATCATCCCACCGCCTGATCAACGAGGTCAACCGCGACGCCTTCTGGCTGTGTCGTGGCTCCACGCGGTGGTTATTTTGGCTCACAGGCAATCATTACCTAGTATCAAAACGTATCGTGCTACCCAGAAACTGGGTTGTGGAGGTCAGATAGGCAATTGCTCCATGTATAATACCAGTATTCAGCTGTAACAGATTAGACTGGAAACTGACCCCAAGATAGTTCGGAAAAGGTTTTTTTTTTGGTTGGGAAATCATCAAATAACTTCTCCCGCTCTGGGTGGAGTAAGAGGGCGTGTCAGACTTTTACTGACTAAAACTCACACGTGTTGCCTGTGTGCTGGGCCGCGGTATCTCTTTCGAACAACCCGCACTCCTGGCAGATAACCCACACCCCTGAAAGGTTAAGTCGAAAAATGTAGGCAGTAAAGGCACCCCCAAGTACCCTGCTGCCTTTAGATACCAGTTTTAAGGTCACCAACGAGCCGACTCTAGTAGAACAATGTTTATTAAAACGATAAAATATCTTCTACCAGAATCGCGTCAAACCGTCGCGTCGCCCCTGTCTGTGGGAGGCTTTACTCAATAATTTTACGCAATTGTCACATTATCTTCCGGTTCGTCACCAACCTAAACCGATCATATATGAACTAGCCTTAAAGGATTCAACTGTCATACAAGTAGATCGCAGTCGAAGATACCCTCTCGAGAAAAAAGTTCGGGTTACGTAACGTGAGTGTGAAGAATGAAAGGGCATTCTTTGTGACGAGGGATTGAATGGTTTGAACAGCTTTGTGTTTGTCAGTTGAGTTTAGAAGCATTTCTAAATTTTACGGACGTAATACTTGACTTTTTATTATTAAGGCGACGATAGATAACAGCTACCTACAGCGATGCACTGCCGCCCGTCGCTGGCAAGAGACCCCGCCTCAACGCGCATCAAGTTTTTCGAAAAACAACCCATGTTGATTTATCAAACACAAATCAAAGAAAAACCGTATACTAAATTTTGAGTGATTAAATTGTCTTTTAGATGTTGAAAATTTTCATGGAAATACGCCCTATAGTTTTTGCGTGATTATCGTTTTTATGTCCGCGGTAGACATTACTTTACCAATTAATTAAATTATGTTATAAAAATATTATTTAAAATATTCACATATCAAATGACGAAGAAAATTGTCTAATTTTACATATTATTTTTTCAAATACATAAGACAAGCCATTTAGACGTAGACGTGATCTTCAATAAAAAGTCCTTAAAAGTCGGCTGTCTGTGCCTTAACTCGCTTTTGTTAGTTTCACCTGTATGTTTATAAGCATGTTTGTTTGTAACCGACTCCTTTAGACTTGATTTAGACCCACTTCAAACGGTCAGATTTCATTTAAACGACGACAATTCAATAATTTATAAAGTGATCGAAAAATCACGCTATTGTGTTTAGCAGAACTAAAAAAATATAAAATAATTAATAGATTAAAAAAACAAAAAAGACGCTTTAAAAACCAAATTTAAAAAGCAGAAAATAATTTTAATAAGTGGGGTTCTTTGTGAAGTATTTTTTATAATCAATTAGTTAATATCAAACACCCCAAGCTTTTTTGAAATTATTTTCTGGTTTTTTTAGTTTGTTTTTTAAAGCACGTTTTTTAGTTTTTTTTATCTATATTTTTTATGCTGAACTATTGGCAGAGCAGAAAACGGGTACGGTAACATTTATGATAAAGTATGCATCAGATACTACGATAGATTGAGAAATAAACACGACACTTTATGAAGCATTTTAAACAAGAATAACTCGGCTTTTATCATAAATATGGAGAATATTCCACAGCTGGCGGAAAGCAAACAATGATAAAATACTTGTTTCATTTCTACCAAGCAGTAGAGGAAGTGAAACTGAACTAACTGTTATAATATTCATAAAAAGGCTCCATGCAAAATACTGGTATTCAGCTGCATACCTATGGTTGGACAGGGCATATAAAGACAAAACACATTTCTATTAGCGTTCACGCTAAACGCTACGCCAAAATGTATGGGAATGACATTACCTGAGGAAAGGACACGACGTAACTTTTCCGCAGGTAGTGTCATTCCCATACATTTTGGCATAGCGTTTGGGGTGAACGTTAACCGAAATGTGTTTTGTCTAGGCCTGCTGGAAGTCGATCCTAATATAGTTGGAAAAAGGAGGCGCAAATTGATTGATATGAGACTGCTAAGAGGGAGGTCTGGTGTCGCGAATAATGTTTTGAGTATAAATGTAGGTCGCTATAAGAGTTGGGGAAGACCCGAAGATTTTTCCAATTGAACATGTGAACATGACCTTAATTTTATGAAATAAAGATCTATTCAAGAGAATCTATTAAAGAAATTTGACAGATTGGGGTAGCTGGCATCTGTAAATACCATAGACATATAAAATATGGACTGGAAATACCTACAAAAGAAAGGTTCATACCTACAACTCATAATGTCTCTAAAAATGGCTGCCGTTGCTAGGCAACGGTACAACAATATTATGACATATTTTTGTAAACAAAACGAAGTAGGTAATAATAAATTCCTCAAAGGTCTGTTATACGGAAATGAACCCAAATATCAATATTTTACACATAAATTCATGATTGCGTAACAATTTTACCAACGAATGTGTATTTAATATTGTACAATTGCATGAAAACCGGCTACTAACCTGTGCAAAGACAAATTAAGGTTGATTTTCATTATTTCTTGCACCACACTTCACAATACAAGACACAGGCATGTTGAACTGTTGTTTTCCAACATTTACATGCACTTTTTAAAGGTAAACTTCTCATAATTTTCTCGCAAATCTCATTAACACAAAACATAAACAACCATTTCACAGCAAAACTACCACGAAACTTGTCGATAAAGATGGCCGAAACGGCACTGACCTACAACTGTCCATACGTCATGAGAAAATGTTGCAATAATAAGCAACAACTTAAATATTGTTATTTCTTTTGTCAAATACCGATTATTTTAAAAGAAAGAAAGAGCCAAAACGATATTTCACATTCTGTATCGTATTTTGACGGAGATATCGCGGAACAATAAAAAAAAAACATGCAGACGAATTGAGAACCTCTTTCTTTTTGAAGTTGGTTCAAAAGTTCCGCTTTGTAGAACGTCGTATCCGTCACTTATATTAAACACTAGCAGCGCTCTGTAGTTTCACCCACGTAGTTCCCGTTCCCGTGGGAATACGGAGATAAAATATAGCCTATGTCACCCGGGGATAGTGTAGCTTCCCAACAGTGAAATAATGTTTCAAATCGGTTCAGTAGTTTCGGAGCCTATTCAATGCAAACAAAACAATCAAATCTTTCCTCTTTACAATATTAGTATAGACTTATAAGACTATATACTAAAATCATTTCGCAACCATGATAAACCACAACAAAAAAACCTTGTACCTAGTAATACAGTGCAGTGTATTCATCGCACCGTTTATTTGTAGTCTGAATCCCATTTAATACAGTCCATTGGTCATTGCCGTCGACAAGGTCTGGATCAACGTGATTGGTAATAAACATTGGTGTTTAAATGTTTGTGTATTGGCGTGTTGGGCGAATGGGTCGACAGAAGATAATAGGGTATTTTACTCTGTATGAGAAAAAAATCTAAACATATTATTATTGAGATAGCATAGGCAAAATGCAGTCGGACAATGTTAGTTTTAGTTCATGAAATAACAAAATGCAATTTAAAATTCAATTTATAAATTCAGTTTTTTTAATCTGTTTTAGAACACCATGAAATAGTAGCCGACATATTTTTACGTCATACGGCGTGTCAATTGAACAACTTTGTACTTTTACTATTTTCGTAACCGAAGTAATTTTTATTTAAATAATATTTTGCAGTCAAAGTCAACAGCAAATCAACGATAAGTATTAATAACTCATTTTTTTAATAATAAACAATTATTATGTAAAATATCAGCGCATTTGTCTGTACAGCAAACTAACGTCATACCCACAAAGCATGACGCATTTTATTACATTTTTACGGCACTAATCGATTAATAAAAATGTTGTTTTTTTTGTGGTTTATTAGCACTTTAGAATCTAATTATGACACTTTTCAAAAATTGGTGTAATAAATACCCTATTATCCGCAACACAGCGCGCGCGTATTACTTTCAACAGTACAAATTTTGCAATATAAGGCTGATACAGAACCTTTTCACTAAAGTGACAGCAATACAATTCGAAATCGAATTCATTTGTTTTTAAAAGTAAATCACGGCGGATTATCATCGAGATACAGTTCGAATCGCGGAATGATGTTGGAATAAGTGACACCACTGAATCTTGTACTAAAACAATTAGGTACGTTTTCTATACTGATAGGTACTACAAAAATGTATATTATTAATTCATTAATTATTTATTAATAATAATTAAATTAAAAAGGTGGGGAATCATCGCTCTAAGTGGAGCGGGAGGGCGTGTCAGATTTCTGACTAAAACGCACCCGTGTTCCTTCAGTTGCCTGTGTGCCAGGGGCCATGGTATCTCTTTCGAACAATTCGCACCCCTGGCAGGCATTGGCCCTTGCGGGCCCCGTCAGTTTGTGTTTGCGGCGGGCGTGGAACACAACGCACCGTCGACCCGGGTTTGGCCAGTTTGGCCCTTACTGGACAGCGAGATACCCATCACTCGCCATCCGCAAGCCTGCGCTTACGGATTCCCTACGCGCGACGCCCAGGGCGTCCCCTGCGGTGATTTATTTCACGTCAAAGTTGTTGCGCTAAAAAGGTAAAATTCAAATTTTCTTCTGATTTTCAGTTTTGGTCGAGATTCATATTTTCTTCAACACACAGCCTTACTGATTCACATATTGCAAAAACGGAAAAAAAAAACACTGACGAGCTATCTTTTTTTTTTTTTTTTGGGTGGGAGATCATCAAATAACTTCTCCCGCTCTGGGTGGAGCAGGAGGGCGTGTCAGACTTTTACTGACTAAAACCCACCCGTGTTCCTTCAGTAGCCCTTAAGCCAGGGGCTGTGGTGTCTCTTTCGAACAAACCCGCACCCCTGGCAGGCATCGACCCTTGCGGGTCCCATCACTTTTTGTGCTGACATCTCTTTGAGGCGCGCGTGGAACACAACGCGCCGTCGACTTGGGCTTGGTCCTTACCGGACAGCGAGCTACCCATTACTCGCCGTCCGCAAGCCCATGCCTACGGTGGCCGGTGACGAGCTATCTTGGAGCTTCCATCTGAAAACAATAAATTTTATGAGGTGGAAGTCGCGAGCAATATTTTACAATCGTCGTCTGCCCAGCTTTTTCCCGGTATTTCCGAGTATCCCGAGTTTTAGGCAGTAAAAGTCTAACACGCCCTCCCGCTCCAACCAGAGCGAGAGAAGTGATGATTTCCCACCCTCAAAAAAAAAAAACCATCACAAGTATACTTATAACTTACAGGGTTGCCTCAATTCTAGGGCCTTAGTCTGCTATTTTGATAATTTCGTCATTCCAACACGATGCCATCGTCTTTTTCCTAAAAGTTCGTAATCTGCTAAATTCATAATGGTCGATCAGTGGTCGGTCAAAGGTCTCGTAATAGAATTGTGTTATAATGGCATTGTCGTATTTCCATTATTATAAAAACCCGTTAATAGAAATGATTTTCGAAAAAATACTACTGAATTTGAACATTTATTCATGCCAAATTTCATTTATATGTATATATTTTTACATATTATTTTTTAACATATTATTTTAAGAACTGTCAATTTTTTTGCAGATCACCCTTTAAGTCAGTCATTCATTTGTCATAATGTACGAGATTACCATTAAATGCCATTCCTTTCAATGGAGTGTCAGTGGCTGACCACTGGAAAGTCATAATGACGCCATTATATTTGTAGATTACCAAACTTGTCAAAATCAATAATTATGAAATCAATGATAGACCATTTTGACACTATTGTAATAGCAGACTTGAGGCCCTGTGCTGTAAAACAATTGTATGAGAAACTTTTAGAACTTTATATTTTTATTAATTTATGACTCTTCACCTCGGACTAGCCAAATGTGGGTGTACTTCCATTTCAGCCTACCCTAACAAGGAATTTCAGCTTGAAGTTACGCCATGTAATTTAAAAAATACAAAAGTACGCAAATGGGTCGTGAACGGACACAATAATGGTCATCTTTTGTGAATTATGGGAAAATGGAAGCTTTTTATGCATTTGCTGCGAAAAATGGGAACATGTCGAGAGGAAAAATTCCATTTTCCGAGTATACATACCTTTTCGTTATTAGTGTAGGGTAAAAGCCGGATAACTGCCACACTTTTGAAATCACTCTATTTCTCTCAATACAAAAAGCCATACATTTTATTTGTAAAACTGGCCGATACTTAGGTTTTTTTTTTACAAAATTATGAAGAGTAAAAAATATTATCTTTAATATTTTCCGAGTATTCACGATTTTCCGTGTGTTTGCGAACGTAAAAGAATAGCACCATCCCATTTCTTCCGTGGGTGTCGTAGAAGGCGACTAAGGGATTTACTAGAGAATGGGCAGCAGCGTTCTCCATGCATTTTACCACAATACTGCGATCACCAACCCGCCTGCCAAGCATGGCGATTAAGGCAAAACCCCTCCTTTTAGGGGAGGCCTATGTCCAACAGTGGACGTCTTTCGGCTGAAGTGTGTGTGTGTGATTCACGATTTTTGCAGACCTCTTTTTTTTTTGGGACTTCTATCCCACATAAGGGATAGTTGCCTAATCCATATAAATTACGTTTAGGATAGATGCCCTGCCGAGAAATAAGACATCTACCCTGCAAAAACTTTGAGCGCAGTTTACCGTCCCATACGATCACACAAGGACATGCGACACGGTCAACTTAGTGCTACTTGGAGACTCTTTCGATAGAGTAATAAAATAGCATGTGTTTCATACGCGAAACTAGAGTAATTCCAATCGGGGAAAATATTCCCCTGGGGCAAATATCCTGGTTTTACCCTATTCTGAAAAATAAGTTAGCAAGTATTTACTTAGTGTATCATCATCATCATCATTTCAGCCAAAAGACGTCCACAGCTGGACATAGGCCTCCCCCAAAGGGGGGGTTTGCCATAATCGCCACGCTTGGCAGGCGGGTTGGCGATCGCAGTATGGTGGTAAAATGCATAGAGAACGGTGCTGCCCATTCTCTAGTAAGTCCCTTAGTCGCCTTCTACGACACCCACGGGAAGAAATGGGATGGTGCTATCTTTTACGACTGGCACCACACGGAACGCAACGGTATGAAATATGATAAATGTGAAAGTAAGTTTATTCGTTTATTACACTTCCACGACCAAACGGCTGAACCGACTTTTATGAAATTTGGTATGGCGATACTTTGAACCTTGGCAAAAGACATGAGTATAGAAATACTTATTGTGTTCTCTATTCCAGTAAATGTTTTATATAGTAGTTGATATATGTAGGTTTTGACCTGTACTCACCTTCTTTGAAGTACAAGCGTGATATTATGTGTTAGTTTTGTCACATATATTATGAGAAAGCTCAATACTTTTTAACCAACTTCAAAAAAGGAGGCTCAGGTTATTAAAAAAAAAAATGTATTATCACAGATTTTTCCGTCAATTGTGAATGAATTTCAAAAAAAAAAAAATGGGTTTTGGGTAAGCCAAAAAATCTGCTGTTCCCTACGTTTATGTTCGCATAAATCTTCAAAATGTATGGAACAGCTGATTTTTTTTCGCGATTTCGGGTTTGGTCCCGTAGTAAAAGTTGTTCATAATGGTGAGTGCAATCATGTGTTTAAATGTCTGTCACTAATTACCAGTCATCCTATATATCAGTTTTACAGAGAAAATTACGTAGCGGCAGCTATGTAGCTATGTAGTGCATCAATTGATTATTGTCGTCATAAATGGTCCTGGTCAATGCCAGAGTACGATGATTTAATTAATAATTGTCGAGGCTACGAGGACAAGAGAATAAAAATATTCGCTTTCTGCGCTCCTCCTCCACATAAACTTTAACTGTGGCCAACATACTCCTTCATCATTCAAATTTTCGTTAAAACGGATACAAAGTTATGTTCCCACCATTAAAAAAAACCCAGACTGGGCCTCACAAAAAAAGGGCCTTATTCTCCAGCCTATAATGTGTCCACTAGAACAATATAGGCTGATTGCTATGTATAATTCGCTGTATTCCTGCAAATATAAGCGCGTGATAGCCAATTTTGGTTCAATATTAATATTATTTCTTTAGCATCATACATAACATACTCTAATATGCGATCAATGAAAAGTAATAACTTAGATATATGCATGACCATATTGTATGAAGGGATATTTCTAATATGAGGCTGTCCTATTGAACATAGGCCTCTTCTCATAGAAAGAAATCACGAGAATTGAGCACTATAATTTTCTTCGTTCATTTGGTAGATTCCAGAATATTAAATCTAAATTTTCTCACTGTAATTTCATTTTTAATCTTCTTTCAATGTAAAATGCCAGATTTTTTTCATGAGTTTAGATAATTAAATTTACATGTTAAAGACACATGTTTTGGATAATATCGTTCTATTTAGTCTTGTTTCAATTAGAATAGATGTAATAACTTGTCGTAAATATAATATAAAGTGAAACTTAAATTTAGAGCTTCTTTTAATGTAAGTAAAATTGTGTTATTTAAAAGTCTAATATTTCAATTTAATGGCGCCATCTGCAGAATATATCGTAAGTAAACAAAACGTAATTCTTTTTTCAAATACTTATTACTTTTCGAACTTCAGCAATAGGCAAAAGACAATAGAATTTCAACGCCACTGTTTGTCAAACTTTCGTCGAAATAAATTTCATCAATATTTACTGTTTTATTTTTCCTAAAAAAGAACAAACAATTGCAGTTTAAAATGCAAATTTCCTTGCGACTTGGAGAGATGTCTGTTTTTATTTCAGTTTCAGAAACTCTTATATTAACGCTTAAGGATGTAAAAGAAAGGTTGCAACTTCTGAAGTGGACTCGATAAAGTGAAGTTAAAATATAGTACAAGCTTAATGCAGTGGAGAGTAATTTAATTTAAATGTCGCAAAACTTTGATCGTTCAATCAAATTATGAAAAGAAAACTTGGAGGACTATAATTTAATAATTTTGTTCCCAGTTGTTACAACTGTGAGTATGCTGTCAATTTTATTTACACCCACAGAGTACAGAATTATGAGTATTTGGGTTGGATCTAGTATCATTTGGCAAGAGTTAGGGGTTAAAAATTAAAAATACACATGTAACCAACTAACAAGTTGTATTGTATATTTGGTTATTGTAAACACATGGAGACATGTGTATTTTTAATTTTTCAATTTCATCATTGTTAAATAAAATACACAAAAACATTACATAACACGAGGGGAGGCGCTACTATGAAGCGGCATTTGATTAATTAGCTACTAGGAGAACTAAGGATGTAAGAGCGACCGAAGCGAGCTCGGGACTTGGACACTCCGACTCGGACAGGTTAGGTTAGAAGGGGACGGCAGGGTTTAAAGAGCGAGCGAAGCGAACGAACACTGTCCCCGCCATCCCCTTCATGGTTATTTTTTTCAGACCATTGTTCCCCCCCTCCTGCCAAACGATACAATTTTTTTACCGAGTATTTAATAAAATTATAAGAGACATCATCATAAGAACCTCAACCTCAACTCAGTCTACCGCAATCCACTGCTGGACATAGAACTCTCACATGCTGCGCCAAAACACCCTGTCCTCCGCCTTCCGCATCCAGTCTGACCCAGCCACCTTTTTGAGGTCGTCGGTCTATCTAGCTGGGGGGCGTCCCACACTACGTTTGCCGATACGTGCTCTCCGCTCCAGGACTCGTCTACTACATCGGCTATCGGTCCTTCGACAAACATGGCCAACACCTTCAACCTGCTTACTCTGCAAGCTATGATAAGAACAATATTTTGAAAATATAAACAAATTACACACGTTTCAAATTTATTTTCTTCAGGCTGTTTTTGAATGTCAAAAAGTTTGTTTGAATTTGGAACAACTAGTGAAATTAGAAATACGATTTATTTTTATTATTTCAAAATGTTAAATAAACCGTATCCTATTTTCATTCTCTTTTTAGATAAATGACTATGCTCCATTTGAAATAAGATTAGACTTTGAACAACACTTTTTTACAGTCAGTTCAACCGATTCTGACTTCTATACCCTGGGGGATGGTATTAAAAACAAAAAGTAGTTACAATACCAACTGTTTACTGCAGCTACCATTTCTCATACTACCAACGCAATAGAAATTAAAATCGCTTATTTCAAATGGAGTATAGGTGCTACAAGGACAAAAGGCATTTCACCCACTTTTGTAACCGACACAAGATAATTAGCTTACTCCCACTGCTGGGACTCAGGCCTCTTCTTCGTGAGAGGGCCTGGGCTGGTGGTATTCTACCATACGTTCCCAGTGCGGGGTGCTGTGCACATGACTTCCAATTTTTAGTTCTATGTCAACCCGTTTCCCCACGATGTTTTCCTTCACCGTTTGTAGAGCAGCAGTACCTAGTGATGAAATAAATTACACAAAAGGGCCTGTCTGGGTCCAAAACTACGACCGCCAACTTGTAAGACACGGCCGTTACCACTGGGCCACCACTGCTCTCATACGACATAGATAAAATCAAATTTAGCACGTACCGACCAGATCGGGGGACAGACAAATTTCAGGGTGCGCGCCCCCGGAAAGTTCCCAAAAGTTTGAGAAGCGCCGAGACACGTGCGTAGCCCTGTCGCATTAGCACAGGTGTGCTGCTGTGATATATTGCGCTACGATTGTCGTACACAGCTTTGGGTATTGATTTGTACTTTAACGCTTCATAGGATGGGAATGGTGTGTTCGAATTGATTTGAAGGTTTTTTAGGTTAGGATATTCTCAGTGGCTTAATTATGGAAATAATATTTTTTTCCCGTTTATGATTTAGCCCTGGATGGATTTAGGGGAAGCGTTTGCTCATAAGTGGGGCAGTATAGGCTAATAAAAAAAATGGTTAAAGCCGTCTACTTCTGCCTGTAGTCCTGCTGTGGCGGCATCTACATCGCCACATGCGAACCACGAAATCAAAAACCTGACGTCACACAAATCTTGCATCGCGCAATCAGAGTTTACCGCGCGACTGGTATAGATACAACATCCCTACATCAACCCTCGATCAGTTGCCCACCAGACACAACACCCATCTGGTTGGAGGATTCTCCTTTTTCTGTAGAGTATGAGTGAACTTTATACCCCGTTCCTCATACTTCTATAATGCCATACTCTGTAGTGTTTTGCGAAAAAAAAAGGAGCGACGTTAGAAACAGCGTTCCGATTTCCAACATTCAGAATATTCACTCAACATTTTCGGCAGCAAATCCAGTTACATTTTTGGGTCTACAGGCTGCCAAAGACTTCTTGTAATCAGCAAATGAGGTCAGCGTCAGTAATCTTTCACTCCACGGCTAATGGCCGCTTGAAGAAATATATACCAACAATTGTCTTGTTAAAGTGTCTTAGAAGATCTACTTACAGGAATCGCAAGGGCATTGCCATATAACGTGGCGCCATGCCGCCAGTCTCCTGGGTACATTACCAGTCGACAGCGATGCGGAGGATTTTTTTAAACCATATTATTGTTTGTAAATATCTAGTTTTAGTTTTTTTTTTGACGGTGAGAAACCATCAAATGACTTCTCCCGCTCTGGATGGAGCAGAAGGGCTTTGTCAGACTTTTACTGACTAGAACCCACCCGTGTTCTCTCAGTTGCCCGTGTGCCAGGGGCGACGGTATCTCTTTCGAACAACCCGTACCCCTGGCAGGCATCGGCCCTTACGAACCCTACCAGATGTTGCTGACATCTCTGACGGTGCGCTTGGAACACAACGCGCCGTCGACCCGGGTTTTTTTTTTTGGACGTGGAGAAGTGCCTAATACGCTACCACGGGGAGATAGCGCAGTTATGTGGGACTGTAACCCACTAAAACTCCACGTTGTCCTCCAGTGCCGCTTGAGGCGGGAACGCGGAAACGTGCAAGCTATATGCGAACCCGCCGCGGCTGTCCGTCACCGGACTCTCCTCGGAGGGGAATAACCCCTATCACCGGCGCACCAGGACACATGGCACGCCGTGACCACCCCAGGGACCAAATAGCATAAGGGCCCCAGACGACCCCGTGTCTGGCACCCTGCGACGGGTCAGCACAGTGGCCCCGCCGCCTATCACTTTTCAGCCAAAGAGGATAGGGAGAGTGGCCAACGCTGTACCGACACTCCTCCCCTGCGGCCCCACCGCATCCACCATCAAACAGTGTCGGCCCCGTCCATGCCACGGAAGGGAAGAGCGCTTCTCAGAAGTACCGGCACTCCTCCTCCACCGCAACTTGTAACCCTCAGCCGTGATGCCTTTCATTCAACATCGCGGCCCTTCTCAATTGCGATGCACCTCACCGCAACCTACTTTTTGGTCGCTACGTCGTCGGCTTGGAGGCAAAAGCCCTGACGAGTGACCGCACCTTGGGGTTCCTCTTCGCTTCACCATGGGAGGGTGACCATGGCCACTGAGCTCCCCACAATGACAATGCGGGAACCCACTGGGGGGTAGTTTTAGTTAGGTTAGGATACATATTTTGCAGAAATCTCAGAAATAAACATTTTCATTAAATTTTTTGGTTAATATTTTATGCTACGAACTGTTCTAGCATTCGAAATCAAAGACAAAATGGGACCCCTCTTCTACAATAAACAACATTCAAAACTTTTACCCGTTAAATGGCAAGCGTTTCTCAAACTTTTTGAACAAACATTGTAACTTGAGTGATAAAGATGAACATTTTGATGCGTTGCTCGCTAAGCCCGGTATTAGGAGGGTCCTGAATTAATTTAATTAACAAAATATTTTTGCTTTTACTCGTGTTCGCTGATTATGGAGGATAAAAGGAGATCAGGTATTTTTGTGTTGGAGAAATTATACTAATGTTTATTAGAAGAGAGATAAATAGACTTATTTGTTACAGAAACACATGCATAGAAAAAGATATGAGATCACATTTAAAAAATAAAACATGAAAACAACACAGACCAGAACTAGATTAAGGCTAGATGCTTACTGTAGGAAGTACATCCCCGTTCAACGCCGCGTTGTGTTCCACGCGCGCCTCAAAGAGATGTCAGCACCAACTGGTGGGGTCCGCAAGGGCCGATGCTTGCCAGGAGTGCGGGTTGCTTGAAAGAGATACCGTGGCCTCTGGCACACAGGAAATTGAAGGAACACGGATGGGTTTTAGTCAGTAAAAGTCTGTCACGCCCAGCCGCTCCACCCAGAGCGGGGAAGTTATTTGATGATATCCCATCCTCAAAAAAAAAATGTGTAATTACATTGCTTGCAAAATGTAGGTGGTGAAAAGTTGTAAACTATGACTCATTTCTTTGGAGGCGGTACAAAACTTCGTTACTGGCTAGCCAAGCTAGCCATCAGAACTCCACCATGCTATACAAAATGAAGTAACGTTTTTTACACGTACCTAATTAGATAGGTACACATGTAAAGGCTAGGCGTGTTAGGCTTTAGTTTTTTCTTCAAAATCAACTTAAAATTTCTGGTTTTGGATTGATTTCCTTTGAATAACTTTCTTGTTCTCGAAATAATTTTGTTCACAAGCAAGACTCACTTCATTACATGCATGGCATTAGTGTCTCTTTTCCTAAATTAATCTTAGTTTTCCGGGACTTCGCCAAGCGGAAGGTTGATCCTTTACATGACGAGAGAACTGGCCTAGGTTTATGCCAAAGAATCCGCATCGCCATTCAACGTGGCAATGCTGCCAGCCTTTTGGGCAGTTTGCCTGTTGACAGCGATGCGGACGAATTTTTCGATGCCCTGTGAGTCTTTTCCCTCTGTGTTATGTACACGTTGTATAAGTCTGTTAGCTTAACATCATCTACATAGCCATTTCCCAACTATCTTAGGGTCGGCTTCCAGTTTAACCCGATTTTCGTGGAGAGACTGCCTATCTGACCTCCACAACCCAGTTACTTGGTAGTACAATATCCCTTGGTAAGACTGGCTTCATGTCAAACTGGCTGTTAGACATCGGGGCTTCTGACGACCCGTAAGGACTGTCAAAGATCTACAAATGATAGCCAGAACCAGCAGTCAAAATCAAAATCAAAAGTCATTTATTCAAACTAGGCTGGTGTCAGCACTTTTTGAACGTCAAAAATTACAAAAGACAGTCCCCCAAAAACGCCCGTCCTTCACCTTCTAGCGCTTTAGTTGGGAAGAAAAAGTGGCCCAACAAACTCCCCAGCAACACAGCTGTCTGTTTTGTTAAAATAACTTGATTCTAAACAATGGTAGGTACGTAATTAACGTTACGAAACATAAAATTAAAATATTTCTAGATATCATAGATCAATAATGTCGAGTTCGCCAGCTAACTACATCTTGCAATATATATAACTTATAATAGATACTTTCTCAGATATAAATTTAAGGAGATTAATCTAATGACTGTGCCTTCATAGTATATTTATGAAAATCTTTTATTTGCCCATAAAAATATTAAATAATTGTTCAAAAATATTGTGATATCCATAGTATAAATACTAGGAACAAACACAAATTTGTTGCACCGTCAACAAGGCTCAAGAAAATAGGTGGGTCATTCAGATGTCAATGTATACGGTTTTATAATAAACTTCCAAGCCGTGTTCAAGATCTAAGTCTCAATAAATTTAAATCATTCATTAAACGTAAGTTGTGCCTGAAATCCTTATAAACAGTTAAAGATTATATTGAGGACAAAAAAGCTTGGGATTGACCTGCTCCAATTTTGTATACTTACTGAATGTTGTTTTTTATTTTTGTTTTGCTCTTTGACATTTGATTATTATTATTTACACTTTGACATTCGATTATTTGACGTTCTAAAAGTGCTGATTCTCAGCCTAATTTGAATAAATGACTTATGATTTTGATTTTATATATACTTAGACATGAATATTTACTTTGAGAAGTATAATATTATTTTTGTTTTAATTATTGTGAATGTGTGGACTATGTGGTATTTTTGTTTTTGTGTTACATCTCTTTCTCAGTTCGTTTTTAATGTTAATCTGGCAGTTTGAGTACTTTATGCGGCCTACCCAAATGTCTTTGGTATTGTTCGTCAAATCGTTGAGCTCCTCAAGTTCTGAGTTGAGCCGTATGATTACTGATACATGCGTGCACTGAATGAACAGGTCCACTCAATCTGTGTGGTACTTTTCTCACAAGACCATTTCAGACACCAATCCACATGGTCTTCACATGATCTGACCAAGATTATGTCTGGACTTTAAAAAAGATTGTGACCTCTGAGTTTGTTTCGGCCTTTCTTCTCAGAGTAGTCAGATAGGAAACGCCGACCTCATCTAGTTTAAAAAAATATGATTGACGTGTAAAAGTGTTTGTACAAACCTACTTACAGAAATAAAATCATTTATCATTTATACAAAATGAGTGTTGCTTGATTATTAAGTCTTTGAAAATCAAATAAAAAAAAGGAAAATAAGCTACCCGCCAACTTATCAATTTTATTCTCCCTACATACTTACATATCTTTTCATGTGTGCGCGAGAGGGAAGAATCTTCCATATACGCCTTATCAAGAGCTCAATTTATTAAGTGTAACGACAACTCTACGTGATCTGATATTGAAATTGAGGCCCAATTTCGTTTGCTAGGCCCAGGAGTGGAAGCGGAAGGCATTAATAATGATATTGAAATTCTGACGTCAATTTAAACGTTTGTATCGGAATTATGGGAGTATATTTTTGGAGTTCATTTTCTTTTTCATAGAATGAATATGCATATGAAAACCTACCAGGAGGGGGACTCACTAGGAGGACACATAGTTACTTTATTGGTGAAGTTCTTCAGAACGATCAAGTGCGTCCGTACGTAGTAGCCGCAACCAGCGTGCGTTTATGTCTCGATGCATAATTTTTTTTGTTGTTGTTTAGCCTATACTGTCCCACTGCTGGGCAAAGGCCTCTCTTCAGGAACTCTTCCCGCGCCACTTCGAACCAGTCTTTGCGGTATGCATCCAGGTCATCTCGCTACCGCTTTCTGGGCCGACCGCGGCGGCGTCGTTCATCTTTGCCCAGCGGTCATCCTGCATGCGGCTGATGTGACCCGCCAAATCCCATATAAGCCTAGCACCCTGCTTGCCTACGTCTTTTATACCCGTTCTGGAACGTAGCGTGGTATTCCGAATTTTGTCCTGTCTTTTTATACCCAGATTGCTGCGTTTTATCGCTCTTTGGCAAAAACCAAGGCGGACTTTAGCTACTCGGTGAGCGACCAGGTCTGAACACTGTAGGTTAGGACAGGAAGGATGCACATGTCAACGAGTTTTCGCTTCAGGGAGATCGGCAGATTCCCCTTCATTAGCGTCTTCATGGACCAGAAGATTTTCCAGGCGTTTGTCCTGCCTGTTTCGAAAGAGAGTAACTGGCCCAGGTAGACATACTGTAGACATAATGTATCTCCTGCCCATCTACCTCAACTCTACGCTTACTGCTGTTACTGTTTTCAGCCTATAATGTTCTCACTGGTGGAACAGAGGCCTCCTCTCTGTGAGTGGGAGTGGGCTATAATCCATCACGCGGGCCCAGTGCGGATCGGGAGATATCACAAGTCTTCGAAGTTTTGATTCTATTGATTCCAAGACAAAAATACAAAAAAAAAAACTGACGAATTGTGAACCTTCCTTCCTTTTTGAAGTCGGTTAAAAAGTGTAGCATTTTGTTACGTAACAAAAGTGTAGTGATGATCGAAATGTTATTATTAGTAAAGTATGCAGAGCATCAATCAGATCAGCCTATCTCAGTCCACTGTTGGAAATAGGCATCTCCCAGGCTGCACCACAACACTCTATTCTCCGCCGCATAGTCTGCAGAGTATATAACTTATGATAAAATACATATATACAGGTATTTTTACTTTAAGCCTTGTGATATGAGGGGCTTGTGGCTAAGTATTAAGAGCTACACGGGTCGATGGATGAGGTTAAGCTACGCTTGCCGCGGTTGATCCGTGGATGGGTGACCATCTTTACATACCAGGACCCCTCCGTGCCCGGGAAAGTACGTTAAGCCGTTGGTCTTGGTTGTCATTTGTGGATCTGTGACAGTCGTTACGGGTCGTCAGTAACCCGAAAGTCTGACAACCAGTCTTATCAAAGGGTATCGTATTATCCAGTTATTGAGTTGTGGAGGTCAGATAGGCAGTCGCTCCATGTAAAATATGGGTATTCAGCTGCACCCGGTTAGACTGGAAACCAACCTCAACATATTTGGGAAAAGGCTAGGAAGATGATGAAGCCTTGTGATATGAAATTCAGATGACGCTTTATTCACAGATGAACATATTATTTAGTCTTTACAAAGTTACAGAGTAAGCCTAGAATGATATTATACGGGACTCAACACGAACACTTGAGCTTCTGGCATTTCTAGAACACATAATTTAAGAACACTTAAGAAGTCTTGGCATTTGAAGAAAACTCTCCAACCCGACTAATGTAACATGAAAAATATTAATTTTTACGTACATACTTTTTGTTCTTGGAAAAATACTGAGTCTTCGAAGTAAACAAATAACATCGCCAATTGGCCTACATTCGAACGAATTAAATTTAATGCCTCCATTGGTTCGAAATTGAGGCCTTGTATTCGAGTTGGAGGCCTTAAAATTCAGTGGGAAAGGAAACACGTGATAGACAAATGTAATAAGGTTTCCGTGTCAGATTTTAGCAACAAATTATTGCGAACAGTCGTGGAAATTAATTATATAAGTAGAATTGTGAAACGATTCTGGAAGAGACGTTTGATTCGTAGATTTTGTGGGCTGAGATCTAGCTGAATGATTAATCTATACTAATAATAACGTAAAGAGGAAAGATTTGATTGTTTGTTTGCATTGAATAGGCCTCGAAACTACTGAGCCGATTTGATTTTTTTTTATCACTGTTGGGAAGCTACACTATCCCCAGTTGACATAGGCTATATTTTATCCCCGTATTCCCACGGGAACGGGAACTACGCGGGTGAAACCGCGGAGCGCTGCTAGTCTATACTAATATTATAAAGGGGAAAGATTTGATTCTTTGTTTGTTTCCATTAAATAGGCTCCGAAACTACAGAACTGATTTGAAAAATACTTTCACTGTTGGGAAGCTACACAATCCCCAGTTGACATAGGCTATATTTTGTCCCCAGATTCCTACGGGAATGGGACCTACGCGGGTGAAACCGCGGAGTACTGCTAGTGTGTGATAAAACTGTTTCGTCATAATCATTTCAGCCGAATGACGTCCAGTGCTGGACATAGGCCTCCCCCAGGCTCCTCCACTTCGACGGTTCTTGTGCTTACCACATCCAGCGGATTCCCGCGGCCTTCACAAGGTCATCGGTCCACCTTGTGGGAGGCCTTCCTACTCTACGTCTTCCAGTACGCGTTTGCCACTCCAGAGCCTTTCGGCCCCGTCGGCCATCTGTTCTGCGAGCAATGTGCCTTGCCACTTAAGTTTGACAATTCTTGGGCTATGTCGGTTACTTTGGGTCTCCTGCAGATCTTCGGATAATTGTTTGAGTGCATTCAAATGGAAGTCACGACTTTTTACCTGCATAATATTTACTACAAAATCAGTCTATAATGTTTCCATAACTGGGACACAGGCCTTCTCTCGGTAAGAGGGAGTGGGCCGTATTCCAAAACGCGGGCCCAGTGCAAATTGGTAGACGTCACCATGTCTTTGAATTTATGGTTCTAGGATTTAGGTGTTTTTCTTCACCGTTTTGAGAGCAGTGATGATGAAATAATTCACACAAGAAGCCTTTCTGGGTTCGAACCACCTACAATTCGTAAGCTGTCAGAGCGGTCGTGGTTTTAATGATATTTCTTGTCTAGGGGCTGATGTGATTTGCCTCACGATTTCTCGCCATTACTCCGATTTTTGGAATTTAATGTGCACTGATACAAGAGATCGCCTGCTACAGATTTATTTAGCCAATCTATCTCATAAGTTAGCGTCCACGTGGTTGAGTGCCTTCCACTCTACCCCAGTCGACTAAACGCCGACAGACACTACGCCGATCGACTGAACACCGACAAGACTTTACTTCGACGGGACTCTTCGCCGTCAGGACACTTCGCCGACAGGGCTCATCAGGTAGGAAATAGGTTAGGTTAGAATTGGGACCAACCGCGTTTCTTCCATGTAGGTAGGTAGTTGCCACATACGAAACTGTAAATCAAATCAAAATATTTTTATTTCATATAAACCTGCATGGGCACTTATGAAACGTCAGAAGCTAGGTGCACGGTTCCAAAATGTTGTTTCCTATGGAGAAGAGCCGGCAAGAAACTCCACGGTTACTCTTTTAAAAATGATTGGCTTTAACAATGTTTTCAGATATAAAATGTATGGGAGGACAGTGCAGGCCTGTAAATAAGTACCAGGTACTTAAACGAATCCAGAATAGGAAATCGTCTACAAATCTACAGTCTGTAAGGCCTACAACGTTCTCCCATTCACAATATGTAAAATAATCTACATAAATAAAATGAACCTAATTAAACATAGTGACATGATTAACATGACAATCACTAAAAAATAGTTGATATTAAAATTGATGTATAATGTCAAATAATGACGAGAATATGTCAGCATTGTAAAAATAAAAAGAATAAAAAGAACATTGAGAGCAGTTAATAGACTTTCACATAGATATGCTGTTAATGAGGTACCAGGGAAGCCACATGTGCAGAAGGAATTAATGCCAAACTTTCCTGTCTTCAACGTAGTCTTTTATCTTATAATATGCTTTTTTGATAAGGATACGTTTGATGTGCGTTTTAAACTTTCCATCGCTAAGTTCTGTAACTGACTTTGGCAACTTGTTATAGAAGCGGATACTGTTTATTAGAAATGACTTGCTAGTTTTAGTCAATCTAAATTTTGGAATCACAATTTCATCTTTACTACGTGTATTCAGATTATGGAAATCGCATCGTTTTTTGAAAAGGCCTAAGTTTTTGCGAACGTACAAGATATTTTCTAGGATATAAAGAGACGGCAGAGTTAGAATATCAATTTCGCTGAATTTGTTTCTAAGAGACTCGCGAGGCCCCATTTTATAGATTGCGCGGATTGCCCTCTTTTGTAAAATGAAAATTGAATCTACGTCAGCTGCCGATCCCCACAACAGAACGCCATAAGACATAATACTGTGAAAATAAGCAAAGTAAACTAATCTAGCTGTGGCCACATACGTCAACTGCCTTATCTTTCTTACTGCGTAAGCAGCTGAGCTTAATCTACTTGAAAGAGCTCTAATGTGAGCACCCCATTGCAATTTTGAATCTAAAGTAATTCCCAAAAATACAGTTTCCGAAATAGCATCTAGTTTCTTCCCACCAAGTTTTAAGTTTAGACCTACTTGGGGTACATTTGGTAACGAGAACTTAAGACATTTAGTTTTATTCGCATTGAGTAAAAGATTATTAGCGGCAAACCATTTCGAAAGAACAGCTAGACTGTCATTGACATGTAAGACATCTGTATCTTTTCTATCTATTCTAAAAATAAGAGAAGTGTCATCAGCGAATAAAATTATATCCGAGAAGTTAGCCATCAGGTAAGGAAGGTCATTAATATAAACTAGAAATAAAAAAGGGCCAAGAATTGAACCTTGAGGCACGCCCATCTTAACTAGAGACCCCGAGGACGTCGCCCCATTAACGTTTACTTTTGCTGCCTGTTTGATAAGTAGGAAAGTACAAGATCAGCAGCCTGTCCACGAATTCCATAGTCGTGTAAATTACAGATAAGTGTATTGTGGTCAACGCAGTCAAACGCTTTTGAGAGGTCACAGAAAATGCCAATCGCGTCCTGGGAATTCTCCCAGGATTCCAAAATGTGACTGATGAGTTTTACTCCTGCGTCAGTCGTCGACCGACCTTTCGTGAAACCAAACTGTCGACTATGTAAAATACCATTTGAGTTAAAATGTGACAACATCTGGTCTAGCATGATTTTTTCATAAATTTTGCTCAATGCTGGAAGCACAGATATAGGTCTATAATTAGAGGAATCACTCTTACTACCTGATTTGAAAATTGGTACTACTTTACTATGTTTCATTAAGTCAGGAAACGTACCGCTGTCTAAACATTGATTAAATATGCCTGTTAGGATAGGGGCAATTGTGTCAATGATATTTTGGAGAACCTTAACGGAAATCCCCCATAAGTCTTCGTCATAAGTCTTCGTCTCGTCTTTATGTTAAGACTTTTAAATGCTGTTTTAATTGTGGCAATAGAAATGGGTTTGAATTCAAAACTTGGAATGTCCTTGCTGAAGTTTTCTTTAAGAAGAGATTCAGCTAATACAGATGATGAGGGGAGAGATTTCGTAACTTCTATTGGGATGTTGGTAAATAAATTTTCTAGAGTCTCAGCAACTTGTAACTTATCTGAAATGATTTCATTATCAATTTTTAGAGCTAACTCATTCTGATCTCGCTGTTTTGTGTTTCCAGTTTCTTTGTTAATTACCTGCCACACAGCTTTTATTTTATTTTTAGAGATACTAATTTTGTTACTTATTAATTTAGATTTAGCGTGAGCGCAGACTCTTTTGAATATTTTAGAATATTTTCTTACATAATTATGAAGGGCCTGATCAGAAGTCAATGATTTTTCGTGATACAAATTATATAAGATATCTCTGCTTTTTCTAATGCCAGTAGTGGCCCATTCGCTAAATTTTGGTTTAGTAGTTATTGTAACTTTTTTTACAGGACATGCTTTATTGAATTCTTTGCATACTGTAGAAAAAAATGTGCCATAGTTTATATTGGGGTCTTGTGAATCAAAACTCGCTGTTGATAGATTGCTAAGAACATTATTATTAAAAGATTTCAGTTTATTTTTTGTCAGAGGTCTCAATTCAATGGTTTTATCTAGATGTAACTTTTTATCTAAGTCAAACGATACAAGCTGACCAGTATGGTCTGACCTGACGCCACTAATTCAGGATGAGTCCTTTATTTTGTAATTGGTAAATACATTGCCTATGCATGAAGCTGTGGTTGCTGTTATTCTAGTCGCTACTAAAAACTTGAGAAACGCAAAAAGTGATGTGGCGCCATCTGCAATGCCTTAAGTGAACTACACAAGACTTGACGTCGCATCGTAAATACATCCCGCAATCAGAGTTTAACGCGCGACCCGCATATATACAACAACCCGACTTCAACCATCAGGTAGTTGCCCACCAGACACAATACCCGTTTGGTCGGAGGATCCTACCTTTTCAAAAAAGGATGAGTGAACTTTACACCTTGTTCCTCATGTCTCTATATAGTAATAGCGCAACGATGAGCCCTGTCGGCGAAGTGTCTTGTCGGCGAAGAGTCCCATCGAAGTAAAGTCATAATGGTATTCAATCTGTCGGCGTAGTGTCTGTCGGCGTTTTATCGTACACTCACTCTACCCTACACGAAATGGCGCCCTATACGTAAAATTCTAACACAAATTCCTATTAAATGTAAACTACTTACACTCCTATACGACACTGTACAACTGTTGTGTAGTATGTAAATAAATTCGCTCCCTCAGTACTCGAAAACTACTAATTAAATTTTAAACCTTTAGTTAAATCAAGCCATTGAATCCATTGTGTAATTTCACTATCTCGTGTTGCGAGAACATAAATGTGTGGTAAATGAGTAAATAACTGCGATCACATACGTTTAATTAATTTCACATGAATGGAATTAATACAAAGAATGTACGGGTTTTTTCTTTTGAATAATGCAGTTGTTTTGTTTAAAGTGAATACTTGTTTTTACATTCTCGTAGTATTTAATTTGTTTTCTTTGTTATGCATTTTTCTGTTATACGTAAGTACGAATTAAATAAATTATCTCTCTTTGCGCGAAAAACTCCCGCCGCCATTTTTTTAACGTCTGTAGGAACGGACTAAGTGTGCCTGCTTTTAAACACCGAAATAAAATACGTATGGAGAGTATCACTCAGTTCACGGCAACCGGCACACAACATTACAGCTTAAAGAACCTTAAAACTACAAATAAAACATAAAATTATGTTTTAAATTTCAAAAGGGCCTCAGCTCAGCATAATGCCAGATGGCATGCTGTATTGCACCATCTGACGCTTATTTTCAGATGTAAACCACGAGAACCTTAAGCTAGAAAAGTAAATACATAGTGTGTGTCCATAATAATAAATAAATAGAGTTCAATATACCACAAATAAAATAAAATATATAAAATATCATCATAAAAAATTAAAATAAATCATCACAATAAAATATTGTGGCATAGAGGCGTTGCGTTGTGATTAATAAAGACTAAAATAAATACCAAATATTTACGTTTATACCTACAATAAAATAATAAAAAGAAATTACCTACCTATAAGGCAAAATCGTTTGATCGCGTTGTTCTTCTGTACTACAAAACACGCTCGTTGTATGGAGCTGGTCTTTTGTACCTATCTATTTTGTGACTGTGGTTTGTCTAGGCTGTGGCCTGGCCTCACCTTTATAACAGAGCACTACTGGGAAGTTCGTAGTTTGACGACAAACAACGCTAATTGGGTTACAGCGGCTTCACGCAAATATTTGCTTGACAGTTACACCGGTTCTGTGCGCACTGAATAAGTCATTGCTTATTTGAGGGATATGTAAACTTTTGAAGAAACCGAGGAACAAGCACACAACAAGACAAGGTTTTATCCACATAGTGTCACAATTACTAATGGCATAGACAAGTAAGAGATGTTACGTAGGGTGCACACACGCGGATAACAATGTTTTTACTATTTATGTACATAATATTTATGTAATTTTTCAGTTACTAGACACATATCATCTTATTTAAATCTCTTTTAATTGTCGCAGCATCATGCTGAGATAGTGGCCTTTTGGCTTCGTACGGGACTTTGTTTTTTATTTTACTTTTTTTTTGTTGTTTAAATCTTATGTTAATCTTAATAGTAGTGTAGCATAGTAGTGTTTTATTTTTTATGTGTTTAATAATCGTATTGTACTGTAGTAAGTTTGTGATATTCCTGTGAAGTCCAATAAATAATTTTTCTTCTTCACATCTTTTTATTTACCATACAAAATTTTTGACCTGCACGCGGGCGATGCCACTGGTAAAAGCTAGTTTAGATAGCATAAGGTTACAATATCCAAAAATCGTTGCTCATTGAATGCTTACGATATGAAAGGTGCCCATGTAGGGGTCAGCTTTCCGTCCAATCGGATACAGCTGAGTACCAGTATGTTACATGGATCGACTGCCTATCTGACCTCCACAACCCAGTTACTGGGTAACATGATAACCCTACCCCACGATAGTCCCGTATGTGTTGCCGGGCGTAAAAGAATAGCACCATCCCATTTCTTCCAGTGGGTGTCATAGAAGGCGACTAAGGGACTTACCAGAGAATGGGCAGCAGCGATCTCTATGCATTTTACCACCATACTGCGATCGCCAACCCGCGAGAAGTTATTTGATGAATTGCCAGCCTCAAAAAAATAACCCTCGATATCATCAGCAAATTATGTGAAAAAACTTCTAAACACTAACCCACTAAATTCGATAGTTAATTAGGACATCAATCTAAATTAGATTGACAATTATTCTAATTAGTGAAACGAATCGTATTTGCTCTAATTCAGAGTTAACGAGTCAATAAGTAAATAATCATAAACAGAATATAATGTTCCCATTGCTGGGACACAGGCCTCCTCTTGGTGAGAGGGAGTGGGCCGTAATCCACCACGCGGGTCTAGTGCGGGTGGATGGATGTCACATGTCTTCGAAATTTATGTTCTAGGACATGCCGGTTTCTCACGATGTTTTCCTTCACAATTTGAGAGCAGTGGTGATATAGGTAATAATTTACACAAAGAAAAGCGCTTGTGTGGGTTCAAACTCACGACCTAGAATTTGTAAGTCGGAGCATATACCTCTAGTCCACGACAGTTCTTATTCGCTTTGACGTTCTAAATTGCCTTTTATGCGCGTATCTACCTATTTTAAATTAATACTTTGATTTCGCAATACCGACTAATGAAGACGGTTCGTGGTACAAGTTGTGCGCTCAATGCACTGTTACTCCACTTATTTTACAAGTACTGCCGTCTCTAGACGCTGCCATTGGCGCAGCAATACAATGCTCTGTGATTGATCCTATTCATTCTATGATTCCACTTTACTGAACCTGTTATAGAAATACAGATACACAGATATCTGTTATTGGTACCTCTACAGCACCCTGTAGTTGAGTCATCGGCGCGCACCTGGTGATCAAATTTTTTATCTCGACGTCCGTAGCGTTTCGTACTCTGTATCACCTACGGACATAAAATTACTGCCCGAACAAAGAATGTATGAGAACACGATTTGACAGCTGTCCATCCCGATGTTTTTTGTCCATCCGAAAAAGTTATTAAATCGGGAGTAGGTATGGTTAATTTCGAGGTTAGTATTGTACTACTTTCGGACGGGCCCGTATCTTCGGTGATTGACTTCGAGAGTAGGCTTTCTGTTACCATTGATTCAAAATGTAATTCTGAAAAAAAAACATTGTTCCATACCTACATGTTTTATTTTTTAACGGTGGGAAATCATCAAATAACTTCTCTCGCTCTGGGCGGAGTGGAAGGGCAAGTCAGACTTTTACTGACTAAAACCCACCCGTGTTCCGTCAGTTGCCTGTCTGCCAGGGGCCACGGTTTCTCTTTCGAACAACCCGCACCCCTAGCAGGCATCGGCCCTTGTGTACCTCACCAGTTGATGCTGACATCTCTTTAAGACGCGCATCCATACATGTTGACCGCGTAGGTATAGACCACCTTTTCTTTTTTGTTTGATAACCGACGAAAAATAATTTTTTTTTTTTCCGGTCAATACTTTTTTGGTTAGGTCAATCTGTATTTTTTGTAAGGATACCGTATTTTTCATCTAGATATTTCATTCATTTACAATTCTTGAAAACAATATTTACAATCGAATCCTGCTATCCTACTTCACTAAATATTATAAAACTCTATAACAAAGTCTTCCACCGCATCTCCGTTTGTCTGTCTGTTCGCGAAAAACTCAAAAAGTACTGAACGGTAAATCACACGATTTCCACCAATATACACCGAGAAATTTTCTAGATTTTTTACAAGTCATTTATTCAAACTAGGCTGAGAGTCAGCACTTGTTGAACGTCAAAATTACATAAGACAGTCCCCAAAGCGCCCGCCCTTCACCACTTCCTAGTGCTTTAGCTGGGAAGAAGAAGTGGCGCAACAAACTCTCCAGCAGCACAGCTGTCTGATAAGTTGGAAGAACTTGATGGTTTTGATTCACGAGAAAGGTTTAGGTGTATCATTTCTTTAGGTTTTGTTTGAATTGGTTAACACGGGCGAAGCCGTGGGCAAAAGCAAGTCCTACTATCCTATGAATCCTACTTTCATATTAAAAGTGTGATAATTTTGCAGAGCAGTGGTGGCCAAGTGGTAACGGCCGCGACTTACGAGTTGTAGGTCGTGAGTTCGAACCCAGCCAGGCGCTTTACTTTGTGTAAATTATTTCATCACCACTGCTCTCAAAACGGTGAAGGAAAACATCGTGAGGAAACCGGCATGTCCTAGAACCAAAAAATTCGAAGACATGTGACATCTACTAACCCGCACTGGGCCCGCGTGGTGGATTATGGCCCAATCCCTCTCACCGAGAGGAGGCCTGTGTCGCAGCAGTGGGAACATTATTGGCTGATGATGATGATGATGATAATTTTGCATGTTTAGATGTCTGCATGTTTGTTACTTAACCAAGCAAAAACGGCTGAACGAATGAAATTTGGCACACAGACAGTTCCTGGACCAGACCTGGCTTAACACATAGGATACTTTTATCCCGGTAGTAAGTTCCTGTTGAATAATTTCCGACCACAACGCGAGTGAAGCCGCTGGCCAAAGCTAGTTAGTTATATGTATATCATTAGGTTGTTAATCTGTCGATAATGATCTGAGAACGGCCTCGATTGAAACCACTTAATTAAACCTGACCTTTTAACTTCACGCATTGGCCAAATACGTATAGAGAGGCCTTTCAAGAACATTGAACTTAATACCATTCTGATAATAATCTTACGGAGAGATACAGGCCTGAATTGAGGCCACCCTGTATCCTACGTGTGGCGTACAATATATATAGGAACAGAAGGTCAACTCTGAACAAGAAGCGAAAACGCACGCACACATAGACACGCTTCACATAAAGCGAGTGAAGCGCATTCGTGACCGGCATTTGTCTAGAGCGCCGTACGAACTCTGACCCCCTTGAGGAATACTGAATTTAGACCTTATAGCGTTAAAATTAAGCATATTTTTAGTCAACGAACAAAAAGGAGGTGGCTGTCATTATAATTATATGTTCGGACAGTGCGAAATAATTATTATGTGATATTTATAAACCTGTATTCCATTTATTCCTAGCTTTTTGTGATTTTGCAATCATTAACTTTATGAAACAGGCTATAAGGTCTAATACCTTTGAGTATCGCAACTAATACTTACTTCGAATGAGAGCGATGCGAACATTTACCGCATAGCATATCTAAACCGCGTTCAAGAGCTGTCAGTGTCAAAATTGTTGTGAAATATAGACACTAAAAGCTCTTGAAGTTGTTTTTGAAGTGATGATCGCGTTCATTTTTGTTAGTAAAATCCGCATTAAGAGTCCTTTTGTTTTTTGTATATACTTATTTTTATTTTTAGTTAGTTAATCATTTAGTAACTAGTGTAAATAGTTAGTTCAAGATTAACACTAAGATTGATTTGGTCTACAGGCCAAACGGCGGATCGGAAATTGAGCAGATGGCGCCTGTTTTTGCTCGTTGTACAGAGCAGAACTTCTGCACCCATCTATTTTGTGTGAAAACTTTGAACCAGTTTAACTCCAAAACACGCAAATTATCAGCTAAGGAGATTTCAACTTTCGACAAGTGTTCTTGGTGGCCGAATAATTATTTAAATTGGGATTTAATTTAAGTTAAACCACTTTAAAACCAACGCAGCCCAAGAGTTGGGACTCCTCAATTTTGAATGCTAATTAAGATTGCAAATGAAATTGTCGAGGTAGTTAGGCCACAGGAATCCGCTGGATTCGAGAAGCACAAACCGGTCGAATTGGCGATGCTTGGAGGAGGCCCATGTCCAGCTGTAGACGTAATTTTATGCGTATTAATTAAGGTTTGTTTCAATATTGTTTCTGAGAGACGACCTCCTTTGCATAATAACATCCTCGTGTCATAAAGGCCGAACAACCTTTTTGAAGTGTGTCCTCCCACTCACTGGCGAACGGTCTAAGGACCGGCTAAGTCTGTGGTGTGATGGTGCTTCCTTACCAAACCAATTCGTTCCACCTGCTGAAAATCTCGCACCTGGACATAAGACCCCAAGCTTTCCAGGAAGTCTTTAAATGGACTCCAGGCTCAGATAGGCCGAAGTAAAGTAAACCTCAGCAGGCTTAGCACGAGCACCAATTTGTCGACGGAAGAATAGATATGACTGTTAACTAAATGATGTACGATAGGAGAAGATGACACAGTTATGCGTTCTAAACGAATCATGATTTTGTAGATAATCACACATACTTTATGGCCGTTGAGTAGAAAGTTTGTTGTCAGTGTGATTTTGACAGTTTGGGAAGAAAAATTCTTCTGAAATAGTCTACATTTATAGGGACATAGACATAGATTGTTAGAAACGAAAGACAAAATGACAGATTGTAGAAGGATATCTACGGTGCGATAACAAAAATGTAGGAACGAAATGTCACTTTGTATTGAAAAAGCACTGTCTATTCTTCGAAGAAATACAAAGCGTCATGCTAAGCCCGCTGGTGGAGGTTCACAGGTGACTCCACCCTGGCGTGTGTATATGTTGCGCTGTAACAAACATTGTGGCACTTAATATCTTGTCCAGCGTGTCCTGTTGTCTGTAGAAGAGCTGATAGACGCTGCTGAAAGTGCCAAGCTGGTAGCCGAATTCTGCCCTGACTGTATAGATACTGCTATCGACACGCTAAGAAGAAGAATAAAATTAATATTAGGTCTTTACCTATGAAATTGCCGTTCTGCAGTACTGGCCATTTCAAATCAAAATATTTTTTGTTTGGCTAAGAATTCTAATTTCAAATTAATTTTATTTTAAAAACATGGATTTTTTTTTCTAAAAGTAGTCATTTCTTTATTGATTAGTGTTACATTTTCATCGCATTTCAATCTTTTTCGTCATCATGGATACGTTAAAAATTCGAGTAATTATGGAATATGAGTACCGTCGTGGCAGCAACGCGGCACAAGCGGCACGCAACATCAACGACGTTTACGGAGCTAACACTACAAACCAACGCACCACCTGTTATTGGTTTGCTCGCTTCCGTTCTGGAAATTTCGACCTGAAAAATGAACCTCGCGGTCGTCCGAAGACTTTGGTCGACAATGACGAATTAAAGGCGATTGTGGAAGCTGATGATACACAATCTACGGCTGAATTAGCAGCAGCTTTCGACGTTAGCGTCAAAACAATATTGGTCCATTTGCGTCAAATTGGCAAGGTAAAAAAGCTTGACAAATGGGTGCCCCACGAACTGAATGATCGCCAGCGCGAAGTACGCGTCGAGACGTGCCTTGCACTGCTCAACAGACACACAAATGAAGGAATTTTGAACCGCATTGTTACCTGCGATGAAAAATGGATTCTGTTTGATAACCGTAAGCGCTCAGCAAGTTGGTTGGATCCTGGTTCAGCACCTAAACAATGCCCTAAACGAAAACTTACCCCTAGAAAAGTGATGGTCACTGTTTGGTGGTCTAGCGCCGGTGTGATTCATCACAGCTTCTTACCAAACGGGGTGAGCATTACTGCAGATGTGTACTGTGAAGAACTGAACACAATGATGGAGAAGCTGGCGCATCTCCAACCAGCATTGGTCAATCGCTCGTCTCCGCTGCTCCTGCACGACAACGCGCGACCTCATACTGCACAGCAGACGGTCTCCAAGTTGCAAGAACTGGGGTTGGAAGCTCTCCGTCATCCGCCCTACTCACCAGACCTTGCGCCTACAGACTACTACTTTTTCCAGAATTTGGATAACTTCTTGGCGGGAAAAAATTTAATACCCGAGAGGCAGTACAAAATGCCTTTGAAGAATTTGTTGCCTCCCGTCCAGCTGATTTCTTTAAGAAGGGCATCAATAAACTGCCACTGCGATGGCAAAGATGCATTGATTGCATGGGTGATTACTTCGATTAACACAAATAAAAAATTCATGAAAAAAATTCGTTAAAATTTTTTCATACAAAACGGCAATTTCATAGGTAAAGACCTATTATTTGTGTCGTTTTTGCCAAAAACTGCCCAAAAACCATAATTGGGCTACATCTATAGTATACCTATTAACCCGGCGGGAGTGTGGTGAAAAAATATTAGATACACTGAGCATGTGGTGGGGTGTGACAAACCCGAAAACAAAACTGCCTGTAGATGAGTATTGTTAACAAAACGAAGTCAAATTAATATTTTAATTTTGAATTTCAGATCCCCTAAGGATAAATTGAAATCTTTTTAATACAAGCTAACAAGGGCCGACTTTTACTTTGGCCAGTGGCTAAATCTGTGTCATTTATTTATACTTAGAATGAGAGACGAATATTAGTGAATATTTGGAATAGTAGAAGGAATATTTGGGATACTAGTTACACAAATGTCTTGCAAATCTGGTAGCGTCTGTGACGGGTTGCTGAACTACCTAGAATAGAGTTGAGATACACGATGACTATTTGTTTTTTTTTTGGGTGGGAAATCATCAAATAACTTCTCCCGCTCTGGGTGGAGCAGGAGGGCATGTCAGAATTTTAGTGACTTAAACCCACACGTGTTCCCTTAGTAGCCTGTATACCAGGGGCTGTGGTATCTCTTTCGAACAAACCCGCACCCCTGGCAGGCATCGGCCTTTGCGGGCCCCATCGGTTTGTGTTGAAATCTCTTTGAGGCGCGCGTGGAACACAACGCGCCGTCGACCTGGGCTTGGTCCTTACCGGACAGCGAGCTACCCATTACTCGCCGACACGATGACTGATACCTAAAATCCGTTTTTTTGGGACAGGTCAGCTCCACGCTACAGTGGCTTGTTCCTCAAAGGGCTTCCAGACATGACCCTGAATTGTTACATTTTCATAAAATTCTAATAATATAATGTTTTGACATTAAAAGAGACCATCACAATCAAATCGCTCGCGTAAGACATACATAAAGTCCCCAAAAAAACTTTCAACCTTTTTTAAAATTTACTGAAAAATATAGTGAATTTCCACAACTTCGGTCTACTTTCGACCTATTTAGGCTTTCAAGTACTCTTTAACCCTTCCAAAAGGATAATATGTGCGGAGGTTGCCGTTGTTGTAGCGGCTGCGGTGGATGCTGCTGCCCTTGCATCACAATCTATACTTGCTGCACGAAGATTTGCTAGTAGCCCAGCTGTGCCACTTGCGCGAAGACAAAGCCATGGTGTCTCCGTCGAAGGTACTACGTCAGATGTTATGCCTTCGAAGTATTCACTCCCGTGCCGTTTTGTGGAAATAAACTACTATAAATATGTGTGTACTAATATAAGTATGAGTTTCATCAGTCAGCTAAGAAAACCCAACGCCATCTATTTTTTTAAATATTTACCAAAAAAACATTGATATGTATCTATGAGTCTTATAAGATCTACTTACATAAACAAACATTTCATTTAATTACAGTGTCATCAGATTTATTTGAAAGTCTTTGTAACCAATATTCGCAGTAATATGCGATTTTCGCAATATCTTGCCAATGGCTAATTAAATGTGCTAGAACAACGTAAAGAATTTAAATTTCTTCAGAGGCCTGTACAAGTACCTTCTGTTATATAGCCTTAGCCTCTCCACACGGTTGTCAAGCACAATCCAACCTCTTAAAGCCTCTTAAGTGTCGATTTAATTGCAATGTAATTTCCTCGCCTGTGTTTTATGGCCTGCAATTCCTGGCATTTTATTTGTATTAGCAACTTTGGTTGCTTACGTGCGTATGGCCTTAAATGTTTGCGTTAATTTAGAAAGCTATATGTAACGCTGAAATTGAGTTGGTTTTTATGATAATGAATTAAATTAATAGCTTTTCTTATTATAGACCTAAGTTTAGGTTTCATCATCATTAACATTTCAGCCAAAAGACGTCCACTGCTGGACATAGGCCTCCCCCAAAAGGGGGTTTTGCCATAATCGCCACGCTTGGCAGGCGGATTGGCGATCGCACTATGGTGGTAAAATGCATAGAGAACGCTGCTGCCCATTCTCTAGTAAGTCCCTTAGTTGCCTTCTACGACACCCACGGTAAGAAATGGGATGGTGCTATTCTATTACGTCTGGCAACACACGGAACGTGCGGTTTAGGTTTAAGAACCTTTATTCTCATAAGAACACGACATAAGGTCCACTTAGATGAGACTTAAATTTTAACATACGAGTAAATAGGTAATCGTCGTCTTAAGACGAAGCATGCAGATGTGGAATAAACAAAATAACAATAACAACGTGTGAGATCAGCTGCAGCAAACAATACAAAAGTGTAGGTTGTTACATATAAAACAAGTTAACAGCTATCTAATTTGATATAAGTATACTGATTCACTTTGCAAGGAACACAAAGAGCGATTAAGAAGCGAACTACAATGAATGAGAATCCTATTTTTAGTGGGCTTTCAAAATTATGGTATTACGTTATTATTGTAACGGTATTATTTAATTTTTATAATATAAATATATATTATATTGAATATTTGTATTACCTATATTTCAGTTTTTCTTACCAGACTATAATGACGTCATTATATTTTCCCAAGAAACTACGTCTATAGCATAAGAGCGATGCGTTAAGGTAGCTCGCGAAATTTAAATTAAAATACAACTGGACCTCAAAATTTCTAAAAAAAAGAATAAAATTAGAATTTTGCGTGCTACTTTTACTTATGTCAAAAGTATCTATACATTTTTTTCTTAAGTCCTTCGAGTCGGATCATGACACGGGCTCAGTCGGACGTTAAAGTAAAAGAAGTAGTGGACTGTATTAAAATTGGTGTCATACCATAATATACATGAACAACAAGCTAGAAATTTACAGGAAAAATCAAGCTTTATGCTTGTACAAATTCACCGAATACAAATTCTGGGATCGATTCCCGGGTCGGGCAGTGTTTTTCGGATTTTTCTACAAGAATTTCTCTGTGTGTGAATTTTTCTAGATTTGTCCCTGGATGATGGTAATAGCCGTGAATAGCCTTGGCTCTGTTAATTACGACTGGCGAAATATAGGTGTACCTCTGCTAAACAATTCAGGGATGATGAGTGAGGTGTATGATTTGTGTATGTCTGTCTTCATCTTAGCACTTAAATAAAATAAAGTCGAAATAAGTACGAAGCTTTTTCCTTAATCGATTTCTGGATAAAACCCGTCCATTCCCGCCAATATATCACATAAACACGTCTTATCGTGACAAAAACGCAACCCTAACTGAGTAGAACCTCCAGAACCGATACGGATCGGGTTTTTCTTTACCTACCCTCTATATTGAGAGCCACTTTTAATTGAACATGGGTTCGATATAATGAGGCTGAAATTGACGGCTGTATCGTTGGTGTATTCGGTTGGCAGTTTTTTAAGGGTTTTGGCGTGTTTCCTGCTTTGCTTTGGGATATGATTTTTTTTAGTGTATCGAAAATTGTTTTCATTGTGTTATTATTTATTTGCAGTGGTAGTGGCCTAGTGGTAATGGCCCCGATTTATTATTTGTAGGTCGTGGGTTCAAACCTAGGTAGGCGCTTTACTTTGCGTAAATTATTTCATCAAAACTACCCATAAAACGGTGAAGGAAAACATCTTCAGGAAACCGGCATGTCCTAGAACCAAAAAAAAATCGAAGACATGTGACATCTACCAACCCGCACTGGGCCCGCGTGGCCACTCCCTCTCGCAGTGGGGAGGCCTATGTCCCAGCATTCCCGGCAAAGCATTGATTCAAGCAAGTATGGCAAGCAATCAACGCCACAGATATGCTATAACATTAACTGTTCCTATTATTTTCGTCAGGAAACCGGCATGTCCTAGAACCAAAAAAAAATCGAAGACATGTGACATCTACCAACCCGCACTGGGCCCGCGTGGCCACTCCCTCTCGCAGTGGGGAGGCCTATGTCCCAGCATTCCCGGCAAAGCATTGATTCAAGCAAGTATGGCAAGCAATCAACGCCACAGATATGCTATTACATTAACTGTTCCTATTATTTTAAAATCTTTACCCACAAAATCCAGCTACACCCTACTGCTACACGAAATTATTAATCTCGAAATTTCGCTACACTGCCACCGCTTACTACGAGGAGTACGAGTAGCAAATAAAGGGTTAATATTAACTTAAACGTAGTAAGTTAGTGTTAACCTCAGGACTTAGTGGTAAGATTAGCGGTTAGCGAGTATACAGCGTTATTGCTTTAGTTTCTGCGCATAGTTGTGTGTTGTGGAACATGTTGTTATAGCGTAGACGGGAATAGTAGTGAAATGAAATTTATAAGAACCGTCTCCAGGAAAGAGGACGTAATCAAATCGTTTGCGTTATTTTTAGGGTTTCGTACCTCGAAAAGAAAGAACGGAACCCTCATACGATCACTTTGTTGTCCGTCTATCTGTCTGTCAAGACCCTTTTTCTTAGGAACGCGAGGAGGTATCAAGCTTAAATTCTCAGGTAAACTGTCCCTTAGAGCTGTGAAAAAATCGAACTTCTAAGCCAACGCAATCAAAAGAAACAGCCGTTTATGCCTCAAATTTTCTACACTCGCAAGGTAATCAAAACCTACAGGGTATTTCCCGTGAACTCAGAATCTTGAAATTTTGTACCAAGCAAAGTCTTATAGCACAGATAAAGGAAAAATTGCGAAAAGCATACATTTTTAGTGACATCATTTATTAAAAATATTTTTAATCATTTTAACGGAACCCTCAGTGCTCGAGTCCGACTCGCACTTGGCCGTTTTTTTTTATATATGTTCCGCGGCCTCCGGAAATTGTGGATGGATTTCAAAAAATCTTTTTTTAATGGATAGTTTAGGCTTCAAAGATGGTCCCACTTTGCTTCGGTAGTTTTTGCATTCGCTTCCATTCACTTTATGAATAGTGATGGTGTTCTAATACTTCCTGAAACTGCTGTTTACCATAACTAAAAACTGAAAACTAAAAAAAATTGAAAAAAAAAAACAACCGACTTCCAATGAAAACACTACAAACTGAAAAACTACTTTAATTTCGGAAGTCGGTCGCAAAAAACTAAAATACTGATCCGAAGATATGTACCGTGTTTTTTTTTTTTTTTTTTTTTTTTTTTTTTTTTTTTTTTTTTTTTTTTTTTTGGGTGGGAAATCATCAAATAACTTCTCCCGCTCTGGGTGGAGCTGGAGGGGCATGTCAGAATTTTTACTGACTAAAACCCACACGTGTTCCCTCAGTAGCCTGTATACCAGGGGCTGTGGTATCTCTTTCGAACAAACCCGCACCCCTGGCAGGCATCGGCCTTTGCGGGCCCCATCGTTTTGTGTTGAAATCTCTTTGAGGCGCGCGTGGAACACAACGCGCCGTCGACCTGGGCTTGGCCCTTACCGGACAGCGAGCTACCGATTACTCGCCGACACGATGACTGATACCTAAAATCCGTCTTTTGGGACAGGTCAGCTCCACGCTACAATGGCTCTTTATTCAAAGGGCCCTTCCAGACATGACCCTGAATTGTTACATTTTCATAAAATTCTAATAATATAATGTTTTGACATTAAAAGAGACCATCACAATCAAATCGCTCGCGTAAGACACACATAAAGTCCCCAAAAAAACTTTCAACCTTTCTAAAATTTACTGAAAAATATAGTGAATTTCCACAACTTCGGTCTACTTTCGACCTATTTAGGCTTTCAAGTACTCTTTAACCCTTCCAAAAGGATAATATGTGCGGAGGTTGCGGTTGTTGTAGCGGCTGCGGTGGATGCTGCTGCCCTTGCATCACAATCTATACTTGCTGCACGAAGATTTGCTAGTAGCCCAGTTGTGCCACTTGCGCGAAGACAAAGCCATGGTGTCTCCGTCGAAGGTACTACGTCAGATGTTATGCCTTCGAAGTATTCACTCCCGTGCCGTTTTGTGGAAATAAACTACTATAAATCTGTGTGTACTAATTTAAGTATGAGTTTCATCAGTCAGCTAAGAAAACCCAACGCCATCTATTTTTTTAAATATTTACCAAAAAACACATTGACATGTATCTACGAGTCTTATAAGATCTACTTACATAAATAAACATTTCATTTAATTACAGTGTCATCAGATTTATTTGAAAGTCTTTGTAACCAATATTCGCAGTAATATGCGATTTTCGCAATATCTTGCCAATGGCTAATTAAATGTGCTAGAACAACGTAAAGAATTTAAATTTCTTCAGAGGCCTGTACAAGTACCTTCTGTTATATAGCCTTAGCCTCTCCACACGGTTGTCAAGCACAATCCAACCTCTTAAAGCCTCTTAAGTGTCGATTTAATTGCAATGTAATTTCCTCGCCTGTGTTTTATGGCCTGCAATTCCTGGCATTTTATTTGTATTAGCAACTTTGGTTGCTTACGTGCGTATGGCCTTAAATGTTTGCGTTAATTTAGAAAGCTATATGTAACGCTGAAATTGAGTTGGTTTTTATGATAATGAATTAAATTAATAGCTTTTCTTATTATAGACCTAAGTTTAGGTTTCATCATCATTAACATTTCAGCCAAAAGACGTCCACTGCTGGACATAGGCCTCCCCCAAAAGGGGGTTTTGCCATAATCGCCACGCTTGGCAGGCGGATTGGCGATCGCACTATGGTGGTAAAATGCATAGAGAACGCTGCTGCCCATTCTCTAGTAAGTCCCTTAGTTGCCTTCTACGACACCCACGGTAAGAAATGGGATGGTGCTATTCTATTACGTCTGGCAACACACGGAACGTGCGGTTTAGGTTTAAGAACCTTTATTCTCATAAGAACACGACATAAGGTCCACTTAGATGAGACTTAAATTTTAACATACGAGTAAATAGGTAATCGTCGTCTTAAGACGAAGCATGCAGATGTGGAATAAACAAAATAACAATAACAACGTGTGAGATCAGCTGCAGCAAACAATACAAAAGTGTAGGTTGTTACATATAAAACAAGTTAACAGCTATCTAATTTGATATAAGTATACTGATTCACTTTGCAAGGAACACAAAGAGCGATTAAGAAGCGAACTACAATGAATGTGAATCCTATTTTTAGTGGGCTTTCAAAATTATGGTATTACGTTATTATTGTAACGGTATTATTTAATTTTTATAATATAAATATATATTATATTGAATATTTGTATTACCTATATTTCAGTTTTTCTTACCAGACTATAATGACGTCATTATATTTTCCCAAGAAACTACGTCTATAGCATAAGAGCGATGCGTTAAGGTAGCTCGCGAAATTTAAATTAAAATACAACTGGACCTCAAAATTTCTAAAAAAAAGAATAAAATTAGAATTTTGCGTGCTACTTTTACTTATGTCAAAAGTATCTATACATTTTTTTCTTAAGTCCTTCGAGTCGGATCATGACACGGGCTCAGTCGGACGTTAAAGTAAAAGAAGTAGTGGACTGTATTAAAATTGGTGTCATACCATAATATACATGAACAACAAGCTAGAAATTTACAGGAAAAATCAAGCTTTATGCTTGTACAAATTCACCGAATACAAATTCTGGGATCGATTCCCGGGTCGGGCAGTGTTTTTCGGATTTTTCTACAAGAATTTCTCTGTGTGTGAATTTTTCTAGATTTGTCCCTGGATGATGGTAATAGCCGTGAATAGCCTTGGCTCTGTTAATTACGACTGGCGAAATATAGGTGTACCTCTGCTAAACAATTCAGGGATGATGAGTGAGGTGTATGATTTGTGTATGTCTGTCTTCATCTTAGCACTTAAATAAAATAAAGTCGAAATAAGTACGAAGCTTTTTCCTTAATCGATTTCTGGATAAAACCCGTCCATTCCCGCCAATATATCACATAAACACGTCTTATCGTGACAAAAACGCAACCCTAACTGAGTAGAACCTCCAGAACCGATACGGATCGGGTTTTTCTTTACCTACCCTCTATATTGAGAGCCACTTTTAATTGAACATGGGTTCGATATAATGAGGCTGAAATTGACGGCTGTATCGTTGGTGTATTCGGTTGGCAGTTTTTTAAGGGTTTTGGCGTGTTTCCTGCTTTGCTTTGGGATATGATTTTTTTTAGTGTATCGAAAATTGTTTTCATTGTGTTATTATTTATTTGCAGTGGTAGTGGCCTAGTGGTAATGGCCCCGATTTATTATTTGTAGGTCGTGGGTTCAAACCTAGGTAGGCGCTTTACTTTGCGTAAATTATTTCATCAAAACTACCCATAAAACGGTGAAGGAAAACATCTTCAGGAAACCGGCATGTCCTAGAACCAAAAAAAAATCGAAGACATGTGACATCTACCAACCCGCACTGGGCCCGCGTGGCCACTCCCTCTCGCAGTGGGGAGGCCTATGTCCCAGCATTCCCGGCAAAGCATTGATTCAAGCAAGTATGGCAAGCAATCAACGCCACAGATATGCTATAACATTAACTGTTCCTATTATTTTCGTCAGGAAACCGGCATGTCCTAGAACCAAAAAAAAATCGAAGACATGTGACATCTACCAACCCGCACTGGGCCCGCGTGGCCACTCCCTCTCGCAGTGGGGAGGCCTATGTCCCAGCATTCCCGGCAAAGCATTGATTCAAGCAAGTATGGCAAGCAATCAACGCCACAGATATGCTATTACATTAACTGTTCCTATTATTTTAAAATCTTTACCCACAAAATCCAGCTACACCCTACTGCTACACGAAATTATTAATCTCGAAATTTCGCTACACTGCCACCGCTTACTACGAGGAGTACGAGTAGCAAATAAAGGGTTAATATTAACTTAAACGTAGTAAGTTAGTGTTAACCTCAGGACTTAGTGGTAAGATTAGCGGTTAGCGAGTATACAGCGTTATTGCTTTAGTTTCTGCGCATAGTTGTGTGTTGTGGAACATGTTGTTATAGCGTAGACGGGAATAGTAGTGAAATGAAATTTATAAGAACCGTCTCCAGGAAAGAGGACGTAATCAAATCGTTTGCGTTATTTTTAGGGTTTCGTACCTCGAAAAGAAAGAACGGAACCCTCATACGATCACTTTGTTGTCCGTCTATCTGTCTGTCAAGACCCTTTTTCTTAGGAACGCGAGGAGGTATCAAGCTTAAATTCTCAGGTAAACTGTCCCTTAGAGCTGTGAAAAAATCGAACTTCTAAGCCAACGCAATCAAAAGAAACAGCCGTTTATGCCTCAAATTTTCTACACTCGCAAGGTAATCAAAACCTACAGGGTATTTCCCGTGAACTCAGAATCTTGAAATTTTGTACCAAGCAAAGTCTTATAGCACAGATAAAGGAAAAATTGCGAAAAGCATACATTTTTAGTGACATCATTTATTAAAAATATTTTTAATCATTTTAACGGAACCCTCAGTGCTCGAGTCCGACTCGCACTTGGCCGTTTTTTTTTATATATGTTCCGCGGCCTCCGGAAATTGTGGATGGATTTCAAAAAATCTTTTTTTAATGGATAGTTTAGGCTTCAAAGATGGTCCCACTTTGCTTCGGTAGTTTTTGCATTCGCTTCCATTCACTTTATGAATAGTGATGGTGTTCTAATACTTCCTGAAACTGCTGTTTACCATAACTAAAAACTGAAAACTAAAAAAAATTGAAAAAAAAAAACAACCGACTTCCAATGAAAACACTACAAACTGAAAAACTACTTTAATTTCGGAAGTCGGTCGCAAAAAACTAAAATACTGATCCGAAGATATGTACCGTGTTTTTTTTTTTTTTTTTTTTTTTTTTTTTTTTTTTTTTTTTTTTTTTTTTTTTGGGTGGGAAATCATCAAATAACTTCTCCCGCTCTGGGTGGAGCTGGAGGGGCATGTCAGAATTTTTACTGACTAAAACCCACACGTGTTCCCTCAGTAGCCTGTATACCAGGGGCTGTGGTATCTCTTTCGAACAAACCCGCACCCCTGGCAGGCATCGGCCTTTGCGGGCCCCATCGTTTTGTGTTGAAATCTCTTTGAGGCGCGCGTGGAACACAACGCGCCGTCGACCTGGGCTTGGCCCTTACCGGACAGCGAGCTACCGATTACTCGCCGACACGATGACTGATACCTAAAATCCGTCTTTTGGGACAGGTCAGCTCCACGCTACAATGGCTCTTTATTCAAAGGGCCCTTCCAGACATGACCCTGAATTGTTACATTTTCATAAAATTCTAATAATATAATGTTTTGACATTAAAAGAGACCATCACAATCAAATCGCTCGCGTAAGACACACATAAAGTCCCCAAAAAAACTTTCAACCTTTCTAAAATTTACTGAAAAATATAGTGAATTTCCACAACTTCGGTCTACTTTCGACCTATTTAGGCTTTCAAGTACTCTTTAACCCTTCCAAAAGGATAATATGTGCGGAGGTTGCGGTTGTTGTAGCGGCTGCGGTGGATGCTGCTGCCCTTGCATCACAATCTATACTTGCTGCACGAAGATTTGCTAGTAGCCCAGTTGTGCCACTTGCGCGAAGACAAAGCCATGGTGTCTCCGTCGAAGGTACTACGTCAGATGTTATGCCTTCGAAGTATTCACTCCCGTGCCGTTTTGTGGAAATAAACTACTATAAATCTGTGTGTACTAATTTAAGTATGAGTTTCATCAGTCAGCTAAGAAAACCCAACGCCATCTATTTTTTTAAATATTTACCAAAAAACACATTGACATGTATCTACGAGTCTTATAAGATCTACTTACATAAATAAACATTTCATTTAATTACAGTGTCATCAGATTTATTTGAAAGTCTTTGTAACCAATATTCGCAGTAATATGCGATTTTCGCAATATCTTGCCAATGGCTAATTAAATGTGCTAGAACAACGTAAAGAATTTAAATTTCTTCAGAGGCCTGTACAAGTACCTTCTGTTATATAGCCTTAGCCTCTCCACACGGTTGTCAAGCACAATCCAACCTCTTAAAGCCTCTTAAGTGTCGATTTAATTGCAATGTAATTTCCTCGCCTGTGTTTTATGGCCTGCAATTCCTGGCATTTTATTTGTATTAGCAACTTTGGTTGCTTACGTGCGTATGGCCTTAAATGTTTGCGTTAATTTAGAAAGCTATATGTAACGCTGAAATTGAGTTGGTTTTTATGATAATGAATTAAATTAATAGCTTTTCTTATTATAGACCTAAGTTTAGGTTTCATCATCATTAACATTTCAGCCAAAAGACGTCCACTGCTGGACATAGGCCTCCCCCAAAAGGGGGTTTTGCCATAATCGCCACGCTTGGCAGGCGGATTGGCGATCGCACTATGGTGGTAAAATGCATAGAGAACGCTGCTGCCCATTCTCTAGTAAGTCCCTTAGTTGCCTTCTACGACACCCACGGTAAGAAATGGGATGGTGCTATTCTATTACGTCTGGCAACACACGGAACGTGCGGTTTAGGTTTAAGAACCTTTATTCTCATAAGAACACGACATAAGGTCCACTTAGATGAGACTTAAATTTTAACATACGAGTAAATAGGTAATCGTCGTCTTAAGACGAAGCATGCAGATGTGGAATAAACAAAATAACAATAACAACGTGTGAGATCAGCTGCAGCAAACAATACAAAAGTGTAGGTTGTTACATATAAAACAAGTTAACAGCTATCTAATTTGATATAAGTATACTGATTCACTTTGCAAGGAACACAAAGAGCGATTAAGAAGCGAACTACAATGAATGAGAATCCTATTTTTAGTGGGCTTTCAAAATTATGGTATTACGTTATTATTGTAACGGTATTATTTAATTTTTATAATATAAATATATATTATATTGAATATTTGTATTACCTATATTTCAGTTTTTCTTACCAGACTATAATGACGTCATTATATTTTCCCAAGAAACTACGTCTATAGCATAAGAGCGATGCGTTAAGGTAGCTCGCGAAATTTAAATTAAAATACAACTGGACCTCAAAATTTCTAAAAAAAAGAATAAAATTAGAATTTTGCGTGCTACTTTTACTTATGTCAAAAGTATCTATACATTTTTTTCTTAAGTCCTTCGAGTCGGATCATGACACGGGCTCAGTCGGACGTTAAAGTAAAAGAAGTAGTGGACTGTATTAAAATTGGTGTCATACCATAATATACATGAACAACAAGCTAGAAATTTACAGGAAAAATCAAGCTTTATGCTTGTACAAATTCACCGAATACAAATTCTGGGATCGATTCCCGGGTCGGGCAGTGTTTTTCGGATTTTTCTACAAGAATTTCTCTGTGTGTGAATTTTTCTAGATTTGTCCCTGGATGATGGTAATAGCCGTGAATAGCCTTGGCTCTGTTAATTACGACTGGCGAAATATAGGTGTACCTCTGCTAAACAATTCAGGGATGATGAGTGAGGTGTATGATTTGTGTATGTCTGTCTTCATCTTAGCACTTAAATAAAATAAAGTCGAAATAAGTACGAAGCTTTTTCCTTAATCGATTTCTGGATAAAACCCGTCCATTCCCGCCAATATATCACATAAACACGTCTTATCGTGACAAAAACGCAACCCTAACTGAGTAGAACCTCCAGAACCGATACGGATCGGGTTTTTCTTTACCTACCCTCTATATTGAGAGCCACTTTTAATTGAACATGGGTTCGATATAATGAGGCTGAAATTGACGGCTGTATCGTTGGTGTATTCGGTTGGCAGTTTTTTAAGGGTTTTGGCGTGTTTCCTGCTTTGCTTTGGGATATGATTTTTTTTAGTGTATCGAAAATTGTTTTCATTGTGTTATTATTTATTTGCAGTGGTAGTGGCCTAGTGGTAATGGCCCCGATTTATTATTTGTAGGTCGTGGGTTCAAACCTAGGTAGGCGCTTTACTTTGCGTAAATTATTTCATCAAAACTACCCATAAAACGGTGAAGGAAAACATCTTCAGGAAACCGGCATGTCCTAGAACCAAAAAAAAATCGAAGACATGTGACATCTACCAACCCGCACTGGGCCCGCGTGGCCACTCCCTCTCGCAGTGGGGAGGCCTATGTCCCAGCATTCCCGGCAAAGCATTGATTCAAGCAAGTATGGCAAGCAATCAACGCCACAGATATGCTATAACATTAACTGTTCCTATTATTTTCGTCAGGAAACCGGCATGTCCTAGAACCAAAAAAAAATCGAAGACATGTGACATCTACCAACCCGCACTGGGCCCGCGTGGCCACTCCCTCTCGCAGTGGGGAGGCCTATGTCCCAGCATTCCCGGCAAAGCATTGATTCAAGCAAGTATGGCAAGCAATCAACGCCACAGATATGCTATTACATTAACTGTTCCTATTATTTTAAAATCTTTACCCACAAAATCCAGCTACACCCTACTGCTACACGAAATTATTAATCTCGAAATTTCGCTACACTGCCACCGCTTACTACGAGGAGTACGAGTAGCAAATAAAGGGTTAATATTAACTTAAACGTAGTAAGTTAGTGTTAACCTCAGGACTTAGTGGTAAGATTAGCGGTTAGCGAGTATACAGCGTTATTGCTTTAGTTTCTGCGCATAGTTGTGTGTTGTGGAACATGTTGTTATAGCGTAGACGGGAATAGTAGTGAAATGAAATTTATAAGAACCGTCTCCAGGAAAGAGGACGTAATCAAATCGTTTGCGTTATTTTTAGGGTTTCGTACCTCGAAAAGAAAGAACGGAACCCTCATACGATCACTTTGTTGTCCGTCTATCTGTCTGTCAAGACCCTTTTTCTTAGGAACGCGAGGAGGTATCAAGCTTAAATTCTCAGGTAAACTGTCCCTTAGAGCTGTGAAAAAATCGAACTTCTAAGCCAACGCAATCAAAAGAAACAGCCGTTTATGCCTCAAATTTTCTACACTCGCAAGGTAATCAAAACCTACAGGGTATTTCCCGTGAACTCAGAATCTTGAAATTTTGTACCAAGCAAAGTCTTATAGCACAGATAAAGGAAAAATTGCGAAAAGCATACATTTTTAGTGACATCATTTATTAAAAATATTTTTAATCATTTTAACGGAACCCTCAGTGCTCGAGTCCGACTCGCACTTGGCCGTTTTTTTTTATATATGTTCCGCGGCCTCCGGAAATTGTGGATGGATTTCAAAAAATCTTTTTTTAATGGATAGTTTAGGCTTCAAAGATGGTCCCACTTTGCTTCGGTAGTTTTTGCATTCGCTTCCATTCACTTTATGAATAGTGATGGTGTTCTAATACTTCCTGAAACTGCTGTTTACCATAACTAAAAACTGAAAACTAAAAAAAATTGAAAAAAAAAAACAACCGACTTCCAATGAAAACACTACAAACTGAAAAACTACTTTAATTTCGGAAGTCGGTCGCAAAAAACTAAAATACTGATCCGAAGATATGTACCGTGTTTTTTTTTTTTTTTTTTTTTTTTTTTTTTTTTTTTTTTTTTTTTTTTTTTTTTGGGTGGGAAATCATCAAATAACTTCTCCCGCTCTGGGTGGAGCTGGAGGGGCATGTCAGAATTTTTACTGACTAAAACCCACACGTGTTCCCTCAGTAGCCTGTATACCAGGGGCTGTGGTATCTCTTTCGAACAAACCCGCACCCCTGGCAGGCATCGGCCTTTGCGGGCCCCATCGTTTTGTGTTGAAATCTCTTTGAGGCGCGCGTGGAACACAACGCGCCGTCGACCTGGGCTTGGCCCTTACCGGACAGCGAGCTACCGATTACTCGCCGACACGATGACTGATACCTAAAATCCGTCTTTTGGGACAGGTCAGCTCCACGCTACAATGGCTCTTTATTCAAAGGGCCCTTCCAGACATGACCCTGAATTGTTACATTTTCATAAAATTCTAATAATATAATGTTTTGACATTAAAAGAGACCATCACAATCAAATCGCTCGCGTAAGACACACATAAAGTCCCCAAAAAAACTTTCAACCTTTCTAAAATTTACTGAAAAATATAGTGAATTTCCACAACTTCGGTCTACTTTCGACCTATTTAGGCTTTCAAGTACTCTTTAACCCTTCCAAAAGGATAATATGTGCGGAGGTTGCGGTTGTTGTAGCGGCTGCGGTGGATGCTGCTGCCCTTGCATCACAATCTATACTTGCTGCACGAAGATTTGCTAGTAGCCCAGTTGTGCCACTTGCGCGAAGACAAAGCCATGGTGTCTCCGTCGAAGGTACTACGTCAGATGTTATGCCTTCGAAGTATTCACTCCCGTGCCGTTTTGTGGAAATAAACTACTATAAATCTGTGTGTACTAATTTAAGTATGAGTTTCATCAGTCAGCTAAGAAAACCCAACGCCATCTATTTTTTTAAATATTTACCAAAAAACACATTGACATGTATCTACGAGTCTTATAAGATCTACTTACATAAATAAACATTTCATTTAATTACAGTGTCATCAGATTTATTTGAAAGTCTTTGTAACCAATATTCGCAGTAATATGCGATTTTCGCAATATCTTGCCAATGGCTAATTAAATGTGCTAGAACAACGTAAAGAATTTAAATTTCTTCAGAGGCCTGTACAAGTACCTTCTGTTATATAGCCTTAGCCTCTCCACACGGTTGTCAAGCACAATCCAACCTCTTAAAGCCTCTTAAGTGTCGATTTAATTGCAATGTAATTTCCTCGCCTGTGTTTTATGGCCTGCAATTCCTGGCATTTTATTTGTATTAGCAACTTTGGTTGCTTACGTGCGTATGGCCTTAAATGTTTGCGTTAATTTAGAAAGCTATATGTAACGCTGAAATTGAGTTGGTTTTTATGATAATGAATTAAATTAATAGCTTTTCTTATTATAGACCTAAGTTTAGGTTTCATCATCATTAACATTTCAGCCAAAAGACGTCCACTGCTGGACATAGGCCTCCCCCAAAAGGGGGTTTTGCCATAATCGCCACGCTTGGCAGGCGGATTGGCGATCGCACTATGGTGGTAAAATGCATAGAGAACGCTGCTGCCCATTCTCTAGTAAGTCCCTTAGTTGCCTTCTACGACACCCACGGTAAGAAATGGGATGGTGCTATTCTATTACGTCTGGCAACACACGGAACGTGCGGTTTAGGTTTAAGAACCTTTATTCTCATAAGAACACGACATAAGGTCCACTTAGATGAGACTTAAATTTTAACATACGAGTAAATAGGTAATCGTCGTCTTAAGACGAAGCATGCAGATGTGGAATAAACAAAATAACAATAACAACGTGTGAGATCAGCTGCAGCAAACAATACAAAAGTGTAGGTTGTTACATATAAAACAAGTTAACAGCTATCTAATTTGATATAAGTATACTGATTCACTTTGCAAGGAACACAAAGAGCGATTAAGAAGCGAACTACAATGAATGTGAATCCTATTTTTAGTGGGCTTTCAAAATTATGGTATTACGTTATTATTGTAACGGTATTATTTAATTTTTATAATATAAATATATATTATATTGAATATTTGTATTACCTATATTTCAGTTTTTCTTACCAGACTATAATGACGTCATTATATTTTCCCAAGAAACTACGTCTATAGCATAAGAGCGATGCGTTAAGGTAGCTCGCGAAATTTAAATTAAAATACAACTGGACCTCAAAATTTCTAAAAAAAAGAATAAAATTAGAATTTTGCGTGCTACTTTTACTTATGTCAAAAGTATCTATACATTTTTTTCTTAAGTCCTTCGAGTCGGATCATGACACGGGCTCAGTCGGACGTTAAAGTAAAAGAAGTAGTGGACTGTATTAAAATTGGTGTCATACCATAATATACATGAACAACAAGCTAGAAATTTACAGGAAAAATCAAGCTTTATGCTTGTACAAATTCACCGAATACAAATTCTGGGATCGATTCCCGGGTCGGGCAGTGTTTTTCGGATTTTTCTACAAGAATTTCTCTGTGTGTGAATTTTTCTAGATTTGTCCCTGGATGATGGTAATAGCCGTGAATAGCCTTGGCTCTGTTAATTACGACTGGCGAAATATAGGTGTACCTCTGCTAAACAATTCAGGGATGATGAGTGAGGTGTATGATTTGTGTATGTCTGTCTTCATCTTAGCACTTAAATAAAATAAAGTCGAAATAAGTACGAAGCTTTTTCCTTAATCGATTTCTGGATAAAACCCGTCCATTCCCGCCAATATATCACATAAACACGTCTTATCGTGACAAAAACGCAACCCTAACTGAGTAGAACCTCCAGAACCGATACGGATCGGGTTTTTCTTTACCTACCCTCTATATTGAGAGCCACTTTTAATTGAACATGGGTTCGATATAATGAGGCTGAAATTGACGGCTGTATCGTTGGTGTATTCGGTTGGCAGTTTTTTAAGGGTTTTGGCGTGTTTCCTGCTTTGCTTTGGGATATGATTTTTTTTAGTGTATCGAAAATTGTTTTCATTGTGTTATTATTTATTTGCAGTGGTAGTGGCCTAGTGGTAATGGCCCCGATTTATTATTTGTAGGTCGTGGGTTCAAACCTAGGTAGGCGCTTTACTTTGCGTAAATTATTTCATCAAAACTACCCATAAAACGGTGAAGGAAAACATCTTCAGGAAACCGGCATGTCCTAGAACCAAAAAAAAATCGAAGACATGTGACATCTACCAACCCGCACTGGGCCCGCGTGGCCACTCCCTCTCGCAGTGGGGAGGCCTATGTCCCAGCATTCCCGGCAAAGCATTGATTCAAGCAAGTATGGCAAGCAATCAACGCCACAGATATGCTATAACATTAACTGTTCCTATTATTTTCGTCAGGAAACCGGCATGTCCTAGAACCAAAAAAAAATCGAAGACATGTGACATCTACCAACCCGCACTGGGCCCGCGTGGCCACTCCCTCTCGCAGTGGGGAGGCCTATGTCCCAGCATTCCCGGCAAAGCATTGATTCAAGCAAGTATGGCAAGCAATCAACGCCACAGATATGCTATTACATTAACTGTTCCTATTATTTTAAAATCTTTACCCACAAAATCCAGCTACACCCTACTGCTACACGAAATTATTAATCTCGAAATTTCGCTACACTGCCACCGCTTACTACGAGGAGTACGAGTAGCAAATAAAGGGTTAATATTAACTTAAACGTAGTAAGTTAGTGTTAACCTCAGGACTTAGTGGTAAGATTAGCGGTTAGCGAGTATACAGCGTTATTGCTTTAGTTTCTGCGCATAGTTGTGTGTTGTGGAACATGTTGTTATAGCGTAGACGGGAATAGTAGTGAAATGAAATTTATAAGAACCGTCTCCAGGAAAGAGGACGTAATCAAATCGTTTGCGTTATTTTTAGGGTTTCGTACCTCGAAAAGAAAGAACGGAACCCTCATACGATCACTTTGTTGTCCGTCTATCTGTCTGTCAAGACCCTTTTTCTTAGGAACGCGAGGAGGTATCAAGCTTAAATTCTCAGGTAAACTGTCCCTTAGAGCTGTGAAAAAATCGAACTTCTAAGCCAACGCAATCAAAAGAAACAGCCGTTTATGCCTCAAATTTTCTACACTCGCAAGGTAATCAAAACCTACAGGGTATTTCCCGTGAACTCAGAATCTTGAAATTTTGTACCAAGCAAAGTCTTATAGCACAGATAAAGGAAAAATTGCGAAAAGCATACATTTTTAGTGACATCATTTATTAAAAATATTTTTAATCATTTTAACGGAACCCTCAGTGCTCGAGTCCGACTCGCACTTGGCCGTTTTTTTTTATATATGTTCCGCGGCCTCCGGAAATTGTGGATGGATTTCAAAAAATCTTTTTTTAATGGATAGTTTAGGCTTCAAAGATGGTCCCACTTTGCTTCGGTAGTTTTTGCATTCGCTTCCATTCACTTTAAGAATAGTGATGGTGTTCTAATACTTCCTGAAACTGCTGTTTACCATAACTAAAAACTGAAAACTAAAAAAAAATTAAAAAAAAAAACAACCGACTTCCAAAGAAAACACTACAAACTGAAAAACTAATTTAATTTCGAAAGTCGGTCGCAAAAAACTAAAATACTGATCCGAAGATATGTACCACGTGTTGGGTATCAAAAATGAAAGGGCTTTTTATGAATATTACAAATATTACCTAGATACACGTTAAAAATGTAAAGTGTCTCTGCAAATAATTTATCTAAAACACATTAAATGTAAGTTCAAGAACTAAAACCCGAGTAGTGAAAAATCACGCTTTGAAAAGTACTCGTATGTAAGAAGAAAAAGAAATCTCTTAGGAAAGCGGTGCTTGTATGCCAAACCCAACTGGCAAAAATGCAAACGCAATTTTAAATACGTAACCACACCTCTGCCCCAGAATAATGAAAACTTTTTTCAGCCAGCAACGAATTTATTTATCTTTATTAAAGGGAAACTAGTCATGGGCTCGAACTCATTCATTATTGAATGAGATGCACGATAAATTCATCGTAAAACAGGCGCGTAAAATATAAAAAAAGTCCTTCGGAAGATCGAGTTTTATGAAAAAACCACTGCATGAATCAATTACCAATAAAGTTTATTGAACTTTTCGATATTTGAGCTTTGTCGGTACTGACTATTTTTTGGAAAGTTTATTTTTATTATTTAAACACGCCCAAAGTTGCGTTAAATTAGCAAGAAAAATAATCTTTGTTGGCTCATAACTTTTTAGTGAATCTTTATTTTACTATTCTGTTTCGGCACCTACAATATTAATAATGAGAAAAAACCATAACCCCCCTTATTACAAAACAAGGTTTTTCTTTAGGTATGGTTTAAACCACCGAGCCTGTTTTTGAAATAAGAACTTACAAGTTAAATAGAATTACAGCTCCTTTTCCAAAACTGACAATTTAGCACTGGACTAACTTGTCAGTTTTGTAAAAGGAGCTGTATTTCGATTTCAGTTAGGTTCTTATTTAAAAAAACAGGCTCGAAGGTTTAAACCATACCTAAAGAAAAACCTTGTTCTGTAATAAGGGGGAACATGTTTAAATTTTAACGTACATTGTCAAACAGTGGAGTAATATACTTCCGAAGCGTGTAAGGAAAACATTAGGGATGCGTTGCCTCTTAACGTGGACTGACAGTTGTTCCACTCAATGCTAAGCGGCAACCTTTGACTTTTACAATTGCAATAGTTTATAGGTCACACAGATACGACCTGATATTGTATTGTGTCCGTGACCCAAATAATGAGATGAAAATGTTTCGAATTCGGGTTATAAATCTTATATGTTATTCAAGAGGTACTTCAACACTCACACAAGGTTTGTTTCGGTCTTTGTTCTCAGAATAGTCAGATAGGAAACGCCGACCTCATCTAGTTTAAAAAAATATGATTGACGTGTAAAAGTGTTTGTACAAAACTATTTACAGAAATAAAATCATTTATCATTTATCACTCACTTAACCCATGTTCTGCAGCTGCACGGGTCGATCGACCAGGTTAAGCTACGCTTGCCGCGGTTGGTCCGTGGATGGGTGACCATCTTTACATACCAAGACCCCTCCTTGCCTCGGAAAGCACGTTAAGCCGTTGGTCCCGGCTGTCATTTGTGCATCTTTGACAGTCATTACGGGTCGTCAGAAGCCCGAAAGCCTGACAACCAGTCTTACCAAGGGGTATCGTATTACCCAGTAAGTGGGTTGTGGAGGTCAGATAGGCAGTCGCTCCATGTAAAATACTGGTATTCAGCTGCATCCGGTTAGACTGGAAGCCGACCCCGGGAATGGGAAAAGGCTGGGCAGATGATGACTCACTTAACCCATGTTCCCACGGACGTAACAAAATCGCGGCGGGTTATTTTCGCGAACTGTATCTTCATCGCACTGTTGTTGAAAATCTAACACTGTGTTTTTTCTCTCTCACACAGTCTTTTTTGTAAGACTCGCTCTCGTTGGACTTTGTTACATTCTCAACGCTCGGTTCAATCCCGAGAGTCAAGTTGCGTCCGTGTGAGTCGACTTACACAACTACTTAGTGATGACAAAAATGTCAAATGCCATGAATTCATCTGCTTTATTATAACATAGAGAGAGCAGTGGTGGCCAAGTGGTAACGGCCGCGACTTACGAGTTGTAGGTCGTAGGTTCGAACCCAGACAGGCGCTTTACTTTGTGAAATAATTTCATCACCACTGCTCTCAAAACGGTGAAGGAAAACATCGTGAGGAAACCGGCATGTCTTAGAACAAACAATTTTTAGCTACCACAGAACTCCGTCATTTGTAAACCGATTTGAATATTTCTACAAAGTGCAATAAATCTTTAATTTTCGACAATCGGTGGCAAAAAAACGAAAATACGGAATTCCGAAATTAAAGCTATTTTTATTGTGAAAAATAAACTTTTTTTAAATACATATACTTTCTTCCTGACTAAGGCACTGCCTGCAAGCGAATAGTAACCAGTTTGATTCATAATTTCAGCCGAAAGACGTCCACTGGTGGACATAAGCCTTCCCCAAAAGGAAGGTTTTAACATAATCGCCACGCTTGGCAGGCGGGTTGGCGATCGCAGTATGGTGGTAAAATGTATCGACTACGCTGCTGCCCATTCTATATTAACATTTCTCACCAGTTTAATTAATACGAGACAAAACAGCAAAACAATATTCCACTCTATTCAGCAATTTATGTAATTATTTAAAAGCTTATGATGAAGTAAATTAATTTACAAGTGCGAACGAAATCACGCGAGTCTGAACCTTTTATAATTGCTTGAGTACCTTTCTATTTCGCGGACTGGTAACGAAAGTGCGTTAAGTGATAAAATGACACTTTTAATTATAAAGTGATAAGGGTTAATTACTTTGACCTCCGGCATTTAACCTTTGAATGAAGAGGGCTGAGTGGTACTTTTATGTTTTCGGTACCGGTTTTGAAAATGGGTAAGTTGGTACTTGGAAGTGACAATAGGGAAAAGGGGTTAGGCCTGTTATGATAAGGTCTTGTTGAATCTCACAATGTTGTGAGGAAAAATGACAATGACGTCAATATCAACCTGAACACGTCTACTCGAGCCGGTCTATTCCTTGAAAATCTCACCGTGGGAACTAAGGTGAAGTAACCTATCGTTCTACATAAAGCGAGGGATTACTACCATCAGCTCAATCGGCTGCAATCGGTGATTAAACAATTTATACAAAGTTAACCACCTGTATGGGTTCGAACCTCGCGAAAGTCGGGACCATTACCGCTGGGCCACCACCGTTCACGATGTGATTTAGTTTTTTTTTTTTTGTAGCCTTAAAGCAGAGATGGTTTGTATTGATACTCACATTCAGTCAATCGATAACACTACTTATCACTAATGGGTTAAATTCCAAAATTTGCACGAACTACGTGACACTACGATAGCCGTTAACAACTATCAGTAAGTACCTTACCTACGTGAGTCACGTGCAATGTTTATAGAATTTGCTCATAAAAGAACGGTTCTAGTCAATCTCAAAATTCCTATACAGGTTGCTTTTTATTTTTGTTTAGGTTAATTTTGTTTTTTTCTAAGTCTATGTTGCATGTGTTTAATAATGTAGTTATAATAGTTTTAAATATTTTTTAGCATTTTTTTTTAATAGTTTATTTCGGTTTTAATAGACTTTGGTCATTCATCATCATCATTTCAGCTAAAAGACGTCCACTGCTGGACATAGGTCTCACCCAATTGGGGGGGTTTTGCCATAATCGCCACGCTTAGCATGCGGGTTGGCGATCGCAGTATGGTGGTAAAATGAATAGAGAACGCTACTGCCCATTCTCTAGTAAGTCCCTTAGTCGCCTTCTACGACACCCACGGGAAGAAATGGGATGGTGCTATTCTTTACGTCCAGCACCACACGGAACGACTAGACTTTGGTATTTCATTCATTATGGTGGAAATTACACATTTTACTGTTCGTCTGCCATAATAATTTCTAACCTGAGGTACTGTTAATTTATTTTAGGTGATACTTGTTGTGATTATTTTATGTGATAAAGGTATTTAAGTGCTTTTTTTATTAAATTGCTCAGTCAAGAGGGCCGTTACAATACGGAACCTTAGCACGGTTTCATTCAGCAGCCATCTAATCTCTCAAAGAAAATTAAGGTCATCGAGATCAAGAGATAAGATCACGATATCATGGAAGGGTCACAGAGGGTAACTAAGGGATCGGAAACTATACGTGAGGGTCAATCCAACTGAAACCACTTGGTTATGTGACTGACTATTGGCCCTTGTGGTAGCGAGACGAAAATATAATTCGTATGCGATGTAGGTTGGACCCTTCATATTATATTAAAGTCGGAATGTTGTGACCAGCTTCTGAAATACTAATTTGGGGTCTCTGTCAGACGGCTGTACCTATTAAGCCTCACTGTAAATAATATTTAAAAACATCTGTCTGTTTCTGACCTTGTGAGGGCCGCAGGAGTCCGCTGAATGCGGGAAGCACAGAACCGGTCGAAGTGGCGGAGCTTGGGGGAGGCCTATGTCCAGCAGTGGACGTCTTTCGGCTGAAATGATGGTGATGATGATGATGTCTGTTTCTATTAGGTACTCTTAAATTTGCTAGATATAATTTAGGGAATGCATGAATAGTTTTGCGTGTATATTGGTGTCATTGTAAATGTACGAGTATGTTCAGATTATGTCCTAAAAGGGAGCTACGTCTGCGTACAAACTGCTTTGTGGTTTGTCACAGGCATTGAATGTTTCTTAAAACAATACAGGGTAAATTTTGAACCAGTGCGCAAACTGTAACCATGAATTCAGCATATCATTCCAGACCCCCTAGCGTAGAAATGTTTCGTCTGTTATATGGCCAAAATGTATAGAACAGCTGTTTCGTTTTGATAAATGACAAAAGAATCTACGCTATGGTCTATAATGATATTCTGAATTCATGGTTACAGTTTGCGCACTGGTTAAAATTTTATCCCGTGCATTTCTGTGAATAAACAGTTTTTCATTAATTTTTAACCGACAAAAACACGAAGGAGGTTCTCAAGTCGTCGCGTATTTTTATTTTTTATTTTATGTATGACCACGCATACCTTTTTTCAGAGTAGGCCGATATTGATCATTCTTTTTTATTGGAAAGGGTATACTCCGAAGTTGGTCCCATATAAATTTCTAAAGAAAAAACCAGCCCTAAGGGTAGGAAAACAGGGGATGATTGATTTTTTACTCACAGATTTAATACCGAGTTGTGTATTACAAAAAGTAATAAAAAATTAAGTACCTATGTAGTAATGAGTAGATTAAAGCAACAAAAAAATTTAAAATAAAAACTTTTTAACAAAAAATTAAACCACCTAAAAAAAAATGAAAAGCAAAAAATGATAAACCTTTTTGACCTTAATAACGAAGTTGGTGTTAGGTGACTTTGATATGTATTTTAATCTTATGTCACCGCCTTCCGAACTGCTTTATTAAGGTTAAACAAAAAAGGTTTATTATTTTTTGCTTTTCAGTTTTTTCTGTTTATTTTAAATTTTTACTTATGAACCGGGCTAGAATCCAGAATTCCAGATGTAAAAGTGCAATAGCATGTTGCCCGAATGTTGCCCGCATCGACCTCATTACCTCATGTTCAGTAGTAGCACTTGAGACCAATCTACAACTAGACCAAGCAGTCGGTAACAGCAATAATGGATGACGAGTCAAATTTGTAATTTTGATTCTTGATATATCTGCATCAGGTTAGACCCCGACATTACCTACGTAGGGAAAAAGCTAGGCAGCATAATTTTACCCGGATCGTTTGTCAATTTCAACTCCACTATAATAAATCATTCAACGCTTTTCTCAAATAAAAAATACGTTCAATAAAACTTCCAATATTCCAATTACGATTTTAAAATTCTTTCACGCAACAATGAAATCTGAACGCTTGAACTCATTCCTCATTCAATATCGTTCACTAATCAAATATGGAACGGTCCATTATGCGCCTTGAATTGTTCTGCGAACAGGGGAGTGGCTAGTGAACGACGAAAGACATCATTCATTCACTCGTTCAATGGCGACCGAATCGAGAGCTTGATTGGAAGTGACATTACTCGGTTGAATGTAGTTGGCGTAACTTTTTGTGATTGATGTAGTGATTATCTATGTTTGCGTTAATTTCGTTAATTAGTCTTTGGGTAAGACACGTTGAGAGGAAGGACTAAAACTCACCATGTTTAGGTTTTACAGCTAGCAATAGGTATTACTTAAGCACAATCAGTTTACTTTAAGACGATCCCACTTCTGGCTGGGCCATAGGCCTCCTCTCTGTGAGAGAGAGCGGGAATTTTTTACCACGCGGAACCATTGCGGGTTGGTGGGTGGTAAATGTTCTAGAACTACGTATGGGTTCAAGGACATGCCACTTTCCTGAAAATGTTTCCCTTCACCGTTTTTAAAGCAGTGGTGATTAAATAAATTACAAAAAGTAAAGTACTTACCTTCTTCCCAATGTATGGTTCAAAAACATGGTCTTTGACAATTTTGCCAGAAAGCTCTGGAACTGAGTATTCTAGGCATTAAACTTGTGGACCGGGTTAAGAATCCAACAATCCGTTCCATTATTAAAATGTTCCGTGTGGTGCCGGACGTCGAAAGAATAGCACCACTCCATTTCTTCCCGTGGGTGTCGTAGAAGGCGACTAAGGGACTTGCTAGAGAATGGGCAGCAGCGTTCTCGATGCATTTTACCACCGTACTGCGATCGCCAACCTGCCTGCCAAGCGTGGCGATTATGGCAAACCCCTCCGTTTGAAGGAGGCCTATGTTTAGCAGTGGACGTCTTTCGGCTAAAATGATGACTAAAATAACTCATGTCACGCGGAAAGCTGCCACGCTTAAATGGGATTAGGTAGGACACAACGGCCGCATGTCAGACGATCAATGGGCTAAACTTACGACCCAGTGCGTCCCGCTTAATGGCAAACGATATCGCGGCAGGCCCAGACGGAGATGGTGGGATGAGCTCGACTCCTTTGAAAAAGATTGGTCCTTGACAGCTCTGCAGCCTAGACAAAACACATTTCTATTAGCCTTCACGCCAATCGCTACGCCAAAATGTATGGGAATGAAATTACCTGCGGAAAGGTTATGTCGTGTCCTTGTGTCGAGAAATGTATTTTGTCTCTAGGCCCTGGACGGAAAGAGGTGGAAAGAGAGTAGGGAGGCCTTTGCCCAGCAGTGGAACGTGCATGGCTAATAATAAGAGGCCGTTAGCAAAATAATAAAAATATTTTACACTAGCTTCCGCCCGCGGCTTTGCCCGCGTGGAAGTAGAAAATTATCCCGCAGGAACGTACAACCGAGATAAACCGTATCATATGTGGTAATATAGGTTATAATCTATCTGTGTGCCAAATTTCATTCAAATGCGTTCAGTAGTTTTTGCGTGAAAGAGTAGTAACAAACAACATCCATACACGCAAACTTTCGTGATTATAATGTTAGTAAGGATAATAACCTATTGCAAACCTGCTACTACAATATTTTAAGCACGTAAGAATACGAATAAATGTGTAACGTCCCCTAAATTACTTTGAAAAGGTACCTTACAGTACTAATGAGTTTTTAATGTTGCTAAATTACTTTTTATGAGACCACCGTAATCATGTAAATTAACAAATGGTGTTCCTACCCTATGTACCTACCTAATTTAAATGAAGAATTATGAATTCTTAGTAATCTTGGTGTTTTAAGGGTATTCTTAAATTAGGTCCATTTTTGCCCTGGTTATCATACTTCCTACACTTCTTCATATTATAAATGTGAAAGTTAGTACCTATGTTTAGATGTTTGTTACTGAATTACGCAAAAACAGCCGAATGGATTTGGATGAAATTTGCCACACAGATATTTTATAATCTGGATTAACACTTAGGATACTGTTTATCCCTGTAAACATTTTCACAGTGACAGTTTCTCATCTTTCTTCAAGTAGTGTTATTTAGGCGTAAACTTCAAAAATAAAGAGATTGCATGAAATAAATAAGATATTAAGAAGTGCTTTGCATTTTGCAAATACGCTCAAAAGTTAGTACCGGGTCATGGGCGTGGCGTCGTATCTTCGTAACAGCGTGCAGCGTAGGAGTTGAACATAAAGTTTAATACTTCGTTTCCTATTATTTCTTTTTTTATTGTCGTGTCAACACTTCTCACATATTAACACAATTATTTCTACAATCTGGGTAGGTATGTTTAACTTACTTACTTAATCTTACTAAATAATAGTATTTAATGCTATTCTGTAAAGTGCAGTGCTCTCACTTGAGTGAGGTTTGACTCACTCAAGTGAGCGCACAGAAATCGCAAGTGAACTCGGCCTAGAGACAAAATACAGTTCTGTTAGCGTTTACGCCAAACGCTACGCCAAAATGTATGGGAAAGACATTACCTGCAGAAAGAACACGACGCAACTTTTCCGCAGGTAATGTCATTCCCATACATTTTGGCGTAGCGTTTGGCGTGAACGATAACGGAAATATGTTTTGTCTAGGCCTGCTCATTTGTTTTAAAAGTAAATCATCGCGGATTCACAACAGCACACCGTTCGAATTTCAAATAGATGTTTAGAGAGTAATACAACCTACTTGATTCATTTTACAATGAACAAAAGAAAAAATAAAGTTCTACTTTTAAAAGTGATTTTAGTCTTCTACTTTTCTCACCTACCTTATACCTTTCTGTAACAGCTGTTGAGAATTACAAATATGACAGCCGGGCTTACTCAGCCTGCCCGGTACACAACGTGACGCCGAGATGTTTACCAGACTAAGTAAAATTAAAGCAATCTATTGCCCCGGGGACAGCCAATTTACTTCTGTTGCTACAGCAACAGAAGTAAATTGGCTGGCGATACTTTTTGTTTTATTTAAATAAAATGGTAGTAATGAAAAATGTGCGTCGGAAGAAAATTTTGTAATAGCTTGTATTTGTCTCACTGTACGGTAATTAATTTCTCATATAGCATTTTTATTTTAGTCGGAAATCTTCCCACGATAACGTACGTTCCCGTGAGATGATATTTTTAATCCATTGAAACCAGAAGCCGAACTTTACAAATTGAAATATACACATCACTCGGAAGAGATTTATCGTGATATTGGCAAGTAACGTGGAATGTTATTGACCTAAGTAGTGCGGTGACACGTTTGTTATGATTTGAATTTAAGAAACATATGAAAACGAAAATTTGGTATCAATTCATAGAGTATTTTATTTGCAGCTGAAACTATGTATACCGTAAAACGGGGTGAATAGAGACTGCAGGGGTGAATCGAAACGAAACTTTAAAGTGGAAACGTACGTTCCCGTGGGATGATTTCCGTAATGAAAAGTCCTATGTCCAGATTATAAACTATTTGTGCCAAATTCTATCATCCAAATCGGTTTAGTCGTTTTTGCGTGAAAGACTAACAAAAATCCAAATATCTGAACATAAAAACTTTCACATTCATAATATTAGAAGGACAAAATTCACAAAAACATTTGTGTGAAAGCCCTAAGCTGCAACGCGGACACCGGGTCAATTTCGTCGTTTACTTATTTTAATAAAACTCCGCAGCCGTATGAATTTCATCTTATTAGCACACTCACACAAATACACAGATGTTATGTATTACAACTAGACTGATCTACATACATATCTAGCTTAAGATTATTATTCATGTATTTTATTGTGTATGTGTAGGTAATTATAGACTGAAATACAACGTGTGAAAGGGCAATATATCAAGGGCACGGCTTCTTTAGACGATATCAAACGGTATTGGAAGGGTTTTTAATCCTATCTCTACATGTTCGGAAGTTATGAGAATTTTAATTACATTGATATCAGAAGCCGAACTTTTCAAATTGAAATAAACACATCACTCGGAAGAGAGTTATCGTGATATTGGCAAGTAACGTGGAGAGTTATTGACCTACGTAGTGCGGTGACACGTTTGTTATGATTTGAATTTAAGAAATATATGAAACCGAAAATTTGGTATCAATTCTAAGAGTATTTTATTTTGAGCTGAAGGTATGTATAGTGATTTTATACCAGCTGCTATCTTTAGTACTTAAGGATAGCAATTAGGGCTTCTGTTACACTCTGTATATACGCTCGTAAACAATAACAGCTGACCGGGTCAATCAAAGGCAAGCCTTTTTTTTTGAGGGTGGGATACAAGAGAATAACTTCTCCCGCTCTGGGTGGAGCAGGAAGGCGTATCAGACTTTTACTGACTAAAATCTACCCGTGTTCCCTAAGTTGCCTGTGTGCCAGGGGCCACGGTATCTCTTTTGAACAACCCGCACCCCTGGCAGGCAAGCTTCGCTTGCTTATCGTGGATGGGTTTTTTTTTTTTTTTTTTTTTTGGGTGGGAAATCATCAAATGACTTCTCCTGCTGAGTAGAGCAGGAGGGCGTGTCAGACTTTTACTGACTAAAACCCACCCGTGTTCCCTCAGTAGCCCGTATGCCAGGGGCCGTGGTATCTCTTTCGAACAAACCCGCACCCCTGGCAGGCATCGGCCCTTGCGGACCCCACCAGTGGTTGCTGACATCTTTGACGGCGCGCGTGAGGAACACAACGCGCCGTCCCGTCTACCACTTTTCGGCCGCAGAGGATAGGGAGAGCGGCTGACGCTATACCGACACTCCTCTTCCCCTGCGGCCCCACCGCGTCCGCCATCAAACGGTGGCGGCCCCGTCCAGGCCACGGAAGGGAAGAGCGCTGCTCAGAAGCACCGGCACTCCTCCTCTACCGCAGCCTGTAACCCTCAGCCGCGATGCCTCCCATTCGACATCGCGGCCCACCTCAGTTGCGGTGCACCTCACCGCAACCTACTTTTTGGCCGCTACGTCAATGGCTTGAAGGCAAAAGCCCTGACGAGCGGCCCCACCGTTGGGTTCCTCTTGGCTTCACCGTGGATGGGAGACCACGGTTACTAAGCCCCCCCGCATCGTGGATGGGTCCGTTACATACCAAAAACCCTCCGTGCCTCAGAAAACAAACCTGTGCTACGGGCTGTCGTTCTTTTAGATAACTGGTAGTCAGAAGCCCGAAAGTGTGGCAACTGGTCTTACCGGGGTACAGTGTTACCTAGTAGGGTTTGTAGGTAATTATGTAATATACAAGCAGCGCTCCGCGGTTTCACCCGCGTAGTTCCCGTTCCCGTGGGAATACGGGGATAAAATATAGCCAGAAAACGTATAATTTTGATCTTGCTTTAATCATTTTGTTTAAGAACTTATTGCTTTATTGAACTTTTCTTTGCTCAGACAATTCTTGGTAGCCTTAAAAATATATGTTTATTATTATTACAAAGTGACAATTAGAACCTTTGGGTTTTACCAAGTATTTTTTAATCCGACTATTTTTGAATCTTCGTCCCGCAGTTTTAGTCTCGACTAGCAGCGCTCCGAGGTTTCACTCGCGTAGTTCCGTTCCCGCGGGAACACGGGGATAAAATATAGCCTATGTCACCTGGAGATAGTGTAGCTTCCGAAAAGTGAAAGAATTTTTCAAATCTGTTTAGTAGTTTCGGAGCCTATTCAATGCAAACATTCAAACAACAAACAATCAAATCTTTCCTCTTTATTAATAGATATAGATTACGTGGGATTTTTGCCAAGTCATGGTCTACCCATAAGCCAAATTTCATCCATGTGCACTCAGCCGTTTTAGCATGAAAGCGTAGGTATTAGACAGATATACAAAATAAAAATAAATCCCCGTTTTTTTTTTTCAACCAATTTTGTCTCATTAATGGTCAAAGGCCTCCCAATGACGCTTTTCTTGCGGTTTAAATTATTATTAAGTTTAAAAAATTGGCTTTATAAGATTATGGCGTTATGGTGTACTGTTTTTCACCAAGACATCATCACACTATGCTTCAATTTTAGTTGACATTTTCCTGTAAAGACATTTTACTATAACAATATCTCTATTTCACGGGCACAAAACTTATTTTAATACATTTTATAACCTTTAAACAGTTAAAGAAATATAGAACCTTCGCGAAAACGGTCCGTTAAGCAATAACATGTTCCATGCGATCGTGCTGACTTCAAAAGACGTCTCCGTGGAGTTTTAAAGTCGCTGTTTATAGGTGCATCCTTAGTATCTATAAAGTGCTGTGAGCTATAAATGGTTGAAGTGTCACATGAAAACTTGAGTGTGTGGCCATTTTGAATTGCAGTACGAAGGATAATGTACACTTACTAGTAGGTACATAGTTAGTATTACATTTTTATGGTGTAGTTAAAAATTTATTGCAGTTGCGCCGCATAACCTAGTATAGGTAATACCAAGATGTACCTATACAGTATAAGTTTTTAACCAGTGCGTAAACTTTACCTACGAATTCAGCATATAATTTCATACACCCCAGCGCGGAAATTTTAAATCAGCTGTTTCATAGAAAAGTGCAATACTCACGCGGTCAAAATGTATGGAACAGCTGATTTTTTTCTGTATAACTGATGAAACATGTCTGTGCTGGGGGGTCTAGAATAATATGCTGAATTCATGGTTACAGTTTGCGCACCGGTTATAAACTTATCCTGTGTGAACATCGAGCCAAGTATTAGAACATCGTCACGCTATACAAAGCGGATTAAATGTGACAATACGTATTTAATCCACTTTTATCAAAAATTTGATGTGCCATTTTTATGGCATAATAGCGTTCATTCACATTCCCCAGATCTAAAAAATATATTTTTGTTAATCATTGCAATTATGATCGCTTCATCATATTATAAAGCGAAGTCCACCGCTGCGTCTGTATAGCTGTTCGCGAAAAACTCAAAAACCACTGAACGGATTTTCATACGGTTTCACCAATAGACAGGAGAAGGTTAACATTTTGTGTAAATTGATTTACGCGAGCGAAAGCTAGTGCATTACCTATAGTTGTATCCGTGAACACAACGTTTTTTTAGTAATCGCTCTTTTTTTTCATCTGCTGTATGAATCACAATCAAACAGATTATGTTCGCATCAAAATTCAAATCAAAACAGAATCTTCCATCACAAAATCCACCACGCATCTAAACTTAGTAAATTTTAACAAAACCACAGGGTATGCAATAAACTAAGTTTAGAGAGCTAACGCTCGACTTGACACGGATTGATCAAAGTTGATACTGTGAATAGTGTGGTTGATTGTCTTTTGGATCCCTCGACCCTTGGTTTGGATGGGGGGTTTTGTGATTGCATTTCGAATAGTCAAATTAATACCTAGCACGAGTATCGGACTGATGAAATAAGATCCTAGGACATTAGTAACTCTGTTACACAATATCAATCAGAAACTGAATTTGGAAGAATTTACAAATCTATTGCTTCATACAAATGCCGTTCCGTGTGGTGCCGAACGTGAGAGAATGGCACCATCCCGTTTCTTCCCGTGGGTGTCGTAGAAGGCGACTAAGAGACTTACTAGAGAATGGGCAGCAGCGTTCTCTATGCATTTTACCACCATACTGCGATCGCCAACCTGCCTGCCAAGTGTGGCGATTATGGCAAAACCCCCCTTTTGTTGGAGGTTTATGTCCAGCAGTGGATGTCTTTCGGCTGAAATGATGATAATGATGACTCATTGGGTTTCTCTATTAGAAATTTCTCTGTCGCAGCCTGGAGTCTGGATCTGTACCCAGTTGATAGCAATAAGCTCGTCCCTTAATACATGGGACTTAAACCATAAACTTCAAAATGGTGGTGTACTATGCACACCTCTGCCATACCCTCTGGAGAAACAAGTTGTGGTGTTATGTTTTTATCAAAGCGTTCAATATCCCATGGCAATAAAGCCCTTAAAAAGCCCATAACATAAAACAATGACAACCCCACACTTTAAAAATAAATCACGTAGAAACATCCTCTTGACATTCCCGCCCATAATACGTTTTAAAATACCGCGGCCATTACAAATCAACCGCCAAAAAAAATGGCGGCCGAAATTAAAAACAACATTTCGTAAATCGAATTTGATGAATACGGACGATCGAATTACTTTTTTCGATTGCCCAGGGGTTTTGCTAATGTAACATGGAGGTCAAATGTCGGAGAAGAGTGACAATTTAATAAGGTTTATTGTTTTAAAAGGAAAGGAGGGAACAGCAAAGTAAAAATAACAGTGGGTTAATTGGAAGACAAAAAAAATTTGTGACTTGTTTCATGGGTCATTTATTGAATGAATTGGCAAGTTTTATTCTTCTGTTGGCCACTCATCATTACGTATAAAAATCACTGTACAAGCTATGGCCTCTTACTTCACGTTAAAAACATCACCACTGCGTCTTTCGCTTATAGATTTCGTAGTTTCTATACTGTCTATATTTATATTGTGGCTAAGGAGCGCATTGAAGATACAGTGCGCGATAAAATCCCACTGAGATATTTTTACGTTCGTATGAACGTGATTATTGAAACTCCTTATTACGGTGAGCTAACTCAAGGTCAATGTGTTACCGTTGATGACCTGCGGTCCATTATATTAAAGAACATTATCTTTAGCATATGCGAAACCTGAGTATAGTTTGTTCAGAATAAGTAACCGAATCGATTACAATAATTTTTAGATCATGATAATTTTTTTACGGGCTAGCGTGGAATATAAATAGTGGCCTATGCTGGGGAGCACGGCTTAGGGTACAACGTTGGTAAAAGTGAGTATATACTCATCAGTTGAGATACACTGGTAGTCTTTGAGTCGGGTCTCTCAGTTTAGGTATCTAGGGCATATTGTGACCGAAACCCTGCAAGATGACGCAGACATTGAGAGGGAGCGGCGAGCATTGTCGGTGCGCGCTAACATGTTGGTACATAGGTTTGCAAAGTGCAAAGCACAGGTAAAGATAACTTTGTTCAGAGCCTACTGCCAAAGTTTTTACTCCAGTGCACTGTGGACCAACTACACGCAGCGGGCCTACAATACTGTCAGATTTCAGTACAACAACGTCTTTAGGATTCTGATGCGACTACTTACCTCGATTTTGCAGTGCCTCGGGCATGTTTGCCGACGCGAGGGTGGATGACTTTTACGCTATAATGCGCAACAGAATCATAAGGATGATTACAGACAGACCAAAATCGGCGGCCGTGGGAAGGCTGATCAGGGCCTCAAGTCTGCTATTACCATAGTGTCAGAATGGTCTATCATTGATTTCATAATTGTTGATTTTTAACCCCCGACGCAAAAACGACGGGGTGTTATGACAAGTTTGGTAATCTACTAACATAATGGCGTCATTATGACTTTCCAATGGTCAGCCACTGACACTCCATTGAAAGAAATGGCTCAAATTGGTAATCTCGTACATAATGGCAAATGAATGACTGACTTGGCGGTACCAATTGTTGACAGTTCCTAAAATAATATTTAAAAAACACTCTGTTAAAATTTGTACTTAAAAATGAAAACTGGCATGAATAAATGTTCAAATTTAGTATTATTTTTTCGAAAATCATTTCTACTAACGGGTTTTAGAAAAAAGGCAATATGACAATGCCATTTTAACACAATTCTATTACGAGACCATTGACCGACCACTGATCGACAATTATGAATTTAGCAGATTACGAACTTTTAGCAAAATGACAATGGAATCGTATTGGAATGATGAATTTATAAAAATAGCAGACTTGGGCCCCTGGCTGCATGTTACCTGATTATTTGTTTTATATTTTAATTTAATGACGTGTTTCAATTTTTGTTTCACTTCGACTAACGATTTAAATTTTATCTAAATTTATAACAATTCATTTTATTTTATTTATTTCAATTTATGTTAATTTATTTGAATTTAATTTTAATTAACCTTTTTCAATTTAATTTAAATATAATTAATCTCGTCCCAACTAACATAGTTTTAAGATAATGTTATACTAACAAAAAATATGGACAATTTGATAGTCTGAAATAAAATTATTTTATTTTATTTTATTTTATTTATTTCTAAACAAATTGAGATTATTGACACATCACGGCTGTATTCCTCGATGTGTGAGGCAGATGTATACCAATTAGTGCACCCAAATTTCGCCAGTTATATTTAAAACTCATGTAATAGAGGGCGAGTCTATTGCTATACACAAAAGAATTACAATATTATCAACTCTTACCAGACCCTGTCTGTGTAATGCCCGTTAAACTAAAAGTGGCTCTTTGAACCCACGAGTATCGTAAAAGGCGACTAAGAGGTTATTTTAAGAGAAGAACAGGAGCTTCCTTTTTACTACTAATAGGATATACCTAAACGAGTGGGTTATGGTTCATTAGGCAGCCTATTATGCTTATGACAATATTTTCTTAATTATTATAAAGTTCATAAAAGTAATCTTTAATAAGCATGACTTTGTATCAAGCTTGTATTTATTTTAGTCTACACATTTTTTTTTTATTTTTTTTTTTTGGGTGGGAAATCATCAAATAACTTCTCCCGCTCTGGGCGGAGCAGGAGGGCGTGTCAGACTTTTACTGACTAAAACCCACCCGTGTTCCCTCAGTAGCCCGTATGCCAGGGTGGTATCTCTTTCGAACAAACCCGCAACCGTGGCAGGCATCGGCCCTTGCGGGCCTCATCATTTTTGTGTTTCGACTTCTTAGTTGATTCACACGAATTTACTGGCCGGAATTGGGCGAATCGACAATTTTGCACTTTTTTTTAGAGGCTATATATGTATACTCCCACGCAGCCCCGTATCTACGATTTTTTCGAACTCTGGCAGAAACTGATAGTGGCGCCCCTCTCTCCAGCGTTTGAGATAAGTTAATTAGGTGTGGGCCTGTGTAGCGCCTTTTTTTACAAGTCTACGGTGAGCCAACCATGCTTCCGTATGCTAGGCGCTTTGTGGAGCAAGTTTTTTTAATTTTTAGTCATACTATATTATGATTTCGGCGCCCCCTGAAACTGCCGCCCGAGGCGGGAGCCCCGGTTTGGGGGCAAACCGGCAGCCCCTACACTGAAAAACCGAATAGTTTGAATTCCATAATGTTGATTTCAAGTAAGTTGCGTTAACCTAATATTATGTTTAAACAACTATTATATGACATTTATTTCTACAAAAATAAAATTGTTAAAAATTAATAGGTTAAACCAACCACTAAAAGAGGTTAAAACGACACAATATTCGAATCTAAGTAAGTCTAACTGATAATATAGTCAAGTCAACATATTAACGAAGTAGAGTCAACAAAATAACTAAGTTAAAGGAGATGTTCCAAAATGTATGGAGCCTGGGCCAGGTCCTTGTACACTATACTTAAAAATAGGGAAATTCATTTAAAACAGTTCTCAATTGTCCAATTACTTTAAAATGGCCTGGTTTGCTGGTAAACACAAGAAATTACACTTGAAATTGCAACACACAACAAAAACCCGTCATGGCGGTAAGCTGTCATTTTGATTGAATAATGACGTTTGACATGTTTATTTCTGTGGAGGTTGAAGGATGACTCCCGAGTCTTATCTTATGTTATGTCACTTTGTTGGCTTTGGGGGTGAAATGTGGAATATCAAACAAACGACGGTAACCTACCATAAGAGCAGCTGTAAAAATGTTATAGGTACGGACATTGATATATATGTGGTACGGACCTAGCGACGATGGCGATTGAGTGTCACTAGGGTCGAAATATCTTGCAGAGTCTGAACATAAGCGCTACGAACTTTCGCGCATGTTCTCTCTCTTCGCCTCATGTCACCATTTGGACCCTAAAAAATGTTACTGCGCAGCCTTCTTCACGAAGTTCAGACTCGCCAAGATAAATTGGCCGTACTGACATTTGAGATTTTCACAGAAAGAGTAAGAGTTATCTTACTCTTTCTGTGAAAATCTCAAATGTCTAACATACCTAGTGATTCTCTTTGATAAATGTAAAGACCCGCCCCGGTGCGTTGGCAAATCTGGATTATTCAGAATGTCTTTTTTATTGCCTATTGGTTAACCATAAAAATAAAACCTAATCGTAATCCATGTAGCAGTATTTGAGAACTTCGACAGTAGTAATGTAGCAATCTTTTGATTTCAACTACCTATCTACATGGTACAAAAGAGAGTAAAAGTGGACTTAAGATATCATGTGTAGGTACACAAATATATTACTAATGTAAACAAAGAGATGAAGGTACCTACCTACTAAATAAAACAGCAATTTATGTTTTATATCTATTTATTTATTATTCATTTCATAAATCTTCGCTCACTAATGTGTCATCCAGATATGAAGCCGGTGCTGCAATAGTCACCTGATGCGAGCCCAACCCAAAAACCAAACAATGGTCATTGTATGCGCACAGCAACCTACTGTTCGCTGTCCAGAGATACAGCTGCAGTAATAACTAATTATTTTTTCACCCCAACTTGTTCCTTGTCTCGCCATCAGTATGTATGTGTAATAAGTTCTTCCTGAATGATGGCGAGACTTTATACAACCCCTAATTAATATGGGGTTCTGTATGAATGAGGTTGCTTGCGATACTACTTCCAGACGCTCAGATATTTCTACTTGAAATGACTCATGTTGCCTCACATGTTCGCCGTAATAACTTCGGCATGTTTTATTTGACAAATGCCCAACGCAAATATGATTAGATTTGACATGAACATTTTAGGCCCACTGGGCAAAGAATAATTTTGTTACATTCCACATGATGCACAAACAACATTCCGACGTGCAGAATCTTGGTATTCATGCCTCTCATCAATGTTTGCAGCTCTTTGCCCATTTCTGCATGCAGAGACCCAGCATGCATAACATACAAGTCCACCAGATGGACCAAACACAAAAAAAATTATTAATGATAATTATCCATAATCAATTATTTCAGTAGTAATGCTCACTATAAATAATACTCAAAAATAAAATAAAACGAGATGCTACCTGTCTGGGATAAATTCTTGTGATAATTTCATTCCGCTCAGGTCCTTCTGGTACTGAGTGCCTCCGTCTTCGGTTAAGAGAGCGAAAGCACCATATACAAGTATTCAAAACTGCTGAGGAAGCACTTTCTTCACTAATTACTTCATATTGTCGCTGCAGAATGCTTCTTGCTTGAACCCAACACGGATAACATACTAGGCTGGGGCCACTGGAAGGGTGTGAGCACGCCTCATATGTAAAGAGCTTCGACACCATACACAAATATTTGTATCATAAGCATGCTGAAGCTCATACTCTTCATGAGGAGGAGAAGACATCTCCATGTGATATGTCATAGTATCAGCCGGAACAGGAACAGACATTTTTTGCATACTGTTCGCAAAACAATTTGCACACATGGTACCATTTTAACCCACCTAAAAAAGAAAATTAATTCTGTAATTATTTCAAATTCAGTCTATACATGTAAGAAAGCATAATTCTAAACAATTTAAGTTCTCACCTGATGGTGAAGGTCGTTTTCAATATAGAAATTAAGTCAGGATCCATATTACCAAATATATAATATTGGCCATCTTCATTTATAACAGAAGACCCTATAGTACAGGGCACCATTGTCGTATCACCTAAAACAAACAATTGTCGTAAGTATTGATCGTGGCCACAAATTGCAGTCCTAACTAAAGAAGGCCTAACTTTTATCTCTATGTAGGTAAACCAATCGAGTCGAATTATTTCTCTGAATTATGACTGCATATTTACGTTTATATATATATGCAGTCATAATGACTGCATATTTATATGAACGCAATAATACTACAAAAATATCTTGGCACGTGGAAATTATGGAATGTGCACACTAGTCATTTAAAGTAAATTGTTTACCTGATGATGAAATGATAAATCAGTTGATTTTATATAGTAACAACGCAGTCCAAACCACACGAGAAAGTCGAAGTCCTTACAACACAAGCCGGGTCAACAGATGAGCATGTTACTCTGCTCATCTGTTGACCAAAACAAAAGCCAGGTAAACAGATGGAAAAGACACGGTATGAAATCCAAAAAACGAAACTCAAAACAAAACGAACACGAGAGACGAAAGTGACTGAGGCCGCATTCTGAATTAGAAAAATAGCGCTGTGAGCGCTCAAATCTATATTTTGCGTTCTCAGTTGGATATCACGATTCTGACAGCTATGAACCGTCATTTTCATCATCAATATGGAACTCTCGTGACCGCGATAAAAGTGTTCACTCAACGTTAAAACATTTATTCACCATAATAAACTTGTTTAAGCCCACACATTTCTTCTTCTTAGATAGAAGCACTATTTCAAATATATCTAAGTTAGCTAAGGATTCGATGCGACTCAAAACAAAACAGCACAGCTGTAATTTTCGCCAGCGCTCATTTTCGCGCTCACGCCATCGCCAACGCGGAACGGGTGTGAGCGCGCTCAAATCGATATTATGGTATCTCGGAACGTGGCCTGAATTGACACCTGTTGTGCCAGCTGACAGTTCTCTTTCTATGATCAATGGTCGATCTATGGTTTCCTTTCATTATTTCTAAGCACAGAGTAATTAAATCGGTGAGACGCCATGTTGAAATTCGATAAAAATAATTGATAAATATTAATTAACTACCACAGCAGTATGCATTTAGTTGAATTATCTGTATTTTTCCCGAATTCTATAGATTTTTCTCTTTTTTTTGTGTTACTGTATACGGACCTGGCCCATTTTGAAACATCTCCTTTATATAATCAGTTTAAAACAAACTGAACACAGGTTAAATTTACCTTTATAGTTCAACTATTTTTATTTTGTTAATTCAACAAATCATGTCGGTAGGTGCTATATTAACCTAAAATAAAGGTTGAAAAAAGGTTAAAACAACCTATTCGGTTTTTCAGTGTAGATCTGGGGCTGCTCTCACGAAGTTAATTTATTTGTGGGCGTTAATACGTATTAGGCAATTGGTGGAGTGCAGTCGACTATAGAAATTAATATACTATTTAAATTGTCGGTTCGCCCGATCCGGGCGAGTAAACTCTCGCGAATCGGCTAATAGTTAAGCTGTCATTTCGCCAGTATTTTATTTTTCCTATTAAGGGAGCACAAATCCCCTTTGCAACTTGCAGCTGAGATATTTCTTCAGTGAAAAACCGTTATTAGGGTTTTGCTCGACTTGGATATTCGACCAACGACCTCAGTTGCAGCTAACGCTAGCCCTATGAGGCAGTTAATAACCGACTTCCAAAAAAGGTAGAGGTTCTCAATTCGGTTGTATTTTTTTAAATGTTTGTAGCCTTACTACATCGTCATATACAAAAAAAAAAAAAAAAAAACCGCCCAAGTGCGAGTCGGACTCGCGCATTGTATGGCCACTTAAATATTTGTATTTTATTCTGTTTTAGTATTTTGTTGATATAGCGGTAACAGAAATACATCATCTGTGAAAATTTAAACTGTCTAACTATCACGGTTCATGAGATACAACCTGGTGATAGACAGACAGACAGACGGGTGAACGGCGGAGTCTTAGTCGTCCCATTTTACCCTTTGGGTATGGAACCGTGAAACCCTACTAACTTCCACATAAAAAATACTACAAAGTGAAAAATAGCTTTACTTTCGGAAGTCCGCGGCAAAAAAACGAAAATACAAAACAGAAGACACTGACTTCCGAAATTAAAGCTATTTTTCACTTTGTAGTGTTTTTAGTAACCATTTTTCTTTTACTTTCAGTTCCTTGATTGCGTAATAGAACAAATAACCACAAAGAACAAAGTAAACAAGCATCGTTTTACAATTACAGCTTCATTACTTCCCAGACCTGAATCAAATTATCCAGTCAACTACTTTACGTAACTACATTTTTCTACCGTCTCAAATAAACAAGCAAAAGAGCTGCATCCAGCTCTAGCTTACTCGCAAAGCATTCAAGCGTCTAATGCGATTAAGAGTAAAAAGTGCTGGAAGTTACCAAGACTGGTGCTTAATCCTCGGAAATCTATGGTAATTTGTTTCGCGCAAAAAACTTCGATGTAGCAAACTAGAGTAAATTACATTGATAAATGATAAATGATTTATTTCTGTAAGTAGGTTTGTACAAACACTTTTAAACGTCAATCATATTTTTATAAACTAGATGAGGTCGGCGTTTCCTATCTGACTACACTGAGAAGAAAGGCCGAAACAAACTCAGAGGTCGCAGTCTCTTTTAAAGTCCAGACATAATCTTGGTCAGATCATGTGAAGACCATGTGGATTGGTGTCTGAAATGGTCTTTTGAGGAAAGAACCACACAGATTGAGTGGACCTGTCCATTCAGTGCACGCATATATCAGTAATCATACGGCTCAACTCAGAACTTGAGGAGCTCAACGACTTGACGAACAATACCAAAGAAAAGACATTTGGGTAGGCCGCATAAAGTACTCAAACTGCCAGATTAACTTTAAAAATGAACATTACCCTGTGTTGATGTTAAAGGAATGTATTGCATGACTCATCATCATCATCATCATTTCAGCCGAAAGACGGTTTTGCCATAATCGCCACGCTTGGCAGCCGGGTTGGCAATCGCAGTATGGTGGCTTTTAGATTAGATTATCGTGATAGTTTGTTTAAAATGAAATTAAAATATTTTATTTCACACTATCAGCGCTCCGCGCTTTCACCCGCGTAGTTCCCGTTCCCGTGGGAATACGGGGATAAAATATAGCCTATGTCACCCGGGGATAGTGTAACTTCCCAACAGTGAAATAATTTTTCAAATCGGTTTAGTAGTTCTATTTAAAGCAAACAAACAAACAATCAAATCCTTCCTCTTTATAAATAGTATAGATATATAAAGATAAATCTGCATGGGCACTTATGAAATGTAAGAAGCTAGGCGCACGGTTACAATTTGTCGCTTCCTATGGAGAAGAGCCGGCAGGAAACTCCAAGGTTATTCTTTCAAAAATAATTGGCTATTCCAATATTTTCAAATTACAGTGATATAGGTATGGGTGGACAGTGCAGCCCTATCAATAAATACCAGGTACTTCGAGCAATGAAAGTAAAGAATAGAATATCGTCTACAAAACTGCAGTTTGTAAGGCCCACAACGTTCTCTCATCTATATAAATAAATTAAAAAACTCCTGACTGACTGGCTGACTCATCAACGCCCAGCCCAAACCCTTAGGCTGAAGCTACATTAGGCCGCGACGCGATCTGCGACACATGAGCGACTAAAACAAATAAATGAATGTTCACGTATATGGCTACACCGTACATCCAATATTACTAGCGATCTTTGATTACTTTATGCGATAGGAACAACAATACTGTAATCACGGCATCGGCTACATCAACATATCAGCGAAATTGGAGCGAATTTATTAGAGAATTTCTCACTTGCACGACTAGTTCAATAGTTCTACCAACTATGCGTGTGGCTATATTATGCGTAGATATAGTTAACCGCGATGGATGATTTGATAATTTGTTGTATAGCATGTGTACCTATCTACTGTAGCCATGTCATCGCTGAATATACGATTTTCGCTTATAATGTAGCCATACCATGTTAATCTCGTTTCGCTCTTCCAGTCGCATCGCAAATCGCTGCCTACTGTAGCCTCGGCCTTAGACCTAGAAAGCTGAAATTTTCAACAGACGTTCCCTTTATAATGTAGACAAGGAATAAGGAAGGATTTTTCGAAATTCAACCCCTAAGGGAGTTAAATAAGGGATGAAAGCTCCGCGCAGGCGAAGCCGCTGGCAAGAGCTAGTTTACAATGTATATAAGAATCTAGGTATATACGTAAAATGAACCTATTATTTATAGAGTCTTTTGAGATACCTACTTAGTGATTGGGAGACAATTGAATTATTGAACAGTTTGTCCAGTAAATAGTCAAGTTAATTATATAAGTGGTGGCGAGATGGGTGGAGGACATTGTTACCATAGTGGGTAGAACCTGGATGAGGGTGGCCCAGGACCGTGGAGGTTGGCAGAACAAAAGGGAGGCCTATCTTCAGCTATGGGTAAAGTTGGGTTGTGGATGATGACGATTTCTGTGGTTTAACATGAATTCTTTTAGTTCCTCGGAAAACATGTTACGCCGTTGGTCCCGGCTGTCATTCGTGGATATTTGACAGACGTTACGGATCGTCTGTATCCCGAAAGTCTGACAACCAGTCTTACCGAAGGGTATCTTATTACCCAGTAACTAGGTTATGGACGTCAGATAGGCAGTCGCTCCATGTAAAATACTGATAACCAGCTAAGACTGGAAGCCGACCCAGACATATTATTTGGGAAAAGGCTGGAGAGATAATGATGAATTGAAAGGTTTTATCTTGATTTTTAATTTGTGTTATTGTCTATTGGTTTATTTCATTTCGATTATCAACTTAATTACTAAAAATAGACAGGTTTATTCGAATCAAATCAAATCAAATCAAAACAAAATATTTTATTTCATATAAACCTGCATGGGCACTTATGAAACGTCAGAAGCTAGGTGCACGGTTCCAAATTGTTGTTTCCTATGGAGAAGAGCCGGCAAGAAACTCCACGGTTACCCTTTTAAAATTGGCTTTGTGTTTTTGTGTTTAGCTGAACTGGAAAGCACACATAGAAGAACTCAGTAAAAATATTAGTAATTCTTGTTACGCTCTGTTCAAACTGGTCCCAGTGCTTAACACAGAATCATTGCTCACGGCTTATCACGGTTTGGTTTCTTCTCAATTAAGATATGGGATCATTTTCTGGGGCAACTCAACTGACAAGGACGTACCCTTTAAAGCCCAAAAAAGGTGCATCAGGACTATGTTTAGATTGCAGTCAACTAAAAGTTGTAAACCCTACTTTATAAAATATTAACTCTCCCGTGCCTTTACATTTTAGAGATTGTCATGTTTGTGAAATCAAATCGGCTCTTATTTCCACGTCAATCAGAAGTGGTTGATCGCAACCATAGTAGACGCGATGATAGTATTCTCTGTCTACATAGGTCTAAAACGACATTAATGCACAAGAGTGTTTTCTGTATGGCCCCTAAAATTTTCAATAAACTCCCCAATAGTCCCTCCCTCCCTCCCTAATAGGAAGGAGCTTAATGTCCGCCAATTAAAAAATAAAATAAAGATACTGCTACAAGGGAAAGCATATTACAGTGTTCTAGAATTTCTCAATGACAATATTATCAATACATCATTGACATAATCCATACATGCAGCAACATATTATTGCTATGATGATTATTTATTTTAATTGACATTTAATAATTCTTATGTAATAACTATGACGAAATTTAAATATTTGTACGCCACTAAGGCCAAACATGACTGATCTCAACTATTGTAATTTAATAACTTGCATGCTCTGTATGTGTACTCATGTTTCCACAAATAAAGAATCTTGAATCTTGGATCTTGAAAATGTATGGGAGGACAGTGCAGGCCTGTCAATAAGTACCAGGTACTTAGACGAATACAGAATAGAACACAAATCTACAGTCTGTAAGGCCTACAACGTTCTCTCATTCACAATATGTAAAATAATCTACATAAATAAAATTAACCTATTTATACATAGTGACATGATTTCTATGATAGATATTCCTCAGAATTAATAAAGCTGTACGTATTTTATTGTTACAGGTCTATTCTGCAACGAACAACTTCTAAGCCAACAAGGTAAGAAAATGTAACTATGAGCATAAATGTATTTATAGCCAATGAATTGTAAACCATACGGGTACAATACAATAATGCGCTTAGAACGATGTTGCGACTGCCCCGCCACTGTAGCGCATCACGTATGTTTGCAGAGGCGCGCATCGATTGCTTTTACGCTACTCTGCGCAAGCGGTGTGCATCGATGCTGAGCTGAGTTCGGGCTAGTCGCAACAGCATTTTAAATAGGTATGATTGCCAGTAGAGTTGACTGTCTGTACATGAATCGATGTATTAATGCTCACATGAATATTGATACCTCGATTCATGGGTCAGGCAGGGGGCGAGTAGATTAAGGTTTTATTACTAACACTAGTTATAAGTTATTGTACTACTAACGAATTGGATCTTAGTTATCTTCAATAAAAGTTTTATTTATTTATGACATATTTATACATACATAAAGACAAAAGAGTAGGCTCATTAAGACGGCTCATTTGTCGATTCGTACGAATTTACTCACCTGAAACGGGCGATTCGACACTATTAAATAATTTATTATTCTCTGTATGCGATTTACACCAAGTGAATTGATTTAGTGGGTGAATTGACAACTTCAGAAATAAGTATAAGGCAATTGCAAATGCAATAAACAACTATTATGCCATTAAGACTAACAAAATACTTGCGGAACTTTTTTCTAAGCGCCGCCACTTCGGAAACTAAAAGCATACAACTTTGAAATAAAAGTTTAAGCGTTAACCTGCACAATATTTTGTGAATTTTACTATAGTTTTTAACAGACCAGAATTAGCTTACCTACTGACAGGTTATATGAGTTACTCCATAGCATTGTTTGTTTTATTTGACTGTATAAACCATTTTTTTTTTATAAAATTAAATTTCCATTTTTTGATGAAATTTAATTACTTACCTATTACTGTATAGAGTCAAGTTCTTCCAACTTATCAGACAGCTGTGCTGCTGGGGAGTTTTTTGCGCCACTTCTTCTTCCCAGCTAAAGCACTAGGTAGGAAGTGATGACGGGCGGGCATTTTTGGGGGACTGTCTTATGTAATTTTGACGGTCGAAAAGTGCTGACTCTCAGCCTAGTTTGAATAAATGACTTTTGATTTTGATTTTGAACAATGTACTAATAGAAACTGTAGCCTGCTACCATTCACCTCTTTATTTATATTTCTATCAACACCATTTCGAAACAACAAAAGTATTGTTTTCGTGTGACTTTGAAATGCGAAAGTATGTGTTTGTTTGTTTTACATAAAATTTGGCATACATATAGACTATGAAAGACTACTAGGCTGAAGACGAAGTCGCGGGCAACAGCTAGTTCTATAATTAAAAAAAAAAAAAATAACATAACTCAAACTCAAACCATTTATTTCAATTAAACCTTTTACAGACACTTTTGAATTGTCAAACAAAATCGAAGTTGAAGCTAGGTGCCCATTCCAAAACGTAGATCTCTATGGAGAAGAACGGGCAAGAAACTCCAAGGACACTCTTTTAAATCATGGGTTTTACAAAATCTTGGGAACATTATTCATGGTGCTTCTATATGTGAGAACAATGTAAAAAAAAATAAGATTCAAAATAACCCATGGCAGTTAGGAGATGACCAGTCTCAACCGACGGCGCCCGTTCACGAATTTGACGCGTGCATCAGCACCATCCAGCTCAACCATTTTCTAGGGAACCGAATAATCCAACACACGCGCCACCATCAGTGAGACATTTAAGTGAGCATGACATACTCTCAACTACCACGTTTTTTCAAGAGCAGAGAGAGAGAGAGAGTAGCTCAACTAAAACTATTAAGAAACTATAACATATGACGTCAAAATACTTACGGAACACTGCGAAGGCCCCAGCCTTCAAGGCATTTACACAGTGAATGTCAACAAACATTTGTGTGGACATTCCCTAAAGCTATGGTAAATTCATCAAAGAAAAATCCTTTGAACCACTTCTTGGCAAAACGGTTTGTAACAGCATGGAATAGGCTCCCGGCAAACATTGAACTGCTGAGCTGCATGAATTGACTGTGCAGATTAACTATCACCAAGCTATTTCATAGACACGCATCGGTTATCTATCTGCTAGTGTGTTTTACCAAATAAATGTTGATGATTTTATTTCTGTAAGTAGCTTTATAGAATCGTTTTTACACGTCAATCATCTATACTAAAATGATAAAGAGTAAAGTTTTGATTTTTTGCATTGAATAGGCTCCGAAACTACTGAACCGATTTGAAAAAATATTTCATTGTTCCGCGACTTACGAGTTGTAGGTCGTGCGTTCGAACCCAGACAGGCGCATTACTTTGTATAAATAATTTCGTCACCACTGCTCTCAAACGGTGAAAGAAAACGAGGAAATCGGCATGTCCTAGAAGCAAAAATTCGAAGACATATGACATCTACCAATCCGCACTGGGCCCGCGTGGTAGATTACGGCCCACTCCCTCTCATGGAGAGGAGGCCTGTGTCCCAGCAATGGGAACGTTATAGGCTGAGTATGTAGGTATGTATGTATGTTGGGAAGATACACTATCCCCAGGTGACATAGGCTATACTTTATCCCCGTATGCTCACGGGAACGGGAACTACGCGGGTGAAACCGCGGAGCGCTGCTAGTTTTTTTATAAACTGGAAGATGATGTCGGCGTTTCCTGATTACTGAGAAGAAAGGCCGAAAACAACTCAGAGGTGACAGTCTTTTTTTTTTTTTTTTTTTTTGGGTGGGAAATCATCAAATAACTTCTCCCGCTCTGGGTGGAGCAGGAGGGCGTGTCAGACTTTTACTGACTAAAACCCACCCGTGTTCCTTCAGTAGCCCTTAAGCCAGGGGCTGTCCCCCCCGAGTGGGTTCCCGCATTGTCGTTGCGGGGGGGCTTAGTAACCGTGGTCTCCCATCCACGGTGAAGCCAAGAGGAACCCAACGGTGGGGCCGCTCGTCAGGGCTTTTGCCTTCAAGCCATTGACGTAGCGGCCAAAAAGTAGGTTGCGGTGAGGTGCACCGCAACTGAGGTGGGCCGCGATGTCGAATGGGAGGCATCGCGGCTGAGGGTTACAGGCTGCGGTAGAGGAGGAGTGCCGGTGCTTCTGAGCAGCGCTCTTCCCTTCCGTGGCCTGGACGGGGCCGCCACCGTTTGATGGCGGACGCGGTGGGGCCGCAGGGGAAGAGGAGTGTCGGTATAGCGTCAGCCGCTCTCCCTATCCTCTGCGGCCGAAAAGTGGTAGACGGGACGGCGCGTTGTGTTCCTCACGCGCGCCGTCAAAGATGTCAGCAACCACAGGTGGGGTCCGCAAGGGCCGATGCCTGCCAGGGGTGCGGGTTTGTTCGAAAGAGATACCACGGCCCCTGGCATACGGGCTACTGAGGGAACACGGGTGGGTTTTAGTCAGTAAAAGTCTGACACGCCCTCCTGCTCTACTCAGCAGGAGAAGTCATTTGATGATTTCCCAACCAAAAAAAAAAAAAATAAAAAAAAAAAAAAAAAAAAAAAAAAAAAGCCAGGGGCTGTGGTGTCTCTTTCGAACAAACCCGCACCCCTGGCAGGCATCGACCCTTGCGGGTCCCATCACTTTTTGTGCTGACATCTCTTTGAGGCGCGCGTGGAACACAACGCGCCGTCGACTTGGGCTTGGTCCTTACCGGACAGCGAGCTACCCATTACTCGCCGTCCGCAAGCCCATGCCTACGGTGGCCGGAAATCGGCCTGGGATTCCCGACGCCCAGGGCGTCTCCGTATCCTGCGGCGGCTGGGGTCGCGAGGGCGCATATGCTGCCTCTCCCTCACGTGCGCCGCCTCCCTCTTCGCGAGCATCACTGCTTCGCTGAAGGAGGTGACGGCTCCCCATGCCCTCTCGCTCCGTACCATGGCCTGGACCAGGGCCGGACGCGAGAGATCGCCGCCACCGATCGCCTCCACGAGGACACGGCGGTGCTCCGCCCAAGCAGGGCAGACCGCCACCGTATGCTCCACCGTGTCCTCAGGGCGATCTTCGCAGTGGAAACACCCGGGCGTTTCCTCCCGCCCTATCCGAAACAGGAACCTCCCGAAACAACCGTGTCCGGTGAGGACCTGCGTCAGGCGGAAGGTGAGGACGCCATGCCGTCTCTCGAACCACTCCTCAAAGAGGGGACTTACCGCCGCAATCGTGGCGTGCCCAGCACTGGGTTGCGACAATCGCTCTGTCCATGTCACCATGAGATCCCGCCGGAGAGGTGACAGTCTCATGTGAAGACCATGTGGATTGGTGTCTGAAATGGTCATTTGCGGAAAGAACCACACAGATTGAGAAGACTTGTCCAATCAGTGCACGCATTTATCGCTAATCGTGCAGCTCAACTCGGAACTTTAGTAGCTCAACGATTCGACGAACAATATCAAAGAAAGAACATTTGAGTAGTAAAAAATATAAAAAATCACGCCTTATTCTCATGGGGTAGGATGGCAGAAACTATAGAACGCCACCTGTTAAATTCTTTACAAAAAAATCAAATCAAATCAAAATCAAAAGCCATTTATTCAAACTAGGCTGAGAGTCAGCACTTTTCGAACGCCAAAAAAAAAAGGAAAACATAAGACAGTCCTCCCAAAACGCCCACCCTTCGACACTTCCTAGTGCTTTAGCTGGGAAGAAGAAGTGGCGCAACAAACTCCCCAGCAGCACAGCTGTCTGTTAAGTTAGAAGAACTTGATTCTGTACAATACAATAGTAAAAAATAAAATGATTTAAAGAGTCTAATAAAATAAACAATTAAGTATATGAATGTAATTCATACAACCTGTCAGTAGGTAAGCTAATTCTGGTGAAAGAACACAAACATTGTCCTGAGTTAATCACAGCGACCAACTATTCTTATCGTTTAAGTAGTCGTTAATTTATTTATTTATTTATCACACACATGTACCCTTTGCCATTACAGATAATAAAATCTAATGCGACAAAGTAACTTAAAATATACTTTACTATACCTTACATGCTACACAGTATGTGGCCCTTGTGAACTCACTCAGTGTACAGGTGAATATGTCTATGGCATCCGCCACCGTGTTGAGAGTGCGCAGCGCACGAGTCAGCGGTGCGCGCCCCAGCAGGTTAATGCGCGCACTCGGCACCACTAGCAGCTGCGGCTTGCGCCTTCGCGCCACGTACCTATCTGGTAAATTAAACCCTATTTCTGAAAGTATACCTGAATTTTGTATCCTACCTCTTAAAACTTTGAAAATATACGTTGCCAGTGCCAGTTCACGCCTAATTTCTAATTTGTAGTAGCCTACCATACCGAGACAGAATAAGGTAGGATACAGTAACGGATATCCCGGGTATCTCCCATACAGCTTTAAGTATATAAATCTGACGAATTTGTTCTGTATCCTTTCGAGCATATTTTTGTATTTTATTTCACTCGGGCTCCAGACTACCGCATTATATTCCAGATGACTCCTCACAAGAGCCTCATACAAAGACCTCAATGCACTGATATTTGTGAAGTCATTTGCCTGACGCAGCACAAATCCCAGATTCCTGTACGCCTTTTTACAAACGTGCACCACGTGTTTACGAAACTGCAGATCACTGGCGAAATGAATGCCTAAATCTTTAACCTCCATGACACGCTGCAGCGGCTCCCCGTCCATGTTGTACTGGTGGTATTGAGGGATTTGTTTGCGTGTGAATGAAAGCACCGAGCACTTTGATACATTAAAGTATAGCTTATTGCAGTGACTCCATTCAGTGACCCTATCCAAGTCGTGCTGCAGCATATCACAATCCGCAGTGTCTTTTATGACTGCAGACAACTTAAGGTCGTCAGCAAACAGCATGCATGTTGACCTGACCACTTTTGGCAAATCATTTACCGTAATAATAAATAATAAGGGTCCCAAATTAGTACCCTGACTGACGCCCGACCTGGTATAATAGGGCTCCGAGAAGTGTCCGCCACAGTCCACATACTGACGTCTATCTCGAAGATAACTGGCGAAGAACTTTACAGTATGAAGTGTGCAGCCCATACTCGCCAGCTTTGATAAGAGTATGTCGTGATCGACTGTGTCGAACGCCTTCTTAAAGTCCAGATAGGCTACGTCAACTTGAAGCCCAGCGTCAACAGCTGGTACCAATTGTGTCATCAGGTGAAGCAAGTTCCCTGTTGTACCGCGCCCAGGACGGAAGCCGTGCTGCGTATCAGACAAATGGGGGCCTATCTGTGCATAAAGGCAACTGTGAACAGCCATCTCGAATACCTTGGCTGGTGCGCTCAGTACCGCAATTGGCCTGAAGTCGCTAACATCCGTGCCACCTCGACCTTTCGGTATAGGTACCACCCGCGTAAGTTTCCATAGACTAGGAAAGTGTGCCACCGACAAACAAACATTAAATATGTGCAGCAAAGGTTCTATTAATACCATGCGGCAATCTCTCAAAACGAAGGGTGGAATACCGTCCGGACCCACGGAGCGCTTAGGCGGCAGACCAGACAGCGCGCGCCGGACGGCCGCCCGCTCGAGGCAGGCGAGGTGCGCATACGCGCCGCTCGGCGCTGCCTCCCCGCACGCCGCCCCTGCGCTCAGCTTGCCCGCTGCCGCGCTGTACACAGAGTGAAAGAATCGTGCATATTCCTTCGCGGATTCATCACCAGATAGAACTCGTCCTTCTTTGATTAATTTGTACTGACTAGAAGTGTCTTTTTTCGACCTTACGTAGTTCCAGAATGATTTAGGGTCTGTAGCGAGATGGTTCTGTACTCGATCTCTATACCGGAGGTGCGAACTCGCCGTTTCCGCCTTCACCCTTGCCCGGCACTGAGAGAATGCCTCGTAATCACTAGGAGATTTGGTCGCTTTAAACTTTTTGTGCAAATTGTACTTTAATTTAATTTCTTTGATAAGATCTAAGTTATACCATTCAGGATATCTTCTATTACAAATATTTTTAGTTTTCGGAGGAATGCTAGCTTCAAAAGTTTCGTATATTTTATCATAATAAAAGTTTAAAGCCAAATCAGGATCTTGAATACTGTATAAATCTTTCCAGTCTATTAAATTAATTAAATAATATAACTTATTGTAATCTGCTTTACCAAAATTCCATTTCAACTGCGACTGAGGGTGGGGTTGTGATTCGCGAGCTGCGGGTGTGGAATGTGTTGGTGTTGACGCACATGACGCCGCAACGCTGACCGCAAGCGGCGGATGATACCCGTCCACGGGCTGCAGACCTTCGTCGGCAGCGCACACCGTTACTCCAACGCGCCCACTCAACACAAGGTCCAGTTGCCTATTATTGCAATTCGGTACCATGTTACACTGAGCGACCTCACAAAAGGCCACAAAATATTCAAAATAATTACATACATTACTATTGGACGAAACTAAATTAAAATCTCCTAAAATTACTATATTACTTCTATACATAGTACACAATTTCTCTAATAACGTAAACATTACCATGTACTCAGTCTCTTCTGCCTTTGGCGGTATATACACTACACAGCATAGAAATAAGAAACGATTCTTCTTATAAACACTTGCACATATTATTTCGAATTGTTGACTATCAATATTAATATCACGTGGCATTTGTATGCGTCGCAGTTCAAAACACGGTGTGGCCAATAAAAGTACTCCGCCCTGCTTGCGCCCGTCCGCTCGATCACAACGTAGGATCTGGTATCCTGGCAGTGAAATTTCCGAATCGTAAACTGACTCGTTACATCCCGTTTCAGTAATAGCAAATAATAGGTCTTTACCTATGAAATTGCCGTTTTGTATGAAAAAATTTAAACGAATTTTTTTCATGAATTTTTTATTTGTATTAATCGAAGTAATCACCCATGCAATCAATGCATCTTTGCCATCGCAGTGGCAGTTTATTGATGCCCTTCTTAAAGAAATCAGCTGGACGGGAGGCAACAAATTCTTCAAAGGCATTTTGTACTGCCTCTCGGGTATTAAATTTTTTTCCCGCCAAGAAGTTATCCAAATTCTGGAAAAAGTAGTAGTCTGTAGGCGCAAGGTCTGGTGAGTAGGGCGGATGACGGAGAGCTTCCAACCCCAGTTCTTGCAACTTGGAGACCGTCTGCTGTGCAGTATGAGGTCGCGCGTTGTCGTGCAGGAGCAGCGGAGACGAGCGATTGACCAATGCTGGTTGGAGATGCGCCAGCTTCTCCATCATTGTGTTCAGTTCTTCACAGTACACATCTGCAGTAATGCTCACCCCGTTTGGTAAGAAGCTGTGATGAATCACACCGGCGCTAGACCACCAAACAGTGACCATCACTTTTCTAGGGGTAAGTTTTCGTTTAGGGCATTGTTTAGGTGCTGAACCAGGATCCAACCAACTTGCTGAGCGCTTACGGTTATCAAACAGAATCCATTTTTCATCGCAGGTAACAATGCGGTTCAAAATTCCTTCATTTGTGTGTCTGTTGAGCAGTGCAAGGCACGTCTCGACGCGTACTTCGCGCTGGCGATCATTGAGTTCGTGGGGCACCCATTTGTCAAGCTTTTTTACCTTGCCAATTTGACGCAAATGGACCAATATTGTTTTGACGCTAACGTCGAAAGCTGCTGCTAATTCAGCCGTAGATTGTGTATCATCAGCTTCCACAATCGCCTTTAATTCGTCATTGTCGACCAAAGTCTTCGGACGACCGCGAGGTTCATTTTTCAGGTCGAAATTTCCAGAACGGAAGCGAGCAAACCAATAACAGGTGGTGCGTTGGTTTGTAGTGTTAGCTCCGTAAACGTCGTTGATGTTGCGTGCCGCTTGTGCCGCGTTGCTGCCACGACGGTACTCATATTCCATAATTACTCGAATTTTTAACGTATCCATGATGACGAAAAAGATTGAAATGCGATGAAAATGTAACACTAATCAATAAAGAAATGACTGCTTTTAGAAAAAAAAATCCATGTTTTTAAAATAAAATTAATTTGAAATTAGAATTCTTAGCCAAACAAAAATTATTTTGATTTGAAATGGCCAGTACTGCAGAACGGCAATTTCATAGGTAAAGACCTAATATATCAGCATCCGACGATTCCAGCAACGATAAAAATCTTGTTGTTTTGGTTCTTAGTCCTCTCACATTTTGATATAAAATGTTATATGCTCTACTGTGTGTCTGTTCGTGGATGGTTTGATGTGGTAGTGGTTGAGCGTCGAAAAAAAATCCATTCACTGAATTCTACATTTAGTGGCCAAACATCAGGGTTACATAATTTTTCATAGCAATTTTCTGGTAAACCTATTTTAAATGACGAATAATTTCTTTCAGTTCTCGTTTTTATCTTTTCTACTATAAATTCCGAGTTATTTCCTAATATATCTTTTATATATTCCCCAATGCTAGCTTCTGAAGTACTTCTGTCCAACCTCCACACATGTAGATATTTTTTCCGTTCTACCGCCTTTAACAATGTAACCGAAGTGTTGCCGCCTTTCTTAACCGGATTATTTCTTTTGCTGCTTTTCACTTCAATCCATTTATCATTGATATTTTCCGCAACCGCTGTATTTCTGGCCACCCCTGCGTAGGTAGCGCTCAGCTGAGCCGTCGTTTTCGTAGGTATAAGCGACGCGGCCGGCAGCGGTGTCGCGTTCGCGGGGCCTGGCTCGTCAACCGCGCGCGATAACTGCGTCGACGTTGAATTGGTTACTTCTTTTCCAAGTTTTGTACTAGTTTCACTATGTGAAGAATTGTGGACTAACTTGGTACAAGCGTTCGGCTGCGTAGTGACAGTCCTTTCGTTCTTAAGAATTTTAATTTCCTCTTCCAAACAAGTGCACTTTTTATTAGCTACATTTAAAGATTCTCTCAATTTGTTATTCTCTAAGACCAAAGTTGCTACTGAATTCTTAATCTCTTGTATAAGTTTTGTTTCAATAGTATTCAATCTAGCAGATATTTCTCCTTTTAACATATCCGTAATACTCTGGATACTTTCCATCATGTTAATTGCCAAAGGCGTAGTATTTTCCTTAATAGTAGGCTGTTCACAACTTTTAGTTGATTCCTTTTCTATCAACTCACCTCCTGACCGGGAGCCGCGTGCCGGTGTATCCTCTGTCACTCGTACACGATGTGTTATGTTCGAGCAGGAATCACACCTATATGAATTTTCCAGCTGAGTTTTTTGCTCAGTAAATTTAGCCGAAGTAATATTTACACAGATATAATGGTATGCTGTCTTGCATCCAGTACATCTCAGTAATTCTCCCAATGCAATTTTTTTATTGCAAGCATAACAAATCATTTTGAATTTCCGCGTTGCGCGAGTGAGACGAAGCTAAACGTATAGAGGCGGGAGTGAAAGAGCAAGTCGCGCGGCTCGCGATACTTCGCACCGCGCACACGTTTTCACTTGCACTATTTTGTTTGAGAATTCCGTAGTCTCGAAATCACAATATCCACAGAAATTAACACTGTCCTGCACTTTATGCGTGAAATATAACATTAATAGTTCAGTTTACACACATTTTTAGCGTAGTACACCGCAAAATTAACCGTTTATGAAATTAAAAACCGGGAGCGCAGCGGACCACGATGTCATCGCGCGTTAATATAAAATATTATTTTAAAACCTGGAGTCCTACCATGACCTACTTAAAAACGATTCAAAAGCAAGACATTTCAGTTTAGGTTCCTAAACTGCATCGCTTCAAATTCGTACCATGACGTCAAAAATCATTAATAGAATAGTATGCCTTAGAACAAAGGTTGGATTTTACTTTGGCTTTAAACGCACTAAAATGTAAATCTAACAAAGAAGAGGGAAGCTTGTTATAAAAGTTTATACCAAGCCCAACAAATGAGTTATGAACCTTATGAAGCCGGTGAAAGGGAGCACGTAGTTTATCCTTATTTCTAGTATTAATATTATGAATATCACTGTTTTTAGTGTATAAGTGATTATACAAACATATTAACCAAGCATAAATATACAAAATAATTAGACAGTATGTACAAGTATATATAAAGTAAAAAAGGGAAGAGCTCACTGTGCATCAAAGAATTCGTCCGCATCGCTGTCAGTGGGAAAAGTGCCCAAAAGGCTGGCAGCGTTGCCACGTTGGATGGCAACGCTGATTCTTTGACCTAAGAATAGGCCAGCCCTTTGGTCACGTGAAGAGTCGACCAACCGCTTGGCGATGTCCCGAAATACTCGATGAGCGCTTGGACCCCACGGCCCTAGAGTTTCAACCCCAAACGGCTCAAATAATAGGTCTTTACCTATGAAATTGCCGTTTTGTATGAAAAAATTTAAACGAATTTTTTTCATGAATTTTTTATTTGTATTAATCGAAGTAATCACCCATGCAATCAATGCATCTTTGCCATCGCAGTGGCAGTTTATTGATGCCCTTCTTAAAGAAATCAGCTGGACGGGAGGCATCAAATTCTTCAAAGGCATTTTGTACTGCCTCTCGGGTATTAAATTTTTTTCCCGCCAAGAAGTTATCCAAATTCTGGAAAAAGTAGTAGTCTGTGGGCGCAAGGTCTGGTGAGTAGGGCGGATGACGGAGAGCTTCCAACCCAAGTTCCTGCAACTTGGAGACCGTCTGCTGTGCAGTATGAGGTCGCGCGTTGTCGTGCAGGAGCAGCGGAGACGAGCGATTGACCAATGCTGGTTGGAGATGCGCCAACTTCTCCATCATTGTGTTCAGTTCTTCACAGTACACATCTGCAGTAATGCTCACCCCGTTTGGTAAGAAGCTGTGATGAATCACACCGGCGCTAGACCACCAAACAGTGACCATCACTTTTCTAGGGGTAAGTTTTCGTTTAGGGCATTGTTTAGGTGCTGAACCAGGATCCAACCAACTTGCTGAGCGCTTACGGTTATCAAACAGAATCCATTTTTCATCGCAGGTAACAATGCGGTTCAAAATTCCTTCATTTGTGTGTCTGTTGAGCAGTGCAAGGCACGTCTCGACGCGTACTTCGCGCTGGCGATCATTGAGTTCGTGGGGCACCCATTTGTCAAGCTTTTTTACCTTGCCAATTTGACGCAAATGGACCAATATTGTTTTGACGCTAACGTCGAAAGCTGCTGCTAATTCAGCCGTAGATTGTGTATCATCAGCTTCCACAATCGCCTTTAATTCGTCATTGTCGACCAAAGTCTTCGGACGACCACGAGGTTCATTTTTCAGGTCGAAATTTCCAGAACGGAAGCGAGCAAACCAATAACAGGTGTTGCGTTGGTTTGTAGTGTTAGCTCCGTAAACGTCGTTGATGTTGCGTGCCGCTTGTGCCGCGTTGCTGCCACGACGGTACTCATATTCCATAATTACTCGAATTTTTAACGAATCCATGATGACGAAAAAGATTGAAATGCGATGAAAATGTAACACTAATCAATAAAGAAATGACTACTTTTAGAAAAAAAAATCCATGTTTTTAAAATAAAATTAATTTGAAATTAGAATTCTTAGCCAAACAAAAATTATTTTGATTTGAAATGGCCAGTACTGCAGAACGGCAATTTCATAGGTAAAGACCTAATATATAGCTACCAATAAGGTTGTTGTATTTGCGCCGTTTGAGGTTTTCTGCACCTGCAGCAGCCGCACCAGCGCAGCCCGCCGTGCTCAGAAGATGGGATGGCGCGAGGGTGTCGACACAGGTAGCATCCCACACCAAAGGCCTACCCACCTTCCAAGGCATTATTGTCATTCCGTCTGACCTCTTTCCATCGTCGCGTGCCAAGCCATTCGGTTCTAAGACAGCTGGCACCCCGGCGGTGACAAGAGCCCGACGGATGATGTCATTAATGCTGGCGTGCCGTGCCAGCCGACCAGCGCTCTTGCTGCAAGCAAGGCCATGGTGTCCGAGGCGATCAACTGCTTCACCACACTGACAGCGATGCGGAGCCACGCAAGGTGCACCCAGACGCAGACTTGTAGCGAGCCGGAAAGTAGAGTCACCCATCATAGTACCTATGTTAGGTGACGGTAGCGCCTGAAGCCAAAGTCCCGACTCCCATTCTCCCACAGCCAGCAGGCGGGCACGCTCAGCAGTATTGGTGGACGTATTAATGAGATTATTCCGTACCAATCTGCAGAGCGGCTCATCCCACTGTCTTTGGGAAGATGGGTTCAAGGGCTGAACCGTATAAGTGTATATTTTGCCTAATATATAAGATGTTAGCGAATATGAATTGCGATGCCACCGTGAGAATATCGATATCTTTAATAAAATCTCTTACTTAAACTCCTTCCCCCTTATTACAAAATAAGGTTTTTCTTTAGGTATGGTTTAAACCACCGAGCTTGTTTTTGAAATTTGAACTTAGAACTGAAATAGAATTACAGCTCCTTTTACAAAACTGACAATTTAGCACTGGACTAACTTGTCAGTTTTGTAAAAGGAGCTGTATTTCGATTACAGTTAGGTTCTTATTTAAAAAAACAGGCTCGACGGTTTAAACCATACCTAAAGAAAAACCTTGTTCTGTAATAAGGGGGCTTTTGTTTCATTTAAAGTTTATATGCCCATAAACTATAACTCTTTATCTTAACAGAATGAAATTTTGACCTTTTTATAACTAACTACCCAACTTAAGAGCGTTTATTCTGAACATGGGCAACGTCGCAAATAGCTGTCAAATATATCACTGTTTTGATTAGTTTGGCAATATTACTGTATGAAAATGTGAAATATCGCTAACTAGTGACCTAAAATAATGATTATGAAATGCAATACTTAATATTTACTGGGCACGCCACGATTGCGGCGGTAAGTCCCCTCTTTGAGGAGTGGTTTGAGAGGCGGCATGGCGTCCTCACCTTCCGCCTGACGCAGGTCCTCACCGGACACGGTTGTTTCGGGAGGTTCCTGTTTCGGATAGGGCGGGAGGAAACGCCCGGGTGTTTCCACTGCGAAGATCGCCCTGAGGACACGGTGGAGCACACGGTGGCGGTCTGCCCTGCTTGGGCGGAGCACCGCCGTGTCCTCGTGGAGGCGATCGGCGGCGGCGATCTCTCGCGTCCGGCCCTGGTCCAGGCCATGGTACGGAGCGAGAGGGCATGGGGAGCCGTCACCTCCTTCAGCGTAGCAGTGATGCTCGCGAAGAGGGAGGCGGCGCACGTGAGGGAGAGGCAGCATATGCGCCCTCGCGACCCCAGCCGCCGCAGGATACGGAGACGCCCTGGGCGTCGGGAATCCCAGGCCGATTTCCGGGCACCGTAGGCATGGGCTTGCGGACGGCGAGTAATGGGTAGCTCGCTGTCCGGTAAGGACCAAGCCCAAGTCGACGGCGCGTTGTGTTCCACGCGCGCCTCAAAGAGATGTCAGCACAAATAGTGATGGGACCCGCAAGGGTCGATGCCTGCCAGGGGTGCGGGTTTGTTCGAAAGAGACACCACAGCCCCTGGCTTAAGGGCTACTGAAGGAACACGGGTGGGTTTTAGTCAGTAAAAGTCTGACACGCCCTCCTGCTCCACCCAGAGCGGGAGAAGTTATTCGATGATTTCCCACCCAAAAAAAAAAAAAAAAAAAAAATACTTCATATTTACAGAATATTTAGTTTTCAGTGTAAAAAAAGAACTTGGAAACTTTCCAATTCCCTTTTTTACACCTAAAACGGTTACACCATCAAATTTATTGTTATAATTGCACATCATTATTCATATTTTAGGTCACTAGTTAGCAATATTTCATATTTTCATTCAGTAATATTATCAAATTAATAAAAACAGGTAAACATTTGACAGCTATTTGCGAAGTTTGCCAACTTTCAGAATAAACGCTCTTAAACAAAAGTATTGTACCTGTTCACACACATACAAACAACAATCCCACGAACACACAACGACGTTGTCAACAAGCGGCGCGGTACGGCGCGGGGACCGGGACGCGACAGCTTCGCGGCATTGCAACGTTCGACACGACCGCGCTTTTCGCGATTCTGTTTTTGCACCACCTAATAAACCTTAAATACAGTCCACTTGCTTTACTTCCTGGGCCTATATATTACCTACCCTCATAAACTTCGCAAAAACAAACACATTATCCTTTGTAAATATACATAATATATTATTAAACACTTTTCACAAGTTCCTAGTAACCTGAATACAAAGTTCCTCGTCCTTCGTGAAATATTAAGAGAGGTTTATGGAAATATGGACTTTAATGTCATTGTTTTAGAGTTAGGTTTTGATTTTTGTTTGTTTCCTCGATCCACAGCTAAGCTAGGAATAATTTATTAATAGGTAGATGAGGAGATGTTGAACAGAAACTTAGCTTCATATAACGACCTTAAGAGGCTGTGCACGAAATTTTGTGAAATGTGAAAACGTTTGATCACTCTTGAAATTATCTTTCATGTGGTGCATTAAAACTTATAGAAATACAGTATTTTAACTTTTAAATTGCGTCTTTAAAATCACGTAAATCAGCGAAATTGGAAAAAACATGTAGGTACGGTCTCTTAAGTACCTAATCCTATTATTACTAAAAGTCAACACAATATATCAGTTGGTATTCAGCAAGCTAACAACCTACAGTCTTTTTCTTTTTGAATTTTAACTCACGTCATGATTGTGCTGAGACTAGACTTTGTCTCGATATTATCGTTTCTTCCAACTATCCTTATGTTTATAAAGATATTTATCACTAACCTGTGGCTTTGCTCACGTGTTTAGCAGACTTTCTCTATAATTTTCGCGCAGTTAAGTTTTCGCTCAGCGTTCTTTCTGACTTCGCTTCTTTTTGCTCAACTCCTCCGGGTCCTAGCTTGGCTTAAATGGTAAATAGCAAATAGCCTTTCCCGAGAATTGGGCAATTTTTTTATTTATTTTTTGTATTTAAAAAATACAAAAATATTTTTTTCAAATTCGACCAGTATTTCTAGATATTACCGCGTTCAAATAACTCTAACGAAATGATCTCTTTGGCTTTATTATCAGTATACAGGATAAGTTTTTATCCAGTGCGCAAACTGTAATCAAGAATTCAACATATCATTCTAGACCTCCAGTGCAGAAATATTTCGTTGATTATACAAAAATAAAACAGCTGTTTCCTGGAAAAGTGTACAACCTAAGCGGTCAAAATGCATGGCACTGCATATTTTTTTTTTTTTTGCTTAACGCAATTTTTTACGCTGGGGCGTCTAGAATGATATGCTGAATTCATGGTTACAGTTTGCACACTGGATAAAAACTTATCCTGCATAGATAGATACACTGCACTGTATAAAATCTAAAGTGTGACGTAATATCAGAAATTTGTGAAGGCTGCTAAAATTGCCAAGCTCGTAGGAAAGTTCTGGGCTGACTGTATATAGATTGCTATCGACACGTTAAGAAGAAGACAGGGAGAAATAAGTTTTTACAAAAGCGCCGCCACTTCAGTGCACACAAACACCTTTGCAGTAAAACTTTAAGCGCTAACCAGTACAATATTTCGTGAATTTTACTACAGTTTTTAACAAACGCCCTATAAAAATGTAATCTGCTACATTTAACTTCTTATTTCTTTTCAAATAATTTCAGAACAACAAAACTTTTGTTTTCTTGTGACTTTTTCATAACTACAAACGACTGTGGTTTATGTTGACATTCTACGATAAGATAAAAAACATAATATCCTAAGTTAATTAAAGGGGATGCAAGAAATTCAAATTTTCATGTTTTTTGAAACTTTTAGGTCTTTATCTGGTTGTGTGTTGATAGAATATGAGTTGCGAAAATAACATGTTTGTGCAACCCTCCAAATTCATATAAACCCATTTGGATATGTCACCGTATGATTGTGAACACCGTTAGTTTATAATATATCTATGTTGTTATGTAAATTGTGAACTGCACCATACTGCTTACCGACCGAATAGGTTAGATTAGAACTGCGACCAACCACGCGCGAGCCGAGCGAGCGGTGCCACGGCAGCAGCCGGCGAGTGCTACTTCCAAGTTAGTGGCAGTTACTTGACTACTTAGTAATAGCGCAAGGTACTATCCGTCTTAATACCAGCACCCTAATTGCGTAACTCACGATTCATCATAATCTGTATCGTTTTGAAACGGATTGTTAAACCATTGCTTCATATGTTCGAGAAATGTGTCTGTTCGACAACATAAATAACACAATGAATATTGTTTAACTGTGAAGACGAAACCAATTATGATCAATCGTGAGTTACGCAATTAGGGTCCAGTTCACAATTTGACAGACAGATTATAAACTACCGAAAAATAGTACGTTAAATTGTAGTTTACAATCTCACGAGATACATTATTAACTAACGCTGTTCACAATCTTACGGTGACGGATATGTTTAATGAAATAGTCATTCAATAGGATTATATGTAATTAGAGAACTTGTATTGATGATTTTTATGACTATAATTCTTTAAATGCTCACTTGTTATTATCGCGTATCATATTTTGTTCAACATACTGCTGCCTGGTACTGACATGCAAATTCCAATGTAAGAAGCTTTGAATTTTGCGGGCTCTTTAACTGAAACTCTTCAACCAACTAAAACTCGAAATTCAATCAATTCATCAATTCGAAATTCTAACGTGTCTCGTTGTGAATCCGCGACAATTTACTTTAAAAATAAATTAGTTCGCTTTTGAATTTTGTACGCTCACTCAAGTGAGGTTCGAAAAAAAACGTTATAGAATAGAATTTCAGCCCAAACATGCGTTTTGAAACGCAACTACAACTATCGTATACCATCTTGATTTTACTGTTTGTGAAAAGTATGCAATAAGTACCATCTACAGATACCTACTTTAGAATAAGTTAATAGACGAGAGGTCTCCCCTGCTAATTGTAAATGCAGAACTTGCAAAAAATGCGGAAATCTAAAAGTAAAATTTTCATGCATACTGTGAATCTGTGTTCCGTGTGGTGCCGGACGTTAAGAATAGCATCATCCCATCTCTTCCCGTGGGTGTCGTAGGAGACGACTAAGGGACTTACTAGAGAATGGGCAGCAGCGTACTCTATGTATTTTACCACCATACTGCGATCGCCAACCCGCCTGCCAAGCGTGGCGATTATGGCAAGCCCCCTCAAATTGGGGGAGGCCTATGTCCAGCATTGGACGTCTCCCGGCTGAAATGATGATGATGATGACTGTGAATTTCGTTATCAAAAAGACATACTTCTAATATCCAAATATTTTATTTTCCCTTAAAGGTTCCCCTAAGGATGCCTTTTTTTTATTTAATTTTGGTTGGGAAATCATCAAATAACTTCTCCCGCTCTGGGTGGAGCAGGTGGGCGTATCAGACTTTTACTGACTAAAACCCATCCGTGTTCCCTCAGTAGCCTGAATGCCAGGGGCGGCGGTATCTCTTTCGAACAAAAAGGATGTCATTTTTGCAAAAAAGTTAAAACCCAAAATTGTCGATTACTGCAGATACAATTAGCAGGGCAGAGGACTACCTCTGACGGCTACATCATCATCATCATTTCAGCCGAAAGACGTCCACTGCTGGACACAGGCCTCGCCTAAAAGGGGGGTTTTGCCATAATCGCCACGCTTGGCAGGCGGGTTGGCGATCGCAGTATAATTGTAAAATGCATAGAGAACGCTGCTCCCCATTCTCTTGTAAGTCCCTCAGTCGCCTTCTACGACAACCACGGGAAGAAATGGGATGGTGCTATTGGTGGAGACACCACACGGAACACGGGCAGAGGTAGCCATAACAAAAGAGGTTTCCATTCTTTTCTAAACATTAAATGCAAAACTAGTATTTTCAGTCTCAAGTTATTTAAGAACGCGCAGTAACCTAACGTAAATTCGTTTTCATGTTCATATCTTTATTTGCATTACATAATTTCTAAAGTTTAGAGGGGTTTATGGCTAAGTATAATGTATATTTATAATGTTTAGTATAATGTATCTAAAGTTTAATGTAAAATCTTTTTATTGCTGAAATGTGTTATGTTGTGTTTAAATTCGTCAAAATAAGATTAGTTTTCGTTAATTATGTGATAATTATGATAAACATAGACTCAACAGCAAACCAACATTGTGCTTTGCAGTGCCCTGTCAGGGTTCATGTACAAAAGCAGACAGTAATATTGTAAAAAGTGTGATGTGCATGAGAGTAAATAAATAAATAAGTAATATTAGCCACACGGTCGATCGATCAGGTTAAGCGACGCTTGCTGCGGTTGGTCCGTAGATGGGTGACCATCTTTACATACCAAGACCACTCAGTGCCTCGGAAAGCACGTTAAGCCGTCGGTCCCGGCTGTCATTTGTGGATCTTTGACAGTCGTTACGGGTCCTCAGAATCCAGATAGTCTGACAACCAGTCTGACCATGGGGTATCGTATTACCCAGTGACTGGGTTGTGGAGGTCAGATAGGCAGTCGCTCCATGTAACGTAGTGGAAGCCGACCACAACAAACTTGGGAAAAGGTTACGCAGATGATGATGAGTATCTAAAGTTTAAGAAAAAAATACTTACATTATAATTCCAACGTTTGTTTTAGCTTTAATTGGCTTGATAACATTTCAGCGTCAAAAATTTTTTTTTTTACTCAGTAGTTAAAGCATTTTGTATTCATTAAAGCCCTTCAGAATTATTTAAATGCTTTCCTTAGTAATCTTTTGGTTAAATTCTTACTACGCTATTTAAACAAAATTTCTAGAAATTAATTTCATATATTAATTAATATCAAAGTCAAAAACATTTATAGTTTCGACTAATTATTATTAACACAACTAAGTATAAGACATTTTAGTGTTTACAATATTTAATTAGTAAAACGTCAAGATGAAAATGTTTTTCATGAAAATATGTTCTGTAGTACCTAATGTAATTGAAATCAAATTTCACAGATATCTTGGCAAACTTTCAAAATAATATTAAACAAAGCTTTGTGAGGACTTGAAGACATAAAGCCGAGTATATACATTACTAAACTAGTGCCAAGAAACTTGACATTTGTAAACTTTTGTTTTTCGGCGCGAAATTTGCAAAAAAATGCTAATGTCGTGGTTAAAATATTTGCCAGTCAACGTAGCCATACCTGCAAGCTACAGCGTAGCTTGAGGCCTACGTCGTAGCTTCTGGCCTACGCCGTAGACCGGGTTCTACGACGTAGTTAGCGACCTACAGTTTAACTTGAAGCTCCACAGAATGTGCCACAGGTAGTTCGCTAAATGACTTCAGAACATAAGTCACATATATCACCGCCGGCGATTAACGAGAAGCGAAAACTAACAACCAAAAAGGTGACCACTGGAGCTTTACGACGATGTTGTTATATGATAGACGTGGCCATATCGTAGATTTGCTCACTTCATAAAATGCTGAGTACTAATTGTGCCAAGAGCTTTACTTTGTGTACATTGTTTCACCAATATTGTATGTACTGGCATGCCCTAGAACCAAAATTTCGAAGATATGTGACATCTACCAACCCGTACTGGGCCCGCGTGGTGGATTACGACCCAATCCCTCTCACCGAAAGGAGGCCTGTGTCCCAGCAGTGGGAACATTATAGGCTGATGATGATGATAGTTTTACCTGGATTAACATATAGTATACTTTTTATCCCGGTTATACGTTCCCGTGGGAAGATTTTCGACCTCTACGCGGGCGCAGTTGCTAGGAAAAGCAAGTTACTAACAAAAACTGCTCTAATTTCCCCTACGTTAATTTTTCACAAAGAACTAAGCAGGCAGCTTGTGGCTTTAAATAGTACGTCGGCAATGTTCCAGATAATTTACACGGGTTTGTCTCATTTGTTCAAGAGCTCTCTGAAACCACTGACTTTACAAAATCCTGACTATTCAGTCGCAAATTAGTGTTTACTTAAGTCTAGATTCGTCTGTTTAGATTTAATATTGTTTGCGTTAAGAAGCAAAACATTTGCTTTGAATAAAAACAGTTAGAATTTTCATGTTTTGATTAAGAGATGGGCATTCTAATTGTTTTTAATTTGTGACTAAGTTAAGTTATTCAAATGCAAGTGCACAATTATAAAAATACTAGCTTTGCCAGTGGCTTCGCCCGCGCGGAACTTTCATCCCCTATTTAACTCCCTTAGCGGTTGAATTTCGGAAAATCCTTCCTTATTCCTTGTCTACATTATAAAGGGAACCTCTGTGCAAAATTTCAGCTTTCTAGGTCCAAGGGTTTGGGCTGGGCGTTGATGAGTCAGTCAGTCAGGACTTTTCTTTTTATTTAAATAGATAACTTTCAAGTTTATCGTACGAAATTGTTGCCATCGTAAAGAAGAACTGGAAAGGAGCAAGAGCATCCCAACTAAATTGAGGTTAGCTTCTAGTCTAACCGATTGTAGCGGAATACCAGTATTTTTTATGGAGGGACTGCCTATATGACTTCCACAACACCGTTATTTAGTCACACGATACCCCTTTTTTTGACCATGTGAAATCATCTATTAACTTCTCCAGCTCTGGGCGGAGCAGGAGGGTGTGTCAGACTTTTATTGACTAAAACCCACCCGTGTTCCTTCAGTTGTCTGTGTGCTAGGGGCTACCGTATCTCTTTCGAACAACCCGCACTCCTGGCAGACACGATACCCTTGCAAGACTGGTTGTCAAACTTTCGGTTTTCTGACTACTCGAAACGGCTGTCAAAGATCAACGATTAACAGCCAGGATGATGTTATGATGATCAACTACCCACGGGACAACCACGGCAAGCGTAGTTCAACTTGTTCTTGTACGACTGATATAACATTGCCAGAAGCCCCTTTATCTAAGGCAGCATATACGACCTCCCGACGCTAACCGCCGCAGGAAACGCCCTGGGCGTCGGGAATCTCAGGCTGATTTCCGGCCACCGTAGGCGTGGGCTTGCTGTTCTGTAATGTCCAAGCCCAGGTCGACGGCGCGTTGTGTTCCACGCGCGCCTCAAAGAGATGTCAGCACAGAGTGAATGGGCCCGCAAGGGCCAATGCCTGCCAGGGGTGCGGGTTTGTTCGAAAAAGATACCGCAGCCCTTGGCATACAGGCAACTGAGGGAACACGGGTGGGTTTTAGTCGGTAAAAGTCTGACACGCCCTCCTGCTCTACCCAGAGCGGGAGAAGTTATTTGATGATTTCTCAGCCAAAAAAATAAAAGCCCCTTTATCTACACTAATGAAGTGTAATACAAGATAAGTTTTTAAACAGTGCGCAAACTGTAACCATGAATTCAGCATATCATTCTAGACCCCCCAGCGCAGAAATTCAGTTGCATAGAAAAGTGCAATATCTACGCGGTCATAATGTATGAAAAAGCTGATTTCTTTTATAAAACCGACGAAAAATTTCTGCGCCGTTGGGTATGGAATGATATGCTGAACTCATGATTACAGTTTGCGCACTGGTTAAAAACTTATCCTGTTTAGTATTTCCTTTGTTTTACTTCAAAACTACGATACATTGACAATAAATTGCCAACTTACCCAAAACATAATTTCGACCAAATTTTCAGAAACGTTTGCCTTGCCAAAGTTATGTAAAAAGAAGCAATTTGAAAGGCTGCCTAAAGTCAGGTGTCGATACCACGAGTACCCAGTGATTTACGAGCACCAATTTTAGTTTCAGGCTCTTTGCCAAAACTTGGAATGAAATTCAAGTTTTAAGTTGTTGTTGTTGTTTCAAAACTAAAGAGTTTTCAGTTGCAGTTGGCATTTACACAGGTAAGTTAGGCACTTCTAACAAAACTTGTTACTTTGTGCGCTAGGAATTGAGTAAAGATAACCCATCTTCCGTGTGGTGCCGGACGTAAAGAATAGCACCATCCCATTTCTTCCCGTGGGTTTCGTAGAAGGTGACTTCTCTATGCATTTTAGCACCATACTGCGATCGCCAACCCACCTGCCAAGCGTATTATGGCAAATCCCTTCCTTTTGGGGTAGGCTTATGTCCAGCAGTAAACGAGTTTCGACTCAAATGATGATGAATCCATCTTGACAGTCGGGTAAAATCTTTCATGCATAATGTAAACTTATAGTGTTCCCACTGCTGGGACAGAGACCTCCTCTCAGTGGAAGAGAGTGGGCTGTATCCACCACGCTGATTAGTAGATGTCACCACATGTCTTTAATTTTTTGGTTCTAGGACATGCAAATTTTTGTTCTCTCGATGTTTTCCTTCATCGTTTTTAGAGCGATGCTTAGTGAAATTACTTACACAAAGTAAAGGGACTGTCTGGATTTGAACTACAACTCGTAAGGCGCGACCGTTTTGCACTGGGCCACCACTGCTCAAAAACTTTCATGATTTCTCCCTCTGTTTCGTTTTTTTCAGTCGCAATTATCATTAAAAATAATTTCAATAAAGCGTGGTGTGCTTGATATTAATTGATATTAAAAATACCTCCAAAAGCTTCCCACGCTTTTTTGAAATTATTTTCTGCTTTTTTAGTTTAGGTTTTAAAGCGTGTTTTTAATTTTTTTTAATGTATTATTTATTTTCTATTTTTTAGTTCTGCTAACTACAAAAGCGTGATTTATCAGTTTTATTTTTATAACATTGTTGAACAAATTTATGAAATTATTGAATTGTCATCGGTCCTTGTTAAGACTACAAAGTTTAAATGAAATGTAACCATTTGAAGTGGGTCATAATCAAGTCCAAAGGAGTCAGTTACAATCATGCTTACAAACATACAGGTGAAGCTGATGAAAGCGTGTTAAAAACAAACTTCCATGTGTACTACTTGAAAACTGACCCAAATTATTAGGCATCTAGATTTTTTTCTCACTGTGAGTGACCTGACCTTTTGACTTCAAAGTTCAGACGACAAATGCGTAGTAAAATGTTTGATTCGCCACCATGGGTTCCCTGCCAGGGGTGCGGGTTGTTCGAAAGAGATACCGTGGCCCCTGGCACACAGGCTACTGAGGGAACACGGGTGGGTTTTAGTCGGTAAAAATCTGACACGCCTTCCTGCTCCACCCAGAGCGGGCGAAGTTATTTCATGATTACCCAGCCTCAAAAAAAAAAAAAAAAAAACGCCAAGTGTTCTCTAAGCATCACTTCGAAATTCGAACATTGTGAAGCCGCCATGATTATTTTTAAAAACAAAATGAGTTCGCTATCGAATTTTGTGTGCTCACTTGAGTGTGGTGAGCAGTGAACTTTGCAGAATAGCAACTGTCGTGATCGAGTTACATACCACCCCAAAAAATAATATCAAAACTCTAAATCAATGGCCCTAATATTAAACACCCGTGTAATATTGACCAACCATATATAATAAATCATACGATTATATACCATGACCTATGTCAATTTGTAAAATAACCTTTATGCTCAAACAGGTAAGCTGGAACTGTTCCAAAGCCGCGAAACGATAACGTAAAATGTAATTTTACGTCCCACAAATACTCATGAACGTGGCTAAATCTTGCAGTACGTTGACACTGTTCGTAGAGGTAAATGTTTATATTTTTCCGGTATATGGCGCAAGTTTAGTTTGACATTTTCTGTTTGTATACGAATCGATGCAAAATGGCACTTTACACCAATGCAATCTTACGATTGCTTTTTTGATTGCCAAATGTCAATTTAAATGTATTAATTATAATGTATATAATGTATATGACAATTACGGCGTACATAGCATTGATAGAATATCTTGCTGCCTTGAAAAACTAAACTAACCAATAATTATACTAAACTAAAATTAACTACAGCAAAACAGACCAGCATAAATAAACACCCAAAACCAACAAAAAAAGTTAAGAAATACAAATAATAATAATTATATTTTATTATTACATAGCCAAAAGCCCCTCTAAAAGGGTTCAAGGTTCAAAACATCAACAGTTATTAGTCTTCTTACCCACATAACAACTTACCCAGAAGACAGTTCCCAGGAATAGATATTAATGCCAAGCAAATATGGAAGTAAAGCGGTAGGTATGTACTAGTAGCTGCTCCAGGAATTACATAGCTCATAATTACTAGTATTAAGTTTCGACTACCATCAGCACTTAATACCCTTACACGGTGTAATTTTCAGTAGAAATTAATATTTGAAGGAAGAACTTACATTGAAATTGAACGCTTATTAGCAGCATAAAATATTTGAAAATATTATAAAAAAGAGCTGATACTACACGACCCTCACATTTCGCCAGTTATGATTTAGTTTCATATAATAGGGGCGACCCTATTGCCATCATCCGTGCACAAATCCAAACTCCGGACTGCTGTTAAGGAATTCCAGATACAAAAATCCAATTATACTTGCACGACCCGGGAATCGAAACCAGATTGCAACCACTAGACCGATTTCTAAGCAATGAATAGCTTTTCATGGCTTTCCTCATCGCCGGCTCCGATCATGTACATTTATATTTCACGAAGCGGCGCTCGTTTTTACTTGTGGTAATCAAGTGGACAAACACGAAGTGAATGTGTGCATGAAGACGAGTAGCGTCAGCACATAAAACACACGCACACTTACTTCCAACTTCACCATCGTCTCGAACACACACATTCATAGCGTGTTTAAAGCGTGTTCAAGTAAAGTCGCGTCGTCGCTTCATGAGATAAAAACCCTAATAGCCAAAACAGAGAGATTTTTCAGCGTTCTACACGGACACACCATTTCTAGTTACTAATCTGAAGGTTCAACAAACGGTCACTAACCTTTAAGTACTATGAGAATTCAAGTCAGTTCTAAGTAATGTTCAGTAACTTACAAGCATTTGTTTATTTTATGTCAAATTTAAGCAATTTCGTGTAACTTACAAGCATTATTTTGTTCATTTTCTTCAAAGCTTTTAAACTGTAAAACCCATTCCCCTTATTACAAAACAAGATTTTTCTTTAGTTAAGGTTTAAACCATTGAGCTTGTTTTTGAAATAAGAACCTAACAGAAATCGAAATACAGCTCCTTTTACAAAACTGACAACTTAGTCCAGTGCTAAATTGAAATTTTTGTATTAAAAACTTTATCCAAATAGAAGAAAAGTTGGTGATGCAAAAACTGACTGAGAGTTTTAGGCTATAGCCTGACCGATACCGCTGTACCGCCCCTTAGGTATGCGCGGCGAGGCGGGGGACGAGACGCTGTGAGTGGTGACGAATAAGCGGCTTGCACTGACGAATGAGCGGCTTGCAATGACGAATAAGAGGCCTGCACTGCACCCCCGTCACGCCGCGCCCATACCTAAGGCGAGGTACAGCGGCATCGCATCGGTCAGGCTATAGAACTCAAATTAGATCGCGTTTTTTAAAAAGACGGATAAAGTTTTATTTGCATAGCTTTTACACTTTAGATTTTATTGATATCTTAAACCTTGTCAAAATATATGGCTTGGCCATTACGCTACAACACATGGGCGTAAGATAGTTCTTGTAGTAACAAAACGGCCAAGCCACATATTTTGACTAAGGTGTAGAGTTTATGAAGTTACGCCTTCTAGAGTAAGTTAGAAGCTTGACTCCACATGAGATCAGAAGGCCAATTCTCGTAAATAAAAACGTTCGCAGTGTCATCTCAGCGACAATCGAATTTCAAAAATTTGTCAGAAATGTATGGAAACTCGAGGAATTTTTGACAGATTGACACTGAGATCAGACCGTGAACGTTCTTAAAATTAGCAGAATTGCCCCTCTGATAACTTTTTGACAGTGCAAGTAATATGGTTTCGTCTTGGCAACATTTTACATGAATTTTTTTTTGGTGGGTCTATATTATTTTATGTACAAGGCTACGTCTTGGTAGTCACTGCCTTGCTGTGAAGCATCCCAATCCCTGATCGTGGCAACCGCCCTCTACTCTGCCTCCCGTATTTAATAATAAAAAATAAAATAAAATTCGTTTATTTCAGACTATCAAATTGTCCATATTTTGTTAGTATAACATTATCTTAAAACTATGTTAGTCGTGACGAGATCTATTGCATTTAAAAGGTTAATTAAAATTAAATTCAAATAAATTACAACTACTTAAATTAAAATAAATTGAATTGTTATAAATTTAGATAAAATTGAAATCGTTAGTAGAAGTGAAACAAAAATTGAAATACATCATTAAATTAAAATATAAAACAAATAATCAGGAATCCTAATGAATTCGCCGACTAAGGCATGTATTACATAGCCACAAGCCGTGGCAGTCACTCTTACCATTCCCGATAACGCTACAAATCTTCTCCAGGAAAGTAGTAAACTCACCAGCACCTTCAGGTACACTGTCGCCGTCTTTCCGTCCTGCCGCCGAGGCCCGTCGCGACGTCCCGTTCAATGTTTTGCTCGAGCCAGCCCGCGCCGATGACCCTGTAGTATGAAATACGTCCCCAAATAAAAAAAAAGATTTTTGTACTTCGTAATGTTTATAATGAGAGCAGATTCATTTGTTAAAGATTTAATTAAATAAAAAGGAGAAAGTTAATTGTTACACAAAAAAAAAAACAGTGGTACTCCGGGAGTGCCGACAGAAGTGAAAATTTGAACAATTACGTGTGTATTTTTTAAATCGTCAATACAAGATTTCACATTGGGTCCTTGGGTCCTGATTGCTCTCGGTGAAAAATATAAACGACCGATCGACTTCAGCCATTAAAGGTAACAGCACAGATTTTTACTATAAAATTACAAAGAGAAAGAAAGGGATAAAATAATTAGAATTCCCTAATGAGGGAAAGGGACTTTTCCAAAATACATCAACGCGCGACTCATCCGTGTCCTCGTTCACCCAATACACAGTATACATATTGCTCATGGAAAGCGTTCGGTGACGATGACGCGAGTTCCATGATTCTTATTCACCCAAAAAGTGCTTAACGCGCCTAAAGAAGTTTTCACTTCAATAATCAGTCCAATCCAGTGTGTCCTTAGGGACACCAACGATGCCTTAAGCTGGTTCGTACCCCACAAGGTGTGCCCTTAGCGAGCAGTCACTATAGTTTTCAGATTTTAAGGCGCAGATAGACGACTTTTAAGGACTTTGTATTGAAGATCACGTCTAAACGGCTTGTCTTATGTATTAAAAAAAAATGTTAAACTAGACAATTTTTTTCGTCATTTGATGTGTGAATATTTTAAATCCTATTATTATAACATGTAATTAATTGGTAAAGTAATGTCTATCACGGACATAAAAACGATAATCACGCAAAAACTATCGGGCGTATTTCCTGAAACTTTCACCATATAAAAGACAATTTAATCACCCAAATTTTAGTACAAAGCGTTTCTTTGAATTATTGTGTTTGATAAATCAATATGGGTTGGTTTTTGAAAAACTTGGTGCGCGTTGAGGCGAGGTCTCTTGCGGGCGACGGGCGAAAGTGCATCGCTGTAGGTCGCTGTCATCTATTGTCGCCTTAAGCCCTGGCTGGTAGCCTTAATTTATTAAGATTGTCACAGGCAAGTCCGGTTAAACAGACGAAAACCTCAAAGGTTGACCTGCGAGATGCCACTTAAAAAAAAAGTATTTCTCTTTCTAGCCATTATCATTATCTTTCACACAGTCTGGTGTGCTAATAAGCTGACGCGGCGTTCGAAGGACCATGTGCGGGAATATAACTTTACGTGGTGAAATATTGGACGACACACAGAATTGAGCAAAAGGGAAATTGAGGTAATGACTCGTAAGGAAATAGGCATGGATGGACTTACTTGGGAATCTTCTGGACGAAACACGTTGACTCAAGGACAGTCTTAGCAGACGTCCCTCGTGTTCATTGATTTTCTTCCTTTTACTGTGGTGCACTTTCACTTGTTCTTTAAATGTCACACTTGTGTCGGTCAACACTTATAATTAGAGAGTTTGGAGTTTTTGATATAGCATTTTTTGCGGCGCGGCGTCACGCGTGATCGACTACTTTCGAACAGCGGCCATGATTTTGAGAATTTCTCTCAAATCACGGTAGAAGTGCGGTGATTAGCTTTCGCCGCGGACGGAGCTTCTGATTCGGCGCTTGCGATTTGCATTCCTCTCGTTCTGTTGTATGGGAATTGTGAAGGAAGGAAATATAGCTCAAAACTGCGGTCGGTAATATTATAGTAAAACTTATTACTAAAGCTTGCACGAGCACAGTGCATCTATCGTTTATTCAGTCTTCCCGTCTTGATGTAATGCTACGATAAACAATCTCCAGCCTTAGTTCAAGAAAACGTTCAACAAGACATACAACCTAACATAGCTGTGTATTGAACTCGGATCACTACAAATCACCGTTCTCACTACATAAAGATGGCAATTTGTCTAGTCTTATAGCCAATACACTGCGAGTCTGAGAAATTGTGTTTGAGAATTACTGGGATAGAGTTTTCAGTTTGTTTATTAACATGGGGGTTGCCACGGTTGAACACAGCCACACGGGTCAGTTTTTAACCGATGAAAAAACGGAGGAGGTTCTCAAGTCAATTTTTTTATATTTTTTTTGAGTGGTCCGACTTCTATAATTCTTTTTTATTGGAAAGGGTATATCCCGAAGTAAAAAAATGCCAACCTTAAGGGTAACAAAACAGGGGATGATTGATAGTTTACTCACAGATTTTAATACTGAGTTGTGTATTACAAAAAGTAAAGCAAATGTAGTCATTAGGAGATTATAGCCACAAAAAAATGTAAAATAAAAACTTTTTAACAAAAAAATTCAACCGCCCAAAAAAACTGAAAAGAAAAAATAATAAACCTGCTTTGTTTAACCTTAATAACTAAGTTCGAAAGGCGGTGACATAAAATTAAAATACATATCCAAAGTCACCGACTTTAAACCGACAAACGTTTTTCTTACTATATAATGGCGCCTGTGACAGCTTTTCATCATCATCATCATCATCATCAGCCTATAATGTTCCCACTGCTGGGACACAGGCCTCCTATCGGTGAGAAGGATTGGACCGTAATCCACCACGCGGGCCCAGTGCGGGTTGGTAGATGTCACATGTCTTCGAATTTTTGGTTCTAGGACATGCCGGTTTCCTCACGATGTTTTCCTTCACCGTTTTTAGAAAAGTGGTGATGAAATAATTTACACAAAGTAAAGCGCCTGGCTGGGTTCGAACTCACGACCTACAACTCGGTAAGTCGCGGCCGTTACCACTTGGCCACTACGGCTCTCTTAGCAAATAACTTTGATCAAATGGATAAGCAACGTTGCATAAAACAGGGGAAGAGCGCTGATGTCTGAAATACAGATATTTTATATCTAGGCATTGATGTCCTAATCTGTTCATAGAAACAAGTTTCTTATAGTGTATTACCGTACGTGTTGTATATTTTTTTGAACAAATAAATTATACTTTTCCATCAATTACTATTAGTTCCAGCGGAATGACATTATTGCAGTTCTTAGAACGATGTGGTATGGCTTCTGTTTCCTTAGATGTAGATGTATAGCGATTTGTTTTATATATTCTTGTGTATTTGACCCTAATTTAATTAAAAAAAAAACTTACAATGACAGCTTGACAACTTAATGCTTTAATTAAATAGTCAAATACAACAAAATAAAAATGTGGGTAGAAAAATGTCAGACACAATATTACACGGAAACGATGTTGTCTCGACGATGGCTGGCGGCGAAAAAAGGGCCGTCACTGGTGTGCGCCGGATTTTTATAGCCTCGGTGACACCGTAGTGATGTGATCTCCCATAATATATAATTTATCTATATAGATCGTTGAGCGGTGGCTCATCTGATACACCGGCCAAATCATAATAACAACCTTATTGCTACGAGAATTAAGATCAATCTGATGTAAACTCAGAAGCAAACAGTGAAAGATGGCGGCTGCGGAAAGTTTCAAAGTTTTCATCATCAGTGTCGTTCTCATCGTTTTTGAGGATGCTGCAGCCGCTTTACAACATTTTCTATGGAACCACCCTGAAATCGCGAAAAAAAAAATCTGCTGCTCAATACATTTCGTCGATTTAAGTGAACACAAATGTATGGAACAGCTGATTTTTTCTTCGCAATTTCAAGGTTGGTCCCGTAGAAAAAGTTGGTCAAAATGATGAGTATAATGACCCCTTTTCGGGTTTAGGGTAAACAAAAACTAATGTTGTAATCCGAATCTCGGAAACGGCTCTAACGATTTCCATGAAATTTAGTATGCAGGGGGTTTCGGGGGCGATAAATTGATCTAGCTAGGTTTCCCTTTTTAGAAAACGTTACACAAAAAAAAACCGAGCAAAGCTCGGTCATCCAGATATTGTAAGTAAGTAAGTTTATTTCAATAATTGTTTAAAATTATACAAATATCTTATAGGCTATGTTATCTTTTTACAAACGAAATAGACATCTGTAGTCGAACTAGGCGATAGCATGTATTTCGGCTATCAGCGCCAAAACCTTCAAAAAAGGTACACTTATAATTGTATTTTAAAGATAGAGTAAACAACGTCTTAATCTGAGTTGAAGAAAAAGCGAGCACTGGCCATCGTGCACTCTCCGCTCATTGCTCACCAACTCATCAACAAGTGCCCTAGGTTTTTTTTTTTTTTTTTTGGGTGGGAAATCATCAAATGACTTCTCCTGCTGAGTAGAGCAGGAGGGCGTGTCAGACTTTTACTGACTAAAACCCACCCGTGTTCCCTCAGTAGCCCGTATGCCAGGGGCCGTGGTATCTCTTTCGAACAAACCCGCACCCCTGGCAGGCATCGGCCCTTGCGGACCCCACCTGTGGTTGCTGACATCTTTGACGGCGCGCGTGTGGAACACAACGCGCCGTCCCGTCTACCACTTTTCGGCCGCAGAGGATAGGGAGAGCGGCTGACGCTATACCGACACTCCTCTTCCCCTGCGGCCCCACCGCGTCCGCCATCAAACGGTGGCGGCCCCGTCCAGGCCACGGAAGGGAAGAGCGCTGCTCAGAAGCACCGGCACTCCTCCTCTACCGTAGCCCGTAACCCTCAGCCGCGATGCCTCCCATTCAACATCGCGGCCCACCTCAGTTGCGGTGCACCTCACCGCAACCTACTTTTTGGCCGCTACGTCAATGGCTTGAAGGCAAAAGCCCTGACGAGCGGCCCCACCGTTGGGTTCCTCTTGGCTTCACCGTGGGTGGGAGACCACGGTTACTAAGCCCCCCCGCAACGACAATGCGGGAACCCACTCGGGGGGGAAGTGCCCTAGGTGGAAATTCATAAAAACGTGCATACATCATCGCGTTTGTTGCAGCTAATAATCAGCGTCAGGTGGTACACCTTGTGTCTGACATTATACTTACCTGCAGGCTTAGCGTGACACTTTCTATTTCTACGAAGAATAGACAGTGCTTTTTCAATACAAAGTGACATTTCGTTTCTCCATATTTGACATCGCACCGGAGATATCCTTCTACCATCTGTCATTTTGTCTTTAGTTTGAGGGGGTACGTGTGGGATGATAAATAAAACCTGGCAGGAATGGTCACAAGCTGAGTGGTTATATATTGTTCCAAGTTCACAGTCACGTACACACAAGTTAGAAGAACAGAAAGGTGAAGGAAACAGAGAAGCACAGTACAATATTCACAAGCACAAGAGAAGTAGAAGATAGATAGGCAGAGTACATTTATCAGTTAAGCGCGCGAGATGCATACAAAGATCTGCATGAGAATAGCGTGTCGTTAGCCCAGCGGCATACAAAGGACTGGCGAGCGGGCGGTGAGGCGCGAGGGAGCGGGAGGTGTGTTGCTCGCTCGCTGCGCGGTCGCCGCCAGCGGTCAATGACTCACGCGCTTGTTATTTACTTATTAACTACTAATAATAAAATGTGTGCGTTTGTCTTTAGATTTTATGTTTTTACAATAATATTTTAAAACGATTAACTAACAGTGACGCTACAGTTTCTAACGATATTTGTCTAGGTATTCAAAATCACACTGACAACAAATTGTCTACTCGACGGCCACAAAGTATATACGATTATCTACAAAATCATGATTCGGTTATAACTTCTCCTATTGTACATCGTTTAGTTAATAGTCATGTCTATTCTTCCGTCGACAAATCGGTGCTCATGCTAAACCTGCAGAGAGGTAACTGCCGTAATTGTAAGAACGTTCAAAGTCTGATCTTGGTCTCGATCTGTCAAAAATACTCTGGTTACCCAAATTTTTGACACGTTTGTAACATTTTATTATCGCCGAGATGAGACTGCGACTAGATTTGGAACATATCTAATTACGGGAACTGGCCTTCAGTTAATATGTCGCCAAGTCAACATAAAAAAACCACACAACTTTCAACAACCAATATAACCTCTCAGGTTCGTCCTTCGTTAGCAAAGTAGGTTAGTAAGGCATTTTCTCAAAAACAAGTCGTAAGCAAAAAGCAGTTATTTTTAGCAGATATAACAAACGCATCCGTTATGCTCAACGGTTTAACTACTTTTTAACTGTATTGACTGAGTTTTAGAGGATAATAACTGGTTTACGTAGGAGTCGTCAAAAATAACGAGTGGATTTGGAAGTATACGGGTTGTGCAGGCGGACCGGGTATGCTTTAAAAAAAAACCTATTCACGTCAAGGAAGGAAGGTTTTTGAGATTAGTATACTGTTCCTCTAAAAAGTTATTGACCTTCTAATGATGAACACTTTTTAAATGAACGGAGCCTCTTTTCATTTTTCGGGCGAGCACAACATCCAAGCTGATTGCAGTTACTTGGCTATTTAATTTCATTTAAGACACAACAAGAAGTAGATTCGTCATACTAGTGTTCAATAATATTTTACAAAAAGCAAAAACTTAAATATTTATCATAATTAGCGTATAATGTTCCCATTGCCGGTTTCCTCACGATATTTTTGTTCACCGTTTTGAGAGCAGTGGTAATGAAATTAAATCCACAAAGTGGAGTGCCAGCTTTAGTTCGAACTCACGACCTATAACTCGTAAGTTCGGGTCAATATCACTGAGCAACCACTGCTCAAAAGAGAAATCATTTGCGTTCGATTCAATACAAGTCTTTGGAATTCAATTTAGTTGTATTATAAATGGAAGTGCCCAATTAAATAAACCGCAATACCTGCTACAAACGGTATCTATCGAAATAGTAGATTTCCAATAAAACCGTTTTCAATAGTTAATACTTAGAATATAATTAGTTCTTCGAAAAGTAGCCTTAGGTATTACATAACACACTCCAAATGAGAATAGATTTCAACAATTTAATGTATCACGAATGTTCTGTTCAGCTTTGGTTTCTTAAGAAATCGATGACACAATAACGACTGTCAAAATACACAAAATTTTCTGACACCTCAATATCAATTATTGGTAAAATTGTCAGGATTATGATGACGATCGTTATAATAGGATGGCCACCACTCTTCTAGGAAGCTTTAGCCATGTCCTTCATGAATTATAAGAACATACATATGGCCTGTACTGCAGTATCTTCAACGGTGCCAGATCGACTATCGGTACAACGATATGTTGAAGCGTTTGTACAAAGATGCCAATATGTCATTCCGACTCCGGATCCGGCCCTCGAAACAACTATCCTTCTACAGCGAGGTGTAAGTAGCAGTGTAACAACCAGTTTTACTAAAAGTTATTGTGTCAGCCAGTTACTATCATGGAGGTCAGGTAAGACATAAAATGCTGGTATTCAGCTGCATCCGGTTAGACTGAAAGCCGACCGTAACATACTTGCAAAAGCTGCCGCAGGAAATCGCGGCACAGCGGACAGAGCTCCGGCGGGATCTCATGGTGACATGGAGAGAGCGATTGTCGCAACCTAGTGCTGGGCACGCCACGATTGCGGCGGTAAGTCCCCTCTTTGAGGAGTGGTTTGAGAGGCGGCATGGCGTCCTCACCTTCCGCCTGACGCAGGTCCTCACCGGACACGGTTGTTTCGGGAGGTTCCTGTTTCGGATAGGGCGGGAGGAAACGCCCGGGTGTTTCCACTGCGAAGATCGCCCTGAGGACACGGTGGAGCACACGATGGCGGTTTGCCCTGCTTGGGCGGAGCACCGCCGTGTCCTCGTGGAGGCGATCGGCGGCGGCGATCTCTCGCGTCCGGCCCTGGTCCAGGCCATGGTACGGAGCGAGAGGGCATGGGGAGCCGTCACCTCCTTCAGCGAAGCAGTGATGCTCGCGAAGAGGGAGGCGGCGCACGTGAGGGAGAGGCAGCATATGCGCCCTCGCGACCTAGCCGCCGCAGGATACGGAGACGCCCTGGGCGTCGGGAATCCCAGGCCGATTTCCGGCCACCGTAGGCATGGGCTTGCGGACGGCGAGTAATGGGTAGCTCGCTGTCCGGTAAGGACCAAGCCCAAGTCGACGGCGCGTTGTGTTCCACGCGCGCCTCAAAGAGATGTCAGCACAAAAAGTGATGGGACCCGCAAGGGTCGATGCCTGCCAGGGGTGCGGGTTTGTTCGAAAGAGACACCACAGCCCCTGGCATACGGGCTACTGAAGGAACACGGGTGGGTTTTAGTCAGTAAAAGTCTGACACGCCCTCCTGCTCCACCCAGAGCGGGAGAAGTTATTTGATGATTTCCCACCCAAAAAAAAAACATACTTGCAAAAAGGCAGATTGCAGTTCCTACGCTTACATGCGCCATTCCCGCCCCCATGTGTTTACGTTAAGAAGATAAAAACCTGCTTTTAACAGTGTGACAATACTGAATAGGCTATAACATTCTAGATCAAACGGTAGAGGATTTTATGATTTTTGAAAGAAAATAATTGTAGGTAGCCGGGATTTACTTTAAAGTATTCGACGAAGTACAGATAAGTTGTAGATTATTTTATAAAGAAGGTAAAATAAGTAAGTGATTTATTAATGTAATCATTAATGTAAACTGAAAACAGAAATGGGCCCAATATCGAACCTTGAGGAACGCACATTGTCATTTCAGACCCTAATGAGTTTATGCCGTTTACTTGAAGTTTTACCTTTCTATCTTTCACGTATGTTCTTAGCAAATGAAGCATGGCTACACGAGCCCAGTGGATTAGGAATATAGCCTAATCCCATAGTGATCTAGTTGCCATACATTATAAACAGACTGGTATTAGAAGCGTTTATAAAATTCAAAAACATGCAAGAAAACGTTTACAAAATCAACGTTCAAAAATAAACTCCATTTTACGACGTTGGCGCACTATTTTAATAATCCTCTACTGTGTATTTTTGCGCAGTTAACAAGTGGTATAACTGGATCTCCTAAATATTAGTTTTATGTCTAAATGTATAGAAATAGTTTTGACATGACTCCGGAGTGGAACCTTGAGGAATGGATATGAACTGACGATCGGTTTATTAATAAAATTGTAGTAACGTTAGTCTAAAAATTCATGATGATGGTAGATTTATCGATAATGTTTTATGAATCATCTGTTTCTTATTAATTAGTCTGTTGAAAAATTAAGTGGTTGTGGAGCTTTTAATGAAAAACTGTTGAGTAGGTATAACTACAAATTGTACCTATTTCTACAGCAGGTTTGTTGTGTAATTTGTTCAGATTTATATCTAAGATGCTCAGAGTTAAATGGTAACAGTTGTACAGTTCGTTCGCGGATGGGTAATCATCTATTACATATCATATTACCCCTCCTCTGTGTCTCAGAAAGCACGTTAAGCCGTTGGTCCCGTCTGTCATTCAGATATCTTTGACAGTTATTACGGGTGCTCAGAAGCCGGAAAGTCTGACAGTGAGTTTGAGTAATCTAAGCAAAATTCAAGACAAAAGTCTTTGTTCGATGCTTTTGTCCATTATGTAATTTGCAAAACACACTAGAAATAAAAACTAGAAACTAAAAACAGCACTGTGTTTAATCTAAATAACAGATGCAACTCAAACTCCGCGCCAAAATGGAAAACAGTTGTACCAATTTTAAAAAAAATTCGAACCATAAACTAATAATCCATAACCGATACTTTTTTGATTGAATATAAGTTTATCAAGACCACTCCGTGCCTCGGAAAGCACGTTAAGCCGTTTGTCCCGTCTGTCATTCGGTTATCTTTGACAGTCATTACGGGTGCTCAAAAGCTCGAAAGTCTGACAACCAGTCTTACCACACAGTATCGTGTTATTCAGTAATTGGGCTGTGGAGGTTAGATAGGCAGTTTCTTCATGTAAAGTAATGGTATACAGTTGCATTCAGTTCACCACAATAACGGTGCCTCTAGCATTGCTTAAGACATTGTCTGACCAACCAAAAATGAACTTAAAGTCAAAAGAGAGACGATTCGTTTCTACTTTTACTAAAATTCTTTACTACTCTTTGAGTGTTGACACAGTTTATATGAACACCGAAGAAGTTTCTTTACTGCTTTCAAGTGCTTCAACTGGGGAGACACGGGGCAACTTTCTTAGCAAAATACTTCTGTCTGTGACAAAGTGTAATTAATTTGATTTTGATGATGGAGTACTATCTAGGGAGTTATCTAAGTTGTATTAAAGAGAAGATAGTAGTTTATGTTATACTAGCACTAGCCCGCGGCCTCGTCCGCTTGGAGGTCGGAAATTTTCCCACGGGAACGTACTAAATCCAGGTCGTAACATCCAAATCCGATCAGCCGTTTTTGCGTAATTGAGTACCTAACAAACATCCAAACACCCAAAACATACAAATTTTCACATATACAGGCTGTGGCGTAAATAGTGGTCCACCGTTAAGGATTCGATATACCAGATAATTTACTATAACATATTTAAAAAAATTACCATTTTTACCCAAGGATTCTCAAAATATTTATATTTTTTTTGGTTTTATAAGTATTTACGAAATTTCTACCTTAAAAAATCTTTCTTTAAAAAAAAAGAATGTTTTTTATTGAAATTACAATTGCAATTTCAACAAAAAACATTTTTTTTTTATTTTTTCATTGGTTACAAGGTAGAAATTTCGTAAATACCTATAAAACAAAAAAAAAACGGAATCCTTGTTGAAAAATGTTTTCTTTATTTTTTTAACATGTTATAGTAAATTATCTGGTATATCTATTCCTTAACGGTGGAACACTATTTACGGCACACCCTGTATAATATAATATCAGTAAGATAGTTAGACTAGCTTCGCCCGCGTAGGTATCGGAAAATATCCCATGGGAATGTACTACCGTAATTTAAAGTATTCTATGTGTTTATCCAGATAAGCAATGTATTGATTACGGAATTAATACATTGTAGATACATTTGTTGTTGTTTGTATTGTTGTAATTATTAATTTTGTTTTCATACAACTGTGTCGGTTTACGCGGCGCACGGCAGTTAACGTGTGAATGAAAACAGCGTGAGGACAACGGCACATCCTGGAACCAAAAATTCAAAGACATGTGACATCTACCAATCCACACTGGGCCTGCGTGGTGGATTACGGCCCACTAACTCTTACAGAGAGGAGGTTTTGTACCAGCAGTGGGAACATTACTGATTCCGATTCCTCATGAATTGGTGACAACCGTATGAAAATCAGTTAGTAGTTTGAGCTTATTGCGCAGAGATAGAGATACAGACAGACAGACACGGCGCGGCTCAGGGACTCTTTTTGTTTGGTTGGGAAATCATCAAATAACTTCTCCCGCTCTGGGTGGAGCAGGAGGACGTGTCAAACTTTTACTGATTAAAACCCACCCGTGTTCCCTCAGTAGCCTGTGTGCCAGGGGCGGCTCATTGGTTTTATAAATTATGTAGTGATAACCCCAAAAAAAAATTTTTTTTTTTGTCGTGTTAAGATATCGATTCACGTCACCATCATCATCATTTCAGCCGAAAGACGTCCACTGCTAGACAAAGGGCTTCCCGAAGCCCCGACACTTCGACCAGTTCTGTGCTTCCCGCATCCAAAGGATTGCTCCAGCCTTCACAAAGTCATAGGTCCACCTTGTGGGAGGCCTTCCAACTCTAAGTCTTCCGATCTATGCATTGTCGCTAGATAATTTAATTTAACCATATCTTCTTAGCATGTCAATAGCAATCTAAATGCAGTCAGCTCAGAATTTGGCTACGAGTTTGGCACTTTCAGCAGCGTCCATCAACTCCTGCAGCGTGCATATACGCTGAACAGGATATTAAATGCCCCATTTTTTGTGGAACAGCACCACATTTACACTCCAAGGTGGAGTTATTTGTGAATCTCCACCTTAACAAGTTCTCTTTACTTCGGGTCTCTATACTTCGGGCCTCTTTACTTCGGGTCTCTTTACTTTAACTCTTTATTTAACCATATAATTAAATCGTATGATTCAACAGCTTTTTATCAAGTTTTTCTGCTATCTTTACGCTGTTTATTAGATGTTCATCTCTCGGCTAAATGCCCTCATAGATTGACGTGTACCAATAAGCAAATAACCTCGTTGCTAATCGAACTGTCAAGGTTAAAACCTCGTTTAAGATTTTTCATAATTTGTTATTTGTTCTTGACGGCTGCAATGCAAGGGCACGTCCTAGATTAATGAGACCTACAAGATATGCAATAAATTGTAGTATAGTCAGAGTTTGGTAGACATATTATTTTTAAGGTCGTTATTTAAAACATACATATTTGTACGAGCAGACAGCTAAAGTAAGCTACAATTTTATCTTATTACAGAAATCAAAGGGGCAGTTGAGGGGTAGGTTAACAACTTGAAAAAAATTGCTTGGTATTTTTTTTTGTTTCCTTGTTAACTTATATTTTTAACCGACTTTAAAAAGGAGTAGATTCTCAATTCATCTGTATTTTTTTTTAGGATATAAATGTTCTTCGATATAGCCGGCAATTGGAGTAGTAATTTACCTAATAATAGTGCCATCTGGTAGTGGTACGTATACAATTTGGTGTGCAGTTGTGAGTTTTTTGTGTGCACGTGTATCTGTGACAAACAAACCCATTTTCCTTTCTATTTTGTGAACTGTACTGTATAATCCAATAAGGAAATAGACATCCTACATCTAGGAACAAAATAGGAACCCACTTTATCTAATCTATCATAACAAAGAGCAATAATTAGGAAACAAAACAATCATCTATCCCTCTCCCACCCTCCCTCGGAGTTTTCTTAATAATGTGTGTGACCACAAACTGGAATTATAGCCACAAGCTGCCACGTTATACTTAATAACTTAATTAAGTACGTGGTATGTTCGGTTATTAGATTTTTCCCCTTTTCATGCGAGTTTCGTTATTAAAGTAAGGAAGGATTTTTGGTGTTGTTTCTTTGAAAAAGATTCGAGGAACCTTGGTTGGGTACCTATAGGTATCTTATGCGATGCGTCTTTTGCGGACTTTTTCATTAATTTAAAATAATTATCAGCAAACTAGAACCTATTTCTAAGGCGGTACGTTTTACGGTAGTCAAAACAAAAGTTCAAAACCTAAATCACAGTCTAAAAAGTATGAAATAAGAAAATATTCTCATAGCCGTGGTTTTATGCCACTTTGACCTAAAGCTACCATCTACCATCGCTTACTACTGTTGGAATGTATTGTATTGTTAGGGTAAAAACCTGTTTTAACGTTTGCAAATGGTGACATTTAAGATACAAACAAGAACTGAATTCAATTGTAATGAAAAGACCCAAAAGTTCATTTGTACATTTAAAACAGCGATAAATTGCAGCATTCACTGTATATTTACATATGAAAGAGTTCTAACTAGAGTCTTAATAATGCAAATGTAAATTTACTGCTTTACAACAAAATACAGTTGTCTGACAAAATGTGTAGAGACTGTGAGGGATGATGAACGAGAAGCGAGTAAAGCTAGCAACTAAAAACGAGTTGGCGAGCAACGAGCAGTGACTGCGTGACGGCGACGAGCGATTACTCGCTGATATGCCACAGCAGTGGTGACCCAGTCAAATCAAATCAAAATATTTTATTTCACATAAACCTGCATAGGCACTTATGAAACGTCAGAAGCTCGGTGCACGGTTCCAATTTGTCGCTTCCTATGGAGAAGAGCTGCACTCCACAGAGAAACTGCACTCCACAGTGGTAACGGCCGCGACTTACAAGTTGTATGCCGTGGGTTTGAACTCAAACAGGTAGGTACTGTACTTTGTGTAAATTATTTCATCACCACTGCTCTCAAAAGTAAAACATTGTGAGGAAACCGGCATGTCCTTGAACCAAAAATTCTAAGACATACTGTGACATCTACGGCATGCCGCACTGGGCTCGCGTGGTATACAGCCCACTCCCTCTCACGGAGAGTAGGGCTATATCCGAGCTTGGACAGCAGTATTGATGAACCACCCCTGCTCTCACACAGCCGCACGGATAGACGGACATACACAGGTGCCTAAATTCTTTGCTTCCATTAGAACAAACTACAAAAACGGCTCGCGATTCTTTTTTAAGTGAAAGAAAGAAAAGAAAGAAAAAACGTTTATTTGCGGTAACGTGAAAAAACGTTTACATGACGCATAAAGAACAGGAATACAAAAATAAGAAAAGGTTGAGGGAAACATGCGTCACATCCACGCAAAACGGCTATCGCTCAGCATTATGCTTCGACCCTATGCAAGACAGAGCCCCAGCGCTGGTTTTCAGTGACAGCCGGCTTTGACGTATTGACGTCGCCCGGTGCCTCAAACAATTAATAGGACACTGTATACTGGTACAGCGAACTTATAGAAAAAAATTATATATTGAAATGTAAATATGATAGAACTAAACAGGAATATAATAAATAATAAAAACAAAACAAAAAAAAGAAATAGACAAACATGCTACGAGAATATCTTCCTCAATAAACTTGAAGTGATATATTCTACATTCCGTGTCGTGTGGGACGTAAAAGAATAGCACCATCCTATTTTTTCCCGTGGGTGTCGTAGAAGGCGACTAAGGGGCTTACTAGAGAATGGGCAGCACCGTTCTCTACGTATTTTACCACCATACTGCGATCGCCAACCCGTCTGCCAAGCGTGGCGTTTATGGCAAAACCCCCCTTTTTTGCGGAGGCCTATGTCCAGCAGTGGACGTCTTTCGGCTGAAATTATGATGATATTCTACAAAAAAAAAAAAGCTTTATTTTCCTTCTACAATTTTTTGACTTGACTAATGATTAGTGTTACAAAGACTCGTTCAATGTTAGTAATAATATGTTTCTTGTTGTATGTTTATTGTTCCATTATTGTATATATTATGTACATACAAGGACCGCTAGCAATAGCGGTGAAAGCCTCCTCCATTCGTTTCCATGCTATTCTGTCTCTGGCTACTCTACTCCAGATTTTACCTACAATTTTTATAATATTCTACAATAACTAATTATTATTGTGGGTTCCTTAAAATACTAAATAGCCAAGTAACTGTGACCAAATCGGATGAAGTGCTGGCCGACCGCTATACCGCGGCACCGCTTGCTTCGCTCGCTCGGCTCGCATCGTGTTGTTCACGGGTCTAAATCAATTTGATTTCATCCCATCTCTTCAACAAGGCTTTCACTTTGCTTCAAAACAAAAAAGGCCTCACTTCGGACGTTACACGTCCATATTTATGCTTATTATAATAAAATTCAATTTACTTCACCCTCATCAGACACAAATTGATTGGGAATGCCCAATTATTTGTCCTCACATTTTATTTCCCATGTGGTTTTCGGATAGAAATTGTTTACATCCTTTTCATCATCATTCTTTCTTCCCATGGGTTTACAGGACTTAGAAAGGCAACATTTTTTTTTGGAGATCCGATATATCTGCCACCGACTTCAGCACGTCACCAAAATACTAAAAATCTTGTTGACGTACTTAGAAAATTACCTAGACTGGCTTCTGGCGTTTGATAACGGAAAACGGACGAAGAAAACGTATTGGGACGACCCCGGCTTCTGCCCGATTACTTCGCCTGGAAGTCAACCACACCTACCGTAAATCCTGTCCTATGGTACTCCGCAGCAGTGCAGCTTTCTATCAGTGTATAAAAGCTGAAAAAAAAAACAACAGACTTCTGGAAAAACACTACCAAGTGCAAAATAAGTTTAATTTGGAAAATATAATATGTATTTTATTAATTTCTTGTCACCGCCTTTCAAAATTAAAGTTAAGTATTTAAAATTTGTTTTTATTTTTCACTTTTTAGCAATCCAAAAACCATTTTAAAATTTCATCATCCTTGGGGTCAAAACAATGCATATTAATACGATAGCAACAATCGCGGTTGAGCGAGCTTTCATTTTTTGAAGAGTTCCGCTGTCTGTCTCTGAAACGCATCATCAGATCTATATGAAATTTATATGGGACCATTTCGAAATAAACCCCTTTCGAAAAAAAAAAGAATTTTGAAAAGCGATCTTTTTATGACGGAGTTATTGCCGAACCTCCACCTAAATCCTAACCGTTAAAGAGTTGTACCTTCCTTCATCAGCTCAGCGTCATCAGATGAGAGCTTTGTGAATCGGTCCACAAATACATACAGTCGAATATAGAACTTCCTTCTTTTTGAAGTCGATATTTTTTTTATGGAATCGGATTAGTTGTTCTAAAGATTACCCCCTACATACAAACTCACCTCTTTATCTACCTAGCCGGTTGACATCATTATGTCTACGCCGGGACTTCGCTGGAAACCAGCGCTTGAGCTCTGTCTCCTATAGCGTCGTAGCATTATTCTGAGCGATAGCCATTTTGCGCGGATGTGACAAATATTTTCTTCCAACTTGTATTTTTTTTTTTGTGTTTGCGTTCTTTCCAGAGAAAGAACAGTATTTTACATGTATCTTACATCATCAGTATTTTACATGGAGCAACTGCCTATCTGACCTCCACAACCCAGTAACTGGGTAAATTTTTAGAGATTCTTTTAAAACATGTCCTTATTAATCTGGCCGCTATTATTTAAAACTACACAGTAATCCCTCTGACCACATCTAGACCACTGATGCAGAATTTTGCAATACATCGATCAATATCATGACCCATAAAGAAAAATTCAATAGCAACAATCGAAACACATGATATTTCATTCATTCGCTGAAACCGGATAAGTGTAACCGTACCTAGTCTTTAATGATCACGTTCCGGTAACATGAACGAAACTAACGACAACTTCATTCAATAGTGTCATTCTCGAAACATCACTTCGAAATTCAAACGGAGACACCGTTTGAATTCGCGATGTTTTACTTTAAAAAAATGAGTTCGCTTTCGAATTGTGTACGATCACATGAGTGAGGTTCGCAGTGAAGGTTGGACTACACGATTGCTGATGCATGTATGCTGTCTGTTGGGACATGGCAGCTCAAAACTGCAATGGCTTTTTCTTCAAAAAGCCCTGCATTGTTAGACTTCCATAGTATTCTAATTCTAATATAATTTTCGGGTTAGACCTTAAAAGAGACAATGACCTCAAAGTTTGTTTCGGCATTCTTTCTCAGGAATCAATCAGCTAGGAAATGCCGGCGCCATCTTGGTTTAAAATATGGATTAATGAAATATTGACGTGTAAAAGTATATATTACATACATAATACATACTCAGCCTATAAACGTTCCCACTGCTGGGACACAGGCCTCCTCTCAATGAGAGGGAGTGGGCCGTAATCTACCACGCGGGCCCAGTGCGGGTTGGTAGATGTCACATGTCTTCGAATTTTTGGTTCTAGGACATGCCGATTTCCTCACGATGTTTTCCTTCACCGTTTGAGAGCAGTGGTGATGAAATTATTTACACAAAGTAATGCGCCTGGCTGGGTTCGAACGCACGACCTGCAAACTCGTAAGTCGCGGCCGTTACCACGGGGTGACCACTGCTCTCCCACTGGGCCACCACTGCTTGTAAAAGTATATATTTACATAAATAAACATTTAATTTCAGTTCATGAAAACTATAATAATTATTATAGGTCCATTTTGCACCAAGTAAGCTTTGGTCGAATTATTCCTGTCCTTTTTTTGCATATAAAATAATTATGAAAGAGGCGAAAGACAATAGAAACTTTTTGTATGTAAAATGAGTCTCGTCATTCAAATGTTTAGCGAACGGGCCGAAAATATTCCATCGTTTTGCCAAACGGTCAAACAAACATCAAACTACGTTCTATTTTTAAAAATCCTATGTAAACGGCCACCAAGTTCCTTGATTAAATTTTAAATTACACTTTATTATGGGGAGGGAGGTTCATTTAGTTCCCGTCAACCCAAGTACTATGCAAAATGGAAGATTGCGAACAGATTATTGGAAAATTCTTGAATGTATGATTTTTTTTCTCGGTTTTATCCGCTTCACATGGTTAGATAGTCACGGAATGGAGAGTGAAAAGTTAAAACTAGACAGAACTTTTTTTTTCCTTTTCTGTCGTTTCCATTTTTATTTTTTGCTTTGGAATGGACAGCATTTCCAGTGTATTTTTACCACATACACAAACTCATGCCTTCTTTCAATGGGGGTAAGCAGAAACTACAGAGCGCCACCTGCTACCAACACCACCATCTCTCTAGTTTATTCATTACTGCCCATATTATAGAAATATTACATGCTATCTTGTTCCTCGAAGGGTTCAGCAAAGGTCTACCTGTAGTATGTATACGTATACAGGGTAAATTTTAACCAGTTCGCAAACTGTAACCATGAATTCAGTATAATTATTAGTGATGTACCGACTAGTCGGGGAAGCCGAATAGTCGGCCATATTTGTAGTCGGCGACTAGTTGGCTAAAACCGCCGACTAGGCAGCCCATTTTTGACTTGTAATTATGCTTAAAAATGTAAAAGACGGTGATTGAAATCAAAATGAAATCTTTGCTGTTTTTATTTTTTATCATAGAATCAGTTTTACAGTTTACTTTCAGTGCAATCTAGAATAGGATAGGAAATTAGGGTAGGAAGGAATAGGAACTCTTCGTTTGGTCCATTAATTAATTGTATTTAGATCAAGAAATTAAATACTTTATTAACAAAAAAGAAAACTCTATGGCAAACAATTGGCGATAAGTAGGTATGCCATTTTGAATATTGCCGATGTTACCCGAACTAAACCGAAAGCAATGATCGGCTTGGCCGACTACGGCTTGTCGGCCAAAGTACCAAATACCAAGCTATCCTTACAATCTACCATTTCACATTCTCCTACTGTTGACCAGTCTAAATTTTACTATCAAAATAATTATATATTTTTTTTGTCTATTTTGTGTTTATTATTATGTTACTCTACAAGATGTTGATTTGCATCCTAGTCAAATTCAAGGACGTTATTATGCTAATGATTCTCGACCCAAATCAACAATAAAATGGGTAGGTATTTTTTTAAATATTTTTTCCTCTTTACTAAAATCCGTAAGTGTGAACCAGCCGTATTTAAACGCGGCCCGTCTGTTACTAGCCTAACCGCGCTTCCACACACACGCAAACAATACATCCATTCACAACGCTTGCGCGATCGTTCGTTCGGGCGCCGCGTGCGCGGCGCCCCGCCCGCCCCCGAACCAACAGTGTGTTTGATGTCGCCGAAATGTGCGTGCGCGCTTCTCAGTTCTCGGTAAATTGTTGACACGTCATTCGATACAAAGTGCAAAATGACGGACAATTACACTAATGTCGAGTTGGTGGAGATGGTCCGCCTGTATGCCATCAGTGGAGACAGCCTACGTGGAGTCATCCGGATGTTCACGGAAATGTTTCCCGATCGGGAACCCCCATCACAGAGCGTCATGCTGGCTGCTACGCAGAGACTGCGGGATCATCGGCAGTTTGACGTTCCCCGGCATGCTCAAGCTCGCGGCAGCGTAGGTAGGCCTGCCTGTCGCCTTGCAGGAAGACATCCTGGAATACTTCCAGGGAGAACCACAGGCAAGCACGCGGGAGGCTGGTCGACGCTTTGGAGTGCACCACACCACAGTGTACGTGCAAGGATCATTAGTGCTTTCGACACTTTAAAACGAATGTGTTAGTGTTACGTAAATTAAAGAAAAACCAGCTACGTCGTGCTCGATTGTGCCAAGAGTGTGAAGGTGGCAACTTTGAACAACTCCTCCGGGTAACTTAAGTAGGTAATTTCTTTATTTGTACATTTTGTAAATACGTTGTTAGCTTAACCAATTTTATTAGTGTAAATAAGTTGATTTTAAATTTTTAACTACGCCAATAATACCTAAGAGTCGAAAGTATCACCACCTACTTACACATAACTAGCAAATCTTTCCATTTCCATCAAACCTAAAAAACATTTTTAAACTTAGTAGATCGGTACATCAACTAAGGTAGGTAGGTATTATTACCGGTCCTAAGCCCGTTAAGTAGTAAAGAAAATTTCAAATCAACCAATTTAATCCACAAATAAAAACAAAATCATTACGAAAAGTTTAGGCTGAACGATAGCATTAGAGCAAAACGAACATTTTATTAATCATCTGATACAGGTCAGTGAACTTTTCTTTGGCGCACTAGTATTACTGTCATTAGTAAGATTTCCGTATTCTAATGATGCTTAAAAAGAGGTAATTATCAAACTAAATTTATGACAATAATGTAGGTGATTTTCGAAATAAAATTAGGTAAAATTATTGCTACCGGTCGCTTGGTTCGTAGGTAAGACGTCGACACTCACGCACACAGCTGCATTGTCGCTGTTGCGTAGTCGGGTGATTCTCTTTTATTTGTATTGAATTAAGGGTTTAATTCTGAAATACTGTTAAATTTCAACAACAAAAAAAAGCAGCGCTTATTGGTTATTGCCCGGTACTGTACTTTCAATTGATTATTTATGTCTTTTATGACAACTACCTGCAATTTGACGAGGATGCAAAACAACATCTTGTATAGTCATAGATGGTCATATAATTATTGGTAAATAACTTCCGACATAAGTAGATAATATTTAACAAATCTTATGTAGTGGAACTATTCGAAAACATAATAGGTACCTTAGATTATTTTTAGTAATTTGGTATGTATTTATTTGTAATCTTTGAGTAAACTCTGATTATTTATTGACATCATCTTAAAGATCTGAGAATTGTCTAAAACGACATGTTACTTTAAATTGTATTAATAAATCACGAAATAGGTATAATAATAGTATCATAATAATTATAACACATCTAATCATTTATTGTAATTCTCAGTTAATTAAGATCTTCTCTGATTAAATAAAGTCAAAACATAAAAAAATATCATAAGTAGGTAGTTATATATAAAACAATATTTAAGAGTAAATGACAATTATTTTCTCTCCTCTATTTTTTCACGTGTAACTCAAGGATAACCAAGAAAAGTATGGGCTTTTGTTGCCCTCTTTTTTGTTGTAAAACGTTGACATCTTTTAAAGTTATTAAGTACTTTACATATTTCAAAGATTTAATAAAGAAAAATAAGCTTGTCACTTACTCCGCAATAACTCGGCCTCGGCCACGGCCACTTAGGCCCAAAGGCCATAAAATACCCCGCGAAATTATTACTCGGCGAGGTAAAATAAATTTAGTAAAAATATTGAAGTAACGCCGAATAAATTACCCTTTATCCCTCTGAGAGTAAAAAAGCGATTTCAAAATAAAAATCTTTATTCTTTTCAGGGTTGGAACCTCTATTGTTCTAAGTTTGAATTTGATGTTGGCAGCGAGAAAAGAATGACATTGAAAAGAAGGATGTTTTCAAGTCCTATTTTGAGTTTCAATTCAAATCAAATCACAACAGCTGTCACTTTTGACAGTTGTGTTTTATTTTTTTGTATTGAGAAGGCTGTTGGAACCAGCATTTACCGAACGGCCCATGCGTCGTGTCAGGTCGCGATCCTCAGCATGGAGGGAACGTAAAAGAAGAAGAGATTTAACGGTTTTGACATAACGAACTGACCTAGTGGTCTGCGATCTCATCTTTTCGTAGGCACGTGTTTCTGTGTTAAATAAATACATTTTTCTGTCTTCTTTCTTAGTGTGTCAATTTGATAAACAATTAACTCTCTCGATTGTATGTGTGTCACATCCCTTTATCAAATAAACACTGGGTGTGTCTCGGCAATTATGTAATTGATTCTAAGAAGCCCGGGAAAGTTGACACATGAAGCCATTTGCTTTTTTCTATAGAACTGGCCGGAAATTAAAAAAGTTTCTTGTGATTTCTTCCTTTTTGCTGACTGCGCCAGAAGGAGGGTTATGTTTTTCTAGTGTATCTATGTATGTATGTATATTTCTTTGGCATGCTCTGCAGCCTAAACGGCTTGATCGATTTCAGCTTGAGAGGTACCGTTAGATTCGTCTTAATTGTGAGAGTGATACTGGGTATATCAAAATCGAAAAAAATGGGCTATTTTGGGCGCCATATTGTGGCTTCAATTTTTTTTTTTTGCTGCTCGGTTAAACGTAAATCCTTCAAAACAGCCAGTATTACCTACATAGGGTAAAACCAGGATAGTTGCCCCAGGGGTATAGTTGCCCCGATTGTAATTAATCTAGTTTCGCGGATGAATAAATAGCATGCTATTTTATTAATCTATCGAAATACTTTCCAACTACCACTAAACTGACCATGTCGCATGTCTCTGTGTGATTGCATGGGAAGGCAAAATGTGATCAAAGTTTTTGAGGGATACACAAACTGTTTCTGGGCGGGGCATTTATCCTAAACGTAAATTATTACAGACTAGCAACGCGCCGCATTTTCACCCGCGTAATTCCCGTTCCCGTGGGATTACGGGGATAAAATATAGCCTATGTCGCCTGGGAATAGTGTAGCTTCCCAACAGTGAAATAATTTTTCAAATCGGTTCAGTAGTTTCGGAGCCTATTCAATGCAAACAAACAAACAATCAAATCTTTCCTCTTTAGTAATATTAGGCAACTATCCCTTATGTGGGGTAGATGTACCAAAATATAGAGGTGTGCAAAAATCGTTAATAGATACTCTGGACATATCAAAGATAATGTTTTTTAATTTCCATAAAGTAGATAAAAAACCTAAGTATTGGCAAGTTTTTCAAATAAAGTATTTTGATTTTTGTGTGGCAACTATCCGTCTTTTATTATCCTATGTACATAGGATGATAAAAGACGGATAGTTAGTGTGCATAGCATACATAAACTCATACCTACTCATGGAGGTAGGTAGAAAGTACAGAATTGCACCTACTATAATCCTTACATAAGTGCTACCTAATTTTATTCTAGGTGCATGGTTTTCACACATAATTATTAAAATGAATATATTATGTTAAATATTGTACCAAAAGCATTTTAAAAGAGTAACGGTGGAGCTTCTTGCCCATTATTCTCCATACGAAACTACATTTTAGAAGGGGCTACTAGAATCAATTCTATTTTAATGTAAATGTTGACGTTCAAAAGTGCCTTTTAAGTGCTTAATTAAAATAAATGCTTTGACTTTGACTACTTTCCATCAATTACGTTCATACTTACATCAGAGGGAGAATGGCGTAATAAACTATCATTGGAAATCGCTTTATAGGTATGCACTTAACTTCGTGTAAATAATTTCATCACAAATGCTCTCAAAACGGTGATGAAAAACATCGAGAAGAAACCAGATTATAACGGCGTCAAGCAGTCTTACCAAGGGGTATTGCATTACCAAGTAACTTGGTTCAGGAGGTCAGACAGTCAGCCGCTCCATGCTAAATACTCCTAATCAGCTGCACCCAAGCCCAAGAAGGGCGGGGTGGCTACGCAGGCGGCGACGGCACCACCCCTGGTGCCAGGACGGACGGCCCCGCCTCCTCAATCTCCTCCGACCGACGCCGAATGGCAAGTGGCTGGGGAGAAGAAGAAGGCGGGCAAGGCCGCAAGGGCGGCCAAACGAAAGGAGAGGCGGCAGCGGCGCAAGAAGCGTAACGCCGCGGCTAGGTTGCGCGCCCCGAAATCCGCAGCTGTAGTAATTACCCTACAGCCGGAGGCGGAAAAGAAGGGCGTGTCCTACCGCGACGTGCTCTCCAAAGCAAGGGCGGCGGTGAACCTTGCGGAGCTGGGGGTCACCAATGGCATGCGGATGAGGGTCACTGCGACCGGAGCCCGCATGCTGGAGATCCCCGGTGCGGCTAGTGGCCCGACCGCTGACGCCCTAGCCGAAAGGCTTAGGGCGTCCCTAGACGCGGACGAGGTCCGAGTGTCCAGGCCCACCAAGTGCGCTGACATGCGCATCTTGGGCCTGGACGACTCCGTGACGGAGGGCGAGGTGGTGGCCGCCGTAGTCAGGACTGGGGAATGCTCTGCTGAGCAGGTGAAGGCAGGCACCATCCGTCCTGACAACACGGGCATGCGAACCGTTACGGTGAGCTGCCCCGTGTCGGCGGCCCGTAAGATCACGGAGGAGGGTCGAAGGCTCCTGGTGGGGTGGGTTTCTGCGCAGGTGAAGCTGCTGGAACCCAGACCTCTGAGGTGCTTCCGCTGCCAGGTGGGCCACCACGTGGGAGTGCAATGCACCTCGGAGGTAGACCGCAGCAGTCATTGCTTCCGCTGCGGTCAGCCCGGTCACAAGGCCGGCTCGTGCACTGCCACACCGCACTGTTACCTATGTGCGGCAGCTGGCAAGCCGGCCGAGCACCGGGCTGGGAGTAAAGCCTGCGCTCCACCCGCTGAACCCAGGGGCCGAGGCAGGGCCAAGCCCTCCGCCACCGCCGTCACCGCCGCAACCGCCGCCACTCCCGCCGCCGCTGCCGCCTCCACCGCCGTTGTTGTCGCCGCCGTTGCGGCTGGGCCTGCCCAGGAGGCCTCGGAGGGGGCTGAAATGGAATGCCAGTAACGGCCCCATTACGCCTCCTCCAGGCAAACATCAACCACTGCGCCGCCGCTCAGGATCTGTTGATCCAGAGCATGGCGCAGTGGTCGATTAACATCGCCGTGGTCGCTGAGCCGTACTTTGTCCCGCCCAGGGATGACTGGGTGGAGGACCTGAGCGGCTCAGTGACCCTCATTTCGTCGGCCGCCGCCGGTACCCCGACCCTCGAGAGTGTTAAGAGGGGACGGGGTTGCGTTGCAGCACGGTTCGGGGAGATTGTCGTGGTAGGGGTGTACTTCTCCCCGAGCCGAACTCTCGCCGAGTTCCACAACTCCCTTGCGGAGTTGAGAGACGTCGTCGTCGGGTTTCGTTCCCTCCCCGTACTCGTCCTCGGGGACTTCAATGCCAAGAGCTTGGCTTGGGGTTCCCGGTTGACGAACGTGCGGGGCAGGATGGTGGAGGACTGGGCTCTGGAAGCAGACCTGGTCGTCCTAAACCGGGGTTCTGTCGCCACGTGTGTGCGGATGCGGGGTGAGTCGGTGGTGGACATTTCGTTCGCCAGCCCCGCTCTGTCGCCGCGTGTCATCGACTGGCGCGTCATGGAGGGGGTGGAGACGTATTCCGACCACCGGTACATCCGGTTTGACGTCTCCGCCCAGACCTCGAGTGCGCCGGTCCGACAGGCCCCGTGTGGTCCGCGGTGGGCGTTGAAGCAGCTGGACCGGGAGCTTCTCCTGGAAGCCTCGATCGTGCAGGCCTGGGTGTCATCACCGGACAGGCCTGCTGACATCAACGACGAGGCCGAGTGGTTCCGGGAGACCATGTCCGAGGTATGTGACGTGGCTATGCCCCGGGTCCAGCCAGGTCGTGCTTCACGCCAGGTGTACTGGTGGTCGCCGCAGTTGACAGCACTGCGCGAGGCGTGTGTTGCTGCGCGACACCTTTACTCCAGGCATCGCAGGCTCCGTATCCGCCCTCCGGATACGGAAGCCATTGAGGCGGAGCTGTACGAGGGGTACAGAGTGGCGAAGACCGCCCTCCGGGATGAGATCCTGCGGGCCAGAGTTGTGGCCCGCGAGGAGTCGCTGGAGACTCTGAACAGAGACCCGTGGGGACGCCCCTACAAAACGGTGCGTGATAAAATCCGCCCGTGGGCTCCCCCGCTGACGCAGAGTCTCCGGCCTCATCTCGTGCAGGACGTGGTGAGCGCTCTGTTCCCCTCACGAGGGGAGCACGCTCCCCCGCCTATGGCTCCGCCTCCTGCGGTGCCCGATGCGGACCACACCGACGACGACGACGACTCTCCAGAGGTGACCGAGGTAGACCTGAGAGTGGCGGTACGTAGGCTGAATGCCAAGAATACCGCCCCAGGACCCGACGGCTTGCCCGGCAAAGCCTGGGTCCTGGCCTTGCAGGCTCTCGGGCCTCGACTAAGAGGGCTCCTAAGCGCATGCTTGGAGGAGGGCCAGTTCCCACTTCGCTGGAAGACGGGGAAACTAGTCCTCATTAAGAAGCCGGGGCGCCCAGCGGACTCTCCGTCCGCTTACCGGCCCATTGTGCTGCTCGACGAGGTGGGCAAGCTCTTTGAGAGAGTAATTGCAGACCGCCTCGTCGGGCGGCTGGTGCGGGTGGGGCCGGATTTGGCGGAGAGCCAGTTTGGTTTCCGCAGGGGGCGCTCCACGGTGGACGCCATCATGCGCGTGCGAGCCCTCACGACGGGGGATGCTGTGGCCCGGGGTGGGGTCGTCTTGGCGGTGTCATTAGACATCGCCAATGCCTTCAACACCCTGCCCTGGAGTTGCATAAGGGAGGCACTCCGGTATCACCGGATGCCGACCTACCTCTGTCGTGTGGTCGAGGCCTATTTGACGGACAGGGCCGTCATCTACCCCGGTCACCTCGGAGAGTGGAACCGGCGAGAGATGTCGTGCGGTGTCCCACAGGGATCGGTCCTGGGGCCGTATCTGTGGGACATCGGGTACGACTGGGTGCTGCGCGCCGACCTCCCTAGCGGCGTCAGTGTAGTCTGCTACGCTGACGACACGCTGGTCCTGGCGCAAGGGAGGTCGTACCAGGCGGCGGCCGACTTAGCGACACAAGGGGTTGCGACAATCGTGGATAGGATCCGGCAACTGGGACTCGAGGTGGCATTGCACAAGTCCGAGGCCATGTGGTTTCATGGTCCTCGGAATGCGCCACCGACGGGTTCCCAGATAACGGTGGGAGGGGTTCACATCGGCGTCGAGTCGACGATGAAGTACCTGGGACTCGTCCTCGACAGCCGGTGGAACTTCGCGGAGCATTTCCGCCGTTTGGCTCCCAGACTGGAGCGGGCCGGGGCTGCGTTGAAGCGGCTCTTGCCCAATCTAGGGGGGCCAAACGCCTCCTGCCGGAGGCTCTACGCGGGGATCGTGCGGTCCATGGCCCTATACGGGGCGCCGGTGTGGGCGCCTACATTGAGGCGCCAACCAGCTCGCAAGCTGAGGGCGTCCCATAGGGTCATGGCGATCAGGATGATCCGAGGATATCGCACGATCTCCGGCGAGGCGGCGGGCCTCCTTGCCGGATTACCGCCATGGGATCTGGAGGCAAAGGTCCTCGCGCAAATATGGGAGTGGCGCGAGGAGGCCAAACGCCGGGGCGTAACTCCGCTACCGCAGGAAATCGCGGCACAGCGGACAGAGCTCCGGCGGGATCTCATGGTGACATGGAGAGAGCGATTGTCGCAACCCAGTGCTGGGCACGCCACGATTGCGGCGGTAAGTCCCCTCTTTGAGGAGTGGTTCGAGAGGCGGCATGGCGTCCTCACCTTCCGCCTGACGCAGGTCCTCACCGGACACGGTTGTTTCGGGAGGTTCCTGTTTCGGATAGGGCGGGAGGAAACGCCCGGGTGTTTCCACTGCGAAGATCGCCCTGAGGACACGGTGGAGCACACGGTGGCGGTCTGCCCTGCTTGGGCGGAGCACCGCCGTGTCCTCGTGGAGGCGATCGGCGGCGGCGATCTCTCGCGTCCGGCCCTGGTCCAGGCCATGGTACGGAGCGAGAGGGCATGGGGAGCCGTCACCTCCTTCAGCGAAGCAGTGATGCTCGCGAAGAGGGAGGCGGCGCACGTGAGGGAGAGGCAGCATATGCGCCCTCGCGACCCCAGCCGCCGCAGGATACGGAGACGCCCTGGGCGTCGGGAATCCCAGGCCGATTTCCGGCCACCGTAGGCATGGGCTTGCGGACGGCGAGTAATGGGTAGCTCGCTGTCCGGTAAGGACCAAGCCCAAGTCGACGGCGCGTTGTGTTCCACGCGCGCCTCAAAGAGATGTCAGCACAAAAGTGATGGGACCCGCAAGGGTCGATGCCTGCCAGGGGTGCGGGTTTGTTCGAAAGAGACACCACAGCCCCTGGCTTAAGGGCTACTGAAGGAACACGGGTGGGTTTTAGTCAGTAAAAGTCTGACACGCCCTCCTGCTCCACCCAGAGCGGGAGAAGTTATTTGATGATTTCCCACCCAAAAAAAAAAAAAAAAAAAATCAGCTGCACCCAGTTAGACAAGAAGCCGATCCCAACAGAGTTCAGAGAAGACAGTCAGATTGGATTGAACCAAATTTTCAGTAGATTCAAAACATACAACAAAAATAAAGTAACCCTAACAAAACTAGACTCAAACATACAAACCATCGTGTCAGAAAAACCCGATTTATTCATAATCACACCACACAAATTTGACGTCTGACCGACCATTGAACGTTGACCCACCATCCCTTCTAACAAATAAGAGATTTATTTAAATCCGTGGCTCAATATTCATTGGTCAGTGAAATATTTTTATCTTTCGACGTCATTGGATTTTAGTATTGGATTTCGTAAAATATGAATTCATTCGTGACCAGTTATTGGTCCGAATATCTAGATATATTAGGTCTTTTGTGGTCTAGATTGAACTGGATTTGTAGATTTACAAAGTTACCTTGGTTTTTTATCGCATTTGATGTGGGTTTCTTGATAAATTGAACTGTACATTTCTATGTTATTTAATATGTAAAATAGGAACGTATAGTGTAGGTATGCCGAATATAATAGGTTTGTTTTGAATCCACTATTCTCTAATTACGAATCTTAATGTCAAATTGTTATTATTTTATTTCAAGCGTACAACGAGTACAAGAAGTTTTAAAGGGAACCTAGTCGCTGGCTCGAACTCACTGTTGAGCCTGGCTAAAAAGCAAGCTGTCTCACCAGGGCCTAGAGACAAAATACATTTCTGTTAGCGTTCACGCCAAACGCTACGCCAAAATGTATGGGAATGACATTACCTGCGGAAAGGTTACGTCGTGTTTGGTCTAGGCCTACAGGCTTCATGTCCGACAGAGGTAGTACCAGTGATGGGCAGTTAGACGTTAGTCTACACGCACAACGTTATTGAGTGAGATGCAATTATAGTAAAACAGGAGCGTAAAAAATAAGAAGACTCCTTCGGAAGATCGGGTTTTTATGAAAAAACCACTGCATAAATCAATGACCATTAAAGTTTATTGAACTTTTCAATAATTGAACTTTGTCGGTACCAACTTGGTTTTGGAGATTTTATACTTCTTTTATTACTTAAACACGCCCGAAGTTAGGTTAAATTATTAAGAAAAACTAATCTTTGTTGGCTCATAACTTTTTAATGGCTTTTTATTTTAGTATTCTGTTTCCATAGAGAAAATATTAATAACGAGACAAAACCATAGTATGTTTAATTTTTTATGTACATTGTCAAACAGTGGAGTAAACTACTCCCGAAGTTTGTATGGAAAAAAGTTGACTAGATTCACCTTAAAACACATAGGCTACTTTTTTACACGAATACCGACATCCACGCAGGCGTAGCGGCGAGCAAAATCTAGTAAGTAATATAGAAATGAATAGTTTAATGTAGACATTAAAATATGTAAGTCCCTATTGTATTCAGGATAACCTCTAGGCTATGTTGAATATATTAGGGACTTACATAGTTTTAAATCCACTATTCTCTAATTACGAACCTTAAATCTCAAATTATTATTAATATAACGAAAGCGTTGCCATACACTTTTAAAATTGTTGTATACAGGGAGTTTACTTTAACGAGGGACATCCTAACTAATTACATTTTATATAAAAAAGTAACTTTCTTTGTTTGTTTGTCACACTTTCACGCTGAAACGGCTGAACGGCTTTGGACGAAATATGTCACACAGATAGACCATGACCCGTGTACGGACATAAGTTATCTTCCTGGATCGCAGACAAAGTCGCGAGCAACATCTAGTACCTACTTTATTTAGAGGAGTGAAAATGATGAACGTTTCATCATCTTAATTTAAGCCGAAAGACGTCCACTGCTGGACATATGCCTCCCTCAAAAGGAGGGTTTTGCCATAATCGCCACGCTTGGCAGGCAGGTTGGCGATCGCAGTATTGTGGTAATATGCATAGAGAACGTTGCTGCCCATTCTCTAGTAAGTCCCTTAGTCGCCTTCTACGACACCCACGGGAAGAAATGGGATGGTGCTATTCTTTTACGTCCAGCACCACACGGAATGATAAACTTTTAACATAGACTATCTCTGAAATATGAAAAAAAAAATACATATGAACAGGTAGAACACACATATTGATCGCATAAATATTGCACTTTTTAAGGAACAGCTGTTTTTTGTCCCATAATAAAAGTCGTTCATTTTCATGAGTACTTCGCTACCCAAAAGTACCCCACCACAGCCGCCATCTTGAAAAACTATAGACCCAACACTACTCCATAGGCGATCAAATCCGTATCTTATCCCCTCAAGCTGAAAGTGTGTCAACAGTCTTCTAATCCTCTGATCCAGACTCTAGCCAACCACAAAGTAAATAGGTACAGAAGGCCATCTCCATACAAGAAGCACAAATACACGCACACTTAGACACGCTTCACTACAGCGAGTGCAAGTGCACTTGCGACCGGTATTTGTTTGAGATCGCCGTTTTTTTCTGGGAGTGACATCTCGCAGGTCCACTTAGGAAGTTGTCGATTGGACTTACCTGTGGCAACCTTAAAAAAAATAAGGCACCCAGTTAGGGTGGTTAAAGCAATGTGACTACACGCTAGCACCCCCTGTGGGGTACGGACCTCGGCTTAGGGCGTCGTTGGAAAAGGGCCACAAGGGACTGGCTGGATCGGAATGATTATAGGGACGAATTTAATGCTCAGCGGCGCGGGCTGGTTCGAGCAACAGTCGGGGCAGATCGAGATCACCGTACGTATGCGTCTATACGTCAAATTGAGTAAGCTGGCAATAAAAATAAAAAATAATTATTCCAACTTTGTTCAAAACTTTAAATATCACTAACATGTACAGACTGGAGCACATCAAACTACCGTAATCTGTCAAATTTCTTTGGTAGATTTTCAACTTTATGACATAAGCATAAAGTTTATGTTCAATTGGGAAAATTTGACAGTTTGGGGTAGCTTGATGTGCTGGCGTCTGTACATTAAGGTAATCAAATTACCGCTGTTTTGGTTTTTGGAAATTCTTAAAAGTATACATGTTCCACGAGAAATTACAAAAACAGCTGATTGATCATAGGCCATTCGTTTTCGATATCGTTACCAAATATGTGGGTAAAGTATTGCCAGTTTATTTAATTTGACACTGGATATGTGTGGGTGCGGCTGATTTTGACTGTTGTATGGAGTTTTCCTTCTATTGATATCTGTAATGTGGTCCACTCGTCTAACGAGGCTCTCGTCCGACAAGTATCAAAGCGAATACAATGGACTTTTAATAGGGGATTAATATTCAAACCTAGTCCCTTGTGGGTGAGTAAAATTTAACCTATATTTGTAAAGTTTTGCAAGGATGAGGAGAGTTTGTTTGATACTGTTATTCATCATCATCTGCCTAGCCTTTTCCCAACTATGTTGGGGTCGGCTTCCAGTCTAACCGGATGCAGCTGAATACCAGTATTTTACATGGATCGACTGCCTATCTGACCTCCACAACCCAGTTACTGGGTAATACGATACCCTTGATACTGTTATATAATCCTTGCTAATATTATAAATGCGAAAGTAACTCTGTCTGTTACACTTTCACGCAGAAATTGCAGAATCGATCATCATGAAATTTGGCAGAGATATTGCACTGGAATATGGAGAAGGACATAAGGTAATTTTCTACGCAATAACCGACATCCACGCTAAGGGAGCCACGGGCAAAAACTAGTAGGTAGTCATAATGTTAGAAGTGTAACATGTTTTTAAACGGTTCTATTGTCAAGCAAAGGTCACTTTTTTTCAGAAAGTGAGTGTGCAGTGACCATCACGCTTGCTTTTGACACTCTTATTTTTACTTTGCTAGACACAAATGACAGCTGAGTTTGGCCTTTTTAGAGTTCAATAGTCAACAAAGAACCTTTATATCGACAGCGAAGTGCCAATAACTCCTAACTGACATTTTCGAGAAATTCACTTTTTTATTAGTTTGAATTTAAAGGCGTTATTCGCATGTTTTACTGAAATCTCCTAAGTTTATTTTTAGTTGCAACAGCATTAAATTGAAATGGGGAAATACCTCCCAACTTAACCAACGTGTCTATTTTATTGCATTACCTCCTAACTTTTACGGGACAACGTCTATAGGTACGTGTTCGTTGGTTGTTTTCGACTGACCAGGGGCCTAAGTCTACTAATTTACAAACGTTACAATGGTCTCTCAATGGTGTGTTTTTGACAGTTTTTGTATGGCAAATCTGTCAAAAACTTACCACTGAGAGACCATTGTGACGTTTATAAATTAGTAGACTTAGGCCCCTGACAATCGGTGGAGGCGCCAGCGGCCGCGCGATGATGTGCACGGGTGTAAAAGAGGCGAGGGGAGGGTATTTTATAATTGAGTAGTCGGATCTAACCGAATACTACACTATCATAAAATATAAGTTTTTAGCATAATATATAAGGCATTCATTATTAATTTATTAATAATCGAAATTAATAAATGAACCAACAATTTTTTTACATAACAAGAAATTAAACGTTTTTTTGAGTTTGTGTAAATTTGTGACTTTGTTAGTTAGGTGATATTGGCACTTCGCCGTCGATATGTAGTTTCGCCATGTCCGTCTGTCAGAGACTCTTAGTACTAGAAAACTGTAATTTGGCATGGACAGGTACGGACATTTTAGTAAGGCAAACAAATTGTATTTTTTTACAAAACGATCCCAAAAATAACAGGAGGAAATATCATTAAAATTTGCGACGCCCACAATTACCAACTTCATAAAAGTAGAATCGTTACCGCAAAATCCCAGAAATAAGATAAAAAAGAACTTCCAAAGAAAAGTTTTTCCGGAAAAAATTACGTAATGGCCGCGAATGCCTCGATGAACGATGAGGCCAATATATATTTTTAATAACAAGAGGCATTTATTGTTTGGCCCAACAATTCATGTTCCTTACCTACATATGTATAAACAATTAAATATATCATCTTCATCATCATCTGCCTAGCCTTTTCCCAAGTATGTTGGGGTCGGCTTCCAGTCTAACCGGATGCAGCTGAATACCAGTATTTTACATGGAGCGACTGCCTATCTGACCTCCACAACCCAGTTACTGAGTAATACGATACCCTTTGGTAAGACTGGTTGTCAGACTTTCGGGCTTCTGACGACCCGTAACGACTGTCAAAGATCCACAAATGACAGCCGGGACTAACGGCTTAGCGTGCTTTCCGAGGCACGGAGGGGTCGTATGTAAAGATGGCCACCCATCCACGGACCAACCGCGGCAAGCGAAGCTTAACCTGGTCGATCGACCCGTGCAGCTATTGTTATTTAGCCACAAGCCCCCCAATACAATGAAATATACATATAATATTATATAATTAGGTACATATTTGGTTACTGAGAGGCACAGTCTCAGGCTTTTAATAATACCACTGATAGAACTCAAATAAACTTTCATTAATGCTGTAAAAATATACTTAATTTTACATGTTAACTAAGTACAAAAAGCGGCTAAGTGTGAGTCGGAATCGCACACGAATGTTTCCATATCACCATACAATTTTGAACTCATTTTTTTTTTTTATAAATACCTTTAATAAAATATTCTTTTACGTAATTTCTTCCTTTATTTGTTTACTTACTTATCACGCTGTTAGCACGCCGTCGGAAGGCCGAGTGTCGTGATTTCATTGATTTAGTTTGATAAAGTGTTTTATTTAAATACAGAATTACAATATCCACCATGGCAGCACTGTTAAGTTATTATCATGAATTTTAACGGTCTTTTTAAATATGTTTTTATTATGACAACTCAGGAAATTTAATGTGTAATTGTACGCTGGCAACACTCAGAAGCAACGTCACCGAGCCATTATTTCTGAGTGGGGATATACATTTGTTTTAATGTATTTAAAATGGTAAAAAGGCGTACGGATCATTGGTTGTTGGACAGTCGAAGACAACATTTGTGAAATTAAAAGCATAAGCAAGTTTTTAGTATCGTTATTCTTCTACACTATGTTAGTAGGCAACGTATTGAAACATAAATATTAAACAAAACATTCTACATTAATCATAAATACGAGTAAATAAAATCAAAACATTTATTTTACCGTCCCCACCACGATGCTTACCCAGAGCGAGTGTTTCGGACACTGATATTTAGTGGAAACTATGGTGGTGGCCCAGTGGTAACGGTCGCGACTTACGAGTTGTCGTGCGTTCGAACCCAGCCGGGTGCATTCATCATCATCATCATTTCAGCCGAAAGACGTCCATTGCTGGACATAGGCCTTCCCCAGGCTCCTCCATTTCGACCTGTCTTGTGCTTCCCACATCCAGCCGGGCGCATTGCTTTGGGTAAATAATTTCATCACCACTGCTCTCAAACGGTGAAGGTAGGAAAGGTGTGTATAATGAGTGCTGTCCTTGTAATTTTATTTAAGTACTAACAATAGTTTTTCTTAGTTTTTTCTTTTTTGTAAGCTAACCTTTGGATCTCGTTGTCCCAAAATAAATAAATTTAAATTTGAATACATCGTGAGGAAACTGGTATGGCCTAGAACCAAAAATTCGAAAACATTTGATATCTACCAACCCGCACTGGGCCCGCGTGGTGGATTACGGCCCACTCCCTCTCACTGAGAGGAGGCCTGTGTCCCAGAAATGGGAACGTTATAGGCTGAGTATGTATTTGTGTATCTTCAGAAAAGATAAAGTCCGGTGACTGACGGAGGAACAGCAGAACCTTTGTAACAGGGTCCCGTTGGCACCCTATGGCCTCGGAATCCTAAAAAAGTTGTGTATAAAATGAGGCCAACAAATATAACAGTGTACAACACATGGCCTCAATTCTCCAGGCATTTACATGCCCCTATCAACTTTGAAAAGAGCCCCGGTGATTGCTGACAAATTACTGCAGAATCTCAAAGAATTCACGATTATTATGCTACAGTGACTTCTAAAAGGATCAGGGTTTTAATTTGCTTGCGATTTTTTTACTGAGTATCCCGCCGCGCCGAGGCTTCAGAATTGGTTTAATTGTGTTCCCAGTCTTATTGGGGGCCGGCGACCTTCTTATTTTAAAACGATATTGAAGGTCGTTGTAAAAAGCTATTGTTAGATTTATGAGTGAATTGTATACAGGAAAAGTTTTTATCCAGTGCGCAAACTTTAACCATGAATTCAGCATATCATCCTAGACCCCCCAACGCAGACATTTTTCGTCAGTTTTACAAAAAAAAACAGCTGCTTCATAGAAAAGTGCAATACCTACGCGGTAAAAATGTATAGAACAGCTGTTTTTTTGGAGAACCGGCGAAAAGTTTCTGTGCTGGGGGTCTACAATGATATGCTGAATTCATGGTTAAAGTTTGCATACTGGATAAAAACTTATCAAGTATATGGCTCTGATTGATGATGAAGGGGTCGGGTAGTTCTGTAGGAACTGAGTTCTGCTCGTTCGCCCAATCAAGGATACAAATTCAACAGAGAAAAATCTAAATTCAACTCACCTTTTTCTCTCGCTGCGGCCCCTTCTCAAGCGTGGTCGTTCCTTGGAGTGGAATATTGATCATGGAGTCCGGCGCGAGTACAAGACACGGGAATGCACAATTTGTCCTTGTTTTAGCAATTTTCACTCACGGAGCTCAAATTCAGATTGTATTCTAGCGAGCAACGACCGACCCCTTGTCTTTGGCACGCACACAGTTTGTTGTCTATGGCACGCTAGCCGCGAATCATGCGTTTTGGCGGGAATGGGAACCAACCAATCGCGTGCCGCCTTGGCGAGCCGTCCATAGATAATCTATATTTGATTTGTCCAATCATGGGCTATATACAGAACAGCTATACTTTCGTCAATTCTGCAAAAGTGAACCTGAAGCCTCACCTAGCTTTAGGGATTTACACTATTGACAGCTCACTTCAAGATCACTTCAAATAAGTTTTCACGGTGAAATTTTCACAGAACAGCACTGCTTCTGACTATGGGTGAATGAGGGTTTTCTTGTATACTCAAGGCACCAGTTGGCGCCACTTTGGCAAGAGGTCTTCCAGTTCGACAATGAACTTAAAATATTTGTGTCATTCGTTCACCATTCAGTCCGTGGCCCCTTTCAAATCAAATTATTTTATTTCATATAAACCTGCATGGGCACTTATGAAACGTCAGAAGCTAGATTTGACACTTGACAGGTGCCCGGACCTGACGTCTCAGTGCTGCCAGAAAACCCTCATTGCCAGAGGGTAAAATGTTTAACAGCCTATATACAGGAATTTTTTTTATCCAGTGCGCAAATTGTAACCATGAATTCATCATTCTAGAAACCCTAGCGCAAAAATGTTTCGCCGGTGATACAAAAAAAAATCAGCTGTCCCATACATTTTGACCGCGTAGGTATTGCAGTTTTCTATGAAACAGCAGATGATAAGCTGAATTCATGGTTACAATTTGTGCACTGGATAAAAACTTACCCTGTATGTTTATTTATTCCTTTGTGGCACTCTAAAAACCAAAGGCAATATAGGCCGACTTTAATGATTCTTAATTTGAGAATTTTTGGTCCGGTTTCTTCACGATGTTTTCCTTCACCGTTTTGACAGCAGTGGTGTTTAAATAGTAAGTAAGTAAGCAATCATGTTGTAAGTGGTCGTTAAGGTAATAAGCACCTGTCTGGGTTCGAAACTGCGACCTAGAACTCGTAAGTCACGGCCGTTAACCACTGGCCACTAGGGAACTAGGGAATAATAATGTTTAAATATTTAAATAGATGAAGGAATGTATGGCAATGACATAATTCCGTCTAACGTATTCATTATTAAATTATCTAGACACGATTATTCATCAATTTATGGCAGACACGCCACCTGTCAGACACATGAACACCGCAGTTTGTCTGTTAAGGGGACAGGATCGGATGTCGGCTTTTGAATTTGAGCTTTAAGGACGTGAAGAGAATTTTTGGTGGTAAGTTTTATGATGTAGGTAGTTATGCCACGTTTAAATAATATTGAATAATCTGTGCTTTCTGCTGGGAAGAAGGTGTGTATTTAAATATCATCACCATCATCATTTCAGCCGAAAGACGTCCACCGCTGCAGGCTTAGCACGAGCGCCGATTTGTCGACGGAAGAATAGATATGACTATTAAATAAATGATGGACATTATGATAAGATAGCTATGTTTTTCTATTCATTATCACAGTTATGCCTTCTAAACAAATCGTGATTTTGTACATAATCGTATATAGGGTGACTGGTAAATAGTGACCGACATTTAAACACATGATTGTACTCATCATTATGAACAACTTTTACTATCGGACCAAACCTGAAATCGCGAAAAAAAATCAGCTGTTCCCTACATTTATGTTCGCATAACTCGTCAATATGTAGGGAACAGATGATTTTTTCATAATGATGAGTACAATCATGTGTTTAAATTATACATAATATATACTTTATACGAGTAGCTATTGAGTAGATAGTTTTGTTGTCAGTGTGATTTTGACAGTTTGGGACGAAATATTCTTCTGAAATAGTCTACAAGGACCTAGACAAATATCGTTAGAAACGAAAGACTAAATGACAGATTGTAGAAGGATATCTACGGTGCGATAACAAAAATGTAGGAACGAAATGTCTCTTTGTATTGAAAAAGCACTGTCTATTCTTCGTAGAAATAGGAAGCGTCATGCTAAGCCCGCTGGACATAGGCCTCCCCACTTGCCTACCCACAGACACTTCGACCAGTTTTGTGCTTCTCGCATCCAATGGATTCCTGCAGCCTTCACCAGGTCATCGGTCCATTTGTGGGAGGGCTTTGTCGCGGTCACCACTACAAAACCTTCTGGCCCCATCGGCCATCTCTTCTGCGAGCAATGAGCCCTGCCCGCTGCCACGTAAGTTTGGCAATTCTTTAGGCTATGACGGTTACCTTGGTTCTGTTACGGATCTCTCCATTTCTGATTCGATCGCGAGTTTATAATTTTATGTATGCAATTACTAAATTGATGATAGTTAAAGATTTTTATTTTTGTAAAAAGGTTTATTAAAACACTTACATCTCGATCATATGTTAAAATCTCGCCAAAAGACGTCCACTGCTGGACATAGGCCTCCCCCAAGCTCCGCCACTTCGACCGGTTCTGTGCTTCCCGCATCCAGCGGAGTCCTGCGGCCCTCACAAGGTCATCGGTCCACCTTGTGGGAGGCCTTCCAACTTCACGTCTTCCGATGCGCGGTCGCTTTGTTAAATATTAACGTGAATTAGTGAAAATCAGCCAAGTGCGAGTCGGAATCGAATATTGAAGGACACGTACAGAACTGAAACCAGGTTGACTTCCAGTAAAACTGGATGTAGATAATTACCAGTATTTTGCATGAAAGGATTGCCCACCTGCTCTGCACAACCGCACTGGGTAACATACTGGGGGGGCGAAATTCATTGGGAAGACTTGTTATCAGACTTTCGGGCTTCTGAGTACTCGTAATGACTGCCAAATATCTACTAATGGGACCAACGGCTTTACGTGCTTTCCGAAGCCCAAGGGGTCAAGTTATGTAATGGATGGCCGATATCGACGACAGCGGCAAACGTAGCATAACCTTGAAGTGACCCCAGTGGCTGTTGGTGGGGCCAGCATGGGCCGATGCTTGCCAGGGGTGCGGGTTGTTCGATAAAGATACCGTGGCCTCTGGCACACAGGCAACTGAAGGAACACGGGTGGGTTTTAGTCAGTGAAAGTCTGACACGCCCTCCTGCTCCACACAGAGCGGGAGAAGTTATTTGATGATTTCCCACCCTCAAAAATAAACCCAGTGGCTACGCTTATTTAGCCCCTCAAATACAAGGCTACTTTATCACCAACGTCCTCCAAAAAACCTTAGCCATCATTAACCATATTATTATTATCACGACGATTCAATAAAAGCCTATTAAAGCCTCATAAACTTAGTTTATGGCCTATCCATATTTTATAGGCATTTTATTACGGTTTTATGAACGTACGAATAATATTATGACGTACCACCTACGCTTTGGTATACGTAAATCAAAAAGACGGATGGTTACCCGAAATAGGAATCAGCCAGAATGTTCCGTTAGTTATTTCTATGAGGCAATCACGTCATGCTTACGTGTATATGTATGGATTCCGATCTTCTTCTTCGTCATGTAGAAGATTCCATTTATGTCTTTTGAATAAACTTCGACCGGTCTGAAAACCAGTCTTACCAAAGCCTACTGCAGAAGTTGTTTGTTTAAGACAACCTTACGATTGTATAGGTCTGCCAAGGGTGCAGGTTATTCGAAAGAGATATCGTAGCCCCTAGCACACAGGCAACTGAGGGAACACGGGTTTTTAATTTTTGGGTGGGAAGTCTTCAAATAACTTCTCCCGCTCGGGGTGGAGCGGGAGGGCGTGTCAGACTTTTACTGACTAAAACCCACCCATGTTCCTTCAGTTGCCTGTGTGCCAGGGGCCACGATATCGACGGGTGGATTCTAGTTAGCAAAAGTCTGACACGCCCGCCCGCTCCGTCCAAAGCGGGAGAAGTTATTTTATGATTTTCCACCCTCAAAAAAAAAATTTGCGTAGACTGGCTATAATAACTTTAATACTGTCAAACTCACGACACATTACGTTGTTAAAATTAATATTCTAACATGTCTTGTTCTGCTGCATTGTATTGTCCTCTTGCAGGGTTTACTTTAAGTCCATTGGTACACTCAGTCAAATCTTCTACCAATTAAGCTGACCGACAATGCTGTTTATCACGTTATTAACCTATTTTGTTAAGGGCATTGGTGGCCCTGAAGAGCAGAGGTGACCCAGTACAATCGGCCCCGATTTACCATTTGTAGGTCTTGGGCACGATCTTACTGCTCTCAAAATGGTGAAGGAAAACATCGTGAGGAAACCGGCATGTCCTAGAACCAAAAAATCGAAGACATGTGACATCTACCAACCCTTACTGGGCCTGCGTGTAAGATAATAGCTTGTAGGCTTGTGTCCCAGTAATGGGAAAATTGAAGGTTGATGTTGCTCAAGCTGTCTTTGTTTCGCTAATACTTGACTTGGCTAACTACTAACTCTACAAGATGAAAGCTAATTTAAATATATTTTCTTGGGTTCAAAGGCGTACCATAACTTATGTGGTTAAAAAACAATTTGGCCTATAGCCAAAAAGGGAATCTAAGATTCCAGTTTTTCGGTACGGTTTCTTTCAGTGCTAAATCAACCGAATAATGTATTTGTTGTTAAACTTTTGTGCTCACTTTTTGTTGAGACGACGTAAACAGTATTTAATGGAGATAATTAATCATTGTTAGCGACAAATGTACGAACAACGTTTTAAATAAAATACAAAGAAGAGTCTTTGCAAAAAAGACAACAATAGAGATGATCAGGATTCATCGGAGTCAGGAGTCGTCGAATATAATTCGAGTTTATTAAGAAACCGATGGATGTTTCCTAAATTATAAAATTTAATCAAAATGATAGAAAACGAACAGTTCATTTATCAAATTAAATTTTATTAGAAAACATCCAAAGATGTCTTAGTAAACTTCAACTTTGAAAGGCGCTCCTGGTTAGTTAGGGATCTATTTTGGTGACTGTAAACGATTTTTCCGTTAGCCCACCATCGCCCAGAATTAACAATGTATTAAAACACAGTGTTAATTCTGGGCGATGGTGGGCTAACGGTCACAACAATCCAGGGTGCTTACTCTCGAATATAATTCCGATAGATCGTCATTGGAATTATCAGTTAAACGTCAGGGATTGGCTGGACTCAGTGTCTAGCCAATCCCTGACGTTTAACTGATAATTCCAATGTCGATCTATCGGAATTATATTCCAGAGTAAGCACCCAGTGTGCTTACTCTTGAGTTCAATTCCGATCGATCGACATTGGAATTGTGACTTTTCGTACTCTTGAGTTCGACGCTAGCGCCAAATCGTGTTTAAATTGCGTGTCTTTTTGGAGAACTAAATGAAATCGGGATCGGGCTTGGCGCGCGGTAATCGCTACTCTTGAGTTTTTTTGACAGCTGTGTATTGCATCAATATTACGCTGGGATTGTTTGTAGATTGTGAATTTTCCAATAGCAAAAGTGTAACTTTTTTGAAATTGTTTTGCATTTTAGGTGGTTTTAAACAAGTAAAAGGAGTTTAATATGTCACGATGAGCAGTATTAAACAGCGTTTTACGTAATTCCCTAAAAAAGAATGGAAACAAAGACGAGAAATGTTAAGAGATTTTGGCTCAACTCAATGTATAGGTTTCTAATTAACTAGTTAATTTAATTTGATCTCATTACTATCTACATAGTTTTCATAATAAAATCCAGTTGTACTTATTTGAGTTTTATACGGAATATTTGAAAATAATGTAAGTAAGGTTCTCGTATAATTACGTAAGTTGAAAATGAGATTTCTTATTTATGTACAGTTTTTATTTATTTTGGTTTTAAACGATAGATCTATGGATAAAACCATTTTTACAGTTGGAATTGTGTAAAGCGTACCACGGGTTCCAAAGATATTCAAGATTTAATGTAAGAGAAATTAAACCACACTACATTTTCATTGGTTTTCTTCTAGGTTTTTTTATTATTACTAGACACACTCAATATTGTTATTTTACATAAATAAAGAACGCCATTGGGTATTTCTTACTACAAAGGAACCAAACGCGAACATTATCTAACTGTTCTAAACAAACTAAAACTTGACTACTTTTACTATAGAAAATTGAGACCTTCTACGCCGTCTTTTTTATTAGTAGATAGTGTAGGGCATGGCAACGATCCTACCGCATGCAGCCAAAGTCATGGTTAATTTTATGATTTTAATAATTTTCTTACGCCCAAATGAATTGATTACGTCACAGTTACTCAATTAAGCAACTATCTATAAGATATTTATTTATTGGCCGCGTTATTTAAAGGATAAAGCATTTTAATTCTCTATTACCGGTTTATTGTAATGGGTCGAACAACACTATTGCGGCCCGTAACGTAGCTAACTTCACGTTGAATAAAATAATGGCGGGGCAATCCCAATTTCAATCCAATGTTGACACTATTGTATTCAAGAGTACCGAATCACGTGACTGCAAAATTGACATTGGAATTGTATTGGGTTTAGATTGAAATTAAAATTAGTTTCAAGAGTAAGCCCCCAGGTCCGTGCATGACAACCAATCACAAACATAGAGCGTAAGGGGAATCTAGTCGCGGGTTCGAACTTACAGGTGAGCCTGGCTAAAAAGTACTCTGTCTCACTAGACTTCGTGTTCAACAAAGGTAGTACCCGTTATGAGTAGTTAGACGCTAGTCTACACGAACAACACTATTGAGTGAGATGCAGGATCATATAGTAAAACAGGAGCGTAAAACAATAAGAAGACTCCTTCGGAAGATTGGGTTTTATGAAAAAACCATTGCATAAATCAATGACCAATAAAGTTTATTGAACTTTTCTGACCAATAATTTTCAGTTTTGGAGATTTGACACTTCTTTTATTACTTAAACACGCCCAAAGTTAGGTCAAATTAGAAATAAAAACTAATTTTTGGTGGCTGCCAGGGCTCTATCTTGCATAGGGTCGCAGCAAAATGCTGAGCGATAGCCGTTTTGCGTGGATGTGACGCATTTCCCTTCAACTTTTTCTTATATTTGTACTCACCTGTTTCTTTTTGCGTCATGTTTACCGTAAATAAACGTTTTTTCTTTCTTTCTTTCTTTCTTTATACTAGCTGTGCCCGCGATTTCACCCGTATGGATTTCATAAATGGAAGTGTTTCATGGAACGTGCTACAAAATGTTACCTATGTTACCCCAAATAACATCAGCTATCTGACAATGAAAATCTTGCCAAATCGGTCCAGCCGTTTCCGGGATTAGCCGGAACAAACAAACAGACCAAACAAAAGTTTTAAAGCAGTATTTTTTGTTATATGTTTAAGTTTTTTTTTTTTTATGAATTTATTAAAAAGCTGTTATTTTGACATTACACTACAACTTACAGACAATTATTTACAATTTTATTTTCAAAATCAATATCATAATAATACAGTCGACTGAAACCAAATACCTGGGTATCTTTTTGGACAAACAGCTGAACTGGGCAAAACATATCAATTACATCACTACAAAAGCCAGCATATCCCTGTAGCAGTGCAAGCGAATGCTGGGCAGGAACTGGGGGATTAGCCCCAGAGTCACGTACTGGTTATACACCACAGTTATTCGACCAATTATCACATATGGCTCAATAGTCTGGTGGCCCAGGACAGACCTGAGCACAGCCCAAAAAGACCTTGAAAAACTGCAGCGGTACGCCTGTGCATGAGAACTACACCCACCGCTGCCCTACAGGCAATGTTGGGGCTGCCCCCCCTACACCTCATCGTGCGGGAGGAGGCGGCCCTGGCTGCCTTCAAGGCTCAACACAGCAGGAACCCTAGGCAAAGACTCTAGAGTCAAGCATACACGCATTAAGGAAGATGCGATCAAACGACAACCAATGATGGCATCATCCTGCGATGCGAAAACCCCGAAACTGCACTGCTTTCAGAAGCACTACAACGTGGCACTGACAGAAGAACAGAATGATCATTCAGGCCCGGAAGAGCTAAGAGTCTATACAGATGGATCAAAGACTGACTCCGGAACCGGAGTCGGAGTCTTCTCACACGACCTTAACATAAACATATCCAGCCCGCTGGGAATGTTCAACACCGTCTACCAGGCGGAATGTGTGGGCATTATACAAGCGGCATACGCGATAGAAGCCAGGAGAGTCACAGACACCCACATACGGATACTCTCCGATAGTGCTTCAGTTCTCCAATCCCTAGGGAAAAAATACATAACATCGAGTTTAATACTAGAATGTCACAATGCACTTGAACGAGTAACAGTTTCTCACCGCAACACTGTGACACTGCAATGGATAAAAGGACATAGCGGATCACTAGGCAACGATGCTGCTGACGAACTAGCTAGGAGGGCATCCAGCGCATCAGTCTATGGACCCGAACCCATCGTGCCCATCCCATTTAACCAGATACGCAGGTGGCTTCAGGACTACACACACACACAAGCAGAGAGCTGGTGGACCTCGACACCAGGCTGCAGGCAATCTAGGGAAGCAATGTCATCTTTGAATGGCAAGCTAAGCAGACGTCTGTTACGCCTGGACAGAAAGGACCTGCGTCTGGTGACTGGGACCATCACGGGACACTGCCAGCTATACAAACACTTCCACACAATAGGCTTAACGGACAGCCCCCTGTGCAGGGCCTGCATGGAGGCTGATGAAACCGTCGCGCATGTGCTTTTCGAATGTACAGGCGTAGCCCAGATTAGAACAGAAACCCTCGGGGCACCCAAATCTTACACGGATGTTCTCAACAGACCAGGAGTTATAGCTAACTTCTGGAGGGAGGTGGGCTGGTTGGAATAACCACTGACGGCCGCCATGGCTCACAATGGTCCACTTGTCCACTTAAAGGACTAAGTGCGGAAACCAAACCGTATAACATAGAACATACAGTCGACTTTTGGAAACTCACAAAGTTTATGAGCACATGTACTTACGCACGGCTACACATCAAGCTATGCATTTCCAGTTTACACTGATCTCGCACTGTACGGAAATCCCATACAATGCGAGATATACTGGAAATGTAACCGTGTGTACATACATCATCATCATCATCATTTCAGCCGAAAGACGTCCACTGCTGGACATAGGCCTCCCCCAAGCTCCGCCACTTCGACCGGTTTTGTGCTTCTCGCATCCAGCGGACTCCTGCGGCCCTCACAAGGTCATCGGTCCACCTTGTAGGAGGCCTTCCAACTTTACGACTTCCAGTACGCGGTCGCTACTCCAGAACTTTTCGGCCGCATGCGCCATCTGTTCTGCGAGCAATGTGCCCTGCCCATTGCCACTTAAGTTTGGCAATTCTTTGGGATATGTCGGTTACTTTAGTTCTCCTGCGGATCTCTTCATTCCTGATTCGATCACGCAGGGAAACTCCAAGCATAGCCCTCTCCATCGCCCTTTGGGTGACTTTAAGCCTTCTTATGAGGCCCATTGTGAGCGACCACGTTTCGGTTCCACATGTTCGTGTGTACATACGTACCTAGAAAATGACTTAGCAAAATTCTGAAATCATAATCTGGCTAGAGAGGGATTCTGTTTGCTCCAAAACTATATTTATTTAAATTAAAAACCTTTTTAGTAGCCAGTTTATTATGAAATGCTAGTAATTTCGCGGTATACAAGACCTTTGGAAAAATAGACGTGATTCGAAACTTGGAATTTTGATATGACCAGCAAAACTTGACACCTGAACATTCACGCACTGATGCTTTTAGTTCCCAGTATTTTTCTCAGCAAGGAAGAATGAGGGGTCTATATAAATTGGTCGCTCGTCTCAGCACTTTTCACAACAGACCCCATTTTGCCATGTCAACGTTATGGAAATAAGGATATGGGAAAATAGAATATTGAACGAAAAAATGTGAATATGAACAAAATTATGTATGGTACTAATATTTCTAAGGGGATTGATATATAAGAACTTGGATATTGAATCTTGCAGACAGCGTATTTGGATACCTATCTAATTTTAGTATAATATTACCATCGCGCTGATATACAACGTAAGAGACAGCTGAAGTATTTCACTAAATACTGCTGGCTTCAAAAACTACTTTTGCTGTCTGCAAAATTTAGGTTCACCAACCGAAATTTTGCAAATCTTTGTTATAATTCTCGGGTAAAGAACGCCAATTATCGCTCAATGGACACAAATTCAGATTCAAGTTAGTTACCGAGAAATCTACACTCCGGCTGACCTAGGTATAGAGCTCAAAACCACAGGTATAGCAGTCGAGACCTGTGAGGCAGTTTCTAAGGGTGCGCTTACAAAATCAGCTAAATGGTTAGTCTATAGCGATAAAAGCGAACGTGTTGCAGTCGCGCAAGGAGGCGATCGGTGCGTTCAAACATCACTTTTGGCTCGACGAATCCGAAAGCGCATCGAATCGTCTGAGGGCGCCTTCCAGCAATTGCGTAATTCGCTATCAATCAGAATCTGAATCATTTTACAAATCCAAATAGTTTATTTTCATAAACTTTGTGTACTACATAGCTAGTCATGGAAATGTCCATTTAAACAAATAAATACCTGTATTAGGACACTCAACTAGCGTAATACGTTCTGTGCCATGCTAATTCATTGCTGCATATGTTCGGAAAATATCTCTACTCGAATACGTAAATAACGCAATGAATGATGTCAAACTGTCAGAATAAAGGCAATTCCTACTGTTTGTGTGTTTACACATTTACCTCTCAGTTTTACGAACAAAAAGTGACAAACGAACGCGACGCTCGCGTATTCATGCGAAGAATAATTTTGGTTAAGACGCGGCGTATACATCATACCCCGCGTATTCAATTTCATGGTCAGATATGACGTCACATCATACAATTTTCAGCACTGCCATGATTGTATTAGGAACAGTGAAAAATTTCGAAATAGTGACTGCACCATAAGTAGACTTATATTTAAACGTAATCATTGATTAGAGCTCGTAAAACCAGATATTTTCAACACCCAATAACTTCTACAGTTCTTTAACGACCCGCTGAAGAGGATAACCATCAAATACATTCTCTTTCATCCTCCATGGGTTTAAACACTATAAACTTGAAGCATCTACTGAATAGTTATTCAGTCAATAAACAGACTTGTTCATGAATCTTATCTGACTTTTATAACTTGCACGTGATGACTACAGCATACACGTTAAATGGATAGGTAGGTACAGAAGATCAGCTCTATGCAACGAGCGAAAATAGTCGCACGCACAGATAGACGCGTACGTATGACTATCTTAAACAAATGTTGGTCAAACTAAAACCTTATTAAAAAAAGGTTTTTATCTAAAACAGGTTAAATCCACCAAGCCAGTTTTTGAATTAAGAACTCGGTATATGTAGAAATACAGTTTTTTTTTTTACAAAACTGACAACTTAGTCCCTTGCGAAGTTGTCATTTTTGTATTAAGAACTTTACGCAAATCAAAATAAAGTTAGAAATGCTAAAACTGGGTCAAAGCTTTAAGCTAGGCGTTTTGTAATAAGTCAGAAAGCTTTATTTCAATTAAAACATTTATAGAAACTTTTGAACTGTCAAAAATTCGGTCAGTTAGTCAAAAAGTTGAAGCTCAATCCAAAACGTAGATCAGATCTCTGTGGAGAAGAACGGATAGAAACTCCAAGGACTCTGTTTTAAATCAAGATAATATTACAAAATTCTTGATACATTCTTCTTGTTGCTTCTATATGTGAGAACAGAGTAAACAATTAAGAAACCATTCCAAAAATAAGATTTAAAACAAGCCCTGGAAGTTAGGAAATGGTCAGTCTCAACCGACGGCGCCGATTCACGGACATGACGCATAGAGCAGCTCGCGGTCGCGAGCAGATGTTAGACCCGATACCAGAGATATACTCCACATAACAAGTCATCATCACCATTTCAGCCGAAAGACGTCCACTGCTGGACATAGACCTCCCCCAGGCTCCTCCACTTCGACCGGTCTTGTACTTCCCACATCCATAGCAATTCTTTGGGTTATGTCAGTTGCCTAACAAGTACCGGTATCAAATTCCAAAACGCGGTGGGTACCGCGTACTATAAAACTACTATTTCTAGAATAGACTAGAATACTTTTTATTATTTACACCAAAATAGTACCTTGAAGTAATGTTTTATGCCTATTCTTCACTTTACAGTACAGTACCAATACTGATTAAAATACCAATAGTACAGGTACAACGTCTGCTACCAGTATCACACCAAGGCCAATGTAACCGGTTCCAAAAAATACAGGTTTTTCAAGCCCAGGTAGAGAGTGCGTTTGCGCTCATTGTATGGAGCCGTCCTTCTGAATATTTCTATTTTGTGGTAACGTAACGTTCGGACGTAGTTTTATAATGCTTTGTTTAAAATTAAAAATATCTAGATTTTCGCTGTTTCTAAATGTTATTAGGCGTGATAAATACGATGCGTTTGTGTATTTCAGAAGCTTTAGAGCTCAAAAATTGTTGGATTTCTTGCGATACAATTTCACTTCATTAATAGATGGTACCAACCCAGAGATAAGCTTCGAAAAGCTTATTAGTGGAGTTGGCGCAACATGTCTTTTTTCCATGGGTACTTCTTTCTTTTTATCCGACTGCGCCAGAAGGAGGGTAATTTTTTCGAGTGTATGTATGTATGTATATTTCTTTGGCACGCGCTGTAGCCTAAACGGATTGATCGATTTCAGCTTGAGAGGTGCCATTAGATTCGTCTTAATTGTGAGAGTGACACTGGGTATATCAAAATTGAAAAAAATGGCCGATCTTTGACGACATATTGTCCAAATTTTTTTTTTCTCAAACCAAAAAGTGGGGTATCAAAATAAAGTGTTACCTAAACAGGTCTCATTAACGTCATAAATAATTATAATAACTAAAAACTGTTAAAAAAGATGGAAACAAGAAACTTGTTGTAAAAGGATGACTATATTTATTAGACTGAATACTTTATGCAATCTCATGCAGTCGGAGGCAAATATAAGAAGATGCCTTGTAATTAAATTGAGTGACTTGTGGCTAAATAGTACCCGCACGGCTCGATCGGTCAGGTTAAAACTACACTTGCCGCAGTTGGTACGTGGATGGGTGACCATCTATACGTAACAAGACCGTCCGTCTTTCGGAAAGCACGTCAAGTTGGTCTCGGCTATCGTTCGTAGATCTTTGACGTCGTCAGAAGCCCGAAAGTCTGACAACCAGTGTTACCAAGGGGCATCGTATTACCCTAAGATTATAAAACAAAGGCAGATAGATCGCGCAGAACACCCAAGAGTAAAAAAAAACAAATACTGAAGCCTCGCATTATATACAATTCGACGATTTAGTATTTGGTTTTTTGGCCTCACTCTTGGTGTTCCGCGCGGTCTATCTGCCTTTGTTTTATAATCTGAGGTATTACCCATTTACTGGGTTGAGGAAGACTGATAGGCATTCGCTACATGTAAACTACTATTGAGCTGCATCCAGCCGACCTGAACATACTAGGAGAAGGCTAGGAGCTAGGCAGGTGACTTCTTTATTGTTAACTTACTAGCTTCCGACACCGGCTTCGCCCGCATGGAAGTCGGAAATTATCCCGCCGGAAAGTACTACCGGGATTAGCTGACACAATAAATTATGTAAAAAAATAACTTTTTAATTCAGGCGTATTTGGCCCATACCTACATATTGTTAGTAGAAAGACTTAAAACTATATTAGTATTTAAAATCACAATTTAATTAAAGTATTTTCCACTCTCTGGGGCCCCGGGCACACGCACTTGTGCTTGAACCCAGTGCCCCAGAAGGGGGCTGTCCAGCTTGTGGCTGAGCACGTTCAGGATGGTGTTGGCGCTCCCACGCGTGCGGATCATGAGCGACGCGATGTTAAGTGTGCTCCTACCGATTCATGGCAACCTGGTACTTCGAAGGCATAAAGCATTTTCTAGCTGACACAACTATGTTAGGTGAGCTCCTACCAAGTTATGACAACCTGGTACTTCGTGCAGAATACCAATTTACAAAAGATCTACTTATTTAAGAAAACATTTCTTATTTTTTTTTCTATATTTTAAACTATTATCCCCCAGGAACGTACTACCGGGATAAAAGTATTATAATGTGTTAATCTATGTTAGAATCTATCTGTATGCCAAATTTAATCCAAATCCGTTCAGTAGTTTTTGCGTGAAAGAGTAACAAACATCCATAAATACATGCTTGATGTTGTTTTACATGAAAGCAACTAAGAAGACTTCAATCATAATCCCATGTTCCTCCTGCTTGCAAACCAAACGCTGCAAATCCCGGGCTTGCACTACACACACATAATCCCGTTCAAACTTCCCGAAGTTTCGGGAACTATAATCCCGGATGGATAACAACCCTATGGATTTCATATGGAGCATTAGAATTTATGGACTTATCAACGATTGAAAGATTTACATGAAACTGTAAATCTTTAGATTTAAATTGTAGTTGTTATTGAGGGTTTTCCTGTGTATCAATAAACTGCGATCAATGCGTAAATTCTCATGAGACTGACTTTAGGAAGCACCTATATGAATGCCTAAATATTATTGCACAGTTGGATTTTCGACTTTCGATGTTGAGCGGTGAGTTCAAAATCTCAAGGCGTTGATTTAGGTGTAGGGTAGAGTTGGTAAAAACAGACAAAACTAATCACAAAGCGTCGTCTAATAGGCGATATTTTACAGTGCTTGGAAACACGGAAGTGAACTGAGAACTTTTTAACCAACAATAAAACGGAGGAGGTTCGCAAGTCGACGCGTATATTTTTACAGAGTAGTCCGATTTTGATAATTATTTTTGTACAACTATATTCGAAAAGATGATGTTCCCATTGCCAATCAGGCGAAAGAAAGAAGAAATAAATAAAAACGCTTATTTGTACACAGTTCGTGAAACGCAAAATACAAATAACAGAATAAAAACTAAAATACATAGGTATCCAAAGTCACCGACTTCCGAACTTAGTTATTTGGGGTTGGACAAAGCAAGTTTATTATTTTTTACTTTTCAGTTTTTCGGCGGTTTCATTTTTTTATTAAAAAAAATTTATTTTAAAAAATTTTGTGGCCATAATCTACTAATTACTACATGCTTAATTTTTGATTACTTTTTGTAATACACAACTCAGTATTAAAATCTGTGAGAAAACAATCAATCATCCCCTGTTTTCTTACCCTTAGGGTTGGATTTTTTCTTCGAAATTTATATGGGACCAACTCCGGGGTATACCCTTTCCAATAAAAAAGAATTATCAAAATCTGACTACTCTGGAAAAAGTTATGCGTGGTCATACATAAAAAATATATATATATATATATATATATACGCGTCGAATTGAGTAACCTCCTCCGTTTTTTCGTCGGTTAAAAAGCGAAAATACCTAAGTTTTAACAACAATAGTGTGTGTCTCACGGCAGCGTCAAAAGGTTCCTGATACAATTCTAATTATTTTCGTTAAGACGAATGAATGACTCAAATAGATATGTTGGCTCGAGCTGATTTAGATAAAATTGCAATGATAGGTTGGAAAACAGGATAACGGTTTTTTATTTTTATTTTGGGTGGGAAATCATCAAATAACTTCTCCCGCTCTAGGTGGAGCAGGTCTGTCAGACTTTTACTGACTAAAACCAACACGTGTTTCCTCTGTAGCCTGTGTGCCAGGGGCCATGGTATCTCTTTCGAACAACCCGCACCCCTGGCAGGCATCGGCACTTGTGCACTCTGTGCTGACATCTCTTTGAGGCGCGCGTGGAACAGAACGCACCGTCGACCTGGGCTTGGTCCTTACCGGACAGCGAGCTACCCATTACTCGCCGTCCGCAAGCCCACGCCTACGGTGACCGAGAATCAGCCAGGGATTCCCGACGCCCAGGGCGTCTTCTGCGGCGACTAAGGCCGTGAGGGCGCATATGCTGCCTCTCCCTCACGTGCGCCGCCTCCCTCTTCGCGAGCATCAATGCTTCGCAGAAGGAGGTGACGGCTACCCATGCACTCTCGCTCCGTAACTGGATAGCGGTTAATTGCATAGAAATGGTCTGAAACGTCCCATGTGTCCACAATTTCGCCCCGATAGGTAGGTACACGCAACGGTACCTATAACCATACTGGGGCATAGTGAGTGGAAACGGGAAGGATCCCAGCGTTTCCACTCACTATCAGCATAATATAAAAAATCCATCTACTTTACATTGCTACATTTGGTAGCAAACAAACAACAATATCCAAAAAAATATGACAACACATTCGATTCCCATATCAACAACATTTCAGACGATAAATAACCACTTTCAAATACCCACTTTATTATGATATAGGATAAAAAGGAACTAGTGGGTTCCTCGAAGGGTTCAGTAGCTCCAGGAGTGACAGTTGGGTCCTTATGCAAAGGCACGCAAATCCCTCAGCTGCCCGTTTTGACATTGTGTGTTTGAAAAGGGATGGTCAAGCGTGATGTGGGATGTTTTTGGGTTCTGTAGGATTTGTTTTGAACCGATTTCATAAAAAGGACGAGGTTCTCAATTCGTTTGTTTTTTTTTAAATGTTTGGTTCCTCAGAATTCCGTAATTTTTAAACGGCTTTGATAAAATCATCCTTTAGTAGTCCATTCGCACGAATTTACTTGACTAGGTAATTGATCGAATCATAACTTATAAACAATATAATATTTTCTATAGACGACTCGCACAAAGTTCATTGATTTGTTGCCAAATCGACAATTCCAGAAATACTTATTAGGCAACTGGCACGTTTTGAATAAAACGACGAAAGCACATCAAGGTATCCCAATCTGTCAAATTTATTTGATAGATTTTCATCTTTATCACATAAGCATAAGGTTCATGTTCAATTGGGAGAATTTGACAGTTTGGGGTTGCTTGATGTGCTGGCGTCTGTACACTAAATTAATTACATAAAATTAATACAAAACGTGCCTAGTATACCACCATTAAGGGCACACTTTGCGCGGGCTCGAACTCACTGGTGGGCCTGGCTAAAAATCACGCTGTCTCACCAGGCTTCGTACCCGACAGAGATAGTATCAGTGGTGAGCTGTTAGACTCTAGTCTACACGCACAACGTTATTGAGTGAGATGCAGGAGCATTTTTGGCAAAAAAATCGCGAAAAAATTAAGAAAAGTCCTTCAGAAGATCGGGTTTTATGAAAAAACCACTGCATAAATCAATGACCAATAAAGTTTATTGAACTTATTGTTAATTGAACTTTGTTGGTACCGACTTGGTTTTCGAGATTTTACACTCCTTTTATTACTTAAACACGCTCAAAGTTAGGTTAAATTAGCAAGAAAAACGAATCCTTGTTGGCTCATAAGTTTTTAATAGCTTTTTATTTTAGTATTCTGTTTCCGCACAGACAATAATAATAACGAGACAAAATCATACCATGTTTAATTTTTGATGTACATAGTCAGACAGTGGAGTAAAACCCTCCCGAAGTTTGTATGGAAAAAATGTGGACAAGTGTCACCTTAAAGTAACCGTTGCGAGAATAGTTAGTTGGAGACTTGGAAGTGGAACTGACAAATTTGGCTTTTCTGTCCTAGACAAAATACAAAACAAAATAATTTACTATGTCACAATCAGCATAAACATTACATTTGAACGTGTTTGGAGCGTCCTTTTAAGCAAACAATGCCCGTATTAGAAGACTTCGCTGTTCCATATAATTGCCGTGAAACTATATACTAACTGTGAGTAAATTAAATATAATAAAACCAAAATATAATAAACAGTGTACTGTGCCTTGGGGCTGAAACATACATTATTAGTAGGTGCACTGTTTATTTGTTTAAGATCTACATAAATCTTTAAAATAAAATAAAAACTATGTAAAAATAACAATAGTTTCCGGTTGATGTGTGTAGTGTATGGTGTGGTGTGTAGAATGGTGCGGGATGTGTTATTTTGTGAGGTGTGTGGGTGGTGTGATGTATTGTGTGATGAGGTGTGTTTTTTAATGATATAATTCATCATAACTCGAATTTACTTATAGATAACTTTTTCTTTTTTATCATCCATCAAAGTCCCACTGATAGGTGAACGCCTGCTTACTCTCATTCCATCTCTTTCTGTCCATATCTGTCAAGGACCAATCTTTATTAAAGGAATCCAACTCATACCCCCAACTCCGACAGCTATCTCATAGATAGCTACCTACCAAATAACCATTCATTCCAATGATACAATTATAATGAACGTTCATAATTTATGCCTCATTTAACAGACACAAGTGAATTAATTCAGCCTCATTTCTATCCATAGGCAATTAAGTACGCTAAATTGAACGCACGAAACATTTCGGATGCTATAGTATATGTATGTTTAGATGTTATAATATAATCAATTTATGATACGATATTTAGAAGCATTTTGTTAAAATTTTGTAAATGTGAGTACGATGCATCCGTTTATTGTGTTGTTTTAATGTACGTTGACATGAAAAGCGTTGCAGTTGAGAGTATGTCATGCTCACTTAAATGTCTCACGGATGGTGGCGTGTGTGTTGGATCATTCTGTTCCCTACAAAATGTTTGAGCTGGATGGTGCTGATCCACGCGTCATGTTCTTGAACGGGTGCTGTCGGTTGAGACTGGTCATCTCCTAACTTTTACGGCTTATTTTTAATCTTATATTTAGAATTGTTTATAAAAAAAAAAAACATTTTTTTCACTTAAAAAAGCAACAAGAATAAAGTTCTTAAGATTTTGTATTATCCAACTTGATTTAAAAGAGTGTCCGTGTAGTTTCTTGCCCGTTCTTCTGCATTGAGATCTACGTTTTGGAATGGGCGACTAGCTTCAACTTTCGAACTAATCGACTTTTTCACAGTTCAAAAGTGCCTGTAAATGGTTTAATTGAAATAAATGCTTTGAGTTTGACTTTATGTACAGAGGCCAGCACATCAAGCTACCCCAAATCTGTCAAATTTATTTGATAGTTTTTCAACTTTATCACAAAGGAATAAGGTTCATGTTCAATTGGGAAAATTTGACAGTTTAGGATAGGTTGACTTGCTGGCGTCTGTGCAGTCAGGTTCGTAGGATATCCTGCGAGCCTAGATTTTTTTTCTTTTGGTGTTTAAAAATCGAGGGATTTTTTCGAATGTAATTTAGCTGTTTGTTTTCTATTATTCAATTTATTATTTTTTCAAACACATCCATCGGTTTCTTACCAAACGTCCGACGACCCTGGTTACTCATTTCTTTTCGTCACCGTACATTGAAATGACATGCACTTTTAATAGATGACAGTTTTATTTCAATTTTACTAAAATACTAGCTATTAGTTGTTGTTTTCTCTATTAGTCTATCCTTTATGTCGGTTGGCGCAGTGGTTAAGCGATTGTCTGCTGCGCTGCGTGTCGCGAGTTCGATTCCCGCACGGAACAAATTTTTGTATTACCTACAAGTAGTTGTTCCGGGTCTGGCCGTTTGTGTATGTGAGTTTAAATGTTTGTAAACGCACCCACAATACGTGGGGCAAACGTTTAATAAAAAAAAAAGTTTTCTCTGGAATTATAAGTACCTTATTTCACTGTTCGGGAATTACGTAGATTTGTGGATCCGTCCTTTGGAAAAAACCCGGCCAAGTACGATTCGTACTCGCAGACGAAGGGTTCCGTACCACCAAACAATATTTAATACAAGATCATACAAGAGAAACACGTTTCTTGTATGTGGAATGCCTTTAATTTTTAACGTGTTTTTTTTTTGTTAATGTGGCAATAGAAATACATACTATGTAAAAATTGTAACTGTCTACCTTATTACAGCTCATGAGATACAGCCCGCTGACAGACGGACGGACAGACGTACAACGGAGGCTTAGTAATAGGGTACCGTTGGCACCCTTTGAGTACAGAACCCTAAAAAAAGAAACCAAGAAACACACTTTCATATTACTTTAATATATTTTTGGAAAAATTTAAGGGCCACAATTTGCCCTACAAAAACAATGAGTTTTAAAGGTTCGTAATTATTATTATTACATCTAGAAAGACTATTAAATTATGTTTTCCTAATGACTGAGAAAACTATAAAAGACCCATCTTTTAGGTTATATTGTATTCAATTGTACCAAATAATAGGTCTTTACCTATGAAATTGCCGTTTTGTATGAAAAAATTTAAACGAATTTTTTTCATGAATTTTTTATTTATATTAATCGAAGTAATCACCCATGCAATCAATGCATCTTTGCCATCGCAGTGGCAGTTTATTGATGCCCTTCTTAAAGAAATCAGCTGGACGGGAGGCAACAAATTCTTCAAAGGCATTTTGTACTGCCTCTCGGGTATTAAATTTTTTTCCCGCCAAGAAGTTATCCAAATTCTGGAAAAAGTAGTAGTCTGTAGGCGCAAGGTCTGGTGAGTAGGGCGGATGACGGAGAGCTTCCAACCCCAGTTCTTGCAACTTGGAGACCGTCTGCTGTGCAGTATGAGGTCGCGCGTTGTCGTGCAGGAGCAGCGGAGACGAGCGATTGACCAATGCTGGTTGGAGATGCGCCAGCTTCTCCATCATTGTGTTCAGTTCTTCACAGTACACATCTGCAGTAATGCTCACCCCGTTTGGTAAGAAGCTGTGATGAATCACACCGGCGCTAGACCACCAAACAGTGACCATCACTTTTCTAGGGGTAAGTTTTCGTTTAGGGCATTGTTTAGGTGCTGAACCAGGATCCAACCAACTTGCTGAGCGCTTACGGTTATCAAACAGAATCCATTTTTCATCGCAGGTAACAATGCGGTTCAAAATTCCTTCATTTGTGTGTCTGTTGAGCAGTGCAAGGCACGTCTCGACGCGTACTTCGCGCTGGCGATCATTGAGTTCGTGGGGCACCCATTTGTCAAGCTTTTTTACCTTGCCAATTTGACGCAAATGGACCAATATTGTTTTGACGCTAACGTCGAAAGCTGCTGCTAATTCAGCCGTAGATTGTGTATCATCAGCTTCCACAATCGCCTTTAATTCGTCATTGTCGGCCAAAGTCTTCGGACGACCGCGAGGTTCATTTTTCAGGTCGAAATTTCCAGAACGGAAGCGAGCAAACCAATAACAGGTGGTGCGTTGGTTTGTAGTGTTAGCTCCGTAAACGTCGTTGATGTTGCGTGCCGCTTGTGTCGCGTTGCTGCCACGACGGTACTCATATTCCATAATTACTCGAATTTTTAACGTATCCATGATGACGAAAAAGATTGAAATGCGATGAAAATGTAACACTAATCAATAAAGAAATGACTACTTTTAGAAAAAAAAATCCATGTTTTTAAAATAAAATTAATTTGAAATTAGAATTCTTAGCCAAACAAAAATTATTTTGATTTGAAATGGCCAGTACTGCAGAACGGCAATTTCATAGGTAAAGACCTAATACATTAAACCATCAACAATGAACTTTAAAACTCCGTGATAATGTAGAATTCAGAACCATTATAAGCAATGAAAATAGGTAAAGTTAAATAATACCTAAAAAGGTATTGTTGTGTTTCAAGAGAGACCCAGCAAGGAATCATGATTTTTATTACTTCAGTAAAAGGTTTTCCATTTAAACCGAATTTCTAATAAAAATTTTTACACCGGCTCTTTCACTTACATTTTCTAGTGGTTTTTCATCTTCAATATAAATCGAGAATAGCTTGGCTTCTGTGGTAAATAAATTCTTCATGATACCCAAGAAATGAAGTAGGCTTGAACTGTAATTAAATTAAATCATACATAAACTGGCTTCTCTTCTCATGAGGTGTGGGCAGAAACTAGAGGACGCCACCTTCAAAAATCCTTATGAACCGATTTTAATAATGATCGCAACTGGCACCTGTCAACGTCAAAATAATGTCATCATAATTTTTAACGGAAAACAGTGCAGCGACACGGGAGTGCCCTGTGTGTTTGTGTATATCCCTGTGTATGTTTTCTTGTTACGCAAAAATTGATGTAAGCTTGGACTGAAATTAAATTAAATCGTTTAGGTATTTCGTTTTCAGCATTTAAGACACTTTTATTTGAAACTTTAATTCATAAAAAACTTACAGATGAATGAACACAATACCACTTATGTCCTTAAGTAAAGCACCCTTTATTCATAAGTAACTTTATATCAGCTGTCACAAAAAATACCTCTTTTTTCAAAAACGCAAAACACAACTTTATAAAACGTCAAACTTTTACTTCACGAGTATTTTCAACTAAAACTCACTTTCACAGTTACGGTAGGCAAACTGCCTTTATTCCGAGTATTTACGAGTGAAATCCTAAAATTCAGACACAAATTTACTGGAAGTCAACCCCAGCATAACCTAGAAAAAGAATTGCGTGATGAATGTTTTCCTTAGGTTCCCGCGGAACTCTAAAAATCGCAAGAAAAACTTTGTTTGGCACGCGCATTAGCTACAGAAGCGAGATTTATGATACTACACTGGGGTTAAAATGTGTGCACTACTGTGTAAGCCATTGGCTCCCAACCGGTGGTTCGCAAGAGCTAAAATATGATCGCAAACGGTTTTGAAGCCCACGATCGAAAACATGTAAATACTCGTATATAGTGGCAATATTTTAATACGCACTGGATTTTTTACTAAGCCAAGCGTTGAGAATAATAAATAAATGAAATCGTTTATTTATAAAAGGGACACGTTTACAATAAATACCGTAACAAATAAAATTGAGCACAGTTGCTGATTTGCCTGAACTAGATTGAACCTGGGTTTCAGGCTACAAAATGCACAAATACTTAATGTAATAAACTTACAATGTGTATGAATGAATAACTAAAATAGAACTTAGGTCAACAAAAGTAAAAATGAATGTTAGCGGTTTTATTTGCATACAGCAAGTAGATCTTCTGTCTTAGCATAATCAATGGATAGTAAATGCTTAAGTGCAATTCACATTAAGCAGAAAGTACAAGTGGAAGTAGAATCTTATGAAATCTAAAAAAAAACAATTTTGCATTTTCATGAAAATCCAGTGCGCAATATTTTTACGTCCTTGCTACGTCGGCTAGCAAATTATGGAAACTTCAAAATCACATTGATTCAAAGGGAATTTAATTTTCTATTACACAAATGTACTATTTCGAAAAAGCCAACCTTAGCATTAATATGAACACAATTAGGAATAACTAGAACTTTATCAGCCTAGGATAAAATGAATGACTTTGAATTTCAGAAAAAAAAAATGTAACAATGCCAACAATTTGGAGTAAATTGTTTTCTTATTTAAAATTGTATATAAACTGGGCTGCAAACATAAAAATCAAAAAGGTCTGCGATCAAGAAAGGTTTCGAACCACTGCCATAAAGTATATACAGTGTAATAAATACACTGTAGGCCATGAAAAACACACTACATTTTATAGTTAACATTGTCCATTTTGACGGGCCACTAGATAAAACGCAACGTTGTATTTTTTAAACTTTCGGCTGAGTAAATATTTTTAAGCTTCCATTTTCTAACTCGAATGATGCATGGCTGACATTTTTTTATTTATGACCCAGTAGGTTTAGAGATTTGATTAATGGAAAACTAAATGTAGTGTGCATGCAGTTGAATATTGAATGGGCATCAATAACTCTTATGTTTAACAGCGTGATAAATTGCCGATTTGGGTACGCTTTCTTGTCAAAATACAGGGCTTTAATTCACTATGACCACTTAGCAATTTCTTACTTCACTACCAAGTCAATTCCTTAGATCACACACGACATTCTGCTAATATCGTATTAATAATTAACCGTCTAGAATGATATGCTGAATTCATGGTTACAGTTTGCGCACTGGATAAAACTTTTCCTGTGTAAATAAATATAAAAGTCCTTACTGACTGACTGACTGACTCATCAACGCCCAGCCCAAACCCTTGGACCTAGAAAGCTGAAATTTTGCACACAAGGTCCCTTTATAATTTAAACAAGGAATAAGGAAGGATTTTTCGAAATTCAGCCCCTAAGAGAGTTAAATAGGGGATGAAAGTTCCGCGCGGGCGAAGCCGCTGGCAAAAGCTAGTTATAATATAAAACAATAGAGGTACTAAACAATTAAATGGTGTAAGCCCTTGAGATAGATTTACGTCAGAATATGACTGATAGTTTCGGTTGAGAGTAGGGTTGGCACTCGCTAGGGGAACATTGTGGGACTGAATTGAAAAAAAAATTGTTTTAAGATAAAACGTAACGTGTTTATGCTACTTCAAATATTCACAGGGACATCCTGATCAAAATCAAAAGTCATTTATTCAAATTAGGCAGAGAATCAGCACTTTTCGAACGTCAAAATAAATAAGACAGGCCCCCGAAAAACACCCACCATTCCGCCGTACTAATTTTTATCATGCATGCTTCGTGCTAAAATGAAGTTTAAAAACCTGCTTTGCCCCTGGTTGTGTGAGTCAGGGCCAAGGTATTTTCAGAGTATAAGCTTCGTAGAAAAATTATTTCATAATATTTAAATATGCACAATTTTTCTTTGTACGGTCGTGAATGACAAAAATGGGTGAAAATAACAAAACTTGTTTTAGGTTTGAAATATGCTTGTTTAATTGTTAACCAAATATCATAGAAATTATATGAACGAATAGAAAATTATCATATACATTACGAAACAAGTCACAGTTAGAAGGGTTTCACAGTAAAATTGTGTGAAATCGGGGTTGAAACAAAAGGGGTCCGAAAAGGCCTTATCTAGGCGGCCGTCGAACTTGGCAATTTTCTTATTTAACAGCTCGACATCAGAAAGGTTGGTTAATTAGTAAGTAATTGAGAAAATTCTTAAAATAACAACTGCAATGAGGTTTGAAATAAACTTTACAAGATAGCACTACTACTAAATTGAAGTAAAGTAAAATCTAGGTGATTCACACACGAATACAAAATGCAATTTATACACAGTTCAACAACGTTCATTGCCTTATTGACGTTGTTGAGCAGACAACTTTTTCAAACATTATGAAGTATTAGATGACGAATTTTCTACAACATCATTCGTATTGTAATAGAAAAGTATGTTACTCAATTGGGGTGCTAATGAATCCTAATAAATGTGAAATTTTGTATGTACTTTCAAATCCAAATCACGCAGTTCACTGATTTAATAGTGTAATACTGATTAATTTAAAGAAGATATCTTTAGTTTAAGACATTTGCATAGTGTTTTTTTTTCTGTGTCAATAAAGTTTCTTTTTAAGGTTTTTTTTAGTAGGTATGTGAACTTCTCCCGCTCTAGACAAAGCGGGAAGGCGTATTAGACTTTTACTGACTAGAACCCACCCGTGTTCCTTCAGTTGCCTGTGTGTCAGGGGCCACAGTACAATACGCGTCATGTAAAAAGAACGCTGGAAGAAAGTGAAAGGGGTGTGTTTGCGCACACTCGCGCACGCAAGGACTAGGCCTATTATTTTTTTGATTTTTGAACTAGCCTTTTGCTCGTCGCTTCGTTTATTGGTAGGTACATTGAAAAACCCACCTCATAACACCAAATAGACCGATAAATTGTCAAGTGCACAGCTTGATCGCCAGCGTTCTTGTCCACGCGCGGACACGGTGCCGCGGTAGGCGAAGGCGGGGTGCGGGAGGCGCGTGGGATGACGTCGCGGCGCAAGTCAATGAAAGACGAACAACGCGAACCGCGCGTCGCTTCACGTAAAAATCTTGTGCGAACGGTCATCGTTCTATTGTTAGAAACTAATTAATTTGCATTTTTGTAATATATCTGGTGTAAACAGTCAACTCAGAGTTTAATTTTACAATCAAGAACCATACCATACATTGGTCCTTCGAGCCGGATGACGCAACAACCCGCACCCCTGGAAACAAAATCGGGACGGACGGATTTGGATGAAATTTGGCACACAGATAGTTTATCACCTGAAATATAACATAACCTACTTTTTATCCCGGTAGTGCGTTCCCTTGCGATAAATTTCGACCTCCATGAAGGCGAAACCACTAGCGAAAGCAAGTGTTTTTTTTAAAGAATAACATCCTAGAAAATCTTCAACCCATCTAAAGTAATTGTTTATGGCTTGCATCCCCCGTAGAGTGTTACAAAAATGAGACCATAAACAGCGGGACGCTTATTACATCTTTATGGTACTAACACGCTTATGGGTTGCTCATAATAATAGTTATGGGTTATGGCACGTTATTGGATCGGATAAGAGAAAATTACCCGGTTACCGGTAAATCGATCATTTACTAAACGGGATTGTATCTAATGTATTTTTTGAAATAATGCTATTTAGCAGTAGGCAGTTCCTTGAGAAGAAAATAAATTAAGCAGATAGCTGATATTATAAGGAGTGATATAATGTATACTTTTGTCCCAGTAGCTCGTTACAGTGGGATCATTTCCAAACTCTACGCGGGCGAAGCCACGGGCACAGCTTGTTTATAGTATCAGCGTTCGTAACCAAACGAGCGAATGCTCATTTACATTCGCTCGTTTCGTTCATTTGTACACACTGTACTTGTACATATTTTATACACAACACCTTTTTTATGTTTTACAAAAAAAAAACTTTGACTTTGTTTTAAACACATCTTTAGATATTTGAGACAGAAAAAAAAAACTTAAACTTTTGAAACAAAGAAAATGTATGAGCCAAACAATTATTTTCTTTTGTGATTTCGGTGTCTAAAAAAATCATGACAGAACTTGCAATTTGAGGTCTTACATTTCAGATCTCAAAACAATAATTGATGTTCTGTATGCGAAACGGACTTTACTTTTGAAGTGAGTCAATCATAGATGTAATTTTTTTTAAAGAGTTTAATTTTTTGCCTGTTTATACAAGATTTACTCTTGTTTCTAGGTACATTATATTTTAATGGGTTAGAACCTACAACCTGAGTATATATATAATTTCTAGTATTGTATGTATTATTTTTTTGTATTTCTCGTCTATTTATTTTTAACTAGGAAAAACCAACAGTGACACATTACATTTTATAGGAAGAAATACAAAAAAGTACCAACGACCAACGAAATTTTCCACAAAATATACATTTCTTCTGCAAGAACCCCAGTGGGTGAAAGCCTCCTCTTCCAATCATAAGATTTCTATATTTCTGAGGAGCCAATCATGAGCTAATATCAATAATTCCACACAGTTGTAACAACCCTAACCAGATTTCCCCTAAACCGTATAGACACAAGTGGAATCCCCGACGAGGCATTACTGACAGTCGCTTGTCAAATCTCCGCTGTAACCGGGCAATACCGGGCAATCTAGATAACGTAGAGTTAGAACTATTATGAATGCTTAGACGGCCTGTTTTGATGAGATTGCTTGTTGGTTTAGTATTTAAGGGATCTATCCCACCGCTGGCTATTAACGCGAAGCGAGTAGAGCTAGCAGTTTGAACCCAGCAGTGGTGATAAAATAATTTACAGAAAGTAAAGCACGAGTACTTTCTGTAAATTATTTCATCACCATTGCTCTCAAAACCGTGAAGGGAAACATCGTTAGGAAACCGGCTTGTCCTCGAACTAAATATTCGAAGACGTGTGACATCTACAAACCCGTACTGGGGCCACGTGTTGGATTACGACCCACTCCCTCACAGAGAGGAAGCCAATTTCCCAGCAGTGGGAAGAAGTAGAACGTAAAACGAGTCACTATTATTATACAGGGTAGCAGCCATCGACGTGCAAACTGTTACCAATGAATTTAGCATATCATTTTAAACCGTAGAAAAAAATCGTGAGCAAAATAACCACTGTTCCATGTATTATACAGGGTACGTTTTTATCCAGTGCGCAAACTGTATCCATGAATTCAGCATATCGTTCTAGACCCCCTACCGCAGAAATTTTGCCGGTTATAAAAATAAAAATCAGCTGTTTCATAGAAAAGTACAACACCTACGCGGTCAAAATGTATGGAACAGCTGTTTGTTTTTTACAACCGGCGAAAATTTTCTGCGCTAGGGGATTATGCTGAATTCATGGTAACAATTTGCGCACTGGATAAAAACTTTTCCTGTATAGGGTGACTGGTAATTAGTGACCGACATTTAAAAAAAATCATCTGTTCCCTACATTTTGACGAGTTATGCGAACATAAATGTAGGGAACAGCTGATTTTTTTTTACGATTTCAGGTTTGGTCCCATAGTAAAGTTGTTCATAATGATGAGTACAATCATGTGTTTAAATGTCGGTCACTAATTACCAGTCACTCTATTAAATAATAACCACGTAGGTATTGCACTTTGATAATTGACGAACAATTTCAACGCAGATTCTTAACCATGTACTGAATCAACAACAGGTTGCGTGTCGATGTCCGTAGCACCCACCATGTACAGAAAGAAAATACATTTATTAAGCGCAGACTAAATGCATGTATATCTTTTACTTACACGAGACGGGGGTAATTAACCGACTTCAAAAAGAAGGAGGGTTTCAATTCGACATGTTTTTTATTTTTTAAGTAAAACCTATTTTAGGCGCTTTGGGTATTTTTTGAGATGGGAAAAAATAATTGAACTCGCGTCACTGATTTCGGCACCACTGACAACACGAACGTCCCATTTAAATTTCATATAGATCTAATGATGCGTTTTGGAGACAGACAACGGAACTCTTCAAAGATCATCATCTCATGATGCTGAGCTGATGAAGGAAGGTACAACTCTTTAACGGTTAGGAGTTAGGTGGAGGTTCGGGCATAACTCCGTCATATTTACACCGATTTGCACAATTCTTTTTTTTTAGAAAGGGTTTTGTTCCGAAATGGTCCTATTTAAATTTCATATATGTCTGATGATGCGTTTCGGAGACAGACAACGGAACTCTTTAAAAAATGACAGCAAATAAACCGCGATTGCTGCTATCGTATAAATATGCATTGTTTTAACCCCGAGGATGATGAAATTTCGAATTGGTGTGGGTACTGTAACTAAAAAATGAAAAATAAAAACTAATTCCATTAAAAAAATTGACATTCAAAATTCGAAATTAAAGTTATTTTTCACTTTGTAGTCTTTTTTCGGAAATCGGTTGTAATTTCATTTCTTTTGTACTATTCGTTTTTGAGAGAGAAATCATTGATAGCTTTCATGTTGGTGGGACAGATGCCGTAGCCGGGATATCTCGGTAACGTAGAGTTGAGACTATTATAAATGGTCAGACGGCCTGTGCTGATGAGATAGATGCTTGCTTGTTGGTTTAGTATTTAAGGCCAGTGTTGTGTGCGTTAGGGTTCAATTTTGTTTGGCGATTAGTTGACTCAGGGAAACAAGCGTCTGTCCTTCATGGCGTATATTGGCAACTAATTTAAACAGCTAGCTACTTACTACAACAGCCAGCACTTTCAAGCATTGTATCTTGCTTTGAAATCTGTCGAGTTTGTAACCAAAATATTGTAACTGTCAGGTTTGTAACCGAGATTTATGTTTGGGTATTGTTTTATAATACGGCGATTCAGATATTATCTGTGGAGTTTCTTGCCGGGTCTTCTCCATAGGAAGCGACAATTTGGAACCGTGCACCTAGCTTCTAACGTTTCATAAGTGCCCATGCAGGTTTATATGAAATAAAAATAATTTGATTTGATATCCGACTATCTAAATTACTTATTTTAAATTATTTAGAGTTTAGCGGTATGTAGAAGTTATGAACTTAAATGGTGTATTAATCTTAACCGTTCTTATTTCGTAAAGTAAATAAAAAGGATATTATTTAGTAGACGACTTTTTTTTTAAATTTGCCATCATCAACATCTGCCTAGCCTTTTCCCAACTATGTTGGGGTCGGCTTCCAGTCTAACCGGATGCAGCTGAATACCAGTATTTTCCATGGAGCGGAGGAGAGGCCAAAACAAACTCAGAGGTCACAGTCTCTTTTAAAGTTCAGACATAATCTTGGTCAGATCATGTGAAGACCATGTGGCTTGGTGTCTAAAATGGTCTTTTGAGGAAAGAACCACACAGATTGAATGGACTACTCCAATCACTACACGCATTTAATGTACCTACGGCCATACCTCCTTGACGCTGTGAAGTTCGTTCCGCCATTTCTACTTACGTCGACATGGAGGACAATACGTGGAGAAGGGCGGGCATTATAAGGGACGGTTTTATGTAAGTTTAACGTACTGGTTCTCAGCGTAATTTCAATTAATGATTTTATATTCAAAATCCTATTGATATTATAATTCTGAAAGTTTGTATGGTTGAATGTTTAGATGTTTGGAAGTTTGTTATTCAATCACGCAAAAACGAGTAAACGGATTTGTATGAAAATTGGAACACAGATAGATTATAGCTTGGATAATTTTCCACCTCACTAGCTAGTCTTAAATAAAGAAAGAAGGATTTGTTTTTATTTTTCACGAATAAAATACACATCACAAAAAAAAGAAACAAAAATTTTTTGCAAAAAAAATTGAAGCCGGTTGTTTTTTTTTTTTTCCTGAAAAAGTTTTTTCATTTTTCACTTTTTAGCTATCGTACCTACCCCACACCGATTCGAAATTTTACCATCCTCGGGGTCAAAACAATGCATATTTATGCGATAGCAGCATTCCCGGTTGATTTGCTGTAATTTTTTGAAGAGTTCCGTTGTCTGTCTCCGAAACGCATCATCAGATCAATATAAAAAAAAAAGAATTTTGCAAATCCGTCTATAAATGATGAAGTTATGCCGTTATGCCCGAACCTCCACCTAACTTTTAACCGTTAAAGAGTTGTACCTTCCTTCATCAGCTCAGCGTCATGAGATGATGATGACCATACGCCAATGTCTCAATAGCTTTAGAAAATGTATGAAAAAAATAATTAACACCTAAGATATTCAAGGGTTGCCCTCGATTTCCCTAGGATTCCATCATCAGATCCTGACATGGTGTCAATAGGCCCACTTCAGGAATCTCTTCTCTCAAATCAAAAACAAATTTTGAGAATCGGTCCAAAAATGGAGGAGAAATCGGTGAACATACATAAAAAAACAACATTCGAACATATAAACTCCTCCTTTTTTGAAATCGGTAAAAATTCACGTTTACTTAGTAGTAAAAAGCCTCTAATTCAACCAATTAAAGTTCGATAATTTTTTACATTGTTTGACATCGGGGCCAGGGACCATAGACAATGTGCTACCCAACCTCTTTACATAACATACTATCTGAACCACTCCACCCACAACGAACTCCCAATAAAACCATACAGACACACCCTCTCCCTCTTATAATATATCTTTCAACTCATAAAGCCATTACTCTTGGATGTCCCTCGGTGCTATAGGTTTCCCCGACATCAAACTAGTCTTCCGTAGTAATAAATCCTTGTTACCTTGGTGTCGTAGTAACTTTTATGGCAGCGCAGAAGGGTATCTTTGCATATTTTTATGACACTGCGTCGGGTCTATCTATGTTCTATGTTAGATGATTTGGTTTTTGAAGTGAAAACTTCTTTAGCGGCGTTGTACACTTTTTTTGTAATGGGTAAAAAATGTTAAACTCGCGTCACGACACGTGACCTAATCGAAAATTCGTAAGACGGATGGAGAGTAGACAGCCGGCGCGGCGTAGAAGAGGAAGTATCCCCCTCTCTTTCTACGGCGTGGCGAAAATGTATGCCTGCGCCTGCTGTTTCGTTTAAGTGGCGCAGGGCGCTTGCGCGAATGTTCGTGTGTGTTTATGTTACAGCGTGCCATGCGCATCCATGGATGGTGACAGCTGATGGCTTGATTTTTCGGAGAGATTCTTTTTAATGTAATATAAATTATCATGTTTGTGTACGATAGCGCAATAAATAAATATTGTATTCTACCACATATGTAAATGATAGTACTTTTATACTGATAATTAAAGCAATTCGTGCAAAATGATTCCCTAACCTTTCCAAAATATCAAAGATGCACAATGTTAATATTCAAGTTTTCACTTCTGCCGGCACTCCCGGAGTGCAACCCGTCGTTTTTTTTTTGAGGGTCTTGAGTCTGAGTAATAACAGCCGCATTGGTCGATCGATCAGGTTAAGCTACGCTTGACGCGGTTGGTTCGTGGATGGGTGAACATCTTGACATACCAAGACCCGTCCGTGCCTCGGAAAGCACGTTAAGCCGTTGATCCCGGCTGTCATACGTGTATCTGTGACAGTCGTTACGGATCGAAACAAGCCCAAAAGTCTGACAACCAGTCTTACCAAGAGGTCGTATTACCCAGTAAACGGGTTGTGGAGGCCAGATAGGCAGCCGCTCCATGTAAAATACTGGTATTCAGCTGCGTCCGGTTAGACTAGAAGCTGACCCGTAGTTGGAAAAAGGCTAGGCAGATGATGATGATTTGGTTTTTCCGCACTAAGTCCTTCAGGTGGACAATGAATAATATTTAAATAGACTCCGAACTCACAATCATTAAAAAACTCCTCCCGCTCCACCCAGAGCGGAAGGGCGTGTCAGACTTTTACTGACTAAAACCCACCCGTGTTCCTTCAGTTGCATGTGCGCCAGGGGCCACGGTATCTCTTTCGAACAACCCGCACCTCTGGCCGGCATCGGCCCTTGCGGACCCCACCAGTTGGTGCTGACATCTCTTTGAGGCATGCGTGGAACACAACACACCATCGACCCGGGCTTGGTACTTACCGGACAGCGAGCTACCCATTATTCGCCATCGGCAAGCCCACGCCAACGGTGGCCGGGAATCAGCCTGGGATTCCCGACGCCCAGGGCGTCTCCTGCGGCGACTAGGGCCGTGAGGGCGCATATAGATACTGCCTCTCCTCACGTGCGCCGCCTCCCTCTTCGCGAGCATTACTGCTTCGCAGAAGGAGGTGAATAAAACACACTGACAATTCTCTTTCGAAGTACAAAGATCTAAACCTAAATAATAAATAACACAGTAGATAAGGACTCAAAATAAACACACAACGTAACATCTATTCTTGCACACCCATCAATATTGTTCAACAAACTATACTTATATTATACGAACAGAATCAGAGAAACAATTGATTTGTCAGTCTCATAGCTTTTGTAGTAGGCCTTGATCTGGGTGGAGGAGCAGAAGCGGGCTCTAAGTAACATACAAACGAACCTGCAATCAATTTTGAACCGACGAAAAAACGGAGGAGGTTACTCAATTCGAAGGGTATATTTTTTATTTTTTATGTATGACCACGCATAACTTTTCCAGAGTAGTCCAATTTTGATCATTCTTTTTTTATTGGAAAGGGTATACCCCGAAGTTGGTCCCATATAAATTTTGAAGAAAAATTCTAACCCTAAGGGTAAGAAAACAGGGGATGATTGATTGTTAACTCACATATTTTAATACTGAGTTGTGTATTACAAAAAAAAGTAATCAAAAATAAGCATGTAGTAATTAGTAGATTATAGCCACAAAAAATTATAAAATAAAACTTTTTAATAAAAAATTAAACCGCCGAAAAATCGAAAAGTAAAAAATGATAAACCTGCTTTGTCCAACCCCAATAACTAAGTTCGGAAGTCGGTGACTTTGGATATGTATTTAATTATATGTCACCGCCTTTCGAACTTAGTTATTATTAAAAAGTTTTTTTTTTGTGTCCATATTGAAGTGACTATGACAACAACAAGTAAAAGTCTAATTTTCAAACATCAATCAAATTAGCCAATCGTAGTCCACTGCTGGACATAGGCCTCTCTCAAGCTGCGCCACAAAACTCTATCCTCCGCCTTCCGCATCCAGTCTATTCCTCCCACGCCACGCTTGTCTAATTTTAACATGGACAGATGTAAAGAATATTTTGATTTTGAGGTGCATGTGGCTAAGTAAAAATAGCCCCACGGATCGATCGATCAGGTTAAGCAACGCTTGCCTCGGTTCAGTGTAGATGAACTGTGAACCAATCGTGGATTTTTAAATGTTTTACATACAATTTGTCATAGTACATTCATTATATAATTTTAAGTGAAAACGATGCACCCAGAATAAAATTACTATACCAAAAAAGGTAACAAAATGCAACTGAAGCAATAAAGCTATATTAACTTTAACAGACGTTACGGGTCGTTGGAAGCCCGTAAGTCTGACAACCGTTGTGTTCCACACGCGCCTCAAAGAGATGTCAGCATCAATATGTAGGGTCCGCAAGGGTCGATGCCTGACAGGGGTGCGGGTTTTTCGGAAGAGATACTGTGGCTCCTGGCACACAGGCAACTGAAGGAACACGGGTGGGTTCTAGTCAGTGAAAGTCTGACACGCCCTCCCGCTCCACCCAGGGCCTAGAGAAAAAAAACCTTTCTGTAAGCGTTCACGCCAAACGCCACGCCAAAATGTATGGGAATGACATTACCTGCGGAAACGACACGACGTAACCTTTCCGCAGGTAATGTCATTCCCATACATATCCACGCAACGTTTGGCATGAACGCTAACAGAAATGTGTTTTGTCTAGGCCTGCTGAGCGGGAGAAGTTGTTTGATGATTTCCCACCCAAAAAAAAGTTGTCTAAGCTTCACTAAGAAACTCGACCAATAAGTCAATCCTAAATATCAAATATAAACATTCACAAGTCACCGCGCGTGCACTCTGGACAAGGTCTTAGCCTGATCGCTTTTGTTAAATTTAGCCTTTACACTAAATATATCAAACATCGCCAGTTTAGTCAATGAATAATATATTTCGTTGCATCACAGTGAACTAAATAGAGTTGATACTAAATATACTGCTCCATTATTTATTTAGCTAAATGAAAGTGATGAAACAGAGTGCTTACTTGAAATGTAGGTATTGGATTTGACAGGGTAGCTCGCTATCCGATAAGGACCAAGCCTAGGTCAACGGCGCGTTGTGTTCCACGCGCGCCTCAAAGAGATGTCAGCACAAAATGACGGGGCCCGCAAGGGCCGATGCCTGCCAGGGGTGCGAGTTCGTTCGAAAGAGATACCGCCGCCCCTGGCATATAGGCTACTGAAGGAACACGGGTGGGGTTTTAGTCAGTAAAAATCTGACACGCCCTCCTGCTCCATCCAGAGAGGGAGAAGTTATTTGATGATTTCCCACCCAAAAAAAACCCCTTCTAGTGCTAGACATTAAATAACGAATTAAATTCTCAAAATCGCAATCGACGTCGCATCGCATTCGCTATTGAAACTAAACGTAAAGTTTCGTTATTCCGTGTCAGTTTTGACACTGACAGCTTTTGAACGCGCTTAGAAGTCCTGGGAGGCAATTCTCGTAATGAGGGTTCTCTGGCAGCACTGAAACGTCAGGTCCGGGCACCTGTCAAGTGTCAAAGCGCCTACAGACTGAATTGTGAACAAATGAATGAAACGAATGACATCAAATATTTTAAGTTCTTTTTCGAACTGGAAGATCTCTTGTCAAAGTGGCGCCAACTGGTGGCTTGAATATTCAAGAACACCCTCATTTTAACAACGTTCACATTTTGATCTCAGCCTCAATCTGTCAATAATACCTCGAATTTCCATACATTTTTGACTGTGATGAGATTTTGAACGTTTGTAATTGTGTGTATTGTTAGACTAATATTACCCTTCGGTCTTGCCATGGCCGAAGGGTGCTAATCGCGTAACAATGGTTTTGTTACCACTAACGAGGAGCCTACTGTATAATGGAAGTCGTTTCTCCAAAGTAGAGAAGTATTCTAAACATCTTTTGTCAAAAACAAAGGCGGTCATAATTAAAAAGGTTTAAATTATACCTCCAGGGTTCTAAAGAGGAAACTGTAGTTATCTTGTAACGTTCTGCGAAAAGTAACATTAAGAGCGACTTAAGGAACCTTAAGGCTATTTTCCTGTGAAAAAACAAACAATGTTTTTGGAAAATATTTTTAAACAACATGTAAAAAGATTAATTCACCCCTCCTGAAGCGTATTAAAATTTTGGAAAATAGCCCAAAGACTTTGTTCTTTTTTTATTGTAATAACTTAATTGCACACCATGCTCTAAGGCAGTTTTCCTATTGACAAAGATGCGGAAGAATTTTTTGGTTCCTCATTGATATACAAAAAAAAACCCAAGATACACAATCAGCGTATCAAAAACGTCCGCTCAAATAGGGCGCAATGTGCGCAGGTGTCAAATAATATTGTCAGTCCTCTTTCAGTCAGTCTTTTTGGATATTGCTTTGTAAAAACTTTTTTCAAAAAAAATACAACCGGCTTCCGGAAAAACACCACAAAGTGAAAAATAATTTTAATTTCGGATGGCGGTGACAAGAAATTAAAATACATATCCAAACTCACCGACTTGGGGTTGTATTTTTTTGAAAAAAGTTTTTATTTTTCACTTTTGGTTATTTCATCATCCTTGGGGTGCTATGGTAGCAATCGCGGTTGATTTACTGTAATTTTTTGAAGAGTTCCGTTGTCTGTCTCCGAAACGCATCATCAGATCTATATGAAATTTAAATGGTACCATTTCGAAATAAACTCCTTTCGAACAAAAAAATAATTTTGTAAGTCGGTCTATAAATGACGCAGTTATGGCCGAACATGCATAAAAAAATAGAAGCATGTCGAATTGATAACCTCCTTCTTTTTGAAGTCTGTTAAAAACCACTTTATGTCATGCGTGAAAGGTTGAATTTGCAAAAAAAACTGTTTTATCATAGCTATAACCACTGACGTAGGTACAGTTCTGAGTGTAACATTTGTTCGAAACTATGCGTTATGAGTTTTTTGGTATATCAATGTTTTTCCTATTATTAATTTTATTTCTATTTACCTTTGTTGTTTGGTCTATACGAGTACATGAATGCACTGATCGAGCGGCTCAGCAGCACACGTGTCGGTTGCTTTATTGATGGACTTTGTTTTAAGACTTAAGCTATGCTGACGACATGGTGCTGCCCCCTCGGTCGGTGCGCTCCGTAAGCTTCTCGATATTTGCGAGTCGTATGCTGCTTGGATCCATGGTGACGGACAATTTGAAAGATGACGCAGAAATGGAGAGGGAGCAGAGCATTGTCGGTTAGGGCTAATATGCTGGCCCGCCGGTTCTACTGATGTACAGTTGCGGTCAAAATAACTTTGTTCAAAGCATATTGCATGTCACTGTACTCGGGGAGCCTGTGGTTCAACTTCACCCAAAAGGCCTACAATGCTCTGCGGATCCAATATAACAACGCATATAAAGTGCTGTTGCGTCTGCCTCGGTTCTGTAGCGCGTCTTCTATGTTCGCTGAGGCACGTACACTGTACACACACCTGTACACTGTCTGTGTTATTAGTTAAGTACTAACATAGGTTAAAACTATTGTTACTAACCCAATGGATCCTTGTTATCTGAAATAAATGAATAATAATAATATTCATCTAAATATGAAGTATCAATCTCATTTTTTCTCTTTGACTACAAAGCTCTGAAAATAATAGGTTACGATTTTTCTTTTTCACATTGTTATTTGCCCTGAAATGCCAATAAATCCTCTAAATAGATTTCTTGTTTTACGAATATTTTTGTTTGTGAAAATTATTGTGGTATTTGTATTTTATTTTGGGAATAACGACATGTTTACGTAACTGGTATAATTCTTTTTGATCTTATATTTTCTTAACTGGATGCCTGAGGAAGGACATCGTAGTCGAAGTAGACCTCGGTCAAGGCGATGCGAGGATCTCAAGACAAGGAGATTTGGAAGGAAAAGGGAAGGTTATCGCCCAGCATCAGGACATGTTATATGCTAAAAATAAGGTACATATGCCTACTTGATATTATCAATCCGAAAGTAACTCTGTCTGTGTGTTACGCTTTCACGCCCGAACCGCTGAACTGGTCATCATGAAATTTGGCAGAGACATAGCCTGGGACATGGAGAAGGACATAGGCTACTTTTTTATGCGATAGCCGACATACAACACACAACGGGCGAAGCTGTTGGCAAACGCTAGTATACCTACATACATCTTAATTGAATAATACTAGACACAGGGGCCGCAGAAGACGCCCTGGGCGTCGGGAATCCCAGGCTGATTCCCGGCCACCGTAGGCGTGGGCTTGCGGACGGCGAGTAATGGGTTGCTCGCTGTCCGGTAAGGACGAATCCCAAGTCGACGGCGCGTTGTGTTCCACGCGCGGCTCAAAGAGATGTCAGCACAAACCGATGGGCCTGCCAAGGGTGCGGGTTGTTCGAAAGAGATACCGCCACCCCTGGCACACAGGCTACTAAGGGAACACAGGTGGGTTTTAGTCAGTAAAACTCTGACACGCCGTCCTGCTCCACCCAGAGCGGGAGAAGTTATTTGATGATTTCCCACGCAAAAAGAAAAAAAAGAAAAATGGGTCGGTCAAAGGCTACGCTTGTCGCAGTCGTTTCCTGGATGGGTGGCTATCCAAAACAACTCATTACAGATCGAGATCACTACGTGCCGCAGAAAGCACGTTAAGCCGTTGGTCTCGGCTGACACACGTAGATATTTAACAATCATTACGACCAGTATCCAGTGCCCAATAAAAGCTGCCGCGTACCATAGCCACGAAGAAGAAAAAAGATGATGGTTATTTTTTTTTTACTGTTTTGTTCGTGTCAGTGCGATGATCAAAAATAGCTCAGGCCTCGTTAAAAATATAATCCTGTCAGCGACTTTTGTAGCCGAACACACTTTTAATAATGAGCCCCATTTTATATTTTTTGCTGATATGAAAAACTGTTTAAAAATCCTCATCATTAGAAAGGCTGTTACAAATTATTATTCTAACAACACACTAATGAGACTGCCCGTTTGTGTCCGGTTGATGACAAAGGCTCGCCTCTATTACATGGCACTTAGGGCCCGTTCGCACTTACAAATACCATACCACATCGCAACGACAAAATGGGCACTTGCACTTGATTGGAATGTGAATAGTGTCGCTACAACTTCTTGTAGTTGCGTTACGGTTGTATTTTTTTTTTTTGACGTTGGGATATCATCAAACAACCTCTCTTTTCACTGGGTGGAGCAGGAGGGCGTGGGGGCGTGTCAGACTTTTACTGAGTAAAACCCACCCGTGTTACCTCAGTTGCCTATGTGCCAGGGGCGATAGTATCTCTTTTGCACAACCCGCACCCCTGGCAGGCATCAGTCCTTGTGGACCCCACCAGTTGGTGCTGACATCTATTTTACGTTGTCGCTAAGTCAAAGTCAAGTCATTTATTTCAAATAGGCAAACAAAAACAAAATTGATTCTAGTTGCCTTCAATTTTCTTATGGAGAAGAATGAGTAAGCAACTCCGCTGATTATGCTTTGAAAATGTTTCACAATATTTGGACACATAAATATATCATTGTATTTGAAGACGGTGCACCTAGAATAAAATGCTATAGCACAGTAGATAAAATAATTAAAAAAAAATGACAGGTGAACTGTGTGCAAATATTATAAAATAAGATGATTTTCTTATTTAACATCTCTTAACTTCAAAAATTTACGGTCAAACAGTCGCTAATAATTACTTTAAGCAACGTTTATAAATAAGAGGGTTTATAGTGTGTAAGCAAACACAGAATCAAAATCTATGTCCTTAAAATTTAAATTCTACAATTAAATTAGCAACCACTTTAATTTGGTATGGACTCTAGATTGTCCTATGGAGCAGGACCAGCATGTTTCCGTGCATTTTATCCAGGATATTTAATCTTCTAATTTGTAGTAGCGTATTTACAATGTCTACTTTTAATATAATTTTGAAATCGTGCTAATATGATAAAATGTGAAAGTTTGAGAAAATGGATGGATGTGTGTTTTTTACTCTTTCACGCAAAAAATTCTGAACGGATTTAGATGAAATTTGGTATGTAAATAGTTTATGACCTGGATTAACACATAGGCTACTTTTTATCCCGGTAGCTTGTTCCCGCGGGATAATTTCCGACCACAACGCGGGCGAAGCCACTGGCAAAATCTAGTTTTCTTTCATATAATTGATTGAGCTGAATGGTGCGTGAACGGGCGCCGCCAATAGGGACTGGTCATCTCTTAGCTCCCATGGCTTGTTTTAATTACTGAATTGTTATTTTATTTTTGTTTTAATTATGGATGCTTTTAATGCGCACATCTTTTACATCGTTCTCACATTGATAATTTCAACATAATCAAAATATTTTATTTCACATAAACCTGCATGGGCACATATGAAACGTCAGAAGCTAGGTGCACGGTTCCAAATTGTTGTTTCGTATGGAGAAGAGCCGGCAAGAAACTCCACGGTTACTCTTTAAAAAAAGAATTTTCCAAATTACAGAGATAAAATGTAGGTATGGGAGGGCAGTGCAGGCCTGTCAATAAGTACCAGGTACTTAGACGAATACAGAATAGAAAATCGTCTACAAATCTACATTCTGTAAGGCCTACAACGTTCTCTCATTCACAATATGTAAAATATTCTACATGAATAAAATGAACCTATTTAAACATAGTGACATGATTTCCATAAACGTAAAAAACTTTTTGTTACAAAATCATGATTAAAAAAAAGTGTCCATGGAGTTTCTTGCCCGTTCTTCTCCATAGGTAATGGGCAACTAGCTTCATCTTTCTAACTCACGGACCTTGACAATTCAAAAGTGCCTGTAATTGGTTTATTTTAAATAAATGCTTTGAGTTTGAGGTTGTAACTTTTAGTAGTTGTAATTTAGTTACGTACGTTGTGGCTAGAGTTTGCAGACAGATCGACTGTGGCTGTGACAGTTTCGTCGCGTCAACGCAACGTTGTGGTGCGTTGCGGTATCCGTTTGAAGTGGTTGGTATCGCTCACACGGTTAATTTTAAACGACAAATGGGGTCCATGTGAATAGACTATTCATTTTCATACCAATTAGCGCCCAACCACGTGGTGCCATTGTGGTACAGACGCCAGCACATCAAGCTACACCAATCTGTCAAATTTCTTTGACATGTACATGTGATCAAGCATAATCAACCAATGATATTCCCACTGCTGTGACACTAGGCCTTCTCTTGGTGAGAGGGACTAATCTGTACCTAATCCACCACGTGAGTCCAGTGCGAGTTGGTAGATGTCACATGTCTTCGAATTTTTTAATTATAGTTCACGCCAGTTTCCTCACAATGTTTTCCTTCACCGTTTTGTAAGCAGTGGAGTTGAAATTATTTGTGCAAAGTAAAGTGCCTGTCTGGGATCGAACCTACGATCCTACAACTCGACTACTAAGCCACCACTATTACTGTGATCGGTCCCTTAAACATAATTGGCGAAATGTGAGTGTACTAACTATATGTGTAAACAGGATTTTTTCTTGACCAATGCGCAAACTGGAACCGTGAATTCAGCATACAATTCTAGACCACCCTAGCATAGAAGTTTTTCGTCGGTTATACAAAAAAAATCAGCTGTTCCATACATTTTGACCGCGGAGGTATTGCAATTTCCAATGAAACAACTGATTAACTGACCAACAGTTTCTACGCGAAAAACGTCTAGAATGATATGCTGAATTCATGGTTACAGTTTGCGCACTGGTAAAAAAATTACCCTGTATAGGGTCAAATTAAATTAGCTGGCAATACTTTACCCATGAGTTGGGTAACGATATCAAAAATGAATGGAACAAAAAATAATGGGTGGGCGAAGGTCAATGCCCGTGATCAATCAGCTGTTTTTGTAATTTTTCGTGGAACATAGATATTTTTTACGAATTTCCAAAAAACAAAACACAGCAGTCATTTATTGTTTGCTTCAATGTATATTTAAGTGTCGTTTAAAGTTAAGATTAAAGTTGGAATTACGAACACATGCGTGAAGTATTGCCAGCTAATTCAATTTGACATTGTATAGGCACTATCGAGGAAACTAACATATATACACCGTAAGGACTATTTTCGCTTACAGCGCTCAACCGCTATAGTAACGCTTGCTAACAGATATGTGGTAATTGTGTGCACGGAATTTTGTTTTCAAATTGGTCATATGTAAGTTTCCTCTATAGTACATGCCTTACCCTTTAGGGAATAATTGCACGTGATTTTATGTTATGCTAATGAGACTGTCTCAACCTAACAACATCACAAATCCATTCAGACAGTCTAAAGTAAATAATCCGCTCTAGAGAACTTAAAATTCAAAGTGAGCATTTAAATTACCCTAACGTCTGACACACAAAGTAGAGCATACTCCCACGTGTACTGTTAGAGGGAGACGGAACATAATTAGTCGTTTGCACTCTTCATTTGGGTCTACTTAGCGAGTACTCGAACATTCCCTTTGTTGTGGTGCAAGGTGTAAGATTTAGCGGGTCAGATATTCTTGAAAATTGTTTAGTCGTAATTTTCGTAATGTAAGTTTTTTTTTTTTGTTCTTTGGTCACTACTTTACGGATAACAATAATTCATTACACTATTCCTATCGCTTGCAATTTTTCCTGTAAGAAAATTCTCATGGATACCGTTTGCTCTGGGAATAAAATGTGAATTATGTCGAACTCAAACTGACTAAAATTCGTACATACGCGGACGCCTAAGCCAACCCCATGGTCTTCGAGGTACCTATCAGCGACTTTGTTTTAGGTATACTACGTAAAGATTATTAACATTGTAATTGAATAGAACTCATGTATTGTTTTAAATCATTTATATGAAGCCAGTCAGTTGAATAATTTGCGTGTGGCGACGGACGTAAATGAATAGCACCATCCCATTTCATCCCGTGGATGTCGTAGAAGGCGACTAAGGGACTTACTAGAGTATGGGCAGCAGCGTTCTCTATGCATTTTACCACCATACTGCGATCGCCAACCCGTCTGCCAAGCGTGGCTATGGCAAAACCTTCCTTTTGGGGGAGGCCTATGTCCAGCAGTGGACGGCTTTCTACTGAAATGATGACGATGAAAAAAAAAATAACACAAACGTTTTTTTACTGATAAATTATTCTTAGTCGACGTCCACACGGGCGTACTAAAATCACGGCAATATCTTATTTGTGCATTGGATTTTCAACTCTCGATATTAAACCGACCGTTGATAATCCAACAGAATGCAGCGCGAGTAAGTACACACGGCTACACATCAAGCTATACATTTCCAGTTTACGCTGATCGCGCACTGTACGGAAATCTTATATAATGTGACATCAGCGTATACTGGAGATGTATATAATATAGCTTGATGTGTAGCCGTGCGTACCAGCGCGTCCAAACAAAACAGTGTTAAATTTTCAAGTTTCGGCGCTAGTTCTTTGAAGTTCGATTTGTAGCTGTTCGCTGAAGATCAAGAGCGCGATAAAATCCCGCCATGCTTATTATTATCCCGCTTTATAATGAACCCTCCCCGCTTCAGCTTATAACTTACCTCCAAAATCACGTTCCCGTCTCTTTAAGTTGCTAAAGTAAATGTTAGTCTTCAATTTGCCGTGTTTTCTTTGTCTCTGGTTACTTTACCGAAGATATCTGTGGTGTACAGTAATAATGACTCGATCGACCGTTTATCAGCGGGACTAAGGGTTACACTGTACCTACAGGGTGGGTTTTAGATGTTGGGGGTGAAATTCACGCTGCGAATAAAATAATAACGGTATGAAGAGGTGAATAAAAGACTGTGGTATTGGATGAGACGCCCACCGGTTAGATGGACCGACGACCTAAGGAAAGTGGCTGGGAGAGACTGGATGCGGAAGGTGGAAGACACGGTGTTATGGCGCAGCCTGGAAGAAGCCTATGTCCAGCAATAGGGTATTTTCCAATTGATTAACAACCATTCCAGTTTGAAGATTGGGACGGACATAAATTTTATTATTGTATTAGCTAATATTTGCATGCCATTGTTTAAGGCAAACGTGATGATCTATTTTATGTTTACTATTAACATCTCTTGCATGCTGACAATTTGTATGTCTTGCAGTCATGTTTGGGCAAATAAATGATTATCTTATCTTATCTTAAGTAACAGAAAAATAAAAGTAAATTGATTTAAATCCATTTTCTCAATTAAAAACGATTTAAACCAATTTTATTTTTTGTTGTTTTGAATTTACCGCCAAAACGCTCCTTACGATGACTTTTTATCACGTGACGTCAACTTTGTATAAACTAAAGTAGTTAGTAAGTAAACAAGTGAGTGTCGTGTTTATAATTAACAAGATTTTGTATGGATAGAAAGTGAAATCACTGGTGTGTGGTGCCTCTGTGCACAAATACTTCTAAAACTGCGCCAAACTAAGTATTTGTACTGGTGCTGTTTACACAAAGTTGACGTCACGATGTCATGGCGATAAATTCAAAACAACGAATAAAAAAATTGATTTTAATCGTTTTTAATGGAGAAAATGGATACATATAAATGTGTTTTTATTTTTCTGTTAAATATACGTTCCAATCTTCAAATTAAAATAGTTTTTATTAAATTGGACGAGAATCGAGAATCAATAAGCTCTACCACCAGTCTTCATGTTCGGAAGCGTTTCCCTTACACCCTGCATCTCTCTTTTCTTTCTTGTTTCACTAGATGGAAAAGATAGCAATAGCCTACATTATTATTTATTCATTTATTTCAGATTAAGATCCATTGGGTTAGTAATAAAAGTCTTAACCTTCTAGTTAGTACTTAACTAATAACACAGACAGTGTACAGGTGACAAGTGACCTCACCAACGGGCTGTCATGTCTCCCGGCTGCAGCGCGTAGAATGCTGATGGGGCTGCCACGGAGTCTGTTAAGCAGCGAGGCCGCTCTCTTACGCCGTACAGCATTGAAGCCGTCGGTACGTGCCTCAGCGAACATAGAAGATGCGCTACAGAACCGAGGCAGACGCAACGACACTCTAAATGCGTTGTTATATTGGATCCGCAGAATTTAGTTCCTGCACAACAGAATAATTACAATTACTCATTGCGGGAATTGCGTAGTACTTAATGCCAAGAAGACAAAGTGTGTAAAGTTCGCCTTACCGAATGTTAGAAATCTTGGTCCAAACATCGTCTTAGATAAAGAGTGTCTCTAAGATATATTTTTAAAGATATCGGTATTCTTACGGTGGCATCGCAATTCATATTCGTTAACATTTTATATATTGGGCAAAATATACACATAAACACTAAAACAGTGATATTCATAATATTAATACTAGAAATAAGGACAAACTACGTGGTCCCTTTCACCGCCTTCATAAAGTTCATAACTCATTTGTTGGGCTTGGTCTAACCTTTTATAACAAGCTTCCCTCTTCTTTGTTAGATTTACATTTTAGTGCGTTCAAAGCCAAAGTAAAATCCAACCTTTGTTCTAAGACATACTATTCTATAAACGACTACTTAAACGATAAGTGTTAGGGACGCCCAATAAAGCCGACAACCCAATGTACTTGTAGTACTAATGCATTAACATACACTGATTTACCTATAACCCCAAAGGTACCTACTTGTTCGCGACGATGCGTCACTATATAGTTTAATAGTTTGTCTTGAAAGCCTTCAGTAGTCATCACTTATTCGCCAAGTTAACAAGTTAAAGTGCAATAGTGGCTCCGCAGTCCCCTATTAGTCGCGAAGTACCCTATAAATAGCTAGCCAGTCAGTTACAAGTGTTCTAGCTTAGGATTTATCTGTGTTCTACTCACTATTGAGTGCTATTGTCTATTCGTGTGATATCGTGTATTTTCTACTTGCTATTTTATTAACATTATAACGTGTCGTGTGTGTATGTGTAAATACCTTGCCTTTTAAAACTATAACCCATTGTGTGACCTAAATTGTGTAGTGTTTTTAGAGTCAATATAGTTAGTATTTTACACCCTTTCGCTTGGTTTTAATTCACTCCTTCGTCACGGGAACACCGTTACCCCCGCCTACATCGCCTGTCTCCCCGCATACTTAACATCTTGGTCCTGTCGAGCCGGATTCAGGTTCGAATAGAAGGAGTGAATAACCATGAGTACCAGCGAAATCACAACACGTAGCAAGCTAAGGAAACTAGCTCAAGATATGAGCTCACGTAGAACGGACGACATAGTCTCTGACTCGGGTCTTCCATCCGAGAGAGCACCAGGGTCTCCATCCATAGCGCCAACGATGGCATCCACGTCCGCCTGTAATATCCCTCTGACGGGTGGCCGAGTGATCGACCACAGTAAAGTCACGTCAGAAAGTGCACAAGACCAGCAGGCAGTCACGAAAGGTCGCCATACCTCGCCGCGCAGCAAAGCCTCATCGAGGAACAGCCGTAGGAGTGTCGATTTCCTTAGAAAAAGGGTCGAATATGAGGCTGAGCGCGACATGGTACAGCTCAAAGAGAGCCTCGTGAAAGACAAGGAAAACCTCGTCCGGAAGAGGATGGAAGCGGAATTAGCGGAAATAGAGGCAGCTAATGAAAGTGAGGACTCCCATTCAGATGTGAGTACGACACAGCGCGTCGAGGACTGGGTGAGTAAAACGCCCCAAGTGCTTCAAACTACAGCTGTGTCAGGCGCACCGGCTCGAGAGGCCGCGCCCCGTGAAACATCTGGATGTCACGACAATCACGTAAGTACAGTGATGAATCGTGAAAATAGTTACCGTGTGTCGTCAGTGTCGCATGAATTAAACGTGTCGCGAGTACCTAGGCAGTCCGCGTCTGTACCGTTACCTAACCTAACGGTACCAATTACGCCTAGGTACAGGCCAGTTTCGTCGGAAGGAGTTAGATTTCAGACACCCGGTTATCCCGTCTTTACCACTCCGGTCGCAAGCGTACCTCGTACAGAAACACGCGAGTCGGATACGCAGCGGCAGATGCAGTACGGAGAGGACGAAAGAGAAAGACGGCGAGAATCCTCTGGGGATAGAAGTCGAGATAAATTCGACAAGCTGGCTGAAGCGATCACAAGCCTGGCACGACCACGACCGGTACCAAGACAGGCATATGAACTGCCATACTTCAGTGGTGACCCAGCCGACTGGATTTCGTATAGAAACATGTACTGGGAAACATCACAGCTATATAGCTTTAAGACGCACGAAAATATAGCACGATTGAAAACCTCACTACAGGGCGACGCAAAGAGGTCAGTTGAAGACTTGTTGCGAACTTCAACAGACCCAGCAGAAATAATGCGTGCGCTCGAGGACGAGTTTGGTCATCCGACGTTAGTGCTACAATACGCCATACAGAAGGTGAGAGATTTACCCAGAGTGACGGAGAGTTGCCGGGAACTGAGGAAATTCTCATCAACAGTGCGTAATTGCGTCTCATTGCTAAAGAATATCAATGCGGAAGGATATTTGAATAACCCGCAGTTAGTAAGTGATCTGCTGGGTAAGCTGACGCCAATACAACGCGCGCAATACGGTGACTTCGCGATGGGCTTGGATAATACACAGGGGGTGGACCTAAGAGTGTCTCCGAACTTGGAAATTCTCTCACATTTTTTGATAAACCTGACACGTTCGACGTCGTATTACGTGCAGGCGAGTATGTGTGAGACTAGTACATTAAAACCCCCTGCCAGGCAACAGCAGAAGAATAGTTACGCCAGTCAGTCCCGATCAGGGAACACCGCGCGCTGGGCCGACAGCAGGCCTCCGTTGACACAGCAAGTGAACACGCAGAGCGACGAATCTTCCGCTCCAGAAGAATGCGTGATTTGTCGACGGAAGCACAAGATAGAGGATTGTGAGCAATTTAAGAAGCTCACAATCCAACAGCGCTGGGACACCATAAAAGAGAAAAACACATGTTTCAAGTGTCTCTTTGGGAAGCACCCTAAGAGGTTCTGCCGTGCGAGTCGGTGCAAGAAATGCGGTTTCGGGCACCACTTGATGCTGCACGCGGATAAGGAAAAGGAAAAGGAGGAAAACCCTCAGGATTCCAAAACGGAGAGTGTAACCAACATAGGTGAATGGCGGGCTACAGCATTACTGAAGATTGTTCCAGTAACTATAAGTGACAACAAGGAGTGTTACACACTGTTAGACGACGGTGCGACTGTGTCACTTATAGACAGCTCGATCGCCACCAACCTAGTTGGTCCGTGTGTTCCTTTGTCCATAAAAACCGCGGGTGGCCACGAAGTGACGGACACAACCTCGCGAGTGGTACAGGTGCGCGTTAAAGGCCCGAACGGGCAGTGTCATAAAATCAAGTGCCGTACAATAACAAACATAAACTTACCAGTGCAAACAGTGTCCGCGTCGCTAATAAACGACAACGCGCACCTAAGTGACTTGGGTTGCGTGGAGATGAGGGGAGCCCAGCCGCTGCTGCTACTTGGACAGGACAACTGGGAGCTACTTGCCAGCCAGGACATCCGCCAAGGAATACCAGGTAAGCCAGTTGCCTCTCATAACAAGCTAGGTTGGGTCATACATGGACCGTTTTATAATTTTAAAGAAATCGATGAAAGTGTTAATTGTCTGACTGTTTCCCTTCATAATTCCCATGACCAAATAAAATCCCCGTCTCTGCTAGAAGTAATAGGCATCTCAAATAACCCTAGTGGACAGAAAGATGTCGGGATGGCAGTAGCTGTGTTAGACAGCACTGGCCATCGTGCTTCTAGCCATTTAAAGCGGGAAAGAGGAATGTCATGGGAACATGACTGGTTTGCTTTACTTGATAGATTAATAATAAGGGGATTGGACGTCAAGTCGTTTTTTGATTGGCTCCATAATGTTCATAGATTATATACATTAAAAATACCGCGGTGGTACGAGTTAAACCCCGAGAACATAGTTACGCCTGTTTTCGGGGACGCCAGCGAGCTGGGTTACGCCGCGGTCGAACACCCTAGCCCAGTAGATCACAACGTTGTGTGTGAGACCGTTGCTTCGCTAGGGAAAGTGCAAGTAGCTTCACCAAGACACATTCCCATTTCCAGGCTGAAGCTACTAGCCATAGATAACAAGTTGCCAGACAGAGGCAACTGGCGCTGGGTACCCTTGTTGGATGACCCAGCAGACGAAGCCACCATGTTGTGTTGGCCCGATTACCACGCAGAGTGGCTCTCGGGCCCCTTGTTTTTGTGTGACCCACAGGAGCGGAGGTCAGCGTGGCCCAAGGTCGAAGCGGCGTGCGCGGGCTTTGTCCGCATTAAGCGGGTCCGCGCCCCTGCAGCGCCTAGGGTGCCGGTCAAGCGCTACTCATCATGGACGCGCATACAACGCGTCATAGTGCACAAGCTGATCTACATCGGCCGGTGTGGCAAACATCGGCCGACAGCGTGCGCGGACTTTGTTCGCTTTAAGCGGGTCCGCGCCACTGCAGCGCCTGTGGTACCACACAAGCGCCATTCAACCTGGACGCGCGTACAACGCGTCACAGCGCGCAAGGTGATCTTAATCGGCCGGTGTGGCAAACATCGGTCGACGGCGCGCGCGGACTTTGTTCGCATTAAGCGAGTCCGCGCTACTGCAGCACCTGAGGCGCCATACGAGCGCTATCCGTCATGGACTCGCATACAACGCGTCATAGCGCGCAAGTTTATCTACATCGGCCGGTGTGGCAAACATCGGTCGACGGCGTGCGCGGACTTTGTTCGCATTAAGCGGGTCCGCGCCACTGCAGCACCTGAGGCGCCATACGAGCGCTATCCGTCATGGACGCGCATACAACGCGTCATAGCGCGCAAGTTTATCTACATCGGCCGGTGTGGCAAACATCGGTCGACGGCGTTCGCGGACTTTGTTCGCATTAAGCGGGTCCGCGCCACTGCAGCGCCTGAGTTGCCATACGAGCGCTATCCGTCATGGACGCGCATACAACGCGTCATAGCGTGCAAGCTGAGCTTCATCGGCCGGTGTGGCAAACATCGGTCGACGTCGGACGCGGACTTTGTTCGCATTAAGCGGGTCCGCGTCACTACACAGTACGAGCGCAGCTCATCATGGGTGCGCATGCGATGCGTCACAGCGCACGTGCTGATCTCCATCGGCCGATGTGGCAAACGTCGGTCGACTACGGAGCTGGGTCTGCGAGACCCAGGAGGAGGGACATACCTACCTTAACGGGTTGTCCCAAGGTGACAGCTTCGAGGATGAGCGGGCCGCCAGTCTAAAAAGGCCTGCCCACGCTCATCAGCTGCCACATCACGCTCAAGGAGCGCGCCCCTCGTGAGGAGGCCCTTTACACCCTCCTTACGAGAGCCGAGCTAAGTCTAAAAAGCCGGCCACATTGAACTACGTCTGCGATGACCACAAGCAGCCGGTGGTCCTTACGCCGAACCATCTGCTCCTGGGCAATGCGTCCGGGAGTACACCGTTCGCTGAAAGTGATGCTGAGGACGTCGACTCCAGCCGGCAGTGGCGGCGCGTCAAAGTGGGCAACAATGTGCCAAATGTGAGCGTCGGTGACATAATTGTGTTAGTTGACAGTAATAAACCGCGAAGTGCGTGGACCAAGGGAATAGTTAAATCAGTGTATAGTGGGGTTCTGCGTCGGCCCGTAGCCAAAATTATTGTGCTTCCCGTCAATCAAGAAGTGTAAGACGGTGGAAGCCTATTACAGGGGGTGGTATGTTAGGGACGCCCAATAAAGCCGACAACCCAATGTACTTGTAGTACTAATGCATTAACATACACTGATTTACCTATAACCCCAAAGGTACCTACTTGTTCGCGACGATGCGTCACTATATAGTTTAATAGTTTGTCTTGAAAGCCTTCAGTAGTCATCACTTATTCGCCAAGTTAACAAGTTAAAGTGCAATAGTGGCTCCGCAGTCCCCTATTAGTCGCGAAGTACCCTATAAATAGCTAGCCAGTCAGTTACAAGTGTTCTAGCTTAGGATTTATCTGTGTTCTACTCACTATTGAGTGCTATTGTCTATTCGTGTGATATCGTGTATTTTCTACTTGCTATTTTATTAACATTATAACGTGTCGTGTGTGTATGTGTAAATACCTTGCCTTTTAAAACTATAACCCATTGTGTGACCTAAATTGTGTAGTGTTTTTAGAGTCAATATAGTTAGTATTTTACACCCTTTCGCTTGGTTTTAATTCACTCCTTCGTCACGGGAACACCGTTACCCCCGCCTACATCGCCTGTCTCCCCGCATACTTAACAATAAGAATAGTTGGTCGCTGTGATTAACTCAAGACAATGTTTGTGTTCTTTCACCAGAATTAGCTTACCTACTGACTGGTTGTATGAATTACATTCATATACTTAATTGTTTATTTTACTAGACTCTTTAAATCATTTTATTTTTTACTATTGTATTGTACAGTATCAAGTTCTTCTAACTGAACAGACAGCTGTGCTGCTGGGGAGTTTGTTGCGCCACTTCTTCTTCCCAGCTAAAGCACTAGGAAGTGTCGAAGGGTGGGCGTTTTGGGGGGACAGTCTTAAGTGTTTTTTCTTTTTTTTTTTGACGTTCGAAAAGTGCTGACTCTCAGCCTAGTTTGAATAAATGACTTTTGATTTTGATTTTTTGATTTGGTGCGTTAAGTCAAGTCCAAACACATATCATTTTGATTCACCTCTCAAATTGCACTTCTCAATCAGACTAATGATTTTCTTATTAAACCGGTAAATGACTCAATCAATTACCTCAACGTAAATTAGTCTATTGAACATGATTCTAATTACAGCACAGCAATTAGCTATCCCTTAATACAATGGCCAGACAATCACTAAGACATAGACCCTCTGGTAACCACCAACTATTAGGTCTTTACCTATGAAATTGCCGTTCTGCAGTACTGGCCATTTCAAATCAAAATAATTTTTGTTTGGCTAAGAATTCTAATTTCAAATTAATTTTATTTTAAAAACATGGATTTTTTTTTCTAAAAGTAGTCATTTCTTTATTGATTAGTGTTACATTTTCATCGCATTTCAATCTTTTTCGTCATCATGGATACGTTAAAAATTCGAGTAATTATGGAATATGAGTACCGTAGTGGCAGCAACGCGGCACAAGCGGCACGCAACATCAACGACGTTTACGGAGCTAACACTACAAACCAACGCACCACCTGTTATTGGTTTGCTCGCTTCCGTTCTGGAAATTTCGACCTGAAAAATGAACCTCGCGGTCGTCCGAAGACTTTGGTCGACAATGACGAATTAAAGGCGATTGTGGAAGCTGATGATACACAATCTACGGCTGAATTAGCAGCAGCTTTCGACGTTAGCGTCAAAACAATATTGGTCCATTTGCGTCAAATTGGCAAGGTAAAAAAGCTTGACAAATGGGTGCCCCACGAACTCAATGATCGCCAGCGCGAAGTACGCGTCGAGACGTGCCTTGCACTGCTCAACAGACACACAAATGAAGGAATTTTGAACCGCATTGTTACCTGCGATGAAAAATGGATTCTGTTTGATAACCGTAAGCGCTCAGCAAGTTGGTTGGATCCTGGTTCAGCACCTAAACAATGCCCTAAACGAAAACTTACCCCTAGAAAAGTGATGGTCACTGTTTGGTGGTCTAGCGCCGGTGTGATTCATCACAGCTTCTTACCAAACGGGGTGAGCATTACTGCAGATGTGTACTGTGAAGAACTGAACACAATGATGGAGAAGCTGGCGCATCTCCAACCAGCATTGGTCAATCGCTCGTCTCCGCTGCTCCTGCACGACAACGCGCGACCTCATACTGCACAGCAGACGGTCTCCAAGTTGCAAGAACTGGGGTTGGAAGCTCTCCGTCATCCGCCCTACTCACCAGACCTTGCGCCTACAGACTACTACTTTTTCCAGAATTTGGATAACTTCTTGGCGGGAAAAAAATTTAATACCCGAGAGGCAGTACAAAATGCCTTTGAAGAATTTGTTGCCTCCCGTCCAGCTGACTTCTTTAAGAAGGGCATCAATAAACTGCCACTGCGATGGCAAAGATGCATTGATTGCATGGGTGATTACTTCGATTAATACAAATAAAAAATTCATGAAAAAAAATCGTTTAAATTTTTTCATACAAAACGGCAATTTCATAGGTAAAGACCTATTATTAGGTCTGAAACGATAGATACAACATGTCATAAGCGTTCATCCCGTGTGGGCTGGCAACGTCGCATTTTTTGATTATTTCATTAAATAAAAACATAAGTACCAACTATTTTTTTCAGCCAAGCGTCAGATCGCTCGTTTTTATAGTTCATCATCATCATCACCAACATTTCAGCCGAAAGACGTCCATTGCTGGACATAGGCCTCCTCCAGGCTCCTCCACTTCGACCGGTCTTGTGCTTCTCACATCCAGCTTATACCCGCGACCTTCACAAGGTCATCGGTCCACCTTGTGGGAGGCCTTCCCACTCTACGCCTTCCGGTACGCGGTCGCCACTCCAGAACTTTTCGGCCCCATCGGCCATCTGTTCTGCGAGCAATGTGCCCTGCCCACTGCCACATGATTAAATTTGGCAATTCTTCGGGCTATGTCGGTTGCCTTGGTTCTCCTGCGGATCTCTTCATTGCTCTTTTTTTCTTATAGTTATTTTTAACAGTTACCGTTAAATTAAAACATTTAACCGTAATAAGTAAAGCCAATAGAAAAAAATTGACGGTATATGTCGATTATTTGTCGAAATACCAAAATTACTGTAAAAATAGCATGCAAACTTATAAATAAATAAAAAAACCAACGATCTTGGCTGAAAAAAATAGTAAGTCGGTACTTTTATTTAAACCTAATAAGATAATCACGAAAAACCACTTGAAATGAGACGTTGCCAGCCCGCGCATGTTGAACGCTCTACAAACTCCTTAATAGCGCGTGGCACTGTCGCGATAAATCTACAGGTTGAAATCAATGTATTTAAATAATTAATCGAATTTATATTCTACTAGCTTTTTCCAGCGGCTTCGCCCGCGTGGAACTTTCATCCCCTATTTAACTCCTTTAGGGGTTGAATTTCGAAAAATCCTTCTTTATTCCTTGTCTACATTATAAAGGGAACCTCTGTGCAAAATTTCAGCTTTCTAGGTCCAAGGGTTTGGGCTGGGCGATGATGAGTCAGTCAGTCAGTCAGGACTTTTCTTTTTATTTACATAAATTGACAGCAGTGGTGACCAAGTGGTAACGGCCGCGACTTACGAGTTGTAGTCCTGAGTTCGAACCCAACCAGGCGCTTTACTTTGTGTAAATTATTTCATCACCACTGCTCTCAAAACGGTGAAGGAAAACATCGTGAGGAAACCGGCATGTCCTAGAACCAAAAATTCGAAGACATGTGACATCTACCAACCCGCACTGGGCCGGCGTGGTGGATTACGGCCCAGTCCCTCACACCGAGAGGAGGCCTGTGTTCCAGCAGTGGGAATATTATAGGCTGATGATGATAATGATGATGATATTTTATATATATACAGACCTCACGTCCAGTTTAGGCACCAGTCTCCCACAGTATAATTATTGCAGCTAAGTATTTTGTATTGATGCCTCTCCAATGTACCGATATATTGTGGTGAGAAAATAAAAATCATTATCATTAATTTTGGATCGATCGATTAGGTTAAGCTACGCTTGCCGTGGTTGGTCCGTGGATGGGTGACCATTTTTACATACCAAGACCTCTCCGTGCTTCGGAAAACACGTTAAGCCGTAGGTCCCGGCTGTCATTTGTGGATCTTCGACAGTCGTTAGGGGCCGTCAGAAGCCCGAAAGTCTGACAACCAGTCTTACCAAGGGGTATCGTATTACCCAGTAACTGGGTTGTGGAGGTCAGATAGGCAGTCGCTCCATGTAAAATACTGGTATTCAGCTGCATCCGGTTAGACTTGAAGCCGACCCCAACATAGTTGGGAAAAGGCTAGGCAGATGATGATGATATCATTAATTTAGGATCTGAAAATAATAATCAAAATGAACTAGTTGTAATTTAGAACCAACTCTAAAATAACGTAAAACTTGCTGTTTCGGTCACTTCGGTTGAGAATACTACGCATCAGAAGTTTCCGAAGAACATCACCAATAAGGTGTACTATGTCTTCCTAGGGAGTCCCGTCCCGGCGTTTCCACTCACATCTACCTTAAAAATGCCTTTCGTTGGTCGACTTTTATTTGTCCTCTCAACATGACCTAACCGTCTCATCATCATCATCATAATTTCAGCCGAAAGTCTCCACTGCTGGACATAGAACTCTCCCTAGCTCCGCTACTTCAGCCGGTTCTGTGCTTCCCGCATCCACCGGACTCCTGCGGCCCTCACAAGTTCATCGGTCCACCTTGTGGGACGCCTTCCAACTTTACGTCTTCCGGTACGCGGCCGCCACTTCAGAACCTACCGTCTATGCAAACACTTCTCAATTTCTGTCACATTTTCTTTTAAACCGCACCGTTGCTTTATCACATCATTGTCTCATTCATAGTCACACCACACAGGCTTTGCAAGGAACACATATCTTCAACATTTATTCTACTTTCATGCTCTTTGGCAAAAACCAACATTCACTTCCACTAGTAAAAATCATAATCAAAAGCAATTTATTCAAACTAGGCTGAGAGTCAGCACTTTTTGAACGTCAAAATTACATAAGACAGTCCCCAACATCGCCCACCCTTCACCACTTCCTAGTGCTTTAGCTGGGTAGAAGAAGGGGCGCAACAAACACTCCAGCAGCGAAGCTGTCTGTTATGTTAGAAGAAATTGATTCTGTATAATATGTACTTAATTAACATTACCAAACATAAAATTAAAATATTTGCAATATGTCAGCTAGCACACGCCCATGTACCAAAAAATCATTTAAAAAAAATGTAAGCTTTAGCTGGGAACATTTGACACACGATCCCTTAACAACTCATCTATAGCTCGCTCTGGGAACCATCTAAATTCTTATTCATATACTAACCTCAATCTGAATTAGTCTAAACACACCTTAACGTTTCTCCCGCTCTCAAAGGTAGAATAAGATAAAATATTCGCGGTAACAACCACCCTTATTATCTATAGTAAATGCAAGATGGCGTCGACTGTGCGTTTGATAGTTATAAACATGATATGCTGAATTCATGATTACCGTTTGGCACTGGTTAAAAACATATACTGTTTATAAACCGAAATGAAAAATTCTTCTTTGGTTTGAAATTAATCGGTTCCAATACTTACCGACTGGTCCGATATAAATTTGGTCAAGTTTAGATCAGCGGTTTTGAGTTAGCTTCCATAATATGATTTTTTTCCACTTAATAGTTTAAGTCAATGATATTATAATAATTTCCTGTCACTGGTATTAATTTAGCAAGCTAAAGTTACACGAATTTGTGTGGGTTATGTACTGCAATTACTGAGAAGTGAAAAATAAAAAGTATATTTTAAAAAACCACAACCGACTTCCAAAAAAACACTCTACTCACTGTGCGACGTAAAATACTGGTATTCAAATGCATCTGGTTAGACTAGAAGCCGACCCCAACATAATCTCGAAAAAGCTCGGCAGGTGACGATGACGATGATGATGAAGTAGTTTATACAAACACTTTAACACGTCGTATTTAAAAACTAGATGCTTCTGTCCGACTACTGTAAGAATCACATGAAATATCAAAGGAATTATAATGCACTAGCAGCACCCTGCGGTTTCGCCCGCGTAGTTCCCATTCCCGAGGGAATACGGGGATAAAATATAGCCTATGTCACCCGGAGATAGTGTAGCTTCCCAACAGTAAAATAATATTTCAAATCGTTTCAGTTGTTTCGGAGTCTATTCAATACAAACAAACAAACAATCAAATCTTTCGTTTTTATTATTAGTATATATATAGATTACGGTTTATTTTGCCGTGTACTCCCAACACGGCAAAACATGACGTGATGCATTGAAAGCAACTGCCATTTGGAATATTACGCAATTAGGCCGCTGTTCGCAAAACCAGTCATATTTCGTATTGAAATCGAATTCATTGGAAATCTGCTACATATTTCAGTACCGTAGTGACTAGTGTTTTTTTATAGTTTACTAACTTTTTCCATCGGCTCCGCTCGTGTTAATCAATTTACACAAAACCTTAACAAATTAAAGGTACACCTAAAACTTCCTCATGAGTCTCAGTCTATTGGTGAAAACCACATGAAAATACGTTCAGGCTTTTGAGTTTATCGCAAACAGACAGACATACAGACGCAACGAGGTACTTTGTTTTTTAATAGACTAGCTTAGGAACGTAATACCGGGAAAAAAGTATCCCATGTGTTAATCTAGGTTATAATGTATCTGTGTGCCAATTTTCATCGAAATCCATTTAGTAGTTTTTGCGTGAAAGATTAATAAACATCCATACCCATACATACAAACTTTCGCTTTTGTAATTAAAATTAAATTAAACTTTATTTCAGACTGAGGTCCATATTTTGGTGTTAGTAACAATAGTGCTTAGAAATATAGGTTAGTATTGTTAGTTTTCACAAAATTAATTAATTATTTAAACCTAAGAATGTCGCCACCCATTGACCCTGAAAGGGACAGTCCGCTCTAGCAGCGATCATTTTTAGAATGCAGTTGTCACTACCATGCAAACGCTGTAGCATGGAGCCCGCTTTCTTTGTCATGATGGCATGGAAACCAGCTGTGCGGGTCTCCGCGAACATTCCCGAGGCGCTACAACGCCATGGCAGTCCCAACAGCATCCTAAAAGCATTATTAAATTGCACACGCAGGACGCTGTAAGCTCGATACGTGTATGCCACCCACAGGCCACTCGTGTAAAACGATTGACAGAACGCCTTAAAAAGTAAAAATAATATTAGTAAGAATGTAATTTTCTTTCTTTCTTTTGTGGGTTTGGCTGTCCAAGATTTTCTGGCACGAACGTGTCTTTCACCCACCATCTACCAGGCAATATAAAAATAGAACCCCTAATCTAACTTTACACCAAAACAATAACTTTTATACCGATACCCAACTGTTTGTTTTAGGCTAATTACGCACAGCGGCAACACGAGATGGATCGTCTAAGTTGTACAACTCGCTTTACCGGTGGCAACTGGGCCAAAGTTCAGCCAAACGGGCCCGGAATTATGGCAAAGGCTATTAGGAATGGTTTTATTTTATGTACCTGTGTTGAAAGGCTTGTAAGGGGGGAAATAAAGGGGGGAAGTTGGATACAAGTCGATCGTGTTGCCCGGCAAGGACAGACATTGGCCATTTCGTGTTTGTGTTCGTCATTTGTTTTATATCGGTTGGATATCTAGAATTCGACGATAATTAATTAATTTAAGTTTGAACAATGCGTTCTGGCGTCACGTATTTTGCATTTGCGTACGCACCTTAGTACAGTCGCCAGCAGACCAAGCTATCCCAAACTGGCAAATTTTCCCAATTGAACATAACCCTTATTCCTTTTGTAATAAAGTTGAAAAACTATCAAAGAAATTTGACAGTTTGGGGTAGCTTGATGTGCTGGCCTCTGTACGTGGCGTCGCCTGTACTACGTGTAGTTTGTATAAGTTTTTGTGTTGTGGCAACACAAATTGCTATGATCGATACCTTTGCTTGTCAACCGTCGTTGTCAGTCATTAGTTGCCAGTGTATTATTGTAGTCTTTGGTCATTAGTTTATATTGAGAGAGCAGTGGTGGCCCAGTGGTAACGGCCGCGACTTACGAGTTGTAGGTCGTGCGTTCGAACCCAGCCATGCGCATTATTTTGTGTTAACAATTTCAACACCACTGCTCTCAAACGGTGAAGGTAAACATCGTGAGGAAACCGGCATGTCCTAGAACCAAAAATTCGAAGACATGTGACATCTACCAACCCGCACTGGGCCCGCGTGGTAGATTACGGCCCAGTCCCTCTCATGGAGAGGAGGCCCGTGTCCCAGCAGTGGGAACGTTATAGGCTGAGTATGTTAGTTTATTTTGTCCCTACTAGTTGTGTTAGTTTTAAGACTGTGTTAAAGAGTGTATTCAAATTCTTAACTATAAGACGTGTGTGACAAATATAATCATGTTATCAATAAGTTGAGAGTTTCATTTCCGCTTTTCGACACTACCTCTCCACCAAACAGCGTAAGAGGACACAGGTAGAATACCTTCCACCTACATCCCCAAAGCGTTATTATATAAAAATATTAAGTTTCTGTGCTACTTCTCTATATAAACATTAACTGTTCCAAATTTCATCCGTCCGCGTAATTTTCTGTAAAAAGGGGTACAAAGTTTCTTCACTAATTAATATATAGATGGACAAAGTTTGCTGATTCTCTGGTAGATGTACAGACGCCAGCACATCAAGCTACCCCAATCTGTCAAATTTTCAACTAATTGAACATGAACCTTATTTTATTTTGCATTAAAGTTCAAAATCTATCAGAGAAATTTGACAGATTGGAATAGCTTGATGCGCTGGCCTCTGTACTAACGCTGGAAGATGCTTTTATTTTGTTATTATGCTTTATTGTTTATTACTTTGCCTATGTATGTATAGAATCAAGTCCATCCGACTAAACAGACAGCTGTGCTGCTGGGGAGTTTGTTGCGCCGCTTCTTCTACCCAGCTAAAGCACTAGGAAGTGTCGAAGGGTGGGCGTTTTTGGGGGACTGTCTTATGTATTTTGACGTTCGAAAAGTGCTGATTCTCAGCCTAATTTGAATAAATGACTTTTGATTTTGCTAGTTTCTAAGTCGATCTATGGTTACAACAAACCAAATGGACGACATGGATCTAAAATATGTTTGTATTTAATGTCTATTGGTGACACTATATGTATTGTGGTTGTCCCAAAAATTTAAACCAAAACGATAGTTGTATCATATCGATTCAAAAATCGTTCGAATTTCCATTACGTCACACGTTCGTACTTGGGGCCTTTGTAATTTATGTTAAAATACTTACTGAACATTGAAACTCACTGGCCTGTAACACTTACAATTCTATTCATACATTATTGTGAGTGACGTGGCAGATAAGGGTCAACCTATTTAGGGTACATTAGACCCCGGGGAACAGTCATTTGCAGGGTTAAGTGTGAAGTACCTGTATTTGTTTACATTGTGATGTAATGTCATTGTATAGTAATTGGATAATTTGCGGTTTCTAATAATGTAATGTATGGTTAGTTTTATCAATAGAAAATACACACGGCTACACATCAAGCTATACATTTCCAGTTTACGCTGATCTCGCACTGTGGCGCCTGCGTCTCATTACTTGTCAAAGCGGTGCCATAGTGTAATAGTCACTAATGGCATAGATAAGTAATAGATGTTACGTAGGGTGCACACACGCGGATTACAATGTTTTACTATTTATGTTGTTACATATTTATTTTATTTCTCAGTTCCTAGACACATTTTATCTTATTTATATCTATTTCCTTTATGTTGTATATCTGTCCGTGACATCACAGCGGGCCCTATCGGAATACCAGCGCTGCGACACTTTTAAATGTCGCAGCATCATGCTGAGATAGTGGCCTTTTGGCTTCGCACAGGACTTTATTTTTTATTTTACTTTTTTTCTTTTTGTTTTTGTATAATGTTAATTTTAATAGTAGTGTAGCATAGTAGTGTTTTAGTGTTTTTTCTTTTATGTGTTTAATTATCGTATCATACTGTAGCAAGTCTGTAAGATTCCTGTGCAAGTCCAATAAATAATTTTTCTTTCTTTCTTTCACTGTACGGAAATCCTATACAATGCGAGATTAGAGAGTACCTATAGCTTGATGTGTTGCCATGTGTACATTTATTAGTGCGCTAGCTTATGCCCGCGGTTTCGCCCACCTGCAGGTCGGAAAATGTCCCACGGGAAGAAGCAACCAGGATAAAAAAATATCCTTTGTGTTAGTCCAGTACCATATTTGCGTAACTCACGATTCATCATAATCTTTTTCGTTTTGAAACAGATTTTTAAACCATTGCTTCATATGTTCGAAAAATGTGTCTGCTCAACAACGTAAATAACGCAATGAATATTGTTGAACTGTCAAATTGAAACCGGTTATGATTAATCGTTAGTTACGCAATTAGGGTGCTGGTCATAAACTATTTGGGCCACCATTCATCCAACATAGTTTAAAATCTGAATTATACATAGGATACTTTATATCTCGGTAATTCGTTCCCGTGGGATAATTTCCGACGTCCACGCGTGCGAAGCCGTGGGCAAAAGCTAGTAGGAAAATTAACAAAACTCATTCGCATGTCTACTTCACCGCACAATCGCTAAAACGTGAAGCCATCCCTCTTTTGTAATTTTAATCCCAAAATCAGTATATTCTAATACAGACTAAACTAATGCTTTTCTGTTTTATTTCAGGTAATTACAACCAATCCTGTCTGGAAGGTAAGGTCAATGTCCTGAGCATAGACAATGCATAGAAAAGGTAGACGGTATTAAATCTGCTGTGTTTGTTTTTTACTTCTCGTCATAAACGTTTAAAGGGTTTCGTAAAAAGGTTGACGATCTCTTTGGTTTTAAAAAGATAGCGTACGTAGGTACTTCGTCTGGGAAACATTTCGTGTCTGAAAAATGAAAATGTTTTATGATATTTTTACTTCAAAAGAGTGTTGGGTAGCGCGGCTTCGCTCGATTTAATATTCAGCATTTTAAATCCTGTGGGAATAATTGGTACGAGTATGTCATTTTAATGTATTAATGGTTTGATAAGCTACAGGGATTTGGTTGACACAACTGTTTTCAGACGGCTATTTAATTGTCATCCTTGCTAATATTCGACGCTTGGGACGCTTTCACGCTAAAACAGTTGAACGGATTTGGATAAAATTTGGCACACATATAAACTACGACATGGGTAAGGACATTGGCTACTTTTCACCCTAGACGAAGTCACAGGCATTAGCAGGTTATTTATAATTATGTAGGTACCTTTTTCCGGTACTGATTCCTATATTATCAGATACTTATTTAGTAAAACTAACATAATATAATAGCATCACGCCTTGTTTCCCCGTAGGTAGAGGAGTAGTGTACCAATAGACCACCCACATTCTGCCAGTTATGTTTAAGACCCATGTAATAGGTAGCGAGCCTATTGCCATCAGCCGGGCATAAATCCAGGCTCAGAAAAATTCTAGAATGTGAAACCCAATAACACTTTGCTTGACCTGGGAATCGAACCCGGGCCCTCGTGCTCAGCAGTAGCGCTTGCGAGTACTAGACCAACGAGGCAGTCAGTAACACTAACGACTTTTTTAAAGATAATTGTTACAAAAAAAAAAAACAACGAAATAGGACGAAAAAGAATAAAACAGTACCTACCTACCTAGTTTCTTACAATTTCTTCAAAATACTTATTCACCTAACTCCCTATCGAATTCAACTTTCTACTCCACAAACTTCAATCACTTCTAGTCCCTTATCATTTCATGTCCCGTTACTGTGACCACACTATGAGTGACCTCGATACTATTATATTATTGCAAAAATAAAATAAGTTTGTTGTACCCATGGTTAGAGATCGGATATTAGGATACATATTTACTTATAGTTAATTTTATATTTGTGAAAATATCGAAGCGGCGTCTTAAAATACTTTATTTTTTTTGTAAAAAAAAAAATGTGTTTCTAGGAACACCGGGAATGCTTAACTAGTCAGGTGAACATAAATAAAAAAAAAAAAATTACGGCCCGATGCAAATATGTGTATTTAGGATGGTAAATGTAAGTTAAAAACAATAAAATATGATTTTTTTGTTACAAAAGCACATTCCATATTAGCCAACATCTGAACTTTAGTTGAATATGCATCCGAATATCCGATCTCTAATCATGGTTTAAATAGATTACTAAATCAAAATAAGAAGGAGGAATAACATTTTATTTGCTAACAGTTCTTGAAAGACAATAAAAAAACCCGTTTAAAATTACAAGAATTGCCCCTCTGTTCTTCTCAGTAGAAAACCTATTAGAAACATCCTGTCGCTCAAATACAGCTTCTAATTACCGAGAAAAACAGTCCTTCCAACGATAAAAGTAAATGATCATGAAATTAATTCCCATAATTAAACAGATACTAGTCACAGACAAGACAAACGAGATAGGTATCTGTATAAACACAGACAAACGAGATATCTCTATTGTGAACATTTCCGGCACCATTCTGTTACTGCCTTTGTTTTAGGCAAACCCATATTTAATCGAACCTCAAATAATTCCCATTTTGAACTTCTAAAAATATTAATATAATGTTTGCGGCTCTTTTCGGGAACCTCAAATAATTCCTATTTTGGGGTCCTAATAAATTCGTGTGAATCTACTAATATTCATTGACATGTCAATAAGTTTTTAAAGAATCAGTCAAATATATTCCTTTGTTTTATGTAAATTATCTCTAATACACAGTTCATTGGATAATGTTGGCTATCTGGATGAGTTTGGTGTGAAGATAGTGAGAGGGTTGAATAGGGAGTTATTTTGATGTTGGAACGGTTTTGGACATGATTTTGATATCGATATGGACAACCGGATATCCGGAGAATTATTGAAGTAAAAACTTCTTTGGGCGCGTTGAGCTCTTTTTGGGTGAACAAAAATCACTCTCCATGAATATATGTATACTTTATATATATGTACAGTCACGAGCATTAATATGTATACACATCGCCAAATTCAAAAGCGATTTTCTTTTAAATAGCGATTGCAATCTTGAGATAACTTAGGTATTTCATTATAGTGTGAGTTCCAAAATATTATTTTCATAATAAAATAAGATTACAATGAGTAAAAGTGGAGAAAATCACTTTTAAAAGTTGGTAAGCGTATACATATTATTGCTCGTGATTGTACATAGATTTAAGAGTGTCAAAGCGTCAAAAATAATAATCGAATAGCTTAACGATACAGTTCACAAGTTACTTAGTTTATTATTTTTTACAGAGAGCATTCAGGACCCAAGGAGAAATCCTCTATTGACGATAAAAAAAACAAACACAAAATTGTTAAGTTTTCACTTCTGTCGGCATTCTCAGAGTGCCACAATTTTTTTTTTTTGGCGTACTCAGTTTTTCACTCTCGGTGTTGAGCCGTGCATGTGCTGACACCTCTTTGAGGCACGCATTACCGGACAGCGAGCTACCCATTACTCACCGTACGCAAGCACGCGCCTACGGTGGCCGGGAATCAGCCTGGGATTCCCGACGCCCAGGGAGTCTCCTGTGACGTCTTGGGTCATGAGAGCGCATATACTGCCTCTCCCTCACGTGCGCCGCGTCCCTCTTCGCGAGCATCACGGCTACCCATGCACTCTCGCTCCGTACCATGGCCTGGAAATCTACCTACAGTTAATTGCACAATGGTGGCTATCGAGAAGAGTTTGGAGTGATGAAGTATAGTGAGAGGGTCGAATAAGGACTCCCAAAGCGTGTAACAATGATTTTGAGAGTAAGAAATGTCTAACTCTGGCCGAAACTACGGACTTTGTACTTACTTAGTGAGCCCACAGATTCGATCACCATCATGACATTTAATTTAATCTCTATAAATAAAAATAAAAGTCCTGACTGACTGACTGACTGACTCATCAACGCCCAGCCCCAAACCCTTGGACCTAAAAAACTGAAATTTTGCACAGAGGTTCCCTTTATAGTGTAGACAAGGAATAAGGAAGGACTTTTCGAAATTTAACCCCTAAGGGGATTACATTGGGCACGCCACGATTGCGGCGGTAAGTCCCCTCTTTGAGGAGTGGTTTGAGAGGCGGCATGGCGTCCTCACCTTCCGCCTGACGCAGGTCCTCACCGGACACGGTTGTTTCGGGAGGTTCCTGTTTCGGATAGGGCGGGAGGAAACGCCCGGGTGTTTCCACTGCGAAGATCGCCCTGAGGACACGGTGGAGCACACGGTGGCGGTCTGCCCTGCTTGGGCGGAGCACCGCCGTGTCCTCGTGGAGGCGATCGGCGGCGGCGATCTCTCGCGTCCGGCCCTGGTCCAAGCCATGGTACGGAGCGAGAGGGCATGGGGAGCCGTCACCTCCTTCAGCGAAGCAGTAATGCTCGCGAAGAGGGAGGCGGCGCACGTGAGGGAGAGGCAGCATATGCGCCCTCGCGACCCCAGCCGCCGCAGGATACGGAGACGCCCTGGGCGTCGGGAATCCCAGGCCGATTTCCGGCCACCGTAGGCATGGGCTTGCGGACGGCGAGTAATGGGTAGCTCGCTGTCCGGTAAGGACCAAGCCCAAGTCGACGGCGCGTTGTGTTCCACGCGCGCCTCAAAGAGATGTCAGCACAAAAAGTGATGGGACCCGCAAGGGTCGATGCCTGCCAGGGGTGCGGGTTTGTTCGAAAGAGACACCACAGCCCCTGGCTTAAGGGCTACTGAAGGAACACGGGTGGGTTTTAGTCAGTAAAAGTCTGACACGCCCTCCTGCTCCACCCAGAGCGGGAGAAGTTATTTGATGATTTCCCACCCAAAAAAAAAAAAAAAAAAAAAAAGGGGATTACATAGGGGATACATAGAGGATGAAAGTTCCGCGCAGGCGAAGCCGCTCGCAAAAGCTAGTGAATACATAATATTAATTAATATTTCGGTCAACTTTGAGTAGATAAAGACCTCAGCCACATACTGCCTCATCGAAATAACGCTTGAACTTGTAGAACAGTTCAGAGTTCAACTATTATGATTAACAAACTTTCGGCAAAGCATACTTGTTCAGTTGAGAGGTTAATATCCGAAGCTGAGTTTTGTTTGACTGCCATCTTAACTTGTAGAAATTGATGCGGGAAGACTTGGCTTTGTTATCTCAGCGAATATAGCTTTAGTTAAATAAAGTTAAGGTGACACTTGTCCACATTTTTTCCATACAAACTTCGGGAGAGTTTTACTCCACTGTTTGAGTATGTACATCAAAAATTAAACATGGTATGATTTTGTCACATTATTAATATTGTCGGTATGGAAACGGAATACTAAAATAAAAAGCCATTAAAAAGTTATGAGCCAGAAAAGATTAGTTTTTCTTGCAAATTTAACCTAAGTTTGGGCATGTTTAAGTAATAAAAAGAGCGTAAAATCTCGAAAACCAAGTCGGTATCGACAAAGCTCAACTATCGAAAAGTTCAATAAACTTAATTGATCATTGATCTATGCAGTGTTTTTTTTTTTTTCAGAAAACCCGATCTTCCGAAGGACTTTTCTTAATTTTTTACGAGCCTGTTTTACTATAACTGACCCTGCAGCTCACTCAATGATGTTGTGCGTGTAGACTAACATCTAACTGCTCATCACTGATACTACCTCTGTCGGACACGAAGCCTGGTGAGACAGCGTGCTTTTTAACCAGGCCCACCAGTGAGTTCGAGCCCGCGACTAGTGTAGGGTACACTAGTAAGCTACGCTAGCGGCGGTTAGTTCGTGAATGGGTGACTTAGTAAATTATAAGTCCCTCCGTGCCTCGAAATGAACGCTAAGCTGTTGGTCCCAGCTGTCATTTGTATATCGTAGGCAGTATTTATGGGTAGTCAGACGCCCAAACGTCTGACAACCAGTCTTACCAAAGAGTATCGTGTTAACCAGTAACCGGATTGCAGAGGTCAGATAGGCAGTTGCTCCATGTCAAATACTAGTGTTTAACTGCAGCTGGTTAGACTGGAAGCCGACGCAAATATAGTTGGGAAAACGCTAGGCAGATTAAGTTAAAACTGTATCGTTAAGAAAGGAATATCCAAAATCCAGTAAAAGGGTACTACAATCGATACCACTTGGTAAGACTGGTAGTCTGACTTTTGGGCTTCTCATCATCATCATCATCAGCCTATAATGTTCCCACTGCTGGGACACAGGCCTCCTCTCTGTGAGAGGGATTGGGCCGTAATCCACCACGCGGGCCCAGTGCGGGTTGGTAGATGTCACATATCTTCGAATTTTTTGTTCTAGGACATGCCGGTTTCCTCACGATGTTTTCCTTCACCGTTTTGAGAGCAGTGATAATGAAATAATTTACACAAAGTAAAGCGCCTGTCTGGGTTCGAACCTACGACCCACATCTCGTAAGTCGCGGCCGTTACCACTTGGCCACCACTGATCTCGTTCGGGCTTCTAACTACCCGTAACGACTATCAAATATCTATAGCTGATATCCGGGATCAACCGCTTAACGTGCTATTCAAAGCACGGAGGGGTTTCTCAACGTGCTGTCCAAAGCATGGAGGGGTTTCTTAACGTGCCGTCCAAAGCACGGAGGGGTTTCTCAACGTGCTGTCTATATCACGGAGGGGTTCCTCAACGTGTTGTCCAAAGCACGGAGGGGTTTCTTAACGTGCTGTCCAAAGCACGGCGGGGTTTCTTAACGTGCTTTCCAAAGCACGGAGGGTTTTCTCAACGTGCTGTCCAAAGCACGGAGGGGTTTCTTAACGTGCTGTCCAAAGCACGGAGGGGTTTCTCAACGTGCTGTCTATATCACGGAGGGGTTCCTCAACGTGTTGTCCAAAGCACGGAGGGGTTTCTTAACGTGCTGTCCAAAGCACGGCGGGGTTTCTTAACGTGCTGCCCAAAGCACGGAAGGGTTTCTCAACGTGCTGTCTATAGCACGGAGGGGTTCCTCAACGTGTTGTCCAAAGCACGGCGGGGTTTCTTAACGTGCTGTCCAAAGCACGGCGGGGTTTCTTACGTGCTGCTCAAAGCACGGAGGGGTTTCTTAACGTGCTGTCCAAAGCACGGAAGGGTTTCTCAACGTACTGTCTAAAGCACGGAGGGTTTTCTTAACGTGCTGTCAAAAGCACGAAGGGGTTTCTTAACGTGCTGTCAAAAGCACGAAGGGGTTTCTTAACGTGCTGTCCAAAGCATGGATGGGTTTCGATATGTAGATAATGGAAGGTCATCCATCCACGAACCAACCGCGGTAAGTGTAGCTTAAATTTCAGTCGACCCGTGACACTGACATCATTTAGCCTTAAGCACCATACTCAACAAAAAAATTACCGATATTTTTTCCAAAACATTTTTTTCAATACTGTCCCGAGTTTTTCCAAAATTGTCTCCACACTAGTACACGAGTAAAGTCCTCAAGACGAGTGCGAGTTGATTAATACCCGGGGACGAGTACAAACGAACTATGCTCGAGATAGTGGCGGGCGGGGAACTAAGATGGCGAGAGTACTGGATGTGGCAGTCTTGAAAGACTTTAGATAAAAACATCCTTTGCCTTTGTTTCAGCGAATTAAAAGAAATTTTGTCCACGTTTTTTATTGACTTTTTCGTCGATTCATACGAATTTACTCGACAGAATCGGGCGAATGGGCCATTTTTAATGGTAATGTTGTTTTCTATAGGCGGGTCGCACGTAGTCAATTTATTTATGGGCGAATCGACGGCTTCGGAAATACTTCCTAGGTAATTGGCACGTTTTGTATATTATGCAATAAAGTTATGAAAAAAGATCACTGCAAGTGGCCAGCACATCAAGCTACCCCAATCTGTCAAATTTCTTTGATAGTTTTTCAACTTTATTTCAAAGGAATAAGGTTTATGTTCAATTGGGAAAATTTTACAGTTTGGGATAGCTTGACCTGCTGGCGACTGTACATGCAATAAAGTGCATAAAATCGTGCTAACCAAGTTTTTAATTTTTTAATGACCTCTAGGTAGCAAAATAAATGATCTTACTTATCTGAAACAAACGTTTTTTTTTTTTTTATAATAAAATGTTTCGGAAAAAAAAATCGAAACGTGTTGGTAACTAAATAAAATAATAGTGTTGATTGTGTTTTTATTTAAACGCTTAACGGTTTTCGTTACTATTTAGTTACTAAGCGTTGAATTTACAAAGGGTATCAATATCAATAGCAACATCGTCATTAAATCTATTTGAAACTAAACTCTTCTGTCCATACATTTTAGTAAACGGGTTTCAAACCAGAGTTTGTACCATAGGTACTCGTAGTTGTAGTATTAACTTTGGTAAAAAAACTATATAATAAAACTAGCAGCGCTCTGCGGTTTCACCCGCCTAGTTCCCGTTCCCGTAGGAATACGGGGATAAAATATACCCTATGTCAACCCGAGGACAGTGTAGCTTCCCAACAGTGAAAGAATTTTTCAAATGGGTTCAGTAGTTTCGGAGCCTACACAATGCAAAAAAAAAACAAACAATCAAACCTTTCCTCTTCATTATTAACTAGCAGCGCCCCGCAGTTTCACCCGCATAGTTCCCGTTCCCGTAGGAATACGGGGATAAAATATAGCCTATGTCACCCAGGGACAGTGTAGCTTCCCAACAGTGAAGGAATTTTTCAAATCGGTTCAGTAGTTTCGGAGCCTTGAATGCAAACAAACAAACAATCAAATTTTTCCTCTTTATTATTAAAATAACTAGCTGACCCGACAGACGTTGTCCTGTTCGTCCAAAAGTCATTCATACAAAATCACTACCCTACCTACGCTACCCTACACTACCCTACCTACCCTACACTACCCTACCCTACACTACCCTACCTATCCTACCTACCCTACCTACCCTACCTACCCTACCTACCCTACCTACCCTACCTACCCTACCTACCCTACCTACCCTACCTACCCTACCCTACCCTACCCTACCTACCCTACCTACCCTACCTACCCTACCTACCCTACCTACCCTACCTACCCTACCTACCCTACCTACCCTACCTACCCTACCTACCCTACCTACCCTACCTACCCTACCTACCCTACCTACCCTACCTACCCTACCTACCCTACCTACCCTACCTACCCTACCTACCCTACCTACCCTACCTACCCTACCTACCCTACCTACCCTACCTACCCTACCTACCCTACCTACCCTACCTACCCTACCTACCCTACCTACCCTACCTACCCTACCTACCCTACCTACCCTACCTACCCTACCTACCCTACCTACCCTACCTACCCTACCCTATCTACCCTATTATCCTATCCGTGAAAATTTTCGTTTTTCGACAGCCAACTTCCACTTTGATACTTTTTTTATTTCTGAAACAACTGAACGGGATAAAAAGTATCCTATGTCCTTCTCCTGGCTCTAAACTACCTCCCTGCCAATTTTCAGCTAAATCGGTTCAGCCGTTCTTGAGTTATAAGTGAAGTAACTAACACGACTTTCTTTTATATATATAGACTAGCAGCGCCCCGCAGTTTCACCCGCATAGTTCCCGTTCCCGTAGGAATACGGGGATAAAATATAGCCTATGTCACCCGGGGACAGTGTAGCTTCCCAACAGTGAAGGAATTTTTCAAATCGGTTCAGTAGTTTCGGAGCCTTGAATGCAAACAAACAAACAATCAAATTTTTCCTCTTTATTATTAAAATAACTAGCTGACCCGACAGACGTTGTCCTGTTCGTCCAAAAGTCATTCATACAAAATCACTACCCTACCTACGCTACCCTACACTACCCTACCTACCCTACACTACCCTACCCTACACTACCCTACCCTACACTACCCTACCTACCCTACCTACCCTACCTACCCTACCTACCCTACCTACCCTACCTACCCTACCTACCCTACCTACCCTACCTACCCTACCTACCCTACCTACCCTACCTACCCTACCTACCCTACCTACCCTACCTACCCTACCTACCCTACCCTACCCTACCTACCCTACCTACCCTACCTACCCTACCTACCCTACCTACCCTACCTACCCTACCTACCCTACCTACCCTACCTACCCTACCTACCCTACCTACCCTACCTACCCTACCTACCCTACCTACCCTACCTACCCTACCTACCCTACCTACCCTACCTACCCTACCTACCCTACCCTATCTACCCTATTATCCTATCCGTGAAAATTTTCGTTTTTCGACAGCCAACTTCCACTTTGATACTTTTTTTATTTCTGAAACAACTGAACGGGATAAAAAGTATCCTATGTCCTTCTCCTGGCTCTAAACTACCTCCCTGCCAATTTTCAGCTAAATCGGTTCAGCCGTTCTTGAGTTATAAGTGAAGTAACTAACACGACTTTCTTTTATATACATATTTATATACTTTTTGGTTTAGATTATAAAAAAGGCAGATAGATCGCGCAGAACACCCAAGAGTCAAAAAAACAAATACTAAAGCCTCGCATTATATACAATACGACGCCTTAGTATTTGGTTTTTTGGCTTCACTCTTAGTGTTCCGCGCGGTCTATCTGCCTTTGTTTTATAATCTGAAGATAATCTATCAAAAATTGGTTATGGGAGCTGATCCTTTTCCCAACAATGAGGTCGGCTTTCTAGTCTAACCCGATACAGATAATTTTAATCTGAACCTCCATAATCCGTGGGTAACACGATACCGCTTGGTAAGACTAGTTGTTAGACTTTTGGGATTCACAAAACCCGTTACTAGCTGAGCCGGGACCAACGGCTTAGCGTGCTTTAGCACAGAGAGGCTTCGATATGTAATGGTGTGAGTTGAGTTTTAGTTTCTCATCATCTTTTCTCACAGCTATCTTCTTCGATTCTGGACCCAAGTAACTACCACGGTCGTTCGTCAACCCCGCAGAATCTAAACTACCCACAAAATTTATTAGCCAAGCTCCAGTGCTTCGGTTTTACGATAGCCAACGTGTAAAGACGATTGTGAACTTAACTTGCTCAGTGCACCGCGTCTCAAATGGGAAATTTTCGTATCGGATGGGAAATATTTCCAATTTCATACGCCATATGCTTTTGTTTAATGTAATTGAAATTGAAAGATGAATATAGTTAAAATGGTGTGACTACTGTAAAATTATTTATGCCGAAAAATAATGTTAAAATATCTTTAAACTAGAAAAATACACCGATCAAAAGGAAGCATAACATTATATATAACATTACATAAAAGTAAGTGAAATATTGAAAGGTGGTGGTCCAGACATGCGCTTTACTTTGTGTAAATTATTTCGTCACTACTACTCTCAAAGCTGTGAGGGAAAACATCTTGAGAAAACCTAGAACCATATCCTAGAACCAAAGAATTCAAAGACATGTGACATCTACGAGTACCAACCTGCCCTGGGCTCGCATGTTGGATTACGTCCCACTCTCTCAAAGAGAAGCCTGCGTCCCAGCACTGGGAATATTATAGGCTGATTATGAAGTGAAACATTTAATTACCTGATTCTTCAAAAACCATTGACCTTCAAATGATGAACACTTTTTTTTAAATTTATGAGCCTCTTTTGAATTTTCTGGTCTAAAGTAGTACATAGTAGGTCATAGTACTTTTTTAAGAATCTCATAATCAAGAAACTACACTACTGAAGTTCCTTAAGCCTCTTACAAACGACCTATTATTATATTCCCAACTAAAGACCCGACCACACTAAACGAAAAACAAATTCCCAGCCGACAAAACTGTCTACTATTCATCCTAATCGGCTTAAACAAGGACTCTCAACGCTCTAATCAGAACTTCAGTCGATTTAGTCTTTGTAAAGCTAATAAAGACTTTCCTAAGTCTCCTTTCCCAGAACGGCGTACCGATTAGTATTCTTTAGTTGTACGAAACCGGCGAGACGGATACGCATATAAAGGGTTCCTTATTCCATGTATTTATAAATGTAACGATGCATTTAGCACATGATTTTAGAGCCCCTAATAACAAATTCTATGGAATAGCAAACGATTTTTGTGCGTTTTCACATCGATGTCTCTGCCACCATTTACATACAACTCGTAAGTATAACTAACGCAAGATCTGAAACACCCCAATTAGAGTATTGAGCTAAAAGCATAATACAAAAACAGAAACTTATTTTTTTAAGGCTAACTAGCATTTACAATTAGGAACAAGTAATTTCTGGTCTTGCGTTTATTCTGTTTAACTTTGAATAGTACTTTAATTACATGCTAAAGTACCCCTTGTTCTAATTAAGTTATCTAATAGAGCACCGTATTCCGTGTGGTGCCGGACGTAAAAGAATAGCACCATCCCATTTCTTCCCGTGGGTGTCCTAGAAGGCGACTAAGGGACTTACTAGAGAATGGGCAGCAGCGTTCTCTATGTATTTTACCACCATACTACGATCGCCAACCCGTCTGCCAAGCGTGGCGATTATGGCAAATCCCTCCTTTTGGGGGAGGCTTATGTCCAGCAGTAGACGTCGTTCGGCTCATATACCTAATGATAGTGATGATAAATAGAACACCACCCAATTCAAATACACCACTAATTTCACCAAAATCTTTTGTTTCTAATTCAAAAGACACTCAATTGCATCGAAATTGACAGTCTCAACTCAATGGGCATAGTATTGCACCCATTGAAAGTAGTTCTGGTGCCTATTGAGAGCTAAATAATGAGGGTTTTATCCAGAAGCCTGGTAGATCCATACATTGTTAAAACAAAAACCGTAACGTGAATAGAGCCTGCATATGTCGCATTTTAAATCGTAGTGCTGGGATTTCTTTTCACGACGAGTTTTGATCCAAAAAAATCGAGGTTCTCTCTGTTTGATGAAATTTTTATGTTTGTGTATTGTGCACCGTAATCTCCTCTAGAGAAAATGCAATTTATAATACAAAATACCGGTTCCAATTCATAATTCTAGGTCGATTTGGAAGACCAATATTTCAATGTTTGGTTGAGTGTTTTTTTTTTTTTGTTATTCTTTTTCTAAGTATTCTAAAGGTTTTTCGCAATAAAACTCATGTAATCGATACCTATGGCCGTCTTTATTTTGCTAGTGTGTAAAGCACCTTATGTTGTTTTCAAAGTACAGTCAGTGTCAATACAATCGGGGCAAACAGAATGTCCAAAATTATCTAAACGACTATGAAAATCAAATCGTAATACAATAACACAAGGAATGTTTCGTAATGAAAAAAGTACACGACAACTGTCATTCTGACAAGAACTTTAACCAGTTGAGATAAAGTTTAATTTTCTAAGTTGTTGAGGTAATCTTGAACGGTCTGTTCGTCCCAATATTTTCGACGCTGACCGTGCCTTAAAACCACCAAATTTTTTCATGAAAATACATAAACTCACACGTTCTTACCATGGCGGCAGGCAAAAACTACAAAAAGACACCTGTTACAATCCATACACACTCCTTTTACCTCGTTTACGTTCATATATCAGAGGCCTTAGTGCGAGTACTACGCACCTGATCTTTCTGAAGAACATCACCAATATCACCATTTAATATAAAAAATATAAATAATAATAAGTATCTAGAACATAGAAATAAGTACTACATAAGCTTTGATTCATTGATGAGAATAACAGTACAGTCATGTGGCAACGTAACAATTGATTCGAGGCTTCTTCAAACAGGCGCTTCGCGACAGCTGCAGCGCAAGCGCGGATCCACCGTTGAGGGCACGATGTGCATGCCCACAACCCTGATACACCTGTGACGTCACACTTTTACGATATTGAGGTCAATAGGCTGATGATATTATATCCTATGCGTGCGTGCCGGACGTAAAAGAATAGTACCATCCCATTTCTTCCCGTGGGTGTCGTAGAAAGCGACTAAGGGACTTACTAGAGAATGTGCAGCAGCGTTCTCTATGCATTTTACCACCGTACTGCGATCGCCAACCCGCCAGCCAAGCGTGGCGATTATGGCAAACTCACCCAGTTTTTGGGGTAGGCATCAGGACGTCTATCGACTGAAATAATGAGGTAGGAATAGTCATGTATAATTAATTCATAATCCTCGTAGGTATACGATTTTAAACATCTTGAAACAGAGAACCGTTTTAAGACATTTAAAATCATGTTGAAATGACATAGTAATCGGCGACAAAGGAACGCAATGAGTCTATTAAGTCTAGTATCGGGCAAATACAACGGCTACAGCTGTATCGGGAACCATAGCGACATTTTTTACCAAACCCTTGGTAAAAAGATCTTGTATAAAGGTGCGCTTACACGAGCAACTAAAATTGCTCCATCTTGGGAAATCCTCGTCAAATATGACGTCACGACTTCATGCAGCAATTTAGGGCAATGGCAACATGTAGCAACCTGTTTCCAGAGATGTTGCTCCATATATATCATGCAATACGGAGCATTTAAAAAAAATAGGCAATACGCATTCGCGCCCCGCCTATTCCTCTCGCAAAAACGAGACGTAGATACAAACGAGATAAAAAGAAAGTTTATTAAAAAATTCCAAACCGATTAGTTATTCGGCAACTCATGAAATATATTAATACCAAAATATTTGACGGCCGGCCGCCAGCATTGCCAGCGCAAAGGATTGGAGCAATCAGAAGCAATATTGCCGAAACACATCGGCAATTTAATTGTTGTTGCTCCAGATTGCTCCACTTAATTGATCCAGATTGATCAATTAGTGTTGCCGAGCAATTATTTCTCAAAAATTGCCCGTGTAAGAGCACCTTTTCGTTTGCATGAACACAAACGGCGCGGACTCGAATTGCGCCTGGTTCATATTTTTTTTATCCCGGTAGAACTTTCCTGAGGGATAATGTTTTGACCCCTACGCGGGCAATGTCGCTAGCAAAAGTTAGTTGATTATAATTAAGGCCTGGATTACATTTTTCTTAGTATATCTTGGAATAAAATTGCATAATAAACTAGTCTAATACAATAATAATTTCTGTGATAATTAGCAGAAAGATTGATAATGGCAATTCTCATAAAGACTGCTACCTAATTCCATATAATAAGTCCATGTTTACGACACACTTAACCAATGTAATTTTCTACCATTAAAAAGATAAATCATAAAATGGACCACTTTTCTCCACCTACACGCACTTATACGCACATAACACATTTGTGAAAGGAACGAAAACGCTCACAGGATCCTGAATAATGTTCACAGTAAATTGTGTTTAGAAAAAAACTGTCGCGTGAAGTAAGTAAACAGGAAAATAAAACTGTCAGAAGATTTCCGAAAGTATTCTTGTCCTTATATTGGAAAGAGATTTTTGAACTAAGTTATGTTGTTACCTAGTTTTATTTATTTTTTATATCAGTCTAGAATTGTCTATTCGTTTTCCCTATTCTCTTCGCATGTCAAATGTACACTATGTGTACCGATAACAACAGAGTTTCTATTGTGTCTGCTAATTAGACACGCGACGGGTTTTTTTTTTCTCAGTAGCCCGTGTGCCAGCGGCGACGGTATCTCTTTCGAACAACCCGCACCCCTGGCAGGCATCGGCCCTTGCAGATCCCTTGGTCACCCTGCGACGGATCGGGACAGTGGCCCGCCGCCTACCACTTTTCGGCCGCAGGGGATAGGGAGAGCGCAAACGGTGGCGGCCCCGTCCAGACCACGGAAGGGAAGAGCGCTACTCAAAAGTACCGGCACTCCTCCTCCGCCGCAGCCTGTAACCATCAACCGCTATTCAACATCGCGGCCCACCTCAGTTGCGGTGCACCTCATCGCAACCTACTTTTTTTGGCCTCTACGTCGTCGGCTTTGAGGCAAAAGCCCTGACCCCACCTTGGAGTTCCTCTTCGCTTCACCGTGGCTGGGAGACCACAGCTACTGAACCCCCCGCAACGACAATGCGGAAACGACGGGTTAAAGTAGGATAAAATCAAAATCACTTTATTCAAACTCTCTGAAGAATCTAAAAAAGTCTGAGAATCAAAATTTTTCGAACGTCAAAATTACATAAGACACATAAGATACACAAGACACAAGATACATAAGATACACTACACACACATAAGATAACACACACACAAAAGATACACACACAACACACAAGACACACACACACACACCCCCACACACAAGACACACACACACACAAAAGATAGTAATTCAATACACCCTAACCTCACCACATCCTAGTGCCTACCTAGTGCCTACCTAGTGCTTTACAGCTGGCAAAAGAAGTGGCGCAACAAATTCCCCAATAACACAGCTATCTGTTCAGTTAGAACTCGATTCTAAACATTCAGCTTGCTTGAATTATGCTTCTATTATGAATTGAAACACAGTGTGAATATTGTATGATTATCAGCCAATTTATTACATAGCAGATCGATTATGCTTCTGCGCCCCTTTATTAAAATTCTTCGTAGGTTTATTAAAAAAAAATTCCACACATTTTGACGGCGTAAGTTTTAGGTACACTTTTCTATTTAACAGCAGATTTTTTTTAATTATGCCGAAATGTTTCTAATCATGTTTTCATGGTTACAGTTTGTGTGTCGATGTGCCCGCGGTCCCTGGCACCATGTGTGAGTATGTAAAGCATTAATTTCATTACCAAACCCTAGACTATTAAATAAACTTATTTGCCGTGTGTCAGCACGTAGCACGCACCAATATACCTCCGTATAGCCAGGTTAAGGAGCAGGTTGACAAGAAAAGGTTAGGGCTTGTCAAATTTTGTAATTTGACGTTTAATATGCTAAGGGTCTCATCAAGGCAGCGACATCCATCAAGCCTGCTAATAACAGCTAACTGCGAACTGCAATCTGTCAGCCAAAAGAGCATGATTACATTGAAAAATCCCAACAATGTTAACACTTTCAGTTGAGCATCTGGGTATTCAAATGTTTGTTGCACGGCGCCACTATTCTCTCATCTAATACTATCTATACTAACATGTATGGGCTGTATATCCCACTGCCCTTAATACAAGTTATTGTATAACTTAGTAAGGGTGCTGGTTGCAACACCTACCTGTTTGTTAACTAGCATAAGTCAAGTGTACCCATTTATGTTAATTACTATTAACTTAATGTTAACATTTAGGGCCGAGTTTTCAATCCTCAGTTAAACAGACAGATAGAGTTTATTCGATGGATGGCCAAAAAATCTGTTGTTCAATCGTCAGATAGGCTTTATTGGTCGAATAAGTCACTTAACTGAGGAATAAATCTATTTGCCTCTTTGATGGCCAGTTAACCGCTTATTCCATTGATAAATGACTTAGATGTTACTAAATTTGACGTAAGTCTTCGAGTTTTACAAGTTTAAATAATTAATAATATTTTCTTCCATGTACATTCTTTGTCTTTTTTTGTAACAGCGTCAGTCTGTTTATTTTCTATTATTTGCTTAGGTATACCTCTCGACTAAACTCACAAGTAATTGAATCTCAGCATTATTAAAGATTACTGAACGCTCCCACTTTTTGTCACATAATTTCAATCAATTTAAAAATAACAAATAAACAAATTTACCACACGACCAACACACACCAAAAAAAAAACACACATAAATACCACACGGTCAAACTTACAACCTCGTAACGTATTAAAAATGGCATGACGCAGCCATCTGTTTGAAAAACATTGATAACAATAAAAAAATAGTTCGTCCCGTTCTAACCTTCGTTTATTCTGTATATTTGTTTCACCTCCCTGAAGTTAGCGTCATCACAGATGAGATATTCGGTCAGATAGTTATACCTAGGATAAATATTGTTTGAAAAATTGACAACCACTTATCCGACGAATAAAGAGACTAATAACTTTATTCTTCAGGTAGCTATTGGTACTTTTAAATGACGATTGAAAAATCGCCCCTTAGACAGGTAAAGTTTGTGAGTTTTGTGAGGTTGTAGGGAGTCATCTATGGATCTACTCAACCGATTTTTGAGTATCATATGCTATACAGGAAAAGTTTTTATCCAGTGCGCAAATTGTAACCATGAATTCAGCATATCGTTCTAGACCCCCTGGCGCAGAAATTTTTCGCCGGTTATACAAAAAAAATATCAGCTGTTCCATACATTTTGACCGCGTAGGTATTGCACTTTTCTATGAAACAGCAGATTTTTTTTATAACCGGCGAAAAATTTCTGCGGTAGGGGTCCATAATGATTTATGCTGAATTCATGGTTACAATTTGGGCACTGGATAAAAACTTACCCGGAAAATGAAAAGACTTTGACGTGGTAGTCGGAATGGCAAAGTAAGTCGGAGAAAAAACGGTCGAACGAAACGTTTCTTACGAAGGCTACCGAGAACACTGGTGATGAAATAATTTACACCAAGTAAAGCGCCTGTCTAGGTTTGAACCTACGACCAACATAAGGCGCGGTCGTTATCACTGGGCCATCACTGCTTTTCAACCATACTAACCAACCTTTAATAATTAATTTTAACCATATTTACCTTATTTCTATTACAAATATTATTAATAGATTCTAATGTTATCCTACGAACAATTTCGAAGCCATATTGTATTATCTAGTATATTTATTTAATTAATTAATCAAATTGAGAGCGGGAGGATATTGGAAATTTTCTCATTTTACTCAAATGGCTTTCACAAAGCTTCTAACGATTGTGAATTTTCGACCATCTATGTATGTATATACTAATTATAAAGCTGATAAGTTTGTTTGTTTGAACGCGATAACTTCTGGACCAGTCATCATCATCTGCCTAGCCTTTTCCCAATTATGTTGGGGTCGGCTTCCAGTCTAACCGGATGCAGCTGAATACCGTTATTTTACATGGAGCGACTGCCTATCTGACCTCCACAACCCAGTTACTGGGTAATACGATACTCCTTGGTAAGACTGGTTGTCAGACTTTCGGGCTTCTGACGACCCGTAACGACTGTCAAAGATCCACAAATGACAGCCGGGACCAACAGTGGAGTCACTGTTCCGACAATGGAAATCAAAACTTCGGGAGTGTATTGAGTACTCAATACACTCCCGAAGTTTGTATGGAAAAAATACCGACTAGATTCACCTTAAGTCATCATCTGCCTTGCCTTTTCCCAAGTTTGTTGGGTTCGGTTTCCAGTCTAACCGGATGCAGCAGAATATCAATATTTTACATGGAGTAACTGACCGCCACAGCCCATTTACTGGGTAATACGATACCCTTGGTAGACTGGTTGTCAGACTTTCGGGCTTCTGACGACCCGTAACGACTGTCAAAGATCCACGAATGACAGCCGAATAAATACCAAGCAATTTTTTTATTAAATGAGAAAGAACGCGATGCGATGTGATGCGATGGGTTGCAGAAAATTTCACGTAGACGAAGCACCGGCAGAAGCTAGTACCTACCTACTGAGATAATAATAAATTAAAGACATTTCTCATGGTATAATCCAAAATTTTATGCAAAATCATTCTTTATCGGGTCTGGATCGAATTACAATATCTCCTTCGTACCATCTGGACGATAGCTATATTAACAGCGTTCTTTACGATTAATGAAAAATCATAATGAATGGGGAGGGGCTTGTAGCTAAGTAACAATAGCTGCGCGGGTCGATCGATCAGGTTAAGCTACGCTTGCCGCCGTTGGTCCGTGGATGGGTGACCATCTTTACATACCAAGACTCCTCCGTGCCTCGGAAAGCACGTTAAACCGTTGGTCCCGGCTGTCATTTGTGGATCTTTGACAGTCGTAACGGGTCGTCAGAAGCCCGAAAGTCTGACAACCAGTCTTACCAAGGGGTATCGTATTACCGAGTAACTGGGTTGTGGAGGTCAGATAGGCAGTCACTCCATGTAAAATACTGGTATTCAGCTGCATCCGGTTAGACTGGAAGCCGACCCCAACATAATTGGGAAAAGGCTAGACAGATGATGATGAAAAATCATAATGAATGAGTCTTCTAGATATTGAAATTCATAGCAACAGGATTAATTTATGTCAATCCTATTAAGCTTGAACGGTGATAGAACAAGGTATCTCGCTCCGACTTACGAGTTGTATGTCGTGAGTTCGAACCCAAGCAGGCACTTTTTGTATCTAATTTCATCATCACTGTTCTTAATGGTGCGGCTACACTTACGAGAAACGCCGTTAATTATCGCGATGTTGGACGTTAACCGTAGGTGTAGCCACAACTTATCGCGATAATTTTACAACGGCATTCACATTGCCATTTGACGTTACAAAATGTGAGAATTATTGCGATAAAGCGCCACACTAACGTTTTCACTAACGTTGCCGCTTTGTCGCAAAAATTCTCACTGACAAATGGATGGCTCACGCTTATTAGCTGATTCTTTACCGCGTTGTGTATCGCGATGTTGGGCATTGACGTTGACCGTAGTGTGGCCACTGAATTTATCGCGTTATGAGCGTTTATTCTGAAAGTTGGCAACATCGCAAATAGCTGTCAAATATTTTCCTGTTTTGATTAATTTGGCAATATTCCTGTATGGAAATTTGAAATATCGCTAACTAGTGAGTTATGAGCCAACAAAGATTCGTTTTTCTTGCTAATTTCACCTAACTTTGGGCGTGTTTAAGTAATAAAAGAAGTGTGAAATCTCCAAAACTAAGTCGGTACCGACAAAGCTCAAATATGGAAAACATCAATAAACTTTATTGGTCAATGATTTATTTAGTGTTTTTTTTTCATAAAACCCGATCTTCCGAAGGACTTTTCTTAATTTTTTTATGCGCCTGCTTTACTATAACTGATCCTGCATCTCACTCAATAACGTTGTGCGTGTATCCTTTTCATCACGGGTACTACCTCTGTCGGTAGCTTTTAGCCAGGCCCACCAGTGAGTTCGACCCCTCGACTAGATTTTCCTTAACACAAATAAACACAGTTACCTAGATCTATGTATTCTTTCAAAGATCCCACCTACTCTACGGGTTTAATGGGAACATGTAAAGAAACAGTAACCCCAAAATCCCATACAAGCAAATGGGAATTCCAAAATACCTCCAAGCAAATGGGAAATTCTAAATCTGAAAGCCCAGCCATCTTTAAGACATTAAACATGTTTATTGCAAATAAACAGGAGTGCTCAACGTTTTAAAACCAGGTAGAAGTATTTAGTAGGATGTGGACTTTCACGTTAATAGCAGAAGTTGGCTCGTTAAATCTCTGGTGGGGCAAAGGGGCAAGATTTATAGCCCCGTAGCCCCTAAGTGTTTACTTTCACAACACTATTAACGTAATAAATTGAAGTGCATAGTTCGTTAGTTTTTAATTTATCTTATCTTGTGTCTGCACGAGCTAAACGCTATGCTGTGGTAGAGGGAACAGCTAGTCAGACATGTCACAGCCAGCATCGAGATTTCTGTGGTGTACCTATACTCCATTTATTATAGTGTTAGAAAAAACAGGCTCGTAGAAGCAGGAGGGCAAAGCATTTTATTTCAAAGTTAAGTTAAATATTTTTAGATAGATTTAAGGTAAGTAACTAAATACTGAGATAAACGAAATAAAAGTCATTTTATTTTAAATAATGCTTTTTAATAATAACGTCTTCATCACACATTACAAACTTTTAACAAAAGTAATGAATGAAACAAACAATCACGTGATGATTTAAAAATTAAGATTAAAATAAAGTGTATCAAAAGAAGGGTATTTTATTTCGTTTTAATAACAACTTACAACACAATACGTTGGTGAAACTATCTTCGTCTTCGTCAGCTAGATTAGTCGCTAAACGTTCTAGGAATTGTTCACTCCTGCTTCTTTTAGGTTTTTAGCAATCACACTTTAATTTTAAATTGGAATGTAATAATTATCTATAAATGAAAGCCACTTAATTTCACAAGATAAATAGATAAAATGATTACAATAAAGTGTCACAGTTGATATATAAATAGATTTAATACATTTTGGCGCTAATCGTAACTGTAACAAGTTGTGTGTAGGTACTTTTGTTGCAAAGTGTACATTAAAAAAAACCTTTTTTTATTTCTGTCTAATGCTATTATAAACTGCCAGGGGTACGGGTTTGTTCGAAAGAGACACCACAGCCCCTGGCATACGGGCTACTGAAGGAACACGGGTGGGTTTTAGTCAGTAAAAGTCTGACACGCCCTCCTGCTCCACCCAGAGCGGGAGAAGTTATTTGATGATTTCCCACCCAAAAAAAAAATGCTATTATAAATGGAAAAAAATAATGGACAGTACATTATTTATTTGAGGGTCTCGTGGCTAAGTAACCATTACCACATGGACCATCGATTAGTTAAGCAACGCATGCCGCGGTTGGTGCTTGCACGGGTGATCTTTACATACCAAGACCCCGGCGCCGCGCGCCGTCCCGGCTGTCATTCGTGGATCTTTGACAGTCGTTACGGGTCATCAACTCGTCAGCACCCCGAAAGTTTGACAACTAGACACACATAGGTGAACAGATAGCCAGTAGCTGCATTCTGTCTGTAGAATACTGGTACAGCTGCATCAGGTTATATTCGAAGCCGACACCAAATATGGTTAGTAAAAGGCTAGGCAGACGCTGATGAAATTATGAACGTAAACTTTTTTTTTAAATCATAATTCAAAATAATATGAATTAAAAGTAGTTATTAATATTTTAGTGAAATAGTTTATGTATTTACTTACTTTGACTTTAGATTCTTTTGTAACTTTTTTAATTTAAATTTATGGCTTTAGAATTATCAATGTTGGAACACCGACGTCTCCTCTCTCGGAGGTGGGCGCTAATGGCTGCAACACAGTTTTTTAAACTATCGTAGCTGTTAACGAACACAAAAAAAAATTGTAAACCTGTTCTAGTCCAATAAATATTTGATTTGATTTGTACAAAGAACAGGGTGTAAAGTTCACTCAACCTCAATTTATAAGGGAGGATCCTCCACCCAGACGGGTGCTGCTTCTGGTGGGCAACTGCTCGACAGCATGTAGTCGTCCCTGTGTCTCCGAAGGGCACGCGAGGAATCGGTTTCGGAGCCGTTGGCCCCATGACCGAGGAGCTTTTCCTCGGTCCCCAAAAATTAGGGACCCGTCCTGGGTTTTTCCCTCCCTCTCCGTCGGGAGGAAGTGGGAGTGTTTTTCGCACACCTAGGCGGCTGACAGTGAAGTGGTGTGAGTTTTGCTGTGTTCGTGGCTGATATGTCGTCGATGTACACAGAGTAGAGCATAGGCTAGACACAGATCCCCTACGGCGGCATCTCCTCGGTGACGGGATGTCTGCTGGAGAGCTCGTCCTCCTACACGACCTTGATTGTCCTATCCTGAAGGAAGGCGAAGACCACCTGTATCAAGCGACGAGGCGCTGTGGTGAGTGAGAGCTTGTATAATAGGCCGGCGTTTTGTGCTGCGACGCGCGGTAAACTCGGCTTGCGCGATGTAGGATTTTATGTGACGTCACGTCAGTGCGATGCGTAGTTTGCATGTAGCGTTGTAGATGCCACTACTAGTACATTAATGAAGATGACGAAGCTGAATGTTCAATCAACCATCAAATTTGTTACAGGATTGTTTTATTAGCTCTAAAAATATTTACGACGTAGATGTGTTATTCAAAACATTGAGCTGACTGCAGTAGGTACATTCAGCTGCACTACTTCGAACTTCAACTGCAAATATTTATGACTTATGACAAAACAGTAAAGCTTGTAAGCAAAACTGTTTGTTTTTAGTTCGAGGTCGGCCCACTTATAGCACGACTTTGTTTGTTTAGTTTAAACCGTACATAATAATCATTATTCTTCATCGTTCTCGTAGCGGTACGAATTGTAAATTTAAACCAAGAAATTGGTATGCAGACAGGTTACTTTACAATGCTCAGTTCAACACCGAAAGTGGACTGGATTATCTGTGCGCCATAAAATTCCGTCGCGATATTTTTACGTCCGTGCGCACGTGGTTTAACTGTCTTATGCGTCGGGCTTGCGGACGCCGTTATGTTGTGTTCCACGCGCGCCTCAAAGAGATGTCTGCACCAATTGGTGGGGTCCGCAAGGGCCGATGCCTGCCAGGGGTGCGAGTTGTTCGAAAGAGATACCGTGGCCCCTGGCACACAGGCAACTTAGGGAACACAGGTGGGTTTTAGTCAGTCAAAGTCTGACACGCCCTCCTGCTCCACCTAGAGCGGGAGAAGTTATTTGATGATTACCTACCCTCATAAAAAAGCGTAGTACGCACACAATTAAAATACACGACGATGTAATGCAGGGATGGCGAGCCTCTTTACATCTACGTGCCAGTTCTTTCAAAAGAAATATTGAATGTGGCCATGACGTACCAACAAACAATCTTGACTACAAGTCAAAAAACTACTTTCACAATAATACTTTTTATTTGCAACAATACAAGGTATAACTTAAATAACGCGCAACCTCCTAAGGGGTCATTGTGCTCATGATTATCAACAACTTTTAGTAAGGGACCAAACGTTAAATCACGAAATAAAACCAGCGAGTTTTGCGAACATAAATGTTGGGAACAGCTGATTATTTTTTTCGCGATTTCAGGTTTGGTCCCATAGTAAAAGTTGTTCATAATGATGAGTACAATGACCTCTTAAGAGGTCGTGCGTTATTTAAGTTACATCTTGTTTAATACTTCTACAATAATACCTTTATTAATGTTACGTCTGCTTAGAGCATACCGCAAGCATACCGTTCAATAGGTACTATATAGATCGAAAGACGCCGGTATACGCCTGTTTCCTTGATCTCTCCAGGGCCTTCGATCTGGTCTCGTATGATGTGCTCTGGAGAAAGATGGTAAATAGGGGTATACCTGCGGATATATGTGGATTATTTCAGCACTGGTATGGTAATCAGACCAATCATGTGAAGTGGGACGGTACGCTCTCTGAACCGTATAGGTTGGAATGCGGGGTGAGGCAAGGAGGTTTGACGTCTCCCAGACTCTTCAACCTCTACGTAGATGAGGTCATAGAGGGACTCAGCAGCATGCGTGTCGGCTGCAGTGTTGATGGGGTTAGCATTAACAACATCAGCTATGCTGACGACATGGTGCTGCTGGCTCCGTCTGCAGGGGCAATCAGAGAGTTGCTTAAGACTTGTGAAGCCTACGCTGCCGTACATGGATTAAGTTATAATGTAAAAAAATGTGAATACATGGTTTTTAAGGTTAGCGGAAAATGCCGTGAAGTGGGACCCGAGCTTCTAATAAACGGGTCAGTGATCAAAAGGGTATCCACTTTTAAATACCTGGGTCACTTTCTTTCCGACGACCTTAAGGACCATGTAGATATAGAGAGGGAGCGCAGGGCACTCGCCGTCCGGTGCAACATGCTGGCCCGTAGATTTGCTCGGTGTACGGACCAAGTAAAAATTAAAATTTTTAAGGCTTACTGCCAGAATCTGTACACGAGTCATCTATGGGTCAATTACACCAAAAGATCGCTAGATGTCCTGCGCGTCCAGTATAATAATGGTTTCAGGATGTTGTTGAGACTTCCTCGCTATTGCAGCGCGTCGGAGATGTTTGCACAAGCTCGTACCGACGGTTTTCACGCGATTGTGCGGAAAAAAACCGCTTCGCTATTAAGTCGAGTGAGAGGCAGTCGCAACCTCATCCTGAGAACTGTAGCGGAGAGTTTCGGTTCTCCAATTGTAAAGCAGTTTGTGCAGAGGGTGATTGGTACTAACACTAGATAATAAGTTGTTTTCATAATAATAGGTCTTTACCTATGAAATTGCCGTTTTGTATGAAAAAATTTAAACGAATTTTTTTCATGAATTTTTTATTTGTATTAATCGAAGTAATCACCCATGCAATCAATGCATCTTTGCCATCGCAGTGGCAGTTTATTGCTTCTTAAAGAAATCAGCTGGACGGGAGGCAACAAATTCTTCAAAGGCATTTTGTACTGCCTCTCGGGTATTAAATTTTTTTCCCGCCAAGAAGTTATCCAAATTCTGGAAAAAGTAGTAGTCTGTAAGCGCAAGGTCTGGTGAGTAGGGCGGATGACGGAGAGCTTCCAACCCCAGTTCTTGCAACTTGGAGACCGTCTGCTGTGCAGTATGAGGTCGCGCGTTGTCGTGCAGGAGCAGCGGAGACGAGCGATTGACCAATGCTGGTTGGAGATGCGCCAGCTTCTCCATCATTGTGTTCAGTTCTTCACAGTACACATCTGCAGTAATGCTCACCCCGTTTGGTAAGAAGCTGTGATGAATCACACCGGCGCTAGACCACCAAACAGTGACCATCACTTTTCTAGGGGTAAGTTTTCGTTTAGGGCATTGTTTAGGTGCTGAACCAGGATCCAACCAACTTGCTGAGCGCTTACGGTTATCAAACAGAATCCATTTTTCATCGCAGGTAACAATGCGGTTCAAAATTCCTTCATTTGTGTGTCTGTTGAGCAGTGCAAGGCACGTCTCGACGCGTACTTCGCGCTGGCGATCATTGAGTTCGTGGGGCACCCATTTGTCAAGCTTTTTTACCTTGCCAATTTGACGCAAATGGACCAATATTGTTTTGACGCTAACGTCGAAAGCTGCTGCTAATTCAGCCGTAGATTGTGTATCATCAGCTTCCACAATCGCCTTTAATTCGTCATTGTCGACCAAAGTCTTCGGACGACCGCGAGGTTCATTTTTCAGGTCGAAATTTCCAGAACGGAAGCGAGCAAACCAATAACAGGTGGTGCGTTGGTTTGTAGTGTTAGCTCCGTAAACGTCGTTGATGTTGCGTGCCGCTTGTGCCGCGTTGCTGCCACGACGGTACTCATATTCCATAATTACTCGAATTTTTAACGTATCCATGATGACGAAAAAGATTGAAATGCGATGAAAATGTAACACTAATCAATAAAGAAATGACTACTTTTAGAAAAAAAAATCCATGTTTTTAAAATAAAATTAATTTGAAATTAGAATTCTTAGCCAAACAAAAATTATTTTGATTTGAAATGGCCAGTACTGCAGAACGGCAATTTCATAGGTAAAGACCTAATATGTTACTAACACTCTATGGATTTCTTTTCCGAAATAAAAATAAATATTATTATTATTATTTCCTTTATTCATTTTCATTTCTTATTATTTACATTTTTAAATATTTTTATAAAAGTAAATAAACAAAAACATTTAAAAATATAAAAAATAGTAGCCCACCGGTATCGGGAACAGAGTCCAAGCTACCGGTGGTCAGGGCTGCTGAGAGAGGAACCTCCTCACTAAACGCGCCGTGTCCAGTATAACTGCTTTCTGGATCAAGCCCTTGATCCAGCTGCCTAACGAGAGCCTCCTGAGGTGTTGGTCGAGGCTCTTGGCTATAATGCCATTGGCTGTCACGACTATCGGCACAATGACTGCTGTATCCACATCCCACATGTCGACAACCTCGCGTGCCAGGTCAAGATACTTGATTTTTTTATCTTGCTCAGCTTTCACGAGGTTCTCGTCATGTGGGACTGCTATATCAATAATCATTGTGCGACGCTCTAGTCGATCTATCACCACTATGTCCGGCTTATTGGCAACAATAGTCCGGTCAGTGATGATAGATCGATCCCAATACAATGTGATAGTGCCATTTTCGAGAACTGGGTCGGGCACATACCTATAGTACGGTACTTCTGAATCCACAAGACTGTATTTCAGAGCAAGTTGCTGGTGGATAATCCTGGCTACAAGGTTGTGCCTATGCAAGTAGTCTCCGTTAGCCAGACGTGAACAGCCAGAAATAATGTGTCGGATTGATTCCCCCGGACGGTGGCATGCCCGACAGATGTCAACCGTGCCATCCTTCACAATATATTTCCGGTAGTTGTTCGTCATCATAACTTCGTCCATAATTGCAAAGACAAAACCTTCGGTTTCTCCAAAGAGATCACCGAATCGTAACCAGGATACGGACGCTAAGAAGTCTACATCTGGTCCATGTAGGACCCAATAAAAGTGCCCGTGAAGCTATTTGCCCTGCCATACCTCCCTGCGGTCATTAGTATCTAATACTTTAGGTTTGCGCCAGTTCTCGTTAGCCAAGGAGAGCGGGGTGAGTCCTTATTGTTGAGTTATTATTATTATTATTAGAACTTCAAAAATCTGAAAACCTGTCTCACCAAGGGGTATCATTGTTATCCTTTAACTGGTTTGAGGAGGTCAGATAGGCAGTCACTACATATAAAATACTCGTATTCAGCTGCATCCATTTAGACTGTTAGCCAACCCCAGCATAATTGGGAATAGGCTAGGCAGATTGAATGCACAACTAAAGTTGCGCTTACACGGCCAATTTTTTGAGCAATTTATTGCTCGGCGACACTAATGGATAAATCTGGATCAATTAAGTGGAGCAATCTGGAGCTACAACAATAAATTGCCGATTTGTTTCGGCAGTATTGCTTCTGATTTCTCCATATATTTCATGAGTTGCCGAATATCCAATCGGTTTGGATTTTTTTTTTTTGTCAATTTTCTTACTATCTCGTTTCTACGTATAACTCCGTCTCGTTTTTGCGAGAGGAACCAACCGGCGGCGGGGAGGCGCATTGCCTAGTTTTTTAAGTTGCTCCACATTGCTCCATATTATGTGGCCGTATTTCTGGCAACAGGTTGCTACATGTTGCCATTGCCCTAAATTGCTGACGAGAATTGACCAAGGTGGGGCAATTTTAGTTACTCGTGTAAGCGCACCTTAATGAACTATTTGCAACAATAACCCGTAAATTATCTGTGAGCTTGTTCAATGGTTCAGTTAGCAGACAATACAGATAGACGGGCTGTTTGCTGTAGTCGTTGTTTGAGAGTTTGCCTTTGTAAGCGGGATGCATCTGCGTTTGCAGTAACTTAAGACTTAGCTTGTAGTTAAGGGAGGGTGTACTTGCAAGTTTCGTGATGGTATTACTTGCTGGCTATTTCGTTAGCGATATTTTTCTATTGAATCAGCAGGAACTACTTATACACCATGACATTTTAGTAGTCTTACAACAGCACCCCACTTCATGTATCCAATGACAACTAACCATTTATGAAAAAAAAATTTTTTTTGAACATATGCAGAATTAAAAAAAAAAACATTCAATTAGACGCATGACGTAGTTTGTAACATCATGTTTTGGAGTTGAAATTAATGATGGAATCTGCCAGGGGTGCGGGTTTGTTCGAAAGAGATACCGCAGCCCCTGGCCTATAGGCTACTGAGGGAACTCGGGTGGGTTTTAGTCCTGCTCTGCCCAGAGCGGGAGAAGTTATTTTATGATTTCCCAACGAAAAATAAATAAATGGAATGTAATGATAGGTAGGAACTTAGATATCTTCTACGTTTGATACGTAAACATAATTAACAGGGAGGGTGTTTCATAATTCAAGCATTATTTATTTTTCTTTGTACCTCGTATCTTAATTAATTGTAACAATGTTTTAATCGCGCCTAGAGGTATTTTATGACGGATACTTTGAGTGGACCACCTTTGTAAGACGACTAACATGTCACAGTGTATAAGAATAACGTATGTTGTGTGATGATGAAAAATAATACACGGTTGAAATTTTCCCACTAATAGGACAGAAATGGTGCATTATTATTTTTCCAATATTCTTATATTCTTGGGGAACCTTTACCCCGTTTATACATTGGATAAATAACGGCCAAATAAAAATAACAGTTATTGTGTTAAATTTTAGATTTTTTTTTTAATGGTGAATAGATTACATTGCTTTATAATAACGGAACTTATAGTATACATACATAAGCAACCTATAATTTTCCCACTGCTGGGAAACAGGCCTCCTCTCTGTGAGAGGGAGTGGGATATGAATAAATTAAGGCCTCAGACACTGCAAGCTTAGGGCACCCCCTTATGTGTTCGGGTTTAGTGCGTTGCCAGAGGTAACCTTACAAAGCTATGAAATACAGTTCTTATTATTAACTGTACCGCTATAAAAAACTTTTTTCAAAAAAATAACAACCGACTTCCAAAAAAAACACTACAAAGTGCAAAATAACTTTAATTTCGGAAGGCGGTGACAAATAATTAAAATACACATCCAAAGTGTTTTTTTTGGAAGTCGGTTGTTATTTTTTTGAAAAAAGTTTTTATTTTTCACTTTTCGAACAATTCGAAATTTCATCAATTTTACACCAATTCGAAATTTCATCATCCTTGGCGTCAAAACAATGCATATTTATGCGATAGGAACATTCGCGGTTGATTTGCTGTAATTTTTTGAAGAGTTCCGTTGTCTGTCTCCGAAATGCATCATCAGATCTATATTAAATTTCAATGGGACCATTTCGGAGTAAACCCCTTTCGAACAAAAAAAGAATTTTGCAAATCCGTCTATATACGACGGAGTTATGCCCGAACATACATAAAAAAAAACATGTCGAATTGATAACCTCCTTCTTTTTGAAGTCGGTTAAAAATACATTTTATTAAATCGTAAAAAAAAACAATAAAATGCTTTACAGGAAAAAGTACACTTTAAAAGGATGATTTCCTCCAAACGGCTCGTATCGCATCAGATCGGAACGGGTTTTTCAATCTTTAAACGATACTAAATCGTGTACACAGTGTTTAAAGTCTATATTACGGAGCCGCGCACAGCAGCTTGACCGCGGGCGTCTTCTGCGACATGCAATCGTAGCCGAAAGTATGCTGCGACGCGCGACCGGCTCCGTTCGCCTGTCGTCGTATCTGGGTGCCTACTCTATAACTCCGCCCGTTCGAAAGTAGCTCGAAACTTCTTAGTGAATCCTACAGCCAATTAACTAACTGTTTTAGACTAACAAAAACGTATCGGGAGTTGCTGTCAAAACCCTATTTTATCGTAATATACTTTCAAAACATCCATTAAATAAAACAAACCAGTTTATATAAAATAACTGGATAGGTACTCTATTTTGAGTATTAACTAGAGTTAACAGCGTTAAAAATATGTGCTATATTTTTAACGTTGTCAATTTCAGTTACTGCTAAAAAAATGGAGAATGTTATTTCAGTAACGGCGTCGAATATTCAGTAATATTATGATTCGATAAAATGTTGTTTGAAATATTTGACTTGTTAAAAGCCAACGTAATTCCAATATTTTGATTGGTAAAATTTAATTAACTGCTATCGCTACGCTTGCTTTAGTCAGTTAATTGGGATGCGCGTTACTATGTCAAGCAACGCGATAATAGCAGATGAGAAAAGTCTTAAATTGGGCACAAATCTAAACTATAGACTGCTACTAAGATATATTTCTCAAGGAAATCTCTAAACATTACGACAGCATTTTATTTTTTTGGAATTGCATCTCGCAGGGTTATCGGTTGCTTAAGGCCCTGGTAATTTTGAATGTACTCTTCGTAGTGTCGATATGAGCGATAATAGTTCTTACTGCCATCCAATACGGGTTAAAATCTGTTGTAACAGATTTTAAACCCGTGTCGGATTGCAGTAAGAACTATTATTACTAACTTACTTCATCTATCTCTCGATAAATAATATTCTTCAGGAACGACAAAAAAAAAGATAAAAATGAAAATTGATCTGTTGGAACCCATCACAAACATACCAGAGACAATATCATATAGGTACATAGGTAAATAAAGAACTGTCGTAGTTTATCACATAAATCATATTTCCCTTTGACCAGCACATTTCCAGTCCACATAATAAGCGTTGTACGAAAAATCAGAAGCTCCGAACGTGCTGTGGATGCAACACGACGTGACTGGCGTATCAAATGGGAAAATACGACATATTGAGAAAATTCCCATTCCATACGAAAGTGATTCTTCATGGCGCTGATAAAATTGGCCACGTGCGATTCCTACTTGTACACGAAGGGTTCGATCGTACAATATTTAACATTACTTCTTTATTTAAATACTTTATTTTTTTTAAACATTTCTCGTATGGGGACCCCCTTTAGTTTTTACCTTTCTTTTATTTTTATTTGTTGTTCTAGTGGCCATGTTGTGCGGTAGTGTTTGTGATACAATGACTTTTTCATTAGTACAGACACCAACGATACACTTATTTCTAGAATGTTCTATTTTTCCTCGGAAATTTGTTTTTGTGAACCGTAAATGTGCTTTTTTTTACCGATGGTTTTTACTGAAATTAAATATTGATGATATACTTAATAAACTAATTATTTATTTAAATCAGTACACACTATGATAAAATTTCAAGTGTCATTCAAAAGATATGTTTTGAACCGTAATAGGCAGACACTTGAAATGGCAGACGCGTCTGTCACAGGGCTGTACAGGGACGCAAGGATAGACAGCGGAGCCTTACCTATAGGTTCCCGTCGGCACCCTTTGGCCACGGAACCCTAGAAAGTTCGTAAAGTCACATTAAAAGTGTCGTAATTCTTTTGGCTTACGTTAAACTATGTTGTTGGACATACTTTTAATGTTACGTGTAGTAACGTTTTTGTGTAGTTCCGAAAGAGGAACTATCGTTAGGGTTGCACACATTGGACGAGCGGTTTTATGGTAAAAATGCTTAGATTTCAGATTCTTTTGTACAGATTCTTACGTCCGTAACTGGGGGCCTGCTCTCTAAGCACGAAATCCGTAATCTTACGGTCGAAGTTACGGGCGTTTCCTACTCCGTATTACTTACGATGATTAGTTTGGGGCCCAAACTAAGAATGAATTACTACACGATTGATAGTTGTCAAAAGTCATTTATTCAAAGTAAGCTGAGAGTCAGCACTTTTCGAACGTCAAAATTACATAAGACAGTCCCCCAAAAACGCCCACCCTTCCACACTTCCTAGTGCTTTAGCTGGGAAGAAGAAGTGGCGCAACAAACTCCCCAGCAGCACAGCTGTCTGATAAGTTGGAAAAACTTGACTCTATACAGTAATAGGTAAGTAATTAAATTTCATCAAAAAATGGAAATTTCATTATTAAAAAAAAAAATGGTTTATACAGTCAAATAAAACAAACAATGCTATGGAGTAACTCATATAACCTGTCAGTAGGTAAAGGTGTCCCTACTCCCTATAAGGTTTTAGGTACCCGTCCAAAAAAGTTAATTAATCAGCCGTAGGTGTCACTTCGAAGTTTCGAACTATTTTCGGACGGGCCCGTATTTTCGTCAATGGAATTAGAGAGTAGCCCCCCTGATACGGTGTATACAACGCCCGTTACTTCGCCCGAACTACGGATTTGGTGCTTAAGGGGTAGACCCTCAGCGACGGCCGACATGTCCCACGTACGCTAATGGCCGATTCCTAAAATTAACGGAAAGCTGCTGGTTATAAATAAGACCCTTCTATCTTTACTAATAATGAAGCAAATACCTAAAAACTTTGCATAGCAGACCCTCCCGTGTGGAAGTAGCTGTCACGGATTAAATTAGCTAGCTTTTAACCGACTTCAAAAATAAATGTAGGTATGTTCGGGCATAACTCCGTCATATATAGACGGATTTGCAATATTATTTTTTTGTTCGAAAGGAGTTCATATAGATTTGATGATGCGTTTTGGAGACAGACAATGTACTATTATTGATCGAAGCATACAATGGAATTCTTCAAAAAATCTCAGCAAATCAACCGCGATTGCTGCTATTGCATGAATATGCATTTTTTTGACCAAAGATGATGAAATTTCGAATTGGTGTGGGGTAGGTACTATAACTAAAAACAGAAAAATAAAAGAGTTATCCAAAAAAAAAAAACAATTCCAAAATATCGTTCATTTCGGAAGTCGGTGACTTTGTATATTTTATTTTATTTTTCACTTTGTAGTGTGTCCGGAAGTCGATTTTTTTGCAAAAAGATTTTTTGGTTGTAGAAATCGATCACTAAAGGACTAAGAGTGGAAACAAATTCCAGTAACATGTAATATCGAGATCGCCAGTACATCCGGCTTCAAAGATCTCACAACCCGGCTTCAACCATCTTGCAACACGGCTTTAAGGACGCATTTACGAATTCACGCGCTTCAATTTTAGGTATTGAGTCTTACTACTACACGTGCACGGCTCACACACACAGCGATTTACCGCGAAGCGGCGAAATTATGAGTTAACTGACACGACTTGATACTTGAGCATACTTGTATTTAATTTTTAGCCATGTATTTTTTTATGCTTACGTTGATTTGTTTTTTCAAAAAGTTGGTAACTTGATGTGTTCATAAAAGTAGACACCATTCATTTCATTTAATTGCACACTGATTGGTTGGTGAGCAAGTACTTGCCAAAGTACCTATGTATTTACAATTTATGCAACAATTATTTGAAAACAAATGATTAAAAACATAAGCTTATGTTATTTGTTTTATTTAGTATTTCATAATTACTATATCTTATCAATTTTTTATGTTATCGAATGTAGGTAAGTGGGTTCTCGAAAACAAGAAAGCAAAGAGAGAAGAAAGAAAATGCGTTTATTTGTCATACACACTGTGCATTATACATAAAATTATTCATTGCTTTATAAATGTTTGAAAAAGAATTAGCATGCCAACAAAAAACAATGCAATGGATTTTGTTGGACGGTCAAATTGGAATGTGTTGCCATTCCAAGTGTGTTACACATTTAGGAAGCTAGGCTAGGAGCTAAGCTAGCTAAATTATAAAAATGAACAAAATGTACAAAAAAAAACATTTAAAAATATCATTTTTATTCCTTTTCATTATATTATTATGACAATGTGAAGAATGTTTTATAGTTCCATTTCTCTTTGGAATCCTAGATCGATCAATTCTGGAAGGAGGCAGTTCTTCTCTTCTGCGTTACTTCTACAGGCACGAAGTTATTTACGAGATTTTTTCCCAAACGTCTTTGGCATCTAAAACAATAATTGCGTTATAAGAGGTATATAAACTATAAACATTCTTATCAGGTAGCTCTATTAGTTTATTCGTTCAAGTAGCAGTCTTCAAAGTACACATTCAGGTCTACCGTCGTCCAGACGTAAGATCTCAGCGTAACTAACATAACGAGCCAAAACTCGGCTCACCTAGCTCTGCTCGTCTACTAGTTCCAGTAGCAGTCATGTACACCTTCAGGTCACTCCATCAAGTCCGGAGGTAAAATCTCAACATAACTAATTAAACGAGCCCAAACTCGGCACATCTAGCTCTACTCGTCTATTAGTTCCAATAGCACTCTTCGAAGTATACCTTCAGGTCACTCCATCAAGTCAGGAGGTAAGATCTCAACATAACTAACAAAACGAGCCCAAACTCGGCACATCTAGCTCTACTCGTCTATTAGTTCCAATAGCACTCTTCGAAGTATACCTTCAGGTCACTCCATCAAGTCAGGAGGTAAGATCTCAACATAACTAACAAAACGAGCCCAAACTCGGCACATCTAGCTCTACTCGTCTATTAGTTCCAGTAGCAGTCTTCGAAGTATACCTTCAGGTCACTCCATCAAGTCAGGAGGTAAGATCTCAACATAACTAACAAAACGAGCCCAAACTCGGCACATCTAGCTCTACTCGTCTATTAGTTCCAGTACCAGTCTTCGAAGTATACCTTCAGGTCACTCCATCAAGTCAGGAGGTAAGATCTCAACATAACTAACAAAACAAGCCCAAACTCGGCACATCTAGCTCTACTAGTTCCAGTCGCAGTCTTCGAAGTACACCTTCAGGTAACTCCATCAAATCCAAAACAAAATAAAAATATGAATTGATATAATCCCTATTTACTTCTAGCAAAAGTATAAGAAATTGTGAATAAAATCTTACCTTTGCTGTCCGTAGTCCGTCTAAAATGCGTGAAGTATCATGTTTATTACGTCAATTATTTGTATTCGTACAGCGATCTTTTTCACCACGAGCCGCTGCTTGCAAGCGACACAGGGTCCACTCACAACGGCGGCCGAGCGCAGACTAATATTTCATTACAAAATTTTGTGCAATAAATCCAGACAACAACCACTAAAATAACCCTTAATTCCATTCAATAACATTCACGCGTGGAAGCCAAATATGTGAAAATAATAGATTCGATTTTAATTTTTTTCTGAGACAATTTAATACATTTTGATAATTATTTTTTCGCTCTTTTGGAGTTGAACGTATCTGCTTACATAAAATATTTTTAAATAATTGAATTTATGTTATTAAATAGAAGAAAAATCTTCCTAAACTCAACACGTTATTGTCAATATTGTGTGAAGAGGTAACGGAAATTATTTTTTTCGATGGTAAAAACAAAAATGTTCAAGTAAAAAATTTCACCCATTTGAAGATGAAGAAGTAATCTATCTTTGGCAATTATTTGTTACATTTGCTTTAGTATCGTTTTGCTGCAAAAAGCACCGAAAAACTGCTTATTTTTGTCAGATTTGCAAATGCGTCCTTAACACAAACACGTATAGTTAGACTTGAGCACTGTCAAAAACATTACCACTCCACTAAACCGCGACAACGCGCCGCGTCATTGCGTCGCACCCCTAACGTAGTATAACTTTCTGCAATAAAAGGGCAATAACTCACGGCTACGTATTTATTCTGTGGTCTCTATCGATGCGAGAAAAGCGCGATCAGAAAATAGTTAAGTACAGAAGGTTAAATCCATATAAAATTTAATCGAAAATAGTTTCGTATGTATAAATTTAGAATTTGTAATAGGTACATCATCATCATCATCATCATCATCATCAGCCTATAATAATGTTCCCACTGCTGGGACACAGGCCTCATCTCGGTGAGAGGGATTGGGCCGTAATCCACTACGCCGGCCCAGTGCGGGTTGGTAGATGTCACATGTCTTTGAATTTTTAGTTCTAGGACATGCCGGTTTCCTCACAATGTTTTCCTTCACCGTTTTGAGAGCAGTGGTGATGAAATAATTCACACAAAGTAAAGCGCCTGTCTGGGTTCGAACTCACGTTCTACAAGTCGTAAGTTACGGCCGTTACCACTTGGCCACCACTGCTCTCATAATAGGTAAGTACAATTTTAAATAATACAGCTTATCAATACAGAGCGCGTCAATAACACCTATGGTTACTATTTGGCCCTGGTTGGCGAACTTAATGTATTTAGGCACCAACTGGAGGCCCTATTTAGCCACGGTTTCCTAGAAGAGTGGTGGCCCACTACGTACCGGCAACGTGACGGCCATCATGAAAATGAAAGCACCAGGGTTTGACTTCACGGTATCAAAAAACGCTCCCAGGGAAACACACCTACTTACTTTCTTTCTTTCTTGTTTCAGTGACATCCCTAACATTAGGTAAAGCAACAGAGAACCTCATAGGATGACCTGCGAGTTACCATTAAGGCTGGGGTCTGTCTGACAACACTCCAATCGCGACCGATGACGTGTAGCCGTCTGTCACCAACGACGGCCGAATGCTGTGTTCGTAAATACACGGGCGTGGGTGGTCTCGCTCGCACGCCGCCCATGACCTCCAAGTGCGACGGCGGCAACGAACGTTTCGGCAACCGGCGGTGTGTCGACCATCCGTCGTGACGTCACCACACGCTGTCCGTAGCGTGTGACGTCTATGTACTTATAACAAACCATCACGTTTCACGCATAGCGAATGCTAGCACACTCGCACCTGGCATTTATTTAAGATAGCCGTACGTACGAGTCTATGTATGTGTGCGTATGTTTTCCGTCGTTTGATGGAGCTGACCTTCTGTGCCTATTTATATTGTGGTGCAGTATTCGTGCATTGAGAACGTCACTGGCGCCAATAAATGGAGAATTTTATGCCGTTTTACGGATGAAATGTGGCACTTGGAATAAAGGATATGGGTACTTCAAATTTTGTAACGTACTTTGAAATTAACGGTCATGCTGTCATTAATTATGGATTGTATTGCCGATATAACGGCTGAAAATACGTGCAATATATTGCTGGTTTTAGGGATTCAAATTTTTTAAGCGACTATATTGTTTTAACATTGAGGGGTATATTCATAAACGATAATTAAAGTTAAGAGATGTTTCAACGTCAAAAATGTACGGTTAAATAGATGCTAATCATTACTTAACTTTAAGCAACGTTTATAAATATGGGGATCTAAGTATATCCTGTAGTATCGCATCGCCCGATCGCATAACTACTCTGTTTTCTCTTAGCGTGTTTTCTGTATTTTCGGCTACTTAGGTTCGAAGTATAAAATATCCAACATACATACATACTCAGCCTATAACGTTCCCACTGCTGGGACACACGCCTCCTTTCCGTGAGAGGGAGTGAGCCGTAATACACCACGCGGGCCCAGTGCGAGTTCGTAGATGTCACATGTCTTCGAATTTTTGGTTCTAGGACATGCAGGTTTCCTCACGATGTTTCCCTTCATCGTTTGAGAGCAGTGGTGATGAAATTATTAACACAAAGTAATGCGCCTGGCTGGGTTCGAACACACGACCTGACTACAACTCGAGAGCAGTGGTGGCCTAGTGGTAACGGCCGCGACTTACGAGTTGTAGGTCGTGCGTTCGAACCCAAACAGGCGCATTACTTTTTGTAGATCCTATAACATTCTACAATAATTGGGCTACCAAATCCAAAAAGAATATAACGAATCCGACGTGTACTTCCAAACCTACAACCAAACAAATTTTACCTCTTCAGAATAATTATTAGTAAAGATATGTATAGCTTGACGCAATTAAAAGCCATAATTAGTAAAAAAGAAAACTTGTAGGCTTTTTTTTTGAGTTTACCCACCCACCCAAAAAAAAAGCCTATAAGTTTTTTTTTTTTCATCAAATAACTTCTCCCGCTCTGGGTGGAGCAGGAGGGCGTGTCAGACTTTTACTGACTAAAACCCACCCGTGTTCCATCAGTAGCCTGTATGCCAGGGGCTACGGTATCTCTTTCGAACAAACCCGCACCCTTGGCAGGCATTGGCCTTTGCGGCCCCATCGGTTTGTGTTGACATCGCTTTGAGGCGCGCGTGGAACACAACGCGCCGTCGACCTGGGCTTGGTCCTTACTGGACAGCGAGCTACCCATTACTCGGCATCCGCAAGCCCACGCCTACGGTGGCCGGAAATCAGCCTGGGATTCCCGACGTCCAGGGCGTCTCCTGCAGCGGCTAGGGCCATGAGGGCGCATAGACTGCCTCTCCCTCACGTGCGCCGCCTCCCTTTGCGAGCATTACTGCTTCGCTGAAGGAGGTGACGGCTACCCATGCACTCTCGCTCCATACCATGGCCTAGACCAGGGCCGGACGCGAGAGATCGCCGCCGCCGATTGCCTCCACGAGAACACGGCGGTGCTCCGCCCGAGCCGGGCAGACCGCCACCGTGTGCTCCACCGTGTCCTCAGGGCGATCTTCGCAGTGGAAACACCCGGGCGTTTCGTCCCGCCTTATCCGAAACAGGAACCTCCCGAAACAACCGTGTCCGGTGAGGACCTGCGTCAGGCGGAAGGTGAGGACGCCATGCCGCCTCTCAAGCCACTCCTCAAAGAGACTTACCGTCGCAACCGTGGCGTGCTCAAAACTTATAGGCTTCATAGATGGATTCTGTCTCGCAATTCGTAATAGTCTGTTCCACAAAAAAATTAATCGTTGAAATTAGTTAACAATTGGCGAAAATACATAAGACGAACATGGAACAACCTCCTTTTTTGAAGTCGATTAAAATTTCAGACACGTGGCAGATTAGAATTTTGTATCTTTTTCCAAAAACAATAGCCATCAATCTCGTAGATTTAGATTTTTGCAAACATTTCGTATTCCGAACATTTGAGACTTTCCCAGGAAGCGTTTGTGAATGTCATGCAAAAAGTCCACCAATGCGATTACTCGGAAATGGGATTTTTGCTTGCCACTATGTTTTAAATGAATCTGAAGGGGATTTTTATTTATTTTGCCATTTATTCTAATTACATTTCTATCGTAAGTTTTGATTGGTCTGACCTTACATTTTGTTATGTTTTGTTACAAGTGACAGTTGCCACGTGAAAGATAAAATATTTTTTGAAAAATAAATAAAATTAAGGATTTTATTCCACTTTTTTATGTAGTGTCGAGATACCTAAATAAGAAAATTTTCCCCAAAAAAAAAGTCTTCCGGAAAAACACTTAAAGTGAAAAATAACTTCAATTTCGGAAGGCGGTGATAAAAATTTCAATATAATAAAAATAAAAAAGAACTTTAGTAACTACCCCACACCAACTCGAAATTTCATCATCCTTGGGTTCAAAACAATGCATATTTATGAGATAACAGCAATCGCGTATCATTTGCTGTAATTTTTTGAAGAGTTCCGTTGTCTGTCTCCGAAACGCATCATCAGATCTATAATATGAAATTTAAATGAAACCATTTCGAAATTAAACCCTTTCGAACAATTTGCGAATCCGTTTATATATGACGGAGTGATGCCCAAACAAAATTAACATGTCGAATTGATAACCTCCTTTTTTGAAGTTGGTTAAAAAGATAGCCGAATTACATACTATTTGTTTATTATTGTTTTATTATGAGAGGCTTGCGGCTAAGCAAAAACAGCCGCACGAGTTTCATCGACCAGGTTAAGCTACGATTGCAGCGGTTGATTCGTGGATGGGTGATCATAATTACATACCAAGAGTTTTTCGAGATATCTGCAAGCGGCTTTTTTTTTGGATGGGAAATCATCAAATAACTTCTCCCGCTCTGGGTGGAGCAGGAGGGCGTGTCAGACTTTCACCCGTGTTCCTTCAGTAGCCAGTATGCCAGGGGCTGTGGTATCTCTTTCGAACAAACCCACACCCCTGGCAGGCATCGGCCCTTGCGGGCCCCATCATTTTTTGTGTTGACATCTCTTTGAGGCGCGCGTGGAACACAACGCGCCGTCGACTTGGGCTTGGTCCTTACCGGCCAGCGAGCTACCCATTACTCGCCGTCCGCAAGCTCATGCCTACAGTGGCCGGAAATCGGCCTGGGATTCCCGACGCCCAGGGCGTCTCCGTATCCTGCGGCGGCTAGGTTCGCGAGGGCGCATATTCTGCCTCTCCCTCACGTGCGCTGCCTCCCTCTTCGCGAGCATCACTGTTTCACTGAAGGAGGTAACGGCTACTGTAATGATTATTCTTTATACTTACATTTTGTTAACATTAACCTTGAAATTTAAGCATTTTCTATGTACCTTCATACTCATTTTCTGGAAGGAAATATAGTATTTGCGTGTTACAATAACTATTTCTTTAATATCTGTAATTATGTTGTGACATGTATGTCAAGATTTGTCAAACTGTCAGTTACTTTTCTTTTTTCCCATAGAGTTTCTCACTAGTCTATGAAGAATTACTTTTTGGTTTAATTATTATAAATTATTTTTATCAATATTATTAGCTGAAATATTGTATTTTATTAACTATGATTGTTTACTTCTTAATTTTAAATTATATCTTTAAATTCTTTACACACACATGGTTGTATAATATGTGCTGGCTGGTTACATGTGTCTGGCCACTGGAGGATATAATATTAAAATTTAAAAATGTTCTGGAACGGCTGAAACTCTAGTATAAATAAATAGAGGACGAAGCGCAGAAAGCGGGACGACTACGAGAGGGGACTACGAAGAGGGACAACGACGTAATTTGATATATGGAAGAACTATTTATTTTTCTGAAAAGCCTTTACTAATACTGCTACTGCGACTCTACTATTGGGCTTCGGAGTTTTATCGAGTCCCTCCTGTTTCTACTGCTCGTCTTACTGAAATATTCTAGAACCGAGCTCCAGAGGACAACAAGGCGCTCATACCGGATCCTCCTCACGACATATCCTCCTCCCAGTGTGTGTGACCTAAGAACCCTCCTCACGATATATTCTCCCAGTTTGTGACCTGATACTTAGGGACTCTAGTGAGATCGGTAATTTTTTATAAAACTATTTGTATTTTTTTTATTAATTTAAATTAAAAAAATGTAAAAAATCTACTTATAATCTTTGTTTCTCTTAGGTTTAAGTTTGATTTGTTACACTACCCATGCACTCTCGCTCCGTACCGTAACCTGGACCAGGGCCGGACGCGAGAGATCGCCGCCGCCGATCGCCTCCACGAGGACACGGCGGTGCCCCACCCAAGCCGGGCAGACCGCCACCGTGTGCTCCACCGTGTCCTCAGGATCTGCAAGCGGTTGATCAACTCTTCTCGTGACCAGAGGAGTGGCCTGTTTTTGGGCCTTAGAATCAGCATTGCCTTACAGTTCAGTGGCGAAAGTACCATTTAACACGATTCCTACCGGCTTCCCTTCGGGGATTCGCATCGGCAACTCTATGGGTATTTAATTCACCGTAACTTTCAAACAACAAAAACGGTTATATTTAGCGTTTATTACATCAAAAAAAAAAAAAAAAATCTAAAATGACCCGGCGCCAAAACGTCAATACCGTGAACTAAAAATTCATACAAAAGCGATTCCATAATGATGTCACTTTAGGTCACGTGACACCGCTTGAAATTTACGAGAGCAAGCCGCTGTAGAACGGGTTATGGCAGGTACAGTCATAGAAAAATGTGTCAGGGAGAACGACATGGAGGAATATTGCACATTGTATTTGGTTTTCAATTGTAAAAATTTCTTGTATTTAATTCTTAACATTCCTATATTAATTTTAGAACGATAGTAAGTATTCTTTATTGATAAGTCAGTAAGTTACAGCCGATTTCGAACCGGCTTCTCTGTTTAAAAAATTGACACCTCGCCGCTGTTACAGTTACAACGTGGCAATAGTGACAGTCTTTTGGGCACTTTTTCTGTTCATAGCGATGCGGACGAAGTATTCGATGATGATGTTATTGTTCATATTCACAGTCTTATTCTTCTACTAGCTTTTGGCAGCGGTTTTGCCCGCTGGTAGGTTGGACATCATCACACTGCAACGTACTACTAGGATAAAAAGTATCCTATGTGTTGATCCAGGACAAACTTTCTGTTTGCCAAATTTCTTTCAAATCCATTCAGCCATTTTACGTTATTAAGACTGCCCTCTCAAATATTGGTTGAAAACAGCATGCAGATGAAAGCACTTTTCGTTGGCATTTACAAAGAAATTACATTTGAAAAAAATAGCTAGTAATCTACGTAATATGATACGTCTTATTTGGTTTAGGCATAACTTTTCTATGGGTATCAAATAATAAGAAAAAAAAAAACATCAACTCACCTCCAAATCGTTGAGATGAAACCATTTTACTCCTTCATGTTTTTACAAAAGAGTAAAAAAAATGTCTACTCCTTTTCAATACAAAGGAAAATGATTTGATTTTGTTACTTTTTACAAATATCCATTATTTTTGTTATAATAAATTAAAAATGCGACCGATTAAAGACTGCACGACTACATCACCCCGCACTCAAAATCATTTGTCGACTCTAATATATTTAGTGAATTGAACGACCATGCCATGACACAAAAACACGGTCCACATTAAACCACCGTATGCTTTTATTAAAAGCAATTATAGAAGTAGGTATGTAAATGTCCGTCTTCACTCTGAAGATAAAAATAAATCCGAGTAGAACAAGAGATCAAAAATAAATAAAATAAATTAATTTGAAGGTCACTGATGTCATTAGAAATAAGTTTATTAAAGCACTATAATTGATATTATTTTTTTATATAATCAACAATACTTTTTATTTACCTACCTACTTTCAATGCAATTTTACTACTTTATTATTTTTACTACATGAACTCATGAGTGAATCGTATTTTTAGGCATAAATCACGGTTTGAGGTAAAATGTCATATCTGATTATTATTCTATATCATTTCTAGTACACGAGACGACGTACTGTCGCAAATTATATTTGTCTCTTTTTCACCCGCGGTAATTGAATCATGCCATCCAAATTTAACGTCTAATCGTAATTTAGTGTGCTATTGCAATATTAAGTTTTTTATGTGTGCGTTAGTGTGCCGTTTCTGAAGATCGAATGCTGTGTAACCTATCTAAAGGCTTATTACACTTGGCTGAATTTAGTCACCTAACTAGTCGTCTAAATTCAGAAGCAACATTTAAAGCTAAGGAAGCTAGCTTGCTAATTGCGATTACACTTGACTAAATTTAGTAACGACTGAATTTAGATGACTAAATTCAGCCAAGTGTAATAAGCGCTAAACTTGTAATATCATTGGATACAAGCCTTAAGTAACAAACACCTAAACATACAAAGTTTCACATTTGTAATATTTTTAGGAAGTAATGAGTAATAATTTTAGGAAATATATTATGCGAATACAGCTAAATATTACTGTACATAAATACCGACATAATTTAAAAATATAAGTAAAAAACATTACACGTTATCTATCCAATACAGTGAAACACAATAAGCTTGATATTTATTAATAAAACCAGCCAGACGAGAGGCGTCACGCAAATTGGATGAAACCTAACGACGGACCATCAACATATTTATTGAACGACTATTGACATTAACTGGCCGCTCTGCTGATGGAAAAGTTTGTTGATATTCCTGAAGTAGGGTTCTTTTTTCTGTGCAATGGAAATGGGATTGTCTAATTTGATTTTATAATTCAATATCACAAACATAACATTAAATCCCGCCTTGTTTACCCAAAGGGATGGACAGTAGGTGTAATCAACTAGAAAATAGCTGATAATCTTTAAACAGCTGAACAGATTTTCTTGAATCATAGCTAAGACCAATATCGATGAAGTCAACTTTCAAACAAAAATAAAGAAAATAGGTTCAGCTGTTTGGAAGCTACGATGGTGCTGACAGACACATAGATATACAGACACACAGTTACACAGACACACAAATACATTTTACAAAGATACACAGACACACAGCTATAATATCCATCTGTTCCAGTAGGGGGTTAAAAACACCATCATAATTATAATGATATGTCACCAAAAATGTATCATATAGTAACATAATATCTGGATGAACGAGCGTTACTCATTTTTCTTTTTTTGTTTGACGTTTTCTAAAAATGAAACCTAGCTAGATCGATTTATCGCCCCCGAAACCTCTTGCATACTAAATTATATAAAAATCGTTGGAGCAATTTCCGACATTCAGATTATATATACAGGGTAAATTTTATTGTTAGTCTCAAAAAATCTATAATACCTTTAAACGAGCAATTCTTGTTGATATATATACAGGAAAAGTGTTTATCCAGTGCGCAAAATGTAACCATGAATTCAGCATATCATTCTAGGCCCCTAGCGCAGACATTTTTCGCCGGTTATTAAAAATAAAATCAGCTGTTTCATAGAAAAGTGCAATACCTACGCGGTCAAAATGTATGGAACAGCTGATTTTTTTTTATTTTATTTTTTGGTCTAGAATGATATGCTGAATTCATGGTTACAATTTGCGCACTGGATAAAAACTTTTCCTGTATATAATATATATAAACAAGAATTGCTCGTTTAAAGGTATTAGATTTTTTGAGCTTAACACAATACAATTTACCAACTTAATTAATAACGAACCATCACCCACATACATTCATCAAAAACCTCAAGCCTCCACCTCCTTAAATTTATCAAGGTATATCAATAAGGTCTAAAATGTAACAAATCAAAAATATTATCCGCCTCGAGCTAATACAATAAATTCGACAGCGCTCCGGCTCGTAACTTCAATGGTCTGGCTCGAGGCCAACTGGCCTCAATTAAGGCTTTTCGAGCAAAAAGCGACATTTTTAATCGGAATCGCTGCAAAACGCTGACTGCGCTTTTGTCTATTATTAGCTGTCGCATGTGGGATTGGGGACATGAGTCTTTTGATACTTTTCGTGTGTTATACGGATTTTTAACCGATTTCAAATAAGAGGAGGTTGAATGTATGTTAACTCCGTCACATATTATTTTTGTTCGAAAGGAGTTTATTCCGAAATGGTCCCATTTAAATTTCATATAGATCTGATGATGAGTCGGAGACAGACTTCGGAACTCTTCAAGAAATGACAGCAAATCAGCTGCAATTGCTGCTATCGCATAAATATGCATTATCCGAAATGGTCCCATTTAAATTTCATATAGATCTGATGATGAGTCGGAGACAGACTTCGGAACTCTTCAAAAAATGACAGCAAATCAGCTGCAATTGCTGCTATCGCATAAAGATGCATTGTTTTGACCCCAAGGATGATGAAATCTCGAAATAGTGAGGGGTAGGTAATACAACTAAAAAGTAATAAAAACCGACTTCCGGAAAAAACTAATTGAAAAATAACTCTATTTTCGGAAGGCGGTGACAAAAAATTAAAAACATATCCAAAGTCACCGACTTCACGCGCGCCTCAAAGAGATGTCAGCACAAAAAGTGATGGGACCCGCAAGGGTCGATGCCTGCCAGGGGTGCGGGTTTGTTCGAAAGAGACACCACAGCCCCTGGCTTAAGGGCTACTGAAGGAACACGGGTGGGTTTTAGTCAGTAAAAGTCTGACACGCCCTCCTGCTCCACCCAGAGCGGGAGAAGTTATTTGATGATTGCCCACCCAAAAAAAAAAAAAAAAGTCACCGACTTCCGAAATTAAAGATATTTTTCACTTTGTACCTAGTGTTTTCCGGAAGTCGGTTGTTTTTTTTTTAAGTTTTTGTGATTTGTAATGGTCCTGAAGAAGATGTCGCGAATGGTGTAAAAAAAGGGTTTTCAAAAATGCTACCGTTCGGCGCTGTCCTAACCTACTAATAATATGTATAATTGTCACAGTTTGTATGTTTGCTACTCAATCACGCGAAAACGACCGAACGAATTTAGATGAAATTTGGCACACGGATAGTTTAAAACCTGTATGAACACATAGGATACTTTTTATCCCGGTAGTACGTACCAGTGAGGAAACTTCACCTCCACTCCACAAAAGCTAGACATCAATAGAATTATTAAGTTATTTTAAGTATTGTGTTTGTTATGATCGAAAATGTTCATTAAATTGTATTTCACAATAATTTTTATACGTGTTGGGCTTGCATTATCTTAAATCCCACTATCACCTGTCGTACTAGGAAGATGGGATCGCGCGAGGGTTATGATGAAGACGGCATTTTGGTCAATTCATCTGGGGCCTAAGTCTGCTATTTTTATAAATTCGTCATTCCAACACGATCCCATTGTCATTTTGTTAAAAGTGCGTAATCTGCTAAATTCATAATGATCGATCAGTGGTCGGTCAATGGTCTCGTAATAGAATTGTGTTATAATGGCATTGTCGTATTGCCATTATTATAAAAGCCGTTAGTAGAAATGCTTTTTGAAAAAATACTACTAAATTGGAACATTTAGTCATGCCAGATTTCATTTTAAGTATATATTTTTACATATTATTTTTTAACATATTATTTTGGGAACTGTCAAAAAGTTCTGCCAAATCAATCACTGATTTGTCATTATGTACGAGATTACCAATAAATGCCATTTCTTTCAATGGAGTGTCAGTGGCTGACCATTGGAAAGTCATAATGACGCCATTATATTAGTAGATTACCTAACTTGTCAAAATCAACAATTATGAAATCAATGATAGACCATTCTGACACTATTGTAATAGCAGACTTGAGGCCCTGGTCTATCTGGTTTCATTTATTTATTATTAGAAAATAAACGGTAATCCGGAAAAGCACAACACATCAAAACTTACCACAAAGCACATTCAGGAAGTATATCTCCTAAAAAATCTCATTTTTACGACTCTGTGTCGACTATTTGTGGTTGGTAGAACTATTTTTATTGCTATGACAGAGGACGCAACGGTTTTATGAGTGAATGTTACTGCTGCGGGGTTATTTATATATGATACGGTCAAGATGTGGGTTTCAAACAATATGATGACTCTGAAATTAAAGTTTTTTTTTTTTTTTTTTTTGTTGACTTGGAAAGATTGTTGTACATTTTAAAAGAGACTGTGACGTCTGAGTTTGTTTCGGCCTTTCTTCTCAGAGTAGTCGGATAGGAAACGCCGGTCTCATCTAGTTTAAACAAATATGATTGACGTGTAAAAGTGTTTGTACAAACCTACTTACAGAAATAATTTTTTTTTTGGTTAATGTCTTCGCACGGTTTGTGCCAGTGTCAAGTAATGAATCTTCAAATAAAATCTTTTGACCCGTTATCAGGCACGAAGTTACAAAAAAGTCACAATCGTCTAAAGTCAGTCAAGTCTAAGTCAAAGTTATTTTAAAGCGGTAGTAACTTTACAACAACACATTAGGATTTTTGGGGGGAACACCAAAAGTCAACGTTAGTCACTTATTTTCACCTTTACTACACTTGTGCACTCACACGTAAATAAATTGGATAATTAACTACCAAAATTACCTATACAATTTAATTCGCTATTTCACAAAATTTCATGAAAATGAAAATTCGTGCGACATGTTCCACCGCTATCCCGCCAAAAACTCCATTTATCATTTATTTATTACGAGAACCTAAGGTCTGTTGTAGATAGTAAAAAGGTCGGTGAGAATAAGTAGAAGTTGGTTATACAGGGTAAGTTTCTATCCAGTGCGCAAATTGTAACCATGAATTCAGTATATCATTATACCGCAGCAATTTTTCGCCGGTTACAAAAATAAAAATCAGCTGTTTCATAGAAAAGTACAATACCTACGCGGTCAAAATGTATGGAGCAGCTGTTTTTTTTTTTTGTACAACCGGCAAAAAAATTCTGCGCTTAGGGGTTCTAGAATGATATGCTGAATTCATGGTTACAATTTGCGCACTGGATAAAAACTTTTCCTGTAGACCTTGAAAAGGACTAACACACGGAATACCTATGAAACTAGTGAAGTAGTTTTCTGTGATAGCTGAATTTCACATTGTTATTATTACAAATTGTCAATTGCAGAAGTGGGGCTTATTTCTGAATAATAAAAACCGCGGCAAGCGTAGCTTAACCTGATCGATTGACGATCAGCACCCTAATTGCGTAACTCACGATTCATCATACGAGTAATCTGTATCGTTTTGAAACGGATTGTTAAACCATTGCTTCATATGTTCGAAAAATGTGTCTGTTCGACAACATAAATAACGCAATATTGTTTAACTGTGAAGACGAAACCAATTATGATCAATCGTGAGTTACGCAATTAGGGTGCTGGTTAAGCTACGCTTGCCGCGGTTGGACCGTAGATGGGTGACTACATTTACTTACATACAGACGCCAGCACATCAAACTACCCTAATCTGCCAAATTTCTTTGATAGATTTTCAACTTTATCACATAAGTATAAGGTTCATGTTCGATTAGAAAAAGTTGACAGTTTGGGGTATCCGGGCCTCGGAAACCACGTCAAGCTGTTGGTCCAGGCTATCATTGGGAATCAATTCAATCAAATCTTTAGGCTTATCCATCATTAGTATTGTATTGTATTTTATCTTTAATGATTCGGGAACTCGTTGAATACGAGGCTTTTGGTTACTTTATCTGTGTATGTTATGTCTTTTTGTTTGTGCTGAATAAACAAATTGTGTTTCTATCTTTCTCTATCTACTCGAAAATCTCACTGGTTAAAAAACCATCCAGGTGTACGAGAATATCACAGAAGCAACCATCAGTAAGAAGAGCAATAGCACTGTAGTAGCTTAATTTCAAAATTGTTAGCTCCACCATTTTATGTTAACCATAGATATTCTTCGACCTATCTCACGATTTTCTTTCAACTGCTAGCAAGTTAATATAGAAGTATATCTCCAAAAAGGAAGTGCTTATGTATAAATAAGACATTTCATTTGAATATCGATCTGATTTTAAACAAATGACGAGCGGACCTTAACTTTATGAGTCCCCAGATTGTGAGTCCTACATTCCTATAGGTAACTTTACGACAAAAAAAAAAAACCGGCAGTGGAGATTTTGTAGGGGTGACCCCGTCCCGTGAGAGGGTTTCGTCACTTCGAATAAAAACCATTATAAAAGTCGGTTGTGTTTACTTTTGGAATGGAAAAGGTTGGAAAATGGGTTTACAACCAGACTGTTGAAAATGATTCAATGTGTCATTCCCTTTACTTACCTTTAATTTTGTGAGACAATAGAAATACTGCGGTACGGCATAAAGCCTTCTGAAATTAAAGTTATTTTTCACTGTGTAATGTTCTTTTGGAAGTCGGTTGTTTTTTTTTTTTTTTTTTTGAAAAAAAAATGTTTTTCACTTTTTAGTTACAGTACCTACCTAAAATTCGAATTTTCATCATCCAAGGGTCATTGCATATTTATGCGATATCAGCAATCGCTTATAATTTGCTGTAATTTTTGAAGAGTACCGTTGTCCGTCTCCGAAACGCATCATCAGATCTATATGAAATTTAAATAGGACCATTTCGGAATAAACTCCTTTCGAACAAAAAAAAGAATTTCGCAAATCCGTCTTTAGATGACGGAGTTATGCCCCGAACATACATAAAAAAACATGTCGAATTGATAATCCCTCTCTTTGAATTCGGTTAAGAAACACTAGTAGGTAATACATGGATTGGTCTGGTTTGTGTAAAGAAACTATAGTGTACCTGTAAGCAATGTTCCCAGTTTCAGCCGCGTGGACTAAAACCCACCTATGTATGCCACATCCTGAGCCATAGAACACACCTATTAAATAAGCCAGGAATCGTGTAAATTGAATAAGCTTTTATCGATTTATAATCATACTAACGTATAGACGAAATCACGAGATGCCAAGATTTAGCACACCATTATCTGACGACTCACTGCAGCCTTGCCTAGCCATTTCCTCCTACATTGAAGTCAGCTTCCAGTCTAACCAGATGCAGCTGAATACTAGGCAGTCACCTATCTGACCGGCATAACACAGTTAGAGAGATAGTCTTTCGGGCTTCTGACGACCCGTTATGACTGTCAAAGATCCACAAATGACAGCCGAGACCAACAGCTTAACGTGCCTCGCGAGGCACGCAGGGGTCTTGGTACGTGGTGATATCACCCACGGTCCAACTAACAAACATAGCTTAAACTTCAAATGTGCCGTAAGACTGTCAGTTAGCCACAAGCCCCTCTGACACAATATTGTTGGAAAGCGAACCCAACACAACACCATGTTCGCGGTCTGGCTTGGCCTGACGAGCTCTTGCTTCCCCGGACTCCACCGCAACGGACGATTCTCCTCTCTATCCTAATTTATTAATTATTTTGTCCGGGAAAGTTAACTTTTTATAGCGCTACCGGTATTAAACCATTGCCTCTAAAATACTGTCCACTCTTTAATCTATATAAATAAAAAGAAAAGTCCTGACTGACTCATCAACGCCCAGCCCAAACCCTTGGACCTAGAAGGCTGAAATTTTGCAAAGAGGTTCCCTTTATAATGTAGACAAGGAATAAGGATGGATTTTTCAAAATTTAATCCCATAGGGGATGAAAATTCCGCGCGGGCGAAGCCGCTGGAAAGAGCTAGTTGCTTAATATAACATTATGATAAATCATATTTTTTATTCACCATCATCATTTATCATTTGATACGAGAATGTACGGATCCCTAAACCGATAATTGATAAACTACGTGGATATCGAGATGAGTTTCATACTTGTTTATATTAAACAGTGTGATCGAAACAAGTGGGGACTGTGGGCGAAGTTCTGATGAATAAAGTTAGAAAGGTCATCGATAAGCAGAACTTATTCAGAAATACTTTGTTCAAAGGTTTTTGGATTATTATGGGTTTACCCTTTATTTCGTAACATCACGCCTGTATTCCTAAAAGAGATATGTAGAGGTGTGTAGTACCTATATCCACATTTCGTCTGTTCTACCTATCGTTAACTGACTAGCCTTTTCTTGACTATTTTGGGGTCGCCTTCTAGTCTGACAGTATACCATCATTTTACATGTCGCACCTTTAAAATTAAAGAGACCTAATGCGCAATTAGCCGGAAGCAAAATAGGTCTCTATAATTCTGAATTATAGAGACCTATTTTGCTTCCGGCTAATTTCGCATTCATCATTTCAGCAGAAAGACGTCCACTGCTGGACATAGGTCTCTCCCAGGCTCCTTAATTTCGACCGGTCTTGTGCTTCCCACATCCAGCGGATACCCGCGGCCTTCACAAGGTCACCGGTCCACCTTGTGGGAGACCTTCCCACTCTACATCTTCCGGTACGCGGTCGCCACTTCAGAACCTTTCGGCCCCATCGGCCATCTGTTCTGCGAGCAATGTGCCCTGCCCACTGCCACTTAAGTTTGGCAATTCTTCGGGCTATGTCGGTTACCTTGGTTCTCCTGCGGATCTCTTCATTTCTGATTAGATCGCGTAGGGAAACTCTGAGCATAGCCCTCTCCATTGCCCTTTGGGTGACTTTAAGCCTTCTGTTAAGGCCCATTGTGAGCGACAACGTTTCTGTGCCCTGTGTCATCACTGGCAACACACACTGGTCAAAGACTTTCGTCTTGAGACACTGTGGTATTTGGGACGAGAATTTATTGCGAATTTCGCAATAGGTCTCTTTAATTTTAAAGATGCGATGTGTCAACGGCCAATCTGACCTCCACAAACCAGTTATTCGGTAACACGATACAACACACGATACAAGACTGGTTGTCAGATTTTCGGGCTTCTGACGACCCGTAACGACTGTCAAAAATCCACGAATGACAGCCGTGACCAACGGCTTAACTTGCTTTCCGAGGCACGGATGAAGTCTTGGTATATAAAGATGGTTACCCATTCACAGACCAATCGCAGCAAACGTAGTCTGCGACAATTCTATCTTTGTTACTTTAATTAAACTATCTGCCAGCAGGCCTGGCATGACGCTTTCCATTTCAACGAAGAATAGACAGTGCTTTTTCAAAACAAAGTGGCATTCCGTTTCTCCATTTTTGACATCGCACCGTGGATATTAACCGCCGTGTCCTCGTGGAGATCGGCGGCGGCGATCTCTCGCGTCCGGCCCTGGTACAGGCCATGGTACGGAGCGAGAGGGCATGGGGAGCCCTCACCTCCTTCAGCGAAGCAGTGATGCTCGCGAAGAGGGAGGCGGCGCACGTGAGGGAGAGGCAGCATATGCGCCCTCGCGACCCCAGCCGCCGCAGGATACGGAGACGCCCTGGGCGTCGGGAATCCCAGGCCGATTTCCGGCCATCGTAGGCATGGGCTTGCGGACGGCGAGTAATGGGTAGCTCGCTGTCCGGTAAGGACCAAGCCCAAGTCGACGGCGCGTTGTGTTCCACGCGCGCCTCAAAGAGATGTCAGCACAAAAAATGATGGGGCCCGCAAGACACCCAGCCCCTGGCTTAAGGGCTACTGAAGGAACACGGGTGGGTTTTAGTCAGTAAAAGTCTGACACGCCCTCCTGCTCCACCCAGAGCGGGAGAAGTTATTTGATGATTTCCCACCCAAAAAAAAAAAAAAAAAAACCGTGGATATTAGAAGGCTACAATCTGTCATTTTGTCTTTCGTTTCTAACGATCTTTGTCTAGGTCCTTATAAATGTAGACTATTTCAGAAGATTATTTCTTTCCAAACTGTCAAAATCACACTGACAACAAACTTTGTACTCGACGGCCACAAAGTTTATACGATTATCTATAAAATCATGATTCGTTTAGAACGTCTTCTCCTGTTGTACATCGTTTAGTTAATAGTCATGTCTATTCTTCCGTCGACAAATCGGTGCTCGTGCTAGTATTCGGTTTTTCATTTGTGTATAGCAAGCCTTAACATATCGTGCCAGACAAAGGACAGTCGGCATCAAAAATATACGCTCTTTTCACAAAAAAAAGTGCTTCGTTCAATTTTCCTTCAAAATATGGCACAGAGAATAATTATTTGTAAGCCCAAAAGAAAATTCTCTTTAATTAAAATAATGGAATTCTTAATATTCATGATCCAACGTATTTGTTTGTTGGTTTCTTTTTAATTCAAAGGTTTCTTTTTATTTTTTTAGAGACACGACTAAATATCTTTTGCTATATTTTATGCAGAGAAAAGGGAAAACTGCGAATTTTCTTGCCTCATGATTTTTGAGCTTGTTGTGTATTTATAAGCTTTTAAGGCGATGAATTCTTTTGCACTTTTTTCTTTGTAAGTAATTTTTTTATTAAGAAAATATTCGTACTAGGTAGGTATGTAAGTACAGATTGTACAGTCCCCAAACGAGATAAGTAACTAGAGTCATCGTTTAGATGGTTTTTTGTTAAAGTATCGTTTTGTTCTTCCACTTTTAAATGGGCCTGCTCTTTATATCGATCACGCCTGATGGAAAGCGATTGATGAGGTCAATGATGGAGCGTACCCAGTAGAGACCTAAAAATATAAAATCTATGGGAATGACATTACCTGCGGAAAGGTTACGTCGTGTCCTTTCCGCAGGTAATGTCATTCCCATACATTTTGGCGTAGCGTTTGGCGTGAACGCTAACAAAAATGTGTTTTGTCTAGGCCTGATGTTCAACATGAAGGGTTAAATCTTGGATGGAACACAGACGCTGGCGGAGGGTTCCACAATTTGAGTGTGCGCATAATGAAGTGGAAGAGAAGCGCTGAGTCTGAGTATGATTAAAAAAAAGAAGTGTTTATTTGTCACCCTAAGCCAAAAAGTACAAACAATATTTCGTCATCATCATTTCAGCCGAAAGACGTCCACTGCTACACATAGGCCTCTCCAAGCTCCGCCACTTCAACCGGTTCTGTGCTTTCTGCATCCAGCGGACTCTTGCGGCCCCCACAAGGTCATCGGTCCACCTTGTGGGAGGCCTTCGAACTTTACGTCTTCCGCTACGCGGTCGCCACTCCAGAGCCTTCCGGTCCCATCGGCCATCTGTTCTGCGAGCAATGTGCCCTGCCCACTGCCACTTAAGTTTGGCAATTCTTCGGGCTATGTCGGTTACCTTAGTTCTCCTACGGATCTCTTCATTCCTAATTAGATCACGTAGGGAAACTACAAGCAACATTTACACACAAGAAATAACAGCAGATTTTTGGTTGTGGATCGCTGGTGCCTATGGTAGGTAGTATAGCCTGGCCGATACCGCTGTACCGCGCCTTAGGTATGCGCGGCGAGGCGGGGGACGGGACGCTGTGAGTGGTGACGAATAAGCGGCTTGCACTGACGAATCAGCGACCTGCTCTGCTCCCCCGTCTCGCCGCGCCCATACCTAAGGCGCGGTACAGCGGTATCGGTCAGGCTATAACACTATCGATTAAGTTTCGTTTTCAAAAATATCCATCGGTTTCTTAATAAACTGGTTAGTTATCTTTTTTAGTGACTCTATTTTGGTCTCTGTTTGAGGTGAGAGGTAAGGTGAGGTGTAGGGTTCGCATTCTAATTTTAAGGTTATAGACAGGCGCGTGACGGAACCGGTACGCGAGTCTAGTAGCCTGTCTGTGAGAGCCTTTAGTCTCAGTCTGTCAAAAACATCTCTAATTTACCTTCATTTAAGTCTGAGAGAAGAATGAGATTGCGATTACATTTACAACGTTTTTAAATACAGAAATTGTCCTTCTGAATGCAGTCCAACATTACCGCCGTCAAATCCTACGAGAGTGACAGTTTCACAAGACGAGGTACCCTCGAGTCTCGGTGACGTTTCCTCTTTGCTGCACGCCTCACTGTCAGGAGTGACAGGTTTTCCGGCTAGCTGTGAGGACAAGGTGACGAATGACGTAAGTACAATGTCCAACGAAGCCGTGTAAAACTCTGATTATATAACACAGGAGCGATTCCCTTATTTTTAAGAATGTTCGCATTCTAATCTCGATCTGTCGAGAATATCTCTAAGTATCCTACATAGTTTTTGACATTGATTGTCGCTGAGATGAGATTGAGACAAGATTTTGATCGTTTTAAATTACGGGAATTAGAGTTCAGTTCTATCTACCAATATTTATGTGTAAATGAAATGATAAGTTGGTTTTATTTCTGTAAGTAGGTTTGTACAAAAACACTTCCACGTCAATCATTTGTTATGTAGGTTATTCCTAATCATCTTCATCATCATTTCAGCCGAAAGACGTCCACTGCTGGACATAAGCCTCCCCCAAGCTCCGCCACTTCGACTGGTTCTGTGCTTCCTGCATCCAGCGGATTCCTGCGGCCCTCACAAGGTCATCTGTCCACCTTGTGGGAGGCCTTCCAACTTTACGTCTTTCGGTACGCGGTCGCTCCAGAACTTTTCGGCCCCATCGGCCATCTGTTCTGCGAGCAATGTGCCCTGCCCACTTCCACTTAAATTTAGCAACTCTTCGGGCTATGTCGGTTACTTTGGTTCTCCTGCGGATCTCTTCACTCCTGATTCGATCACGCAGGGAAACTCCAAGCATAGCCCTCTCCATCGCCCTTTGGATGACTTTAAGCCTTTTCATGAGGCCCATGAGGTTCCTAATAGTATTATGTAATAACCATAAACAACCGATGTCCAAACCCGGAGATAAATACCATGACTGCACGCAGCAACCAAAGGCCAGTGAGGGAGTCTCAATATTCAATGTGAGCACAACAATAACATTAATAAATTATTTATTGGCTATAGCGACTTTGTCTGCGATCCAGGATAAAAAGTAGCCATGTCCTGTCCCAGATCATGGTGCAGTCATGTGCCAAATTTTATGTAAATTCGTTCAGCCGTTTTAGCGTGAAAGCGTAACAAATAAATAAATAGGATTTCGGACCACATATACAAGTACACTCAATAAATATAGTATTAGTAAACAACAACTTAAACACTTTACTCTTTTTAATTGCTATATGATTTTGACTTCCAGTTGTGTATAACTTGTTCAATATTATTTGACATAAATGTTAATAAATTTGATAATATTTGTACGCTTCACAGCAAAACATAGATAACCATAACTAATATTAAGACATCTCACACACCATGTAACTACCTATGTTTACAAATAAAGATTCTTATTCTTCTTATTCATAAACGGTGTTTAATGTTAAGTAATGATTGGCTACTTAGTTTAACCATACATTTTTGACGTTTAAGCATCTAAGATGATCTGTCGATTATTTAAGATGATGAAGCATCTCAAAACTTTTAGTAACGTTTACAAATTGAAGGATGCTGTTGGAGGTTCCCTGCAACCTACCCTTTATCGACATTGTTCTCTTCCACAGAATGGCAAGATAACTGAAGTTTTAAACCAAACTATTGACCTTAAAGCAGAGACTGACTTGCAACGTCTGTTTGTATTGTATCGAGTTTTTGTAACACGTTACTGTAGGCAGTGCATCGAGCCGAGCCACTCGATGCTAGTGAATGTTTACAAACAAGTCAATGCAGGTTGATGCGTCGTCGCAAGCACAACGTTTCTCATTTTACTGTTTACATAAACATATACTTTTCCAAAGTAAATGCACACGCAACCTCTACGACCGCCATTCTGCAAAAAAAATGGAACACGGTTCAGTCAAGTGCTCGAAGCGAGCGTTCGCGTTCGTACGTTTAGTGTTTCACCGTTTTTTTAAACACCAACGCAAAAAAGGGGTGTTATAAGTTTCACCGCTGTGTTTATGTCCGTCTGTCTGTGGCACCGTAGTTCTTAAACGATTGTATCGATTTGGGTATGGTTTTTTAATTAAAAATAGTGAAACAAGAAATGGAGTGTGCTTGAGCCATGTGCTCGAAGCGAGCGTTCGCAGCGTCTTGTGTATCGCCGTTCTGTAACCAAGCTCACCTCGAATGATACATTACAAACTAACATTGCGAGTCATTCTCCACCTTTAGAGCCGACGAGTGCAATACATTTTTCATAGGGACCCAGTTTCCGTTTGAATTGCAGTCGCAATCTCCATAATGTATCCGTTGTTTAACATTGTCATAGAAGCTGTGTTCTGTGTTTGTGTGAGCTCTGTATCAGTGATGGTATTAAAGTTTCTAAGTTATTTGTATGAGGTTTGCATGGGATTAATGACGACAATCTATTTCTAAGCTATTTTCATTTATCTATACTGATATTATCTACACTTACCAACAGGGTTTTTTTTTTTTTTTTTTTTTTTGGGTGGGAAATCATCAAATGACTTCTCCTGCTGAGTAGAGCAGGAGGGCGTGTCAGACTTTTACTGACTAAAACCCACCCGTGTTCCCTCAGTAGCCCGTATGCCAGGGGCCGTGGTATCTCTTTCGAACAAACCCGCACCCCTGGCAGGCATCGGCCCTTGCGGACCCCACCAGTGGTTGCTGACATCTTTGACGGCGCGCGTGAGGAACACAACGCGCCGTCCCGTCTACCACTTTTCGGCCGCAGAGGATAGGGAGAGCGGCTGACGCTATACCGACACTCCTCTTCCCCTGCGGCCCCACCGCGTCCGCCATCAAACGGTGGCGGCCCCGTCCAGGCCACGGAAGGGAAGAGCGCTGCTCAGAAGCACCGGCACTCCTCCTCTACCGCAGCCTGTAACCCTCAGCCGCGATGCCTCCCATTCGACATCGCGGCCCACCTCAGTTGCGGTGCACCTCACCGCAACCTACTTTTTGGCCGCTACGTCAATGGCTTGAAGGCAAAAGCCCTGACGAGCGGCCCCACCGTTGGGTTCCTCTTGGCTTCACCGTGGATGGGAGACCACGGTTACTAAGCCCCCCCGCAACGACAATGCGGGAACCCACTCGGGGGGGTACCAACAGGGTAAGTTTTTATCCAGTGCGCAAATTGTAACCATGAATTCAGCATATCATTCTAGAACACCTACCGCAGAAATTTTTCGCCAGTTGTAAAAATGAAAATCAGCTGTTTCATAGAAAAGTGCAATACCTACACGGTCAAAATGTATGGAACAGCTGATTTTATTTTGTATAACTGACGAAACATTTCTGCGGTAGGGGTTAGAGAATCGTATGCTGAATTCATGGTTACAGTTTGCGCACTGGATAAAAACTTTTCCTGTATATTCTAAAACATAATCAACCCACAATGTTCCCACTGCTGGGACACAGGCCTCCTCTCTGTGAAAGGAAGTGGGCCGTAGTCCACCATGTGGGCCCAGTGCGGCTTGGTAAAACCAATAACAACTAATTCCTAAAGATCAAACCAAGACCTACTCAGACTCAGCAATCCTCGTACCAACCAATACATCGGTGAGGCAGTCGCAATATGAAATGTGAGCACAATTACAATTTTAATATATGTATATATGTCACCTTAAGATTGTTATATTTTTTATTTATCTCACGAGATTATGAACCGTCGATAAGTTGTGAACTGCACCATACTACTTACCGACCGAATAGGTTTAGTTAGATTTGTAACAAATCGCGCGCGAGCCGCGGCAGTGGCCGACGAGCGCTACTTCCAAGTTAGTGGCAGTTACTTGATAATTTAGTAATAGTGCAAGGTACTATCCGTCTTGATACCAGTTCACAATTTGACAGACAGATAATAAACTATCGAAAAATAGTGCGTTAAATTGTTAATGGTTTTTGCAGTTCACAATTTAGGTATCAACAGTTTGTAATCTCGCGAGATAGATCATAATATAATATACTGACGATGTTCATAATGTTACGGTCACATACGAGTATAGGGTGACTGGTAATTAGTGACTGGTAATTTATTTGATTTGATTTGATTTCATTTGATTTGATAATTTAGTAATAGTGCAAGGTACTATCCGTCTTGATACCAGTTCACAATTTGACAGACAGATAATAAACTATCGAAAAATAGTGCGTTAAATTGTTAATGGTTTTTGCAGTTCACAATTTAGGTATCAACAGTTTGTAATCTCGCGAGATAGATCATAATATAATATACTGACGATGTTCATAATGTTACGGTCACATACGAGTATAGGGTGACTGGTAATTAGTGACTGGTAATTTATTTGATTTGATTTGATTTCATTTGATTTGATAATTTAGTAATAGTGCAAGGTACTATCCGTCTTGATACCAGTTCACAATTTGACAGACAGATAATAAACTATCGAAAAATAGTGCGTTAAATTGTTAATGGTTTTTGCAGTTCACAATTTAGGTATCAACAGTTTGTAATCTCGCGAGATAGATCATAATATAATATACTGACGATGTTCATAATGTTACGGTGACATACGAGTATATAGGGTGACTGGTAATTAGTGACCGACATTTAAACACATGATTGTACTCATCATTTTAGAACAACTTTTACTATGGGACCAAACCTGAAATCGCGAAAAAAAATCAGCTGTATATTTTGAAGAGTTATGCGAACATAAATCAATCGATCATTTTCGACTTGAATACGGGGCTTTTGGCCACATTACATGTGTGCATTTTATTTCATAGTTTATTTTATTTTGTGTAATGTGCGTTTTGTTTGTGCAGAATAAACATTTTTTCTTTCTTTTTTCTTTTCTTTCTAAATGTAGGGAACAACTGATTTTTTTTTCGCGATTTCAGGTTTGCTCCCATAGTAAAAGTTGTTCATAATGATGAATACAATCATGTGTTTAAATATCGGTCACTAATTACCAGTCACCCTAAATTGTTTCTTAGCTAATAAATCTTTACTTTTACATATAATACAGCTGAAGAGTTCGTTTGGTTGGACGTAGGGACTAATCTCAGGAACTTCTGGTTCAATTTGAAAAATTATTTTAGTGTTGGATAGCTCATTTATTGAAGAAGGCTATAGGATATATAACATCACGCTAGGATTCTTAGGAGTCGAGCCAAAAGAAAAAGTCACAAATACGATTTTTTTTTTTCTTTTTTTTTTTTTTTGGGGTGCAAAAAATTTGACGTGAACGAAGTCACAGAAGCTAGTGTTTCGTACAGATAAACTTAAAAAAATAATACATACATAATTCCTACAGTAGTAAGCGGGAATCGAACGTGGGTCCGATTCCCGCTAGAGACCTACTCAGACTCAGCAGTCCCCTTACCAACCATTACACTGGGCACGCCACGATTGCGGCGGTAAGTCCCCTCTTTGAAGAGTGGTTTGAGAGGCGGCATGGCGTCCTCACCTTCCGCCCCAAGCAGGTCCTCACCGGACACGGTTGTTTCGGGAGGTTCCTGTTTCGGATAGGGCGGGAGGAAACGCCCGGGTGTTTCCACTGCGAAGATCGCCCTGAGGACACGGTGGAGCACACGGTGGCGGTCTGCCCAGCTTGGGTGGAGCACCGCCGTGTCCTCGTGGAGGCGATCGGCGGCGGCGATCTCTCGCGTCCGGCCCTGGTCCAGGCCATGGTACGGAGCGAGAGGGCATGGGGAGCCGTCACCTCCTTCAGCGAAGCAGTGATGCTCGCGAAGAGGGAGGCGGCGCACGTGAGGGAGAGGCAGCATATGCGCCCTCGCGACCCCAGCCGCCGCAGGATACGGAGCCGCCCTGGGCGTCGGGAATCCCAGGCCGATTTCCGGCCACCGTAGGCATGAGCTTGCGGATGGCGAGTAATGGGTAGCTCGCTGTCCGGTAAGGACCAAGCCCAAGTCGACGGCGCGTTGTGTTCCACGCGCGCCTCAAAGAGATGTCAGCACAAACAATTATGGGGCCCGCAAGAGCCGATGCCTGCCAGGGGTGCGGGTTTGTTCGAAAGAGATACCACAGCCCCTGGCATACGGGCTACTGAAGGAACACGGGTGGGTTTTAGTCAGTAAAAGTCTGACACGCCCTCCTGCTCTACTCAGAGCGGGAGAACTTATTTGATGATTTCCCATCAAAAAAAAAAAACCATTACACCGGTGAGGCAGTCGCAATATTAAATGTGAGCACAATTACAATATTAATATATGTATATGTCCCCATCATCATCATAATTTCAGCGGAAAGACGTCCACTGCTGGACATAGGCCACTATGTCCAGCAGTGGACGTCTTTCCTAGTAAGCCCCTTAGCCGCCTCCTACGACACCCACTGGAAGACATGGGATGGTGCTATTTTTTTACGCCCGGACACCACACGGGACCCTTATGATTGTTATGCATATTTCCTACAGTAGTAAGCGGGAATCGAACCCACGGCTTTATCCACCGTCTCACTCAATAACCTACTGGCTCATTTAAAATGATTTTCTTACTTCATTATTACGCCGAAATGGAGTCTTTTGAAAACAAACGTGATTACATATTACGTAGGTATTGATCACACTTGACATCAGTTGCGGAGGAGATAACCAATCTTGAAACAAAATGGCTTTTTTGACATATTATTATACTTATAATACGTAGGTACAGTTAGAGTCAAAAATAAGTATAGCTTGACAAGAATAAATTCATAATATTATTTTATGTCTACAATCTTTGTTCCTTCTAAACAGTCAATTCTCTTGTCTTTCTCGACAGCATAGTTCTTCTTAGCCATACAATGGTTTTAAGGTGACACTTGTCCACATTTTTTCCATACAAACTTCGGGAGGGTTTTACTCCACTGACTGTGTACAGCAAAAATTAAACATGTCATGGTTTTGTCTCACTTGATAGTGAGACAAAACCATAACATGTTTAATTTTTACAATAACAAAGTATTTAGACAATATTGATATATTGTCTGTACGGAAATAGAATACTAAAATAAAAAGCCATTAAAAAGTTATGAGCCAAGAAAGATTCGTTTTTCTTGCTAATTTAATCTAACTTTGGGCGTGTTTAAGTAATAAAAGCAGTATAAAATCTCGAAAACCAAGTCAGTACTGACATAGCTCAATTATCGAAAAGTTCAATAAAATTAATTGGTCATTGATTTATGCAGTGGTTTTTTCAGAAAACCTGCACCCTAATTGCGTAACTCACGATTGATCATAATTGGTTTCGTCTTCACAGTCAAACAATATTCATTGCGTTATTTATGTTGTCGAACAGACACATTTTTCGAACATATGAAGCAATGGTTTAACAATCAGTTTCAAAACGATACAGATTATGATGAATCGTGGGTTACGCAATTAGGGTGCCGATCTTCCGAAGAACTTCTTTTTTACGCGCCTGTTTTACTATAACTGATCCTGCAGCTCACTCAATAATGTTGGGCGTGTAGATTAGCGTCTAAGTGCTTATCACGGGTACTATCTCTATCAGATACGAAGCCTAGTGAGACAGCGTGATTTTTAGCCAAGCCCATCAGTGAGTTCGAGCCCGCGACTAGTGTAACCTTAATGCGGTTTTCACCATCATATAAATAATTTGTTGCAAAAGGTTTATGTGTATATAATGTGATAGTTTATAATTATCCTTGGATATTATGGTGGACAGTAAAACTATAACCAAAATTGAGTTGCTCTGAAAAGAGTAAAGTTTATTTTATTACATAACCTAGTTTTAACACTTTTATTACAAACATTATTTAATACAAATTAATCACTACCTGAAAAGAGAAACAACATTTAAAGCTATTGTTTCACCAGTTCTTATTAATCACTAATATTTAACCTAACATAACCTCTTTAGTTAACATGCTGTATCAATCATTCAATATGACAGTCCGCTCCATAGAATCTGTCAAGTTCACAGATAAATAAAACATTCTAGTTATTACGCGGCAAATTCAAACTGTACAAACTAAATTAAGTGTCACGCACTTTGTTTACATGTATATTATACACTTACATTAAACTTGCACGATACAGAATTCTCGAAATTATAAGCCGTAAAACGTTTTTGAAGGTGACTGTACCCTCTTGTCTTTGGAATCGGTTTCCATGTGGCGCAAAATTAAAAGGAAATGGGAAAACCTTAATTTGACTCGAAAATTGAGTTTAGGGGATGAGAAAATCTTATTGATCGTTTTCCAATTACTTTGAGACAAGACAATATCAATAAATGTCATTAATTTGTTTATAATGTCGGCAAAGAGGATTGATTGTACGATGTTATGGCTAATAAAAAAGTTCTTTGACAAAAAAAAAAAAACAACCGACTTCCAAAAAAATACCTGGCCAGTAGTGGTATACGAATTAGTTTGGAGTAGTTAAAATTAAATTAAAAAACTTGTTTCCCTAAAAAAAGCGCTAAATACAAAGTGAAAAATAGGAGCTTTTGGCGGGATCGCGTTGGAACATGTCGCACGAATTTTCATTTTCATGAAATTTCGTGAAATAGCGAATTAAATTGTATAATTTTGGTAGTGAATTATGCAATTTAGTTAAGTGTGAGTGCACAAGTGTAGTGAAGGTGAAAATAAGTGACTAACGTGGACTTTTCGTGTTCCCACCAAAACTCCTAGTTAGGTTGTTGTAAAGTTACTACCACTTTACAATAACTTTGACTTGACTGACTATGACATTTTTGTAACTTCGTGCCTATAACGGGCCATTTACTTGATCAAAAATTTAAAAATTACTTGACACTGGCCAAATGTACAAACAGTGCGAAGCCAAAATCCAAAACAAAAAAGTGAAAAATAGCTTTAAATTCGTTCGAATTAAAGTGTCAGTGTTTTTAGTCGTATTTTAGTTTTTTGCCACGGAATTCCGACGGTTACTTTTCACTCTGTAGTTTTTTTTTTTTTTTGTATTTTACCTTTTGCCTACATCAGATATTTATTTCGTTGTGTATTTGGAAGGCAATTCTCGCGCATCTCGCATTCGTTATTGTTGTTCGATTCGTACTTTTCCCTCGTAAAAATCAAGTTGAGCTATTCTCATGTCATGTCGATTCGAGAATTTCTCGCAGGGAAGCCATGCGACAAGCAAAGAGTGGTCGGGACCAGTCAACACGTACATGACGTCTTTTCGACCAGGGTACGAATTTCAAACAGTTATTAGGTATGGCTAGATATTGAAAAGGAGTAATTTTCATGTCAAGCTTCTTATCTTTACCTGTTAATCTTGTCTCAAAAGAATACAATCCCCTCGAAATAACGATAAACAAAGTTTGTTCCAAAAACTCGATCGAGAAATACAGCAACAAACAAGCCAACGTTTGGTGAAATGATTGGAATACTTACCAACTAATAGCCAAGTTGGCGAACATTTGTACAAATAAACTTTAACCCTTACAAAGGCAAAGAAAGAAATTCCAGTTCGAAGATCGAAAACTCCTTTGAACAGAAGCAATCAAAGAATTTAAAAATACCTTACTGCATTAGCGAGTTAAAAATCTACGGGATGAGTATTTTCAATCAGCTTTTAAAAAAAAAAGAGCCAAAGGATTCAAGAGCTTAAGTTGAAGATAAGAAGCGGCTAAGTGCGAGTCGGATTCGCACACAAAGAACTAAAGCTTAGGTAAAGTTCTTTGAGGACGGAAAATTTGTGTTCAGTCGAAAATAGCTTGATTTATAAAATACATTAATCTATACAATACTTAGATTTTGCAATAATATTTGCATATTCTATTTATGTTAACAGTCTTAAAATACTATACACATGTACCTATACGGGATAAGTTTTTATCCAGTGCGCAAAATTTTAACCATGAATACAGCATATCATTCTAGACTCTACCACAAAAAAAATTCGTCGGTTATACAAAAAAAATCAGCTGTTCCATACATTTTCACCGCGTAGATATTGCACTTTTCTTTATAACAGCAGTTTTTTTTTTGTATAACCGGCTAAAAATTTCTGCGGTAGGGGGTCTAGAATGATATGATGAATTCATGGTTAAAATTTGCGCACTGGATAAAAACTTATTCTGTATAAAAGACGAGAAGAAAAAGTTCTTCTACATAGCTGTTAGCAGGCCATAATGCCCAAAAGGCTGGTGGCATTGCCACGTCGTATTTATTAGCAATGCTTTTTTTTTTGGCTAAAACATAAGCCAGCCTTCTGGTTACCGGAGTCTACCAACCATTTCGAAACACCAAGTGGGTATTCTGACTCATTCACAAACGATTGAAACAGTTATAACACGCAATAAATAAACCAAGTTAAATTTAACTTGTTAAAACCCCATTCCAGAACACGACAATGTCCCCTTCAACAAAAAGCCCTCTCCATTCTTTTCAACAATATTAATATTACCAAACACCCATAACTCACCTTCGGAAGCACGCATTTCCAATTCATCTTATGCCCTCCTACCTCCTTATGCATAAGTTCCAAACTAAGTGTCGAAACTTTTTGACAGACCTCCCCCCTCTTGTCAAAAGTTCTCTGACATCTGAATCGTAGATAATCGAGATAAAAAATCGATTTTGGCTAAGCGAGAATCGATTCGTGTTGTCGTCAGGTGGTCACGACAGTTTGAAGAATTAAGTAGGGATGATAAAGTTGGACAAGGTTTTTTGTGTGAATGTGGTGGGAGGAGGGGGGTGTCTTGAGAAGTTTAGAGACTCTAGAGACGTCTAGTTTGACTAACTGGTAAATCGTTAAGTTTTTGGGCTTATAGGTAAGTTTGGTATGGACATCGGTTTAGTTTTATAACTTTGTCTGTGTTGGGACGGTATTTTTTGTAAGTAAATGCGAAAGTTATTATTTTATAATTCGATTATCCGTTTTTATTTCAAATAATATACCGCAATGACGACAGAAATTTCTTTGGAAAAAGTTACTATTAAAAATACCAGAAAACAAGATATTTTTTAATAGAGGGGTTCGTGGCTAAATAATAACCTATACTGCTACGGTCAATTTCGTAGGTGGGTGACCATACGTTATTATAATATTTGCAAGATGTACGAAACTAGTTAAAATAACGCTGTTCAAAGCTTACTGTCTACTGTGTTCTTCTACACATGCAGCCAGTGGGTCAACTTCACTCAGCGGGCATACATCGACCTGCGATTATGTATTGGAGAAATTCCAATGATAAACAAATTGGTTTCAAAGCTCAAAAGAAATGTGTACGTGCTGTGTTTAAACTGAAAAAGACTGATAGTTGTAGTCCATTTTTTAAGAAATATAAACTTCTGACCTTGCACTGTTTTTAAATATACGAGACGGCAGTGTTTGTAAAATCTAACTTGCATTTGTTTAAATCATTGAGATCAAGACGACGCAACAGAGAGATATGTCCTATTCCGCACAAAACTGCGCTATATTCGAAAAGCTTTTAGGAATGGCACCCAAGATATATAAAAAAATACCCAATTTAATTAAAGATCGTGACATACACAATTTAAAAAAGACTGTCTTTAATTTATTAAACATAAAAACATATTACACAATTAATGAGTACCTTGACGACCAATTGTAATCTACTGACATTTGTTTTATTAATTTTGTTATTATTTCGTTTTATTAATTTATTTTGTTGTAATGTTAAATTAATGTTTTTTCCTATTTGTTACTAATTAATTAAATTATAATGATAATATTTGTGTGCCGTTGACGGCAAGACATAGCGTTCATTCCTTTAATAATATTGACATTTGTACTTTACCTATGTTCTACAAGTAAAACTATTTGAATATTTAAAAAAAAAATTCGCGTTCAAAATAATAATGCAATGAGAGTGCTGTTGCGGTTGCCGTGTCGCACAGTGTTTTATGAAGCCCGATTTTCGGACATCCCATTTTTATTGAAAAAGCTGACAGAAATAATCGTTTAAATGCAAGATTTCGTATCCCCATTTGGCTACAAAGTCTAGTTTTTGAGTTATAGTTTTTTGAAAATCGACCAATTTCTATCTCGATATTTAGAAAAAAATATATTACATTTAAACTAAGCATGATACGAAATAATGATGTTAGGTACCTTGATGGCATATCTTATGCCGAGTATTTTAGTGCACAAATGAACCTTGTAACTTTGTTAGATCCAGATATATACGAGTTTTTCGGTTTTTAATTTTTCTTAATTTTCTCGATAATTCCACCAAATCGGGAAAAGTTATTTATACAGAAATGATTTTGATAACTTCTCCAACGCACCACATAAATTTCACATCCCAATTCCATGGAACTTGGAAACCACAACGATTTTAAATTTTATCCGGATTTTACGTCGTCAGGGTTGTCAAAATCTCAGATAATTATTTATATCCGGATTTTATATAACTTTGCCATAAATATATCTACCTGGTAGTAAAATCGGTGGTTTAGATTATCTAATGTGAAGACGCCAGGATACCAGCTTGGTATCTAAATAAAATATTATTCATCGATGTACAGACGCCAGTAGGTCAAGCTATCCCAAACTGTCAAATTTCTTTGATAGATTTTCAACTTGATCTCAAATGTATAAGGTTCATGTTCAATTGGGAAAATTTGACAGTTTAAGGTAGCTTGATGTGCTGGCCTCTGTACATTAAAAGGTAAAGTCAGGCATTTTGTGTTATTTAAGTATTTTTGTGGTACTTTTACGAAAAATTTGATCCACAAAATAAGGATAAAAAATTGACAACCCTAACAAAAATAGTTAAATGGGAACAACTTCTAAGTTCCATGGATTTGGGATGTCATAATTATGTGGTGTATTGGGGAAGTAAATAGAATTATTTCTGTATTAATAACTTTTCCCGAAATGGCAGAATTTTCGAGAAAAAAAATAAAAACTGAAAACCAAAAAACTCGTATAAATCTGGATCTAACAAAGTTGCGAGGTTAATTTGTGGACTGAAGTACTCGGCATAAGATACGCCATCAATGTACCTAACATCATTATTTCGTATCATGCTTAGTTTAACCGTAATTAATTTTTTCTTAAAATCCGGATGGAAAAAATACGATTTTCAAAAAACGATAACTCAAAAACTAGACTTGGTAACTCAATGGGGATAAGAAATCTTGCATTTAAATGATTATTTCTGTCGGCTATTTTAATAAAAATAGGATGTCCGAAAATCGGGCTTCATAAAACACTGTGTGTCGTTGTAGCTTATCAGTGGTGTTTGCACAGAATAACATCAATAGTTTTGCCGCTATTATAAGGAACAGATGTGTATCCCTAATGTCACGTGTTCGCGGCAGCACCAACAGTATTCTTAGTGTATTCGCAGATCGGTGGGATTCCCCGATCCCGCTGAATTTAAATTGTACTTTTTTATCTGTGTCTGTAAAGTACTAACACTAGAAGATAAGTAAAATTATTACTTACTAATCCTATGGACTCTGGTTTGAAATAAAATTATTCTCTACTATTCAATTTCATTTCACATAGTCAAGCTAATTAAATAAGGGCAATGCAGCAGCAGAATGTAAGTAGTTGCAGCTTAATAGCTTGTCCTATGCAATTATTATTATAACACAGTACCTGGCGATAAAGAGACAATCCACTAATTTCGGCTTCGTAGAGCGTTATCTCTGTCGCACGAAATACAAACAGTCCGGTATCTAATAAGAGCTGTTAAAACAATGACGGCACGGTTGGCGCAGTGGTTAAGCGATTGACTGCTGCGCTACGTGTCGCGGGTTCGATTCCCGCACGGAACAAGTATTTGTATGACCTACAATTAGTTGTTCCGGGTCTGGCTGTTTGTGTATGTGAGTTTTAAATGTTTGTAAACGCACCCACAATACAGGAGAAATTCCTAGTGTGGGGCAACGTTTTAAAAAATAAAAAAAATATGATTTGCTTCTTTTGATAATTATTTTTATTCTTTGTATAAAATACACCAATTTTTCTATAAGTGATGACTTTAGGGTAGGGTAAAATAAAAAATAGAGATACCATAAAGATGCCATAGTACAACTTTAAATTATTTAAATTTCGGGGTGTTAACAACTCTAAATATATATTTTGAACTGGACGCGACCGCACTCTATCGCACTTGTACAACGACTGACAAAACGTCACATAGGTAGTGTGCGACAGAGATAACTCTCTACGAAGCCGAAATTAGCCGATTGTCTCTTTCCAAAGGTCGATGTGCAATATTTATCGCCGGGTACTGTAGTTTCCAAGAATCAAGTGTAAATCAACTTAATTTTAACTTTGCATAGCTTGCGTGATTTAAGCATAAATTAATCAACTGAAATTAGACAAATGAATGATCCGCTAATTTGGAAGCACGACAAAATACCTTCATTAAATTCCACGAGTCTGGCAGCAACACACAGCAATTAACGAAACATTCACGATACGATCTCTAATTTCACGTACATCTTTGAAATACATAAGCTTCGGTTTAGGTCCTTTAGAATTGGTATCCTGTTGACATAATTAGGTGGGTAGAAGTACTTCAATAGGTAATCCCGTCATTAAATTGTTGACGTCACACGTAAAACTAAGGGGCTTGTGGCTATAACCTTCGCACGGGGCGATCGATCAGGTTAAGTTACACTTGCCGCGGTTGGTCAGTGGATGGGTGACAAGATCCCTCCGTGCCTTGGAAAGCACGATAAGCCGTTGGTCCCGGCTGTCTTTCGAGGATCTTTTACTGTCGTTACGGGTCGTCAGAAGCCCGAAAGTGTGACAACCAGTCTTACCAAGGACCATCGTATAACCCAGTAACTGGGTTGTGGAGTTCAGATTGGCATTCACTCCATGTAAAATACTGGTATACAGCTGCACCCAGTTAGACAGGAAGCTGACCCAAACATTGTTGGGAAAAGGCTAAGCAGATGATGATGATACTACAGCTGAACATCACATTGATCAAAACCGGGCAAAACTTACGTTATCATTAGCTGACATAATGGCACATAATTTAAGTTTATGTTTTGTGTTTCGTAATAATAACTACTTACTACGGTTTAGAATCAATCTCTTCTAACTGAACACTGTTTTGCTGGGGAGTTTGTGGCGCCACTTCTCCTTCCCAGCTAGAGTATTGGAAGTGGTGGAGGGCGGGCGTTTTGGGGGACTGTTGTATGTTTTTTTGTCCTTAAATGACTTTGGATTTAGATTTTGGTTAAAAAGTTTTTGAAACTTTTAAGTATCAGGTTTCGAACATTCACATTCACCTATTTTTTATTTGCCAACCTGTTTTTTCGTTATGAATTAGATGCGTTGAAGGTCTAGATAGAAAATCTAATAGAAGGATTAGATGGCCGGAGAAGGCAACACATAAGGAACGGTGGAAAGTTTGATAGAGATCTTTGCCCAGGTGCCAAACGTCACCCGTTTAGTTACTCATGTGACATCACTAGTTTTAAAACAAATGAGTTTGCTTTCGAATTGTGTGCGCTCACTTGAGTGAAGTTTGAAACCAACTTTACATGAGTAAACTCTACACAAAAAAAAAAACATTCAAATTGAGAACGACGATTCTAAATTTGAACGTCTTCTTTTCAAGTCAATAAAACAAGTCGAAAACCCAAACGTCAAACTCTCAGAATATAAAAACCCTTCTTTCTTTACATTTGATCGTCCAAACTCGGAGTGGCATATGATTGGATCGAAACGTCAGTTACCTGTCACTATCTAACCCACTATTGGTCGCCAGATCCAATATATTTGCAAATTGAACACTCCACGAGATTGTGAAAGAATAATGATGAAAAAATGTGGTTTTATCGGCTATTTATTTATGAAAGTGACTTCTAATCAGGCTGGTGGTATACCATGGAGTGCAAGGGTGCAAGGGAAGGGATTGCAAGGATACGTCGAGTCGGCTATCCGGATGCCGCCACCGGCGCGGGCGTGCGTGTAATTGTTCTCAGGAGATTATTATGGTTCCGTACCCTATGGGTAATTAACGGGACCCTGTTATTAAGCTTCGCTGTCCGTCCGCCCGCCTGTCTGTGAGTGGGCCGTATCTTATGATCCGTAATTGGTAGACAGTGAGAACAGATACAAATCAAAACAAAGTTAAAAATTAAAGGCGTCTCCATATCCATATCGGCGTTTTAGGTACGTGTGTGAGTCCGACTCGCACTTGGTCGTTTATTTTTTGACAATAGGTTTTATTCTTTTAATTTTTAGAGTATTAATTATTTGTCTAGCTTAAAAAAAATGTATTAAATGCAGAAATATTTTTCAAATTATTTTTGTAACAAAACTACGGCGAAGCAAAGGGAATAGAGATAGAAGAGAAGAATAGGAGGGTTTTGATTTCATAGAATTTACAATTACTGTTCTATGCCGTAAATATGTCAGAGTGTTGATGATCTTGACGTATTCTCCACCAGTGTTCTTAAACTTATGTACTTACTCACTAATTACCAGTCATCCTATATACACCTGTACATAATTATACATACTATATAGATAAGTATACACCCATTTATACATCTAATAATTTTATAATAGTAATGTATTGAATTGCTTGAATTTGTACGAAGCCCTCTTCCTCTCTCCTTTGCTGTGCCCAACAAGGTCCGTATTGTTCTCACCATCTGTTATATACATATAGAATGCAATAAAGAATTGAGTATTGAATACTTAAAATACTGTGTAAAAAATTCTTTGAAGATCACTAAAACCTGTTCAGGGTTTTCTTATTTCACTCCGAGTGTTTACTTATTCTTACTTTCGCTTGCCTGTCTGCTGTTTCTTGTGTTAACCTAATATTGTCAGTGAAAACTTTTAATTGGCCTTCTTTCACTTGCGGTTAACTACCTGTATCCTAGCTGTAAGTTTTCTTAAGAAATAAAATCAAATAAATATGCAGTGGAATGCGCGTTAAAAATGCTTGGCTGTCAAAGTATTGCATTGAAAACGCTGCTGCCAATTCTCTAGTAAGCAACATAGTCACCTTTTACGACATCTATGAGAAGAAATAGGATGATGCTATTCCTTAGTTCACGGTCACACAGACGTAAAAATATCGCGTTGGGATTTTTAATTCTCGGTGTTGAACTAAGCATTGAAAATCCAGCGCGAGTGAGTCTCAACGCTTCGAAAAAACATAGTGTTCGATTGTCAACCCTCAGCGGTAAGCAGAGCGTTGAAGATCCACTGTCCGAAAAAAATCCGCCACGTTATTACCTTCGTGTGATCATCGACTTACGTCCAGGACCACACAAACTGAATTATTTCAGCTGAAAGCCGAAAGACGTCCACCGCTGGACATAGGCCTCCCCCAGGCTCCTCCACTTTTACCGGTCTTGTGCTTCTCACATCCAGAAAATTTACACGGCCTTCACAAGGTCATCGGTCCATCTTGTGGGAGGCGTTCCCACTCTACGCTTTCCGGTACGCGGTCGCAACTACAATACCTTTCCGATCCATCGGCCATCTGTTCTGCAAGCAATGTGCCCTGCCCACTGCCACTTAAGTTTGACAATTCTTCAAGCTATGTCGGTTGCTTTGGTTCTTCTGCGGATCTCTCTGATTCGATCACGTAGGGAAACTCCAAGGATAGCCCTCTCCATTGCCCTTTGTGTGACTTTAAGCCTTCTGATAAGTCCCATTGTGAGTAACCACGTTTCTGTACCATAGGTCATCACTGGCAACACACACTAGTCAAAGACTTTCGTCTTGAGACACTAAGGTATTTGGGATGGTTGACCTCATTCTCGAAGTTGGGCCTTCATAACTGGACAGACTGAATGAATGAAGAATGTTGCCTACCTACTCCTTATCGAATAATCCCCTGACTTGTTATAAACAACAAAACCCAACCAATAAGCAACGGAATTTCATCTCTTTTGATCAATATTGCTCTATTTGCGGTTAGTAGGCTTGGCAATTAGTATTGTGTTCCAGTATCTGACAAAGCCGCAGGGTTGTGCTCTGTACTGAAATTGTATAATAATTTACATTAAATTAAATTATTTTTGCAGAATTTTTTATTTTTGCAAAACTTTAAAATAATACTCGTCAATAAAAAAGGGTGCTAGCGAAACCCTATTACTAAGCATTCGCGGTCGTCTATCTACCTGTCAGGTGGGCTGTATCTTATGAACCGTAAAAGGGAAGGCAGTGTGTATTTCTATTGCCGCTGTAACAAAAAAATAAAAATGAAATTAAGTTAAAAATTAAATTTGATTAATTTAGAACGTATAACTATGATAAATAATAGAAAAACATAGCTATCGTCTCCGTACATCATTTAGTTAATAGTCTTGTCTACTCTTCCGTGGACAAATCGGTGCTCGTGCTAAGCCTGTAAATCCCTTCGTGTGCGAGTCCGACAAGCACTTGGCCAGTTTTTTTTTTTTTTTTAAGTCTGTCAGAATTACTAAAATATTTTTTTCTTTCTTTGCAGTTTGTCATCGTTACCAGTCATCATTTTAACATCAAAGTAAGTACATGTATATATTTTTAAATTCAATATCTAATATAATAATGTATTTTTGTGTTGATCCACTTTTTACTAAACTAAACATGGAGAATGAATTTGAACATACGTTCATCAATAAAACCCCTTAAAAATATCTAAACTGACTGAAAATACCTCCCTTCAGCCCCTGAAAAGAATATCTTCAACAATGAAGAAAAGCGTCTTAACGAAAACAAATCGTACCCATTTCCCAAAGCATTACCTCGCTTCTATTACTCTATTAGCGTGCAAAAGCGTTAACATTTACTTCCCTTACTTAAAAACTCTATACAAAATTCAGACCTCCCTGTGTCAACATATATTAGACACAGGATAGGAATTAGGAATCCATCAAAAAAAAGTAAAAGAAAAATGTATTCCACATAATCATATATTGCACCTACCACTGTTTGTCTCTGCATCACCCAAAGGTCGACTGGTAGAAAATGCCATGGCATTAAGTCCGCCTCTGTACATGTGTGTGCATAAAGTATAAATAAACTGGCAAAATGTGGTTGTACTAAAGGTATCATCATCGTCATCATTTCAGCCGTAAGACGTCCACTGCTGGACATAGGCCTCCCCCAAGAAGGGGGTTTTGCCATTATCGCCACGCTTGGCAGGCGGGGTGGCGATCGCCGTACTTTTTTTTTTCCTTTGTAAAATATCATAATAGATGATAGGTACTTTATTCACATTACAATCTAGCCTATTAGCTAATAAGTAATTTAAATATTACTTAAACTGCTAAGTAACTATAAAACTACGAAATCGTCCAATAACGTCTTTCTTATTCACTGTAAGTTAAGGGGAAGACACTTGATTCACGTGTTCTTTATTAAAGTTAGCACTTGCACTACAGTTTAAGTTCACTTACACTGCACTAAGCTAACTCAAAAGGTTTTACCCTTTTTAGTCTTCGCACTAATTCAGTGTTGTCAAGGAGTTGAATCGCCTCGACATTCACGTGATGATGAAGTCTGTGTTCATGAGCTTCTGCATATTTTTACGACATCCATTTTGAGGTCACGGTGGAGGTCGCTATTTCTAATGTACCAGAGCGCGCTTTCTATATCGCTGTATGATTGTAAAATCCATAGAGACTGCTGCTGCCTATTCTCTAGTAAGTCCCTTTTTTTTGGATGGGAAATCATCAAATGACTTCTCCCGCTCTGGGTAGAGAGCAGGAGGGCGTGTCAGACTTTTACTGACTAAAACCCACACGTGTTCCCTCAGTTGCCCGTGTGCCAGGGGCAACGGTTTCTCTTTCGAACAACCCGCACCCCTAGCAGCCATCGGCCCTTGCGGACGCCTCGGTCACCCTGCGACGGGTCAGCACAGTGGCCCCGCCGCCTACCACTTTTCGCCCACAGGGGATAGGGAGAGCGGCCAACGCTATACAGACACTCCTCTTCCCCGCCACGCCCCGTCCAGGCCACGGAAGGGAAGAGCGCTGCTCAGAAGCACCGGCACTCCTCCTCTGCCGCAGCTCGTAACCCTCAGCCACGATGCCTCACATTCGACATCGCGGCCCACCTCAGTTGCGGTGCACCTCACCGCAACCTTCTTTTTGGCCGCTACGTCATCGGCTTGAAAGAAGAAAGAAAGAAAGAAAAAAAATACATTTATTTAGCACAGACTAAAAAGGCAAACTAGCATTATTAAAATGTGCCCCACGGCTGCGCTAAAAAGGCCCAGTTCAGCAAAAATGCCAGACAGCTTGTGTCTGACGCTGGTTTTCAACTGGACCTGTAGTGTGAGGTGACGGATGTCAATCAGCATAGGTAAATAAAAATTGTGTCAGTTACAAATAAATAAATAGCAACGAGTAGTAGGTACATAACTAGTGAAATGTTGATATTGATATAATTTGTTAGAAAGTACTTAGATTTAGTCCTTAACGGCGCTACTTAACAGAATAATAGTTGTGTTAAATGTTGTAAAAGATAAGAAGTAAGTCAACTTACCTACCGATTTAACTTTGAAAATTTGAGTATGACATTAAAAAAAATAAAAAAAAATATATATTCAAAACAGAACAAATAGGCTGGTAAATAAATAAATATATAAATAATAAAAATTACAACGCTCAATATTTACCGACAAAAACACTGACACATACTCAATGGGTAAAATAGGCAAGTAGGTACTTAAATCATATGATTGAGACATTTAGTGTGACCATATCCAGCTTCCGTTGCGCTTCTATGAGATACTGCCGTAAGCGTCGTCTAAAAGTGTCTATTGTCTTCAAAACTCTAATCGGTGGTGGCAGGTTATTCCATACTTTAGAAGCCGCATAACGAAAGCTGCCTCTAAAAGCGGCTGAACCCTGAGACTGAGTCGAGAGTTGTTGTGAGCATTGCCTTCTCCCGCATTCCCGTCTACTCGCGACCCAACTCAGCTTGTTATATAGGTAGTCCGGTTTCTGATATTTAACCACTCCGAATAGAAGGCAAGCTAAGTGTAGTTTGCGTCTAGACTTCATTTTCAATGAGAAGTGCTTGTTTAGATAAGGTGTAACATGGCTTCTGCGAGGAATATTGTAACAAAATCGAGCACAGGCGTTTTGTACCCTTTGGACGAGGCGGTCTGTACGAGCTAATAGGCGCGGGCCGTAAACTGTGTCAGCGTAGTTTAACCTGGACAGAACCAGGGTTTCGACTAGCTGCTCCCGTAGTTTTTCTGATAAATAAGGCCTCACGTTGTACAAAACCTTTAGACGGTAAAAGCAGTTTTTAACCGAGTCCGCTACGTGTTTTCCAAAACAAAGATCCTTGTCCATAACAACACCTAGATTTCGCGCTTCATACACTCGCTCAATTGGTTCGCCCATGAGCTTCAAATCAAAAGTCACAGGTAGTCGAGCCACCTGCTGTCTTGTGCCAAATACCATATATTTGGTTTTTATTGGATTTAACGACAGGCAGTTCTCTTCTGACCAGGCGGCGATTCTTTTAAGGTCATCGTTAAGATCCTTTATGGCAGTGTCGTACTCGTCTGGCCTAAAAGATATATATAGTTGGACATCATCCGCGTAAATATGGTACTTGCATTTCTGGAGACATTTTATAATATCTGCACAGTACAAAATAAAAAGAATCGGACCCAAAATAGAACCCTGTGGGACTCCTCTCTCTACAGAAATTAGAGTCGACCTAAGGGTAGTGCCGTCACCCAAACGCAAGTCAACAAATTGCTCTCTCTTGTTTAGATAGCTATAGAACCATTGCGTAGCACCGGGGTCGAAACCATAATACTTTAGCTTCGATAGTAATAGCGGAATATTTATTGCGTCAAATGCCCGAGAAAAATCGAGTAAAACCAGCAATGAGCACATTCCCCTATCTTGGGCGGACAATATATTATCAGTAACGTCCAGTAATGCAGTAGATGTACTGCGCTGTTTTCTGAAACCAGATTGCAAATCAGGAAGGACGTTATATTGTTCCAAAAAAAGCGTTAATTGACGGCTGACGACTTTTCCTAATACTTTGGATAGACACGGTAGTATACTTATAGGGCGTAGGTCTTTTAAAGTGGATGGATTAGAATTTTTTGGCAAGGGCCTAATGGAGGCAATTTTCCATAGGTCGGGGAACGTAGACGTTACTATGGACCGGTTTATTATGTCCGTTATAACATTTAATGTATGTGGCAGAGTCATGTTAATCATTTCCAGGGTAATGTTGTCGTAACCTTCAGCGTTACTTTTGAGGTTGGAGATAATGCGAGAGATGACATTTTCTTCCACTGGAGTTATTGTGAAAACTTGTTCACCATGTCTATGATTTTCGAAATAGTTTATAAGGGATGTGCTTGCCACGGGATTACCGGGGACAGTTAAAAAGTTGTTATTAATTACGTTAGGATCTGTAAAGTGTGACGGTAGGTCTTGTTTGGGTTTATAGGGCGATAAGGTGGATTTTAAATTCTTCCATAATAATTTAGGGCATTTTATTTTATTATTTATGTTATGCTTGAAATACGCAACTTTTTCACTATACAATGAACTAATCACCAAGTGTTTTAGCTCTTTGTAATATTTTTTTTTTGTATCAGCTTTTGTTTTTCTATAACTACTAAGAGCGTCGTCACGTAAACGCATCATAACCTTGATCGTATCTGTAATCCATGGATACGACTTTTCCTTTATTGTACACGTCTTGATCGGTGCGTGAACATCAAACAGAAAAATAATATGGGTGTTAAATACATGCACCATATCATTAACGTTGTCAAGCGACGAAATAATTCTAAAATTTAAAAATGACAATTCTAAATTAAAACTTTCCGCGCATACATTTATAAGTGGCCGATATTTTACCAAGTATGGTTTTAACTTGTCACGCTTGATATGCAGCTCACCAATTACAATAGAATGGCCGCTAATTGAACCGAAAGGTTCTACCGCTGTATTTTTGGCTCGTAGGTCGGTACACAGGAGATCGATGAGGGTTTTACTGGATGCCGTAAAGTGGGTAGGAGTTGTAACCAACTGTGAAAGGCTGAGGCAATTCAAAAACTCATTGATATTTTTAGTTTTTATCCCGTTCGTGTCTAGCAAATTGACATTGAAGTCGCCAAGTAATATGTAGTGGTCGCAGTTACCTAGTGAACTAATGGTATCCGTTAGGGCATCTAGGAAAAGGACTAGGTCAAGCGTTTGCTTGAAGGCAAAAGCCCTGACGAGCGGCCCCACCTTTGGGTTCCTCTTCGCTTCACCGAAGCTGCGGCAACGACAATGCGGGAACCCACTCGGTAGGGGTAAGTCCCTTAGTCGCCTTCTACGACACTGACGGGAAAATATGGGATGGTGCTATTCTTTTACGTCCGGCACCACACGGAAGACTAAAGGTATACCCTCTGCCTAACCAGGTTGCTACTGAGATATTTCAGATAAATTATTCTAGATAGGTAATCGGTCTAGTGGTCGCAAGTTTTACTGCAGAGCATGAGGTGCTGGGTTCCATTCCCAGGTCTGACAAACGTTTACTGGGTTTTTCCACCTGGAATTCCTCAGTAGCAGCGCTGAGTCTGGATTAGTGGTTAAATTTGGGTATATTATGGGCAAGCCTAACCTTTGGTGAAAACTGGCGTGACGTCTTGTAAGTTCAGGACAATTTTAATTTCTTTTTTTATGAAAACCGGATCCGGAACCGTAAAGATCTCGGCACATAAGTTGAACTAAAATAGCAGATTTTGGTTTAACTTGCGTGCCGCGATCTGGAATTTATTTACAAACTTCAGAACGCGTTACATTAATGACAATGCTAGAAGGTGACCTGATTCTTTTTCCGGGCGAGGCAACGAGTGCACGCGCTCCGAACTTCAGTTGTTTTTTTCTGTTCTGGTACAGCTTACTTGCTGTGCTGTGTAGAATTCTGAAAAAAATTTGGATTATATGAATAAATCACGTGCATTTTGAGCTACCTATTACTTAAACATAAATAACTTAATCCAAACTAACTTACGGCAGTTATAAAACACACATTTGTGCCAAATTGCCGCCATTTGGCAAAATGCCAGGTATATTGCTATATCCCGGTCATATTGGCAGGAATGCTGCACGCCAGGGGTGCCAACGTTAATCCTCGACATAAATGCCACGAGTGTAATACACCTGGCTGATAGATTACTTTGTAAAAGCATATTTTAATATTTATAGAGCGATTTTAATTTAAACTAATGCGTTGTATTGCCAATGTCTGTTTGAATGTGAATTGTGGGTAACTTTTTGATTAAGATTTATGTATTTCAATTATGTAACATTTTGAAGTAAGCTCATGTTGATAGGGATCGTGTATATCTAAAACAACACGTAAAATGTCAATTTGACTTTTTGAGAATTGGGACAAGTACTAACTTTCAATATCCCTACTATTTAATAATATATTTAAAATGCGAAAGTAACTCTGTCTGTATGTTACGCTTTCACGCATAAACCGCTGAACCGATCGTCATGAAATTTGGCAGAGATGTAGCCTGGGATACGGAGAAGGACATAGGGTTTTTACGCGATAACCGACATCTACGCGGGCGGGGCCGCGGGCAAAAGCTAGTGATATTATAAATGCAAAAGTAAATTGTTTGTTTGTTAAACTTTCACGATATAACGGCTGAATAGATTTGGGTGAAATTTGGTATAAGAGTTGAAAAAGACACACTATATGTAGAAAAAGAAAAGAATAAAGTCTATGTAGTTGTAACTTTTACATTTATGTAGATGGAGTGAAATGTTGTACAATGGCCCCCAAAGCTTTGACTTCACTGTAACTGACGTTTTGAACTTGTTGGCTCAAACTTTTGCTGCCCGCTGTACTTTGCTCCCATTTTGTTTTATATAATTTTGCTCAGGGCTCCGAATTGTTGGGTTAATTACTTTATTTTGACGTCCCTAATGAGATTTTGACACTGTGACTTTTTCTATGAAGTTGACAGTCGGGTTTGTTGCCAACCGAAAGGAAAATCGGAAAATGTCTTTATTTTTACCAGATAAGGGAATATACAAACTGATTACTTAACATAAAGTGTCAAGTAATTAACACAATTACTTTTCTATTGTTATCAGACTCAATGAGTCTGCCTAAAGGTGCGCTTACACGAGCAACTAAAAATGGCTCCATCTAGGGCAATTCTCGTCAAATATGACGTCACGACTACATCCAGCAATTTAGGGCAATGGCAACATGTAGCAACCTGTTGCCAGAGATACGGCCACACAATATGGAGCAACTTAAAAAAACTAGGCAATGCGCCTCCCCCGCCGCCTCTGCCGCCGGCCGGTTCCTCTCGCAACAACAAGACGTACCTAGTTATACGTACAAACGAGATAAAAAGAAAATTGCCAAAAAAAAAAAAACAAACCATTGGATATTCGGCAACTCATGAAATATATAGAGCAATCAGAAGCAATATTGCCGAAACAAATCGGCAATTTATTGTTGTTGCTCCAGATTGCTCCACTTAATTGATCCAGATTGATCTATTAGTGTTGCTGAGCAAACAAAATCAAAAAATTGCCCGTGTAAGAGCACTTTAACAGACGAGAGGATAATAGTTATTTGTTGCCCAGGGGCCTAAGTCTACTAATTTATAAACGTCACAATGGTCTCTCAATGGTAAGTTTTTGACAGATTTGCCATACAAAAACTGTCAAAAACACACCATTGAGAGACCATTGTAACGTTTATAAATTAGTAGACTTAGGCCCCTGGATTGTTGACGGACCTATCGGATCGCCGAATGCGCTCGATGCTGTTATCGAGATGGTTAAATGAAACTCACACTGGGTCTTCTGATGTATGAAAGTAAACGAGGCAAAAGGAGTAGGTTTGGTTAGGTAGGTTTATGCCTACCCCCATAGAAAGAAGGCGTGAATTTATGGTTTCCTTCTTTACATTTGAAATAGATACAGTATCGATTTGCAACAGCTTACCACTATTCTTAGTGCAAAACCATGTTCAAATTTTTACTGAAAAAATTTTAAAACCCTAAATCGACTGACCTAATTACCAGCACTGGATCCAACCCGATCGGAAAGCTCTGGGATTAAGTAGGATCGCATTGAAGTATGTACTAGGTTGGTACAACCACAGACCGGGTACACTATGTAGATAGATACAAAAGGTCATCTCCATACAACAGGAGGCAACAAACGCATGCATACGCGTACGTACGGTGCCACAAGCTACACACTTGTAGTGGCATGCGGGCATCCACACCGCCACATTCGAACTTGGCGTCACATTGACGTCGTCGCGCAATGAGGGTTTTCTGAAATGACGTCCACTAGGTGGCAACACTGAGACGTGAGGTCCGGGCACCTGTCAAAAGTGTTAAAGCGCCTACGGACTGAATGGTGAACGAATGAATGAAACGAATGACATCAAATATTTTAAGTTCATTGTCGAAATGGAAGACCTCTTCTCAAAGTGGTGGCTTGAATATTCATAGAAACCGTCATTAGGATATATGCAGTACCGGTTGGTTGATGTCTCAAATATATCTTTGAATTTTTGGTTCTAGTACATGGGGGCTTCCACACAATGTTTTCCTTCATCGTTTTGAGAGAAGTGTTGATAAAATATTTTACACAAAGTAAAACGCATGTCACGGCCGCTACCATTAGGCAACCACTGCTCCGCTGCTGCTAATAATATTGATTTAAAAATTGCTATCATTAATGTCGCAGTAATAATTATTTAGTTGCAGAATCTAATTCAATGTTATTATTGCAACTCATAATAAGCATGTTAGTGCACTCAGCTACAAATTTCATAGTTAAATTAAATAATATTTATTGAATAATCGAAACAGTGCAGTATTTGACAAATATATGCAACGTCACAAACTTTCAGAACGCGATCTCTCAAAATTCCAGGCACGAGTGCGCTTGCACTCGCTGTACGTGAAGCGCGCCTATGTGTGCGCGCGTTTTCGTTTATTGTATGGAGTTGAGCTTCTGAACATATGTATACTGTGCCGGATAGGTCGGTTTGAAGGTTTAATAGGTGTTTAATCTAATCCAACCAAAGTCCGACCCTTCTCGATCTGTGGTTTTTGATTTTGGACCAGTATTGTTGGAGATAGACTATGTTACGTATAAGCTTCTATTTCATATGAAATAGAAGCTTTAATAGCTATGAGTGTAAAGTATTGGCAAAGTATTATAAGCCCGCTGGTAATGGCTATACAGACCATATGAACACTGACAAACAGGAGACAAATAGGAGGACTTCTATAAGAGTCCCCCTTTTTGAAGTCAGTTAAATAATACGTCTGTGGTTCTCAATTCACCTTTTTTATGTCCAACGCGGCATCTCCGGCACATGTGGATTTATTTCGCATTTTTTTTTAAATGGTAACACAGTTGTCAACCGGCGAAAATCAGTTTAACAACTAATAATTTATGTAATTTCACTTGGGAACATGGTTACAACTTAAAAAATATAAAACATTAAAACTAGAATACCTACATAATTGCAAATAATATTTAAAACATGAATTATAGAATTGAATAAAATAATAAAAATAGCTAAGAACAGTTTAAAGCTCTCAGCTTTTTCTAGAACATTTTCATAATAACACTTAAACCAGACACCGTTCACACGTACTTTCGACTTCTCAAACAAATTTACAAAGCAATTTATATGCTGGACAGTCTTAAGTATCACTATAAACCTGTCTAGACATGCTAGATCCCAAACCTCACGACAGACAGCGCCTTTATGTCGTAGCAGTAAGAGCGATTTTCAATTTGGAAGTATTGCCACTGGTTGACTGTACTATCGACCACTGAACCATTACTACTTGACAGCACTATCGTTTTAAAATACGTACTATGAACCTGGGGCTTTAAAGTTGATGTATTGCTTTTAGAAATATATAAAAATGGGATAGAAATTGTAGAGATATTTCTTTAAAAGCTCGTCTGAAAAAGACTTTTTAACAAAAAAATTAAACCGCCGAAAAACCGAAAAGTAAAAAATAATAAACTAGCTTTGTCCAACCCCAATAACTAAGTTCGGAAGGCGGTGACATATAATTAAATACATATCCAAAGTCACCGACTTCCGAACTTAGTTATTGGGGTTGGACAAAGCTAGTTTATTATTTTTTACTTTTCGGTTTTTCGGCGGTTTAATTTTTTTGTTAAAAAGTTTTTTTTTTTTTTTTTTGTAGCTATAATCTACTAATTACTACATGCTTAATTTTTGATTACTTTTTGTAATACACAACTCAATATTAAAATCTGTGAGTAAACAATCAATCATCCCCTGTTTTCTTACCCTTAGGGTTGGAATTTTTCTTCGAAATTTATATGGGACCAACTTCGGGGTATACCCTTTCCAATGAAAAAATAATTATCAAAATCGGACTACTCTGGAAAAAGTTATGCGTGGTCATACATAAAAAAATATATATATATATACGCGTCGAATTGAGTAACCTCCTCCGTTTTTTCGTCGGTTCGAAAAGAATAGACTACGCCAAGTCCCGATTTGTTTTTGTTTTGTTCTATAGGTTGTCGGTATATATGTTACGGCTAATAGCCGAAGTGCGGCAACACTTAGTTTTAGCCGGCTACAATTAGGTGCAGCCGGTCACATGCGGTTTAACTTAGATGTATCCTACATATCGTCGTTGAAGTTCTAACACCACGTAAGTCATTTTTTAGCTGTTTTGACATTTTGATGCCATTGGCTAGAGAATCGAAAAATTAAGCAGTTTTCTCTCTCTCCTGAAAAGTTGCAAGACGAAAAATTTCTGCGCTGGGGGATCTAGAATGAGATGCTAAATTCATGGTTACAGTTTGCGCACTAGTTTTAGAGAGTGATTTTTCTGTAGTCAGTTTTTATTCATTTTATTATTTCGTTCAAAAATCTGCCACAGATCATTTAGTATTTTCCGAATGGGAAGCAATAGAAATGCTATTTATTATCTTCCTGTATATTCCTTTTATTCTCATTCAATCATTTGTTTCTTTTATTATGTAAAAAAACCTCTTTTATTACTTGTATCATTCGCCGAAAATATACGTTTTATGTGCTTCGATTTGAGGAAGCTCCTCTTTTTATGTTGGTATAATTTTATGTCAGCCATTTACATATTTATTGTACGGTTTTCTTTTTATGATAATAATGGCGTTTTGTTAAACATGGATTTCTAGAACACATATTATTTTTTGTGAGATGTGAGTACCGACATAGTATGAATTTCCGTAAGACGGTTTTTAGCTAGCCTTATTTGCTTTTCCGTAATACAATCTTCGATCACAATTAGGATAGTAATTAAAAAACTGTAATTTGTTTAGAGTTTTAACTCGGAGATCAAATCAAAGATCAAGACAGAGTGAAACATGCAAAAACTACACCTCGCTCACAAGCACACATTTCGCAGCGTGTCGCGGGTTCTATCCCCGCACGGAACAAATATTTGTATGATCTGCAAGTAATTGGGTATAAAAGGTGTTTGAGTTTCTTTGTTTGTAAACGCACCCACGATATAGGAAGAAGTTCCTAGTGTGGCGCAACGTTTAAAAAAAAAGAAGAAAATAAATACAATTATATAATTAATAACATTATTTAATCTGTCAAATCCCGGCTAATGAGACATAGTTAATTTTCTATTGTAATTGGTATAGGGGCCACGCGGTACTTAACCGGTTTCGCGAGAATGGCGAATTGTGTGGTTTAAGAGTGCAAAAACCATTGTTCAAAAAAAAAAAATATGCAATCACATTTCATACGTAAGTTAAAAAAAAATACTGCGCGGCAATACTCGCTAACTGGTCTGAATGTTATAAAATTTAAGCATTAGCAAAAAAAAGCTGATAAACACATTGCGCGACCCAAGCATCGAATCTAAGTTCTCACTCTCAGCTCCTGTGTATGTTAACATAAAAATAATGCAATATTTCTTATTTTCCTTTTCTAAAAAACAAATGAAACATTCAAATTTGTCCAAAGAATTTGATTAGAGACATTGTTTACATTAGCATTGTAAATAGGACGATTTTGTCAACTTTTTCCCAGGCCTGGGAAATAAATGTTAATCTTTCTTCCCATTGTTAGAAATGAGCTCGGAATGTTTTAAAAAGAAATATGTTCTCGTGAATAATTTCAGTAATGCTTCAGAAGTAATGGCTGAGGATTTAAGAACGATATATTTCGTTTTAGGTTAAATAAAATAATGTTGGTAAGCTTAAGAAAGGTAACGTCATATTTTTTTGGGAGCGTTACTATACAGTAATGGTTCCAAAAAAATACGAGGGAAAACACCTGAAATTAATAACTTATTCTCATACGAAAATATGTTTTTCAGGTGTTTGTTTTAATGTTATATGTGGGTATATATATATATTGAGGGTTATGGCTAAGTAATAACAGCTGCGTGGGTCGATCGATCAGGTTAAGCTACGCTTGTCGTGGTTGGTCCGTGGATGGGTAACCATCTTTACATACTAAGACCTCCGAGCCACGGAAAGCACGTTAAGCTATTGGTCTCTAATGTCATTCGTGGATCTTTGACATTTGCTACGGGTCGTCAGAAGCCCGAAAGTCTGACAACAAGTCTTGCCAAGGGTTATCTTATTACACAGTAACTGGGCCGTGGAGGTCAGATAGGCAGTCGCTCCATGTAAAATACTGGTATTCAGCTGCATCCGGTTTAACTGGAAGCCGACCCCAACATAAATGGGAAAAGAAATAAATTAAACTGGTTAAATCGTCATGTAACGAAAAAGTATTATCGAGATAGAGATCATTTTTATGGTTTTCGAGGATGCTAACGAGGTCAAAATGAAAATCTAAGGCGGCGGCAACTTTATGAGAGCTTTCAAAAACTTTAACTGTATTATAATGTTCTGTATTAACAACGTTTATTAAATTCTCAATTTCTCTCTCTACTCACGTGCTTTTTCTTCTTCGTTGTGTCGACGATTCCAATTGTTGATTTTAAACAAGCTTCGATCAGAATTCTGCCACTTCAACAGCGTTATCGTTGGCCTCGCAAGGTTCTTCCATAGTGCAGGTGTTATTGCAAAGAGAGCCTAACAAGAGGTGGGGCATAGTTTGCGATGTGTCTTCACAGTGGCGCTTCATCTCATCGGAGCCCCACCTGAAAAAGTTGTATTGGCAGCGGCCCACCTGGCTTCTTAGTCTTACTCACTTTATAAAAGAAATTAAATACAGGCCTCTTCTCTGTGAGAATGCTCGGTTATCGTGGACTCAGTACGGATGGATATCACATGTCTTAAATTTGTAGGTTCTCTGACATGCAGTTACGTACAGTAGGTATAGTATCAGTTACAAATAATAATTTGCATTTGTTAGTTTAATAAATTAGAATTGATCAGCAAACAACCAAAAATAAGCGATCAAGCACTAATTATTATTGGTTATTTGTAGCTACAATAAATATTCAGACCTTGTTTACAAATAATTATCTCGTATATTAACTGAATAATTGTACAAAAATTGTCGTCAATGGTTCAACCGCAGGGAAAAAGCTTCACTTCTCACCTTCCACTTGCAGCTATATACTGCTGTTAGTTGCTGTTCATAAAGAGCCCATAACAATTCTTATTAGATTTAAAAAAAGTTTGTTCTCAAATTTGATATATGGCGTTGCCGTAAAAACTAGATCTCGCTATAGTTTCGTTACAACGATTTGGTTGGGTTCTTGTGAATTTTTGGCAATACCATAATTATATTACCAGCTATAGAGCAGTTTACAATTTGGTTGTTCTATTTAAACCTTTAATCCGACTAGTTTACACAAAAGGTCAAAATTAAGTAAGTACTGAGCACCTCTGTCGGTGTTTGGTATGTACAAGTCTGTTGCCAATACATACGAGAGAAAAAGCTAGTCCCGCCATCTCCACTCCCTCATGAAAATGAAAGGTTGAATAAATAAATTATTGATACTGTACGTATGAGTAATGCTGACATCACATCATCTGCCTAGCCTTGCCCACCTATGTTGGGGTCAGCTTCTAGTCTAACCAGATGCATCTGAATACCATGTTTTTTAAATGGAGCGCCTGCCTATCAGACCTCTTAAACCCAGTTTTCGGGTAATACGTTACCCGTTGGTAAGACTGCTTGTCAGATTTTCAGGCTTCTGACGATCCCTAACGACTGACCGACCTACCGACCTTGACAATTCAAAAGTGCCTGTAATTGGTTTATTTGAAACTAGCAGCGCTCCGCGATTTCACCCGCGTAGCTCCCGTTCCCGTGGGAATTCGGGGATAAAATATAGCATATGTCACCCGGGGATAGTGTAGCTTCCCAACAGTGAAATAATTTTTCAAACCGGTTCAGTAGTTTCGGAGCCTATTCAATGCAAACAAACAAACAATCAAATCTTTCCTCTTTATTATTAGTATATAAATAAATGCTTTGAGTTTGAGTTTGACTGTCATAGATAGCCGTGACTAACGGTATAACGTGCTTTTCACCCATCCATGACATAGATCCAACAGATAGGCAGTCACTTCACGTAAAATAATGGTATTCAGCTGCATCCCGGTTAGACTAGAAGCCGACCCGAACATAGTTGAGAAAAGGCCAAGTAGATTTTGAAATACATAATTATATGTGAAGACGATATTCCTAGAATAAAATAAATATACATATACCAAAACAGGTAGTCAAAGAAATTACTTAACACTACGGGCGAATTTTACCAAACTTTTATACCTCGAATAAGTCAAATCCTGAGAGTAAATTTTGAATTTTGACAGTTCCTCCATACTAGAACTCTCAGACATCAATTTAATTCCACAGATAGAAGTTATCTGACTTTGGAAAAATCGGCCCTAACCAGAAAATGGCGTAAAAACTCACACTAAAATTATACCAAGCGTGAAAGTAGAACATTAAGTTATAAACACGTGTCTCTTTACAATCCATCTTGAATAAACATTACGTAAGTACTCGACAAACTAGCTTCGTTTTATCAAGTTAAATATTTTGAACGCGATGCGACGCGGCCGCGCCGTAAGTACTGTAAAGTTGCGGCGTATTTTCCCAGTGGGTACGCAGTGTACGGCGTACTCAATGGGAATTTGAATTAAACCGTTTTAGTAAGGAGTGGTGTTTTATTAAGTTAATTTCAGTTTGATATCCTGATGAAGTTAAAAAGTGGAATTAGGTATATGCAGAAATGATAGGAAGAAGTATCTAGGATGGAAATTAGGATGGACTTTTTCTGACTGATTAACTCATCTTGTGATCGCAAGCGTTATTACTGAACATGAGGTCCTGGGTTCGATTCCCGACACGATTCTGGTAGAACCAATTCCAGAAAGATTTCATAGAAATTATTCTGATGGTCGCGTCGCTCGTGCTGTCGTGTCACGCCTGCCTGCGGAAACCGTTATCGAGATTATTCACCAAATGCACGTACACTAATTTTAGTGATAATTGTACGAGTAGGTACTCTGATGGTATAGAAAGACGTTACTGACCACAAACCTCTTAACCACCCTTTGACAAATAATCTTAAAAGTTCAAAAAAAAGTTGTCTCCACCGTCTCCATCTCAAACCCCTAAACTAATTATTCGCAAAGAGAATTAGTACATAATCCAGTTAACAAGAAACAGAATTAACAACGTGATCAGAAGACAACTTGATAAGTTTATAAAACTTAAATTACTTGACGCAGCTATAATTGAGTCAGGTAGCCTTTGAGTATGAATTAGATAAGGTATTATAAAAATCCTCCAGTTCGAATTATGACCATGGCAACCATTCTCAGCAGAGTCTAGCCACACGGGAGAAATTATAATTCATAAGTTTGTGCGCAGACACAGGTAAACTCTCACTTCCCGCACTGTATTAGTTCGATGGGAAACAACCGGGGAGAGATTAGCCGCAGGATCAACGGTTTGATGTGTGTGTGTGTGTGTGATCACTGACTGATCACCAATTTTCGAACTCCAGGCTGCTACTGGAAAATGTCTAATTGAAAACAAAGTCAAATTTATTTCAAACTAGCTTTTACCAGCGGCTTCGCCCGCGCGGAACTTTCATCCCCTATTTAACTCCCTTAGGGGTTGAATTTCGAAAAACCCTTCCTTATTCCTTGTCTACATTATAAAGGGAACCTCTGTGCAAAATTTCAGCTTTGTCCAAGTCAAAGGGTGAGTCAGTCAGTCAGTCAGGACTTCTCTTTTTATATATATATAGATAAGTACTTTTGAACGTCAACATTTACATTTACAATAGAATTGATTCTAGTCGCCCCTTCTAAAATGTAATTTCGAATGGAGAACAATGGGCATAAAACTCCACCGTTAATCTTTTGAAATGTTTTAGGTACAATATTTAACATATTTAATTATTTGTGAAAACGATGCACCCAAAATAAAATTACCATACCAAAAATAGGTAAAAAGAATGAAAATGTAGGAATTACAGATAAATTAATTTTATGATAAATACATGGTGCTCACATATTTACAAACATTATTAAAAGTAAGGATACAATTTTCCTAGAATATGAACAAGTAATAAGACATTGTGTGAGTTAGTTAAAACCCCAGTAACACTGTCCGACCTGGGAATCGAACCCAAGACCACAGACTCAGCAGTGGCACTTTCGACCACGAGATCAATGGGGCAGTTACAGATAAGATAAGAGTAAGCCTCCGGCACCTAGTTGAAGAAGTTGCTATGGCAGTCACGTCAGTGAAAAATTTGGACAAAGAAATTCGTTTTTGGGTTCAAAGGAGTTCATTACAAGCAATACCTTCTATTCTATTTTGTTGTTAAAACTTCAGGCAACAATTAACAAGGGCCAGACCATTGTAGCATCTCAACAAAGATGAACAACAAGATGATGTTATGTTATTTTACTAAAAACAATATTAGAAAAGGTTCTCGTTCTTTGTGAGCTCATTAACGATGATGGTTGACTAGCGGCATTGCCTTGGGCAATTAGGAAAAAAACCTACGACAAAGATTAAGTATGTACAAAAAACACAACAAACTCTAAAATGTAGGTACTAACCCAAAAATCCATGCCAGCTTATTAATTTGCAAAATGGTCCAAATAAACAACAATAAAACAACAACAAAATGGTGGTGGAACAATAAAATTCTTAGACTTGAGAAAAAATTAACTGTAGTTAGTTATAAGAAACAGTTTAGAAATCTTCCCCTCGGTGAAAGTGCCAGCGAAACCAATGACATTGATGGCTATTCTTTTGTTCACTACCTAAACTAAAATAAGAGTATTGCTATCTCTTACTGACATACCGTGAAAGAAAGAGACAAGTGATGGAACTTCAGAACTGTCAAACTAAATAACGTCTCAATTGCCTTGAATATAACATGATTTCAAACATTATAAATTTAGTTCGTTGTTGTCGTAGTTGCTTCGAAGAAAATGTTAATTCAATTTTTGACGGCTCAAATTTCTTTCCGTCTCTTTCTTGTTTCATTAGTAGGAAAGAGATAGAAATAGCCTAAATTAAGGTTAGTCCAGTCATTAGAATTGTATAAACTTTGACTTAGTGTTTTTGTAACTAGCTAAATAAGTTGAATTAATGACTTACAAAAAAAATGATTTCTAGATTTGCATACAGTTACTAATACCACAACACGCTCACACATATCGCAATCTACCTATAGGTATTTTTCCTATTGCTGAGACACAGGCCTCCTCATAATATGCTTATTCAGCCGCTAGCCGCTCGCGGTAGGGCGAGTCTAAAAAGATAGTCGCGATTTTGTTTCCTTTTGTCACCACTGACACTTGTCAGGGGTGTAGGTTGTTCGAAAGGTAACTGAGGGATCATGGGTGTGTTTTAGTCAGTAAAAGTCTGACACGCCCTCGGAGCTCCACCTAGAGCGGGAAAGTAATTTGATGATTTCCTACACTAAAAAAAAAACACCACTGATACACACAATGATTCAGTGACTTGATTTGATTGTCATGGAAATAATGTGTGAGCTCATTCTTCTCAGTATGGAGTCTTTCTCGCTTGGTACTGTAAGAGCAGATCTAGCGATTTAATAGCGATTCCTTTCATAAATGCACTATTTTTAATGGTAATCTTTTTTTTTTTTTTTGATGTAGCAAAAATACATCAAGTAGGTAGATTTCGTGATAATTTTAAAAGAAAAAAAATAGCAATAAAAAGATTGATTTTTATGGCCAAATAATTTAATTTATAATTTTAAAACCTGACCTTCACAAACAAGCTCATACATTTTCGAAAACCATCCAACTATTTAATTTTTTTTTTTAGTTACGTAGAATATTAACCAAATTTTGAAGTTTTAAATACAAAACTTAAACGTAAATTGGGTAAAAGGTAACTGAAAACGCAAAAATCTAAAAATAAAAAATCATGAGAGGGGAAAACTACCTAATATTTTTTCGAGAAAATTTCCCCTTCCGTTACCATAGCAACAAATCGAAAGGCAAAGTTCCCTTAGAATAATTGACTTAATTAAAATCAACCTCTTTTATTTGTGTTCCGAAATTTAACCATAAAGTAGATAAATACAGAATGTCAGCTCTGGATATCGGCTTATTAGTCGGTTTGCATGAATTTAGTCGCCCGAAACGGACGAATCAACTATTTTAAATAATATACTAATGCTGGCCCAGAAATATCTGAAAAAGATCGCCATTTTTTTTTTTTTTTTTTTAACTTTGATGCTGATGCGCAATCATTGTTTAATACACTCTCTGGAGCTTTGACTAATGCTAATTTAAATATTAATGATGCTATTGGTTTTGGGGCTGATACCACTAACGTCATGTTCGGGGAACAAGGTGGTATTGTTGCTAAAATAAGTACATGGCACATTTTGTATTTTCAGAGTGAGGTACATAGTGATTTTAAATAAAATAATCTTTAATTCGTATAAGCAATATCAATGCACGCATTACAAGAAAACATACTATAACTTTTAAAAAAAAACTTCAAATATACCAGCGTTTTTTTTTTTTGGGTGGGAAATCATCAAATAACTTCTCCCGCTCTAGGTGGAGCAGAACGGCGTGTCAGACTTTTACTGACTAAAACCCACCCGTGTTCCCTCAGTAGCCCGTATGCCAGGGGCTGTGATATCTTTTTCGAACAAACCCGCACCCCTGGCAGGCATCGGCCCTTGCGGGCCCCGTCATTTTGTGCTGACATCTCTTTGAGGCGCGCGTGGAACACAACGCGCCGTCGACTTGGGCTTGGTCCTTACCGGACTGCGAGCTACCCATTACTCGCCGTCCGCAAGCCCACGCCTACGGTGGCCGGAAATTAGCCAGAGATCCACCAGCGTCAGATCAAAGAAAGCAAAATAAAGCCATCAGTATATGATCAATTACATAACAAAATAGTAATATCAATGAAACAAAATATAAATCAACAAAAATCTAATCAATTAGGTAGACCTATACCCATTATCTTGAAACCAATTTAACAAATCTGTAGAGCGGACCTTTTGTACATTTATATTTTGTGGTAAAACCCTCGTTAATCATAAATGAATGTTTTCTCCGGTTAATAAGACAGCTGGTTCTAATTAATTATCTCTAACAAAGAAGTTGAATTAATGAGGCTTAGATATTTTCGTAATTAATTATGTTTGGAACGAAACTGGGGCAGTGATTTGATGGGGCAAATAAAGATTAAGGGGAAACTAGTCGCGGGCTCGAACTCACTAGTGGGCGTGGCCAAAAAGCACGCTCTCACCCGCGCAATAATTCACAGTAAAACAAGCGCGAAAATCATTAACAACAGTCCTTCGGAATTTCGAGATTTATGAAAAAAACACTGCATAAATCAATTACGAATAAAATTTATTGATCTTTGGATATTTGAGCTCTGTCGGTACTGACATTGTTTCGGAGATTTTATACTTCTTTTATTACTTAAACACGCTCAAGGTTGCGTTTAAATTAGCAATAAAATGGAATCTTTGCTGGCTCATTATATTTTAATGGATTTTCATTTTGCTATTCTGTTTCTGCAGAGACATTATTAAAAATTAGACAAAACCATACGATATTTAGTTTTTTATGTACATTGTCAAACAGTGGAGTAATAATTATACTCCCGAAGTTTGTTTGGAAAAAACAATGGATTCCTCAATAAAGATTTTGGACTGGAAAACAAGATGTCGGTCGTCCGGCGACGAGATAAGCGGACGATATTGTTGCCATGGGACTTAAAGATAACTGGTGAAATGTGAGTAATCTATAAGAACATCTCTGCCAAACCCTTCGGGGAATCAAGGCGTGGTGTTATGTTATGTGGAAAACAACAAAAGGTGCTTTTCACACTAACAAAATAACAACCACGTGCGTGCGACGGCAAAGGTATCAATGAGGTATTTAAATGTTTGAAAAGTGTCTTAATTAGATTCTAAACTGCTAATAATCCACAAAAAAAAACACGATTAGTGCCATAAAAATGCATTTAAATTTTAAATTTTCAAATTTCGCGTGTAATTTGACGAAAACGCTGGACGCCATATTGCTCTGTGGGATAATATCTGTGGGTATGACGTCAGTTTGCCATATAAACAAATGCGCTGATATTTTATAAGATAGGTAATTGTATATATTTTAAAAAAATAGTTCTTCTTCTACTTATAGTTGGTTTGCTGTTCCTGAATGCAAAATACAATTTAAATAAAAATTATTTTGGTTACGAAAATAATAAAAGTACAAACTTGCTCAGTTGACATGTCATAGAACGTAATAACATGGCGGCTACTATTTCATAGTGTTCAAAAACAGACTAAAAACAAACTGAAATCTATAGATTGTATTTTAAAATTTATTTTGTTATTTCATGAACTGGAGGAGGAGGAGCCTGGGGGACGCCTATGTCCAGCAGTTCATGACATAAAACTAAAATTTTCTGACATGCAAAAATTGACACCTCGCCGCTGATGAGTACATTAACGCGCACTACATTTTCGACTCTCGGTGTTGAGCCGAGAATCCAACAGAGCATTTACCAGAGGGTCAAGAAAACACACTGTTCGATGTTCAACTCTAGGCCCTAAGAAGTGCATTGAAAATCTAGCGCAGAGAAGAACAAACCCGGCAGGCTTAGCACGAGAACCGTAGACAAGCGTTTTGTCGTCGGAAGAGTAGACAAAAATGACGTTTCCGTACAGACTGTTGACAGTTTTTCACCGATAAATGTAGACAAGCGATTTCTATTCTACAGTAGAGTAGAAATAGAAAGCATCATGCTAAGCCTGCCGCAAGCCTGTGCTGAATCTTGGACAAACCGCTCTATTTAGGTACTTACACGTTCTCAATTACATATTGAAGCAAAAAAGTTTTTTTTTTTTTTGGTATCCAGGGATGCGGGTTGTTTGAAGAGATACCGTGGCCCCTGGCACACAGGCAACTGAAAAAACACGGGTGGATTTTAGTCAGTAAAAATGTGACATGCTCTGCCGCTCCAGCCAGAGCAGTAGAAGTTATTTGATGATATCCCAACCAAAAAAAAAACCCCGCCATGTACCAAAGACAATGTCATAGCCGTTATTTCTAAATGTTGCCAAAGTAGAATAATACATTCAGTTGCCCGAGTTGCCAAAACGAAAATATTGTTACAAGTTATTTAAAATAACACATTAAAAAACATTAAATCAATGAAATCACGGCAACGGTAAAACCAAAAACTCTTTATAATTCACAAGGTTTAAAATTCACAGCAATTAATTCTTGAAGGTGATAGTAAACACACAAAAAACACTCCAGTGTCGGTGTCAGGGACTCAGTTATTTTGTTCGTCGTACCGTGCGTGATCGCTCAAACAAGTTGCCCCTAATTAATATGGAAACTGAGCTAAAAAATACAGTTAATTAGTGTTTGTGCTGCTGCTGTTTTTAAAATTTTAAAAGGTGGTTTGGGAAATAATTAATTATTATACACATACATACATACATAAACTATAAATTAATCATAAAATAATGATAATAATGCCAATCTTCTCCCTCTTTCGCTCTTCTTTATCTTCTTCTTTCTTTCTATACATAAAGTTACGCCTCGTTTCCCCGAAGGATTGGGCAGAGGTATAGTATATGCTAGCTTCCGTCCGGAAGTCGGAAATTATCCCGCGGGAACGTACAGACGCGACCACATCAAATTACCCCAAACTGTCAAATTTTCCCAATTTAACATGAACCTTTTTTTTTTTGGGTGGTAAATCATCAAATAACTTCTCCCGCTCTGGGTGGAGCAGGAGGGCGTGTCAGACTTTTACTGACTAAAACCTACCCGTGTTCCTTCAGTACCCCGTATGCCAGGGGCTGTGGTATCTCTTTCGAACAAACCCGCACCCCTGGCAGGCATCGGCCTTTGCGGGCCCCTTCGGTTTGTGCTGACATCGCTTTGAGGCGCGCGTGGAACACAACGCGCCGTCAACTTGGGCTTGGTCCTTACAGGACAGCAAGCTACCCATTACTCGCCGTCCGCAAGCTCATGCCTACGGTGGCCGGAAATCAGCCTGGGATTCCCGACGCCCAGGGCGTCTCCGTATCCTCCGGCGGCTAGGGTCGCGAGGGCGCATATGCTGCCTCTCCCTCACGTGTGCCGCCTCCCTCTTCGCGAGCATGACTGCTTCACTGAAGGAGGTGACGGCTACCCATGCACTCTCGCTCCGTACCATGGCCTGGACCAGGGCCGGACGCGAGAGATCGCCGCCGCCGATCGCCTCCACGAGGACACGGCGGTGCTCCGCCCAAGCCGAGCAGACCGCCACCGTGTGCTCCACCATGTCCTCAAGGCGAACTTAGCAGTGGAAACACCCGGGGGTTTCCTCCCGCCCTATCCGAAACAGGAACCTCCCGAAACAACCGTGTCCGGTGAGGACCTGCGTCAGGCGGAAGGTGAGGACGCCATGCCGCCTCTAAAGCCACTGCTCAAAGAGGGGACTTACCGCCGCAATCGTGGCGTGCCCAACATGAACCTTATGCTAATGAGATAAAGTTGAAAATATATTAAATAAATTTAACGGATTGGGGTAGTTTAACGTGCTGGCCTCTGTACTATCGGGATAAATATTATTCCATATGTTATTCTAGGTAACAAACTACCTGTGTGGCAAATTTCATCGAACTCTGTTCAGCCGTTTTTGTGTAATTGAGTAACAAACATCTAAACATACAAACTTGCACATTTATAATATTAGTAGGATATACAAGGTGTAACAGGGGCATGTGGCTAAGTAACAATAGCTGCGCGGGTCGATCGTTCAGGTTAAGTTACGCTTGCCGTGGTTGGTCCGTAGATGGGTAACCATCTTTACATACCAAGACCCCTCCGTGCCTCGAAAAGCACGTTAAGCCGTTGGTCCCGGCTGTCATTTGTGGATCTTTGACAGTCGTTACGGGTCGTCAGAAGCCCGAAAGTCTGACAACCAGTTTTACCAAGGGGTATCGTATTACCCAGTAACTGGGTTGTGGGGGTCAGATAGGCAGTCGCTCCATGTAAAATACTGGTACTCGGCTACATCCGGTTATACTCGAAGCCGACCCCAAGGTGTAACAGAATAGACGCTAGTCCTGAAAGAAGTTTGTTTTTAATTGACTACTGCATCAATTTCAGTAACATTTTTTTTAAATTATTTAATTTGCCATACCTACCACTGATTGACCCAATGAAAATTCAATCTTATTCTAGAAGAAATAAGACTCAATTTTAAATGCACAAAGTAATGGTCGACACGTTTTTCTTAATAGAATCAGTTAGCTTTAAAAAAAATGTCCTGCACCCTAATTGCGTAACTCACGATTGATCATAATTGGTTTCGTCTTCACAGTTAAACAATATTCATTGCGTTATTTATGTTGTCGAACGGACACATTTTTCGAACATATGAAGCAATGGTTTAACAATCCGTTTCAAAACGATACAGATTATGATGAATCGTGAGTTACGCAATTAGGGTGCTGGTCATTGTATTTTGCTTTTAACTCAATACTCTAATTGGCGTGTATGAGGTCTTGCGTTATTATGTTACTCGTTGTATATAGGACCTTTTTTTTAATCTTTATTTACTAACGAGGGTTTGCTCACATAGTGAACATGCCACCCTCATAGAATAATAAATAATAAAATTCTTTATTGACATAAAACTGGATTCAAACAAGTGGAGCCCTGACTCCTGCGCTAGGTAAAACACCTATGTTACAGGAGCCAGTGTCTTTACCCAATCAGTAGGTTCTGGATTTTATGCAATATACAACCATTATTTTTACATTATGATGAACAAAATTAATTTTAAAAAAGCAAAATAGTCGTGAATTCATTATTAATAATAGGTCTTTACCTATGAAATTGCCGTTTTGTATGAAAAATTTTAAACGATTTTTTTTCATGAATTTTTTATTTGTATTAATCGAAGTAATCACCCATGCAATCAATGCATCTTTGCCATCGCAGTGGCAGTTTATTGATGCCCTTCTTAAAGAAATCAGCTGGACGGGAGGCAAAAAATTCTTCAAAGGCATTTTGTACTGCCTCTCGGGTATTAAATTTTTTTCCCGCCAAGAAGTTATCCAAATTCTGGAAAAAGTAGTAGTCTGTAGGCGCAAGGTCTGGTGAGTAGGGCGGATGACGGAGAGCTTCCAACCCCAGTTCTTGCAACTTGGAGACCGTCTGCTGTGCAGTATGAGGTCGCGCGTTGTCGTGCAGGAGCAGCGGAGACGAGCGATTGACCAATGCTGGTTGGAGATGCGCCAGCTTCTCCATCATTGTGTTCAGTTCTTCACAGTACACATCTGCAGTAATGCTCACCCCGTTTGGTAAGAAGCTGTGATGAATCACACCGGCGCTAGACCACCAAACAGTGACCATCACTTTTCTAGGGGTAAGTTTTCGTTTAGGGCATTGTTTAGGTGCTGAACCAGGATCCAACCAACTTGCTGAGCGCTTACGGTCATCAAACAGAATCCATTTTTCATCGCAGGTAACAATGCGGTTCAAAATTCCTTCATTTGTGTGTCTGTTGCGCAGTGCAAGGCACGTCTCGACGCGTACTTCGCGCTGGCGATCATTGAGTTCGTGGGGCACCCATTTGTCAAGCTTTTTTACCTTGCCAATTTGACGCAAATGGACCAATATTGTTTTGACGCTAACGTCGAAAGCTGCTGCTAATTCAGCCGTAGATTGTGTATCATCAGCTTCCACAATCGCCTTTAATTCGTCATTGTCGACCAAAGTCTTCGGACGACCGCGAGGTTCATTTTTCAGGTCGAAATTTCCAGAACGGAAGCGAGCAAACCAATAACAGGTGGTGCGTTGGTTTGTAGTGTTAGCTCCGTAAACGTCGTTGATGTTGCGTGCCGCTTGTGCCGCGTTGCTGCCACGACGGTACTCATATTCCATAATTACTCGAATTTTTAACGTATCCATGATGACGAAAAAGATTGAAATGCGATGAAAATGTAACACTAATCAATAAAGAAATGACTACTTTTAGAAAAAAAAATCCATGTTTTTAAAATAAAATTAATTTGAAATTAGAATTCTTAGCCAAACAAAAATTATTTTGATTTGAAATGGCCAGTACTGCAGAACGGCAATTTCATAGGTAAAGACCTAAATAAGCTAAAATTATAATTATGGCCAAAATATGTATTTATTTATAAACCTTTGTTACAACATGCAAACCTTGACATCTACGCGTAATCCCTAAATTAACTAATGTATATAATATTCTAGCGGCTTTGGTTGCTGGAAAAGCTAAAATAACATTACATAATTCTCCCGTATATAGGACCTATAAGTACACCCACATTTCGTCAATTATGTTCAAGTCCCATGTACAGTGGGCTGTATCAATTGGGTACCCCAGTTGTATTACACAACACACACAGTTGTAGTACAATACAACTGGGGTACCCAATTGATGCAGCCCACTGTACCTAATAAGAGGGCGAGACTATTGTCATTTTGTCCACTCATTTTCATTTTTCATATGTTGCAATATATTTTTATATATGAGTATGTTTCCATACATAGTATAAAACAAAGTTGCTTTTCGTGCCTGCCTGTGTGACCGCTTACTTTATCAAAATTGATGCTAAATTGATAAGTTACGCGAGTTTTACGAAAACATGTAAATGATTATATTAAAAACATTAGAAAAATGCTTAAAATATTGTTAATTTTTCCACTTTGACCATAATGACTATTTCTTGAACAAAAAGTTGGCAACCCTACATATAATAGGAAACAAGTATTTATTTAGGTGATTGTTGTTTGTTTTACATTTGATTGGTCTTTGTACTGTCACTTCAACAAACTGGCAAGTTTACTTATCAAATCAAAGCTAAAGTCAAACGCGAAACTAAAATCAAAGTGACCAGGGTGCTTACTCTCGAATATAATTCCGATAGATCGTCATTGGAATTATCAGTTAAACGTCAGGGATTGGCTGGAATCACTGAGTCTAGCCAATCCCTGACGTTTAACTGATAATTCCAATGTCGATCTATCGGAATTATATTCCAGAGTAAGCACCCAGTATCCTTTGAAACTTCATAGCGACGCCATTTGCAAAATCAACTGTCAATCTTACATCTAAAACTATAGTCAGTAGAGATCGTTTAATATACTAATTCCATGCGTCTAAAACAGTATTCAGCCTGGGTGAAATCGACTGATTTAAAAAATACACTAATTTATTAACCGACTTCAAAAAGAAGGAGGTTATCATTTCGACATGTTTTTTTTTTTTTTTTTTCATTTATATTCGGGCATAACTCCGTCGTATATTGACGGATTTGCAAAATAATTTTTTTGTTCGAAAGGGGTTTACTCCGAAATGGTCCCATTAAAATTTCATTTAGATCTGATGATGCGTTTCGGAGACAGACAACGGAACTCTTCAAAAAATTACACCAAATCAACCGCGAATGTTGCTATCGCATATGTATGCATTGTTTTGACCCCAAGGATGATGACATTTCGAATTGGTGTGGGGTAGGTAACTAAAAAGTGAAAAATAAAAACTTTTTTCAAAAAAATTACAACCGACTTCCCAAAAAACACTACAAAGTGCAAAATAACTTTAATTTCGGAAGGCGGTGACAAATAATTAAAATACACATCCAAAATCACCGACTTCCGAAATTAAAGTTATTTTGCACTTTGTAGTGTTTTTTGGGAAGTCGGTTGTAATTTTTTTGAAAAAAGTTTTTTCAGGTTTCGGTTACAAGATTATTTTTATTTTATCGTAACTCAACAGAAACCATCAGTTTAAAAAGATGCAAACATTTTCGTAAAATCAAAATTGAATTATTTTAAAACATTTTTTTGCGAGATTTGATTTGAGGAAAGAAGAAAAAGTATGTATTGTGACTCTCATAGGAAGATCACAAACTAAACTCAACACACTCCTAGAAACAGAAAAATAAACAAAAGCAAAATGAAAATATAACAGAAAGTCCTGTACGAAGGCTAAAGGCTCCTCTCTCTCAGTGTGATGCTGCAACATTTAAAAATGAGTGTCGCAGTACTGGTTTTCTGCTCATTCCGATCCAACATGTCCTTTAATGATCCATTCCAGCAGGCTTAGCACGGGCACCGATTTGTCGACGGAAGAATAGACATGACTATTAACTAAAATATAATGTACAATAGCAGAAGATAGCTGTTTTTCTATTAATTATCACAGTTATGCGTTCTAAACGAATCGTGATTTTGTAGATAATCGTATATACTTTGTGGCCGTAGAGTAGAAAGTTTGTTCTCAGTGTAATTTTGAGGGTTTTTTCAGTTTGGGGAGAAATATTATTCTGTATAATAATAGTCTACATTTTTATGGACCTAGACAAAGATCGTTAGAAACAAAAGACAAAATGACAGATTGTAGAAGGATATCCACGATGCGATGTCAAAAATGGAGAAACGAAATGTCACTTTGTATTGAAAAAGCACTGTCTATTCTTCGTAGAAATATATAGCGTTATGCTAAACCTGCTGTAACGCTTTAAGCCGAGATGCAATAACGCAATGTGATACTTACTTAATTGGTTTACTTACATTTTAAATTACGACATTCCTCGAATCTACTTACACCGTAGGTATGTCAATCGGTTCATAGACAAGTTTTCTATACCAGTGTTTTTTAGTTAGTCCAACTTACTCTAGTAGCCCAAAACTAATTAATTTACAAAGACAGAGTATTTAATCTTCAATTTAAATGCTCTCCTGCCATTCACAAGCGCTTCCAAACTTGTTGATTGTGTTGCCAACAAAATAATAATTTATATTGACAATTTGTTTGTTGTTCTCCGTCTGACTTTCAGATAGTTGATATTTGATAACTGGACGGGTTGTTCTATCTGGAATTTCTTAGTAGGAGCCCAAATTCTAGATTTCTGTCCGGTTGATGGTAATAGGCTCGCCCCCTGTTACTTGGGGCTTAAACCTAACTGGCGAAATCTGAGTGTGCCTAACCATTGTAATGTTACAATTCTAATAACGATGTTTATATGTAAACAGAAAATTCATCCTTCAAAGACTTTGAAAGCTAGTAGGCAACTCATTATTTTTACTACAGTTTTTTGTTCTGTCTCTGTAATAGTTGGAACAGTCTATGGTCTGTATCAAAATTGTCTGGTAAAACTGTAAACAAAAAGACTCAAAAATAAATGATTGTACAACATTAGTGCTGTGATTTGACTATTTGTATACTTAGGGCCAGGGTAGCTTACGTACTTAATTAAAATTTTCTTACGTTGCTTGCATTTTGCAGGGCAGTGTCAGGCTGTAGGTATGTTGAACGATATATGATTCGTTAACACAACACAAAAATGAGCAACCAATGTACCTGGTTTTTTTTTTGGGTGGAATATCATCAAATAACTTCTCCCGCTCTGGGTGGAGCAGGAGGGCGTGTCACACTTTTACTGACTAAAACCCACCCGTGATCCCTCAGTAGCCTGTATGCCAGGGGCTGCGGTATATCTGTCGAACAAACCCGCACCCCTGGCAGAATGTACCTGTGTTGTGAAGTCGCTCCATGTAAAATATTGGTAGTAAACTGGATCCGGTTAGACTATAGTTGGGCAAAGGCTCGGCAGATAATGATACACATAATAATTGTTAGAAAAAGTGGTGAAATATAACGATGAAATCTTCTAAATACAGATGACACGTTCATCTGTATTTAGAAGGTTTCGTCGTTACTAATTCCCTTATGTGAGTGATGATTAGGTACGTAAAATATAACCTGAATAGGGTTTGTTTACATTTACATTAGTCAGTTTTAGAACAGACCATGCATAGATATACAGGCGTGTAACTACAAGAACGCGCAGTCTGAAACCGTGAATTTAGCGTATGATTCTAGAACTTAGGAGGTCTTTTTAATTTTTTGTAGCCAACGAACGTACGACGTACAAAAAAAAAACAATAAATGGCATATTAAGCAATATTGAAGTCTTATTCATATCTTAATTTGCATTCTTTATTTGTAGTGGCCAAGTGGTAACGGCCGCGACTTACGAGTTGTAGGTCGTGAGTTCGAACCCAGACAGGCGCTTTACTTTGTGTAAATTATTTCATCACCACTGCTCTCAAAATGGTGAAGGAAAACATCGTTAGGAAACCGGCGTGTCCTAGAACCAAAAAATTCGAAGACATGTGACATCTACCAACCCGCACTGGGCCCGCGTGGTGGATTACGGCCCAATCCCTCTCACCGAGAGGAGGCCTGTGTCCCAGCAGTGGGAACATTATAGGCTGATGATGATTTGTCATGTACGAGTATGTATTCGTTTATTGTTTAGTATGCTTTTAAAATCAATATTTGCTTGAGCTTATATGAAAACGTATCGTTGGTGTCATCTTCTATTATTGAATCGATAGATTTTATTAAATATTTTTAAGGACATTACGTTGTGGCTGTTGAGATGTAGTTTCAATCTGATACAGGTAAACTATTTAACTTCTAATCCAATTTAGATCAACCACCAATGAGCTTGTTTGAACGCAATTCGATAGTGATGGAATGAAACTAATATCGTTAATATGACGTCGTTACGTCATTTATAATTACAAGCCAATTAATTTCTGATGCTAATGAACGGTTTATATATCGGCTGCCTACTTACGTAAATACCTACTTTAATGAACTATTGATTTTGTATGTCATAATCTTCAATACACTTACGCTGTCATTCTTGACTAGCTCTGCCCGCGGTTTCGTCCGTGTGTATGTAGAACGTACTACCGGGATAAATGTAGTCTATGTTACTCCTTACATACTCAGCCTATAACGTTCCCACTGCTGGGACACAGGTCTCCTCTCCGTGAGAGGGAGTGGGCCGTGATCCACCACACGGGCTCATTGTGGGTTGATAGATGTCACATGTCTTCGAATTTTTGGTTCTAGGACATGCCGGTTTCCTCACAATGTTTTCCTTCACCGTTTGAGAGCAGTGGTGATGAAATTATTTACACAAAGTAATGCGCCTGGCTGGGTTCGAACGCACGACCTACAACTCGTAAGTCGCGGCCGTTACCACTGCCCTTTATAACATCAAAATTTGACATTACTTTTAGTATTATAGACTTTCACATTCCTACAAGCGGGGTGATTAGGTATTCAGGGGTGAATAAAAACGAAACTTTAAAATAGATTTTAACGTTGAAATAATGAAGTTTGTTGCCATAAAAGGCACAACACCATAGAAATATGAAATTAAATCTATGCACAACACATTAGAGGCCCTTTTAGCAATAAACTATCTTAACTTAATGTTAAAATCCCTTTTATAGTTTCGTTCCGATTCACCTCAGCATCCCTATTCACCACGTTTGACGGTACCTACTTATGCATTTAGTGACAAGCAGTTTTTTTTTTTTTTGAGGCTGGGAAATATCATAAAATAACTTATCCCGCTCTAGGTGGAGCAGGAGGGCGTGTCAGACTTTTTACTGACTAAAACCTACCCGTGTACCATCAGTTGCCTGTGTGCCAGGGGCGACGGCGACGGTATCGCTTTCGAACAACCCGCACCCCTGGCAGGAAGACATGCATTCATTCATTCATAAAAATATTAAATTAACCTACTAATCTTAACCCACTAGAAATAGGAAGATCTTGAATAAGGCAAGAAATAAAAAGCTTTTAAATTATTTAAGCAATAATTATTATCACGTTTCCAATAATAATGAATTTCCTATTTCGACCCGCATTAATCACAGACGAATGACCATCTTTCGAAATGCAATCATAAAAAAAAAACTGCAAACAGAATAGGGTATTTTCCGATTTTATAAAAAACTAATTTAATTTGAAGATTGGGACGATATATTTAACAGAAAAATAAAAGTAAATTTATTTAAATCCATTTTCACCATTAAAACGATTAAAATCAAATTTATTTTTCGTTGTTTTGAATTTACCGCCAAAACGCTCCTGTGATAACTTTTTATCACGTGACATGTGACGTCAACTTTGTTTATACGGCACCGGTACAAATACTTGATTGGCGCCGTTTTAGAAGTATTTTTGCACAGAGGCACCGCACACTAGTAATATCACTTTATATCCATTTAAAATCTCGTTCATTATAAGCTCGACTTTCACTTATTTACTTGCTAACTACCTTAGTTTACACAAAGTTGACGTCACGTGATAAAAAGTAATCGTAAGAAGCGTTTTGGCGGTAAATTCAAAACAACTAAAAATAAATTTGGTTTAAATCGTTTTTAATTGAGAAAATGGATAGAAATAAATTTATTTTTATTTTTCTGTTGAATATCTCGTTCCAATCTTCAAATTGAATCGTTTTTGAAAAATTGGAAAATACCCTATTTAGAAGATCTTGTTTATGGCAAGAAATAAAAAGCTTTCAAATTATTTATGCAATAATTATTATAAGTCACGTTTCCAATAATAATTAATTTCCCATTTCGACCACAAATACTGAAACCGCATTAATTAATCATCGACGAATGAACATCTTTCGAAACCCAATCATTTAAAAAAGTGCAAACAGAATTTAAACTTTTGACCAAAGCTTTAGGTTTAAAATTGGATACCGTTAACGAGGTGGTTTTTTGAAATTGTTTTCCGTTCATTAATATTATTACACTTTCGGAGTGTCCATTTGGTTAGTTATGTTTCATGTTTACACATTAAAATATTTCATTTACTTTTTACTGTGGTCTGCATCCAGTGGCTGACCACTCTGAAAATGATGTTTAATAAAAGGTAAGAAAGCAAACTGAAGTAGCAATGGTCCACTATATTACCCGTAGAACGGATGACCATTTTACCACCATTCTGCGATCGCCAACCCGCCTGCCAAGCGTGGCGATTACGGCAAACCCTTCCAAATTGGGGGAGGCCCATGTCCAGCAGTGGACGTCTTTCGGCTGAAATGATGATGATTAATTTATTGTTTCAATAACACGATTAAATTTTAAAAATCATGCTAAAGAACTAACCTCAATTTATTTTCAATTGAAATACGCATTCAGGTGATTTAAAATTCGAATTTCGGGTTTAAGGAGGATGCGCTCTGCTAGGGGTGCGAGTTGTTCGAAAGAGATATCGTGGCCGTTAGCACACAGGCAACTGAGGAAACACGGGTGGGTTTTAGTCAGTAAAAGACTGATTCGCCCTCCCGCTCCACCCAGAGCGTGAGAAGTTATTTGATGATTTCCCACCCAAATAAAAAAAGGATGCGCCTTCATAATTCTCATTTTCGTACGTTTTTTTTGCAATTTGCAGCTCAGTTTCAGGTTGTACGAGTATGTTGATTAAAATATGATTCACAAACGTAACAAATATGGCTTCATAGAATTGTAATAATTAAATCAACAATAGAACCCTCTTAGTACATATAATCGCATTGAATTACTTTTTCATGAAAAACTCAATTCTGTAAATACATACGTAAGGTCGCAAATCGTATTTTGTTCAACATTCAGCTCTGCGAATTATAAAATACGTAAGATTTAATTACGCAAGGTTGACTGAAACACAACGCGCCGTCAACTCGGGGAACATTATAGGCTGATAATGTTTTTATACATAACGCCTGCTACGGACAAATCCTTGACGGAAAAACTAAATAACACTTTACCCGACCTGGAAATAGAAACCAGGACCTCGTGCTCAGCAGAACGCTTGCTAGCACTAAACCATCCATCTTTAAAGCCATTTTTACAGCAGCAAAAGTCACTTTTACTAACTTATGAAAAGGGAGAGTCGCCTTTTCCGGCTAATCTAATCAGAAGTTCAATTTAGTCCGCCATTTTGACGCTTTCAAATAGTTCGAAGTTGATTGGATCGATAGTGTTAGTTAGGTACCTACTAGACCAATCAACGAGTTACGTTTGTGCTTTTTTTATTACAACGCAATTAGCATGGTACAACCCTAGCGTATATCGATAATTGTCGCAGTGTCACTGCACTAGCGTTGGACGATAAATTTGCTGTTTCTCGGCGTCGTGATATCGTGTCAATTTGTGAACGTAATAATTCATATTGGTTGTTATTTATTTTCCTATTTGTAGCATTTCCTCTTGTTTGTGTATTCAAAAGAAGAGGTACATTTATTTTTATGTACTAAACGAACTTTATTTTATGATTATCATCATCATCTACCTAGCCTTTTCCCAACTATGTTGGGGTCGGCTTCCAGTCTAACCGGATGTAGCTGAATACCAGTATTTTACATGGAGTGACTGCCTATCTAACCTCCACAACCCAGTTACTGGGTAATACGATACCCCTTGGTAAGACTGGTTGTCAGACTTTCGGGCTCCTGACGACCCGTAACGACTGTCAAAGATCCACAAATGACAGCCGGGATCAACGGCTTAGCGTGCTTTCCGAGGCACGGAGGAGTCTTGGTATGTAAAGATGGTCACCCATCCACGGACCAACCGCGGCAAGCGTAGCTTAACCTGGTCGATCGACCCGCGCAGCTATTGTTATTTAGCCACAAGCCCCTCTTTATTTTATGATTATGATTCTGTAAAACCGTATTTTTACGGTTACGAAACACATTTTGTTCAACATAATAATATAGCCTAACACATAACTGCAAAGTACAGAAAACTTAAGAAAATTTGAAATTCGCGGCCTACACCTCAATAATTATGTAGGTATATCCAGTTGCACTAGCAATACTTTAGAAAAAAAAATACTAGCCACCATCCCAGAAAAAAAAACAAATCAAATCGAATATAGAACGAACACGTTCAAAAATCAAAAACACAAACTTTAACCTTCCTCTGCTAAGGTAACACGGACGCTCCTATTCCAATTTCACGAAAATAGTCTAGAATAGTCTATATTTAGCTTGTAAAAGTAGTTAATTTCTATGCTAAGAGCATCAGCATTGCGTGAGATTGCCCTACAAGATGCCAAGCACTGCCAGAGTAGGCCAATTCGCCGTCGTATTATACAGTTAGCGCGGGAAATTGCTGTTGGCATTCGTTTTGGCGCCAAAACACAGGGTTGCTTGTGTATAATTTTCGTTCCATGCACAAAGGAGGTTTTAATGGGAAACTTGTTTTGTACAGTATGTTATTTTTGGTAGCTCCTCTTTGGTATAGTTTAGCTAGGAAACTCGGAATGTCGTGATTTTAATAAATGCACTTTATTATTTTGGAAACTACGGTTACCGAATAACTGTAAGCTCAAAGTGAGTCGTGGAAGTTACGTTGCTGGGGTTTCATACAGTACAGCTATCGTAGAAAAATACACAATAATTCTTGACTTCTGAAGGCCAATTCTCGTAATTAAAACCGTTCAAAATCTAGTCGCAGTGTCATCTCAGCGACAAGCAAATGTCAAATATGTATGAAAAATCGAGGTATTTTTGACAGATTGACACTGAGATCAGACTGTGAACGTTCTTAAAATTAGTAGAATTGCCCCTCTGACTAAAGTCAGTTTACCTTTTAGCCGCACACACACAACACATTTTAGATTTACAATATAAATGTTGAGCTTTTAACTTTTCAAACCAAAGTTTAATACCGTAATAGCATCTTTTTAATTTATAAAATCCTTAGTTGCTAAATTCAACAGTACCTACCTATTTTATTATTTTTTCGAAATTTTAGTCTTTTTAATGTACTGTTTTTAGAATTGTTTTTTTTTATGGATCATGTGGTCTGCAATAAAGATTCTTATTATTATTATTTTATTATTTAATAAAAAATATTTTGATCTTCTTTTTTCGCTACGCAACCCTATCCGGGCCAGTCGCTAATGACCACAGATTATACTAAACAGTTTGCGCGCCCCGCATCGATATTAGGACATTATGACTCGACTTTACTCTATGGTTTCACAAATTTTCGGTTAGCATTACTGTATAAAAGTAATAACATAGTTTTTCTGGTTTCTTGGCATATGTATGAGCTTGTTAGTTAAAGTACTTTTACTATTAAAAGAAAAATACGTACCTATCTGCTTTCTGCTTTAACCTTTTCAATCATTAGTTGTGAAGGAAAATTATTTGCTTAGTGAATTTCTATGAGAACAGATATATTTTATACTCAGTTAAATTTTATCTCAAATAAATCACAGGTAAGCTGGAAAATTAGAAGAACATTTTTTATGCCACGAAATATTTCTATATTAAATAATGTAAGAGGGGAACTACTGATCCAATTCTATTTTTTTTTTATTGGTAGGAAGCTAATTGCCGAGTGTCATAGGAAATATTTTAAAATAAAATAAGAAGTTCCACCACAATATCTAGTCATTTTATTCAAACAAGAGATCGAGATTCAGGCAAGCAGGCTAATTATATTTAATGAAAAACTGCTGATTTTCACGTTCAATTTTCACGCAATTAGGAATAAAACTAATTTACCTTGTAATAACAAATTACTTAAAAAATGCTAAATTTCCTGATTTCAAAACCATAAAATGTGTAATATGAGTCTGTAGATAAGTCGAGCTGCTGCAGACGAGAAGCATCAAGCTTTGATCACTGTGCCTGGCTAAAAATTTTATTAAACTATTTTTATCAACACAGAAACATCCTTAAATAATCAAATGTTATTGAAAATAAGAATGTGGAGGTCAGGTGGGCAGTTGCTCCATGTAAAATATTGTTATTCATTCGGAAGCCGACCCCAACATACTTACCATTCTGCTGTCAACGACTGACTCCATACCTTAGAAAAATTCCTTTAGAAAAAAAACTAATATTCAAAACAGAATCCCAGTCTTTTAAATAGCGCTAATTGTTCGTTAAATCACATTTCTTACAATATCACTTAGTTTTATTATTCACCTTACGAGTTCATCAAAAGTCATCCCGTATAATAAAAGGCAAGATTAAGTTTAAACGTGGTTTAACTTAAAACATCAGACTTCACGCAACTCACGTTCTTGACCAGGAAACCCATTAACACTTCGTCCGAGTAACTAGAAAGCAGTGGGTTGAGCTTCGGCACTGGATACCAAAGTTTTGGAGCTAAGTTTAGTAACTTAGATCCTTATTGCAATAGAGCATGGTTTAAGTGGCTTTCAAGTTGGAGTAACTTATATATAATATCCGTATTTGATACTGAGATTGGTATTTAAGTTTTAGTAATAAGTGTTCCGAATAGTTTGTATGGGAAATGCCAGAGTAGCCCGCCAAATTAGTTTTTTTTTTTTTTTTTGCTTTTAGCAGGGAGGTTGTATATTGAACACTATAAACATAAAAAGCAATACCAGCCTCTAAGTTTAATTTAATCCCATTGAACGACTATTTCATGAAAAAGTCGCGAATAATATTTTGTTCAACTTATAGCCAGACACTGACCCGCAAACCGTAAGAAAATTTGAATTTTGAAACCTTAGTTAGAGCATCCACCTTAAAACCAATATATTTTTTAAAAATGGAACAAAAATAACTCACAAAAAAATAAATTACATCCAAAAAGTATTGGACAGTAAACATTGTTTTTGTTCGAACGTGGTCTGGCAAAAAAAAAAATCAAACGCATCGTATAAATATTTAATCTGTATTCACTCATAGTTACTTAAAGAATTTACACATCAATAAATTTCGATTTGAATATAATATTTGTTTCAGAGTGATGTTGTTAACTACACCAGTAGGCACATCAAATTAACGTGCAATTTAATAGGGACTAACGTTTTGTAAATTATATAGGTATATGAAAGTTTCTAAAATCATTTAAAATCACTCATTCGGTAAAATTACGGTATATGTGGTTAGCAAAAATAACTTTATATTCGATTCCAATTTTAATGAGATTGGTTATCAATACGAACTGTTTGTAAGTTTAAAAAGTTTGAGTTCGAATATTTGAATCAATCGTTCGAAATTCATATTATAAATTGATCAAAGAAGTAATTTGAAATATTACTTACTTAAAACGTAACAAGCTAATCTCATTACATGTTTTTCAATAAATTACGAACATAATTTAAATTCATGGAAAAGGACGTTTTGATTTTAATATTTTTATTAATCACTAGCTTCTGCCAGCGGCTTTGCCCGCATGGAGGACGGTGTATTATACTTTTAGTCCCGTATTACAGAACCTCACTCAAGACTTAAGCATTACTTAAAACTAGTTTCAACCAATCAAATGGCTCTATACCAGTTTTAAGTGATGCTTGAGTGAGTTTCTGTAACACGGGCCTAAAACATTGATTTAAATAGTACATACCTTATTTTATGAATCACTCGGTCTATTCATGAAAACCGCATTAAAATCCGTTGCGTAGTTTAAAAGATCTAAGCGTACAGACACTAAATGCGACTTTGTTTTATACTATGTAAAGATAGAGGAGAAGATGAAGAAGTTTGAACGCAAATTAATAAATGAACGCGACGTTCTGCCTAAGAGTCAAAATTTATTATTTTGTCTGTCGCCTATCGTCTTTGGAATACACGCTTTGCAACTATTTGAATCTTTCTCTTATGTAGGTACAGACGTCAACAAATCAAGCTACCCGAAACTGTCAAATTTCTCCAATTGAACATGAACCTTATTCTTATGTGATAAAGTTGATTTGTTGAGTTGGGTATGCCTGTATGCCAGGGGCTGCGGTATCTCTTTCGAACAATCCCGCACCCCTGGCAGGCATCGGCCTTTGCGGGCCCCATCACATTGTGCTGACATCTCTTTGAGGCGCGCGTGGAACACAACGCGCCGTCGACCTGGGCTTGGTCCTTACCGGAGAGCGAGCTACCCATTACTCGCCGTCCGCAAGCTCATGCCTATGGTGGCCGGAAATCGGCCTGGAGTTCCCGACGCCCAGGGCGTCTCCGTATCCTGCGGCGGCTAGGGTCGCGAGGGCGCATATGATGCCTCTCCCTCACGTGCGCCGCCTCCCTCTTCGCGAGCATCACTGCTTCACTGAAAGAGGTGATGGCTACCCATGCACTCTCGCTCCGGACCATGGCCTGGACCAGGGCCGGACGTGAGATTTCGCCGCCGCCGATCGCCTACACGAGGACACGGCGGTGCTCCGGCCAAGCTGGGCAGACCGCCACCGTGTGCACCTAATATATTTTTTTTGCGATAGCCTGAATTGATTGATTGAGTGTATTATATTTAGCTTTTAAACAAAACTGTTTTACTCACAGTTTAGGAGTGTATTTCGGGCCTAACCTCAATGTAAATAAGAACATCAATATTTGGTAGCTATTTCCGCGGATCGCGGCTTCAAACTTTTAATTTTCCGGGCGGAACAAATCCAAACATGATACCCAAAGTTTGGCTACTCCTTCATTAAAATCACGTTGTAAGTGCGTTGGCATCTGTTTTTAGAAACATAATTTTTCTATATAATATCGCCAGTTTCATACCACAAGACATCATTAATTAATTAATTTGCCAAGCCTTTTTCCTACTGTTGGGGTCGGCTTCCAGTCTAGCCGAATGCAGCTGAGTACTAGTATTTTTATTTCGCACCAGCAACGCCCCGCGGTATCACCCGCGTAGTTCCCGTTCTCGTGGGAATACGAGGATAAAATATAGCCTATGTCACCCGGGGATAGTGTAGCTTCCCAACAGTGAAAGAATTTTTTAAATCGGTTCAGAAGTTTCGCAGCCTATTCAATGCAAACAAACAATCAAATCTTTCCTCTTTATTATTAGTGTATAGATGACTGCTTATCTTACTTCTACGAATCCACGATAGCTCTAACAAGCTTATTTGTCAGATTTTTCGGCTTCTGACGACGACTGTCAAAGATCTACGAATCACAGCCGGGACCAACGGCTTGGCGTCCTTTCCGAGGCGCAGAAGGGTCTCAATATTTTAAATATAATGGATGGTCACCCATCCAAAGACCGGCCCCGGTAAGTGTAGCTTAACCTTTAAACGACTCGTGCGGCTAGAAACGACAGTAGGTCATCATCATTTGCTTGGCCTTTTCCCACGGTAGGTACCTCAAAATAAAATGCGTTAAGCGCCGGTTAGCTTCATGAGATAAAAATACAATTTCAGTTACTGACTCGTGAATTTCAGGCTTATTTACGAATAGCTGTAGAAACCAGAAAACCGTGCGTTTAAAAGGCGTCACGTATTGTGAACACACATTGAAGCCAAGTGCAGCATTCATGAGAACTTCCCTTTACAAACTCATTGTGGTACTCAAACGCAAGATTGTGAAGTAAAATAAATAGTGCACTGTTGAAAGAGAAAACATAGACTTGAATGTCTCTTGAACCCTGTTAGGGTTGCCATCTATCTAGATGGACTCTAGAGTTGTCAGGACATGTCTGGCTTTTTGGGCCCCCCGTCCAGAATTACGAGTAGTCTAGTTTTGTCATTTGCCTGGGCTTGCCAACTTAAGGGGGAAGCGTCAAAATAGCCTTCGAAATTCAAGTTTTGTTACGTTTTTTGAAATTTGCGGGAAAAAGAAATGAAATTCGTCGACAACATTTTTTATTTTTTTTCTATTGAAGTTTCTCTCGGCGCTTTGAGCGATTTTTGGTAGGGAAATATTTTGTAGGTTCGCGTTACCGTTATGCTAATGCTAACTGTTAAGTCTTCGGTACTTAATAAGCCAAAAAAAACCTGCGTTTAGTTTCATTAACCAGGCTCTTTTTTTTGGTCACTATTTGTGACACACTCTTTTTCACTTTATTTTTATCTTTCACTGTTGAGTATTAGGTGTTGGCTTCGATTCTCAGGTCAGGCAAAGTGTATGTTTATATATTGAGAATTTCTCAGTAGCAGTACTCTGAAGTTGGGCCCGGTTGGTAATAGGCACGCCGTGTATTACATGGGACTTAAAACATAATTGGCAAAATATAGGTAAGCTCTACGAGTAAGTATACCGCTGCCCAGTGGCGAACGGCCAATTTTTATAAGAGAGAAGTCGAAGGGAAGTCGGTTTTAACTTACTGTCTTATCAATAAATAATACTTACTTTATTCTAAAACTAATATAGGAATGTTAAGAATTAAGGGTACACTAGTCGCGGGCTCGAACTCACTGGTGGGCCTGGCTAAAAAGCACGCTGTCTCACCAGGCTTCGGGTCCGACAGAGGTAGTATCAGTGATGAGCAGTTAGACGATAGTCTACACGCACAACATTATTGAGTGAGCTGCAGGATCAGTTATAGTAAAAAAGGCGCGTAAAAAATTAAGAAATGTCCTCCGGAAGATCGGGTTTTCTGAAAAAACTACTGCATAAATCAATGACCAATTAAGTTTATTGATCTTTTCGATAATTGAGCTTTGTCGGTACCGACTTAGTTTTGGAGATTTTACACTTCTTTTATTACTGAAACATGTCCAAAGTTACATTAAATTATCAAGAAAAACGAATCTTTGTTGGCTTATAACTTTTTAATGGCTTTTTATTTCAGTATTCTGTTTCCATACCGACAATATTAATAATGAGACAAAACTATACCATGTTTAAATTTTGATGTACATTGTCAAACAGTGGAGTAAAATCCTCCCGAAGTTTGTATGGAAAAAATGTGGATTTGTTTCACCTTAAGTAAATACAGTAAAATTGAACAGCTGATAACCAAATAAAATGTGAAATATTCCTCTATCTCGTTCTCGAAATCAAATCAAATCATTTACTTGCATAATACAGGTAGGTATAAGAGATGTTACAAATAAATATAAAATACACTGTATCATTACCTAAAAAGATGTGCAAATATTTAGGTACATTTTCGATTATCTAATTGTATAATTATTAAAATAACATGACACATCATAAAATAAATTCAGAATAAGTAGTACAAATGTCAAAGGACTAAAAATACAAATTGTCAGATGAATTTTATTTCATGTCATTAAAATAAAATTACATAAATGTCATATAAAGTTATTCTACATGTCATGTAAATAATCTCAAAATAAATATGGACAAAACGAAGATAATACACTTTCACCAGAGAACTCAGCTGACAAATATAAACGTTAGTTACCAAGGCAAAATAGTACATCCTGTCACAGATACAAAGTTTCTAGGAATTATTATTGACAATAAACTGACATGGAAAACACATTTAGATTATGTCTGCAAAAGAATTAATAAATCCTCATTTGCTCTGTACAAACTCTCAAAAATTGTCAATAAAGAAGCCTTATTAGCTGCTTATCACGGACTTGTTGCACCTGTCCTAAGATATGGTATTATATCTTGGGGCAATTCAGTCGATAAGGAATATGCATTTAAAGCTCAAAAGAAATGCATTAGAGCATTATGTAATGTAGACAACACTACCAGCTGTCAACCGTACTTTAAAAGCTTAAACATTCTGACACTGCCTTCGTTATACATTTATGAACTAAATGTTTTTGTCAAATTAAATCCTAATTATTATAAGACTGCTTTTAAAAGCTACTATGGACAATTACGTGTATTTTTAGTTACCTACCTACCATAGATTATGACGTTTTGGCGCCGGGTTAATCTAGAAGTTTTTTTTTTTTTTTAACATAAAGCTAAAAATAACCGTTTTTGTTGTTTGAATGTTATAGTGAATTAAATACCCGTAGTGTAACTATATTTTTTGACAATAGTATTATATTATATTATATCACTATTGACGTGCCATTTTCTAATAGCTATAGAGTTGACGATGCGAATCCCCGAAAGGAAGCCGGTAGGAATCGCGTTATATGGTGCTTTAGCCACTGCCTCTGCCTAACCGTCCGGGGATAGCAGGCATGATGTTAGATTTTTTGTAAATGTCCGGCTTTCAGTCACAAGTTTTTAAATTTCTAACTGGTTACCCTAGACAACGCCATGTAAAGAGTTGAACAAATCAAAGTAAACGCAGACTTAATACACACTGATGTTAGGTTTAAGTTATCTCCAATTACTTCGTGTGAGGTACTCTTGGAATAGGAAGACTAGAGAAAATCTAGATTTTTTTTCACGGAAGGGTGTTGGTATTTTAAGATGGTCACCCATCCACGGACCAACCGCGGCAACTGTAGCTTAACCTGATCGATCGATCCGTGCGGCTAATACTTACATAGGTAACTTAGCAATAAGCCCCTCCATCATAGAATATCTGTAGGAAATTCGTAGATACTTAAATTTCTGAATTGGCCAACAAGCAGTGAGCAAAGTAAGTGATCAATACTTGGAACTTCTGATCTTTAGACTGTTAAATGTCAAGTAAGTAATACAATTACTTTTCCATTGTTATCAGACTCAATCCCCCTTATTACAAAACAAGGTTTTTCTTTAGGTATGGTTTAAACCTTCGAGCCTGTTTTTGAAATAAGAACTTAGAACTGAAATAGAATTACAGCTCCTTTTCCAAAACTGACAATTTAGCACTGAACTAACTTGTCAGTTTTGTAAAAGGAGCTGTATTTCGATTTCAGTTAGGTTCTTGTTTAAAAAACAGGCTCGAAGGTTTAAACCATACCTAAAGAAAAACCTTGTTCTGTAATAAGGGGGAATAAGTCTGCCTAACAGGCGAGGGGAATATGCTGTCGTCAGTTAATGGTATATTTCGCTTTGTAGGAATATTTAGGCCTTTAGCTAACCACAATTGGGCACGCCACGATTGCGGCGGTAAGTCCCCTCTTTGAGGAGTGGTTTGAGAGGCGGCATCCTCACCTTCCGCCTGACGCAGGTCCTCACCGGACACGGTTGTTTCGGGAGGTTCCTGTTTCGGATTGAGCGGGAGGAAACGCCCGGGTGTTTCCACTGCGAAGATCGCCCTGAGGACACGGTGGAGCACACGGTGGTGGTCTGCCCGGCTTGGGCGGAGCACCGCCGTGTCCTCCGGCCCTGGTCCAGGCCATGGTACGGAGCGAGAGTGCATGGGTAGCCGTCACCTCTTTCAGTGAAGCAGTGATGCTCGCGAAGAGGGAGGCGGCGCACGTGAGGGAGAGGCATCATATGCGCCCTCGCGACCCTAGCCGCCGCAGTATACGGAGACACCCTGGGCGTCGAGAATCCCAGGCCGATTTCCGGCCACCGTAGGCATGGGCTTGCGGACGGCGAGTAATGGGTAGCTCGCTGTCCGGCAAGGACCAAGCCCAAGTCGACGGCGCGTTGTGTTCCACGCGCGTCTCAAAGTGATGTCAGCACAATTTGATGGGGCCCGCAAGGGCTGATGCCTGCCAGGGGTACGGGTTTGTTCGAAAGAGATACCACAGCCCCTGGCATACAGGCTACTGAGGGAACACGGGTGGGTTTTAGTCAGTAAAAGTCTGACACGCCCTCCTGCTCCACCCAGAGCGGGAGAAGTTATTTGATGATTTCCCACCCAAAAAAAAAAGCTAACCACAACAAGAATGTAAAATAAACTAGATTTGAATGATTTTAGCCATTAGCAAGAATAAACAATACGGGCACTTTTTGTATCATAGATATCGGAGAACGAACATATCCCACTTATGAAATAAATCAACTTACTAATATTATAAAAGCGAAACTAACTCTGTCTGTCTGTCGCGCTTTCACGCCAAAACTACTGAACCGATTTAAATGAAATTTGGTACACAGATAGTTTAAAGCCTGAGAAAGGACATAGACTACTTTCTAATGCGAAATAAGTGTTGTAAGGGGATGAAATGGGGGGATGAAAAGTTGTATGGAAGTATTGTCATTTTTAGAGCTAGAAGCTTGAAAAATATTTTTAGGCTGTTGATTCGATATAAATAAATATGACATATGTCCGTATGTGTCGCCGGGCGTAAAAGAATAGCACCATCCCATTTCTTCCCGTTGGTGTCGTAAAAGGCGACTAAGGGACTTACCAGAGAATGGGCAGCAGCGTTCTTTATGCATTTTACCACCATACTGCGATCGCCAACCCGCCTGCCAAGCGTGGCGATTATGGCAAAACCCCCCATCCTAGGGGAGGCCTATGTCCAGCAGTGGACGTCTTTTGGCTGAAATGATGATGATGATGATGATGAAATATGACATTTAAAGTTTGTAAAAGCGGACGAAGTCGCGGGCACAGCTAGTATGAAATAAATCAATGTCATATCCTTTATTGCGTTAAGGGTAGTCACAAGCCCGGGTATTTCGATGTAGTATTTTAATAAATGGCCGTATCTCGCAAGTCAACCAAGGAGGTTGACAGCTGTTGTATCAGGCCTGCCTGTGGGTGCCTTAATAAATTACGGCCTCTAACGAGGGCTTAAGAACTTAGAAACTAAGCGACTACACGCTAAGAGCGTCGTGAAGCCCTGGAGTCTGACAACCAGTCTTACCAAGGGTTATGTGTTACCTATAGTAACTTGGTTGTGGAGGTCAGATAGGCAGACGCTCGTAACATTTTGTTAGAACAGTTAACATCTGATTTAGACTGGAAGCTTACCCCAACATAGTTTGGAAAAGGCTAGGCAGATGATCATATTGCTATACTTAAATATTCTCTAAAAACCCGTCTCCATATAATAGAAAGCTGGTGCACAATGTAATACCAACATATAAAACTTATCGCGGCAACACACACACACACACACACACACACACACACACACACACACACACACACACGGAACAAAAAAAACATCCTGCATTGTCTTAAAAGCTTCCCCAAACACAACTTTAAAACCTCACATAGAATACGTTTAACGCATCAAGTTCTCTTAAAATATTCATACTAGTCTACAAACTATAAAACTGTGTTGCCAGATAACATTTACCTACGTGTGAAACTGCACGCCACAAAGTTACGTATAAAGGATCGCAACACTCCACTATCTGGCTTCCAACTTCAAATTCCCTCGCGTGAAATGGAACGCCGCGGCTATAGACTATAGAATGCTATTTCAATGGCGGAAGTTTTCGTGTTACATATTGCTGGCGGATTTTAAAGTTTTTTGTATAAGGCTGCCCTCAAAAAGTGGTTGAAAACAGCATGCAGGTAAAACCACTTTTCGTTGGCATTTACAAAGAAATTACATTTGAAAAAAATAGTTAGTAATCTACATAATATGATACGTCATTTGAATCAGGCAAAACTTTTCTATGAGTATCAAATAATAAGAATAAAAAATACGAAATCACCTCCAAATCGTTGAGATGAAACCATTTTACTTCTTAATTTTTTTAACAAAAGATTAAATAAAAATGTCTACTGCTTTGCAATACAAAGGAAAATGATTTGGTTTTGTTACTTTTTACAAATAGGCATAATTTTTGTTATAATATATTTAAAATGCGACCGATTAGACTGCACGGCTACATTACCCCGCACTCGCCCACAAATTTAGTGCGCCCAAATGCTGAAGGTACTAGGCGTGGACACAAGCCATAACGTAGATGTATTTTACTAGTTTTTTTTACTTATTTCGAAACGTGTTGTTTTGTGCGTAATCACTTACGGTTTACAAAACAAAATTTGTAAGGTTTATTAATAGGTAAGTACTACGTATTTAAAACAAGGCTTCAAAATCACGGCTCAATGCCCAATTTAGAGAATAAGGCCACTGGCTCTAATCTCCCAAAATAAATCCAAGGCCCAAAAAACGAACTATCCAAGCGTAGTGAAGATATTTCTCTTAAGGGGACACTTTTCGCGGGCTCGAACTCACTGGTGGGCCTGGCTAAAAATCACGCTGTCTTACCAGTCTTCGTATCCTACAGACATAGTATCAGTGATGAGCAGTTAGACGCTAGTCTACACGCACAACATTATTGAGTGAGATGCAGGAGCATTTATAGCAATACATTCGCGAAAAAATTAAGAAAAGTCCTTCGGAAGATCGGGTTTTATGAAAAAACCGCTGCATAAATCAATGACCAATAAAGTTTATTTAACTTATCGATAATTGAACTTTGTCGGTACCGACTTGGTTTTGGAGATTTTACACTTCTTTTGTTACTTAAGCATGCCCAAAGTTAGGTTAAATTAGCAAAAAAAACGAATCTTTGTTGGCTCATAACTTTTTAATGGCTTTTTATTTTAGTATTCTGTTTCCGTACCGACAATGATAATAATGAGACAAAACCATACCATGTTTAAGTTTTGATGTACACTGTCAAACAGTGGAGTAAAACCATCCCGAAGTTTGTATGGGAAAAATGTGGACTTGTTTCACCTTAACACAACAAATTAAACTGCTTTATATTCTAAGGCAGTTTCGAGCCGTTTGAGCCATTTCTCGGGCCTAAGAGGATTGATGTGCTCAACTTTCTATTAGCTACGGAGGTTGTGAATTTTGATGGTCCTGTCTTGTTTGACGGGACTTTTTATTTCCGTACGACTTTTTAATATCCTTAGATATTAAAGTATGAATTTTACACTAAGTTCCTTTTAAAATATCTGATTAAATTCCATAAGAATTTTAATAACGGATGGCGGTTAAATTTTGGGGGAACCTCTTAACGGTGGTAACGTATTTTTAGACTTAAAGTGAACGTAGTCGTGAAGGTAAACGTGAAGGTTTTGAGATAACCTAGGTACCTATTTCATTATACGTAGTGTGGGTAAGATAACCATCTTAGAGAAAATCTGTTTTGAATTTGGCTATGTGTTTACATATTAATGGTGGTGACTGTACACCCACATTTCGCCAGTTATGTATAATATCCATGTAATAGGGGCGAGCCTATTGCCATCAGCTGGGCACATGTCCAGCTGCTACTGAGAAATTCCAGAAAGATCCCAATAGCACTTTGCTCGACCTGGTCATCGAACCCAGGACTATGACTACTACACGAACGAGGCACTCGACGTTATTTTCATCAGTTTGACTAATACTGAAGCATTGAGCTTTCTCTTCTCGACTTGTTATTCGACTTATCTATATAAATAAAAAGTAAAGTCCTGACTGACTGACTCATCAACGCCCAGCCCAAACCCTGGGACCTAGAAAGCTGAAATTTTGCACAGAGGAATAAGGAATGATTTTTCAAAATTCAACCCCTAAGGGAGTTAAATAGGGGATTAAAGTTCCGCGCGGGCGAAGCCGCTGGCAAAAGCTAGTTATTTATATGAAAGTGACGGGCAATATGTATCTACATATTTTTACATTCACCGACTTACGAAATTAAAGTTATCATTTACTCTGAAGTCGTTTGTGTTCAACAAGTATGTTATTTTACTTTTTTTACCAATTCGTATACCACTATTTGCTGTGCAATGGTGTTACTAGGGTGGGGCAGGCACGGCAAGAGCCCTGGGCGCCATTATTTAATAAATAATCAATAAATCATTTCACACTGTAACATACCTACATCTAAGAAATCTGAAGAGCTCCTTGATTAAATTGTGGATGAAAACATATTTCCAAATCTGTCTATTTCTATTCAAATTCGCTTAAAATCGCAGCATTGCAAGCGATTTTTAGCAAGTTCAAATTATTACCTTCGATATTGAAGACTTGTAAATGGTCAAGAAATGTTATGCGACCTAACTTTGTTAAGTATTGACCGAGAAGATAATTCATAAAGGGGCGCAAATGTGATGCGTGCCCTAAGCGCCATTTTCAATTGGTCCCGCGGTGCGCGCAGGGGCCTAAGTCTGCTATTTTTATAAATTCGTCATTCCAACACGATCCCATCGTCATTTTGGTAAAAGTTCGTAATCTGCTAAATTCATAATGGTCGATCAGTGATCGGTCAATGGTCTCGTAATAGAATTGTGTCATAGTGGCATTGTCGGATTGCCATTATTATAAAACCCGTTAGTAGAAATGATTTTCGAAAAAATACAAATACATTATTCATGTCAGAATTCATTTAAATGTATATATATTTACACATAATTTTTTAACATATTATTTTAGGAACTTTCAAATTACGCCTTAAGTCAGTCATTCAATTGTCATTATGTACGAGATTACCAATAAATGCCATTTCTTTCAATGGAGTGTCAGTGGCTGACCACTGGAAAGTCATAATGACGCCATTATATTAGTAGATTACCAAACTTGTCAAAATCAACAATTGTGAAATCAATGATAGACCATTCTGACACTATTGTAATAGCAGACTTGAGGCCCAGGTGCTATGTAAAAAACAGTTACAGGGAAGTATTCGAATATCGTCAAGATACACAAAGTGGAGTGGTAAATACGTATTATCGAAACTAACACAAAAACCATCCAAGAAAAGTTAGAACAAAGTATACGGTACCATCCCTGAGGCATCTGCCAGGGGTGCGGGTTGTTGGAAAGAGATACCGTGACCCCTGGCACACAGGCTATTAAGGGAACACGGGAGGGTTTTAGTCAGTAAAAGTCTGAAACGCCCTCCTGCTCCACCCAGAGCGGGAGAAGTTATTTGAGGACTTCCCAACCTCAAAAAAAACATCCTTGAGGCATACCATCCATTAAAAATAGTTTTCGAACAGGTATGTCCATAAAAGATCCTTTAAATTGTTTCTCCTTATGGAAATTATTGCTCGGCAACGCTAATGGATCAATCTGGATCAATTTAGTGGAGCAATCTGGAGCAACAACAATAAAATCCGGCAATTGTTTCGGGAATATTGCTTGTAATTGCTCCACATATACACATTTCTCCATGTCGCCAATGTTATGAGTTGCCGAATATCCAATCGGTTTGGAACTTTTAGTAAATTTTCTTTCCATCTCGTTTGTGCATATAACTACGTCTCGTTTTCGTACCTGCAGAAACTGGTTCCCTCGTATTGGCCACGTTTTGATAATCAATGTACTAACTTTATTAATTTAAGTTGCTCCTTATTGCATGGTATTGTGTGGCCGCATCTCTGGCAGCAGGTTGCTACTTGTTGCCATTGCCCTAAATTGTTGGATGTAGTCGTGACGTCATAGTTGATGAGAATTGACCAAGATTGAGCAGTTTTAGTTGCCCTTGTAAGGGCGGGCACCTTTATTTTTTCTGTTTAAAACATGGTGAAGTTATGAGTAGAGATCGGATATTCGGATGCATTTTTACCTAAACTTTATTTTTCATTATGAATGTATTGCCGTTCCTAAAAAAAAATGGAAAAAAAATCCCGGCATTCCAGAAACACCGGAAATGCATAACTAGTCAGGTGTATAGTATGGAATCGACTTCTAAGTTACTAGGATTGCTTATCTATTCAGATGCATTTTATTTAGAACTAGCAGCGCTCCGCGTTTTCACCCGTAGTTCCCGTTCCCGTGGGAATACGGGGATAAAATATAGCCTATGTCACCGGGGATAGTGTAGCTTCCCAACAGTGAAAGAATTTTTCAAATCTGTTCAGTAGTTTCGGAGCCTATTCAATGCAAACAAACAATCAAATCTTTCCTCTTTATAATAAAATTGTAGTAATAATAATAATAGTATTGCGATTATGTGTATGGGGTTTAAGAGAAGGTAGTTCAAAAACAAAACATTAATTAAACTAAGATTTTTTCGATACAAAATCGCATTCCATGTTAGCCAACATCGCCACTTTAGGTGAATATGCATCCGAATATCCGATCTCTATTTATGAGTACGATACCTATCCCGAGAGAGAATGAAGGGACCGGTCCAACATTTATTGAATGACATTACATAAAGTTTGAAACTAATATAAAAATTGGGTCACTACCTCTATACGTGGGTACTACTCTCTTAGTAGTCTAGGAGTCAGCAAGTTCAGATATTTATGTTCCAATGCAATCTTCTACATAACATAAAAGGTAACGACTGAACGTGACGAGAAAGTCTGAGGGAATAGGCAAGGAGTCTGGTTATTTTTCGAACAAAAAGGAAAAGATAATAGGAATGTTTTATTTCTTGACACATTGGAATAGATAGAGTAGTAACTATTATGTTGTTATCATTTTGATTATGCAACTCCTTTCAGCTCCCCTCATCAGTTCCTCGGAAAGCACGTTGAGCCGTTGGTCGAGACCATCATTCCTTCTGCATATCGGGTTTTTTACTAACTACAGCTGCAACAAGGTAGGTTGCAGCTGTAGTTCTGTAATTTAGAAGATATATCTAAGTCAAAAATTAAAATACCTATGTCAGAAAATTTTGAGGTTTCTCTACCGCGCAGTTAGCACAGGCCTCAGGAATCTGCAAACTTGGATTTCCTTTTTTTGAGGTACTGGTAAACTATCCAGAAAAAATCCCATAAAATGAGTGCAGCGCAATTTTTTTCGACTTACCATGTCTTAAGGCGACACTTTGCGCGGGCTTGAACTCACTGGTGGGCCTGGCTAAAAATCACGTTGTCTCACCAGGCTTCGTATCCGACAGAGATAGTATCAGTGGTGAGCAGTTAGACGCTAGTCTACATGCACAACGTTATTGAGTGAGATATAGGAGCATTTTTGGAAAAAAAAATCGCGAAAAAATTAAGAAAAGTCCTTTAGAAGATAGGGTTTTCTGAAAAAACCACTGCATAAATCAATGACGAATAAAGTATATTGAATTTATTGTTAATTGAACTTTGTCGGTACCGTCTTGGTTTTCGAGATTTTACACTCCTTTTATTACTTAAACACGCTCAAAGTTAGGTTTAATTAGCAAGAAAAACGAATCTTTGTTGGCTCATAACTTTTTAATGGCTTTTTATTTTAGTATTCTTTTTCCGTACAGACAATAATAATAACGAGACAAAACCATACCATGTTTTATTTTTGATGTACATAGTCAAACAGTGGAGTAAAACCCTCCCGAAGTTTGAATGGAAAAAATGTGGACAAGTGTCACCTTAAGAGCGAGACTTGCTTATACAGGGTACATTTTTAACCAGTGCGCAAACTGTAACCATGAATTCAGCATATCATTCTAGACCCCCGCGTAGGTATTGCACTTTTCTATAAAACAGCAGATTTTTAGCGTTCCGTACCTCAAAAGGTAAAAAAGGAACCCTTATAAGATCACTCTCTTGTCCATCTGTTTGTACGTGTGTCACCACCGATTTTCTCAGGAACGTGTAGTAGACTTAGCAAGTTGAAATTTATACCAGATACTGAAGTCTATAGTCCCTATTAGGTGTAGAAAAATCAAGGTCTTGAGTCAATACAATAAAAAGATATGGGCTAATTTAGATTTTCGCGAAAACTTGTAAGTACCAAAATTTGCCTTAGTTTTCAATTTTTTTAATTTTTCTGAATTTTCTCATTACTTGTGCTATCAGACCTTGCTTTTAACCAAAATTTAGAATTCTAGGGTCGAAAACCTATCTCCTAACCACTTATCTAAATAACCTCAAGCTGCACTTACGACCACTAGAGACCAACAACACAATCAAAGAGTATCGTCATTATCATCATTTCAGCCGAAAGACATCCACTGCTGGACATAGACCTCCCCCAAAAGGGGGGTTTTGCCATAATCGCCACACTTGGCAGGCGGGTTGGCGATCGCAGTATAGTGGTAAAATGCAGAGAGAACGCTGCTGCCCACTCTCTAGTAAGTCCCTTAGTCGCCTTCTACGACACCCACGGGAAGAAATGGGATGGTGCTATTCTTTTACGTCTGGCACCACACGGAACAAACAATCAAAGAATATGCAGTTATGTAAAAAACCGGTCAAGTGCGAGTTGGACTCGCGCACCGAGGGTTCCGTACAAACCTGTAGGTATATAAGTAAAAGTTCAAAATTGTCAAAAATATTTTTTTTTATATGACGAAACTAAAAAATTTCGGTTTTCGTAATTTTTCCTATATCTGTACTATAAGACGTGACTTCGTACAAAATTTCAAGATTCTAAGTTCACGGGAAGTACCCTGTAGGTTTTGATTCCCGTGCGAGTTTCGAAAATTTGCGGAATTTTGCGGCCTAAATGGCTGTATCTTTTGATTGCGTTGACTTAGAAGGTTGATTTTTCTACAGCTTCCAGGGACAGTAGAACTAAGTATCATATAGAAATTTCAGTTTGATACCTCCACGCGTTCCTGAGAAAAACGGTCTTGACAGACGGACGGACGGACGGACGGACAACAAAGTGATCTTATAAGGGTTCCGTTTTTTCCTTTAGAGGTACGGAACCCTAAAAAACAGACAAAAATAGTCTTAATATTGAAACTATAAACGCAAGTTTATGTTTTGGCTTTAAAAGTACCAAAGAATCACACTTGATTGTTGCTGAGTTAATAAACTCTTTCATAACATCCAACATTAAAAACATATAAAAATTCAAAAGCTAAAATGCGTGAATAATTTCATGCGTAAAGTTTATGAATTATTTATTTCTTTTTCCTCCTTAAGAATTTAAGAACACACTTTGTTTTAACTTTCTTTTCTAACAATAATATGTTAACTTCATTGTATGTGAAACTTGGTAAAGGAAACCAAACGTTAATAATTAAATAAGTTTTTGAAGCACCACACCCGCGTCATTTTGGTTTCGTGCGAAGTTGGGAAATCATCAAACGACTTCCCCCGCTCTGGGTGGAGCAGGAGGGCGTGTCAGACTTTTACTGACTAAAACCCACCCGTGTTCCCTCAGTTGCCCGTGTGCCAGGAGCAACGGTATCTCTTTCGAACAACCCGCACCCCTGGCAGGTATCGGCCCTTGCGGACCCCTTGGTCACCCTGCGACGCAGTGGCCCCGCCGCCTACCACTTTTCGGCCGCAGGGGTTAGGGAGAGCGGCCAACGCTATATATACCGACACTCCTCTTCCCCTGCGGCCCCACTGCGTCCGCCATCAAACGGTGGCGGCCCCGTCCAGGCCACGGAAGGGAAGAGCGCTACTCAAATGTACCGGTGCTCCTCCACAGCCGCGATGCCTCCCATTCGACATCGCAGCCCATCTCAGTTGCGGTGCATCTCACCGCTACCTACTTTTTGGCAAAAGCCCTGACGAGCGGCCCCACCTTGGGGTTCCTCTTCGCTTTATCGTGGCTGGGAGACCACGGCTACTGAGCCCCCCGCAACGACAATGCGGGAACCCAGTCGGGTTCCCAACTATGTTCGGGGCAGCTTCCAGTCTAACCAGATGCATCTGAATACCAGTATTTTACATAAAGCGCTTATTGGACCTCCACAACCCAATTACCGCGTGAATGTCTATTAGTATATGTCTATTAGTATAGAGTGTATTACAATTATTTTCGCTTAGAAAATAATTGTAATACACTCGCAACAAAACACAGTCTAAGATTCAAAAATGGAAAACCTGATCGACAGAAAACTGTTGACGCACTGTCTAAACAGTAAAGGTTTCATTTTCGCCAGCTTCTCACCCTAAACCACATACCTATTTAAAGCCCCATAACACGACACACATTTCTAACAAAACAGCTGTGTCACGCATCACAAACTTTAAGTCACCGTTACAAAATTGAGACCATTTTGCAACACTGTTCAGAATTTCAGATGAGCGGTAAGCGGTTTTGTGTATAAGTTCGCTTGCCCCGTGTGGAGAGAGTCTTGCTAAGTGATGAAGTTTTTCTGAAGATTGGTAAATTATGCTTGGGTAATGTATTGAAAGCGATTTTGTTTTGTTTTTGTTCTTTTTAACCGGCTTCAAAAAGAAGGAGGTTCTCAATTTGTCAGTATTTTTTTTTTATAATTATGGAAGTAGGTATGTACCGCGATTTCGCCGGCAATTGTGGATCGATTTAGAAAATTCTTTTTTTAGTGGGTTGGGCATTAAGAGCCGTCCATAAATTAGGTCACACGTTATCGGGGGTAATGAAATTTGACATTGTGTGACTTGTCCATACGTTAAAATCTTAAATACCAAAACTCGAAATTTATTTATATAAATCAAAAACTTTAAAATATTACGTTTAAATCGTCGGCGAGTGCTGTCTTTTAATTTAATTACTTCTAAAAATAAAATGTAAAAATGTGTGACGTCACACAAGGGGGGAGCGGGTTTCACAAGTGTGACCAGCTGTGAGAAGAACGGGGGGGAGGTCAAAAAACCACATTTTTTTGTGCCATAAAAATTGTATTAACTTACCTTCGGTAGTTTTTTCCGTAAGCTTCGATAAATACGTATTTATTCAACTTTGTACATCTTGATGACGTTCTAATACGGGGGAATGTTGTTATAAGTGTCACTGTTGTTTCATCATCATTCATCATTTCAGCCAAAAGACGTCCACTGCTGGACATTGTTCTATAGATGCGCCATTGATTAACTATTTTAGCTTTACGTCTAGCCAACGTAGGAAACGACATCATCACATTCTACCTTAAACATCACCTTTAAAAGCCCCGTAACACATAATATGGCATCGTTACATAATGAAAGGTCCAACTTGACGGTTTACCCTATTGAAGTTTTCTCAATGAGTTTCGTTTCTTAAGGAGGCTCCCTATATAAACAGTGAGAACAATGTACGCCTATTATAGCTCAAAGTGTTTAGTTTTTTATAGTGTTCTAGATGTAGGTTTACTGGACACACTTATAATTTTTTCTGGTCTCGTATTTGCATTATGTCAATGTCATGCATACCTGTTATTTGCATGGTTACTGAAATGCCGATCTGAGATGTAAGTTTATTTGAAATGTGACACAGATAGTGCTGATGGTGAGCTTATTATGATTAAATAAATAAATAGGTAGGCCTCCTCCTTTTACATAGCAACTAAAGGTATACGAAATGGTGTGGGGTTGGTACCATAACTATAAATTAAGTCAAAGTAAATAAAAACTTTTGTATATAAGTCGAGTTTATTGTAAAAAAAAAAAAAATTTTAGCTCACAACGCCTTTCATATTAGTTTTTATTTTGTTTTTGGTTCAGGAAGTTAAAAACAGTGTACAGTTTTCTCGTTAATTTTCAATTTTTCCGACGATGTTTTCCTTATTGCCTCTTTAGGTACCGATTCTTAACCTCAGTCAAATAAACTTATTTTATCATTTTCTTTCTCATTTTAAATCATCTTATTTGTCTAGTTAGTTAATTTTTTAGTCTAAAAAAGGTGTGCGTTTTCTAGCCGTTTTTATAAATAAGGCACATAAACACAATTGTATACGGTTTTTTATTATTATTTATCTTTCACAATAACAGTCCGATTCCAAAAAGAAAACCTTATTAATGTTAATAAATATGTATAATACTTATGCCGAATACGACAAGATGAGTTGACCCTCAAAGGAAACCCAATCAGAACATTAATAATAAAGTTATAAAAAGCATCAAAATGACTCTCTTTGCCGTGGTACTTGAATTGATCAGAATATTCGTAAATACGTTCATTTCACTGGTGTATATTGGAGAAGCCATCTTGAATATTCATGATAGAGTTCTGAAGCACACTCTGATTTATTATTAAAAAGATTCCCGAGAACTCACTTATATTTTTATGTGATATCTGTGACACACAGATGATATTCCTTTTGGGCAACTTTTTGATATTCTGTAGTTTCATAATTAGTCAACAATGTTGCCCCTGCTGGGACTCTGAGAGGGAGTGGGCTGGGGACAAAGTTTATCACGCGGGCACAATTCTGGTTGGTGGATGTTAAAATTATAATTTTTTTTTTTTTTGAGGGTATGAAATCATCAAAAAACTTCTCACGCTCTGGGTGGAGCAGGCCGGCGTGTCAGACTTTTACTGACTAAAATCCACCCGTGTTCCCTCAGTTGCCTGTGTGCCAGGGGCCACGGTATCTCTTTCGAACAACCCGCACCCCTGGCATGTCACCATATCTTGGAATGTTTGTTTCTAGGATATGCCCATTTTCTTTCACAGTTTTGAGGGAAGTGGTAATTATATAATTTGCACAAACTCAAGTGCCTGCTTGGGATCAAACCCACTAGGTTCAACTCGAAAATCGCGGCCGTTACCACTGGGCCACCACCTGCTGCACTCTGCCCTGCCAATCCAATACATTTGTAATTTTTGACAACCACATATGAAATGCTGTATGCTTTGTTACAGTTTTTGCAGCATGTTTAAACCTTAATCTGAACGATAAACAGTGTTTTTTAGCTTGCCATATCTTGCAAAATATGCATTGAATGAGAAAATTGTTGCTCAGGGATACTAAACAGACTTAAAGAAACTGATTGGGCCTTGTTAAGCTAAAACGCTGTAAGTTGAGTAACAGTCTTTTGGATTGGTCCACCATGTATTGTAAGTTCGACACAGATATTATATTCTGTACTTTATAAATAGTTTTTATTTTTTTGTTATAATTTATTTATTTGGAAACTCAACAGCTTATAATTAATTTACATGAGTTAAGAACTTATGAATGTTTACCTCAATATCAATGAACAGCTCAATACAATTACGTCAAAGTTACTAGCATCTAACAGTCTGCATACACTGCTCAGTGATAGCGAGATGATGACAATTATCTCTTGAGCCAATAACAGAGTTCCGCGGCATTTATAAAGCTAGGTTAACTAGAAATTCGCGAAAGAAAGTACCTACACAAGTACAGCTATCAATAATAGGTATATTTCGCAGCGGGTTCGCCCGCGTGATAGTTGGAAAATATCTCATGTTTAAAGTTTAAACTTTTTCATAAAACTCTGTTGAGTTACGCGGCGCACGCAGCGCGTAAAGCTTCCAATCGTTATGTTTTTTTCTGACATCTTCAACAATTATCGTCATATTTCAGCCAATTTATACAAAATATATTTCTAATCCTTCCTATTCCTTTACTCCGTCTATTGGTTAAACCCGTATGAAAAACAGTTTGGTAGTTTTTGATTTTATCGCGTTCAGACAGAAAGAGGCGGTGGGCGGACTTTTTAAAAAATACATCTATGATACGTAATAGTAATTTTGGAATCTTGAATATTGATCATAGAGATCTGAAGCACCTATGTGCTTCAGATCTCTATGATCAATATTCAAGATTCGATGTGAAAATAAGAGATCTTGGACTATTCCAAGATCTCTTATTTTCACATGGCTGATTTTTAAAAATACATATCTATGTAGAATATTACTCTGAAGTAATATCAAAAGTATCAGACGCTTTCCATGGGCCGGAACTGTTGTCAGACGCTTTAAAACTCTACAAAAAATATATGAACCATTTTGACAGCCGATCACGTACTCAACTCGTGATGCCGCTCATTCTACAGGACGCCGATCATGTATTATTCTGTAGTTGCGCGGTATTATTATAGTTATATTGTTTGTAAGTTTTTTTTTACAGTTATTCAAAGCGTTTTAGATCGAGTCCGACATCCATGGTAAGTCGGGTCCGTCACCAATCCAGGGCCAATCGGAGCACCAAACGCGCTCGGAGCGTTTGATCGAGATGGTTAAATGAAACTCGCACTAGGGCCTCTGGTCATACACGCACGTCGGTTGCGACTACTACGCACCTTTCTGAAGTACATCGTCCATCGCGTCCATATATTTATTATTTATAATATTAATTTGATGAGTAATTGCAAATATGCTGTTTGTGGTAAAAATAATTAGCTAGGTAATTAATAAAATAATAACCATTCATCGGTTACAAAGAATGTGTGTAGATACTATTGATTTAGTCGCCGACATCCATTACAAAGAGAAACTAAGCTGTTAAATGTTTTCCATTGAACATAATAAAAATGGACCATCTGAAACTAATGACGAATTTTAAATGTTGCTGAAAATAACTCCACTGATTCCAGGAAAATATTTTTAGCTACTAATATGTTATTTTAGGTGAATTCATGTTATTTCTCGATGTGATGTCTTAAACCAAAAATTAACATTTTGGATTTACAGACGCCAGCACATCAAGCTACCCCAATCTGTCAAATTTTCCCAATTGAACTTGAACCTTAAGCATATGTTATATAGATGAAAATGTAACAAAGAAATTTGACAGATTGGGGTAGCTTGATATGCTGGCGTCTGTACCTAACTTTAACTTATAAGCACCCTAATTCCGTACTTAACACACTATTAAACAGACTCTGAATCATTTTGAAGATTATCCATTCTTTCATATGTTCGAAAAACTTGTCTGCTTAGCAACGTAAACAACGGCATGAACGTTGTGGAACTGTCAAAATTTAAAGCGATTCGTACTGTTATTATTTTTGTGTATGCGTATTACGCAATTACCCATATGTTGTATACCAGAAAATTCCCATTAAAAACGAAATTTCCCAACTGCTGGTCTAATTTAAAAAATCTTATCCTCATCAATAAATTAAGGATATCTTACTACGTTTCGTCTCAACTTATTAGACACAATCATGTTGACGTACCTTATCAAACGAAACGTAACGAAATTATTTTTACCTGACTGCAGCGACAGCCCCAGAGGGTAATGTTCTTATCATAAAAGGATCGTTTCCTTCACTATCCGTGTAGCACGACCAATCAAATAATCATAAACCTCCCATCTCCTTCGTTTACCGTTCCGTCTAATATATTATTGATAACGAAACTACAATTCCCAGCCTTTTGGGAATTTTCCCAATTTAGACAAGTGATCTGTCAAAATATAAGATGAGAATTAGAGAATAGTTACTGTCAAAAGTAGTTTTATTGTTTGTCCGTTGTTGTTGATCAGATATAATTATACTTAATGGCGCTGGATGGCCTTTACCAGAAGTGGTCATCGTATTGGTGCTTCAGTAGCTTCAATATCTATAAGATTGTGCTGCAGGCTTAGCACGAGCAGCGTTTTGTCGACGGAAGAGTAGACATAATGACGTACCGTGTAGACAACAGTAGTAGAAAGTTTTCAGTCACTGACACAAATTTCAGTTGTCAGTGTGATTTTGACAATTTGGGATAGAATACTCTTTCTAAAATAGTCTAATTGTAAAAGAAATGATAGATTGTAGAAGAACTTCTACGGTGCGATGTCATTTTGTACAGAAAGAGCTGTGTCTATTCTTCGTAGAAATGGAAAGCATCATGCCATGCGTGTTGGAATAGAGCACCAGTCGGTCATCGACGTATGACGTACGACAGCGACTCCTTTGACACCATCTGTCTCATCAACGAGACGCTCAGCTAGAGTGACTGTCACCACCTAGTCTTTCATTTTTATAAAAAAAGAAGAGATAATTAACATATTAAAAAAAACTTAGACAATTGTTGCTAAATAAAAGTTATTACTCGATTACCGAATATTTATGTGATAGACTTATAAATTCATTACTTATGTACTCACAACTTTAAATTTTATTTGACCTATTGATTATTATTACATCTCTCATTATTACCTGTTTATATTTTATGATAATTATATTTAATTTTATATTAATTACTCATATTTTAGATAGTTAATTACTATTGGATTATCTCAGTAAATACCTACATGAATGTTATATTAAAGTAGTTTTGCTATGTTTAATAATTAACAAATGCTTCCTCTCTAACTTACTAATTTTACTGTGTCCATATGATCTAATTATAAGTTTACCACCTAAGAATACCTACATGTGGAATGCAATAAAGTATTGAGTATTCAACCTCATTGGTGGTTCCAGTTACTTTGTAAAAAATCTAAATGGCGGCACTTTCAAACCGTCATACTAATATTCGTAAAAACTAATATGTCTTAGTTAAGTTGAAAATTCCAGGGTAGCACGCGTTTTTTGCAATTTGCAGGTCAATGTGCCAGCGAAACTCAAATTTTCTTACGATTTTTGCAATTTGCAGGTTGTAAGTTCATTCAAATATGATTCGCGACTGTAAAATGGATGTATTTACAGAATCTAAATCATTAAATTAACATTACAACCCACTATGTTCATTTAATCCTCATAGACCCAAAACTCATTCCGGAGCAAGCCGGATTTAAACAAGGCAAGTCTTGCTGCGGCCAAGTCCTTAACCGCACACAACATATCGAGGATGAGTTTGAAACAAGAAAAGTGACGGTCGCAGTATTTGCAGACTTGTCGGCAGCCTACAACACCGTTAACATTCAGCGGTTGTTATGGAAGGTAACCAACTTAACAGAGGATCAAAATGTTACTCGAATTCTACGAGAACTTCTTAATAACCGTCGATTTCAAAAAATCTTCTTGATGACTAAAATAGGTGGTGAACCTAAAAGAACGGTTTGCCTCAGGGGAGTGTACTATCCCCTCGGTTGTTTAACTCTGTTGCAGCAAGGACAACCTCCATAAATGGGGGTTCATGAAAGGCTCAAACCTCCGTTGTGTATGCGGCGTCTCTCCACAGACAATGGCTCACGTCTTATCTTGCACCGCAGGCCCTGTTACCTGCACACGTCAGGACGTGGCTGCATCAGTGAACGGTATTCACATTGCTAAATTTTGGGCCAAACTAATTTACAAAATTTTACATTTCCATAATTTTCTTGTGTTATTTTTGCTATAGACACACATCCCTGTCTATCTATTTCAATAAGCTGGTTATTTAATTAGCTAAGTAGATACGATAGTTATGTCAAACCACAGATAATGTTAATAAAACTTATGTGACACCCCTCAAAACTCCAGTCCACCATCCATTTTCAGCTTCACCAAATTACCTAATCGAAACTAATAGCTTCATTACTGAACAAAAACTCTAATAAAAAGCAAAATAAAACTCCTTGTTCATTATAGTAAGTATTCTCAACTATCGTAGCCAATGGGAATAAAATTTTACTGCATTCCCATTAGCTACGCGTCGTATTATATAAAAAAAAATGTCTGCTCAATGGTGTGGCAAACGAATGATGCCAGTGTCTTCTAACTTTCGAAGTTCACTCATTCACTCATTGACCGTATGATGACTTTTATGATCGAAAATTGAATTTTATCTCGCATAGACGACGACATTGTCTGTGGTTGAAGTAATTTCGTATGTACATTAATATCTTATCATAAATGTATTGGAGGTTATTTTCTGTTAAGCAGAGTGCATAGCAAAGTAAGCAAATCATCAATTTAAATTCTATGGACCGCTGTCTGCTGGGCTATTTATTGGGACCCGACTGCATTATGGCTACTTCATCTAAGAGAAAGCTTTTATCTGACTAATATTAATAGTATTTTAATATTACGAAGTATATTGTATAAATATTTGTTATTTTCTGTCATCATTTATTATTAAATAGCTTTCGACAGTGGCTTCGCTCGCGTGGAGGTCGGTGTATTATACGTATAAACCTTCCTCTTGAATCATTATGTTCATTGATGAAAACCGCATTAAAATCCGTTGCGTAGTTTTAAGAATCTAAGCATACAACACGAAAAGCGACTTTGTTTTAGAATTTACTAGCAGCGCTCCGCGGTTTCACCCGCGTATGTTCCGTTTCCGTGGGAATATTGGGATAAAATATAGCCTATGTCACCTGGGGATAGTGTAGCTTCCCAACAGTGAAAGATTTTTTCAAATAGGTTCAGTAGTTTCGGAGCCCATTCAATGCAAACAAACAAAGCTTTCCGCCTTACACACAATTTGGAACCGTGCACCTAGCTTCTGACGTTTCATAAGTGCCCATGCAGGTTTATATGAAATAAAAATATTTTGATTTGATTTGATTTATAATAGTAGTATAGATTTTCTGGCATTCGCTTCGCCCGCGCGGAACTTTCATCCCGTATTTAACTCCCTTAAGGGGTGAATTTCAAAAAAATAATTCCTTATTCCTTGTCTACATTATAAGGGGAACAGCTGTGCAAAATTTCAGCTTTCTAGGTCCAAGGGTCTGGGCTGGGCGGTGATGAGTCAGTCAGTCAGTCAGGACTTCTCTCTTTATTTATACAGATAATAATCCCTAAGTGTTTCTAAACCACTATTAGTATTTTCATATTACAAAGTAATGTAATATGTATTAATTCATTAAAAATTACAGACAGTTACAGCAACAATCAGTGGGTAATAAGTTACTTAGTTGTACAGTTTTGTTTTGTTGTTAAATCTGTACGATTTTTTTTTTTAAACCCTGCCTCTCAAACCTGTATTTTGAGAAACAGTGTACGGCCACAAAATTCTTATACACCATTAAAACTAATAGGTTTTTACCTATGAAATTGCCGTTTTGTATGAAAAAATTTAAACGAATTTTTTTCATGAATTTTTTATTTGTATTAATCGAAGTAATCACCCATGCAATCAATGCATCTTTGCCATCGCAGTGGCAGTTTATTGATTCCCTTCTTAAAGAAATCAGCTGGACGGGAGGCAACAAATTCTTCAAAGGCATTTCGTACTGCCTCTCGGGTATTAAATTTTTTTCCCGCCAAGAAGTTATCCAAATTCTGGAAAAAGTAGTAGTCTGTAGGCGCAAGGTCTGGTGAGTAGGGCGGATGACGGAGAGCTTCCAACCCCAGTTCTTGCAACTTGGAGACCGTCTGCTGTGCAGTATGAGGTCGCGCGTTGTCGTGCAGGAGCAGCGGAGACGAGCGATTGACCAATGCTGGTTGGAGATGCGCCAGCTTCTCCATCATTGTGTTCAGTTCTTCACAGTACACATCTGCAGTAATGCTCACCCCGTTTGGTAAGAAGCTGTGATGAATCACACCGGCGCTAGACCACCAAACAGTGACCATCACTTTTCTAGGGGTAAGTTTTCGTTTAGGGCATTGTTTAGGTGCTGAACCAGGATCCAACCAACTTGCTGAGCGCTTACGGTTATCAAACAGAATCCATTTTTCATCGCAGGTAACAATGCGGTTCAAAATTCCTTCATTTGTGTGTCTGTTGAGCAGTGCAAGGCACGTCTCGACGCGTACTTCGCGCTGGCGATCATTGAGTTCGTGGGGCACCCATTTGTCAAGCTTTTTTACCTTGCCAATTTGACGCAAATGGACCAATATTGTTTTGACGCTAACGTCGAAAGCTGCTGCTAATTCAGCCGTAGATTGTGTATCATCAGCTTCCACAATCGCCTTTAATTCGTCATTGTCGACCAAAGTCTTCGGACGACCGCGAGGTTCATTTTTCAGGTCGAAATTTCCAGAACGGAAGCGAGCAAACCAATAACAGGTGGTGCGTTGGTTTGTAGTGTTAGCTCCGTAAACGTCGTTGATGTTGCGTGCCGCTTGTGCCGCGTTGCTGCCACGACGGTACTCATATTCCATAATTACTCGAATTTTTAACGTATCCATGATGACGAAAAAGATTGAAATGCGATGAAAATGTAACACTAATCAATAAAGAAATGACTACTTTTAGAAAAAAAAAAAACCATGTTTTTAAAATAAAATTAATTTGAAATTAGAATTCTTAGCCAAACAAAAATTATTTTGATTTGAAATGGCCAGTACTGCAGAACGGCAATTTCATAGGTAAAGACCTAATATTAACTAGTACTTAGTGTATTTGATCTACCTTATTTGCTATTTTCTGACAGTTATTAGTTATTATTGATAATGCAAACTAAATATTCCCTGTACTAAATCTAAACTTATTATAAGTACCAATGGTTTATAATAGATTTGTACCCGACTACTTTTATCAGAATAATATTAACTAATGGATTTGATTTACGAAATCTATCACATTTACATATTACTTGCTGTTGTGTGACCGTTATTATTGATAATGCAAGCTGAATATTCCCTATAGTATTCTAAACTTAGAGCAGTGGTGGCCCAGTTGTAATGGCCGCGACTTACGAGTTGTAGGTCGTGCGTTTGAACCCAGTCAGGCGTATTAGTTTGTGTAAATCGTTTCATCACGTCTGTTAAGTTAGAAGAACTTGATTCTATACAATAGTAGGTTTTTAACATTACGAAACTGAAAACTATACGTACCTGCTCAAGTGGAAATAAATAATAATAAATAGTAAAAAAACGTAAACAGAGAGAGAACATTTTGATAGTCGTCACGGGTCGTCAGTAGCCCGAAAGCCTGACAACCAGTTTTATCCAGGCGTATCGAATTACCCAATAACTGGGTTATGGAAGTCAAATATGCAGTCAGTCCATGTAAAATATTTCAATATTCAGCTCCATCCGGTTAGACTGGAACTCGACCTAAATCTTAGTTGGAAATAGGCTAGGCAGCTGATAACTAATAGACAGTTTTAAGATGATAACATACCTTAAGGCCAAGGACCTTCAGCATTTGGGCGCACTAAATTTGTGGGCGAGTGCGGGGTGATGTAGACGTGCAGTCTTTAATCGGTCGCATTTTTAATTTATTATAACAAAAATAATCCATATTTGTAAAAAGTAACAAAATAAAATCATTTTCCTTTGTATTGCAAAGCAGTAGACAATTTTTTTTTTTTACTCTTTTGTTAAAAATTAAAAAGTAAAATGGTTTCATCTCAACGATTTGGAGGTGAAATGGTGTTTTTTTTTTTTTTTGTTTTGTGAAAAGTTATGCCTAAACCAAATGACGTATCATATTATGCAGATTACTATTTTTTTCAAATATAATTTCTTTGTAAATGCCGACGAAAAGTGGTTTCATCTGCATGCTGTTTTCAACCATTTTTTGAGAGGGCAGCCTTAAGCCGCGACATCTGAGCATAGCCTTTCCTCTCAATATTAACTCTATAACATATTACTTAAACATTTATGACAATCCGAGGTCATCGTGGTCAATCTTATTTGTTAACGAAGAGAGCTAATAGAAACACATTTATCTTTCCCATTGACTACGCTCCTAATAGAAAACTTCAGCGTAGTCAATGGGAACTATGGAAATAGTTATTAGGTTCATAACAAAAGACTTTCCGCGTTTTATTTGCTACTAAAGAAAGAAATCGTTTCTATAGAATAAGAAGACACAATCAAATGAGGATTAATGGGATATTAAATAATTCTCGATAAAGTCGTTTAGTCCAATCTCCACCCCTCGACCCCTAAAAAAAGATTTGTTCATTTGTTTCCTCTCAACCCCTAAACATAGTTCATACTCGACCCCCGGATGTGAGAGTGGATTTTACGTGCAAAGGACATGCATACCTCGTCCACTTTCGACCCCTAGTTCGGTAAATACCTGAATTTAATATTTTGATACGGTAAGGTACAGACTATTTTGGGGGACGAGAGGAAACTGAAACATGCCTGGATATTAAAATCCACTCTCGACCCTTAAGGGATCAACTGGACACATTGGGGGTCGAGGGGCCGAGAGTGGACTAAACAGATAAAGTTCCATAACACACCTACCGTGCCTCGGAAACTACGTTAAGCAGTTGGTCCCGGCTGTCATGGTGATCTTTAACAGTCGTTACAGGCAGTCAGAAGCCCGAAAGTCTGGCATCCAAGTTACTGGATTGTGGAGGCCAAATAGGCTGTCACTCAACCCAGATACACTATATATACTTCTTGGTAAGAGGTGCTGAGACAATGCAATAATGGCGGGACAAGAATATTACACTGTATTTCTTTTATTTCCTACATGTTTAAATACAAATAATATTAGGTCTTTACCTATGAAATTGCCGTTCTGCAGTACTGGCCATTTCAAATCAAAATAATTTTTGTTTGGCTAAGAATTCAAATTTCAAATTAATTTTATTTTAAAAACATGGATTTTTTTTTCTAAAAGTAGTCATTTCTTTATTGATTAGTGTTACATTTTCATCGCATTTCAATCTTTTTCGTCATCATGGATACGTTAAAAATTCGAGTAATTATGGAATATGAGTACCGTCGTGGCAGCAACGCGGCACAAGCGGCACGCAACATCAACGACGTTTACGGAGCTAACACTACAAACCAACGCACCACCTGTTATTGGTTTGCTCGCTTCCGTTCTGGAAATTTCGACCTGAAAAATGAACCTCGCGGTCGTCCGAAGACTTTGGTCGACAATGACGAATTAAAGGCGATTGTGGAAGCTGATGATACACAATCTACGGCTGAATTAGCAGCAGCTTTCGACGTTAGCGTCAAAACAATATTGGTCCATTTGCGTCAAATTGGCAAGGTAAAAAAGCTTGACAAATGGGTGCCCCACGAACTCAATGATCGCCAGCGCGAAGTACGCGTCGAGACGTGCCTTGCACTGCTCAACAGACACACAAATGAAGGAATTTTGAACCGCATTGTTACCTGCGATGAAAAATGGATTCTGTTTGATAACCGTAAGCGCTCAGCAAGTTGGTTGGATCCTGGTTCAGCACCTAAACAATGCCCTAAACGAAAACTTACCCCTAGAAAAGTGATGGTCACTGTTTGGTGGTCTAGCGCCGGTGTGATTCATCACAGCTTCTTACCAAACGGGGTGAGCATTACTGCAGATGTGTACTGTGAAGAACTGAACACAATGATGGAGAAGCTGGCGCATCTCCAACCAGCATTGGTCAATCGCTCGTCTCCGCTGCTCCTGCACGACAACGCGCGACCTCATACTGCACAGCAGACGGTCTCCAAGTTGCAAGAACTGGGGTTGGAAGCTCTCCGTCATCCGCCCTACTCACCAGACCTTGCGCCTACAGACTACTACTTTTTCCAGAATTTGGATAACTTCTTGGCGGGAAAAAAATTTAATACCCGAGAGGCAGTACAAAATGCCTTTGAAGAATTTGTTGCCTCCCGTCCAGCTGATTTCTTTAAGAAGGGCATCAATAAACTGCCACTGCGATGGCAAAGATGCATTGATTGCATGGGTGATTACTTCGATTAATACAAATAAAAAATTCATGAAAAAAATTCGTTTAAATTTTTTCATACAAAACGGCAATTTCATAGGTAAAGACCTATTATTTTATTTTGTTGCAGGCACGGGATTGGAAGCAAGTCACCACTAATTCGTAAGTACATATTTAAAGATATCCTCTATTTTCGATCTGATATAGAATTATAATTCCGATCATCGAATTACTGGCAACCAAACCAAATTTAAAAACAGATTTTCAAAAATCACTCAGTAGCCAATTACCTACAACTCACAATTTTATTACCAATACCAAATTAAAAAACACAATTTTCCATCAAAATTTAAATACAAAAATTCCCAGAAGCAATACATTCCCATCTCGCCCAAAGATGTAAGAACCACAGAGTAGAAAAATTCCGCAGTAAAAGTACATTTTCAACCAGTTAACATAATTTATGTGGTTCCCCAAAAGAATTTCAAATAAAATATTTACCGTCCGTCTGTCAGGAAGATCGTAAAACGAGTGAAATCGGTAAGAAAACGAAATTAGAAAAAGCGGCAAAGTTCGGGTCGGACGCGAAGGATTCCGTACCAATTTACAATAGAAATGGTTTTTTTTTTTATTCTCCTGTTACCTAATACAATAAGCTAATTCACAGTTAAAAGCAAGTTGAGACAACATAGGAACTAAAAATATTTCTAACAGCTGGGTTACAATTTATTATTTGCCAGTGAGCTCCAAACTAGACAGTTAATCTGTATCTTGGGGCTTGTGCTATATTTTAAGCCAAAGCCAACTTTCAGAGGCCTTTAAGACGTTTTTAATGAAATGAGGTACCAAACGACGATTGTTGCTCGTCGCACTATGCAAAGTGCACCCAAGGACTATTGCACGATATGAAAAAAAGATATTGGTCATGAATTTTTGTGTGTTTTTGTGTTTTATCTAGGACTATGGAAAGACCCTGCCCCTGCCTGAACAATGTTTTATTTAATTTTTTTCGATCGAGCCAAAAAGCATCGATATAAACACTTTTTGTCCGGATCTTTAATTTTTTATTGTTTTTATTATTTTATTTATCGATATAGCGACCATAGTACACACTCTGTAAAAATTCAAGAGTGCACCGGTTCAAAAGATACAGGTGTGACAGTAGGATGGACAGACAGACAACAGAGCCCTAGGTAATAGGTTCCCGTGAGCATTGGGCATGGAGCATCGTGCAATAAACATTTTTATTTTATTTTATTGGTTACTGAACCCTAAAAAACTACCGCATATTAAATTAGTACCTAAGACAAGATTTATAGGGCAGTTTTATGTATGGATTGGTATACTAATGTGTTAAAAAAGTTTATATAGTAGCTGTTTATAGTATATAGATTTTAAAATAGATATACATACCTTCTAATGTTTTTTGCGTCTTTAAGTGCGTTGATAAACAAAGTCAGACTGAGCTTGATTCCTGATATTCCTGATTTAGGAAGCACTTAACACCTCAGGCAGTGCGTAAGTGAACTGTTCGTCGCTTTGACCTTGAGCTGGCCTAGCGTAGGTCAGAGTTTGATTTGAGTAAGAGTCCAGCTTCAGATCTTGAAACCGGTACCCGGCACTTAGCTGTTCTTACCATTTCAGTACCTATCAGGATGATCCGGGGATATCGCATGATCTCCGGCGAGGCGGCGGGCCTCCTTGCCAGATTACCGCCATGGGATCTGGAGGCAAAGGTCCTCGCGCAAATATGGGAGTGGCGCGAGGAGGCCAAACGCCGGGGCATAAGTCCGCTGCCGCAGGAAATTGCGGCACAGCGGACAGAGCTCCGGCGGGATCTCATGGTGACATGGAGAGAGCGATTGTCGCAACCCAGTGCTGGGCACGCCACGATTGCGGCGGTAAGTCCCCTCTTTGAGGAGTGGTTTGAGAGGCGGCATGGCGTCCTCACCTTCCGCCTGACGCAGGTCCTCACCGGACACGGTTGTTTCGGGAGGTTCCTGTTTCGGATAGGGCGGGAGGAAACGCCCGGGTGTTTCCACTGCGAAGATCGCCCTGAGGACACGGTGGAGCACACGGTGGCGGTCTGCCCTGCTTGGGCGGAGCACCGCCGTGTCCTCGTGGAGGCGATCGGCGGCGGCGATCTCTCGCGTCCGGCCCTGGTCCAGGCCATGTTACGGAGCGAGAGGGCATGGGGAGCCGTCACCTCCTTCAGCGAAGCAGTGATGCTCGCGAAGAGGGAGGCGGCGCACGTGAGGGAGAGGCAGTCTATGCGCCCTCGCGACCCTAGCCACTGCAGGATACGGAGACGCCCTGGGCGTCGGGAATCCCAGGCCGATTTCCGGCCACCGTAGGCATGGGCTTGCGGACGGCGAGTAATGGGTAGCTCGCTGTCCGGTAAGGACCAAGCCCAAGTCGACGGCGCGTTGTGTTCCACGCGCGCCTCAAAGAGATGTCAGCACAAAAAATGATGGGGCCCGCAAGGGCCGATGCCTGCCAGAGGTGCGGATTTGATGATTTCCCACCCAAAAAAAAAAAAACCATTTCAGTACCTGGATCGGTTCAAGACACGTACCGGTATTCTACCTAACAAGTACCGGTACCAAATTACGGTAACCGGCGCGTACCACATAATCACCTCATGTTTGTATGAAGGACCTCGTACGGTGGGTAACCGTGAAGTTATTTTTCTTATGCTTATTAATAAACTATTGTTTTTACAGAATTTTTATGTTTTCTTACTCTAAGTTAGACTTATTTGTTTCTTTGTGTTTAGTGTACCGATACTGATAAGAAATACTAATCGTACAGGTAGGTACTAAGTCTGGCACCGGTACCGAAAATTTGGGTGCTACTCTAGTACCGGTATCAAACCAAGGCCAATGATACCGGTTTCCAAAAATACCGGTATTCCACGCCCTGACCTGGCCGGTATTTACATCGGTCGGTTTCTAAGGGCGAATAAGCACAAAGATATACTTATGGCCTGCCATATTTACGTGATTTGTTTGAATGACTGAAAGAAAGAAAAGATGTAAAAAGAAGATAGAAAAGAAATGAAATAGGTTTAGGTTGCTGTTGTTTCAGTCAGCTAAACACAGCAGCTAACAGGAGTTTGACAGTTTATTTGTTAATCTTGTGTTGATTTTCCTTCTGGAAAACAGTTCTTTGATACAGATTTGAAGGACCTTTTTTTTTTTTTTGGGTGGGAAATCATCAAATAACTTCTCCCGCTCTGGGTGGAGCAGGAGGGCGTGTCAGACTTTTACTGACTAAAACCCACCCGTGTTCCTTCAGTAGCCCTTAAGCCAGGGGCTGTGGTGTCTCTTTCGAACAAACCCGCACCCCTGGCAGAGGACCTTATGGCATTACAATTTTATTACAAAATAAAAAGTACTGTCCCATAAAATGCCTCAAGAGCCCAAGAATTGCCATACTCGAATTGAACAGGCTCCTAGTTGCTCCTAGATTGGCACAAGAAAAGATATGCCTATGCTCAAGCAGCGGATGATGTCGGGCTATGGTTGATCCCATATAGGAAAAAGGCTTTGCTAACAAAATAAATCCACATTCCACGAAAACTCGATCGCGGCCCGAAAATATGGCCGACGCGCAAATTAAATTAATTTATGAACTTTTCAGATTATCCACAAAGTCCATCGAATCTGATTTTATCAGAAGTTTTGATTCGATTCCCAATACTTTTAATGTGTTTCATAAAATTTTGACAACGCTTTTATTTCATGGGATTTATAGTAAGACATCGTTTTCATTTTAAAGTTTTAAGGCGACACTTTAAATTTTTAAACCCACTTTAAAGTTTTTTTAATTAAATTTGGATTCAGATGACTGCGTTAAAATATTTTTAAGAAACTTGCTTAGTAGATCGCCTTAAAAAAGTTATTAATAACATCACGCCTTAATACCCGAAGGGTTAGGTAGAGGTGCACCCATGGTGACTTATAAATATTATTTTCATAGTTTTTCATCAGTACTTACTATTACCTACTTGCTTTTGTCAGCGTGGCTTCGAAAATAATCCCACGGGAACGTACAGACCCCAGCACATCAATCTCATCAATAAACTGTATACAGGGTGTCCGGTATTTAACGGATAACCTTAAAATGGTTCATGACAGAACTAAGGGTCATTCAGAAAAAAAGGTTTTTTCTGTAAAAAAAAAGCAACCGACTTCCGAAGAAACACTACAAAGTGAAAAATAACTTTAATTTCAGCAGGCGGTGACAAAAAAAATAATTACATATCCAAAGACACCGACTCAGTATTTATTTTTTCAATGTATCTATGTAAAATCTAAAGTCACAAATGTTTTCATCATCATCATCATCATTTAGCCGAAAAACGTCCACTGCTGGACATAAGCCTCCTCCAAAAGGGGGGATTTGCCATAATTGCCACGCTTGGCAGGCGGGTTGGCGATCGCAGTATGGTGGTAAAATGCATAGAGAACGCTGCTGCCCATTCTCGAGTAATTCCCTTAGTCGCCTTCTACGATGCCCACTGGAAGAAATGGGATGGTGCTATTCTTTTACGCCCGGCGACACATACGGGACAAATGTTTTATATATCAAAATATATTTTTAATAGGTATGTAAAGATACTTTTTCAGCATACCCAATAAATGACTATAAACCAGTGAAGAAAACAATTTACCTAAATAAAATACTTTACCCTTTTCTGAAAGGAAAACAAAATCACTACGAAGAAATTCAATAAAAAGTCTTCTCCCGACACATAACATTGCTTTTAAGGTGACACTTGTCCACATTTTTTCCATACAAACTTCGGGAGGGTTTTACTCCACTGTCTGACTATGTACATCAAAAATTAAACATGGTATGGTTTTGTCTCGTTATTATTATTGTCTGTACGGAAACAGAATACTAAAATAAAAAGCTATTAAAAAGTTATGAGCCAACAAAGATTCGTTTTTCTTGCCAATTTAACCTAACTTTGAGCGTGTTTAAGTAATAAAAGGAGTGCAAAATCTCGAAAACCAGGACGGTACCGACAAAGTTCAATTAACAATAAGTTCAATAAACTTTATTGGTCATTGATTTATGCAGTGGTTTTTTCATAAAACCCGATCTTCTGAAGGACTTTTCTTAATTTTTTCGCGATTTTTTTGCCAAGAATGCTCCTGCATCTCACTCAATAACGTTGTGCGTGTAGACTAGAGTCTAACTGCTCACCATTGATACTATCTCTGTCGGGTACGAAGCCTGGTGAGACAGCGTGATTTTTAGCCAGGCCCACCAGTGAGTTCGAGCCCGCGCAAAGTGTGCCCTTAATATTTAAAAACAATGCCATGCAAAATGCGCACGTAATTTCGCACGTCATAAAAACATTACGGGATTCTGCGAAAACGGCAGAACATTTCCATTTTCGTTTCATTGCCTTTGTAAATAAGTAATAGGATTTGACAAATATCTTAGGGGATATTCAAAAGAATTTTTCTTAGACAACCTACATTGCTTTCTTTGAATAGATGTTTAGCCTAAGTGAGTGCGGATGCGGAACTGTTACAAGACTTGCGTTAGATAAAATCAATCTACCTAGCATTAGCATGTTGGCGTCGGCTTCCAGTCTAACCTGATGGAGCTCAATACCACTATTTTACATGGAGCGACTGCCTATCTGACCTCTACAACCCAATTACTGGGTAATGCGGTACCCTTTAGTTAGATAAGACTGGCTGTCAGACTGTCAAGCTTCTGACGACCCGTAACGCCTGTCAAAGATCCACGAATGACAGCCGGGACCAACGGCGCAACGTGCTTTTCGCCTACTGAGGGGTCTTGGTATGTAAAGATGGTCGGACCGACCAACCGCAACTAGCGTAGCTAAGTCACAACGCATTTCTGCTATCCACCTCTATCCAAAGCGGTGCCATAGTGTTATAGTCACTAATGGCATAGACAAGTAATAGATGTTACTTAAGGTGCACACACGCGGATTACAATGTTTTTACTATTTAAATATGTTACATATTTATTTTATTTTTCAGTTACTAGACACATTTTATCTTATTTATTATGTATTTCCTTTTTGTTGTATATCTGTCCGTGACATCACAGCGGGCCCTATCAGAATACCAGCGCTGCGACACTTTTAAATGTCGCAGCATCATGCTGAGATAGTGGCCTTTTGGCTTCGTACGGGATTTTGTTTTTTTTTTACTTTTTTTTTTTGTTGTTTATATCATAAGTTAATTTTAATAGTAGTGTTTTAGTTTTTTCTCTTTTATGTGTTTAACGATCGTATTTTACTGTAGTAAGTTTGTAACATTCCTGTGCAAGTCCAATAAATAATTTTTCTTTCTTTCTTTCTTTATATCCAAATATTATTGTTAAATTGTTTTTTTTATACGAATATTCAACTAGTTCGAAAGCTCTATCCAAACTTCCGTTGTCTCTTTGATGCTCTTTCCTCTGATGAATTCCTCGAATAAAATCAGTGATCTAGAGTCCAGAGTACAGAGGTCGAATCTGCCAACATTAAGAGATGACAAAACGTAAAAAAAGTTCAAATTTGTCTGTGCGTATCAGAATCGGAGTCCTGAACACTGACTGTAATTATCTGCCAATGATTCTAGATCTCCTAGTGTAGATTTTTTTTATGTCAGTGACAAAAAAGGGCACTTCGGGAGTGCCGTCAGAAGTGAAAACTTGAACAATTACGTGTGTATTTTTTGAATCGTCAGATTAAACAAAGTTCAACGTTGTTCGTTCGTACGTTCGTGTTTTCAGTGGTATCGTATGGATGCCACTTATGTATGGATGTATGGATGTTTGTTACTCTTTCACGCAAAAACTACCCCCGCGGACGGAAGCTAGTGTTAAATATAACATAGCATCACGCCTTGTTGCCCCAAAGGGTAAGGCAGAGGTGTACCCACATCATGCTCAGCAATAGCGTTTGCAACCACAAGACCAACGAGGCAGTCGGGAAACTTTATATAATACTAGCTTTATCCAGCGGCTTCGCCCGCTTGGAGGGCGAAAATTATCCCACGGGAACGTACTACCGGGATGAAAACTATCCTAGGTGTTAATCCAGGCTATAAACTATCTGTGTGCCAAATTTCATCCAAATCCGTTCAGCCGTTTTTGCGCGATTGAGTAACAAACATCCAAACATCTTCACAAACTTTCAGATTTATAATAGGTATTATGTTATACAACGTGTTGTTTTGCATCCTCGTCAAATTCAAGGAGGTAACTATGCTAATGATTCTCGACACGAATGTATAATAAAATAAGTCGTTTTTTTTTTCCATATTTTCGAAAATCGGCATTTGGCATTTTTCTTTTTCGGACACGTTATGTTATAACGCGGCCCGTGTGATACCGCACTGTAACACACAGCGATATAGTCGTGCGACACTGCCTACCGCATATGGAACGGGGCGATTCTGTTCTTTGAAAGAGGTGTTTTCTGAAATACTGTTAAATTTTAATAACTAAAAAAACAGGTATGTATTCTTTAGTGAGCAAGTATCGTAATTTTATTTGATTATTTATGTCTTTCATAACAGCCTCCTGAAATTTGACGAGGATGCAAAACAACACGTTGTATAATAGGATAGCATCCAACAAAATCGTTTAAACGAAACTAATACCCCTTTAGAGTCCACATAACGTCTGCACCAGACTAACAGTCAGCCGCCATATTGTTTGCAAAAAGCAAAGGTATTCTTTTATCATTCCCCAGTTGTCAAGCTCAGGGTTATTTTGCCGAGCCTCTTTTGTTTTCCATGCGCCTGGTACATTAATTATTCAAGCTGGATGACAAGACTTTGCAGAGATATGTTTGGTGAACTAGAGTTGATGGTAAAATAATGTTTTACAGGGATTTTTTTAAGGAAAAAAATCAATTTATACTTAGTTGGTTTCGAAAAAAGGTTATAGTTTTAATTCCTTTTTTTTTTATTGGTGAGTTTTGCCATTACGGTGCCGATATCAATACTAATATTATAAAGCTGAATAGTTTGTTTGTTTGCTTGAACGCGCTAATCTCAGAAACTACTTAATGTTTAAGAGTATTTTTCACATGGCTCCAGTCGTTTATAATAAATTGCCTAATGAACTAAAAAAATAATATGTCAATTTGTTTAAACAAAAATTAAAAACTATGATATGTCAAAAATGTTATTATAGTGTCTCAGATTTTCTTGCAGACAAATTTTGACTTTATGTTTTAATTATACAATTGCAATGTATTCTTATGAATTTGATATAAATAACACTATTTTGACTTCATGACATAAGTTTACTATTATTGAATTACTTCCTGACTGAAACAGGTACCTATATTTTTGTTATTTACTTTTTTATGAACAATTTTTAATTTACCGTTGACAATTTAAATTTATTATTATTTGTTGGATTAATTGTAATTAATGTATATTGACTTTAAATTAATTTGAACTATTCATATTTGCACGCCATTGTATGTGGCAAACATGTCTTTTTTTTTTTTTTTTTTGGGTGGGAAATCATCAAATAACTTCTCCCGCTCTGGGTGGAGCAGGAGGGCGTGTCAGACTTTTACTGACTAAAACCCACCCGTGTTCCTTCAGTACCTAGCCCTTAAGCCAGGGGCTGTGGTGTCTCTTTCGAACAAACCCGCACCCCTGGCAGGCATCGGCCCTTGCGGGCCCCATCATTTTTTGTGCTGACATCTCTTTGAGGCGCGCGTGGAACACAACGCGCCGTCGACTTGGGCTTGGTCCTTACCGGACAGCGAGCTACCTATTACTCGCCGTCCGCAAGCCCATGCCTACGGTGGCCGGAAATCGGCCTGGGATTCCCGACGCCCAGGGCGTCTCCGTATCCTGCGGCGGCTGGGGTCGCGAGTGCGCATATGCTGCCTCTCCCTCACGTGCGCCGCCTCGCTCTTCGCGAGCATCACTGCTTCGCTGAAGGAGGTGACGGCTCCCCATGCCCTCTCGCTCCGTACCATGGCCTGGACCAGGGCCGGATGCGAGAGATCGCCGCCGCCATTCGCCTCCACGAGGACACGGCGGTGCTCCGCCCAAGCAGGGCAGACCGCCACCGTGTGCTCCACCGTGTCCTCAGGGCGATCTTCGCAGTGGAAACACCCGGGCGTTTCCTCCCGCCCTATCCGAAACAGGAACCTCCCGAAACAACCGTGGCCGGTGAGGACCTGCGTCAGGCGGAAGGTGAGGACGCCATGCCGCCTCTCGAACCACTCCTCAAAGAGGGGACTTACCGCCGCAATCGTGGCGTGCCCATGGCAAACATGTCTGAACCTATTTTTTTTTTTTTTTAACATGTCTGAACCTATAATTTTTTTTTTTTTTTTTTTTTTTTTTAACATGTCTGAACCTATAAAATTCTCATTATGTTATCCTGCATGCACGTTTATATTCTTGTATGTGTACACATGTCTTAGCAAATAAATATGATCTTATCTTACTGGTTCGAAATGAAATATTCTTTCAGTGTTGGATAGCCCATCTATCGAGGAAGGCTATAGGCTATATAACACCACGCTAAGACACTTAGAAGCCGAGCAAAGAGAAAAAATGTCACGAATACGAAGAACTCGCACGGGCAGGTGATTCGTAGCGACGGGGTGGGTCAGGGAGCAAGAAATTTGACGCGAACGAAGTCGCGAGCAGAAGCTAATATTCTATGGAAACCTCACCGTGAAAACTTAAGAATCCTACGACCGAAGCTCGCAACTAGGATTCGGGTCGGGCGGAGACAATATTTCGTCCGAATATTGCTATCGTTGCGCTAGTGTTAGTACCTGTCGAGGATACATACCTACAGTGAGCAGTACGATCACACACACATTGACAACAACTTGACGCGATAGCGCTACTTGCTACTGACCATTTATGATGAATTTGGATGTGTTCCGTAATACCAAAAATGATGAATGAAAACTTATTGTATTTTAATATATTTTTCGACATTTTACAACTTGATAATATGAGCTATGCTTCTGACACAACAATATTACGGAAATTGTTGGTTATAATACCAAAAAAACAGTGAGAAAACATGTCATTTACGCTGTAAAAATGTGCAAAATGCAATTCGCTTAAACTTCATTTGAGGTAAGTATTTTGGAAAAAAAAAACCCCTACGAGCCTAGATAAATACTGTCTGAATCCGAATATCACCATAATATGGTGGAAATATGCTCAAGTTGCAAATGATTTAGGTATTACGTATGTATGGACAGTTCATTGTACGTAGGCCTCTTAAGGTGACACTTGTCCACATTTTTTCCATACAAACTTCGGGAGGGTTTTACTCCACTGTCTGACTATGTACATCAAAAATTAAACATGGTATGGTTTTGTCTCGTTATTATTATTGTCTGTACGGAAACAGAATACTAAAATAAAAAGCTATTAAAAAGTTATGAGCCAACAAAGATTCGTTTTTCTTGCTAATTTAACCTAACTTTGAGCGTGTTTAAGTAATAAAAGGAGTGTAAAATCTCGAAAACCAAGACGGTACCGACAAAGTTCAATTAACAATAAGTTCAATAAACTTTATTGGTCATTAATTTATGCAGTGGTTTTTTCATAAAACCCGATCTTCTGATGGACTTTTCTTAATTTTTTCGCGATTTTTTTGCCAAAAATGCTCCTGCATCTCACTCAATAACGTTGTGCGTGTAGACTAGAGTCTAACTGCTCACCACTGATACTATCTCTGTCGGGTACGAAGCCTGGTGAGACAGCGTGATTTTTAGCCAGGCCCACCAGTGAGTTCGAGCCCGCGCAAAGTGTGCCCTTAAGTGAAATAAGCTGAAGTGAGCTGTCAATAATGTTAATACAATAAACTCTAAAGAGCGTTCTTTTTACCTCACTCGAACAACGCACATACCTACGCGCTATCATATCTGGGGGCACGGTAGTGCCCCCGCCAAGTCGAGCAACAACAAGCGGCACGGCCGTACCATCCTTTTCTCGAAGTAGTTGAGGCCATTTTCGACCCCCTTATAACTTCGTTGTAGATACAATTAGAAGCCTGAATTTTAGTAACCAAACAGGCATTTTATAAACTCGGTATATTTCAAATTTCATTTAATTTGAAAGAGTAGTTTAAGAATTTTAACTAGTCAAAGTTTGTTAATTTGTCACTCACTCACTGACTGTAAATAAATTGACTTGGCAATCGCACTAAACAATCTAATTGAATATAATATGTATTACTTGTGAGATACATTGTGTTTTTAATTTAAAAAAAAAGATACATTGTGTTTTCATGCGATGGCCAGGTCAATTTATTTATTTAATTAAAACATAAGATTTTTAATATTGATATTGATATGGTCACTATAAGATGTTGTTAGTTTAGCTAATTACGTAATAACTTAAAACAGAAGGATCTTTAAGTAAGAACTGCACCCTAATTGCGTAACTCACGATTGATCATAATTGGTTTCGTCTTCACAGTTTAACAATATTCATTGCGTTATTTATGTTGTCGAACAGACACATTTTTCGAACATATGAAGCAATGGTTTAACAATCCGTTTCAAAACGATACAGATTATGATGAATCGTGAGTTACGCAATTAGGGTGCTGATTAAATTGACCGACTTGGTATTATGTATATGGAACTCACAAGTTTTTACGATACACGAACTGATTTGCGAAACTTGTTTATTTTTTTTAAATTTATACACATGTTTTTGATGGCTTACCTTTGACTGACAAAGCCCTCCGCTCCAAGTCGCAAGTAATAACAATCGATCTTCTTGCCATCAACCAGACACAAGTCCTGACTCCAAGCTCTAACTGAGAAGCTCCATTTAGAAAAACCCGTAGGCACTTTTCCCGACCCAAGAATCAAACCCAGGACTATGCTCATCACTAGACCATCGCGGCATCGTGGCAGTTTTCTATTATACTTACGTTGCCAAGAGAAAAACAACAAAGCCCATCATAATATCAGCACCCTAATTGACGATTAATCATAATCTGCTTTGTTTTGAAACAGATGGCTAAACCATTGCTTCATATGTTCGAAAAATGTGTCTGCTCAACAACGTAAATGACGCAATGAATATTGTTGAACTGTCAAAATGAAACCGATTATGATTAATCGCGTGTTACGCAATTCCTCAGTGAATGACAACACTAGGGGTAAGCTACCTTTACGCTTACTTGCACAAACTAATCATGTCGGCAACTCAGCGTAGTACAAAGCAAACACAACTATTAATGACAAAAAGATAACTATGGCTTTGATACTTAAGTAGATAAAACTAGTTTAGTTATTAAACAAGCAAATGTTAATGAAAAATCATACACAGTAAACGAGTACATACATGACAAAAACAAAATGATTTAACAACAGTTATTTTGAACTTTGTAGTGTTGTTTTTGGAAGTCGGTTGTTAGTTTTTTGAAAAAAGTTTTTATTTTTCACTTTTTAGTTACCTACCCCACACTAATTCGAAATTTCATCATCCTTGGGGTCAAAACAATGCATATTTATGCGATAGCAACATTCGTGGTTGATTTGCTGTAATTTTTTGAAGAGTAGCGTTGTCTGTCTCCGAAACGCATAATCAGATCCATAAGAAATTTTAATGGGACCATTTCGGAGTTAAGCTTTTTCGAACAAAAAAATAATTTTGCAAATCCGTTTATATACGACGGAGTTATGCCCAAACATACATTAAAAATAAAAAATATAAACACGTCGAATTGATAACCTCCTTCTTTTTGAAGTCGGTTAAAAAACAGGCATCATACACTGTTTGTCGGGTGGATACATTCATGCATACAATAGTATTATTTACCATCTATTAAAAAGATTCCAATAAAATAAATGTTATATTTCCTCAATTTAATTTCAGTAACATAATTATTTAAAAATTGTTGATTTTTTATTTTATTTCCTTTTTAATTTTATTTTTTGTTAAAAAAAAAATCCCTGTACCCTAAAGGCTCCGTAATCATAATTAAACATTATGGAATGTAAATAAAGATATGAATATAGATATAGGAAAGTTACTGAGATATTGAAGGTCAAAGTTCAACGCTTTTTCATGTTTTTTTTTTTTACGAAAATAAGTTCGAAATGTTTTAACTCAACTTTAAAGTTGAGTTAAAACATTACATATACATACTCCCCACGATACTTGTACACACGGCTACACATTTCCAGTATAGCTTGATGTGTAGCCAGCTATAGGTACAATCTCGCATTATATAAGATTTCCGTACATTGCGAGGTCAGTGTGTCGGCGTGTGTACTGTTTATCATCATCATCATTTCAGCCGAAAGATGTCCACTGCTGGACATAGGTCTCTCCAAATTTGGGGGGTTTGCCATAATCGCCACGCTTGGCAGAGGGGTTGGCGATCGCATGGTGGTAAAATACATAGAGAACGCTGCTGCCCATTCTCTAGTAAGTCCCATAGTCGCCTTCTACTACACCCACGGATGTGTACTGTTACATGCGCACAATGTTTTTCGTATGTTTTTTGCTCTCCCGTAAACAGTGAATTTGCATAACATAGCTAAACATAACATCACCCCTTGTTTTTCGAAAGGCTGAGTAGAAGTGTAAATATATTACATCGACATTTCTCCAAATATGTAAAACAATTTGCCCGACCATAAAATCGAACCTAGTATTTCATGATCGCAGTAGAAGTGCTTGTGACTAGCACACCGACAAGGCAGCGAAGTTTCACACCAAAAATGAAAGTCGTTTCCCAGAAATTCCGACATTTCTTGCTGTTTGTATATGTGAGTTTAAATGCTTGTAAACGCCCACATCATCATCGTCTGCCTAGCCTTTTCCTAGCTATGTTGGAGTCAGCTTCCAGTCTAATCGGATGCAGCTGAATACTAGTATTTTACATGGAGCGGCTGCCTATCTGACCTCCACAACCCAGTAACTGGGTAATATGATACCCTTGGTAAGACTGGTTGTCAGACTTCTGGCCTTCTGACGACCCGTGACGACTGTCAAAGATCCATAAATGACAGCCGGGACCAACGGCTTAACGTGCTTTCCAAGGCACTGAAGGGTCTTGGTATGTAAAGATGGTCACCCATCCACGAACCAACCGCGTCAAGCGTAGCTTAACCTGATCGACCGACCCTTGCGGCTGTTTATTACTTAGATACAAGTCTCTTGTAAACGCACCCACAATATAGGAGAAATTCCTAGTTTGGGGCAAGGATATTCTTTCACAATGATGTCGGTTTCGTGAAGAGTCTTGGGCCCTGTATTCCCACTACTGGGAAGTTGGTTTTCCCATAGTCTAATTTTAGATAGAGAATTAAAGTAAGGAATAGCTAAGCTTAGTTAGTAGCCGTATAGAATTAGTTTCATTTTCCCATTACGTTTTCTATGTCTTACACCATCACCATTCAAGACAGATCTTCCAAAGTATGGCCCCATACCCCATAAACCCGTATATAAGGACCGTTTTTCATAAAAAAGGATCCCACCCATTTCGTGCAGGGGCTATTCGGTCGACAGATGCAAGTAATCGTTACTGAGAGGCGGTAAGTATATAAATTATTAGGAAGGGTCAAATGGAATGAGGGACAGATGGGATGATGCGTCGGCCCTTAGGTTGTAAGATATTTTTAATCAAGTTCACAGAAGTGACTCGCTAAAGTTTTTTGCCTTGTGTGATCTCACGCTTATAGCAAGGTATACTTAGTGTTTTATTTTAATTGATTTTAGTTTAGTTTTTTTTTTCTTTAGTTAATGTTTTCCCATTATGTAATACTACTATGTACCTCACTATGAAAATGTCGCAACTCCGACCCCCAAGATACAGGCAAATGCCTAGTTTGGGGGTCACCGCTCACTCTTTTTGTACAATATTATTACTTGCCAATAAATAAAGAAATTTAAAATTTGAAAGTTTCTTAGATCCTTCGGAATTTTTAATTTAATTCTTCCACTCAATCTGCTATCTTGCTAACCTCGTTTGCATTTCATCCTGTTATGAGAGTTTTTTTTTTTTTTTTTTAATTAGGCTGACTAAATAAAATATCCCCACAACCTGATATTAATAAATCGCCTTCATTTCCGCAGTGTACCATAAAGTACACATACATTTCTCCAGTTATAATAGGTCTTTACCTATGAAATTGCCGTTTTGTATGAAAAATTTAAACGAATATTTTTCATGAATTTTTTATTTGTATTAATCGAAGTAATCACCCATGCAATCAATGCATCTTTGCCATCGCAGTGGCAGTTTATTGATGCCCTTCTTAAAGAAATCAGCTGGACGGGAGGCAACAAATTCTTCAAAGGCATTTTGTACTGCCTCTCGGGTATTAAATTTTTTTCCCGCCAAGAAGTTATCCAAATTCTGGAAAAAGTAGTAGTCTGTAGGCGCAAGGTCTGGTGAGTAGGGCGGATGACGGAGAGCTTCCAACCCCAGTTCTTGCAACTTGGAGACCGTCTGCTGTGCAGTATGAGGTCGCGCGTTGTCGTGCAGGAGCAGCGGAGACGAGCGATTGACAATGCTGGTTGGAGATGCGCCAGCTTCTCCATCATTGTGTTCAGTTCTTCACAGTACACATCTGCAGTAATGCTCACCCCGTTTGGTAAGAAGCTGTGATGAATCACACCGGCGCTAGACCACCAAACAGTGACCATCACTTTTCTAGGGGTAAGTTTTCGTTTAGGGCATTGTTTAGGTGCTGAACCAGGATCCAACCAACTTGCTGAGCGCTTACGGTTATCAAACAGAGTCCATTTTTCATCGCAGGTAACAATGCGGTTCAAAATTCCTTCATTTGTGTGTCTGTTGAGCAGTGCAAGGCACGTCTCTACGCGTACTTCGCGCTGGCGATCATTGAGTTCGTGGGGCACCCATTTGTCAAGCTTTTTTACCTTGCCAATTTGACGCAAATGGACCAATATTGTTTTGACGCTAACGTCGAAAGCTGCTGCTAATTCAGCCGTAGATTGTGTATCATCAGCTTCCACAATCGCCTTTAATTCGTCATTGTCGACCAAAGTCTTCGGACGACCGCGAGGTTCATTTTTCAGGTCGAAATTTCCAGAAGGGAAGCGAGCAAACCAATAACAGGTGGTGCGTTGGTTTGTAGTGTTAGCTCCGTAAACGTCGTTGATGTTGCGTGCCGCTTGTGCCGCGTTGCTGCCACGACGGTACTCATATTCCATAATTACTCGAATTTTTAACGTATCCATGATGACGAAAAAGATTGAAATGCGATGAAAATGTAACACTAATCAATAAAGAAATGACTACTTTTAGAAAAAAAAATCCATGTTTTTAAAATAAAATTAATTTGAAATTAGAATTCTTAGCCAAACAAAAATTATTTTGATTTGAAATGGCCAGTACTGCAGAACGGCAATTTCATAGGTAAAGACCTAATATTAAAGTAGCGCATTGCCATAAACCGCACAAATCTAGACTCCGGAGTGCCACTAAGAAAAACCTGATGAAAAATCCTAAAAACACTTAGCCCGATCTAGGAATTGAACCCAACACTTCATTGTCAGCATTGGCTCTGGCGACCACCAGTAGGTCATAGTATTATTAGGAAGCGGAGTGCCTCGCTACTAAGTCGCTTCCAACGCAGCCCTAACAGTATCCTGAGCGTATTGTCCGAGTGATGGGACTCGGTGTTGTTGGAGAGGTGGATGCACCTGCATGCCAGTTCGTCACCATTTATTCAATGATTAAGTATTGTTTTTTTATTTTTTATTATATTGAATCGAATGAATTTTAACGTAATGAATTGTGAATGTGCTGTAACTTTAATTTATTATTTTTATTTATTTATAGTCAAACAACACTCCATAGCTCGATATAAGTCCCCAATTGCACACCACTTAAAGTCTATTCAAGTCTTTTTTTCCAATTGATGTGATTTCCACTTACACGAATATCAACCTTATGATAGTGTGAATTAAGTTAATTTAAAAATGATTAGCACTATTTGAAATCGCCATGAAACATTTAAAATAGTGTAATCTGAACTTTGTGTGTATGGTAAAATTAAGTATCGTAAATCACATGTTTGGAAATTAAATGGCCAATGCAGTATAGCACAAACCTCGGCCAATATCGTTTAGGAGCTGCAATCATCATTTCAGGCTGCTGGACATAGGCCACCCCCAATTTGGGGGGCCTTGCCATAATCGCCACGCTTGACAGTCGGGTTGGCGATCACAGTATGGTGGTAAAATGCATAGAGAACGCTGCTGCCCATTCTCTAATAAGTCCCTTAGTCGCCTCTTTCGACACACACGGGGGAGATGGAAGCTGCAATATTACCGTATAATCGTAAACCTATTAAAAAATAAAAATATTCTAATTCAGAGATCAAGATCCATAATTTCTTACAATTACATTAAATCAAGATTACAAAAACAATTACAAAATAGGAGATTCAAATGGAAATGAAAATGACAAATGAAATGGCAATTAAAATGTAAATGGAATCGAAAAGTAAATTGGACAGTAAAATTATGATAAAACTAGCAGCGCTCCGCGATTTCACCCGCTTAGTTCCCGTTCCCTTGAGAATACGGGGATAAAATATAGCCTGTGTCACCCGGGGATAGGGTAGCTTCCCAACAATGAAATAATTTTTCAAATCGGTTCAGTAGTTTCGGAGCCTATTCAATGCAAACAAACAATCAAATCTTTCCTCTTTATAATATTAGTAAAGATGACAGGATTTCACAAGTAACCTCCTATCGTAATCCACAGCTAGACACACGCGTATACCCAACCATTGAGCCCAATCAAAATCAGCCATCATGAACTATCGTGTACCTACAATTATGAAAATTAAAGCTTTCCTAAACACAGACGCTGTAATCCACGACTATCAACATGTTCGTACATTATGAATCCTCGATAATCCCGGAGCGTGTAGCGCTGTTACCGCATTTGAAGAAATGATTGATGACTACACGGATGGTAGAGTAACCAGATGCCACAGAGACGCTTGCGTGAAATCTTTTTTTACAATATAGTAAAAAACTGAATATTAGAAAGGTTGAGAGAAATGGCATTTATTGGTAATCTCGTACATAATGACAAAAGAATGACTGACTTACGCGGTAATCTGCTAAAATTTTGACAGTTCCACACAAACTATTTCGTTTTAAACAAAAATCTAATTAAAACACTCAAATGTAAATAAATATATACCAAAACACCGGCCGCTAGATATAAAAACAGATAAACGTCAGTAAACAGTAATATCACATTTGACTTTGACAGCTAAACAGATAAAATATTGAGTTGTGAGTTTTTTTGCTATTTACGAACTTCCTACTACTTCAGATTGCTTATAACACTAATAAATAATATGTAATATAATAATATATAAATGAAATTTGGCATTAATAAATGTTCAAATTTAGTAGTAGTTTTTCGAAAATCATTTCTACTAACGGGTTTTATAATAATGGCAATACGACGATGCCATTATAACACAATTCCATTACGAGACCATTGACCGATCACTGATCGACCATTATGAATTTAGCAGATTACGAACTTTTAGCAAAATGACGATGGGATCGTGTTGGAATGACGAATTTATAAAATAGCAGACTAAGGCCCCAGACCGATTTAGGAACACCACTTTGCGCTTTATAACTGAAGTACATGTTGGAGAAAAAACAGACCGGCTCAAGTGAGAGGTCAGAGGGGCTGGAGACGTCGCGCTAATGCACCTGGAGAGATGGGCAAAGATGAGGACATCGCCCGTCGAGGTAGGCTACGGCGAAGGGTTGCAGGGTCAACATGGCCAGAGAGCGCACAAGACAGGGAGGTTTGGAAGTAAAAACAGGAGGCCATAACTTAGCAGTGGGATACGGAAAAAACGGATGAAAAATAAACTGAAATGTAGAGAACTGACTGAAAAGTTCAAGCGAGACTTAACGGTGCAGTCGGTATCGTAACTGAAATGATCGAATGAAATTATTTATTTCGGAGCAACCACATAGTAGTTATACAAGTCCATATTATGTTTGTAAGTAGATACACAAAACTATGTTAGTAAAATTTAAAATTATTATATTATGGACATGCACGAGCGACTAATTCCTTAGGGTTTGGATGTCCACTCTGTCCGAAACCACGCTCAGAAGCGTGTTGGTGCTACCCCTTACCCAAGACCACAAGGAGGCCGTTCTTTTGCGAAGCACCGAAGCACGTCCGTGCTTTGGTCGGCAAACATGCTGGAAGCACTGCCCCCCTATAGGAGCCCCAATAAACCCCTGAACGCTTTATTTTACTGTACGCCCAGAGTATGGTAGGCTTTTAAAACCTTTGATGATAAGTAAGTTGGATAAGAAGAACAAAACAAAGTTTGTGAAGCATGTTGTAGAATATTCGAGAACCATAACTGAACTGTGTTCTCCATTCACTCCATTTCAACAATTTGGTCAGGTTAGCATAAGCATAATCAGCCTAAAATTTTCCCACAGCTGGAACAAAGGCCTTCTCCTGTGAGCGAGCCGTCATTCAACACGTGGGCCCGATGCGGGTTGGTAGAACTCACATGTTTTCGAATTTTTGCTCCTAGAACATGCCGGTGTCCTCAAGATGTTTTACGTCACCGTTTTGAGAGCAGTGGTGATAAATAATTTCCACAAAATAAAGAGCCTGCCTGGGTTCGGTACCTAAAACCTACAAATGACCACGGAGCCAACACTGCCCTGATATCAAAATAGGGTATTTTAATCGAGACTAAATCTAAAAATATATTATTGAGATAGCTTAGGCAAAATGCACTCGGAAAATGTTAGTTTTAGTTCATGAAAAAACAAAATAAATTTTAAAATTCAGTTCAAAAATTTCAGTATTTTTAATCTATTTTCGAACACTACGTATTAAATAGTAGCCGCCATGTTGACATGCCGTAAGACCTAATGTCTTACGGCGTGTCAATTGAACAACTTTGTACTTTTATTGTTTTCGTAACCAAAGTAATTTTTATGTTATTTTGCATTCAGGAACATCAAACCAACGATAAGTAAGTAGAATAATAACTCATTTTTTAAATTGTAAACAATTGTCATAAAAAACATCAGCGTATTTGTCTATTTAACAAACTGACGTCATACCCACAGAGCAAAATGGCGACCACTGCGTCCAGCGTTTTCTCGAATTACGCGCGAAACATGAAAAGTAAAATTTAAATGCCTTTTCACGGAATTAATCGATTACACAAAAATGTTGTTTTTTTGTGGTTTATTATCGCTTTAGGGGTTTTTTTTTTTTTCAAATTTGGGTTTAAAACCCTATTGTAAATTAAACTTCCAGATTCACAGTTTTCGCTAAACCAGTGTTCACACTGTTTTTTTATGTCAGCAATACAACAATTCTTAAAATATAAAAATAACCTCATTCTTTCCTAGATTCCCCAGAAAAATAAACACAGTACAACATCTAATTCCTCCCCAGCTTACCCAAAGAAATAAGACCTAACTATAACGGACGGATACAACATGAAGACAGACATATTACCTACATTCATATATTCAGAGCCGGCGGGAACACATCAACATGAACATGTAATGAATAAATGTACGGTGCCTCTATTTTAGACCAAGGAATTATTTAGGACTAGCTTTTGACAGCGGCTACGCCCGTGTGGAGGTCGAAAATTATCCCACGGGAAAGTACTACCGGAATAAAAAGTATCCTGTGTGTTAATCCAGGTTATAAACGATCTGTGTGCCAAATTCCATCCAAATCCCTGCAGCCGGTTTTGCGTGATTGATTAACAAACATCGAAACTTATACTCGTATTTTTTTATCCTACGATAGGAACTATATAGGACTAGCTTTTGCCAGCGGCTTCGCCCGCGCGGAACTTTCATCCCCTATTTAACCCCCTTAGGGGTTTAATTTCGAAAAATCCTTCCTTATTCCTTGTCTACATTATAAAGGGAACCTCTGTGCAAAATTTCAGCTTTCTAGGTTCAAGGGTTTGGGCTGGGCGTTGATGAGTCAGTCAATTAGTCAGTCAGTCAGGACTTTTCTTTTTATTTATATAGATAGATATAAAGAAACACGATTATACTGGATACTCTTGGGATGTTTCTCCTTTTAGAAAAGTATATTTTAAGGAGAATAAACAGCAGCGCGTGTCTTCACAATGCTTATTTTTATTCACAGATCTCTCTTAGCAAAATCTTGATCATTGACAGTCGTTACGGGTCGTCAGAAGCCGAAATTCTGACAACCAGTCTTACCAAGGGTTATCAGTTAATGGGTTGTAGAGGTCAGATAGGCTGTCACTTTATGTAAAATGCCTGTACTCAGCTCCAACAGCAGGCTTAGCACGAGCACCGATTTGTCGACGGAAGAATAGACATGACTATTACATAAATGATGTACAATAGGTTAAGATAGCTATGTTTTTCTATTCATTATCACAGTTATGCGTTCTAAACGAATCATGGTTTTGTAGATAATCGTATATACTTTGTGGCCGTCGAGTAGAAAGTTTTGTTGTCAGTGTGATTTTGACAGTTTGGGAAGAAATATTCTTCTGAAATAGTCTACATCTATACGGACCTAGACAAATATCGTTAGAAACGAAAGACTCAATGACAGATTGTAGAAGGATATCTACGGTGCGATAACAAAAATGTAGGACCGTAATGTCACTTTGTATTGAAAAATTACTGTCTATTCTTCGTAGAAATACAAAGCGTCACGCTAAGCCCGCTGGTTAGACTGTAAGCCGACCCCAAAGTAGTTGGGAAAAGACTTGGTAGACCTCTTGTAACAAAAACAAAAGAAAAGTAAGTTAAAAAACTAAAACCTTTACCACTGAAAATCAGGCTCTAAAAAGTATGAAGAAGCAAATATTCATCTGAAAACCGTGCTCATATGCCCTACACTACTTACCCTAAAGCTTATGATCGCGTTCAGCTGTTGGAATGTATTATTTGTTAGGATATACGAACACGGCTCTTATGAGGATATTTTTTGTTGCATACTTTTAGTGTGTGATTCTTCAAAAGTCTGATTTTCGTTTTTGAACTTATACTAGTTATGAACTTATGAGGAAACCGATGAACAAATATACCGGTTAAAATCATCGTCCCTCGGTTTTACTTCACCGTAGTCGAGTAAAAAAACTGAATGGGTTCTGGATACAATGGGAAATTATATTCCCATTTCGCTATATATACATATTAGGACCTGTAATGAGTCGTATATTATACAAAGATTAACATAGTACCTACTGCCTTCAGTCAAAGCTCGCGGTTATGTAACTCTCTCATGCTTCAGCGAGAAACATGAAATGAATAATTTGTATTTAACTATCGCCTGCTCCTGGAGATGAACGAATTAATTAATTGTGAAGCCTAGCCCGTAAACTAAGGCAGACAAGACTGCCTGATTTATTTTAAAGGCTAGGTTACTATGCTGCTAGCTATGGTTGTAGTCTTCTCGAAGTTTAAACCGCAATGCCCGTACTGGCATACGCTTCCGAAACGTCGACACTGACAGTTGGGCTGGTCCACAAGTTCAAGGTCGCTCAGCGCGCTATGGAGCGGGTTATGGTCGGAGTTTCTTTAAAGGATAAATCAGAAACTAAATTATCCGGAAAAGAACTGGACTTACCGACATAGCTTGTAGAGTGAGCAAGCTGAAGTGGCAGTGAGCTGGCCATGTCTATCGAAGGATCGATGGGCAGTGGAGCAGACCAGTCCTAGAGTGGTGACCGCGTATCGGCAAGCGTGGCGTGGGACGCCCCCCAGCTAGATGACCCGTTACCGCAAGAAAGTGGCTGGGACAAACCTGATACGGTGGGCTGAGGACAGGCCATGGGAGAGGCCTATGTCCAGCAGTGGACTGCGATAGGCTGAGTTGATTGATTGATTTTTGTAGTGGTCTAGAAGTCGACCTCCAGACCGTATTTCGGCGCGCGAGTTTAGTGCACATGTGTGTGCGCAGACACAGGTGCGCTCACTCTTCCTTCATTTTAATTGTCCAATGGGACGGCACACAATCCGACACGACCGGAGAGAGACCTTGAAAAATAGTAGGTGGTATTAATGCAATCTCAGCCATGACAAATATATCATTGGCAAACCAAAGATGAGTGACATACATCGCCATTGATGTTGATGCCAGACCCTTTCCAGTCCAGAACCTTGAAGACATCCTCCAGAACAGCGGTGAGCAGTTTTGGAGTGATAACGTCTCCCTGTCTCACACCTCGCTGCAGAAGAATAAGGTTTAGAGGTCTGCTCGTGGAGTCTGACAGACATAGTGGCGTTTTCGTACAGACACTTCAGCACCTCTATGTACCGATAGTCGATTTAGCTCCGCTGGTATCGCCCACTACTACATGGGACTTAAATAGAACTGGGGAAACATCGGTACACCGTACTTTATGTACAGCTCTGGCAAATTATTTAAGGATTACGGTCGTAATGTTTAAAAATAATATGTAAAGCTGTGCCCATCGCTGTGATCAATCTTCAGAAGTTTTTCGCGAAAAAACTTAGTTCATAAATATACATAAAGACACTAATCTAGGCTACACAGCAAGATAAAGCGCTGTGCGATTTATCATAAGCTAAGACATTTTTTATCTCTTTGCTTCGTAATTTATTCAAGGCTAGCTTTTGTCTGCGGCTTCGCCCGCCTGGCGGTCGAAAATTATCCCGCAGGAACGTAGTATTAGGATAAAAAGTATTCTACGTGTTATTCCAGGTTAAAAATTATCTGTGTGCCAAATTTCATCGAGAGCCGTTCTGCCGTTTTAGCGGGATTGAGTAACAAATATCCATGCATACAAACTTTCACATTTATAATATTTGTAGGATTTTATAGCAGGATTAGAACCATTTTTCTGTACCTGAGTACCAGATTAAAATACTCTTTGTTAAAATAATGTAAATAAAATTATAGATTTAAATGTAGAAATAGGCCAGAATATTAATAAAACTGTACTCAGTCGTTATATAACTTTGAGCCTGGTCTTGAGAGCTTAATATTTATTTAAATAATTTGTCTTGATATTTTAACATCTTTTGTGAAACATAATCACATTTTAGTATACATAAAAAATAACAGCAGATTACATTAGTCTAAAATTTATGGGAAAAACTTGCCTGCCGTTTGAGTTAATATTAAATGATTTTATTTCTGTAAGTAGGTTTGTACAAACATTTTAACAACACAATCATATTTTAAAACCTGATGAGATCAGCGGGTCCATATTGGCTCACCTAAAGTTCTTTACCCGAAATTGTTCTTCCTAATGATTTGTAATCCGAATGATCACTCTTCCTAAAAATGTCATCCTAAAGTTTTCATTCATACTATTTGTAGTGCTACCGGCGATGTACTATCAAGATTCACTAATGCAGTCGCATACTAAGGGCTATATTGCTATGAAGTGGCGGTCCAGGCCGTACCTACAGCTGTGTGTATAAGTGATGTATTAACACAAAACTCACCGCTGCACTCACACACTGGCGTTACTCTCTGTCTGTATTTTATACATACCGTCGGCGACGACATGACCTTGGTCGGTTCATACCATTGCTAAAATTTACTTATATAATTTGAGTTCCGGTAGCGTGCAGCGTATCGTCTTGGATTAAGAAACTCATAGGTCTGGGTTCAAATCTCGCGATGAAGCTTTAATTTTTCTTTTCAATAATCATCTTCATCTGTTCTTTTATTATTCGATTTATTAATATACCAGAATAATAATGTAACATTTTTTTATTATTACTCGTATTGTTATTTAAATAAAGGTTTACCAATAATAAATGATTACAAAATGTTTATTCGTTATAACTTCATGAAGAATGTATAAAAATAACTAATAATAACTTCTTGTTATAACAGTTTATTTTCTCATAAAGAACAATTTAGTGAAGTAAATAAGCTAGTTGGTGAACTATGATAATCAGGCTATTGTATCTTAGTAATATAATAATATTGTGCTGATTACTACTGTGTGTCGGTACTCTAAATAAATCACAATATTCTACAAAAATCTACCCACGTAAAAGTAACAAATGCAGACAAGTTGTCACAATACAATTAAATGGCTCAGTAGTACTACTTTTATTCTACTGCGAGTGAGTTCGTTCTAACTCAAACGTCAAAGTTAACAAATCGTATTTAATAGGACTTAAAGAGGTTATAGCTTAAGTGTTCATTTTCATTCCGAAAAGAAGATTGAAACTAAACCTCAAAATAATCCAGATTACGGATAAGACAAAATATTATTTGAATATTACTAAAATAAATAAATATTTGTAATTTATAACTTAATGTTAATGTTTTTTCCGTTTACTATGTTTTTTGAGCTGATTCTCGAGCTGGTTTTCGATGATGCGAACCTTCTGCGTGGAGTGCACGGCGCACGGTTCGTAAAGATGTGTCGAATAATTCGGCAAAATGTCTTGTCGTTTTGAAACCACTTGTTTCATATTCGCTGAACGTGTGCCTGTTATAGGAGCTGGGGTCTTCCACTTTGCTTTCCTCGGGCAAGGCTACCGCCTTCCTCATATCTTTTCACCCACCGACTCACAGTATTTCACTAAAACAAAAAAGGGGTACTGTTAGGCTACTAAGCAAAATACACACTTTATGTATTACCTATCTACTATTTAGAAACAAAATTATTTAAAAGGGCAATTTCACATAGATATTAAGTTTATTGTTATTTTCATCGTTCTATAATCTAGGAAATAAATTTACATTGAAATTTTATATTTTTATTCTATTTAGACATTGTGATATTAATAAAACGTTTAAAAATAACTACTAGGATCAGCAGTTATACTTTAATTAAATAAATGTTTAATATATATTTAAATCATAATACTCACACTCAGTCCGGTTTCATCACATAGGTATTTGTGATATTGGTAGGTCCACTTTTATGCAGCGCAATAATATTCGCTTTCATTTCAATATTTAAATTTGCTTACATTTTAAAATGAATTAGAAGAACGCTAATAGATGAAACACACGTCACTAGCACACAATATCAACCAACACCGTTCTATAAGTCGCGGTGAATGAGTCGTAAATCATTTAAATTTATTTAGGTTTCTGTGGGTATATTGATAAAGTTTTACGAGTTTAGTGAATAAGAAGAACAGAACAAGAAACTATACTCAAAAGTGATTTTTAAAACAATAAAAAGACTATCACACAGCGAGTGGGATTCGAAACCGCGACTCGCTGCGCTCAAACGCGATAATCAAGTGCGGTAACCGCTCAGCTATCATGCCATTTGCTTTAACGGTTGAATTTAGGAAATACATTCATTTGTAAACGTATGAGAGTGTGTGTGTCTATAGTATTATAGCCTATAGAAATTGCTTATTATAAGAAGGTCGTAAGTTAAAGCGAAGTGTCAATCTATTGCTTTTTGAGATTGAGGCACCATTAGTGGAGGCTACTGTACATAACACTCATGTTTCCGAAAATTGTAATTAATAATATCATTAATGTAAATATATTTAAACTCCTACTGTTTTTTTATCATAACGCTTTTATCCCTAAACATAATTACCATAATATTTTCACTCATACTCAGAAAGAAACATTTTCGCGACCAATTTTGAGGTAGCGCTCGCCGGCCGCTGCCGCGGCACCGCTCGCTTTGCTCGCTCGGCTCGCGCGTAGTTGGTCACAGTTCTAACCTAACCTAACCTATAGATCCCTTCCACCTCGTTTTTACGACAAACGGTTAGTCGGAGACAAAAAACACCAAGACACTTTAGCCTTATATTTAGGTGTATATAAGAATAATAGTACCATGGTACAAGTAGTTAAATACATGTTTTCATAATACGGATTATTATGAATAAAAAGAAATCTAAACAAAAAAGATATGACTTTGAATAATAGTGTAAAAGATGGTTATGTTGAGAAAATATAGGAAAACAAATAAAAGTATAATAGATGTTTATTGCTACTGACATTATGAAGTTGAATGCTTCGGAATTATGAACATTAGAGATAGAGTAGTTAGGAATTGTGATTGTTATGATCCGAAAATGTTAGGAAGAACATTTTCGGATTTCCAATTATCGGAGTTCAAAATTTAGGTGAACTTTGGCGCACCCGAGGTCAGCGTTTCATATCAGACTAGTCTGAGAAGAAAGGCCGAAACAAACTCAGTGATCAAAGTCTTGATCAGATCATGTAAGGACCATGTAGATTAGTGTCTGAAATGGTATTTTGAGGAAATAACCACATAGATTTGAGCAGCCCCGGATCTGCAAACATGGGCACAGGGGGCGCCAAAATCATAGTATAGTATGATTAAAAATAAATATGAGTATGATTTTGCTCCACAAAGCGCCTAGCATACGGAACCCTGGTTAGCTCATCGTCGACTTGTAAAAACAAGGCGCTACACAGGTCAACACCTAATTAATTTATCTCAAACGCTGGAGAGAGGGGCGCCACTATCAAATTTCTGCCCCAGTTCGAAAAAATCGTAGATCCGGGGCTGGATTTGAGTGCAGCTCAACTCAGAACTTAAGGAGCTCTACCGCTCACTGATGACACCACTCTAATCATAAACTATTTTAAATACAGACGCCAGCACATCAAGCTACCCCAAACTGTCATTTTTTTCCAATTGAACATGAACCTTACGCTTATTTCATAAAGTTGAAAATCTATCAAAGAAATTTGACAGATTGGGGTAGCTTGATGTGCTGGCGTCTGTACAATACACAAAGTTTACCCAATCTCCCAGATTGGTACTAGTTTTCAATCGAATCGCTTACCCCAAATACCGGAATTTAGGATTCTCAGTTCTACCTAGAATTCAAAAATTATCTCAGTTCCTAAGAACTTCAAGAATAGTTCTGCAAAATTCTCTTCAACCATATTGAAGTTAGTTTCGAAATGCGGTAAGGTATATCAATCAAAGTCGCCTACAAACGATCATTGCAAATATCTGTACGGCAATTTCGTGGAGTTGAAATCTTTCAATTCCTTCGCCGTCTGTTGCTATGACAACCGTTGTCTTCACAACTACTGTGAGTAATGCGATTGGTTTTACATTTTAGGATACACTTTTATAGCTTTTGCAAAGTTCGGAGATATCACAATTAAAAAGGTTATATTCAAATGAAATGACGTAGTGAAATTACAACAAATAAAAATTTGGTGTGGCACTGTCCATGTTACCGTCGGATGAAAATGTTGGTTTCCGTGATTTAAAAAAAAGATAAGTATGTTTTCACGTGACTTCTGTTATTTAAATACCTAAATATGAGATACTAGCTTCTGCTCGCGACTTCGCCTACGTCAAAGTTCTTGCTCCCCTGACTCACCCTGCCGCGTCGAATAGTATGCCCGTGCGAGTACTTCGTATTCGTGGATTTTTGTATTTTTGTATTAATCTAGATGGGATATTTTGGGCAACCGCAGAAATAACTTTGTTTTTCATAGTTCCGTCAGTCGGTAAAATCATTCAAAACAAAAAAAAAATACCGCCAAAAAAACAGAAAAGTAAAAAATAATAAACCATAATAACGAAGTTCGGAAGTCGGTGACTTTCGATATAATGTATTTTAATTTAATGTCATGTTAAATTTTTTGTTATAAAGTTTTTATTTTATAATTTTTGTGGCTTATAATCTACCAATTACTACATCCTTCATTTTTGATTCCTTTTTGTAATACACAACTCAGCATTAAAAATCTGTGAGTGAACAATCAATCATCCCCTGTTTTCTTACCCTTAGGGTTTTTTTTAATTTATGTGGGACCAACTTCGGGGTATACCCTTTCCAATAAAAAAACGAATTATCAAAATCGGACTACCTACCCTGAAAAAAGTTATGCGTGGTCATACATAAAAATAAAAATATACGCGTCGACTTGAAAACCTCCTCCGTTTTTTCGTTGGTTGAAAATAACTATGGTCTTCCATTGAGGTAATATGTGGTTTTCATATATTCATAACAAGTTTTTGACATAACCGTGTCGCTGAGATGAGACTGCTACGAAATTTTGAACGTTTTTGATTACGAGAATTGGCCTTCAGTGTTCTGCATGTGTTAATATTAACTCAATAAGTTTGTCAGTCATATTACCTCAATGTTAATCATACCTACACATATTTCTGACCTTCAAACGACCATCTAAAAATACGGTAGTATCTCTATGTAGTTTGTGATCTAAAATAGCTGTACGGCAATTTCATGGAAGACATTCCATTTCCTTGACTTCCATCACTGTCTGTTGCTATGACAACCGTTGTCTTGACAACGACTGCGATATATTGCGATTGTATTTTCGGATAAGTACACGTGTCAAGCTTTGACAAAGGTCTATATTGCCACAAACTTATTCGCCTTTGTAACATGTGCAAAATTGCTCGTAAAAATTCAAAATATACACATACATTTACATACATAATCAGTCTATAATGTTAGCCCCTGTGAGAGGGACTAGGCCGTAATCTTCCACGCGGGCCCAGTGCGGGTTGGTAGATGTCACACGTCTTCGAATTTTTGGTTCTAGGACATGCCGGTTTTCTCACAATGTTTTCCTACACCTTTTTGAGAGCAATGGTAATGAAAATAATCGACACGAAGTAAGGTCCGGGTTCGAACCTACGACCTATAATTCATAAGTCGTGGCCGTTACCACTTGGCCACCACTGCTCTAATATATTTGCCAGCATACATTAAAATACTTTTCTCAATATTTCCCTTAGTTCAACAGCAAAAAAGAAAGATATCATCTTTCTTTCTGACAATTATAAACTCATCAAATAACTTTATACGTCTTCAGAAATGATTCATGAATGTTTTTTGCAAACTTTTTATACGTTATTTTGGGACTGCGAAAATGTATTCGTCGCGGGTATTTTGATATTTAGAAGGTGAAGGACACTAAGAGGATTGCCACGTAACGATTTTGACCTTTCAGACGAAATCTTGAAGTAGATTCGGGTACACCCTTTTTGCAGATGAAGGATTATTAAAAAGTTTTGTTCACGTGGATAATCTTTTACCTGACGGCCAACCCTCGTAATTAAAAACGTGCAAAGTCTAGTCGCAGTCTCATCTCGACGACAAACAAATGTCAAAAATTTATGAAAACCCGGGGTAATTTTGATTGATTGAGACTGAGGTTAGACTGTGAACGTGAATTTTTCCTGTGCTTAGTATTGTTGTGTTGTGAGTTTGTGAGCCTAAATGTTGAACCAAAGTCAAAGTCAAAACGTTTATTGCGAACTAAGTGTACAATGTTGGTGTTATCTGATGTTAGTACTTATGACTTTAGCAGCATTTGACAAGCATTGCAATTTTATAATTCGCCTGCCCTTTTCATCAAAATTTAGCATGCATTAAAGATTATTAATAAGAAGTTATTTTGTTTTATATTATAAATTATAGTTAAGTCCAAATTAATGGCAACAATAATGAATTCAATACAATTATTATTAACCTATTAGTATAAATGAAGAGTATGACACTGACATGTGAAAGCACACTTTTGAACGTCTACCTATCGAACAAGCCTGTATTTTCCCACTGCTAGACATATGCCTCTCTCTCCCTTTTCCAAACAATTTTGTCTTTTTTTAGTGCTGCAATGGCCAGTCATTTCGGTAGGAGTCACGCTCGTTCCGTCATCTAGGAAGAAAGTGATGTATGTAGATAATCTTATAGTTACCAAGCCGTTTAGTGTTAATATGTGTTTTTTTATTTTATGTAGGATGCATTCTACGATAGTCATGTTGAGAGCGGAAACGCCGGAAGGGGACGCCCATGCAAATCATAATAATTTATAGTGACAGTGGGCAGGGCACATTGCTCAGAACAGACGGTCGATGGGGCCGAAAAGTTCTGGTGTGGCGACCGCGTACCGGAAGACGTAGAGTTGCAAGGCCTCCCACAAGGTGGACCGATGACCTTGAGAGGGCCGCAGGAGTCCGCAGAACTGGTCGAAGTGGCGGAGCTTAGGGGAGGCCTATGTCCAGCTGTGGACGTCTTTCAGCTGAAATGATGATGATGACTGAGAAAATAGTTAAACTGTACTTGAGTCTGTATGTTTTTTTGGTTAAAAAATCTGCCACATTTCCTTCTTCTGTCAAACATTCTTAGAAAAGGAATCAGTTTGTAATGGTTTTTAAGAATCTGTAGGCACTGCTCTTTTATTTTACTGCTTAACATAATTGTTCAGAGGGGAAATTCTTGTAATTTTAAGAACGTTCACAGTATGAGTGTAAACGTTCAGTGTGTCAATCTGTCAAAAATACCTCGGATTTTTCATACATTTTTGACATTTGTTTGTCGCTGAGATGAGACTGCGACTAGATTTTGAACGTTTTTTATTACGAGAATTGCCCTTCAGAATGCTGCTTGACATAAAAGGGTTGTTATATTATAATATTATTCATAAGAATCGTAACTAACGATATAACTAAGTGATCGTTGACCTTCCTTTGTTCGAGCAATTTGTTAAGTTATTCTCTTTATACTTAGAACAAATATGTCTGATGTTTTATCTTATAAAACAGACTACTTAACCTATCATTTTCTTTGTTTATTTGAGCTATTAAATATTCTATTTCGGTAAAGGATTTTTCTATGGTGAGCTTGAGACAATGACTCTTCATCGAACTTCATTAGTTTGTCTCGTAATACCAATAGGTATCATAAACAGGTAATATTTGTGAGTTCAAATCAAATCAAATAAAAATATTTTTATTTCATATAAACCTGCTTGGGCACTTATGAAAAGCCAGAAGCTAGGTGCACGGTTCCAAATTATTGTTACCTATGGAGAAGAGCCGGCAAGAAACTCCACGGTTACTCTTTTAAAAATAATTGGCCTTAACAATGTTTTCAAATTACAGAGATAAAATGTATGGGAGGACAGTGCAGGCCTGTCAATAAGTACCTGGTACTTAGACGAATACAGAATAGAAAATCGTCTACAAATCTACAGTCTGTAAGGCCTACAACGTTCTCTCATTCACAATATGCAAAATAATTCACATAAATAAAATTAACCTAATTAAACATATTGACATGATTTCCATGACAATCACTAAAAGGAGACGATATTAAAATGTACGTATAACGTCAAATAAGTTAGTATGGGTAGCCCCAACATAGTAAGTCAGTAACCTCTTTTCAATTTTTCACTTTCTTTGTTTATTTTACTCATAATAATGTTTTAGATATGTTAAAACACGGAGACAAAGTCGCGTGAAGACGCTAGTTATTTATATTGTTAATAGTAGATAAGTATGTAAAACTAAAAGACACATCGAAAATAAAAGACAAAAATCACCAATCGTCAATCAATCTGATTGCCTTTTGCCAACTATGGTGGGGTCAGCTTCCAGTCTTACCCGGTTTAGCTAAATATCAATATTTTACAAGGAGCTATTGCCTATCTGACCTTCATAACCCCGTTACTGGGTAACACGGTACCCTTTGGTAGAATCATTCCAGAATGCCCCACCGAGCTGCCCCACTGGTGGGGCATAATGCAATACCGAAAAGAGGTAGGTATATTTAGCAACAACGGATTAATAACTAAATGATTATCCTCTGTCAAATCAAATCAAATCGTTTATTGCAATCCATAATGTACACTTAGGTACAGGTGGCAAAGAGAAAAAATAGAAACAACTATGGACACTGTCGGGCACAGCAAATTTTAAATAACTAGAGAGAGGAAGAGTGCTTTATTAATTTCGTTTCAATTATTTCATATCTTATTAAATAAATTATGTTACTATACATTTACTTACTATATTAATACTACATGTGCAAATCTATCTATTCATTTATTATTCAAATTATTTATTTTATGTAATGCTTATTTGTTAACTCGCTTAAAATTTATTTATTTTATAACAGCTTAAACTATCATTACAGAGTTTACCCTAATGCGATAGTTAAGAACTTAAACTAATAAGCTAACCATAACCAAATTAAATTAAAAATATTAAAAACTAACAACAGTATTAAATTATAACATAAATTAGTTCATTATTATATTTATTATTTATTATTTTTACAATTTAATTATTGAGTATTGTAATATATTTATTTTTGTTATGTTACTTATTAAATATGCTGTTATATATTGTTATTGAACTTATACGTTAGATATTCATGTATTGTGTAATAGCTTTTTTTAATTAAATATTGCTTTAATTTATTTTCAGCAATGTACTAGATCGTTGAGGGGCTTGTGGCTAAATAACAATAGCTGCACGGGTCGATCGGCCAGGTTAAGCTACGCTTGCCGCGGTTGGTCCGTGGATGGGTGACCATCTTTACATACCAAGACCCCTCCGTGCCTCGGAAAGCACGTTAAGCCGTTGGTCCCGGCTGTCATTTGTGGATCTTTGACAGTCGTTACGGGTCGTCAGAAGCCCGAAAGTCTGACAACCAGTCTTACCAAGGGGTATCGTATTACCCAGTAACTGGGTTGTGGAGGTCAGATAGGCAGTCGCTCCATGTAAAATACTGGTATTCAGCTGCATCCGGTTAGACTGGAAGCCGACCCCAAAATAGTTGGGAAAAGGCTAGGCAGATGATGATGATGATGATGATTGCTTTAATTTATTTAAAAATATACTGGTTTTGTTTTATTGTTTAATGTCTTCTGGTAATTTATTACATATTTTTTTTGACATTGAATATGGACTTGATGAGTGTATTTAAAATACGGCGGGACGGGGGCAAATTTAGTCTGTTTTTATGGCACAACGAGTAATTAGTTTGTATGTCTCCCCGTGTATTATTAAAATCTGGATATTTACGTACTAGCTTATGTAAGCTAGTACGTAAATATCCAGATTTTATAATTATGTAATTATAAAATATAAATACTAAGGTGAGAATCTTGTGTTTCTGGAAGTAAGGCTTGCAACTATCTATAGGTTCTATTTTGGTAATTATACGTACAAGCTTTTTTTGGAGGGTAAATAGGGATTATTATAATAATATGATGATCATACATTAATAAAAAGTGACACACAGCGCGCGCGGCCCATCGTACCCTTGTTTAGGAGCCCTAATTGTCTGGTACGTAGAATATTTTGTAATCCTTTTCTTAGAACCCATTCTGAGGGCTCTAAGCATGTTGTGCCGTTCTAATCTCATTAGGAAGATAAATAGAATATTTTTTGTTTCTTATGAAACCATGAAAAGTTGAAAATTTACAAGCGGTGAGACAATGGGCGGTCTTATCTCAACAAGTGATCCTTTAAGGGCAATCTAGTCGCGGGCTCGACCTCACTGGTCAGCCTGGCTAAAAATCACGGCTTATCAGGGTTCGTGTCCTACAGAGGTAGCATCGGTGATGAGCAGTTAGACGCTAGTCTACACGCACAATGTTATTGAGTGAGATGCAAGATCGTTTATAGTAAAACAGACGCCTAAAAAGTTAAGAAAATTTCTTCGGAAGATCGGGTTTTATGAACCAACCACTCCATAAATCAATGACCAATAAAGTTTATTGAACATTTTGATAATTATACTTTGTCGGCACCGATTTAGTTTTGGAGATTTTACATTTGTTTTGCTACTTAAGGACGCCCAAAGTTAGGCTAAAATTAGCAAGAAAAACGAATCTTTATTGGCTCATAACTTTTTAGTGGATTTTTATTTTAGTGTTGTTTTTCCTCACAGACAATAGTAATAATGAGACAAAACCATCCATTGTCAAACAGTGAAGTAATACACTCCCGAAGTTTGTATGGCAGAAATATCGACAAGATTCACCTTAAAGACGGCTTTCGGGCGGATTAAAGGAAAAATGAGACAATATTGCAGGTAGTACGTATAGTACCTACTTAATACCTTCTACTAAGATTAGTAAGTCTTAGCTTATGCTAAATACTACTAAAACTTGCGTTATATTCTGCACTGCACTTGTGTCATAGAACTAAATAAGCATACGAGCAACTATAATTGCTCCATCCTGGTCAATTCTCGTCAACTACGACGTCACGACTACATCCAGCAATTCAGGGCAATGGCAACATGTAGCCGCTTGTTGCCAGAGATACGGCCACACTATACCATGCAATATGGAGCAACGAAAAAAACTAGGCAATACGTGCCCCTCCACCCCCGCCGCCGCGCCGCCTCCGCGCCGTTTGGTTTTTCTCGCAAAAACGAGACGTAAATAGAAATAGACGTGCTTATACGCACAAACAAGATTGAGAGAAAATTTACTAAAAAAATCCAAAACAATTGGATATTCGGCAACTCATATTGGCGACATTGAGAAATCCCTACTAATATTATAAATGTGAAAGTAACTCTGTCTGTTTGTCTGTCTGTCACGCTTTCACGTCTAAACCGCTGAACCGATCGTCATGAAATTTGGCAGAGATATAGCCTGGGAAATGGAGAAGACATAGGCTACTTTTTCCGCGATAACCGACAACCACGCGGGCGGAGCCGCTGGCAAAAGCTATTGTGAAATATATGGAGCAATTAAAAGGAATATTCCCGAAACAATTGCCGAATTTTATTGTTGTTGCTCCTAGGTACTCCATTAGTGTTGCTGAGCAATAATTGCTAAAAAATTGCTGGTGTATGAGCACCTTTACAGCAGCCCTAACCTTCGCAGCCCTAACAGTATCCTGAGCGTATTGTCCGAGCGATGGGACTCGGTGTTGTTGGAGAGGTGGATGCACCTGCATGCCAGTTCGTCACCATTTATTAAATGATTAAGTATTGTTTTTATTTTTTATTATTATATTGAATCGAATGAATTTTAACGTAATGAATTGTGAATGTGCTGTAACTTTAATTTATTATTATTTATTAACTTTAATTTATTATTTATTTGTAATGCAATTTTTTTATGTGTAATATTATTATAATGTACTTAGAATGTAATTTTTATTTATATTTCCGTGTAATTTAAACCGCTTAATATGGGAATAATTTCCTGAAATAAATGATTATTTAAGTTAATTTACAGGTAATTATTATTCTTAATAACACGTTCTTAGTAACACTAAGTATAATAGTAGGTACTTACGCGTGTTATCTGTCATGTAGTCAGGGGCCTTAGTCTGCTATTTTTATAAAATCGTCTTTCTAACACGATCCCATCGTCATTTTGCTAAAAGTTCGTAATCTGCTAAATTCATAATGATCGATCAGTGGTTGGTCAATGGTCTCGTAATAGAATTGTGTTATAATGGCATTGTCGTATTGCCATTATTATAAAATCCGTTAGTGGAAACGATTTTCGTAAAATTACTACTAAATGTGAACATTTATTCATGCCAGATTTCATTTATATGTATATATTTTTACATATTATTTTAGGAACTGTCAAATGTTTTTCAGATTACCCCTTAAGTCAGTCATTCATTTGTCATTATGTACGAGATTCCAGTGAACGAAAATAAACATGGAAGCATTCCTAGCTCAAAAAAATGACCCAACGCAGGTTGCGCCGCAGTGGGCGGGGCTTACCGATTGCGCCGGCCATGCTTTTAGTTCGTCCGCGGTAGGCAACAGCAGCGGTCGACTATTATTTACCGGTTTTTGCGTGTTAAATATTGAAAAATGCCTGCTTGTGCAGTGAAGTGATGTATAAATAAATCAGATTTGCATAAAACGAAAGCTGGAATTAGTTTTCACGTGTAAGTACATCGCTATTTATTATATTTCCATTAAAAATGAAGCCGATTTGAATCATGCCATGAAGTCTATGGGGATGATGTTATGACAAACCAAACAATTTACTTTTCTACCTGACAATAATGACAAATTTTATTAATCTTTTAAATTTCCACAAGATACATATCAAAGAGAACTATGGAGGAAGGCTGTTCGTTTGGAAAGACAACAAAGTGAATGGACCCCTAGTAAAAAGACAAGGATATGCTCGGTTCATTTTAGAAATGAAGATTTTTATGAAACAACAAAAGGATGCATGAAGATTAAAACAAACGAAAGAAGTCGTGATTTTATGAATAAACTAACTGATATTACTGTATAGAACCTAAATTGTGAAATAAAAAATACCCCACACTTTTTTTTATTTACCTTATAATTTTAGCATAAATATTATACCTATTACTTCTTAAACACTGCTCTATTTACAGACCTTATAATAACACTGTTGCTATCTTTATATTAATACCATCAATATCACGTATAATTATTTGCGTTGCACCTTATTACATAAAACAACCCGGGCGACGATAATGGGCGAAGCGTCGTCGTAAAAATGTCGTTAGTGGCCTACACGTTACATGGTAATTTAAACCCAAATCACGAGGAGATAAGGTCCATTTTTAACTGCGCATCCAGAGTAGTAATTATATTGTTTGTGTGGTTCCACGAATCAGCGACGGGTTTTCGATGTGTGAGTTTGTTTGGGATTTTGTGTCAAGATGCGCGCTTATTTCCCTTGAAGTAATGCTTCCATGTTTATTTTCGTTCACTGACGAGATTCCCAATAAATGCCATTTCTTTCAATGGAGTGTCAGTGGCTGACCACTGGAAAGTCATAATGACGCCATTATATTAGTAGATTACCAAACTTGTCAAAATCAACCATTATGAAATCAATGATAGACGATTCTGGCACTATTGTAATAGCAGACTTGAGGCCCTGGTAAATGAGCGCAGTGGTGGCCCAGTGTAGAGGACCGTGACTTACGAGTTGGACGTCGCAGGTTTGAACCCAGGAAACCCAGGAAAACATCGTGAGGAAACCTGTATATCCTACAATCTACTATACAAACTAATACTTAGTTGAAATATTGGTATGAATGTTCTTGTGACTTAGTTATTAGAGTGCCATCAAAAATAAATAAAATAAATAAATCCTAGAACAAAAAATTAGGAGACATGTGACATCCCCAACCATCTCTGGGCCCGCGTGGTGGATTATGACCCACCCTCTCTCACGGAGATGTGGCCTGTGTCCCAGCAGTGGGAATATTATACGCTGATAATGATGTTAGATCGCATATTTTACAGAGAATTACTTAAAACAAAGGAACGTCTTTTCTCGGTAACTTATTTAAAAACCACCATACTTCGAAAAATGTTAACACTATTTTTGTTAGAACTTTTTTAAAACAACATTCTCTCCACAAGTTCCATAAAAGTTCATTATTTCGTCGTCACCATTGTGCCTCTTTTCCAAGAAAACAAGTCATTAATGTTGCAAAAATAACATTTCGCGAAATATTATGAAAACGGGAGTTAATTAGAGCAGGTCTACACCGAAAAGTAACAAAAAAAATACGGTCCTTCCTGTGTTTTTGTCAGCGCTAGCTTTTGTCTTTTCTATTCCCTTTTCTACTTTGTTACCGGTTTTTTTGTTACCTACCAGTGACGTTCCATAGAATTGTTAGATTCGAATTTCATTCAAATATTTTGTGTTCGATGTGTCAGAAAAATATAACGTAATAAGTGGGTTCTTCTAATTAATAAAAGCAAAATGTTTGCGAAAATAATGATCATGACAATACCTACTCAATACTTTATTGCATTCCACATGTATTCGTAGGTGGTAATCTAATAATTAGATCATATGAACCCTGTCGGGCACAGCAAAATAAGTAAGATACAGTGGAAGAATATGATATTTATTAAACATTTAGTAAAACTACTATATTACTTTTAAAATTCATGTAAGTATTTAATTAGTAATTAATAATCTAAAATATAATTAATTAATGTAGAATAAAATATATTTTACATATTATAATATAAACAGGTACTAATGAGAGATGTAACAGTAATTAATACTAGTATTAACTCCATTTTACCTTAATTTCATAGTAGCGCGTTGAGTAATTCCAGACCATGGCATGCTAAGACAGACCCCAGAGGTCTAATAGTGTGCCTTGTATAATTTTAAGAATAAAACGTGTGTTTTTAATAAAATAAAATAAAAATAAAATTTAAAGTTGCGAGTACATTAGTTATGACTTTATAAGGTCTATCACTTAAATATTCTTTAATCGAGTAAGAAAACTGTTTTTCTTTCTTTATCTCGGTAGTACCTTCTCGTGGAACAATTTTCTACCTCCATGCGGGCAAAACTACTGCTAAAAACTAGTATTCTATAAATACTTACCCGTGCACTGCGCATGAGTAAACGTAATTACCCCGGTTATGTAATTACCGACGCTTTGAGAGTTAAAAGGGTAACCCTGTTACTACGAGTATCTCTTGGTGCCTGTAGACATCGTTCCTGATACAATTTCCTTGGTAAAGTTACTTTGTTTAGCTATACTAAAGGAGACTGTGGGCTGGCATGTGAAAGAATGTATCCTTTGGATATAGGAAACTTTCTCTTATTAATATTTTTAAATAGTAAAACGGCTTGGTAATTGGCATAGCTTGCCCCTTGTGACATGGTCATGGATCATCCTTGTCCTTTCTATGGTATTGTTCGTCAAATCGTTGAGCTCCTCAAGTTCTGAGTTGAGCTGTATGATTACTGATACATGCGTACACTGAATGGACAGGTCCACTCAATCTGTGTGGTTTTTTCTTCAAAAGACCACATGGTCTTCACATGATCTGACCGAGATTATGTCTAGACTTTAAAAGAGACCTCTGAGTTTGTTTTGGCCTTTCTTCTCAGAGTGGTTAGATAGGAAACGCCGACCTCATCTAGTTTAAAAAAATATGATTGACGTGTAAAAGTGTTTGTACAAACCTACTTACAGAAATAAAATCATTTATCATCATTTCAGCCGAAAGACGTCCACTACTAGACATAGGCCTCCCCCAATTTGGGAAGAGTTTGCCATAATCGCCACGCTTGGTAGGCGGGTTGGCGATCGCAGTATGGTGGTAAAAATAATAGTTTAAAAAAACTAAAAAAACACGCTTTTATTGCTGACCGAACTAAAAAGTAGAAAATATTTTTTAATTACAAAGAGTTTATGTTACAGTAGTAGGAAGTCAATGATTCAATTCAGAGTAAAAAGCGTGGGGTGCTTGATATTTTAATTATTACAACTATTCTATTGGCAACCATCTATAAGAGGAGAGTCACGAAAATATAGGAAAATGCACCCCACGCTTTTTACTCTGAATTGAATTATTGACTTCCTACTACTGTAACATAAACTCTTTGTAATTAAAAATTATTTTCTACTTTTTAGTTCGGTCAGCAATAAAAGCGTGTTTTTTTAGTTTTTTTTTTTTTAACTATTATTTATTTTCCATTTTTTAGTTCGATCAAAGTATCGGGATTTTTTTTTTTTGTTTTTTTTTAATTTTTTTTTTTTTTGATATTTTGAATTTTTTTATCGGGTTACTGCATTGTCATCGGCCCTTAAGACGTGTGCAAAGTTTCAAGTTGATCAGACGTCTAGAAACCAGTGAAAATTAGGCTCAAAGATTCCGTTACATACATAGATACATACATACATACAACCCGAGCTAATAAAAGCGTTATAAAATGCATAGAGAACACTGCTGCTCATTCTCTAGTAAGTCCCTTAGTCGCCTCCTAATACACCCACGGGAAGAGATGCGATGGTGCTATTCTTTACGTCCGGCACCACACGGAACATGGTACTGAAACATAACAGGGCCTGAATTAAGTGTGCGTTCTTTCCTCAAAAGACTATTTCAGACACCAATCCACATGGTCTTCACATGATCCGACCAAGATGTCTGGAGTTTAAAAGAGACTGTGACCTTTGAGTTGGTTTCGGCCTTTCTTCTCAGAGTAGTCAGATAGGAAACGCCGACCTCACCTAGTTTAAAAAAAATATGATTGACGTGTAAAAGTGTTTGTACCTACTTACAGAAATAAAATCATTTATCAGTTGCTCTCTAAATATGTAAGAACGTCGACTAATATTACATCATCTTAACAAAATTCCTCTACCATATTCTGAGTAGCCACATTTCAATATAAAGTCTCGTATGGTTAGCCTGAAGCCGACCTGACACACTTCAGGCAAGTCTAGGCATTACTCCAGACATTTAACAGTCTCAAAGTGGGATAGCCTTTGTACCTACATCAGTAAGCTGTATGTTATTAATATTTAGGGTAAGCTAATATTATAAGGGAGGGTTCTTGTAGGGTGCGAACCGTAGCGGGGTTTAAATTAGAAATGTCTGGAGTATATGGAAGTATTTGGATAGAACTTTGCCATGAAGTTTTAAATACAGGATAAGTTTTTAACCAGTGCGCAAACTGTCACCATTAGTTCAGCATTTCATTCTAGATCCTCAGTGCAGAAATTTTTACTCGCTTATACAAACAAAAATCTGCTGTTCCATACATTTTGACCGCGTAGGTATTGCACTTTTCTATGAAATAGTAGTTTTTTTATTTTTGTATAACCGACGAAAAATGTGTGTACACTAGACGGGGGGTCATGGTTATAGTTTTCGCACTGGTTAAAAACTTATCCTGTATAATCAATCTATTTTAAGCTGAAACTCTAAATATTGTATTTTATTAAAGTCACTGTTTTCGTCTGTTTGTTTCTCAGCTTACTTCTTCAAAACCACGCAATGAATTTTGAATGTTTTGACTATAATTTAGAGAATTCCTTTCGAATGGTTTATGTTTAATACATTAATAGTAAACGAATACAAGGCGTAACAGAATAAACGCAAGACTTGAAAGTATTTTTTTTTTTTCATAATAAAAAAAAAACAATACTACTGAAGCGATTTCAGTAATTTTGAATATACCTACGTTTTTTTTTTTTTTTTTTTCAAAATGTATGTAATATCTACGTACCGCCGATTGAACCAAAGGAAATTAAATGTTATTTTAAGGCAAAAAGACTCATTTTTAAATGCATAACGTAATGCTAATACCACATAGCAATAAAAAATACGTTTTGGTTTTTGTATTATGCTCTGTACTCAGTACTCTAATTATGGGATTATTGCGTTGTAACACGTTGTTTATAATTAAGAAATTCGATTTTTTGTCAAATCGTTAACAGTTTAACACAGTGCAAAGCTGCGGCGCGGCGCGGCGAGCGTGGGTCGAAAGAAGTTTATTTAGCAAAGTTTTCGATCAACCAATAACGACTTTTTTAATCAAACGTCAAATAATTCTCATTTTGCTTCCATACCCCTTAAATGCATGGTGATGGCAAGTTCTGATTTCATAAAGATGTAAATTTCCACCAAACCATAAAAATAAAAATTATTTTTTTATGAATATATTTTTTAATGTTTTTTCCCTTAATATAGAGCTAATCTTACATCTAAATAAATTTAATTTGCTAAGAAAGTAAAAATCACGCAATGCAAGCAAAATGAGCACTCTAATGTAATCTTTGCGCCTCTTTTTGTGAACCTCTAATAATTTGTATTTTGGTGACCATAAATTTGTAATCGGGAAGTGCCAGACCAACTTGGATGTAGCACTTGCCGGTAATAGTGTGCCAACTTAACCTCATCTCAACTCATTAGGCTGGGATGCTAGCTTGGTTACTGAGACCAACTCGACTTTCGCGTGGTTGGTTACAGGTCAAACCTAACTTAAAGAGACTCGTTTATTAAAAAAGCATGTTTTATTACGAGGCCAAAAAGTTTTTAGATGTTCAGCTGTCAGCAGCTGTCAGCGGGCTGTATCTCATGACCCGTAAGAGGTACAACAAGAAATAATAAAAATAAATTCAAGGTAAGAAAGGGGTCTTCATTCAATAAGCTTTTTTTTGCATTGTACACACATTACCAGTTTACGCTGATCTCGCAATGTACGCAAATCATATACAATGCGAGATCAGCTTATACTGGAAATGTATAGCTTGATGTGTAGCCGTGTGTAGGTACGTTAGAGACGGTCTAATAGTGTAAGAACCTAATTTTACACCATTATTTAGACTTCACGTTTTTATTAGAACTTCTGTAAACTATTCTTACTCACTAGTGAATTATTCGTTTTTTTTTTACATCAACTACTTAGAATTTCAAACACTCCACGATTCTCACACTCTTTCTATTCCCAAATTAACGAAAAGGACAGTAATTCGCGTTCGGTTGAGGCTAGCCAATTATAATACGAAAATGGCATCGGCACAAACTCATTTTTTCGGATGTTCATTTAATTTCAAAACTCAATTTCCCAGCCCTCCGCCATGTTGCCCAATTTGTATTTAAGTAGATTAAATTCGTGTTTATCAAATATGGTTACGGTTTTAAAAATAAGTTATATAATTATGGGAATGGCCAATTACGTGAGACTTGGTTGACGTATGTTTTTGGCGTGAGTTGGATGATCAACGTATTCGTATTAAGTAGGTAGTCACTTTTCATCCTAATCAGCATATAGGTAATGTTCCCACTGCTGGGACACAGGCCTCCTCTGCTAGAGAGAGTGCGCGTTGGTAGATGTCACATTTCTTCGAATTTCTTATTCTATGATAACCCGCACCGTAATTGCGTAACTCACGATTCATCATAATCTGTTTCGTTTTGAAACAGATTGTTAAACCATTGCTTCAAATGTTCGAAAAATGTGTCTGTTCAACAACGTAAATAACGCAATGAATATTGTTGAACTGTCAAATGGAAAACGATTATGATTAATCATTAGTTACGCAATTAGGGTGCCGGTATCGTCACGATGTTTTGTTTCACCGTTTTGAGAGCAGTGGTAATGAAATAAACAAAGAAAAGCGTCTGTCTGGATTGGAACCTACGCTACGACCTACAACTCGTAAATTGCGGCCGTTACCACTGGGCCACCATGCCACAGACAGCCCGCTTTGCAGGGGCTGCCTTGACGCCGAGGAATCAGCCGCCTACGTCATCCTGGAATGCGAGGCCGTGGATTCTCAACGTGAAGAAATCTTCGGAACAATGTGGTCGCTCCGCGAAGCCTGTGAATGCACTCAAAGTGACGTTAAAAACACGTTATATTAGCGCGAACTAAAGTCTAGAAACTGTATAACTATTAAATACAAAAGATTTTTTTTAAACTATTTTGTCAAAATCAGGTTCGTCCACCTGGCCACTAGTAACAGGGTCCCAGGAAGCTTCTTTGCTTTTCGGCGGACCTAGGTTGGCTTTATTTTTTAACTAGCTGTCCCGACAGACGTTGTCCTATCCATCCAAAAGTCATTCATACAAAATCTATACCCTACCTACCCTACCTACGCTACCCTACCTACCCTACACTACCCTACACTATCCTACCCTACCCTACACTATCCTACCCTACCTACCTACTCCACCTACGCTGCCCTACCCTACCTACCCTACACTATCCTACCTACCCTACCCTACACTATACTACCCTACCTACCTACCCTACCTACGCTACCCTACCTCCTACACTACACTACCCTACTCTACACTATCCTACCTACCCTACCTACGCTACCCTACCTACCCTACACTACCCTACACTATCCTACCCTACCCTACACTATCCTACCCTACCTACCTACTCCACCTACGCTGCCCTACCCTACCTACCCTACACTATCCTACCTACCCTACCCTACACTATACTACCCTACCTACCTACCCTACCTACGCTACCCTACCTCCTACACTACACTACCCTACTCTACACTATCCTACCTACCCTACCTACGCTACCCTACCTAATACCGGGATAAAAAGTATCCTATGTCCTTCTCCTGGCTCTAAACTACCTCCCTGCCAATTTTCAGCTAAATCGGTTCAGCCGTTCTTGAGTTATAAGTGAAGTAACTAACACGACTTTCTTTTATATATATAGATAGAGAAATTCGGTACTTTCTCTTTAAATAGGGTAATGCTAAGGTAGCGGAACTCCCCAAACGCCATTGGTGTCTAAATAGGTAAAAAATAAATAAAATATAATTATGTTTTTGCAAAATTTAAAACATGAAATATTTTTATATTGATAATGGTCACATGAGATGTTGTTAGGTTAGCTAATTAGAATAGAATATGTTTTTATTTTGAATATTTTTTTTTGCAAAATTTAAAACGTAAAATATTTTTGTATATTGATAATGGTCACTATAAGATGTTGTTAGGTTAGCTAATTAGAATAAAATATTTCTTTATTTTGTAAAAACATGTAAATAATTACGTAATAACTTAAGACAGAAGCACCCTTAAGTAGGGACTGAATGAATTACCCGAATTGGTATTACATCTCACAATTTTTTACGGTAGAAGAGAAGAACTGAGTTGCGAGACTTGGTTTTTCTACAAGTTATGTTTTTGATGGGTATTTCTTACATAATGTTCGTTAGTAAATTGTCTATAAATTTATGTCAGTAGCAAAACTATAATAATGCTTAATTCACAAAGAGATCCATGTTAGCAATAAGTGTTTATTATACAGGGTTACTGGTAACTCGACGTATTCCTTGCAGGGCGTCATAGTAGGGTTAAAATGCAACAAATTAAGTCACCAAATGTTCTACCGAAAATCAGTAGTTTTTGAATTATGTAGTTAGAGTTTTAGTTTTTTTATGAAAAATCCCAGATTAAATCATTTGAAACCAATTTAAAAATGATTTAAGGCGCGACTGTACTGAAATTTAAGTTATTATCATAGTTGACGCCGTAGCAGACCTTTGTTAATAATTAAAAGTTCAATAATGCCTAAAAATTTGGCAAATATCACTAACCAAACATTTAATTTTTTTGTAATTTTTGCTATTACTTCATAAAAAATGTAGTCTAGTGCAAAAAAAAATATACTACACCTGGTGTAGAAATTACTAAGAAAATATCCTTGTCTTATCAGCTATCCAAAAAGGTATGAAAGTTAATACAAAATCATGGACTACATTATGAAAATCGTTTTTGATTTAGTACAGGCGTGCGTTTCACAAAAAGGTTCGAAAAATCAAAAACAATATCGTGAACATTATTCTTCTTTTTAATCAATATTAAAAACTTTAATTACACACATTTCACACGTCTTGTTCGATGTACTGCCCTCGGTTTCGAATACATGTTCTTATTCGCTTCCTTAGTTCGGTTTTTTTATTCTTGATGTTATTGTTGCCCTCATCTGGTCCGCCGCATTTGTAATTCTCTCCCTTAGTTCTTCAATTGAATTTACTGGGGTCACATAAACTAGATCTTTCATATGACCCCAGACGTAAAAGTCTAGCGGCGTCAGATCAGGGCTTCGTGCAGGCCACGGAATCGGCCCACCGCGCCCTATCCATCGGTTTGGATAGTTTTCATCCAGCAATTGTCGAATTGTGATTTGGAAGTGGGCTGGACATCCGTCATGTTGGTAAATCATGTTTGCTCTTCTTTCTTCCGGTACATCCGTGAGCAGTGCTGATAAATGATTTCTGAGGAAATCTTCATAAAGTTCCCCATTTAGTGTTCGGGGTAAAAAATGTGGGCCAATTAATTTGTCGTCAATAATACCCATCCAAACATTAAGCGAGAACCTTCGCTGGGATGCGGTTGACGACACTAACGTGGGGGAGTCGGCGGTTGGGAAAGCGAAGTTGATATTCTCGCCGCGCCTCAGCAGCGTTACCGTCACAAAGTCCGTAACAGTACATTATGTCAGCGTATTCAGGATTAGAATATGCAGCCATAGTCAGCGCTTATGAAGGCACAGCACAGCACAAGAGCAAGATACGCAGCAAAAGTTAGGGAAATAGCCAGTAACAAAACACGAGCTTGCGCGACGTAGAGTTGAAACTAACTAACGCTGCCGACCAAATTTTGCAAAATCGCACCCTCTGTCATGCCGAGAGAACAATAGCGACCAAACACAAAGCTCCCCGAGTGTTTGGAGTTCAAGCGCAGGTAAAAACTACGAATAATACGAATACGAAACAATAGATTGACCGTCTCGCAATTTTACCTGCCCCCCATAAAACTCTTCTCTTCCCTGGCACACATGCAAAAGTATTGACAATCATACCTTTCTGAATAACTGATAAGACAAGGATATTTTCCTAGTAATTTGTACACCAGGTGTAGTATTTTTTTTTTTTGCACTAGACTACATTTTTTATGAAGTAATAGCAAAAATTACAAAAAATTAAATATTTGGTTAGTGATATTTGCCAAATTTTTAGGCATTTTAGTCAACTATGATAATAACTTAAATTTCATTACAGTCGCGCCGTAAATCATTTTTAAATTGGTTTGAAATGATTTAATCTGGGAAATTTTCATAAAAAAACTAAAACTCTAACTAATTCAAAAACTACTGATTTTCGGTAGAACATTTGGTGGCTTAATTTTTTGCATTTTAACCCTACTATGACGTCCTGCAAGGAATACGTCGAGTTACCAGTAACCCTGTATAAGTAGCTTCATTGAAAGGACATTGATTATCTTAAAAATATACTCATAAAACTTTAAAAAAACGAAAGCTGCCGTTGTGGAATCAAGATTATGTAGGATTTTAATGTTTTTTTTATTTTTTGTTTATTTCATTTAAATAACGAGTAGCTCCAAAAATCTGCCCAAAACACGGTTGGCGCGAAGTTTTGGTAGGCAAAGTGCCTTAAGGTGAAACAAGTCCACATTTTTTTCCATACAAACTTCGGGAGGGTTTTACTCCACTGTTTGACAATGTACAGTCACGAGCAATAATATGTAAACACATCGCCAAGTTCAAAAGCGATTTTCTTTTAAATAGCGATTGCAGCCTTGATGTAACTTAGATATTTCATTACAGTGTGGGTTCCATAATATTATTTACATAATAAAATAAGATTACAATTAGTAAAAGTGGAGAAAATCACTTTTAAAAGTTGGTAAGCGTATACACATTATTGCTCGTGACTTTACATCAAAACTTAAACATGGTATGGTTTTGTCTCATTATTAATATTGTCGGTACGGAAACAGAATACTAAAATAAAAAGCCATTAAAAAGTTTTGAGCCAACAAAGATTCGTTTTTCTTGATAATTTAACGTAACTTTAGACATGTTTAAGTAATAAAAGAAGTGTAAAATCACCAAAACTAAGTCGGTACCGACAAAGTTCAATGATCGAAAAGTTATACATATAAACTTAATTGGTCATTGATTCATGCAGCGGTTTTTTCAGAAAACCCGACCTTCCGAAGGACTTTTCTTAATTTTTTACGCGCTTGTTTTACTATAACTGATCCTGCAGCTCACTCAATAATGTTGTGCGTGTAGACTCGTCTAACTGCTTATTACTGAAACTACCTCTGTCGGACTCGAAGCCTGGTAAGACAGCGTGCTTTTTAGCCAGGCCCACCAGTGAGTTCGAGCCCGCGACTTGTGTACCCTTAACACCGAGAGTTCGAAATTCCGTGCACTAGATTAAATGCCGCCGCAATATTTTCACGTCCGTGTGGACGTCAACTTACACCTGCGGAGTTACACCTGCAGGCTTAGCACGAGCACCGATTTCTTGACGGAAGAATAGACATGACTATTAACTAAATGATGTACAATAATATAAGATAGCTATGTTTTTTCTATTAATTATCACAGTTATGCGTTCTAAACGAATCATGATTTTGTAGATAATCCTATACTTATACTTTGTGGCCGTCGAGTAGAAAGTTTTGTTGTCAGTGTGATTTTGACAGTTAGGGAAGAAATATTCTTCTGAAATAGTCCACATTTATAAGGACCTAGACAAATATCGTTAGAAACGAAATACTAAATTACAGATTGTAGAAGGATATCGCATATAGCATGACGCGTTCTATTTCTACTCTACTGTAGAATAGAAATCGCTTGTCTACATTTCTCGGTACAAAACTGTCAACTGTCTTTATTGAAACGTATTTTTTGTCCATTCTTCGAACGACAAAACTCTTGTCTTCTGTTCTCATGCTAAGCTTGCATGAGAACCGTAGAGAAGCGGTTTGTCGACGGAACCACAAAATACAGAGAGTACAGAAGGCAATCTACATACAAAGTGCGCTCGAGCAACGCACACATAGACACCGCTCACGGACACGATATCTCGGACCGGTTGGGACCAGTGCGAGCGCGAGTGCCATGCCCTGAGCCACGCGTCTGTGAAATGCAAAAACAGAGCAACAAAAAACTTACTATAACTGTTCAGTGGACGGTTGTTTAAATTCAACGTTAAACTGTGAATTGCCTTTTTTTAAGCTACCAGTTGTCGAGTTGATCAGAGAGGTGAGTACCTAGGTATTTGCTCGTGTTTCGATGGTTCGCTTTAACGTAATACAGAATACCTAGTTAGTTGTGGGTAAGCGAAAATGACTTTGTGGCCTTGTAGTATTTTTACAATGTATATTACTTTATTTTATTAACTGCTCGGCGAGCCGGCCGGGCCACCCGCGTAGCCACCCGCCGCCGATCATAACTATTAGAGTTGAAATTAATTGTGATCATGGCAAAGACCTAAATACGAATGCCACTACCACGATAGTTTTTTGTGCATAAGCCAAAGTTGACAACCCTAGCGCGACCGCCGAGCGTAGGTATGAAAATCGAAGTACATACATGTGATTGCCTTCTGTACTCTCTACGGAACAGTAGACAAAAATGAAGTTTCCGTGTAGACAATTGATAGTTTTAAACCGAGAGATGTAGACAAGCGATTTCTGTTCTACAGTAGAGTAGAAATATAAAGCGTCGTGCTAAGCCTGCTGGTAACTTGACTTCGTATAGGGTTCTTCAAATGAATAGCTGTAAAACATTACTTTTTCATGACTGTATTTTACCTGCTCGTTCCCTACGACCTTTAAAAAAAAAGAGAAACATGTTTTATTCTTGATCCTCAATTAAAAACGTGTTAAAAGCCGTATAAATATTTGATTAGGCTTCTTTTATTTACGCCGCTTTTAACGCTGAGTGGATTTATACAGCTAAGTCTCTACCTACATAAAGTCTTTAACGGCTAACTAATTAATAATGATGACTCCAGGCTCCCGCAAACAGAGTTTTTCTATTAAAACTTTATGGATATAATTCTACACGAATCGCCTCACGTCTGTCTGCGGGAGGCTTAAAGCTGGGGTCTATCAGTCCACACGCAGACCGCCACTAACGACGACGTGTAGCCCTCCGTCACCGTCGGTCGTCACCGACGACGACGGCCGAATGCTGTGTTCGTAAATACACAAGTGCGGTCTCACTCGCACGCCGTCCGCGACCATCAGGGCCCTTTTTAATAAACCTTACAAATTGTAATTGTATTTTACGAAAGCTTTCACTGCTGGACTTAGGCCTCCCCCAGGCTCCTCCACATTCCCGCGGCCTTCACCAGGGACATCGGTCCACCTTGTGGGAGGCCTTCGCACTCTACGGCTTCCCAGAACCGTCCGGCCCCATCGGCCATCAGTTCTGCGAGCAATGTGCCCTGCCCTCTGCCACTTAATTTTGGCAATTCATCGGCATGTTTATTATATTCCCCATAGAAATAAATACCTTAGAGGTAGACTACGATTAAAATATACATACTTAGAATGCTATGTAAAAAAACATTCCAACGGCCAAAAAAATGGCAATTATAAATAACCAGATTCGAAACATGAAAACTTGAACGAAAGTTTGTAAACAAAATGTTTTTCTCCGTACCCAAACTTTTTACATTTTTAGGGTTCCGTCTAAATCAAGACAAATGTAAACTTTATTAATTCACTCAAGTTTGCAGAAGGCTGCTGTGACGGTCGCAGATTTTTTTTGTGAACACATGGGTAAGTTAAATTATAAAAAATTAATCTTTGAACCGCTTTTGATAAGTCAAATCAAATCAAAATATTTTATTTCACATAAACCTGCATGGGCACTTATGAAACGTCAGAAGCTAGGTGCACGGTTCCAAATTGTCGCTTCCCATGGAGAAGAGCCGGCAAGAAACTTCACTAAAAATAATTGGCTTTTACAATGTTTTCAAATTACATTATGGGAGAACAGTGCAAGCCTGTCATTATGTACCAGGTACTTGATAAGAGGAATAAAAATTTGGAATATAAAATCGTCCACATAACTAAATTCTGCGCGGCCATCTTGGCCATCATCTTATGTACTAGTAAAAGTAAAGTAAACTAAAGGTCTTGGTATAACCTTTTATTACAAGCTTCCCTCTTCTTTGCTAGATTTGAATTTTAATGCTAAAGTAAAATTCAACCTTTTTTCTAAGGCATACTATTCTATCAACAACTATTAGGGTTTCTGTTACACCCTGTTTATATAATCTGAATCTCGGAAACGGCTCCAACGATTTTCATGAAATTTTGTATGCAGGGGGTTTCGGGAGCGATGAATAGGTCTAGGTTAGGTTTCATTTTTTGAACCAGATATTTAATATTAATTTCAAGAACGATGCCGATGAGGTGATGCCGGACGTTAAAGAATAGCACCATCCCATTTCTTCCTGTGGGTGTCGTAGAAGGCGACTAAGGGACTTACTAGAGAATGGGCAGCAGCGTTCTCTATGCATTTGACCACTATACTGCGATCGCCAACCCGCCTGCCAAGCGTGCGGATTATGGCAAATCCTCCCTTTTGGGGGAGGCTTATGAAAGTGGACGTCTTTCGGCTGATATGATGATGATGACAAGGGCGATACAAAGAAAAAATTGTTCTTGTTTACTTATGCTCAAATATAACTTACCTATTTATTAACCCACAGTTTAGATTTTTTTTTTGTTGATTATCACAAGAATTTTTTTTATCATGTCATGTCTTTTTCATTACCAATGGAACGAAACGTCTAAGGTACTGACTCGGCCTGGTTAAGACGTTAGTATTTATTTAGAAATGTAAAAACAGTTCACTTATAAATATAGTAATACCGATTAATTTAAAGAAGATTTGTTTAGATTAATTTTGTAAAGTATTTTACGGTGTCATTAAAGTTTTTATTAATATAGTGTCGATTCGCCCGATTAAATTCGTGCCAATTGACTAAGTAGCAATATAAGTATGTAGTAAACAAGTTAGACGAGGTAAGGGGCCAACGATAAATTACATCACACCTTAAGGGGGTAACATTGTGTGACAAGGGCCAGGAGCGATCAAAAGCTTTTAACGTCACGTGTTAAAACCTAAAATACTCTGCTTAGCTGCTCTTACTTCAAAATATAAAATTGAAAAATATGTGACGTCACACAAGGAGGAGGGGATTTTACAAGTGCAACCAAATGTGACAAGGACGGGGTGTAAAAAAAATACATAAAATTGATGTGAAGTAATTTGGAGGATATGACTAAGTGTAATACAAAACAAAAAAAAATACATGATCACTTAATTGTCTAGTAAATTATTAAATAAACAATTAAATGATCATGTATTTATGGATATGTCTAAGTGTAATACAAAACAACAAAAGAAATACATGATCACATAATTGTTTATTTATTAATAAGCAATAATATACATGAGTTAGTACATAATTAACCTTAATTAGAATCACACATTCACTGTCCTAATAATACAAAACAATAGTCCAAGTCATGATTTCGGAATAATTAATTTTCTTCCTCGTTCCGCACGTTGCTTCGCCACGGCCGTATTCTAAATTCTCCGTACAAAGCACATGCTGCGTATGTTCCATAAAAAACATTATCTATATCATCCTCCGGCTGTATGAGTTCAAATATCGAGTCATCTTTGTCGTGCTCTTCTATACGAGTAACCCAAGCTTGAACGCGTTCAGGATCAAGCGACTGCCAAAAAATAGTTTTGTTTTCCAAATTTGGCAGATGTGGTCGTCTCATAACGTCTAAATGCCACAACATGGTCTTTTGTTTGGCGATCTCTTCTTTCAGTTTTTTTTCGTATGTTCTCCAATTCTCCAGAGCTATGAGGTCGTTCCATGTGCGGTACTCCGTACCCCAATAGTCTTTTTTATTCCTGAGGTCTCGAATGTAGTCAGGTATGTATCGCAGCTGAATATCTTCGAGGGCACCCGTTGGTAATTTCTGTCGCATAATGGTTCGAATAAAATTTTCTTGATATTCTTCGCTACCCTTATCTAAGGTCTGCTCGATTGTCGTCGAAGAAATTGGATGAGCGCACTCGTCAGGTCTTCCCATAACCGCCTTCATAATATTTAGGAAGAAATCGTTCAAATCGAGAAGTTGTTCGACTTGCAATTCGGAGAGCTCGCCATTAATTAATACAAAGGGAAACTCCATAATTGTCAAACTTTAAAAACGTACTTTATGTAAAGTTAACTTTGCTGCTTAGCAAACGCCGTGACCACTTTAAAGGTTGAAAGGAGACTGCATAAAATAACAGGGGACGCCATGTTTTTATGCGCTGCAAAGGGCTGTGTTGCGAAAACGGGATGGCGCTATAAACGATGTGTAGTCCATCCCTTTTTCACTACGGGACAATGACATTGACAGTTCCGACGGGTATACAAAAAGTGGTTCATAAAAGAATTAATAGTTTTCACTCCGAGCAGGAGACTAACTTGGCATGTTACTGCTAACTGCTAATTACCCATTGTAGTCTTATTAGGCGCGAATTACACAGAAACGGCGTAAGGTGAAGGCGTGGAGCAGGCAAGGCGTACGCAGTACATTTTGTATGTAGGCATGATGCCGCTTTTAAACGTTTTCACCATTGATTTACCACTAGCCGTAGATCGATCATTAACGCTCAAAAAATGGGACGGAAAAGTAGTGCACAAATAGCGACGCGTGCACTCCTTTCCCCCAGATTCTAAGACTCGAGCCGTATAAGCCGTATAATCCGAATGAATTACAAAGCACTACGCGCCGCTATAGATTATATAACGGCCAGATGTCTAGTGTATTAGACGGGTTGTAATACAGTTGGTGACAAATTCTCGCCTTGTTTTTGTATGACGCGCTCTATCTACGGCGTGGTAAATCAATGGTTTTCACACAAAAAACGCGCTTGCGTTGCCCCGCGCCTTCGCCTTACGCCGTTTCTGTGTAATTCGCGCCTTAGGCAGGTGAAGTTCATTTTATTGCCCAATACCTAGAAAAAATAATATTTTAAATAAGTAAGCGATAAGTAGTCAAGCGTTTTAAATGGTTTTCTAATCTTTAAGAGTAATAATTATGTGCTAGTAATTATTTCTGTTTGGTTTAAAAACTTGACCCTTTATTACTAGCGTGAATAGACATTGTAGCCGAAGCTACAGAGAATCCCGTTTTATAATAAATATAATAAATAATAACTTATTAAGTCCACGACAATGCTGTCATGTACTTTTTAAGTAAAAATTGATTTAGCAGCAATAAGCTAATTATAGCTAGGACAAAACTTATTGGTCGACATGTCAATGTGACGTATTGTTTTTTTTTTTTTTTCAATCTTTTAAGTCTTCTTCTATTGGCAGTCCCCATGACTGCCTGATTTTTCCCTGAGTACGGCGAAGCTAAAAGGAGGGTGACCGGCATGAATGTGTTATGTATGTGAGTATGTATGTTCATCTGTTCCCTCATAACTTCTTAACCGCTTATCATGACTTGACAAATAAGGTTTCGTTGGAAGAGTTTAGATCGTCTGGCAGGTGGTTAAAGGCTATATGACGTCACATCCAATTTAAAATGGTGCCCCCTAAAGGACATAAAATCGTGACTTATAAAAGAAATTATAATGGTGCCGTGTTGGATATCAAATGAAAGGACTTCATTAGCATTTCCTACCCTAACAAAAGTATACATTGTAACAGTTGTAAGCCATCGTAAGCTTTAGGGCCAAGTGAAGTGTGTAGAATGTATTGTTCTGGTAGGTGGCACACGACCACGGCTTTTAGTTGAGAATTTTTCCTTGTTTCAAACTTTTTAGAGCGTGATGTTTCAGTCGGGTTTTAGGTTTTCAACTTACTTTTTAACCGACTTCAAAAACGAGTATGTCCTCAATTCGTCTGTATGTTTTTTGTATGTTTGTTACGCGATATCTCTGTCAATTGTGGATGGATTTTGAAAATTACTTTTGCAATGGATAGGATTTGCTTCCGGAGTGGTTCCATTTCTTTTGTTTTTATATTGCTTTGGGAGTTTTCGCGTTAGCCTCGATAATATATTTTTAATTCACTTTATGTACAGAAGCCAGCACATCAATCTATCCCAAACTGTCAAATTTTCCCATTTGAACATGAACCTTATACCTTTGTTATAAAGTTGAAAAACTATCAAATAAATTTGACTGTATCTCGATAGTATGCTGCTGCGTCCTTTCACTGTTGCTTACATAGCAAGTACTGGTATACGAATTGATGTGGGGTTAGTACCAAAACTGGAAGAGAAAATGAAAAACTTTACTACAAAGTGAAAAATAACTTTAATTTCGGAATTCAGGAGGTTTGGATATGTATTTTACATTTTTGTCACCGACATCAGAAATTAAAGTAGAAAGTCTTTTCGGAAATCGGTTGTTTTTTTTTTAATCTGTAATGCTATTCTAAAAAAATTGCTCATTTTACATCGTTTTTATTCTATATCTGAATTCCTCAAAAAAACTCCTTAGAGTTTTTGGCGGGATCGCGTTGGAACATGTCGCATGAATTTTCATTATCATTAAATTTTGTGAAATAGCGAATTAAATTGTATAATTTTGGTAGTGAATTATCCAATTTAGTTACGTGTGAGTGCACAAGTGTAGTGAAGGTGAAAATAAGTGACTAATGTGGACTTTTCGTGTTCCCCCAAAAACTCCTAATAGGTTATTGTAAAGTTACTACCGCTTTACAATAACTTTGTTATGACTAGAATACGTTCTTAATAAAGACTTGGCTAAAAGGTCTGTGAAACCAGGCCATAAAACTAATTTAAAAAAAATAAAACTCCTTGTGACTCTTATCATTACAGAAACGCATTGTAAATAATCTTACCTATTAAAAAGTGTTACCTACTGTTTCCCTACTGTACGCACTGCATTTTGTGTAGTGTCTTATTTTCATATGATCTCGTTTTATTTAGTAGCAAACTTTATGTTTGTATATTGGAATAGCAATTTCCTATTTTGTTTAACTGATGAGTTTTTTTTTTAAATAATAATATTCTGTACATTTGTGTAGCGATTTGCCTATCATGCTACCCCTAACATCTTACTTTAATATTTGCATGCCAACTTATGGCGAAATGTGTCATCGTACTAACAATTTATGTAACTACCATCTTTTGTACCGCATTTACTGCAAATAAATAACTTTGACTTCGACTTTGTGAAATTCACTTCGAACCTCACTCAAGTGAGCGCACACATTTCGAAAGCGAACTCATTTGTTTTGAAAATAAATCATCGCGTATTCACATCGAAACCCCGTTCGAATCCGTACTATTTATCGTACTGTAATCCTTACTCCTTATTGGATGTTTGTTACTCTTTCACGCAAAAACGGCTGAACGGATTTGGATGAAATTTTGCACACAGATAGATTATAACCTAGATTAACATAAAGGATACTTTTTATCTCGGTAGTACGTTCCCGCGAGATAATTTCCCACTTCCACACGGGTAAAATCGCGGGCGGAAGCTAGTTTATAAATAATTTAGAACACTAACCCTTTTTCACTACGGACTAATCACATTGGCAGTTCTAACGTGGTCAGTTGCGGGAATTGATTATCACACAAACGGTAAGAATTTCGTGCATTTGTTCAACAACATTAATTGCCTTGTTTACATTGTTGAGCCGGCAAATTTTTCGAAGATTAAGAACTAGCAGCGCTCCGCAGTTTCACCCGCGTAGTTCCCGTTCCCGTGGGAATACCGGGGTAAAATATAGCCTATGTCACCAGGGGATAGTGCTTCCCAACAGTGAAAGAATTTTTCAAATCGGTTCAGTCGTTTCGGAGTCTATTCAATGCAAACAAACAAGCAAATCTTCCCTCTTGATAATATTAGTATAGATGTATATCCTTCGAAAAATGAATTCACTTCGGCACAGTCTAAATATCGTTCGAAATTCGAACGGTGGGTACAGTGTGTGCGCGCAATTAGGGTGCAGATATACAAAACTGGATCAAAAAAAAAAATATTTAACAAATAGGACGATAAACTTAAGGTGCCATAAACCCATTGTGATCTCATTGGGCTCATTTTATTGCAGAATACTAAGAAAAATATATATTATATAATAGAATTGATCTAATCCCCACTTACAAAGGGTAGTTTCGTATGGAAGAGAATGGTCAAGAAACTCCACTCTTTCATACAACCGTATTTTTAGTATATGCGAAACCCGAAACACGTGTCTAGTATTCTTATGTATAGAATCTATGTCAAAAATTTCGAAGCTATATCATGAAAAATTGCAAATTTATAAGCTTGTTATGTAACCTAGTTGTCTACACAAACATGGTCACCATAGGCCCCACGCACCGCCCGCGCGTCCAGCGTGGTTTGTGCTTATTGATAATAATTAGGCAGTAGGTACAGTCACGAGCAATAAAAATTTCCTAAACTCCTAAAATAATAGCTATGTTAAAAAATAATATGTAAAAATATATAGGTATAAATGAAATCTGGCATGAATAAATGCTCAAATTTAGTAGTTTTTTTTTCTAAAATCATTTCTAATAACGGGTTTTATACTAATGGCAATACCACAATTCCATTAAACACAATTCTACTACGAGACCATTGACCGACCAATGATCGACCTTTATGAAATTAGCAGATTACGAGCTTTTACCAAAATGTCAATGGGATCGTGTTGGAATGACGAATTTATAAAAATAGCAGACTTTGGCCCCTGCTGGGAAGTTTGTTGCGACACTTCTTATTCTCAGCTAAAGCCCTAGGAAGTGGCGAAGGACGGGCGTTTTGGGGGACTGTCTTATGTAATTTTGACATTCGAAAAGTGCTGATTCTCAGCCTAATTTGAATAAATGACTTTTGTTATTTTATACTAGATTTTTTTCTTTCTTAAAATTCCATTGACGCTTTTGTAAGTTCTATTTCAAAGACTACAGTCTGACGTTAAAAGGGATCTGTACTTAGTCTGAAATAAATTGCTTTAATTGAAATCAAATAAGTCTTTAAGAGGGGGGGGGGGGGGGGCGTTAAGTGGTATATAATTTGGAAAGTAAAATTTATTTGAGCGATTTTAAACGGTAAATTAAATATTATTTAATGCACAATTGAATTTATTACGCAATTACCCCTCTGTGTAATTGATAAGGTTGAATATCACTTGCACGTCAAAATACGTCATGGTCGTTTTGCTTAATTCATGTATGGAACAGTTACTTAGATAGTTTCAACTTTAGTGAACTTTCTATCTACTGGGAATTGTTGTTGAACGTGTCGAAGCAATTACGAGGTCGACTATACCCACTTTGTGAGATTGAGACGACCTTTTCATCCGCGTGGAATTTTGACCCCTACTCACCGTGTCACATGACATCGCATAGCAAAACCAACGAAACATCGCCATTATTCGCCATGTTACGTTTCGTTTAGTGTTCTGTCTGACTATTTTCTTATTGTTTTCTTATTGTTTGGCTACTGTCCTTAAGAATTTGGCTATCATGTGCAAAAATAATTTTTCAGGTCCAAAAGGTTGAAAACAAACAAATAAACTCGTCAGGTTTATTATAAGTAGATATGTATAATATCTGGAGGGGCTTGTGGCTAAGTAACAATAGCAGCACGGGTCGATCGGCCACGTTAAGCTACGCATGCCGCGGTTGGTCCGTGGATGGGTGACCATCTTTACATACCAAGACCCCTCCGTGCCTCGGAAAGCACGTTAAGCCATTGGTCCCGGCTGTCATTTGTGGATCTTTGACAGTCGTTACGGGTCGTCAGTAGCCCGAAAGTCTGACAACCAGTCTTACCAAGGGGTATCGTATTACCCAGTAACTGGGTTGTGGAGGTCAGATAGGCAGTCGCTCCATGTAAAATACTGGTATTCAGCTGCATCCGGTTAGACTGGAAGCCGACCCCAACATAGTTGGGAAAAGGCTAGGCAGATGATGATGATGTATAATATCTGGATGACCTAGCTAGATCGATTTATCGCTCCCGAAACCCCCTGCATACTAAATTTTATGAAAATCGTTGGAGCCGTTTCCGAGATTCAGATTATATATACAACTTAGATGATACACGTATACATATACACCGAGGAATTTAATGGTTGTTTTCCCGCGGCAGAACAACTTGCCATAAGGAGTAAAGTAAAAGTAAAAAATTAAAATGTTTTTGTCGTAAAATAATAATAAAAAAAAACATCAACTCGAAAATGTGAGAATCAATAGTAACACTAAAAGTAAATTGTAGGTACAGTCGCCAGCAGGTCAAGCTATCCCAAACTGTAAAAATTTCCCAATTGAACTTAAACCTTATTCGTTTGGAATAAAGTTGAAAACCTATCAAAGAAATTTGACAGATTGGGGTAGCTTGATGTGCTGGCCTCTGTACTACTCGAATCGCACGCGCCGCCTACAAAGGAAACAGTGATGCATAAATGTTCAACTTCAAAGCAAAATAAACTATCGCACTTTTGGTTAATCTGCCATTTTTGTTTCTATTACTTTATTTGTTTATGCAACGATTGTATTACCAAGACAAAACAATTTCGCTGTGGGAAAACAACCATAAAAAATTCTCGGTGTATAAGGTGTATAGGTACAGAGGCCAGCACATCAAGCTACCCCAATCTGTCAAATTTCTTTGATACTTTTTCAACTTTATGACAAAGGAATAAGGTTTATGTTCAATTGGGAAAATTTGGCAGTTTGGGATAGCTTGACCTGCTGGCGACTGTACCTAACACAATAAACACAAGACCTGAAAGCACTTTGTTATAATTGACTATTGAATCGATATCAGAAACTTTAGTTTTTTTTTTTTTTTTCTAAAATTATGTTTTGCCATACCTACTGCTGCTTAAGCCAAAGAAAGTTCAATCTTATTTTAAGGGAATAAGACTCAATTTTACATGCATAAAGTAATGCTAGGCTCAAAAAAAGAACAAGTCTACTTAAAAAAAAAAGTCTTGGTCATTGTATTATGCTTTTAAATCATAACTCTCAAAAATCCAGATATGAATTCTATGACAATGACTATTGTATTTGTGTTACTGGCTAGTTTTAAATACTTTAAATTCTGAAATGTGTGTGTGTGTGTGTGTAGGTAGCATAATTATATATAAAATTTAATATTTATTATAATTTGTGTATATCTCTTATTGTGCTACTGTTTGTTTTTCCTTAAATAAATATACTCTATTGGGATGTATGAGGTCTTAATTATGTTACACGTTGTATAAGAACTGGAGTCACCGACATAGCTTACAAAGTAATCAAGCTGAAGTGGCAATGGTTGCCATGTTTGTCGAAGGACCGATGCACCGTGGAGCAGACGAATCCTGGAGTACGTGACCCAGCTAGATGGACCGACGACCTTAAAAAAGGTGCGTAGGGCAGACTGGATGCTGAAGTCGGAAGATAATGTTGTGACGCAGCCTGGGATAGGCTTTTGTCGAGCAGTGGTCTGCGATAGGCTGAGGTAATTGATGATATGTACTCGTATATTATGTTATGCGTTACTTAAACAATCTTAATTATGGTATCAAATAATCTCATGTAATCATATTAGGTCAAACCGGAAAAGTTAAACTAAAATAATACAAAAATATGCAAGTTCACCAAATCATGTATTTACTATTTAACAATATACAAACATACGAGTAAGCTAGTTCTTAACCTAAACGACAATTACACATTACACTGTTACAATAAGTGTCACAAAACAATTTTCTCATTTCAAAATAAGTTCATCTTCTTCCTTAACTCGTAAGCTATTTTTACGTGATGGCCGAACTCTGAATTCTCCATACCTTGCATATATCGCATACAGGATATATAAAATTTGGAGTAGGTCAATACCCTTATCTGCATATTCTTCTCTCATCATATCCGCAAATGGTTTATCATCACTTTCGTTCTCTTTGATAGAAGTAACCAAATTCTGTACGCGTTCCGGATCCAGCGATTCCGTAAAATGGTCTACGAGTTCCAAACTTGGTTTGTACTTTTGCATCATTTTGTCCATATTCATCAAGATTTTTTTGTGTCTCTTAAACTCGTGATTAATTTGTTTGTTGTATAATTTCCAATTCTTCTCAGATATAATGTCTTTCCAGTAACGAAACTCTTTACCCCAATACTCGTTTTTCATTTTGAGCTCCCGAATGTAGTCTGGAATATATTCTAAGTAAATATCTTCGAGGTCAGCTTGTGGTATATCCGCTTCGAGAGTATTTTTATAATATTTCTCCAATTCTTCGTTAGTATCGAATTTAGGAACAAAAACGTTATCCCGTATCACCATACCAGGTTTTCCGCTAAGCTCGTCTTGAACGATAAAGACAGCTTCCGCCCATTGGACAAGTTTTTCTACATCCGATCCTGAGTGCACGCTTTTTGGAAACTCCATAATTATCACACTTTAAGAACGTACTTCAAAATTTTTAACTTTGCTGCTTAGCAAAACGACGTGAACACGTTAAAGGTTAAAAGGAGACTGCATACAACAACAGGGGACGTCCTGTTTTTATGCGCTGCAAGGAGCCGTGTTGTGAAAACGGGATGGCGCTATACGTCCTGTATAGCGACATCCCTTTTTCACTACGAGACAATGACACTGACAGTTCCAACGGGCTCAGGTATACTGGTTCTTATAAGTATTAATAGTTTGCACTCTTCCAAGTAGGTACAGGGGATTATAGATATCGTGCAAGATCGCGGAAAGCGATAAAGGGCACCCATTGTATATTTTGTAGTGAACCTTGTTTTTGTTATATATTTTTTGTGGTGTAAAGTATATATAAATAAATAAATAATGTTATTGCTAATAATATGATCGTATTAAGTAGTTAAACGTTTTTTACTGTCAAAAACTTAGGAATAGACAATTGTAGGATTAAAGTAGTCGGTATATATTTAAGCGTTTTAAATAAATAGTTAATAAATCTTTAGGAGTAATTATGGACAAGTAATTCTTTGTTTTTTATTTGCAGCCTTTGCTACAGGCAAGCGCCTCTAGAGGAATTTTAGCCGAATAATTAGAGAAAATCCCGTTATACACCGTGACATTTTAGTTGTCTTACAAAGATTGTCCATTCAATGTATCCGACATAAAAACCTGTAGGCGTGATTAAAAAAATGTTACCATTAATAGGTACAAAGAATAATAAATAATGCTTTACAATTATGAAACACCCTGTTAATAATGTTTACGTATCAAAGGGTAGAAGATACCATAAAATTACATTCCATCATTCATTCCATCTCCATATCAGGATGTTTCAAACTACGTCATGCGTCTTAGTGATTTTTTTTTTTTTTTTTTTTGACGTGACTACGTCTTATAATTCGATGGAGCCGGCTGCACGCACATAACTCATGCGGCGTTACCTCGCTCTGAGGCGTTCCATTTAAGGCTTGAAGTGCAAGCGAGAGCGCGGAACGAGCGAAAAAGAGGCACAATTGGCCTCCGCGTTCAGCAGCGTTCGGCATCAGTCTCTCTCCTACTTGAGTAAGCGATGCGTCTGCGTGGACAGCTGCTATACAATAATAAACAATAGTATTATCTTATGACGTTGTCACGTTCAACTATCGTCAGTAAACCGACTTTACAGACAACCGATTTTTTTTTAAGGTATTCATATGTTCAAAAACTTTTTCCAATTTTTATTTTTTCTTTTGACTTTTTAGTTATAGTACCTACCCCACACCAATTCGAAATTTCATCATCCTTTGGGTCAAAACAATGCATACTTATGCGATATCAGCAATTGCGGGTCATTTGCTGTAATTTTTTGGAGAGATCCGTTGTCTGTCTCCGATACGCATCAATACATCTATATGAAATTTAAATGGAACCATTTCGAAATCAACCCCTTTCGAAACAAAAAAGAATTTTGCCAATCGGTCTATTTATGACGGAACTCCGTCATAAATAGACCGATTGGTAAAATTCTTTTTTAATTTTTTTTTTTCTTTTTTCTTCTTTTTTTTTTAGGAGTTAGGTTGAGGTTCGGGCATAACTATGCCCGAACCTCAACCTAACTCCTAACCGTTAAAGAGTTGTACCTTCCTTCATCAGCTCAGCGTCATGAGGTGATGATGATCATACGAAAATGTCTCAATAGCTATACAAAACATTTGAAAAACATTGTTAATACCTAAAATATTTGAGGGTTGCCCTCAATTTCCCTGGGTTTCCATCATCAGATCCTGACTTGGTGCCAATGACATCACCTGAGGAGTATACTCGTTCATATAAAAATAATTTTGAGAATCGGTCCACAAATGATGGAGAAATCGGTGAACATAGATTTAAAAAATACACACAGTCGAACATAATAATCTCCTCCTTTTTTTGAAGTCGGTAAAAAAAATATTTAATGCATTGTAGTCATTAGATACAAGAAGTGGGCTGCCGTTGTAAGGCCAACTAGAATGTCACTGTGTATAGTCGATGTCGGCTTTTTTTTTTAAATCGTAGTTCTATTCTCTATTTAACTTTGAACCTCACTGAAGTGAGCGCACACAATTCGAAAACGAACTCATTTGTTTAAAAAAATAAATGAATGCAGATTCACAACGAGGAAATGTTCGAATTTCGTAACGATGTTTCCAGATTTAACACTTACTTTTTTCCGCTGACTTATGATATTAAGGGCACACTTTGCGCGGGCTCGAACTCACTAGTGGGCCTGGCTAAAATCACGCTGTCACACCAGGCTTCGTACCCGACAGAGATAGTATCAGTGGTGAGCAGTTAGACTCTAGTCTACACGCAACGTTATTCAGTGAGATGCAGGAGCATTTTTGGCAAAAAAATCGTCCTTCACAAGATCGGGTTTTATGAAAAAACCACTGCATAAATCAATGACCAATAAAGTTTACTGAACTTATTGTTAATTGAACTTTGTCGGTACCGTATTGGTTTTCGAGATTTTACACTCCTTTTATTACTTAAACACGCTCAAAGTTAGGTTAAATTAGCAAGAAAAACTAATCTTTGTTGGCTCATAACTTTTTAATAGCTTTTTATTTTAGTATTCTGTTTCCGTACAGACAATAATAATAACGAGACAAAACCATACCATGTTTAATTTTTGATGTACTACATAGTCAGACAGTGGAGTAAAACCCTCCCGAAGTTTGAATGGAAAAAATGTGGACAAGTGTCACCTTAACAGTTCCAACGGTACCAAGCTATCACAACTGGTTCTTTTAAATAATAATAGTTTTCAAACAATGAGATTCACACTTAGCGGTTTTATTTATAAAAGAAAGGTTATCGAAGGTTTCGATTAGCCTTTAGAAGCATTGATAAAATTTTGTATTCACAAATATTCTGTTACTAATAGGTCGTTTATAAATCAAAATGTTGCCATTTTAATGAAGACATCCAATAAATTGACCAACACATGGAATCGTGTAACGAGAATGTCTGCCTACATACCGAATATTTATTTATTTATTTAATATTTCACGCACAAAAATGTACAGAGGTGGACTTAATGCCTTAATGTCATAATTGTGACCATATACATTATTACGTACTGGCAACTATTTAATGGTCTACAGTTTCGACACTTCTAATGCGGTGACGTCATTGCTATTTGAATTTGACAAATAATTTGAAATTGTAACTGTCGACGGATTGCTTGAAAATTTACATTTGTTGACACACAATTTTTACGTCGAAATGGTCAAACGCCAATTTCTTTGAAATCAGATGCTTTAGAGAGTCGGCCATTTTTCCTTAAAACACTATAAAGTAACCCTTCTGGTATTTACAACTTCACAGTAGGTTTATAAAACTCTTTAGTGCTAAAATGTGTTTATGAATAAAACCAGACTTTAGCTACTGTTTACATGTTCGATAACTTTTTATGAATAAGACTGTTAGGGCAAGATTCCCATTGCGGTTAATTTGGTTGCCGAATACTAAGAAAAAACCGGCCAAGTACAAGTCGGACTCGCGCACGAAGTGTTCCGTACCAGTATGTATAAACACGGCAAAAAAAAGTCACGTTTGTTTTATGGGAGCCGCCTTATAGTATTTGTTGTTATAGCGGCAACAGAAATACATCATGTGTGAAAATTTCAACTGTCTATCTATCACGGTTCATGAGATACAGCCTGGTAATAGACGGACATCATCATCCTCGATAGTAAATTAATACATAGGTAGGTACGAGTACAAACGCCAGCACATCAAGCTACTTCAATCTGTCAAATTTCTTTGTTAGATTTTCAACTTTATTTCAAGAGATTAAGGTTCATGTTCAGTTGGGAAAAAATAGTTTGGGATAGCTTGATGTGCTGGCGTGTGTACATAACTTAAATCAAAATGTAAGTTTCAATCGACATAACTTAATTTATGTGTCTTACGAGATAAGTTTTGCGCCGCGGTCGAGGTTCGGCTTGCTTCGATTCGGTACCGGGTCCGAATTGAGCCGCGACTAATTAAATGTTGCCACTAAGTTAGATGCCATGTGCTAGGACGATGTTCCAAATTGATATTCAATGATAAAAGTTCCCGCAGACAGGCGCGGCGCGACTCAGGGACATCAGTTTCCGTGAAGTTTTCAAAGAAATTGTTCGAGTTTATGACCTGGACCGTGTTTAATAAACATTACAATACTACAATTTTGTAAATAAGATAAACATTACAATACTACAATTTTGTAAATAAGTGACATATTTGTAAAGTTGTATGACAAGAGCTGTTTAATAAACCTAATACAATCACGTAGCATAAAATAATAAATCACGTCAGCAAAACATATGAGATCAATTTCTTCAACTTACGTCATCGCGCCGTATCACTTTAAATTTCCTAACTACTTGCGCCACACCACGTTAGTTTTTGAAGTGAACACTACTTTAGGCGCGTTGAGCACTTTTTGGGTGAACAAAAATCATGGAACTCGCATCATCGTGCATCGTCATCGAACGCTTTCCATGTGCTATAATGTATACCGGTGGATCGGGGATACTTTAATCAATATTGAACTTTGAAGGTTCATATCTCTTAAATGTGTGGTTATAAAAATACAAAAAAAAATTAAATCGTCGGTTTTTTTATAACTCTCGATTCCTGTATCTAATAATACGTGAATAAATATTACTTTATAATGAGTAAAAAATAAAACTGACCGATCAAAGTTATACGTATTGTACGATGTAGGGTTATTTGTTATAGTCTACATCCCTATTTTATTGCGTAGTTACAAAGTAACCCCAATTATAAGGCCAATACAATTTCAAAAATCAAAATCTGCCAACACGAAAAATAATTAACTTTTTTAACAGTTCTTCAGTATTGCTTAGCTAGAAAAAAAAAAACTACCATGTTGCGTTTCATTTTACGAAATCAGCGAAGCGATATGAAATTGAAGTTTTGATCAAACTCATCCCGCGAATCAATGTAACCCCGGTCCACGGTACTGTGCATACAACGAGTAACATAATTAACGCAAGACCTCATACATCCCAATTAGAGTATTGAGTTAAAAGCATAATACAATAACCAAATTTTTTTTTTTTTAAAGCTAACTGATATTATTAAGAAAAACATGTCTACCCAAGCATTACTTTATGCATTTAAAATTGAGTCTTATTTCTTCGGGCATAACATTGAATTTTCTTTGGCTGAATCAGTGGTAGGTATGACAAAACATAATTTTAACAAACTAAAAAAACTTATATTCAAAGTACTGAAATCGTTTCAGTAGTCAATTAGGAACAAACGACTTTCAGGTCTTGCGTCTATTCTGTTACGCCTTGTATATGGGTGAACGAGCACACGGATGTGTCGCGCGTTGATGTCTTTCGGAAAAGTCCCTTTCTTCCACCAGGAAATTCTATTTGTTTTACCCCTTTGTATTTTTATCGTAAAAATCTGTGCTGTTACCTACGAGTATAATAGCTGAAGTTGATCACTCGTTTATCATTTTTTACCGAGAGCAATCAGGACCCAAGGACCCAATGTGAAATCTTGTATTGACGATTTAAAAAATACACACGTAATTGTTCCAGTTTTCACTTCAGTCGGCACTCCCGGAGTGCCACAGATTTTTTTTTTTGTGCATTTTATAAGGGTACTATCACATTCATTCGAATTACGCATACATTACGCATAAATGAGCTCACCTGAGCCAGAATCGTCGACGTGTAGTAACGATTTTGTCACATTTAATTATTATCTTTATTTGTATGAAAAGTAGAACGTAACTAATCGTCATTTATTTTGTATAAGAAAATAGTGTCCGCGCAACAAAAATTCTAATACCCAGATGCTCAGCAGAGAATGTTAAAACGCTTAATTAAATATTTACCAACTACTTAAAAAAATATGCTATTGTCTTTTTCTAGGTATTAGACACTAAAAATGAACATTTAACTACCCAATACGATCACAATGGGTAATTAGCAATAACATTACACGCTAAACTTCAATCCCTCTGTACCTACTCGGAATGCAAACTATTAATACTTTTATGAACCAGTTTTTGTATACCTGAGCCCGATGGAACTGTCAATGTCATTGTCTCGTAGTGAAAAAGGGATGGCACTACACGGGACGTATAGCACCATCCCGTTTTCGCAACACAACCCCTTGCAGTGCATAAAACATGACGTCCCCTGTTGTTATATGCAGTCTCCTTTCAACCTTGAAAGTGTTCACGTCGTTCTGCTAAGCAGCAAAGTTAATATTTCGAAGTACGTTCTTAAATTCTGATAATTATGGAAATCACAACAGGCGAGCCCTCTGAACTGGAAGTAGAACTAAAAAGGCGAGAGACGGAAACACTCCTAAGCCTTATAACAGAACAATCCGATAAGTGGATACGAGAGAATTTTTTGATTCCTGAAGACGGTTCTGATGAAAAACTCGAGAAAATGTTTAAAATATATGAAACAAAAATTTCAGAAGCCGAACTCAAAAATGTTGTCCTAGAATATATTCCAGACTACATTCGGGAGCTGAAAGCGAAGACCACCTATTGGAAGAAAGAGTTTTGTTTCTGGGAGGACGATATATCTGAGAAGAATGGGAAATTATACAGCAAAAAATTGAAAGACGAGGTTAAGAGACACAAAACAATCTTGAAGAATATGGACAAAATGTTGAAAACATTCAAGCGAAGTTCGGAAGACCTTTTTTCTAAGTCGCTCGATCCGGAACGTGTACATAAATTGGTTACTTCTATCAAAGAGAAGGAAAGTGATGATAAACCATTTGTAGATATGATGAGAGAAGAAGAGGCAGATAATGACTTAATCCAAACTTGTTATATCCTGTATGCAATATTTGCAAGGTATGGAGAATTCAGAGTTCGGCCATCACGTAAAAATAGCTTACGAGTTACGGAAGAAGATGAACTTATTTTGAAATGAGACGTGGATGATGATGATGATGGGACTCCCTTTTCCGCACGTAGACTCCCATTCGATCCGTTGTGCGTGAATGAGACGTGGAAAATTGTCTTGAGACACCAGTGTAATGTGTAATGTGTGATTGTAGTTTAAGTTAAGAACTAACTTTATGTTTGTATATTGTTAAATGATAAATAAATGATTTGGTGAATTATAATTTTGGTTTAACTTTTCCGGTAAGACGTAGGTTTATCATACCTAAATGAAGACACTACACCCTTATTACAAAGCTAGGTTTTTCTTTAGATCAGAAAAAGCACTCAGCCAGTTATTCAATTATGAACCTGATTGTTACAAATATGCAGTTCTTTATACAAAAGTGAGAGCTTAGTTCGGTGCTAAGCTAAGTTACAGTATTTAGATATTTGCCTAAATCTAAATAAAGTTCAAAATAGAAATACTGTTGATGATTCTGTTGTGCACCAATTAAACTTGTTTTGGGCTATTGCTTTCTTTTTTCTTCTAATGAAATAAGAAAGAGACGGAATTAAATAAGAACTCTCAAATTTTGTTTCAATAACATTTTCTTCTACGAAATTAGGACAAACTAAATTCATCATGCTTAAAATCACGCCAAATTCATGGCAACCGTGACGTAATTTAGTTTGACAGTTCTAAAGTGTCACTTGCCTTTTTTTTCGCGATCTGTCAGAAAGAGATGGCAATACTGTTATTTTAGTTCAGGTGGAAAAAAAGAATTGATACCATTGGTTCCAAAGTTTAGGCTAGAACTAAAGTCGGATTTGTAATAAGACGGCTGAAGTTATTACGGTAACTTGTACGTGGTATCAAATAAGCTATTTAAGAACTAGCTTTTGCCCGCGGCTCTGCCCGCGTTATTGTCGGTTATCGAGTAAAAAAGTAGCCTATCTCCTTCTACATATCCCAGGTATTATCTCTGCCAAATTTCAGCGGTTTAGGCGTGAAAGCGTAACAGACAGACAACAGAGTTACTTTCGGATTCATAATATTAGTTGGGTTAATAGAGCTAAGGAATTTATTTTTAAATTGGAACGCGCTAATTTCTAGAGCAATGGTGGCCAAGTGGTAACGGCCGCGACTTGCGGTCGTGAGTTCGAACCCAGCCAGGCGCTTTACTTTGTGTAAATTATTTAATCACCACTGCTCTGAAAACGGTGAAGGAAAACATCGTGAGGAAACCGGCATGTCCTAGAACCAAAAATTCGAAGACATGTGACATCTACCAACCCGCACTGGGCCCGCGTGGTGGATTGCGGCCCAATCCCTCTCACCGAGAGGAGGCCTGTGTCCCAGCAGTGGGAACATTATAGGTTGATGATGATGAATTTCTAGAACTAGCAGTCGGATTAGCCACATTTTCAAGCGATAACCGACATCCAAGCGGGCGAAGCCGCGGGAAAAACCTAGTATTATATAAATAATATTATAGACAACACAAAAATAGTATAGACTAAGTTATTTCCTAAAACTTATTTACATTTAACATAATTTCATAACAACAATCTCTTTTCACAACAGATTTAATAATTGCCCGAAATAAATAATTTATTTAATTTTAATTAATTTTCCAACTTTGCGA